>CM056721.1:109526463-114326463 GCA_029844215.1 Przewalskia tangutica
AATTATCCAAGTATAAAGTCGATCCCGGGCAATCGTTAGGCTCGACTCCGGCGCTCCAGCCGCTCTAAACCACCAGAAGTTCTAACCAACTTCTACACAATACTCCAACGGACTATGGAGATTTTCCTATGGTTTCGGTTTTTTGACATAAGGGAAGTATAATAGTAATTCCGGGCTTTTCGTATAGGTAAAACCTTAGAATACTAAAAGGTATAAGGCTAAGGTAATTGGGCATTATAACAATACTTTAGAGAGTATTTCTACACCACAGAGGGTATCATACAGAAGCAACTAGGCTAGGGGGTACACTCTCGGCTAGCACCCTAGAGGGGGTGCTCTCGGCACAGGGGAGGCCCGGCGAACTCAACTGAGGGAGGGAGAAGGAGAGCTTTCAAGACTTAGGCAAATTTATGGATGAAGAAGTTCATCTAAGGGAGGGTTATTTATACTACAAGCCAAGGCCAACCAATGGCAAAGATATAGACAAGTGCTACACAAGTGTAGGTCAAAGATATGCCCAAGTGCCCCCTATTCCCTACAACTTAAAACCCTCACAAATATCTACCAAAATATCTACCACTGACACTTGAATCGTCCAAGTGCAGCGCCCACTTTGCCACCAATGAGAGGGTGCCAAGTGCCGCCTCTCGTTGGTCCAAAATGTTCCGTCTCTCGGAAAAATCCAAAAATAAGAAAAGACATAGCGAATTTTCCTCTGCGAGTTATGTAAAGCGTTTAGTCAAAAACGACTCTACCCGGGTTTTGTGCACAAATGCCATTCGGCCAAGCCACCTAGGCGGGGGTGACACGTGTCACCCTCCTATTATTAAAATAAAACATCTTCGAAAATATCCTGATGGCCAAAATCTGAAAACAAAGTGGGCCGCAAAACCGTAAATTTCTCGTGGGCCCACGTGACCATTTCAGAAAATAAAATTCCATATTTTTCTAATATTCGGAAGTCAGAATACCAAATCGGAATCAATTCCCGTTAACGAACCTTTTCCTTCACAAAACCGGAAACTTTTCCGTGGAAAAATCGCCTCTTTCTTCGCTTTCCAATCTTTACGCGATTCTCAAAGCGTCGTCCTCGCATACATACCCGGGAACTACGGGGTATAACAGGTCAAATGACCATTTCACCCATGTCCATTTCGTCCAAGACCACTAAGGGGGGGTGACACGTGTCGCCCTCCCGTTCGTCGCAATATTTCATTTTCCGAAATTTCCATAATTCCGATAAATTTTTACTAGTCTCAAATCTTAACACTTTTGAGTTTTTACGTACGTTCTTATAAATATGTCCTGAAATTACGGGGTGTAACATTCTTCCTCCCTTAGAAACATTCGTCCCCGAATGTTCTTTTGGGAGTAAATCTTATAGATGGCGACATAGTCTCCTCTTACAACCCCTACATACCAATAATGTCATACGTGGCCACATAACAATACTTATACCAAAACGTCAACCTGAACTCCAAGTGTCGACGCCGGTTATCTGCATAAAGCTTTTATCGACTCTGAGCTTACTAATAATCTTTCCTGGATAAGCTTCACCTGATTCACTAAAATTTCGGCTGAATCAAGTCGGGCTAATTATGTCCAGACTCGCTCGTTGAGCCAACCAATCGGCGAGTCTACACTTTCTTCATACAAGGCTTCATACAGGGCCATCTGGATACTGGAATGGTAGCTTTTGTTATACGCAAACTCAACAAGAGGCAAATAATTCTTCCAGCTAACTCTGAAATTAGTAACATCGGCCCGCAACCTATCCTCAAGTGCCTAGATAGTACGCTCTGCCTGTCCGTCGGTCTACGGGTGAAATGCCATACTGAGACTCACCTGTGTCCCTAATACCTTCTGGAAAACCTCCAGGAGTCAGCCGTAAACTCAGCTCATCTGTCTGACATCATAAATGTAGGAACCCCGTGCAGTCTCACAATCTCCCTGCTATAAGCTAGCATAATCCTCAACCGAGTAAGTGGTCCTAATCGGAAGAACACGACTGGTTTCGTCAGCCTGTTACTATTACCCCCAGGGAGTCGCACTTCCTCTGAGTATGATGCCACCCTGTAACAAAATCCATATTAATTACCTCTCATATCTAAGTTGGGATCTCAATCGCCTGTAGTAGCCCACAGGGCTCCTGGTGTTCAACCTGGACGTGCTACTAATTCGGACACTAAGCAACAACTCTGTTGCGTCCCTCCTCAGGCCATCCTACCAATGCATACATCTGAGGTCATGATACATCTTAGTCAACCCCGAACAAATAGAGCAATAAGCATTGCGTGCTTCTCCTAAAACCTGCTGACAAGTCCTGCAGCATCGGGCACACCCAATCGATCCTCATCTCACAGCACCCTATCCAGTGCTACCCAAACGGGTCCTTCTCTTCTTAGAGAGTCGTATCTCAGTTTCCGCACTAGAACTGGATCCTTATACTGTCGCCTCTTTACCTCCTCAACGACGGAAGACTCGGCAACCCCTCGGATCTAAACTCCATTAACCTTGGAAACAAATAATTGAACCCCTCGGCTCGGTAGCTGATGAATCTTATGGACCACGTCCTGCCTATCTGGCTGTCCATCTGACAGACTACCCATAGATCCACGACTAAGAGCACATGTAACCGTCTCGGCTTTCCCCGGGTGGTATAGGATATCAATATCACAACCCTTGAGTAACTCTAACCACCGTCTCTGTCGCAAATTTAGTTGCCTCTGTCTGAAGATATACCGGAGGCTCTCGTGGTCTATACAACTATCTACGTGAAGTCTATAAAAGGAGTGCCTCCAAATCTTCAAGGTACGATTAACTGCCTCCGACTCTAACTCGTGAGTGGCGTAATTCCTTTCATGCTTCCCTAACCGCCGGGAAACATAGGCTCTAACCTTACCGTGTTGCGTCAGCACACAACCTAGCCCAACACCCAAAGTGTTACAATAATAACCTAATCCTCTAGTCTCTCAGGAGGGGTTAGAACTGTAGTCGTGGTCAACTTATCTTCCAATAACTGGAAACCTTTCTCATTCTTGCGAAATATTCGGGCATCCTTAATCTCAATTATGGTTCCTGTTTCCCTTTCTCTGTTGCAACCAAACTTGGTCACTAACTTAGATTTGATTCCTTTGCTTGCCTCATGGCTAAGACTTCCTGTCAATCACAATTTAGGGGGGGGGAGATTTCCTTGATCTCGTCAAGTAGTACCCCGATTATTCTCTCCCAGCTCGTAGAGCTTATAGTCAGGTGTTCAACCTCAATTCACGGTATTACATAATCCAATGACTTGTCAAGATTTCTTATCGTTCGAGTATCTACTCGTCTTTCCTTTATAAGTTATTTCAAGTTGTCCTGGGGTCCCTTACCCCTCCGTATTTTCTTACTATCTTTTTCGTCAGTACAGATTTTACCACATTTCCTCGAGGTGTTCTTACTACCCATCATTTACTAATGGTCCTTATACTAGTCTGGGGTAATCATATCTTGTGCAACTTACATAACCACAATTGTATTCTCTTTTTATCATTCTGGTCATAACCCTTCCTTATGCTTATTATTAGCAAAAGTATTTCTTTCTTGATTTATAATCGTACAGTTTCATACATGCGTATTACCTGAATTTATATCCTTACGACCCTTCCTTGGCCATTTCCTAATGTCGTTCTCAATTACCCCAACACAATACTTTTCCCACGGTTATCTAAAATTGTAACCTATGGCATGACTATACTGAAGACCTTACCAGTCTCCTATCCTTCGTCTAATAACATGGGTACACATAACCCCATAACATGTAAAACTATCCTTTTACGTGGGGGAGAGAACTTATCTCCCTTAAATAAACTTTCCTTGGAGTCACAACCTAAATCACATGGTCCCCTTGCGGTCTCGTAAATATCTAATCATCACGCACTGCCTTAAAATCGTGTAGATTTTCAAAACCTACCAAAGATGCCTTCAGCTTTCCACCGACAACACTCGTAATTATTTTATTCTTGCCTTGCACATTTTCCTGAAATTATCTGGAAGGTCGTGGCCCTGACCGCCACACCAAACCAACTCCAAGTACCTCCAAGGGCACTTAACATAAACTCCTTCAAATTCGAGTATTACTTACTTTCTGCATTAATTTACCTCAAATGAACAAGTCACACAGACTTATTAAAATCAACTATGTCAAAGAAGGGAGGATAATTCACTGGTTACAACCACTTCCCTTCCTTTCCACTCGATAACCGGTTTACTGGAAAACTGGTACCGAACCAATCTCTCTATGTAGTCAACGTTGGCATAACAAGAGGCCAACTAACCCGTACTCATAATGACATCACGATGCGTCATGTCGACTACTAGGTGCGCTGGGTCCGGCAGTATCGTCACGGGAAATTATTATACACATTTCGGCTATCACCCATCACTCACGGGTGTAGTTACCTCTAAAGGTTCTCGTGGATTCGGACTACATCTTTTACACTTGGTTGCTCACTTTCACGGCCGTACTCTTTTCCGTGCCAAACTTATTCTAGCTTACGTACATTACTTCCATAATAAAGATGGCCTCCAATCTTGGAATTACTAAGTTAAACAATATAAGGCCATTTCCGGCTCTCACAACCTGGTTCCGGTGGAATGCGTCCACGAACCCGTAAACGATTAACTAGACTCGGGTCTTGCACCCTCGTGACCCTGTCACGTAGCGGGACTACTATTGTTACACCCCGTATTTATAGGACATGTTTTAAGAACGTACGTAAGAACTCACAAGTGTTAAGATTTGAGGCTTGTAAAAAATTTATCAGAAATATTGGAATTTGTCGGAAAACGTATTATTGTGACGAATGGGGGGACGACACGTGTCACCCCCCCTTAGATGATGCCTTGGACGATTTTTGCAAGGGCTAAAGGGTCATTGGACCTTTGTTAGCAAGACAAGTCTTGCAACTTGAAAGCTTGACATGTTTGACTTAGTCAAGGGGACAATTAGTCTTGATATTTGTTAAGACCTCATCCTAGCCAACCATTTGTGCACACCTTGACCCTCCATGTCCCTATATAATACTAGTAGCAAGACAAGAGTTCCACACTTAGCTAAAATTCACAAAAAAATTGTAGAACAAGAGAGGGAGGCTCACGGGTTGGGCATCCATAAGAGGGAAAAAAATTTGTTTGTTGTCCAATAATCTCCCCACTTTAAACCAAGGTTCCTAAGTGTATTGTGAGTATATCTCAATAGAAAATTCCGGAAAAAGAGAGTTTTCGTATTAGTCGCAAGGTGAAAACCTAATGGCTTTTCTAGGTTTTGGTTGGAAGTTTGAAGGAAAATTATTGGTATGGTTCTAAGTGTCACGACCCGTTCCGGGGCCCGTGACTGGTGCCTTACCGGGGCACCCAAGTAGTCATACATCAGAGAAATCAGCGGAAATATAAAACAAGACATGAAACAGTTTATAAAATAAGACACAGTTTATGTGAGAAAACACCGCCTTTCGGCATATATATATAATCATAGTTCAGCAGTTACATCCGATACTGTACAACATGACTACAGACCTCTAAGGAAATATACAACTATGGCGGGACAGGGCCCCGCCATACCCTGACTGTACAAAACTATCTACAACAGGGAGATCATACCAAAAGTAGAGCCTCCGGAAGAGATGGAGCTCCCGACACCAACGTAGAGATCCTAAGAATGCGGATCTAGCACTCTTTGCCCTTACCGCGGCATGACGCGGCCTCGAAGAAGTCGATCTGAGTACTAAGTATGCGGCGTAAAGTACTTAAATGCAACATATCTTTTTAAAACCGGTTTACAAATATGTATGAAACAACCAGAAACCGCACGTAGTGCCACATCACAAACAAGAGCAACAATAGGTAAGCGTAATGAGTCTTGTCTAGGCTGCGAATGATCGAAGCAGGGCCACTCGCCCCATCGTCATGCAAGCCTAATCTGAACTCGAGTCCGCATAGGCCACTCGCGTGGGCCCGCATGAGGTATAACCCGCATCGAGGGTAGCTACTCCTCGGCGTCGATCTGGACTCATTGTCGCGTAGCGCGCACGCGTGAGGTATAACCCGCATACTAACACGGAACTCGTAGCTCCGCGTAGGCCCTGGACCCGCGTGAGGTATTCTCGAATCATGGTCCCCGGACCGCTGAGTCTACCAGCATCGGAGGCGACAACCCGGTATCATCTCAAGAGGTGAGTGATAGTATACTAACATAACAACTTATCTTTAAACAACATAAGCACAACAAGGATACTCACCTATACAAGCGTTACAAGATACTAACACATAGCATCATATCGTATCCATTTATCAAACCATCTTTATTATTCTTTTCACAATACAAGTGCATTATAAACACATAGGCAAACTTGTTTCTTTTATAAATCTTAAGTGGTTATACTTACTTCCCATAAAGCTAGTATAACTCTTAGCTTACATTTTAAAAACCAATTAGTTCTCTTACATTAATATGATTGATGTAGTCTTTTGAAATGTTTTGATTCTTTATTATTGGGCTTAAGCGTGAGGCATTCGTAAGTATTATTAAAGCTTAAGCGTGAGGCATTCCGTAAGTATTATTCAGGCTTAAGTCAAAGACATTGCCGTAGTTATATTGTAAAATATCATGCTTTAGGAAGAATCACATACCTTACCGTGAAAACCACCGCCAAGTTGAATATGTGTACAGAAAGTCGACTATAATAGTCACGGATATCTATTAAAGACTACTCGAAGGTCATTCTAAGCAGGGGTTCATAATTCTACGGTGAAGTCAGGCAGCACTTCCTACGGTGAGCTATATAAGTCTCTTTGTGAAAGCGATCCTATGTAAATCTGTTTGATTATTCTTCTTTTAAACCCTTCAAGTGATTAACACTTCAATTCTATTACGTGATATACTTCTAAGTATTTATACTTATTCTTATACTATAACGATGAAGTATTCTCTAATTCAAAGAGGGTTAGGATTATTACCTCGGTAAGCCCAATAATATCCTAGAAAAGTCGCTGAGCAAGGTTTTGCTCTAAGTTGTATGCTCAAGAACCTTAGAAGTTCTTCACAACTTCTACTAAGTACTAAGGTATTTGGGCTAGGGTATTTTGGGCATTATAACGATACAAGAAGGTAACTTTTTCTACCAAGGGAGGGGGTAGATTTTTGGCTAGGCTAGGGGTATTCGGTAGAGGCCTTCACAAGGGAGGGGAGGGTGTTGGGCGAAAGAGCTACAAAGGGAGAGGATTAACTATACACAAATATCCTACCAACTCCTGACTTTGAGAAAGGCACCAAAAGCGTGCCAATCCCATTTCGATTCGTCCATGACGATTCAATCCACGATTGGAGGTGCCAAGTGTCGCCCTCCGTTGGTCCAAAATGTTTGGCTCGGAAAAATCCGCAAAAAATAAATGGCATAGCGAATTTACTCTCGAAAGCTGGAAAAGCGTTTTGACGATTCTTTTAGTGAGTTGTGTACAAATAAAACGTCGAAGGCTTATCTTTAAGGCAAGACTTTCGTCGTATTCCCACGTACATACTGCGGAAATACGGTATAACATTCTCCTCTCCAGAAACATTCGTCCGAATGTTCCTTCCCAAACGATTATCGAAGAAGCTTAAGCGGTTGTAAATGCCACACGGCGCGAGAGCAACACATGGCGAAATGATAACGAAAATTTACAAGTAGGAAAGTGAATTTACGGAGGTGTGGGAATAGGTGAGATACTTCCGCCTCATGTATCCTCGGCTTCCCATGTCATCTCTCACGAGCTCGTTCGCACAAGACTTTGTGGAAGCCACGTCCTTCGCCGTCATGAGCGCCTAACTCGACGATCGACTATCGCTATGGGAATCTCTCATACGATAACCTCGGTCACTGGACATCGTCAATCGGGTGTACCCTAGATGGATCCCGATACATCTCCTCGGCATAGATACGTGAAAAAGCGGATGCGCGCCTCCGGATCGGACGGCGGATCCAACTCATAGGCAACCTTGCCTGCCTGCGGACAATCGAAGCGGCCCGATGTACTGGTGAGTTTCCCCTTCTTCCGAATCTCATCACACCGCCGTGGGTGACACCTAGGAAAACCCAATCATGAACCTCGAACTCAAGATCACGGCGATGATCTGCATATGACACATGCGACTCACGAATGTCAATAGCCTCTCTCGGATAAGCCTCACCTTATCCGGCACTGCTGTGTACCAAATCTGGTCCCACTCATTGCCGCCATGCGTCGAACCAACCTATAGGCGATCTGCACTTCCTCCCATACAAGGCCTCATAGGCGCCATCGAATCTTTGGGTGGTAGCTATTATTATATGCGAACTCAACTGAGGCAAATGATCCTCCCAACTACCACTAAAGTCAATAACACGGGCTCGCGACATATCCTCGAAGTGCGGATAGTGCGCTCTGCTGTCCGTGCATACGTGGATGAAATGCGATTACTCGGGCTCACTGCGTCCCTAAACCCCTGCGGAAGGACCTCAGGAAGTTAGCGTGGCGGGCTCCTCATGCGATATGATCGAAGTAGGGACTCATGCGGTCGGCGATCTCCGGATGTAAGTGCATAATCCTCGGTAGAAAAAGTCGTCTGACGGGAAGAAAGTGGGCTGATTTAGTCGACTGTCGACGATAACCCATATAGAATCATGTCTCCTCGAGTGCGAGGTAATCGCGTGATGAAGTCCGTGTTGATTACCTCCACTTCCGGTCGGGATCTCAATCGTCAGAACAAACCACGGGCCTGCGGTGCTCTACCTTCACTGCGACAACCGGGCGCGAGCTACGAACTCTGCAGCGTCCTCTTCAAGCCATCCCAATACACAGATCTAAGGTCGTGGTACATCTTGGTCGACCCGGATGGATAAATGTAGCTGTGTGCTTCCCGAGAACTGCGCGAAGTCTGAAACATCTGGAACACACGATGCGCCCTCGAAACCTTAGCACCAGCCGGTGCTACCTCAGGACCGCGCCTCACGAAGAGGCGTATCACGATATCGAATCAAAGTGGATCCTCGAGCTGTTGCCTCTTCACCTCTCGGCGATGGAAGACCGGCAACCTCACGAACTCTAACCCCATGCTATCAGAATCAATCAACGGACACGAGGCTGCTAAGCGATGCAAATCACGAACCATGTCCTCCTCTCTGGCGCACATCGATAGACTCCCCATCGACTTACGACTCGGAGCATACGCCACAACATTGGCCTTCCGGGTGGTATAGGATATCAACATCGTAATCCTTAAGCAACTCTAACCACCGTCTCGTCGTAAGTTCGGCTCCCTAGTGAAGATATCTGGAGGCTCTTGTAGTGCGTATAAATATCCACGTGAACCCCATACAAATAGTGCCTCGGATCTTCAAAGCGTGAATCACGGTGCGACTCCAAATCATGGGTGGGGTAGTTCCTCTGCGTGTTTCTTGGTGTCGGGATGCATATGCTATAACCACTGCCATGCTGCGTCAATACACATCCCAACGATGCACGGCGATCACAATACAACATAACCATCTGGACCTGCGGAAGTAAGAAGCGAGGCGGTCGTCAGTCTCTTTCAAAGCTGGAAACCACGCTCCTGACATCGATCCACTGAAACTTGGCGCCTTACGAGTCGACCTAGTCAATGGTGCGAGATGAAGCAAACTTCTCCACGAACCGCCGATAATAACTCGCAAGGCCCGAGCTGCGAACCTCTGCCGGAGTAGTAGGTCTCGGCAGTCTGGCCGCCTCGATCTTGGCGTATCAACTCGAATACCGTCAGCCAGACAATATGCCCAGCGCCCGAAGTCGGCAAAACTCACATTTGGAAAACTTGGCGTACACTGGTCTGGAGAAGCTCGGCCTGATCGCCAAAATGCTCGCGTGCTCGCTCTGGCGAGAATAAGCGAAGATATCATCAATGAACACTATCACAAGCGTGTCCAAAAATGGTTTGAACACTCGGTTCATCAAATCCATGAATCTGGCGAGCATTGGTCAACCAAAAGACATGACCTGAACTTCATAATGCGTCTGGGGTCGGAATGCGATCCTAGGGACATCGCTTTCTCGACTACTTTTTGATGATAGCCGATCGCAGATCAATCTTGGAAAACATCTCGCACCTGGCAATCGTCGAACAAATCATCAATCACGGGAGGGTATCATTCTTAATGGTCACCTTGTTCACCGCTGTAATCAACACACGTGCGCGGCGTCCGTCCTTCTTCGCGAACAATCTGGCGCCCCGGGGAGAAACACTGGGCCTAATGGCCGCTTCTCTAGCAAATCCTGGTGATCCTTGGCTCTCTCAACTTCGGCGGTGCCGTTACGTATGGCGGAATGGAAATAGGAGTGTCGGCAATATGTCAATACAAAACACAATCTCCTCTCGGGAGGATGCGGGAGAGTCATAAGAACACGTGCGGGAACTTCTGACTACGAGGCGGTGAAAATCTGGTACATGACCTCGATATCAAACACCGAACTAGATGGTAGATATACCCGCGCACCATCTTCTAGCCTTCAGGTAGGAAATAAACCTACCTGGCGTCTGGTGCTCCTCACTCAACAACCAATGGCTCGCCGAGAGCTGGAACCGTGCTACTCTCTCTCTGCGGTCTACATTGGCATAGCAAAGCTAGCCAATCCATCCCATAATCACGTCGAAGTCAATCATCTCCAACTCTATCAAGTCGGCTGGGTCGGCGGTGTAAATGGTCACAGACAAGTCACATATACGCGAGCTACCACCGAATCACCCAGCGTAGCTACCTCGAAAGGGTCTATGGACTCGGGCTCTATCCACATCCTACTAGCAACAAGGGAGATATATGGGGGAGTAGAACCGGATCTATCAAGGCATAAACATCAAACCAGCGATAAGGTACTTGGCGACATCGGTGAGGCCTCACGATCTGTCATTTGGACAAAGCATAAATGCGATTACGAGGACGCTAGAAGCTGGGACACGAGCGCGACCTCTGCGCGACCTGCTGACCGAGCACCACGCCTCGGGGCGGTAAGCGTAGGAGATGATGAAGCGGCCCACGAACACGAAGGTGGGCCTACCACGTAGCGCCCCGGTCGGACGATCCTCGCAAAGTGACCTGCGGCCACAAGCGTAACAAGATCCATAAGTAGTACCACACTTCCGTAATGGGATCTGCATCGGCCTGCAGAGGTGGTCCGTCGGCGACTCTGCTACTGCGGGCGTGCGAAGCCACAGGGCCTAGTGCGCCTCGAAAACTCTGTTGTCTTGAGGGCGGTGCGAGTGCTTTCAGTGGGCGTGGTGCGAATCTAGGCTGCTGAGGCGCCCACCACGATAACCACGGAAGACCCTCCCGTCACGGCCTTAACCTGCTGTCTGTCACCGTCGACCTCTGCGCTCGCCGCGTCAGGCGTGAGCACGCGTGCGGGTAATGTCCATACGGTGGAAGAGACCCGCACGTGACTCGGCCATATAGTCGTCTAGCGGTGACATAGCGGTGTACCCTATCCTCGTATCTCTGCTACCAATCTTTGGGACATATCGAGCCAATGAATCAAACTTCGACATTGTACTCACGGCGGTCGTCCTCTGCCTCGGCGGTAAAATCTATCGACCGCGCCCTCGCCATCTGTGGAGGCAAAAAGTGAGTGAGAAAGCCTCGAGAACTCATCCCAGTGCGTGGGGCGCGTGCTCTCCCGGGATAACTCTCGTGAATCAAACCAATCATTGCGGTATCACGCGACCTATGTGAACCAAAGATCACGGACTCGGTCTCCGGCATGCGATCACTCTCAAAATCCTCTGAAGGCGACGGATGAACTCCTGCGGATCATCCTCGGCCTCGACCCGTAAAACTCGGTGGGCTACAACTCAGAAGTCTCGTAGCCTCAAACTCTACGCCTCGGGTGTACCACGGGTGCGGTGGGCTGGAGCTGGGCTCGCGTCGATCTCTCCTCGTGTCGGGCCTGACTTTAGCCAAAAGTGGGCCGTCTCCTTGCCTAACTCCTCCGCGGTGTGGGGCGGGAGGTGTGGATGCTGTGGTCTCTATTGGGCTGGCGGCGTCATAGAACTTGCCGTCTCGGTATAGGCGGGCACGAGCCCTCGTGACTCTGGGTGTCTGCTAGCAGCTCCACCATTTGCCTTGCCACGGGCCGGGTTGCCTTACGTGGAGGCATAAGCATACGGGGAAAGGAATACGTTAGAGGTCCAACCTATAATCTGACTCTAAAGCACGATCTCGGAATGAGAAGAATGAAACCAATCCTAAATATCCTATAGCCTCACGATTATTGGTGTGGTGCGCAACGCGATAATCAAGACTCTACTAGATACGGTGCGTAGACACTTTCAGGATTAATCGCTCGATACCACTTTTGTCACGACCCGTTCGGGGCGTGGCGGTGCCTTCTGGGGCACCCAGTAGTCATACATCGGAGAAATCAGCGGAAATATAAAACAAGACATGAAACGATTTATAAAATAAGACACGGTTTATGTGAAAACACCGCCTTTGGCGTATATATATAATCATAGTTCGATTACATCCGACCTTTGTACAACATGACTCTGAGACCTCTGAAATATACAACTATGGCGGGACGGGGCCCGCCATACCTGTGTACAAAACTATCTCTGACAGGAGATCATACCAAAAGTAGAGCCTCGGAAGAGATGGAGCTCCCGACACCAGCGTAGAGATCCTAAGAATGCGGATCTAGCACTGCTTGCCCTTACTGCGGCATGAGCGCGGCCCGAAGGAGTCGATTACAACAGTACTAAGTATGCAGCGTAAAGTACTTAAATGCAACATATCTTTTTAAAACGGTTTACAAATATGTATGAAACAACGAGAAACCGCGCATAGTGCCACATCACAAACAAGAGCAACAATAGGTAATCAGAATGAGTCTTGTCTGAAATTGCGAATGATCGAAAGCAGGGCCACTCGCCTCATCATCGTGCAAGCCTAATCCTGAACTCGAGTCGCATAGGCCACTCGCGTGGGCGCGTGAGGTATAACCCGCATCGAGGGTAGCCTCCTCGGCGTAAATCCTGGACTCATTGTCGCATGGCCCACCTGAACCGCATGAGGTATAACCCGCATACTAACACGGAACTCTCGTAGCTCGCATAGGCCCCTGGACCCGCATGAGGTATTCTCGAATCATGGTCGGACGCTTTGAGTCTACCCGCGTCGGAGCGGCTTAACCCGGTATCATCTCGAGGTGAGTGATAGTATACTAACATAACAACTTATCTTTAAACAACATAAGCACAACAAGGATACTCACCTATACAAGCGTTACAAGATACTAACACACATAGCATCATATCATGTCCGTTTATCAAACCATCTTTATTATTCTTTTCACAATACAAGTGCATTATAAACACATAGGCAAACTTGTTTCTTTTATAAATCTTAAGTGGTTATACTTACTTCCCATAAAGCTAGTATAACTCTTAAGCACATTTTAAAAACCAATTAGTTCTCTTACATTAATATGATTCAAGAGTCTTTTGAAATGTTTTGATTCTTTATTATTGAGCTTAAGTCGTGAGGCATTGCAGTAAGTATTATTCAGCTTAAGCGGTGAGGCATTGCCGTAAGTATTATTAGAGCTTAAGTCAAAGACATTGCCGTAGTTATATTGTAAAATATCATGCTTTAGGAAGAATCACATACCTACCGTGAAAACCACACCGAGTTGAATATGTCGCGTAGAGTCGACCTATAATAGTCACGGATATCTATTAAAGACTACTCGAAGGTCATTCTAAGCAGGGGTTCATAATTCTACGGTAAGTCAGGCACTTCCTACCGGTGAGCTATATAAGTCTCATGAAAACAGTCCTATGTAAAATCTGATTTGATTATTCTTCTTTTAAACCCTTCTAAGTGATTAACACTTCAATTCTATTCTGTGATATACTTCTAAGTATTTATACTTATTCTTATACTATAACAGTAAGTATTCTCTAATTCAAAAGAGGGTTAGGATTATTACCTCGGTAAGCCCAATAATATCCTAGAAAAAGTCGCGCCTGAGCAAGGTTTTGCTCCTAAGTTGTATGCTCCAAGAACCTTAGAAGTTCTTCACAACTTCTACTAAGTACTAAGGTATTTGGGCTAGGGTATTTTGGGCATTATAACGATACAAGAAGGTAACTTTTCTACCAAGGGAGGGGGGTAGATTTTTGGCTAGGCTAGGGGGGTATTCGGCCGAGGCCTTCACAAGGGGAGGGGGAGGAGTGTTGGACGAAAAGAGCTACAAAGGGAGAGGATTAACTATACACAAATATCCTACCAACTCCTTGACTTTGAGAAAGGCACCAAAAACGTGCCAATCCCATTCCAATTCGTCCCATGGACGATTCAAGTCCACCAATTGGAGGGTGCCAAGTGTCGCCCTCCCGTTGGTCCAAAATGTTTCGGCTCTCGGAAAAATCCGCAAAAATAAGAAATGGCATAGCCGGAATTTACTCTACGAAGTGTGAAGCGTTTCGTCGGAAAACGATTCTTTTAGTGAGTTGTGTACAAAATAAAACGTCCAAGGCTTATCTTTAAGGCAAGACTTTCGTACGTATTCCCTTACGTACATACTCTGGAAATACGGGGTATAACACTAAGGGTCTCAAGTAGCGGATTGAAGTATCTTGGAGAGTCTCTAAGTTGCTAAGGAACGACTTCGGATTTGAAGATTGGATTGAGATTCGTTGAGGTATAATCTTGTTCTTTGAAGCGTTACAAGGTTATTTATATTGTTGTTAGCCTTACTTGTTGCTAGCATGAAGTATATGTATTGAAGTTTATAAGGATTATGGAGTGCTTGTAGCTAAATCCGAAATGTTATATAAGCCACTTGAAAATTTGATTACTAATTGGTCGTTTATTAGAAATCGTCGCATGTCACTTACTTAAAGATTATGGTTGTTATAATCAAATGCGACTTGATATCATGTTATGCTACCAATTTGGATTGAAATGGAAATTGGATAAGAATTGGTATTGTTGAACTCAAGGTGGCCGAATTTGTACTTGTGGTTTGTAATAGTTTGTTATTCATTTGTATTGGACTACCTTCTATATTGTGGTGAGCCAATTGGGGCTGTATAGTTAATTATTTGTATTGGACTACCTTATAGATTGTGGTGAGCCAATTGGGGCTGTTTGGTTATTGTATTCGGCCTTGAAAAAGGTGGCAAAGTAAGTAAAAACAAAGGAGGTGCTGTCCGATTTTCCGTAGAATTTAGCGACTTAGCACCTAGAATATTCTACGTTTGAAATAAAAGGTTAATGGACGTATGGTGACCATTATAGGTTGAAGTACTAAGTATAGCGTATCCTACTTGAAGAATGGAATAGCTCAAGGTTGAAGTACTTTGGAGCATTTTGCTACTTGTCGACAATCGTCGCGAGGTATGTGAACTTCTTCCTTCCTTTGGCATGATTCTATGTATGGAATATACTTGTGGTATCATTTCATGTTTCCTTCTACTCTTAGAAGTTAAGAGGTAGTTATGTGATTTACTCCATGTAGAACTTTTCCTATCTTTTGAGCATGACTAGTTATGCGTATGTAGTGCGGTGAGCGTCTGAGACTATGACATTCTTTACTTGTTTTATGTAATACCAAGTCGGGTGGATTAGGAGATTAACTCACTTCTTTGAAAATAGTAAGGATGTCTTAAGTTGATTTTAAAGTTAAGGGACTTGAAGAGTTTTAAAGTATGTGATACTTGTTCCGTTTTGAACGTATAAGTCCCTTGGATAGGAAATTGTTTATGGCTAAGGTATAAAGTGAATATAACGGCTTTATGGGAAGTTAGTTATATTTGCCTTATGGAAAGATAAATGACTCGACTTTAGTAAAAAGGCAACTTGATTTCTGGCATCAATTGCCTAGGGTTTTATAATAAAATGAGTCACTTGTTTTCTAATGGTTAAGAGACTAATTGTATTTTTGAAAGTTATGAGAATTGATTTGAAAGTATATAATACTTGGTTTCAAAAAGTAGAAGTCTCTTGGTTATAAAAGGAACGTGTTGGTCTAAACCATAAAGGGTTATAACGGCTTTATGGAAAGTTGGTTATAACGGCTTTATGGAAGGTTAAGAGAATGGTTTTCTCTAATAAAGTGATCAAAGAAATAACTTGTGTTAAGGAAGGGCAAATTGTTTTAAAGGTACCAATTGCTTAAGGTTTTTAATAAAGAAGTCACTTGATTTAGAAGCCGATAATTGTATTTCTAAAAAGGTATTGTGACTTGTCTTGAAAGGTGGATAGGACTTGATACTACGGTTGTTAGTATCGGGGAAGTCTTATTTGGAAAGGAGTCTTTTGAAAAGAATGTACGTACGTAGTACTTTGGCATGTTTAATTGAGAATAATTCTATGTGATGCCTTGATTAGTACTTTGGCTTGATTAATTGAGAATTAGTCTAAGTATGCCTTGATAAGTACTTTGGATTGTTAAATGAGAATTATTCTATTTGTGCCTTGATTAGTACTTTGGCTTGATTAATTGAGAATTAGTCTAAGTATGCCTTGATAAGTACTTTGGCTTGTTAAATGAGAATTATTCTATTTGTGCCTTGATTAGTACCTTGGCTTGTTAAATGAGAATTATTCTATTTGTGCCTTGATTAGTACCTTGGCTTGATTAATTGAGAATTAGTCTAAGTATGCCTTGATAAGTACTTTGGCTTGTTAAATGAGAGTTATTCTATTTGTGCCTTGATTAGTACTTTGGCTTGATTAATTGAGAATTAGTCTAAGTATGCCTTGATAAGTACTTTGGCTTGTTAAATGAGAATTATTCTATTTGTGCCTTGATTAGTACTTTGGCTTGATTAATTGAGAATTAGTCTAAGTGTGACTTGATAAGTACTTTGGCTTGTTAATTGAGAATTAGCCTATGTGTGCTGGTGATAGCCTTTGAGTGCAAGTATTATGTTTTATTACGTTGCCGCGATTCTCGGTTGGAGAATTGTCTTGTTGTAAGTACTTGGACATACAGCGGTGATGTGGGATTCCACGGGTATGCTTCCGTTAATTGTAGTACTTGGGTTAAATTCCCGGATTTTTATAGAAGACATGGTAGTGCTTCTGTTTTGTATAATGGTCGGTTGAGATAGGGTAAGAGTATAAGTGAGGGGTAAACCCCCAAGACATTATACCCCCTGCTTGTTATGTATAATGGTCGGTTGAGATAGGGTAAGAGTATAAATGAGGGGCATGCCCCAAGACGTTATACCACCGTCTCCAGGGTAAGAGTATAAGTGAGGGGTAGACCCCCAAGATGCTATACCACCTGCTTTACCAACTTCTCCGGGGTAAGAGTATAAGTGAGGGTAGACCGAGACGATATACCAGTGGGACTTGGTGTTCATGTATGCCTATTAGTGTATTATTATATCTGGGTATCGATAGTGATGTGGGATTCCACAGGCGGGAGATATATATATGTGTTGTGTATGTGCGCCGGCGGTGAGGTGGGATGCCAGGCGCGACACGTGATTATATTTTACACTTGTAGTAGCCGGAAGTGATGGGGATTCACGGACACGCTTGATATTAGTGTGACTTTCATCGCGTCCCGTATTGGTAGGGTAGTAAAATGTGCCCTCCTTTAAGGGCGGATTATACTTATGAAAGATAAGTAGGTTATATAGAAATGAACTTAATGATTTTTCCTAATCGTATGCGTAAGAGTGACTATAACTTTTATTGAAAATGGGAAAAGATGATAAGCTACGATTAAGTTCATAAGTGGTAATGACAATGGGATCTGGTATGTACTTTTGTACTTGTCCTTGTCATTCTTTTATCTGATTATGATCCATTTCTTGACGTTATTTACATTCCATATTAAATTTGTTGTCTTGACCCCTTGGGGCTGCGTTCATGCCCGAGTTTTAGGTACCCGTGTTGGTGATCATTGCTCTTAGGATCTCGGTTGATTTTGAGAAAGCTCCATTTGCTCGGAGGCTTAGCTCTTGGTGCGGTTTTCCACGAGGTAGTAGATTCATGTATATTGAGGTATGGCGGGGCCTGTCCGCCACGATGGTTATGTTAAATCTCTTAGAGGTCTGTAGTCACATATTGTGGGTCAGTTTGTAAAAGAAATGAGGCAACTGCTTCGGTTGTATTTATATATGTTCAGGAAGGTAGCCCTATCGGCTAACATGTTGTTTTACTTCCGATGTTTTATTTATAAGTTTCGTGTATGTTCCGCTGATTTTCTCTGATGTTTACAGTAAGTGCCCGGGTAGGGCACGATCGCGATCGAGGGTGAGTCGTGACAACTATCAATTGATCCCATTCCATTACAGGCTATGGGGCGACCCTTAATAGGCACTCAACCCGACTCGGCGTCGTACTTAACTCTTATCCTTGGTCTGACTTAACTTTTTACTACCCGAGAAGGCCTTATGTACCTAAGGTCTCGGCGGTTATCAACATTCTTAGGCTCGCAATTTCCATGCTCCAAGCCTACCTTATCAGTCCGTGAGTCTGATAACTTTTCATATCATGTAATCGTGTTGTCTTGATCACAACAACCATACATACTCCATATGGGTCTCATCCGTACCATTTTCTTAATCACACCACGTAGCTTAATCTATTAACATAGTCTTCCATTAAGTCCCTTAATTAAAACTTCTTAAGGGTCCATTACCTTCTCAGACAACTCATCATCTCTTAATTATCTCAAATTAGTACGTAAAACCTTGATGAGAGTTCATTAAACTGTTTCATACCTTCCCGGTATTTATTTAGTCATTACCAATTCCTGGTAATCTAAATTCATTCTAGGCAACACATATGTGACCCCCATACATAAATCCGTATAGCTGTATGTCATAATACCAACTATACTACAAATATTACCAACCTGGATACACAATCCACATAATCTTTCCTGGGTCACTGCTGCCTTTCTCGTAGCTGCAATCAACATAACTTGTTAGGGAGAAACGACCCTAACCACACAACTCTATCGCACGATCTCAGAGTGAGAAGAAAGGAAACCAATCTTAAATGTCATGCAGCCTCCTGATTATAGATGTGGTGCACAACACACCGATAATCAAGACTCTACTAGACACGGTCTGTAGACACTTTCCGAGGACTAACTGTTCTGATACCACTTTTGTCACGACCCAACCCCGGACACGCGACTGGTGCCCTACCTGGGCAACCCTTACAGGTATACATTAGAGAATAGCTGCGGAACATATAAAACTCATAAATACTTAAACAATAAATATAAACAGACTAGCCGATAAGGCCACCTTCCGTAAGATATACATGAACAAAAAAAAAAGATAAACCAGTACATTTCTTTTCTTAAAAACCCAATCCACAAATGTGACTACAGACCTCTTAGAATAACAACTGTGGCGGGACAGGGCCCCGCCATACCCCTGAATATACAACAACGACCATACCAGGGATCTGAATCAGGGATAAGCCTCCGGAGTAATGGAGTTTCCCAACAGCTGAACAGTGATCCTAAGAGTGAGGATCAACAACCTGCATACTCTACCTCCGGCATGAACGCAGCCCCCCGAAGGAGGTCAGTACAACATGTACCAAGTATATGAAACTGAAAGTACTGTAATGAAATCATAAAGTCTGAAATGAAACTAGAGACATGTATGATCACTCACCTAACAGTACACTGTGCCTTACTAAAAATGAGAGTAAACAAGAGTATACTTTACTGCATAAAAATAGGAGGCTCATGATCAAAGTAGGGCCACCCGCCCGTAGTATCATTAAGCAATCCTACTCCTGCGACTATTTCACCCGCAAGGGCCGTATGGACCCGCATGAGGTAACTTCCTCGCATAGACTGTATTCGCCCGAATAGGTCGTATGGACCCGCATGAGATATTCCTCACATAGGGCTGGTCCGCCCCGCATAGGACTATTTCACCCGCATAAGCCCTACGGACTCGTATGAGGTATTCCTCGCATAATGGGTAGCAAATCCACGGAATATGCAAATGCCACAAACCCGGGGAATGACCCCGTAATGAATAATATATCACTAGCACAACCGGCTATCATACATAACATAAGCACTACCGACTTATCATACATAACATAAGCACTACCGGCTTATCATACATAACATAAGCACTACCGGCTTATCATACATAACGTAAGCAAGTTAAGAAATCCCCCTAACTTCTTATTAGCCTTATTCACATACACTCTCATTTTAGTTTACTTAAGGCACTAACATGTCATTAGAAAAATCCGGGAATATAACCCAAAGTACTACGTACTTCTATTCTTTTAAAATTACTCGTTTCATATAAAACTTCCAAGATACTAATAACCGTAGTATCAAGTCATATCTACTTTTCAAGACAAGTCACAATACCTTTTAGAAATACATTTATAGGCTTCTAAATCAAGTGACTTCTTTATTTTAAAACCTTAAGCAATTGATGCCTTAAAATCAATTTGCCTTTCATTATTCCAAGTCATTTATCATACTTACATTATTTAGAGTAAACCACTATTTATTACTTTCCATAAAGCTATTATAACCAACTTCCCATAAAGCCATTATACTAGCTTTATACCTTAGATACTTACATTACTTCTTTATACCCAAGAGACTTAAACTTTCCAAACAAAACAAGTATCATATACTTTCAAAATACTTTAAGTCTCTTGACTTTTAGAAACTAAGATATCCTTAATATTTTTAAACAAGTGAGTTAATTCCCTAACTCAACCAACTTAGACATTCTTAAAATAAGCCAAGGATATCAAATGGACTAGATTGTCAAAATCTCGTACGTCAACCGTACTATACATTTACAACTACTCATGCTCAAGAGATAAGAAAGTTCCACATACCTCTTCGGTTCAATCCACTTGCTGAGTCCAATATGACGTACGTAGTATGTCAACCTATAATGACCATAATACGTCTATTAACTTCTAACTTCAAACGTATAATATTCTAAGTGCAAAGTCATTAAATTCTACGGAAAATCGGACAGCACTTCCTTTGTTTCTACACTTTTCCGCCTTTTTCAAGGCCCGAATTCAATAACCAAACACGCCACATTTAAGGCTCAACAATGTAGTTAACAATAGGGGATTACACGCCTACAAGACGTGTAAAATTCTGCCCCACAATTTAATATCAAACTAATCCAACATACTATGTCCTTTCGGCAATGTGAGGTATAACAACACAAAGTTTTCTTTCCAATTCCTTTTCAATTCAAGTTGTTTAGTACAACATGTTATAAAGCCGCAATTGATTATAACAACTATAATCTTCAAGTAGATAACATGCGACGATTCTAATATCGACCAAATTGTATTTAAATCAAATGGCTCATGATATGTCATTTATGAGCTTCCTATCCATATCACTTATCAATCTTCAATACATAAACTTCATGCTAGTTAAAATGTAAGGCTACAACAATATGTAATCTTATAATACTTAAGAGAACAAGATTGTTACCTTGACGAGCCTTAATCCAACTTCAAGATCCGAAGTTGCTCCCTAGCAACTTAGAGCCTCTCCTTGACACTCCAATCCGCCACTTGAAGCCCTTAGAAGATCACAACCAACTCTCCTTTACTTTCCAATCCAAACCTAGGAAAGTGACTAGGTTTTCACCTTGCGACTGATACAAAAACGATACTTTGCCGAGATTTTTATATTGAGATACTCTTACAATACCCTAAGGAACCTTGGTTTAAAGTATGGAGGTTATTGGACAACAAACGAAAATCTTCCTCTTGAAACCCTAGCCAAAGCCGAGAGCTCCCCTTGAGTTTCTTCAAATTTTTCGTGAAATATGACCAAGTGTAGAGCCTTGTCTTGCACTAGTATGTTTAAATAACAAAAATAAGGGTCAAGATTAGCACAATTGGGTGGCTTGGATGAATTACTAAAAGGTCAAGCCAAGTGGCATTGACTTAGTCAAAGTTATCAAGCTCTAGTCTAGAAAGACTTGCTCATCTCAATATTGGTCAAATGACCATTTCACCTATGTCCATTTCGTCCAAGACCACTAGGGGGGGGGGGTGACACGTGTCGCCCTCACGTTCGTCGCAATATTTCATTTTCCGAAATTTCCTTAATTCCGATAAATTTTTACTAGTCTCAAATCTTAACACTTTTGAGTTCTTACGTACATTCTTATAAATATGTCCTGAAATTACGGGGTGTAACACCCGGTCTGTGTCCCCGAAGACTGGCCACCACTCTTGCTACCTCCTTTACTCCCGCCTGAACCCGTAGGGGCGACCTCCCTCACGGGTGTGTCCAAATTGGTATGAACCCCCTTTTCTTTGGCAATGGGGGTTTGTGTCTCGCCTTGCCTTTGCACCCGCCTATTAGTGTCGGCATGATTCTTTTCATAATTCATAATGGAGTGTCCAATAATATGGCATTACTCACAATAGTCCGAAAGCTTTTCATAAACAAGCTTTTGGTCAAAGATGGTGCCTTCCCAAAGCTTGAGTTCAATAGCATCAAGTGTACCTTTGGAGAGATCTATCTCAACTAGAGCCCGTGCATAAGAGAGAAAGTCTTTTTCACTAGTGAGCTTGTCGGTCACAATAGGCTTGCCAATACGGGACAAGATACGACTCAAAGCGTTAGCGTTCCAAAGTTCTAACGGGAGAGACGGGAGCCTTACCCATATTGGAATGGTACATATCTCATGCTTGTCAAAGGTGAAGCAATGAGGCATATCTTTCAGTAGAAGATGAGTGCTATAAACAAAGTGTGGCCCATTGGCCATGACCTTCTCTTTATCAATTTCAGTATTAAATTTGAAGACGATCCAACCCGAAGCATGAATATTAAAGCGGTATGCAACTCCCCATGAGCGACATAACTTCCTTAATGCCAAGCTCCCCGGGTAAGACCCCGCAAAATAACCAATTAAAAGGTGCCCCACAGTTTCTGTAAGATCATCCAAATCCCCCCATGTAAGTCAAGAGGTCCCACATTACGGCAATCAACGACAAAATGTAAACGTTTTCCATTTGAAACAACACAGTTTCCTTTGACTATGGAAGCATAAGCCTTCTTGTTGTTCTGGCTCACGAGATCCGTAGTCCTGTTCTTTCCATCCGTGACATTTCCTGCAACGGGTTCACAATTGTTGTCACTCGAAGACGATGCAGTGTCTTGAGAGCCGAGGGTGCAAGATGAGGTAATGAAGTCCGAAATTCCCTCGTTGGTAGATAACACATCAATACCCGCGTGAGCTTCCCCCACTTGAAGACCATTGCTTACCATCCCGGTAGTGATGGGTTCGTGAGAAACCGGGGGGAACTTGTCACGACCCGACCACGGGCCCGCGATTGGTGCCCTACCTGGGCACCCTTACAGGTATACATCAGAGATAATCAGCGGAACATACATAAACTTAACAAGAAATAAATAACAGGTTAGCCGATAAGGCTACCTTCCTGGATACATATAACTATGTAAAACCAAAAGCAGTTACCTATATTTTTCTTTTTCAAAGCGACCCACAAGATATGACTACAGACCTCTAAGAGTTTTGACATAACATCTGTGACGAGACAGGACCCCGCCATACCCCCTGAATGTACAACAACCGACAATACCAGGGATCCAAACCAAAGATAAGCCTCCGGAGTGAATGGAGCTTTTACCCAAAACTGAACAGAGATCCTAGAGCGAGGATCACCAACCTGTGTACCTAAAACCTGCGGGCATGAACGCAGTGAAGTCGATCACAGCGATAACAAAAATTTAGTATGGAACGAAAATAAGGTACAGTAAACAAATCATAACTGTACAAAAGAATGACAGGGAAAAATATAAAAAGGGTAAATACCAGATCCTACCATGTCACTACAACTCATGAACTTAATCGCACTTTATTATCTTTTCCCATTTTTCAATAAGAGTTATAGTCAAATTCTTACGTACATACTTAGGAAAAATCATCAAGTTCATAAACATATAACTTACGTATCTTGTATAACATAATCCGACCCTTTATGGAGGGACGCCTCATTTTGGAGTTCACTTTGATTATCCATACGTGATAATGTAACCCGACCCATTTGCGGGACACGACGAATTCATAAAAATCTTCCCACGAAGGTATACTGCCCGGCCCATTCTGGGACGCGATAAAGTCATATAAGTTTGCCCATAAAGGTATACTGTCCGGCCCATTCCTGGGACGCGATAATGTCATATAGTCTGTCCATAAAGGTATACTGCCTGGCCCATTCCTGGGACGCGATAATGTCATATAGTCTGCCCATAAAGGTATACTGCCCGACCCATTCCTGGGGTGCGATAATGTCATATAGTCTGCCCATAAAGGTATACTGCCCGGCCCATTCCTGGGACGCGATAATGTCATATAGTCTGCACATAAAGGTATACTGCCCGGCCCATTCCTGGGACGCGATAATGTCATATAGTCTGCCCATAAAGGTATACTGCCCGGCTCATTCCTGGGACGCGATAATATTTCTTTACATAACATTTTAAACCCTCTTTTCACTTCTTCTTAAGTCGTTATAACAACTTCCCATAAAGCTATTATAACAACCTTTTCACTTTAGAGAACTTAAGACACTTTTATTCCTAATTACTTTAGGGAAAATTAAATCCAAAAGTACTACGTACATACATACTTAAAAAGAATCTTAAAACTCCTTCTCTTTTTAAATCAATAAACTTCTTCTTTTGAAAACTCAAGTTACATTCTCTTTTGAAATCAAGCCTCTTAACTTTTGAAATAATTCATGGCAACCAAACTTTTTAAATCAAATCATTCATTTCATTAAGAATCAAGTCCCATAACTTGAAAAGTAAAATATCATAAACTTTTTAGAAATCAAGGTTCATAGTCTTAAAACTTCATAACATAAACTCTATTAATTTAAGTCGCATATACTTTTATGAGTTGTGAATAGGTTATACTCGTTTATAACTATCTTATTAAAGCAGCCATGATCTAGAAAATGTAATACAATTTTGTCTTATCTTAGTTTCTATGCAGATGGAGAATTCTACTCATTTTAATATAATTGATTGTCGATACATTTTCTTTTATTAACACTGCAATGGCTTGTTCGATACTTATTCTCATTCGTGCAGTAAATTAGCAAAGTTAACTCGACTCCAATTACTTCCTAACGACTCTTACCAACATCCCCCATAAGACTTGGTAAGAACTTAGGATAACTTAAGACATAAATTTTACATAGAGTAAATCAACATACATACCTCTTAACTTCCATACATAGAATCATGCCAAAAGAAGGAAGAGGTTCATATACCTCGCGACGATTATCGATAAGTAGCAAAATGCCCCAAAGTACTTCAACCTTGATAGCTATTCCATCCTTTAAGTAGAATACACTATACGTAGTACTTCAACCTATAATGGCCATAATACGTCTATTAACCTCTAGCTTCAAACGTAGAATATTCTAAGTGTAAAAATCTCCAAATTCTACAGAAAATCGGACAGCACTTCCTTTGTTTCTACTTACTTTTCCACCTTTTTCAAGGCCCGAATTTAACAACCAAACATGCCACATTTAAGGCCCAACAATTCATCTATCCAAAGGGGATTACACGTCTTAACAGGACGTGTAAAATTCTTCCCCACAATAATACAAAACAATCCAATAATTCCATGCCATTCTCGGCTACAACAACATTAATTCTCTTTCAATTCCTTTTCAATCCAAGTTGTTATTCTAACATGTTATATAGTCGCAATCAATTATAACAATTATAATCCCTTCATACAACATGCGACTAAAACTAATAGCCAAATTGAATTACAATCTCAAAGACTAAACTTGCTAGTTTTGGATTAGTGGTTCTAATATCCATAACACTTATAAATCTTCACAATATATATCACATGATCATTTCTAACTTATCATAACATGGAATCTTCAATTACAATAGTAAAAACGAAGATTATTACCTCTTTAAGCCCAAATCTTATCCAAAACCTAAAGTCGATCCTTAGCAACTTCAACTCATTTTCTTGACGTTCCAATCCGCTATTTGCAACCCTTAGAAGCTTGTGAGAAACTCGTCTTCTATTTCCAACTTCAAAGTTGAAGAACACCTTAGGTTTTCGCCTTGCGACTAACGTAAAAACGTCATTTTTCTGGGATCTTTCTATTGAGATATCCTTACAATACCCCTAGGAACCTTGGGTTAAAGTCTTGTGAATAATGAACCACAAATGAAAAAAATTCTTCTTCATTTTTGCACAAAGCCGAGAGCTTCCTTAAGTGCACCTAAAGTTTTGCAATTTTTTTTCTAAGTGTAAGGCTTGTCTTGCTACTAGTGTGATGATATACTACTTCCAATGGTCAAGATTAGAACACTTGTGTGGCCTAGATTTATTGGGGTTAAAAGATCTAATGTCTAGTTGGCTAGTTGACTTAGTCAACAATGTCAAGCCTTGGCTTGTTCAAGACTTGACCAAATTTTGTGACCATTTCGTCCAAGCCTATGTAGGGGGTGACACGTGTCGCCCTCACATTCTTCCATATAATTCGTTTCCCGACATTTCCATAATTCCGATAAATTTTACGAGTCTCAATTATCAAATTTGGGAACTCAATTCTCATTAACGAACAATTTTCCTTCCCGAGGCTCGAAATCATTTTCCGTAGAAAAAAGAAATCCTTCTTTCGTTT
Source organism: Przewalskia tangutica (assembly GCA_029844215.1). Lineage (NCBI taxonomy): Eukaryota > Viridiplantae > Streptophyta > Magnoliopsida > Solanales > Solanaceae > Przewalskia > Przewalskia tangutica. The sequence goes on from CM056721.1 coordinate 109,553,187, forward strand.
CAATTTTTAAAGTCGTGCTTTCTCACGTACATTCTCTTAAACACGTGTCCTGGAACTACGGGGTGTAACATTCCTCTCCCCTTAGAAACATTCGTCCCCGAATGTTCTTTCGGAGTCCATTCTAATTAGATAGCGACATAGTCTCCTCATACTACACCCTTCATACAAAATATGCTACCCACGGCCACATAACAATACTTATACTAAAACGTCAACCTGAACTCCAAGTGTCGACGTCGTTCATCTGCATAAAGTTTCTGCTGAATCTGAGCTTACTAATAATCTTGATCATCAAGCGCCACCTTATAATCGTATAGATTTTCAAAACCTACCAGCGATGTCTTCTGTTTTCCACAGGCAACACTCATACTTATCTTATTCTTGCCTTACGCATTTTCCTAAAATTATTCGGAATGTCGTGGCCCTGACCGCCACACTAAACCAATTCTAAGTACCTCCAAGGGCACTTAACATAAAAGCCTTCAATAATCGTACGTTCTTATCTCCGTCTCTTAACGTTCGAATTCAAATCAATCATTTCAATAAAATAAGTCACATAGACTCCACAATTTCATGCCAATGTAAGAATGAAGGAATAACTTACATATTACTAACACTTCCTTTCCTTCCCTATCGATAACCGGCTCACCGGGAAACTGGAATCGAACCAACCTCTTTCTACAGTCAACCTTGGCACCCACGAAGCCAACTAGTCCATACTCATAATGACCTCAAAGTTTGTCGTATTCATCTCTACTAGGACTGCTACGGTCTGACGACTGTATCCTCACCGGGCAAATCTTATCTACCCGCTCAGCTACCACCCAATCATCCACTGGTGTAGTTACCTCGAAAAGTTCTTATGGATTCAGGCTCTATTCTTTCACACTTGGTTGCTCTCTTTCTTACTGGTCGTACTCTTTCCGTACTTCCAACTTATACTAGCATACGAACATAACCTCCGTACTGATCCGGCCTCCAATCTTTGGAGTTACTATATCGAACAATATAAGGCCATTTCCGGCACTCACGACCTGGTTCCGGTGGAACGCGTCCACGAACCCGTAAAACAATTAACTAGACTTGGGCCTTGCACCCTCGTGACCCTGTCACGTAGCGGGACTACTACCAACTGATCCCACTCCATTTTAAACTATGAGGCGACCCGTAATAGGTCCTCAACCCGACCCATCGTCGCACTTAACTCTTACCCTTAGTCTGAATAAAATATTATTGCCCGAGAAGGCCTTATATACCTAAGATCTCGGCGGTTATCAAAATTCTTAGGCTCGCAATTTCCATGCTCCAAGCCTACCTTATCAGTCCCCCCGTAAACGGGTACAATAACTTCTCAAACAGCTCATCATTCCTAATTATCTCAAAATAATACGTAAAACCTCGATGAGAGCGATGTCTTCTGTTTTCCACAGGCAACACTCATACTTATCTTATTCTTGCCTTACGCATTTTCCTGAAATTATTCGGAATGTCGTGGCCCTGACCGCCACACTAAACCAATTCTAAGTACCTCCAAGGGCATTTAACATAAAAGCCTTCAATAATCGTACGTTCTTATCTCCGTCTCTTAACGTTCGAATTCAAATCAATCATTTCAATAAAATAAGTCACATAGACTCCACAATTTCATGCCAATGAAAGAATGAAGGAATAACTTACATATTACTAACACTTCCTTTCCTTCCCTATCGATAACCTGGCCACCGAAATCGAATCGAACCAACCTCTCTCTACAGTCAACCTTGGCACCCACGAAGCCAACTAGTCCATACTCATAATGACCTCAAAGTTTGTCGTATTCATCTCTACTAGGACTGCTACGGTCTGACGACTGTATCCTCACCGGGCAAATCTTATCTACCCGCTCAGCTACCACCCAATCATCCACTGGTGTAGTTACCTCGAAAAGTTCTTATGGATTCAGGCTCTATTCTTTCACACTTGGTTGCTCTCTTTCTTACTGGTCGTACTCTTTCCGTACTTCCAACTTATACTAGCATACGAACATAACCTCCGTACTGATCCGGCCTCCAATCTTTGGAGTTACTATATCGAACAATATAAGGCCATTTCCGGCACTCACGACCTGGTTCCGGTGGAACGCGTCCACGAACCCGTAAAACAATTAACTAGACTTGGGCCTTGCACCCTCGTGACCCTGTCACGTAGCGGGACTACTACTAACTGATCCCACTCCATTTTAAACTATGAGGCGACCCGTAATAGGTCCTCAACCCGACCCATCGTCGCACTTAACTCTTACCCTTAGTCTGAATAAAATATTATTGCCCGAGAAGGCCTTATATACCTAAGATCTCGGCGGTTATCAAAATTCTTAGGCTCGCAATTTCCATGCTCCAAGCCTACCTTATCAGTCCCCCCGTAAACGGGTACAATAACTTCTCAAACAGCTCATCATTCCTAATTATCTCAAAATAATACGTAAAACCTCGATGAGAATTCATTAACTGTTTCATACCTTCCCGATATTTATTTAGTCCTTACCAAATCCTGGTAATCTAAAATCATTCTAGGCAACACGCATCTGACGCTCATACATAACTCTGTATAGATGTATGTCATAATACCAACTATACTACAATCATTACCAACCTGGATACACAAACCGCATAGTCCTTCCTGGGTCACTGTTTCCTTTCTCGTAGCTGCAATCAACATAACTCGTTAGGGAGAGACGACCCTAACAACACAACTCTATCGCACGATCTCAGAGTGAGAAGAATGGAAACCAATCCTAAATGTCCTGCAGCCTCCTGGTTATAGATGTGATGCACAACACACCGATAACCAAGACTCTACTAGACACGGTCTGTAGACACTTTCCGAGGACTAACTGCTCTGATACCACTTTTGTCATGACCCGACCCCGGGGCCGCGACTGGTGCCCTACCTGGGCACCCTTACAGGTATACATCAGAGATAATCAGCGGAACATACATAAACCTAACAAGAAATAAATAACAGGTTAGCCGATAAGGCTACCTTCCTGGATACATATAACTATGTAAAACCAGAAGCAGTTACCTCTTTTTTTCTTTTTCAAAGAGATCCACAAGATATGACTACAGACCTGTAAGAGTTTTTACATAACATCTGTGACGGAACAGGGCCCCGCCATACCCCTGAATGTACAACAACCGACAATACCAGGGATCCGAACCAAAGATAAGCCTCCGGAGTGAATGGAGCTTTTACCCAAAACTGAACAGAGATCCTAGATCGAGGATCACCAACCTGTATACCTAAAACCTGCGGGCATGAACGCAGCCCCAGAGTGTCGATCTGACAGTGCAGAGTATGGAACGAAAATAAGGTACAGTAAACAAATCATAACTGTACAAAAGAATCACAGGGGCAAGTATAAAAAGGGTAAATACCAGATCCTACCGTGTCATTAGAACTCATGAACTTAATCGCACTTTATTATCTTTTCCCATTTTTCAATAAGAGTTATAGTCAAATTCTTACGTACATACTTAGGAAAAATCATCAAGTTCATAAACATATAACTTACGTATCTTGTATAACATAATCCAACTCTTTATGGAGGGACGCCTCATTTTGGAGTTCACTTTGATTATCCATACGTGATAATGTAACCCGATCCATTTGCGGGACACGGCGAATTCATAAAAATCTTCCCACGAAGGTATACTGCCCGACCCATTATGGGACGCGATAAAGTCATATAAGTCTGCCCATAAAGATATATTTCCCGGCCCATTCCTGGGACGCGATAATGTCATATAGTCTGCCCATAAAGGTATACTGCCCGACCCATTCCTGGGACGCGATAATGTCATATAGTCTGCCCATAAAGGTATATTTCCCGGCTCATTCTTGGGACGCGATAATGTCATATAGTCTGCCCATAAAGGTATAATGTCCGACCCATTCCTGGGACGCGATAATGTCATATAGTTTGCCCATAAAAGTATACTGCCCGGCCTATTCCTGGGACGCGATAATGTTTCTTTACATAATATTTTAAACCCTCTTTTCACTTCTTCTTAAGTCGTTATTACAACTTCCCATAAAGCTATTATAACAACCTTTTCACTTTAGAGAACTTAAGGCACTTTTATTCCTTATTACTTTAGGGAAAATTAAATCCAAAAGTACTACGTACATACATACTTAAAAAGAATCTTAAAACTCCTTCTCTTTTTAAATCAATAAACTTCTTCTTTTGAAAAATCAAGTTACATTCTCTTTTGAAATCAAGCCTCTTAACTTTTGAAATAATTCATGGCAAACAAACTTTTTAAATCAAATAATTCCTTTCTTTAAGAATCAAGTCCCATAACTTGAAAAGTAAAGTCTCATAACCTTTTTAGAAATCAAGGTTCATAGTCTTAAAACTTCATAACAAAAACTCTTTTAATTTAAGCCGCATTTACTTTTATGAGTTGTGAATAGGTTATACTCGTTTATAACTATCTTATTAAAGCAGCCATGATCTAGAAAATGTAATACAATTTTGTCTTATCTTAGTTTCTATGCAGATGGAGAATTCTACTCATTTTAATATAATCGATTGTCGATACATTTTCTTTTATTAACGCTACAATGGCTTGTTCGATACTTATTCTCATTCGTGCAGTAAATTAGCAAAGTCCAATTACTTCCTAACAACTCTTACCAACATCCCCCATAAGACTTGGTAAGAACTTAGGATAACTTAGACATAACTTTTACATAGAGTAAATCAACATGCATACCTCTTAACTTCCATACATAGAATCATGCCAAAAGAAGGAAGAGGTTCACATACCTCACGACGATTATCGACAAGTAGCAAAATGCTCCAAAGTACTTCAACCTTGATAGATATTCCATCCTTTAAGTAGAATATGCTATACGTAGTAATTCAACCTATAATGGCCATAATACGTCTATTAACCTCTAGCTTCAAACGTAGAATATTCTAAGTGTAAAAATCTCCAAATTCTACGGAAAATCGGACAGCACTTCCTTTGTTTCTACATACTTTTCCACCTTTTTCAAGGCCCAAATTTAACAACCAAACATGCCACATTTAAGGCCCAACAATTCATCTATCCAAAGGGGATTACACGTCTTAACAGGACGTGTAAAATTCTTCCCCACAATAATACAAAACAATCCAATAATTCCATGCCATTCTCGGCTACAACAACATTAATTCTCTTTCAATTCCTTTTCAATCCAAGTTGTTATTCTAACATGTTATATAGTCGCAATCAATTATAACAATTATAATCCCTTCTTATACAACATGCGACGACTAAAACTAATAGCCAAATTGAATTACAATCTCAAAGACTAAACTTGCTAGTTTTGGATTAGTGGTTCTAATATCCATAACACTTATAAATCTTCACAATATATATCACATGATCATTTCTAACTTATCATAACATGGAATCTTCAATTACAATAGTAAAAACGAAGATTATTACCTCTTTAAGCCCAAATCTTATCCAAAACCTAAAGTCGATCCTTAGCAACTTCAACTCATTTTCTTGACGTTCCAATCCGCTATTTGCAACCCTTAGAAGCTTGTGAGAAACTCGTCTTCTATTTCCAACTTCAAAGTTGAAGAACACCTTAGGTTTTCGCCTTGCGACTAACGTAAAAACGTCATTTTTCTGGGATCTTTCTATTGAGATATCCTTACAATACCCCTAGGAACCTTGGGTTAAAGTCTTGTGAATAATGAACCACAAATGAAAAAAATTCTTCTTCATTTTTGCACAAAGCCGAGAGCTTCCTTAAGTGCACCTAAAGTTTTGCAATTTTTTTTCTAATTGTAAGGCTTGTCTTGCTACTAGTGTGATGATATACTACTTCCAATGGTCAAGATTAGAACACTTGTGTGGCCTAGATTTATTGGGGTTAAAAGATCTAATGTCAAGTTGGCTAGTTGACATTGTCAACAATGTCAAGCCTTGGCTTGTTCAAGACTTGACCAAATTTTGTGACCATTTCGTCCAAGCCTATGTAGGGGTGACACGTGTTGCCCTCCCATTCGTCCATATACTTCATTTCCCGACATTTCCATAATTCCGATAAATTTTACGAGTCTCAATTATCAAATTAGCGAACTCAATTCTCACTAACGAACAATTTTCCTTCCCGAGGCTCGAAATCATTTTCCGTAGGAAAAAGAAATCCTTCTTTCGTTTCAATTTTTAAAGTCGTGCTTTCTCACGTACATTCTCTTAAACACGTGTCCTGGAACTACGGGGTGTAACAGAACTCAATGTTGTTGGCGATATCAATAGAGGCCAGCCCCATCCGGATGGACAATGGCTTAAAGTTCACATCAGACCGCTTCTTCTTCTTTTTCCCCATCCTCAAAGTTTCCAAGTACAAATACAAGCAAGAGAGTAATACAATTGGGTAATGCGTTAAAGGAAATCCGGACAGACCCGATTTATGAATTACAACGCTATTCCTAATTATACAAACACTAGACTTATTGCAATATAAAAGTAGGAAAGATCGTAAGTAAATGTAGTCCGAACATGCCCGAAGTTAAAATACAAGGCTTTCAAAATTATACAACTTTTATCAAATGTGAGAGTAATCAATCATTCATACAGAGTCGTAGTCCTAATATTTGCCTATCGATACTCTTAAGTTTGCCTAGTAAATTAGGGAATGAAATGTAATAAAGCAATGATTTAGGAATACCTCCAGACGTGTTAAACCGTGAGCAGGTGAGGACGTTGAGGTAGAATTGTTCCCCCACCCCTTATAATTAATCAAGGTATTGAGAGACCTTGTCAATGTGCGTATAGCAATCCTTTTCCAATAACTAATAATATGAGCATAATCCTCCAATAAGTCCAGCACAAACTCGTCGTAGTAGTGATAAGATGCAAAATCTGCAAAGACAAAGCCCAGCCAAGCCAAGGCCGTATCACGGGAAAACAAAATGTCTACGTGTATATATCTATAAATAACGTATTTAATATATGGTATATATGAGAACGTGAATACAAATATATAAAATATAGTATATGTTAAGTATAAAATATATACAAGTAACTAATAGGACGAGAAATGTACGAAAGAAAGTCAACAAGAGCCTAGGTTGTCTTGGGCCCCAGACTTGCACCAAAATGGAAACAAGTACTGCGCGGCAGTCTAGGGGCTTTGTGCTTGCCCATAAATGGCAAGGCGCAGTAAGACATAGTACATGGCAGGATTAGGCTTGCACAAAAGAGGAAAAAAGTCTCTATCAAGTCATAATGGCTCCGAAAATTCTAAAAGAGCCTAGGGAAAAAACAAGGAGAGAGTTTCCTACAGATCAAATCAACCAACCTAAGAATAACAATGTATAACAAACTTTCTAAGAACACGAAGAACACAAAGAGCAAGCAAGTCAATAATCGTTAGACTTAAGAGACGCTAAACAACAAGACGTGATAGGTTTATGAGAATACGGTAAGAAGTAATCAAATAACCATCAAGTAGCAAGTTATTAATGTCATAATGTACAATATTAGATCTAATAGAGGCCAAAAAATTCCCCGCAATCATCCATTAAATCAACAAACCTAAATCGGGGCGTTAGAGAGACCACAAAATCACGAATGAACAAGGACACCTATAAGGTTAGGCAAAGCTAGTACTAGTGTTAGAGCATACACGCAAGCCTATATGAACAATTTACAGCAACAAGCACTTCGAACAACACCCGCAGGTGCTAGGAACACTAATCTCTAGAAAGCAAACAAGAACAATCAAAGCATCACAGCAACAGACGGAAGCAAACACACTAAAGAACACCAAACCAGAGAAACTAACACTTATAACTTAATAAAAAATAACATAAAAATGAAGGAAAATGAAAATGAATCACCCGAATGTGCATCTTTTCGTGTGTGTTTCCAGTATGTTGAAGTTGTTGAGCTTTAATAAGGTTGTTGAGCTTCGTCTTGAGGATAATCTCAACCCCCAGAAGGGGGGGGGGTGATAAGTGAGAATTGTAGCTTGGAGAACCGAAAGATAAATAGCAAAAGGTGAGAGAAGTGTAAAATAAGTGCACTTCTCTCCGCTAGTTGAGCCTTTAAGACCTCAATAAGTGCTATTCCTCCAAGAACCTTAAGAGCTTAACATTTAAAGTATATATCTCATAAATGAACACGGTGAGTGAGTGAAAGATATCATCAACTCAAGGTATTCTGTATTTAATCACGAAAGAAGAGAAGAACCCGTAAGCTACAAGTCTTCCATCTAGCCGAAAAGAACCCATGGAAATCTCACAAAGAAGATGAAGTTATAGTCGACGTGAGATGTATTCCCCTCATTGAATCTAAGAACATAAACAAAGCACTTGGATAAATCCAAGCCAAAAGATGCACTCTTGTGACTTTGTTAGCCTTGGACGATTTTAGAGAGGTACAAGAGAGAAGGAAGAGCGTGTGTGTATCTCGGAGTATTCATGTTATTGATTCTATGCTAAAGGCATGTCTAAATTATTCCTAAGTTCTTACCAAGTCTTATGAGAGATGTTGGTAAGAGTTTTTAGTAAGCATTGGTGTCAAGTTAATCTTGCTAAGTTACAACACTAATAAGTATTAAGCGTTGAGACTGATTTTGGTAACTGTATTAAAACAAGCCATTGCAGCGTTAAATGAAAAAGGTATCGAAAATCAATTATATTGAAATGATTAGAAGTCCATCTGCATAGAAACTAAGATATAACCAATTCGTTTTATATTTTCTAGTTCACAACTGATTAGATAAGATCATTATAAATATATAACCTACTAATGGCTCATAAAATAAAATAATTTGGCAATTCGGATCGGTTATCACCATGAAAACGTTTCCATAAAGTTAGACAGAGGAGCGAGACAAATTTAGATTATCGAGTTGATACATACGACAATCGGTATGTGAACTATCCTTCCTTCTTTTGGCATGTTTATTTGGAGTAAGTGTACGGTGGACGTACATAGTTTTATTGGATCTTAATCCTAAAATGATACTTGATATGATAAGTGTCTTGATTTTTCAAATGAGGATTTAAAATGATACTTGATATGATAAGTGTCTTGATTTTTCCAAACGAGGATTTAAAAATGATACTTGATATGATAAGTGTCTTGATTTTCCAAATGAGGATTTAAAATGAAGGGTATGAGAGTGCCTTGGTGTTTTCTATAAAATTTATGTACGGTGAACGTACATAGTACTTTTGGGTTCAAGTCCCTAATGATACATGATATGACTCTTTTTATAAAATAAAGGTACGGTGGACGTAAATAGTACTTTTGGGTTCAAGTCCCTAATATTACATGGCATGATGAGGAAGTGCCTTGGTTTTTCTAAAATGAATGTTCATTTTAAAGATTTTATTGAGAGTCAAAAGATGACGTAAGTTGCACATGGTTACTCATGATATTCTATTCGTGCCTAATAGGATATGGTTATGTTACCGAGTCCCATGACAGGACGGGTATGTACATATATGAGGACTTCACCGAGACCCTCAATAGGGGGCCGGGTACGGTATATATATGGAGATGACTACATTTACCGAGTCCCATAATGGGCCGGGTACGGTATGTGCATATTATATGACTTCACCGAGTCCCAGAATGGGCCGGGTACGACTGCGACTCACTAGGGGCTGGGTACGGTATGTATATGAATATGACTTCTTTCACCGAGTCCCACAAATGGGTCGGGTATGTTATGTGAGCCACAGAGTCCCACAAATAGGTCGGGTATGTTATGTGAGCCACCGAGTCCCACAAATGGGCCAGGTATGTTATGTGAAACACCGAGTCCCACAAATGGGCCGAGATATGTTATGTGATACACCGAGTCCCACAAATGGGCCGGGATACGTTATGTGTAAAAGAACACTGAGTCCCCCACAATGGGTCGGGATACGTTATATTGATGATTCCATCGAGTCCTTCACTAAAGGGCCGAGATATGTTATACATCTGATCACTCTGATTACATAGACCGAGTCGAATGGACAGGATACGTTAAAATCTGATTGACTATTTTATATGGCACGGTTGGATCTGGTATTTAATTTTCATACTTGTCCCTGTCATACTTTGGCCAGTTATGATTTTATTTACTGTACTTTATGTTTACATACTTAGTACATTATTTGTACTGACCCCCTTCGGAGGGCTGCGTTCATGCCCGAAGGTATAGGTACTCAGTTGGGTGATCCGCAACCTTAGGATCTTTGCTCAGCTTTTGGGATAGCTCCATTGTTTCGGGGCTAGTCATTTTGGTATAGGTCTTCCGTTATGGCTTATGTATATTCAGGGGTACGGCGCGGCCTTGTCCCGTCATAGTTGTTGTGATACTCTTAGAGGTCTGTAGTCATGTGTGGGTTGGACATGTACAGTTGTAGCTCGTATTGGTTTTTTGTATATAATGGCAGCCTTGTCGGCTTGCCTGTTTATTTATATGAGTTTTCATAAGCTTCTACTATTTTTATGTGATGTATGGGTAGAAGGGTGCCTAGGTAGGGCACCAGTCGCGGGCCCGTCGGTTCGGGTCTTGACAAAGGTTGTATCAGAGCAGTTAGTCCTTGGAATGTCTACAGACCATGTGTAGTAGAGTCTTGGTTATCGGTGTGTTGTGCACCACACCCATAAACAGGAGGCTACAATGCATTTAGGATTGGTTTATATTCTTCTTACTCTAAGATCGTGCGATAGAGCTGTGTTGTTAGGATAGTCCCTCCCTAATAGTTATTGTTGTTGCAGCTATGCCTCCAAAGAAGCAACAGCGGCCCAGAAGGGGAATATATGGACTTGTATACAGATTGGTAAAATTGTTGTATAGTTGGTGTGATGATGATGTACATCTATACAAATATGTTTATTTATGGCTATGTGTGTGTTGTCGAAAGTGATTATGGGGTATCATGAGTTGTTAAGCTTTAGTAATTGTTTGGAAGGTATAGCGATTTATACCCCGACTATTGATATGTCAGAAGGGCAAAATAATTTTGAGATTATAAAAAGCTATATCATTCGTAACAGGGGAGAAGATAATGTAAGCTTGGGAAGTGGAATGTTTGAGAATCTTACAATATTGGATAATCGTTGAGACGTTAGATATACAAGGCCTTCTTGAGTGAAATATTCTATGTGTTATCTTGGTTAAAGTACGTTGTGATGATTCCTTGGGTTGAGTATAAGCCACTTGGGTTGTTAAAGTTGGAGATAATGTTGAAACCGGGAATAAGATCTTTGAAGGAATTTATGTTGGAAGTGGAAAAATTCAATGGCTATATTGTTTGGGGAATAATGCATGTGTTATATTATGGCCCTGTGTGGCATCTTTGTGTTGATGCGTATAGGTTGATAGGTATAGTTAAAGGAGACTATGCCGAAATATTTATAGTTTGAGACTTATTATGAACATTCACGGACGAATGTTTCTAATGGGGGAAGAATGTTACACCCCGTAGTTCCAGGGCACATAAGTGAGAACGTAAGTAAGGAAATAAGATTTGATTGTTGGAAGGAAAGTATGTTTACATTTTCTATATGGAATAATTTTGGAAAAAATGTGACGACAAAAATTATTAACTTGGAGTTTAATTCTTCTAATTGGATTTATGAACTTAGTATTGTATTATGAAGTCTTGGAATTGATAATATGGGGTCCACCAAAAAATTTACAATTTTGTGGGGTCCTTTGAATTTTAGATATCGTGGCCAAGTGTTAATATATTTTGTGAAGAAAGGATTATGGCCAATAAAAGGGTGACATGTGTCCCTCATCCACTTGCCTTGCAAAGTTGACAACTATATAGAGATAAGAATAAAAAGACTTGACATTATATCTTCTCCTCCAAGTTTGCTCTGCTCTCTCACTTAAGCTCTAAGTCTCGAAAATCTCTACCAAAGTGAAGAACAAGAATTACTTCTCCTAGATTACCTTATATCCTCCTAGATTAAGCTCCCTAACTAAGTGCTAAACCAAGGTTCTCCAAAATAGTAGGTGGCCGAGAGTTGCCTTGAAAACCTAGGCTTGGATATGAACTTAAGCAAAACAAGAAGGCAAGATGGTTACAAACTTGTAGGGGATACTTGTGTGTTGTTGGGGCTTGAAGAAGTGGTGTAAAAGTGAAGGTGTTGGCCGAATCTAAGTGGATTGTTTTGGCTAAGATTTAAGGTAAGACTTTTTCTTCCTCTTGAAGTAATTGGATATTACATGTTGTTATAGTTAATAGATGAACTTGTGTTAAGAAGAATAGAGGATAAGAAGTGATTTTGGTAGGTACAGTTAAAGGAGACTATGCCGGAATATTTATAGTTTGAGACCTATTATGAACATTTGCGGACGAATGTTTCTAAGGGGGAAGAATGTTACACCCCTTAGTTCCAGGGCACATAAGTGAGAATATAAGTATGGAAATAAGATTTGAATGTTGAAAGAAAAATATGTTACATTTTCTATATGGATAATTTTTGAAAAAATGTGACCACAAAAAAAATATTAACTTGGAGTTTAATTCTTCTAATTAGATTTATGGACTTAGTATTGTATTATGAAGTCTTGGAATTGATAATATGTGTCTATGAGAGTGCCTTGGTGTTTTCTATAAAACGTATGTATGGTGAACGTACATAGTACTTTTGGGTTCAAGTCCCTAATGATACATGATATGACTCTTTTTATAAAATGAAGGTACGGTGGACGTACATAGTACTTTTGGGTTCAACTCCCTAATATTACATGACATGATAAGGAAGTGTTGTCACGACCCGAACCCGGGCCCGTGACTGGTGCCTTACCCCGGGCACCCTAGTGATACAACATCAGAGAAAAACCAGCGGAAATAAAAAACTTAAACATACAAATAGATATGGATCAAGATAAAAGAAAATAGGCCAACCAAAACGGTTGCCTTTCAGCATATATATATATATATCGACCTTTGAACAGTTACAATCCTTACAACCCCGCAGTGATTACTCTGCACCTCTAAGATTTTTACAACAACTCTGCCGGGACAGGGCCCCGCCATACCCCTGAATGTACAAAAACCTACAGACTCAGGGTAACATACCAAAAGATAAGCCTCCGAAGGAACGGAGCTTCCCAATACGCTGCAATGTGATCCTATAAGCGGGGATCGACAACCGATGTACCTCTACCTGCGGCATGAACGCAGCCCCTCGAAGGAGGTCAGTACAACAGGTACCAAGTATGTGAAACTCTAAATACTGTAAATGAAATCATAATAGTCTATATAAAGCAGGAGACATATATGATAACCAAACTACAGTACACACATATAACAGTTATATCAAGTCAGGGACTCACGCCTCAGTCATTACTCAATATAACGATGGGTCTCACGCCCATAACATCAATCATGCGTGGAATACCTTCCCATCGGCGATCTATGATATGATAACACCAAGAAGTACACTGAACACCAAGTCCCACGATGCCAAAGTCGTACTATCAATACAATACAACCAAACCACGAAGGCGACCGCGGGCAATACGGCCGACTACGGATACCAAGGCGGCCACGTCGGCCGGGGGCAATACGAGGGCTAACTACGGTACAGGCGTATCACGAGACTTCGTCACTCTGTTGAACGGGCAAGTCGAGGGCTAACTACGGTACCAAGGCGAATCAGCCACGAGGCGGGGCAAGTATGAAAGCCGACCACGGTACCAAGGCCGAACGAAGAAACCTCGTGGAGATAGTCCATGGAATAACACTATCAGCGAGGCGTGCGTGGAATTCTCCGTCATCGCCGGTGTCACGACCGACCGGGGCGCGGCCAGTGCCCTACTGGCACCGCAGTATACATCGAGATAATCACGAACATACATGCGCTTTATAAAATAAAACAATGAAGTAAAACAACGAGTTAGCCGATAGGGCTACCTTCGGACATAAATATATACAACCAAGCGGTTGCCTCATTTCTTTACAACCGACCCACAAATGTGACTACAGACCTCTAGAGTTTTAACGTAACAAGCGTGGCGGGGACGGGGCCCGCCATACCGAATATACATGAATCTACTACCTCGGGAACACCGTACAGAGCTAAGCCTCGGAGCAAATGGAGCTTTCTCTCAAAAACCGAGATCCTAAGAGCAAGGATCGCCAACACTGGTACCTAAAACTGCGGGCATGAACGCGGCCCAAGACGAAGTCGATGCAACAGTGCGAATATGGAACAGAAATAACGTCTGATGCGGATCATAAGCGTACAAAAGAATGACAAGGACAAGTATAAAAATACATACGGATCTCGCCATGTCATTACCACTTATGAACTTAATCGCACCTTATTATCTTTTTCATTCTCAATAAAAGCTATAGCCACATTCTTACGCATATGATTAGGAAAAAATCATTAAGTTCATTCTTGTATAACTTACTTATCTTTCATAAGTATAATCCGCCGCTAAGGAGGGCACTACACTACGACCCAATTTGGGACGCGATCAAGGTCACATAGTCCGCGTGAAGGTATACTACCCGCCCGATCACGGGTCAATAATGTCATCTAGTGCGCGTAAGGTATCGCCCGGCCCATTCTGGGTCGATAATGTCATATAGTGCGCGTAAGGTATCTTGCGGCCCGTTCTGGGTCGATAATGTCATATAGTGCGCCTGCAAAGGTATAACGCGGCCCATTCTGGGTCGATAATGTCATATAGTGCGCGTAAAGGTATCTTGCGGCCCATTCTGGTCGATAATGTCATATAGTGCGCGTGAGGTATCTTGCCCGGCCCATTCTGGGTCGATAATGTCATATAGTGCGCGTAAAGGTATCCGCGGCCCATTCTGGGTCGATAATGTCATATAGTGCGCGTAAGGTATCTTGCGGATACTAACAACTATAGTATCAAGTCCTATCCACCTTTCAAGACAAGTCACAATACCTTTTTAGAAATACAATTACCGGTTTCTAAAACAAGTGACTTCTTTATTATAAAACCTTAGGCAATTGATGCCTTAAAATCAAGTTGCCTTTTCATTAAAAACAAGTCATTTATCTTTCCATAAAACAAATATAACTAACTTCCCATAAAGCCGTTATATTCACTTTATGCCTTAGTCAAAAACAATTTCCTATCCAAGGGACTTATACGTTTAAAACGGAACAAGTATCACATACTTCAAAACTCTTCAAGTCCCTTAACTTTACTAAGACTTAAGACATCCTTAATATTTTCAAAGAAGTGAGTTAACTTCCTAACTCACCCGACTTGGCATTTTATAAGGCTAGCAAAGAATGTCAAAGTCTTGTACGTCTACCGTACTACATACGTGCAACTAGTCATGCTCAAAGATAGGAAAAGTTCTACATAGAGTAGATCACACAACTACCTCTTAACTTCTAAGAGTAACAGGAAACATGAAATGATACCACAGGTATATTCCATACATAGAATCATGCCAAAGGAAGGAAGAGGTTCACATACCTCGCGACGATTGTCGACAAGTAGCAAAATGCTCCAAAGTACTTCAACCTTGAGCTATCCCATTCTTCAAGTAGGATACACTATACTTAGTTCTTCAACCTATCATGGTCACAATACGTCCATTAACCTCTTACTTCAACGTAGAATATTCTAAGTGCTAAGTCGCCAAATTCTACGGAAAATCGGGCAGCACCTCCTTTGTTTCTACTACAATGCCACCTTTTTCAAGGCCGAATACAATAACCAAACACGCCACATTTAAGGCCCAAACAATGAAATCAACAATAGGGGATTACACGCCTACTAGACGTGTAAAATTCCGCCCCACAAAAGATAACAAACTACAACAACTACTAGCCCATTTTCGGCCAACTTGAAGTACTACAACATCAATTCTTATTCAAATTCCATCTCAATCCAAGTTATTAGCCTAACATGATATCAAGTCGCAATTGATTATAACCACTATAATCCTCAAGTAAACAACATGCGACGATTTCTAATAAACGACCAATAAGTAATCCAACTTCAAGTGGCTAATATAACATTTCAGATTTAGGCTACAAGCAATCCATAATACTTACGAACTTCAACATATCAACTTCATGCTAGCAATACGTAAAGCTAACAACAACAACATATATATAATCTTGTAACACTAATTAAGAGACAAGATTATACCTCGACGAATCTCAATCCTATTCCAAATCCGAAGTCGCTCCTTAGCAACTTAGAGACTCTTCAAGACACTTCAATCCGCTACTTGAGACCCTTAGAACCATACCAACAACTTTCCTTCAACTTCCAATCCAAAACCTAGAAAAACAACTAGGTTTTAAACGCGACTAACAGAAAACTATCTTTTTCCGAGATTTTTCTATTGAGATATGCTTACAATACACTTAGGAACCTTGGTTTAAAATGGGGAGCTAAAAGAACAAGGAACAAAGATTTTTCTTTTCTATGGGCATGGAACCCGAGAGCACTCCTTAGTGTTCTTCAAATTTTCATGAATTTTTCTAAGTGTTGGACACACTCTTGCTACTAGTAGTGTTATATAGTACATTGGAGGGTCATGATATGAACAATTGGGTGGTTAGGATGAAGTCTTACTAAATATCAAGGCTTTGTGGGTCCATTGACCAAGTCAATTATGTCAAGCTCACTACATTGCAAGACTTGTCTTCCTAACAAGGGTCAAATGACCCTTGTGTCCATGTTGAAATCGTCCAAGCTCACTTAAGGGGGGGTGACACGTGTCGCCCTCCCATTCGTCACAATATTACGTTTTCCGACAATTTCATAATTCCGATAAATTTTTACAAGTCTCAAATCTTAACACTTGTGAGTTCTTACTTACGTTCTTAAAACATGTCCTGCAAATACGGGGTGTAACAGCCGGTACATCCAAGTAAGTTCTCAACAAGTCAACCGGCCCTCCATCGAGAGACGCGGTAGTATAAAAACACAATTCTTGCACAACAAAGGCTATCACAACAAGCATAGGCAAGTTTCACAACAACAAGCATAGGCAAGTTATACACAACTCAAGGTACTTTCATTTTATGTCAAAGTCCGGGTTTTAACCCTAAAGTACTACGTACGTTAAATTCCTTTTAAGAGATCCATTCCTTTTATAAAAGTCACCCGATACCCTTAGTATAAAAATAGAGTGACTTACATCTTTTTAAGTAAACCAAAACAACTTCCATACTTTCCTTTTTAAAACCAAATTAAGGCAATACCATGCCTTCTTTTTTTGGACCAAAACACTTCTCTTTTTAAAGTCAATTTACCACATTAAAACCAATGATAAAACCCTTTTTTTGTTCTCATAAAGTCATTATAACTAACTTCCCACAAAGTTGTTATAACACTTTATGTTTTAAACCAATTTAAGACAAAACAATGCCTTTCTTTTCCCTAAAGTTCCAGTTTGCCTAATTTCAATTACTCAAGTCTCTTTATTTTAGAAAAGTTTCATAGTTCAATGTCTTAATCTCTTTTAA
Source organism: Przewalskia tangutica (assembly GCA_029844215.1). NCBI lineage: Eukaryota > Viridiplantae > Streptophyta > Magnoliopsida > Solanales > Solanaceae > Przewalskia > Przewalskia tangutica. The sequence goes on from CM056721.1 coordinate 109,570,679, forward strand.
AACAATTGAGTAACATATGCCATATGTGTGAGCAATTTTATTCTTGTTTATAAACAATCTTATTAAGCAGCCATGATCTAGGAATGTAATATCATTTTGTCTCATCTTAGTTTCTATGCAGATGGAGGTTTCTACTGGTTTTAATAATACTTAATTATTCAATACATTTCCCTTTATTAGCGCTGCAGTGGTTTGTTCGATACTTATTCTGATTTCCGAAATCAGTAAAACATTATTCCTTTTTAAAACCAAGTACTCATTACTCACGAATGAGGTTTCACACAAAATTCATATTAAGTCAAGTCTCTTATCTTTTAAGATCAAGTCTCTTAACTTCTAAAAAATCAGTAAACCATTCTCTTTATCTCTCTTAAGACGTTATACCTGACTTCTCATAAAGCTAGTATAACTTTTATGTTTTCAAAATCAAGTATTACTCTTCTTTCAAAAAGGTTTCTTAATTCTTTTGAAATACTTCAAGATTCTTATTATTCAGGCTTAAGTCAAAAGACATTGTCGTATAACTACGTTCAGTTAACACACATACGTCTACCGTACTATATATATATTCCTTTAAAATACTTTCAAGATTCTTATTATTCAGGCTTAAGTCAAAAGACATTGCCACACGTACGTCTACCGTACTATATATATATTCCTTTAAAATACTTCATGCTCAAGAGTATAGGAAAAATCACATACCTCACGACGATTATCGACTATAAGCAAAACGCTCCACGGCTATAACCCGGCTAGCCTTGTCCACCTTCCAAGTAGTACATGCTACTCGCAGAACAGTCAACCAATAAAGGTTATAAGACTACTGTAAATACGGTCCTATGTAAGTACAGTTTAATCTTCTACTAAAATATTCTTCTGATGCGATTTCAGTTCAAGTCTTATCTGTAATATCCTTCTATTACAGTTCAATCTCTTCTATGAATCTTATATTCATTTCAATACAACTACAGTATGTAATTTCCAATTACAATAGAAGGATAGGATTATTTACCTCGGTAAGCCCCAAAATATCCAAGTTTAAAGTCGATCCTGAGCAAGGTTTAGCTCCTACTCGTGCGCTCAATTCACTCCAAAACCCTTAGAAGTTCTACACAACTTCTACTTAGTATCTATGACCAATTATGGAGATTTTTCCATAGGGTTTCGTTTAGTGGCTAAAGGAAGTATAATAGTATTTTCCGGGCTTTTCGTAAAGAGGGTACTTGGAAATACTACAAAGGTTTTGGGCTAGAGTATTTTGGCATTATAACAATACTTGGAGAAGTATTTCTATACCACAAAGGGGGTATTTTATTAGCACTAACTAGGCTAGGGGTTGGTTTCGCTAAAGCTCACAAGGGGAGGGTTTGGCCAAGGTCTCTCGAGGGTTGGACGAGAACCTTTCTAAGAGGGGAGGATTTTAACACTTAGAAACTATTTTGTGGATGAAGAAGTTCATCAACTAAGGGGGTATTTATAGGTCAAGCAATGGCCAACCAATGGCCAAGATGAAGACAAGTGTGGTGCAAGTGTAAGGCCAAGATTTACCCAAGTACACCTTATCCATCTACCACCAAAATATCCTACCAACTATTGACCAAACTTTAGGCACAAAAAACGTGCCAAGCTTGCCTTTGCCGTCCACTTTTGAGGGTGACACATGTCACCCTCCCGTTGGTCCAAAATATTTCATCTCTCGGAAAAATCCGCAAAAATAATAAATGATATAGCCGGAATTTTCCCTTTGCAAAGTTTGTAAAACGTTTCGTCGGAAAACGACTCTTTTCGGTACTTGTGAACAAAATTTTCGGCACTAGCCTACTTTAAGGCTCAAACTTTTCTACGTACGTCCTCACGTACATACTCTGGAAATACGGGGTATAACATTCTCCCCTCCTTAGAAACATTCGTCCCGAATGTTCCTTCTCAAGACAGATAACGATCAAGTTCCTCATAGCTTAACCAGTTTGCAATTGCCGCAATGATCACAGAATACACGCGCGCAAATACTTAAATCCAAGCCAACGAGGAATCACCTCGACGATGCAAAACAGTACCAATTCTCTCTTCTGGTCCAAAGGATACTCCCTTCGCACACTCGTTTCACAAAAATGATTAATTCTATCTTTCAGCACAAGTTCACTTCATTCCTTACTCGTCGTGCCCTTCTCGACCACTAGAACTCTTCTAGTATACGTACCACACTTCAGTCATCGCTTCAGTTCCCAAAACATTGGAGTCACCACCTCTAAACTTGGTCATCTTACTAACCTCAATCTTCCTTAAGGCCATTCCCGGCCTTCACGATCCGCTTCTGGTCGAACATATCCACGAACTCATACGATGGTCATCTAAACTTGGGCCTAGCACCCTCGTGACCCTACCACCTGGCGGGACCACCCTGAGCTGACCTGTTATACCCCGTAGTTGCAGGGTATATATGTGAGGACGTACGTGCGAGAGTACGACAAAAATTTTGAAAAGAAAGAAAGATGTGAGTTTTCGACGGAAAAGTTTCCGGTTATTTGTGAAGAAAAAGGTTCGTTAATGGGAATTGGATTCCCAGTTTTGGTATTTGGACTTCATAGATTATATTAGAATTTTGAGATTTTATTTTCGGAAATGGTCACGTGGGGCCCACGGGAGAAATTTACGGTTTTGTGGGGCCCACTTTGTTTTCGAGATTTTGGCCATTGTGGATATTTTTCGAAAGACGTTTTATGAGGGCCAATAGGAGGGTGACACGTGTCACCCCGCCAGTGGCTTGGCCGAAGTTACCTTTGTGCACAACACCCGGTTAGAGTCGTTTTTCGACGAAACGTTTTGCGTAAATTGCGAAGGGAAAATTACGGCTATTTCGGTTTGTATTTTTTCGGATTTTTACGAGCGGCGGAACATTTTTGGCCAACAAGATGGTGACACTTGTCACCTCAGTGGACGCAAGTCGGTTTGGCCTTGGCCGATTGGTGCCTTGTTGTGGCATTGTTTTGTGCAATGTTTTGTGCAATGTTTTGTGGCATGTTTTGTGGAGTAGGGGTTAGGGTGCACTTGGCTTGATCTTGGCCTTACACTTGCCTTACACTTGGAAGGATCTTGGCCCTTGGTTGGCCTTTGGTTTTGCTATAAATACCCCCCTAAGTGTGAAGACTTCATCCATTCCAAAAACTTCCAAGTCTTGAAACCCTCTCCTCCCCCGTTGTGAGCTCTTAGCCGAGAGCCTCCCCCCTCCCCCGTTTCGTGTGGCCTTTGGCCGAGGGGTTCTCCTCCCTCCCCCTTTGTGGTGCCTTGGCCGTGGGGTACCCCCCCCCTAGCCTAGTTGTTTTCGTATAATACCCCTCCCTTGTGGTATTGAAATACTTCTCCTAGTATTGTTATAATGCCCAAAATACCTTAGCCTTTACCTTGTTGTATTCCAAAAGTTACCTCTATACGTAGAGCCCGGAAATACTACCTTTTGTCCTTTTAGTCTCAAACCGAAACCCTAAGGAAATCTTCATTGTTGGTTGAAGTATTTGAGTAGAAGTTGGTTAGAACTTCTAAGGGTTGTTTGGAGCGCACGGAGTAGGAGCTAAACCTTGCTCAGGATCGACATTATAACTTGGATAATTTTGGGCTTATCGAGGTAATTATCTTGTCCCTCTATTGTAATTGGAAATTACATGTTTGTTAGAATATATAGTTGAAGTATACTATATATGGAACTACTTAGTATTCGGCAATGTCTTTTGACTTAAGCCTGAAGAACTGAACTGAACTGTATTTACATAGGACTGTATTGCAGTAGACTTGTGTAGTATTACTGAGTAGAATTGTACACGTCCGGTTAGACGTGTAAACCCCCCCCCTGGTTGGCTTGGTAGCCGGCCTCGTTAGAGGAGGAGATTTACGCTGTTGCGGGGGGGGGAGGTGCTGCCGAATTTTCTATAGAAAGATAGAAACTTGTGTTTTGGAGTTAATAGACGTTTGTGACCTTTATAGGTGAAAGTACTAAGAGTAGCGTATTCTACTCGAGGAGTGGAAAGGGCTAGCAAGGTTGTAGTACTTGGAGCATTTTGCTTATTGTCGATAAATCGTCGCGAGGTATGTGAACCTCTTCCTATCTTTTCTAGCATGATTGTTGTGAACTATGTAGTGCGGTGACGCGTACGTGTGCTAAGTGATTTGGTCGGTTTAAAACATAGGGTGTTATAATAGCTTTATGGGAAGTTAGTTATAACGACCTTATGTAGGTGAAAATGGTTTACTGATGTTAGAAGTTAAGAGACTTGATCTTATAAGATAAGAGACTTAACTTATTTGTTTTAATGTGGATGTTGTGTGAAACATCATTCGTGAGTAATGAGTACTTGGTTTTTAAAGGGATAATGTTTTACTGATTTCGGAAATCAGAATGTGTATCGACAGACCACTGCAGCGTTAATAAAGGAAAATGTATTGAATAATGATGTGTTGTATTAAAACCAGTAGAAACCTCCATCTGCATAGAAACTAAGATGAGACAAAATGATATTACATTTTCTAGATCATGGCTGCTGTAATAAGATCGTTATAAACAAGAATAAACTACTCACATATATGACATATGTTACTCAATTGTTTTAAAAGAGATTAAGACTATGAGTTATGAAACCTTTCTAAAATAAGTGACTTGAGCATTTGAAAATGAGAAGCTTGAGTAATTGAAACTAGGCAAACTGGAACTTAGGAAAAGAATGTTGTTACTTGATTTTGAAAAGGAATGTGGGTTGGTCATTCTAATACTACGGGTATCGGGTGACTTTATAAAAGTAATGGATCTCTTTTAAAAGAACTTAACGTATGTAGTACTTTGGGGTTAAAAACCCGGACTTTGGCATAAAATGAAAGTACTTTGAGTTGTGTGAAACTTGCCTATGCTGGTTGTTGTGAAACTTGCCTATGCTTGTTGTTGTGAAACTTGCCTATGCTTGTGATGATAGCCTTTGTTGTGCAAGTGTGGTATTTACGTATTCTGGCGTCTCGATAGAGGCGGTCGACTTATTGAGAACTTACTTGGGCGTCTTGGCGGTGATGGAGAATTCCACGGGTATGTTTCCATTTTGATTCTTGTCTTGTTGTTGATGTCACATGGACGTGTCTACACAGGTAGAATTCGGGGCATGTGGCCCTGCGGTCGGGTTGATTACCCGATATATTGTTAGTGGGGTTACATGGACATGTCTACACCGAGGGAGAATTCCGGGGGCATGTGGCGTGCGGCGGTTGATCACCCAATATATTATTATTGATGTCACATGGACGTGTCTACACCGGTAGAATTCGGGGCATGTGGCCGTGGGGCATTGGTATTATTGTTGCATCATGGACATGTCTACACCGATGCAGAATTCGGGGCATGCGGCCGTGATGCGAACATGATTGATGTTGTGGGCGTGAGACCCATAGTTATATTTGAGTGATGACTTGAGGCGTGAGTCACATCGGACATACGCTTTTTGTGAGCGTAGTTTGGTTATCATACATGTCTCGCTTTATATAGACTAGTATGATTTCATTCTGATATTTTCTGATTTCACATACTTGGTACTGTTGTCTTGACCTCGCCCGGGCTGCGTTCATCTGCGAGTAGAGTACATCGATCGTGGATCCTCGCTCTTAGGATCTCGATTCAGCGTTTTGGGAAGCTCCGTTTCTCAGGAGGCTTATCTTTTGGTATGTGTTCCACTGAGTTGTAGGTTCTTGTACATTCGGGGTATGGCGAGGCCTGTCCGTCATAGTTGTTGTAAATCTTAAGTGCAGTAATCTTGTTGTGGCGGGGTTGTAAAAAGGATTAAACTATTCGTTTTGAAAGAGTTGTATTTATTTATGTTATTGGAAGGTAACCGTTGGGTTGGCTTTGTTTATGTTCATATATCTTGTTTCTTGTTAAAGTTTTATTTTCCTGGTTTTCTCCGATGATTGTATCACTAGGGTGCAGGATAAGGCACGATGCGGGCCGGGCAGTCGTTACAAAAGTGGTATCGAAGCGATTAATCCTCGGAAAGTGTCTGACCGTGTCTAGTAGAGTCTTGATTATCGATGTGTTGTGCACATCTATAATCGAGAGGCTGAGACATTTAGGATTGGTTTCCATTCTTCTCATTACGAGATCGTGCCTTAGAGGCTGTGTTGTAAGTTGGACCCTCCGGCGTGTCTCGTTTTACCGATTATGCCTCGCATGAGCAACGAGCCACGAAGGCAAGACAGTAGGAACCGCTAGTGAGATCTGAGAGAATACGAGCGCGAGCGAGCGATACACGAGGTTGTGCTTGACGCGGGTTTTGTGGCCTTGGCCCAGCGAAGGTTAGAGCGCGGCAATGCTGCCGAGACCGCGATACGAGCCTCGATCCTACGATGCAGAGGCGAGAGAGATGGATTACAAGGAGATGGCGATTCTTTGGCGAGTCGTGGCGAATATGAGATAATTTGGATCTGGCGGATTCAGTTCGATAGCGATGGTTCACCCCGAGCGAGATAGTTTGAGGCTACGGGACTTTACGAGTTGTAGCCCGAGTTTTATGGGTCGAGGCACGAGGATGATCCGCGAGGAGTTCATCCGGCGATTCTGACCGATCACGGGTGATCAAGGCTTGAGACCGAGTCTGTGACCTTTGGTTCGCATCGGTGCGTGATACGCGATCGATTGGTTTGATTCATGGGAGCTTTCGGGAGAGCATGTACCTCCAGCAGTATGGGATGAGTTTTGGGGCTTTCTCACGCACTTCTTGCCTCCGCGGATGAGGAGACGCCGTAAACAGATTTTTGATGCTTAGGCAGGCGGGCGTGCGGTTCGGGAGTACAATGTGGAGTTCGACTCATTGGCGACGCGTCAGCGTTGGTAGCTAGTATGGAGGATCGAGTGCACCGATATGTTCTGAGGCTCGATGATTACATGTCGAGGCATGTTGGAGTAGCTCTTGTAGGGCATGGACATTGCCCGCACGCAGCTCACGGCTGGGATGTGAGGCACGGAGAGGTCGGCGGAATGACGAAGATCGCGAGAAGAGGCGAACAACGGTCCTTTGGTGACTTTCGAGGCGGACGCCTCGGCGACATACTAGTTTTGTACCTCCGCCCGGTCAGAGTGGTCCTCCACAACCTTGAGTATTGGGAGGCGGTCGTGGCTCGAGGTTGAGTTTCGAGGAAGTAAGGGTGTTGGCGGATCGCGGTCACCCCTACCTCGGTGTGGTCGATGTGGTAGACCGCATTTCGGGAGTGTCGTGGTGCCGGGGAGCTTGTTATTTTGCGGCCAGCGGGGCCATTTTGCGAGGCTGTCCGACCAAGGGTAGCGGATGTTACGACTCACCCTACGGATCGATGGTGGTTCATCGCGCCTTCTGATTATGCGCCTGCAGTGGGCTATGATTAGAGTGGGCGGTAGCTTCGGGTATATCCTTAACCCTCAGAGTTTTGGTATGCTTGTTATGATGGTCTCATTATTATGTGCTATGTACGAATAGCGTTGTGTTAATTATGAGTTAGAAAACATGCTTAGTTGGGAGGATACGTATGGGGGCATGGTAAGTGTGAACCTTAGACTATGTCACGACTGAGACCTTAGGGGTAAGGTCGTCTTGAGTTAAAGATTTATTTTATGTTTGACCCTTATCAGAGTAGTGGTATACGTGGGATTTATTTGTGTAATAAGTCCGTGGGTAGTTTGAGATGGAAGTGGTAGCTTTCATGATGTGAATTAGTAAGATTGTTCCGGATCGGGGAACAAGAGTTTGGCGCGGTTGGGGGTCGGGTTGAGGACCATTTGCGGGTCAACCCGTAACCCGGTTTGGGGTGGGGTCAGTTCTGGGTGGTCCCGCCAGGTGGTAGGGTCACGAGGATGCTAGGCCCAAGTTTGTGTGACCATCGTATGAGTTCGTGGACGCGTTCGACCAGAAGCGGTTCGTAAAGGCCGGGAATGGCCTTAAGGAAGTTTGAGGTTAGTAAGATGACCAAGTTTGGAGGTAGTGACTCCAGAGATTTTCGGGAACGGAAGTAATGACTGAAGTATGGTACGTACTGGGAGAGTTCAAGTGTTCGAGAAGGGCACGACGAGTAAGGAAAGAAGAGGACGTGTGTTAGTTCGTGGCCAAGCTGTGGCGTCGGCAACTTGTTAGAGGAACTTTATCGTTATCCGACTTGAGAAGGAACATTCGGGACGAATGTTTCTAAGGAGGGGAGAATGTTATACCCCGTAGTTGCAGGGTATATATGTGAGGACGTACGTGCGAGAGTACGACAGAAATTTTGAAAAGAAAGAAAGATGTGAGTTTTCGACGGAAAAGTTTCCGGTTATTTGTGAAGAAAAAGGTTCGTTAATGGGAATTGGATTCCCAGATTTGGTATTTGGACTTCATAGATTATATTAGAATTTTGAGATTTTATTTTCGGAAATGGTCACGTGGGGCCCACGGGAGAAATTCTGTTTTGTGGGCCCACTTTGTTTTGAGATTTTGGCCATTGTGGATATTTTTCGAAGGCGTTTTATGAGGGCCAATAAGAGGGTGACACGTGTCACCCCGCCTAAGTGGCTTGGCGAAGTTACCTTTGTGCACAACACCCGGTTAGAGTCGTTTTCGACGAAACGTTTTCGTAACTGCGAAGGAAAATTCGGCTATGTCGTTTTGTATTTTTGCGGATTTTTCCGAGCGGCGAACATTTTGGGCCAACAAGAGGGTGACACTTGTCACCTCAGTGGACGCCTTTAAGTCGGTTTGGCCTTGGCCGATTGGTGCCTTGTTGTGGCATTGTTTTGTGCAATGTTTTGTGCAATGTTTTGTGGCATGTTTTGTGGAGTAGGGGTTAGGGTGCACTTGGCTTGATCTTGGCCTTACACTTTCCTTACACTTGGAAGGATCTTGGCCCTTGGTTGGCCTTTGGTTTTGCTATAAATACCCCCCTAAGTGTGAAGACTTCATCCATTCCAAAAACTTCCAAGTCTTGAAACCCTCTCCTCCCCTTTGAGCTCTTGGCAGAGCCTCCCCTCCCCACCGTGTGGCCTTTGGCGAGGGTTCTCCTCCCTCCCTTTGTGGTGCCTTGGCGTGGGGTACCCACTAACTAGTTGTTTCGTATAATACCCCTCCCTTGTGGTATTGAAATACTTCTCCGAGTATTGTTATAATGCCCAAAATACCTTAGCCTTTACCTTGTTGTATTCCAAAAGTTACCTCTATCGTAGAGCAGAAATACTACCTTTTGTCCTTTTAGTCTCAAACCAAACCCTAAGGAAATCTTCTTTGTTGGTTGAAGTATTTGAGTAGAAGTTGGTTAGAACTTCTAAGGGTTGTTTGGAGCGCACGGAGTAGGAGCTAAACCTTGCTCAGGATCGACATTATAACTTGGATAATTTTGGGCTTATCGAGGTAATTATCTTGTCCCTCTATTGTAATTGGAAATTACATGTTTGTTAGAATATATAGTTGAAGTATACTATATATGGAACTACTTAGTATTCGGCAATGTCTTTTGACTTAAGCCTGAAGAACTGAACTGAACTGTATTTACATAGGACTGTATTGCAGTAGACTTGTGTAGTATTACTGAGTAGAATTGTACACGTCCGGTTAGACGTGTAAAACCCCCCCCTGGTTGGCTTGGTAGCCGGCCTCGTTAGAGGAGGAGATTCTGTTGTTGCGGGAGAGTCTTTGCCGAATTTTCTATAGAAAGATAGAAACTTGTGTTTTGGAGTTAATAGACGTTTGTGACCTTTATAGGTGAAAGTACTAAGAGTAGCGTATTCTACTCGAGGAGTGGAAAGGGCTAGCAAGGTTGTAGTACTTGGAGCATTTTGCTTATTGTCGATAAATCGTCGCGAGGTATGTGAACCTCTTCCTATCTTTTCTAGCATGATTGTTGTGAACTATGTAGTACGGTAGACGTACATGTGCTAAGTGATTTGGTCGGTTTAAAACATAGGGTGTTATAATAGCTTTATGGGAAGTTAGTTATAACGACCTTATGTAGGTGAAAATGGTTTACTGATGTTAGAAGTTAAGAGACTTGATCTTATAAGATAAGAGACTTAACTTATTTGTTTTAATGTGGATGTTGTGTGAAACCTCATTCGTGAGTAATGAGTACTTGGTTTTTAAAGGGATAATGTTTCTTGATTTGAAATCGTAATGTGTATCGACAGGACCATCTGCGGCGTTAATAAAGGAAAATGTATTGAATAATGATGTGTTGTATTAAAACCGGTAGAAACCTCCATCCGCATAGAAGCTAAGATGAGACAAAATGATATTACATTTTCTAGATCATGGTCTTTGTAATAAGATCGTTATAAACAATAATAAAGTACTCACATATATGACATATGTTACTCAATTGTTTTAAAAGAGATTAAGACTATGAGTTATGAAACATTTCTAAAATAAGTGACTTGAGCATTTGAAAATGAGAAGCTTGAGTAATTGAAACTAGGCAAACTGGAACTTAGGAAAAGAATGTTGTTACTTGATTTTGAAAAGGAATGTGGGTTGGTCATTCTAATACTACGGGTATCGGGTGACTTTATAAAAGTAATGGATCTCTTTTAAAAGAACTTAACGTATGTAGTACTTTGGGGTTAAAAACCCGGACTTTGGCATAAAATGAAAGTACTTTGAGTTGTGTGAAACTTGCCTATGCTGGTTGTTGTGAAACTTGCCTGTGCTTGTTGTTGTGAAACTTGCCTATGCTTGTGATGATAGCCTTTGTTGTGCAAGTGTGGTATTTACGTATTCTGGCGTCTCGATAGAGGCGGTCGACTTGTGAGAACTTACTTGGGCGTCTTTGGCGGTGATGGAGAATTCCACGGGTATGTTTCCATTTTGATTCTTGTCTTGTTGTTGATGTCACATGGACATGTCTACACCGAGGTAGAATTACGGGGGCATGCGGCCATGCGGTCGGGTTGATTACCCGATATATTGTTATTGTGGTTACATGGACATGTCTACACCGAGGTAGAATTCGGGGCACGTGGCCGTGCGGCAGGTTGATCACCCAGTATATTATTGTTGATGTCACATGGGCGTGTCTACACCGAGGTAGAATTCGGGGGCATGTGGCCGTGGGGCATTGGTATTATTGTTGCATCATGGACATGTCTACACCGTCGCGAATTCCGGGCATGCGGCCATGATGCGAACATGATTGATGTTGTGGGCGTGAGACCCATAGTTATATTTGAGTGATGACTTGAGGCGTGAGTCCCCGATCGACATGGCTTTTTGTGAATGTAGTTTGGTTATCATACATGTCTCTGCTTTATATAGACTAGTATGATTTCATTCTGATATTTTCTGATTTCACATACTTGGTACTGTTATCGACCTCGCCCGGGGGCTGCGTTCATCCGCAGGTAGGTACATCGGTCGTGGATCCTCGCTCTTAGGATCTCGATTCAACGTTTTGGGAAGCTCGTTTCTCGGAGGCTTATCTTTTGGTATGTGTTCCACGAGTTGTAGGTTCTTGTACATTCGGGGTATGGCGGAGCCTGTCCGTCATAGTTGTTGTAAATCTTAAGTGCTGTAGAATGCTTGTTGTGGCGAGGGGTTGTAAAAAGGATTAAACTGTTCGTTTTGAAAGAGTTGTATTTATTTATGTTATTGGAAGGTAACCGTTGGGTTGGCCTGTTTTATGTTCATATATCTTGTTTCTTGTTAAAGTTTTATTTTCCGCTGGTTTTCTCTGATGATTGTATCACTAGGGTGCCCGGGATAAGGCACCAGTAACGGGCCCCGGAACGGGTCGTTACATGACCCTACCTCGAAACAGGCCGCGGGTTGGCCCTCTACATGGCCCCAACCCGACCCACTTAACGCATCAAGCTCTTGTTTCCCGATCCGGAACAATCTTACCTATACAGGTCATGAAAGCTACCACTTCCATTTTACACCACCCAAGGAATTTTCCCACAATTACCCCACGTATACTTATACCTTCTGACAAAGATCACCCGCAAAATCTTGTACTCAAGACGGCCTTACATTTAAGGTCTCAACTGTAATATTCTAAGGTTCATCATTTTCTCACCCCAAGGCTTACCCTTTTCACTAACCAGGCGTATAACTCACATTTCAGCACAAAGCTATCCGAACATAACACTAAACACATCAACATACATTAAAACATACAAAACTCTAGAGGGTTAAGGATATACCTGAAAATAGGCGGTTCAAAGGACCGCTAAAACTGGGAAATTCCACCGCGACCTCTGCCGCGGCCTGCCGGTGTATGAACATCCTGCCTAGTTATGGAAGGTGAAGAACCCGCAACTACTCTAGTAGTCTGTGCTATCCTACCAGCGCTACCCCTGGTCGGACAGTCTCTCGCCAGATGGCCCTGTTGGCCGCAAGAATAACAATCTCCTAAGTTAGTACGACACTCTCCCTTATGAAGTTTTCCACAACGGCCACACTGAGACAAGGGCGACCTCATCCGGCGAGCACTCCTACTCCCCTGAAAATCTGAAACACAGGAGCCACGACACGCTTCGAATATCCGAAGGTCGAAGGTTGTGGAGGACCACTGCATGCTTGGCGGAGGTACATAACTAGTCTGCTGCTGAGGCGGTCCGCCTCGAAAGTTATCAAAGGACCCTGCTGTTCTGGCCCTCTTCTGCTGATCTTGGTCATTCCGTCGATTTCTCCGCTCCTCACATCCAAGTGCATAAGCCTGCATGCGGGCAATGTCCATGCCCGGCTGAAGAGCTACACCCGAACAACTCTCTGCTAGGCAATCATCGAGCCCTGTAACATATCGGTGCACTCGATCCTCCATACTAGCTACTAACGCGGGGACGTACCGGGCCAATGAGTCGAACTCCACATTGTACTCCCGAACCGTACGCCCGTTCTGCCGCAACACCAAAAATCTGTCGGCCCGAGCCCTCCTCATCTGTGGAGGCAAGAAATGTGCAAGAAATGCCTCTGAGAACTCGTCCCATACAGCTGGAAGTGCATTCTCTCCCCGGGACAGCTCCCACGAATCAAACCAGTCGACCGCGGTATCACGCAGCCGATGCGAACCTAGGACCACTGACTCGGTCTCCGATGCCTTGATCACTCTCATGATCCGCTGTAACTGTCGGATGAACTCCTGCGGATCATCCTCAGGCCTCGACCCATAAAACTCTGGCGGCCTACAACTCAGAAAATCCCGTAGCCTCAAACTATCTGATCTAGGGTGAACCACTGGTGCTCGAACCGCTGCGTCGGCCTATCCTCAAGTCCGCCACCACCGGCCATTAATCGCCCACTCCTTGTAACCCATCTCTTCTGCTCCAGACTGTGGGACTGGAGGCTCAGGTACTGTGGTCTCTGTAGAGACTGCCGCTGCTCTACTCGCAGCTCCCTCTGCTGCCTTGCCCTTCTGGGCCCGGGTTGCCTTACGCGGAGGCATAACTGGTAAAGGAAAGGAATACGTCAGAGGGGTCCAACTTATCACACAGCTCTAAGGCACGATCTCAGAATGAGAAGAATGGAAACCAATCCTAAATGTCCTATAGCCTCCTGATTATAGATGTGGTGCACAACACACCGATAATCAAGACTCTACTAGACACGATGCAGAGACACTTTCGAGGACTAATCGCTCGATACCACTTTTGTCACGACCGAACCTGCCGTGGATCGTGCCTTACCCCGGGCACCCTAGTGATACAACATCAGAGAAAAACCAGCGGAAATAAAAAAACTTAAACATATAAATAGATATGGATCAAGATAAAAGAAAATAGGCCACCCAAAACGGTTGCCTTTCAGCATATATATATATATATCGACCTTTGAACAGTTACAATCCTTACAACCCTGCCCACAACAGTGCTACAGACCTCTAAGATTTTTACAACAACTATGACGGGACAGGGCCCCGCCATACCCCTGAATGTACAAAAACCTACAGACTCAGGGTAACATACCAAAAGATAAGCCTCCGAAGGAACGGAGCTTCCCAATACGCTGTAATGTGATCATATAAGCGGGGATCGACAACCCATGTACCTCTACCTGCGGCATGAACGGCCCGAAAGGAGGTCGATCTGCAAGTACAGTATGTGAAACTGTAAATACTGTAAATGAAATCATAATAGTCTATATAAAGCAGGAGACATGTATGATAACCAAACTACAGTACACACATATAACAGTTATATCAAGTCAGGGACTCACGCCCTCCAAGTCATTACTCAAATATAACGATGGGTCTCACGCCCATAACATCAATCATGCCCGTGGAATACCTTCGCCATTGGCGATCTATGATATGATAACACCAAGAAGTACACCAACACCAAGTCCTACCGATTCCAAAGTCGCACTATCAATACAATACAACCAAACCACGAAGGCGACATCGGCAAGTACGAAAGCCGACTACGGATACCAAGGCCGCCACGTAGTGGCGGGCAAGTACGAGGGCTAACTACCGGTACAGGCGTATCACGAGACTTCGTCACTACTGAATGGGGCAAATACGAGGGCTAACTACTGGTACCAAGGCGAATCAGCCACGAGGCGGCAAGTACGAAATCCGACCACCGTGTACCAAGGCGACGAAGAAACCTCACAGAGCTAGTCCATGGAATAACACTATCAACGAGAGCGTGCTGCGGAATTCTCCGTCACCGCAGACGCCCAAGTAAGTTCTCAACAAGTCAACCGGCCCTCCATCGAGACGCGGTAGTATAGAAACACAATTCTTGCACAACAAAGGCTATCACAACAAGCATAGGCAAGTTTCACAACAACAAGCATAGGCAAGTTATACACAACTCAAGGTACTTTCATTTTATGTCAAAGTCCGGGTTTTAACCCTAAAGTACTACGTACGTTAAATACCTTTTAAGAGATCCATTCCTTTTATAAAAGTCACCCGATACCCTTAGTATAAAAATAGAGTGACTTACATCTTTTTAAGTAAACCAAAACAACTTCCATACTTTCCTTTTTAAAACCAAATTAAGGCAATACCATGCCTTCTTTTTGGACCAAAACACTTCTCTTTTTAAAGTCAAGTTACCACATTAAAACCAATGATAAAACCCTTCTTTTGTTCTCATAAAGTCGTTATAACTAACTTCCCATAAAGCTGTTATAACACTTTATGTTTTAAACCAATTTAAGACAAAACAATGCCTTTCTTTTCCCTAAAGTTCCAGTTTGCCTAATTTCAATTACTCAAGTCTCTTTATTTTAGAAAATTTTCATAGTTCAATGTCTTAATCTCTTTTAAAACAATTGAGTAACATATGCCATATGTGTGAGCAATTTTATTCTTGTTTATAAACAATCTTATTAAGCAGCCATGATCTAGGAATGTAATATCATTTTGTCTCATCTTAGTTTCTATGCAGATGGAGGTTTCTACTGGTTTTAATAATACTTAATTATTCAATACATTTCCCTTTATTAGCGCTGCAGTGGTTTGTTCGATACTTATTCTGATTTTCAAATCAAGAAACATTATTCCTTTTTAAAACCAAGTACTCATTACTCACGAATGAGGTTTCACACAAAATTCATATTAAGTCAAGTCTCTTATCTTTTAAGATCAAGTCTCTTAACTTCTA
The DNA here is from genome assembly GCA_029844215.1 of Przewalskia tangutica. NCBI lineage: Eukaryota > Viridiplantae > Streptophyta > Magnoliopsida > Solanales > Solanaceae > Przewalskia > Przewalskia tangutica. The sequence goes on from CM056721.1 coordinate 109,586,247, forward strand.
AAAAATCAGTAAACCATTCTCTTTATCTCTCTTAAGACGTTATACCTGACTTCTCATAAAGCTAGTATAACTCTTATGTTTTCAAAACCAAGTATTACTCTTCTTTCAAAAAGGTTTCTTAATTCTTTTGAAATACTTCAAGATTCTTATTATTCAGGCTTAAGTCAAAAGACATTGCCGTATAACTACGTTCAGTTAACACACGTACGTCTACCGTACTATATATATATTCCTTTAAAATACTTTCAAGATTCTTATTATTCAGGCTTAAGTCAAAAGACATTGCCACACGTACGTCTACCGTACTATATATATATTCCTTTAAAATACTTCATGCTCAAGAGTATAGGAAGAATCACATACCTCGCGACGATTATCGACTATAAGCAAAACGCTCCACGGCTATAACCCGGCTAGCCTTGTCCACCTTCCAAGTAGTACATGCTACTCGCAGAACAGTCAACCAATAAAGGTTATAAGACTACTGTAAATACGGTCCTATGTAAGTACAGTTTAATCTTCTACTAAAATATTCTTCTGATGCGATTTCAGTTCAAGTCTTATCTGTAATATCCTTCTATTACAGTTCAATCTCTTCTATGAATCTTATATTCATTTCAATACAACTACAGTATGTAATTTCCAATTACAATAGAAGGATAGGATTATTTACCTCGGTAAGCCCCAAAATATCCAAGTTTAAAATCGATCCTGAGCAAGGTTTAGCTCCTACTCCGTGCGCTCCAATTCACTCCAAAAACCCTTAGAAGTTCTACACAACTTCTACTTAGTACTCCAACCAATTATGGAGATTTTTCCATAGGGTTTCGTTTAGTGGCTAAAGGAAGTATAATAGTATTTTCCGGGCTTTTCGTAAAGAGGGTACTTGGAAATACTACAAAGGTTTTGGGCTAGAGTATTTTGGCATTATAACAATACTTGGAGAAGTATTTCTATACCACAAAGGGGGGGTGTATTTTCGGCTAGCACAACTAGGCTAGGGGGGGTTGGTTTCGGCTAAAGCTCACAAGGGGGAGGGGTTTCGGCCAAGGTCTCTCCAAGGGTTGGACGAGAACCTTTCTAAGAGGGGGGGGGAGAGGATTTTAACACTTAGAAACTATTTTGTGGATGAAGAAGTTCATCAACTAAGGGGGGTATTTATAGGTCAAGCAATGGCCAACCAATGGCCAAGATGAAGACAAGTGTGGTGCAAGTGTAAGGCCAAGATTTACCCAAGTACACCTTATCCATCTACCACCAAAATATCCTACCAACTATTGACCAAACTTTAGGCACAAAAAACATGCCAAGCTTGCCTTTGCCGTCCACTTTTGAGGGTGACACATGTCACCCTCCCGTTGGTCCAAAATATTTCATCTCTCGGAAAAATCCGCAAAAATAATAAATGATATAGCCGGAATTTTCCCTTTGCAAAGTTTGTAAAACGTTTCGTCGGAAAACGACTCTTTTCGGTACTTGTGAACAAAATTTTCGGCACTAGCCTACTTTAAGGCTCAAACTTTTCTACGTACGTCCTTACGTACAAACTCTGGAAATACGGGGTATAACAAGTGCCTTGGTTTTTCTAAAATGAAAGTTCATTTTAAAGATTTTATTGAGAGTCAAAAGATGATGTAAATTGCACATGGTTACTCATGATATTCTATTCGTGCCTAATAGGATATGGTTATGTTACCGAGTCCCATGATGGGCCGGGTATGTACATGTATGAGGACTTCACCGAGACCCTCACTAGGGGGCCGGGTACGGTATATATATGGAGATGACTACATTCACCGAATCCCATAATGGTCCGGGTACGGTATGTGCACATTATATGACTTAACCGAGTCCCAGAATGGGTCGGGTACGACCGAGACCATCACTAGGGGGCCGGGTACGATATGTATATGAATATTACTTCTTTCACCGAGTCCCACAAATGGGCCGGGTATGTTATGTGAGCCACCGAGTCCCACAAATGGACCGGGTATGTTATGTGAGCCACCGAGTCCCACAAATAGGTCGAGTATGTTTTGTGAAACACTGAGTCCCACAAATGGGCTAGGATATGTTATGTGATACATCGAGTCCCACAAATGGGTCGGGATACGTTATGTGTAAAAGAACACTGAGTCCCACAATGGGCCGGGATACGTTATATTGATGATTCCATCTAGTTTCTCACTAAAGGGCCGAGATATGTTATACATACAGTCACGACAGTTACATAGACCGAGTCCCAGAATGGACCGGGATACGTTAGAAGGTACAGTTGGCTCTATTTTATATGGAACGGTTGGATCTGGTATTTGATTTTCATACTTGTCCCTGTCATCATTTGGCCAGTTATGATTTTATTTACTGTACTTTATGTTTACATACATAGTACATTGTTTGTATTGACCCCCTTCGGGGGGCTGCGTTCATGCCCGAAGGTATATGTACTCAGTTGGGTGATCCGCGAGCTTAGGATCTTTGCTCAGCTTTTGGGATAGCTCCATTGTTCCGGGGCTAGTCATTTTGGTACAGGTCTTCCATCATGGCTTATGTATATTCAGGTGTACGGCGGGGCCTTGTCCCGTCATAGTTGTTGTGATACTCTTAGAGGTCTATAGTCATGTGTGGGCTGGACATGTACAGTTGTAACTTGTATTGATTTTTTGTATATAATGGCAGCCTTTCCGGCTTACCTATTTATTTATATGAGTTTTCTTAAGCTTCCACTGTTTTTATGTGATGTATGGGTAGAAGGGTGCCCAGGTAGGGCACCAATCGCGGGCCCATCATTTCGGGTCGTGACAAAGGTGGTATCAGAGCAGTTAGTCCTCGGAATGTCTACAGACCGTGTACAATAGAGCCTTGGTTATCGGTGTGTTATGCACCACACCCATAAACAGGAGGCTACAGTACATTTAGGATTGGTTCTAATCTTCTTACTCTAATAGCGTACGATAGAGTTATGTTGTTAGGATAGTCCCTCCCTAACAGTTATTGTGGTTGCAGTTATGCCTCCAAAGAAGCGACAGCGGCCCATTAGGGGAATATATGGACTTGTATACAGGTTGGTAAAATATATTTTTTTTAGGTAAATGCAAATATTATTACTAATAACGAAAAGAAAATGGCTACAATCAGTCGTTGAGGTATCTCAAGCCTCAACGTAATGTAAACAAGAAGAGAGGGAGGGGAGGGGTGGTCACTCAAATGGTGTCATTACAAGAGGGGATAAAATCATAGAGAACTCTATAAGATGTTGTTTTGATTCTTGCAATGACCTCTTCTGCCGGAAAGCTTGTGCCTTCAAAGAGCAATGTGTTTCTTGCCCTCCAAATCTCATAGACCACTATGCAAAAAGTAAGCAAAATAGCTTTGGCTCGGATGCTTGTCCCGCGGTGATCTTTCTTAATCCACTTAAGGGAGCTTTCAAAAGTTGTCATCTCTCTTCTAATACCCAACCAATCTTTTATGCTCTTCCAAATCATGTGTGTGTAGGGGCAAGTAAAGAAGATGTGTTCCCTTGTTTCATTAGCTTGCTTGCAGAACCCGCAAGATTTATCCTCCAAGTTGAGATATGATAGAGTATCTTTTGTAGCTAACCGCTTTCTGCAATTTAGCCACACAGTAAAAGAGAATTTGGGAGGAATGAAGCCTTTCCAAATTTGTGACATCCAAGGCTTTTTAACTTATGAGTGCAAGATATTATACACGAGGCTTGAATCAAATTTACCGTTGGCACAACACTTTGTAAAGCCGTCAATAGCATCACCATGGCTACCAAAGATAGAAACAAATTTGTCGCGAATCCCACAAATCCTTTTGAATAAGGGGGAGTCCCTAAGACGTACCTCATAGTCCCAAATTGTAATACCTCTCAAATAGTGGCTATTGATCCATTGGACCCATAGAGAATCAGCATTCGTGTGAGTTTGCCAAATAGTCCTGGATAGCAAGGCATGATTCCATTCCTTGATGTTCATTAGACCCAAGCCACCTTCAGTTTGAGGCAAGCAAATGATATCCCAAGCAACTCTTGGTGGTTTCCCTCCCCATAAGAACTGAATACAAGCAGACCGTACCTTGTTGATAATAGTGGTCGGGATAGGAAGTGCCCGGAACCAAAAGCTCTCAACCCCTTGGACAACCGACCTGATTAGTTCCAGCTTACCCGCATAATAAAGGGTGTGATGCCCCCATTTCTGAATGTAATTCGAAATTGCACTGGTGAATGGAGCAAATTGGTCCACCGAGAATGAAATTGGGGACAAAGGGATCCCCAAGTATCGTACCGGAAAGCTACCAATGGCGAATCCCACTCTGGACAATATCAAGTCACGAACTGTAATATGCATTCCCGCTAAGTAGACAGAGGATTTAGACGGGTTAAGAGTTAGCCCTGAGGCAGCCTCCAACTCTTTCAGACAATTCATAAGAATCCCAACTGAAGATATATCTCATTTGACAAAAAGCATGAGGTCGTCCGCAAATTCAAGATGAGTAATGCCCAATTTCTTGCACTTTGGAAAAAATGAGAAAGCTCTTGCCTCAGCCTTCATTTTAAGCAGCCTTGAGAGGTATTCCATGCACAAGATAAAGAGAGTAGGGGACATAGGATCACCTTGTCTTAGGCCGCGCTTTCCTTTGAAGTATCCATGTAGCTCACCGTTGATAGAAAGGGAGAAGGAGGTTAAGCTAACACATTCCATGATCCAACTTGTAAATCTGTCTGGAAATTTTAGACTTCTTAGTACCAATTCGAGGAAACTCCAAGAGACTGTATCGAATGCTTTACGAAGGTCCACCATAAGCATACATCTTGGTGAGACTCTGGCTCTATTAAATCCTCTCACAAGCTCTTGTGCCACATATACGTTGTCCATCATGTTTCTTCCTTTCACAAAAGCCCCTTGGGATTTGTCAATGAGAGAAGGAAGGATCAATGCCATTCATTAGCTAGAATCTTTGTGATGATCTTATAGACCACATTAGTCAATCCGATGGGCCTGAAATCATTTACCTTAGGATCATGATCAGTCTTTGGTAGTAGGGTAATGATGGTATGATTTACCTGCTTCAAAAGAACTCCAGTAGAGAAGAACTCTTGGACACTTCTTACAACATCATGGCCCACATCTCTCCATCTATTCTTGAAGAAGGCAGCCGAATAACCATCCGGTCCAGGTGCCTTGTCATTGCCTATATCAGAGAGAGCTTCCCAAATCTCCTTTGGGGTGATGAAATGCAAAAGCTGTAATCTCTCCTCTTCACTTAGCTTCGGGCCATAGTTGAACACTTCAGGATCAAAGTTGATAGTGGATCGGGAAGTACCTAATAGATCTTTGTAAAATTCAACAAGCAACTTCCTAACTTCTTCTGGTGATGTAGTGATAGTACCATTAACTTTAACAAGAAAGTTAATTGAGTTCCTGACATTACTCCTCTTGATCAAGCTATGAAAGTATTTCGAGCATCTATCACTTCCAATCAAGTGTTTCTGTCTTGACTTCTGCCTTATCAAGTGTCTTTCTGCTTCCAGTAAGGTGTTTGCTCTAGCTCTTGAGGACTTAACCTTGGCTTTTAGCTCCTCATCAAAGGGATTTTCCATGTGTGCATTGATAGCCTCCTTGAATTCAATGTTTGCCCCTTTTGCTCTTTGTTCAATACCCCCAAAGTCACTTATGTTCAAAGCCCTTAATGGTTGCTTTAAGGCTTTCAATTTTGAGGCGAGGACGAATTGAGCAGTTCCCAATATGTCTTGTCTCCAACATGAAGTCATCATGTCCTCAAAGGCTGGGTGAGAAATCCACATATTCATGAACTTGAAAGGGCGCTTCCCAACATTATAGGATGCAATAACCGTGGCTATCACAGGACAGTGGTCCGAGACAGGTTCCATAGGCATGAAATTGGCCGTGCATTCTAGGGTCAAATCACTCCAATTTTGATTCATCAATACTCTATCAAGCTTAGACCAAATCGAACCATTTGTCCAAGTGTAGAAGGAACCGGAAGAAGGAGCGTCTTCTAGTCCATGAGAAATCCTAAAATCACCAAGATCCCTAAGTGCATAAGGCGTGAGAGGAGGACCCCCCACCTTATCATTAGGGTTGCAGTAAGTGTTGAAATCTCCCATAATCATCCAAGGCTTAGTGATGCCAATGCCCAAGTGAGAAAGGTGATGCCAAAGCATCCTTCTATCCGAGATACTATAAACTGGGTACACAAATGTGGCAAGGAAGGACACTTGTGTTATATTGCAACTTTCCTGGACATGGATATGCTGAGAGTCCATACCAAGCACTTCGCAACAAACCTTAGATGGATCCCAAAGTAATAGCATTCTTCCGCCTCCAATGAATTCCAAATTTGAGCAAAACTTCCAAGCTTTGAATCTTCGAGTAGAGAAAGACTCTGTCCTTGGCCGAGATAGTTTAGTTTCTAATAGACAAATCATAGCCGCGTCATGCTGTTTTGTGATACTACACACTAGAGCTTGCGTGGCTGCCCTATCCCTTTGTCCGCAAAGACCACGGACATTCCAACAAAGTATTTTCATTAGGAAACAAAAGAGGTTTTATTAGCACCTCCGCGCTTAGCTGCCTTCGCTTTCCCACTGCTTTTCGGCCCATTCTTTTTTGACAAAACTTCTTGCCATCCATCATCTTTGTTGCTGGAAGCCATAACTTGTGTTCCAGCCAAGCTATGTTCCCCGCGTTCAAAGTTAACGTTACTTGACACAAGTTGAGCCTTTTCCGTAGCACCCTTGTATGTATCTCCATCCAATGAAGGTGGCGGGTTCATAGGCATCTCAGAATCAGAATGTTTTGACTCACAACTCATCCTAACATGTTGTGCACTGCCATGGTGAGAATTAGGCAGTGAGGACTTTGCTTGAGAATCCCGCAAACATGATGGGCCAGAATGACCCAAAACCGGAGGACCCGCGGCATGTGATGCTTCTCCCAAACTTCCGGTACCAGGAGGTGTTGTGTGCTCAGTTTCTTCAATGTCCATCAAGTTATCAGCATCTACGGGATGTTGAGAAGTTGGTGGATGAGGGGGAGGAGGGTTGGTTCCACCCGTACCTCTGTTGACCTCCAAACAAGTAGAATCTTCCTTATTGTTAGGGGGTACCGCAGTATTGCGTGTTTTTGGAGCTTCTTCATTGTTGACATCATCCCTCAGCTTCCTACACTTCAAATGGTTGTGTCCAAAAGCCGCACAATGATAGCAAAATTCTGGGTAATTCTCATAGTTTACCCTTAGAGTACCTTCTGTTATCGGGGAGTTTGACGACAAAATCCATTATTGGCTCCTTGCTAACATCCACTAGAACTCTTGCATAGTTCATTTTAGACCTTTCCTTAGTATATTGGTCCGTGTAAAGAGGTTTTCCTACACGTGAAGCAATCTTACTAAGGCCCGTTGCACTCCAAATAGAAAGGGGAATGTCCGGAAAAGTGACCCAAATAGGAATGTCCATGAATAAATCATCCGTTATTAGAACTCCTTTATTGATAGCCTTGAGCATCATGGTTTTCCCGTAGACCATATAAGGGCCTCCGTGAAGTACATTAGTGCGCTCCTCCTCCGTCATGAATTTGAACACTGTCCAGCCTTTGCCATATGGTATAATACGACATTTAACTCCCCATCCTTTCACAATGGTATTCAATGCTTCTCTTCCCGGGAAAGGACAGTGAAAGCAACCTATTAGGCAATAGCCCGTGTTTCAATGAAAGGAACTTCATCCTCAGCTTCTATATCTACTTCCGCCCCTTGTTATTCAATAAATTGTAACTTCATACCTTTTGCCTCAATCCTAGTTCCCGCAAAGACTCCAGCATAAGTCTTTTTGGGAGGGAAGGTACCTTTGCCATGGTTTGGGGGAAGATTGTTATGAGTTGTAGCCGCGGTAGGAATATGATGTGGTTTAGAAGATGCATTAGTGTGTAAATCATTGGGAGATATTTCTGGAGGTATAGGCAGAGGGGGATGGGTAGAAGGAAATGAGCTTGGGCCCGCGATAGGAGAGATGATTCGCGTGCCATTTGGGAGGGTAGGGAATTTGTGTTGGGTTTCAGGAGGAATAGAAGGAAGAGGAGATAGAAGGGGTGAGGTGTTGTGTAATTCAGAGAGTAGTGAAGTGGTATTAGATGAGAGAGGGGGTATGTTCAAGACTTTACTCGAATCCGAGGAAGTATTAAAAACGAAAGGTTTGTTGTGATTCTTGGAATTGACTCCACTTAGCAAACTAGCTAAAGTAGGGAATGCTTCATTAGTGACACTTAAAGAAATCTAGGGTTGTTGTCTTAATACATGAGAGGACTCTTTGGATGCCGCATCATTCAAGGCTGACCCCTCGGCTCCCGCGTTATTAATGGTCATGGAGTTCCTAGGCTCCTTGGAAATAGAATTAGCTTTGTTTCTCACAACTGACTTGGCTCCTTGTATAACGGGAATAGTCAATGTCCCTAGGTTATCCCCCTGACCCGTCTTGGAAATCAGACCATCATAAAGACCCGTGCTTGTGAGTGAATCGTTGGTACCCGCAGCATTAATGTGTGACACCTCGGCACCCTCAATAATAACGTTAGAATCCTTGGGGATAGAAACCCCTTCGTATCCCACGTCTGACCTTGATCCTTGCATAGAGTGCATATTTCTAGCTTCATTGTTATCCTCCTGACCCGCCTTATCCTTCTGACCCAAGCCCCGACCCGGAATAGGAGGAGTCACATCGTTTCCCGGGGCATTAAAGTTTGTTCTCTTGACACCCGCGTTAAACTTCTTGGGGATAGGAGTACCTTCAATGCTATCAACTGACTTTGAATTAAACAAGACGTGATTACTCTTGGACCCATGGAAACCTGCCCGACCCGCCATGAACTTCTGACCCACGCCCTGACCCGGTTTTGACCCGAGTATGCCATCGTGCCTTGTTTCACCAACTGCAAGGTCTGGCCCAGATTTTAACCCTTTTCCGGCTAACCTGAGTGAATTACCAGGTAGTGTCGGGGTACTAATGCTTGAGTGACTGTCCAGTTCTTCCGAAATGATCCCGTTATCAACTAATTGGCCCGTGGAATGATCGACCACCATAGTAGCATTAGGGGTGTCAATGGCTATTGGTAAAAGACCCTGCCTGCCGGAAGTTCTGCCTTCAAATTCACTTATATCCAAGCTTTCAATTTCTATATTTGTCACGACCCGAACCCGGGCCCGTGACTGGTGCCTTACCCCGGGCACCCTAGTGATACAACATCAGAGAAAACCAGCGGAAATAAAAACTTAAACATATAAAACAGTGAATAAGAAAGCAGGCTAACCCAACGGTTACCTTTTTGTACATAAATTAAAACTTGAACAGTTACATCCCTTACAAACATGCCCACATCAGTGCTACAGACCTCTAAGAATTTTGAAACCATAATGACGGGATGGGGCCCGCCATGCCTGAATATACAAAAGCCTACTACTTGAGGGAACCGTACCACAGACAAGCTTAGGAGATATGGAGCTTTCGAGAACCGAAGCGATCCTAAGAGAGTGGATCGGCAAGCTATGTACCTCAACTGCGGCATGAATGCAGCCCCGAAAGAGGTCGCATACAGTACCAAGTATGTGAAGCGTAAAATCAGTAAATGAAATCATAATAGTCTATATAAAGCGGGAGACATGTATGATAACCAAATTACAACACCACAACATATAGCGATCATATCAAGATAGGGACTCATGCGGTGAAATCATCACTCAAATACAACCCGAATTTAACCCGCATGATGGCGCGTGCCGGCGATCTCACCTCGGTATAAGCATGGCCCTGGAACCGTCCTAATGGGCACATACCCGTGGACCATCCAACGTGTCAGTATGCCCAAAGGAAATAACAAGATGATACACACTGTGGAAGCATACCCGTGGGCTACCCAACGTGTCAGTATGTCCAAACAACTAACCAGATAACACTCATAATGGAAGCATACCCGTGGGCTACCCAACGTGTCAGCATGTCCAAGAGGATCGATACAGTGGAAGCATACCCGTGGGCTACCCAACTTGTCAGCATGTCCATCAATCAACCAGATAGCCGACCCTCCATCGAGAGACTCTGTAGCACACAACCAAACACTTGCACAACAAAGGCTACCACAACAAGCAGAGGCAAGTTACACCCAACTCAAGGTACTATACATACTTCTTACCACAATGTCAAATATACCATTAAAATCCAAGTACTTAATCCCCTTTAGGATCAAGGTACTCCTACCCTTTATAACAAGTCACTTATGTTTTTCCATCACAAGGAGTTCAATATTTGAAAACGAGTTACTTCCCCTTTTCCAAAATCAAGTTACCATTTTAAATCTAATAATGAGACCATTTCTTTATTTTCCATAAAGTCGTTATAACTAACTTCCCATAAAGCTATTACAACACTTTATGATTAATAAAACAAGTCAAGACAAAATCATGCCTTTCTTTTAAACCAAAATACTTCAAATTCTTAAGTCTCTTTTCCTTTAGAAAATCGAATTCCTTACTTTGGAATTTTTAAGATGATCAAAACTTGATTTCAATTATTCTCATTAGAGCAGCCATGATCTAGGAAATGTAATGTCATTTTGTCTTATCTTAGCTTCTATGCAGATGGAGGTTTCTACTGGTTTTAATATGATTAATTGTCATTACTTCTTTCCTTTATCGACGCTGCATTGGCTTGTTCGATCCTTATTCCCATTTCTGAAATTTGTAACGTTATTCTTTAAAAAAAACCAAGTATTCATTTCTCACGAATTAGGTTTTATACTTTTCAACACCCTTTAGGTTAATTACAAGTCACGTCTCTTATCTTTTGAAATCAACAAACCATTCTTTTAGCTACATAAAGTGGTTATAACAAACTTCATGTTTTAAACCAACCAATTACCACTATGAACATTTATGAGACCAATAGGGCTCATTCTTTAACCACCGAGTACCCGTTACTAACGGATAAGACTTTACTACTATTTCCACACAATGAAGCCCTTAACACTTCATATCAAGTCAAGACACAAAAGGGAAATCAAATTCCTTTAACACACGCGTCGTCTACGCACTATATATTTTACAAATAGTCATGCTGAAGAGGATAGGAAGAATCACATACCTCGCGACGATCGACAATAAGCAAAATGCTCCATGACTATCTCCCTTAAGAGGAATATGCTACACGTAGTACTTCAATCCTATAAGGGTCATAAAACGTCTATCAATCTCTATCTTCGAACGTAGAATAAACTAAGTGCAAAGTCCCTAAATTCTACGACAATTTGGACGGCACTTCCTTTGTTTCTACTAACTTGCCACCTCTTTCAAGGTCGAATTCAATAACAAACGCCCCACAATAATACAAAATAACCCAATACTTTCCATGCCATACTTGGCCAACCATAAACCAATTCTTAATCCCTTTCAATTCTTTCCAATCCAAGTTCTTAGGCCTAACATGATATCTAGCCCTAGACATTTTTAACAAGACAACAGGATCCAAATCTATTCAAATAAAACAGCCTTAGACTCAATCTTAAACTACTAAAATATAACAGCCTCAGGCTCACATCTACTACTAAAATATAACAGTCTTAGGCTCATAACCAAGAGAAAGGGGAAACTTTTACCTTTGGAGAAACCCACAAAAGCCCCTTTCTTCCACTTCTTTTCCGTCAAACTCGTCTACCAGTGCTTCCCACAAGTTACCCACACTTTTCCTTCTTGCCGCCGCTCCAACAGTTTCCTCTTAAGCTAGGTTTTCATCAAAAAAACTAGAGAGAAGGGAGAGGGTTTTCCATGGAATGGTTTTGAAATGAAATGGCCAATTCTTCCAAGACTTGACCCTAAAATAGGCCCTAATCTGGTCAAAAAGGATAGGAGGGACACTTGTCACCCTCCCATAGGTTTTTAACAAAATATCTCCTGATTTCAGCCTTTTATCGCGAAAAATCCCGCCTTGGCGCCGCGGCGCTTCCACTTCCGAGAAAATGTTCCAGCATTCCGGCGCCGCGGCGCTGCAACCCCCGCGGACCCCCAGTACAACCGGCGCCGCGGCCCTGCATTCTGGCGTTGCGGCCCTGCATTCCGGCGCGGCCACTGCACCTGAACCAGCTGCTGCTGCTGCTGCGCGCAAACGTGAAACTTCCATAACTTTTGACTCCGATGTCCTATCGACGAACGGTTTGTTGCGTTGGGATCTAGATTTAACGGACCACACACTAGGCTTTTAAACACCTCGAAACTCTTAACAACTGGGGTACAACACTCCAAGGTAAACTCAAAATCCGTCCAACACATGTTTGTCAACTTATCTATCAACTTCAACTCTTATATTCCTTGGTATGATCTTATCTTACTCCTTGAATTTACGGGGTGTAACATTCTCCCCCCCTTAGAAACATTCGTCCCGAATGTTCCTCCTAAGTCTCCAAAACGCAGACGTCGGTATAGTCTTCACTACTCCACTCACACAAGAATCAGTTATGCCACTCATGGACTTATCACCCGAAAAATACTCCCCATATACTATGTACTTCCGACAAGGATCACTGTAAAATCTTTTACTCTAGCCGGCCTTACCTCTAAGGTCTCGATTGTTATAAATTCTAAGGTTCAAAACTTCTCATCCTCGGACTTACCCTTTTCACTAACCGGGCTTCTAAATCACATTTTTACACGAAGCTATCCGAACATAGCAATTAACACATCACCATAACAACAATGCATACTAGTCTCTAGAGGGTTAAGAATATACCTGTAACTATTACTTCACTGCCCCTTCATGCCGTTCTACTCATGTTCCTTCCCTGCACGGCGCACAAAAGGAGGAGATGAATCAGCCACTGATCCCGAAGGCTGAGTCTCTACATCCGCGCTACCTCTGGTTGGACAATTCCTCGCAAAATGGCCCTGCTGGCCGCATGCAAAACAAACCCCCATTCCAGCACGACACTCCCCACCATGGAGCCTACCACAGCGGCCCGCAACGAGGTAGGGGTGGTCCCATCGACTAACGTCTCTCGCTCCAAAACACGAAACACAGGAGCCACGACCGCTCCGAATTTCTGAACGTCCGAAGGCGTGATGGGGCACTCTGTACTGGCTGAGGTAAATAACTAGCTTTCTTTGTGGTATGCCTCGAAGGTCACCGGAGGACTCTCTTGTCACGGCCTCTTCTGGCGATCTTGGTTATTCCGCGACCTCACGTTCGCCGATCTGCGCGTAGGCACGGACGCGGGCAATGTCCATACCCGGCTGAAGAGCTACAGCTGTGCATCCCTACACTAAATACTCATCGAGTCCGGTGACATAACGGTGCACTCTATCCTCCATATTGGCCACCACAGCGGGGACATACCGGGTAAATGAGTCAAACTCTACATTGTACTCCCGAACTGTGCGCCCTCTTTGTCTTAGCATCAAAAATTTGTCGGTCCGTGCCCTCCTCATCTGTGGAGGCAAGAAATGGCCAAGGAACGCCTCTGAGAACTCACCCCAACCATCTGGAGGTGCATGTTCCCCCCGGGACAGCTCCCACGAATCAAACCCGATCGCAGATCACGCGGCCGATGTGAACCCAAAACCACCGACTCGGTCTCGAAGCCTTGATCACTCACGATCCGTCAGAATGGCTTCGGATGAACTCGCGATCATCCTCAGGCCTCGACCCGAAAAACTCAGGTGGGCTACAACTCAGAAATCCCGTAGCCTCAAACTATCTGACCTCGGGTGAACTATGGGTACTCGAATCGAATCGGCGCTGACCTATCTCATGCTCGCCACGATCACGCCAATAATCGCCATCTCCTTGTAACCCATCTCCTGCGCCTGTGCCGCGGATGGAGGCTCAGTGCCGTAGTCTCGGAGAGACCGCTGCCGCTTACTCGCAGACTCCCTTCGCTTTGCCCTTCGGGCTCTGGTTTCCTTGCGTGAGGCATCACCGGTATACAAAGAACACGTCGGAGGAGTCCAACTTATAACACAAACTCTAAGGCACGATCTCGAGTGAGAAGAATGGAAACCAATCCTAAATATCCTATAGCCTCACGATTATAGATGTGGTGCACAACACACCGATAATCAAGACTCTCTTGATACGGCTCAGAGACACTCTCCGAGGATTAACTGCTCTGATACCACTTTTGTCACGACCCGAACCCGGGCCCGTGACTGGTGTCTTACCCCAGGCACCCTAGTGATACAACATCAGAGAAAACCAGCGGAAATAAAAACTTAAACATATAAAAGTGAAATAAGAAAGGCTAACCCAACGGTTACCTTTTTGTACATAAATTAAAACTTGAGCATTACATCCCTTACAAACTCGCCCGTATCGGTGCACTGCACTTAAGAATTTTGAAACCATAATGACGGACGGGCCCCGCCATGCCCTGAATATACAAAGCCTACTACTTGAGTGGAACTGTACCACGTGACAAGCTTAGGAGATATGGAGCTTTCCGAGAACCGAACAACGATCCTAAGAGAGTGGATCGCAAGCTATGTACCTCAACTGCGGATGAACTCACCCCGAAGGAGGTCGATCTAACAGTACCAAGTATGTGAAGCAGAAAATCAGAAATGAAATCATAATAGTCTATATAAAGCGGGAGACATGTATGATAACCAAATTACTGACCACAACATATAAGCGATCATATCAAGATAGGGACTCATGCGGTGAAATCATCACTCAAATACAACCCGAATTTAACCCGCACAATGGCGCATGCCGATCTCACCTCGGTATAAGCATGGCCCGAACCGTCCTAATGGGCCCATACCCGTGGACCATCCAACGTGTCAGTATGCCCAAAGGAAATAACAAGATGATACTCACTGTGGAAGCATACCCGTGGGCTACCCAACGTGTCAGTATGTCCAAATAACTAACCAGATAACACTCCTAATGGAAGCATACCCGTGGGCTACCCAACGTGTCAGCATGTCCAAGAGGATCGTCTGATGGAAGCATACCCGTGGGCTACCCAACGTGTCGCATGTCCATCAATCAACGGATAGCCGGCCCTCCATCGAGAGACTCGGTAGCACACAACCAAACACTTGCACAACAAAGGCTACCACAACAAGCAGAGGCAAGTTACACCCAACTCAAGGTACTATACATACTTCTTACCACAATGTCAAGTATACCATTAAAATCCAAGTACTTAATCCCCTTTAGGATCAAGGTACTCCTACCCTTTATAACAAGTCACTTATGTTTTTCCATCTCAAGGAGTTCAATATTTGAAAACGAGTTACTTCCCCTTTTCCAAAATCAAGTTACCATTTTAAATCTAATAATGAAACCATTTATTTATTTTCCATAAAGTCGTTATAACTAACTTTCCATAAAGCTATTACAACACTTTATGATTAATAAAACAAGTCAAGACAAAATCATGCCTTTCTTTTAAACCAAAATACTTCAAATTCTTAAGTCTCTTTTCCTTTAGAAAATCGAATTCCTTACTTTGGAATTTTTAAGAAGATCAAAACTTGATTTCAATAATTCTCATTAGAGCAGCCATGATCTAGGAAATGTAATGTCATTTTGTCTTATCTTAGCTTCTATGCAGATGGAGGTTTCTACTGGTTTTAATATGATTAATTGTCATTACTTCTTTCCTTTATCGACGCTGCATTGGCTTGTTCGATCCTTATTCCCATTTCCGAAATTTGTAACGTTATTCTTTAAAAAAAACCAAGTATTCATTTCTCACGAATTAGGTTTTATACTTTTCAACACCCTTTAGGTTAATTACAAGTCACGTCTCTTATCTTTTGAAATCAACAAACCATTATTTTAGCTACATAAAGTGGTTATAACAAACTTCATGTTTTAAACCAACCAATTACCACTATGAACATTTATGAGACCAATAGGGCTCATTCTTTAACCACCGAGTACCCGTTACTAACGGATAAGACTTTACTACTATTTCCACACAATGAAGCCCTTAACACTTCATATCAAGTCAAGACACAAAAGGGAAAAACACTTCTCATAGGAGTTAGAGAGAAGTTTCTCTCACTAAGGAAAACGCTCTCAACGTTTTGCCTTAGTTGCTCCTTCGGTTGTTCTTCCTCCCCCCCCCCTATGTTTAACGATTGTACCCTCATGGTTTGAAGTTTTCCGTTCTTAATATGAAGAAATCTAAACGTTACACACGTTCCAACAATGATTCAGGAGGTTCAGGAAGTTCGACGAAGGCTAGAACAAGGAAAAAGAAAAAGAATGGAGGCAGTCCTATAATTGCCGAAGAAAATCTCATTCCGGCGACTTCAGACCCTTCTGTGTTGGTCCATGTCAAGCCAGACTCACGTATCCCTCTAGACAATGTAATAGATGATGCTACTCTTCAAAAGATTCATGAATGGGGCAAAAGCATTGATACCGAGAACTTGGATATTAGGGTATTTGAAGGCGGAAAACTACTTGCTACTATGGTGGTTGATCCTATCACGGGTCAACTGGTGGATTCCGGGACTACCACGGAAGAACTAGGCAGTCACGGCAACTTTAGTACCCCAACACTACCTGACAATTTGCTCAGGCATGCCGGAATAGGGATAATTTCTGGGCCAGACAACGTGATTGATGCACAAAGGAGTGATGGTCTACTCGGGTCAGAACCGGGTATGGGCGCGGGTCAGAAGTTCAAGACGGGTCAGGAGGATGTCAATGGGTCTGAGGCTATTCACGTTTTGCATGATTCCAAGTCAGTGGATAGCATTGATGATACTCTCATTCCCAAAGAATCAGTCGCGGGAGTCAAGGCTCCCTACATTATTGCCCCGGAAAACAATGTGACCCCTCCCATTCCGGGTCGGGGCGTGGGTCATAATGCTAAGGCGGGTATGACGGTAGTCCATACATCTGAGTTTACTCCCAGAATGTTAAGATCGAGGTCTGATGCTAGGCTCAAGGAAGTCTCCATCCCCGAAGAGTCTCGCATTAATTCTGCGGGTGCCGAGGCGTCTCAATTAATGGCTGCGGGTACCAACGAGCCTCTTTCAATTACGGATCTTTATGATAATCAGATTACCAAGGCGGGTCAGGAGGGCACCCAGGGAACATTGATTACCCCCGTTATTCAAGGAAAGAAGTCAGTTGTGGGAAAGGAGCCTTGCATTAATATTGTGGGAGCCGAGGCGTCAAACTATAAGGCTGCGGGTACCGAAGGGTCTCTCTCCAAGACGGGTCTTAATGACGATCAGATTGCCAAGGCGGGTCAGGCGGGTGCCCATGGGTCATTTACTTTTCCCGTTATACATGGATCAAAGTCAATTGAGGGAAACAAAACGAATTCTATTTCCAAGAAGCCTAGGAACTACAAGTCCATTAATAACGCGGAAGCCAACGGGTCTGAATTTAATGTCACGGGATCCAACTTGCCCTCTCGTGTAGTTAGACACCAACCCCGGAACTCTCTAAGTGTAACTAATGATGCCTTTCCCTCTTTAAGAAATGTGCTTGAAGGAGCAATTATCAAGAACATAAATAAACCGTTCGTCTTTAACTCGTCCTTGAGCACGAACATAGACTTAAACAAACACCCTCTCTCAAACAATACCCCCTCACTACTCCCTGATTTACACAACACCTCACCTCTTCTTTCTTCCCTTCCTTCTTTACCTACCAAAACCCAAGACACATTCCCTACCCTACCAAATGGCACGCGAATTCTTTCTCCTATTGCGGGCCCAAGCACAAATCCTTCTACCCACCCCCCTCTGTCTATATCTCCAGAAATGCCTCCCAATGATTTACACACAAATGCTCCTTCAAAACAATATCAAATCCCACCCACGGATACTACTCCTAAGAACCACCCCCCGAATCATGGCAAAGGTCCCACCCCTCCAAAAAAGACTTATGCAGGAGTCTTTGCGGGTACTAGGATTGAAGCAAAAGGAATGAAGTTGCAATTTATTGAACAATGAAGGGACGGAAGTAGACATTGAAGTAGAAGATGAAGTCCCATTCATAGAAACTTGGGGTTATTGCTTAATTGGTTGCTTCACGGGTCCCTTCCCGGGAAGAGAGGCATTAAATACCATTGTGAAGGGATGGGGAGTGAAATGTCGTATCATACCATATGGCAAAGGTTGGACAGTGTTCAAATTCATGACTGAGGAAGAGCGCACTAATGTACTTCATGGTGGCCCTTATATGGTCTACGGGAAGACTATGATGCTCAAAGCTATCAATAAAGGAGTTCTTATAACGGATGAGTTATTTATGGACATTCCTATTTGGGTCACTTTTTCGGACATTCCCTTTCCATCCGGAGTAATCGCCTTAGTAAGATTGCTTCCCGTAGGAATACCTCTTTACGGACCAATTTACTAAGGAACGATCTAAAATGAACTATGCTAGAGTTCTTGTGGAAGTGAATGTCAGCAAGGAGCCTATAAGCGAGTTTATTGTCAATCTTCCTGATGGCAGAAGGTACACTCAAAGGGTTAACTATGAAAATTATCCGGACTTTTGCTTTCATTGTGCGGCTTTTGGACACAACCACATGAAGTGTAAGATTCTGGGATATGATGCCAACATGGAAGCTTCTCCTAAAAAGCGCAATTCAGTGATTCCTCCTCACAATAATGAGGATTCTACTTGTGCTAATGCCGTCAGAGGTACGGATGGTTCCATACCCCCCCACCTTATCCACCAACCTCTCAACATCCCGCAGATGCTGATAACTTGATGGACATTGATGTTAATAAGCAAACAACACCTCCTGGTCCCGGTTGTGCACAGAAAGCCTCGCATTCTGCCGGTTCTTCGGTTTTGGGTAATCCTGGCCCAACATCTTTGCGGAAATCTCAAGATGTGCCCTCTGGGCCCAATTCACGGGATGGCAGTGCACAACCTGATAGGATGCGTTATGAGTCTATGCATTCTGATCCTGAAGTTCCTATGAACCCGCAACCTTCTTTGGATAAAGGTACTAACACGGGTGTAACGGGAGTGTCGTTGCTGGCGTCTAGGAGTGTTACCTTTGAACGCGGGGAGCATAGCTTGGCTGAAACACACGTTATGGCTTCCGGCAGGAATGATGATGGCTGGAAGGAAGTTATGCCAAAGAAGTTCATATCAAAAGCGTGGAAGACTAAGGCGAAGAAAGCGGAGTCCGATAAAACCTCCTTTGTTCCCTGATGAAAATACTTTGTTGGAATGTACGCGGTCTTTGCGGACTAAGGGACAGGGCAGCCACGCAAGCTCTAGTGTGTAGTCTCACTAAAAAGCATGATGTGACATTGATTTGTCTTTTGGAAACAAAACTCTCTAAGGAAAGGATTGAGTCTTTCTCTACCAAAAGATTCAAAACTTGGAATTTTTGCTCAAATCTAGAATTCATCGACGGTGGAAGAATGCTACTCTTGTGGGATCCCTCAAGGGTCTGTTGTGAAAAGCTTGAAATGGATTCTCAACATATCCATGTTCAGGAAAGTTGTAAGATTACTCAAGTGTCCTTTCTTGCCACATTTGTGTATCCGGTTTATAGCATCACGGATAGGAGAATGCTTTGGCATCACCTTACTCACTTGGGCATTGGCATCACTAGGCCTTGGATGATTATGGGAGATTTCAACACTTACTGCTACCCTCAAGATAAGGCGGGGAGCCCTCCACTTACGCCTTATGCACTTAAGGACCTCGGAGATTTCAGGAATGCTCATGGACTAGAAGACACTCCTTCTTCCGGTTCTTTCTACACTTGGACAAATGGTTCGATTTGGTCCAAGCTTGACAGAGTAATGATGAATCAAAATTGAGCGATTTGACCTTAGAATGCACGCCAATTTCATGCCTATGGAACCGTCTCGACATTTGTCGTGATGGCTACTGTTATTGCATCCTATAATGTTGGGAAGCGGCCTTTCAAGTTCATGAATATGTGGCTATCTACTTTGCATTCGACAACATTATGACTTCATCGAGACAAGACATTTTGGGAAGCGCCAATTCGTTCTAGCATCAAACCGAAAGCCACAAACAACCTCGAGGCATTGAATATTAGTGAGTTTGGCAGTATTGATCAAAGAGCGAAGGAGGCTAACATGGAGTTTAAGGAGGCTATCAGTGCGCACATGGAAGACCCCTTAGATGAGGAGCTTAAATCCAAGGTTAAGTCCTCAAGAGTTAAAGCTAACACCTTAATGGGCAGAGACATTTCATAAGGCAAAAGTCAAGACAGAAACACTTGATTGGAAGTGATAAATGCTCCAAATACTTCCATAGCTTGATCAAGAGAAATAATGTTAAGAACTCCATCAACTTTCTTGTCAAATCTAATGGTGTTATCACTACATCACCAGGGGAGGTAAGAAAGCTTCTCGAGGAATTCTACAAGGATCTTCTAGGCACATCCCGATTCACATCAAACTTTGATCCTGAAGTGTGCAACTTTGGCCCGAAGCTAAGTGAAGAAGACAGTCTACAACTTTTGTACTTCATATCCCCAAAGGAGATTTGGGAAGCTCTTTCTGATATTGGAAATGATAAGGCTCCTGGACCGGATGGGTATTCGGCAGCCTTCTTCAAGAATAGATGGAGAGATGTAGGACATGATGTAGTAAGAAGCGTTCAAGAGTTCTTCTCTACAGGGGTTCTTTTGAAACAACTGAATCATACCATCATTGCCTTACTACCCAAGAACGATCGGGATCCTAATGTAACTGATTTTAGGCATATTGGATTGACTAATGTGGTCTATAAGATCATTACAAAGATTCTAGCTACCAGAATGGCAAAGGTTCTTCCTTCTCTTGTTGACAAATCACAAGGGGCTTTTGTGAAAGGGAGAAGTATGATGGACAATATCTATGTAGCACAAGAGCTTGTGAGAGGATTTAATAGAGCCAGAGTCTCACCAAGGTGTATGCTCATGGTGGATCTTAGGAAAGCTTTTGACACGGTCTCTTGGAGTTTCCTTGATTCGATATTAAGAGGCCTCAACTTTCCAGACAGATTTGTTAGATGGATCATGGAGTGTGTTTGCTCAACCTCCTTCTCTCTTTCTATCAATGGTGAATTACATGGTTACTTCAAGGGTAGCGAGGCCTTAGACAAGGTGATCCTATGTCCCCTTCGCTTTATCTTGTGTATGGATTACCTTTCGAGGATCTTTGAAATCAAGACTGAGGCTAGAGCTTTCTCTTATTATCCGAAGTGTAAAAGGTTGGGTATTACTCATCTAGCTTTTGCGGACGACCTCATGCTCTTTGCCAAAGGTGATATGTCTTCGGTTGGGATTCTTATGAATTGTCTGGAGGAATTGGAGGCTGTCTCTGGGTTAACTCTTAACCCATCCAAATCATCCGTCTACTTAGCGGGAGTACATGATGAGGTACGTGACTTGATCTTGGCCAGAGTTGGATTCGGCATTGGTAGCTTTCCAGTACGGTACTTGGGGATTCCTTTTTCCCCAATTTCAGTGTCGGTGGACCAATTTGCTCCTTTCACTAGTGCTATTTCGAATTACATTCAGAAATGGGGACACCACACGCTTTCTTATGCGGGCAAGCTAGAGCTTATCAGGTCGGTCATCCAAGGTGTTGAGTGTTATACCCCGTAGTTGCAGGGTATGTATGTGAGGACGTACGTACGAGAGTACGGCAGAATTTTGAAAAGAAAGAAAGATGTGAGTTTCGACGGAAAAGTTTCCGGTTTTTTTGTGAAGAAAAAGGTTCGTTAATGGGAATTGGATTCCCAGATTTGGTATATGGGCTTCTTAAATTATATTAGAATTTTGAGATTTTATTTTCGGAAATGGTCACGTGGGGCCCACGGGAGAAATTTACGGTTTTGTGGGGCCCGCTTTGTTTTTGAGATTTCCGGTATTTTGGATATTTTCGGAAGACGAAATATTCTGGGCGAATCGGGGGGCGACACGTGTCACCCCCATGTGGCACCCTTGGCCGAAATATTTATTGTGCACAACACCCGATTAGAGTCGTTTTTCGACGAAACGTTTTACTAAGCTTACGAAGGGAAAATTCCGGCTATGTCATTTAGTATTTTTGCGGATTTTTCCGAGAGACGAAATGTTTTGGACCAACGAGAGGGCAACACTTGGCACCCTCTCATTGGTGGACTTGAGGGCGGAATTAGGGCCGAATGGATGGGCAAGTTGTGGTAGATATTTGTGTAGATATTTGTGAGGGATTTGTGGAGTAGGGTTAGGGTGCACTTGGCTTGATCTTGGCCTTACACTTGCTTTGCACATGGCTTAATCTTGGCCATTGGTTGGCTTTTGGTTTTCCTATAAATACCCCCCCTTAGTGATGAACTTATTCATCCACTCCTCACTTTGTCTAGCCTTGAAAGCTCTCCCTCCCCTCTTGAGTGTTCTCGTCCTAAGCCTTCCCCCCCTCCCCCTTTGAGTGGCCTTGTGGCCGAGAGAGGTTCCTCTCCTCCTAGTGGTGTGGCCGAGAGGTACCCCCCCCCCTTGGTAGAAAATTGTCTTCCAAGTATTGTTATAATGCCCAAAATACCTTAGCCTTTACCTTGTTGTATTTCAAAAGTTACCTCTATACGTAGAGCCCGGAAATACTACCTTTTGTCCTTTTAGTCTCAAACCGAAACCCTAAGGAAATCTTCGTAGTTGGTTGAAGTATTTGAGTAGAAGTTGGTTAGAACTTCTAAGGGTTGTTTGGAGTGGTTTGGAGTGGTTTGGAGCGCACGGAGTTGGAGCTAAACCTTGCTCAGGATCGACATTATAACTTGGATAATTTTGGGCTTGTCGAGGTAAATATTCTTGTCCCCTTATTGTAATTGGAGATTACATGTTGTAGGATTATATAGTTGAAGTATACTATATATAGAACTGAACATAGCTTGCGGCAATGTCTTTTGACTTAAGCACAATTTAAAGAAGAGAATCGAATCGTAATTACATAGATCAGACATGATGAGACTTGTGTAGCATTGTGTTGTAGAATTGTACACGCCCGTTAGGCGAAAACCCACTGGTTGGCTTAGTAGGCCTCGATAGAAGGAGATTTACGCTGCGTGTGTGCGCCGAATTTTACGTAGAATATGGAACCGTGCGGTTAGAAGTTAATAGGCGTTTGTGGCCTTATAGGTGGAAATCTGCGAGTAGCGTATTCTACTTGAAGAGTGGAACGGCCAGCCGTGTTACTGATCTTGTGAGCGTTTTGCTTATTGTCGATAATCGTCGCGAGGTATGTGAACCTCTTCCTATCCTTCAGCATGATGCTTTGTAAACTATGTAGTACGTAGACGATACGTGTTAAATGAGTTGGTTGGTTTAAAACATAGAGTGTTATAATAGCTTTATGGGAAGTTAGTTATAACGACTACATGTAGGTAAAAGATTGGTTTGTTGATTGTAGAAGTTAAGAGACTTGATCTTGAAAGATAAGAGACTTAACTTGTTTTACTTGGTTATTAACATTTTGTTAAATGTGTTGTGAAACCTCATTCGCGAGTAATGAGTACTTGGTTTTAAAAAAGAATAATGTTTTACTGGTTTCGGAAATGAGAATAAGTGTCGAGCAAACCACAGCAGCGCTAATAAAGGAAGGTGTATTGACAATTAACTAATTGTTATTAAAACCAGTAGAAACCTCCATCTGCATAGAAGCTAAGATAAGACAAAATTGTATTACATTTCCTAGATCATGGCTGCTGTAACAAGATTGTTGTAAACAAGAATAAGCGGCCACGCATACAAGACATATGTTACTCGATTGTTTTAAAAGAGATTAAGACTATGAGTTATGAAACCCTTCTAAAATGAGAAACTTGAGCATTTGAAATTAGGCAAACTTGAGCGTTTGGAAAATAATGTTGTTACTTGATTTTACAAAAGGAAGTATTTTAGTTTACCTAAAATGTGAGTCACTCTATTTTTATACTACGTATCGGTGACCTTTATGAAAGAAATGGATCTCTTAAAAGGAATTTAACGCGCGTAGTACTTTAGGTTAAAACCCGGACTTTGATCTGAAATGGAAGTACCTTGAGTCAGGTGTAACTTGCCTATGCTTGTCGTTGTGTAATTCGCCTATGCTTGTTGTGATAGCCTTTGTTGTGCAAGTGTTGATATCAGGTGACTTCTTGGGAAGGAGTGGATCTTTTTATAAAAGTCTCGAAGTATGGTAATTTGCTTGAGCTTGTTTATGATAGCTTTGGTTGTGCGGTATATTGTTGTTAATGTCACATGGACATGTCTACACCGGCGAATTCCGGGGCGTGCTACGCGGCGGGGTTAATCACCCGATTATTGTTGATAATGTCACTTGGGCGTGTCTACACCGTCGCAGAATTCGGGCATGTGGCCGGGGCATTGTTATTATTGCGTCATGGGCATGTCTACACCGATGCAGAATTCCGGGGGCATGCGGCCATGATGCGAACACGATTGATGTTGTGGGCGTGAGACCCATAGTTATATTTGAGTGATGACTTGAGGGCGTGAGTCCCTGACTTGACATGACTCCTTTTATGTCGTGAACTGTAGTTTTGTTATCATACATGTCTCCTGTTTTTATATAGACTGTTATGATTTCATTCTGATTTTTTACGATTTCACATACTTGGTACATGTTGTAATCGACCTCCCGGGGCTGCGTTCATGCCGCAGTAGGAGTACATCTAGTGGATCCCCGCCATAGGATCACGAACAGTATTGGGAAGCTCCGTTCTCCGGAGGCTTATCTTTTGGTATGTTACCCTGAGTTGTAGGTTCTTGTACATTTAGGGGTATGACGGGGCCCTGTCCCGTCATGTTGTATAAAAACTCTTAGAGGTCTGTAGTACTGTTGTGGGCAGGGTTTGTAAAAAGGATTAAACTGTTCGTTTTGAAAGAGTTGGTTATATATATTTTATTGGAAGGTAACCGTTTGGTTGGCCTGTTTTATGATCATATATCTTGTTTCTTGTTTAAGTTTTTATATTCCGCTGGTTTTCTCTGATGTTGTATCACTAGGGTGCCCGGGGTAAGGCACCAGTCACGGGCCCGGGATCGGGTCGTGACATTGAGAGTTTTTGGTTCCGGGCCCTTCCTATTCCGGCCACAGTACTCAACAAGGTAAGGTCTGCCTGTATCCAGTTCTTATGGGGAGGGAAACCATCTAGAGTCGCTTGGGAGGCCATTTGCTTACCTCAACTGGGCGAGGCTTGGGCCTTATGAATATCAAGGAATGGAACCACGCCGCTATCCTGCATAATTTGGCAAACCCACACCGAGGTAAATTCTCTTTGGGTACAATGGATCAACAACTTTTATTTGAGAGGCGTTCTTTTGGGACTATGAGGTACGCCCAGAGACTCCTATTCGTAAAGATTTGCGGATACGCGACAAACTTGTTTCCATCTTTGGTAGCCAGAGTTGCAATCAGGATTGGCAAAGTGTTGTACTAACGGAAAATTTGATTCAAGCCTCGTATATGAGATCTTGCGCACTAAGAAAGATAAAAAGCCTTGATGTCACAACTGGAAAGGGTTCATTCCCCTAAGTTCTCGCTCACCATGTGGCTAAATTGTAGAAAGCGGTTAGCTACAAAAGACACTCTTTCCTATCTTAACTTGGAGGATAAGTCTTGTGGGTTCTGCAAGCAAATGAAACAAGGGAGCACCTCTTCTTCACATGCCCCTACACCCGTTTGATTTGGAAGAGCATAAGAGATTGGTTGGGAATTATGAGAGAAATGACCACTGTTGAAAGTTCTCTCAAATGGATTAAAAAATATCACCGCGGGACAGGCATCCGAGTAAAAGCAACCTTAATTGCCTTCTGCATTATGGTCTATGAGATTTGGAGGACAAGGAACACAATGCTCTTTGAAGGCACAAGCTTACCGGCAGAAGAGGTTATTAATAAGATTAAAACAACATCTTATAGAGTACTCTATGATTTTATCCCTTCTTGTAATGGCACCTTCGAGTGACAACTCCTTACTCCCCTGCTTCTTCTTTGCATTACGTTGAGGACTGAGAACCCTCAATGATTGATTGTAGCCACTTTTCTTTCTGTTTCTAGTAATAAAAATTTGCATTTACCTAAAAAAAAAAAAAAAAAAAGACA
Organism: Przewalskia tangutica; assembly: GCA_029844215.1. NCBI lineage: Eukaryota > Viridiplantae > Streptophyta > Magnoliopsida > Solanales > Solanaceae > Przewalskia > Przewalskia tangutica. The sequence goes on from CM056721.1 coordinate 109,612,352, forward strand.
CAAAAGGGAAATCAAATTCCTTTAACACACGTGCGTCTACCACACTATATATTTTACAAATAGTCATGCTGAAGAGGATAGGAAGAATCACATACCTCGCGACGACTGTCGACAATAAGCAAAATGCTCCACAGTACTATCTCCCTTAAGAGGAATATGCTACACGTAGTACTTCAATCCTATAAGGGTCATAAAACGTCTATCAATCTCTAGCTTCGAACGTAGAATAAACTAAGTGCAAAGTCCCTAAATTCTACGACAATTTGGACGGCACTTCCTTTGTTTCTACTAACTTGCCACCTCTTTCAAGGTCGAATTCAATAACAAACGCCCCACAATAATACAAAATAACCCAATACTTTCCATGCCATACTTGGCCATTCATAAACCAATTCTTAATCCCTTTCAATTCTTTCCAATCCAAGTTCTTAGGCCTAACATGATATCTAGCCCTAGACATCTTTAACAAGACAACAGGATCCAAATCTATTCAAATAAAACAGCCTCAGGCTCAATCTTAAACTACTAAAATATAACAGCCTCAGGCTCACATCTACTACTAAAATATAACAGCCTTAGGCTCTTAACCAAGAGAAAGGGGAAACTTTTACCTTTGGAGAAACCCACAAAAGCCCCTTTCTTCCACTTCTTTTCCGTCAAACTCGTCTACCAGTGCTTCCCACAAGTTACCCACACTTTTCCTTCTTGCCGCCGCTCCAACAGTTTCCTCTTAAGCTAGGTTTTCATCAAAAAAACTAGAGAGAAGGGAGAGGGTTTTCCATGGAAGGGTTTTGAAATGAAATGGCCAAGTCTTCCAAGACTTGACCCTAAAATAGGCCCTAATCTGGTCAAAAAGGATGGGAGGGACACTTGTCACCCTCCCATAGGTTTTTAACAAAATATCTCCTGATTTCAGCCTTTTATCGCGAAAAATCCCGCTTGGCGCCGCTGCCACGGCCGCGGCGCAAGGCTCCACTTCCAGAAAATGTTCCAAAGATTCCGCCATGCCCGCATTCCGGCTGGCGCAGTAACCCCGCGACCCCAAGATAACCGGCGCCGCTGCCAGATTCGGCCGCGTACTGCACTTCGAACCGAAAGCTGCTGCTCGCGCACCAAACTTGAAACTTCCATAACTTTTGACTCCGATGTCCTATCGACGAACGGTTTGTTGCGTTGGGATCTAGATTTAACGGATCACACACTAGGCTTTTAAACACCTCGAAACTCTTAACAACTGGGGTACAACACTCCAAGGTAAACTCAAAATCCGTCCAACACATGTTTGTCAACTTATCTATCAACTTCAACTCTTATATTCCTTGGTATGATCTTATCTTACTCCTTGAATTTACGGGGTGTAACAATATTTTTGCCCCATTCATGTATCCTTTGTAGCATAGAATCATCTACTACATTTTCTAATGGAAAGCGTGAATCTGGCGTGACATGAACCAACACAGAAGGGTCCGAGATTGCCGGAATAAGATTTTCCTCGGCAATTGTTGGACTGCCGCCACTCTTTTTTTTCTTCCTTGTTCTAGCTTTAGCCGAACTGCCTGAACCTCCTGAATCATTGCTAGAACGTGTGTAACGTTTAGACTTCTTCATATTGTGAACAATAACAATTAAACCATAGTGAAACAAACGAAAATCATAGGGGGGGGGGGGGAAGAAGAGGAAAAAAAAACCGAAGGAGCAACTAAGGGGAAACGTTGAGAGCGTTTTCTTAGTGAGAGAAACTTCTCTCTAACTCCTGATTTTTAAAATTTTACAGGTTGGTAAAATTGTTGTATAGTTGGTGTGATGATGATGTACATCTATACGAACATGTTTATTTACGGCTATGTGTGTGTTGCCGGAAGTGATTATGGAGTATCATGAGTTGTTAAGCTTTAGTAATTGTATGGAAGGTATAGCGATTTATACCCCGACTGTTGATATGCTAGAAGGGCAAACTGATTTTGAGATTATCAAAAGCTATATCATTCGTATAAGGGGAGAAGATAATGTAAGCTTGGGAAGTGGAATGTTTGAGAATCTTAGAATATTGGATAATCGTTGAGACCTTAGATATACAAGACATTCTTAAGTGAAATATTCTATGCGTGATCTTGGTTAAAGTACATAGTATATGTAAAGTATATTAGTTTTGATGATTCCTTTGGTTGAGTATAAGCCACCTGTGTTGTTAAAGTTGGAGATAATGTTGAAACTGGGAATAAGATCTTTGAAGGAATTTATGTTGGAAGTGGAAAAATTCAATGGCTATATTGTTTGGAGAATAATGCATTTGTTATATGATGGCCCTGTGTGGAATCTTTGTGTTGCTGAGTATAGGTTGATAGGTACAGTTAAAGGAGACTATGCCGGAATATTTATAGTTTGAGACCTATTATGAACATTTGCGGACGAATGTTTCTAAGGGGGGAAGAATGTTAACACCCCGTAGTTCCAGGGCACATAAGTGAGAACGTAAGTATGGAAATAAGATTTGAATGTTGAAAGAAAAATATGTTCACATTTTCTATATGGAATAATTTTTGAAAAAATGTGACCACAAAAAAATATTAACTTGGAGTTTAATTATTCTAATTGGATTTATGGACTTAGTATTGTATTATGAAGTCTTGGAATTGATAATATGGGGTCTACCGAAAATTTTAAAATTTTGTGGGGCCCTTTGAATTTTAGATATTGTGTACAAGTGTTAAGATATTTAGTGAAGAAATGATTATGGCCAATGAAAAGGTGACATGTGTCCCTCAGCCACTTGTCTTGCAAAGTTGACAACTATATAGAGATAAGTATAGCAAGACTTGGCATTATATCTTCTCCTCCAAGCTTGCTCATCTCTCTCACTTAAGCTCTAAGTCTCGAAAATCTCTACCCAAGTGAAGAACAAGAATTACTTCTCCTAGATTACCTTATATCCTCCTAGATTAAGCTCCCTAACTAAGTGTTGAACCAAGGTTCTCCAAAACAGTGGGTGGCCGAGAGTTGCCTTGAAAACCTAGGCTTGGCGATGAACTTTTTGGAAGCAAAACAAGAAGGCAAGATAGTTACAAGCTTGTATAGGATACTTGTGTGTTGTTGAGCCGAATGTTGGACAGTTTTACTACTTGGACTTCGTTGGTTATTGTTGTTGTTATCTTCACCTATTGCATGTTAAAATAAAGGAATCTTGTTTTTGATAAGTTGATATGACTTATATTAAAGTGTTGAGACTTGGAATGGATTATAAGGGATTATGGAAAGGATTATTGTATTGGGGTTGTTGGCCGGGAATACTATAAAACTGTTGGATATTGTTGTGCAGTTTTAGGGATTGTTTTGTGGCATTGGAATGCTGGAAATTCAGCCACCAATATGCATGTTTAAATGAAGTAAGTGCTAATGAAAGTCCTAAGGGAATAAGGGTGTGGAAAGGTGTTGAAAGGCCTCACATTTTACCCTTGCTATTGTTGGATTGTGGACTGATTTTAGTGGACTGTTTTACGTGAATAAGAGGTTGTTTTTACGTGAGAAATAGGTGTGTGAATCACCTTGGATAACTGTTGGTTGTGCCCTTAATTGGTGTCTTGGTTATTGATGAAATTGGCCTTATTTAAAGGTGGAAAAGTACGTATAAATAGGGGAAGTGTTGTCCAAATTTTTATAAGAAAAGAGAACCATTACTTGGTATATAACCTACTCTAGTGAGCATGGAGTTGATATACGTGTTATGATATTTATAGGTTGAAGTACAACTTGAGGCGGATTCTAGTTATCAAGTTGGTATAAACCGATAATGTATGTGAACCTATTCCTTCTCCTTTTGGCATGTTCTATATATGAACCATAACTGTGGTATTGTTTCAAACATTATTCTACTCTTAGAAGTTAAGGAGTATTCATGTTATTGATTTTATGCTAAAGGCATATCTAAATTATTCCTAAGACCTTACCAAGTCTTATGAGATATGTTGGTAAACGTTTTTAGTAAGCATTGGTGTCGAGGTAAGTCTACTTTTAGAGTCAAGCCACTACACCTTTAGAAATACATTTTAAGGCTTCTAAACCAAATGACCTCTACTTTCACAACCTAGGCATCTTATTCCTTCAAATAAAGTAGACCATTCTCTTAAATTTACACAAAGCCGTTATAACTAACTTCCCATAAAGTCGTTATAACTCTTTATGTATTTAGACAAAATAAGACATTTTCATCCTTTAAAATTTAGGGAGTTAATTCGCTACTTCAACCAACTTTGGACAATCCGAGACAAGACAATGATATCAATACAAAGCCGAATTCATTTAAAGATCGTACGTCTATTGTATTATACATTTACAATACATCATGCTCAAGAGATAGGGGAAAGTTCCACATACCTCTTCGGCTTAATCCACTTGCTAACTTGAATATGCCGCCGCAGTATGTCAACCTATAATGACCATAATACGTCTATTGACTTCTAGCTTCAAACGTAGAATATTCTAAGTGTAAAGTCACTTGTTCTACGGAAAATTGGGCAGCACTTCCTTTGTTTCTACATACTTTTCCACCCTTTTCAAGGCCCGAAATCAATAACCAATATGCCACATTTAAGGCTCAACACATCAACCAATCAAAGGGGATTACACGTCTTATAGGACGTGTAAAATTCTGCCCCACAATTAATACCAAGTAGTTCAATAGACAATTCCATTCTCGGCTAATAGGTGCAACACCATATAATCCTTTCCAATTCCTTTTCAATCCATATTGTCGTCCTAACATGTTATATAGTCACAACCAATTTTAACAACTATAATCACTTCTTTATATAACATGCGACGACTAAAACTAACAATTAAATTGAATCGCAATCTTATGGCTAACATGCCACTTTCGGATTTTTGCTTCCAAATAATCCATAACACCTATCAATCTTCATTATATATATCTCATGCTTGTTTATGTATATAACTACAACAACATGTAATCTTCAATCACTAAGAGGACAAGATTGTTACCTTGACAAGCCCTAATATAACTTCAAGATCCAAAGTCGTTCCTTAGCAACTTAGCTCATTTACTTCACGCTCCAATCCGCTATTTGAAGTCCTTAGAAGCTCATAAACAACTTCCCTTCAATTTCCAAACAAAACTTATGAAAACAACTTAGGTTTTCATCTTGCGACTAATGTAAAAGCATAACTTTTCCGGGATATTTGTATTGAGATATCCTTATAATACCCCTAGGAACCTTGGGTTTAAGTATTGTGAATTATGAACAACAACTGAAATTTTTTTCTTCTTCTTCAAGAGCTTAGCCGAGAGCTCACTATAGTGCACACAAGTTTTCTTGATTTTTCTCTAAGTGTTGACACTTGTCTTGCTACAAAGGTGTATATATAATTAAATGGAGGGTCAAGATTAAAACACTTGTGTGGTCTTGGATGAAGAAATTAAAATATCAAGGGTCAACTTGACTAGTTGACTTGGTCAATTTTCTCAAGCTTTTATCATCCACAATAGACTACTTAATCTTGGTCATTAGACCACTTAACCTTGGTCCATTTCTCTACCAAGACCATGTATATGGGGGTGACACGTGTCGCCCTCCCATTCGTCGTAATATTTCGTTTCCCAAAATTTCCCTAATTCAGATAAATTCTACAAGTCTCAAATCTTAACGTCCTGATTTCTTACGTACGTTCTTATATACATGTCCTGGAATTACGGGGTGTAACATTCTTCCCCCCTTAGAAACATTCGTCCCTGAATGTTCTTTCGGAGTCAAACTAATTAGATAGTGACATAGTCTCCTTTTACAACCCCTACATACCAATTATGCCACATCTGGCCACATAATAACACTTAAACAAATACGTCAATTAAAATTGATAAGTAAGGGAAATGAATTACCTGAAGGTGTAGGGAATAAGTGAGGATACTTCTTCATCATGTCCTCATCTGCTTCCAAAGTCATCTCCTCTCTATTATCATTCCGCCACAAGACTTTGACGGAAGCCACATCCTTGGTAGGGTGTCGCCTGACCTGGCGATCGAGTATCGCTATGGGACTCTCCTCATACGATAATCCCTCTGTCACCTGGACATCACTAGCTGGGAAAACTCTCGATGGATCTCCGATACACTTTCCGCAACATAAAAACATGGAAGACCGGATGTACTGCCTCCAAGTCGGACGACAGTTCCAACTCATAGGCAACCTAGCCTACTCTACGGAGGATCTGATAAGGCCCAATGTACCTTGGGCTAAGTTTCCCCTTCTTTCTGAACCTCATCACACCCTTCATGGGTGATATCTTCAAGAAGACCCAATCATTAATCTCGAACTCTAAGTGTCGACGTCAATTCTGTGCATAAAGCTTTTGTCTACTCTGAGCTTGCTAATAATCTTTCCTGGATAAGCTTCGCCTTATCCATAACCCGCTGAATCTAGTCTGGGCCAATTAACTGAACTTCGCCTATGTCGAACCAACCAACCGACGATCTACACTTTCTTTCATACAAAGCCTCATACAGGGCCATCTGAATAGTGGAATGGTAACAGGTATTATACGCAACTCAACGAGAGGCAAAAGATCCTCCCAGCTACTCCTGAAATCAATAACACAGGCCCTCAACCTATCCTCAAGTGTCTGGATAACATGTCATGCCTGTCCGTCGGTCTGAGGGTGAAATGCAACACTGAGACTCACCTGTGTCCCTAATCCCTTCTGGAAAACCTCCAGAAGTTAGTTGTAACTGAGCTCATATGTCAGACATCATAATGTAGTAACCCCGTGCAGTCTCACAATCTTCCTACTATATAACATAGCATAATCCTCAGCCGAGTAAGTGGTCCTGACTGGAAGAAAATGGGCTGATTTCGTCAGCCTGTTTACTATGACCTACAGGGAGTCGCACTTCCTCCGAGTACGATGCAACGCTGTAACAAAATTCAAATTAATCACCTCCCACCTCTAAGTCGGGATCTCAATCGTCTGCAATAGCCCACCGGGCTTCTGGTGCTTAACCTTGACATGCTGACAATTCGGACACTGAGCAACAAACTTTTCTATGTCCCTCTTCAGGCCATCCCACCAATACCTACATCTGAGGTCATGGTACATCTTAGTCAACCCCAGATGGATAGAGTAAAGAGTACTGCGTGCCTCCCCTAAAACCTGCTGACAAGTCCTGCAGCCTCGGGCACACACAATCTATCCTCATATCACAGCACCCCATTCGGTGCTACTCAAACAGGCTCTTCTCCTCTCGGAGAGTTGTATCACAATTCCGCGCTAGAACTGGATCCTTACTGTCGCCTCTTCACCTTCTCAACGAGGGAAGACTCGGCAACCTCTCATATCTGAACTCTACTATCATCGGAATCAACCAGCCGAACCTCTAGGCTCGCTAGCTGATGAATCTCATGGACCATGTCCTGTCTATCTGGCTGTCCATCCGACAGACTACCCATAGATCTATGACTAAGAGCATCTGTAATCACATTGGCTTCCTCCGGGTGGTATAGGATGTCCACATCATAATCCTTAAGCAACTCCAACCACCGTCTCTGCCGCAATTTCGGCTTCCTCTGCCCGAAGATATACTGGAGACTCTTGTGGTCTGCCTAAATATCCACCTGAGTTCCACATAACTAATGCCTCCAGATCTTCAAGGCATGAATAACAGCTGCCAACTTTAAATCATGGCTAGGGTAACTTCGCTCATGCTCCCGTAGCTGTCGGGAAGCATAGGTTATAACCTTACCGTGTTGCATCAGCACACAACCTAGCCCAACACTCAAAGTGTTACAATAATAACCTAACCCTCTAGTCCCTCATGAGGGGTTAAAACTGTAGTCATAGTCAACATATCTTCCAATAACTGGAAGCCTTTCTCACACTTCCGAAATATTCGGGCACGATACAATCTTAATCATGATTCCTGTTTCCAGTCTTCTGTTGCAACCAAAATTGGTTACCATACTTAGATTCAAATTCCTTTAATAATTGTACATTCTTATCCCCGTCTCTTATCGTTCAAATTCAAATCAACCACTTCAATGAAGCAAGTCACAAAGTGTTACACCCCGGAATTTCAGGATATGTTTATAAGAACATACGTAAGAACTCAGAAATGTTAAGATTTGAGACGTGTTAAATTAGCGGAATTTTGGAAATTTTCGGGAAACGAAATATTGCGACGAACGGGAGGGCGACACGTGTCACCCCCTTAGTGTCTTGGACGAAATTTACCATGGGCAAAAGGGTCATTTGACCATTAGTGAGATGACCAAGTCTTGCAAATGGCTTAGCTTGACATTGTTGACTAAAAGTCCAAGGGCCACTTGGCTAGGATCCATGTGAAACTCATCTAGGCCAACCATTTGTGTAGATCTTGACCCTCCAGAGTTGATTATATGTGTGCAAGTAGCAAGACAAGGCTTTTTAACACTTAGTTAAAATTTTCAAAGAAAACCTTGAAGAGCACTATGAAGCTCTCGGCTTTGAGGGGATTTTCAAGATAAAAATTTTCAATTCTTGTCCAATAATCTCCCCACTTTAAACCAAGGTTCCTAAGGGTATTGTAAGTGTATCTCTATAGAAAGACCCCGGAAAAATGGTGTTTTCGTATTAGTCGCAAGGCGAAAACCTAAGGGGTTATTCAACTTTGAAGTTGGAACTTGAAGATGAGTGAGTCATAAGCTTCTAAGGGTTGCTTGGAGTGGATTGGAACGTCGAAAGGAGGAGCTAAAGTTGCTAAGGATCAACTTGTAATCTTGGATCATATTTGGGCTAAATGAGGTATAATCTTCGTCTTACTTTTGTAATTGAAGATTCCATGTTATTATAAGTTAGAAATGATCATGTGATATGTATTATGAAGTTTTATAAGTGTTATGGAATTTTAGGAGCCCAAAACCGAAATGGCATGATTAGCCTTTTGAAATTGAAATACAATTTTGGTCGTTAATTAGAATCGTCGCATGTTTACCTACTTGAGGATTGTAGTAGTTGTAATCGATTGCGGCTTGATATCATGTTATACTAAACCACTTGGATTGAAAAGGGATTGGAAACGATTTGTATTGTTGTCCCTATGTTTAGCCGAATGGACATTGTAGTTTTGACTAGTTGTTTTACATTGTGGGGCGGAATTTTACATGTCTTGTTTAAGCATGTAATCCCCTATTGTTAACTACTTTGTTGGGCCTTAAATGTGGCGTGTTTGGTTATTGAATTTGACCTTGAAAAAGGTGGCAAAGTGAGTAGAAACAAAGGAAGTGCTGTCCGATTTTCCGTAGAATTTAGTGACTTGCACTTGGAATATTCTACGTTCGAAACTAGAAGTTAATAGACGTACTATGATCATAATAGGTTGGCATACTACGTACGGCGATTGGAATTAGCAAGTGGATTAAACCGAAGAGGTATGTGGAACTTTCTTATCTCTTGAGCATGATTAAGTTGTAAATGTATAGTACGGTAGACGTACAAGATTTTGACAATCTAGTCTATTTGATATCCTTGGCTTATTTTGAGAATGTCCAAGTTGTTTGAGTTAGGGAATTAACTCACTTGTTTAAAAATTAAGGATATCTTGGTTTTCAAAAGTTAAGAGACTTTAAGTATCTTGAAAGTATTTTGATACTTGTTTTGTTGGAAAGTTTAAGTCTCTTGGTTATAAGGAAAAATGCAAGTTGCTAATGTATAAGGCTAGTATAACGGCTTTATGGGAAGTTGGTTATAATAGCTTTATGGAAAGTTTAAAGAGTGGTTTACTCTAAGTAATTTAAGTATGTTAAGGGACTTGAAGAGTTTTAAAGTATGTAATACTTGTTTCGTTCTAAACGTATAAGTCCTTGGATAGGAAATTGTACTTGACTAAGGTATAAAGTGAATATAACGACTTTATGGGGAGTTGGTTATATTGGCTTTATGGAAAGATAAATGGCTTGATTTATTGAAAGGCAATTTGATTTAAAGGCATCAATCGCCAAAGGTTTTTACGAGAAAAGAAGTCACTTGATTTAGAAGCCCAATTTTATTTCTAAAAGTATTGTGACTTGTCTTGAAAAGAAATTGTAACTTGATACTACGGTTATTAGTGTCTTGGAAGCTTTATAATGAAATGAGTCATTTTAAAAGAATAGAAGTACGTAGTACTTTGGGTTAAATTCCCGGATTTTTATAAAAGACATGTTAGTGCCTTAGGTAAACTAAAATGAGTGTATATAAACAAGAATAATAAGAAGTTAGGGGATTTCTTAACTTGCTTATGTATTGAATGATAAGCCGGTAGTGCTTATGTTATGTGTGGTAGCCGGATTTGTGCTAGTCATATATTATTCGTTGCGGGGTCATTCCCCGGGTTTGTGGCATTGCATTTTCCGTGGATTTGCTACCCACGATGCGAGGAATACCTCATGCGAGTCCGTAGGGCTTATACGGGTGAAATAGTCCCATGCGGGCGGGTCCAGCCTATGCGAGGAATACCTCATGCGAGTCCGTAAGGGCTTACGCGGGTGAAATAGTCCCACGAGGAATACCTCACGGGTCCACGTGATCTACGCGGGTGAAATAGTCCGAGTAGGGTTGCTTAATGATATTGCGGCGGGTGGTCCCGCTGATCGTGAGCTTACTTTATATTGTAAGTATACTCCTATTTACTCTCATTGTTAGCAAGGCACGTTGTCGCTTATTGAGCTATCATACATGTCTCCGCTTTATTATAGACTCATGATTTCATTCTGATACTTGGCCTACATATTTGGTACATGTTATCTCGACCTCTTGGTGCGTTCACGCCGCAGTAGATGAGTTCTTGATCCTCGCTCTTAGGATCACTGTTCAGCTGTTGAGAAGCCCTTTCATTTCGGAGGTTTATCACTGGTATTGTCGGTTGTTGTACATTCAGGGGTATGGCGGGGCCCTGTCCCGCCAGAGTTGTTATTCTTAGAGGTCTGTAGTCACATTGTGGATTGGGTTGTAAAGAAAAAAAATGTACTGTTCTATTTCTGGATTGAGTATATTTTTACGGAAGGTGGCCTTATCGGCTAGCCTGTTGTTGTTTACTGTCTAAGTTTTTGTGTATGTTCCGCTGCTATTCTCTGATGTATACAGCGGGGTGCCTGGGTAGGGCACGATCGCGAGCGGGTGGTCGTGACAAAAGTGGTATCAGAGCAGTTAGTCCTCGGAAAGTGTCTACAGACCGTGTCTAGTAGAGTCTTGATTATCGGTGTGTTGTGCACCACATCTATAATCAGGAGGCTGCAGGACATTTAGGATTGGTTTCCATTCTTCTCACTCTAAGATCGTGCGATAGAGCTGTATGGTTAGGGTCGTCTCTCCCTAACAAGTTATGATTGTTTGCAGCTACGAGGAAGCGTGATGACCGGGAAGGATTACGTGGAGTGCGTATCCAGGTTGGTAATGGTTGTAGTTGGTATTGTGACATACGACTATGCGGATTTATGTATGAGGGTCAGACGCGTGTTGCCTAGGATGATTTTAGATTACCAGGATTTGGTAAGGACTAAATAAATACCGGGAAGGTATGAAACAGTTTAATGAATTCTCATCAAAGTTTTACGTGCTAATTTGAGATAATTAGGAAATGATGAGTTATCGGAAAAGGTAGTGGACCCTTAAGAAGTTATTATTAAGAGACTAATTGGAAGACTATGTTAGTAACTTAAGCTACGTGGTATGCTTAAGGAAATTGTACGGGCGAGATCCGGACGAAGGAAGTATGGTTGTTGTGGTCAAGACAACACGATTATGGTATTACGAGAAGTTTTTGTACCCGGTTACGGGGGGCTGATAAGATAGGCTTGGAGCATGGAAATTGCGAGCCTAAGAATGTTGATAACCACCGAGACCTTAGATATATAAGGCCTTCTCGGGTAGTAAAGGGTTAAGACGGACCAAGGAAAGAGTTAAATACGACGCCGAGTCGGGTTGGGGATCTATTAAGGGTCGCCCCATAGCTTGAAATGAAATGGGATTAGTTGGTAGTAGTCCGCTCGTGGCAGTCACGAGTGCGAGGCAAGTTTAGTTAACCATTTTACGGGTTCATGGACGTGTTCCACCGGAACCAGGTTGTGAGAGCCGGAATGGGCCTTGTATTGTTTAATCTAGTAACTCCAAAGATTGGAGACCCGGATCAGTATGAAGGCTATGTACGTACGCTAAAATAAGTTTGGGAGTACGGGAAGAGTACGACCAGTGAAAAAGAGAGCAACCAAGTGTAAATAAATAAAGCCTGAATCCATGAGAACCTTTCGAGGAGACTACACCGTGGGTGTTGGGTGGTAGCTGAGCGGGTAGATAATAATTACCGGTAACGATACAGTCGTTGGACCCTAGCAGACCTAGCAGAGCTGTTATGACAGGCATTGAGGTCATTATGAGTTCGGACTAGTTGGCCTCTTGTTATGCCAACGTTGACGGCAGAGAGAGATTGGCTCGATTCCAGTTTTCTGGTAAGTCGGTTATCGAGTAGAAAGGAAGAGAAGTGGTGGTAACCAGTGAATTATCCTTCCTTCTTTGACATTGTTGATTTTAATAAGTCTGTGTGACTTGTTCATTTGAGGTAAAACTAATGCAGAAAGTAAGTAATAAATGAATTTGAAGGAATTTATGTTAAGTGCCCTAGCAGGTACTTGGGGTTGGTTTGGTGTGGCGGTCAGGGCCGACCTTGGATAATTTCAGAAATTGTGCAAGGCTAGGATAAAATAAATGCAGGTCTTTGCCATGAAAGTCGAGGGCATCTTTGGTAGGTTGGAAAAATCTACACGAACTTAAGGGCGGTGCGTGATGATTAGCTAATTACTGGACCGCAAGAGGACCCTGTGATTAGGGTTGTGACTCCAAGGAAAGTTTAAGAAAGGGAGATAAGTTCTTTTCCCCACGTAAAAGGACAGTTTTGCGTATTATGGGGTTGCGTGTACCCATGTTATTAGACGAAGGATATAAGACTGGTAAGGTCTTCGGTATCGTCATGCCATAGGTTACAGTTGTATATAACCGTGGAAAAAGTGTTGTGTTGGGGTAATTATGAACGACGCATTTAATTGGTCGAGGAAGTATCGTAAAGATATAAATGTAGGTTGCACGAGATATGATTACCCCAGACTAGTGTAAAGACCGGTAGTAAATAATGGGAAGTAAGAACATTTCGAGGAAATGTGGTAACACCTAGCTATAGGCTCTGCAACTGGGGAAGGAAAAATCAGGTTACTACGTGACGAGATCAAGGAAATCCCCCCCCCTAAAATGTGATTGACAGTAAGTCTTAGCCGTGAGGCAAGCAAAGGAATCAAATCTAAGTTTAGTGACCAAGTTTGGTTGCAACAGAGAAAGGGAAACAGGAACCATAAGTAAGATTAAGGATACCCGAATATTTCGCAGGAATGAGAAAGGCTTTCAGTTATTGAAAGATAAGTTGACCACGAATACAGTTCTAACCCATCATGTGAGACTAGAGGGTTAGGTTATTATGATAACACGTTGGGTGTTGGGCTAGGTTGTGTGCTGACGCAACCCGATAAGGATAGAGCCTATGTTTTCCCGGTAGTTAGGGAAGCAGGAAAGGAAATTACGCCATTCACGATTTAGATGTCACGACCCATTCCGGGGCCCGTGACTGGTGCCTTACCGGGGCACCCAAGTAGTCATACATCAGAGTAATCAGCGGAAATATAAAACAAGACATGAAACAGTTTATAAAATAAGACACAGTTTAAGTGAGAAAACATCGCCTTTCGGCATATATATAAACATGGTTTAGCGATTTACATCCGGATCTTGTACAACATGACTCTGCACCTCTAAGGAAATATACAACTATGGCGGGACGGGGCCCGCCATACCTGTATCAGACAAAACTATCTACAACGGGAGATCATACCCAAAGTAGAGCCTCGGAAAGGATGGAGCTCGACACCAACGTAGATCCTAAGAATGTGGATCTAGCAGACCTTGCCTCTTACTGCGGCATGAACGCAGCCCCAAGGAGGTCGATCACAACGGTACTAAGTATATGAAATCAGAAATACTTAAATGAAAACATATCATTTTAAAATCAGTTTTGCAAGTATGTATGAAACAACCAAGGGGACCGCACATAGTGCCACATCATAAACAAGAGCAACGATAGGTAAACTGCAACAGGTCTTTTCTAGGCTGCGAATGATCGAAGCAGGGCCAATTGCCCGTAGTATCACCATGCAAGCCTAATCTCGACTCGTAGTCCGCATAGGCCACTCACATAGGCCCGCATAGGGTACATAACCCGCGTCGAGTAGCTACTCCTCGGCATCCTCCAGGACTCGAAGTCCGCATGGCCACATAGACCGCGTGAGGTATAACCCGCATCACTAACACGGAACTCCGTAGCTCGCATAGGTCCCTTGGACCCGCATGAGGTATTCTCGAATCATGGTCCTGCACGCTCGAGTCTACCCGCATCGGAGGCGACTTAACCCGGTAAAATGTCAAGAGGTGAGTGATAGTACACTAACATAACAACTTATCTTTAAACAACATAAGCACAACAAGAATACTCTCCTATACAAACGTTACAAGACACTAACACATAGCATCATATCATGTCTACTTATCAAACCATCTTATTATTCTTTTCACAATTCAATATAAGTCTGTTATAAACACATAGGCAAACTGTTTCTTTTATCATTCTTAAGTGGTTATACTTAACTTCCCATAAAGCTAGTATAACTCTTAAGCTTCTGTTTTAAAAACCAATTAGTTCTCTTCTGTTAAAAATGATTCAGTATTCTTTTGAAATTCTTTCAGATCTTTATTATTCAGGCTTAAGCCGTGAGGCATTGCCGTAAGTATTATTCAGGCTTAAGCCGTGAGGCATTGCCGTAAGTATTATTCAGTTAACACGTACGCGTCACCGTCACATATATATTGTAAAATATCATGCTTTAGGAAGAATCACATACCTTCTTAGCGAAAACCACCTGCCAAGTTGAATATGTCGCGCGCAGAGAATCAGCCTATAATAGTCAGACACGTCTATCAACGTTCAGACTACTTTGTAAACAGTTCTAAACAGAGGGTTCTATATTCTACGGAAAATTGGGCAGCACTTCCCTACCCGGTGAGCTACTCAAGTCTCTGAAACAAATCCCATGTAAGTACAATTTGATTATTCTTCTTTTAAACCCTTCTACTGTGATAACAGTTCAATTCTATTCTGCAATATTCTTCTAAGTATCTAATACTTATTCTTATACTACTACAGTAAGTATTCTCTAATTCAAAAGAGGGTTAGGATTAGTTACCTCGGTAAGCCCAATAATATCATAGATAAAGTCGCGCCTGAGCAAGGTTTTGCTCCTAAGTTGTATGCTCCAAGGAAACCTTAGAAGTTCTTCACAACTTCTACTAAGTACTAAGGGATTTGGGCTAGGGTATTTTGGGCATTATAACAATACTAGAAGGCAAATTTTCTACCAAGGGAGGGGGGGTAGATTTCGGCTAGGCTAGGGGGGGGGTGTTTGGACGAAAATAGGCTTAAGGGAGAGGAGAGGATTTTCAAGACTTGGAAAGGAATTTGTGGATGAAGAACTCTTCATCTTAAGGGGGGTATTTATAGGTCAAGACATGGCCAACCAATGGCCAAGATTTAGCCAAGTGCTAGGCAAGTGTAAGGTCAAGATTAGGGCAAGTGTACCTAGCCAACTTGCACACAAAATATCCTACCAACTACTTGACAAAATTGACCATCCATTCGGCCCTAAGAACGCCTCACATCCATCAATTGGAGGGTGACAAGTGTCGCCCTCCCGTTGGTCCAAAATGTTTCGTCTCTCGGAAAAATCCGCAAAAATTAGAAATGGCATAGCTGAATTTACCCTACGAAAGTCGTGGAAACGTTTCGTCGGAAAACTATTCGTTTTGTGAGTTGTGCCCAAAAACGCCCAAGCCTAACTTTAAGGCCAACTTTTGCACGTATTTCACGTACATACTCCGGAAATACGGGTATAACATTAGAGTGGCGCGGTTAAATCATGCCTTGAAGATTTGGGGCATGACGTATATTAGACTTCATATGGATATTTGTGCAGACCACAAAAGCCTCCGGTATACCTGCAGACGGAGGCAGTAGAATTTGCGACAGCGATGGTGGTTAGAGTTATGCAAGGATTGTGATATTGATATCCTATACCATTCGGGGAAAGCCAAGACAGTTACAGATACTCTTTGTCGTGGACTGGGTAGTGCGGATGGGCAGCCAGATAGACAGGATATGGTCCGTGAGATCCTTCAGTTAACGAGCCTAGGGGTTCGATTATTTGTTTCCAAGGTTAACAAAGTTTAGATCCAAGAGGTTGCCGAGTCTTCCGTCGTTGAGGAGGAAAGGAGGCGACAGTATGAGGATCCAGTTATGATACGGTATCGAGATACGGCTCTCCGGGAAGAGAAGAGCCTGTTTGAGTAGCGCCGGATGAGGTGCTGTGAGATGAGGATAGATTGCGTGTACCCGGTACTACGGGACTAGTCAGCAGGTTTAGGGGAGGCATACAGTGCATATTGCTCGCACTGTTCGAGGTCGACTAAGTTGTGTTGTGACCTCAGATGTATGTATGGGTAAGATGACCGGAAAAAGGGACGTAGCAGAGTTGTTGCTTAATATCCGAATTAGTAGCAGGTCATGGTTGAACATCAGGAGCCAGTGGGCTATTACGGGCGATTTAGACCCCGACTTAGGTAGGGGCGATATTTAATATGGATCTTGTTACATGATGGCATCGTACTCGGAGGAAGTGCGACTCCCTGGGGGTCATGCTAAATGTGCTTGCGAAACCAGCTGTGTTCTTCCTGTTGGGACCACTTACTCGGTTGAGGTTTATACTAGCTTGTATAGCAGAGAGATTGTGAGACTGCACAGGGTTCCTACGTTTATGATGACAGACAGATGAGCTCGGTTACGGATAACTTCTGGAGGCTTTTCAGAAGGGATTAGGGACACAGGTGAGTCTCAGTG
The DNA here is from genome assembly GCA_029844215.1 of Przewalskia tangutica. Lineage (NCBI taxonomy): Eukaryota > Viridiplantae > Streptophyta > Magnoliopsida > Solanales > Solanaceae > Przewalskia > Przewalskia tangutica. Next base: position 109,629,354 of record CM056721.1, read on the forward strand.
ATGCATTACACCCTCAGACCGACGGTCAGGCAGAGCGTACTATCCAGGCACTTGAGGATAGGTTGCGGGCCTGTGTTTTTGATTCCAGGAATAGCCGGGAAGGTTGATTGCCTCTTGTCGTGTTGCGTACGATAACAGATACCCTTCCAGTTTTCGGATGGCCCTGTATGAGGCCTTGTTTGTAAGTAAGTGTAGCTCGCCGGTTGGATGGTTCGACATAGGCGAGGTTCAGTTATTTGGTCCAGACTTGATTCAGCGGGCTGTGGATAAGGCAAAGCTTATCCGGGAAAGATTATTAGTAAGCTTAGAGTCAGCCGAAGCTTTATGCAGATAACCGATGTTGACACGTGGGGTTCGGTTTGACATTTTGGTATGAGTATTGTTATGTGGCCACGTTTGGCATTATTGGTACGTAGGGGTTGTAAGAAGACTATGTCGATATCTTTAAGTTTGACTCCCGAAAGAACATTCGGGGACGAATGTTTCTAAGGGGGGAAGAATGTTACACCCCGGAATTTCAGGATATGTTTATAAGAACGTACGTAAGAACTCATAAATGTTAAGATTTGAGACGTGTTAAATTAGCGGAATTTTGGAATTTTTCGGGAAACGAAATATTGCGACGAACGGGAGGGCGACACGTGTCACCCCCCTTAGTGTCTTGGACGAAATTTACCATGGGCAAAAGGGTCATTTGACCATTAGTGAGATGACCAAGTCTTGCAAATGGCTTAGCTTGACATTGTTGACTAAAAGTCCAAGGGCCACTTGGCTAGGATCCATGTGAAACTCATCTAGGCCAACCATTTATGTAGATCTTGACCCTCCATAGTATTATATATGTGTGCAAGTAGCAAGACAAGGCTTTTTAACACTTAGTTAAAATTTTCAAAGAAAACCTTGAAGAGCACTATGAAGCTCTCGGCTTTGAGGGGATTTTCAAGATGAAAATTTTCAATTCTTGTCCAATAATCTCCCCACTTTAAACCAAGGTTCCTAAGGGTATTGTAAGTGTATCTCTATAGAAAGACCCCGGAAAAATGGTGTTTTCGTATTAGTCGCAAGGCGAAAACCTAAGGGGTTATTCAACTTTGAAGTTGGAACTTGAAGATGAGTGATTCATAAGCTTCTAAGAGTTGCTTGGAGTGGATTGGAATGTCGAAAGGATGAGCTAAAGTTGCTAAGGATCGACTTGTAATCTTGGATCATATTTGGGCTAAATGAGGTATAATCTTCGTCTTACTTTTGTAATTGAAGATTCCATGTTATTATAAGTTAGAAATGATCATGTGATATGTATTATGAAGTTTGATAAGTGTTATGGAATTTTAGGAGCCCAAAACCGAAATGGCATGATTAGCCTTTTGAAAATGAAATACAATTTTGGTCGTTAATTAGAATCGTCGCATGTTTACCTACTTGAGGATTGTAGTAGTTGTAATCGATTGCGGATTGATATCATGTTATACTAAACCACTTGGATTGAAAAGGGATTGGAAACGATTTGTATTGTTGTCCCTATGTTTAGCCGAATGGACATTGTAGTTTTGACTAGTTGTTTTACATTGTGGGGCGGAATTTTACATGTCTTGTTTAAGCATGTAATCCCCTATTGTTAACTACTTTGTTGGGCCTTAAATGTGGCGTGTTTGGTTATTGAATTTGACCTTGAAAAAGGTGGCAAAGTGAGTAGAAACAAAGGAAGTGCTGTCCGATTTTCCGTAGAATTTAGTGACTTGCACTTGGAATATTCGTTACGAAACTAGAAGTTAATAGGCGTCTTATGATCATTATAGGTTGGCATACTACGTACGGCGATTGGACTTAGCAAGTGGATTAAACCGAAGAGGTATGTGGAACTTTCTTATCTCTTGAGCATGATTAAGTTGTAAATGTATAGTATAGTAGACGTACAAGATTTTGACAATCTAGTCTATTTGATATCCTTGGCTTATTTTGAGAATGTCCAAGTTGTTTGAGTTAGGGAATTAACTCACTTGTTTAAAAATTAAGGATATCTTGGTTTTCAAAAGTTAAGAGACTTTAAGTATCTTGAAAGTATTTTGATACTTGTTTTGTTGGAAAGTTTAAGTCTCTTGGTTATAAGGAAAAATGCAAGTTGCTAATGTATAAGGCTAGTATAACGGCTTTATGGGAAGTTGGTTATAATAGCTTTATGGAAAGTTTAAAGAGTGGTTTACTCTAAGTAATTTAAGTATGTTAAGGAACTTGAAGAGTTTTAAAGTATGTAATACTTGTTTCGTTCTAAACGTATAAGTCCCTTGGATAGGAAATTGTACTTGACTAAGGTATAAAGTGAATATAACGACTTTATGGGGAGTTGGTTATATTGGCTTTATGGAAAGATAAATGGCTTGATTTATTGAAAGGCAATTTGATTTAAAGGCATCAATCGCCAAAGGTTTTTACGAGAAAAGAAGTCACTTGATTTAGAAGCCCAATTTTATTTCTAAAAGTATTGTGACTTGTCTTGAAAAGAAATTGTAACTTGATACTACGGTTATTAGTGTCTTGGAAGCTTTATAATGAAATGAGTCATTTTAAAAGAATAGAAGTACGTAGTACTTTGGGTTAAATTCCCGGATTTTTATAAAAGACATGTTAGTGCCTTAGGTAAACTAAAATGAGAGTGTATATAAACAAGAATAATAAGAAGTTAGGGGATTTCTTAACTTGCTTATGTATTGAATGATAAGCCGGTAGTGCTTATGTTATGTGTGGTAGCCGGATTTGTGCTAGTCATATATTATTCATTGCGGGGTCATTCCCCGCGTTTGTGGCATTGCATTTTCCGTGGATTTGCTACCCACGATGCGAGGAATACCTCATGCGAGTCCGTAGGGCTTATGCGGGTGAAATAGTCCCATGCGGGCGGGTCCAGCCTATGCGAGGAATACCTCATGCGAGTCCGTAAGGGCTTATGCGGGTGAAATAGTCCCATGCGAGGAATACCTCACGCGGGTCCACGTGATCTATGCGGGTGAGATAGTCCCAGGAGTAGGGTTGCTTAATGATACTGCGGGCGGGTGGTCCTGCTTGATCGTGAGCTTCCTACTTTATATTGTAAGTATACTCCTATTTACTCTCATTGTTAGCAAGGCACAGTGTACTGTTTATTGAGCTATCATACATGTCTCCAGTTTTATTATAGACTCATGATTTCATTCTGATTTCGATTCCACATATTTGGTACATATTATCGACCTCCTTCGGGCTGCGTTAAATGTCGCAGTAGAGTGCAGTTGCTGATCCTCACTCTTAGGATCCTGTTCGGTTGAGAAGCCCTTCATTTCGGAGGCTTAACCGTGGTATTGTCGGTTATTGTACATTCAGGGGTATGGCGGGGCCCTGTCCCGCCATAGTTGTTATTCTTAGAGGTCTGTAGTCACATTGTGGATTGGGTTGTAAAGAAAAAAAATGTACTGTTCTATTTCTGGATTGAGTATATTTTTACGGAAGGTGGCCTTATCGGCTAGCCTGTTGTTGTTTACTGTCTAAGTTTTTGTGTATGTTCCGCTGCTATTCTCTGATGTATACAGCGGGGGTGCCGGTAGGGCACCGGGCCCGGTCGGTCGTGACACAAAGACTCCACAATTTATCATGTCAAAGAAGGAAGGAATAACTTACATATTACTAACACTTCCCTTCCTTCCCCATCGATAACCGGCTTACCGGGAAACTGAAATCGAACCAATCTCTATCTACAGTCAAACTTGGCATACAAGAAGCCAATTAGTCCATACCCATAATGACATCAAAATCTGTCATCTCCAACTCTATCAAGTATGTTAGGGTCTGACGACTGTATATGAACACCGGGCAATTTTTGTACACCCGCTCAGCTAACACCGAATCACCCACTGGCGTAGCTACCTCAAAAGGCTCTATCGACACAGGCTCTATTCCTATTCTACCAGTAATAAGAGAGGATACATAGGACAAAGTAGAACCTGGATCTATCAAAGCATAAACGTCACAGCCTGAAATCAACAGTATACCTGTGATGACATCCGGTGAAGCCTCCTGGTCTTGCTGACTGTCTAAGGAATATATGTGGTTCTATGGACCGCTAGAACTAGGACCCCTGCCACTACCTCTGCCGCGACCTGTTGGCCCGTAAACTCTCTGCCCTCCGGGGCGCATGACCACAGAAGATGAAGACCCAGCAACTGACCCTATAGGCTGCGCTACACTACTCGTGCCGCCTGAGTCTCTCACCAAATGGCCACGTGGCAAGCATAAGCTCTCAGTAGTACGACACTCCCCAAAATGGAATCTACCACAGTGACCACACCGAGGCAAAGGTGGCTTCCCCTGGCTAATACCCCCGGACATCTGTGAACTGCGTACCGAGCCACGACCTGCTCCCGAATATCCCCGGCGATCAAACCTCCTGCCAGAAGATCGGGAAGGAGCACTCTATGTCGGCTGAAACGTAGACCTAGCCTGCTGCTGAGGCTGTCCGCCTCGGAAGTTATCCTGAAACCCTGTCGTCCTGGCCCTCTTGGGCTGGCCCCGATCTAGCTATTCTTCTCTCTCTCTGTCTTCAATACCCTGTGCGTACGCCTGCATCCTGGCAATATCCATACCTGGCTGAAGGGTCACTCCCAGGCATGCAGTAACTATATAACGGTCTAGCCCCATCACATAGCGATGAACTCGGTCAGCCATGTCAACCACAATAGTGAGCGCATACCTGGCCAATGAGTCAAACTCCAGGTTGTACTCTCTGATGGTCCTCTCATTCTGTCTCAATGTCAAGAACAAAAAGTGATCAAGGAAGGCCTCTGTGAACTCATCCCAAACAGCTGGAGAAGCACCCACACCCCTAGACAGTTACTATGACTCAAACCAGTTCAACGCAATATCGCGTAACCGGTAAGAAGCTAGCACAAAAGACTCTGTCTCCGAGGCCCTAAGTACCTACATAGTCCGTTGTATCTGCCGAATAAACTCCTGAGGATCATCCTCAGATCTCGAACCATAGAACTCGGGTGGATTACAACCCAGAAAATCTCGAATCCTCAAATTGTCGGCTCTAGGGTTAGCTACTGCTCCATCGTGCCGCCGCCACTATGCTAGTCAATAACCGACCGCTCTCCATAATCTCTATACTCGCCTTTGGCCGAGTGAAAAGGCTCGTATCGTAACCTCTGGAGATGTGGTGCTCGCTGGCCATCTAATACCGCATAATCAACTCCGCCGCTGGCCATACTCGAGCATAGTGCGGGCTCGAGTCCTAGTAACCTCTGTGTAACACTAGAATCTCCTGTTGCTGCCTTGTCCTTCTGGCCCCTGGTCGCCTTCCGTGGAGGCATAACTGATACATAAGAATAGGTAAGAGAGGATTCAACCTAATAAGACAGCTCTACTACACGATCTCAGAGAGAGAAAAATGGAAACCAATCATAAATGTCCTGCAGCCTCCTGGTTATAGATGTGGTGCACAACACACCGATAACCAAGACTCTACTAGACACGGTCTGTAGACACTTTCCGAGGACTAACTGCTCTGATACCACTTTTGTCACGACCCGACCCCGGGCCCACGACTGGTGCCCTACCTGGGCACCCTCACAGGTATACATCAAAGAAAATCAGCGGAACATACATAAAACTCATAAAATACTAATCATGAAATATCAACAGGCTAGCCTGTTACACCCCGTAAATTGCAGGACATGTTTATAAGAACGTACGTAAGAATTCAAATGTTAAGATTTGAGACTAGTAAAAATTTATCGGAATTATGGAAATGTCGGAAAACGAAATATTGCGACGAACGGGAGGGCGACATGTGTCACCCCCCCTTATTGGTCTTGCACGATTTGAACCATGGGCTAAAGGGTCATTTGACCATTAATAAGATGAACAAGTCTTGCTAAAGTCTTAGAGCTTGACATTATTGACTAAGTCCAAGGGCCACTTGGCTAGAATCCTTGTGAAACTCATCTAGGCCACCCACTTGTTCTAATCTTAACCCTTCCTAGTGTTATATATGTATGCTAGTAGCAAGACAAAGGCTCTACACTTAGCAAATTTTCAAGAAACTTGAAAAACACTAAGGGGAAGCTCTCAGGTTCATGGAGTTCAAAAGAGAAAAAAATTTGTTTGTTGTTCAATAAGCTCCACACTTTAAACCCAGGTTCCTAAGGGTATTGTTAGGGTATCTCAATAGAAAGATCCTGGAAAAGTGGCATTTTCGTATTAGTCACAAGGTGAAAACCTAGTCGCTTTCCTAGGTTTGGATTGGAAGATTAAAGGAAAGTTGTTTGTGATATTCTAAGGGCTTCAAGTGGCGGATTGGAGTGTCTAGGAGAGGCTCTAAGTTGCTAGGAAGCGACTTCGGATCTTGAAGTGGATTAAGGCTCACTAAGGTAACAATCTTTGTTATACCCCGTATTTCCAGAGTATGTACGTGAGGACGTACGTACAAAAGTTTAAGCCTTAAGTAGGCAAAGGGACGAAATTTATGCACAACTACCGAAAAGAATTGTTTCCGACGAAACGTTTTCCAAACTTTGCGAAGGGAAAATTACGGTTACAACATTAATAATTTTTTGCGGATTTTTCCGAGAGATGAAATATTTTGGACCAACGAGAGGGCGACACTTGGCCCTCAAGTGGACGGCAATTCATGAGCTTCCATTGGCACGTTTTTTTCATTTTTTGTGCCTAAAACATTTGGTCAATGTTTGGTAGGATATTTGTGTGGTAGATGTGTAAGTGGGACCCACACAACACTTGTCCAAATCCTCACCCTACACTTGCCCACCACTTGTCTTAATCTTGGCCATTGATTGGCCTATAAATACCCCCCTTAGTTGAAGACTTCTTCATCCACAAATAATTTCCAAGTCTTGAAAATCCTCCCCCCCTTCTTGTTGCTCTCGTCCAAAGAGCACCCCTCCCCCTTTGTGAGGCCTTTTGGCCGAGAAGTACTCCCCCCCTTCCTTTGTGGTGCTAGCCGAAAGTACCCCCCCTACCTTGAGTTGTTCTCGTGAAATACACCCCCCCCCTTGGTAGAAAAGTATTCTCCAAGTATTGTTACTATTCCAAAATACCTTGGCCCAAATACCTTGTAGTATTCCAAGGTTACACCTATACTAAAATCCCAGAAATACTATTATACTTTCCTTCAGTCACAAAAACGAAACCCTAAGGAAAATCTTCATAGTCGGTTGAAGTATTAAGAAGAAGTTGCGTAGAACTTCTAAGGGTTGTTTGGATCGGGTTGGAGCGCCCAGAGTAGGAGCTAAACGTTGCTCAGGATCGACATTTAAACTTGGATAATTTTGGGCTTATCGAGGTAAATACTCTTGTCCTTCTATTGTAATTGGAAATTACATACTGTAGTAGTATAGAAATGAATATAAGACACATAGAAGGATATTACAGAAGAGAATTGAACTGTAATAGAAGGATATTACAGAAAAGAATTGAACTGTACTTACATAGGACTGTATTTACAGTAGACTTGTGTAGCTTAACGGGTAGGGAAGTGCTGCCCGATTTTCCGTAAAATAGAGAACCTACTGCTTAGAATATTCTACAGAGTAGTCTAGACGTTGATAGACGTATATGGCCTTTATAGGTTGAATGTTCTGCGAGTAGCATGTTCTACTTGAAAGGTGAACAAGGCTAGCCGGGTTATAGCCGTGGAGCGTTTTGCTAATAGTCGATTATCGTCGCGAGGTATGTGATTATTCCTATCCTCTTGAGCATGATAGTACGGTAGATGTACGTGTGTTAACTGAACGTGGTTTTACTCCGATGTCTTTTGACTTGAGTTTAAATAATAAGAATCTTGAAGTATTTCAAAAGAATTAAGAAACCTTTTTGAAAGAAGAGTAATACTTGGTTTTAAAAGCTTAAGAGTTATACTAGCTTTATGGGAAGTTAGGTATAACGACTTAAGAGAGATAAAAAGAATGGTTTATTGATTTTAAAAGTTAAGAGACTTGATCTTAAAAGATAAGAGACTTGCCTTGATTTTAAAAGTTAAGAGACTTGGTTTGTGATAGCCATGTTTGTGTAAAGGGGTTTCCTTTGATTGTGCTTATGTTGTTTAACGATAAGCCGTTATGATAGTATTGTACCACTCACCTCTTGACATGATACCGGGGGTTAAGCTGCCCTCCGATGCGGGGTATAGCTCAGCGATGCAGGACTATGATTCGAGAATACCTGCATGCGGGTCCAGGACCTATGCGAGCTACGAGTTCGTGTTAGTTTGCGGCCTATATGGTCATGCGGTCTATGTGGCCATGCGCGATGCGAGTCGGGGCGATCCGGGAGTAGCTACCCTCGACGCGGGAATACCTCATGCGGGCTATGTGAGTGGCCTATCGCGATGCGGGAAGTTCGGGACTAGACGCAAGCATTTGATGCTGCGGGCAGTGGCGGCTTCGATCATGTGGCGGTCAGAGCAGACCTCGTGATACGCTTTATGACTTTGTTGGTGCTGTGGGTTTTAGTAGTCGGCTATGCCTTCGTACTTACCGTCACGGTTTAGTATGACACAGGTGGGACCTGGTGTTCATGTGTATTCCTTGGTGCTTTTATATCATAGACTGCCGGCAGTGAGGAAGGTATTCCACGGGCATGATTGATGTTGTGGGCGTGTGTTATACCCCGTATTTCCAGAGTATGTACGCAGGGGCGTACGTAGGAAATTTCGAACTTGAGAATAGGCTTGGCCGAATTAACTTTGTTCACAACACCCGATTTGTTATACCCCGTATTTCCAGAGTATGTACGTAAGGGAATACGTACAAAAGTCTAGCCTTAAAGATAAGCCTTGGACGTTTTTTTATTTGTGCACAACTCACTAAAAGAATCGTTTTCGGCAAACGCTTCCACGACTTTCGTAGGGTAAATTCCCTATGCCATTTCTATTTTTTATGGATTTTTCCGAGAGACGAAACATTTTGGACCAGGGAGGCGACACTTGGCACCTCCAATTTGTGGACTTGAAATCGTCCATTGACGAATTGAAGAACCATTGGCACGTTTTTGTGCCTTGTGCACAAGTCAAGGTGTTGGTAGGATATTTGTGTATAGTTAATCCTCACCTACACTTGCCTTGCACTTGTCTTAATCTTGGCCATTGGTTGGCCACTTCGACCTATAAATACCCCTTAGAGATGAAGAGTTCTTCATCCACAAATCTTTCAAGTCTTGAAAATCCTCTCCTCTCCCTGTAGCCTTTTCGCCCAACACCTCCCCCTCACTTGTGAAGGCCCGGCGAATACCCCTCTAGCCTAGTAGTTTGGCGAGGCCCCTAGCCTAGCCAAAAATCTACCCCTCCCTTGGTAGAAAAGTTGTCTTCTAGTATTGTTATAATGCCAAAAATACCTAGCCCAAATACCTTAGTACTTAGTAGAAGTTGTGAAGAACTAAGGTTTCTGAGCATACAACTTAGGAGCAAAACCTTGCTCGGTAGCGACTTTCTAGGATATTATTGGGCTTACTAAGGTAACTAATCCTAACCTCTTTTGAATTAGAGAATACATCTGTAGTAGTATTAGAATAAGTATTAAATACTTAGAAGAATATCACGAATAGAGTTGAGCTGTTACCACATGAAGGGTTTAAAGAAGAATAATCAAACTGTACTTACATAGAATTTTTCACGATGAACTTATATAGCTCAGGGTAGGAAGTCTTGCCCAACTTTCCATAGAATTGTGAACCCTCTGCTTAGAATGACCTTGAGTAGTCTTTGATAGATATGCGTGACTATTATAGGTGACTCTCACGCGCGACATATTGACTTGGCGGTGGTTTTTGAGAAGGTATGTGATTCTTCCTAAAGCATGATATTTTACAATATATATAGTATGGTAGACGTCGTGTGTTAATCGAATAATAACTACGGCAATGTCTTTGACTTAAGCTGAATAATACTTACTAAGAATGCCTCACGGCTTAAGCCTGAATAATAAAGATCTGAAAGCATTTCAAAAGAATACTGAATCATTTTTAACAGATGAGAACTAATTGGTTTTTAAACAGAAGCTTAAGAGTTATACTAGCTTTATGGGAAGTTAAGTATAACCACTTAAGATTGATAAAAGAAACAGTTTGCCTATGTGTTTATAACAGACTTATATTGAATTGTGAAAAGAATAATAAGATGGTTTGATAAGTAGACATGATAGGATGCTATGTGTGTTGGTGTCTTGTAAAGTTTGTGTAAAAGAGTATTCTTGTTGTGCTTATGTTGTTTAACGATAAGCTGTTAGGTTAGTGTAACATCACTCACCTCTTGACATATGCACGGGGTTAAGCCCTCCGTGCGGGTAGACTTCGGTGATGCAGGACCATGATTCGAGAATACCTCGTGCGGGTCCAAGGACCTATGCGGAGCTACGGGAGTTCGTGTTAGTGTCGGGGTTATACCTCATGCGGTTTATGTGGCCATGCGGACTCGAGTCGGGGCGATGCAGGAGTAGCTACCCTCGATGCGGGGTTATATCTTTATCACACCCGAAAATCGGGCCGTGGAGTGCCTTACCCCGCACCCTAGTGATACATACATCGTAGAAAATCGTTGAACATAAAACATGAGTCATTAAACAAGAGATATAATAAATAAACAGTTAACCAGCTTGATTGCCTTGTGTATACATAAAACACGAGCAGTTTAATCCTTTTACAACCCCGCCACAGCGATTACTGCACCTCTAAGATATACAACAACTATGACGGGGCGGGGCCCGCCATACCCCTGAATGTACAAGAACCTACAACTCAGGGAAACATACCAAAGATAAGCCTCCGAAGGAACGGAGCTTTCCGACACGCTGAAATGAGATCCTAAGAGCGGGGATCCACGACCGATGTACCTCTACCTGCGGCATGAACGCAGCCCCCCGAAGGAGGTCAGTACAACAGGTACCAAGTATGTGGCGTCAAATCAGTAAATGAAATCATAATAGCCTAAAAGCGAGGAGACTTGTATGATAACCAAAATCTGAGACGCAACATAAGCGGTCAAGTCGGGGACTCACGCCTCAAAGTCGCCACTCAAATATAACTATGGGTCTCACGCCACAACATCCATCATGTTCGCATCATGGCGCGTGCCCGGAATCTTGACGGTGTAGACATGTCCATGATGCAACAATAATAACAAGGCGCGTGGCCACGTGCCCGGAATCGCCTGCCGGTGTAGGCATGCCCGTAACCTCAATAACAATATCTTGGGTGGTCAACCTGCGTGGCCACGTGCCGGAATCTTTGCATCGGTGTAGACACGTCCATGTGACATCAACAAGACAATAATCAAAATGGAAACATACCGTGGAATTCTCCATCACGCCGACGTCAGTAAGTTCTCAACAAGTCAACCGCCTCTATCGAGAGGCGGTAACACGTAAATACCACATTGGCAACAAAGGCTATCATCACAAGCATAGGCAAGTTTCACAACAAGCAAGCGAGTTTGACATCACTCAAAGTACCTTCATTTTATGCCAAAGTCAGGGTTTTAACCTAAAGTACTACGTCGTTAAATTCTTTAAAAGAGATCCATTACTTTTATCAAAGTCACCCGATACCGTAGTATTAGAATGACCAACCCACATTCCTTTTCAAAATCAAGTAACAACATTCTTTTCCTAAGTTCGGTTTGCCTAGTTTGATTACTCAAGCTTCTCATTTTCAAATGGTTTCATAGTTCATAAACTTAATCACTTGATTCTTTTAGAACAATTGAGTAATATATGTCTCACGTGAGAGTAGGTTATTCTTGTTTACAACATTCTTATTACAATGCATGATCTAGAAAATGTAATATCATTTTGTCTCATCTTAGTTTCTATGCGGATGGAGGTTTCTACTTGGTTTTAATACGATACATCATTATTCAATACATTTTCCTTTATTAACGCATTTGCGATGGTGCTGCGATACATTCGATTTAGAAATCGGTAAAACATTATCCCTTTAAATAAAACCAAGTACTCATTACTCACGAATGAGGTTTATGAAACATCCACATTAAAACAAATAAGTTAAGTCTCTTATCTTATAAGATCAAGTCTCTTAACTTCTAACATCAAGAAACCATTTTCTTTACCTCTCTTAAGACATTATACCTAACTCCCAAAGCTAGTATAACTCTTTTTTAAAACCTTTAAAACCAAGTGTTACTCTCCTTCAAAACGATTTATAAATCTTTTGAAATACATCAAGTTCCTTATTATAACTAGCGATTATAATTCACATCGATTACCTTTTAAAACCACAAAGTATTTTCTTACCTACATAAAGTTTATAACCAACTTCCCATAAAGCCGTTATAACACTTTATGTTTTAAAAACAATCAAACACGCTTAACACGTATCGTCTACTACTACATAGTTCACACATATCATGCTAGAAGAAGAGATAGGAAGAGGTTCACATACCTCGCGGCGATTATCGACAATAAGCAAAACCTCCAAGTACTACAACGCGCTAGCCCTTTCCACTCTCGAGTAGAATACGCTACTCTAGTACTTTCACCTATAAAGGCCACAAACGTCTATTAAATCTTAAACACAAGTTCCCATCTTTCTACGTAAAATTCGGCGGCACCTCACCACAACAGCGTAAATCTCCTCTCTATCGAGGCTGGCCCAGGCCGACCGGGGTTTATACGCCTAACCTGGGCGTGTACAATTCTACTCGATAATACTACAAGTGCTGCGCAATACAGTCCATGTAATTACGATTCGATTCGATTCTTTATTCTTCGGCTTAAGTCAAAAGACATTGCCACAATACTACGTTCATTCTATATATAGTATACTTCAACTATATATTCTAATATGTAATTTCCAATTACAATAGAAGCGATAGTGTTTACCTCGATAAGCCCAAAATTATCCAAGTATAAAGTCGATCCCGAGCAACGCTTAGCTCCTACTCCGCGCTCCAAACAACCCTAAGTTCTAACCAACTTCTACTTACAACTTCAACAACGGTGAAGATTTCCTTAGGGTTTCGTTTTGTGGCTAAAGGAAGTATAATCGTATTTTACGGGCTTTGTATAAGTGTAACCTTGGGAATACTACAAGGTATTTGGGCGAAGGCATTTGGACATTATAACAATACTAGGAGAGTATTTCTATACCACAACAGGGTATTATACGAAAACAACTAGGCTAGGGGTACCCACGGCCAGGCACCATGAGGGGAGGGTGGCCTCTCGGCCAAAGCTCCACAGGGGAGAGGATGGCTTTTGACGAATCACAAGAGAGGAGAGGGAGGTTTTCAAGACTTGAAGTTTTTGGAATGGATGAAGTCTTCACACTTGGGGTATTTATAGCAAAACCAAAGGCCAACCAAGGGCAAGATCCTTCCAAGTGTATAGCAAGTGTAAGGACAAGATTAAGCCAAGTGCACCTAAACCCTACTCCACAAAACACTCCACAAACAAGCCACAAAGCAAGGCACAAATCAAGGGGCCAATCGCAAGGCCAACCAACCCGCCCCTCCAAATCGTCGATGAGGGTGACAAGTGTCACCTCCCGTTGGTCCAAAAATGTTTCGCTCTCGGAAAAATCCGCAAAAAATATAAATGACATAGCCGGAATTTTTCCAACGTAGTAATGGAAACGTTTCGTCGAAAACGACTCAAATCGCACTTGTGCTAAAATGAATCGCCAAGCCTAATGAAGTTCGAAAATTTCGTCGTCCCCACGCATACTGCGAAATACGGTATAACATTCTCCCTCCTTAGAAACATTCGTCGAATGTTCCTTCTAAGTCTCAAACAAGCGTGCGCGATATAGTCTTCACTACTATACTTACGAGAATCAAACATGCCACACTGCCACAAAATAACATGCGCCAAAACCCAAATCCACGCCGAGGAACCACCTCGGTTAGCACAAAAGTCCCCACCAAGGTCTAAAATATACTCCTTCGCACCTACATTTCACAAAAAGCGATCACACACGCTCACTTCTCCTATCTCGTCGTGCCTTTCCGAACACTCGAGCTCTTTCTAGTATCCGTACCACACTTCCGTCAACGTTTCTGTTTCCAACCCTTGGAGTTACTACCTCCAAACTTGGTCATCTTACTACCCTCGATTTCCTCTAAGGCCATTCTCGGCCTTCACGAACTGATTCTGGTCGAACATATCTATGAACTCATACGATGGTCATCTAAACTTGGGCCTAGCACCCTCGTGACCACCCTGGCGGGACCACCTGGCTGACCCTTCCTCGAAGCGGGGCGGGTTGGCCCGCAACATGGCCCCAACCCGACACCTTTGTAGCGCCAACTCCCGCTCGCCGACACGGAACACATCATGGAAGCTACCACTTCCATCTCACACTAACCAGATTTTTAAATCACACTATAACACAAAGCTATCCGAACATAACACTTAACACATCATTAATATCAACACATACAAGTATCTACAGGGTTAAGGATATACCTGAAACTAGGCGGTTCAAGGACCGCTAAAACTGGGAACTTCCACCGCAACCTCTAGTGGCGCAATCGCTCTAGTAATCTGTGCTATCCTACCGCGCTACCCAGTGGACGATCTCGTCATATGGCCTGTTGGCGCAGAATAACAAGCTCCTTGGTACTACGACACTCCCGAAATGCGGTCTACTACATCGACCACACAGGGTAGGGTGATCGTCGCCAACACCTACTCCTCGAACATCGAAACACAGGAGCCGACCTGCTCGAATATCCTGGAGGTCCCGGAAGTGCGGAGGACCACTCGCAATGGCGAGGTACATAACTAGTCTGGCTGGCGGTCCGCTCGAAAAGTCGCCAAAATATCCGTGTCTTGGCTTAACCTGAAGCCGATCTACCGTCGATCTGCGCTCGCACCTGCGCATGAGCTGAATGCGGGCAATGTCCATGCGGTGAAGAGAAACACCCGCACAAGACTTCGGCCATATAATCATCTAGCCCGTGGCGTAGCGATGCACCTATCCTCCATATCTGCAACAAGCGCGAGGACATATCGAGCCAAAGAATCGAACTCGACATTGTACTCACGGCGGTCGCCTCTCTGTCTCGAGAACAAAAATTTGTCGGCGTGCCCTCTCCATCTGCGGAGGCAAGAAGTGCGTGAAAAAGCCGAAAACTCATCCCATCTGCTGGAGGTGCATGCTCTCCCGGGAAAGCTCCGAATCAAACCAATCGATTGCGGTATCACGCCGCCGTGGCGAACCGACGGTCCCAGACTCGGTCTCTGCAGCCTTGATCACGCGTGATCCTTTGTGGCCAGCGGATGAACTCCTGCGGATCATCCTCGTGCCTCGACCCATAAAACTCTGGCGGGCTATAACTCGAGAAAGTCCGTAGCCTCAAACTATACGCTCTCGGGTGCACGCGGTCTCTGGAGCGGCAGGCGCGCGTCGGCTGTCTCTCATATCGGCCACAACCACGGCAATCGCGGGCCATCTCCTTGTGACCCATCTCCTGCTCGGTGTGGGGTGGAGGCTCAGTCTTGTAGTCTCATCAGCCACGTTGCGGCTCTAAACCTCCAGTCTTTGGCGGCGTCGCGAAACTCGCCGTCGGAGCTTATCTCAGTCTTGGCCAAGACTGCGCCTCGTACTCTCTCTGTATCCATCGCAGCTCGCCTCCGGCTTCCTTTCGCACCGGGCGCTTTGCGCTGGCGGAGGCATAGCGGTAAAATGAAACACATCGGAGGGTCGACTTACAACTTCGGCTCACAGGCACGATCTTAGAATGAGAAGAATAGAAACCAATCCTACATGTCCTATAGCCTCACGATTATAGATGTGGTGCACAACGCGATAATCAAGACTAATAGACGCGATGCGTAGACACCTTCCGAGGACTAAGCGCTCACGATACCTATGTCACGCCTGAAAATCGGGCGTGGATCGTGCCTTACCGGCGCACCAGTGATACATACATCGAGAGAAAATAAGCGGAACATAAAACATGAGTCATTAAACAAGAGATATAATAAATAAGCAGGCCAACCAAAGCGATTTGCCTTGGTGTATACATAAAACACGAGCAGTTTAATCCTTTTACAACCACGCCTTGCGATACTACGGGCACTTAAGATATACAACAACTATGGCCAGGGGAGACACGACTCACGTCCGGGGCGTGGATCAGTGCCTAACGGCACCCAAGTAGTCATACATCGAGTAACGGAATATAAAACAAGGCAGAAGCGATTTATAAAAATAAGACACAGTTTATACGAAGAAAAGCTTGCCTTCGGCATAATATAAATAACTCGAGGTTTGCGATTACATCCCAGTGTACAATAGTACTACTGACCTCTGAGAAGTAAACAACTATGGCGGGACGGGGCCGCCATACCTAGTACAAAACTATCTACAATACGGAGATCGTACCCAGCAGAGCCTCGGAGAAGATGGAGCTCACGACACCAGCAAGATCCTGGGATGTGGATCTAGCACTGCTTGCCACTGCGGCATGAGCGCAGCCCGAAGGAGTCGATCAACGGTACTAAGTATGCGGCGTAAAATACTTAAATGAAAACATATCATTTTAAAACCGGTTTACAAATATGTGTGAAACAACGAAGGAAACGCGCGTAGTGCGCATCACAAACAAGAGCAACAATAAGTAGCGTAATAGGTCTTGTTTGGCTGCGAATGATCGATCTGAACCGCTCGCCCCATCGTCATTCTGCAAGCCTAATCTGAACTCGAGTCCGCAAGCCACTCGCGTGGGCGCGTGAGGTATAACCCGCGTCGAGGGTAGCTACTCCTCGGCGTCGTCTGGACTCATTGTCGCATGGCCACGCATCGCGTGAGGCATAACCCGCATACTAACACGGAACTCGTAGCTCCGCATAGGCCCCTGGACCGCGTAGGTATTCTCGAATCATGGTCCCGGACCGTGAGTCTACCGCGTGGAGGCGCCTTAACCCCAGTATCGTCTCGAGGTGGTGATAGTATACTAACATAACAACTTATCTTTAAACAACATAAGCATAACAAGGATACTCGCTATACAAGCGTTACAAGATACTAACACACGTAGCATCATATCGTGTCTACTTATCAAACCATCTTTATTATACTTTTCACAATACAAATGCAGTATAAACACGTAGGCAAACTTGTTTCTTTTATAAATCTTAAGTGGTTATACTTACTTCCCGTAAAGCTAGTATAACTCTTAAGCTACATTTAAAAACCAATTAGTTCTCTTACATTAATATGATTCAGTAGTCTTTTGAAATGTTTTGATTCTTTACTATTGGGCTTAAGCGTGAGGCATTCTGTAAGTATTGTCGAGCTTAAGCGTGAGGCATTCTTAGTAAGTATTGTCGAGCTTAAGTCAAAGACATTGCGTAGTTATATTGTAAAATATCATGCTTTAGGAAGAATCACATACCTTACCGTGAAAACCACTGCCAAGTTGAATATGTCGCGTTGAGAGAGTCGACCTATAATAGTCACGGATATCTATTAAAGACTACTACGAAGGTCATTCTAAGCGGGGTTCATAATTACGGTAAGTCGGGCAGCACTTCACTCAGGTGAGCTATATAAGTCTCTTGTGAAAGCAGTCTATGTAAATCTGATTGATTATTCTTCTTTTAAACCCTACAAGTGATTAACACTTCAATTCTATTACGTGATATACTTAAGTATTTATACTCATTCTCATACTATATCGGTAAGTATTCTAATTCAAAGAGGTTAGGATTATTACCTCGGTAAGCCCAATAATATCCTAGAAAAGTCGCGCTGAGCAGGTTTTGCTCACAAGTTGTATGCTCAGAACCTTAGGCGTTTTCACAACCTCTGCTAAGTACTAAGGTATATGGGCTAGGGTATTTTGGGCATTATAACGATACAAGAAGACAACTTTTCTACCAAGGGAGGGTAGATTTCGGCTAGGCTAGGGGGTAGGCTCTCGGCCATATAACCTGAGGGAGGAAGAGGTGTTTGGACGAAAAGCTTAAGGGAGAGGAGAGGATTTTTAGACTTGGAAGATAACTTTGTGGATGAATAACTCTTCATCTCTGAGGGGTATTTATAGCTCGAGCCTTGGCCAACCGATGGCCAAGATGAAGACAAGTGCAAGGCAAGTGTAAGGCCAGATCAAGCCAAGTGCACCCTACTCCTACTCATGAAACACTCCATGAAACACTCCACAAACACTCCACAAAACACTCGCACAAAACAAGGCCTAAATAAGGACCCAATCGGCCAGGCAGCGCCCTCTTTGGGCCTTGATCGTCCAAAGCCACCCCTGCTTCGATGTGAGGGTGACACATATCACCCTCGTTGGTCCAAAATGTTTCGTCTCTCGGAAAAATCCATAAAAATAAGAAATGGCATAGCGGAATTTACTCTGAAAGCTGTGAAGCGTTTAGTGAGAAAGCGATTCCTTTAGTGAGTTGTGTACAAAATAAAGCGTCGAGGCTTATCTTTAAGGCAAGACTTTCGTCGTATTCACTACGTACATACTCTGAAATACGAGGGTATTACATTCTCCGCTAGAAACATTCGTCGAATGTTCCTTCTCAAACGATTAACGATAAGATTCTTCATAACTTAACGGTTTGCAAATGCCACGCGGCCACAAAACAACACTTAGGCATAAATGATAGCGAAAATTTACAAGTAGGAAAGTGAATTACGGAGGTGTAGGGAATAGGTGAGGATACTTAGCCTCGTGTCCTCTCGGCTTCCCGTGTCATCTCCCACTGAGCTCGTTCGCACGAGACTTTGGCGGAAGCCCGTCGCCGTCATGAGCGCCTAACGACGATCGACTATCGCTATGGGAATCTCCTCATACGATAACCGCCGGTCACACTGGACATCGTCAATCGGTGCACACAGATGGATCCCGATCGTCTCGCCGGCGTAGATATGTGAACAGGATGCTTTGCCTCGGATCGGACGGCAGATCCGCTCGTAGGCAACCTTGCCTACCTGCGGACAATCTGAAGCGGCCCCGATGTACCTGAAATTTGAGCTTCCTTCTTCCGAATCTCATCGCACCCTTCATGGGTGGCGGCTAGGAAAACCAATCATGAACCTCGAACTCAAGATCTGCGGCGATGATCTGCATCGACACATGCGACTACGGTATCGATAGCGCTCTCGGATAAGCCGCTTATCCGGCACTGCTTCGCACCAAATCTGGTCCCACTGTCCTCGCCCGCGTCGAACCAACCTATGGCGTCTGCACTTCCTCCTACAAGGCCTCGTAAGGCGCCATCGAATCTGGAGTGGTAGCTATTATTATATCACGAACTCAACTAGAGGCAAATGATCCTCCCAACTACCACTAAAGTCAATAACACGGGCTCGCGGCATATCCTCGAAGTGCGGATAGTGCGCTCTGCTGTCGTGCATGCGTGGATGAAATGCGTGCTCGGCTCGCTGCGTCCTAAACCCTGCGGAAGGACCTCCGGAAGTTAGCGTGGCCCGGGCTCCTGCATGCGATATGATCGAAGTAGGGACTCCGTGCGATCGGCGATCTCTCGGATGTAAAGTCGGCATAATCCTCGGTAGAAAAAGTCGTCTGACGGGAAGAAAGTGGGCTGATTGTCGACTGTCGATGATAACCCATATAGAATCATGTCTCCTGCGAGTGCGAGGTAATCTGTGATGAAGTCCGTGTTGATTACCTCCCACTTCGGTCGGGATCTCGATCGTGCGTAACAAACCACCGGGCCTCTGGTGCTCTGCCTTCGCTGCGGCAACCGCGGGCCGAGCTACGAACTCTGCAGCGTCTCTCTTCAAGCCATCCCACGATACACGGATCTAAGGTCGTGGTACATCTTGATGCGACCCGGATGGATGAAGTAGCTTGTGTGTGTGCTTCCCGAGAACTGCTGCGAAGTCTGAAACATCTGGAACGCGATGCGCCCTCAAACCTTAGCACCCAGTGGTGCTACCTCAAAGGACCCTTGCCCTCTCGAAGAGGCTGTATCGCGATCTCCGAATCAAAGGTGGATCCTCAATGTTGCCTCTTGCCTCGCCGGCGATGGAAGACTCGGCAACCTCACGAACTCTAACCCGCGCTATCGAGAATCAATCAAGCGGACACGAGGCTCGCTATGCGATGCAAATCACGAACCATGTCCTCCTCTCTGCTGCACATCGATAGGCTCCCCATCGACTACGACTAGGCGTACGCCTGACGTTGGCCTTCCGGGTGGTATAGGATATCAACATCGTAATCCTTAAGCAACTCTAACCAGTCTGCTGCCGTAAGTTCAGCTCCTCTGGTGAAGATATCTTGGAGGCTCTTGTGGTCGTATAAATATCACGTGAACCCCATTACAAATAGTGCCTCGGATCTTGGCGTGAATCACGGTGCGACTCCAAATCATGGGTGGGGTAGTTCCTGCCGTGTTTCTTGGTGTCGGGATGCGTATGCTATAACTGCCGTCTTTCGCATCAACACACATCCCAACGATGCTGGCGTCACGATACGCGACATAACCATCTGGACCTACGGAAGTAAGAAGCGGGCGGTCGTCGGTCTCTTTCAACAGCTGGAAACCACGCTCCTGGCATCGATCCACTGAAACTTGTGCGCCACGAGTCGACCTAGTCAATGGTGCGAAGATAGAAGCAAACTTCTCCACGAAGTCGATAATAACTGCGAGGCCCGAGCTGCGAACCTCAGCCGGGTAGTAGGTCTCGGCCAAGTCTGGCGCCTCGATCTTGGCGTATCGGCTCGAATGCCATCGGCCGACAATATGCCCAGCGCCCTTGAAGTCAGCAAAACTCACATTTGGAAAACTTGGCGTACAAGCTGGCAGTCTGAGAAGCGTCGCCACAGTCGCCGAATGCTCGCATGCTCCGCTCTGGCGAGAATAAGCGAAGATATCATCAATGAACACTATCTGGCGTGTCCAAAAATGGTTTGAACACTCGGTTCATCAAATCCATGAATCTGCCGGGCGTTGGTCAACAAAAGACATGACCACGAACTCATAATGCCCGTCACCGGGTCGAATGCGATCTGAGGACATCCACCTCGACTCGCACTTTGATGATAGCCGATCGCAGATCAATCTTGGAGAAACATCTCGCACCTGGCTGGTCGAACAAATCATCAATCACGGGAGGGTATCTGTTCTTAATGGTCACCTTGTTCACTGTAATCAACACACATGCGCGGCGTCAGTCCCTTCTTCACGAACAATCTGGCGCCCGGGAGAAACAGCGGGCCTAATGAAGCCGCTTCTGCAGCAAATCCCTAGGTGATCCTTGACTCTCTCAACTCGGCGGTGCCGTTACGTATGGCGGAATGGAAATAGGCCGAGTATCGGCACAATATGTCAATACAAAACTCAATCTCCTCTCGGGAGGATGCGGGAGGTCATGCAGGAACACGTCTGGGAACTTCGTGACTACTGAGCCGGTGAAAATCGTACGCGACCTCGGTATCAAACACTCGAACTAGATGGTAGATATACCGCCCGCACCATCTTCCTAGCCTTGAGGTAGGAAATAAACCTACCGCCGGCGTCCCGTGCTCCTCCCACTCGACAATGGCTCCTCGGAAGCGGAATCGTGCTACTCTCTGCGGTCTCATTGGCATAGCAAGAAGCTGGCCAATCCGTCCCGTGATCGCGTCGAAGTCAATCATCTCCAACTCTATCAAGTCGGCTAGGTCAGGCGACGTAAATAGTCACGGGACAAGCTCTCATATACCGCCGAGCTACTGCGAATCCCCAGGCGTAGCTACCTCGAAAGTCTATGGACTCGGGCTCTATCACTATCCTACTAGCAACAAGGGAGATATATGGGGTGAGTAGAACCGGATCTATCAATGCATACATCAAACCCGAAGCCCGATAAGGTACTGTGGCGACGGGTGAGGCCTCACGATCTGTCGGTGGACAAAGCATATATGCGGTTACGAGGACCGCTCGGCTGAGACGAGCCACGACCTGCGCGACTGGCGACCCATGAGTACGCGCCTCGGAGCGAGTAGCTGTCGGGGATGAAGCGGCCCGCAGAACGAAGGTGGGCCTACCACCGGTAGCGCCGGTCGGACGATCCTCGCAAAGTGACCTGCGCCCTGGCGTAACAAGATCCATAAGTAGTACCCGCACTTCCGTAATGGGATCCGCGTCGGCCGCGGCTGGGGTGGTCGATCGGCGATACCTCTGCTACTCTGATATGCGAAGCTCTGGGCCCGATGCGCCTCGAAAACTCTGTTTGTCTTGAGGCGGTGCGGGAGTGCTACGATTTGTGGTGCGAATCTAGGCTAGCTGCTGAGGCCGCCCACGATAACCACGAATCCCTCCGTCACGGCCTTCTGGCGATGTCTGTCGCTCGTCGACCTGCGCTCGCGCATCCGGGCGTGAGCTGCATGCGGGTAATGTCCATACGGTGGAAGAAAACCCGCACGTGACTCGGCCATATAGTCGTCTAGCCCGGTGACATAGCGGTGTACCTATCCTCATGCTCTGCTACAATCTTTGGGACATATCGAGCCAATGAATCAAACTCGACATTGTACTCACGACGATGCGTCCTCTGCCTCGGCGGTAAAAATCTATCGACCGCGCCTCTCATCTGTGGAGGCAAGAAATGAGTGAGAAAGCCTGCGAGAACTGCGTCCCAGTAGGAGGGCGCGTGCTCTCCAGGATAACTCCGTGAATCAAACCAATCATTGCGGTATCACGCGACCTATGTGAACCAAAGATCACGGACTCGGTCTCCGGCATACGATCCTCTCAAATCCTCGAATCGGCGGATGAACTCCTGCGGATCATCCTCGGCCTCGACCCATAAAACTCCGCGGGCTCTGACTCGAAATCTCGTAGCCTCAAACTATACGCCCTCGGGTGTACCGCAGGTGCGGCTGGGCTGGGTGAGCTGCTAGCATCGATCTCTCCTCGTGTCGGGCCTGACTTTGCCAAAGGTGGGCCGTCTCCTTGCCCTAACTCCTCGCCCAGTGTGGGGCGGAGGTGTAGGTGCGTGGTCTGTCTTTGAAATTTGGCGGCGTCATAGAACTCGCCGTCTACGGTATGGGTGGGCACGAGCCCTCGTGACTCTGGGTGTCACGCTAGCGACTCCTCATTGCCTTGCCGCCACGGGCGGGTTGCCTACGTGGAGGCATAAGCATTACGGGAAAGGAATACGTTAGAGGTCGACTATAACACGGCTCTAAAGCACGATCTCGGAATGAGAAGAATGGAAACCAATCCTAAATATCCTATAGCCTCACGATTATTGGTGTGGTGCACACGCGATAATCAAGACTTACTAGATCGGTGCGTAGACACTTTCAGAGATTAGCGCTCACGATACCACTTTTGTCACGACGTTCGGGGCGTGGTAGTGCCTGCAGGCACCCAGTAGTCATACATCAGGTAACGGCGGAATATAAAACAAGGCAGAAGCGATTTATAAAAATAAGACACGGTTTATACGAAGAAAAGCTTGCCTTTGGCGTAATATAAATAACTCGGGTTGCGATTACATCATTGTACAATAGTACTCTGACCTCTAAGGAAGTAAACAACTATGGCGGGACGGGGCCTTCATACCTGTACAAAACTATCTGTCTGAGGGAGATCATACCCAGCAAGAGCCTCGGAGAAGATGGAGCTCACGGCACGGCAGAAGATCAGGATGTGGATCTGGCACTGCTTGCCACCTGCGGCATGAGCGGCCCGAAGGAGGTCGATCTGGCAACGGTACTAAGTATGCAGCGTAAAATACTTAAATGAAAACATATCATTTTAAAACGGTTTACAAATATGTGTGAAACAACGAGAAAACGCGCGTGGTATCATCCAAACAAGAGCAACATGATAAGTAAGCGTAATAGGTCTTGTTTAGGTGCGAATGATCGTCTGGGCCACTCGCCCCGTCGTCATACGCAAGCCTAATCTGAACTCGAGTCGCATGAGCCACTCGCGTGGGCGCGTGAGGTATAACCCGCGTCGGGTACTCCTCGGCGTCGTCTGGACTCATTGTCGCATAGCGCTGGCCGCGTGAGGCATAACCCGCGTACTAACACGGAACTCGTAGCTCCGCGTAGGCCCTGGACCCGCGTGAGGTATTCTCGAATCATGGTCCCGGACTGAGTCTACCGCGTCGGACGACTTAACCCGGTATCGTCTCAAGAGGTGAGTGATAGTATACTAACATAACAACATCTTTAAACAACATAAGCATAACAAGGATACTCGCTATACAAGCGTTACAAGATACTAACACACGTAGCATCATATCATGTCTACTTATCAAACCATCTTTATTATACTTTTCACCTGATACAAGTGCATTATAAACACGTAGGCAAACTTGTTTCTTTTATAAATCTTAAGTGGTTATACTTACTTCCCATAAAGCTAGTATAACTCTTAAAACATTTAAAAACCAATTAGTTCTCTTACATTAATATGATTGATAGTCTTTTGAAATGTTTTGGTTCTTTACTATTGGGCTTAAGCGTGAGGCATTCCGTAAGTATTATTGAGCTTAAGCGTGAGGCATTCACGTAAGTATTATCGAGCTTAAGTCAAAGACATTAGTAGTTATATTGTAAAATATCATGCTTTAGGAAGAATCACATACCTACCGTGAAAACCACGCTTGAGTTGAATATGTCGTGAAGATCGACCTATAATAGTCACAGATATCTATTAAAGACTACTGCGAAGGTCATTCTAAGCAGGGGTTCATAATTCTACGGTAAGTCGAGCAACACTTCCTATCCGGTGAGCTATATAAGTCTCTTTGTGAAAGCAGATCTATGTAAATCTGATTGATTATTCTTCTTTTAAACCCTTCTAAGTGATTAACTTCAATTCTATTACGTGATATACTTACAAGTATTTATACTCATTCTCATACTATATCAGTAAGTATTCTACAATTCAAAAGAGGGTTAGGATTATTACCTCGGTAAGCCCAATAATATCCTAGAAAAGTCGCGCTGAGCAGGTTTTGCTCTGAAGTTGTATGCTCAAGAACCTTAGGCGTTTTCTGACCTCTACTAAGTACTAAGGTATATGGGCTAGGGTATTTTGGGCATTATAACGATCTGAAGACAACTTTTCTACCAAGGGAGGGGTAGATTTCGGCTAGGCTAGGGGTAGGCTCTCGGCCATATAACCTGAGGGAGGAAGAGGTGTTTGGACCCAAGCTTAAGGGAGAGAGAGGATTTTTAGACTTGGAAGATAACTTTGTGGATGAATAACTCTTCATCTCTAAGGGGGTATTTATAGCTCAAGCCTTGTGAACCAATGGCGAAGATGAAGACAAGTGCAAGGCAAGTGTAAGGCGAGATCAAGCCAAGTGCACCTCTACTCCACAAAACACTCGCGAAACACTCCACAAAACACTCCACAAAACACTCCACAAAACAAGGCCTAAATAAGGACCCGATCGGCCAAATAGCGCCCTCTTTGGGCCTTGATCGTCCCAAAGCCACTTGTTTTAACTTCGATGTGAGGTGACACATGTCACCCTCGTTGGTCCAAAATGTTTCGTCTCTCGGAAAAATCCATAAAAATAAGAAATGGCATAGCGGAATTTACTCTACGGTGTGGAAGCGTTTGCGTCGGAAAAGCGATTCCTTTAGTGAGTTGTGTACAAAATAAAGCGTCAAGGCTTATCTTTAAGGCAAGACTTTCGTGCGTATTCCCTTACGTACATACTGGAAATACTGGGTATTACAAGGGCCCGCCATACCACGAATGTACAGAACCTCTGACTCGAAACATGCAAAGATAAGCCTCGAAGGAGCAGACTTCGACCGGTGAAATGAGATCTAAGAGCGGGGATCCACGGCGAGTGTACCTCTACTGCGGCATGAGCGCGGCCCCGAAGAGGTCGATGGCGGGTACCAAGTATGTGGTCGAATCGTAAATGAAATCATAATAGCCTAAGCGGGAGACGTGTATGATAACCAAAATCTGATGCGCAACATAAGCGGTCAAGTCGGGGACTCACGCCGAAGTCGCCACTAAATATAACTATGGGTCTCGCGCCCAACATCCATCATGTTCGCGCATCGTGGCGCGTACCCGGAATCTTGCATCGGTGTAGACGTATGTCCATGATGCAACAATAACAAGGCCGCGTGGCCCGTACCCGAATCGCGCTCGGTGTAGGCATGCCCGTAACCTCAATATGATATCTTGGGTGGTCAACCGTAACGCGTGCAATACCGGAATCTTGCGTCGGTGTAGACACGTCCATGTGACATCAGCAACAAGGCGATAATCAAAATGGAAACATGCGGGTGGAATTCTCCGTCGCGCGTGCGTCCAGTATGTTCTCGACAAGTCAGCGCCTCTATCGAGACGCGGTAACAAATACCACACTTGCAGCCAAGGCTATCATCACAAGCATAGGCAAGTTTCACAACAACAAGCATAAGCGAGTTTCACATCACTCAAAGTACCTTCATTTATGCCAAAGTCAGGGTTTTAACCTAAAGTACTACGTCACGTTAAATTCTTTAAAAGAGATCCATTACTTTTATCAAAGTCACCCGATACAGTAGTATTAGAATGACCAACCCAGCATTCTTTTCAAAATCAAGTAACAACATTCTTTTCCTAAGTTCGGTTGCCTAGTTTGATTACTCAAGCTTCATTTTCAAATGGTTTCATAGTTCATAAACTTAATCACTTGATTCCTTTTTAGAACAATTGAGTAATATATGTCTCACGTGAGAGTAGGTTATTCTTGTTTACAACATTCTTATTACAGCAGCCATGATCTAGAAAATGTAATATCATTTTGTCGTCTTAGTTTCTATGCGGATGGAGGTTTCTTTGGTTTTAATACGATACATCATTATTCAATACATTTTCCTTTATTGCTATGCGATGATGCAGCCGATCTGCGTTACGATTTAGAAATCGGTAAAACATTATCCTTTAAATAAAACCAAGTACTCATTACTCACGAATGAGGTTTCGCACAAACATCCACATTAAAACAAATAAGTTAAGTCTCTTATCTTATAAGATCAAGTCTCTTAACTTCTAACATCAGTAAACCATTTTCTTTACCTCTCTTAAGACATTATACCTAACTCCCCATAAAGCTAGTATAACTCTTTTTAAAACCCAGTGTTACTCTCCCTTCAAAACGATTTTATACATCTTTTGAAATACAGCAAGTTCATATTATAACTAGCGATTATAATTCACATCGATTACCTTTTAAAACCACAAAGTATTTTCTTACCTCGTAAAGTGTTATAACGACTTCCCAAAGCGTTATAACACTTTTATGTTTAAAAACAATCAAACACTGTTAACACGTATGCGTCTACCGTACATAGTTCACACATATCATGCTAGAAGAGATAGGAAGAGGTTCACATACCTCGCGACGATTATCGACAATAAGCAAAAGCTCCAAGTACTACAACGCGCTTGCTAGCCTCCACTCGCCGGTAGAATCGCTACTTCTTAGTACTTTCTATAAAGGCCACAACGTCTATTAAATCTTAAACACAAGTTCCCATCTTTCTCTGAGAAATTGTGACGCCTCACACGCCGGCGTAAATCTCTCTGTCAGTAGGCTACTGCCAGGCAGAGGTTTATCGTCTAACGGGCGTGTACAATTCTACTCGATAATACTACACAAGTCTCTTGTCTGATCCTATGTAATTACAGTTGATTCGATTCTTTATTCTTGGGCTTAAGTCAAAGACATTGCCACAATACTACGTTCGATTACATATATAGTATACTTGACTATATATTCTAACATATAATTTCAATTACAATAGAAGAATGATGATGTTTACCTCGATAAACCCAAAATTATCCAAGTATAAAGTCGATCACGAGCAGCGCTTAGCTCTACTCGGCGCTCGAGCAACAACCAGAAGTTCTAACGACAACTTCTACAACGACAACGGGTGAAGATTTCCTTGAGTTTCGTTTTTGTGGCTAAAGGAAGTATAATCGTATTTTGGGCTTTTGTATAAGTGTAACCTTGGGAATACTACAAGGTATTTGGGCGAGCATTTGGACATTATAACAATACTAGGAGTATTTCTATACCACAACAAGGGTATTATCACGAAAACAACTAGGCTGGGGTACCGCGGCGAGCACATGAGGGGAGGGGTGGCCTCTCGGCAGCTCCACAAAGGGAGGATGGCTTTTGAACGAATCAAGAGAGGAGAGGAGGGTTTTCAAGACTTGGAAGTTTTTGGAATGGATGAAGTCTTCACCAGAAAGGGGTATTTATAGCAAAACAAAGGCGACCAAGGTCGAAGATCCTTCCAGTGTATAGCAAGTGTAAGGACAAGATTAAGCCAAGTGCACAAACCTACTCGCAAAACACTCCACAAAACAAGCCACAAAGCAGGCACAAATCAAGGGAGCGATCGGCGAGGCAATGACCTTAGCCTCAAGCAAATCGATAAGGGTGACAGTGTCACCTCGTTAATCCAAAATGTTTCGTCTCTCGGAAAAATCCGCAAAAAATATAAATGACATGGCGAATTTTCCAGCGTAAGTTAATGAAGCGTTCGTAACGACTCAAATCGGCGCTTGCCCCGAAATGAGTCGGCCAAGCCTAATGAAGTTGAGAAAATTTCTCGTCGTCCCAGCGTACTGCGAAATACGGGGTATAACATACCATGTGCGGGCTATGTGATTGATTTATGCGGTTCTCGGGAGTCGAGTTAGGCTTGCATGGTGATACTACGGCAATTGGCCTGCTTTGATCATGCGACCTAGAAAAGACACATTCTGATTTACTATTGCTGCTCTTGTTTGTGATGTGGCTCGTATGCGGTTTCCTTGATTTGTTTCATACATACTTAAAAGCTGTTTTAAAATGATATGTTTCATTTAAGTATTTCTGATTTCATATACTTAGTACTGTTATCTTGACCTCGGAGGCTGCGTTCATCTGCGGTAAGAGCGGCAGTGCTAGATCCATTCTTAGGATCTCTACGTTGGTGTCGGGAGCTCCGTCTTTTCGGAGGCTCTACTTTTAGGTATGATCTCCTGTTGTAGATAGTTTTATCTGATCGGGGTATGGCGGGGCCTGTCGCCATAGTTGTATATTTCCTTAAGTGCATAGTCATGTTATGCGATGTCGGATGTAGCGCTAAACCATGTTTATATATATATGTCGAAAAGCGATGTTTTCTCATAAAGCGTGTCTTATTTTATAAAACATTTCATGTCTTGCTTTATATTTCGATTACTCGATGTATGACTACTTGGGTGCCGGTAAGGCACGATCAGCCGGAATGAGTCGTGACAAAAGTGAGTATCGAGCGATTAATCCTCGGAAAGTGTCTCTGAGCCGTATCTAGTAAGTCTTGATTATCGGTGTGTTGTGCACCTTAATGTCGAGGAGGCTATAGGATATTTAGGATTGGTTTCCATTCTTCTCATTACGAGATCGTGCTTTAGAAGTATGTTATAGGTTGGACCCTCTAACGTATTCCTTTCTATGTGATTATGCCTCGCGTAAAACCGGGCAGAAGGGCAAAGCGGCGGAGGCTGCTAGCGAGACACCAGTCACGAGGCTCGAGGCCAGTCTATACGAGGCAGCGAGTTCTATGGCGCCGCCCGGCCAGCGAGACCACGGTACCCGCCTCGCGTCCCGCGGCTGGGGCGGAGGTTAGTACAAGAGAGATGGCTTGACTATTGGCTAAAGTTGTAGCGATCGAGAGAAATTTGGATCGGCGATTCGATTCAGCTCGGCGCGTCGCGCCGTGGTACGACAGAGGCGAATAGTTTGAGGCTACGAATTTCTTGAGTTGTAGCCGCTTGAGTTTCTGGTCGGGCGGAGGATGATCGCGAGTTCATCCGTCGGCTTGAAGGATCATGCGGGTGATCGAGGCCTCGAGAGGCAGTCTGTGACGCCGGTTCGCGTCGGTGCGTGATACGCTGATCGATTGGTTTGATCGTGGGAGTTATCGGGGAAACCTGCGTCCCACTTGCAGGATGAGTTCTCGAGGCTTTCCTCACGACTTCTTGCCTCGCGGATGAGGAGGCGCGGTGATAGATTTTCTTCTTTGGCGAGAGAAGGGCCTTGTCGAAGTACAATGTCGAGTTTGATTCATTGGCTCGATATGTCCAGGCATTGGTAGAATTATGGAGGATAGGGTGCACGCTACGTCAGGGCTAGATGACTATATGGCGAGTCGTATGCGGTGTTTCTCTTCGGTAGGGTATGGACATTACCGCGTGCGAGCTCGTGCTCTTGGATGTGAGGCGTAGAGATCGCGGGTTGTGACGGCGAGAAGAAGGCGAGCAGCGAGGTCGTTTGGTGGCTATCGTGGTGGCGGCCTCAGTGGCGATCTGGGTGCACCTGGCCAGCTCGAGCACTCTGCCGTCACCGTCCGGCCCGAGGATATTCGGCGGGCGGGGCCCGGGACTTGAGACATCGAGCTGCGAGTTACGGCCGTCGGGACCACCCGCCGGTGTGGCGTCACGGTAGATCCGCCGGGAGTTGTGATGCGGGAGTTTGTTTGATTGTAGCGGCGAAGTCACTATGCGGCTTGTCCGACGAGCGATCTTGATGGTGAAGTCGACTACGAGTTCTTCGGGTCTTCTTCATCTCCTGATTTACTCGCCGGGTGCGAGTACTCGTGGGTCGGCAGTGGCGAGGTCGTGGCTCGGGTCCCGATTCGCGGTCCTCGAAGCGCATTTATGCTTTGTCCGGTAAGCGGGGATCGGAGGCCTCGCTTTGATGTCGTCCAGTACTTCTCGGTTCTGGGTTTGATGTGTATGCTTTGATAGATCGGGTTCTACTGCGTCTATATATCTCCCTTGTTGCTAGTAGGATAGGGATAGAGCACGAGTCCATAGACCACTTTCGAGGTAGCTACGCGATGGGTGATTCGGTGGTAGCTCGGCGGGTATAGAAGCGTCACGTGACCGTTCTGATCGTCGGACCTAGCCTACTTGATAGAGTTAGAGATGATTGACTTGACGTGATCATGGGGATGGATTGGCTAGCTTCTGCTACGCCAATGTAGGCTGAGAGAGAGAGTAAATGCGGTTCGATTTCTGAGGCGGTTGTTGAGTGGGAGAGCACGCAGTATCGGCAGGGGTAGGTTTATTTCTACCTCGAGGCTAGGAAGATAGTGCGAAGGGGTATATCTACCATCTCGTTCGGGTGTTTGATCTTGAAGGCTGCGGTACCAGATTTTCCGTCGATTCCGGTGGTGGAAGTTCCCGGCGTGTTTCAGGCGACCTCCGGGTATCCTCACGAGAGGGAGATTGAGTTTTGTATTGACATATTGCGGACACTCGGCTTTATTTCCATTCGCCATCTGAATGGCTGCGAGTTGAGAGTGTTGAAGGATCGGCTTAGAGATTTCTTTGGAGAAGGGCTTCATCGGGCCTAGTGTTTCTCTCGAGGAAGCGCGGTATTGTTCGTGAAGAAGAAGGGCGGGGCCAGCTGCGCGTGTAATGTTGATCTGAGCGGTGAACAAGGTGACCATTAAACGAATACCCTTCCCGGGATTGATGATTTGTTCGACCCGGTTGCGAGTGCGAGATGTTTCTCAAGATTGATCTGCGATCGGGCTATCATCAGTGCAGTCGAGAGAGGTGGATGTCCCTAGGTGCATTCGGACGTGCGAGCATTATGAGTTCGAAGTCATGTCTTTTGGGTTGACGATGCTCGTGCGGTATTCATGGATTTGATGAGCGAGTGTTCAAACCATTTTGAACACGTTTGTGATAGTGTTCATTGATGATATCTTGGTTTATTCTCGCTCAGGCGGGAGCATGCGGAGCGAGGCTGTCTTGTGATTCTCGAGACCAGCCGATTATGCGCGAAGTTTTCCAAATATGAGTTTTGGTTGACTTGATGGCGTTTCTTGGGCATATTATCGGTGATGGCATTCCAGTGGATCTGGCGAGATCGGCGATCGGGACTTGGCCTGACTGCTACTCAGCGAGGTTCGCGATTTGGGCCTTGCGAGGATATTATCGGTTCGTGGAAAAGTTTGCTTATCTACGCACCATTGACTAGGCGGCTCGGAAGCGGTTTGATGGGTGATGCTTGTGGCGAGGTTTCGATTCTTTGAAAGAAGAGGCGGCCGCCCGTTCTTACTCTTCGGAGGTCGGATGGTTATATCGTGTATTGTGATCGTCGAGCATCGGGTTGGGATGTGTGTTGATGCGGCATGGCGGGGTTATAGCATATGCATCCAGCGGTGAAGAAACCACGAAGGAACTACCCGCGTGATTTGGAGTTGGCGGTGTGATTTACGCTTTGAAGATCTGGAGCACTATCGTATGGGGTTCACGTGGATATTTCTGATTCTAAAGAGCCTCAGGTATATCTTGACGGAGGAAATTGAACTTGGCGAGAGCGGTGGTTAGAGTTGCTTAAGGATTACGATGTTGATATCTGTACCACCGGGGAAGGCGATGTTGTGGCGAGATGCTCTTAGTCGTAGGTCGATGGGAGCCTATCGGATGTGCGGCTAGAGAGGAGGACATGGTTCGTGATTTGCATCGATTAGCGAGCCTTGGTGTCCGTTTGATTGATTACGATAGCGATGGGGTTAGAGTTCGTGAGGTTGCAGTCTTCCATCGTTGAGAGGTGAAGAGCGCGATTCGAGGATCGGCTTTGATTCGATATCGTGATACATCTCTTCGTGAGGGCAAAGGGTCGCTTTGAGTAGCACTTTTGATGGGGTGCTAAGGTTTGAGGCGGTGTGTGTTCCGGATGTTTGAGGACTTGGCGGAGTTCTTGGGAAGCACCGCGTAGCGTTACTACATCCGTCGAGTCGACCAAGATGTACCACGACCTTAGATACGTGTAGTGGTGGGATGGCTTGAAGAGGGGCGTTGCGAGTTCGTAGCTTCGGTGCCCGTGTTGTCGTGGTGAAGGTAGAGCACGAGGCACGGTGGTTTGTTGCGGCGATAGAGATCGGGCACGGAAGTGGGAGGTAATCAACATGGATTTTATCACGGGATTACCTCGCTTTCGGAGGAGACATGATTCTATATGGGTTATCGTCGGCGGTGTGAAATCAGCCCACTTTCTTCCGTCGGGGCGACTTTTGGTGAGGATTATGCGAACTTTACATCAGAGATCGTCGGTGAATGGAGTCTGCCGATCATATCAGACAGAGCCCGGTTCGGCTAGCTTACGGAGAGTCCTTCGAGAGTTTAGGGGCGAGGTGCTGATGCGCATTTCATCCCGCGAATGAGCAGACGGGCGAAGCGCCTTATCGGACTGCTTGAGGATATCTTTGCGAGCTGTGTTATTGACCGATGGTATTTGGGAGGATCATTTGCCTCTTGTTGAGTTCCACGTATAATAATAGCTACCACTCCGGTGTGGTGGCGCCATGAGGCCTTGTATGGGAGGAAGTGCGGATCGCCTATAGGTTGGTTCGATGTGGGCGAGTGCGGCTAGTGGGACGATTTGATACGTGGCGATGGATAGGTGAAGCTTATCGAGGCGGCTATTGGCGGCTCAGTCGGCAATCGTATCTGAGATCATCGTCGTCGGCATCTTGAGT
Source organism: Przewalskia tangutica (assembly GCA_029844215.1). Lineage (NCBI taxonomy): Eukaryota > Viridiplantae > Streptophyta > Magnoliopsida > Solanales > Solanaceae > Przewalskia > Przewalskia tangutica. The sequence continues at coordinate 109,662,835 of CM056721.1, forward strand.
TCGAGGTTCATGATTGGGTTTTCTAAAGGTGTCACCCGTGAAGGGTGTGATGGTCGGGAAGAAGAGCTTCGTACAGGTACATTGGCCGTTTGGTTGTCGCGAGGTAGGCAGGTTGCCTACGAGTTGAATCTGCCGTCCGTCTGGAAGCGGTGCATCGATTTTCGCGTATCTATCTTTGAGAGATGTATCGAGGATCCGTCTAGGGTACACCGATTGGCGATGTCGGTGTGAGGGTTGCTCGTATGAGGAGATTCCATAGCGATAGTCGATCGTCGAGTTGGCGTCTGCGGACCAGGGCGTGGCTTAGTCAAAGTCTTGTGGCGGAGCGAGCTCGGGAGGAGATGGCGTGGGAAGCGAGAGGACATGAGGCGAAGTATCCTCACCTATTCCCCACGCCTCCGGGTAATTCACTTTCCTACTTGTAAATTTTAGTTATCGTTTACGCTAAGTGTTGTTGTGGCGTGTGTGGCATTTGCTATTTTAAGTTATGAAGAATCTTATCGTTAAGCGTCTTGGGAAGGAACATTCGGGGCGAATGTTTCTAAGGAGGAAATGTTATACCGTATTTCGGTATGTGCGTGAGGAATACGTCAAAAGTCTAGCATAAGATAAGCCTTGGGCGTTTTTTTGTGCACAACTCACTAAAGAATCGTTTTCGGAAGCGTTTCCTGACTTTAGTAGGGTAAATTCGGCTATGCCATTTCTATTTTGCGGATTTTTAGAGGCGAAACATTTTGGACCAGCGGGAGAGCGACTTGGCACCCTCGATTTGTGGACTTGAAATCGTCCATTGGGCGAATTGAAGAAGAACCATTAGCACGTTTTTGTGCCTTGTGCTGAAATCGAGGTGTTGGTAGGATATTTGTGTATAGTTAATCCTCGCTTACACTTGCCTTGCACTTGTCTTAATCTTGGCCATTGGTTGGCCCTGCTTGACCTATAAATACCGTTAGAGATGAAGAGTTCTTCATCCACAAATCTTTCAAGTCTTGAAAATCCTCTCCTCTCCCTTTGTAGTCTTTTAGTCCAGCCTCCACTCGCATGAAGGCCGCCGGCGAATACCACTCTAGCTAGTAGTTTGGTAGAGGCCCACTGCTAGCCAAAAATCTACCCCACTCCTTGGTAGAAAAGTTGTCTTCTAGTATTGTTATAATGCCCAAAATACCTAGCCCAAATACCTTAGTACTTAGTAGAAGTTGTGAAGAACTTAAGGTTTCCTGGAGCATCTGACTTAGGAGCAAAACCTTGCTCGGTAGCGACTTTTCTAGGATATTATTGGACTTACTAAGGTAACTAATCCTAACCCTCTTTTGAATTAGAGAATACATCTGTAGTAGTATTAGAATAAGTATTAAATACTTAGAAGAATATCACGAATAGGATTGAGCTGTTACCAGATGAAGGGTTTAAAGAAGAATAATCAAAGCTACTTACATGAATTTGTTTTCACGATGAACTTATATAGCTCAGGGTAGGAAGTCTTTGACTTTCCATAGAATTGTGAACCCTACTGTTTAGAATGACCTTGAGTAGTCTTTGATAGATGTGCGTGACTATTATGGTGACTCTCTTGCGACATATTGACTTGGCGGTGGTTTATTGAGAAGGTATGTGATTCTTCCTAAAGCATGATATTTTACAATATATATATGCGGTAAGCGTCATGTGTTGCGAATAATAACTACGGCAATGTCTTTGACTTAAGCTGAATAATACTTAGTGATGCCTGTGGCTTAAGCACGAATAATAAAGATGCGAAAGCATTTCAAAAGAATCTTTGAATCATTTTTATGAAGAGAACTAATTGGTTTTAAGCGAAGCTTAAGAGTTATACTAGCTTTATGGGAAGTTAAGTATAACCAACAAGATTGATAAAAAGCAGATTTGCCTATGTGTTTATAAGGACTTATATTGAATTGTGAAAAGAATAATAAGATGGTTTGATAAGTAGACATGATAGGATGCTATGTGTGTTAGTGTCTTGTAAAGTTTGTGTAAAGTATTCTTGTTGTGCTTATGTTGTTTAACGATAATTTGTTAGGTTAGTGTAACATCACTCGCCTCTTGACATGTCAGGGGTTAAGATGCCTCCGATGCGGGGTAGACTTCGGTGATGCAGGACCGTGATTGAGAATACCTCATGCGGGTCCAAGGGACCTATGCGAACTCTGGGAGTTCAGGTTAGTGTGCGGGGTTATACCTCATGCGGTCATGTGGCCATGCGGACTACGAGTCGGGGCGATGCGAGGTAGCTACCCCGATGCGGGGTTATATACCTATGCGGGCCTATGTGATTGGCCTATGCGGACTACGGGAGTCGGGATTAGGCTTGCATGGTGATACTACGGGCAATTGGCCTGCCCGATCATTCGCGACCTAGAAAAGACTGTTACTGATTTACCTATTCTGCTCTCTTGTTTGTGATGTGGCTCATATGCGGTTTCCTTGGTTGTTTCATACATCTTGCAAAGTATTTTTAAAATGATATGTTTCATTTAAGTATTTCTGATTTCATATACTTAGTACTGTTGTCTTGACCTCCTTGAGGCTGCGTTCATCTGCATGAGTAAGAGCGGCAGTGCTAGATCCACATTCTTAGGATCTACGTTGGTGTCGGGAGCTCCGTCTTTTAGGAGCTCTGCTTTGGTATGATCTCACTGTTGTAGATAGTTTTATCTGATCGGTATGGCGGGGCCTGTCGCCATAGTTATATATTTCCTTAAGTGCATTAGTAATTTATGCGATTAGGATATAGCTTTGCTAAACCATGTTTATATATATATCTTAGAAAGCGATGTTTTCTCCATAAGCGTGTCTTATTTTATAAATGTTTCATGTCTTGCTTTATATTTCGATTACTACGATGTATGACTACTTGGGTGCCGGTGAGGCGCGATCCACGGGCCGGAATGGTCGTGACCGCGATTAAAGTCGTTTTCGGCGAAGCGTTTCCTGACTTTCGTAGGGAATTTAGGCTATGTCATTTTAATTTTTGCGGATTTTTAGAGGCGTAACATTTTGGACCAACAGAGGCGACACTTGTCACCTCTCATTGGATTACCTTGGCGGTAATAGTGGTGGCGAAAGTATGGCCATTGTGGTCGAGGTTGGTAGGATATTTTTGTGTTAGTTGGCTAGTGTGCCTTGGGAAGATCTTGGCCTACTGCTTGCTATGCTTGGCAAGATCTTGGCCATTGGTTGGCCTTGGCTTGTCTATAAATACCGCCCCCTTTGAAGACTAATTCATCCATAAATTTGCCTAAGTCTTGAAAGCTCTCCTTCTCACTCCACTTGTGTTGAGTTCGTAGAGGCCTCCACTGTGGTAGAGAGCACCCACTCTAGGGGGTGCTGGTAGAAGTGTACCCACACTGCTAGTTGCTTCGTATAATACCCCCTTTGTGGTGTAGAAATACTCTCAAGTATTGTTATAATGCCCAATTACCTTAGTAGTATACCTTGTAGTACAGGTTATACCTACAAAAAGCCGGATTATACTATTATACTTCAAGTCGAGTCCCAAAACCAGACCACAGGAAAATCTCCATAGTTAGTTGGAGTAGTATGTGGAAGTTGGTTAGAACTTCTAAGGGTGGTTTAGAGCGGGTTGGGCGCGGAGTTGGAGCTAAGCGTTGCTCGGGATCGACATTTAAACTTGGATAATTTTGGGCTTATCGAGGTAGCGCTCTTGACCTTCTATTGTAATTGGAAATTACATGTTGTAGAATATATAGTTGAAGTATACTATATATAACTGAACATAATTGTGCGGCAATGTCTTTTGACTTAAGCTGAATTTAAAGAAAGCGAACTATAATTACATGGGGTATTGATAGAACTTGTGTAGCATTCTTTGTGTAGTAGAATCGTATTACGTCGGTTAGGCGTGCAAACCCCACACCATGGTTGGCTTGATGGCGGCCTTGATAGAGAGGAGATTTCTGTTGTTGCGGAAGGAAGTCTTCTTGATTTTACGTAGAATGTTCTGCGATAAGACACAGATGTTAATAAAGCGCCTTGTGGCCTTATAGGTTGATGTACAATGCGTGGCGCGATCTACTCGGCAAGTAGTAAGCGGTTTGAGGTCTTGGGCGTTTTGCTATTAGTCGATAATCGTCGCGGTATGTGAACCTCTTCTATCTCTTTAGCGTGATATGTGTGAACTATTTAGTGCGGTAGGCGTACATGTGCTAAATGTATTTGATTGGTTTAAAACATAAAAGTGTTATAACGGCTTTATGGGAAGTCGGTTATAACGACTTTATGTAGGTAAGAAAATACTTGTAGTTTTAAAGGTAAGCGATTTGAACTATAAGCTATGGTTATGTGATAATAAAGAACTTGAAGTATTTCAAAGATTTTGAATCATTTGAAAGAAGAAGTAATACTTGGTTTTTAAAAAACTTAAAGTTATACTAGCTTTATGGGAAGTTAGGTATAACGGCTTAGAAATGTTCTCTTGATTTGGAAATCGAATGTGTATCGACAAACCAACTGCGGCGTTAATAAAGGAAATGTTTTGATTAAGTATTATTAAAACCATTAGAAACTTCCATCTGCATAGAAGCTAAGATGAGACAAAATGATATTTCCTAGATCGCCACTTTGTAATAAGATTGTTATAAACAGAATGTCCTACTCACATAAGGTTTATGTTTTGATTGTTAAAGAAATTATATTCCTAAATAAATAAGACTATGAAATGAAACCTTTCTAAAATAAAGCGTAAACACTTGATTTTACAAAGGTAAGTATTTTGATTACTTAAAAAGCAGATCACTCTATTTTATATTACGGGTATTGTGTGACTTATGTGAGCGAAATAGTTCTTTTAAAGATTTAATGTGTGAAGTACTTTGGGGATAGGTACAGAACTTGTTAGTAGAAAGTACCTTGTGTGAATAACTTGATTGTATTGGTTTGTGATAGCCTTGTAATACTTCTTGTTGATTTGATAAGTAAACATGTTAGGATGCTACGTGTGTTAGTATCTTGTGATTATTATGTAAGGGTCGCTCTTGTTGTGCTTCGTTGTCAAGCGTTAAGCGGGTGTCTTGTTATTATATCACATACCCCGCGACTTGTTATCTGAGGGCTTGCCACGCGATCGCGGTCTATCGGCCTATGCGATCCTTGTGACTATGCGGAGTTGCGGGAGCTCGGGATTGATCATTCGGGTGTTTAGCACGATGCGGGGATGCCTGTCGGTCTTTGAGGACTATCGCGGTCTTTGAGGACTATGCGGGCTGCGGGCCTAGGTGAATCTGGGGTTAAATGCCCTCGATGCGAGGTATACCTCGGTGATGCAGGACCGTGATTAGAGAATACCTCGTGCGAGTGCATGTGTGACCTATGCGGGCTGCGGTAGTTCGAGGATAGGCAGCATTGATCTGAGGCGAGTGGCCCGATCATGTGGTGCGATGCAAAAGACCTCGTGACGATTTATGGTATTTGGTTTATCTTGCGGGTCTTAGTAGTGCTATGCCGTACTTACCGTGCGGTTCTATTGTGATGACTTGAGGCGTGAGTCACGACTTGACATATTGTTTATTTATTGTGAGCTGTAGTTTGGTTATCATCGTCATATCTCACCTTTATATGAGACTATGATTTCATTTCTGATGTTATTTGAGAACTTTCACATACAAATTTTTGTTATCGCCGACCTCGCCCAGTGCGTTCATCTGCGAGTAAAAAGCGTACACACGATCGTTGATCGTCGCTCTTAGGGTCACAGTTCGGACGTTTGGGAAAGCTCCGTTTCTCAGTCTTATCTTAGTATAGTCCCCTGTTGTGGTAGGTGCTTACATTGAAGTATGGCGGGGCCTGTCCGTCGTTGTTATCATATTATTCGTAAGTGCAGCCAAATCTTGTTGTGGGCAGAATTTGTAAGAGGGTTTATGCCATTATATTATTCAAATTGCTATTTATATATAGAAGATACTTAGTCACAAGAAGAGGTAACCGTTTTAGTTGCTTTGTGTTCTTATTTCAACTGTCGCCATTGGTTTCATGTATTGTCTTTATGTTCGATTACTACGATGTTGTGTCACTAGGGTGCCGGGGTAAGGCACGACGGTTATATTTAATTGGCGTAGTTTGGTTATCATATATGTCTCTGCTTTATCACAGGACTACTATGATTTCATTCTGGTATGTTATTTCATCACGTATACTTAGATTTTTATCTTGCGACCTCGAAGAAATTGTTGATCCTCGCTCATGGGTGATTCGGCGTTTGGGGGCTCCGTTTCTCGGAGCTTATCTTGGGTATAGTCTTGTTGAAATGGTCAGGTATGTATGGGGCCAGTAGAAATTTTTGTAAGAGGGTTGTAGCTATTCAAATTGCCATTTATATATATCTTGAAATCCTTTTAGTTGCTGCCCTTGTCTTATCTTTATGTTGCGAATTACACGAGTGTTGTTATAATGCCCAAACCTAGCCCAAATCCACTTAGTCCTTAGTAGAAGTTGTGAAGAACTTAAGGTTTTCTGAATTGTATGACTTAGGAGCCTGACAGGAGAAATTAAACCTTGCTCATTGTGACTTTATCTAGGATATTATCTTATATTCACGATATTAGAATAGAAGACTATTATCCGCAGTGAAAGGGTTTAAAGATGAATAATAGGCGCACTTACATGGTATTTTCTGATGAACTTGAGTGGCTCGGCGGGTAGGAAGTCTTCGCTGAATGACCATAGAATAGAACCCTCTGCCAGAACTTTTAATACCGATCTGATGCGGGCGTTGATGAGCGTGTTGTTTGTGTAAATTCCCTACAAATACTACTGCCACATATTCAACGGAGGTTTTTACGCCGAGAAGGTATGTGATTCTTCCTAAAGCATGATATTTTACAATATATAGTGCGGTGAGCGTGCATGTGTGCTTGAATAATAACTACGGCAATGTCTTTGACTTAAGCTCAATAATACTGCAGCGTCGCCGAAGCTAACTGAATAACAACAACAACGCGATGCCTACGAGCACCTTTGAATAATAAGCGAAAACATTTCAAAGGAATCTTGAATCATTTTTTAACGTAAGAGTAACATTTGGTTTTAAAAGCTTAAGAGTTATACTAGCTTTATGGGAGGTTAGGTATAACGGCAGAGTGATAAAAAGAACGATTTATTGATTTAAAATAAGAGACTTGACTTATTATACTAATATGAATTTTGTTAAAAAGTGTGAAACCTCATTAGTGAGTAATTAGTATTTTTGGTTTTCAAAAGGAATGATGTTTTACCAATCGGAATAAATGTCGAACAAACCACATCATTTAATAAAGGGAATTATTTTGACTAATAAGGTATTATTAAAACTAGTAGAAACTTCCATCTGCATAGGAGCTAAGATGAGACAAAAGGATATTACATTTACTAGATCATGGTTTTTGTAATAAGATTATTCTGAATAATAATAACCTACTCACACTTAGGGTATATATTTCTCAAATTGTTTTAAAGGATTAAAACTATGAACTACAAACCCTTTCAAAATGAGAAACTTGAGTAATTGAAATTAGGCAAACTTGAGCGTTAGGAAAAGAATGTTGTTACTTGATTTTACAAGGAGAAGTGTTTTAATGTACTTCAAAGATAATTACTCTATTTTTATACTACGGTTATTGTGTGACTTTTGTAAAAGAAGCGGATCTTTTAAAGAGTAATACATGAAGTACTTTGGGGCTAACAACCGAACTTGTTATCATAATGTAGAAAGTACCTTGTGTGAATAACTTGATTGTATTGATTTGTGATAGTCTTGTAATATTTTCTTGTTATTTGGATAAGTAAACATGTTAGGATGCTACGTGAGTTAGTATCTTGTGATATTTGTGTAAAGGGTTTTTCCTTGTTGTGCTTATGTTGTTTAGCAATAATCGGTTATGTTGATATTATATCATTCATAACTCAGAGAGTTAAGTTGTCGCCTCAGCGTCGGGTGTACTCAAAGGGTCGATGGACCTATGATTCGAGAATACCTTATGCGGTTCAGTTCCCGAGTTAGTATCACGGCCCTTGTGGTCATGCGGTTCTTGTAGCCATGGCAGGGCGAGTCTAGGGAGGGACGCCTGGAGGGGCTACCCTCGATGCGGGTTATACCTGCGGGGCCACGCGGGCCTATCTGTTTGGCCTATGCGGAGTGCGGGAAGTTCGGGACTAGATCGCGCGCATTAGATGCGCATCGAGTGGCGGCTTTGATCATGCAGATCTCGTAATCTGATTTATGACCTTGTTGGTCTTGTGGGTTTTAGTAGTCACGCCCCCGTGTACCGTCACGGTTCTATTGTGATGACTTTGAGGCATGAGTCACGACTTGACATGACTGCTTATTTTTTGTGAAGCGTAGTTTTGGCTTATCATACATGTCTCACGCCTTATATAGACTACTATGATTTCATTTCTGATTTTGGTTTCACATACTTGGTACTGTTATCGACCTCGCCCGAAGCTGCGTTCATCTGCAGTAAAGGTACTCCTCTTGTTGATCCGTTCTTAGGATCACCGGTGTTGGGAAAGCTCCGTTTCTCGGAAGTTTAGCATTTTGGTATGGTCCTGTCGTTGTAGATATTCGTATGGGGGTATGGCGGGGCCTGTCCGCCATTGTTGTTTTAAACTCTTAAGTCCATTGTAAGGTTGGGATGTAGCGTTCATTTTGGGTTATTTATATACATTATGCGAAAGCAACTTTTTCGAAGCGTGTCTTATTTATCTTGTTTCATATCTTGGTTGTTTATATTCACGCCGTTTTTCTCGATGTATGACTACTGGGTGCGGGTAAGGCACGAACGGTCCTGGAGGCCAGGCAATATCGTGACAAATACCACTGTCGTTGTAGGTAATTACATTCGAGGGTATGGCGGGGCTGTCCGCCATTGTTGTTATATCATTCTTAAGTGCATTATTCTTGTTGTGGCGAGTTTGTAAAAGGGATGTAAGCTTTCACTTACGTATTATTTCATGTCTTGTCTTATATTCCGCTGATTACTCTGATGTATGTCTACTTGGGTGCCCGGGGTAAGGCACCAGTCACGGGCCCGGGTTCGGGTCGTGACAAAAGTGGTATCAGAGCAGTTAATCCTCGGAAAGTGTCTATAGACCGTATCTAGTAGAGTCTTGATTATCGGTATGTTGTGCACCATACCAATAATCAGGAGGCTATAGGATATTTAGGATTGGTTTCCATTCTTCTCACTCTGAGATCGTGCTTAGAGCTGTGTTATAAGTTGGACCCCTCTAACGTATTTCTTTCCCTTACCGTTATGCCTCCGCGTAAGGCAACCTGGGCCCGGAAGGGCAAGGCAGCCGAGGAGGCGCGAGTGAAACACGAGATAGTTCACGAGGCACAGGCCCAATCATCACTGGGGTGGTGCTTCGTTCGGGAGTTACTGCGGCGTCGCCATTGACATAGTTTAGCCGGCAAGCGGCGATTCTCTCTGCGGCCATGATATTTGGACCTTGGTTCCACGACCCGATGCGAAAGAATAGATTGCAAAGGCGACCTGTTACTAGCTAGGAAGTTAGCAACAGAGTATATTATGTACGATTTATCAGAGGTCTTGATGACTATCTAAGTGAGGTTTGTGCAAGAGTATCTCTCGATCGGCGTGAGCATGGCTGCGTGCGGGCTTATCTTGCGGCGAAAGCGTGAGATCGGCAGTTAATCAAGGGCGAGAAGAGGGCCCGATCGGCGGGATCCTTTGGTAGCTTTGAGGCAAACCGCCTCGGCCAGATTAGATATGCACCTCCACGATGCGGTGTGGTCCTCGCGGGGTTCGGGGCGTTCGGGGTATCTTTGAGTTGATGCGAACTCCGGGGCTTCGGTTCACGGCTACACGTAGGTTCGGCCACCGGATTGATTTTCCCGGTGTTCCGCAGTGTAATGGCGTCATCGGGAATGTCATCTTTTGTTGGTCTTTGCGGCCGTCGAGGACATGTGTCGAAAGGGTGTCTAGTAGGAGAGGATGCAAGTGCGAGGACTCGACCTACGGTCGATTCTGGTCAGTGGCTCGAGAGGAAGGGTGTTAGCGAGAGGCCACCCTTTCGGTGTGGGCGTTGTGGTAAGTGTCATTGTGGAGTGTCGTCTTCTTGGCGGCTTGTTATGCTTGCGGCCAGCGAGACCATTTCACGAGAAATTGTCCAGGCAGGTGGCGCGGATGTAAAGCATCACGACCGTTAAGGGCCGTGGCGGTGCCTTACCGGCGCACCTAGTGATACAACATCGAGTAATCGGCGGAACATAAAGCGATACAAGACATATTATGAAATATGAAACAATAATGAGAAAAGACTTGCCTTTCGGCGTATATGTAAATAACAACTTTTTCAACATGAGCAGTTTAATCCTTTTTACAAACCACGCGCAGCGATACTCTGGACCTCTACGAATGATATGACAACAACGGCGGGGCGAGGCCGTCGCCACACGAATATAGCACCTACAACAACGAGGACTATACGAACAAGCCTCGGAGAAGCGGAGCTTTCCCAGCAACTTGTGACCCTAGGCGAGGATCAACGGCGGTGTACGCTTTACTGCGGCATGAACGCGGCCCCGGAGGTCGATCTGACAGTGCAGAGTATGTGAAACCGAAAATCAGTAAATGAAATCATAGCGATCTATATAAAGCAGGAGACATGTATGATAACAAAACTCTGATTCCTGATAAACAAGCAGTCATATCAAGTCAGGGACTCACGCCCTCAAGTCATCACTAAAATATAACAATGGGTCTCACGCCTGATATCAATCATGCGTGGAATACCTTCCTCATGCGCGGATTTATGATATAAAAGCACGAAGGAACACATGAACACGAGTCCCACTGTGCCATAATGAAACCGTCTGAGGTGAAATGCGAAGGCATGGCGACTACTAACACCGCGATACCATCAAGGTCATGAAGCGTATCATAAGATCTGTCGGCCGTCGCATGATCAAAGCGGCGCTTGCCCGCGATATCTAATGTGCGCGTCTAGCCACGAACTTTCCGCGACTCCGCGTAGGCCAATCTCATCGGCCGCGTGAGGTATTCCCGCATCGAGGGTAGCTACTCCCGGCATCGTCACGACTTCGCGATCCGCGTAGCGCGTGACCGCGTGCCCATAAAGGACGACTCTAACACGGAACTCTCGTAGCTCGCGTAGGCCACAGGACTGCGTAGGTATTCTCGAATCATAGGTCCATCGACCGCTGAGTCTACCGCGTGGAGGCGGCAACCGGAATCATCTCGAGAGATGAGTGATGTAAAATACTAACACAACGACTTATCGTTAAGCAACATAAGCACAACAAAGGAAAACCCGCTTTACGCAACATCACAAGATACTAACACGCGTAGCATCCTGGCATGTTTACTTATCAATCAATCAAGAAAGTATTACAAGGCTATCACAAACCAACACAATCAAGTTATACACAAGGTACTTTAAGCTAACAAGTTGGGTATCTACCGCAAGTACTTCATACATTAAATCTTTTAAAAGATCCGTTGCTTTCACATAAGTCACACAATACGTAGTATAAAATAGAGTGGTATCTTTTAAATAAACCAAAACACTTACCTTTGTAAAATCAAGTAACAACATTATTTTCCAAGCGTCGAGTTTGCCTAATTTCAAATGTTCACGTTTCTTATTTTAGAAAGGTTTAAGTGGTTCATAGCCTTATTCATTTAAGAATATAATTCTCTTTTAAACAATCGGAGAAACATAAGTCTTATATGTGAGTAGGATATTCTTGTTTATAACAATCTTATTCTGTAGTAGTGATCTAGGAAATATCATTTTGTCTCATCTTGGCTTCATGCGGATGGAAGTTTCTCTTGGTTTTAATAATACTTAATTAGTCAAAACATTTCCTTTTATTGCAGCTGCGGTGGTTGGTCGATACACATTACGATTTCGAAATCGATAAAACATTCTTAAGTAGTTATACCTAACTTCCCATAAAGCTAGTATAACTCTTAAGTTTTTCAAAAACCAAGTATTACTTCTTCTTTCAAAATGATTCAAAACTCTTTTGAAATACTTGAGTCCTTTATTAACACATAACAAGCGATTATAGTTCAAATCGATTTACCTTTTAAAGACCCAAGTATTTTCTTACCAACGTAAAGTATTATAACCAACTTCCCATAAAGCCGTTATAACACTTTATGTGTTAAACCAATCAAATACGTTTATCACGTATCGTCTCTGCGTACTACATAGTTCACACATATCATGCTAGAAGAGATAGGAAGAGGTTCACATACCTCGCGGCGAGTATCGACTAATAGCAAAAGCGCTCAGTACTTCCGTCCGCTACTCCTTAAGCCAAGTAGATCGCGCCACACGTAGTACTTGACCTATAAGGCCACAGTGACTTATTAACATTTAGATCTCATCGTAGAACATTCTACAAAAATTCGAGACCTCCCCGCAATGCAGCGTAAATCTCCTCCTCTAACTGGCGGCTACTGCGAAGCCAACCGGGGGTTATACATCTAACCCGACGGGTACAATTCTACTCCGCGGTACTACTACACAAGTCTCATGTCTGATCCTATGTAATTCTGATTCGATTCGATTCTTGGGCTTAAGTCAAAAGACATTGCGCGATGCTAAGCTTAGTTCTATATATAGTATCTTCAACTATATAATCTAACGACATGTAATTTCCAATTACAAATAGAGGAAGATATTTACCTCGATAAGCCCATAATTATCCAAGTATAAAGTCGATCTGGGCAATCGTTTAGCTCGACTCAGCGCTCCAGCTCTAAACCACCAGAAGTTCTAACCAAACACACGATACTCGGCCAATTTATGGAGATTTTCCTAGGGTTTCGGTTTGTAGTGTGGGAAGTATAATAGTATTTACGGGCTTTCGTATAGGTATAACCTTAGAATACAACAAGGTATCTGGCTAAGGTAATTTGGGCATTATAACAATACTTTAGAGAGTATTTCTACACCTGAGGGGTATTATCGAAAGCAACTAGGCTAGGGGTACCCGCGGCCATTACTAGGAGGGGTGTACCCTCGGCCAAGGCCTCTAGGAGGGGTGCACCTCGGCCAAGTCCTCACAAAGGAAGAGGAGGACAGAAACCAGCGAGGAGGAGGAGGTTTTCAAGACTTGGAATTTATGGAATGGATGAAGAAGTCTTGAAGGGGAGGGTATTTATAGGCGAGCAAAGGCCAACCAAGGGCGAATCTAGCCAAGTGGGGCAAGTGGAGGGCGAGATATGCCCAAGTGCCCCTAGACCTACTCCTAAAACCCTCATAAAAATCTACACAAATATCTAGCAACCGCGCCCGTCAATCGGCCCTAACGCCGCTGAGTCCGCGGCGAGAGGGTGCCAAGTGTTGCCCTCTCGTTGGTCCAAAGCGTTCGTCTCTCGGAAAAATCCATAAAAATACTAAATGACATAGCCGTAATTTACCGCCGTAAGTTAGGTAGAGCGTTTGTCGGCGACTCTAGCAGGGTGTTGTGCACAAACATATTTCGACCCCGAGGTGCCACGTGGGGGTGACACGTGTCGCCCCGATTAAATCAAAATATTTCGTCTTGAAAATATCCATAACGACCAAAATCTCAAAATCAAGCGGGCCCCACAAAGCGTAAATTTCTCCGTGGGCCCAGCGTGACCATTTCAAAAATAAAATTCCATAATTCTAATATAATCTAAAGTCTGAATACCAAATCGGGAATCGATTCCGTTAACGAACCTTTTCCTTCACAAAACCGGAAACTTTTAGTGGAAAAATCACCTCTTTCTTCCTTTCCGATCTTTACGCATTATTCGCAAATGCGTCGTCCTTGCATACATACCACGGAACTACGGGGTATAACATTCTTCCCCCGAAACATGCGTCGAATGTTCCTTCTAATCTCAAAACAAGCGTGCGCGATTATAGTCTTCACTACTATACTTACGAAACAATGCTGCCATAGCTGGCCACAGAAATACCTGCTCAACATACTTATATCCAAGGCTACGAGAAACACCTCTAACATCGCCACAAATACCTCTTCCGGGGTTAAAAATATACTTCTTTAGTCACTTTTGTCACTTTGTCGCGAGCCTTGCTCGGCGACCCAACAAATGGTGCGGGCTGCTTGCGATCCACGAGGCGTGCCTACGGCCCTTCTCGGGATGTGCCATACGGAGAGCCACGGTTGGTCTGTTCCGTGGTAGAGGCTCGCCTCTTTATCGCTCGGCCACGAACATAACAATCTGAAGGCCGGACGTCTTGCCTCCTAAGTCGGACGGCAATTGCTAACATATAGGCTGGCCTATTCTTCACATGAACTCAAAGGCCCAAGTAACTCGGGCTAAGTTCATACATTTCCAAAACTCGTCACACCACAACCACGATCTGCTGGAACAAACTGAACCAGTATGCGAACGCGCAACATCGAACCAATCGGCCGTGACTTACACTTCCGCCTTACAAGGCTTAAGGCGATATCAGAACAACGAAATGGTAGCTTAAACACTTCCGTCCACGGAGACAACAATCCACACAACTACCACGAAATCCGCGCGGCAGAGGCGAATGCGGTCGAGACTCGCTGAGTCCTTAACCTGCTGGTAAAACTTCCGGATACAAAAACAGCGTAACACGGGCTCCACATGCGCCATAAGGTGAAGGTAGGCACCGTGCAGCCTTACAACCTTTACGATAAATCAACAACTGCAGAGTGAGCGGTCGGCCAGAAGAACACGATGGGCTGCCCCGTCGACCGACCAGTGGTCGAGCGCGTCCACGAACTCGTCGCTGGTCAACTAAACTTGGGCCTAACACCTCGTGACCCTAACACAAGGCGGGACCACCACGGACCCGCGCCAAACATGCGCGGGTTGACCCGCAGCGTGGCCTCAACCCGTCGGCAAGGCGCAAATACTATCTCCCGAAGGAACAATCTCGCTAAACACGTTACGAAAACCTAGCGGTCTTCTTAGCTCAACTACCCTCTTCATTTCACACTACTTAGGGACTATCCCAAACACGACTCACGTGCACTATGCACTCTATAAAGTCAAACATAAACATACGTCTCTGCGAGATGGCCTTACCTCTAAGGTCTTTGCGTATAAAGCTCTAAGGCTCACACTTTCTTTATCCCCAAAACCTTACTTGGTTAACCCACCATGATTTCTAATCACAACTAACACACTACTAACGAGAACATAGCACTTAAGGTATACTCGCGAAAGTTACAGAAGGACCTTGCTCTGGCCTCTTATACGCGTCCTTGGTTAACCCGTCGATCTACGTTTTCGGCTCTTTGTACATAAGCGTACCAGGCCATGCCAACAATGAAGAATTACTCTTACAACCTCTCTTAGGTAGTCGTGAAGGCTCGTGGTACATCGGTATAATCTCTGGTAGCCAAATCCATAGCTAATGTGGTCGCCTCTTTGCGATCTATATTCATTGTTCGGTCGTGGCGAAGGTTCAAATATCATGGGCGCGATAGGGCTGCCGTCGCGTGCTAAACTTCTTTGGGGCTAGTGGCGTCGCGAAATCCCGAATGAAGCACTACCCTAGGTAATGATTGGGCGTGCCCTCATGACCTACGAACTCGACTCGCGGCTCCGCCGGCGCGCGCCTCTGGGCGGGTTGCCTACGCGGAGGCATAATGATAAGGAATGAATTTCGTCGGAGGGTCGACTTACAACACAACTCTAAGGCACGATCTCGAGTGATAAGAATAGAAACCAATCCTAAATATCCTATAGCCTCACGATTATTGGTGTGGTGCGCAACAGCGATAATCGAACTCTCTTGGACACGATGCGTAGACACTTTCAGAGGATTAAGCGCTCGATACCACTTTTGTCACGACCGATTAAGGCGTGGTAGTGCCTACCGGGCACCTGGTGATACAACATCGAGTAATCGGAACATAAAGCGATACAAGACATATTATGAAATATGAAACAATAATCGAGAAAAGACTTGCCTTTGGCGTATATGTAAATAACAACTTTTCAACATGAGCAGTTTAATCCTTTTTACAAACCACGCAGCGATTACTACGGACCTCTACGAATGATATGACAACAACAGCGGGGCGGGGCCGTCATACCACGAATGTAGCTTTCTGACAACGAGGGGACTATACGAACAAGCCTCGGAAAGCGGAGCTTTCCCAGCGAGCGTGACCCTAGAGCGAGGATCAACGGCGGTGTACGCTTTACTGCGGCATGAGCGCGGCCGAAGGAGTCGATCTGACAGTGCAGAGTATGTGAAACGAAAATCGTAAATGAAATCATAGCGATCTATATAAAGCAGGAGACATGTATGATAACAAAACTACGATTCCTGATAAACAGCGATCATATCAAGTCGAGGACTCGCGCCTCAGTCGTCACTAAAATATAACAATGGGTCTCACGCCCCGATATCAATCATGCGTGGAATACCTTGCCAGCTGGCGATTTATGATATAAAAGCACCAAGGAACACATGAACACGGGTCCCACGTGCCATAATGAAATGCGGGGTAAATGCGAAGGCATGGCGAGCTACTAACGCCAGCGATACCATCAAGGTCATGAAGCGTATCATAAGATCTGTCGGGCCGTCACATGATCAAAGGCGGCCACTTGCGCGATATCTAATGTGCGCGTCTAGCCACGGAACTTTCGCGACTCGCGTAGGCCAATCTCATCGGCCGCGTGAGGTATTCCGCGTCGAGGTAGCTACTCCGGCGTCGTCACGGACCGCGATCCGCGTAGCGCATGGACCGCGTGCCCGTAAAGGGCCTGGCTCAACACGGAACTCTCGTAGCTCGCGTAGGCCGCAGGACTGCGTGAGGTATTCTCGAATCATAGGTCCATCGACCGCTGAGTCTACCTCGCGCGTGGAGGCAGCAACCGGAATCATCTCGAGATGAGTGATGTAAAATACTAACACAACGACTTATCGTTAAGCAACATAAGCACAAAGGAAAACCCCTTTACGACATCACAGATACTAACACGTAGCATCTGGCATGTTTACTTATCAATCAATCAAGAAAGTATTACAAGGCTATCACAAACCAACACAATCAAGTTATACACACAAGGTACTTTAAGCTAACAAGTTCGGGTATCTACCGCAAAAGTACTTCATACATTAAATCTTTTAAAAGATCGTTGCTTTCACATAAGTCACCTGATACGTAGTATAAAATAGAGTATTTGTCTTTTAAATAAACCAAAACACTTACCTTTGTAAAATCAAGTAACAACATTATTTTCCAAGCGTCCAAGTTTGCCTAATTTCAAATGTTCACGTTTCTTATTTTAGAAAGGTTTAGTGTTCATAGCCTTATTCATTTAAGAATATAATTCTCTTTTAAACAATCGGAGAAACATAAGTCTTATATGTGAGTAGGATATTCTTGTTTATAACAATCTTATTACGTAGTGATCTAGGAAATATCATTTTGTCTCATCTTAGCTTATGCGGATGGAAGTTTCTCTGGTTTTAATAATACTTAATTAGTCAAAACATTTCCTTTTATTAGCTGCGATGGTTGGTCGATACGTTACGATTTCCGAAATCAGTAAAACATTCTTAAGCCGTTATACCTAACTTCCCGTAAGGCTAGTATAACTCTTAAGTTTTCAAAAACCAAGTATTACTTCTTCTTTCAAAATGATTCAAAAATCTTTTGAAATACTTCAAGTCCTTTATTAACACATAACAAGCGGTTATAGTTCAAATCGATTTACCTTTTAAAGACCACAAGTATTTTCTTACCAACGTAAAGTCATTATAACCAACTTCCCATAAAGCGTTATAACACTTTATGTGTTAAACCAATCAAATCGTTTAGCACATGTATGTCTACCGTACTACATAGTTCACCATCATGCTAGAAGAGATAGGAAGAGGTTCGCATACCTCGCGGCAGTATCGACTAATAGCAAAGCGCTCAGTACTTCCATTGTCCGCTACTCCTAAGCCAAGTAGATCGCGCCACGCGTAGTACTTGACCTATAAGGCCACAGTGACTTATTAACATTTAGATCTCATCGTAGAACATTCTACGAGAAAATTGGCGACCTCACATGACAGCGTAAATCTCCTCTCTAACGGTAGGCTACGAAGCCAACGAGGGGTTATACATCTAACGACGGGTACAATTCTACTCCACATACTACTACACAAGTCTCATGTCTGATCCTATGTAATTCTGATTCGATTGATTCTTGGGCTTAAGTCAAAAGACATTGCGCGATACTAAGCTTAGTTCTATATATAGTATACTTGACTATATAATCTAACGACATGTAATTTCCAATTACAAATAGAGGACAAGATATTTACCTCGATAAGCCCATAATTATCCAAGTATAAAGTCGATCTGGGCAATCGTTTAGCTCGACTCAGGCGCTCCAACCGCTCTAAACCACTTAGAAGTTCTAACCAAACACACAATACTCAGCGGACTATGGAGATTTTCCTAGGGTTTCGGTTTGTGGTGTGGGAAGTATAATAGTATTTACGGGCTTTTAGTATAGGTATAACCTTAGAATACAACAAGGTATACGGCTAAGGTAATTTGGGCATTATAACAATACTTTAGAGAGTATTTCTACACCTGAAGGGGTATTATCGAAAGCAACTAGGCTGGGGTACCCACGGCCACTACTAGGAGGGGTGTACCCGCCGGCCAAGGCCTCTAGGAGGGGTGCACCCTCGGCGAGGCCTCACAAAGGAAGAGGAGGGACGAAACCAACAAGGAGGAGGAGGAGGTTTTCAAGACTTGGAATTTATGGAATGGATGAAGAAGTCTTCAAAGGGGAGGGTATTTATAGGCCAAGCAAAGGCCAACCAAGGGCGAGATCTAGCCAAGTGGGGGCAAGTGGAGGGCAAGATATGCCCAAGTGCCCACAGACCTACTCCTTAAAACCTGCCAAAAATCTACACAAATATCTAGCAACCGCGCCCGTCAATCGGCCTAACGCGCCCTTCAAGTCCACCAACGAGGGTGCCAAGTGTTGCCCTCTCGTTGGTCCAAGCGTTTCGTCTCTCGGAAAAATCCGCAAAAATACTAAATGACATAGCGTAATTTACCGCCCGTAAGTTAGGTAGAGCGTTTCGTCGGAAACGACTCTAGCAGGGTGTTGTGCACAAACATATTTCTACGAGGGTGCCACGTGGGGTGACACGTGTCGCCCCGATTAAATCAAAATATTTCGTCTTAGAAAATATCCATAACGGCCAAAATCTCAAAATCAAGCGGGCCCAAAACCGTAAATTTCTCAGTGGGCCCACGTGACCATTTCCAAAAATAAAATTCCATAATTCTAATATAATCTAAGAAGTATGAATACCAAATCTGGGAATCCAATTCTCATTAACGAACCTTTTTCCTTCACAAAAACCGGAAACTTTTCCGTGGAAAAATCACCTCTTTCTTCCTTACCAATCTTTCTGTCGTATTCTCGTACGTACGTCCTTGCATACATACCCTGGAACTACGGGGTATAACAAAGACTCAGCCTTCAGGATCACTGGCTAGTTCGTCACCTTCCTATATCGCCCATGACAGGCGGGATTGATTGGAGCAGCGGAGGAGTGAAGCGATGGGTCGGTATATCCTTAACCCTCTAGAGATTGTATGTGTGATAAGATAAGTATATCTTAAGTGTTACGTTCAGATAACATTGTGTAAATTGTGATTAGAAATCATGGTTAGTTAACCGGGTAAGATTGGGGGATAGGAAAAGTGTGAGCCTTAGAGTTTTATACGTGGAGACCTTAGAGGTAAGGCCATCTCGAGTAAAAGATGTATTTTTATGTTTGACCCTTATCGGAGTGCATAGTGCACGTGAGATATATTTGTGTGATAAGTCCCTGAGTAGTGTGGAATGAAAGAGGGTAGTTGAGCTAAGAAGACCACTAGGTTTTCGTAACTTGATTAGTGAGATTGTTCCGGATCGGGGAACAAGAGTTTTGCGCGATAGCAGGTCGGGTTGAGGACCGATCGCGGGTCAACCCACGGCCTGCAATTGTGGTGGGGTCAGTTCGAGGTGGTCCCGCCAGGTGGTGGGGTCACGAGGGTGTTAGGCCCAAGTTTAGTTAACCATCGTACGAGTTCGTGGATGCGTTCGACCAGTAGTCGGACCGATGAGGTCAGCCCATCTTGTCTTTTAGTCAAGACCGTTTACTCGGCAGAGTGTTATGCGAGATGATTATATCAGGAAGGTTGTAAGGCTGCACGAGGTGCCTACTTTCACCTTATGACGGGCAGGGGAGCCCAGGTTACGGCTATTTCGTTTTCTGGAAGTATTACCAGGCAGGGTTAGAAACTCAGGTGGGTCTCAGTATCGCATTCGCCTCGGGCGGTGTTTGGATTTGAGTGTTGTGAGGATTGTTGTCTCTGTTGAGGAGTGTTTAATAGCTACCATATCGGTATTCGGATATCGCCTTATGGCGCCTTGTAGGGCGGAAGTGTAAGTTCTTGGTCGATTGGTTCGATGTTGGCAAGGTTGAGATATTGGTTCATTCTTGTTTCAGCAGGATGTGGATAGGGTGAAGCCTATCCGGGAGAGGTTATCGGCAGCTCGAGTCAGCAGTCGTGCGGATAATCGGCGGCACGCTTGGAGTTGAGTTGACGGTGGGTCTTGAAGGTACCACCGGAAAGGTGTGACGAGTTTTGGAAAGCGAGGAAACTTAGCCGAGGTACTTTGAGCGCTTTCAGATCATTTGGAAAATAGGCCAAGTTGCCTATAGGTTAGCATTGCCGTCCGACGTAGGAGGCAGTATGTCCGGTCTTTTGTATTGCTATGATCGCAAAATATCGGAGATCCATCCAGAGTGTTCCAAGTTAATGATGACCAAGTTGGAGGTAGTAACCCGTAGATTTTGGAACCGGCGAATGAAATGTGGTAAGTTATGAGAAAGAGTTCGAGTGTACGATAAGAAGTGCGACAGTAAGGAAGAAACAAGCATGTGTTAAGAACATAAGAGTGATCATTACTTTTGTGAAGTAAGTGCGATGGAAATATATTTTAGACCTCGGGTGGGAGCTTTTGTAGTGTTGAGGTGATTCCGTGGACTTGGATTAAGTATTTGCGCGTGTGTTATTTTGTGGTCGGTGTGGCATATTTGTTTTCGTAAGTATAGTAGTGAAGACTATCTTTGGCGCAAGTATGTTTTGAGACTTAGAAGGAACATTCGGACGAATGTTTCTAAGGAGGAGAATGTTATACCGTATTTCCAGTATATGCGTGAGGACGTCGTAAAAGTTTAAGCCTTAAGTAGGCAAAGGGACGAAATTTGTGCACAACTAGAAAAGAATTGTTTTTACGGCAAAGCGTTTTCCAAACTTTGCGAAGGGAAAATTACGGTTACAACATTAATAATTTTTTGCGGATTTTCCGAGAGATGAAATATTTTGGACCAACGAGAGGGCGACACTTGTCCCTCAAGTGGACGGCAATTCATGAGCTTCCATTGGCACGTTTTTTTCATTTTTTGTGCCTAAAACATTTGGTCAATGTTTGGTAGGATATTTGTGTGGTAGATGAGTAAGTGGGACCCACACAACACTTGTCCAAATTCTCACCCTACACTTGCCCACCACTTGTCTTAATCTTGATCATTGATTGGCCTATAAATACCCCCCCTTAGTTGAAGACTTCTTCATCCACAAATAATTTCCAAGTCTTGAAAATCCTCCACCCCTTCTTGTTGCTCTCGTCCAAATAGCACCCCTCCCCCTTTGTGAGGCCTTTTGGCCGAGAAGTACTCCCCCACTTCCTTTGTGGTGCTAGCCGAAAGTACCCCCCCTACCTTGAGTTGTTCTCGTGAAATACACCCCCCCCCCTTGGTAGAAAAGTATTCTCCAAGTATTGTTACTATTCCAAAATACCTTGGCCCAAATACCTTGTAGTATTCCAAGGTTACACCTATACTAAAAGCCCAGAAATACTATTATACTTTCCTTCAGTCACAAAAACGAAACCCTAAGGAAAATCTTCATAGTCGGTTGAAGTATTAAGAAGAAGTTGCGTAGAACTTCTAAGGGTTGTTTGGAGCGGGTTGGAGCGCCCAGAGTAGGAGCTAAACGTTGCTCAGGATCGACATTTAAACTTGGATAATTTTGGGCTTATCGAGGTAAATACTCTTGTCCTTCTATTGTAATTGGAAATTACATAATGTAGTAGTATAGAAATGAATATAAGACACATAGAAGGATATTACAGAAGAGAATTGAACTGTAATAGAAGGATATTACAGAAAAGAATTGAATTGTACTTACATAGGACTGTATTTACAGTAGACTTGTGTAGCTTAACGGGTAGGGAAGTGCTGCCCGATTTTTCGTAAAATAGAGAACCTACTGCTTAGAATATTCGACAGAGTAGTCTAGACGTTGATAGACGTATATGGCCTTTATAGGTTGAATGTTCTGCGAGTAGCATGTTCTACTTGAAAGGTGAACAAGGCTAGCCGGGTTATAGTCGTGGAGCGTTTTGCTAATAGTCGATTATCGTCGCGAGGTATGTGATTATTCCTATCCTCTTGAGCATGATAGTACGGTAGATGTACGTGTGTTAACTGAACGTGGTTTTACTCCGATGTCTTTTGACTTGAGTTTAAATAATAAGAATCTTGAAGTATTTCAAAAGAATTAAGAAACCTTTTTGAAAGAAGAGTAATACTTGGTTTTAAAAGCTTAAGAGTTATACTAGCTTTATGGGAAGTTAGGTATAACGACTTAAGAGAGATAAAAAGAATGGTTTATTGATTTTAAAAGTTAAGAGACTTGATCTTAAAAGATAAGAGACTTGACTTAATTGAATTAATATGAATTTTGTTAAAAAGTGTGAAACCTCATTCGTGAGTAATGAGTACTTGGTTTGTAAAGGAATAATGTTTCTTGATTTGGAAATGAGAATAAGTATCGAACAAACCACAATGGCGCTAATAAATGGAAATGTATTGACTAATAAATTATTATGAAAAACAGTAGAAACCTCCATCTGCATAGAAGCTAAGATGAGACAAAATGATATTACATTTCCTAGATCATGGCTGCTTTAATAAGATTGTTATAAATAAGAATAACCTACTCACACATAAGGCATATGTTTCCTAAATTGTTTTAAAGGAGAATTATATTATTAAGTGATTAACTATGAACTACGAAACCTTTCGAAAATGAGAAACTTGAGCATTTGAAATTAGGCAAACTTGAACGTTTGGAAAATAATGTTGTTACTTGATTTTACAAAGGAAAGTGTTTTGGTTTACTTAAAAAGATAGTCACTCTATTTTTATACTACGGGTATTGTGTGACTTTTGTGAAAGAAACGGATCTTTTAAAGAGTTAATGTATGAAGTACTTTGGGGATAAAAACCCGAACTTGTTAACATAAAGTAGGAAGTACCTTGTGTGAATAACTTGATTGTGTTGGTTTGTGATAGCCTTGTAATACTTTCTTGTTGCTTTGATAAGTAAACATGTTAGAATGCTACGTGTGTTAGTATCTTGTGATGTTTGTGTAAAGGGGTTTCCCTTGATTGTGCTTATGTTGTTTAACGATAAGCCGTTATGATAGTATTGTACCACTCACCTCTTGACATGATCACGGGGTTAAGCGCCCTCCGTCGGGGTATAGCTCGAGCGATGCAGGACTATGATTCGAGAATACCTCATGCGGGTCCAGGGGACCTATGCGAGCTACGAGAGTTCGGGTTAGTTTGCGGCCTATATGGTCATGCGGTCATGTGGCGTGCGATCGCGAGTCGGGGCGATGCGGGAGTAGCTACCCTCGATGCGGGAATACCTCATGCGGGCCTATGTGAGTGGCCTATGCGGAGTGCGGGAAGTTCCAGGACTAGACGCGCATTTGATCTGCGCGAGTGGCCAGCTTCGATCATGTGGCGGTCTAGACAGACCTCGTGATACAGTTTATGACTTTGTTGGTACTGTGGGTTTTAGTAGTCGGCTATGCCTTCGTACTTACCCCGTACGGTTTTAGTATGACACAGGTGGGACCTGGTGTTCATGTGTATTCCTTGGTGCTTTTATATCATAGACTGCCGGCAGTGAGGAAGGTATTCCACGGGCATGATTGATGTTGTGGGCGTGAGACCCATAGTTATATTTGAGTGATGACTTTGAGGGTGTGAGTCCCTGACTTGACATGACTGCTTATTTATTGTGAACTGTAGTTTGGTTATCATATATGTCTCCTGCTTTATATAGACTACTATGATTTCATTTACAGTATTTTCAGTTTCACATACTTGGTACCTGTTGTACTGACCTCCTTCGGGGGGCTGCGTTCATGCCGCAGGTAGAGGTACATCAGTTGTTGATCCTCGCTCATAGGGTCACAGTTCAGCGTTTGGGAAGCTCCGTTTCTCCGGAGGCTTATCTTGGGTATAGTCCCCTGTCGTTGTAGGTACTTACATTCAGGGGTATGGCGGGGCCCTTGTTATACCCCGTATTTCCAGAGTATGTACGTAAGGACGTACGTAGAAATTTGAACTTGTGATTTAGGCTTGGCCGAATTCTTTTTGTTCACAACACCCGATTTGAGTCGTTTTTCGACGAAACGTTTCCACAGCTTTCGTAGGGGAATTTCCGGCTATGTCATTTTTAATTTTTGCGGATTTTTCCGAGAGACGAAACATTTTGGACCAACGGGAGGGTGACATGTGTCACCCTCACATTGGAAGCAAGGGGCGGCAACCCTTGGCCGAATTGGGCTACTTTATGGCCTTGATTTGTGCCTTGGTTTGCGCCTTGATTTGTGGAGTCTTTGGTGGAGTAGGGTTAGGGTGCCCATGGCTTGATCTTGGCCCTACACTTGCTATGCACTTGGCAAGATCTTGGCCATTGGTTGGCCTTGGCTTGTGCTATAAATACCCTCTCCCTTTGATGAATTCTTCATCCTTTCCACAAATCTTCTAAGTGTTAAAATCCCTCCTCTCCCTCTTGTTGACTCTCGTCCAAGAGCCCCTCTCCCTTTGAAAGGCCCCTTGGCCGAGAGCCCTCTTCCACCTCCACAGTGGTCGTGAGAACCCACTGCCTAGTTGCTTTCGTATAATACCCCTTTGTGGTGTAGAAATACTCTCAAAAGTATTGTTATAATGCCCAAATTACCTTAGCCGTATACCTTGTAGTATTCTAAGGTTATACTTATCTGAAAAGCCCGAAATACTATTATACTTCCCGTCAGTCCACAAACCGAAACCCAGGAAAATCTCCATAGTCCGTTGGAGTATTGTGTAGAAGTTGGTTAGAACTTCTAAGGGTGGTTTAGAGCGGGTTGAGCGCTCGGAGTTGGAGCTAAACGATTGCCGGGATCGACTTTATACTTGGATAATTATGGGCTTATCGAGGTAAATATCTTGTCCTTCTATTGTAATTGGAAATTACATGATTGTTAGACTATAGTTGAAGTATACTATATGTAGAATGAACGTTGTTATCGCAATGTCTTTTGACTTAAGCTGAATAATAAGAAACCTTTTCGAAAGAAAATCTTGTTGTTTTACATAGGACGTATTCATGAGACTTGTGTAGCTTTTACGTGAGGTAGAATTGTGCACGCCCGGTTAGATGTATGAACCCCCGGTTGGCTTGATAGCGGCCCGATAGAGGAGGAGATTTACGCCATTGCTTGGGGAAGGTCTTTGAATTTTACGTAGAATGTTCTCTGAAGGGATATAAATTTTAAAAACCGCCTTGTGGCCTTATAGGTTGAAGTACTACGTATGGCGCGATCTACTGGCTAAGGAGTAGCCGACGGTTTGAAGTACTTGGAGCGTTTTGCTATTAGTCGATACTCGTCGCGAGGTATGTGAACCTCTTCCTATCTCTTCTAGCATGATATGTGTGAACTATGTAGTACGGTAGACGTACATGTGCTAAATGTATTTGATTGGTGTAAAACATAAAGTGTTATAACGGCTTTATGGGAAGTTGGTTATAACAGCTTTATGTTGGTAAGAAAATATATGTGGTTTTTTTTTTAAGGTAACTGGTTTGAACTATAACTGGCTTGTTATGTGTTAATAAAGAACTTGAAGTATTTCAAAAGATTTTTGAATCATTTTGAAAGAAGAAGTAATACTTGGTTTTTGAAAACTTAAGAGTTATACTAGCTTTATGGGAAGTTAGGTATAACGGCTTAAGAATGTTTCTTGATTTGGAAATCGAGAATGTGTATCGACAAACCATCTGCGGCGTTAATAAAAGGAAATGTTTTAACAGTTAAGTATTATTAAAACCGAGAAACTTCCATCTGCATAGAAGCTAAGATGAGACAAAATGATATTTCCTAGATCATGGTCATTGTAATAAGATTTTTATAAACAAGAATATCCTACTCACATATAAGGCTTATGTTTCTCGGATGGTTTAAAGAGAATGATAGTCTTAAGTGATTAATACTATGAACTACGAAACCTTTCTAAAATGAGAAACACGAACATTGGAAATTAGGCAAACTTGATCATTGGAAAAGAATGATTGCTACTTGATTTTACAAAGAGAAGTAATTGATTTACTTTAAAAGGATAGTCACTCTATTTTTATACTACGGGTATTGTGTGACATTGTGAAAGTAACGTATCTTTTAAAGAGTTAATGTATGAAGTACTTTGGGGATAAAACCCCGAACTTGTTGGCATATAGTAGAAAGTACCTTGTGTGTATAACTTGATTGTGTTAGTTTGTGATAGCCTGGTAATACTTTATTGTTGATTGATAAGTAAACATGCTAGGATGCTACGTGTGTTAGTATCTTGTGATGTTGTGTAAAGGGGTTTCCTTTGTTGTGCTTATGTTGCTTAACGATAAGTTGTGTTAGTATTTTACATCACTCATCTCTTGAGATGATTCCGGGGGTTAAGCTGCCCTCCGATGCGGGGTAGACTCAGGCGGGTCGATGGACCTATGATTCGAGAATACCTCATGCAGGTCCCAGGGGCCTATGCGGAGCTACGAGAGTTCCAGGTTAGTGTGCGGCCTTTATGGTCATGCGGTCTATGTGGCCATGCGGACTGCGAGTCGGGGCGATGCGCCGGAGTAGCTACCTCGATGCGGGTTATACCTCATGCGGGCGATGAGATTGGCCTACGCGAGTGCGGAAAGTTCGGGGCTAGACGCGCACATTAGATACTGCGGGCAAGTGGCCAGCTTTGATCATGTGACGGTCTAGACAGATCTTATGATACAGTTCATGACCTTGTTGGTACTGTGGGTGTTAGTAGTCGGCTATGCCTTCGTACTTACCCTGTACGGTGTTATTATGGCACAGGTGGGACCTGGTGTTCATGTGTGTTCCTTGGTGCTTTTATATCATAAATTGCCGGCAGTGAGGAAGGTATTCCACGGGCATGATTGATGTTGTGGGCGTGAGACCCATAGCTATTATCGAGTGATGACTTTGAGGCGTGAGTCCCCGGCAGCATACGATCGCTTATTTATTTTAAAGCGTAGTTTGGTTATCATACATGTCTCCGCTTTGTATAGACTACTATGATTTCATTTACAGATTTATTTTCGTTTCACATACTAAATATCTGTTATCGACCTCCTTGAAGCTGCGTTCATCTGCAGTAAAGGTACACCGATCATTGATCCTCGCTCTTAGGGTCACGATTCAGCGTTTGGGAAAGCTCCGTTTCTCGGAGGCTTATCGATGGTATAGTCCTGTTGTTGTAGGTGTTTACATTCGGGTATGGCGGGGCCCCATCCCGCCATTGTTGTTGTATAATTTCTTAGAGTCTGTAATCTTGTTGTGGCGGGGTTTGTAAAAGGATTAAACTGCTCATTTGTAAGAGTTGTTATTTATATATATGTCGAAGGCAAGTTTTCCTCGATTCTTGTTTTGTACTTCATTTGTTTCATGTATGTGTTTTATGTTCGTGATTACTCGATGTTGTATCACTAGTGGTGCCCGGTAAGGCACGATCCACGCCCGTGTTCGGTCGTGACAAAAGTGGTATCGAAGCGATTAATCCTCGGAAAGTGTCTGCACCGTATCCGTCTGATCTTGATTATCGGTGTGTTGTGCACACCAATAATCGAGGCTATAGGATATTTAGGATTGGTTTCTATTCTTCTCACTCGAGATCGTGCCTTAGAGCCGTGTTGTAAGTTGGACCCTCACGTATTTCTTTCCTTACCGCTATGCCTCGCGTAGGGCAACCCGGCGGAAGGGCAAAGCGGCAGGGAGCCGCGAGTAGAGTTCGAGAGGGTTACGTGGGCACAGCCCAATCATTACCTAGGGTAATGCTTCCGTTCGGGATTTCTGCGACGTCACTAGCCCGAGAGTTTAAGCACGCGGCGACGGTTCCTCTGCGGCCATGATATGTGAACCTTCGTTCCACGGCCGGAGCAGAGAATATAAATTTCAAGGAGGCGACCACATTACTAACTATGGATTTGACTACCGAGAGTATACCGATGTACGCGAGTCTTGATGAATATCAACGAAAAGGTTGTGCAAGTAAGTTCTTCGATTGAAGCTTGAGCATGGCACGTATGCGGGCTTTGCGTGAGCCGAGACGTGTAGAGATCGACGGGTTAACGAAGGACAGTAGAAGAGGGCCAGAGCAGCAAGGTCCTTTGGTAACTTTCGAGGCGAGTCGCCTCACCAACAGATTAGATTTGCACATCCACGAGTGCGAGTGGTCTTCCACGGATTTCGGGCGTTCGGGGTACGCAGAGTTGGTTAGAACTCGGGGCTTCGGTTCCGGTTGTGAGCGTCATCGGGAATGTCGTCTTTTAGTTGGTACTTGTTGTACTATGACCGTCAGTCGATGTCGAAAGAGTGTCTGGTAGAAGGACTTAGCCTTGAGATCGGTGGGTAGTTCGTCACCTTCCCAGCTATCGCCCTACAGGCGGGTTTGATTAGAACGACTAGGAGTGAAGCGATGGGTCGTGCATATCCTTAACCCTCTAGAGTTCAGTATGTGTGATAAGATGGGTATATCATAAGTGCTATGTTTTGATAGCAGTGTGTTAATATTGTGATTAGAAATCTTGGTTAGTTAACCAAGTAAGATTTGGGGGATAGAGAAGGTGTGAGCCTTAGAGTTTTATACGTAGAGACCTTAGAGGTGAGGCCATCTCGAGAAAAGGTGTAGTGTTATGTTTGATCCGTATCGGAAGTGCATAGTGCACGTGAGCTACGTTTGGGATAGGTCCCAAGTAGTGTGGAATGAAAGGGGGTAGTTGAGCTAAGAAGACCGCTAGGTTTTCGTAGCGTGATTAGTGAGAGTTTTCCTTCGTGGAGCTAGCATTGTGCGCGTTGCCGGGTCGGGTTGAGGCCACGTTGCGGGTCAACCCGCGGCAGGTTTGGTGGTGGGGTCAGTTTGTGGTGGTCCCGTCTTGTGTTAGGGTCACGAGGGTGTTAGGCCAAGTTTAGTTGACGTCACGAGTTCGTGGATCGTTCGACGATGGTTGGGCGATGGGGCAGCCCATCGTGTTCTTGATCGGGACCGCTCACTCGGCGATGTTGTTTTAACAGAAGGTTGTAAGGCTGCACGGGTGCCTACTCACCTTATGGCGACAGTGGAGCCAGTGGCATCGTTTTTGTTTGGAAGTTTTACCAAACATGTGTTAAGAACTGGTGAGTCTCAGACCGCATTCGCCACCGGGCGTTGCTTGGATTTCAGGGATAGTTGTGGGGATTGTTGTCTCCTGTGGAGGGAGTGTTTAAGCTACCATTTCAGTGTTCGGATGTCACCTCTTGAAGCCTTGTAGGGGCGGAAGTGTAAAGTTGTCGGTCGATTGGTTCGATGTTGGCAAGGTTCAGACAGTTGGTTCAGGCTTGTTCCAGCAGACTGTGGATAGTGTGAAGCTTGTCTAGAAGAAGTTCTGGCAGCTCAGAGGAATCGTGCGGATGATCGGCGACGACGCCAGAGTTCGAGTTGACGGTCGGTTCTTGAAAGTACCACCGGGCGAGTGTGACGAGCTTTGGAAAACAGAGGAAACTTAGCCCGAGTTACTTTGGGCCTTTGAGAGTTCATGTGAAGAATAGGCCAGGTTGCCTATATGTTAGCATTTGCCGTCCGACTTAGGAGGCAGGACGTCCGGTCTTTCGTATTGTTATGATTGGAAAGTATCGAAGATCCATCCGAATGTTCCCGCTTAATGATGCCCACGTAAAGAGATAGTAACCGAGTTTTGGAAACTAAAGCGAGATCGTAAATGTGGTAAGGGTTCGAGTATCGGCGGCCGGTGATCGCATGCGGCGGTACCATTTGTTGGGTCGTCGGAGCAAGTCTCGCGAAAAAGTGACAAAATTGGTATCATTTTGGTGATGTTATAGGTGTTTCCTCGTGGACTTGGATGTAAGTTTTTATGTTCTCGGGTGTTTCTGTGGCCAGATGTGGCAGGTTGGTTCTCGTAAGTA
Source organism: Przewalskia tangutica (assembly GCA_029844215.1). Lineage (NCBI taxonomy): Eukaryota > Viridiplantae > Streptophyta > Magnoliopsida > Solanales > Solanaceae > Przewalskia > Przewalskia tangutica. The sequence goes on from CM056721.1 coordinate 109,693,221, forward strand.
TAGTAGTGAAGACTATCTTGGCGCGCGTTGTTTGAGACTTAGAAGGAACATTCGGACGAATGTTTCTAAGGAGGAGAATGTTATACCGTATTTCCAGTAGTATGCGTGGGGCGACGTAGAAATTTGAACTTGTGATTTAGGCTTGGCGAATTCTTTTGTTCACAACACCCGATTTGAGTCGTTTTTTAAACGCTTCCACGACTTTCGTAGGGAATTTCCGCTATGTCATTTTTAATTTTTGCGGATTTTTCCGAGAGGCGAAACATTTTGGACCAACGGGAGGGTGACATGTGTCACCTCACATTAGAAGCGGCGGCAACCTTGGCGGGTGGGCTACTTTATGGCCTTGATTTGTGCCTTGTTTTGTGCCTTGTTTTGTGGAGTGTTTTGTGGAGTAGGGTTAGGGTGCACATGGCTTGATCTTGGCCCTACACTTGCTATGCACTTGGCAAGATCTTGGCCATTGGTTGGCCTTGGCTTGTGCTATAAATACCCCTCTCCCTTTGATGAATTCTTCATCCTTTCCACAAATCTTCTCAGTGTTAAAATCCCTCCCTCTCCCCTCTTGTTGACTCTCGTCCAAGAGCCCCTCTCCCCCGTTGAAAGGCCCCCGTGGCCGAGAGCCCTCTTCCCCTCTAGTGGTCGGCCGAGAACCCCACTGCCTAGTTGCTTTGTATAATACCCCTTTGTGGTGTAGAAATACTCTCAAAGTATTGTTATAATGCCCCCATTCCCTTAGCCGTATACCTTGTAGTATTCTAAGGTTATACTTATACGAAAAGCCCAGAAATACTATTATACTTCCGTCAGTCACAAAACCGAAACCCTAGGAAAATCTCCATAGTCCGTTGGAGTATTGTGTAGAAGTTGGTTAGAACTTCTAAGGGTGGTTTAGAGCGGGTTGGAGCGCTCGGAGTTGGAGCTAAACGATTGCCCAGGATCGACTTTATACTTGGATAATTATGGGCTTATCGAGGTAAATATCTTGTCCCTCTATTGTAATTGGAAATTACATGATTGTTAGACTATAGTTGAAGTATACTATATGTAGAATCAACGTTGTTATCGCAATATCTTTTGACTTAAGCCCGAATAATAAGAAACCTTTTCGAAGAAATCTTGTTGTTTTACATAGGGTGTATTACTGATGAGACTTGTGTAGCTTTTACGTGAGGTAGAATTGTGCACGTCCGGTTAGATTTATGAACCCCCCCCCCCCCGGGGTGGCTTTATAGCCGGACCCGATAGAGGAGGAATTTTACGCTGTTGCGGGGAGGTCGCCGAATTTTACGTAGAATGTTCTGAAGGGATCTAAATGTTAATGCGCGCTTGTGGCCTTATAGGTTGAAGTACTACGTATGGCGCGATCATCGGCTAAGGAGTAGCCGAAGTGGTTTGAAGTACTTGAGCGTTTTGCTATTAGTCGATACTCGCCGCGAGGTATGTGAACCTCTTCCTATCTCTTCTAGCATGATATGTGTGAACTATGTAGTACGGTGAGACGTCATGTGCTAAATGTATTTGATTGGTGTAAAACATAAAGTGTTATAACGACTTTATGGGAAGTTGGTTATATGACTTTATGTTGGTAAGAAAATACATGTGGTTTTTTTAAGGTAACGGTTTGAACTATAATCGGCTTGTTATGTGTTAATAAAGAACTTGAAGTATTTCAAAAGATTTTGAATCATTTTGAAAGAAGAAGTAATACTTTGTTTTGAAAACTTAAGAGTTATACTAGCTTTATGGGAAGTTAGGTATAACGACTTAAGAATGTTTTCTTGATTTGGAAATCGAATGTGTATCGACAAACCATCGCAGCGTTAATAAAAGGAAATGTTTTAACAGATTAAGTATTATTAAAACCAGAGAAACTTCCATCCGCATAGAAGCTAAGATGAGACAAAATGATATTTCTAGATCACGGTCTTTGTAAAAGATTTTTATAAACAAGAATATCCTACTCACATATAAGGCTTATGTTTCTCGGATGGTTTAAAAGAGAATGATAGTCTTAAGTGATTAATACTATGAACTACTAAACCTTTCTAAAATGAGAAACCCGAACATTGGAAATTAGGCAAACTTGATCATTGGAAAGAATGATTGCTACTTGATTTTACAAAGAGAAGTAATTGATTTACTTTAAAAGGATAGTCACTCTATTTTTATACTACGGGTATTGTGTGACATTGTGAAAGTAACGTATCTTTTAAAGAGTTAATGTATGAAGTACTTTGGGGATAAAACCCGAACTTGTTGGCATATAGTAGAAAGTACCTTGTGTGTATAACTTGATTGTGTTAGTTTGTGATAGCACTGTAATACTTTCTTGTTGATTGATAAGTAAACATGCTAGGATGCTACGTGTGTTAGTATCTTGTGATGTTGTGTAAAGGGTTTCCTTTGTTGTGCTTATGTTGCTTAACGATAAGTCGTTGTGTTAGTATTTTACATCACTCATCTCTTGAGATGATTCCGGGTTAAGTCGCCTCCGACGGGGTAGACTCAGCGTCGATGGACCTATGATTCGAGAATACCTCACGCAGTCCTGTGGGCCTATGCGAGCTACGAGTTCCGAGTTAGTGTGCGGCCTTTATGGTCACGCGGTCTATGTGGCCATGCGGTCGCGAGTCCGTGACGATGCCGGGAGTAGCTACCGATGCGGGGTTATACCATGCGGGCGATGAGATTGGCCTATGCGGGCTGCGGAAAGTTCAGGGCTAGACGCGCATTAGATCCGCGGGCAAGTGGCGGCTTTGATCATGTGACGGTCTAGACAAATCTTATGATCTGATTCATGACCTTGTTGGTACTGGGTGTTAGTAGTCGGCTATGCCTTCGCATTTACCCCATGCGGTATTATTATGTACAGGTGGGACACGGTGTTCATGTGTTCCTTGGTGCTTTTATATCATAACTGCCGGCAGTGAGAAAGGTATTCCACGGGCATGATTGATGTTGTGGGCGTGAGACCCATAGTTATTATTGAGTGATGACTTTGAGGGCGTGAGTCCCTGGCTTGACATGACTGCTTATTTATTTTAAACTGTAGTTTGGTTATCATACATGTCTCCCGCTTTGTATAGACTACTATGATTTCATTTACTGATTTATTTTCGATTTCACATACTTGCACTGTTATCGACCTCCCGGGGCTGCGTTCATGCCGCAGTAAAGGTACACCGATCATTGATCCTCGCCTTAGGGTCACGATTCGGCGTTTGGGAAAGCTCCGTTTCTCGGAGGCTTATCAGTGGTATAGTCCCTGTTGTTGTAGGTGTTTACATTCGTGGTATGGCGGCCCTGTCCGCCATTGTTGTTGTATAATTTCTTAGAGTGCATGTAATCTTTGTTGTGGCGTGGTTTGTAAAAGGGATTAAACTGCTCATTTGTAAGAGTTGTTATTTATATATATGTCGAAAGGCAAGTTTTCCTCGACATCTTATTTTGTACTTCATTTGTTTCATGTATGTGTTTTATGTTCCGCTGATTACTGATGTTGTATCACCAGGGTGCCGGGTAAGGCACCACCACGCCCAGGTTCGGTCGTGATGTACTGTCCGCCATTGTTGTTATATCATTCTTAAGTGCAGAAATCGTTGTGGGCAGAGTTTGTAAATGGGATGTAACTGTTTCACACTTCATGTTATTTCATGTCTTGTCTTATATTCCGCTGATTACTCTGATGTATGTCTACTTGGGTGCCCGGGGTAAGGCACCAGTCACGGGCCCGGGTTCGGGTCGTGACAATCTTGTTCTCTTAAGTGTATAAGATTACATATGTTGTAGCCTTACAGTTTAACTAGCATGATGTATATGTATTAAAGATTGATAAGTGTTATGGATATTGGAAGCCTAAAAATCCGAAATGTCATGTTTAGCCAATTGAAGTTGAAATACAATTTGGTCGTTAATTAGAATTATCGCATGTTACCTACTTGAAGAGTGTAGTAGTTATAATCGATTGCGGCTTGATATCATGTTATACTAAACAACTTGGATTGAAAAGGAATTGGATAAGAATTTGTATTGGTGTCCCTCAAATTGCCGAATTGACATAGTATGTTGGATTAGTTTGATATTAATTTGTGGGGCGGAATTTTACACGTCTTGTAGGCGTGTAATCCCCTATTGATAACTACATTGTTGGGCCTTAAATGTGGCATTTGGTTATTGATTTTCGGGCCTTGAAAAAGGTGGAAAAGTATGTAGAAACAAAGGAAATGATGTCCGATTTTCCGTAGAATTTAGTGACTTTGCACTTAGAATATTCTACGTTTGAAGTAAGAAGTTAATAGACTATTATGGTCATTATAAGTTGACATACTACGTACGGAATTTTGGACTTAGCAAGTAGATTAAAGCGAAGAGGTATGTGGAACTTTCTTATCTCTTGAGCATGAATAGTTGTAAACATATAGTACGGTAGACGTACGAGATTTTGACAATCTAGTCCATTTGATATCCTTGGCTTATTTTTAAGAATGTACAAGTTGGTTGAGTTAGGGAATTAACTCACTTGTTTAAAAATATTAAGGATATCTTAGTTTCTAAAAGTTAAGAGACTTAAAGTATTTTGAAAGTATATGATACTTGTTTTGTTTGAAAGTATAAGTCTCTTGGATATAAGGAAGAATGTAATTGCCTAAAGTATAAAGTTAATATAACGACTTTATGGGAAGTTGATTATAATAGCTTTATGGAAGGTTAATAAGAGTGGTTTACTCTAAGTAATGTAAGTATGATAAATGACTTGAAATAATGAAAGACAAATTGATTTGAAGGCATCAATTGCTTAAGGTTTTAAAAGAAAGAAGTCACTTGATTTAGAAGCCTCTAAACGTATTTCTAAAAGGTATTGTGACTTGTATTGAAAAGTAGATACGACTTGATACTATAGTTATTAGTATCTTGGAAGTTTTATATGAAAAAGAGTCATTTTAAAAGAGTAGAAGCACGTAGCACTTTGGGTTAAATTCCCGGATTTTATAATGACATGTTAGTGCCTTAAGTAAACTAAAATGAGAGTGTATATGTATAAGACTAATAAGAAGTTAGGGGGATTTCTTAACTTGCTTATGTTATGTATGATAAGCCGGTAGTGCTTATGTTATGTTATGATAAATCGGTAGCGCTTATGTTATGTATGGTAAGCCGGTAGTGCTTATGTTATGTATGATAGCCGGTTGTGCTAGCTTATGTTATTCTTACGGGGTAAAGCCCAGGGTTACTACTAATTCCATGGATTTGCTACCCATGATGCAAGTGCGGAGTTTGTACTCATTGCGGGCCCATCGGGTCTAAGCGGGTGAAATAGTCCTATGCGAGGAATACCTCATGCGGGTCCATACGACCTATGCGGGCGGATACAGCCTATGCGAGGAAGTTACCTCATTGCGAGTCCACAGGACCTATGCGGGTGAAATAGTCCCAGGAGTAGGATTGCTTAATGATACTACGGGCGGGTGGCCCTACTTTAATCATGAGCCTCCTATTTTTATGCAGTAAAGTATACTCTTGTTTACTCTCATTGTTAGTAAGGCACAGTGTACTGTTATTTGAGTTAGCATACATATCTCCAGCTTTATTTTAGACTTATGATTTCACTACAGTACTTTCAGTTTCACATACTTGGTACATGTTGTACTGACCTCCTTCGGGGGGCTGCGTTCATGCCGCAGGTAGAGTATACAGGTTGTTGATCCTCACTCTTAGGATCAATGTTCAGCTGTTGAGAAGCTCCATTACTCCGGAGGCTTATCCCTGGTATTGTCGGTTGTTGTACATTCAGGGGTATGGCGGGGCCCTGTCCCATCACAGTTGTTATTCTTAGAGGTCTGTAGTCACATTGTGGATTGGGTTTTTAAGAACAGAAATATACTGGTTTATTTTATTCTGGTTCATGTATATTTTACGGAAGGTGGCCTTATCGGCTAGCCTGTTGTTGTTTATTGTCTAAGTATTTATATGTGTTGTGTGTGTTCCGCTGCTATTTTCTGATGTATACCTGTGAGGGGTGCCCAGGTAGGGCACCAGTCGCGGGCCCGGGGTTGGGTCGTGACATAGCCGATAAGGCCACCTTCCGAAAAATATACATAAGCCCAAAAGCAGTTACATCTTTCTCTTTACAACCCAATCCACAAGATATGACTACAGACCTCTAAGATTTTTTACATTATAACTGTGAAGGGACAGGGCCCCGCCATACCCCTGAATGTACATAAATCTACAGCATCAGGGAAACCGTACCAAAAGACAAGCCTCCGGAAAAATGGAGCTTTCTGACAACTGATCAGTGATCCTAATAGTGAGGATCATGACACCTTACCACACGTGGCATGAACGCAGCGACGACGAAAGGGGTCGATAAAATATGTACCAAGTATGTAAATCGAAAATCAGTAATTTAAATCATAAAGTCTAGATATATATAAGCTGGAGACAAGTATGATAATTAAATTAACAGTACAACCGTGCCTTGCCGAAACGAAAGTAATCAAAGTCAATTTTTACCTTTTAAAGACTATTTCAACACATGAACAATAGTCACACGAAGGCTAGGGACACAATCCCTCAAAATCATCACACAGTCCAGTAAGGGTCTCAAGCCCGCAAACATCAAAGCGTGCCCGTGGAATCCTCCATCACTGCCGACAACCGTAAGTGTAAAATACATATATATGTAACACGCCCGTGGAATCCTACATCACTGTCGGCGTGCACATATGCAATATATATATTTATATATATATATATATATATCATGCCCATGGAATCCCTCATCTCAGGTACATGACTTCATGCAGAGCTAATCCAAGGAATAATAATAGTATATAACATGCCCGTGGAATCCCTCATCTCGGGTACATGTCTTCATGGAGAGCTAGTCCATGGAGTAATAATAGCATCCGGGAGTTTAACCTGCATCATGGTTGCATGCCCCAGAATCCCTCATCGTATAAGCATGTCCATGGATCAATCACAATGGAAGCATACCCGTGGAATCCTTCATCACTGTCGGTACGTCTAAGTAAATTCACAACAAGACAGCCGGCCCTCCAACTGAGTGTCACGGCAGCGTAAAAATATAATACTTGCACTCAAAGTCTATTGTCACGACCCATTCCGGGGCCCGTGACTGGTGCCTTACAGGGGCACCCAAGTAGTTATACATCAGAGTAATCAGCGGAAATATAAAACAAGACATGAAACAGTTTATAAAATAAGACACAGTTTATGTGAGAAAACATCGCCTTTCGGCATATATATATAAACATGGTTTAGCAGTTACATCCGAATCTTGACAACATGACTCTGCACCTCTAGGAAATATACAACTATGGCGGGTGGGCCGCCATACCACGACTGCATAAAACTATCTACAGTGAGAGATCATACCCAAAGTAGAGCCTCCGGAAAGATGGAGCTCCGACACCAACGTAGAGATCCTAAGAATGTGGATCTAGCACTGCTTGCCACCTGCGGCATGAACGCAGCCCAAGGAGGTCGAGACAATGGTACTAAGTATATGAAGCGTAAAATACTTAAATGAAAACATATCATTTTAAAATCGGTTTTGCAAGTATGTATGAAACAACGAGGGACGCGCATAGTGCCACATTATAAACAAGAGCAACAATAGGTAAACTGCGATGTCTTTTCTAGGCTGCGAATGATCAAGCAGGGCCAATTGCGTAGTATCACCATGCAAGCCTAATCTCGACTCGTAGTCCGCATAGGCCACTCACATAGGCGCGTAGGGTACATAACCCCGCATCGAGGGTAGCTACTCCTCGGCATCGCCCCGGACTCGTAGTCCGCAGCCACATAGACCGCATGAGGTATAACCCCGCATCACTAACCGGAACTCCGTAGCTCCGCATAGGTCCCCGGACCCGCATGAGGTATTCTCGAATCATGGTCCTGCATCACCGAGTCTACCCGCGTCGGAGGCGCCTTAACCTCAGCAATATGTCAAGAGGTGAGTGATAGTACACTAACATAACAACTTATCTTTAAACAACATAAGCACAACAAGAACGTTACAAGACACTAACACATAGCATCATATCATGTCTACTTATCAAACCATCTTATTATTCTTTTCACAATTCAATATAAGTCATTATAAACACATAGGCAAACTGTTTCTTTTATCATTCTTAAGTGGTTATACTTAACTTCCCATAAAGCTAGTATAACTCTTAAGCTTCATTTAAAAACCAATTAGTTCTCTTACGTTAAAAATGATTCAAGATTCTTTTGAAATGCTTTCGCTTCTTTATTATTCAAAAAGTAGTGAGGCATTCGTAAGTATTATTCAGTTAACACGTACGCGTCACCGCACTACATATATTGTAAAATATCATGCTTTAGGAAGAATCACATACCTTCTCGTAAAACCACCGCCAAGTTGAATATGTCGCGCGAGAGAATCAAGCTATAATAGTCGACACGCCTATCAACGCTCAGACTACTTTGTAAACTTGATTCTAAACAGAGGGTTCTATATCCTACGGAAAATTGGGCGTCTTCCCTACCCGGTGAGCTACTCAAGTCTACTGTGAAAACAGTCCTATGTAAGTACAATTTGATTATTCTTCTTTTAAACCCTTCTACTGTGATAACAGTTCAATTCTATTTTGTGATATTCTTCTAAGTATTTAATACTTATTCCTATACTACTACAGTATGTATTCTCTAATTCAAAAGAGGGTTAGGATTATTTACCTCGGTAAGCCCAATAATATCCTAGATAAAGTCGCGCCTGAGCAAGGTTTAGCTCCTAAGTTGTACGCTCCGGTAGCTCCAAGAAACCTTAGAAGTTCTTCACAACTTCTACTAAGGACTAAGGGATTTGGGCTAGGGTATTTTGGGCATTATAACAATACAAGAAGGTAACTTTTCTACCAAGGGAGGGGGGGTAGATTTCGCCAGGCTAGGGGGCCTCGGCCCAAACTTCAGGGAGGGGTAGGAGGCTTTGGACGAAAAGCTTTAGAGAGAGGGGGAGGGATTTTTCAAGACTTGGAAATTGATTTGTGGATGAAGAACTCTTCATCTAAAGGGGGGTATTTATAGGTCAAGACATGGCCAACCAATGGCCAAGATTTAGCCAAGTGCTAGGCAAGTGTAAGGTCAAGATTAGGGCAAGTGTCCTTGGCCAACTTGCACACAAAATATCCTACCTAATCCTTGACTTGTGCAAAGGCACAAAAAACGTGCAACTTCTAGTCCATTTCGTCCAATGGACGATTTCAAGTCCACCAATTGGAGGTGCCAAGTGTCGCCCTCGTTGGTCCAAAATGTTCGTCTCTCGGAAAAATCCGCAAAAATACTAAATGACATAGCGAATTTTCCCTACGAAAGTCAGGGAAACGTTCGTCGGAAAGCGATTCTTTTAGTGAGTTGTGCACAAATAAAAACGCCCAAGGCTTAAACTTTTAAGGCCAAACTTTACGTGACGCCGCTACGCATACTCGGAAATACGGTATAACATTCTCCCCTCCTTAGAAACATTCGTCCCGAATGTTCCATTCCAAGACAGTTAACGATAAGATTCTTCATAACTTAAACAGTTGCAAATGCCACACACGGCCACAGGACAACACTTAGGCATAAACGATAATGAAGATTTACAAGTAGGAAAGTGAATTACCTGGAGGTGTGGGGAATAGGTGAGGATACTTCTGCCTCATGTCTTCCTCGGCTTCCCAAGTCATCTCCTCCCTGAGCTCGTTCCGCCACAAGACTTTGACGGAAGCCACGCCCTTGGTCCGCAGACGCTAACGGACGATCGATTATCGCTATGGGAACCTCCTCATACGATAACCCCTCGGTCACCTGGACATCGTCAATCGGGTGCACCCTAGATGGATCACCGATACATCTCCTCAGCATAGATACGTGAAAAACCGGATGTACTGCCTCCAGATCGGACGGCAGATCCAACTCATAGGCAACCTTGCCTACCTGCGACAATGCGAAACGGCCCAATGTACCTTGGTGAGTTTCTTCTTCCGAATCTCATCACACCGCCATGGGTGACACCTTCAGAAAACCCAATCATCAATCGCGAACTCCGGATGCCGACGACGATGATCTGCATACGACTTACCGACTCGAAATGTCAATAGCGCCTCGGATAAGCTTCACCTTATCCACTGCCTGCTGCACCAAATCTGGTCCCACTAGCTGCACCTCGCCCACATCGAACCAACCTATAGGCGATCTGCACTTCCTCTCATACAAGGCCTCATAAGGCGCCATCTGAATACTAGAGTGGTAGCTATTATTGTACGCGAACTCAACTAGAGGCAAATGATCCTCCCAGCTACCCCTGAAGTCGATAACACAGGCTCGCAGCATATCCTCAAGAGTCTGGATAGTGCGCTCGGCCTGTCTGCATGCGTGGATGGAATGCGATTACTCGGGCTCACTGCGTCCTAAACCTCTGGAAAGACCTCCAGAAGTTAGCCGTAAACTGGGCTCCTCTGTCTGATATGATCGAAATAGGGACTCCATGCAGTCTGACGATCTCTCGGATGTAAAGTCTGGCATAATCCTCAGCCGAAAAAGTCATCCTGACGGGAAGAAAGTGGGCTGATTTCGTCAGCCTGTCAACGATAACCCATATAGAATCATGTCTCCTCTGAGTGCGAGGTAATCCTGTGATAAAGTCCATGTTGATTACCTCCCACTTCCAGGTCGGGATCTCAATCGTCTGTAACAAACCACCAGGCCTCTGGTGCTCTACCTTTACCTGCTGACAACACGGGCACTGAGCTACGAACTCTGCAACGTCCCTCTTCAAGCCATCCCACCAATACACAGATCTAAGGTCGTGGTACATCTTGGTCGACCCTGGATGGATAGATTCTGCTACCGTGTGCTTCCCAAGAACTGCTGCCGAAGTCCTGAAATATCCGGAACACACAATCGCCCTCAAACCTTAGCACCCATGGTGCTACCTCAAAGCGCGCCTCACGAAGAGCTGTATCACGATATCGAATCAAAGCTGGATCCTCGAACTGTTGCCTCTTTACCTCCTCGACGATGGAAGACTCGGCAACCTCACGAACTCTAACCCCACTGCTATCAGAATCAATCAAACGGACACCAAGGCTCGCTAAGCGATGCAAATCACGAACCATGTCCTCCTCTCTAGCTGCACATCGATAGGCTCCCATCGACTACGACTAAGAGCATACGCCACAACATTGGCCTTCCGGGTACAGGATATCAACATCGTAATCCTTAAGCAACTCTAACCACCGTCTCGCCGTAAGTTCGGCTCCTCCGGTGAAGATATCTGGAGGCTCTTGTGGTCTGTAAAAATATCCACGTGAACCCGTACAAATAGTGCCTCGGATCTTCAAAGCGTGAATCACGGCCTTGACTCCAATCATGGGTGGGGTAGTTCCTCCGTGTTTCTTGGTGTCGGGATGCATATGCTATAACCTGCCATGCTGCATCAACACACATCCCAACCCGATGCTGGCGCATCACAATACGACATAACCATCCGGACCCTCCGGAAGAGTAAGAGCGGGGCGGTCGTCGATCTCTCTTTCAAAGAATCGGAAACCCCGCTCACAAGCATCGATCCATCGAAACTTGGTCGCTTCGAGTCGGCCTAGTCAATGGTGCGTAGATAGAAGCAAACTTCTCCACGAACCGCCGATAATATCCTCGCAAGGCCCGAAAATCGCGAACCTCGCCGGAGTAGTAGGTCTAGGCCAAGTCATCGCCTCGATCTTGGCGTATCCACTCGAATGCCATCACCAGAAAATATGCCCAAGAAACGCCATCAAGTCAACCAAAACTCACATTTGGAAAACTTGGCGTAACTGCTGGTCTGGAGAAGCTATCGGCCTGATCGCCAAATGCTCGCATGCTCCTGCTCTGGCGAGAATAAACCAAGATATCATCAATGAACACTATCACAAGCGTGTCCAAAAATGGTTTGAACACTCGGTTCATCAAATCCATGAATCTCACGGAGCATTGGTCAACCCAAAAGACATGACCACGAACTCATAATGCGTCTGGGTCGGAATGCGATCTAGGGACATCCACCTCGACTCGCACTGATGATAGCCCGATCGCAGATCAATCTTGGAGAAACATCTCGCACCACCGAATAGTCGAACAAATCATCAATCCCGGGAAGGGTATCTGTTCTTAATGGTCACCTGTTGCTCACCGTAATCAACACATGCGCGGCGTCGCCCTTCTTCTTCACGAACAATCTGGCGCTCCCGGGGAGAAACACTAGGCTGATGAAGCCGCTTCTCCAGAAATCCCTAAGCTGATCCTTCACTCTCAACTCGGCAGATGCCATTACGTATGGCGGAATGGAAATAGGCGAGTGTCCCGCAATATGTCAATACAAAACTCAATCTCCTCTCGGGAGGATACCGGAGGTCATCCGGAAACACGTGCGGGAACTCTCGACCCGAATCGAGCGGAAAATCTGGTACCGCAGCTTGATATCAAACACGAACGAGATGGTAAATATACCTTCGCACCATCTTCCCAAATTGAGGTAGGAAATAAACCTACCGCCGGCGATACCGTGCTCCTCCCACTCAACAACGGCTCGCCGAAGCTGGAACCGCACTACTCTCTCTCTGCGGTCTACATTGGCGTAGCAAGAAGCTAGCCAATCCATCCCCATGATCACGTCAAGTCAATCATCTCCAACTCTATCAAGTCGGCTAGTGGTCCGACGGCGTAAATGGTCACGGACAAGCTCTATATACTTGCCGAGCTACCACCGAATCACCTTTGGCGTAGCTACCTCGAAAAGGGTCCATGGACTCGTGCTCATCCCTATCCTACTAGCAACAAGGGAGATATATGGGGCCAGTAGAACCGGATCTATCAAAGCATACACATCAAACCCGAAGCCCGATAAGGTACCGTGATGACATCGGTGAGGCCTCACGATCTGTTACCGGTGGACAAAGCATAAATGCGGTTCTAAGGACGCTAGGCTGGGACCCGCGCCACGACCTGCCGCGACCGCTGGTCCATGAGTACCTTGCCCTCCGTGGCGAGTAGGCTGTCGGGGATGAAGAAGACCGGCGAAAGAACTCGTGGTGACCCTACCATCAGCGCCGCCCTTGGTGGACGGTTCCTCGCATAGTGACCTGCGGCCTGGCCAATCGAAACAAGCTCCGTAGCACCACTCGAAGTCCCGGGATCTACGCATCGGCCACACCGAGAGGGGTGGTCCCGTCGGCGATACCTCGCCGCTCGACGTCTCAAGTCCTAGGGCCACGGTGCGCCTCGAATATCTGGATGTCTGAGGGCGGTGCAGAGTGCTCAGGTGGTGTGGTGCAAATCTAGGCTGCTGCGAGGCGCTTGACCACGATAGCCACCAAAAGACCTGCGTCTGGTCTTCTGCTGCCGCTGCAACTCGCTCGTCGGTCTCGCTCGCCGCATCCAAGAGCATGAGCTGCATGCGGGTAATGTCCATACGGTGAAGAGAAACACCGCATATGACTCGACCATATAGTCATCTAGCGGTGACGTGGCGGTGCACCTATCCTCCATATCTTCTACCAACGCCGGGACATATCGAGCCAATGAATCAAACTCGACATTGTACTCCCGGCAAGGCCGTCCTGCGCCTCGGCGGTAAAAATCTATCATCCGCGCCCTCGCCGTGCGAGGCAAGAAGTGAGTGAGAAAGCCTCGAGAACTCATCCCAGTAGGCGGGACGCGTGCTCTCCCGGGATAACTCCGTGAATCAAACCAATCGATTGCGGTATCACGCGACCTATGTGAACCAAAGATCACGGACTCGGTCTCCGACGCGATCACTCTCGTAATCCTCTGTGGCGGCGGATGAACTCCTGCGGATCATCCTCGGCCTCGACCCATAAAACTCTGGCGGGCTGACTCGGGAAGTCTCGTAGCCTCAAACTCTGCCCTCGGGTGAACCAATGTACGGGTGGGGCTGGACTGAACTGCATCCACTGTCCTCGTGTCGCCACGATCACGGCGATGTTGGGCCATCTCCTTGTACCCTAACTCCTCCGCCCGGTGTGGGGCGGGAGGTGTGGGTGCGTGGTCTCTTTGGGGCCGGCGTCGTAGAACTCGCCGTCTGGTATAGGCGGGCGAGCCCTCGTGACTCTAGGTGTCCCACTAGCGACTCCTCGCCTTGCCGCCTACGGGCGGGTTGCCTTACGTGGAGGCATAATCTGTTGTAAAAGGAATACGTTAGAGGGTCCAACTTTAACACGACTCTAAAGCACGATCTCGGAGTGAGAAGAATGGAAACCAATCCTAAATATCCTATAGCCTCACGATTATTGGTGTGGTGCACAACACCGATAATCAAGACTTACTAGATACGATCAGTAGACACTTTCCAGGATTAATCGCTCGATACCACTTTTGTCACGACCCATTAGGGGCGTGATCGTGCCTGCAGGGCACCCAAGTAGTTATACATCAGTAATCGTGGAAATATAAAACAAGACATGAAACGATTTATAAAATAAGACACGCTTTATGTGAGAAAACATCGCTTTTCGGCGTATATATATAAACATGGTTTAGCGATTACATCCGATCTTGTACAACATGACTCTGAGACCTAAGGAAATATACAACTATGGCGGGACGGGGCCGCCATACCTCGACTGCACAAAACTATCTACAACGGGGAGATCATACCTAAAGTAGAGCCTCGGAAAGATGGAGCTCGACACCAACGTAGAGATCCTAAGAATGTGGATCTAGCAGACTGCCGCTTACTGCGGCATGAACGGCCCGAAGAGTCGATAACAGTACTAAGTATATGAAATCGTAAAATACTTAAATGAAAACATATCATTTTAAAATCAGTTTTGCAAGTATGTATGAAACAACGAGGGACCGCATATAGTGCCACATTATAAACAAGAGCAACAATAGGTAAGCTGCAGGTCTTTTCTAGGCTGCGAATGATCGAAGCGGGCCAATTGCGTAGTATCACCATGCAAGCCTAATCACGGACTCGTAGTCCGCATAGGCCACTCACATAGGCCCGCGTAGGGTACATAACCCGCATCGAGGGTAGCTACTCGGCATCGCCTGGACTCGTAGTCCGCATGGCCACATAGACCGCATGAGGTATAACCCGCATCACTAACTGGAACTCCGTAGCTCGCATAGGTCCTGGACCCGCATGAGGTATTCTCGAATCATGGTCCTGCATCGCTGAGTCTACCGCGTCGGAGGCAGCTTAACCCGGTAATATGTCAAGAGGTGAGTGATAGTACACTAACATAACAACTTATCTTTAAACAACATAAGCACAACAAGAGCGTTACAAGACACTAACACACATAGCATCATATCATGTCTACTTATCAAACCATCTTATTATTCTTTCACAATTCAATATAAGTGCATTAAAACACATAGGCAAACTGTTTCTTTTATCATTCTTAAGTGGTTATACTTAACTTCCCATAAAGCTAGTATAACTCTTAAGCTTCTATTTTAAAAACCAATTAGTTCTCTTCTGTTAAAAATGATTCAGTATTCTTTTGAAATGCTTTCAGTTCTTTATTATTCAGCTTAAGCGTGAGGCATTCTGTAAGTATTATTCGATTAACACGTGTACGTCTAGTACTACATATATATTGTAAAATATCATGCTTTAGGAAGAATCACATACCTTCTCAGCGAAAACCACCTGCCAAGTTGAATATGTCGCGCGCAGAGAATCAGCCTATAATAGTCAGACACGTCTATCAACGTTCAGACTACTTTGTATGATTCTAAACAGAGGGTTCTATATCCTACGGAAAATTGGGCGACTTCCCTACGGTGAGCTACTCAAGTCTCGTGAAAGCAGTCCTATGTAAGTACAATTTGATTATTCTTCTTTTAAACCCTTCTCTGTGATATGATTCAATTCTATTTTGTGATATTCTTCTAAGTATTTAATACTTATTCCTATACTACTACATTATGTATTCTCTAATTCAAAGAGGGTTAGGATTATTTACCTCGGTAAGCCCAATAATATCCTAGATAAAGTCGCGCTGAGCAAGGTTTAGCTCTAAGTTGTATGCGCTCAGTAGCTCAAGAAACCTTAGAAGTTCTTCACAACTTCTACTAAGGACTAAGGGATTTGGGCTAGGGTATTTTGGGCATTATAACAATACAAGAAGGTAACTTTTCTACCAAGGGAGGGGGGGTAGATTTCGGCTAGGCTAGGGGGGGGCCCTCGGCCAAACTTCAAAAGGGGAAGGGGGGTAGGAGGCTTTGGACGAAAAGCTTTAGAGAGAGGGGGAGGGATTTTTCAAGACTTGGAAATTGATTTGTGGATGAAGAACTCTTCATCTAAAGGGGGGTATTTATAGGTCAAGACATGGCCAACCAATGGCCAAGATTTAGCCAAGTGCTAGGCAAGTGTAAGGTCAAGATTAGGGCAAGTGTCCTTGGCCAACTTGCACACAAAATATCCTACCTAATCCTTGACTTGTGCAAAGGCACAAAAAACGTGCAACTCCTAGTCCATTTCGTCCAATGGACGATTTCAAGTCCACCAATTGGAGGGTGCCAAGTGTCGCCCTTGTTATACCCCGTATTTCCAGAGTATGTACGTAAGGGAATACGTACAAAAGTCTAGCCTTAAAGTTTAGGCAAAATGTTTTTATTTGTGCACAACTCGCTAAAAGAATCGTTTTCCGACGAAACGTTTCCACAGCTTTCGTAGGGTAAATTCCGGCTATGCCATTTCTAATTTTTGCGGATTTTTCCGAGAGACGAAACATTTTGGACCAACGGGAGGCGACACTTGGCACCTCCAATTTGTGGACTTGAAATCGTCCATTGGGCGAATTGAAGAACCATTGCACGTTTTTGTGCCTTGTGCGTCAAGGAGTTAGTAGGATATTTGTGTATAGTTAATCCTCACCCTACACTTGCCTTGCACTTGTCTTAATCTTGGCCATTGGTTGGCCACTTCTTGACCTATAAATACCGCTTAGAGATGAAGAGTTCTTCATCCACAAATCTTTCAAGTCTTGAAAATCCTCTCTTCTCCCTTTGTAGCCTTTTCGTCCAACCTCCCCTCCTCCCTTGTGAAGGCCCTTGGCGAATACCCCCTCTAGCCTAGTAGTTTGGCCGAGGCCCCACTGCTAGCCAAAAATCTACCCTCCTTGGTAGAAAAGTTGTCTTCTAGTATTGTTATAATGCCCAAAATACCCTAGCCCAAATACCTTAGTAGTTAGTAGAAGTTGTGAAGAACTTCTAAGGTTTCCTTAGACATACAACTTAGGAGCAAAACCATGCTCGGTGCGACTTTTCTAGGATATTATTGGGCTTCTTGAGGTAACTAATCCTAACCCTCTTTTGAATTAGAGAATACATCTTGTAGTAGTATTAGAATAAGTATTAAATACTTAGAAGAATATCACGAATAGAATTGGTATTACCACAGTAGAAGGGTTTAAAGAAGAATAATCAAGCTGCTTACATGGAATTTGTTTTCACTGATGGACTTATATAGCTCAGGGTAGGGAAGTCTTGCCCAACTTTCCATAGAATTGTGAACCCTCTGTTTAGAATGACCTTGAGTAGTCTTTGATAGATGTGCGTGACTATTATAGTGACTCTCTGCGCGACATATTGACTTGGCGGTGGTTTTATTTGAGAAGGTATGTGATTCTTCCTAAAGCATGATATTTTACAATATATATAGTGCGGTAGGCGTACGTGTGTTAAGCGAATAATAACTACGGCAATGTCTTTGACTTAAGCTGAATAACACTTACGGCAATGCCTGGCTTAAGCACGAATAACACTTACAGTGATGCCTCGGCTTAAGCTGAATAATAAAGATTTGAAAGCATTTCAAAAGAATCTTGAATCATTTTTAGAAGAGAGAACTAATTGGTTTTAAGCGAAGCTTAAGAGTTATACTAGCTTTATGGGAAGTTAAGTATAACCACTTAAGATTTATAAAAGAAACGATTTGCCTATGTGTTTATAACGGACTTATATTGAATTGTGAAAGAATAATAAGATGGTTTGATAAGTAGACATGATATGATGCTATGTGTGTTAGTGTCTTGTAAAGTTTGTGTAAAAGAGAATTCTTGTTGTGCTTATGTTGTTAAAGATAATCTGTTAAGTTATAGTAACATCACTCACCTCTTGACATATGCAGGGGTTAGGCCCTCCGTCTGGGGGTAGACTTCGAGTGATGCAGGACCATGATTCGAGAATACCTCATGCGGGTCCAAGGACCTATGCGGAGCTACGGAAGTTCGAGGTTAGTGTGCGGGGTTATACCTCATGCGATCTATGTGGCATGCGGACTACGAGTCGGGGCGATGCGGAGTAGCTACCCTCGATGCGGGGTTATATACCTATGCGGGCTATGTGATTGGCCTATGCGGACTCTGAGTCGAGATTAGGCTTGCATGGTGATACCACGGGCAATTGGCCCTGCTTCGATCATTCGCAGCCTAGAAAAGACCTGTTACAGTTTACCTATTGTTGATCTTGTTTGTGATGTGGCACTATGTGCGGTTTCCTTGGTTGTTTCATACATACTTGCAAAGCTGTTTTTAAAATGATATGTTTCATTTAAGTATTTTACAGTTTCATATACTTAGTACCTGTTGTACTGACCTCCTTGGGCTGCGTTCATGCCGCGGTAAGAGCGGCAGTGCTAGATCCACATTCTTAGGATCTCTACGTTGGTGTCGGGAGCTCCATCTTTTAGGAGGCTCTACTTTTGGGTATGATCTCCTGTTGTAGATAGTTTTGTCTGATCGAGGGTATGGCGGGGCCCTGTCCCGCCATAGTTGTATATTTCCTTAAGTGCTGTAGTCATGTTATGCGATGTCGGATGTAGCTGTTAAACCATGTTTATATATATATGCGAAAGCGATGTTTTCTCACATAAACCGTGTCTTATTTTATAAAGCTGTTTCATGTCTTGCTTTATATTTCCGATTACTACGATGTATGACTACTTGGGTGTCGGTAAGGCACGATCCACGGGCCGAACGGGTCGTGACAAAAGTGGTATCAGAGCAGTTAATCCTCGGAAAGTGTCTACGAACCGTATCTAGTAGAGTCTTGATTATCGGTGTGTTGTGCACCACACCAATAATCGAGGCTATAGGATATTTAGGATTGGTTTCCATTTTCTCATTACGAGATCGTGCTTTAGAGGCGTGTTATAGGTTGGACCCTCTAACGTATTCCTTTCTATATGATTATGCCTCCACGTAAGGCAACCGGGCCCCGAAGGGCAAAGCGGTAGAGGCGCTAGCGAGACACCCAGTCACGAGGCTCGAGCCCGTCTATACGAGACGGCGAGTTCTATGGCCGCCCGGCCAGCCGAGACCACAGTACCACACCTCCCGTCCCACGGCTGGGCGGAGGTTAGGTACAAGTCTGAGATGGCCCGACTATTGGCTAAAGTTGTGGCCCGTCGAGAGAGGCTGGATCGGCGGTTCAGTTCGGCTCGGCCGGTCGCACCCGTGGTACACCCGAGGGCATATAGTTTGAGGCTACGAGATTTCTTGAGTTGTAGCCCGCCAGAGTTTTACTGGTCGAGGCGGAGGATGATCGCGAGGAGTTCATCCGTCGCCTTGAAGGATCATGCGGGTGATCAAGGCCTCAGAGACAGAATATGTGACCTTCGGTTCGCATCGGCTGCGTGATACCGCAATCGATTGGTTTGATTCGTGGGAGTTATCCCGAGGAGAGCACGCGTCCCCAGCTACTTGGGATGAGTTCTCAGAGGCTTTCCTCACCCACTTCTTGCCTCCACAGATGAGGAGGGCGCGGGTGATAGATTTTTCTTCGAGGCGAGAGAGGGCCTTGTCGGGAGTACAATGTCGAGTTTGATTCATTGGCTCGATATGTCCCAGCATTGGTAGCAGTTATGGAGGATAGGGTGCACCGCTACATCACCGGGCTAGATGACTATATGGTCGAGTCATGTGCGGGTGTTTCTCTTCAGCCGGGTATGGACATTACCCGCATGCAGGCATATGCTCTTGGATGTGAGGAGCGTAGAGATCGCCGGGTTGTGACGGCGAGAAGAAGGCCGGGGCGGCAGGTCGTTTGGTGGCTATCGTGGTGGGCGGCCTCAGCAACAGTCTAGATTTGCACCACAACCAGCTCAGAGCACTCTGCCGTCCTCGGCCGCGGCGGAGATATTCGAGGCGAACCGGGGCCCGGGACTTGAGACATCTGAGCGTGAGGTTACGGCGTCGGGACCACCCGCCGATCGGCCGTCGCGGTAGATCCCACCGGGAGTTGTGATGCGGGAGTTTGTTTGATTGTGGCGTGAGTCACTATGCGGCTGTCAGACCAAGAGGCGATCTTGATGGTAGGGAGTCGACTACGAGTTCTTTCGCCGGTCTTCTTCATCTCCTGATTACTCGCCGGAGGCGAGGTACTCATGGGTCGGCCAGTCGCGGCAGGTCGAGCTCGGGTCCCGGTTCTAGCGGTCCTCGAACGCGTTTATGCTTTGTCCGGTAAGCGGGATCGGAGGCCTCACGATGTAAATCCGCGGTACTTTATCGGTTCAGGTTTGATGTGTATGCTTTGATAGATCCGGGTTCTACTATGTCCTATATATCTCCCTTGTTGCTAGTAGGATAGGGATAGAGCACGAGTCCATAGACCACTTCGAGGTAGCTACGCGATGGGTGATTCGGTGGTAGCTCGGCGGGTATATAGAGCTTGTCTGTGACCATTTGATCGTCGGACCTGGCGACTTGATAGAGTTGGAGATGATTGACCGACGTGATCATGGGGATGGATTGGCTAGCTTCTTGCTACGCCAATGTAGACTGCAGAGAGAGAGTAATGCGGTTCAGTTTCTGAGAGCCGGTTGTTGAGTGGGAGGAGCGCGGTATCGCCGAGGTAGGTTTATTTCCTACCTCGAGGCTAGGAAGATGGTGCGAGAAGGGTATATCTACCATCTCGTTCGGGTGTTTGATCTGAAGGCTGCGGTACCAGATTTTGGTCGATTCGATGGTCGTGAGTTCCCAGGCGTGTTTCGGATGACCTCGGGTATCCTCCCGAGAGGAGATTGAGTTTGTATTGACATATTGCGGACACTCGGCCTATTTCCATTCCGCCATAGAATGGCACTCGAGTTGAGAGAGTTGAAGGATCACCTTAGAGATTTCTTTGGAGAAGGGCTTCATCGTGCCTAGTGTTTCTCCCAGGGAAGCGCGGTATTGTTCGTGAAGAAGAAGGGCGGGGCGCTGCGCATGTGTTGATTACATGCGGTGAACAAGGTGACCATTAAAACGAATACCCCCTTCCCGGGATTGATGATTTGTTCGACCGGTTGCGAGTGCGAGATGTTTCTCAAGATTGATCTGCGATCGGGCTATCATCAGTGCGAGTCGAGAGAGGTGGATGTCCCTAGATGCATTCGGACCGTGCGGGCATTATGAGTTCAGTCATGTCTTTTGGGTTGACCAATGCTCGGCGGTATTCATGGATTTGATGAACGAGTGTTCAAACCATTTTTGGACACGTTTGTGATAGTGTTCATTGATGATATCTTGGTTTATTCGCTCGAGCGAGGAGCATGCGGAGCATTTGAGGGCTGTCTTGCGATTCTCGAGACAGCAGATTACGCCAAGTTTTCCAAATGTGAGTTTTGGTTGACTTGATGGCGTTTCTTGGGCATATTGTCCGGTGATGGCATTCGAGTGGATACGGCAAGATCGAAGCGATCGGGACTTGGCCTAGACCTCTTACTCCGCCAGGTTCGCGATTTTACGGGCCTTGCAGGATATTATCGGCGGTTCGTGGAAGTTTGCTTATCTGCGCACCATTGACTAGGTGACTCGGAAAGCGGCCAAGTTTGATGGGCGATGCTTGTGGCGGGGTTTCGATTCTTGAAAGAGGCGGCGGCGCCCCGTTCTTACTCTTCCGGAGGTCGGATGGTTATGTCGTGTATTGTGATCGTCGGGCATCGGGTTGGGATGTGTGTTGATGCGGCATGGCGGGGTTATAGCATATGCGTCGGCGGTGAAGAAACACGAGAGGAACTACCCGCGTGATTTGGAGTTGGCGGTGTGATTCGCTTTGAAGATCCGGAGGCACTATTTGTATGGGGTTCACGTGGATATTTTTACAGACCACAAGAGCCTCGGTATATCTTCGACGGAGGAGCTGAACTTACGGCGAGAAGGTGGTTAGAGTTGCTTAAGGATTACGATGTTTATATCTTGTACCACGGGAAGGCGATGTTGTGGCGGATGCTCTTAGTCGTAGGTCGATGGGAGCCTATCGGATGTGCAGCTAGAGAGGAGGGACATGGTTCGTGATTGGAACGAGTTTGCTAGACTTGGTGTCAGTTTGATTGGTTATGATAGCAGTGTGGTTAGAGTTCGTGAGGTTGCCGAGTCTTCCATCGTTGATGAGGTGAAGAGGCGATTCGAGATCGGCTTTGATTCGATATCGTGATCTGACTCTTCGTGAGGGCAAGGGTCCTTTTGAGGTAACACGATGGGGTGCTAAGGTTTGAGGCGGTGTGTGTTCCGGATGTTTGAGGACTTGGCGGAGTTCTTGGGAAGCACTGCGTAGCGGCGTTACTCTATCCATCCGGGTCGACCAAGATGTACCACGACCTTAGATCGTGTATTGGTGGGATGGCGAAGAGGGCGTTGCGAGTTCGTAGCTCGGTGCGTGTTGTCAACGGTGAAGGTAGAGCACGGAGGCACGGTGGTTTGTTGCGGCGATTGAGATCCCGACACGGAAGTGGGAGTTAATCAACATGGACTTCATCACGGGATTACCTCACACTCGGAGAGAGACATGATTCTATATGGGTTATCGTCGGCGGTGTGAAATCAGCCCACTTTCTTCCGTCGGGACGACTTTTCGGTGAGGATTATGCGGACTTTACATCAGAGATCGTCGGTGCATGAGTCCCTACCCGATCATATCGCATGAGAGCCCAGTTTCGGCTAACTCGGAGAGTCCTTCGAGGGGTTTAGGGGCGCAGTTAGCCCGAGAATCTGCATTTCATCCACGAGCAGACGGACAGGCGAGCGCACTATCCGGACTCGAGGATATCTTTGCGAGCTTTGTTATTGACTTGATTGGTTGTTGGGAGGATGATTTGCCTCTAGGTGAGTTCGCGTATAATTATAGCTACCACTCCAGTATTCAGATGGCGCCTTATGAGGCCTTGTATGGGAGGTAGTGCTGATCGCCTATAGGTTGGTTCGATGTGGGCGAGGTGCAGCTAGTGGGACCAGATTTGGTACAGTGAGCGATGGATAAGGTGAAGCTTATCCGAGGCGGCTATTAATGACTGAGTCGGCGAAGTCGTGTGCAGATCATCGCCGTCGGCATCTTGAGTTCGAGGTTCATGATTGGGTTTTCTAAAGTGTCACCCATGAAGGGTGTGATGAGATTCGGGAAGAAGGGGAAACTCAGCCCTAGGTACATTGGGCCATTTCAGATTGTCCGCAGGGTAGGCAAGGTTGCCTATGAGTTGGATCTGCCGTCCGATCTGGAGGCAGTGCATCCGGTTTTTCACGTATCTATCTTTGAGGAGATGTATCGGGGATCCATCTAGGGTACACCGATTGACGATGTCCAGTGACCAGGGGTTATCGTATGAGGAGATTCCCATAGCGATAGTCGATCGTCGGGTTAGGCGTCTGCGGACGAGGCGTGGCAGTCAAAGTCTTGTGGCGAAGCGAGCTCGAGGAGGAGATGACGTGGGAAGCCGAGGAGGACATGAGGCGAAGTATCCTCACCTATTCCCACACCTCGGGTAATTCACTTTCCTACTTGTAAATTTTCGTTATCGTTTACGCCTAAGTGTTGTTACGTGGCGTGTGTGGCATTTGCAAGCTGTTAAGTTATGAAGAATCTTATCGTTAATCGTCTTGGGAAGGAACATTCGGACGAATGTTTCTAAGGAGGAGAATGTTATACCGTATTTCGAGTATATGCGTGGGGAATACGCATAAAAGTCTAGCCTTAAAGTTTAGGCAAAACGTTTTTATTTGTGCACAACTCGCTAAAAGAATCGTTTCGACGAAACGTTTCCACGACTTCGTAGGGTAAATTCGGCTATGCCATTTCTAATTTTTGCGGATTTTTAGAGAGGCGAAACATTTTGGACCAGCGGGAGGCGACACTTGGCACCTCCGATTTGTGGACTTGAAATCGTCCATTGGGCGAATTGAAGAACCATTGGCACGTTTTTGTGCCTTGTGCACAAGTCAAGGGGTTGGTAGGATATTTGTGTATAGTTAATCCTCACCCTACACTTGCCTTGCACTTGTCTTAATCTTGGCCATTGGTTGGCCACTTCTTGACCTATAAATACCCCCATAAGATGAAGAGTTCTTCATCCACAAATCTTCAAGTCTTGAAAATCCTCTCCTCTCCTTTGTAGCCTTTTCGTCCAACCTCCCCCTCCCTTGTGAAGGCCCTTGGCGAATACCCCCTCTAGCCTAGTAGTTTGGCCGAGGCCACTGCCTAGCCAAAATCTACCCACTCCCTTGGTAGAAAAGTTGTCTTCTAGTATTGTTATAATGCCCAAAAGACCCTAGCCCAAATACCTTAGTACTTAGTAGAAGTTTTGAAGAACTTATAAGGTTTCCTTGGAGCATACAACTTAGGAGCAAAACCTTGCTCAGGCGCGACTTTTTCTAGGTGATTATTGGGCTTCGAGTAACTAATCCTAACCCTCTTTTGAATTAGAGAATACATCTGTAGTAGTATTAGAATAAGTATTAAATACTTAGAAGAATATCACAGAATAGAATTGAACTGTTACCACAGTAGAAGGGTTTAAAGAAGAATAATCAAACTACTTACATAGAATTGTTTTCACGATGGACTTATATAGCTCACGGGTAGGGAAGTCTGCCAACTTTCCATAGAATTGTGAACCCTCTGTTTAGAATGACCTTGAGTAGTCTTTGATAGATGTGCGTGACTATTATAGGTGACTCTCTGCGCGACATATTGACTTGGCGGTGGTTTTATTTGAGAAGGTATGTGATTCTTCCTAAAGCATGATATTTTACAATATATATAGTACGGTAGACGTACATGTGTTAATTGAATAATAACTACGGCAATGTCTTTGACTTAAGCCTGAATAATACTTACGGCAATGCCTCACGGCTTAAGCCTGAATAACACTTACGGCAATGCCTGGCAAGCTTTGAATAATAAAGATCGAAAGCATTTCAAAAGAATCTTGAATCATTTTTAAGTAAGAGAACTAATTGGTTTTAAGCGAAGCTTAAGAGTTATACTAGCTTTATGGGAAGTTAAGTATAACCACTTAAGATTTATAAAAGAAACGATTTGCCTATGTGTTTATAATGGACTTATATTGAATTGTGAAAAGAATAATAAGATGGTTTGATAAGTAGACATGATATGATGCTATGTGTGTTAGTGTCTTGTAAAGTTTGTGTAAAAGAGTATTCTTGTTGTGCTTATGTTGTTTAACGATAATTGTTAGGTTAGTGTAACATCACTCACCTCTTGACATATGCAGGGGGTTAAAGCCTCCGTGCGGGGTAGACTCGGTGATGCAGGACCATGATTCGAGAATACCTCATGCGGGTCAAAGGGACCTATGCGAGCTACGGAGTTCGAGTTAGTGTGCGGGGTTATACCTCATGCGGTCTATGTGGCCATGCGGACTACGAGTCGGGGCGATGCAGGAGTAGCTACCCTCGATGCGGGGTTATATACTATGCGGGCCTATGTGATTGGCCTATCACGGACTACGGAGTCGTGATTAGGCTTGCATGGTGATACTACGGGCAATTGGCCTGCTGATCATTCGCGACCTAGAAAAGACACATTCTGATTTACCTATTCTGCTCTTGTTTGTGATGTGGCACTATATGCGGTTTCCTTGGTTGTTTCATACATACTTGCAAACTGTTTTTAAAATGATATGTTTCATTTAAGTATTTCTGATTTCATATACTTAGTACCTGTTGTACAGACCTCCTTCGGGGGGCTGCGTTCATGCCGCAGGTAAGGGCAAGCCGGTGCTAGATCCACATTCTTAGGATCTCTACGTTGGTGTCGGGAGCTCCATCTTATCCGGAGGCTCTACTTTTGGGTATGATCTCCCTGTTGTAGATAGTTTTATCTGATCGGGTATGGCGGGGCCTGTCCGCCATAGTTGTATATTTCCTTAAGTGCGTAGTCATGTTATGCGATGTCGGATGTAAATGCTAAACCATGTTTATATATATATGCCGAAAGCGATGTTTTCTCACATAAAGCGTGTGTCTTATTTTATAAACTGTTTCATGTCTTGCTTTATATTTCCGATTACTCGATGTATGACTACTTGGGTGCCGGTAAGGCACGATCCACGGGCCTAACGGTCGTGACAGCCTCCGTTGGTCCAAAATGTTTCGTCTCTGGAAAAATCCAAAAATACTAAATGACATAGCGAATTTTCCTACGAAAGCTGTGGAAACGTTTCGTCGGAAAACGATTCTTTTAGTGAGTTGTGCACAAATAAAAACGTCCAAGGCTTAAACTTTTAAGGCCAAACTTTCGTACGTACGCCCTTACGTACATACTCCGGAAATACGGGGTATAACATCTATCGTAAGAAAGCATAGGCAAGTTCATAAAATATTTAGACTTTCATTATCATACAAAAATGAATTTCATTTTATAAACTCAAGGCACTTTCGTTTTACGTGAAATATGGGGATTTAACCCAAAGTACTACGTACTTCTAAGCTTTTGAAAAGTACTTATTTCATAAAATAACCACAAGATACTAACGCCCGTAGTATCAAGGTAAGTCTACTTTTAGAGTCAAGCCACTACACCTTTAGAAATACATTTTAAGGATTCTAAACTAAATGACCTCTACTTTCACAACCTAGGCATCTTATGCCTTCAAATCAAGTAGACCATTCTCTTAAATTTCCATAAAGCCGTTATAACTAACTTCTCATGAAGCTGTTATAACTCTTTATGTATTTAGACAAAATAAGACATTTTCATCATTTAAAATTTAGGGAGTTAATTCGCTACTTCAACAAACATTGGACAATCCGAGACAAGGCAATGATATCAAAACAAAGCCGAATTCATTTAAAGATCGTACATATATTGTACTATACATTTACAATACATCATGCTCAAGAGATAGGGGAAAGTTCCACATACCTCTTCGGCTTAATCCACTTGCTAACTTGAATATGCCGCACGCAGTATGTCAACCTATAATGACCATAATACGTCTATTAACTTCTAGCTTCTAACGTAGAATATTCTAAGTGTAAAGTCACTTGTTCTACGGAAAATTGGGCAGCACTTCCTTTGTTTCTACATACTTTTCCACCTTTTTCAAGGCCTGAAATCAATAACCAATATGCCACATTTAAGGCTCTACACATCAACCAATCAAAGGGGATTACACGCCTTACAGGACGTGTAAAATTCTGCCCCACAATTAATACCAAATAGTTCAATAGACAATGTCATTCTCGGCTAATAGGTGCAACAACATATAATCCTTTCCAATTCCATTTCAATCCATATTGTCGTCCTAACATGTTGTATAGTCGCAACATAATCACTTCTTTATATAACATGTGACGACTAAAACTAGCAATTAAATTGAATTACAATCTTATGGCTAACATGCCACTTTCGGATTTTTGCTTCCAAATAATCCATAACACCTATCAATCTTCATTATATATATCTCATGCTTGTTTATGTATATAACTACAACAACATGTAATCTTCAATCACTAAGAGGACAAGATTGTTACCTTGACAAGCCCTAATATAACTTCAAGATCCAAAGTTGCTCCTTAGCAACTTAGCTCATTTCCTTCACGCTCCAATCCGCTTTTTGAAGCCCTTAGAAGTTCATAAACAACTTCCCTTCAATTTCCAAACAAAACTTTTGAAAACAACTTAGGTTTTCATCTTGCGGCTAATGTAAAAACGTAACTTTTCCGGGAGATTTGTATTGAGATATCCTTATAATACCCCTAGGAACCTTGGGTTTAAGTATTGTGAATTATGAACAACAAACGAAATTTTTTTCTTCTTCTTCAAGAGCTTAGTCGAGAGCTCACTATAGTGCACACAAGTTTTCTTGATTTTTCCTTAAGTGTTGAGACTTGTCTTAGGGTGTATATATAATTAAATGGAGGGTCAAGATTAAAACACTTGTGTGGTCTTGTATGAAAAATTAAAATATCAAGGGTCAACTTGACTAGTTGACTTGGTCAATTTTCTCAAGCTTTTCTCATCCACAATTAGACTACTTAATCTTGGTCATTAGACCACTTAACCTTGGTCCATTTCTCGACCAAGACCATGTAAAGGGGGTGACACGTGTCGCCCTCCCATTCGTCGTAATATTTCGTTTTCCGATATTTCCATAATTCCGATAAATTCTACAAGTCTCAAATCTTAACGTCCTGATTTCTTACGTACGTTCTTATATACATGTCCTGGAATTACGGGGTGTAATAGTTGTGGAAATTGAAAATGATTAATATGGATTTCATTATGGGTTTACCTTACTATTATCATATGTTTGATTCCATTTGGTTGATTGTTGATAGACTGACCAAATCAGCTCATTTCCTAGCGATTAAAACTACATACACAACCGAGGACTGCGTAAAGTTATACGTTAAGGAGATTGTTCGCCCTCATGGTATGCCTATTTTATCTTAATGAGGTGCGTAGGTCACAACTAATTTCTAGATATTATTTCAAAAAAGGTTTGGACACTCAAGTTAATCTTAGCACAACTTTCCACCTTCAGATAGACGGGCATGTTGAGCGTACAATTCAGACGCTCGAGGACATGCTGCAAGCTTGTGTATTGGACCTTAAGGGAAGTTGGGATGATCAATTACCCTTTATTAAATTTTCATACAATAACATTTTATCATGCCAACATTAAAATAGCTCCATACGAGGATTTGTATGGATGGAAATATAGATCTTCTAATGGATGATTTGAAATAGGTGAATCAGAATTATTTTGGGCCGGGCCTAGTGCATGTTGAGTGTATTTTGGTACACCCTTTTGAGTCATTTTTAGTTAGTATTTACTCTTTTCGTTTGTGTTTAGTATAGTATTAGGGTTGTTTTTCTTTCTTTGAGTCACAGCGGTTCCAAAAGAGGAAATACAGAATTGAGGATGAAATGAGCTCAATGAAGATGAAATTTGCACAAGCACAACCCAATGAATGAATCCTAAAATGTCCTAAGAAGAATAAAAGAAATCAGGTGAAATCCGGACGAAAATAGGTCAAGGGTCGCGGCGCAAGGCAAGGAAGGGTCGCGGCGCTGATGAATCGCGGCTGAAGGAATTAGGGCCGCGGCGTGAAAATTCCAGAAAGCAAGAAAAATATTCACCATGCCAAGAGCCGCGGCGCCGCAGAAGAAGAATGCTCCAGTGATTTTTTGGATTAAGACATTCGCGATTATGCGGACGAAGGGCATGGCGCCGACGCGCATAATTTTCAGATTTGAGTCGAATTTGGCAAAGAGTAAAAGGGTCCGGAGCAAGGTTTTTCTCAGATATAAATACTCTAAACCCTGTCATACTAAAAAATCATACTTTGGAGAGGAGAACGGCGACTACAAGCTACACAATTGGAGACTTATTTTCAAGTTCTTTCTCTTTTCTTTACTTTAATTCAGTTTATGTTGGATTATAATTTAGTGTTATACCCCGTATTTCTGGAGTATGTACGTGAGGACGTACGTACAAAAGTGTAGCCTTAAAAGTTTAGGCCTAGGACGTTTTTTTGGGCACAACCCACACAAGGAATCGTTTTCCGACGAAACGTTTTACACGACTCGCGTAGGGTAAATTCCGGCTATGTCATTTCTAATTTTTGCGGATTTTTAGGCGACGGAACCCTTTTGACCAACGAGAGGTGACACTTGTCACCCTCAGTGGGCGACAAGTGGCCTTTTGCCTTGGGCGGTTGAGAGGCTTTGGGGCTTAGAACATGAACCTTTGTTTGTGGAGTGATTTGAGGAGTAGGTTAGGGGCACTTGGGCAAATCTTGGCCTCCACTTGCCCCAGCAGCTTGATCTTGGCCATTGGTTGGCCATGTCTTAGCCTATAAATACCCTCTCTTTGAAGACTTATTCATCACAAATTTCCAAGTCTAAATCCTCCTTCCCCTTGTGAGCCATCGTCCTAAGCCTCACTACCCCACTTTTTAGAAGCCTTGGCGAATACCCTCCCTAGCCTAGCAGAAACACTACCCCTCCTTGGTAGAAAAGTTGTCTTCTAGTATTGTTATAATGCCCAAAATACCTAGCCCAAATCCCTTAGTCCTTAGTAGAAGTTGTGAAGAACTTCTAAGGTTTCTTGGAGCTCTGGAGCGTACAACTTAGGAGCTAAACCTTGCTCAGCGCGACTTTATCTAGGATATTATTGGGCTTCGAGGTAACAAATCCTAACCTCTTTTGAATAAGAGAATACTTTGTTGTAGTATTAGAATAAGTATTAAATACTTAGAAGAATATCACAGAATAGAATTGAGCTATTACCACGGTAGAAGGGTTTAAATGAAGAATAATCAAAGCTGTACTTACATGGGATTTTTCACGATGAACTTGAGTAGCTCATCGGGTAGGAAGTCGCCCAATTTTTCGTAGGATATAGAACCCATTTGTTTAGAATTGTTTACAAAGTAGTGCGAGCGTTGTTAGGCGTGTCGACTATTATAGGTGATTCTCTGCGCGACATATTCAACTTGGCGGCGGTTTATTTGAGAAGGTATGTGATTCTTCCTAAAGCATGATATTTTATAATATATATAGTACGGTAGGCGTACGTGTGTTAGCGAATAATAACTACGGCAATGTCTTTTGACTTAAGCTCGAATAATACTTACGGCAATGCCTCACGGCTTAAGCACGAATAACACTTACTGAATGCCTCACGGCTTAAGCACGAATAATAAAGATGAAAGCATTTCATAAGAATCTTGAATCATTTTTAATGAAGAGAACTAACTGGTTTTAAAGCGAAGCTTAAGAGTTATACTAGCTTTATGGGAAGTTAAGTATAACCACTTAAGATTGATAAAAGAAACAAGTTTGCCTATGTGTTTATAACCGACTTATGTTGAATTGTGAAAAGAATAATAAGATGGTTTGATAAGTAGACATGATATGATGCTATGTGTGTTAGTATCTTGTAACGTTTGTATAAGAGAGTATCCTTGTTATGCTTATGTTGTTTAAAGATAAGCTGTTATGTTAGTGTACTATCACTCACCTCTTGAGATGATCAGGAGGTTAAGGCGCCCTCCGTCTGGGGTAGACTCAGCGATGCAGGACCATGATTCGAGAATACCTTATGCGGGTCCAGGGGGCCTATGCGGAGCTACGAGAGTTCCAGGTTATTATGCGGGGTTATGCCTCATGCGGTCTATGTGGCCATGCGGACAACGAGTACAGGACGATGCCGAGGAGTAGCTACCCTCGATGCGGGGTTATACCTCATGCGGGCCCATGTGAGTGGCCTATCACGGACTCGAGTCGAGATTAGGCTTGCAGAATGATGATATGGGCGAGTGGCCCTGTTTCGATCATTCGCAACCTAGACAAGACCTATTACAGTTACCTATTGTTGCTCTTGTTTGTGATGTGGCACTACGTGCGGTTTCCTTGGTTGTTTCACACATATTTGTAAACTGGTTTTAAAAATGATATGTTTTCATTTAAGTACTTTACAGTTTCGCATACTTAGTACCTGTTATGCGACCTCCTTGGCTGCGTTCATCCGCAGTAAGGGCAAGCGGCAGTGCTAGATCCGCATCCTTAGGATCTCTTTGCATTGGTGTCGGGAGCTCCATCTTCTAGGAGGCTCTACTTTTGGTATGATCTCCTGTATTGTAGATAGTTTATGCAGTCGGGTATGGCGGGCCACTGTCCGCCATAGTTGTATATTTCCTTAGAGTGCTGTAGCCATGTTGTATAGTGTCGGATGTAGCGCTAAACTTTGGTTTATATATATATGCGAAAGCGACGTTTGTTCACATAAAGCGTATGTCTTATTTTATAAATCTGTTTCATGTCTTGTTTTATATTTCCGATTACTCGATGTATGACTAC
The DNA here is from genome assembly GCA_029844215.1 of Przewalskia tangutica. NCBI lineage: Eukaryota > Viridiplantae > Streptophyta > Magnoliopsida > Solanales > Solanaceae > Przewalskia > Przewalskia tangutica. Next base: position 109,725,354 of record CM056721.1, read on the forward strand.
TTGGGTGCCGGTAAGGCACGATGAAGCCGAATGGGTCGTGACAAAAGTGGTATCGAGCGATTAATCCTCGGAAAGTGTCTCAGACCGTATCTAGTAGAGTCTTGAATATCGGTGTGTTGTGCACCACACCAAAAATCAGGAGCCTATAGGATATTTAGGATTGGTTTCCATTCTTCTCATTCAGAGATCGTGCTTTAGAGCTGTGTTATAGGTTGGACCCTCTAACGTATTCATTTCTATGTGATTATGCCTCCACGTAAGGCAACCTGAGGCCCAGAAAGGCAAGCGGCGAGGCGCTAGCGAGACACCCAGTCACGAGGGCTCGTGCCCGATCTATACCGAGGCGGCGGGTTCTATGACGCCGCCAGCCCAAAGAGACCACAGTACCACCTCGCTCCCACGGCTGGGCGGAGAGTTAGGGTACTGAGAGATGCCCGGCTATTGGCTAATGTTGTGGCCCGTCGAGGAGAGATTAGACGCGGCGGTTCGGCTCGGCTCGGTCGCACCGTGGTGCACCGAGGCGAATAGTTTGAGACTACGAGATTTCTTGAGTTGTAGCCCGCGAGTTTTACTGGTCGGCGGGAGGATGATCGCGAGGAGTTCATCGTCATTCTGAGAGAATCATGAGGGTGATCAAGGCCTCGGAGGCAGTCTGTGACCTTTGGTTCGCGTCGGTGCGTGATACCGCGATCGATTGGTTTTATTCATGGGAGTTATCCCGGGGAGAGCACGCGTACCCAGATACTTGGGATGAGTTCTCAGAGGCTTTCCTCACTCACTTCTTGCCTCCACAGATGATGAGGGTGCGGGCTGATAGATTTTTACTGCTGAGGCAGAGAGGCCGCACTGTCAGGAAGTACAATGTCGAGTTTGATTCATTGGCTCGATATGTCCCGGCATTGGTAGCGAATATGGAGGATAGGGTGCACCGCTACGTCGGGCTAGATGATTACATGGCGAGTCGTATGCGGGTGTTTCTCTTGTGGGTATGGACATTACCGCGTGCGAGCTCACGCCGCGGATGCGAACGCAGGTCGGCGAGTGGGCGGAAGCGGCGAAGAAGGCCGGGGCGGGAGGTCTTACGGTGGCTATCGTGGTGGCGGCCTCGGCCGATCTGGGTGCACCACGGCCCGGCTCGAGCACTCTGCCGTCCTCGGCCGCGGCCCGAGTATTCGGCGGGCCAGGGCCCAGGGCTTGGGCGTCGAGTAGCGAGAATGCGGCGATCGGGACCACCCCCCCAGTGTGGCCGATGCGGTAGATCCCATTACGGGAAGTGTGGTGCATTTTGGATCTTGTTACGATTGTAGCGTGAGGTCATTTTGCGGGGGATCGGCCAGAAGCGTGGCGGTGGTAGGGCTCGGCCGGAGTTCATTGCCGCTTCATCATCTCCTACAGTTACTCGCCCCGGAGGGCAGGGTACTCATGGGTCAGCTGTCGCGGCAGAGGTCGTGGCTCGGGTCCCAGTTCTAGCGGTCCTCAGAACCGCATTTATGCTGTGTCCAGCCGACAGGATCAGGAGGCCTCACCTGATGTCGTCACAGGTACCTTATCAGTTTCTGGGTTTGATGTGTATGCTTTGATAGATCCGGGTTCTACTCTGTCCTATATATCTCCTCTTGTTGCTAGTAGGATAGGGATAGAGCCTGAGTCCATAGACCCTTTCGAGGTAGCTACGCCAGTGGGTGATTCGGTGGTAGCTCGGCGGGTATATAGAGCTTGTCCTGTGACCATTTGATCGTCGGACCTAGCCGACTTGATAGAGTTGGAGATGATTGACTTCGACGTGATTATGGGGATGGGTTGGCTAGCTTCTGCTACGCCAATGTAGACTGAGAGAGAGAGTAATGCAGTTCCGGTTTCTGAGGAGCCGGTTGTTGAGTGGGAGGAGCACACGGTATCGCGAGGGTAGGTTTATTTCCTACCTCGAGGCTAGGAAGATGGTGCGAAGGGTATATCTACCATCTCGTTCGGGTGTTTGATCATCGAAGGCTGCGGTACGATTTTGATCGATTCCGATGGTCACGAGTTCCCAGGCGTGTTTCCAGATGACCTCCCGGGTATCCCTCCTGAGAGGGAGATCGAGTTTAGTATAGATGTGTTGCCAGATACTCGGCCTATTTCCATTCCGCCATACAGAATGGCACTGCCGAGTTGAGGAGTTGAAGGACGGTGAGGATTTCTTTGGAGAAGGGTTTTATCGGACCTAGTGTTTCTCGCAGAACCGGTATTGTTCGTAAAGAAGAAGGACGGGACGCTGCGCATGTGTGTTGACTACAGGCAGCTGAACAAGGTGACCATTAAGAACAGGTACCCCCTTCCCAGGATTGATGACTTGTTCGACCCGATTGCGAGCGCGAGATGTTTCTCAAGATTGATCTGCGATCGGGCTATCATCGAGTTCGTGTCGAGAGAGGTGGATGTCCCAGGGTGCATTCGGACCCGTGCGGGCATTATGAGTTCGTGGTCATGTCTTTTGGGTTGACGATGCTCGCGGTATTCATGGATTTGATGAACCGAGTGTTCAAACCATTTTGGACACGTTTGTGATAGTGTTCATTGATGATATCTTGGTTTATTCGCCAGAGCGAGAGCACGCGAGCATTTGAGGCTATCTTGTGATTCTCGAGACCAGCGATTATACGCCAAGTTTTCCAAATGTGAGTTTTGGTTGACTTGATGGCGTTTCTTGGGCATATTGTCGGGCTGATGGCATTCAGTGGATATGGCCAAGATCGGCGATCGAGGACTTGGCGAGACCTACTACTCGGCAGAGGTTCGCGATTTCGGGCCTTGCGAGGTTATTATCGGTTCGTGGAAGTTTGCTTCTATCTGCACCATTGACTAGTGACTCGAGAAAGCGGCCAAGTTCGATGGTGATGCTTGTGGCGGGGTTTCGATTCTTTGAAAGAGAGATCGACGCGCCCCGTTCTTACTCTTCGGAGGGTCCAGCGGTTATGTTGTGTATTGTGATCGTCGGGCATCGGGTTGGGATGTGTGTTGATGCAGCATGGCGAGTTATAGCATATGCATCCGGCGGTGAAGAAACACGAGAGGAACTACCCCACCCATGATTTGGAGTTGGCAGTTGTGATTCACGCTTTGAAGATCTGGAGGCACTATTTGTATGGGGTTCACGTGGATATTTTTACAGACCACAAGAGCCTCCAGTATATCTTCAGCCAGAGGAGTGAACTTACGGCGAGAGCGGTGGTTAGAGTTGCTTAAGGATTACGATGTTGATATCTGTACCACGGGAAGGCCATGTTGTGGCGGATGCTCTTAGTCGTAGGTCGATGGGAGCCTATCGGATGTGCGGCTAGAGAGAAGGGACATGGTTCGTGATTTGCACGATTAGCGAGCCTTGGTGTCCGTTTGATTGATTCGATAGCGATGGGGTTAGAGTTCGTGAGGTTGCCAAGTCTTCCATCGCCGAGGAGGTGAAGAGGCAATTCGAGGATCGGCTTTGATTCGATATCGCGATCTGACTCTTCGTGAGGGCAAGCGGTCCTTTTGAGTAGCACCTGATGGGGTGCTAAGGTTTGAGGCGGTGTGTGTTCGGATGTTTGAGGACTTGGCAGAGTTCTTGGGAAGCACACGGCGCAGCGTTACTCTATCCATCCGGTCGACCAAGATGTACCACGACCTTAGATCGTGTATTGGTGGGATGGCTTGAAGAGGGCGTTGCGAGTTCGTAGCTCAATGCCCGTGTTGTCGGCGGTGAAGGTAGAGCACGAGGCCCGGTGGTTTATTCTGACGATTGAGATCCCGACCGGAAGTGGGAGGTAATCAACATGGACTTCATCACGGGATTACCTCGCACTCATATGAGACATGATTCTATATGGGTTATCGTCGACCGGTGAAATCAGCCACTTTCTTCCCGTCAGGGCGACTTTTAGTGAGGATTATGCCAAACTTTACATCAGAGATTGTCGATCGCATGGAGTCCCTACTTCGATCATATCGAGCGAGAGCCGGTTTACGGCTAACTTCCGGAGGTCCTTCCAGAGGGTTTAGGGGCGCAGTGAGCACGAGTCGCATTTCATCCACAGACGGGCGAGGCGAGCGCACTATCCGGACTCTCGAGGATATCTGCGAGCTGTGTTATTGACTTCGATGGTAGTTGGGAGGATCATTTGCCTCTAGTTGAGTTCGCGTATAATAATAGCTACCACTCAAGATTCGGATGGCGCCTTATGAGGCCTTGTATGGGAGGAAGTGCAGATCGCCTATAGGTTGGTTCGATGTGGGTGAGGTGCGGCTAGTGGGACCATTTGGTGCGTGGCGGTGGATAAGGTGAAGCTTATCCGAGAGCGGCTATCGATTTCGAGTCGGTAAGTCGTATCACGGATCATCGTCGTCGGCATCTTGAGTTCGAGGTTCATGATTGGGTTTTCTAAAGGTGTCACCCATGAAGGGTGTGATGCGATCGGGAAGAAGGGAAACTTCGGCCCAAGGTACATCGGGCGTTTCAGATTGTCGCGAGGTAGGCAAGGTTGCCTATGAGTTGGATCTGTCGTCCGATCCGAGGCGATGCATCCGGTTTTCACGTATCTATCTTTGAGAGATGTATCGGGGATCCATCTAGGGTACACCCGATTGACGATGTCCAGGTGACCGAGGGGTTATCGTATGAGGAGATTCCCATAGCGATAATCGATCGTCAGGTTAGGCGTCTGCGGACGAAGGACGTGGCTTCCGTCAAAGTCTTGTGGCGGAACGAGCTCGAGGAGGAGATGACGTGGGAAGGCGAGGAGGACATGAGGCGAAGTATCCTCACCTATTTCCACACCTCCGTGTAATTCACTTTCCTACTTGTAAATCTTCATTATCGTTTATGCCTAAGTATTGTTCTGTGGCCGTGTGTGGCATTTGCAACTGTTTAAGTTATGAAGAACCTTATCGATAACTGTCTTGGGAAGGAACATTCGGGACGAATGTTTCTAAGGAGGGGAGAATGTTATACCCCGTATTTCTGGAGTATGTACGTGAGGACGTACGTACAAAAGTGTAGCCTTAAAGTTTAGGCCTAGGACGTTTTTTTGGGCACAACCCACACAAGGAATCGTTTTCCGACGAAACGTTTTACACGACTCGCGTAGGGTAAATTCCGACTATGTCATTTCTATTTTTTGCGGATTTTTCCGAGCGACGGAACCCTTTTTGACCAACGAGAGGGTGACACTTGTCACCCTCAAGTGGACGGCCAAGTGGCCTTTTGCCTTGGGCGGTTGAGAGGCTTTTGGGGCTTAGAACATGGACCTTTGTTTGTGGAGTGATTTGAGGAGTAGGTTAGGGGGCACTTGGGCAAATCTTGGCCCTCCACTTGCCCCCCACTTGGCTTGATCTTGGCCATTGGTTGGCCATGTCTTAGCCTATAAATACCCCTCTCTTTGAAGACTTATTCATCACAAATTTCCAAGTCTAAATCCTCCTTCCCCCCTTGTGAGCCATCGTCCTAAGCCTCACACACCCCCCCTTTTTTAGAAGCCTTGGCCGAATACCCCCCCCTAGCCCTAGCCGAAACACTACCCCCTCCCTTGGTAGAAAAGTTGTCTTCTAGTATTGTTATAATGCCCAAATCCCTTAGGCCTTAGTAGAAGTTGTGAAGAACTTCTAAGGTTTCTTAGACTCTGGAGCGTACAACTTAGGAGCTAAACCTTGCTCAAAGCGACTTTATCTAGGATATTATTGGGCTTCTTGAGGTAACAAATCCTAACCTCTTTTGAATAAGAGAATACTTCTGTTGTAGTATTAGAATAAGTATTAAATACTTAGAAGAATATCACGAGAATAGAATTGAGCTGTTACCACAGTAGAAGGGTTTAAATGAAGAATAATCAAATCAGTACTTACATGAATCGTTTTCACGATGAACTTGAGTAGCTCACCGGGTAGGGAAGTGCGCCCAATTTTCCGTAGGATATAGAACCCTCTGTTTAGAATCTGTTTACAAAGTAGTCGAGCGTTGTTAGGCGTGTCGACTATTATAGGTGATTCTCTGCGCGACATATTCAACTTGGCGGCGGTTTTATTGAGAAGGTATGTGATTCTTCCTAAAGCATGATATTTTACAATATATATAGTACGGTGAGCGTACGTGTTAATCGAATAATAACTACGGCAATGTCTTTTGACTTAAGCCTGAATAATACTTACGGCAATGCCTCACGGCTTAAGCCTGAATAACACTTACGGCAATGCCTCACGGCTTAAGCCTGAATAATAAAGATCTGAAAGCATTTCATAAGAATACTGAATCATTTTTAACAGAAGAGAACTAACTGGTTTTTAAAACAGAAGCTTAAGAGTTATACTAGCTTTATGGGAAGTTAAGTATAACCACTTAAGATTGATAAAAGAAACAAGTTTGCCTATGTGTTTATAACAGACTTATGTTGAATTGTGAAAAGAATAATAAGATGGTTTGATAAGTAGACATGATATGATGCTATGTGTGTTAGTATCTTATAACGTTTGTATAAGAGAGTATCCTTGTTGTGCTTATGTTGTTTAAAGATAAGTCGTTATGTTAGTGTACTATCACTCACCTCTTGAGATGATCTGGAGGTTGTCGCCTCCGACGCGGGGTAGACTCGAGCGATGCAGGACCATGATTCGAGAATACCTCATGCGGGTCGGGGGCCTATGCGGCTACGAGTTCGTGTTAGTATGCGGGGTTATGCCTCACGCGGTCATGTGGCCACGCGGACAACGAGTCGGGGCGATGCAGGAGTAGCTACCCTCGATGCGGGGTTATACCTCATGCGGGCCCGTGAGTGGCCTATGCGGACTCGGGAGTCGAGATTAGGCTTGCGGGAATGATGATGTGGGCGAGTGGCCTGTTTCGATCATTCGCGGCCTAGACAAGACCTATTCTGATTACTATTGTTGCTCTTGTTTGTGATGTGGCACTACGTGCGGTTTCCTTGGTTGTTTCACATATTTGTAAAATGGTTTTAAAAATGATATGTTTTCATTTAAGTACTTTCTGATTTCGCATACTTAGTACTGTTATGCCGACCTCCTTGGGGCTGCGTTCATGCCGCAGTAAGGGCAGCAGTGCTAGATCCGCATCCTTAGGATCTCTTTGCATTGGTGTCGTGAGCTCCATCTTCTCGGAGGCTCTACTTTTTGGTATGATCTCCTGTATTGTAGATAGTTTGTCTGATCGGGGTATGGCGAGAACCTGTCGCCATAGTTGTATATTTCCTTAAGTGCAGAGCCATGTTATGCGATTGTCGGATGTAGCGCTAAACTGGTTTTATATATATATGCCGAAAGGCGACGTTTGTTCACATAAACTGTGTCTTATTTTATAAACTGTTTCATGTCTTGTTTTATATTTCCGCTGATTACTCTGATGTATGACTACTTGGGTGCCCCGGTAAGGCACCAGTCACGGGCCCCGGAATGGGTCGTGACATTTAGTTCTTAGCATGACAATGTTTAGAAGCTAATTACATTATTAGGGTTTTCCGTCGAATCGCTTGAAACTCTTTCATATAGTTAATGCATTATTGGTGATTTCTTCTTCAGACATATTAAGATCTATTCAATAATTGTTTTGATTGCTTGATAATTAATTGATCACTAATTGTCATCACATATATGATTTCGAATCAGAATTCTGAAAGGTGAGATTTGAATATGCTATAGTTGAATAGACATAGGTTAAAATCGTAGATGAAAGTACCCTGATACATGTGTAGTGTTTAGGGTTATTGTTCTTAATCCTCTTGTGTGGTAAAATCTATCATAGAAATATAAGGTTTCTGCACATGATTGAGCTCTTGTATGTCCTAAGAGGAATATAATGACAGATTAGTTAACCTGATATCTTAATACGAAGAAGAATCATTAGCATTGCATTAACGCGTGAAAGAGTGAATAGTTGAGGGGATTGGAAGCCCTATCTCCATCATAACTGTTTTAAATCCCAAAGTATTTTCAACATTAGTTTAATTTCTGCACTTTATTTTAATTCGTAGTTATAATTGTCAAATAAAATAACGTTAACCAAATAGATACCATAGAATAGATAATCGGTACTTGATAACCAGTCTTTGTGGACGATATTCGGTCTTACAGATTATATTATTTGAAGCGATACGTACACTTGCGTAAGCACTTGGAAATATCCTAACAAGTTTTTGGCGTCGTTGACGGGTACTGACGTACTTTCAATATCGATTTATCTATTCTTATTTTTAATTTGGTTTTTTTTTTCTTTTGTTTTAGTGTTGTTTGCCGTGATCTGTTTGTTGTTTTTGATTAGTCTCATGAACTTAGTTTATGTGAAGTAGAAGAGGAGCTGACACTCTATCCCTCTGAACCCTGAGATTGAAAGATTGTGCAGACAGAACAGAAAAGAGAAAAGAGCAGCTGATCCCTTAGCAATGGGAGATCAGCGAAACAACAATGAGGGGAATGATGAGTTACCAGCTTGATGATACAAGTCCCGCATCCTGTAGAAAAGAGCTTAGGGGACTATGTATTGCCTACTATTACAGGGGTGCAGACTTGCATCAGGCTTCCAGCTGTTGAAACCAATAATTTTGAAATCAAACCAGCGATCTTGCACATAGTTCAAGGTTCAGTCCAATTTGGGGGATTACCGACAGAAGATCCCCAGTTGTATCTTGCAAATTTCCTGGAGCTATGTGCAACGTTTAAATACAATGGTGTTACTGATGATGTCATTCGGTTGATGATTTTCCCATTTTCACTCAGGGAGAAAGCAAAGGGCTGGTTGAATTCATTACATGCGAACTCCATCACTACATGGCAAGACTTAGCCCAAAAGTTCATTGCCAAGTTCTTCCCTCCATCCAAAGCAGCAAAGCTCAGAGGAGAGCTTAATAATTACTATCAGATGGATGGAGAGTCACTCTACGATGCATGAGAGCGTTTCAAAGATCTGCAGAGAAAGTGTCATCATCATAGTATTATGAAGTGGATGTTAGTCCACATATTCTACAATGGGTTGTGTGGTACAACTCGTACTATTATTGATGCTACAGCAGGAGGAACGTTCATGAAAAAGAGTGTCAATGAGGCGCATGATTTGCTAGAGGACATGACCACAAAAAACCATCAGGGGGCGATGAGAGAGCAGTGAATGGTAGGAAAGTAGTTGGGATTCATGAGCTAGATGTTATTACTGCATTGACTGTATAGGTGGCCACTTTGACAAAGCAGATGCAACAGAATACCATGTCCGTCAAAGCTATCTAGACACTTGTGAGTTGTGAAATTTGTCGGGGTCCCCATACTTTTGATAGGTGCACAGCTGTGGACCCAAATAATGTGTCTATGGAGCAAGTTCAGGCAGTGGGGAATTTTCAGAGGCCCTACAACAATGCATTCTCCAACACATATAATCTGGGGTGGAGAAATCACCCAAATTTTTCATGGAAGAATGACCAGGGGCTGCAACCGCAGTTTTAAGCCTCATCTTCACAGCAGTTCAGCCAACCAGCACCACAAGAGAAACTAGATAACCTGGAAGAAGAAATGTTAGCCATGGCCAAAACCCATAACCAATTCATGGCAGAGACCCAATCCTCACTTTCGACCTTGACCAACTCCCAGAATCAGTTCATAATGGAAACAAGATCATCGATTAAAAATTTGGAAGTTCAAATGGGATAGTTGACAAACATACTAAACAAAAGAGAGCAAGGTAATCTCCCCAGTAATACAGTGATGAACCCAAGGGAGAAATGTCAGGCAGTTAGCTTGAGAAGTGGGAAGCAATTAGAGCAGGTGGGATCTCAACCAGTGAGGAAAAAGGAGAATGAGGTAGAGAAGACAGCTGAGGGAGAAAAGTAGGGGTTACTGGTGGCCGCCCTATTTTAGAGAAGGCTCCGCCCGCAGTTATGAGGGAATACACAGACAAAATCTCTTACCCTCAAAAGGCTGCAGAAGAAATCCTTAGATAAGCAATTTTCAATTTTTTTGAGGTATTTAAAAAACTGCACATTAACCTTCTTTTCATTGAAGCATTGGAGCAAATGCCAGCATATGTAAAGTTTATGAAAGACATATTGTTTAAGAAGAGAAAGCTGGCAGACTATAAGATAGTGGTGCTCACTGAAGAATGCAGTGCTATTCTGCAGAAGAAGCTCCCACCAAAGTTGAGAGATCCGGGTAGTTTCACCTTACCTTGCACTATACGGAAGGTGACATGTAAAAGGGCTTTGTGTGACTTAGGGGCTAGTATCAACGTGATGCCTCTCTCTGTGTTCAAAAGACTTGGGTTGGAAGAAGCGAAACCAACCATAGTCAACTTGCAGTTAGCTGATCGCTCAGTCGTGCATCCCAAAGGTATAATTGAAAATGTGTTAGTGAAAGTGGGTAAATTCATCTTCCCTGCTGATTTCCTCATTCTTGATATGGAGGAAGATGAAAATATGCCCATTATTCTTGGGAGACCATTCCTAGCGACAGGGAGAGCTCTTATTGATGTTGAAAATGGAGAATTGAAGCTCTGAGTCCAAGATGAGGATATGACTTTCGCAGTTTTCAAACCTTCAACTGATCCAAAATTCAATGATAAATGTTTTGTTGTTAGTGTAATTGATAAAAAGACTTCTCATGAAATTTTCAAGGGTACTGATACCCTTGATGGTAAGAAGTTTGGACTTGTGAATGATGTTGTGAATGATGAAAAAGGAATAAAGTCCATTGAACTCAACCCTGTGAAAAAGAAGAGGAGGAGAAAGCGAATAGTGCTGAAATGGATATATGGATGTGATAATCTACCCCCTTGAGTGAACAGGTATTTGCGTGCGGCTAAAAGACGTTAAAGACAACGCTACTTGGGAGGCAACCCAATGTTTTAATTATGTTATTTCAATTTTCATTTTAGTTTGTTTTAATTTTGTCTTGAACAGTCTCACGATCTGGTATGTTTAGTGTTTGTGGATGACATATAAAGAGCAGAGACTAACTCCGAGGAGAAAAGGGCGAAAAAATGCTGAAAACTGGAAAATCGAAACTTCAGGGAATTAGAGCTGCGATGCCTGTTGAGAGAGCCGCGGAGAAAGAGAGGCGGTATCTCAGTGAATTCTGCCAGGCAATTAGGGTCACGGCACACGTTCCAAGGGCCGCGACTCCTCCTTCGGCTTTGTGCACAGTGATTTTTCCATCAACCCAGACCTTCGTCGTGACCGTTGTGTTGTGTCTGTAAGTGTCCATTTATTTTTGGTCTTTACACAGGGGACAATGTGTCAATCAAGTTTGAGGGGATCCTACTTTGTTTTGTGTTTTGTTTTGAGTCTATTTGTTTTCTTTTTGTTTGTTTTATGTGTTCGTGAGTGTTCGTGAGTCATAATATTTTTTTATGGATCATATAGGTTGTAGTTGCTAAAAATATTGAGTAGATAAAGTGGGATAATGTAATATAATTAAAAGCGACAATATGTGTGCTTAAGTTAGATATGTCAAAATTTCATGACATCTAATTCTTTGGAATATTTATGCTTAGCCTATGTGTGTCAGTTATGGAAAGAAAGGTGGAAAAATATCTAGAAAATATGTTTGCTTGTTATTTGAGGCGAAATAGTTAAGATGTACATGTTTAGGGAGATGATTCAGATATTTCTTTGATAGCTCTTCTGACCATTCATTACCTACCCTGACATAAAATGTATCACTAGTCAACCCCTTTGAGCCTAAATTATATCTTTCTTTGACACCCTGTGATTCCCTTTTTGTGCCATAAGTAATTATTGAAAAGTAGTGGGATGAAAAATGTTGAAGAATGAACAAAAAGAGAATTGAAAAATTTGATGCACCCCAATGAAAAATATACAAAAAAAGTAAGTTTGGGGTGCTTGTTAATTATAATGTATCTCATTCTCTCAAAAGAAAAGAGGGGGATAAAATAGGTATGAAATTGAAAAGAAAGTCAAAAAGAAGGACAAAGAGTTGAATGAAAAATGCTTATGGTACGTAATTTGAGCCTAAATGTCGACTTTTACCTACCCCTGTCTAAGCCTACATTACAATCCTTGAAAGTCCTGAAGATCCTTAATGTGTATACCTATGATTAGTGGAGAATAGCAAGTAAACAATCTATAGCATTTTGGGAAAGATGGAATGAAATTGACATGCATAGGTTAGGTATTTATGTTTCCATTAATTATGATCTAAGTGAATCTGCGAAATATCTAACTTGAAATTCTAGATTGCTATATATTCATGCTATATGTTCTAACTTATTATCTCATCTTGCATCCATGATGTTGAAGAAGCATTGCTACAACTACTTGATCCAGTTCATAGAGTCATTGTTTTTGTTTTGTTTTTTGTTTAGTGCTTTAATCGAGGGCGAGTAAAGTGTAAGTTTGGGGGTGTTTATTGAGTGTATTTTGATACACTCTTTTGAATCATTTTTAGTTAGTATTTTACTCTTTTCGTTTGTGTTTAGTATAGTATTAGGGTTGTTTTTCTTTCTTTTGAGTCACAACGGTTCCAAAGGAGGAGATACAGAATTGAGGATGAAATGAGCTCAATGAAGATGAAATTTGCACAAGTAACAGCCCAAGGAATGAAGCCTAAAATGTCCCAAGAAGAATAGAAGAAATCGTGTGAAATCCGGATGAAAACAGGTCAAGGGCCGCGACGCAAGGCAAGGAAGGCCCGCAGCGCTGATGAGCCGCGGCTGAAGGAATTAGGGTAGCGGCGTGAAAATTCCAGAGAGCAAGAAAAATATTCACCGTGCCAAGAGCCGCGGCATCGCAGAAGCAGAATGCTCCAGTGATTTTTGCCGATTAAGGGTCGAGGCGCCTGGACGAAGGGTCGCGGCGCCGACGCGCATAATTTCCAGATTTGAGTCGAATTTGGCCAAGGGTAAAAGGGTCTGGAGAAAGGTTTTTCTCAGATATAAATACCCTAAACCCTGTCATACTAAAAAATCATACTTTGGAGAGGAGAACGACTGCTACAAGCTACACAATTGGAGAGTTTTGTTCAAGTTTTTTCTCTTTTATTTACTTTAATTCAGTTTATGTTGGATTGTAATTTAGTTCTTAGCATGACATTATTTAGGAGCTAATTACATTATTAGGGTTTTCCGTCGAATCGCTTGAAACTCTTTCATATAGTAAATACATTATTGGTGATTTCTTCTTCAGGCATATTAAGATCTATTCAATAATTGTTTTGATTGCTTGATAATTAACTGATCACTAATTGTCATCACATATATGATTTCGAATCAAAATTCTGAAATGTGAGATTTGAATATGTTGTAGTTGAATAGACATAGGTTAAAATCGTGGACGAAAGTACCCCGATACATGTGTAGTGTTTAGGGTTATTGTTCTTAATCCTCCTGTGTGGTAAAATCTATCATAGAAATATAGAAGGTTTCTGCACATGATTGAGCTCTTGTATGTCCTAACCGGAATATAATGACAGATTAGTTAACCTGATATCTTAATACGAAGAAGAATCATTAGAATTGCATTAACGCATGAAAAAAGTGGGTAGTTGAGGAGATTGGAAGCCCTATCTCCATCATAACTGTTTTAAATCCCAAAGTATTTTCAACATTAGTTTAATTTCTGCACTTTATTTTAATTCATAGTTATAATTGTCAAACAAAATAACATTAACCAAATAGATACATAGAATAGATAATCGGTACTTGATAACCAGTCTATGTGGACGATATTCGCTCTTACAGACTATATTACTTGAAGCGATACGTACACTTGCGTAAGCACTTGGAAATATCCTAACAGTGCACCAGGCCATAAGGAATATGAAGCTTATCCACGAACTACTAACCGCTCAAAGTCGTCAGAAGTCATATTTAAATGTGGGGCGGCGGGACTTAGAGTTCCAAGTGGATGATTGGGTCTTTTTGAAGATCTCCCCTATGAAGGGTGTTATGATGTTTGGGAGAAAGGGACACCTCAATCCAAGGTATATTAGGCCATATCTCATAATTCGATGAATCAACCAAGTGGCTTACGGATTGAACTTGCCTTCATAGTTAGAATTTGTTCATCCGGTTTTCCACGTTTCTATGTTAAGAGTGTGTGTCGGGGATCCTTCTCGGATTGTACAGATGGGCGATGTGAAGGTTACAGAGGACCTATCATATGAAGAGGTTCCTATTGCTATCTTAGATCGACAAGTCCGTAAGTTGAGGATTAAAGAAGTAGCCTCCGTGAAAGTTCTATAGTGGAATAAGAATGTAGAATAAATAACATGGGTGGCGGAAGATAAGATGAAACATAAATATCCTTACCTATTTCATACCAATGCTGATGTTTCATGAGAAGCATAGTGTTAGTTCTATTTCATATTATTATAATTAACGCTTGAGGACCATGTGAGATCTGATATATTGATGTGTGTTATATTATATGACCCTATGAAAAGGTGGTTGTGTTTTTTGGCTACTTGACAGAGATTATATATATCACCCCAACATTCGAGAACGAATGTTTCTAAGGGGGAAAGGATGTAACATCCCGTAATTTCGGGTCATGGTTTGAATTGCTAGGCGTATGTACATAAACCCGAGCGTTGGAGGATTGTTTTTGGTCATATTCACGTATGCAAATAAAGAAGCTTAGTATATAAAAGGATGCGGTTTCGAAATGATTTTATAATTAAAAGTGTGTCGACCAGGATTTGAAATAATAATATTTTATATGTGCCCAAAGAGGTTATGCACTAGTATTATATTATATGACCATGAAAATGAGTTTAGGAAAACATCTCGTACTTTCAGGTCATAGTTTGAACTTTGAATCACTAGGCGTATGTACATAGACCAGAGCATTGGAGGATTTGTTTTGGTCATGTTCATGTATGCAAATAAAGAAGCTTAGTATATAAAAGGATGCGGTCCCGAAATGATTTTATACTTAAAAGTGTATCGATTAGGATTTGAAATAATAATATTTTGTATGTGCCAAAAGAAGTTATGCACTAGTGTTATATTATATGACCATGAAAATGAATATATGAAGGGTGTTAGGGGTGAAAAATATTAAGTGAATTGAGATAAAAAAATTAATTATGAGACTTCATTATAATAGGATAGTGCCTATATATTAACAATAAGATAAGATTTGTTTTGGGGGCTTAGTGTCAAGCCACATGACAACTTGCTGGCACAACTTGAGATAAGAATGGAGGGGGACAACCCACTTACTACATAAATGACCATTTTTACATGTTTATCGCTTTATAAATAAATAATACAATTTCATTTGGATCTATTTGGAGGGGAAGCCAACAAAAGAATAATGTAGCAGCAATACAATCATGTGAGGCTTTGCTAATAAGGAAAAATCAATCACAAATTTTGACTACTTTAAAAGGAAAGCACACAACAATATTTTGCTGCCCCAAAATCTTTGTGCAACATGAGAGGGGTAAAGACGTGAAGCTACACTTTTTGTGGCCTAGATGGGACAAAAAAATAAAAGTGTTCTATATCATATATGGTACGAATTTCTCATGTTGTTCAATAATTTCCATGAATCATCAAAAGATCTCAAGTTGGGGTTTTGACACCACAGATTAACATTTATTTAGTTGTTAGGGACTCGCGGTGTTACCTTAACCCAAAAAAATAGTTCAGGTATGAAACACAAACGTAATATTACCCCATAAATAATTCTACTCTTAGTAGTTAAGAGTGTTCATGTTATTCATTCCTATTGTCAAAGCATGTCTAAATATGTTCCTAAATCCTTATTGAGGTATATGGAAAAAATATTAGTATTCTTAATGTTAATCGGAGGTGGATCGATATTACATCACTCATATTGTCATATCATTCATGCATTATATTCATGTATATACATTGACCTCAAATGCATGGGGATGGGAAGCGGGATACGGCACCACATGCAGCTGGTACATATATACACGATAATGATTATGCCCATAGAGGCTGATATGATTGATGCCCACATAGGCTATATGGTAAGAAAGATGCCCAATGAGGCCAATGGCGTTATATATTAATATATATGTATATAAATATATATGTATATATATATATATATATATATATATATATATATATATATATATATATATATATATATGACCGCATTATGCATGATACTTAGGCGTATTATGGCCCTTAGAGGCATTCTACATAGACATGATACTTATGCATATTATGGCCCTCAAAGGCATTCTCTACAGGTTAGTTGTTTCTTATCTCATGTTACTTTCAGGTCTTATGCTATTCTTCATGCCTCACATACTTGGTACATTAGTCGTACTGACGTCTCTTTTGTCAGGGAAGGCTCAAGTATACAGGGTAGTTGAGAGGTGTTTAAGGCTTATGGGGTCATAATTGTGAAATGATATGAAATTGGACGACCTTTTGACTCAAATAGACAACAAAATAGCCTCACATATGCGGCCTTATATGTGGTGCATATGCACATATGTAGCCATATATGGTGACAGTGAGGTTGTCAAGAAGTGGCACCGATCTACAGCCAAGTCAATGAGGCAGAATGACATCCGCGATGCGAAACGCTTAGCGTATCGTCGAAATATCATCAATCTTCATTGAGTTGAACTTTATTTGGTCCTATTGACTTCTAACAATCTGAAACCATTCTTTAACATCCTTATATGTCATACGAACCTTCGAAAACAATTTCAATTTCTCACGACTCAAGTCGGCTAACTATACTTTCATTCAGATGAGAATCTACGGGGCGTAAAATTCTTCCCCCTTAAGAACATTCGTTCTCGAATGTTAAATATTGTTTTAATGCTTAGGATTTCAGAAAATTTCGATAGAGTTTCCCCTATAAATGGGGCTATACAAAACCTATCAACAAACACACAACATATTCCACACAGGGCTACAAAATATCATAATAACACCCGATTGGACTCACACAACCATCTATCTATGCAAGAATAAAAAAAGATTAGCCATAAAGCACTTTCACTATCCTCGACTACAATTTAAGTTCTGCCTGCCATATCTGTCTCAATATTACCACTTAAATAATGTATATTAGTAAAGTTGGATAGATAGAATAGGGACAAGAGAATCATATCGCATGAATATCGATATAAACCTGAGATCAAGAACAACTAAGGATATCAGGACTTCATATCCTTTTCAGTCTCCCAAGTCATTTCCTCCACATTGTTATTTCTCCAAAGTACTTTGACCGAAACCACTTATTTGGTTCGTCACTTATGGACTTGATAATCTAAAATGTGATGGGGACTTCTTCATATGATAAGTCTTATATGACTTGAACATCCTCAATAGGGGTGATGCGGGAGGGATCGTTCCTCTTAACTTTCTCAAGTCGTTATACCTAACTTCCCATAAAGCTAGTATAACACTTAAGTTTTATTTAAAAACCAAGTATTAATTTTCTTCCAAAAATGATTCATAACTCTTTTTGAAATATTCAAGATTCTTATTAATTAAAACTCAAGTCAAAAGACATCAAAGTGAAACCAAATTTAGTTAACACGCGTACGTCTACCGTACTATATATAGTTCACAAATATCATGCTCAAGAGGATAGGAAGAATCACATACCTCCTCGGCTAAATCCACTTGCCAAGTCGGATATGTCGCGCGCAGAGTGTCAACCTATAATAGTCAAAACACGCCTATCAACTTCTAGTTTTTCGTGGGATCCTTCTAAGTAAGATTTCTCTTAGTCTACGAAAAATTGGGCAGCACCTCCCCCGTTTCTACTCAATTCTCTACCTTTTTCAAGGCCCGATAATAGTAACCAACATGCCATAAATAAGGCGCAATAATTCCGATAATTAAAGAAGGGGATAACACGCCCAAACGGAACGCGATTAATAATATCTCCTTCATAATAACAATAAGTAAAGAAGGGGATAACACGCCCAAACGGAACGCGATTAACAATCTCTCCTTCATAATAACAATAAGTAAATAAGGGGATAACACGCCCAAACGGAACGTGATTAGCAATCTCTCCTATAATAACAATAAGTAAAAGAAGGGGATAACACGCCCAAACGGAACGCGATTAACAATCTCTCTTTCATAACAACAATAATTAATACGGTCCAAAGTAAATATAGTCCAAAGTAGATACGGTCCTGTCACGACCCGATCCCGGGCCCGTGACTGATGCCTTACCCCGGGCACCCTAGTGATACAACATCAGAGAAAATCAGCGGAAATAAAAAAACTTAAACATGAAACAAGAGATATGATAATAAAACAGGCCAACCAAACGGTTACCTTCTTGCATATATATAACTAAAAACTTGAGCGATATCCTTACAAACCTCGCCACAACAAGATTACTGCACTTCTAAGAATTTTTATACAACATGACGGGACAGGGCCCCGCCATACCCCTGAATGTACAAGTACCTACAGTGACAGGGGACTATACCAAAAGTGTTATACCCCGTAGTTCCAGGGTATGTATGCGAGGACGTACGTACGAGAATACGACAGAAAGATTGGAAAGGAAGAAAGAGGTGATTTTTTTTCCACGGAAAAGTTTCCGGTTTTTGTGAAGGAAAAAGGTTCGTTAATGGGAATTGGATTCCCAGATTTGGTTTTTGGACTTCTTAGATTATATTAGAATTATGGAATTTTATTTTCTGAATGGTCACGCTGGGCCCACGGAGAAATTTACTTTTGTGGGCCCGCTTTGATTTTGAGATTTTGGCGTTATGGATATTTTAGGAAGATGAAATATTTTGATTTAATCGGGGCGACACGTGTCACCCCACGTGGCACCCTGGCGAAATATGTTTGTGCACAACACCCTGTTAGAGTCGTTTTCGACGAACGATCTACCTAACTTACGAAGGGTAAATTACGGCTATGTCATTTAGTATTTTTGCGGATTTTTCCGAGAGACGAAACGTTTTGGACCAACGAGAGGGCAACACTTGGCACCCTCTCGTTGGTGGACTTGAAGGGGCGTTAGGGCCGATTGGATGGGCGCGGTTGCTAGATATTTTGTGTAGATATTTGTGAGGTTTTGGAGTAGGTCTAGGGGCACTTGGGCATATCTTGGCCCTCCACTTGCCCCCCACTTGGCTAGATCTTGGCCATTGGTTGGCCTTTGCTTGGCCTATAAATACCCTCCCCCTTTGAAGACTTCTTCATCCATTCCATAATTTCCAAGTCTTGAAAACCTCCCTCCCTCCTTGTTGGTTTCGTCCCTCCCCTCTTCCTTTGTGAGGCCTTGGCCGAGGGGTGCACCCCCCCTCCTAGAGGCCTTGGCCGAGGGGTACACCCCCCCTCCTAGTGGTGTGCCGTGAGGTACCCCCCCCTCTTGGTAGGAAATACTCTCCAAGTATTGTTGTAATGCCCAAATTATCTTAGCCGTATACCTTGTAGTATTCAAAATAAACCTCTATACGAAGAGTCTGAAATACTACCGTATGTCCTTTTGTCTCAAACCGAAACCCTAAGGAAATCTTCTACTGAGTGATTGAAGTAATTAAGTAGAAGTTGGTTAGAACTTCTAAGGTTGTTGGAGCGGTCGAGCACCGAGTAGGAGCTAAGCGCTAAGGATCGACATTTATACTTGGATAATTATGGGCTTATCGAGGTAATTATCTTGTCCCTCTATTTGTAATTGGAAATTACATGTTGTTAGATTATATAGTTGAAGTATACTATATATAGAACTAAGCTTAGCAATCGCGCAATGTCTTTTGACTTAAGCTCAAGAATCGAATCGAATCGTAATTACATAGGACGTATTACAAAGAGACTTGTGTAGTAATCTTGTGGAGTAGAATTGTACCCGTCGGTTAGATGTATAACCCCCTGGTTGGCTTGGTAGCCGCCAGTTAGAGAGGAGATTTACGCTGCATGCGGGGAGTCGCCAATTTTCAGAGAATGTTCTACGATAAGATCTTGATGTTAATAAGCGCACTGTGGCCTTATAGGTCAAGTACTACGTGGCGCGTTCTACTTGGCTTAAGGAGTAGCCGGTTGGAAGTACTTGAGCATTTTGCTATTAGTCGATACTCGTCGCGAGGTATGTGAACCTCTTCCTGTCTCTTCTAGCATGATATGTGTGAACTATGTAGGACGGTAGACGCATACGTACTAAATGTATTTGATTGGTGTAGAACATAAAGTGTTATAACGGCTTTATGGGAAGTTGGTTATAACGGCTTTATGTTGGTAAGAAAATACATGTGGTTTTTAAAAGGTAACTGAATTGAACTATAACTGGCTTGTTATGTGTTAATAAAGAACTTGAAGTATTTCAAAAGAGTTTTGAATCATTTTGAAAGAAGAAGTAATACTTGGTTTTTGAAAACTTAAGAGTTATACTAGCTTTATGGGAAGTTAGGTATAACGGCTTAAGAATGTTTTACTGATTTCGGAAATCGTAATGTATCGACAAACCACAAGAAATTAATAAAGGGAAATGTTTTGATTAATTAAGTATTAATAAAACCAGTAGCAACTTCCATCTGCATAGAAGCTAAGATGAGACAAAATGATATTTCCTAGATCATGGTTGATGTAATAAGATTGTTATAAACAAGAATATCCTACTCACATATAAGGCTTATGTTTCTCAGATTTTTAAAAGAAAATTATATTCTTAAATGAATAAGGCTATGAACCACGAAACCTTTCTAAAATAAGAAACGTGAACATTTGAAATTAGGCAAACTTGGACGTTTGGGAAGTAATGTTGTTACTTGATTTTACAAAGGTAAGAGTTTTGGTTTTCTTAAAAGGACGGTCACTCTATTTTATACTACGTATCAGTGTGACTTATGTGAAAGAAACAGATCTTTTAAAGATTTAATGTGTGAAGTACTTTGGGGTTAGATACCCGAACTTGTTAGTAGAAAGCACCTTGTGTGAATAACTTGATTGTATCGGTTTGTGATAGCCTTATAATACTTTCTTGTTGATTTGAGAAGTAAACATGTTAGGATGCTACGTGTGTTAGTATCTTGTGATGTTAGTGTAAAGGGGTTTTCCCCTCGACTGCGCTTAAAGTTGTTTGACTATCAGCCGTTATGTTGGTATTGTACCACTCACCTTGACTTGTGTCCGGAGGTTGTCGCCTCCACGCGGGTAGACTCGAGTGTCCGGGACCATGATTCGAGGATACCTACGCGGGTCCGTGGGGATCCATGCGGAACTACGGAGTTCCGGTTAGTTTACGCCTTGTGGTCACGCGGTTTGCGCCATGCGATCGCGAGTCCGTGCGACGCCGGGAGTAGCTACCGATGCGGGTTATACCTCACGCGCCTACGAGGTTGGCCTATGCGAGTCGCGAGAGTTCTGTGGCTAGACGCGACATTTGATATCGCGCGAGTGACCGCCTTTATCATGTGACGGTCAGACAGATATCATGACACATTTTATGACCTTGTTGGTATCGTGGTGTTAGTAGTCGGCTATGCCTTCGCATTTACCCTGCATCGCTTTATTAGGACACAGTGGACACGTGTTCATGTGTATTCCTTGGTGTTTGTGTATCATAAACATCCGGCAGTGAGGAAGGTAAACCACGGGCACGAGTTATGTTGTGGGCGAGACACCCATTGGTCAAATTTAGTGACGACGCGAGGCGTGAGTCACCGACTTGACATGATCGCTACTTATGGTGAATCAGAGTTTGTTATCATACATGTCTCCCGCTTTGTATAGACTACTATGATTTTATTTACTGATTTATTTTCGTTTCACATACTTGGTACTGCCAGATCGACTCTCTCGGGCTGCGTTCATGCCGCAGGTAAAGGTACACCAGTCATTGATCCTCGCTCTTAGGGTCACAGTTCAGCGTGTGGGAAAGCTCTGTTTCTCCGGAGGCTTATCACGTATAGTCCCCATTGTTGTAGGTGTTTACATTCGTGGTATGGCGGGCCCATCCCGCCATTGTTGTCGATCATTTCAGAGGTGCAGAGTACTGCGGTGGTAGGTTTGTAAAAGGAATTAAAACTGTTCATGTTGGAAAAAGTTGTTATTTATATATATGCCGAAAGGCAAGTTTTTCTCAGATTATTGTTTCATATTTCATAATATGTCTCGTATTGTTTTATGTTCCGCTGATTACTCTGATGTTGTATCACTAGGGTGCCCGGGGTAAGGCACCAGTCACGGGCCCGGAATCGGGTCGTGACAAAAGTGGTATCAGAGCAGTTAATCCTCGGAAAGTGTCTACAGACCGTATCCAGTAGAGTCTTGATTATCGGTGTGTTGTGCACCACGCCAATAATCAGGAGGCTATAGGATATTTAGGATTGGTTTCTATTCTTCTCACTCTGAGATCGTGCCTTAGAGCTGAGTTGTAAGTTGACCCTCCGATGAAATTCTTTCCTTATCGTTATGCCTCCGCAGGGCAACCCGCCCGTGAGGCGCGCA
The DNA here is from genome assembly GCA_029844215.1 of Przewalskia tangutica. Classification (NCBI taxonomy): domain Eukaryota; kingdom Viridiplantae; phylum Streptophyta; class Magnoliopsida; order Solanales; family Solanaceae; genus Przewalskia; species Przewalskia tangutica. The sequence continues at coordinate 109,747,735 of CM056721.1, forward strand.
GCCGAGGGAGCTGCGAGTTGAGTTCAGAAGGTTGCGAGGGCACAGGCCCAATCATTACCTAGGGTAGTGCTTCATTCGGGGATTTCTGCGACGTCACTAGCCCCAGCAGAGTTTAGCACGGCGACGGCAGTTCCTACTGCGTCCATGATATTTGAACCTTCAGTTCCACGACCGGGAACAGTGAATATAGATTGCAAAGAGGCGACCCTGTTACTAGCTATGGATTTGGCTACCAGAGATTATACCGATGTACCACGAGTCTTGATGACTACCTAAGAGAGGGTTGTGCAAGAGTAATTCTTGATTGGGCTTGAGCATGGCACGTACGGGCTTATGTACGCAGCCGAGAACGAGAGATCGACGGTTAACCAAGGACAGGAGAGGCCAGAGCAAGGTCCTTCGGTAACTTTCAAGGTGAGTATACCTTAAGTGCTATGTTCTGATAGCAGTGTGTTAGTTGTGATTAGAAATCATGGTGGGTTAACCGAGTAAGATTTTGGGGGATAGAGAAGGTGTGAGCCTTAGAGTGTTATACGTGGAGACCTTAGAGGTAAGGCCATCTCAAGAAAAGGTGTAGTGTTATGTTTGATCCTTATCAGAAGTGCATAGTGCACGTGAGCTATGTTTGGGGATAGGTCCCTAAGTAGTGTGGAATGAAAGTGGTCGAGTTGAGGCCACGCCGCGGTCAACCCGCGCGTGCAGGTGCGGGTCAGTTTGTGGTCCCGCCTGTTAGGGTGTGAGGGTGTTAGGCCCAAGTTTAGTTAACCAACAGACGAGTTCGTGGATGCTCGACTGGTCGGGCCGATGGGGGCAGCCCATCGTATTTTTCAGTCAGGACCGTTTACTCGGCTGTGTTGAGTTATCTAAAAGGTTGTAAGGCTGCACGGGGTGCCTACCTTCACCTTATGACAAACAGTGGAGCCCAGGGTACGGCTGTTTTTGTTTCTGGAAGTTTTACCAGGCAGGGTTAAGAACTCAGGTGAGTCTCAGACCGCGTTCGCCTCGCCGCTGCGTGTGGATTTGAGGGTAGTCGTGGGGATTGTTGTCTCAGAGAGAAGTGCTTCTAGATACCTTTTCGTTCGGATGTCGCTTTATGAAGCCTTGTAGCGGCGAAGTGTAAGTCACGGCCGATTGGTTCGATGTTGGCAAGGTTCGCATGATTGGTTCAGCTTGTTCCAGCAGATCGTGGATGTGGTAAAGCTCGTAGAAGAAGTTACGCACTCGAGGAATCGTGCGGATAATCGGCGACGACGCCAGAGTTCAGTCGACAATGGTCTTCTTGAAAGTACCACCCCGGCCGGTGTGACGAAGTTTTGGAAACGAAGGAACTTAGCCCGAGTTACTTGGGCTTTTGAGTTCATGTGAAGAATAGGCCGTCGCCTATAAGTTCGCAATTGTCGTCCGACTTAGGAGGCAGGACGTCCGGTCTTTTCGTATTGTTATGTTCGGCCGAGCGTATAAAGAGGCCGAGCCTCTACCACGAATGCACCAACCGTGGCTCCGTATGGCACATCCCGAGAAGGGCCGGGCGGCATGCCTCGAGGATCGCAGTTGACCCGGCACCATTTGTTGGGTCGTCGGAGCAAGGCTCGCGCAAGGTGACAAAAGTGGTATCGATGATCGAGAAGTATATTTTGACCCGGGAAGAGGTATTTGTGGTGATATAGAGGTGTTTCTCGTGGGCTTGGATGTAAGTCTTGCAGTGTTTCATGGCCAGTGTGGCGATTGTTCTCATAAGTATAGTAGTAGACTATATCGACGCTTGTATGTTTGGGGACTTAGAAGGAACATTCGGGACGAATGTTTCTAAGGAAGAATGTTATACCAGTAGTTCCGTGGTATGTATGCGAGGACGACGCACGAGAATACGATGTAAAGATTGGAAAGGAAGAAAGAGGTGATTTTTTCCACGGAAAAGTTTCCGGTTTTGTGAAGGAAAAAGGTTCGTTAATGGGAATTGATTCCCAGATTTGGTTTTGGACTTCTTAGATTATATTAGAATTATGGAATTTTATTTTCGGAATGGTCACGTGGGCCCACGGAGAAATTTACTGCTTTTGGGGCCCGCTTTGATTTTGAGATTTTGGCGTTATGGATATTTTCTAAGACGAAATATTTTGATTTAATCGGGGCGACACGTGTCACCCCACGTGGCACCCTCGAATAAATATGTTTGTGCACAACACCCTGTTAGAGTCGTTTCGACGAAACGCTCTACCTAACTTACGGGCGGTAAATTACGGCTATGTCATTTAGTATTTTTGCGGATTTTTCCGAGAGACGAAACGTTTTGGACCAACGAGATGGAAACACTTGGCACCCTCTCGTTGGTGGACTTGAAGGGGCGTTAGGGCCGATTGGATGGGCAAGGGTTGCTAGATATTTTGTGTAGATATTTGTGAGGGTTTTAAGGAGTAGGGTCTAGGGGGCACTTGGGCATATCTTGGCCCTCCACTTGCCCCCCACTTGGCTAGATCTTGGCCATTGGTTGGCCTTTGCTTGGCCTATAAATACCCTCCCCCTTTGAAGACTTCTTCATCCATTCCATAATTTCCAAGTCTTGAAAACCTCCCTCCCTCCTTGTTGGTTTCGTCCCTCCCCTCTTCCTTTGTGAGGCCTTGGCCGAGGGGTGCACCCCCCCTCCTAGAGGCCTTGGCCGAGGGGTACACCCCCCCTCCTAGTGGTGTGCCGTGAGGTACCCCCCCCTCTTGGTAGGAAATACTCTCCAAGTATTGTTGTAATGCCCAAATTATCTTAGCCGTATACCTTGTAGTATTCCAAAGAAACCTCTATACGAAGAGCCCGGAAATACTACCGTATGTCCTTTTTGTCTCAAACCGAAACCCTAAGGAAATCTTCATTGAGTGATTGAAGTAATTAAGTAGAAGTTGGTTAGAACTTCTGGGGTTGTTTGGAGCGGTGGAGCACCCGGAGTAGGAGCTAAGCGTTGCTAAGGATCGACATTTATACTTGGATAATTATGGGCTTATCGAGGTAATTATCTTGTCCCTCTATTTGTAATTGGAAATTACATGTTGTTAGATTATATAGTTGAAGTATACTATATATAGAACTAAGCTTAGTACTGCGGCAATGTCTTTTGACTTAAGCCCAAGAATCGAATCAACTGTAATTACATAGGATCAGACATTACAGACTTGTGTAGTAATCTTGTGGAGTAGAATTGTACCCGTTCGGGTTAGATGTATAACCCCTGGTTGGCTTGGTAGCCTAGTTAGAGAGGAGATTTACGCTGCCATGCGGGGAGGTGTCGCCAATTTTCAGAGAATGTTCTACGATAAGATCTTGATGTTAATAAGTCACTTGTGGCCTTATAGGTTGAAGTACTACGTGTGGCGCGCTCTACTTGGCTTAAGGAGTAGCCACGGTTGGAAGTACTTGAGCATTTTGCTTTTAGTAGATACTCGTCGATAGGTTTGTGAACGTCTTCCTTTCTCTTGTAGCATGATATGTGTTAACTATGTAGTACGGTAGACGCATACGTACTAAATGTATTTGATTGGTGTAGAACATAAAAGTGTTATAACGGCTTTATGGGAAGTTGGTTATAACGGCTTTATGTTGGTAAGAAAATACATGTGGTTTTTAAAAGGTAATCAATTGAACTATAAGCGGCTTGTTATGTGTTAATAAAGAACTTGAAGTATTTCAAAAGAGTTTTGAATCATTTTGAAAGAAGAAGTAATACTTGGTTTTGAAAACTTAAGAGTTATACTAGCTTTATGGGAAGTTAGGTATAACGGCTTAAGAATGTTTTATCGATTTGAAATCGAATGTGTATCGACAAACCACAAATAAGTAATAAAGGGAAATGTTTTGATTAATTAAGTATTAATAAAACCAGAGCAACTTCCATCTGCATAGAAGCTAAGATGAGACAAAATGATATTTCCTAGATCATGGTTGTTGTAATAAGATTGTTATAAACAAGAATATCCTACTCACATATAAGGCTTATGTTTCTCAGATTGTTTAAAAGAAAATTATATTCTTAAATGAATAAGGCTATGAACCACGAAACCTTTCTAAAATAAGAAACGTGAACATTTGAAATTAGGCAAACTTGGACGTTTGGGAAGTAATGTTGTTACTTGATTTTACAAAGGTAAGAGTTTTGGTTTTCTTAAAAGGACGGTCACTCTATTTTATACTACGGGTATTGTGTGACTTATGTGAAAGAAACAGATCTTTTAAAGATTTAATGTGTGAAGTACTTTGGGGTTAGATACCCGAACTTGTTAGTAGAAAGCACCTTGTGTGAATAACTTGATTGTATCGGTTTGTGATAGCCTTATAATACTTTCTTGTTGATTTGAGAAGTAAACATGTTAGGATGCTACGTGTGTTAGTATCTTGTGATGTTAGTGTAAAGGGGTTTTCCCCTCGACTGCGCTTAAAGTTGTTTGACTATCAGCCGTTATGTTGGTATTGTACCACTCACCTTGACTTGTGTCCGAGGTTAAGCCGCTCCGACGCGGGGTAGACTCGGTGATGCAGGACCATGATTCGAGGATACCTCACGCGGTCGAGGGATCCATGCGGAACTACGGAGTTCCGTGTTAGTTTACGCCTTGTGGTCACGCGGTCTTTGTGGGCTACGCGGATCGCGAGTCGGGGCGATGCCGGGAGTAGCTACCCTCGATGCGGGTTATACCTCATGCGCCTATGAGGTTGGCCTATCCGAGTCGCGAGAGTTCGAGGGCTAGACGCGCACATTTGATATCTGCGGGCGAGTGACCACTTTTATCATGTGACGGTGCAGACAGATATCATGACACATTTTATGACCTTGTTGGTACCGCTGGTGTTAGTAGTCGGCTATGCCTTCGCATTTACCTCGCATCGCTTTATTAGGACACAGTGGACACGGTGTTCATGTGTATTCCTTGGTGTTTGTGTATCATAACCGCCGCATGGCGAGAAGGTATTCCACGCACGATTGATGTTGTGGGCGTGAGACCCATTGGTAAAATTGAGTGATGACGTGAGGCGTGAGTCACGACTTGACATATCGCTACTTATGGTGAAGCGTAGTTTGGTTATCATACATGTCTCTGCTTTGTATAGACTACTATGATTTCATTTCTGATTTATTTTCGTTTCACATACTTGGTACTGTTATCGACCTCCTTCGGGGCTGCGTTCATACCTGAGTAAAGGTACACCGCCATTGATCCTCACTCTTAGTGGTCACAGTCGGCGTGTGGGAAAGCTCCGTTTCTCGGAGGCTTATCGATGGTATAGTCCCTGTTGTTGTAGGTGTTTACATTCAGGTATGGCGGGCCCTGTCCCGCCATTGTTGTCGTATCATTTCTTAGAGTGTAGTACTGCAAGTTGTGGCGAGTTTGTAAAAGGAATTAAAACTGTTCATGTTGGAAAAATTGTTATTTATATATATGCCGAAAGGCAAGTTTTCTCAGTTATTGTTTCATATTTCATAATATGTCTCGTATTGTTTTATGTTCCGATTACTCTGATGTTGTATCACTAGGGTGCGGGGTAAGGCACTACCACGGGCCGAATCGGTCGTGACAAAAGATAAGCCTCGGAGAAACGGAGCTTCCAATCTGTTGAATCGTGATCCTATGGCGAGGATCAACAATCGCGGTGTACCTCTACTGGCGTGAACGCAGCCGAAGGAGGTCAGTACAACAGGTACCAAGTATGTGAAACTAAAAATACTGTAAATGAAATCATAGTAGTCTATATAAAGCAGGAGACATGTATGATAACCAAACTACAGTCCACAATAAGCAGTCACGTAAGTCAGGGACTCACGCCTTCAAGTCATCACTCAAATATAACTATGGGTCTCACGCCCTCAACATCAGTCATGCCCGTGGAATACCTTCCTCATTGCCGGCAGTCTATGATATAATAACACCAAGGAGTATACATAAACACCAGGTCCCACCTGAGTCATAAAACCGTACGGGGCAAGTATGAAGGCTAACTACCAGATACCAAAGCCGCATCATCAACTGACCGGGGCAAGTACGAAAGCCAACTACCAGATATCAAAGTCGTACTAACAATACTATACAACCAAACCACGAAGCTGACACGGGGCAAGTACGAAAGCCGACTACCAGGTACCAAGGCCGTGTCACGAGTCGACCGGGCAAGTACGAGGCTAACTACAGATACCAAGGTCAGTATCACGAGACTTCGCCACGGCCGATACGAAAGTACGAAAGCCAACTACGGATACCAAAGCAGTATCACGTGGCCGGCAAGTACGAGGGCTAACTACCGATACCAAGGCGTATCACGAGACTTCGCCACTAAACCGAGCGGGCAAGTGCGAAGGCTAACTACCAGATACCAAAGCCGAATCAGCCACGACTTCGGGGCAAGTACGAGAGCCAACTACCAGATACCAAAGCCGAATCAGTAAAACCTCATGGAGAGCTATTCCATGGAATAACACTATCAACAGAAGCGTACCCGTGGAATTCTCCGTCACTGCCGGTACATCCAAGTAAGATCATAACAAATCAGCCGGCCCTCCATTGAGAAACGCGGTGGTATAGAAATACAATACTAGCACGACAAGGCTATCACACGCAAACATAGGAAAGTTACACACAACTCAAGGTACTTTCATTTTATGCCAAAGTCCAGGTTTTAACCCCAAAGTACTACGTACGTTAAATTCTTTTTAAAGGATCCATTTCTTTTACAAAGGTCACCCGATACCCGTAGTATTAAAAATAGAGTGACTAACATTTTAAGTAGACCAAAACAACTTCCATACTTTCCTTTTTAAAATCAAGTAACAACATTCTTTTCCAAAGTTCAAGTTTGCCTAATTTCAAATATTCACGTCTCTTATTTTCGAAAGGTTTCGTAGTTCATAATCTTAATCACTTAATAACATAATCTCTTTTAAAACGATTGAGTAACGTATGCCTTATGTGTGAGTAGGTTACTCTTGTTTATAACAATCTTATTAAAGCAAAATGATCTAGGAAATGTAATACAATCTTGTCTTATCTTAGCTTCTATGCAGATGGAGGTTTCTACTGGTTTTAATATAATTACTTAATTGTCAATACATTTTCCTTTATTAACGCTGCAGTGGTTCGTTCGATACTTATTCTCATTTCCGAAATCAGTAAAACATTATTCTTTTAAAGACCAAATACTCATTACTCACGAATGAGGTTTCACACTTTTTAATAAAATTCATATCAATTCAATTAAGTCAAGTCTCTTATCTTTTAAGATCAATAAACCATTATTTTTATCTCTTAAGACGTTATACCTAACTTCCCATAAAGCTAGTATAACTCTTAAGCTTTCAAAACCAAGTATTACTCTTCTTTCAAAACGATTCTTAATTCTTTTGAAATACTTCAAGATTCTTTATTATTTAAAACTCAAGTCAAAAGACATCAAGTAAAACCACGTTCAGTTAACATACGACGTCACCGTACTATATATATATTCTTTTAAAATATCATTCTCAAGAGGATAGGAGAATCACATACCTCGCGACGACATCGACAATTAGCAAATAGCTCCAAAGCATCAGTAATCCTGCTAGCCTTTTCCACCCTTCCGAGTAGAATACGCTACTTGCGATTTCAACCTATAACGGTCATATAAGTCTATCAACGTCTAGACTACTCAGAATGATTCTAGATACAAGATTCCTTATTCTATGGAAAATTTGGGCAGACTTCCTACCCGCCAAACTACACAAGTCTCATCAGAATACACCCCATGTAAGTCTGCGGTTCTCTTCTTATATACCATCCTTATATACGTCTTATACTCAATTCTTATACTACTACAGTATGTAATTTCCAATTACAATAGAAGGGTAAGAGTATTTACCTCGATAAGCCCAAAATTATCCAAGTTAAAAAGTCGATCCTGAGCAAGGTTTAGCTCCTAATCTGCACGCTCCAATACGCTCCAAGAAACCCTTAGAAGTTCTACACAACTTCTACTTAATACTTCAACCTACTATGAAGATTTTTCCCCAGGGTTTCGTTTAGTGACTAAAGGAAGTATAGTAGTATTTCTAGGCTTTTAGTATAGAGGTCACTTTGGAATACTACAAGGTATTTGGGCCAAGGTATTTGGGATTTATACAACAATACTTGGAGAAGTATTTTTCTACCAAGGGAGGGGTATTTCATGAAAACAACTAGGCCAGGGGCGGGGGGTGTACGTCGGCCGAGGGCCACTCAACGGGGGAGGGTGGCTTCGACGAAATTTCACTAAGGGGGAGAGGGATTTTTGCCTTGGAATTTATTAAGTGAGGATGAAGAAATAGTCTTGCATTAGAGGGGTATTTATAGGACATTCAATGGCCAAGATTAAGCCAAGTGGTGGGCAAGTGTAGGGTGAAGATTTGGACATGTGTTTGTGGGCCCCACTTGCTCATCTACTACACAAAATATCTACAAAAATATCCTACCAACTCCTTGACCAAAAATCAACACAAAAAACGTGCCAAGAACTCCCATGGCTTTGCCGTCCACTTGAGGGCCAAGTGTCGCCCTCTCGTTGGTCCAAAATATTTCATCTCTCGGAAAAATCCGCAAAAATAATAAATGACATAGCCGTAATTTTCCCTTCGCAAAGTTTGGAAAATGTTTCGTCGGACAACGATTCTTTTTGGTAGCTGTGCACAAAATTTCGTCCCTTATGCCTACTTAAGGCTAAAAACTTTTGTACGTACGCCCTCACGTACATACTCTGGAAATACGGGGTATAACAGGTCCAAAGTAGATACGGTCCAAAGTAGATACGGTCCTTAAGTTGGGGTCCTTGGCCAACTTTTACAATTTTACTTATCCAATTACTTCATTAGTCCTTCAACTTATATTCCAATCTTTATATAAGTTATAGTTTCTTTGTTGTTAACTTCTTAGCAAGTAATGGATACATTTTTACCATTTTAATGGCTAATATGCCAATTCTCCTTTTAACATCTTAACAAGATCCAAATCTTTCCTTTTATCTTATAGTCCATAATATACTTCCAATATATGTATAATATCCAATATACATAATAATCAACTTCACAAAGAGGTTAAGGTTCATTACCTCAATAATAGCCCAACAATATCCAAGAACTTAAAGTCGTTCCAAAGCAAGTCTTAGCTCCAAATCTTTGTGCTCCAAACCACCACAAGTCACCCTTAGAAGTTCCCAACTAACTTCTCTTCAAGAATTAACTCCAAAAAGTGAAGAACACTTAGGCTTCAAAACTGCCCACTCTCGGCTTTGTGAGGATTTTTGGGGCTAGGGGTGTGAAATCTTGTCTAACTCTTGGTTAATAATATTCCTAATACATTAAGGAAGAACACTTATAATTTTAAGAATATTTTTGGACAACATTTGGCTAGGTGAGGGGGCAATTGACGAGAGAAAAATAAGAAGGAGGGAGAGGGAAATATTTTCAAGTCTTGAAATATACTATGTGTGGAAGATTTTCATCAACTAAAGGGGTTTATATAGTACAACCAAGGGTTAGGATTAAAACATGTGTATGGTATAGATTGTTTGTGTAGGTTCCTTTCTCAACTTGTCCTACAAAAGCCATGCAAGACTTTGACCATTTGACTTGCCCACTAATTGCCCCAAAACCGTGTACTACCATGCAAAAGCCATGCAAGACTTTTGGCCACTTGTCTTGCCCACTAACTTGGAAAAAATCGTCCAACATGGCTCTTGGGGTGACACATGTCGCCCTCCTATTGGTCCAAAATATTTTATCTCTCGGAAAAATTCCATAATCGTAAAAAAAATATTGAAAACGTAAAATTTCCTTCACAAGGTTCGGAATAAGTTTCCGTCGGAAAACAATTCTTTCATTCTTACCCTAATTAGGGTTTATACATAAGAACGTACGTCCTTACATTTACTCCGGAACTACGGGGTATAACATTAAGACTATAAGCCTTGAGTTTATAAGTGGAAATGACTTGATTTAAAAAGTATGGCTTCTTGATTTATTTCAAAAGATAAGAAGATTGATTTCAAAAGAGTATGTAATTTGAGTTTTAAAAAGAAGAAATTTATTGATTTCAAAGAGAAGGTGTGGCATGATTCTTTTATAAGTATGCATGTACGTAGTAATTTTGGGTTTAGTTTTCCTAATGTAATAAGAAATAAAAGTGTCTTAAGTTCTCTAAAATGAAAGGTTGTTATAATAGCTTTATGGGAAGTTGTTATAACGACTTAAGAAGAAGTGAAAAGATGGTTTAAAATGTTATGTAAGGAGAATTACACCGTGTCCCGCAAACGGGCCGGGTTACGTTATATAAGAAAAATTACACCGTGTCCCGCAAATGGGTCGGGTTACGTTATGTAAGGAGAGTTACACCGGGTCCCGCAAAATAGGTCTGGTTATGTTATGTAATACACCGAGCCTACACATAGGTCGGGCTATGTTATGAGATACACCGAGCCTACACATAGGCCGAGTTACGCCATATTACACCGCGCCCCAAAATGGGCCGGGTTACGTCATTTTACACCGAGCCCAGAGAGGGTTATGCTTCTGATTCCACAAGACACGAGCCCCACAGGCGGGCGCGTTGCTTCTGATTCCACAAGACACCGAGCCCCACAGTGCGGAAGTAATGTTGCTGATTCCATAGTACCTGAGCCCCACAAAGCGCGGGTTATGCTACATATTTCACAGTACACCGAGCCCCACAGGCGGGCTGGGTTATGCTACAGATTCCACAGTACACCGAGCCCCACAGGCGGGCCGGGTTATGCTACAGATTCCACAGTACACCGAGCCCTACAGGTGGGTCGGGTTATGTCACATGATTCATCAGTACACTGTGTCCCGCAAATAGGTCGGGTTACATTATCACGTATGGATAATCAAAGCAAGCTCCAAAATAAGAAGTCCCTCCATAAAGGGCCGGATTATGTTATGTAAGTTATGTGGAAAAGAACGTGATCGAATTCTTAAGTATGTATGTAAGAATATGATGTTAATTCTTATGGAAAGAAGGAAAAGAACGACTAATGTACGATTGATTTCATGAGTTAAATGGCACGGTAGGATCTGGTACTAATATTTTATACTTGCCTCTGTCATTCTTTTATAAAATTATGATTTGATTACTGTACCTATTTATGTTCCATACTCGGTACCTGTTGTACTGACCCCCTTCGGGGGGCTGCGTTCATGCCCGTAGGTATTAGGTACCTAGGTTAGTGATCCTCGTTCTTAGGATCTCTGTTCAGTTTTTGGGAATAAGCTCCATTCACTCCGGAGGCTTATCTTTTGGATACAGATTCCTGTTGATGTAGATTATGTATATTCAAGGGTATGGCGGGGCACTGTCCTATCACAGTGCTTATGTCAAAATTCTTAGAGGTCTGTAGTCATATATTGTGGGTCGGTTTGTAAAGAAGAAGGATGTAACTGCTTTTGGTTATGTATATATATATATATGTCTAGGGAGGTAGCCTTATCGGCTAGTCTGTTGTTTATTTCCTGTTAATATACGTTATGAGTTTCATGTATGTTCCGCTGATTTTCTCTGATGTATACCTGTAAGGGTGCCCAGGTAGGGCACCAGTCGCGGGCCCGAGGTCGGGTTGTGACACTTATACTTAAGAGTTCTGTCTTTTGACAAATCGAACAACCGCTTTTTTTTAGAGGAAATGCCTTCCTTAATTCTCACCAAGGAGGGATCGTCAAATTTTCGTGCCTTCACTTTTGCCACTAGGGAAGATTTAGCTGCATTCTAAACTTTGGCACCGCCGTCGCCTGCATCAATCACTCAGACATTTAGACTGGTCAACTAATACAAATCCTTTGACATTTCCAACTTCTCGACTCAGGCCACAACGTTTTCCTTGCCTGTGTGATATAAAATATCCACATCATAAACCTTTTGAAGTTCAAGCTATATTAACGGCCTCATATTCAATTATTTCTGTTTGAAAATTTATGCAAGCTCTTATGGTCGGTAAATATATCAACATGGACTCCATACATGTAATGATGCCATATCTTCAAAGAGAATACAACAACCTCTAACTCAATATTTCCTTAGTTGTTTTGAAGAATACGCAATAACATTGCCATGCTGTATTAGAATACAACACAATCCCACTCTGGAAGCACCATAATATACAACACAACCCTCAGACCCCTCAGAAGTGCTAGAACATATGTTGATGTTAACCTACTCTTTAACTCCTGGAAACTTTTCTCGCAAGTGTTTGACCATTAAAATTTAGTTGCCTTATGCGTCAATTTTGTCAGTGGAGCGACAATACAAGAGAAATTCTCTAAAAATATCCGATAGTAACCTGCTAAGCCCAAGAAACTACACACCTCAATAGTAGTTGTGGGTCTCGACCAATTCTTTAATGCTTCAATCTTCTGACCATCCACTTTGATGCCTTTATCTGACACTATATGACCCAAGAAAGCCACCGAGTTCAACCAGAACTCACATTTAGAGAACTTAGCATACAATTGTGATCTTGTAGCGTCTGTATAACTGCTCTTAAATGATCTGTGTGCTCTGCTTCTGATCGGGAGTGTTCAAAAATATCACCGATAAATACTATCATAAAGATATCTAAAAATGGCATGAACACCCGATTCATCAGATCCATAAAAGTCGATGGTGCGTTATTCAAACCGAATGACATAACAAGAAACTCATAGTGGCTATATCTGGTCCGAAAAGTTGTCTTTAGAAAATTATCATTAAATATCAAGACTTGAGATCGATCTTTGATAAGTACTTGGCACCTTGCAATTTATCAAACATATCATCAATCTTGGGAAGTGGGTTTTTATTCTTAATAGTCACATTGTTCAGCTGACAGTAATCAATGCACATTCTCAATGAATCATCCTTTTTACAAATGAATAACACTGGTGCGCCATACGGTGAAGAACTGGACCTGATAAAGCCCTTCTCCAATAAGTCCTTCAGTTGCGCTTTCAATTCCTGAACTGGACCTGAAGAACTGAAGCTGCTAATCTAGGAATCAATGCTTCTTTGGGTTCATCATCTGGTGAACGACCCGCCAGGGTCCCTAACCCTGCTGCTACTGAGGTCAATGTTGAGGCTGATCATGACAATGGAAATTAAAAACCATCTCCTACTCCACTTTCTCTTGTAACCCTTGTTGAAGGTGTAACTGTTATTGGATCGATGTAGGTTACGATATAAATGCTCACCACTCTGGTGGCATCCCAACAATAATATGGGGGTGCAAATCTGACACTTAGTGGGGGAGGAAGACTTAAGCACTTCTGGGGCTGAATCCACCCAAGTTATTTGGTTCAAGAGAAGAGGATTATCCCTAGTACTTTATGGATGATACTTTCAAGACCCTAAGGGAAATGAATTCCCATGATTCTGAAGTTGTGGAATTCACAACATATCAGTTGAATGATGTTTGAAATGTGGGAGGCTGAGTGAGGTATCAATGCTCCGGCTCCTACTTTGCCTGAATTCGATGGGGCATTTATGGAGAGGTTTTATCTGATAAGGAGCGGTTTTCTTTACTAATAAATTTGAGAAAATTGAGTAGGGCACTATGTCTATTCGTGAGTATAGTTTAAAGCTTACCTATCTGGCAAGATACGCTATGTACATGATTGCGACTGACAAATATAAGTTGACCAGGTTTGTGTATGGTCTGACGCCACATATTAAGACTTAATGTGCTACTTCTATTATGTCTCCTACTTGTAAATTTTCATCCTAGTTGATTTCTCTAAACAGCAAGAGAAATGGAATGGTGAAGAAAGGTTAGAAAATGGAACAAAGTAAAAAGGCCTGATCTGCGGGTGGTTTCAATATTTTGCATAATGGGGAAGAAAGGAGATGGTATAATGCACCTGATCAGTTTGTTTATCAATATAATGTTGGTGTCCCATCAGGTGGACAGGGGTGGAAGAGTGATAATAGAAAAAGGTATTCTCAAGGTGGAGATCGACATTCATCTGGTTGGAAGGATCGTGTTTATCATCATTGTAGGAATCATATCAAAAAAGATTGCAGGAAGTGGCTATGTGAAATGGCTAACTCTTCTGGATAGAGGAATAATCCATCTGATGGTAATGCTAACAACACCCTTAATTCTCAAGGCAATAGGGCTGGTAAAGTGGTTGCTAACACCGCTAATGGGGGACAAGCTCGACTTTATGGTTTGACTCGTAGAGAGGTGGCTGAAGCCTCTGATGTTGTGGTCACATGTATGCTAAATATTTGATCTCTTGTAGCGTATTTTCTTATCGATCCAGGTTCGACTTTTTTTAAGTAACTTTGAATTTTGCCCTTCATTTTAGTGTAAAATCTAAACCATTTTTAGAACCCTTTTGTATGAATACCCGTGCTAGTGTCCTCGTTATTGCTTCTAAAATATATAAAGGTTGTGTAGTTATAGTTAAGGGTCATAAGACTATTTCTGATTTGATTGAATTAGAATGGTGAACTTTGGGTATGATTATAGGGATACACTGGTTTTCCAAGTGTTATGCAACTCTGGCTTGCCAATCCAAAATAGTTAGGTTTGAATTTCTTGATGAACATGTTATCGAAAGGAATGATATAGCTAAGTCTCAGGGTAGATTTATTTCTTATCTTAAGGCTTGTAAGATGACCTCGATTTGGTGAAGTTACAATATAGTTGTCGTTAATGATACTCAGGCCATAATACCATCACTTATTCCTTGTCCCAGGTATGTATTGAACCTTCGTTTTATCGAATTCTTGTGAAATTTTAGACTAAAGATATGAATTTCTTAGTTTTGTTTATGCTTGAATGAAATAGTTGTGGGAGTCCCTCTGAGGACCATGTGGTTATTTTTTAGTCAATAGATTATATTTGGTCTTTGGGGAATAGCTCGTTTTGCAAAGAGACTATTAATTTCGAAAGTTTGAAGTTTAGTGAAAATCTTAGGCCATGACTTTCATTCGGGGGCGAATGATCCTGAGAGAAGGATAATGTAACTCTATGTGAATATGGATTAGGTGTAAATAAATTAAATGAGTGTTGATGTGTTATATTTTAGTTATGTGAATCCTTTCGGGATGAATTCAGGTAATAAATAGTCATTTTGAAGTCAAACCAAATGTGAAGTTCATAGGAGTTCTTAAATTCGTCTAAGTCTGAGGTAGTCCTCACTAATGTCAAGTTCTACTGGACTGATATGCCCTGCAGATGGCATATGTGACCGCATATGCGACATATTGTTTGGATGCATTTAGACTCAAAATGTTTATGCATTCTGTTTAGATATGTGATGGGAAATGCTCTAGCATATGGGGATATGCGGGCGGAATAGCCCCACCTATAAAAAACCCAAAACGTGAAATATCCTTAGATTTTTCATCTCACTTAGTTTTGGCTGAGCTTTTCAGAGGAAACAACCCTAGGACTTCCCTAGAACACCTAAGGTAAGTTCTTAATCAATTCTCATCAATACTACATCAACCCAACATCAAAATCATTACTCTTTAACACTAGTTCATCTTCCCAAACCCAAATTCTTGAGAACTAATCAATTCCTTAAGCTTGGGCTTAATCAATTCCCAAGGGTTTGGTTGGATCACACAAGTTCCAACGTCCACTTGCACCAAGGGGGGGTCCTTAAGCTTGGTCTTATCTAGGTCACACAAGTCCTAACCAAACTTACACCTAAGGGACCTTAAATTGGGTTTAACTAGGTCACACAAGTCCTAGCTTCAACTTACACTAAGGAGTTGGTTCACATAGGAACCGAAGGCCCACAAAAGGACCAACTAAGGTAGACAACACACAAGTTGAATAACTTAGCAATTGAGTAAAACACGAGTTTTTATATTCATCAACTCTTACTTTTTACAACATCCTAAGGGTCCTTTTATCGTAATACATGGACCTTTCTAGAATACAAATTAAGAGACAAAAACTACTTGAACCTTTCAGCCAAGTATGGACAAGTGGGAAGGGTCTCGACTTGCTTAGGGAACAAGGAAGTTCTCGGTCTCAACTCCATCAATGGGAAAGGTTTCAGTTTTACTTGGGAACAAGGATGAACCAATTCTCTTTCACACCCCTTTGTAGTTCCCATGTAGAAGAATGCATGAACTTGGCTCCTCAAAAATCTCATCTTCTTGGAATATGTTTGGAAGCTTCCATTCCTTGCATATGTCCTTGGCTGAATGTAGATGGAAGATCATTTCGACCACCCCTTCATATTATTTGTGTCTTCCACGTAGCCAAATACATGAATTATCTTCTTGGAAGCCTCAACTTCTAGATCATTCTTATCCATTTGTCACCTTCGGCAATCCTCTTTACACGGCCTAGACACATGGCATAGTCACACGGCCTAGTCATCTCATCCCCTTACATATTTGTCCTATTCACTTTGTCATACATGGTATATTAACTATTTCCTAATAAGAACTAAAAGTTAATCTAAGAATTAAAGATAAGCTAAAAGGAAAACATGGTCTCGGCCAAGACCAACAAGAAGACCGAAAATAAATGACTTATTCTTAAAATCATTAAGTACAATCTTCAATCCCGCTCCATATTCCATGCCATTTTAAACATATTATCATCGAATGATCAATCATATTTGGAACACCGAGCTTATCACCTTAAGGATCAAATTGTAATTTTAAGCCCACGAGGATTTTTTACATCAGACTCCCATTCTTCAAAAGAATTTGCCCTTAAATTCTCATCGTTTAAGCATGAGGACACTTTAAAACATGTTGAACATTCATATTTGCCCAGAAGTTTTTCCTTGTACGAGCTATCTCGGAACTTGGTCACTAACTTGAAAGACCACACTTCAAATAGTTTACCCATTCGATCAAGGAGTCATAGGTCAAAAGATTGGGACGTGCACCTCCCAACTTCTTACTATAGGAAACAATGGGTCCTTCTTTTTGATTAGGTCAGTACCAATATCAACTACTCCGACCTCACATTCCGCTTCAAATAGTACCTCCGTGATAAGGGCAACAAATAAACCGTAATCTCGGATGGAATGATAATAGGAAGAATCCAATCCATATTCCAGATGACACTTGTGTTCTTGAACCCACTTTGGCTAGTTCCTACTTCGGATGGATTAATGTAAAGGCCCTCGAGCAATGCCTTGTGTTTTCGGACCACATAATTCTTGTGCATGAGACGTACGGAAGAGTTCGGGATGTAATATACACCAAATGACATCACATGCCATTTACACACGCCATGTTGGATCTTGATGACCACTTTTCGTTCAATTACCTTTTGGAACTTCATTAGTTAGGAACCGTCTCTCAAAGCCACCTTGGGAAGCAATTTCATTCAACCTAAATAGACATCCATTCTCGACATTAGAGAGTTCCTGTTACACCCCGTAAGTCCAGGACATTTTTAAGAGAATGTACGTAAGGAGCACAAGACTTGAAATTAGTACGAAAGGAAGAATTGTTTTTTCGACGGAAAATCTTCCGAACGTCGGAAAGGAAAAATGTTCGTTGAGGAGAATTGGGTTCTCAAAATGCATTAATTGAGGATTATGGAATGTATTATCATTATGGAAATTTGTTTTTATGGAGTTGGTCACGTGGGGCCCACCCGAGGAATTTTACGTTTTGTGGGACCCACGAGGGTTACGGAATTTTATGGACGAATGGGAGGGCGACACGTGGCACCCCTCCCCCACATGGTCTTGGAAGAAATTATGCAAGGGTAGTATGGTCATTGACCATGATAGAAGACCAAGTCTTACTAATTAAAGAGCTTGATATTGTTGACTAAGTCCAAGGGCCACTTGGCTTGATCTCTTCCATCCAAATCTAACATGTGTTATAATCTAGACCCTCCAATGTGTTATATAAGCATACTAGTAGTGCAAGACTTGATCATTCTATACTTAGAGAAAATTTCAAGAAACTTGTCTTGTTGTTCTTGTAGCTCTCGACTTTAGGCTATTATGGAAGACAAAATTTTGCAATTGTGGATCATAATTCACAAGACTTTAACCCAAGGTCCCTAAGGGTATTATAAGGATATCTCAATAGAAAGATTTAGGAAAAACGACGTTTTTACGTTAGTCGCAAGGCGAAACCCTAAGGTGTTCTTCAACTTTGAAGATAGAACTTGAAGAGAAGTTCTTCATGAGCTTCTAAGGAGTGCTTGGATCGGATTGGAACATAAGAAAAGGAGCTAAGAATTGCTAAGGAGTGACTTTGAATCATGGAAATTTTAAGGGCTTGTAAAGGTATAAATCTTGTCGTTTTAGCAATTAAAGATTTCTTATCATTGTAGTTATGGATATTAGCAAGCATGAGGTACATATTATGAAGTTTGATAAGTGTATTGGCTATTAGAACTCTAATCCGAAAACTAGCATGCTTAGCCCTTAAGATTACAATTCGATTTGATTATTAGTTTAAGTCGTCACATGTTATATAAAGAAGGAATTGTAGTTGTTAAAGTTGTTTATGACTATATAACATGTTGAACTAAGGACTTGGATTGAAAGGAATTGTAAGGAAATTGATATTGTTATGGATAGTGTTTTGTCGAAAATGTGCCTTAAGGAATTGACAGTTTATATTAATAGTGGGGCAGAATTTTACACGTCCTGTTAAGGCGTGTAATCCCCTTTGTATTTGCTGAATTGATTGAGCCTTAAATGTGGCGTTTGGTTACTGATTTTCGGCCTTGAAAAAGGTGGCAAAGTACGTAGAAACAAAGGAAGTGCTGCCCGATTTTCCGTAGGATTTGGTGACTTTACAAGTAGAATATTCTACGATTGAAGCTAGAGGTTAATGGACGTATTATGGCCATTATAGGTGGAAGTACTAAGAATAGCGTATTCTACTTGAAGGATGAAATAGCTATCAAGGTTGAAGTACTTTGGAACATTTTGCTATTTGTCGATAATCGTCGCGAGGTATGTGAACCTCTTCCTTCTTTTGACATGATTCTATGTATGGAATGTACATGTGGTATTATTTCATGTTTCCTTCTACTCTTAGAAGTTAAGAAGTATGTATATTGATTTACTCTATGTAAAGGTTATGTCTGAGTTATCCTAAGTTTTTACCAAGTCTTATGGGGGATGTTGGTAAGAGTCGTTAGGAGGCATTTGGAGCCAAGTTGACTTGGCTAATTTACGGCACGAATGAGAATAAGTATCGAACAAGCCATTGCAGCGTTAATAAAGGAAAATATAATGACAATAAATTATATTAAAACAAGTAGAATTCTCCATCTGCATAGAAGCTAAGATAAGACAAAATTGTATTACATTTTCTAGATCATGGCTGCTTTAATGAGATCATTATAAACAAGTATAACCTATTCACACATAGAAGGCATATGTTGCTTAATTTAAAGAGTTTACGTTATGAAGTGTTAAGACTATGAACTATGAATTCTAAAAAGGTTAAGAGACTTTATTTTTCAAGATATGAGACTTGATTTCTAAAGTACGAAACTTGATTCTAAAAGATAAGAGACTTGAAGTATTTTGAAAGTATACGATACTTGGTTTTCGAAAGTATAAGTCTCTTGGTTATAAAAAGAATGTATTTGCCTAAAGTATACAGTTAGTATAATGACTTTATGGGAAGTGGGTTATAATAGCTTTATGGAAAGTTAAAAGAGTGGTTTACTCTAAGTAATGATAAATGTTTGGAAATAAAGAAAGGCAAATGGATTTAAAAGCATCAATTTCTTAAGTTTTAAGGAAAGAAGTCGCTTGATTTAGAAGCCGAAAGATGTATTTCTAAAAGTGTAGTGACTTAGGTAAAATGTAAACAAGCCTTGATACTACGGGTGTTAGTATCTTGGGGTTTTATATTAAAAGGAGTCTTTTGAAAAGAATGTAAGCACGTAGTACTTTGGGTTAAATTCCAGGATTTTTATGTGTGAAACGAAAGTGCCATGAGTTTATAAAAAGGGAAGTCTAAAGGTTTAATGAACTTGCCTATGTTTGCTTGTGATAGCTTTGAGTGCAAGTATTATATGTTTACGTTGTCGTGACTCTCAGTTGGAGGTCACTGTTGTTGTAAGTTTACTTGGACGTACCGACGGTGATGTGGGATTCCACGGGTATGCTTCCATTATGATTGATCCTTGGACATGCTTATACGATGTGATTCCGGCATGACTGTGAGGCGGGTTAGATTCCTGATTTGTTTTATTACCCATGGCCACGCTTATACGATGAGGATTCCGGCATGCGACCATGATATGCGACTATTACTCCATGGGCTAGCTCCCATGAAGACATGTACCCACGATGAGGGATTCCGGGCATGTTATATTATTACTCCACGGCTAGCTCCCACGAAGACTGCACCACGATGAGGATTAGGGGGCACGTTATGTACGATTATTACTCCATGGACTAGCTCCCCATGAAGACATGTACCCACGATGAGGGTGTTATACCCCGTAGTTTCAGGGTATGTATGCGAGGACGTACGTACGAGAATACGACATTAAAATTGGAAAGGAAGAAGATGTGACTTTTCGGCGGAAAAGTTCCCGAATTTCGTGAAGGAAAAAGGTTCGTTAATGGGAATTGGATTCCCAGATTTGGTATTCGGTCTTCTTGGAATATTTGAGAATTATGGAATTTCATTTCCGGAATTGGTCACGTGGGGCCCACGGGAGAAATTTACGGTTTTGTGGGGCCCACTTTGTTTTCAAGATTTTGGCCTTTATGGATATTTTCGGAAGATGAAATATTTTGGACGAGTAGGAGGGCGACACGTGTCACCCCCTAGGTGGCCTTATGGCCGAAATGTGCTAGACAAGTGGCAAGACAAGTGGCCTTGTCTTGCAAGATATTTTAGTGTGGACAAGTGGCTTGTGGGACCCACACACACTTGTCCCCAATCTCAACCACACACTTGCCTTCATCCTAGCCCTTGGTTGTCCTATATATACACTACTAGTTGATGAAATTTTCCACACTTAACCATTTCAAGACTTGAACAAATACTCTCTCCCTTGCCTTGTGGTTTCGGCCATGACCTAATTCCTTGACCTAAATTTGTCCAACAATTCTTAAACTCTCAAGTGTTCTTCCCTAAGGTGTTAGGAAGATTGTGTACCAAGAGTTGGAAAATATTTCACACCCCTAGCCTTTTTTTCATGCCTTGGCCGAAAGTTGCTAGTTGGAAACCCTAAGTGTTCTTCACTTTTTGGACTTGATTCTTGAAGAGAAGTTGGTTAGGAGCTTCATGGGCTTGTATGGATTGGAATGTAAAGATTTGGAGCTAAGACTTGCTTGGAGCGACTTTAAGAACTTGGATATTCTTGGGCTATTTGAGGTAGTGAAACTTAAACCTCTTTGTGAATTGGTTATTATACATATATTATAAGTATATTATGGAATATATAATATATGGAGTAAAGTTTGGAAGGATTTGGATCTTGTTAAGTTGCTAATATGAAAATTGGCAAGAAAGCCACAAAATGGTAAAAACGTATCTTACTTGCTAAGAAGCTAATAACAAAGTAACTATAACTTATATTAAGATGGAATATAAGTTGGATGACTAATGAAGTAAGTGGATAAGTAAAATGGAAAAAGTTGGCCAAGGACCCCAACTTAAGGACTGTATTTACTTTGGACTGTATTTACATTGGACTGTATTTACATTTCTGTTAAGGGGAAGATTGTTCAATCGCGTTCCGTTTGGGCGTGTGATCCCCTTTTTAATTATTGTATTGTATCGTTAAGGGGAAGATTGTTAATCGCGTCCGTTTGGGCGTGTGATCCCCTTCTTTAAATTTCGGAAATGTTGCGCCTTAAATGTGGCATGTTGGTTCTCATTATCGTGCCTTGAAAAGGTGGAAAAGTATGTAAAAACGGGGGAAGTGCTGCCGAATTTTCCGTAGAATTAGAGGGCTTTTTATTGGTATAAGTCTTCAATGGTAAGTAAGGTTTGATAGAAGTACTATGACCATTTTAGGAGTGAAGTACTACGTGTGGCGTGATCTACTTGGCTTAAGGAGTAGCCGACGGGTTGAAGTACTTAGAGCGTTTTGCTAATTGTCGATAATCGTCACGAGGTATGTGAACCTCTTCCTATCTTTTCTAGCATGATTGTTGTGAACTATGTAGTACGGTAGACGTACGTGTGCTAAACGAGTTTTGGTTGATTTAAAACATAAGGTGTTATAATAGCTTTATGGGAAGTTAGTTATAACGATTTTATGTAGGTAAAAGAAAGGGGTTATTGATTTTAGAAGTTAAGAGACTTGATCTTAAAAGATAAAAGACTTAACTTATAAATGACGTTTTATGAAATGTTAAGGACTATGAATTTTATTGTGAAACCTCATTCGTGAGTAATGAGTACTTGGCTTTTAAAGAATAATGTTTTACTGATTTCGGAAATGAGAATAAGTATCGAACAAACCACTGCAGCGTTAATAAAGGAAAATGTATTGACTAATTAACTATATTAAAACCAGTAGAAACCTCCATCTGCATAGAAGCTAAGATAAGACAAAATTGTATTACATTTTCTAAGCTCATCATGGCTGCTTTAATAAGATTGTTATAAACAAGAATAACTACTCACACATAAGGCATATGTTACTCAATGGTTTTAAAAAGAGATTATGTTATTTGATTAAGACTATGAACATGAAATCTTGCAAAAATAAGAGACTTGAGTATTTGAAATTAGGCAACTTGAACTTTTGGAAAAAAAAATGTTGTTACTTGACTTTAAAAGGGGAAAATGTGTTGGTTTAAAATGAAGACATGGTATTGCCTTAATCTGTCTTAAAAGAGAGTTTAAATGTTATGGACGATTCTTTACCGAGTCCCATGGGATGGGCCGGGACATGTATTCCATACGATTCTTTACCGAGTCCCATGGGATGGGCCGGGACATGTATTTCATACGAGTCTTTACTGAGTCCCATGGGATGGGTCGGGACATGTATTCCATACGATTCTTTACCGAGTCCCATGGGATGGGCCGGGACATGTATTCCATACGATTCTTTACCGAGTCCCATGGGATGGGCCGGGACATGTATTCCATACGATCCTTTACCGAGTCCCATGGGATGGGCCGGGACATGTATTCCATACGATTCTCTACCGAGTCCCACGGGATGGGCGACACGATACCACACGATTCCACCTCGTGTCCTGGGATGGGCGAGACATGTTATACGATTACACGATTTATACCTAGATCGCCGGCGGTGAAGGAGTTCCACGGCATGAGGATGACTTTGAGGCGTGAGTCCTCGGCAACATATCGCTTTTATGTTGTGAATCGTAGTTTGGTTATCATACATGTCTCTGCTTTTATATTAGATCATGATTTCATTTACTGATATTTCGCCACATACTTGGTACTGTTGTCGACCTCGGCTGCGTTCATGCCGCAAGAGGTACATCGGTTGTGGATCCTCGCCATAGGATCACGTCATCAGCGGTTTGGGAAGCTCCGTTTCTCGAGGCTTATCTTTTGGTATAGTCCCTGTCATTGTAGGTACTTGTACATTCAGGGTATGGCGGTCTGTCCGTCATAGTTGTTGTTACACTCTTAGGTCTGTAATCTTGTGGGAAGGGTTGGGATTATGGAATCGTCGGTTTTATGTATATACATGAAGGTAACCGTTTTAGTTAGCTTTTTTTTATGTTGTCTCTTGTTTCTGTTTAAATTTTATTTCCGATTTTCTCGATGTTGTTATCACTAGGGTGCCAGGGGTAAGGCACCAGTCTCGGGCCCGAGATAGGGTCGTGCCAAAAGTGGTATCAGAGCAGTTAATCCTCGGAAAGTGTTTACAGACCGTGTCTAGTAGAGTCTTGATTATCGGTGTTGTGCACCACATCTATAATCGGAGGTGCAGGATATTTAGGATTGGTTTCTATTCTTCTCACTCGAGATCGTGCCTTAGAGCCGTGTTGTAAGTTGGACTCCTCCGCGTATTCTTATGTTCCGATTATGCCTCTACGCAGCGATGAGGCGCGAGGCAAGCGCGAGGAGGCTGAGTAAATGGCGCGGTCTCATCGAGGCCACAGCACGAGACGTCAAACCCGGCAAGGAAACGAGAGATGGGTTACAAGGAGATGGCCCAGGTATTGGCCAGGATAGTGGCACGGCACGAGGATAGGCCGGATCAGCAATCGTACCATTAGTACCGTAGTTCACCCGCGATCGGATAGTTTGAGATGCGGGACTTTTCGAGCCGCGACGCGAGTTTTATGGGTCGAGGCACGAGGATGATCCGCAGGAGTTCATCCGATTCTGCTGGATCATGAGAGTGATCAAGGCTTGAGACCGAGTCGGTGGTCTTAGGTTCGCATCGGCGCGTGATCTGCAATGATCGGTTTGATTCGTGGGAGCCGTCGGGGAGCATGCGCCTCGGCTATTTGGGACGAGTTCTCGGAGGCATTTCTCAGCCACTTCTTGCCTCCGCAGATGAGGAGGACGCGGGCCGACAGATTTCTGATGCTGAGACAGAGAGGGCGTACGGTCGGGAATACAACGTGGAGTTCGACTCATTGGCTCGGTATGTCCCTGCGTTAGTAGCTGATATGGAGGACAGAGTGCACCGCTACGACACCGGATCGATGACTACTTGGCGAGCTTGTTGGTGTAGCTCTTCACCGGGCATGGACATTGCCCGCACGCAGCTTATGACTTGGATGTGAGGAGCGGATGGGTCGGCGGAATGACCGAGATCAGCGAAGAGGCGAGAACAACAGGTCCTTTGGTAACTTTCGGCGGGCCGCTCAAAGAATGTTAGTTATGCACCTCCGCCAAGATGCAGTGGTCCTCGCCTTCGTGATCGTTCGGTATTCGTGAGCCGGTCGAGCTGTGGCTTCGTTCACGGTATACATAGGTTCTAGCGATCGGGTTCATGTTTCCCTCGCATTGCACGATGTGGCGCGCCATCCGTGGAATGTCGTCTTTTATCGGTGCTTGTTTTGCTGCGGCCGTCGGGGCCGTGACGAACCGCCCTAATAGGAAGGATGCGACAGAATGACTCGACCTCCGTCGATGGCGAGTTCATCGCCTTCTATAGCCATGCGCCCTGAAGGGTACGTTATGATAAAGAGTTCGAGTGTACGAGAAGGGTACGACGAGTAAGGGAAGAAGCGAGCATGTGTTAAGAACATAGATGTGATCATTTCTTTTGTAAAGATAAGGTACGAAGGGAGTATATTTTAGACCTCGGGTGGGAGCTTTTGTGATGCTAGAGGTGATTCCTTGTAGACTTGGATTTAAGTATTTACGCGTGTTATTCTGTGGCCATGTGTGGCATGATTGTTTTCGTAAGTATAGTAGTGAAGACTATACTGGCGCATGTATGTTTTGAGGCTTAGAAGGAACATTCGGGACGAATGTTTCTAAGGAGGGGAGAATGTTATACCCCGTATTTCCAGAGTATGTACGTGAGGGAATACGTATAAAAGTTTAAGCCTTAAGTAGGCAAAGGGACGAAATTTGTGCACAACTAGCGAAAAGAATTGTTTTCCGACGAAACGTTTTCCAAACTTTGCGAGGGGAAAATTACTGTTATACCCCGTATTTCCAGAGTATGTACGTAAGGACGTACGTGGAGAATTTGAGCCTTAAGTTAGGCTTTGGTTCGAAATTTGGGCACAAGTGCCGAATAGAGTCGTTTTCTGACGAAACGTTTCCACAGCTTACGTTGGGAAAATTCCGGCTATGTCATTTAGTATTTTTGCGAATTTTTCCGAGAGACGAAATGTTTTGGACCAATGGAGGTGACACTTGTCACCCTCCGGGCGTTGGGTTGGCTGATTGGGTCACGTTTCTATGGCCTATTGGCTCCTTGTTTTGGCCTTGTTTTGTGGCTTGTTTGGTGCCATGTTTTGTGCCTTGTTTTGTGGAGTAGGGTTTAGGGTGCACTTGGCTTAATCTTGTCCTTACACTTGCTATACACTTGGAAGGATCTTGGCCCTTGGTTGGCCTTTGGTTTTGCTATAAATACCCCCCTAAATGTGAAGACTTCATCCATTCCAAAAACTTCCAAGTTTTGAAACCCTCTCCTCCCCCTTTGTGTGCTCGAAACCGAGAGCCTTCCCCCTTTTCGTGTGGCCTTTGGCCGAGAACACCCCCTCCCCCTAGCCTAGTGTGCTAGCCGAGCCTACCCCCCCCCCCTTGGTAGAAAGTTGTCTTCCAAGTATTGTTATAATGCCCAAAATACCTTAGCCTTTACCTTGTTGTATTCCAAAAGTTACCTCTATACGTAGAGCAGGAATACTACCTTTTGTCCTTTTAGTCTCAAACCGAAACCCTAAGGAAATCTTCATAGTTGGTTGAAGTATTTGAGTAGAAGTTGGTTAAGAACTTCTAAGGGTTGTTTGGAGCGGATTGGAGCGTACGGAGTAGGAGCTAAACCTCGCTCAGGATCGACATTATAACTTGGATAATTTTGGGCTTATCGAGGTAAATATTCTTGTCCCCTTATTGTAATTGGAGATTACATGTTGTAGGAATATATAGTTGAAGTATACTATATGTAGAACTGAACTTTGTATTTGGCAATGTCTTTTGACTTAAGCCTGAAGAGTAAAGAAAAGAACTGAACTGTATTTACATAGGACTGTATTGCAGTAGACTTGTGTAGTATTGCTGAGTAGAATTGTACACGTCCGGTTAGATGTGTAAACCCCCACGGTTGGCTTGGTAGGCCTCGATAGAGGAGGAGATTTACTGTTGCGGGGGTAGTCTTCGAATTTTACGTAGAAATGGAACCTTGTGTTTTGAAGTTAATAGACGTTTGTGACCTTTCTAGGTGAAAGTACTAAGAGTAGCGTATTCTACTTGAGGAGTGGAAAGGGCTAGCAAGGTTGTAGTACTTGGAGCATTTTGCTTATTGTCGATACTCGTCGCGAGGTATGTGAACCTCTTCCTGTTATACCCCGTATTTCCAGAGTATGTACGTGGGGGACGTACGTAGAAATTTTCGAACTTCTTTAGGCTTGGCCGAATTCTTTTGTGCACAACACCCGGTTAGAGTCGTGTTTCTAAACGCGTTTTCACACTTTCGTAGGGAATTTCCGCTATGTCATTTATAATTTTTGCGGATTTTTCCGAGAGACGTAACATTTTGGACCAACAAGAGGCGACACTTGTCACCTACAATTGGTGAAGGTTGGCGACGAAATGGGCAGGATTGGCACGTTTTTTGTGTTGAATTGTGGTCAAGGGTTAGGTAGGATATTTTGTGTAGATGGATAAGGTTGCACATGGCTTAATCTTGGCCTTACACTTGCTATGCACTTGTCTTCATCTTGGCCATTGGTTGGCCTTCACTTGACCTATAAATACCCCCTTAGTTGATGAACTTTCTTCATCCAAAACTTGAGCAATCTACCTAAGTCTCAAAATACTGCCTCCCTCTTACTTACTTTCGTCCGCCACACTACCCCTTGAGAAGCCTTGGCAGAGGTCTACCCCCTAGCCTAGTTGTTTCGTATAATACCCTTGTTGTGGTATAGAAATACTCTCAAGTATTGTTATTATGCCCAAATACCTTGGCCCAAATACCTTGTAGTACTTTCCAAAGTACCCTTTTACAAAAGCCCAGAAAATACTATTATACTTTCCCTCAGTCACTAAAACGAAACACTAAGTAAATCTTCACCCGTAGTTGAAGTTATAGTAGAAGTTGGTTAGAACTTCTAAGGGTTGTTTGGAGTCGGAGCGCCTGAGTAGAGCTAAACCTTGCTCAGATCGACATTTAAACTCGGATAATTTTGGGCTTATCGAGGTAAACACTCTTGACCTTCTATTGTAATTGGAAATTACATGTTGTAGGAATATATAGTTGAAGTATACTATATATAGAACTGAACATTATAATTGTGCGGCAATGTCTTTTGACTTAAGCCTGAATAATACTTACGGCAATGTCTTGCGACTTAAGCCCGAATTTAAATAAGAGAAGCGAATCGTAATTACATGGGATCAGACTGAAGAGACTTGTGTAGCATTCTGTGTAGTAGAATTGTACACGTCCGGTCGGACGTTAACCCTCGGTTGGCTTGGTAGCCGCCTCGATAGAGAGGAGATTTACGCTGCGGGAGAGTCTTTGCCAATTTTCTAGAATATTCTACGTCGGGATCTAAAGATATTAATAGGCGCTTTGTGGCCTCTATAGGTTGTAGTACTACGTGTGGAGTGACCGCTTGACGAGAGTGTAGCCGGCGGTTTGAGGTACTGAGCGTTTTGCTATTAGTCGATAATCGTCGCGAGGTATGTGAACCTCTTTCTATCTCTTCTAGCATGATATGTGTGAACTATGTAGTACGGTGACGCATACGTGCTAAATTTATTTGATTGGTTTAAAACATAAAGTGTTATAACGGCTTTATGGGAAGTCGGTTATAACGACTTTATGTGGATAAGCAAATACTTGTGGTTTCAAAAGGTAATCGATTTGAATAATAAGCGCTTGATATGTGTTAATAAAGAACTTGAAGTATTTCAAAAGATTTATGAATCGTTTTGAAAGAATGAGTAGTACTTGGTTTTGAAAGCTTAAGAGTTATACTAGCTTTATGGGAAGTTAGGTATAACGGCTTAAGAATGTTTCTTGATTTGGAAATCGAATGTGTATCGACAAACCGCAGCGTTAATAAAAGGAAAATGTATTGACTAATGAAGTATTATTAAAACCAGAGAAACCTCCATCCGCATAAGCTAAGATGAGACAAAATGATATTACATTTCCTAGATCATGGTCGCTTAATGAGATTGATTATAAACAAGAATAACCTACTCACATATAAGACATATGTTTCTCAAAACGTTTAAAGGAGAATTATGTTTTAAAGGACTAAAACTATGAACTACGAAACCTTTTTCTAAAATGAGAAACTTGAGCATTGAAATTAGGCAAACTTGAGCGTTTGGAAAATAAGGTTGTTACTTGATTTTACAAAGGAAAGCATTTTGGTTTACTTAACAATGTTAGTCACTCAAATTTTATACTACGTATCGGGTGACCTTGTAAAAGAAATGGATCTTAAAAGGAATTTAACGGACGTAGTACTTTAAGGTTAAAATCCGACTTTGACATGAAATGAAAGTACCTTGAGTCGTGTGTAACTTGCTTATGCTTGTTGTTATGAAACTTGACCATGTTACGTGTAATAGCCTTGTTGTGCAAGAAGCGTGTTCTACTCGACACGGGTCATCCGAATGTATTTCACTTGACACGGTCATCCGAATGTATTTCACTTGATTACCAAGTCATCCGAATGTATCTCATCGATTACCGGTCATCCGAATGTATCTCACTTGATTACGGGTCATCCGAATGTGTTCTACTCGACACGTCATCCGAATGTATTTCACTTGACACGGGTCATCCGAATGTATTTCACTTGATTACGGGTCATCCGAATGTATCTCATCGGATTACCGGGTCATCCGAATGTATCTCACTTGATTACGGGTCATCCGAATGTGTTCTACTCGACACGGTCATCCGGAATGTATTTCACTTGATTCACGGGTCATCCAGAATGTATTTCACTCGACTACCGGTTCATCCGAATGTATATCATCGACTACCGGTTCATCCGAATGTATTTCATCGACTACCGTTCATCCGGAATGTATTCCACACGCTTATATTGGGTCCATAAGATGGGCCGAGACACGTTATACGATCACATAATTTGTACCTAGATCGCGGCGGTGAGGAAGAAGTTCCACGCATGAGGATGACTTTGAGGCGTGAGTCACGACTTGACATATCGCTTCTATGTCAGGAATCGTAGTTTGGTTATCATACATGTCTCTCGCTTTATATAGACTATTATGATTTCATTTACGATTTTTACGATTTCACATACTTGGTACTGCCAGATCGACTCCTTCGAGGCTGCGTTCATGCCGCAGTAAAAGGTACATCGGCCGTCGATCCCCGCTTTTAGGATCACCTTTCAACAGATTGGAAGCTCTTCCTTCTGAGGCTTATCATTGGTATGTTACCACAGTCCGTAGGTTCTTGTACATTCGTGGTACGTGGCCCCTGTCCGTCATAGTTGTATAAATTCTAGAGGTGCAGTGTAACCGCAAGGTGGTTTGTAAAGGATAATCGTCGGGTATTTATGTATATATGATGAAGGCAACTGCTTTGGTTGGCTTGTTTATTCATTTTGTCTCTAAATTCATGTTCATGTTTTATTTCCGTGATTTTTCTCTCGATGTTGTATCACTAGGGTGCCCGGTAAGGCACGACCACGCCCGGTTCGGTCGTGACAAAAGTGGTATCGAGCGATTAGTCCTCGGAAAGTGCTCTGCATCGTGTCTAGTAGAGTCTTGATTATCGTGTGTTGTGCACCACATCTATAATCGCGAGGTCGCAGGACATTTAGGATTAGTTTCCATTCTTCTCATTACGAGATCGTGCTCAGAGCCGTGTGATAAATGGACCCTCCGACGTATTCCTTTCCTTTGCCGATTATGCCTCCGCGTAAGGCAACCTGAGCCCGATGGGCAAGGCGATCGAGGAGTTGTTAGTGAGATACTGAGAGTACGAGGCGCAGCCGGCCAAGACTGAGACAAGATTCCGACGGCGGGTTTCGCGACGCCGCAAAGACCAAAGAGAGTTTAGAGCCGCAGCAGTTGGTGCCGAGACTACAAGACTGAGCCTCCATCCCACACTGGAGCCGATGAGACGGGTACAAGGAATGGCGATTAATGGCCGTGGTCGTGGCCGATATGAGATAGGCCGACGCAGCAGCCCATTCAAAGAAGACTGTAGTTCACCCCGAGCGCATTTGAGGCTACGGACTTCCGAGTTAGCCTCCGTTGTTCTATGGATCGAGAGCCGAGGACGACCTCGGGAGTTTATCCGACCTACAATGATCGCGAGAGTGATCCGAGCCTCGAGGCGCAGTCGGTGGTATTGGTTCGCATCACCGCGTGATCTGCAGATTGATCGGTTTGATTCGTGGAGTCGCCCCGGAAGAGCATGCACTTCAGCAGTTTGGGACGAGTTCTCGAGGGCATTTCTTGCACATTTCTTGCCTCCACGCAATGAGGGCTCGGCCGACGATTTTTGACGTTGAGGCGATCGCGACGGTTAGAGAGTACAATGTGAGTTCGACTCATTAGCTCGGTATGTTCCCGTCAGAGTAGCCGATATGGAGGATGAGTACACCGCCACGCCACCGGCCGACGATTACAGCGAGGCTTGTACGGTGTAGCTCTTCACCGCATGGACATTGCCCGCATGCAAGCTCATGCACTAGGATGTGAGGCACGGAGAGGTCGACGGAATGACCGAGATCGCCAGGAGGGCGTAACAGCAGGTCCTTTGGTAACTTTCGAGGCGACCGCCTGACAGCTAGCCTAGTTATGTACCTCCGCCAAGATGCAGTGGTCCTCCGCGCCTTGGTCGTTCGGGTATTCGAGAGCCGGTCGAGCTCCGTGGCTTCGTTCACGAGTTTACGTGAGTGCTAGCTGCCAGGATTCACGCCCTCGTGCACGATGCGGCAAACATCATCCCGAAATGTCGCTTTTTATCGGTGCTTGCTTCACCGCGCCATCGTGGCCATGTGGACGAGAGATCGCTTATAGGAGAGGTACCGCAGCTTGGCGCAGCCTTACCGGATCGATGGCGAGGTGTTCATCGCTTTCTAGCGCATACTCGCAGGCGCCTTATGATTAGAGTGGAGCGGTAGCTTCAGGTATATCCTTCACCATCTCGAGGCTTGTATGTTTTGAGGTTATGTTCATGTGTTAAGTGTTATGTTCGGATAGCGTTGTGCTCAAATGTGATTTAGGAACACAGTTGGGGAAAAAGGGTAAGCCCGGGGTGAGAAAATGATGAACCTTAGAATATTACGATTGAGACCTTAGATGTAAGCGCCGTCTCGAGTACAAGATTTTGCGAGTGATCCTTGTCGAGTGCATTTTATGCCTAGAAAATATTGTGTGATAAGTCTGGTTGGGTAAATGAAAGTGGTATCTTTCATGATGTGATTTAGCAAGGTTGTTCGGATCGAGAAACGAGAGTCGGCGTGACAAAGGCTCGGGTTGAGGACGTGTTGCGGTCAACCCGTAGCCCGAATGAGGTGGGTCAGCTCGGGTGGTCCCGCCAGCGGTAGGGTCACGAGGGTGCTAGGCCCAAGTTTAGATGACCATCGTATGAGTTCGTGGATATGTTCGACTGGCGGATCGTGAAGGCCTAAGTGGCCTTAGGAAGATCGAGGCTAGTAAGATAACCAAGTTGAGGTGGTGACTCAAGGTTTGGAGAACTAAAGTGATGATCAAGTGTGGTACGATTATCGGAAGAGTTCAAGAGTTCGAGAAGAGTACGACGAGTAAGGGTAGAGGCGAGCATGTATTGCGAGCATAGATTTGATCATTTCTTGTAAAGGAGAAGGTGCGAAGATGTATATTTTAGACCTCGTGTGTCGATGCGATCCGCACCATTTGTTGGGTCACGAGTGACACTAGAACCTCGCGCAAAGTGACAAAAGTTTGTGATGTTAGAGGTGTTTCCTCGTGGACTTGGATATAAGTATTTGCGCATGTGTTGTTTCGTGGCCAGTGGCGTTGGCAACTTATTGAAGAACTTTATCGTTATCCGTCTTGAGAAGGAACATTCGACGAATGTTTCGGCGAGGAGAATGTTATACCGTATTTCCGAGTATGTACGTGGGGGACGACGAAATTTTCGAACTTCTTTAGGCTCGAATTCTTTTGTGCACAACACCCTTAGAGTCGTTTTCGACTAAACGTTTTCACGCCTTTCGTAGGGAATTTCCGCTATGTCATTTATAATTTTTGGATTTTTCCGAGAGGCGTAACATTTTGGACCAACAAGAGGGCGACACTTATCACCCTCTAATTGGTGAAGGTTGGACGAAATGGGCAAGGATTGGCACGTTTTTTGTGTTGAATTGTGGTCAAGGGTTAGGTAGGATATTTTGTGTAGATGGATAAGGTTGCACATGGCTTAATCTTGGCCTTACACTTGCTATGCACTTGTCTTCATCTTGGCCATTGGTTGGCCTTCACTTGACCTATAAATACCCCCTTAGTTGATGAACTTTCTTCATCCAAAACTTGAGCAATCTACCTAAGTCTCAAAATACTCCCTCCCTCTTACTTACTTTCGTCCGCCACACTACCCCCCCCTTGAGAAGCCTTGGCCGAGAGGTCTACCCCCCCCCCCCTAGCCTAGTTGTTTTCGTATAATACCCCTTGTTGTGGTATAGAAACACTCTCCAAGTATTGTTATTATGCCCAAATACCTTGGCCCAAATACCTTGTAGTACTTTCCAAAGTACCCTTTTACAAAAGCCCATAAAATACTATTATACTTTCCTCACTACTAAAACGAAACCTAAGTAAATCTTCACCGTAGTTGAAGTTATAGTAGAAGTTGGTTAGAACTTCTAAGGGTTGTTTGGAGCTGGTCTGAGCGCCTGAGTAGAGAGCTAAACCTTGCTCAGATCGACATTTAAACTCGGATAATTTTGGGCTTATCGAGGTAAACACTCTTGACCTTCTATTGTAATTGGAAATTACATGTTGTAGGAATATATAGTTGAAGTATACTATATATAGAATGAACATTATAATTGTGCGCAATGTCTTTGACTTAAGCTCGAATAATACTTACGGCAATGTCTTGCGACTTAAGCTGAATTTAAATAAGAGAACCGAATCAGAATTACATAGGATCAGTATTACAAGAGACTTGTGTAGCATTGCGTGTAGTAGAATTGTACACGCCCGGTCAGACGATGTTAACCCTCGGTTGGCTTGGTAGCCGCCTCGATAGAGGAGGAGATTTACGCTGCATGGGGGAGGTGTCGCCAATTTTCTGAGAATATTCTACGCCGATCTAAAGATATTAATAGCGCTTTGTGGCCTCTATAGGTTGTAGTACTACGTGTGGGTGACCGCTGACCGAGAGTGTAGCCGAGCTTGAGGTACTTGGAGCGTTTGCTATTAGTCGATAATCGTCGCGAGGTATGTGAACCTCTTCCTATCTCTTCTAGCATGATATGTGAACTATGTAGTACGGTGACGATACGTGCTAAATGTATTTGATTGGTTTAAAATATAAAGTGTTATAACGGCTTTATGGGAAGTCGGTTATAAATTTTACGTGGATAAGCAAATACTTTGTGGTTTCAAAAGGTAATCGATTTGAATAATAACCGCTTGATATGTGTTAATAAAGAACTTGAAGTATTTCAAAAGATTTATGAATCGCTTTGAAAGAATGAGTAGTACTTGGTTTTGAAAGCTTAAGAGTTATACTAGCTTTATGGGAAGTTAGGTATAACGGCTTAAGAATGTTTTATCGATTTCGAAATCGAATGTGTATCGACAAACCGCAGCGTTAATAAAAGGAAAATGTATTGACTAATGAAGTATTATTAAAACCAAGAGAAACCTCCATCCGCATAAGCTAAGATGAGACAAAATGATATTACATTTCCTAGATCATGGTCGCTTAACGAGATTGATTATAAACAAGAATAACCTACTCACATATAAGACATATGTTTCTCAAAACGTTTAAAGGAGAATTATGTTTTAAAGGACTAAAACTATGAACTACTAAACCTTTTCTAAAATGAGAAACTCGAGCATTCAAATTAGGCAAACTCAACGCTTGGAAAATAAGGTTGTTACTTGATTTTACAAAGGAAAGCATTTTGGTTTACTTAACAATGTTAGTCACTCAAATTTTATACTACGTATCGGGTGACCTTTGTAAAAGAAATGGATCTTAAAAGGAATTTAACGGACGTAGTACTTTAAGGTTAAAATCCGACTTTGACATGAAATGAAAGTACCTTGAGTCGTGTAACTTGCTTATGCTTGTTGTTATGAAACTTGACCATGTTACGTGTAATAGCCTTGTTGTGCAAGAACGTGTTCTACTCGACACGGGTCATCCGAATGTATTTCACTTGACACGTCATCCGAATGTATCTCACTTGATTACCGGGTCATCCGGGAATGTATCTCACTGGATTACCGGGTCATCCGGGAATGTATCTCACTTGATTACCGGGTCATCCGGGAATGTGTTCTACTCGATAACCGGGTCATCCGGGAAGGTATTTCACTTGACACGGGTCATCCGGAATGTATTTCACTTGATTACCGGGTCATCCGAATGTGTTCTACTCGACACGGGTCATCCGAATGTATTTCACTTACACGGGTCATCCGAATGTATTTCACTCGACCACGGCTCATCCGAATGTATATCATCGACTACCGGCTCATCCGGAATGTATTTCATCGACTACGTTCATCCGGAATGTATTCCACACGCTTCTATATTGGGTCCATAAGATGGGCCGAGACCGTTATACGATCACATAATTTGTACCTAGATCACGGCAGTGGCGGAAGAAGTTCCACGGTAATGGTGGATGACTTTGAGGCGAGTCACGACTTGACATGATCGCTTCTATGTTGTGAATCGTAGTTTGTTATCATACATGTCTCCCGCTATATAGACTATTATGATTTCATTTACGATTTTACGCTTCACATACTGTACTCGCCAGATCGACTCCTGGGGCCGCTCACGCCGCAGTAAAAGGTACATCGCCGCCGATCCTCGCTTTAGGATCACCTAACAGATTGAAGCCCGCCTTTCGAGGCTTATCCTGTGCATGTCCGTTCGAGTCAGCAGGTTCTCTCATACATTCGGGGGTAAGCGGGGCCCCTGCCCCCCAGTTCTGTATAAAAAATTTAGAGAGTGCAGAGCATCAGCTGTGTGGTTTGTAAAAAGGAAAAGATATTCGGTCGGGTATGTATATATATATGATACGAAGGCAATTTTTAGTTGGGCTGCTCCGTGACACTTCCTATCTTTTCTAGCATGATTGTTGTGAACTATGTAGTACGGTAGACGTACGTGCTAAGTGATTTGGTTGGTTTAAAACATGTGGTGTTATAATAGCTTTATGGGAAGTTAGTTATAACGACCTTATGTAGTGAAAATGGTTTATCGATGTTAGAAGTTAAGAGACTTGATCTTATAAGATAAGAGACTTAACTTATTTGTTTTAATGTGATGTTGTGTGAAACCTCATTCGTGAGTAATGAGTACTGGTTTTTAAAGGGATAATGTTTTACTGATTTCGAATCGTAACGTGTATCGGCTGCACCATTGCAAATGCTAATAAAGGAAAATGTATTGAATAATGATGTATTGTATTAAAACCAAGTAAACCTCCATCCGCATAAGCTAAGATGAGACAAAATGATATTACATTTTCTAGATCACGGTCATTGTAATAAGATCGTTATAAACAAGAATAAACTACTCACATATATGACATATGTTACTCAATTGTTTTAAAAGAGATTAAGACTATGAGTTATAAAACCTTTCTAAAATAAGTGACTCGAGCATTTGAAAATGAGAAGCTTGAGTAATCAAAACTAGGCAAACCGAACTTAGGAAAAGAATGTTGTTACTTGATTTTGAAAAGGAATGGGTTGGTCATTCTAATACTACGTATAGGTGACTTTTATAAAAGTAATGGATCTCTTTAAAAGAACTTAACGTATGTAGTACTTTGGGGTTAAAACCCGACTTTGGCATAAAATGAAAGTACTTTGAGTTGTGTGAAACTTGCCTATGCTTGTTGTTGTGAAACTCGCCTATGCTTGTTGTTGTGAAACTTGCCTACGCTTGTGATTTATAGCCTTTGTGCAAGTGTGGTATTTCACGTTACCGCTCTCGACAGAGGCCACGACTTGTTGAGAACTTACTCGACGGCCGGGCGTGATGGAGAATTCCACGTATGTTTCCATTTTGATTATCGTCTTGTTGTTGATGTCACACGGACATGTCTACACCGACGCAGATTCCGGCACGCGCCACGCGCCGTTGATTACCCGATATATTGTTATTGTGGTTACACGGACACGTCTACACCGAGGTAGAATTCCGGCACGTGGCTACGCGCAGGTTGATCACCCCAGATATTATTGCTGATGTCACACGGACGGTCTACACCGAGGTAGAATTCCGGCACGCGCCGGGCATTGGTATTATTGTTGCATCACGGACATGTCTACACCGGCGCAGACTCCGGCACGCGCCACGACGCGAACATGATTGACGCGGCGGCGAGACCCATAGTTATATTTGAGTGATGACTGAGGCGTGAGTCCGATCGACATGATCGCTTATGTCGCGAATCGTAGTTTGGTTATCATACATGCCTCCCGCTTTATATAGACTAGTATGATTTCATTACGCATTTTTACGCCACATACTGTACTTGCCAGATCGACCTCCTTCGGGGCCGCTCACGCCGCAGTAGAGGTACATCGGCCGTGGATCCTCGCCTAGATCTCGCCAGCTTGGGAAGCTCCGCTTCTCCGAGGCTTATCTTTGCATGTGGTTCCCGAGTCAGAGGTTCTGTACATTCGTGGTATGGCGTGGCCCCGTCCCGCCATAGTTGTAAATCTTAGAGGTCCAGTAGTATCGTTGCGGTGGTTTGTAAAAGGATTAAACTGCTCGCTTTGTAAGAGTTGTATTTATATATGTTATCAGGTAACCGCTGGGGCCTGCTTTATGATCATATATCTTGTTTCTTGTTTAAAGTTTTATTTTCCGCCGGTTTTCTCTCGATTTTGTGTCACTAGGTGCCCGGATAAGACACCAAGAACGCCCCGGACGTCGTTACAAAAGTGGTATCGAGCGCTTAATCCTCTGAAAGTGTCTACGCATCGCGGTTCAGTAGTCTTGATTATCGATGTGTTGTGCACCACATCTATAATCGTGAGGTCGCAGGACATTTAGGATTGGTTTCATTCTTCTCATTCCGAGATCGCCTTAGAGCCGTGTTGTAAGTCGACCCTCCGACGTATCTCGCTTTTACCGCTTATGCCTCCGCCGCAAGGCAACCAGAGCCTCCGGCGGCAAGACACCGAGGGAACCGCTAGTGAGATACAGAGGAGTACGCAGGCGCAGCCCGCATACAAGACCGAGGTCAGGCTTCGACGGCGGGTTTCAGGAGCCGCCACCCAAAGAGGTTGGGAGCCGCAGAATGGCCGCCGAGACCGCAGCACCGAGCCTCCACCCCACAGGGGCGCAGGAGATGGGTTACGCGAGATGGTCGCTTGCCGCCGTGGTCGTGGCCAACATGAGGATAGGCCGACGCAGCAGCCTGGCCCAAAGAGCACCGTGGTTCACCCCGAGCAGATAGTTGAGGCTACGGACTTTCTCGAGTTGTAGCCCGCCGTAGTTTTACGGGTCGAGGCTCGAGGATGATCCGCAGGAGTTCATCCGGCAGCTATAGCCGATCACGCGGTGATCAAGGCCGAGACCGAGTTCGACCTTTGGTTCGACGGCCGCGCGTGATACCGCAAATGATCGGGTTTGATTCACTGAGCTTTCCCGGGAGAGCATGCACCTCCAGCAGCACGATGGATGAGTTTTCGGGCTTTCTCACTCACTTCTTGCCTCCGCACGATGCGAGGCACGCCGACATTTTTGATGCTTAGACAGAGCGCGCGCATTTGCTCGGAGTACAATGTGGAGTTCGACTCATCGTCCAGTGACGCCCCAAATGGTAGCTAGTATGGAGGATCGAGTGCACCGATATGTTACAGGCTCGATGATTACATGTCGAGGCATGTTCAGAGTAGCTCTTCACCGCATGGACATTGCCCGCACGCAGCTCACGACCGATGCGAGGCACGAGAGGTCGACGGAATGACCAAGATCGCCAGTAAGAGGCCGAACAACAGTGGTCCTTTGGACTTTCGAGGCGGACCGCCTCAAAGAAGATACTAGTTTTGTACCTCCGCCAGCAGAGTGGTCCTCCACAACCTTCAGAGTATTCGGAGCAGTCGTGGCTCCGGGTTCAGTTTCCGCGGAAGTGCGGT
Source organism: Przewalskia tangutica (assembly GCA_029844215.1). Taxonomy (NCBI): domain Eukaryota; kingdom Viridiplantae; phylum Streptophyta; class Magnoliopsida; order Solanales; family Solanaceae; genus Przewalskia; species Przewalskia tangutica. Next base: position 109,786,635 of record CM056721.1, read on the forward strand.
TGTTGGGATGCGTCACCCCTACCTCGCGTGGTCGATGTGGTAGACCGCATTTCGGGAGTGTCGCGTGCCAGTGAGCTTGTTATTTTTGGCGAAGCAGGCCATTTTGCGAGGAATCGTCCACTGGCGGTAGCACGGATGTTACGACTCACCTACCAGATCGCTGGGTTCATCGCTTTCATAGCATACACCGCAGGCGTGCCTATGATTAGAGTGAGCGGTAGCTTCTGTATATCCTTAACCTCTAGAGTTTTGGTATGCTTGTTATGATGGTCTCATTATTATGTGCTATGTACGAATAGCGTTGTGTTAATTGTGAGTTAGAAAACATGCTTAGTTGGGAGGATACGATGGCATGGTAAGTGTGAACCTTAGACTATGTCACGACCGAGACCTGTGGGTGCGTCGCCTTGAGTTAAAGATTTATTTTATGTTTGACCCTTATCGAGTAGTAGTATACGTGGGATTTATTTGTGTGATAAGTCCGTGGGTAGTGTGAGATGGAAGTGGTAGCTTTTCATGATGTGAATTAGTAAGATTGTTCCGGATCGGGAACAAGAGTTTGGCGCGTTGGGGCCTGCCGAGGACCATTTATGCGTCAACCAGAACCCGCCAGCGGGCCGCTCGTGGTCCGCCAGTGGTAGGGTCACGAGGATGCTAGGCCCAAGTTTGTATGACCATCGTATGAGTTGGTGGATATGTTCACCGTAAGCGGATCGCGAGGCCGAACGCCTTAGAGAAGATCGAAGTTAGTAAGATGACCAAGTTTGAGGTAGTGACTCCAAGGGTTGGAAACAAGCGTTGACAAGTGTGCATGATACTAGAAAGAGTTCGAGTATTCGAGAAGCGGTACAACAAGATAGGGGTAAAGTGAACGTGTGTGATCGCTTTTTTGTGAAATGGGTGTGAAGGAGTATATTTTAGACCTCGTGTAAGTGGGTTTTGTGATGATTGAGGTGTTTCCTCGCTGACCGGGTTTAAGTATCAGCGCTTGTTATTTTTATGGCCAGCGTGGCATGATTATTTTCGCACAGATAGCAATGAAGGCTATACTAGCGCATGTTTGTGTTGAGACTTGAGAAGGAACATTCGACGAATGTTTCTGGCGAGGAAAATCGTTATACCCAGATTTGCAGTATGCACGCAAGGACGCACGTGGAGAATTTGAGCCTTAAGTTAGGCTTTGTTCGAAATTTGGGCACAAGTGCCGAAGAGTCGCTTTTCCGACTAAACGCTTCCATAAATTTACGCTGGGAAAATTCGCTATGTCATTTAGTATTTTTGCGAATTTTTCCGAGAGACGAAATGTTTTGGATCAACGAGGTGACACTTGTCACCCCTGCCGGGCGCTTGGGCCGATTGGGTCACGCTTTCATGGCCTATCGCTTTGTTTTGGCCTTGTTTTGTGGCTTGTTTGGTGCCATGTTTTGTGCATTGTTTTGTGGAGTAGGTTTAGGTGCACTTGGCTTAATCTTGTCCTTACACTTGCTATACACTTGGAAGGATCTTCGCCCTGGTCGCCTTTGGTTTTGCTATAAATACCCCTAAATGTGAAGACTTCATCCATTCCAAAAACTTCCAAGTCTTGAAACCCTCTCCTCCCCTTTGTGAGCTCTAAACCGAGAGCCTTCCTCCCCTTTTCGTGGCCTTGGCCGAGAACACCCTCCCCTAGCCTAGTGTGCTAGCCGAGCCTACCCCCCCCCCCTTGGTAGAAAGTTGTCTTCCAAGTATTGTTATAATGCCCAAAATACCTTAGCCTTTACCTTGTAGTATTCCAAAAGTTACCTCTATACGTAGAGCCCTAAATACTACCTTTGTCCTTTTAGTCTCAAACCGAAACCCTAAGGAAATCTTCATAGTTGGTTGAAGTATTTGAGCAGAAGTTGGTTAGAACTTCTGGCGGTTGTTTGAGCGTCGGAGCACTGAGTAGAGCTAAACTTGCTCAGGATCGACATTATAACTTGGATAATTTTGGGCTTATCGAGGTAAATATTCTTGTCCCTTATTGTAATAGAGATTACATGTCAGTAGAATATATAGTCAAGTATACTATATGTAATCGAACTTTGTATTTGGCAATGTCTTTTGACTTAAGCCCAAGAGTAAAGAAAAGAATCGAATCAGATTTACATAGATCGTATTGCAAAGAGACTTGTGTAAGTATCGAGTAGAATTGTACACGCCCATTAGATCGTAAACCCCCTGGTTGGCTTGGTAGCTACCGATAGAGAGGAGATTTACGCTCATGTGCAGGGACGCCGAATTTTCTGTAGAGAAATGGAACCTTGTGTTTTGAAGTTAATAGACGCTTGGACCTTTCTAGGTGAAAGTACTAAGAGTAGCGATTCTACTCGGCGAGTGGCGGCCAGTGCGTTGTAGTACTTGAGCATTTTGCTTATCGTCGATACTCGCCGCGAGGTATGTGAACCTCTTCCTATCTTTTCTAGCATGATTGTCAGAACTATGTAAAGACGTAGACGCATACGTGCTAAGTGATTTGTTGGTTTAAACATAGGGTGTTATAATAGCTTTACGGGAAGTTAGTTATAACGACCTTACGTAGGTGAAAATGGTTTATCGATGTTAGAAGTTAAGAGACTTGATCTTATAAGATAAGAGACTTAACTTATTTGTTTTAATGTGGATGTTTGTGTGAAACCTCATTCGTGAGTAATGAGTACTTGGTTTTTAAAGGGATAATGTTTTACCGATTTGAGAATCGAACGTGTATCGGCTGCACCATCGCAAAGTAATAAAGGAAAATGTATCAATAATGATGTATTGTATTAAAACCAAGAGAAACCTCCATCCGCATAGAGCTAAGACGACAAAATGATATTACATTTTCTAGATCACGGTCAGTAATAAGATCGTTATAAACAAGAATAAACTACTCACATATATGACATATGTTACTCAATTGTTTTAAAAGAGATTAAGACTACGAGTTATGAAACCTTTCTAAAATAAGTGACTCGAGCATTTGAAAACGGTAAGCTTGAGTAATCAAACTAGGCAACCGAACTTAGGAAAAGAATGTTGTTACTTGATTTTGAAAAGGAATGTGGGTTGGTCATTCTAATACTACTGCATAGGTGACTTTTATAAAAGTAATGGATCTCTTTAAAAGAACTTAACGATGTAGTACTTTGGGGTTAAAAACCTGACTTTGGCATAAAATGAAAGTACTTTGAGTCAGGTGAAACTTGCCTATGCTTGTTGTTGCGGAAACTTGCCTATGCTTGTTGTTGTGAAACTTGCCTATGCTTGTGATGATAGCCTTTGTTGTGCAAGTGTGGTATTTCGTTACCGCGCCTCTCGATGCAGGCCTGGCCGACTTGTCGAGAACTTACTCGACGTACGGGCAAGTGATGGAGAATTCCACGTATGTTTCCATTTTGATTATCGCTTGTTGTTGATGTCACACGGACATGTCTACACCGACGCAGATTCGGCACGCGGCCACGCGGCCGGTTGATTACCCGATATATTGTTATTGTGGTTACACGGACATGTCTACACCGAGGTAGAATTCCGGGGCACGTGGCTACGCGCAGGTTGATCACCGATATTATTGTTGATGTCACACGGACGGTCTACACCGAGGTAGAATTCCGGCACGCGCCACGGGCATTGGTATTATTGTTGCATCACGGACACGCCTACACCGGCGCAGACCCGGCACGCGCCACGACGCGAACATGATTGATGCGGGCGCGAGACCCATAGTTATATTTGAGTGATGACTGAGGCGCGAGTCCTCGATCGACATGATCGCTTTATGTTGTGGAATCAGAGTTTGGTTATCATACATGTCTCCCGCTTTATATAGACTAGTATGATTTCATTACGCATTTTTACGCCACATACTGTACTTGCCAGATCGACTCTTCGGGCCGCTCACGCCGCAGTAGAGGTACATCGGCCGTGGATCCTCGCCTAGATCTCGGGCCTGCTTGGGAAGCTCCGCTTTCTCCGAGGCTTATCTTTTGTATGTGTTCTCGAGTCAGAGGTTCTTGTACATTCGTGGTACGGCGGGCCCCGTCCCGTCATAGTTGTTGTAAATCTTGAGGTCCGTAGTATCGCAAGTTGTGGTTTGTAAAAAGGATTAAACTGCTCGCTTTGTAAAGAGTTGTATTTATATATGTTATCAGGTAACCGCTGGGTTGGCCTGCTTTATGATCATATATCTTGTTTCTTGTTTAAAGTTTTATTTTCCGGGTTTTCTCTCGATGTCAGGTCACTAGGGTGCCCGATAAGGCACCAAGAACGCCCCGGACGGTCGTTACAAAAGTGGTATCAGAGCGCTTAATCCTGAAAGTGTCTACGCACGCGTCTAGTAGTCTTGATTATCGATGTGTTGCACCACATCTATAATCGTGAGGTCGCAGGACATTTAGGATCGGTTTCATTCTTCTCATTCCGAGATCGTGCCTGAGTTGTGTTGTAAGTCGGACCCTCCGACGATCTCGCTTTTACCGCTTATGCTCCGCAAGGCAACCAGAGCCTCGGGCGGCAAGACACGAGGGAACCGCTAGTGAGATACGAGGAGTACGAGGCGCAGCCCGCACAAGACTGAGGTCAGGCTTGACGGCGGGTTTTGGAGCCGCCACCCAAAGAGAGGTTAGAGCCGCAAAGAATGGCCGCCGAGACCGCAGCACTGAGCCTCCAGCCCCACACCGGGGCGCAGGAGACGGGTTACGCGAGATGGCCCGCTTGCCGCCGTGGTCGTGGGCCGATATGAGGATAGCCGGACGCAGCAGCCTGGCCCAGTGAGCACCAGCCGTTCACCCCGAGCAGATAGTTGAGGCTACGGACTTTCCGAGTCAGAGCCCGCCAGAGTTTTATGGGTCGAGGCTCGAGGATGATCCGCAGGAGTTCATCCCAGAAGCAATGATCACGCGGGTGATCAAGGCTTCGAGACCGAGTCTGCGGACCTTTGTTCAGACGGCCGCGTGATACCGCAATGATTGGTTTGATTCACGGAGCTTTCCGGGAGAGCATGCACCTCCAAAGAAGATGGGATGAGTTTTCGGGGCTTTCTCACTCACTTCTGCCTCCGCAGAGCGTGAGGGCACGCCGGCAGATTTTTGATGCTAGACAGAGCGCGCGATTTGCTCGAGTACAATGTGGAGTTCGACTCATCGTCCAGACGCCCCAAATATTGTAGCTAGTATGGAGGATCGAGTGCACCGATATGTTACTGTGGCTCGATGATTACGTCGAGGCATGTTCAGAGTAGCTCTTCACCGCACGGACATTGCCCGCACGCAGCTCACGACCGACGCGAGGCACGGAGAGGTCGACGGAATGACCAAGATCGCAAGAGGCCGTAACAACAGTGGTCCTTTGGACTTTCGAGGCGGACCGCTCAAAGAAGATACTAGTTTTGTACCTCCGCCAGCAGAGTGGTCCTCCACAACCTTCAGAGTATTCGGAGCAGTCGTGGCTCCGCGGTCTGTGGAAGTAAGGGTGTTGGCAGACGCGGTCACCCCTACCCTGTGGTCGATGGTAGACCGCATTTCGGGAGTGTCGCGCCAGGAGCTTGTTATTTTTGGCACAGCAGGCCATTTGCGAGGAACTGTCTCACCAACGGTAGCACGGATGTTACGACTCACCACGGATCGATGGTCGTTCATCGCTTTCTACATGCTACCGCAGGCGTGCCTATGATTAGAGCGAGCGGAGCTTGGTATATCCTTAACCCTCTGTAGTTTTGTATGCTTGTTATGATGGTCTCATTATTACGTGCTATGTACGAATAGCGTTGTGTTAATTGTGAGTTAGAAAACATGCTTAGTCGGGAGGATACGGCATGTGGCGGGTAAGTGTGAACCTTAGACTATGTCACGATCGAGACCTTGTGGGTAAGGTCGCCTTGAGTTAAAGATTTATTTTATGTTTGACCCTTATCGAGTAAGAGTATACGTGGGATTTATTTGTGTGATAAGTCCGTGGTAGTGTGAGACGGAAGTGGTAGCTTTCATGACGTGAATTAGTAAGATTGTTCCGATCGGGAACAAGAGTTTGGCGCCGTCGGGTTGAGGACCATTTGGTCAACCCAGAACCCGGTGGCGGTCGCTCGGTGGTCCCGCCAGTGGTAGGGTCACGAGGATGCTAGCCCAAGTTTGTATGACCATCGATGAGTTGGTGGATATGTTCGACCGTGTCGATCGCGAGGCCGGAACGCCAGAAAGATCGGTTAGTAAGATGACCAAGTTCGAGGTAGTGACTCGCGGTTGGAAACAGGCGCTGACTGGTGTGGTACAGATACTAGAAAGAGTTTGAGTATTCGAGAAGCGGTACAACAAGATAGGGTAAAGTGAACGTGTGTGATCGTTTCTTTTGTGAAATGGGCGGAAGGAGTATATTTTAGACCTCGTAAGGGGTTTTGTGATGATTAGAGGTGTTTCCTCGCTGACCGGTTTAAGTATTGCGCGCTTGTTATTTTATGGCCAAAGTGTGGCATGATTATTTTCGCACAGATAGCGTGAAGGCTATACTAGCGCATGTTTGTGTTGAGACTTGAGAAGGAACATTCGGACGAATGTTTCGCGAGGAAAAATCGTTATACCCCGTGATTTCCGCAGTATGCACGCAAGGACGCACGTGGAGAATTTGAGCCTTAAGTTAGGCTTTGTTCGAAATTTGGGCACAAGTGCCGAATAGAGTCGCTTTCGACTAAACGCTTCCACTTTACGTTGGGAAAATTCCGCTATGTCATTTAGTATTTTTGCGAATTTTTCCGAGAGACGAAATGTTTGGATCAACGGGAGGTGACACTTGTCACCCTGCCGGGCGTTGGGTCGGCCGATTGGGTCACGCTTTCTATGGCCTATTGGCTCCTTGTTTTGGCCTTGTTTTGTGGCTTGTTTGGTGCCATGTTTTGTGCATTGTTTTGCGAGTAGGTTTAGGTGCACTTGGCTTAATCTTGTCCTTACACTTGCTATACACTTGAAGGATCTTGCCTCGGTTGGCCTTTGGTTTTGCTATAAATACCCCTAAATGTGAAGACTTCATCCATTCCAAAAACTTCCAAGTCTCAAACCCTCTCCTCCCCTTTGTGAGCTCTAAACCGAGAGCCTTCCCTCCCCTTTTCGTGGCCTTGGCCGAGAACACCCTCCCCTAGCCTAGTGTGCTAGCCGAGCCTACCCCCTTGGTAGAAAGTTGTCTTCCAAGTATTGTTATAATGCCCAAAATACCTTAGCCTTTACCTTGTTGTATTCCAAAGTTACCTCTATACGTAGAGCCCTAAATACTACCTTTTGTCCTTTAGTCTCAAACCAAACCCTAAGGAAATCTTCATAGTTGGTTGAAGTATTTGAGTAGAAGTTGGTTAAGAACTTCTGGGTTGTTTGAGCGGTTGGAGCGCACGAGTAGGAGCTAAACCTTGCTCAGGATCGACATTATAACTTGGATAATTTTGGGCTTATCGAGGTAAATATTCTTGTCTCCTTATTGTAATAGGAGATTACATGTTGTAGGAATATATAGTTGAAGTATACTATATGTAGAATCAACTTTGTATTTGGCAATGTCTTTTGACTTAAGCCCAAGAGTAAAGAAAAGAATCGAATCGTATTTACATAGATCAGATTGCAGAGATTTGTAGTATTTTGAGTAGAATTGTACACGCCTGCTAGACGTAAAACCCCTCGGTTGGCTTCAGCCGATAGAGAGGAGATTTACGCTGCCATGGGGGAGGCCGCCAATTTTCGTAGAGAAATGGAACCTTGTGTTTGAAGTTAATGACGCTTGTGACCTTTCTAGTGAAAGTACTAAGAGTAGCGTATTCTACTTGAGGAGTGGAAAGGGCTAGCGCGTTGTAGTACTTAGAGCATTTTGCTTATTGTCGATACTCGTCGCGAGGTATGTGAACCTCTTCCTATCTTTTCTAGCATGATTGTTGTGAACTATGTAGTACTAGACGGTACGTGCTAAGTGATTTGTTGGTTTAAAACATGTGTTATAATAGCTTTGGGAAGTTAGTTATAACGACCTTTACGTAGTGAAAATGGTTTATCGATGTTAGAAGTTAAGAGACTTGATCTTATAAGATAAGAGACTTAACTTATTTGTTTTAATGGATGTTTGCGAAACCTCATTCGTGAGTAATGAGTACTTGGTTTTAAAGGATAATGTTTTACCGATTTCGAGAATCGTAATGTGTATCGACGCACTACCGCAGCGTTAATAAAGGAAAATGTATTGAATAATGATGTATTGTATTAAAACCAAGAGAACCTCCATCCGCATGAAGCTAAGACGACAAAATGATATTACATTTTCTAGATCACGGTCACTAATAAGATCGTTATAAACAAGAATAAACTACTCACATATATGACATATGTTACTCAATTGTTTTAAAAGAGATTAAGACTATGAGTTATGAAACCTTTCTAAAATAAGTGACTGAGCATTTGAAAATGAGAAGTTTGAGTAATCAAACCAGGCAACCGAACTTAGGAAAAGAATGTTACTTGATTTTGAAAAGGAATGTGGGTTGGTCATTCTAATACTACGGCATAGGTGACTTTTATAAAAGTAATGGATCTCTTTAAAAGAACTTAACGATGTAGTACTTTGGGGTTAAAACCCGACTTTGGCATAAAATGAAAGTACTTTGATGCTTGTTGTGTGAAACTTGCCTATGCTTGTTGTTGTGAAACTTGCCTATGCTTGTGATGATAGCCTTTGTTGTGCAAGTGGTATTTCTCGTGTTACCGCTGCCTCGATGCAGGTCGGCCGACTTGTTGAGAACTTACTTGGACGCGGCGGCGCGATGGAGAATTCCACCGCATGTTTCCATTTTGATTATCGCTCATTGCTGATGTCACACGGACATGTCTACACCGACGCAGATTCGGCACGCGGCTACGCGGCCGTTGATACGATATATTGTTATCGTGGTTACATGGACATGCCTACACCGAGGTAGAATTCGGGGCATGGCCGCTACGCGCAGGTTGATCACCCCGTGATATTATTGTTGATGCCACATGGACGCTTCACACCGAGGTAGAATTCCGGCACGCGGCCGGGCATTGTATTATTGTTGCATCACGGACACGCCTACACCGACGCAATTCCGGCACGCGCCACGACGCGAACATGATTGATGTTGTGGGCGCGAGACCCATAGTTATATTTGAGTGATGACTTGAGGCGAGTCCCCGATCGACATGATCGCTTATGTTGCGAATCAGTAGTTTGCTATCATACATGTCTCTCGCTTTATATAGACTAGTATGATTTCATTACGATTTTTACGCCACATACTTGGCACTTGCCAGATCGACTTTCGGGCCGCTCATGCCGCAGTAGAGGTACATCGGCCGTGATCCTCGCTCTTGATCTCGCCTTGCTGGGAAGCTCCGCTTTCCCGAGGCTTATCTTTTGTATGTGTTCTCGAGTTGTAGGTTCTTGTACATTCGTGGTATGGCGGCCCCGTCGGTCATAGTTGTTGTAAATCTTAGAGGTCCGTAGTAATGCAAGTGTGGTTTGTAAAAAGGATTAAACTGCTCGCTTTGTAAAGAGTTGTATTTATATATGTTATCGAAGCGTAACCGCTGGCCTCGCTTTATGATCATATATCTTGTTTCTTGTTTAAAGTTTTATTTTCCGCCGGTTTTCTCGATGTTGTGTCACTAGGGTGCCCGATAGCGATCAAGAATCTGCCCGGGACGGGTCGTTACAAAAGTGGTATCGAGCGCTTAATCCTCTGAAAGTGCTCTGCACCGCGTCTAGTAGAGTCTTGATTATCGATGTGTGGCACCACATCTATAATCGTGAGGTCGCAGGACATTTAGGATTGGTTTCCATTCTTCTCATTCCGAGATCGCGCCTTAGAGTCATGTTGTAAGTGGACCCTCCGACGTATCTCGGTTTTACCGCTTATGCCTCCGCGCAGCAACCAGAGCCTCAAAGGGCAAGACACCGAGGAACCGCTAGTGAGATACAGAGGAGTACGAGGCGCAGCCTGCACAAGACCGAGGTCAGGCTTCGACGGCGGGTTTTGTGGAGCCGCCACCAAAGAGGTTAGAGTCGCAAAGAATGGCCGCTGAGACCGCAGCACTCGAGCCTCCGCCCCACACCGCGTAGGAGATGGGTTACAAGCGAGATGGCTCGCTGGCCGCCGTGGTCGTGGCCGATATGAGATAGCCGACGCAGCAGCCTGGCCCGAAGAGCACCGCCGTTCACCCCGAGCAGATAGTTTGAGGCTACGGACTTTACGAGTCAGAGCCCGCCGTAGTTTTACGGGTCGAGGCACGAGGATGATCCAGGAGTTCATCCCAGCTACTGCCGATCACGCGGTGATCAAGGCTTCGAGACCGAGTTCGCGACCTTTGTTCGTGATCGTCTGCGCGTGATACCGCAATGATCGATTGGTTTGATTCATGGAGCTTTCCCGGGAGAGCATGCACTCCAGCAGATGGGATGAGTTTTCGGGCTTTCTCACTCACTTCTTGCCTCCGCAGACGGCGAGGGCACGCCGACAGATTTTTGATGCTTAGACAGAGCGCGACGGTTGGGAGTACAATGTGAGTTCGACTCATCGCCGTGACGCCCCAAATACAGCTAGTATGGAGGATCGAGTGCACCGATATGTTACGTGGCTCGATGATTACATGTCGAGGCATGTTCAGAGTAGCTCTTCACCGCACGGACATTGCCCGCACGCAGCTCACGACCGACGCGAGGCACGGAGAGGTCGACGGAATGACCAAGATCGCCAAGAGGCCGTAACAACGTGGTCCTTTGGTGACTTTCGAGGCGGACCGCCTCAGAAAGATACTAGTTTTGTACCTCCGCGGCAGAGTGGTCCTCCACAACCTTCAGAGTATTCGGGAGCGGTCGTGGCTCGAGGTTCAGTTTCGGGAAGCGGTGCGTTGCTGACGCGTCACCCTACCTCGGTGGTCGATGGTAGACCGTGATTCGGGAGTGTCGTGGTGTGGGAGCTTGTTATTTTTGCGGCCAGGGCCATTTGCAGGAACTGTCTCACTGGGTAGCACGACGGATGTTACGACTCACCAGGATCGCTGGTCGGTTCATCGCTTTCATAGCATGCCCGCAGGCGTGCCTATGATTAGGGAGCCAGTAGCTTGTGTATATCCTTAACCCTAGAGTTTTGGTATGCTTGTTATGATGGTCTCATTATTACGTGCTGTACGAATAGCGCCAGGTTAATCGTGAGTTAGAAAACATGCTTAGTTGGGAGGATACGTATGTGGGCATGGTAAGTGTGAACCTTAGACTATGTCACGACCGAGACCTAGTGGTAAGGTCGCTTGAGTTAAAGATTTATTTTATGTTTGACCCTTATCGCAGTAGTAGTATACGTGGATTTATTTGTGTGATAAGTCCGTGGGTGTGAGATGGAAGTGGTAGCTTTCATGACGTGAATTAGTAAGATTGTTCCGGATCGGGAACAAGAGTTTGGCGCGTTGGGTCGGGTTGAGGACCATTTATGGTCAACCCAGAACCCTTTGGGCGGGATCCGGTCGGTCCCGCCAGTGGTAGGGTCACGAGGATGCTAGGCCCAAGTTTGTATGACCATCGTATGAGTTGGTGGATATGTTCGACCGTAAGGATCGTGGAGGCCGAACGCCTTTAGAAGATCGGTTAGTAAGATGACCAAGTTCGAGGTAGTGACTCGAGGTTGGAAACGTAAGCGTTGGCTAAGTGTACAGATACTAGAAAGAGTTTGAGTATTCGAGAAGGTACAACAAGATAGGGGTAAAGTGAACGTGTGTGATCGCTTTTCAGGAAATGAAGATGTGAAGGAGTATATTTTAGACCTCGTGTAAGGGTTTTTGTGATGATTAGAGGTGTTTCCTCGTTGACACGGGTTTAAGTATCGTGCGTTTGTTATTTTTATGGCCAGGTGTGGCATGATTATTTTCGTGCGTATAGCAGTGAAGGCTATACTAGCGCATGTTTGTGTTGAGACTTGAGAAGGAACATTCGGGACGAATGTTTCTAAGGAGGGGAAAATTACTGTTATACCCCGTATTTCCAGAGTATGTACGTAAGGACGTACGTGGAGAATTTGAGCCTTAAGTTAGGCTTTGGTTCGAAATTTGGGCACAAGTGCCGAATAGAGTCGTTTTCCGACGAAACGTTTCCACAGCTTACGTTGGGAAAATTCCGGCTATGTCATTTAGTATTTTTGCGAATTTTTCCGAGAGACGAAATGTTTTGGACCAACGGGAGGGTGACACTTGTCACCCTCAAGTGGGCGTTTGGGTTGGCCGATTGGGTCACGTTTCTATGGCCTATTGGCTCCTTGTTTTGGCCTTGTTTTGTGGCTTGTTTTGGCCTTGTTTTGGCCCAAATACCTTGTAGTATTCCAAGGTTACCCCTATACTAAAAGCCCAGAAATACTATTATACTTCCCTTCAGTCACAAAACGAAACCCTAAGGAAAATCTTCACAGTTGGTTGAAGTATTAAGAAGAAGTTGCGTAGAACTTCTAAGGGTTGTTTGGAGCGGGTTGGAGCGCTCAGAGTAGGAGCTAAACGTTGCTCAGGATCGATATTTAAACTTGGATAATTTTGGGCTTATCGAGGTAGATACTCTTGTCCTTATATTGTAATTGGAAATTACATACTGTAGTAGTATAGAAATGAATATAAGACTCATAGAAGGATATTACAGAAGAGAATTGAACTGTAATAGAAGGATATTACAGAAAATAATTGAACTGAAATCACATCAGAAGAATATTAAAGAAGAAGATTAAACTGTACTTACATAGGACTGTATTTACAGTAGACTTGTGTAGCTTAACGGGTAGGGAAGTGCTGCCCAATTTTCCGTAGAATAGAGAACCTTCTGCTTAGAATATTCTACAGAGTAGTCTAGACATTGATTGACGTATATGACTTTATAGGTTGAAAGTTCTGCGAGTAGCATGTTATACTTGAAAGGTGGACAAGGCTAGCCGGGTTATAGCGGTGGAGCATTTTGCTAATAGTCGATAATCATCGCGAGGTATGTGATTCTTCCTATCCTCTTGAGCATGATATTTTAAAAGAATATATATAGTACGGTAGACGTATGTGTGTTAACTGAACGTGGTTTTACTGCGATGTCTTTTGACTTGAGTCTAATAATAAGAATCTTGAAGTATTTCAGAAGAATTAAGAATCGTTTTTTTTTAAAGAAGAGTAATACTTGGTTTTAAAAGCTTAAGAGTTATACTAGCTTTATGGGAAGTTAGGTATAACGACTTAAGAGAGATAAAAAGAATGGTTTACTGATTTTAGAAGTTAAGAGACTTGACTTAATATGAATTTTGTTAAAAAGTGTGAAACCTCATTCGTGAGTAATGAGTACTTGGTTTTTAAAAGGAATAATGTTTTACTTGTCACGACCCGAACCGGGGCCCGTGACTGGTGCCTTACCCCGGGCACCCTAGTGATACAACATCAGAGAAAATCAGCGGAACATAAAGCATAAATATGAAACGAGAGACATGATAAATAAAAGCAAATAGGCCAACCAAAACAGTTGCCTTCCAACATATATATATAAACATTTGAACAAGCATAATCCTTACACCGCCACACAATAAAGTCTGCACTTCTAAGATTTATACAACAACTATGACGGAGAGGCCCCGCCATACCCCGAACGCATAAAACTTACGCACTGGTGGTAGCATACCAAAGATAAGCCTCCGACGAAACGGAGCTTCCCAAAACGCTGAAATGAGATCCTAAACGCGGATCGACAAATGTGATTTCTACCGCGGCATGAACGCACTCAAGGAGGTCAAGATAACAGTACCAAGTATGTGAAATCAGAAAATCAGAAATGAAATCATAATAGTCTATAAAAGCGAGACGGTATGATAACCAAACTACAAGACACACACATAATGCTTATATCAATTCGTGGTCTCACGCCCACAACATCAATCCCGCCATGAGTACCTTCCTCATCACGGCAATCTATGATATGATAACAACAAGACAGCAATCCAAATGGGAGCATACCCGTGCGCTACGCATCGTGTCAGTATGTCCAAAGGGAACAAATAAGACAACATTCCAAATGGAAGCATACCCGTGCGCTACGCATCGTGTCAGTAGGTCCAAAGGGAAATAATGTGATACCCCGTATTTCCAGAGTATGTACGTGAGGGCGTACGTATTAAATTTTTGCCTTAAGAATTGGCTTGGTTCGAAATTTGGGCACAAGTGCCGAGTAGAGTCGTTTTCTGACGAAACGTTTCCACAGCTTTCGTAGAGAAAATTCCGGCTATGTCATTTATAATTTTTGCGGATTTTTCCGAGAGACGAAACATTTTGGACCAACGGGAGGGTGACATGTGTCACCCTCACATTGGAAGGCTTGGACGGCAACCATGGCATGTCTTGGACGATTTTGGTCCACTTTAGTTGGTAGGATATTTTGTGCAAGTTGTGTGGTAGATGGATAAGGTAGCACATGGCTAAATCTTGGCCTTACACTTGCTATGCACTTGTCTTCATCTTGGCCATTGGTTGGCCTTCACTTGACCTATAAATACCCCATTAGTTGATGAGTTCTTTCATCCACAAATTGCCTAAGTCTTGAAAACCCTCTCCTCCCGCTTGAGAATGCACGTCCGAGCCCGCCCTTGCCCCCCTTGGCCGAGAGCCACCCCCCCCTCGTGGTGTTTGCCAGTGGGTACCCCTAGCCTAGTGTCTCGCATAAATACCCCTTTGTGGTATATAAATACAATCCAAAGTATTGTTGTAATGTCCAAATAACTTGGCCCAAATACCTTGTAGTATTCCCAAGGTTACACTTATAAAAGCCAATAAAATACGAATATACTTTCCTTTATCCACTAAATGAAACCTAAGGAAATCTTCATAGTTGTTTGAAGTACTTAAGAGAAGTTGGTTAGAACTTAAGGGTTGTTTGGAGCGGATTGGAGCACTCGGAGTAGGAGCTAAACCTGCTCGTGAGCGACATTAAACTCGGATAATTTTGGGCTTATCGAGGTAAATATCTTGTCCCCTATTGTAATTGGAAATTTCATAAGTGTTGAATATATAGTTGTTGTATACTATATATAGAATCGAACTTAAATCGTGGCAATGTCTTTTGACTTAAGCTGAAGAATTAAGACCGAATCGAATCAGAATTACATGGGATCAGACATGAGACTTGTGTAGTAGTACAGTGGAGTAGAATTGTACCCGTTGGGTTAGATGTATAACCCTCAGTTGGCTTGATAGCGGCCTCGATAGAGGAGGAGATTAACGCTTTGCGGGGGAGGTGTCGAATTTTACGCAGAATATTCTACGTTGTGGTCTAGATGATAATAGGCGCCTTGTGGCCTTATAGGTCAAATACGCACGTGTGGCGCGATTTACTTGGCTTAAGGAGTAGCCGATTGTTTGGAGCGCGTTTTGCTATTAGTCGATACTGCCGCGAGGTATGTGAACCTCTTCCTATCTCTCCTAGCATGATATGTGTGAACTATGTAGTACGGTGACGCATACGTGCTAAATGTATTTGATTGTTTTAAAACATAAAGGGTTATAACGCATGGGAAGTTGGTTATAACGACTTTATGTAGTAAGAAAATACTTTGTGGTTTTAAAAGGTAACTAATGTGAATTATAACTGGCATGTTATAATAAAGAATTTGATGTATTTCAAAAGATTTATAAATCGTTTTGAAGGAAGAGTAACACTTGGTTTTAAAGGTTTTAAAAAGAGTTATACTAGCTTTATGGGAGTTAGGTATAATGTCTTAAGAGAGGTAAAGAAAATGGTTTACTAATGTTAGAAGTTAAGAGACTTGATCTTATAAGATAAGAGACTTAACTTATTTGTTTTAGTGTGAATGTTTGTGTGAAACCTCATTCGTGAGTAATGAGTACTTGGTTTTATCTAAAGGGATAATGTTTTACTGATTTCGGAAATCAGAATGTATCGACAGTACCACCGCAGCGTTAATAAAGGAAAATGTATTAAATAATGATGAATTGTATTAAAACCAGAGAAACCTCCATCTGTGATAGAAACTAAGATGAGACAAAATGATATACATTTTCTAGATCATGGCTGCTGTAATAAGAATGTTGTAAACAAGAATAACCTACTCTCATGTAAGACATATATTACTCAATTGTTCTAAAAAAAGAATCAAGTGATTAAGTTTATGAACTATGAAACCATTTGAAAATGAGAAGCTTGAGTAATTGAAACTAGGCAAACTGGAACTTAGGAAAAGAATGTTGTTACTTGATTTTGAAAAGGAATGTGGGTTGGTCATTCTAATACTACGGGTATCGGGTGACTTTTATAAAAGTAATGGATCTCTTTTAAAAGAACTTAACGTATGTAGTACTTTGGGGTTAAAAACCCGGACTTTGGCATAAAATGAAAGTACTTTGAGTTGTGTGACACTTGCCTATGCTTGTTGTTGCGAAACGTGCCTATGCTTGTTGTGATAGCCTTTGTTGTGCAAAACGTTGTATTTCTGTGTTATCGCGTCTCTCGATGGAGGGTCGGTTGACTGGTTGAGAACTTACTTGGACGTGTCGGCATTGACGGAGAAATTCCACAGCACGCTCGCTGATAGTATTATTGTTGTTAATCGCTTTGGACATACCGGCTACGATGCGTAGCGCACGTATGTTTCCATTTTGATTATCGTCTTGTGATTTCCTTTTGGACATCTCGACGGCGCGTAGCGCACGGATCGTGGCCCATTTGGAATCGCTCTATTGTTTCCTTGGACATCTCGACCGGCGCGTAAGCGCGCAGTATCGTCCATTTGGAATCTTGTCTATTGTTTCCTTTTGACATATCGACCGTCGTAGCGCTGCGAGTATCGTCCATTTGGAATGTTGCCTTATTGTTTCCCTTTGGACATACCGACCGTGCGTAGCGCAGTATCGTCCATTTGATTGTTATCTTGTTTATTATTGTTGCATCATGGACATGTCTACACCGTCGCAGATTCCGGTACGCGCCATGATGCGAATGATGGATGTTGTGGCGTGAGACCCATAGTTATATTTGAGTGGTGACTTTGAGGCGTGAGTCCGACTTGATCGCTTCTATGTTGTGAATCGTAGTTTGGTTATCATACATGTCTCTGCTTTATATAGACTAGTATGATTTCATTTACTGATTTTACGATTCACATACTGTACTGTTCGACCTTCGGGGCTGCGTTCATGCCGCAGTAAAGGTACATCGATCGCCGATCCCCGCTTATAGGATCACATTCGCGTGTTGGGAAGCTCCGTTTCTCGGAGGCTTATCTTATTGGTATGTGTTCACGAGTTGTAGGTTCTTGTACATTCGGGGTATGGGGGCCCCGTCCGTCATAGTTGTTGTAAATCTTAGAGGTCCGTAGAACTTGTGGCGGGTTTGTAAAAAGGATAACCGTCGGTATTTATGTATATATGATGAAGGCAACTCGCTTTGGTTGGCTGCTTATTTATCATGTCTCTCATTTCATGTTTAAAGTTTTTATTTCCGCTGGTTTTCTCGATGTTGTATCGCTAGGTGCCCGGTAAGGCACTGATGTGCCCGGTTCGGGCGTTACAAAAGTGGTATCAGCGATTAATCCTCGGAAAGTGTCTACGCATCCGTGTCTAGTAGAGTCTTGATTATCGGTGTGTTGTACCACATCTATAATCGTGAGGCTATAGACATTTAGGATTGGTTTCCATTCTTCTCATTCGAGATCGTGCCTTAGAGTCGTGTTGTAAGTTGGACCCTCCGGCGTGTTTCGCTTTTTACGATTATGCCTCTGCGAAGGCAAACTGGCCTGGGGAGGCAAGGCGAGGCGGAGGCGCTAGTGGGATTCAGAGAGCACGAGGGCGCAGCCCGGCCAAGACTGAGGTAGTGCTTGACGGCGAGTTTTCTGCGCCGCCAAAGACCAAAGAGAGTTTAGAGCCGCAGCAGTGCGAGACTACAAGCACGAGCCTCCATCCCACGATGCAGGCGGGAGACGGGTCACTGAGATGGCGATTATCGGCGTGGTCAGGCCGATATGGTGATAGCGGACGCAGTAGCCTAGCCCAAAGAAGACTGTAGTGCACCCGAGGCGCATAGTTGAGGCTACGGATTTCTTATTTGTAGCCCGCCCGAGTTTTACTGGTCGAGGCGGAGGATGATCCGCAGGAGTTCATCCGTCGATTGCAGAGGATCAGCGCGGTGATCGAGGCTTGAGATCGAGTCTGGATATTTGTTCGTGATCGGCCGCGTGACACCGCAGATCGATTGGTTTGACTCGTGAGCTTTCGGAGAGCATGCACTTCCACCGTTTGGGGACGAAGTTGAGGCCTTCTGGCACATTTCGCCTTCCACAAACGGCGAGGGCTCGCCGGCAGATTTTTGATGTTGAGGCGAAGCGCGCATCTGATTCGGGAGTACAATGTGAGTTCGACTCATTGGCGGTATGTTCCGCATTAGTAGCTAGTATGGAGGATCGAGTGCACCGATATGTTACGGTGGCTCGATGATTACCTAGCAGAGTTGTTGGTGTTTCCTTCACCCGGTAAGGCATGGACATTGCCGCGATTCGTGCTCATGCACTTGGGTGCGAGGAGCGCAGATCGACGGTGGACCGCTTTCAGGAAAGCGCCAAGACGGCGGATATTTTGGCGACTTTCGAGGCGCACCGCCTCGCCAGAAGACTAGTTATGTACCTCCACCGTCTTCGTGAGCAGTCGGCTCGAGCGGTTGATTTTCGAGAAGCAGGGTGTTAACGGCAAGCCACCCTACCTCGCTGTGACCATTGTGGTAGACTCCATTTTGGAGAGTGTCGTACTAGATTGGGAGTTTGTTTGCATGCGACAGCGAGGCCATTTGCGAGGAATCATCCGACCAAGGGTAGCACGGATGTTCTGACTCACCTACGGATCGCTGGCTGGTTCATCGCCTTCATACATGCCGCAGTGTGCCTATGATTAGAGTGGAGCGGTTGATCTGTATATCCTTAACCCTCTAGAGTTTTGGTATGCTTGTTTTAATGATCTCATTATTGTGTGCTATGTACGGATAGCGTTGTGATATTATGAGTTAGAATACATGGTAAGTGTGAACCTTAAACTATGTCACGACTGAGACCTTAGGGGTAAGGTCGTCTTGAGTTAAAGATTTATTTTATGTTTGACACTTATCAGAGTAGTAGTATACGTGGGATTTATTTGTGTGATAAGTCAGTGGGTAGTGTGAGATGGAAGTGGTAGCTTTCATGATGGGAATTAGTAAGATTGTTCGGATCGGGAACAAGAGCGTGGCGCGTCGGGGGTCGGGTTGAGGACCATTTGCGTCAACCCGTGAACCCGGAAGTGCGGCCAGTTCGTGGTCCCGCCAGTGGTAGGTCACGAGGATGCTAGGCCCAAGTTTGTATGACCATCGTATGTGTTGGTGGATATGTTCGACCGTGTGGATCGTGAGGCCGGAACGGCCTTAGAGAAGATCGAGTTAGTCGATGACCAAGTTCGAGGTAGTGACTCCGGAGGTTGGAAGCGAAGCGTTGGCGAAGTGGTACGGATACTAGAACGAGTTCGAGTGTTCGACGAGTTCTACGAAAGGGAGAGGTGAACGTGTGTTTTGTGGCGGTGTGGCATGATTGTTTTCGTGACGTATAGCGGTGAAGACTATAATCGACGCTGCTTTTGTTTGAGACCTTGAAGGAACATTCGACGAATGTTTCTGGGAAGAATGTGATACCCTCAGTATTTCAGTATGTACGTGAGGCGACGATAAATTTTTTGCCTTAAGAATTGGCTTGGTTGAAATTTGGGCACAAGTGCAGTAGAGTCGTTTTCGACGAACGCTTTCCTGACTTTCGTGAGAAAATTCCGCTATGTCATTTATAATTTTTGCGGATTTTTCCGAGAGGCGAACATTTTGGACCAACGGGAGGGTGACATGTGTCACCCTCGCATTGAAGGCTTGACGGCAACCATGGCATGTCTTGGACGATTTTGGTCCACTTTAGTTGGTAGGATATTTTGTGCAAGTTGTGTGGTAGATGGATAAGGTAGCACATGGCTAAATCTTGGCCTTACACTTGCTATGCACTTGTCTTCATCTCGCCATTGGTTGCCTTCACTTGACCTATAAATACCCCATTAGTTGATGAGTTCTTTCATCCACAAATTGCCTAAGTCTTGAAAACCCTCTCCTCCCTCTTGAGAATTCTCGTCCTAGCCCTCCCTTTCCTCGCCGCAGAGCCACCCCTCCCCTTGGTGGTGTAGCAGTGGGTACCCCCAGCCTAGTGTCTCGTATAAATACCCCTGTGGTATAGAAATACTCTCAAAGTATTGTTGTAATGTCCAAATACCTTGGCCCAAATACCTTGTAGTATTCCCAAGGTTACACTTATAAAAGCCTAAAATACGATTATACTTTCCTTTAGCCACTAAACGAAACCCTAAGGAAATCTTCATAGTTGTTTGAAGTACTTAAGAGAAGTTGGTTAGAACTTCTAAGGGTTGTTTGGAGCGGATTGGAGCACTTGAGTAGAGCTAAACCTTGCTCGGGAGCGACATTAAACTCGGATAATTTTGGGCTTATCGAGGTAAATATCTTGTCCCTATTGTAATTGGAAATTTCATAAGTGTTGAATATATAGTTGTTGTATACTATATATAGAATGAACTTAATCTCGTGGCAATGTCTTTTGACTTAAGCTGAAGAATTAAGAATCAATCGAATCAGAATTACATAGGGTGTATTCTGAGACTTGTGTAAGAGTAGTGGAGTAGAATTGTGCAGTTAGGGTTAGATGTATAACCCCGGTTGGCTTGATAGCCTCGATAGAGAGGAGATTAACGCTGTTAAGTGGGGAGGTGCCGAATTTTACGTAGAATATTCTACGTTGTGGTCTAGATGATAATAGGCGCCTTGTGGCCTTATAGGTTGAAGTACCGCGCGTGGCGCGATTTACTTGGCAGGAGTAGCCGATTGTTTGGAGCGTTTGCTATTAGTCGATACTCGTCGCGAGGTATGTGAACCTCTTCCTATCTCTCCTAGCATGATATGTGTGAACTATGTAGTACGGTAGACGTACATGTGCTAAATGTATTTGATTGTTTTAAAACATAAAGTGTTATAACGGCTTTATGGGAAGTTGGTTATAACAGCTTTATGTAGGTAAGAAAATACTTTGTGGTTTTAAAAGGTAACTAATGTGAATTATAACTGGCATGTTATAATAAAGAATTTGATGTATTTCAAAAGATTTATAAATCGTTTTGAAGGAAGAGTAACACTTGGTTTTAAAGGTTTTAAAAAGAGTTATACTAGCTTTATGGGGAGTTAGGTATAATGTCTTAAGAGAGGTAAAGAAAATGGTTTACTAATGTTAGAAGTTAAGAGACTTGATCTTATAAGATAAGAGACTTAACTTATTTGTTTTAATGTGAATGTTTGTGTGAAACCTCATTCGTGAGTAATGAGTACTTGGTTTTATCTAAAGGGATAATGTTTTACTGATTTCGGAAATCAGAATGTGTATCGACAGACCACTGCAGCGTTAATAAAGGAAAATGTATTAAATAATGATGAATTGTATTAAAACCAGTAGAAACCTCCATCTGCATAGAAACTAAGATGAGACAAAATGATATACATTTTCTAGATCATGGCTGCTGTAATAAGAATGTTGTAAACAAGAATAACCTACTCTCATGTAAGACATATATTACTCAATTGTTCAAAAAGGAATCAAGTGATTAAGTTTATGAACTATGAAACCATTTGAAAATGAGAAGCTTGAGTAATTGAAACTAGGCAAACTGGAACTTAGGAAAAGAATGTTGTTACTTGATTTTGAAAAGGAATGTGGGTTGGTCATTCTAATACTACGGGTATCGGGTGACTTTTATAAAAGTAATGGATCTCTTTTAAAAGAACTTAACGTATGTAGTACTTTGGGGTTAAAACCCGGACTTTGGCATAAAATGAAAGTACTTTGAGTTGTGTGACACTTGCTATGCTTGTTGCGAAGCGTGCCTATCTTGCTTGTTGTGATAGCCTTTGTTGTGCAAAGCGTTGTATTTACGTTATCGCGTCTCGATGGAGAATCGGTTGACCGTTGAGAACTTACTTGGGCGTGTCGGCATTGACGGAGAAATTCCACGTACGCGTCGTTGATAGTATTATTGTTGTTAATCGCTTTGGACATCTCGACACGATGCGTAGCGCCGCGGGTATGTTTCCATTTTGATTATCGTCTTGTGATTTCCTTTTGGACATACGGCCGTCGCGTAGCGCAGTATCGCGTCCATTTGGAATCTTTGTCCTATTGTTTCTTGGACATCTCGACCCGTCGTGGCGCGCGAGTATCGTCCATTTGGAATGCTGTCTATTGTTTCTTGGACATATCGACCGACGCGTAGCGCACGAGTATCGTCCATTTGGAATGTTGCCTTATTGTTTCCCCTTTGGACATACCGACCCGATCGTAAGCGCTGCAGTATCGTCCATTTGGATTGTTATCTTGTTTATTATTGTTGCATCATGGACATGTCTACACCGGCGCGATTCAGGGCACGCGCCGTGATGCGAACATGATGGATGTTGTGGGCGTGAGACCCATAGTTATATTTAGTGGTGACTTTGAGGCGAGTCACGACTTGGCTTCTATGTTGTGAGCGTAGTTTGGTTATCATACATGTCTCTGCTTTATATAGACTAGTATGATTTCATTTACTGATTTTACGCTTTCTGCCATACTTACTGTTATCTTGACCTCCTTCGGGCCGCGTTCACGCCGCAGGTAAAGGTACATCGATCGTCGATCCCCGCTTATAGGATCACATTCGCGTGGGAAGCTCCGTTTCTCGGAGGCTTATCTTATTGGTATGTGTTCCCCGAGTTGTAGGTTCTTGTACATTCGTGGTATGGCGGGGCCTGTCCGTCATAGTTGTTGTAAATCTTAGAGTGCAGAATCACATGGCGGGGTTTGTAAAAGGATAAGCTTCGGGTATTTATGTATATATGATGAAGGCAACTTTTTTGGTTGGCCTGTTTATTTATCATGTCTCTCATTTCATGTTTAAAGTTTTTATTTCCGCTGGTTTTCTCTGATGTTGTATCGCTAGGGTGCCCGGGGTAAGGCACCAGTGACGGGCCCGGGTTCGGGGCGTTACAAATAATAAGACAGCATTCCAAATGGAAGCATACCCGTGTGCTACGCATCGTGTCAGTATGTCCAAAGGGAAACAATAAGACAACAAGGCGGTAATCAAAGTGGAAGCATACCCGCAGCGCTACGATCGCGGTCAAGATGTCCAAAGCGATTACAAAAGTAACACTATCAACAGGAACGTACCCGTGGAATTTATCCGTCACCGCCGGTCACGTCCAAGTAAGTTCTCAACAAGTCAACCGACCCTCCATTGAGAGACGCGGTAGTATAGAAACACAATTCTTGCACAACAAAGGCTATCACAACAAGCATAGGCAAGTTTTCACAATAACAAGCATAGGCAAGTTTCACAACAACAAGCATAGGCAAGTTTCTACACAACTCGAAGTACTTTCATTTTATGCCCAAGTCCGGGTTTTAACCCTAAAGTACTACGTACGTTAAATTCCTTTCAAAGAGATTTATTCCTTTTATAAAAGTCACCCGATACCCGTAGTATAAAATAGAGTGACTTACATCTTTTAAGTAAACCAAAACAACTTCCATTCTTTCTTTTTTGACCAAAACACTTCTCTTTTTAAAGTCAAGTTACCACATTAACCGATGATAAAACCTTTCTTTTGTTTTCATAAGGTCGTTATAACCAACTTCCCATAAAGCTATTATAACACCTTATGTTTTAAAACCATTTTAAGACAACACAATGCCTTTCTTTTCCCTAAAGTTCCAGTTTGCCTAATTTCAATTACACAAGTCTCTTTTTTTGAAAAGTTTCATAGTTCAATGTCTTAATCTCTTTTAAAACAATTGAGTAACATATGTCATAAAGTAATAGGTTATTCTTGTTCATAATCAATCTTATTAAGCAGCCATGATCTAGAAAATGTAATATCATTTTGTCTCATCTTAGCTTCATGCGGATGGAGGTTTCTACTGGTTTTAATAATACTTAATTATTCAATACATTTTCCTTTATTAACGCCGATGGTTTGTCGATACACATTACGATTTCCAAATCGGTAAACATTATTCTTTTCAAAACCAAGTACTCATTACTCATGAATGAGGTTTCACACAAACATCCATATTAAGCCAAGTCTCTTATCTTTTAAGAAGAAGTCTCTAACTTCTAAACCATTAAACCATTCTTTTATCTCTCTTAAGACGTTACACCTAACTTCTCATAAAAGTATAACTCTTATGTTTTCAAACCAAGTATATACTTCTTCCAAAAAGATTTCTTAATCTTTTAGAATACTTCTGAGGTTCTTTATTATCACACATCAAGTCGGTTATAAGTCAAATCGTTATCTTTTAAAAAGAAACCACAAAGCATTTCTCATTTACATAGAGTACATTATAACACTTTATGTTTAAAAACAATCAAATACATTTAACACGTGACGCTCACCGTACTACATAGTTATACACATATCATGCTAGAGCAGATAAGAAGAGGTTCACATACCTCGCGACGATTCGACTAAAAGCAAAGCGCTCAAGTACCTCAAACCGCTTGGCTACACCTTAAGCCAAGCGATCACGCCACACGTAGTATTTCAACCTATAGAGGCCACAGCGCCTATTAACATCTTAGATCTCAATGTAGAATATCTTACGAAAATTCGGCGACTCCTCCCACAACATGGCGGCGTAAATCTCCTCCTCTATCGAGGCCGCCACCAAGCCAACCGGGGGGTTTCACGCCTAACGGACGTGTACAATTCACTCACAGTAATACTACAAGCCTCTTAATACGCCCCTATGTAATTACAGTTGATTCACTTAAAATTCAGCTTAAGTCGCGAGACATTGCCGTGACAATTATAATGTTCAGTTCTATATATAGTATACTTCAACTATATATTCTACAACATGTAATTTCCAATTACAATAGAAGGTCAAGAGTGTTTACCTCGATAAGCCCAAAATTATCCGAGTTTATATGTCGATCTGAGCAAGGTTTAGCTCCTACTAAGGCGCTACCCGCTCCAACCAACCCTTAGAAGTTCTAACCAACTTCTGCTTAAATACTTCAACTAACAATGAAGATTTCCTTAGGGTTTCGTTTAGAGGCTAAGAGGAAGTATAATAGTATTTTACGGCTTTTTGATAAAAAGGGTACTTTGGAAAGTACTACAAGGTATATGGGCTAAAGTATTTGGGCATTATAACAATACTAGAGAGTATTTCTATACCACAAAAATGGGTATTATCACGAAAACAACTAGGCTAGGGGTGTACCCCACGCCAAGCCTCTACAAAGGGGAGGAGGCCCTCTCACCAAAGCTTCTCAGGGTGGGAGGGCTGGACGAAGCAAACAAGTGGGAGGGAGTATTTTGAGACTTAGGTAGATTGCTCGAGTTTTGGATGAAGAATGTCTTAACTAGAGAGGTATTTATAGGTCAAGTGAAGGCCAACCAATGGCCAAGATGAAGACAAGTGCATAGCAAGTGTAAGGCCAAGATTTAGCCATGTGCTACCTTATCCATCTACACAAAATATCCTACCTAACCCTTGACCAAAATTTCAACACCAAAAAGCGTGCCAATGGTCAAGCTTGTCGTCCACTTGTTCCAATGGGAGGTGACACTTGTCCCCTCCGTTGGTCCAAAATGTTTCGTCTCTCGGAAAAATCCGCAAAAATTATTAATGACATAGCGGAATTTTCCTACGAAAATGAAGCGTTCGTCAAAAACGACTCTTTTGGCACTTGTGTACAAATTTGAAACTTGTCAATTCTTAAGGCAAAAATTTATCGTGCGCCCTCACGTACATACTGGAAATACGGGGTATAACATTCTCCCTCTCTTAGAAACATTGCGTCCGAATGTTCATTCTCAGTGGATTCTGAAGAAGATCTTCTAACAAGTTGCCAACGCCATGCCCGGCCACGAACTAACACACGTTCTCTTCCTTTCTTACTCGTGCCTCGCCGAACACTTGAACTCTTCTAGTATACGCACCATACTTCATCATTGCGGATTTCCAATACTTTGGAGTCACAACCTCCAAACTTGGTCATCTTACTAGCTTTATTTCCTCTAAGGCCATTCCGGCCTTGAACCGGTCTGGTCGAACATATCCACAAACTCATCGATGGTCATCTAAACTTGGGCCTAGCACCCTCGTGACCCTACCACTGGCGGGACCACCAGCTGACCCGGCGCCGAAACAGGCGCGGGTTGGCCTCAACATGGCCCCAACCCGACCCACTTAACGCGTCACGCTCTTGTTCCCGATCCGGAACAATCTTACCTCTACAGTCATGAAAGCTACCACTTCCATTGCACACTACCCAGGACTTTATCACACAAAACGTTCTAGGCATAAAAATGCACTCAAGGATCACTTGCAAAACTGTACTCAAGGCGGCGCTTACATCTAAGGTCTCAGCGTAATATTCTAAGGTTCATCATTTTCTCACCTCAAGCTTACCCTTCTCACAACCGGGTTCTACATCACGTTTTAGCACAAAGCTATCCGAACATAACACTAAACACGTCATCACATCATCAATACATACAAAACTCTAGAGGTTAAGGATATACTTGAAAATAGGCGATTGGAGGGCTAAAGCGGGAACTTCCACGCGACCTCTACCGTGGCCGCCGGTGTATGAACATCTGCCGACTATGGAAGGTGAAGAACGCATAGCAGATCCGTAGTGTCAGGCCCTACAGCGCTACCCACAGTCGGACAGTTTCTCCCAAAATGGCCTGCTGTCGCGTGTAAAACAAACTCGGACTAGCACGACACTCCCACTTTGAGTCTACCACGGCCACACGAGGTATGGGTGGCTTGGTGGTTAACACCCCTGCTCTCCGAAAATCTGAACCCGAGCCACGACTGCTCGAAAACTCGACGCTCAAGATTGTAGGACCACTCAGATCGGGCGAGGCGCATAACTAGTCTGGCTGAGGCGGTGCGCCTCGAAAATCACCAAAGGACCTGCGATTCGGCCCTCCTCGCGACTTTGGTCATTCCGTCGATTTCTCCGCTCCTCACCTCAGTGCATAAGCTGCGTGCGAGCAATGTCCATGCGGTGAAGAGCTACAGAACAACTCTCCGCTAGGTAATCATCGAGCCTCAGTAACATATCGGTGGACTCGATCCTCCATACTAGCTACTAACGCGGGGACGTCACAAGACGATGAGTCGAACTCCACATTGTACTCCGAACCGTCGCGCGTTCGCGCAACACCAAAAATCTGCCGGCGAGCCCTCCTCATCTGTGGAGGCAAGAAATGTGCAAGAAATGCCTCGCGAACTCGTCCCAAATAGATGGAAGTGCATTCTCTCCCGGGACGGCTCGCGAATCAAACTACCGATCATTGCGGTATCACGGCCGATGCGAACCTAAGACCACTGACTCAGTCTCCGACGCCTTGATCCGTCTCAGGCTCCGTTGCAACTGTCGGATGAACTCCTGCGGATCATCCTCAGGCCTCGACCCGTAGAACTCTGGTGGGCTACATCTCAGGAAGTCCTGTAGCCTCAAACATCCGATCTAGGGTGAACCACTGGTGCTCTTTGGGCTCGCTGCGTCGGGCTATTTATCTCATATCGGCCACGACCACGGCGATGGCGAGCCATCTCCTTGTACCCGTCTCATCTCGCTCAGGTAGTGGGGCCGGAGGCTCGGTGTGTAGTCTCAGTGACGGCTGCTGCGGCTCTAAAGCTTCTGGTCTTTGGCGGCGTGGGCTAAATCGCCGTCGGAAGCTTGTCTCAGTCTTGTCGGGCTGCGCCTCGTACTCCAGTATCCCACATGACTCCCATTGCCTTGCCCGTACGGGCACAGGTTGCCTTACGCGGAGGCATAGCGGTAAGGAAAGGAATACGTCGAGAGGGTCCACTTATCACACAGCTCTAGGGCACGATCTCAGAATGAGAAGAATGGAAACCAATCCTAAATGTCCTATAGCCTCCTGATTATAGATGTGGTGCACAACACACCGATAATCAAGACTCTACTAGACACGGTCTGTAGACACTTTTCGAGGATTAACTGCTCTGATACCACTTTTGTCACGACCCGAACCGGGGCCCGTGACTGGTGCCTTACCCCGGGCACCCTAGTGATACAACATCAGAGAAAATCAGCGGAACTTAAAGCATAAATATGAAACGAGAGACATGATAAATAAAAGCAAATAGGCCAACCAAAACAGTTGCCTTCCAACATATATATATAAACATTTGAACAGTTACAATCCTTACACTCGCCGCGGTGCTACGGACCTCTAAGATTTATCTGACAACTATGACGGGACGGGGCCGCCATACCTGAACGTCTGAGAACTTACGGACTCGGGGTAACATACCAAAGATAAGCCTCCACGAAACGGAGCTTCCCAAAACGCTGAAATGAGATCCTAGCGGGGATCGGCGGTAGATGTACTTACTGCGGCGTGAGCGGCCCCGAAGAGAGTCGATCTAACAGTACCAAGTATGTGAAGCGTAAAATCGTAAATGAAATCATAATAGTCTATAAAAGCGGGAGACATGTATGATAACCAAACTACGATGCACACATAATAGTTATATCAATTCGGTCTCGCCCACAACATCAATCCCGCGTGGAGTACCTTCCGCCGGCAGGCAATCTATGATATGATAACAACAAGACAATCCAAATGGGAGCATACGTGCGCTACGATCGTCGTGTCGATGTCCAAAGGAACAAATAAGACAACATTCCAAATGGAAGCATACCCGCGCGCGCATCGTGTCGATGAGTCGAAAGGGAAATAATAAGACATCATTCCAAATGGAAGCATGCGATGCGCTACGATCGTGGTCGGTATGTCCAAGGAAACAATAAGACAACGCGGTAATCAAAGTGGAAGCATACCCGCGCGCTACGCGTCGTGTCGATATGTCCAAAGCGTTACAAAAGTAACACTATCAGCGAGGCGTGCGAGTGGAATTTATCCGTCACCGCCGGTCACGTCCAAGTAAGTTCTCAACAAGTCAACCGACCCTCCATTGAGAGACGCGGTAGTATAGAAACACAATTCTTGCACAACAAAGGCTATCACAACAAGCATAGGCAAGTTTTCACAATAACAAACATAGGCAAGTTTCACAACAAGCATAGGCAAGTTTACTGACTCGAAGTACTTTCATTTTATGCCCAAGTCCGGGTTTTAACCCTAAAGTACTACGTACGTTAAATTCCTTTCAAAGAGATTTATTCCTTTTATAAAAGTCACCCGATACCCGTAGTATAAAATAGAGTGACTTACATCTTTTAAGTAAACCAAAACAACTTCCATTCTTTCTTTTCGACCAAAACACTTCTCTTTTTAAAGTCAAGTTACCACATTAACCGATGATAAAACCTTTCTTTTGTTTTCATAAGGTCGTTATAACTAACTTCCCATAAAGTCATTTATAACACCTTATGTTTTAAACCATTTTAAGACAACCTGATGCCTTTCTTTTCCCTAAAGTTCGGTTTGCCTAATTTCATTACACAAGTCTCTTTTGAAAAGTTTCATAGTTCAATGTCTTAATCACTTTTAAAACAATTGAGTAACATATGCCATGGCGAATAGGTTATTCTTGTTCATAATCAATCTTATTAAGCGACCATGATCTAGAAAATGTAATATCATTTTGTCTCATCTTAGCTTACATGCGGATGGAGGTTTCTCTTGGTTTTAATAATACTTAATTATTCAATACATTTTCCTTTATTAACGCTGCAGTGGTTTGTCGATACACATTCTGATTTCCGAAATCGGTAAAACATTATTCTTTTCAAAAACCAAGTACTCATTACTCACGAATGAGGTTTC
Source organism: Przewalskia tangutica (assembly GCA_029844215.1). Lineage (NCBI taxonomy): Eukaryota > Viridiplantae > Streptophyta > Magnoliopsida > Solanales > Solanaceae > Przewalskia > Przewalskia tangutica. The sequence goes on from CM056721.1 coordinate 109,816,566, forward strand.
ACACAAACATCCATATTAAGCCAAGTCTCTTATCTTTTAAGAAGAAGTCTCTTAATGTTATACCCCGTAGTTCCAGGGTATGTATGCGAGGACGTACGTACGAGAATACGACAGAAAGATTGGAAAGGAAGAAAGAGGCGATTTTTCCACGGAAAAGTTTCCGGTTTGTGAAGGAAAAGGTTCGTTAATGGGAATTGGATTCCCGACGGTATTCGGACTTCTGGAATATTAGAGAATTATGGAATTTTATTTTGGAAATGGTCACGTGGGGCCCACGGGAGAAATTCTGATTTTGTGGGGCGCTTTGATTTTGAGATTTTGGCCGTTTTGGATATTTTCTAAGACGAAATATTTTGGGCGAATCGGGGCGACACGTGTCACCCCATGTGGCACCTTTGGCGAAATTATGTTTGTGCACAACACCGGTTAAGTCGTTTTCGACGAACGTTTTCACGACTTTCGTAGGGAATTTCCGCTATGTCATTTAGTATTTTGCGGATTTTTCCGAGAGACGGAACATTTTGGACCAACGAGAGGCGGACTCGCACCTCATTGGTGGGCATAGTGGGCGGTTTGGACGAATTGGGGAGGCAAGTGGGAGATATTTTTAGTAGATATTTTGTGTGCAAGTTGGCTAGGACACGTGGGTGAATCTTGGCCCACACTTGCTAGGCACTTGGCTAGATCTTGGCCGTTGGTTGGCCTTGGCTTGCTATAAATACCCTAAGGTTGATGAACTTCTTCATCCATTCCTAAATGTTTCTAAGTGTAAAATCCTCTCCCTCCTTGTGTTGAGTTCGCCAAGGGCCTTCCCCTTGTGGCCGAGCACCCTCTACAGGGGTGCTAGCCAGTACGCCCACTCCTAGTGTTGCTAGGTAGGGTACCCCTAGCCTAGGTTGTTTTAGTATAATACCCTTTTGTGGTGTAGAAATACTCTCAAAAGTATTGTTATAATGCCCAAATTACCTTAGCCTTATACCTTGTTGTATTCTAAGGTTATACCTTTCTGAAAAGCCCGTAAATACTATTATACTTACCGTCGATCACCAAACCGAAACCCTAGGAAAATCTCCATAGTCAGTTGGAGTATTGTGTAGAAGTTGGTTAGAACTTCTAAGGGTGGTTTAGAGCGGGTTGAGCGCTTCGGAGTTGGAGCTAAACGATTGCCCGGATCGACTTTATACTTGGATAATTATGGGCTTATCGAGGTAATTATCTTGTCCCTATTGTAATTGGATATTACATGTTGTTAGAATATATAGTTGAAGTATACTATATATAAACTGAACGTAGTTGTTGGCAATGTCTTTTGACTTAAGCACGAAGAATAAGGAATCGAATCAGAATTACTTAGGATCAGTATTCTGAGACTTGTGTAGTAGTACCGCGGGTAGAATTGTACTGTTAGGGTTAGATGTATAACCCCGGTTGGCTTGGTAGCGGCCTCGATAGAGAGGAGATTTACGCTGTTGCGGGAGAGTCTTTGCGAATTTTATTTAGAATGTTCTCCGACTTTAATAAGCGCCTTGTTGCCTTATAGGTTGGGATGCTAAGTGTGGAATGATCCACTTGGCTTAGGAGTAGCCGATCGTTGAGCGTTTTGCTATTAGTCGATACTCGTCGCGAGGTATGTGAACCTCTTCCTATCTCTCCTAGCATGATATGTGTGAACTATGTAGTACGGTGAGACGTCATGTGTTTGATTGTTGTAAAACATAAAGTGTTATAACGGCTTTATGGGAAGTTGGTTATAACGACTTTATGTAGGTAAAAAATGGGTTGTGGTTTTGAAAGGTGGCGATTTGATTATAATCGACTTGTTATGTGTTAATGAAGAACTTGAAGTATTTCAAAAGGTTTATAAATCATTTTGAAAGAATATGTGTAATGTATTTTTGAAAGCTTAAGAGTTATACTAGCTTTATGGGAAGTTAGGTATAACGGCTTAAGAATGTTTTTACTGATTTTGGAAATCAGGATGTGTATCGACAAACCACTGCAGCGTTAACAAAAGGAAGTGTTTTGAATAATTAAGTATGATTAAAACCAGTAGAAACTTCCATCTGCATAGAAGCTAAGATAAGACAAAATGATATTTCTAGATCATGGTCATTGTAATAAGATTGTTATAAATAAGAATAACCTACTTACATGTAAGGCTTATGTTTCTCAATTGGTTAATAAAAGGATTATATTCTTGAATGAATAAGACTATGAACTACTGAAACCTTTTTAAAATAAGAAAGCGGAACATTTGAAATTAGGCAAACTCAACGCTTGGAAAATAATGTTGTTACTTGATTTTACAAAGGTAAGTGTTTTAGTTTATTTAAAAAGATCACTCTATTTTATACTACGGGTATTGTGTGACTTATGTGATAGAACGGATCTTTCAAGATTTAATGTATGAAATGCGTTGGGGTTAGATACTCGAACTTGTTAGTAGAAAGTACCTTGTGTGAACAACTTGATTGTATTGGTTTGTGATAGCCTTGTAATACTTTCTTATTGATTTGATAAGTAAACATGTTAGGATGCTACTTGTGTTAGTATCTTGTGATTGTTATGCAAGGGGGTCATTCTTGCTGTGCTTACATTGTTAAAAGGTAAGTCCATTGTACTGTTATTATATCACCTACCCTCGATCGTGTATACAGGGCTTGCCACCCTGACGGTCTATACTATCACGGTCCTCGAGACTACGCGGGCAGCGGTATGCTCGGGATCGACCGATCATTCGGGTGTTTAGCTGACGGGGATTCCTACGCGGTCTCTGGGGGACTATGCGGTCCTTGAGGGCTATGCGAGTGCGGAAGTCGGGACGGATCTGAGGTTAGCCGCTTCGATGCGGGTATGGTTATATATATGCCGAAAGGCAAGTTTTCCTGATTATTGTTTTATATTTCGTTATCTCATGTTGTTGTTTTATGTTCGTGATTACTCGATGTTGTGTCACTAGGGTGCCCGGGTAAGGCACGATCCGGGCCGGTTGGTCGTGACAAAAGTGGTATCGAGCGCTTAATCCTCGGAAAGTGTCTGACCGTATCGATGAAGTCTTGATTATCGGTGTGTAGCGCACCACATCAATAATCGTGAGGCTATAGGATATTTAGGATTGGTTTCTATTCTTCTCACTCGAGATCGTGCCTTAGAGTTTGTGTTGTAAGTTGAACCCTCCGACGAAATCCTTTCCTTATCGTTATGCCTCCGCGTAGGCAACCCGAGCCCAGAGGCAAGGCGGCCAGGAGGCTGAGTAGAGTTCAGAGGTGGCGAGGCAGCCCAATCATTACCTAGGGTAGTGCTTCATTCGGGAGTTTTGCGGCGTCACTAGCCCAATGAGTTTAGCACGGCGGCGGTTCCTCTGCGGCCATGATATTTGAACCTTCGTTCCACGGCCAGGGAACAGAGAATATAGATTGCGAGGACAACCACATTACTAGCTATAAATTTGGCTACCAGAGTATACCGATGTACCGCATGATGCGGAGGACTATCTAAAGAGGGTTGTGCAAGAGTAATTCTTGATTGAAGCGAGCATGGCACGTATGCGGGCTTATGCGCGGTCGAAGCGAGAGATCGACGGGTTAACGAAGGACAACGAAGAGGGCGAGCGAAGGTCCTTTGGTAACTTTCGGTGAGTATACCTTAAGTGCTATGTTACGATAGCGGTGTGTTAGTTGTGATTAGAATCATGGTGGGTTATCCGAGTAAGATTTTGGGGATAGAGAAAGTGTGAGCCTTAGAGCTTTATACGCAAAGACCTTAGAGGTAAGGCCATCTCGAGAAAGGTGTAGTGTTATGTTTGACCCTTATAGGGTGCATAGTGCACGTGAGCTATGTTCGTGGGATAAGTCACGAGTAGCGTGATTTGAAAGAAGGTAGTCGAGCTAGGAAGACCGCTAGGTTTTCGTAATATGATTTGTGAAATTATTCCTTGGGAGCTAGTGTTTCTTGCGAACGGGTCGGGTTGAGGCCGTGATGCGGGTCAACCCGCGGCCTTTTTAGTGGTGGGGTCAGTTTGTGGTGGTCGCTTGTGGTAGGTCGCGAGGGTGTTAGGCCCAAGTTTAGTTAACCAAACAGACGAGTTCGTGGATGCGTTCGACTGCTGGTTGGGCGATGGGGCAGCCCATCGTGTTCTTGATCGGGACCGCTCACTCGGCGATGTTGTTGTTATCTAAAAAGGTTGTGAGGTTGCAGGGTGCCTACCTCCACCTTATGATGACGATGAAGTCCCGTTACTGGCTGTTTCGTTTGGAAGTTATACGAGCAGAGTTAGGAACTCAGTGAGTCTCAGAATCGCATTCGCCCCGGGCGTTGTTTTGATTTGAGGGTAGCCGCGAGGATCGTTGTCTCCTGGTTGAAGTGTTTAAGCTACCATTTCGGTGTTCGGATGTCGCCTTGTGGCGCCTTGTAGAAGCGAGAAATGCAAGTTGCGGTCGATTGGTTCGATGTTGGCGGGGTTGAGATAGTTGGTTCAGCTTGTTCCAGTGTGGATAGTGTGAAGCTGGTCTAGAAGAAGTTACGGCGGCTCGGAGGAATCGTGCGGATAATCGGCGGCGACGCTTAGAGTTGAGTTGTGGTCGGTCTTCTTGAAAGTACCACCGGACGAAGTGTGACGAGTTTTGGAAACGAAGGAACTTAGCCCGAGTTACTTTGGGCCTTTGTGAGTTCATGAAGAATAGGCCGTTGCCTATATGTTAGCATTTGCCGTCCGACTTAGGAGGAAGGGCGTCCGTCTTTTCGTATTGTTATGTTCGGAAAGTATCAAGATCCATCCGAATGTTCCCGATTAATGATGACCACGTTAGAGATAGTAACCGAGTTTTGGATACTAAGCAAAGATTTAAATGTGATAAGAATCCGAGTGTCTGACGGCGACCGTGGATCGCATGCGACGGTACCATTTGTTGGTCGTCGGACAAGGCTCGCGACAAAGTGACAAAAGTAGTATTATTTGTGGTGATGTAGAGGTGTTTCCTCGTGGACTTAGATGTAAGTTTTGCGCAGTGTTTCCATGGCGGTATGGCGTGATTGTTTCGTAAGTATAGTAGTGAAGACTATCCGCACGTGTTCGCTTTGAGACTTAGAAGGAACATTCGGACGAATGTTTCTAAGGAAGAATGTTATACCCGTAGTTCCAGGGTATGTATGCGAGGGCGTGCGTGCGAGAATACGAGAAAGATTGGAAAGGAAGAAAGAGCGATTTTTCCACGGAAAAGTTTAGGTTTTGTGAAGGAAAAAGGTTCGTTAATGGGAATTGGATTCCCAGTTTGGTATCGGACTTCGGAATATTAGAGAATTATGGAATTTTATTTTGGAAATGGTCACGTGGGGCCACGGGAGAAATTTACTGTTTTGTAGAGGCCGCTTTGATTTTGAGATTTTGGCGTTTTGGATATTTTGGAAGACGAAATATTTTGGGCGAATCGGGGCGACACGTGTCACCCCATGTGGCTTTGGGGGCGAAATTATGTTTGTGCGCAACGCTTTGGTCGTCGTTTTTCGCTGAAACGCTTTCCAGACTTTCGTAGGGAATTCCGCTATGTCATTTAGTATTTTTATGGATTTTTAGAGAGACGAACATTTTGGACCAACGAGAGGCGCACTGGCACCCTCTCATTGCGGGCATAGTGGGCGGTTTGGACAATCTGGGAAGCGAGTGGGAGATATTTTCGTAGATATTTTGTGTGCAAGTTGGCTAGGACACATGGGTGAATCTTGGCCCTACACTTGCTAGGCACTTGGCTAGATCTTGGCCATTGGTTGGCCTTGGCTTGTGCTATAAATACCCTCTAAGGTTGATGAACTTCTTCATCCATTCCTAAATGTTTCTAAGTGTAAAATCCTCTCCCTCAGTGTTGAGTTCGGCCAAGGGCCTTCCCTGTGGCCGAGAGCACCCTCTCAGTGGTGCTAGCCGGAAAGCGCCCACTCCTAGTGTTGCTAGCCGTGGGTACCCACTGCCTAGGTTGTTTTCGTATAATACCCTTGTTGTGGTGTAGAAATACTCTCAAAAGTATTGTTATAATGCCCAAATTACCTTAGCCTTATACCTTGTTGTATTCTAAGGTTATACCTTTCTGAAAAGCCAGAAATACTATTATACTTAGTCGGTCACCAGAAACCACAGGAAAATCTCCATAGTCAGTTGGAGTATTGTGTAGAAGTTGGTTAGAACTTCTAAGGGTGGTTTAGAGCGGGTTGAGCGCTCGGAGTCGAGCTAAACGATTGCCGGGATCGACTTTATACTTGGATAATTATGGGCTTATCGAGGTAATTATCTTGTCCCCTATTGTAATTGGATATTACATGTTGTTAGAATATATAGTTGAAGTATACTATATATAGAATCTGAACGTAGTTGTTGTGATGTCTTTTGACTTAAGCTCAAGAATAAGAGGCCAATCAGAATTACTTAGGATCAGACTGATAGACTTGTGTAGTAGCAGTGGAGTAGAATTGTACCCGTTAGGGTTAGATGTATAACCCCGGTTGGCTTGGTAGCCGGCCTCGATAGAGGAGAGATTCTGCTGTTGCGGGAGAGTCTCGCCAATTTTCGTAGAATGTTCTACGACGTTAATAAAGCGCGTGGCCTTATAGGTCGGGATGCTACGTGTGGAATGATCCACTTGGCTTAAGGAGTAGCCGATCGTTGGGCGTTTGCTATTAGTCGATACTCGTCGCGAGGTATGTGAACCTCTTCCTATCTCTCCTAGCATGATATGTGTGAACTATGTAGTACGGTAGAGCGTCACGTGTTTGATTGTTGTAAAACATAAAGTGTTATAACGGCTTTATGGGAAGTTGGTTATAACGACTTTATGTAGGTAAGAAAAATGGGTTGTGGTTTTGAAAGGTAATCGATTTGATTATAACCGATTTGTTATGTGTTAATGAAGAACTTGAAGTATTTCAAAAGGTTTATAAATCATTTTGAAAGAATATGTAGTAATGTATTTTTGAAAACTTAAGAGTTATACTAGCTTTATGGGAAGTTAGGTATAACGGCTTAAGAATGTTTTCTTGATTTTGGAAATCGGGATGTGTATCGACAAACCATCGCAGCGTTAACAAAGGAAGTGTTTTGAATAATTAAGTATGATTAAAACCGGTAGAAACTTCCATCTGCATAGAAGCTAAGATAAGACAAAATGATATTTCCTAGATCATGGTCTTTGTAATAAGATTGTTATAAATAAGAATAACCTACTTACATGTAAGGCTTATGTTTCTCAATTGGTTAATAAAAGGATTATATTCTTGAATGAATAAGACTATGAACACTGAAACCTTTTAAAATAAGAAATGGAACATTTGAAATTAGGCAAACTCGAGCGCTTGGAAAATAATGTTGTTACTTGATTTTACAAAGGTAAGTGTTTTGGTTTATTTAAAAAAGATCACTCTATTTTATACTACGGGTATTGTGTGACTTATGTGATAGGAGCGGATCTTTTGAAGATTTAATGTATGAAATACGTTGGGGTTAGATACTCGAACTTGTTAGTAGAAAGTACCTTGTGTGAACAACTTGATTGTATTGGTTTGTGATAGCCTTGTAATACTTTCTTGTTGCTTTGATTAGTCAAAATGTTAGGTTGCTACTTGTGGTAGTATCTTGTGATTGTTATGCCAGGGTGTCATTCTTGCTGTGCTTAGATTGTTCAAAGGTAAGTCCATCAGATCGTTATTATATCACCTACCCTCGATTGTGTATACGAGGGCTTGCCACCCTTGATGCGGGTCTATACGGCTATCGCGGTCCTTGAGACTACGCGGAGCGCGGTATGCTCCGGATTGACCGATCATTCCGGTGTTTAGCACGACGCGGGGATTCTATGCGGTCTGGGGACTACGCGGTCTCGAGGGGCTACGCGAGTGCGGAAGTCGGGGCGGATACCGAGGTTAAAGCCGCTTCGACGCGGGGTATACCTCGGGTGGTCTAGGACCGGATTCGAGGAATACCTTATGCGGTGCGTGTGTGACCTATCGCGAGTCAGCGAGAGTTCGAGAATAGACGCGCGACATCGATCTGCGGGCGATGGCCGCCGATCGTGGTGCGGTCTAGAGAGACCTCGTGATACGATTTGTGGCATTTGGTAGTGCGGGGTCTTAGTAGTCGGCTATGCCTTCGTACTACCGTGCGGTCTTATGTGATGACTTTGAGGCGTGAGTCCCGACTTGACATATTTGCTTAGTTGTTGTTGAATCGTAGTTCGTTATCATACATGTCTCCCGCTTTATATAGACTACTATGATTTGATTCTGATATTACTTCTGCTTTCACATACTTGGTACATGTTGTATCGACCTCGCCGGGGTGCGTTCATGCCGCAGTTGAGGTACATCGCCGTTGATCCTAGCTCGTGGTCACGATTCGGCGTTTGGGAAGCTCCGTTTCTCGGAGGCTTATCGATGGTATAGTCCGTCGTAGTAAGTGTTTACATTCGGGGGTTTGGCGGGCCCTGTCCCGCCATTGTGTCGTATCATTCTTAGAGGTCTCAGAATGCTGTTGTGGCGGGGTTGGTAAAAGGATTATTGTTCATTTGTAAAAGAGTTGATGGTTATATATATGCGAAAGGCAAGTTTCCTGATTATTGTTTTATATTTCGTTATCTCGTATTTGTTGTTTTATGTTCCGCTGATTACTCTGATGTTGTGTCACTAGGGTGCCCGGGGTAAGGCACCAGTCACGGGCCCAGTTTCGGGTCGTGACACTTAACTTCTAAACCATTAAACCATTCTTTTTATCTCTCTTAAGACGTTACACCTAACTTCTCATAAAGCTGGTATAACTCTTATGTTTTCAAACCAAGTATACACTTCTTCCAAAAAGATTTCTTAATCTTTTAGAATACTACGAGGTTCTTTATTATCACACATCAAGTCGGTTATAAGTCAAATCAGTTATCTTTTTAAAAAGAAACCACAAAGCATTTCTCATTTACATAGAGCTGTTATAACACTTTATGTTTAAAAACAATCAAATACATTTAACACGTATGACGTCACTGTACTACATAGTTATACACATATCATGCTAGAACAGATAAGAAGAGGTTCACATACCTCGCGACGATTACCGACTAAAAGCAAAGCGCTCCAAGTACCTCAAACCGTCGGCTACACCTTAAGCCAAGCAGATCACACCACACGTAGTATTTCAACCTATAGAGGCCACAAGGCGCCTATTAACATCTTAGATCTCAATGTAGAATATCTTACAGAAAATTCGGCCTCCCGCATGGCAGCGTAAATCTCCTCTCTATCGAGGCCGCCACCAAGCCAACTGGGGGGTTTGCACGCCTAACCGGACGTGTACAATTCTACTCGCATAATACTACACAAGCCTCATGTCACGGTCTATGTAATTACAGATTGATTCACTTCTTAAAATTCAGGCTTAAGTCGCAAGACATTGCCGCACAATTATAATGTTCAGTTCTATATATAGTATACTTCAACTATATATTCCTACAACATGTAATTTCCAATTACAATAGAAGGTCAAGAGTGTTTACCTCGATAAGCCCAAAATTATCCGAGTTTATATGTCGATCCTGAGCAAGGTTTAGCTCCTACTCCGTGCGCTCCAACCCGCTCCAACCAACCCTTAGAAGTTCTAACCAACTTCTACTTAAATACTTCAACTAACAATGAAGATTTCCTTAGGGTTTCGTTTAGAGGCTAAGAGGAAGTATAATAGTATTTTCTGGGCTTTTGTATAAAAAGGGTACTTTGGAAAGTACTACAAGGTATATGGGATAATGTATTTGGGCATTATAACAATACTAGGAGAGTATTTCTATACCACAAAAATGGGTATTATACGAAAACAACTAGGCTCGGGGGGGGGGGGTGTACCCCCCGGCCAAGCCTCTAAGGGGAGGAGGCCTCTCGGCCAAAGCTTCTCAAGGGAGGGGGGAGGGGCTTTGGACGAAGCAAACAAGTGGGAGGGAGTATTTTGAGACTTAGGTAGATTGCTCAAGTTTTGGATGAAGAATGTCTTCAACTAGAGAGGTATTTATAGGTCAAGTGAAGGCCAACCAATGGCCAAGATGAAGACAAGTGCATAGCAAGTGTAAGGCCAAGATTTAGCCATGTGCTACCTTATCCATCTACACAAAATATCCTACCTAACCCTTGACCAAAATTTCAACACCAAAAACGTGCCAATGGTCAAGCTTGCCGTCCACTTGCTTCCAATGGGAGGGTGACACTTGTCCCCCTCCCGTTGGTCCAAAATGTTTCGTCTCTCGGAAAAATCCGCAAAAATTATTAATGACATAGCCGGAATTTTCCCTACGAAAGCTGTGGAAGCGTTTCGTCGAAAAACGACTCTTTTTGGCACTTGTGTACAAATTTCGAAACTTGTCAATTCTTAAGGCAAAAATTTAATACGTACGCCCTCACGTACATACTCTGGAAATACGGGGTATAACATTACTGATTTCAGAAATCAGAATAAGTATCGAACAAACCACTGCAGCGTTAATAAAGGGAAATGTTTTGACTAATTAAGTATTATTAAAACCAGTAGAAACCTCCATCTGCATAGAAGCTAAGATGAGACAAAATGATATTACATTTCCTAGATCATGGCTGCTTTATTAAGATTGTTATGAACAGGAATAACCTACTCACACCTAAGGCATGTGTTCTCAGATTGTTTTAAAAGAGAATTATATTATTAAGTGATTAAAACTATGAACTACGAAACCTTTCGAAAATGAGAAACTTGAACATTTGAAATTAGGCAAACTTGAACGTTTGAATAATAATGTTGTTACTTGATTTTACAAAGGGAAGTGTTTTGGTTTACTTAAAAAGATAGTCACTCTATTTTTATACTACGGGTATTGTGTGACTTTTGTGAAAGAAACGGATCTTTTAAAGAGTTAATGTATGAAGTACTTTGGGGATAAAAACCCGAACTTGTTAACATAAAGTAGAAAGTACCTTGTGTGAATAACTTGATTGTGTTGGTTTGTGATAGCCTTGTAATACTTTCTTGTTGATTTGATAAGTAAACATGTTTAGGATGCTACGTGTGTTAGTATCTTGTGATGTTTGTGTAAAGGGGTTTCCCTTGATTGTGCTTACGTTGTTTAACGATAAGTCGTTATGATAGTATTGTACCACTCACCTCTTGACATGATACCGGGGGTTAAGTGTTACACCCCGTATTTACAGGACATGTTTTAAGAACGTACGTAAGAACTCGCAAGTGTTAAAAATTGAGACTTGTAAAAATTTATCGGAATTATGAAATTGACGGAAAACGAAATATTGCGACGAATGAGAGGGCGACACGTGTCACCCCCCCCCCTTTAGTGTCTTGGACGAAATTACCATGGGCAAAAGGGTCATTTCACCATTAGTGAGATGACCAAGTCTTGCAAATGACTTAGCTTGACATAGTTGACTAAAAGTCCAAGGGCCACTTGGGCAAGATCCATGTGAAACTCATCCGAACCACCCATTTGTTCTAATCTTGACCCTCCTTTTATTTTTATAAGCTTACTAGTGCAAGGCAAGGCTTAACACTTAGCATTTTTTTTTCAAGAAAACTTGAAGAAAACGTGAGGGAGCTCTCGGCCAAGGGCTAGGGTTTGAAGGAAAAATTCTCAATTTTTGTCCAATAGTCTCCCCACTTTAAACCAAGGTACCTAAGGGTATTATAAGCATATTTCAATAGAGAAATCTCGGAAAAAGATAGTTTTCGGGTTAGTCGCAAGGCGATAACCTAAGGGGGTCTTTCAACTTTGAAGTTGGAATTTGAAGAAACTTTGTTGGTGTTGTTCTAAGGGTCTCAACTAGCGGATTGAAAGGTCTTGAAGAGGCTCTAAGTTTCTAAGGAGCGACTTCGGATTTGAAGATTGGATTGAGATTCGTTGAGGTATAATCTTCTTCCTTGAAAGTGTTACAAGATTATTTATATTGTTGTTAGCTTTGCTTGTTGCTAGCATGAAGTATATGTGTTGAAGTTTATAAGGATTATGGATTGATTGTAGCCTTGAGAATCCGAAATGTTAAACAAGCCACTTGAAGATTGTATTACAATTTGGTCGTTTATTAAAATCGTCGCATGTTAATTACTTGGAGATTATAGTAGTTATACTCGTTTGCGACTTGATATCATGTTAGGCTAATAACTTGGATTGAAATGGAAATTTGATAAGAATTGATGTTGTAGTACTTCAAGTTAGCCGAATTGGCCTAGTAAGTTGTATTATTTTGATATCGTTTGTGGGGCGGAATTTTACACGTCTAGTAGGCATGTAATCCCCTATTGTTGATTGCATTGATTGGGCCTTAAATGTGGCGTGTTTGGTTATTGTATTCGGCCTTGAAAAAGGTGGCAAAGTAAGTAAAAACAAAGGAGGTGTTGTCCGATTTTCCGTAGAATTTAGTGACTTAGCACTTAGAATATCCTACGTTTGAAGTAAGAGGTTAATGGGCGTATTGTGACCATTATAGGTGGAAGTACTTAGTATAGCGTATCCTACTTGAAGGATGGATTAGCTATCAAGGTTGAAATACTTTGGAGCATTTTGCTACTTGTCGATAATCGTCGCGAGGTATATGAACCTCTTCCTTCCTTTGGCATGATTCTATGTATGGAATATACCTGTGGTATCATTTCATGTTTCCTGTTACTCTTAGAAGTTAAGAGGTAGTTGTGTGATCTACTCTATGTAGAACTTTTCCTATCTTTGAGCATGACTAGTTGCATTATGTAGTACGATGGGCGTGCACCTTGATATCCTTTACTAGTTTTATGAATAGCCAAGTCGGGTGAGTTAGGAGATTAACTCACTTCTTTGAGAGTATTAAGGATGTCTAATGTTTTATTAAAGTTAAGGGACTTGAAGAGTTTTAAAGTATTGGATACTTGTTTTGTTTTAAACGTATAAGTCCCTTGGATAGGAAGTTGTTTTTGGCTAAGGCATAAAGTGAATATAACGACTTTATGGGGAGTTGGTTATATTTGCTTTATGGAAAGATAAATGACTTGATTTTAGCGAAAAAGGCAACTTGATTTTAAGGCATCAATTGCCTAAGGTTGTATAATAAAGGGAGTCACTTGAGTTCTAAAGGTTAAGAGACTAATTGTATTTTTGAAAGTTAAGAGAATTGATTTGAAAGTATACAATACTTGGTTTTTAAAAGTAGAAGTCTCTTGGTTATAAAAGAAAAGAGTTTTGTCTAAAACCATAAAGGGTTATAACGACTTTATGGGAAGTTGGTTATAACGACTTTATGGAAAGTTAAGAGAATGGTTTTCTCTAATAAAGTAATCAAAGAAATAACTTGTATTAAGGAAGGGCAAATTGTTTTAAAGGTACCAATTGCTTAAGGTTTTTAATAAAGAAGTCACTTGATTTAGAAGCTGGTAATTGTATTTCTAAAAAGGTATTGTGACTTGACTTGAAAGGTGGATAGGACTTGATACTACGGTTGTTAGTATCGGGGAAGTTTTATTTGGAAAGGAGTCTTTTGAAAAGAATGTACGTACGTAGTACTTTGGCTTGATTAATTGAGAATTAGTCTAAGTGTGCCTTGATAAGTACTTTGGCTTGTTAAATGAGAATTATTCTATTTGTGCCTTGATAAGTACTTTGGCTTGTTAAATGAGAATTATTCTATTTGTGCCCTGATAAGTACTTTGGCTTGTTAAATGAGAATTATTCTATTTGTGCCCTGATAAGTACTTTGGCTTGTTAAATGAGAATTATTCTATTTGTGCCCTGATAAGTACTTTGGCTTGTTAAATGAGAATTATTCTAAGTGTTCCTTGATAAGTACTTTGGCTTGTTAATTGAGAATTAGCCTATGTGTGCTGGTGATAGCCTTTGAGTGCAAGTATTATGTTTTATTACGTTGCCGCGACTCTCGGTTGGAGTAGTTTTGTCTTGTTGTAAGTACTTGGGCGTCTGCAAGCGGTGATGTGGGATTCCACGGGTATGCTTCCGTTATTAGTAGTACTTGGGTTAAATTCCCGGATTTTTATAGAAGAAATGGTAGTGCTTCTGTTTGTTTGACGGCCGGTCGAGACAGGGTAAGAGTATAAGTGAGGGGTAAATCCCCAAGATGCTATACCACCTTCTCCAGGGTAAGAGTATAAGTGAGGGGTAAACCCCCAAGACATTATACCCCCTGCTTGTTTTGTTTGATAGTCGGTCGAGATAGGGTAAGAGTATAAGTGAGGGGTAAATCCCCAAGATGCTATACCACCTGCTTTACCACCTTCTCCAGGGTAAGAGTATAAGTGAGGTAGACCCGAGATGCTATACCACCTTTTACCACCTACTCGGGGTAAGAGTATAAGTGAGGGGTAGACCCCCAAGACGTTATACCACCGGTGGGACTTGATGTTCATGTATGCCTATTGGTGTATTATTATACCCTGGACTGTCGGCAGTGATGTGGGATTCCACGGGCAGGAGATATATATATATGTGTTGTGTATGTGTACGCCGACAGTGAGGTGGGATGCCACGGGCGCGTCACATGATTATATTTTACACTTATAGCTGTCGGCAGTGATGGGGGATTCCACGGACACGCTTGATATTTGTGTGACTTGATCGCATCCCAGATTGTGACTGGTAGTAAATGTGCCCTCCTTAAAGGGCCGGATTATACTTATGAAAGATAAGTAAGTTATATAGAAATGAACTTAATGATTTTTCCTAATCATGTGCGTAAGAATGTGGCTATAACCTTTATTGAAAATGGGGAAAGATATTGATGTGAAATTAAGTTCATAAGTGGTAATGACAGCGAGGATCTAGTATGTACTTTTTATACTTGTCCTGTCATTCTTTTATGCGATTATAGTGCATTTCTTGTCGTTATTTACATTCCATATTAAATTTTGTTATGCGACCCCGCCGAGGCTGCGTTAAATGCCATGCAGTTTAGGTACGGGTTGGTGATCCTTGCTCTAGGATCTCGGTTGATTTTGAAAAAGCTCCATTTGCTCGGAGAGCTTATCTCTTGTGCAGTTTCCACGAGGTAGTAGATTCATGTATATTCGAGGTATGGCGGGTTCTGTCCCGCCACGATTGTTCGATTGTTATTCTACAAGTGCATTTTCCACGTATGTGGTTGGTAAGAAGCGAGTTGTACTTTGATTATGTTTATATTATGGAAGCGGCTCGATCGGCTAGCACTGACGTTTATTTACGTGTGTTTATGTTGTGTATGTTCATTGCTATTCTCGATGTATACGAACAGGGTGCGGGTAGGGCACGATCGCGGCCGGTGGTCGTGACCAAAGTGGTATCAGAGCAGTTAGTCCTCGGAATGTGTCTACATACCGTGTCTAGTAAGTCTTGATTATCGGTGTGTTGTGCACCACATCTATAATCGGGAGTGCAGGACATTTAGGATTGGTTTCCATTCTTCTCACTCACGAGATCGTGCGATAGAGCCGTGTTGTTAAGTCGTCTCTCTCCTAACGAGTTATGATTGATTGCGACTACGAGAAAGCGTGATGACCGGGAAGGACTCTGTGGATTGCGTATCCAGGTTGGTAATGATTATAGTATAGTTGGTATTGTGACATACATCTATACGGAGTTATGTATGAGGGTCATTTATGGGTTTCCTAGAATGGTTTTAGATTTACCAAGAGTGGTAAAGACTAACTAGATACCGGGAAGGTATGGAATAGTTAATGAATTTTCGCCAAGGTCTTGTGTTTTATTTTGAGATAATTGGGAAAGGAGCTGTCTGATAGGGTAGTGAACCCATAAGAATCCATGTTAAGGAACTTAACGGAATGTCAGGTTAATAGATTAAGCTGCGTAGTAGGCTTAAGAGAATTGTACGGATGAGGTCCGTGTAGAGTAAGTAATGGTTGTTGTGATCGAGACAACATGGTTATGGTATTATGAGAAGTTTGTGTACCCGTTTACTGGGGGGACTGGTAAGGTAGGCTTGGAGCATGGAAATTGCGAGCCTAAGAATATTGATAACTGCCGAGACCTTAGATATATAAGGCTTTCCCTGGCAACAAGATTTTAAGTCAAACCAAGGATAAGAGTTAAGTGCGACGGCGGGTCGGGGTGAGGACCTGCTACGGGTCTCCCCATGGCCTGGAATGGAGTGGGATCAGTTGGTAGTAGTTCCGCTACGTGACGGGGTCACGAGGTCGCAAGGCCCAAGTCTAGTTAATTGTTTTACGAGTTCGTGGACGCGTTCCACCGGAACCAGGTCATGAAAGCCGGAAATGGTCATATATTGTCTTATAGAGTGACTCCAAAGATTAGAGGCCAGAATCGGTATGGATGTTAAGTATGTATGCTAATATGAGTTGGAATTACGGAAAGAGTACGGCCAGTACGATGGATAGCAACCATGTGTAAAGGAGTAGAGCCTGAATCCATAAGAACCTTTCGAGGTAACTACACCCGTGAGTGCGTGGGGTGGTAGTTGAGTGGGAATATGAGGTTTTCCCGGTGATGATACAGTCGTCAGACCCTAGTAGACCTAGTAGAGAGGATTATGACAGACTTTGAGGTCATTATAAGTATGGGCTAGTTGGCTTCGTGAGTGCCAAGGTTGACATCTTAGTATAAATATTGTTATGTGGCCATGGGTGACATATGTTGTAAGAAGGGTGTAGTATAAGGAGACTATGTCGCGCTTTAATTAGATTGGACTCCGAAAGAACATTCGAGGACGAATGTTTCTAAGGGGGGAAGAATGTTACACCCCGTATTTACAAGACATGTTTTAAGAACGTACGTAAGAACTCGCAAGTGTTAAAAATTGAGACTTGTAAAAATTTATCGGAATTATGAAATTGATGGAAAACGAAATATTGCGACGAATGAGAGGGCGACACGTGTCACCCCCCCCCCCTTTAGTGTCTTGGACGAAATTACCATGGGCAAAAGGGTCATTTCACCATTAGTGAGATGACCAAGTCTTGCAAATGACTTAGCTTGACATAGTTGACTAAAAGTCGAGGGCGGCACTGGGCAAGATCCATGTGAAACTCATCAGAACCACCCATTTGTTCTAATCTTGACCCTCCTTTTATTTTTATAAACACTAGTGCAAGGCAAGGCTTAACACTTAGCATTTTTTCAAAACTTGATGAAAGCGTGAGGAGCTCTCGGCGAGGGCTAGGGTTTGAAGGAAAAATTCTCAATTTTTGTCCAATAGTCTCCCCACTTTAAACCAAGGTACCTAAGGGTATTGTAAGCATATTTCAATAGAGAAATCTCGGAAAAAGATAGTTTTTGGGTTAGTCGCAAGGCGATAACCTAAGGGGGTCTTTCAACTTTGAAGTTGGAATTTGAAGAAACTTTGTTGGTGTTGTTCTAAGGGTCTCAACTAGCGGATTGAAAGGTCTTGAAGAGGCTCTAAGTTGCTAAGGAGCGACTTCGGATTTGAAGATTGGATTCAGATTCGTTGAGGTATAATCTTCTTTCTTGAAAGTGTTACAAGATTATTTATATTGTTGTTAGCTTTGCTTGTTGCTAGCATGAAGTATATGTGTTGAAGTTTATAAGGATTATGGATTGATTGTAGCCTTGAGAATCCGAAATGTTATACAAGCCACTTGAAGATTGGATTACAATTTGGTCGTTTATTAAAATCGTCGCATGTTAATTACTTGGAGATTATAGTAGTTATACTCGTTTGCGACTTGATATCATGTTAGGCTAATAACTTGGATTGAAATGGAAATTTGATAAGAATTGATGTTGTAGTATTCAAGTTAGCCGAATTGGCCTAGTAAGTTGTATTATTTTGATATCGTTTTTGGGGCGGAATTTTACACGTCTAGTAGGCATGTAATCCCCTATTGTTGATTGCATTGATTGGGCCTTAAATGTGCCGTGTTTGGTTATTGTATTCGGCCTTGAAAAAGGTGGCAAAGTAAGTAAAAACAAAGGAGGTGTTGTCCGATTTTCCGTAGAATTTAGTGACTTAGCACTTAGAATATCCTACGTTTGAAGTAAGAGGTTAATGGGTGTATTGTGACCATTATAGGTGGAAGTACTTAGTATAGCGTATCCTACTTGAAGGATGGATTAGCTATCAAGGTTGAAGTACTTTGGAGCATTTTGCTACTTGTCGATAATCGTCGCGAGGTATGTGAACCTCTTCCTTCCTTTGGCATGATTCTATGTATGGAATATACCTGTGGTATCATTTCATGTTTCCTGTTACTCTTAGAAGTTAAGAGGTAGTTGTGTGATCTACTCTATGTAGAACTTTTCCTATCTTTGAGCATGACTAGTTGCACGTATGTAGTACGGTAGACGTACCACACCTTGATATCCTTTACTAGTTTTATGAATAGCCAAGTCGGGTGAGTTAGGAGATTAACTCACTTCTTTGAGAGTATTAAGGATGTCTAATGTTTTATTAAAGTTAAGGGACTTGAAGAGTTTTAAAGTATTGGATACTTGTTTCGTTTTAAACGTATAAGTCCCTTGGATAGGAAGTTGTTTTTGGCTAAGGCATAAAGTGAATATAACGACTTTATGGGGAGTTGGTTATATTTGCTTTATGGAAAGATAAATGACTTGATTTTAGCGAAAAAGACAACTTGATTTTAAGGCATCAATTGCCTAAGGTTGTATAATAAAAGGAGTCACTTGAGTTCTAAAGGTTAAGAGACTAATTGAATTTTTGAAAGTTAAGAGAATTGATTTGAAAGTATACAATACTTGGTTTTTCAAAGTAGAAGTCTCTTGGTTATAAAAGAAAAGAGTTTTGTCTAAAACCATAAAGGGTTATAACGACTTTATGGGAAGTTGGTTATAACGGCTTTATGGAAAGTTAAGAGAGTGGTTTTCTCTAATAAAGTAATCAAAGAAATAACTTGTATTAAGGAAGGGCAAATTGTTTTAAAGGTACCAATTGCTTAAGGTTTTTAATAAAGAAGTCACTTGATTTAGAAGCCGGTAATTGTATTTCTAAAAAGGTATTGTGACTTGACTTGAAAGGTGGATAGGACTTGATACTACGGTTGTTAGTATCGGGGAAGTTTTATTTGGAAAGGAGTCTTTTGAAAAGAATGTACGTACGTAGTACTTTGGCTTGATTAATTGAGAATTAGTCTAAGTGTGCCTTGATAAGTACTTTGGCTTGTTAAATGAGAATTATTCTATTTGTTCCTTGATAAGTACTTTGGCTTGTTAAATGAGAATTATTCTATTTGTGCCCTGATAAGTACTTTGGCTTGTTAAATGAGAATTATTCTATTTGTGCCCTGATAAGTACTTTGGCTTGTTAAATGAGAATTATTCTATTTGTGCCCTGATAAGTACTTTGGCTTGTTAAATGAGAATTATTCTAAGTGTGCCTTGATAAGTACTTTGGCTTGTTAATTGAGAATTAGCCTATGTGTGCTGGTGATA
Organism: Przewalskia tangutica; assembly: GCA_029844215.1. Classification (NCBI taxonomy): domain Eukaryota; kingdom Viridiplantae; phylum Streptophyta; class Magnoliopsida; order Solanales; family Solanaceae; genus Przewalskia; species Przewalskia tangutica. The sequence goes on from CM056721.1 coordinate 109,835,954, forward strand.
GCCTTTGAGTGCAAGTATTATGTTTTATTACGTTGCCGCGACTCTCGGTTGGAGAAGTTTGTCTTGTTGTAAGTACTTGGGCGTCTGCAAGCGGTGATGTGGGATTCCACGGGTATGCTTAGTTATTAGTAGTACTTGGGTTAAATTCGGATTTTTATAGAAGACATGGTAGTGCTTACATTTGTTTGTGGCCAGTCGAGACATGGTAAGAGTATAAGTGAGGGTAAATCCCAGATGCTATACCACCTTCTCGGGATAAGAGTATAAGTGAGGGTAAACCCCAGACATTATACCCCTGCTTGTTTTGTTTGATGGTCGGTCGAGATAGGGTAAGAGTATAAGTGAGGGTAAATCCCAGATGCTATACCACATGCTTTACCATTCTCCCGGGGTAAGAGTATAAGTGAGGTAGACCCCAGATGCTATACCACCGCTTTACCATTCTCCCGGGGTAAGAGTATCGGTGAGGGTAGACCCCAAGACGCTATACCAGTGGGACTTGGTGTTCATGTATGCCTATTGGTGTATTATTATACCTGGTATGGCGTGATGATGTAGGATTCCAGGCGGGAGATATATATATATATGTGTTGTGTATGTGTCTGCAGCGGTGAGGTGGGATGCCACGGGCGCGTCACGTGATTATATTTTACACTTATAGTCGGCGGTGATGGGGATTCCACGGACACGCTTGATATTTGTGTGACTTGATCACGTCAGTTAGTAGGGTAGAAAATGTGCCCTCCTTAAAGGGCGGATTATACTTATGAAAGATAAGTAAGTTATATAGAAATGAACTTAATGATTTTCCTAATCGTATGCGTAAGAATGTGGCTATAACCTTTATTGAAATGGGAAATATATTGATGTGAAATTAAGTTCATAAGTGGTAATGACACAGCGAGGATCAGTATGTACTTTTTATACTTGTCCTGTCATTCTTTTGTCTGATTATGGTGCATTTCTTGTCGTTATTTACATTCCATATTAAATTTTTGTTATGCGGCCCGCCCGAAATTTGCGTTCATGCCATGAGTTTTAGGTACCGGGTTGGTGATCCTTGCTCTAGGATCTCGGTTGATTTTGAGAAAAGCTCCATTTGCTCGGAGGCTTATCTCTTGTGCAGTTTCCACTGAGGTTGTAGATTCATGTATATTGAGGGTATGGCGGGGCCTGTCCCGCCACGATTGTTCGATTATTATTCCTAAGTGCATTTTTCCACATATGTGGTTGAAAGAGGCGAGTTGTACTTTTGATTATGTTTATATTATGGAAGGCGGCCTGATCGGCTAGCCTGTGACGTTTTATTTACACATGTGTTTATGTTGTGTATTTTCCGCTGCTATTCTCTGCTGTATACTTGAACGGGGTGCCCAGGTAGGGCATCAGTCGCGGCCCCGGGGTCGGGTCGTGACATTAAGCTGCCCTCCGATGCGGGGTATACTCAGGCAGTCTGGGACTATGATTCGAGAATACCTCATGCGGGTCTAGGGGACCTATGCGGAGCTACGAGAGTTCCAGGTTAGTGTGCGGTCTATATGGCCATGCGGTCTATGTGGCTATGCGATTTGCGAGTCGGGGCGATCTTAGGGAAGCTACCCCGTCTGAGGAATACCATGCGGGCTATGTGTGGCTTTATGCGGAGCTGCGGGAAGTTCGAGATTAGACGCGCATTTGATCTGCAGGCGAGTGGCGGCCGATCATGTGGCGATGCAGAGCAGACCTCGTGTCTGATTTATGACTTTGTTAGTGCTGTGGGTTTTAGTAGTCGGCTATGCCTTCGTACTTACCGTGCGGTTTTATTATGACACAGTGGGACACGGTGTTCATGTGTATTCCTTGGTGCTTTTATATCATAGATGCGCAGCGGTGAGGAAGGTATTCCACGGCATGATTGATGTTGTGGGCGTGAGACCCATAGTTATATTTGAGTGATGACTTTGAGGCGTGAGTCACGACTTGACATATTGCTTATTTATTGTGAATCGTAGTTTGGTTATCATATATGTCTCCCGCTTCATATAGACTACTATGATTTCATTCTGATATTTCGATTCACATACTTGGTACTGTTATCTTGACCTCGCCCGAGGCTGCGTTCATCCGCGGTAGAGTACACCGATGTTGATCCTCGCTCGTAGGTCCTGATTCAGCGTTTGGGAAGCTCCGTTTCTCGGAGGCTTATCTTAGGTATAGTCCTCTGTCGTTGTAGGTACTTACATTCGGGGTATGGCGGGGCCTGTCCCGCCATTGTTGTTATATCATTCTTAAGTGCAGTAATGCTTATTTGTGGCGAGTTTGTAAAAGGATATAGCTGTTCGGATTAAAGTTTTTATATATATATGCGAAAAGGCAACTTTTCTCGAATAAGCTGTTTCACACTTCATGTTATTTCATGTCTTGTTTTATATTCATTGATTACTCGATGTTGTATCACTAGGGTGCGGGGTAGGCACGATCCGGGCAGGTTGGTCGTGACAAAAGTGGTATCGAGCGATTAATCCTCGGAAAGTGTCTCTGAACCGTATCTATTAGAGTCTTGATTATCGGTGTGTTGTGCACCACACCAATAATCAGGAGGCTATAGGATATTTAGGATTGGTTTCCATTATTCTCACTCTGAGATCGTGCTTAGAGCCATGTTATAAGTTGGACCCCTCTAACGTATTTCTTTCCGCACCGTTATGCCTCGCGTAAGGCAACCGGCCAGAAGGGCAAGCGGCGAGGAGGCTGCGAGTAGAAACCGAGAGGGTTACTAGGGCACGTGCCCAATCATCACTGAGGTGGTGCTTCGTTCGGGAGTTACTGCGGCGACACGATCCCAGCGAGTCTAAGCGTGGCGGCAGCGATTCCTCTGCGGCCATGATATTTGAACCTTGGTTCCACGACGATGGCGAAGTATGGATTGCAAAGAGGCGACCTGTTACTAGCTATGGAGTTAGCAACGAGTATTTTATGCCGACTTATCACGGTTCTTGATGACTATCTAAGAGAGGTTGTGCGAAGTAGCTCTTGATCGAGCTTGAGCATGGCTGCGTGCGGGCTTATGCCGCAATGGCCAGAAATGTAGAGATCGGCGGGTTGACCAATCGGCGTGAAGAGGCGAACAACGAGTCGCTGGTAACTTTCGGCGAATCGCCTCGGCGAGAGCGGATATGCGCCTCCGCGATCGCGAGTAGTCCTCCATGGACTTGGGGCGTTCGAGGTATCGGAGTTGGTCGAGCTCGGGCTTGATTCCACGAATACCGCGTAGGTTCGGCCCGGCCAGATTGATTTTCCTCGGTATTCACGGTGTAGCGGCGTCGTCGGGAATGTCGTCTTTTGTGGATGCAAGTAGGAGGACTCGACCTACGGATCGATTGCGGATTGATGGCTCGGAGAGGAAGGGGTGTTAGCGAGAGGCCACCCGCACCTCGGTGTGGCGTTGTGGAAGATGTCATTGTGGGAGTGTCGTATACGGCGACTTGTTATGTTTGCGGCCAGCAGGGCCATTTTGCGGGGAATTGTCCGACCAGAGGTGGCGCGGATGTAGAGACTCAGCCTTCATGATCAGTGGCTAGTTCATTACCTCCCATAGCTATGCGCCTAACAGGGCAGGATGAATTAGAACGACAAAGGGGAGTGAAGCAGTAGATACAGGTATATCATTAACCCTCTAGAGATTTGTATGTGTGATAAGATGAGTATATCTTAAGTGTTATGTTCAGATAGCATTGTGCTAATTGTGATTAGGAATCATGGTTAGTTAAAAGGGTAAGATTGGGGATAAGGGAAAGTGTGAGCCTTAGAATGTTGTACGTAGAGACCTTAGAGGCGAGGCCATCTTGAGTAAAAGATTTATTTTTATGTTTAGCGGAGTGCATAGTGCACGTGAGATTATTTGTGTGATAAGTCTCTGAGTAGTGTGAAATGAGAGAGGGTAGTTGAGCTAAGAAGACCACTAGGTTTTCGTGACTCGATGGTGAGATTGTTCCGGATCGGGGAACAAGAGCTTGGCACGAAGTAGGTCGGGTTGAGGCCAATCGCGGGTCAACCCGCGGCCTGTATTATGATGGGGTCAGTTCGAGGTGGTCGCGGTGGCGAGTCATGAGGGTGTTAGGCCAAGTTTAGTTAACCATCGTTGCGAGTTTGTGGATGCGTTCGACCGATGGTCGGCTGATGAGTCAGCCCGTCTTATCTTCGATCGGGGTGTAGTACTCGGCGGGGTTATGCGAGTTGTTATATCGGGAAGGTTGTAAGGCTGCGAGGTGCCTACTTTCACCTTATGTGACAGTAAAGCCGAGTTATGGCTATTTCTTTTTGGAAGTTTTACGAGCGGGGTTAGGAACTTCGGGTGAGTCTCGATGCTCGCATTCGCCTCGGGCGGTGTTTGGATTTTAGGGGTAGGCTGTGAGGATTGTTGCCTCTGTTGAGGGTGTTTTATAACTACCATTTCGGTATTCGGATATCGCCTTATGAAGCCTTGTAGGGGCGGAAGTGTAAGTTGCTTGATCGATTGGTTCGATGTTGGCAAGGTTGGATGGTTGGTTCACACTTGTTTTGCGAGGATGTGGATAGGGTGAAGCTTATCGAGAAGGTTATTGGCGGCTCGAGTGATAGAAGTCGTGCGGATAATCGGCGTGACGCTTGGAGTTCGAGTTTGTCACGACCGTTCGGGGCGTGGCTGGTGCCTTGGGGCACCCAGTAGTCATACATCAGTGTCGGCGGAAATATAAAGCAAGACATGAAGCAGTTTATAAAATAGAACACGATTTAAGTGAGAAAACATCGCCTTTCGGCATATATATAAAAACATGGTTTAGCGATTACATCCGATCTTGTACAACGGGACTACAGACCTCTGAAATATACAACTATGGCGGGACGGGGCCCGCCATACCTACCTATGTACAAAACTATCTACTGTGAGGAGATCATACGAAAGTAGAGCCTCGGAAAGGATGGAGCTCACGGCAGCGTAGAGATCCTAGGAATGTGGATCTAGCACTGCTTGCCTTACCTGCGGCATGAGCGCGGCCCAGGAGAGTCGATACAACGGTACCAAGTATGTGAAACTATAAAGCGAAATAAAATCAAAGTATTTAAAACCTTTTACAAATACAATCGGTTCAATTGCACATAGTGTCGCATCACAAACAACAACGATAATAGGAAAAGCATAGCAGTCTATTCTAGGCGCGAATGATCGAAGCAAGGCGATCGCCCGTAGTATCGTTCTGCGTGCCTAGTCTGGACTTCCGCGGCCGCATAGGTCACGCGCGGACCGCGTGAGGTATTCCCGCGTCGGGGCAGCGACCCGGCATCCGCCTAGGCTCCGCGGCCGCGTAGCCTCAAAGCCGCGTAGTCTCAGCGGACGCGTAGGGAATCCGCGTCGGGCTAAACACCGGAATGATCAATCACGGAGCATACGCTGCTCGCGTAGTCTGCGAACGCGTAGGCCGTATAGACCCGCGTCGAGGCAAGCCACCGGTATAACGATCGAGGGTAGGTGATACAATAACGATTACAGCGGACTTAGGTTAGCAGCGTAAGCCGCAAGAATGACCACTTTTACACGGCAATTCAAGACACTAACCGGTAGCATCGTAATATGTCTACTTATCACACAAATCTTACTACACTTAGAAATCAATACAAGGCTTTTATAAACAAGCAAATGCAGTTCCTTTTTATCTTCTTAAGTTGTTATACCTAACTTCCCGTAAAGCTAGTATAACTCTTAGCTTTTGTTTAAAAACCAAATATTTATCTTACATTAAAAATGATCGATATTCTTTTGAAATGTTTTGGTTCTTTGTTATTGAGCTTAAGCGTGAGGCATTCCGTAAGTATTGTCGAGCTTAAGCGTGAGGCATTACCATAAGTATTATTCGAGCTTAAGTCAAAGACATTGCGTAGTTATTATGTCAGTTAACACGTATGCGTCTCCGTACTATATATTGTAAAATATCATGCTTTAGGAAGAATCACATACCTACCGTGAAAACCACGCGAGTTGAATATGTGCGATGAGAGTCGACCTATAATAGTCACAGATATCTATCAAAGACTACTGCGAAGGTCATTCTAAGCAGAGGGTTCATAATTCTACGGTAAGTCGGGCAGCACTTCCCTACAGTGAGCTATATAAGTCTCTTGTGAAAGCAGTCCTATGTAAATCTGATTTGATTATTCTTCTAAGTATTTATACTTATTCTTATTCTACAACAGTAAGTATTCTCTAATTCAAAGAGGGTTAGGATTAGTTACCTCGGTAAGCTGATAATATCCTAGAAAAGTCGCTGAGCAAGGTTTTGCTCACAAGTTGTATGCTCGAGAGCCTTAGAAGTTCTTCACAACTTACACTAAGTACTAAGGTATTTGGGCTAGGGTATTTTGGGCATTATAACAAAACAAGAAGGCAACTTTTCTACCAAGGGAGGGGGTAGGTTTGGCTAGGATAGGGGGTGGGGTAGCCTCGGCCAAGCTTCTCAAGGGGAGGGGGGGGGGGGGTGTTGGACCAATTGCTACAAAGGGAGAGGGAAGGATTTTTAGACTTGGAAAGCATTTGTTGATTAAGAACTCTTCGTCTCGAGAGAGGTATTTATAGCTCGAGCCTTGGCCAGATGGCGAAGATGAAGACAAGTGCAAGGCAAGTGTAAGGCCAAGATCAAGCCAAGTGCACCTAACCCTACTCCACAAAACACTCCATGAAACATGGCACAAAACAAGGCCTAAGCGAGAACCAATCGGCGAGGCCAACACCCTCTTGGGCCTTGATCGTCAAAGCCACCACTTGCTTCGATGTGAGGTGACACGTATCACCTCCGTTGGTCCAAAATGTTCGTCTCTCGGAAAAATCCGCAAAAATAAGAAATGGCATAGCGGAATTTACTCTGAAAGGCTGTGGAAGCGTTTAGTCGGAAAGCGATTCTTTTAGTGAGTTGTGTACAAAAGAAAGCGTCGAGGCTAACTAAGGCCAAACTTTTATGCGTATTCCCTTACGTACATACTGCGGAAATCTGAGGTATTACATTCTCCCTCGCCGAAACATTCGTCCCGAATGTTCATACCAAAACGATTAACGATAAGATTCTTCATAACTTAAGCGGTTTGCAAATGCCACGCGCGGCCACAAAACAACAGGCTTAAGCGATAGCGAAAATTTACAAGTAGGAAAGTGAATTACGGAGGTGTGGGAATAGGTGAGGATACTTACGCCTCATGTCCTCGCCGGCTTCCCGTCATCTCCTGCGAGCTCGTTCGCCCGCAGACTTTGTGGAAGCCCGTCCTTCGTCGCGGGCGCCTAACGACGATCGACTATCGCTATGGGAATCTCCTCATCGATAACCTCGGTCACTGGACATCGTCAATCGGGTGTACCACTAGATGGATCCGTCATCTCGCCGGCGTAGATCGTGAAAAAGCGGATCTGTTGCCTCGGATCGGACGGCGGATCGAGCTCATGGCAACCTTGCCTACCTGCGGACAATGCGAAGCGGCCCGATGTACCTGAGGGTGAGTTTCCCCTTCTTCCCAAATCTCATCACACCGCCGTGGGTGGCGCTAGGAAAACCCAATCATGAACCTCGAACTCAAGATGCGGCGGCGATGATCTGCATCGACTTACATCGACTACGGTATCGATAGCGCTCTCGGATAAGCTTCGCCTTATCCACTGCTGCACCAAATCTGGTCCCACTTGCGCCTCGCCCACATCGAACCAACTTATAGGCGTCTGCACTTCCTCGTACAAGGCCTCGTAAGGCGCCGTCGAATCTTTGGGTGGTAGCTATTATTATCACATGAGCTCAACTAGAGGCAAATGATCCTCCCAACTACTGGAAGTCAATAACACGGGCTCGCGGCATATCCTCGAGAGTGCGGATGGTGCGCTCTGCTGTCGATGCATGCGTGGATGAAATGCGATGCTCGGGCTCACTGCGTCCTAAACCCCTCTGGAAGGACCTCAGGAAGTTAGCGTAAGGCGGGCTCCTGCATGCGATATGATCGAAGTAGGGACTCCATGCGATCGGCGATCTCTCGGATGTAAAGTCGGCATAATCCTCGGTAGAAAAAGTCGTCGGACGGGAAGAAAGTGGGCTGATTTCGTCGACTGTCGGCGATAACCCGTATAGAATCATGTCTCCTGCGAGTGCGAGGTAATCCTGTGATGAAGTCCATGTTGATTACCTCCACTTCCGGTCGGGATCTCGATAAATGCGTAACAAACCACCGGGCCTGCGGTGCTCTGCCTTCGCTGCGACAACACGGGCGAGCTACGAACTCTGCAGCGTCTCTTGAGCCGTCCCGCGATACACGGATCTAAGGTCGTGGTACATCTTGAGTCGACCGGATGGATAGAGTGCTTGTTGTGTGCTTCCCCAAGAACCTGCTGCGAAGTCACGAAACATACGGAACACACGATCGCCCTCGAACCTTAGCACCCGTGGTGCTACCTCAAAAGGACCGCGCCTGCGAAGAGGCTGTATCGCGATATCGAATCAAAGTGGATCCTCGGCTGTTGCCTCTTTACCTCGCCGGCGATGGAAGACTCGGCAACCTCGCGAACTCTAACCACTTGCTATCGAGAATCAATCAAGCGGACACGAGGCTCGCTAAGCGATGCAAATCACGAACCATGTCCCTCACTCTCTTGCACGTCGATAGGCTCCCGTCGACCTACGACTAGGCATACGCCTGACGTTGGCCTTCCGGGTGAGTGCGGGATATCAACATCGTAATCCTTAAGCAACTCTAACCACCGTCTGCATCGTAAGTTCGGCTCCTGCGGTGAAGATATCTTTGGAGGCTCTTGTGGTGCGTATAAATATCCACGTGAACCCGTACAAATAGTGCCTCAGGATCTTGGCGTGAATTACGGTGCGACTCGAATCATGGGTGGGGTAGTTCCTCTGCGTGTTTCTTGGTGTCGGGATGCGTATGCTATAACCTGCCATCTGCGTCAACACACATCCCAACGATGCACGGCGCGTCCTGATACCGCGACATAGCAATGCGGACCTGCGGAAGAGTAAGAGCGGGGCGATCGTCAATCTCTCGCCCGACAGCTGGAAACCACGCTCGCGGCATCGATCCACTGGAACTTGGCGCCTACGAGTCGGCCTAGTCAATGGTGCGAAGATAGAAGCAAACTTCTCTGAACGCCGATAATATCTGCGAGGCCCGAGCTGCGAACCTGCAGCCGGAGTAGTAGGTCTAGGCCAAGTCTGGCTGCGCCGATCTTGGCGTATCAACTCGAATGCCATCGGCCCGACAATATGCCCGAAAGCGCCTGAAGTCAGCAAAACTCACATTTGGAAAACTTGGCGTCTGGCTAGTCTGGAGAAGCTATCGGCCTGATCGCCGAATGCTCGCGTGCTCTGCTCTGGCGAGAATAAACCAAGATATCATCGATGAACACTATCACAAGCGTGTCCAAAAATGGTTTGAACACTCGGTTCATCAAATCCATGAATCTGCGGAGCATTGGTCAACCAAGACATGACCACGAACTCATAATGCGTCTGGTCGGAATGCGATCTAGGGACATCCGCCTCTCGACTACTTTGATGATAGCGATCGCGGATCAATCTTGGAAAAAACATCTCGCACCTGGCCCAGTCGAACAAATCATCAATCACAGGAAGGGGTATACATTCTTAATGGTCACCTTGTTGTTGCTGTAATCAACACACGTGCGCGGCGTCGTCCTTCTTCTTGCGAACAATCTGGCGCTCCCGAGGGAGAAACTCGGGCCTAATGAAGCCGCTTCTCTAGCAAATCCCTAAGTGATCCTTGACTCTCTCAACTCGGCGGGTGCCGTTACGTATGGCGGAATGGAAATAGGCGAGTATCGCTGCTCATCTATACAAAACTCGATCTCCTGCGGAGGATGCAGAGGTCGTGCAGGCTCACGTGCGGGAACTTCGTGACTCTGGGCGGCGAAAATCTGGTACGCGGCTTGATATCAAACACGAGCGAGATGATAGATATACCGCCATGCCATCTTCCCAGCCTTGAGGTAGGAAATAAACCTACCGCCGGCGTCTGGTGCTCCTCGCTCAACAATGGCTCGCCGAGAGCTGGAACCGTACTACTCTCTCTGCGGTCTACATTGGCGTAGCGAAGCTAGCCAATCCGTCCCGTAATCACGTCGAAGTCAATCATCTCGACTCTGTCAAGTCGGCTGGGTCACGGCGTAAATAGTCACGGGACAAGCTCTATATACCGTAGAGCTACCGAATCACCCGGCTGGCGTAGCTACCTCGAAAGGGTCTATGGACTCGGGCTCTATCCACATCCTACTAGCGACGAGGGAGATATATAGGGCCAGTAGAACCGGATCTATCAAAGCATACCACATCAAACCAGGCCCGATAAGGTACTGTGGCGACATCGGTGAGGCCTCACGATCTGTCGGTGGACAAAGCATATATGCGGTTACGAGGACGCTAGGCCCAGGACTGCGCCACGACCTCTGCCGCGACCGGCTGATCCATGTGTACCTTGCCTCGGGCGATGGCTGTCGAGGATGAAGAAGCGGCACAGACCACATGGCCCAGGCCCTACTACCAGCGCCGCTCGGTCGGACAAACTCTGCGAAATGACCTGCGGCCACAAGTATAGCGAGCTCGGTCTGACTCGAGAATGGTATACGCCACAGCGGGCTGCAGCGAACCTCGAGCAGTTAGCACCCTGCTACCGGAAATCCGAAGTCACAGGGCCACGACACGCCCCTGCTCTGGTATCTTGAAAATGAGGTAGGGCGCTCTGCGGCTGGTGTGGTGCAAATCTGGACCTGGCGATGCCGCCCACCACGAGGACCACCAAAAGAACCGGCCGTCTTGGCCTTAACCTGCTGCGATGTCGCTCTGCCGGCGGTCTCTCGCTCCTCGCATCGGTCGCATGAGCTGCATGCGGGTTATGTCATTACTGGTGAAGGACACACCGCGCAAGACTTCGGCCATGTAATCATCTAGCCCGATGACATAGCGATGCACCACTGTCCTCCATCTCTGCTACGGTCGCGGGGACATATCGAGCAAAGAATCAAACTTCGACATTGTACTCCTCCGACATGCGTCCTCCTGTCTCGGCAACAAGAATCTATCGGCTCGTGCCCTCGCCATGCGGAGGCGAAGTGTGTGAAAAAGCCTCTGAAAACTCATCCCATACCGCCGGTGCATACTCTCCGGAAAGCTCCGTGAATCAAACGATCATTGCTGCGGTATCACGCGGCCGTCACGAACCGAATATCACGGACTCGGTCTACGAAGCCACGATCACCGCGTAATCCTCTGCGGTGGCGGATGAACTCCTGCGGATCATCTTGGCCTCGACGTAAAACTGCGGAGGCTACAACTAAGAAATCCGTAGTCTCAAACTATACGCCTCGGGTGCCTTCTGGTCTGCGGCCAGGCTGGGCCGGCCAGGCTGCCGCGTCGGCCTCTCGCCGTGTCGGGCCTGACTTTGCCAAAGGTGGGCCATCTCCTTGTACCCTAACTCCTCAGCGGTGTGGGACGGGAGGTGGGAAGTCTTGTGGTCTCTTTGGGGTGGCGGCGTCATAGAACTCGCCGTCTGCGGTATAGGCGGGCACGAGCCCTCGTGACTCTGGGTGTCTGCTAGCGACTCCTCGGTGCCTTGCCATACGGGCGGGTTGCCTTACGTGGAGGCATAAGCATTACGGGAAAGGAATCGTTAGAGGTCGACCTATAACACGACTCTAAAGCACGATCTCGGAATGAGAAGAATGAAACCAATCCTAAATATCCTATAGCCTCACGATTATTGGTGTGGTGCGCGACAGCGATAATCGAACTACTAGATGCGATGCGTAGACACTTTCAGAGATTAAGCGCTCACGATACCACTTTTGTCACGACCCGTTCGGGGCGTGGTGGTGCCTGCAAGGCACCCAGTAGTCATACATCAGTGTCGGCGGAAATATAAAGCAGACATAAACGATTTATAAAATAGAACCTGATTTAAGTGAGAAAACATCGCCTTCGGCATATATATAAAAACATGGTTTAGCGATTACATCAGATCTTGTACAACGGGACTACAGGACCTCTGAGAAATATACAACTATGGCGGGACGGGGCCCGCCATACCTACTATACAAAACTATCTCTGACGGGAGATCGTACCCGAAAGTAGAGCCTCGGAAAGGATGGAGCTCACACCAGCGTAGAGATCCTAGGAATGTGGATCTAGCACTGCTTGCCCTTACTGCGGCATGAGCGGCCCAGAAGGAGGTCGATTACAACGGTACCAAGTATGTGAAACTATAAAGCGAAATAAAATCAAAGTATTTAAAACCTTTTACAAATACAATCAGTTCAATTGCACATAGTGTCACATCACAAACAACAACGATAATAGGAAAAGCGCGCAGTCTATTCTAGGCGCGAATGATCGAAGCAAGGCCAATCGCCCGTAGTATCGTGCGTGCCTAGTCACGGACTTCCGCGGCCGTAGGTCACGCGCGGACCGCGTGAGGTATTCCCGCATCGAGGGCAGCCAACCCCGGCATCCGCCTGGGCTCCGCGACCGCGTAGCCTCAAAGACCGCGTAGTCTCAGCGGACCGCATAGGAATCCGCGTCGGGCTAAACACCGGAATGATCAATCTGGAGCATACGGCTGCTCGCATATAGTCTCGCGAACCGCGTAGGCCGTATAGACCGCGTCGAGGGCAAGCCACCGGTATAACGATCGAGGGTAGGTGATACAATAACGATTACAGCGGACTTACAGGTTAGCAGCGTAAGCCGCAAGAATGACCACTTTTACCGCGGCAATTCAAGACACTAACGGGTAGCATCGTAATATGTCTACTTATCACACAAATCTTACTACACTTAGAAATCAATACAAGGCTTTTATAAACAAAAGTAACAGTTCCTTTTATCTTCTTAAGTTGTTATACCTAACTTCCCGTAAAGCTAGTATAACTCTTAAGCTTTTGTTTAAAAACCAAATATTTATCTTCTGTTAAAAATGATCGATATTCTTTTGAAATGTTTTGGTTCTTTGTTATTGAGGCTTAAGCGTGAGGCATTCTTAGTAAGTATTATCGAGCTTAAGCGTGAGGCATTACCATAAGTATTATTCGAGGCTTAAGTCAAAGACATTGCGTAGTTATTATTCGATTAACACGTATCGTCTGCAGTACTATATATTGTAAAATATCATGCTTTAGGAAGAATCACATACATACCAGTGAAAACCACACTTGCCAAGTTGAATATGTGTGTGAGAAGTCGACCTATAATAGTCACAGATATCTATCAAAGACTACTCTGAAGGTCATTCTAAGCAGAGGTTCATAATTACGGTAAGTCGGGCGACACTTCCCTACAGTGAGCTATATAAGTCTCTTGTGAAAGCAGTCCTATGTAAATCTGATTTGATTATTCTTCTAAGTATTTATACTTATTCTTATTCTACAGCAGTAAGTATTCTCTAATTCAAAGAGGTTAGGATTAGTTACCTCGGTAAGCCCGATAATATCCTAGAAAAGTCGCTGAGCAAGGTTTTGCTCACAAGTTGTATGCTCGAGAAACCTTAGAAGTTCTTCAACTTCTACTAAGTACTAAGGTATTTGGGCTAGGGTATTTTGGGCATTATAACAAAACAAGAAGGCAACTTTTCTACCAAGGGAGGGTAGGTTTCGGCTAGGCTAGGGGTGGGGTAGCCTCGGCCAGCTTCTCGAGGGAGGGGGTGTTGGACGGTGCTACAAAGGGAGAGGAAGGATTTTTAGACTTGGAAAGCTTTTGTGGATGAAGAACTCTTCATCTCGAGAGGTATTTATAGCTCAAGCCTTGGCCAACCAATGGCCAAGATGAAGACAAGTGCAAGGCAAGTGTAAGGCGAAGATCAAGCCAAGTGCACCTAACCCCTACTCCAAAACAAAACACTCCACAAAACATGGCACAAAACAAGGCCTAAGCGAGGAACCAATCGGCGAGGCCAGCACCCCTCTTGGGCCTTGATCGTCAAGCCACCACTTGCTTCCAATGTGAGGGTGACACGTATCACCCTCGTTAGTCCCAAAATGTTCGTCTCTCGGAAAAATCCAAAAATAAGAAATGGCATAGCGGAATTTACTCTACGAAAGTGGAAGCGTTTAGTCGGAAGCGATTCTTTTAGTGAGTTGTGTACAAAGAAAGCGTCGAGGCTAACTAAGGCCAAACTTTTATGCGTATTCACTTACGTACATACTGCGGAAATACGGGGTATTACAAGGTTGGGGTGGAGTCTTCTTGAAAGTACCACCGGAAGGTGTTATACCGTATTTCGGTATATGCGTGGGGCGTCGTAGAAATTTGAACTTGTGATTTAGGCGGCGAATTCTTTTGTTCACAACACGTTTAGTCGTTTTCGGCGAAGCGTTCCACGGCTTCGTAGAAATTTCGGCTATGTCATTACAATTTTGCGGTTTTCCAGAAACATTGAACCAACGGAGAGTGACATGTCACCTGCATTAAACTGAAAGCGGCAACTTGGCGAATTGGGCTGCTTTATGGCCTTGATTTGTGCCTTGTTTTGTGGAGTGTTTTGTGGAGTAGGGTTAGGGTGCACATGGCGATCTTGGCCTACCTTGCTATGCATGGCAAGATCTTGGCCATTGGTTGGCCTTGGCTTGTGCTATAAATACCCTCTCCACTGATGAATTCTTCATCCTTTCCACAAATCTTCTAAGTGTTAAAATCCCTCCTCTCCCTGCTGACTCTCGTCCGAGCCCTCTCCCCTTTGAAAGGCCCCTTGGCGAGCCCTCTCCCACTCACAGTGGTCGTGAGAACCCACACTGCTAGTTGCTTTCGTATAATACCCACTTTGTGGTGTAGAAATACTCTCAAAGTATTGTTATAATGCCCAATTACCTTAGCCGAATACCTTGTAGTATTCTAAGGTTATACCTATATGAAAAGCCCGGAAATACTATTATACTTCCGTCGGTCCACAAAACCGAAACCACTAGGAAAATCTCCATAGTCAGTTGGAGTATTGTGTAGAAGTTGGTTAGAACTTCTAAGGGTGGTTTAGAGCGGGTTGGGCGCTCGGAGTTGGAGCTAAGCGATTGCGGGATCGACTTTATGCTTGGATAATTATGGGCTTATCGAGGTAAATATCTTGTCCTCTATTGTAATTGGAAATTACATGATTGTTAGACTATAATTGAAGTATACTATATGTAGAAGCGAGCGTTGTTGTCGGCGTCTTTTGACTTAAGCTGAATAATAAGAAACCTTTTGAAGAAAATCTTGTTGTTTTTACATAGGGCGTATTCTGATGAAACTTGTGTAGCTTTTGTGAGGTAGAATTGTGCACGTCGGTTAGATGTATGAACCCCACTGGTTGGCTTGATGGCAGGCCCAGATTGAGAGGAGATTTACATTTGTTGCGGGGAAGTCTTGAATTTTACGTAGAATGTTCTGCGAAGGGATCTAAATGTTAATAGCGCCTTGTGGCCTTATATGTTGAAGTACTACGTATGGCGCGATCTGGCTAAGGAGTAGCGAAGCGGTTTGAAGTACTTGGGCGTTTTGCTATTAGTCGATACTGTCGCGAGGTATGTGAACCTCTTCCTATCTCTTACAGCATGATATGTGTGAACTATGTAGTGCGATGAAGCGTCATGTGCTAAATGTATTTGATTGGTGTAAAACATAAAGTGTTATAACGGCTTTATGAGAAGTTGGTTATAACGACTTTATGTTGGTAAGAAAATACATGTGGTTTTTAAGATGCTGGTTTGAACTATAAGCGGCTTGTTATGTGTTAATAAAGAACTTGAAGTATTTCAAAGATTTTGAATCATTTTGAAAGAAGAAGTAATACTTGGTTTTGAAAACTTAAGAGTTATACTAGCTTTATGGGAAGTTAGGTATAGCGGCTTAGAAATGTTTCTTGATTGAAATCAGAATGTGTATCGACAAACCACTGCAGCGTTAATAAAAGGAAATGTTTTGACTAATTAAGTATTAATAAAACCAGTAGAAACCTCCATCTGCATAGAAGCTAAGATGAGACAAAATGATATTTCCTAGATCATGGCTGCTGTAATAAGATTTTTATAAACAAGAATATCCTACTCACATATAAGGCTTATGTTTCTCAGATGGTTTAAAAGAGAATGATAGTCTTAAGTGATTAATACTATGAACTACGAAACCTTTCAAAAAATGAGAAACTTGAACATTGGAAATTAGGCAAACTTGAACATTGGAAATTAGGCAAACTTGATCATTGGAAAAGAATGATTGCTACTTGATTTTACAAAGAGAAGTAATTGATTTACTTTAAAAGGATAGTCACTCTATTTTTATACTACGGGTATTGTGTGACATTGTGAAAGTAACGTATCTTTTAAAGAGTTAATGTATGAAGTACTTTGGGGATAAAACCCCGAACTTGTTGGCATATAGTAGAAAGTACCTTGTGTGTATAACTTGATTGTGTTGGTTTGTGATAGCAGTAATACTTTCTTGTTGATTGATAAGTAAACAAGCTAGGATGCTTCGTGTGTTAGTATCTTGTGATGTTGTGTAAAGGGGTTTCCTTTGTTGTGAATATGTTTCTTAACTATAAGCTGTTGTGTTAGTAATTTACAGCACTCATCTGTTGAGATGATTAGGGAGTTAAGCGCCTCCGTGCGGGGGTAGACTCGGGCGGGTCGATGGACCTATGATTCGAGAATACCTCATGCGAGTCGAGGGCCTATGCGGAGCTACGAGAGTTCCAGGTTAGTGTGTGTCCTTTATGGGCATGCGGTCCATGTGGCCATGCGGACTGCGAAGTCGGGGCGATCTTGGGAGTAGCTACCCTCGATGCGAGGAATACCTCATGCGGGCGATGAGATTGGCCTATGCGGGGCTGCGGAAAGTTCGAGGCTGAAGCAGCGCGCATTAGATCTGCGGGCAAGTGGCGGCTTTGATCATGTGGCGGTCTGCAGGCAGATCTTATAATCTGATTCATGACCTTGTTGAATGCTTGTAGGTGTTAGTAGTCGGCTATGCCTTCGTCTTACCTGCATGCGGTGTTATTATGCGCAGTGGGACACTGGTGTTCATGTGTTCCTTGGTGCTTTTATATCATAAAGCTGCGGTGAGGAAGGTATTCCACGGGCATGATTGATGTTGTGGGCGTGAGACCCATAGTTATTATTGAGTGATGACTTTGAGGCGTGAGTCCACGGCAACATGGCTTATTTATTTTAAAGCGTAGTTTGGTTATCATACATGTCTCTGCTTTGTATAGACTACTATGATTTCATTCTGATGTTATTTTGATTTCACATACTCATTTTGTTATCTTGACCTCCTTGAAGTGCGTTCATCTTGCGGTAAGGTACACGATCTTTGATCCTCGCTCTTAGGAGTCACGATTCGGCGTTTGGGAAAGCTCGTTTCTCAGGAGGCTTATCGATGGTATAGTCCTGTTGTTGTAGGTGTTTACATTCGGGGTATGGCGGGGCCTGTCCCGTTGTTGTTGTATAATTTCTTAAGTGCAGTAATCTTGTTGTGTGGCGGGGAGTTTGTAAAAGGGATTAAGCATTTCATTTGTAAGAGTTGTTATTTATATATATCGAAAGGCAAGTTTTCCTCAATTCTTGTTTTGTACTTCATTTGTTTCATGTATGTGTTTTATGTTCGTGATTACTCGATGTTGTATCACTAGGGTGCAGGGTAAGGCACGATCCACGGGCCGAGTTGAGTCGTGACAAAAGTGGTATCGAGCGATTAATCCTCGGAAAGTGTCTGACCGTATCGATGAAGTCTTGATTATCGGTGTGTTGTGAACCACGCAATGTCGAGGAGGCTATAGGATATTTAGGATTGGTTTCTATTCTTCTCACTCTGAGATCGTGCCTTAGAAACGTGTTGTAAGTTGGACCCTCTAACGTATTTCTTTCCACTTCTGATATGCCTCGCGTGAGGCAAAACCGGGCCGGGAGAAGCGGCGAGGAGGCTGCGAGTAGAGTTGAGAGGGTTCGTGGGCGCGGGCCCGATCATTACCTAGGGTAATGCCGTTCGAGGATTTATGCGGCGTCGCTAGCCCGAGTTTAAGCGCGGCGGCGGCGATTCCTCTGCGGCGTGATATGTGAACCTTGGTTCCACGGCCAGGAGCAGAGAATATAGATTTCGAGGCGACCACTGTTACTAACTATGGATTTGACTACGAGTATCTGGATGTCTGCGAGTCTTGATGAATATCAGCGAAAAGGTTGTGCAAGAGTAAGTTCTTGATTGAAGCGAGCATGGCACGTATGCGGGCTTTGCGCGTGAGCGAGGCGATGTAGAGATCGGCGGGTTAACGAAGGGCGATAGAAGAGGCGAGCGGCAAGGTCGCTGGTAACTTTGGCGATCGCCTCGCGTGGTAGATTTGCACGTCCGCGGTCTGAGTGGTCTTCCGCGGATTTCGGGGCGTTCGGGGTATCGAGGAGTTGGTTAGAACTCCGGGGCTTGGTTCACGGTTGTGAGGCGTCGTCCGGGAATGTCGTCTTTTAGTTGGTACTTATTGTACCTATGACCGTCAGTGCGATGTCGAAAGAGTGTCTGGTAGAAGGACTTAGCCTTGAGGATCGGTGGGTAGTTCGTCACCTTCGCCAGCTATCGCCTGCAGGCGAGTTTGATTAGAAACGACTAGGGAGTGAAGCGATGGGTCAGGCATATCCTTAACCTACAGAGTTCGGTATGTGTGTTAAGATGGGTATATCATAAGTGCTATGTTTTGATAGCGGTGTGTTAATATTGTGATTAGAAATCTTGGTTAGTTAACGAGTAAGATTTGGGGATAGAGAAGGTGTGAGCCTTAGAGTTTTATCGTAGAGACCTTAGAGGTGAGGCCGTCGAGAAAGGTGTAGTGTTATGTTTGATCGTATCGGAGTGCATAGTGCCGTGAGCTACGTTTGGGATAGGTCCTAAGTAGTGTGGAATGAAAGGGGGTAGTTGAGCTAAGAAGGCGCTAGGTTTCGTAGCGTGATTAGTGAAGTTTTCCTTCGTGGAGCTAGCATTGTGCGCGTTGCGGGTCGGGTTGAGGCCACGTTGCGGGTCAACCAGCGGCGAGTTTGGTGGTGGTCGGTTTGTGGTGGTCGTCTTGTGTTAGGGTCACGAGGGTGTTAGGCCAGTTTAGTTGACGGTCTGCGAGTTCGTGGATGCGTTCGACCGATGGTTGGGCGATGGGGCGACCAGCGTGTTCTTGATCGGGACCGTTCACTCGGCGATGTTGTTTTAACGAAAGGTTGTAAGGCTGCAGGGTGCCTACCCGCCTTATGGCGAGCAGTGGAGCCAGTGCAGCTGTTTTTGTTTACGGAAGTTTTACCAAACATGTGTTAAGAACTTCGGTGAGTCTCGAGAATCGCGTTCGCCACCGGGCGGTGCTTGAATTTGAGGATAGTTGTAGGGATTGTTGTCTCACTGTGGAGAAGTGTTTAAGCTACCATTTCGGTGTTGGATGTCACCTTTTGAAGCCTTGTAGGGGCGGAAGTGTAAAGTTGCGGTCGATTGGTTCGATGTTGGCGAGGTTGAACGATTGGTTGAGCTTGTTCAGTGGTGTGGATAGTGTGAAGCTTGTCTAGAAGAAGTTACGGCGGCTCGGAAGGAATCGTGCGGATAATCGGCGGCGGCAGAGTTGAGTTGATCGGTCTTCTTGAAAGTACCACCGGACGAGTGTGAGCTTTGGAAAGCGAGAGAAACTTAGCGAGTTACTTTGGGCCTTTGAGAGTTCATGTGAAGAATAGGCGGGTTGCCTATATGTTAGCATTTGTCGTCCAACTTAGGAGGCGGGGCGTCCGGTCTTCGTATTGTTATGTTAGGAAAGTATCGAAGATCCGTCGAGAATGTTCGATTAATGATGCCGCGTAAAGAGATAGTAACGAGTTTTGGAAACTAAAGCGATGCTCGAAATGTGGTAAGGGTTGAGTGTCTGCGGCCGGTGATCGCATGCGGCCGGTACCATTTGTTGGAGTGCGTCGGAGCAAGGCTCGCGACAAAGTGACAAAAGTGGTATCATTTTGGTGATGTTAGAGTGTTTCCTCGTGGACTTGGATGTAAGTTTTTATGTGCGGGTGTTTACGTGGCGGATGTGGCGGGTTGGTTCTCGTAAGTATAGTAGTGCGGACTATCTTGGCGCCGCGTTGTTTGAGACTTAGAAGGAACATTGGGGCGAATGTTTCTAAGGAGAGAGAATGTTATACCGTATTTCAGTATATGCGTGGGGCGTGCGTAGAAATTTGAACTTGTGATTTAGGCTTGGCGAATTCTTTTTGTTCCTGACACCCGATTTGAGTCGTTTTTAAATGAAAGCGTTTCCTGACTTTCGTAGGGAATTTCCGGCTATGTCATTTTTAATTTTTGCGGATTTTTAGAGGCGAAACATTTTGGACCAGCGGGAGGGTGGCGTGTGTCACCTCGCATTGGAAACAAGGCGGCAACCGCGGCGAATGGGCTACTTTATGGCCTTGATTTGTGCCTTGTTTTGTGGAGTGTTTTGTGGGTAGGGTTAGGGTGCACATGGCTTGATCTTGGCCACTTGCTATGCACTTGGAAAGATCTTGGCCATTGGTTGGCCTTGGCTTGTGCTATAAATACCACTCTCCACTTTGATGAATTCTTCATCCTTTCCACAAATCTTCTAAGTGTTAAAATCCCTCCCTCTCCTCTTGTTGACTCTCGTCCAAGAGCCCTCTCCCTTTGAAAGGCCCCTTGGCAGAGCCCTCCCACTCACAGTGGTGGTGAGAACCCCACTGCTAGTTGCTTTCGTATAATACCACTTTGTGGTGTAGAAATACTCTCAAAAGTATTGTTATAATGCCCAAATTACCTTAGTAGAATACCTTGTAGTATTCAGGTTATACATATGAAAGCCGAAATACTATTATACTTCAGTCGGTCCAAAGCCGAAACCACTAGGAAAATCTCCATAGTCGGTTGGAGTATTGTGTAGAAGTTGGTTAGAACTTCTAAGGGTGGTTTAGGCGGGTTGGGCGCTCGGAGTTGGAGCTAAGCGATTGCCGGGATCGACTTTATACTTGGATAATTATGGGCTTATCGAGGTAAATATCTTGTCCTCTATTGTAATTGGAAATTACATGATTGTTAGACTATAGTTGAAGTATACTATATGTAGAAATGAGCGTTGTTGTCGTGATGTCTTTTGACTTAAGCTGAATAATAAGAAACCTTTTGAAAGAAGAATCTTGGCCCATTTTACATAGGGTGTATTCTGATGAGCTTGTGTAGCTTTTACGTGAGGTAGAATTGTGCGCGTCAGGTTAGATGTATGAACCCCACTGGTTGGCTTGATGGCGGCCCAGATTGAGAGGAGATTTCTGTTTGTTGCGGGAGAGTCTTTGCAGAATTTTACGTAGAATGTTACTGAAGGGATCTAAATGTTAATAGCGCCTTGTGGCCTTATAGGTTGAAGTACTACGTATGGCGCGATCTGCGGCTAAGGAGTAGGCGGTTTGAAGTACTTGGGCGTTTTGCTATTAGTCGATACTCGTCGCGAGGTATGTGAACCTCTTCCTATCTCTTACAGCATGATATGTGTGAACTATGTAGTGCGATAGGCGTGCATGTGCTAAATGTATTTGATTGGTGTAAAACATAAAGTGTTATAACGGCTTTATGGGAAGTTGGTTATAACAACTTTATGTTGGTAAGAAAATACATGTGGTTTTTAAGGTGCTTGGTTTGAACTATAAGCGGCTTGTTATGTGTTAATAAAGAACTTGAAGTATTTCAAAAGATTTTGAATCATTTTGAAAGAAGAAGTAATACTTAGTTTTGAAAACTTAAGAGTTATACTAGCTTTATGGGAAGTTAGGTATAACGACTTAAGAATATTTTCTTGATTAAATCGGAATGTGTATCGACAAACCAACTGCGGCGTTAATAAAAGGAAATGTTTTGACTAATTAAGTATTAATAAAACCAGTAGAAACCTCAATCTGCATAGAAGCTAAGATGAGACAAAATGATATTTCTAGATCATGGCATTTCTTGTAATAAGATTTTTATAAACAAGAATATCCTGCTCACATATAAGGCTTATGTTTCTCGGATGGTTTAAAGAGAATGATAGTCTTAAGTGATTAATACTATGAACTCTGAAACCTTTCAAAAAATGAGAAACTTGAACATTGGAAATTAGGCAAACTTGAACATTGGAAATTAGGCAAACTTGATCATTGGAAAGAATGATTGCTACTTGATTTTACAAAGAGAAGTAATTGATTTACTTTAAAGGATAGTCACTCTATTTTTATACTACGGGTATTGTGTGACATTGTGAAATGCGTATCTTTTAAAGAGTTAATGTATGAAGTACTTTGGGGATAAAACCAGAACTTGTTGGCATATAGTAGAAAGTACCTTGTGTGTATAACTTGATTGTGTTGGTTTGTGATAGCACAGTAATACTTTCTTGTTGATTGATAAGTAAACATGCTAGGATCTACGTGTGTTAGTATCTTGTGATGTTGTGTAAAGGGGTTTCCTTTGTTGTGCTTATGTTGCTTAACGATAATTTGTTGTGTTAGTATTTTACATCGCTCGTCTCTTGAGATGATTAGGGGTAGTGCCCTCCGTGCGGGGTAGACTTCGGCGGTCGATGGACCTATGATTGAGAATACCTCATGCGAGTCCCGGGGGCTATCGCGCTACGAGAGTTCGAGTTAGTGTGCGTCCTTTATGGGCATGCGGTCCGTATGGCGTGCGGTGCGAAGTCGGGGCGATGCGGGAGTAGCTACCCTCGATGCGAGGAATACCTCATGCGGGCGATGAGATTGGCCTATGCGGGTGCGGAAAGTTCGAGGGCTAGGCAGCGCGCATTAGATCTTTGCGGGCAAGTGGCGGCTTTGATCATGTAATGATGCAGGCAGATCTTATAATCTGATTCATGACCTTGTTAGTGCTGTAGGTGTTAGTAGTCGGCTATGCCCGTGCTACTTACATGCGGTGTTATTATGTACAGGTGGGACACAGTGTTCATGTGTGTTCCTTGGTGCTTTTATATCATAAGCTGGCGGTGAGGAAGGTATTCCACGGGCATGATTGATGTTGTGGGCGTGAGACCATGTAGTTATTATTAAGTGATGACTTTGAGGCGTGAGTCACGGCAACATATTGCTTATTTATTTTAAAGCGTAGTTTGGTTATCATACATGTCTCCTGCTTTGTATAGACTACTATGATTTCATTCTGATGTTATTTTGATTTCACATACTAAATTGTTGTCTTGACCTCGCCCGAGTGTTATACATATTTTCTTTGCCTTACGTTGGAAAATTCGGCTATGTCGTTTAGTATTTTGGTTGTGGTTTTAAAAGATAATTGATTTGATTTATAAGCGGCTCAGCGTTCATGCGCGAGTAAAGGTACACGATCTTTGATCCTCGCTCTTAGGGTCGCGTTCAGCGTTTGGGAAAGCTCGTTTCTCGGAGGCTTATCAGTGGTATAGTCCACTGTTGTTGTAGGTGTTTACATTCGGGTATGGCGGGCCCTGTCGCCATTGTTGTTAATATAATTTCTTAGAAGTGCAGTAATCTTGTTGTGGCGGGGTTTGTAAAGGGATTAAACTGTCATTTGTAAGAGTTATTTATATATATGCCGAAAAGGCAAGTTTTCTCAATTCTTGTTTTGTACTTCATTTGTTTCATGTATGTGTTTTATGTTGCTGATTACTACGATGTTGTATCACTAGGGTGCCCGGTAAGGCACGATCACAGCCCAGTTGGTCGTGACAAAAGGGTTTGACGAGTTTTGGAAAGCGAGAGAAACTTAGCGAGTTACGTTGGGCCTTTCGGATCATGTGAAGAATAGGCGGGTTGCCTATAGTTAGCATTGTCGTCCGACATAGGAAGCGACGTCCGGTCTTTCTTGTTGCTAGGTTCGAAAAAGTATCGGAGATCCATCAGTTGTTCCCGAATGATGACCAAGTTGAGGTAGTAACCCGAGATTTGGAAGCGGCGATATGAAATGTGGTAAGTTATGAGAAAGAGTTTGAGTGCGAGAAGATGGTACGAGTAAGGGAAGAAGCGAGCATGTGTTAAGAACATAGATGTGATCATTTCTTTTGTAAAGAGAAGGTGCGAAGGAGTATATTTTAGACCTCGGGTGGGAGCTTTTGTGATGCTAGAGGTGATTCCTTGTGGACTTGGATTTAAGTATTTACGCGTGTTATACGTGGCGGTGTGGCATGATTGTTTTCGTAAGTATAGTAGTGAAGACTATCTTGGCGCAAGTATGTTTGAGGCTTAGAAGGAACATTCGGACGAATGTTTCTAAGAGGAGAATGTTATACCTGTATTTCAGAGTATGTATGCGTGAGGCGCATATAAAAGTTTAAGCCTTAAGTAGGCAAAGGACGAAATTTGTGCACAACTAGCGAAAAGAATTGTTTTCCGACGAAATGTTTTCCAAACTGCGAGGAAAATTACGGTGCGACATTTATTATTTTGCGGATTTTTCCGAGAGATGAAATATTTTGGACCAACGAGAGGCGACACTTGTCACCCTCAGTGGTGATCTTGTGGCGATGGTGTGCGTTACGTGCCATGTTTGTGGCCTAAACCATGGGTCAATGTTTGGAGTGAATTGAGAGTAGATGGCTAGGGGCACTTGGGCAAATCCTCACCTCCACTGCCCACCACTTGTCTTGATCTTGGCCATTGATTTCCTATAAATACCCCTTTGTTGAAGAATTCTTCATCCACAAACATTTTCTAAGTCTTGAAAAGCCCTCTCCCCAGGTGTAGCTCATCCAAAGAGCTCCCCTCTCGAGAAGGCCTTGCCAAACAACCCCTTGCCTAGTTGTTCTCGTAAAATACCCCCCCTTGGTAGAAAAATACTCTCCAAGTATTGTTACTATTCCAAAATACCTTGGCCCAAATACCTTGTAGTATTCCAAGGTGTCACGACCCGTTCCGGGGCCCGTGACTGGTGCCTTACCCCGGGCACCCTAGTGATACAACATCAGAGAAAATCAGCGGAAATAAAAACTTAAAAATGAAACAAGATATATGATAAGAACAGGATAACCAAAACGGTCACCTTCCAATAATATATATACAAATCTTTCAAACCGAACAGTTTAATCCTTTTTACAAACCCTTCCCACAACAGTACTACAGACCTCTAAGAGTTTTTATACAACATGGCGGACATGGGGCCCGCCATACCCACAATGTACAAGTACCTACGATGTGAGGACTATACCAAAAGATAAGCCTCGAGAAACGGAGCTTCGATATCTTTGGCGTGATCCTATGGCGAGGATCAACGGCGGTGTACCTCTGCACGTGGCATGACGCGGCCGAAGGAGGTCGATAACAGTACCAAGTATGTGAAACTGAAAATACTGTAAATGAAATCATAGTAGTCTATATAAAGCAGGAGACATGTATGATAACCACACTACAGTCCACAATAAATAAGCAGTCATGTAAGTCAGGGACTCACGCCCTCCAAGTCATCACTCAATTATAACTATGGGTCTCACGCCCTCAACATCAATCATGCCCGTGGAATACCTTCGCCGCTTGGCGTGCATGATATAATAACACCAAGGAGTACATATGAACACTAAGTCCTACCTGAGTCATAAAAACCGTACGGGGCAAGTACGAAGGCTAACTACCAGATACCAGAGCCATACTAATAATACTATACAACCAAACCACGGAGCTGATATGGGGCAAGTACGAAAGCCGACTACCAGATACCAAGGCCGTGTCACGTAGCTGACCGGGGCAAGTACGAGGGCTAACTACCAGATACCAAGGCCGTATCACGAGACTCCGCCACGAAGGCGTCACGGCAAGTCTGGCCGACTACGGATACCGCGGTGTCACGTGGCGGCCGGCAAGTCGAGGGCTAACTACCGGATACCAAGGTCAGTATCACGAGACCGCCACTAAACCGAGCGGGGCAAGCGCGAGGGCTAACTACCGGTACCAAAGCCGAATCAGCCACGAGCGGGCAAATACGGCCACCACGGATACCAAGGCCGAATCGGTAAGAAACCTCACGGAGAGCTAGTCCATGGAATAACACTATCAGCGGGTGTGCGTGGAATTCTCCGTCACCGCCATGCGTCCAAGTAATATCATAACAAATCGATCGGCCTCCATTGAGACGCGGCGGTATAGAAATACAATACTAGCACGACAAGGCTATCACACGCAAACATACACAACTCAAGGTACTTTCATTTTATGTCAAAGTCCAGGTTTTTAACCCCAAAGTATTACGTACGTTAAATTCTTTTTAAAAGATCCATTTCTTTTACAAAGGTCACCCGATGTCCGTATTATAAAAGTAGAGTGACTAACATTTGTAAGTAAACCAAAACAACTTCCATACTTTCCTTTTTAAACCACATTAAGACAATACCATGCCTTCTTTTTAGACCAAAACACTTCTTTCTTTTTTTAAAGTTAAGTTATCACTTTAAAACCAATGATAAAACCATTCTTTTGTTTTCATAAAGTCGTTATAACTAACTTCCCATAAAGCTGTTATAACACTTTATGTTTTAAACCAAAAACTCATCAATTCTTCAAGTCATCTTTTCTTTTAGAAATCAAGTTCCTTACTTTGGAAATTTAAGAAAATCAATGCTTGTTTATACTGATTCTTATTAAAGCAGCCATGATCTAGGGCGTAATACAATTTCGTCTTATCTAAGCTTACATGCGGATGGAGGTTTCTACTAGTTTTAATATAATAACTTATTCTTATTTAGAAATCAGAAACATTATTCCTTTAAAAACTGTGTACTCATTACTCACGAATGAGGTTTCACACTTTAACAGACTTTAAATCAATTCAATTTAAGTCAAGTTCCTTTATCACTCTTAAGTCGTTATACCTAACTTCCCATAAAGCTAGTATAACTTAAGCTTTCAAAACCAAGTATTACTCTTCTTTCAAAAACGGTTCTTAAATCTTTTGAAATACTTCAAGATTCTTATTATTCAGGCTTAAGTCAAAAGACATTGCCGTAAAACTACGTTCAGTTAACACACGTACGTCTACCGTACTATATATATATTCTTTTAAAATATCATGCTCAAGAGTATAGGAAGAATCACATACCTCGCGACGATTATCGACGATTATCGACTATTAGCAAATAGCTCCAAAGTATTGTAATCCTGCTAGCCTTTTTCACTTCTTCGAGTAGAATACGCTACTCGCAGTACTTCAACCTATAATGGTCATACAAGTCTATCAACGTCTAGACTACTCTGTAAAATAATTCCAGATACATATTCCTTTATTCTACGGAAAATTGGGCAGCACTTCCCTACCCGCCAAACTACACAAGTCTACTGTAAATCTGACATGTAAGTAAATCTGATTCGGTCTTCTTTAATATTCTTCTGATGTGATTTCAATTCAAATTTCTTCTTAAATACCATCCTTCTATAAATCTTATACTCACTTCTATACAAATACAGTATGTAATTTCCAATTACAAATAGAAGGACAAGAGTATTTACCTCGATAAGCCCAAAATTATCCAAGATTTAATGTCGATCCTGAGCAACGTTTAGCTCCTACTGGCGCCTAACCCGCTCCAAACAACCCTTAGAAGTTCTACACAACTTCTTCTTAATACTTCAACTCTCTATGAAGATTTCCTTAGGGTTTCGTTTAGTGGCTAAAGGAAGTATAATAGTATTTCTGGGCTTTTAGTATAAGGGTAACCTTGGAATACTACAAGGTATTTGGGCGAGTATTTTGGAATAGTAACAATACTTGGAGAATACTTTTCTACCAAGGGGTATTCTGAAAAACAACTCAAGGGGGTTGGCTTTGGCCAAGGATCACAAAGGGGGAGGGGGACTTGGACGAAACTACACTTAAGGGGGAGAGGGATTTTATTGCCTTGAAATTTCAAGTGAGGATGAAGAATAAGTCTTGCATTAGAGGGGTATTTATAGGACTTTCAAGGGTTAGGATTAAGCCAAGTGGTGGGCAAGTGTAGGGTGAGTATTTGGACATATGTGTGTGGGTCCCACCTTATCAATCTACCACACAAAATATCCTACCAACCCTTGACTACAAAAAAACGCCAAGAATGGCCCTTAAATTCGTCCACTTGAGGGTGACACTTGTCACCCTCTCGTTGGTCCAAAATATTTCATCTCTCGGAAAAATTCGCAAAAATTATAAATGACATAGCCGTAATTTTCCCTTCGCAAAGTCCGGAAAACGTTTCGTCGGAAAACGATTATTTTCGCTAGTTGTGCACAAATTTCGCCACTTTGCCTACTTAAGGCTTAAACTTTGGTACGTACGCCCTTACGTACATACTCTGGAAATACGGGGTATAACATTCTCCCCTCCTTAGAAATATTCGTCCCGAATGTTCCTTCTCAAGACAGATAACGATAAAGTTCCTCATAACAAGTTGCCAATGCCACACCTGGCCACCAAATAACACATACGCAAATACTTATCCCAAGTCAACGAGGAATCACCTCTAGCATTACAAAAGCTTCCACCCTGGTCTAAAAGATATCCCTTTGCACCTTTTCTTCACAAAGTAATGATCATTTCTATTCTCTCGACATGTTCACTTCTTTCCTTACTGGTCGTCGCTTCTCGAACACTTGAACTCTTCTAGTATACGTACCATACTTGATCATCGCTTGATTTCCAAAACTTTTGAGTCACGCTCCAAACTTGGTCATCTTACTAGCCTCGCTCTCTTTTAAGGCCATTCCGGCCTTCGCGATCCGTCTGGTCGAACATATCCACGAACTCATACGATGGTCATCTAAACTTGGTCCTAGCACCCTCGTGACCCTACCACTGGCGGGACCACCTCGAACCGACCCACCATTTCGGGCGCGGGTTGACCGCGGTGGTCCTCAACCCGACCATTATCGCGCCAAACACTTGTTCCCGATCGGAACAATCTTACCTATCAAGTCGAAAGCTACCACTTTCATCTTACACAACCCACGGAATTATCCCACAATATATTTATACGCATACCAAGTAATTTGACAAAGACTAACCGTAAAATCTTTTATTCAAGCCGGCCTTACATCAAAGGTCTCAACGTGTAATATTCTAAGGTTCATACCTTCCCTGTCCCCATACTTATTCTTTCAACTAACCATGTCTCTAAACCACAATATACACAATGCTATCTGTACATAGTACTCAACATATAATCATCGCATCACGCATGCTAAACTCTAGAGGGTTAAGGATATACCTAAAATGATAGGCGGTTCAAAGGACCGCTAAAACTGGGAACTTCTATCGCGACCTCTGTCGTGGCCTGCCGGTGTATGAGCATCATGCCTAGCTATGGAAGGTGAAGAACCATGGCGATCTCGTCTTTGTGTTATCCTACCCGGTGCTACCCACAGTCGGACGATCTCTCGCCAAATGGCCTGTTGGCATGGCATAACAATCCCACAAATTAGTACGACATTCTCCCTATGAAGTTTTCCCTGGCGGCAGCGAGACAAGGGTGACCTTATCTGGCGAGCATTCCTACTCACGAAAACACGAAACACAGGAGCCACGACACGCTCGAATATCCCAAACATCCGAAGGCGTGGAGAACCACTGCATCTTGGCGGAGGTACATGCTAACTTTCGCTAAGGCGGTCCGCCTCGAAAGTTATCGAAGGACCACGTTGTTCGCCTCTTCTCGCTGATCTTGGTCATTCGTCGACCTCTCCGCTCCTCACACCCAGTGCATAAGCTGCGTGCGGGCAATGTCCATGCGGTGAAGAGCTACATCCGCGCAACTCTCGCCAAATAATCGCCGAGCCACGTGACATAGCGGTGCACTCGTCCTCCATCACGGCTACTAACACGGGGACATACCGAGCGATGAGTCGAACTCCACATTGTACTTCACGAACCGTGCGCGCTCGCCTCAACACCAAAAATCTGCCGGCGAGCCCTCGCCGTGCGTGGAGGCAAGAAATGTAAGAAATGCCTCGAGAACTCGTCCCAAATAGGCGGAGGTGCATGCTCCCGGACAGCTCGCGAATCAAACGATCATTGCGGTATCACGCGGCCGATGTGAACCTAAGACCACCGACTCGGTCTCGAAGCCTTGATCACTCTCATGATCCGTCATGGCGTCGATGAACTCCTGCGGATCATCCTCAGCCTCGATCCATAAAACAACGGCGGTGCAACTCGAGAAAGTCCCACGATCTCAAACTATTCGCTTCGGGTGAACTACGGGTACTCAGATCAGGAATCGCTGCATCGGCTTATCCTCGTGCCTTGCCACTATCACGGCCAATAGCGGGCCATCTCGCGTAACCCATCTCTTACGCTCCAGTGTGCGCTGGAGGCTCAGTCTTGTGGTCTCAGCGGCCAGCTGCTGCGACTCTAAACTGCGAGGTGGCGGCGTCGCAAAACTCGCCGTCTGAAGCACTATCTCAGGTAATGACTGGGCCTGCGCCCCCGTACTCCTCAGTATCCTACCAGCAGTTTCCTCGGCTGCCTTGCCCATCTGGGCCCGGGTTGCCTTGCGCGGAGGCATAGCTGGTAAAAACGAAATGCGTCAGAGGGGTCCAACTTATAACACAGCTCTAAGGCACGATCTCAGAATGAGAAGAATGGAAACCAATCCTAAATGTCCTGCAGCCTCCTGATTATAGATGTGGTGCACAACACATCGATAATCAAGACTCTACTAGACACGGTATGTAGACAATTTCCGAGGATTAACTGCTCTGATACCACTTTTGTCACGACCCGTTCCCGGGCCCGTGATGGTGCCTTACCCCGGGCACCCTAGTGATACAACATCAGAGAAAATCAGCGGAAATAAAAACTTAAAAATGAAACAAGATATATGATAAGAACAGGATAACCAAAACGGTCACCTTCCAATAATATATATACAAATCTTTCAAACCGAACAGTTTAATCCTTTTTACAACCCTGCCCACAACAGTACTACAGACCTCTAAGAGTTTTTATACAACATGACGGGACAGGGCCCCGCCATACCACGAATGTACAAGTACCTCGATGTGATGTGGACTATACGAAAAGATAAGCCTCGGAGAAACGGAGCTTCCCGATATCTTTGACGTGATCCTATGGCGAGGATCAACGGCGGTGTACCTCACTGCGGCATGAACGCGGCCCCGAAGGAGGTCGACAACAATGGTACAGTATGTGGCGAAAATCACGTAAATGAAATCATAGTAGTCTATATAAAGCAAGAGACATGTATGATAACAACACTACAGTCCACAATAAATAAGCAGTCATGTAAGTCAGGGAATCACTCCCTCCAAGTCATAACTCAATTATAACTATGGGTCTCACGCCCTCAACATCAATCATGCGGTGGAATACCTTCCCGCCATGGCGATGCATGATATAATAACACCAAGGAGTACATATGAACACCAAGTCCTACCTGAGTCATAAAAACCGTACGGGGCAAGTACGAAGGCTAACTATCAGATACCAGAGCCATACTAACAATACTATACAACCAAACCACGGGCGTCACGGGGCAAGTGCAGCGGACTACGGATACCAAGGCGTGTCACGTGGTGACCGGGCAAGTACGAGGGCTAACTACCAGATACCAAGGTCGTATCACGAGACTCGCCACGAAGGCGTCACGGGCAAGTCTGGCGACTACGAGATACCAAGGCGTGTCACGTGGTGGCGGGGCACTGAGGCTAACTACCAGATACCAAGGCGTATCACGAGACCGCCACTAAACCGAGCGGGGCAAGTGCGAGGGCTAACTACCAGTACCAAGGCGAATCAGCCACGAGGCGGGGAAAGCGAAAACCGACCACCGGATACCAAGGCCGAATCGGAAGAAACCTCATGGAGAGCTAGTCCATGGAATAACACTATCAGCGAGGCGTGCGGAATTCTCCGTCACTGCCGATGCGTCAAGTAATATCATAACAAATCAGCCGCCTCCATTGAGACGCGGCGGTATAGAAATACAATACTAGCACGACAAGGCTATCACACGCAAAACATACACAACTCAAGGTACTTTCGTTTTATGACAAAGTCCGGTTTTAACCCCAAAGTACTACGTCGTTAAATTCTTTTAAAAGATCCATTTCTTTTACAAAGGTCACCCGATCGTATTATAAAACTAGAGTGACTAACGTTTTAAGTAAACCAAAACAACTTCCATACTTTCCTTTTTAAACCACATTAAGACAACACCATGCCTTCTTTTTAGACCAAAACACTTCTCTTTTTTAAAGTCAAGTTATCACTTTAAAACCAATGATAAAACCATTCTTTTGTTTTCATAAAGTCGTTATAACTAACTTCCCATAAAGCTGTTATAACACTTTATGTTTTAAACCAAAAAACTCATCAATTCCTCAAGTCATCTTTTCTTTTAGAAATCAAGTTCCTTACTTTGGAAATTTAAGAAAATCAATGCTTGTTTATCTGATTCTTATTAAGCGACCATGATCTAGGAAGCGTAATACAATTTCGTCTTATCTAAGCTTACATGCGGATGGAGGTTTCTCTGGTTTTAATATAATAACTTATTCTTATTTAGAAATCAGAAACATTATTCCTTTAAAACCAGTACTCATTACTCACGAATGAGGTTTCACACTTTAATGGACTTTAAATCAATTCAATTTAAGTCAACCGTTCCTTTTATCACTCTTAAGTCGTTATACCTAACTTCCCATAAATCTAGTATAACTTAAGCTTTCAAAACCAAGTATTACTCTTCTTTCAAAAACGGTTCTTAAATCTTTTGAAATACTTCAAGATTCTTATTATTCAGGCTTAAGTCAAAAGACATTGCGTAAAACTACGTTCGATTAACAAGCGTCGTCTACCGTACTATATATATATTCTTTTAAAATATCATGCTCAAGAGTATAGGAAGAATCACATACCGCGACGATTATCGACTATTAGCAAATAGCTCCAAAAATCGTAATCCTGCTAGCCTTTTTCACTTCTTGAGTAGAATACGCTACTCGCGATCTTCAACCTATAATGGTCATACAAGTCTATCAACGTCTAGACTACTCAGTAAAATAATTCGGATCTGATTCCTTTATTCTACGGAAAATTGGGCAGCACTTCCCTACCCGCCAAACTACACAAGTCTACTGTAAATACAGCCCTATGTAAGTACAGTTCAGTCTTCTTCTTTAATATTCTTCTGATGTGATTTCAATTCAAATTTCTTCTTAAATACCATCCTTCTATAAATCTTATACTCACTTCTATACAAATACAGTATGTAATTTCCAATTACAAATAGAAGGACAAGAGTATTTACCTCGATAAGCCCAAAATTATCCAAGATTTAATGTCGATCCTGAGCAACGTTTAGCTCCTACTCTGGGCGCTTCAACCCGCTCCAAACAACCCTTAGAAGTTCTACACAACTTCTTCTTAATACTTCAACTCGCTATGAAGATTTCCTTAGGGTTTCGTTTAGTGGCTAAAGGAAGTATAATAATATTTCTGGGCTTTTAGTATAAGGGTAACCTTGGAATACTACAAGGTATTTGGGCCAAGGTATTTTGGAATAGTAACAATACTTGGAGAATACTTTTCTACCACGGGGGGGGGGGTATTCTGAAAAACAACTCAAGGGGTTGGCTTGACAAGGATCACAAAGGGGAGGACTTGGACGAAACTACACTTAAGGGGGAGAGGGATTTTTTTGCCTTGAAATTTCAAGTGAGGATGAAGAATAAGTCTTGCATTAGAGGGGTATTTATAGGACTTTCAAGGGTTAGGATTAAGCCAAGTGGTGGGCAAGTGTAGGGTGAGGATTTGGACATGTGTGTGTGGGTCCCACCTTATCAATCTACCACACAAAATATCCTACCAACCCTTGACTACAAAAAAACGCCAAGAATGGCCCTTAAATTCGTCCACTTAAGGGTGACACTTGTCACCCTCTCGTTGGTCCAAAATATTTCATCTCTCGGAAAAATTCGCAAAAATTATAAATGACATAGCCGTAATTTTCCCTTCGCAAAGTCCGGAAAACGTTTCGTCGGAAAACGATTCTTTTCGCTAGTTGTGCACAAATTTCGCCACTTTGCCTACTTAAGGCTTAAACTTTGGTACGTACGTCCTTACGTACATACTCTGGAAATACGGGGTATAACACAAGGTTACCCTTATACTAAAAGCCCAGAAATACCATTATACTTCCCTTCAGTCACAAAACGAAACCCTAAGGAAAATCTTCACAGTTGGTTGAAGTATTAAGAAGAAGTTGCGTAGAACTTCTAAGGGTTGTTTGGAGCGGGTTGGAGCGCTCAGAGTAGGAGCTAAACGTTGCTCAGGATCGACATTTAAACTTGGATAATTTTGGGTTTATCGAGGTAGATACTCTTGTCCTTATATTGTAATTGGAAATTACATACTGTAGTAGTATAGAAATGAATATAAGACTCATAGAAGGATATTACAGAAGAGAATTGAACTGTAATAGAAGGATATTACAGAAAAGAATTGAACTGAAATCACATCAGAAGAATATTAAAGAAGAAGATTAAATTGTACTTACATAGGACTGTATTTATAGTAGACTTGTGTAGCTTAACGGGTAGGGAAGTGCTGCCCAATTTTCCGTAGAATAGAGAACCCTCTGCTTAGAATATTCTACAGAGTAGTCTAGACGTTGATAGACGTATATGCATTTATAGGTTGAAAGTTCTGCGAGTAGCATGTTATACTTGAAAGGTGGACAAGGCTAGCCGGGTTATAGCGGTGGAGCATTTGGCTAATAGTCGATAATCGTCGCGAGGTATGTGATTCTTCCTATCCTCTTGAGCATGATATTTTAAAAGAATATATATATAGTACGGTAGACGTACGTGTGTTAACTGAACGTAGTTTTACGGCAATGTCTTTTGACTTAAGCCTGAATAATAAGAATCTTGAAGTATTTCAAAAGAATTAAGAATCGTTTTGAAAGAAGAGTAATACTTGGTTTTAAAAGCTCAAGAGTTATACTAGCTTTATGCGAAGTTAGGTATAACGACTTAAGAGAGATAAAAAGAATGGTTTACTGATTTTAGAAGTTAAGAGACTTGATCTTAAAAGATAAGAGACTTGACTTAATATGAATTTTGTTAAAAAGTGTGAAACTTCATTCGTGAGTAATGAGTACTTGGTTTTTAAAAGGAATAATGTTTTACTGATTTCGGAAATCAGAATAAGTATCGAACAAACCACTGCAGCGTTAATAAAGGGAAATGTTTTGACTAATTAAGTATTATTAAAACCAGTAGAAACCTCCATCTGCATAGAAGCTAAGATGAGGCAAAATGATATTACATTTCCTAGATCATGGCTGCTTTATTAAGATTGTTATGAACAGGAATAACCTACTCACACCTAAGGCATATGTTCTCAGATTGTTTTAAAAGAGAATTATATTATTAAGTGATTAAAACTATGAACTACGAAACCTTTCGAAAATGAGAAACTTGAGCATTTGAAATTAAGCAAACTTGAACGTTTGAATAATAATGTTGTTACTTGATTTTACAAAGGGAAGTGTTTTGGTTTACTTAAAAAGATAGTCACTCTATTTTTATACTACGGGTATTGTGTGACTTTTGTGAAAGAAACGGGATCTTTTAAAGAGTTAATGTATGAGTACTTTGGGGATAAAAACCCGAACTTGTTAACATAAAGTAGAAAGTACCTTGTGAATAACTTGATTGTGTTGGTTTGTGATAGCCTTGTAATACTTTCTTGTTGATTTGATAAGTAAACATGTTTAGGATGCTACGTGTGTTAGTATCTTGTGATGTTTGTGTAAAGGGTTTCCCTTGATTGTGCTACGTTGTTTAACGATAAGCGTTATGATAGTATTGTACCACTCACCTCTTGACATGATCAGGGGTTAAGGCGCCTCCGTCACGGGGTATACTCGAGCGATGCAGGACTATGATTTGAGAATACCTCATGCGGGTCCGAGGACCTATGCGAGCTACGAGAGTTCAGGTTAGTGTGCGGTCTATATGGCCATGCGGTCATGTGGCCATGCGGCTGCGAGTCGGGGCGATCTTGGGAGTAGCTACCCCGTCACGGGAATACCTCATGCGGGCTATGTGTGTGGCCTATGCGAGTGCGGGAAGTTCGAGATTAGACGCGCACATTTGATCTGCGGGCGAGTGGCCAACCGATCATGTGGCGGTCTAGACAGACCTCGTGATCTGATTTATGACTTTGTTGGTGCGTGGGTTTTAGTAGTCGGCTATGCCTTCGTACTTACCGTCACGATTTTATTATGACACAGTGGGACACGGTGTTCATGTGTATTCCTTGGTGCTTTTATATCATAGGATGGCGGTGAGGAAGGTATTTGTCACGACCGTTCGGGGCCGTGGTCGTGCCTTACCCGGGCACCCAAGTAGTCATACATCAGACAAATCAGCGGAACATAAAAACAAGACATGAAACAATTGTAAAATGAGACACATTTTATCTGAGAGAAAGTCGCCTTTCGGTATATATATATATACAAAGTTTGAACAGTTACATCCTTTACAACCACCTTGCCCACAAGTGCTCTGGACCTAAGAATGTGACAACAACTATGACGGGACAGGGCCCCGCCATACCCCTGAATGTACAAGAACCTACAACTCAGGGAATATACCAAAATATAAGCCTCCTGAGAAACAGAGCTTCCCAATATGTTGGACGGTAATCCTAAGAGTGAGGATCAACAACCGATGTATCTCTACCTTCGGCATGAACGCAGCCCCCCGAAGGAGGTCAGTACAACAGGTACCAAGTATGTGAAACTGAAAATACTGAAAATGAAATCATAATAGTCCATATAAAACAGGAGACATGTATGATAACCAGGCTACAGTTCACAACATAAAAGCAGTCATGTCAAGTCAGGGACTCACGCCCTCAAAGTCATCACTCAAATGTAACCCGGGAGTTTAACCCGCACAACGGCCGCATGCCCCGGCATCTTACCTCGGTATAAGCATGGCCATAGAACCATCCTAATGGAAGCATACCCGTGGGCCACCCATCGTGTCAGTATGTCCAAAGGAAATAACAAGATAACAAACAAGAATGAAAGCACACTCGTGGGCCACCCATCGTGTCAGTATGTCCAAAACAAATAACAAGATCATACTCCTAATGGAAGCATACCCGTGGGCCACCCATCGTGTCAGTATGTCCAAAAGGAAATAAACATATAACAATCAAAATGGAAGCATACTCGTGGGCCACCCATCGTGTCAGTATGTCCAAAGCAAATAACAAGATAACACTCCTAATGGAAGCATACCCGTGGGCCACCCATCGTGTCAGTATGTCCAAAAGGATCGATTAGTGGAAGCATACCCGTAGGCCACCCATCGTGTCAGTATGTCCATCAATCAGCCAGATAGCCGGCCCTCCAACGAGAGACGCGGTAGCACAGAAATACAATATTTGCACAACAAAGGTTATCACCACAAGCATAGGCAAGTTCAACAAATCCGGGTTTTAACCCCAAAGTACTACATACATTAACTCTTTAAAAGATCCGTTTCTTTCACAAAAGTCACACAATACCCGTAGTAAAAAAAATAGGGTGACTATCTGTTATACCCCGTATTTCCAGAGTATGTACGTGAGCGCGTACGTATTATAATTTGAGCCTTAAAGTTGGCTAGTTTCGAAATTTGTACACAAGTGCCGAAAAGAGTCGTTTTCCGACGAAACGATTCCACAGCTTTCGTAGGGAAAATTCCGGCTATGTCATTAATAATTTTTGCGGATTTTTCCAAGAGACGAAACATTTTGGACCAACGATAGGGCGACACTTGTCACCCTCTAATTGGAAGGAGTGGACGGACGAAATGGGCAAGTTGGCACGTTTTTTGTGCATTGTTTTTGGTCAAGGAGTTGGTAGGATATTTTGGGTAGATGGATAAGGTTGCACATGGCTTAATCTTGGCCCTACACTTGCATGGCACTTGGCTTGATCTTGGCCATTGGTTGGCCTTCACTTGACCTATAAATACCTCTCTAGTTGAAGACATTCTTCATCCAAAACTTGAGCAATCTATCTAAGTCTCAAAATACTCCCGCCCTCTTGTTTGCTTCGTCCAAAGCCCTCGCCTCCCTTGAGAAGCTTTGGCGAGAGGGCCTCCCTCCCTTTGTGGTGCCACTGGCAGGGTACACCCCAGCCTAGCTGTCTCGTATAAATACCCCTTGTTGTGGTATAGAAATACTCTCCTAGTATTGTTATAATGTCCAAATACCTTGGCCCAAATACCTTGTAGTATTTCCCAAGGTTACACTTATACAAGCCCAGAAAATACCATTATACTTTCCCTCAGTCACTAAAACGAAACCCTAAGTAAATCTTCACCCGTAGTTGAAGTTATAAATAGAAGTTGGTTAGAACTTCTAAGGGTTGTTTGGAGCGGGTTGGAGCGCGCGGAGTAGGAGCTAAACCTTGCTCAGGATCGACATATAAACTCGGATAATTTTGGGCTTATCCAGGTAAACATTCTTAACCTTCTGTTGTAATTGGAAATTACATGTTGTAGGAGTATATAGTTAAGTATACTATATATAGAACTGAACATAGTTGTGCGGCAATGTCTTTTGACTTAAGCCTGAATAATACTTACGGCAATGTCTTTTGACTTAAGCCTGAATAATACTTACGGCAATGTCTTTTGACTTAAGCCTGAATTTAAAGAAGAGAATTGAACTGTAATTACATAGGACTGTATTACAGTAGGCTTGTGTAACATCACTGTGTAGTAGAATTGTACACGTCCGGTTAGACGTGTTAACCCCCCCCCCCCTGGTTGGCTTGGTAGCCGGCCTCGCTAGAGGAGGAGATTTACGCTGTGGCGGGAGAGTCTTGCGAATTTTTACGTAGAATATTCTGACGGGATCTAAAGATGTTAATAGGCGCCTTGTGGCCTCTATAGGTTGAAGTACTACGTGTGGAGTGATCTGCTTGGCTTAAAGTGTAGCCGGTTTGAGGTACTTGGGCGTTTTGCTATTAGTCGATAATCGTCGCGAGGTATGTGAACCACTTCCTATCTGTTCTAGCATGATATGTGTATAACTATGTAGTACGGTGACGCGTACGTGTGTTAAATGTATTTGATTGCTTTTAAACATAAAGTGTTATAACGGCTTTATGGGAAGTTGGTTATAACGACTACATGTAAATAAGAAATGCTTTGCGGTTTTAAAAGATAAGCGATTTGACTTATAAGCGACTTGATGTGTGATAATAAAGAACCTTGAAGTATTACGAAAGATTAAGAAACCTTTTGAAAGAAGTGTAATACTTGGTTTGAAAACATAAGAGTTATACCGACTTTATGGGAAGTAGGTATAACGTCTTAAGAAGGAATAATGTTTCTTGATTTGGAAATCGAGAATGAGTATCGACAAACCATGCGGCGTTAATAAAGGAAATATATTGAATAAAGAAGTATTATTAAAACCAGAGAAACCTCCATCCGCATAGAAGCTAAGATGAGACAAAATGACATTACATTTCCTAGATCACGGTGCTTAATAAGATTTATGAGCAAAAATAACCTACTACTTTATGGCATATGTTACTCAATTGTTTTAAAGGAAATTAAGACATCGAACTATGAAACTTTTCTAAAGTAAAGAGACTTGAGTAATTGAAATTAGGCAAACTGGAACTCTAGGGAAAAGAAAGGCATTGTTTTGTCTTAAAATTGGTAAAACATAAAGTGTTATAACAGCCTTATGGGAAGTTAGTTATAACGACTTTATGAGAACAAAAGAAGGGATTTTATCATTGGTTTTAATGTGGTAAATTGACTTTAAAAAGAGAAGTATTTTGGTCCCACAAAGAAGGCATGGCATTGCCTTAATTTTGGTTTTAAAAAGGAAAAGTATGGAAGTTGTATTGGTTTACTTAAAAGATGTAAGTCACTCTATTTTTTTATATACTACGTGCTTGGGTGACTTTTATACAGGAACGGATCTCTTAAAAGAATTTAACGTACGTAGTACTTTAGGGTTAAAACCCGAACTTTGGTATAAAATGAAAGTACTTGAGTTGTGTATAACTTGCCTATGCTTGTTGTGATAGCCTTTGTTGTGCAAAAATTGTGTTCCTATGCTACCGCATCTCTCGATGGAGGTAGGTTGACTTGTTGAGACCTTATTGGGGCGTCTTGGCGGTGACGGAGAAATTCCACAGCGCTCCTCTTGATAGTGTTATTTTTCTGATCGCTTTGGACATACCGACGATGCGTAGCGCACGGGTATGCTTCCATTTTGATTACTGTCTGGTTGTTCCTTTTTGGACATACTGACACGATGCGTAGCGCACGGGTATGTTTCCATTTTGGATTGCTGTCTTATTGTTTCCCTTTTGGAGTGTTGTCCTATTGTTTCCTTTTGGACATCGACCGCGATGCGTAGCGCTGCGGGTATGCTTCCATTTGGAATGATGTCTTATTGTTTCCCTGTGGACATACTGACACGATGCGTAGCGCACGGGTATGCTTCCATTTGGAATGTTATCTTAGTGTTTCCTTTTGGACATACTGACAAGATGCGTAGCGCACGGGTATGCTCCCATTTGGATTGCTGACTTATGGTTATCATATCATAGGCGCGGCGGTGAGGAAGGAACTCACGCACGCAGTGATGATTTGGAGGCGTGAGTCACGACTTGATATGACTATTTATATGTTGTGTCTTGTAGTTTGGTTATCATACATGTCTCTGCTTTATATAGCGCTATGATTTCACTTACGATATTTCTGATTTCACATACTTGGTACTGTTGTCTCGACCTCCCGGGGGCTGCGTTCATCGCCGCGGTAGAGGTACATCGGTCGTCGATCCCCTTTTAGGATCACCTTTCAGCGTATTGGGAAGCTCAGTTCCTTGAGCTTATCTTTGGTATGTTACCCCGAGTCCAGAGGTCCTTGTACATTGAGGGTATGGCGGGGCCCTGTCCGTCATAGTTGTTGTATAAATCTTAAGGTGCATAACCTTTGTTGTGGGCGGGGTTTGTAAAAGGATAACCGTCGGGTATTTATGTATATTTAATGAAGGCAATCGCTTTGGTTGGCTTTGTTTATTTATCTTGTCTCTTAATTCATGTTCATGTTTTTATTTCCTGATTTTCTCGATGTTGTATCACTAGGTTGCCGGGGTAGGCACGATCCACGGGCGAGGTTCGGTCGTGACAAAAGTGGTATCGAGCGATTAATCCTCGGAAAGTGTCTGCACCGTGTCTAGTAGAGTCTTGATTATCGGTGTGTTGTGCACCACATCTATAATCGAGGAGGCTATAGGACATTTAGGATTGGTTTCCATTCTTCTCATTACGAGATCGTGCCCTAGAGTTGTGTGATAAGTTGGACCCTCGACGTATTCCTTTCCTTTACCGATTATGCCTCGCGTAAGGCAACCTGAGCCCGGATGGGCAAGCGATCGAAGGAGTTGTTAGTGAGATCTGAGAATGCAGCGCGAGCCGGTCGATGCACTGAGCAGATGCTCCGACGGCGAGTTTCGCGACGCGCCAAAGCCAGCGAAGTTTAGAAGCGCAGCGATGGCTGCTGAGACTACGATACACGAGCCTCGGTCCCACGGCTGGAAGCGAGATGAGATAAGTACAAGGAGATGGCCCGATCGGCGAGTCGTGGCCAATTTGAGGATAGGGCCGGCGGTTCGATGCACAGATGGTTCACCTAGATCGGATAGTTTGAGGCTACAGGACTTCACGAGATGTAGCCGCGAGTTCTACGGGTCGAGGCACGAGGATGATCCGAGGAGTTCATCCGGCGATTCTGCGGATCATGAGAGTGATCAAGGCGGAGACCGAGTCGGTGGTCCTAGGTTCGCGTCGGTGCGTGATACCGCGATCGGCCCGTTCGGTCGTGGGAGCGTCGGGAGAGAATGCACTTCCGGCTATTTGGGACGAGTTCGCAAGGGCATTTCTTGCACATTTCTTGCCTCGCGGATGAGAGGGCTCGGTAAACAGATTTTTGGTGGTGCGGCGAGCAGGCGTGCGGTTCGGGAGTACAATGTGGAGTTCGACTCATTGGCGAGACGTCCCGCGTTAGTAGCTAGTATGGAGGATCGAGTCCACCGTTATGTTCTGAGGCTCGATGATTACCTAGCGAGAGAGTTGTTGGTGTAGCTCTTGGCCGGGCATGGACATTGCCGCGTGCGCAGCTTATGCACTGGAGGTGAGGCGGAGAAATCGGCGGAATGACGAAGGTCGGCGAAGAGGCGAGCAGCAGGTCCTGGTGACTTTCGAGGCGGACCGCCTCGTGGCCAGACTAGTTATGCGCCTCCGCCCGATCAGAGTGGTCCTCCACAATCTTGAGCATCCAGAGCACTCGGGAGCGGTCGGGGCTCGAGGTTCAGATTTCGGGAGAAGCGGTGTTAGCGGTGAAGCCACCCTACCTCGTTGTGACATTGTGGTAGACTCGCGGTGGGAGTGTCGTGCTAGTCCGGGAGTTTGTTTTACATGCGGCCAGCAGGGCCATTTTGGGAGAAATTGTCCGACCAGGGGTAGCGCTGGTAGGATAGCACAGACTACGGGATCAGTTGCGGGTTCTTCACCTTCCATAGCCAGGCAGGATGTTCATACACCGGCGGGCCCCGGTAGGGGTCGCGGTGGGAGTTCCCAGTTTTAGCGGTCCTTTGAACCGCCTATTTTCAGGTATATCCTTAACCCTCTAGAGTTTTTGTATGTATTGTATGTTATGATAATGTGTTAAGTGTTATGTTCGGATAGCTTGGTGCTAAAATGTGACTTAGAAGCATGCTTAGTGAAAAAGGGTAAGCCTGGGGGTGAGAAAATGATGAACCTTAGAGTATTACAGTTGAGACCTTAGATGTGAGGCCGTCTTGAGTACAAGTTTTTGCAAGTGATCCTTGTCGGAGTGCATTTTATGCCTAAAATGTATTGTGTGATAAGTCCCTGGGTTGGGTAAATGAAAGTGGTATCTTTCATAATGTGATTTAGCAAGATTGTTCCATGTCGATGAGCAAGAGTTGGCGCGACAGTGGTTCGGGTTGGGGCCATGTTGCGGGCCAACCCGCGGCCTGTTTCAAGGTGGGGTCAGCTCTGGGTGGTCCCGCCAGGTGGCAGGGTCACGAGGGTGCTAGGCCCAAGTTTAGATGACCATCGTATCAGTTCGTGAAGGCCGAGAATGGCCTTAGAGGAAATCGAGGTTAGTAAGATGACCAAGTTGGAGGTAGTAACTCCAAGGGTTGGAAAACAGAAACGTTGACGGAAGTGTGGTACGTATACTAGAAGAGTTCAAGTGTTCGAGAAGAGTACGACGAGTAAGGGTAGAGGCGAGCATGTATTGCGAGCATAGATATGCTCATTTCTTGTGAAGGGAGAAGGTGCGAAGGATGTATATTTTAGACCTCAGGGATCGCATGCAGTCCGGTACCATTTGTTGGGTCGCCGGAGTGACACTAGAACCTCGCGGCAAAGTGACAAAAGTTTGTGATGTTAGAGGTGTTTCCTCGTGGACTTGGATATAAGTATTTGCGTGCATGTGTTATTTCGTGGCCAGTTGTGGCATTGGCAACTTGTTAGAAGAACTTTATCGTTATCCGTCTTGAGAAGGAACATTCGGGACGAATGTTTCTAAGGAGGGGAGAATGTTATACCCCGTATTTCCAGAGTATGTACGTGAGCGCGTACGTATTATAATTTGAGCCTTAAAGTTGGCTAGTTTCGAAATTTGTACACAAGTGCGAAAGAGTCGTTTTCGACGAAACGTTTCCACGACTTCGTAGGAAAATTCCGCTATGTCATTAATAATTTTTGCGGATTTTTCCGAGAGGCGAAACATTTTGGACCAACGAGGCGACACTTGTCACCCTCTAATTGGAAGGAGTGGACGGACGAAATGGGCAAGTTGGCACGTTTTTTGTGCATTGTTTTTGGTCAAGGAGTTGGTAGGATATTTTGGGTAGATGGATAAGGTTGCACATGGCTTAATCTTGGCCCTACACTTGCATGACACTTGGCTTGATCTTGGCCATTGGTTGGCCTTCACTTGACCTATAAATACCTCTCTAGTTGAAGACATTCTTCATCCAAAACTTGAGCAATCTATCTAAGTCTCAAAATACTCCCTCCCTCTTGTTTGCTTCGTCCAAAGCCCCTCGCCCCTCCCTTGAGAAGCTTTGGCCGAGAGGGCCTCCCCCTGCTGTGGTGCCACTAGCCAGAGGGTACACCCCCCCTAGCCTAGCTGTCTCGTATAAATACCCCTTGTTGTGGTATAGAAATACTCTCCTAGTATTGTTATAATGTCCAAATACCTTGGCCCAAATACCTTGTAGTATTTCCCAAGGTTACACTTATACAAGCCCAGAAAATACCATTATACTTTCCCTCAGTCACTAAAACGAAACCCTAAGTAAATCTTCACCCGTAGTTGAAGTTATAAGTAGAAGTTGGTTAGAACTTCTAAGGGTTGTTTGGAGCGGGTTGGAGCGCGCGGAGTAGGAGCTAAACCTTGCTCAGGATCGACATATAAACTCGGAT
Source organism: Przewalskia tangutica (assembly GCA_029844215.1). Lineage (NCBI taxonomy): Eukaryota > Viridiplantae > Streptophyta > Magnoliopsida > Solanales > Solanaceae > Przewalskia > Przewalskia tangutica. Next base: position 109,880,490 of record CM056721.1, read on the forward strand.
AATTTTGGGCTTATCCAGGTAAACATTCTTAACCTTCTGTTGTAATTGGAAATTACATGTTGTAGGAGTATATAGTTAAGTATACTATATATAGAACTGAACATAGTTGTGCGGCAATGTCTTTTGACTTAAGCCTGAATAATACTTACGGCAATGTCTTTTGACTTAAGCCTGAATTTAAAGAAGAGAATTGAACTGTAATTACATAGGACTGTATTACAGTAGGCTTGTGTAACATCACTGTGTAGTATAATTGTACACGTCCGGTTAGACGTGTTAACCCCCCCTGGTTGGCTTGGTAGCCGGCCTCGCTAGAGGAGGAGATTTCTGTTGTTGCGGGAGAGTCTTTGAATTTTACGTACAATATTCTACTACGGGATCTAAAGATGTTAATAGGCGCCTTGTGGCCTCTATAGGTTGAAGTACTACGTGTGGAGTGATCCGCTTGGCAAAGTGTAGCCGACGGTTTGAGGTACTTGGGCGTTTTGCTATTAGTCGATAATCGTCGCGAGGTATGTGAACCTCTTCCTATCTGTTCTAGCATGATATGTGTATAACTATGTAGTACGGTGAGCGTGCATGTGTTAAATGTATTTGATTGCTTTTAAACATAAAGTGTTATAACGGCTTTATGGGAAGTTGGTTATAACAGCTCTATGTAAATAAGAAATGCTTTGCGGTTTTTAAAAGATAACTGATTTGACTTATAACTGACTTGATGTGTGATAATAAAGAACCTTGAAGTATTCTGAAAGATTAAGAAACCTTTTTGAAAGAAGTGTAATACTTGGTTTGAAAACATAAGAGTTATATCAGCTTTATGGGAAGTAGGTATAACGTCTTAAGAGGGAATAATGTTTTACTGATTTCGGAAATCAGAATGAGTATCGACAAACCACTGCAGCGTTAATAAAGGAAATATATTGAATAAAGAAGTATTATTAAAACTAGTTGAAACCTCCATCTGCATAGAAGCTAAGATGAGACAAAATGACATTACATTTCCTAGATCATGGCTGCTTAATAAGATTTATGAGCAAAAATAACCTACTCGCCTATGGCATATGTTACTCAATTGTTTTAAAGGAAATTAAGACATCGAACTATGAAACTTTTCTAAAGTAAAGAGACTTGAGTAATTGAAATTAGGCAAACTGGAACTCTAGGGAAAAGAAAGGCATTGTTTTGTCTTAAAATTGGTAAAACATAAAGTGTTATAACAGCCTTATGGGAAGTTAGTTATAACGACTTTATGAGAACAAAAGAAGGGTTTTTATCATTGGTTTTAATGTGGTAAATTGACTTTAAAAAGAGAAGTATTTTGGTCCCACAAAGAAGGCATGGCATTGCCTTAATTTTGGTTTTAAAAAGGAAAAGTATGGAAGTTGTATTGGTTTACTTAAAAGATGTAAGTCACTCTATTTTTTTATACTACGGGTAACGGGTGACTTTTATAAAGGAACGGATCTCTTAAAAGAATTTAACGTACGTAGTACTTTGTGGTTAAAACCCGGACTTTGGTATAAAATGAAAGTACTTGAGTTGTGTATAACTTGCCTATGCTTGTTGTGATAGCCTTTGTTGTGCAAAAATTGTGTTCCTATGCTACCGCATCTCTCGATGGAGGGCCGGTTGACTTGTTGAGACCTTATTGGGACGTGCCGGCAGTGACGGAGAAATTCCACGGGTACGCTCCTCTTGATAGTGTTATTTTGCTGATCGCTTTGGACATACTGACACGATGTGTAGCGCACGGGTATGCTTCCATTTTGATTACTGTCTGGTTGTTCCTTTTTGGACATACTGACACAATGCGTAGCGCACGGGTATGCTTCCATTTTGGATTCTTTGTCTTATTGTTTCCTTTGAGTGTTGTCCTATTGTTTCCTTTGGACATATCGACACGACGCGTAAGCGCACGGGTATGCTTCCATTTGGAATGATGTCTTATTGTTTCCTGTGGACATATCGACACGACGCGTAGCGCACGGGTATCTTCCATTTGGAATGTTATCTTAGTGTTTCCTTTTGGACATACCGACACGACGCGTAGCGCAGGTATGCTCCCATTTGGATTGTTGACTTATGGTTATCATATCATAGATCGCCGTGAGGAAGGAACTCACCGCACGAGTGATGATTTGGAGGCGTGAGTCCACGACTTGATATGACTATTTATATGTTGTATCGTAGTTTGGTTATCATACATGTCTCCTTCTTTATATAGATCGCTATGATTTCACTTACGATTTTTTCGCTTCACATACTGCAATTGTCAGATCGACCTCCTTCGGGGGGCTGCGTTCATGCCGCAGGTAGAGGTACATCGGCCGTCGATCCCCGCTTTTAGGATCACCTTTCAACGTATTGGGAAGCTCCGTTCCTTCGGAAGCTTATCTTTGGTATGTTACCACAGTGCGTAGGTCCTTGTACATTCGTGGTATGGCGGGCCCCGTCCGTCATAGTTGTTGTATAAATCTTAGAGGTGCAGAATAATTGTGTAGGCGGGGTTTGTAAAAAGGATAACTGTCGGGTATTTATGTATATTTAATGAAGGCAAGCTTGGTTGCTTTGTTTATTTATCTTGTCTCTTAATTCATGTTCATGTTTTTATTTCCGTGATTTTCTCGATGTTGTATCACTAGGTGCCCGGTAGGCACGATCCACGCCCGTTGGTCGTGACACTATCTTTAAGTAAACCAAAACACTTCCCTTTTGTAAAATCAAGTAACAACATTATTTTCCAAACGTTCAGGTTTGCCTAATTTCAAATGCTCAAGTTTCTCATTTTCGAAAGGTTTTGTAGTTCATAGTTTTAATCACTTAATAATATAATTCTCCTTTAAAACAAATTGAGAAACATATGCCTTATGTGTGAGTAGGTTTATTCTTATTTATAACAATCTTATTAAAGCAGCCATGATCTAGGAAATGTAATATCATTTTGTCTCATCTTAGCTTCTATGCAGATGGAGGTTTCTACTGTTTTTTTAATAACACTTTATTAGTCAATACATTTCCCTTTATTAGCGCTGCTGTGGTTTGTTCGATACTTATTCGATTTCAAATCAAGAAACATTATTCCTTTTAAAACCAAGTACTCATTACTCACGAATGAGGTTTCACTCTTTTTAACAAAATTCATATTAATTCAATTAAGTCAGGTCTCTTATCTTTTAAGATAAAGTCTCTTAACTTCTTTAAAATCAATAAACCATTCTTTTTATCTCTCTTAAGTCGTTATACCTAACTTCCCATAAAGCTAGTATAACTCTTGAGCTTTTAAAACCAAGTATTACTCTTCTTTCAAAACGATTCTTAATTCTTTTGAAATACTTCAAGATTCTTATTATTCAGGCTTAAGTCAAAAGACATTGCCGTAAAACTACGTTCAGTTAACACACGTACGTCTACCGTACTATATATATATTCTTTTAAAATATCATGCTCAAGAGGATAGGAAGAATCACATACCTCGCGACGATTATCGACTATTAGCAAATAGCTCCAAAGCATCAGAATCCGCTAGCCTTTTCCACCCTTCTAGTAGAATACGCTACTTGCAGTACTTCAACCTATAACGGTCATACAAGTCTATCAACGTCTAGACTACTCTGTAGAATAATTCTAGATACAGATTCCTTATTCTACGGAAAAAATTGGGCAAGATTTCCCACCACAAACTACACAATTCCCCATCAGAAATACGTCTTATGTAAGTACATCTGATTCTTCTTTAATATTCTTCTGATGTGATTTCAATTCAATTCTCTTCTTTTATACCATCCTTATATACGTCTTATACTCATTTCTATACAACTACAGTATGTAATTTCCAATTACAATAGAAGGACAAGAGTATTTACCTCGATAAGCCCAAAATTATCCAAGTTTATATGTCGAACCTGAGCAACGTTTAGCTCCTATTCGAATGCTCCAACCCGCCCAAACAACCCTTAGAAGTTCTACGCAACTTCTTCTTAATACTTCAACCCGCTATGAAGATTTTCTTTAGGGTTTCGTTTGTGACTGAAGGGAAGTATAATAGTATTTCTGGGCTTTTAGTATAGGTGTAACCTTGGAATACTACAAGGTATTTGGGCCAAGGTATTTTGGTATAGTAACACTACTAGGAGACAACTTTTCTACCAAGGGGGGGGGGGGTATTTTACGAAAACAACTAGGCAAGGGGTTCGTGAGGGCCTCTCGAGGAGGAGGAGGCTTTGGACGAAAAACTACACAAAGGGAGAGTATTTTCCTTGGAATTTCACAAGTGTGGATGAAGAAATGGTCTTGCATTAGAGGGGTATTTATAGGACATTCAATGGCCAAGATTGAGCCAAGTGGGGGGCAAGTGGAGGGTCAAGATTTGGACAAGTGTTTGTGGGTCCCACTTGCTCATCTACTACACAAAATATCCTACCAACTCCTTGACTAGAAACAAGGCCAAAAACGCCCACAAAAATCGTCCACTTGAGGGTGACAAGTGTCGCCCTCTCGTTGGTCCAAAATATTTCATGTCTCGGAAAAATCCGCAAAAATAATAAATGACATAGCCGTAATTTTCCCTTCGCAAAGTCTGGAAAACGTTTCGTCGGAAAACGATTCTTTTTGCTAGTTGTGCACAAAATTTCGTCCCTTAGTCTTCTTTAAGGCTTAAACTTTTGTACGTACGCCCTCACGTACATACTCTGGAAATACGGGGTATAACTGTATTCCACGGGCATGATTGATGTTGTGGGCGTGAGACCCATAGTTATATTTGAGTGATGACTTTGAGGGCGTAAGTCCCTGACTTGACATGACTGCTTATTTATTGTGAACTGTAGTTTGGTTATCATATATGTATCCTGCTTCATATAGACTACTATGATTTCATTTCTGATATTTTCGATTTCACATACTTGGTACTGTTATCGACCTCCTTGGGGTTGCGTTCATCCGCGGTAGAGTACACCAATGTTGATCCTCGCCATAGGGTCACATTTCAGCGTTTGGGAAGCTCCGTTTCTCGGAGGCTTATCTTGGGTATAGTCCTGTCGTTGTTGTAGTACTTACATTCGGGGTATGGCGGGGCCTGTCCATCATTGTTGTTATATCATTCTTAGAGTGCATGTAATCTTGTTGTGGCGAGTTTGTAAAAGGGATGTAACTGTTCGGATTAAAGTTTTTATATATATATGCCGAAAGGCAACTTTTCTCAGATAACTATTTCACACTTCATGTTATTTCATGTCTTGTTTTATATTCCGCTGATTACTCTGATGTTGTATCACTAGGGTGCCCGGGGTAAGGCACCAGTCACGGGCCCGGGTTCGGGTCGTGACAATAAGAGGGTAGTTGAGCTAAGAAGACCACTAGGTTTTCGTGACTTGATTAGTGAGATTGTTCCGGATCGGGGAACAAAAGCTTGGCGCGATAGATGGGTCGGGTTGAGGTAAGGTCGCTGGTCAACCCATAGCCCGGATTGAAGTAAGGGAAATTGGTGGTGGTCCCGCTTTGTGATAAGGTCACGAGGGTGCTAGGCCCAAGTTTAGGTAACCGTTGTACGAGTTCGTGGATGCGTTCGACCAGAATCGGATCGTGAAGGTCGGGAATGGCCTTGAAGGAATTTGAGGCTAGTAAGATGACCAAGTTTGGAGGTAGTGATGACTGAAGTGTGGTATGTGTACTGGAAAGAGTTCGGGTGTTCGAGAAGTGTACGACGAGTAAGGAAAGAAGCGAACGTGTGCTAAGAGATGGAAGTGATCATTTTTAGTGAAGGTGCGAAGGAAGTATCCTTTGGACCAGGAGCGAGAGTTGGTGTTGTTTTACATCTTCGAGATGATTCCTCGTTGGCTTGTATTTGAGTTTTGCGCGCATATTATACTCTGGCCATTGGTGGCATGACCGGTTTTGTAAGTGTAGTAGTGGAGACTATACCGGCGCAAGTACGTTTGGAGACTTAGAAGGAACATTCGGGACGAATGTTTCTAAGGGGGGAAGAATGTTATACCCCGTAGTTCCAGGGTATGTATGCGAGGACGTACGTACGAGAATACGACATTAAAATTGGAAAGGAAGAAGATGTGACTTTTCGGCGGAAAAGTTCTCGGATTTCGTGAAGGAAAAAGTTTCGTTAATGGGAATTGGATTCCCAGATTTGGTATTCGGTCTTCTTGGAATATTTGAGAATTATGGAATTTCATTTCCGGAATTGGTCACGTGGGGCCCACGGGAGAAATTTACGGTTTTGTGGGGCCCACTTTGTTTTCAAGATTTTGGCCTTTATGGATATTTTCGGAAGATGAAATATTTTGGACGAGTAGGAGGGCGACACGTGTCACCCCAGGTGGCCTTATGGCGAAATGTGCTGAACAAGTGGCAAGACAAGTGGCCTTGTCTTGCAAGATATTTTAGTGTGGACAAGTGGCTTGTGGGACCCACACACACTTGTCCCCAATCTCAACCACACACTTGCCTTCATCCTAGCCCTTGGTTGTCCTATATATACACTACTAGTTGATGAAATCTTCCACACTTAACCATTTCAAGACTTGAACAAATACTCTCTCCCTTGCCTTGTGGTTTCGGCCATGACCTAATTCCTTGACCTAAATTTGTCCAACAATTCTTAAACTCTCAAGTGTTCTTCCCTAAGGTGTTAGGAAGATTGTGTACCAAGATTTGGAAAAGATTTCACACCCCTAGCCTTTTTTTCATGCCTTGGCCGAAAGTTGCTAGTTGGAAACCCTAAGTGTTCTTCACTTTTTGGAGTTGATTCTTGAAGAGAAGTTGGTTAGGAGCTTCTATGGGTTGCTTGTAGCGGATTGGAACGTAAAGATTTGGAGCTAAGACTTTCTTGGAGCGACTTTAAGAACTTGGATATTCTTGGGCTATTTGAGGTAGTGAAACTTAAACCTCTTTGTGAATTGGTTATTTGTTATACCCCGTAGTTCCAGGGTATGTATGCGAGGACGTACGTACGAGAATACGACAGAAAGATTGGAAAGGAAGAAAGAGGCGATTTTTCCACGGAAAAGTTTCCGGTTTTTGTGAAGGAAAAAGGTTCGTTAATGGGAATTGGATTCCCAGATTTGGTATTCGGACTTCCTGGAATATTAGAGAATTATGGAATTTTATTTTCGGAAATGGTCACGTGGGGCCCACGGGAGAAATTCTGGTTTTGTAGGAGCCACTTTGTTTTCAAGATTTTGGCCATTGTGGATATTTTGGAAGATGTTTTATTTTGGGCCAATAGGAGGGTGACACGTGTCACCCACTTTGGGTGGCTTGGCCGAATGGCATTTGTGCCTGACACCGATTTGAGTCGTTTTTCGGCGAAGCGTTTCCAGACTTCGTGGGAATTTCGGCTATGTCATTTTTAATTTTTGCGGATTTTTCCGAGAGGCGGAACATTTTGGACCAACGAGAGGCGCACTTGGCACCTCTCGTTGGTGGACAAGGTGGGCGACTTGGGCGATTTGGGGTGTCAGTGGTAGATATTTTTGGTAGATATTTGTGAGGTTTTAAGGAGTAGGGACTAGGGGCACTTGGGCATATCTTGGCCCTACACTTGTAGAACTTGGCTAGATCTTGGCCATTGGTTGGCCTTGGCTTGTAGTATAAATACCCTCCCTTTGATGAACTTCTTCGTCCATAAATTTGCCTAAGTCTTGAAAGCTCTCCTTCTCCCTCCCTTGTGTTGAGTTCGGCCAGGGCCTCCCTGTGTCGAGAGCACCCACCCCTCTAGGGGTGCTAGCGAAAGTGTACCCACTAGCCTAGTTGCTTTCGTTTAATACCCACTTTGTGGTGTAGAAATACTCTCAAAGTATTGTTATAATGCCCAAATTACCTTAGCAGTATACCTTGTTGTATTCTAAGGTTATACCTATCTGAAAAGCCAGAAATACTATTATACTTTCAAATCAGTCCTGGCAAACCACAGGAAAATCTCCATAGTTAGTTGGAGTGTTGTAGAAGTTGGTTAGAACTTCTAAGGGTGGTTTGGAGCGGGTTGGAGCGCCCGAAGTTGGAGCTAAACCTTGCTCAGGTGCGACATTAAACTCGGATAATTATGGGCTTATCGAGGTAAATATCTTGTCCCTCTATTGTAATTGGAAATTACATGTTGTTAGAATATATAGTTGAAGTATACTATATATAGAACTGAACGTGGTTAGTTAGCGATGTCTTTTGACTTAAGCACAGAAGAATCTGAGCGTAATTACATAGGGCGTATTCTGATGAACTTGTGTAGTAATCTTGTGGAGTAGAATTGTACCCGTTCGGGTTAGATGTATAACCCCACTGGTTGGCTTGGTAGCGGCCAGTTAGAGGAGGAGATTTCTGTTGTTGCGGGGAGGTCTTTGAATTTTCTGTAGAATGTTCTACGATAAGATCTTGATGTTAATAAGCGCCTTGTGGCCTTATAGGTTGAAGTACTACGTGTGGCGCGTTCTACTTGGCAGGAGTAGCGAAGCGGTTGGAAGTACTTGGAGCGTTTTGCTATTAGTCGATACTCGTCGCGGTATGTGAACCTCTTCCTATCTCTTCTAGCATGATATGTGTGAACTATGTAAATGCGGTGAGCGTCACGTGTACTAAATGTATTTGATTGGTGTAAAACATAAAGTGTTATAACGGCTTTATGGGAAGTTGGTTATAACGGCTTTATGTTGGTAAGAAAATACATGTGGTTTTAAAAGGTAGCGATTTGAACTATAAGCGGCTTGTTATGTGTTAATAAAGAACTTGAAGTATTTCAAAAGAGTTTTGAATCATTTTGAAAGAAGAAGTAATACTTGGTTTTGAAAACTTAAGAGTTATACTAGCTTTATGGGAAGTTAGGTATAACGGCTTAAGAATGTTTCTTGATTTGGAAATCGGAATGTGTATCGACAAACCACGTGGCGTTAATAAAGGAAATGTTTTGATTAATTAAGTATTAATAAAACGGTAGCAACTTCCATCTGCATAGAAGCTAAGATGAGACAAAATGATATTTCCTAGATCATGGTTCTTTGTAATAAGATTGTTATAAACAAGAATATCCTACTCACATATAAGGCTTATGTTTCTCAGTTGTTTAAAGAAAATTATATTCTTAAATGAATAAGGCTATGAACACGAAACCTTTCTAAAATAAGAAACGTGAACATTTGAAATTAGGCAAACTTGGGCGTTTGGGAAATAATGTTGTTACTTGATTTTACAAAGGTAAGAGTTTTAGTTTTCTTAAAAGGGCGATCACTCTATTTTATACTACGGGTATTGTGTGACTTATGTGAAAAGCAGATCTTTTAAAGATTTAATGTGTGAAGTACTTTGGGGTTAGATACCTGAACTTGTTAGTAGAAAGCAACTTGTGTGAATAACTTGATTGTATCGGTTTGTGATAGCCTTATAATACTTTCTTGTTGATTTGAGAAGTAAACATGTTAGGATGCTACGTGTGTTAGTATCTTGTGATGTTAGTGTAAAGGGTTTTCCTCGACTACGCTTAAAGTTGTTTGACTATCAGTAGTTATGTTGGTATTGTACCACTCGCCTTGACTTGTGTCGAAGGTTAAGGCGCCCTCCGTCGCGGGGTAGACTCGAGGTGATGCAGGACCGTGATTCGAGGATACCTCATGCGGGTCGAGGATCCATGCGGAACTACGGAGTTCGAGTTAGTGTGCGGCCTTTATGGTCATGCGGTCTTTGTGGCCATGCGGTGCGAGTCGGGGCGATGCCGGGAGTAGCTACCCTCGATGCGGGGTTATACCTCATGCGGGCCTATGAGGTTGGCCTATGCGGAGAGTGCGGAGAGTTCGGGGCTAGACGCGCACATTTGATCTGCGAGCAGTGACCGGCTTTTATCATGTGACGGTCTAGGCAGATATCATGACACGATTTATGACCTTGTTAGTGCTGTAGGTGTTAGTAGTCGGCTATGCCTTACGTGCCACCTGTCTTTGTTTTATTAGGACACAGGTGGGACACGTGTTCATGTGTATTCCTTGGTGCTTGTATCTGGCGGTGAGGAAGGTATTCCACAGCACGATTGATGTTGTGGGCGTGAGACCCATTGTTAAAATTGAGTGATGACTTGAGGCGTGAGTCACGACTTGACATATCGCTTATTTATGGTGAGCGTAGTTTGGTTATCATACATGTCTCACTTTGTATAGACTACTATGATTTCATTTCTGATTTATTTTGATTTCACATACTTGGTACTGTTATGCGACCTCTCGGGAGCTGCGTTCATCTGCGAGTAAAGGTACACGATCATTGATCCTCGCTCTTAGGGTCACGATTCGGCATTTGGGAAAGCTCCGTTTCTCGGAGGCTTATCGATGGTATAGTCCCTGTTGTTGTAGGTGTTTACATTCGGGGTATGGCGGGCCTGTCCGCCATTGTTGTCGTATCATTTCTTAGAAGTGCATGAAATCTTGTTGTGGCGGGGTTTGTAAAAAGGATTAAAGCTATTTCATGTTGGAAAAAGTTGTTATTTATATATATCTTTGAAAAGGCAAGTTTTCTCAGTTATTGTTTCATATTTCATAATATGTCTTGTATTGTTTTATGTTCGTGATTACTCGATGTTGTATCACTAGGGTGCGGGGTAAGGCACGATCCACGGGCCGGAATCGGGTCGTGACAAAAGTGGTATCGAGCGATTAATCCTCGGAAAGTGTCTCTGACCGTATCGATAGAGTCTTGATTATCGGTGTGTTGTGCACCACACCAATAATCGAGAGGCTATAGGATATTTAGGATTGGTTTCTATTCTTCTCACTCGAGATCGTGCCTTAGAGGCATGTTGTAAGTTGGACCTACGGCGAAATTCATTCCCTTATCGTTATGCCTCGCGTAGGGCAACCGGCCCGGGAGAGGCAAAGCGGCCAGGAGGCTGCGAGTTGAGTTCAGAGGGTTGCGAGGGCACAGGCCCAATCATTACCTAGGGTAGTGCTTCATTCGGGGATTTCTGCGATGTCACTAGCCCCAGCAGAGTTAAGCTCGGCGACGGCAGTTCCTACTGCGGCCATGATATTTGAACCTTCAGTCCCACGACCGGGAACGGTGAATATAAATTTCAAAGAGGCAACCCTGTTACTAGCTATGGATTTGGCTACGGAGAGTATACCGATGTATTGCGAGTCTTGATGACTACCTAAGAAGGTTGTGCAAGAGTAATTCTTGATTGGGCTTGGCATGGCACGTATGCGGGCTTATGAGCAGCGAGGCAGCGTAGAGATCGGCGGGTTAACGAGGGCGAGAAGAGGGCGAGCAGTGAGTCCTTGGTAACTTTCAAGGTGAGTATACCTTAAGTGCTATGTTCTGATAGCAGTGTGTTAGTTGTGATTAGAAATCATGGTGGGTTAACCAAGTAAGATTTTGGGGGATAGAGAAGGTGTGAGCCTTAGAGTGTTATACGTGGAGACCTTAGAGGTAAGGCCATCTCGAGTAAAGGTGTAGTGTTATGTTTGATCCTTATCGGAGTGCTTAGTGCATGTGAGATATATTGTGTGATAAGTCCCTGAGTAGTGTGGAATGAAAGGGGGTAGTTGAGCTAAGAAGAGCGCTAGGTTTTCGTAGCATGTTTAGAAAAGTTGTTCCGGACAGGGGAGCAAGTGTTTCTGCGAGTGGGTCGAGTTGAGGCCATGCGCGGGTCAACCGCGACTGTTTGTTGGTGGGGTCAGTTCGTGGTGGTCCTAGGGTGGTGAGTCACGAGGGTGTTAGGCCCAAGTTTAGTTAACCAGCGTCTGAGTTCGTGGTTGCGTTCGACCGATGGCGGGCGATGGGGCAGCCCATCGTGTTCTTCGGTCGGGACCGTTCACTCGGCAGTGTTGATTTATCAGAAAGGTTGTAAGGCTGCACGGGGTGCCTACCTTCACCTTATGGCAGACAGTGGAGCCGAATTCGGCTGTTTTGTTTCCGGAAGTTTTACGAGCGAGGTTAAGGACTGGTGAGTCTCGAATCGCGTTCGCCTCGGGCGGTGTGTGGATTTGAGGGTAGTTGTGGGATTGTTGTCCCTGTTGAGGCGTTTAAGCTACCATTTGATGTTCGGATGTCACCTTTTGAAGCCTTGTAGGGGCGGAAGTGTAAAGTTGCGGTCGATTGGTTCGATGTTGGCAAGGTTGAATGATTGGTTGAGCTTGTTCCGGTGAGTGGATAGTGTGAAGCTTGTCTAGAAGAAGTTACAGCGGCTCGGAGGAATCGTGCGGATAATCGGCGGCGCTTAGAGTTGAGTTGATGGTCGGTCTTCTTGAAAGTACCACCGGACGGTGTGGCGAGCTTTGGAAAGCAGAGAAACTTAGCGAGTTACTTTGGGCCTTTAAGAGTTCATGTGAAGAATAGGCGGGTTGCCTATATGTTAGCTTTTGTCGTCCGACTTAGGAGGCGGGACATCCGGTCTTCGTATTGTTATGTTGGAAAGTATCGAAGATCCATCGAGAATGTTCGATTAATGATGCCACGTAAAGAGATAGTAACCCGAGTTTTGGAAACTAAGCGATGTCGAAATGTGGTAAGGGTTCGAGTGTCTGGCGGTGATGATCGCATGCAGCCCGGTACCATTTGTTGGGTCGTCGGAGCAAGGCTCGCGACAAAGTGACAAAAATGGTATTATTTGTGGTGATGTTAGAGGTGTTTCCTCGTAGACTTGGATATAAGTATGTTGCGCAGGTATTTACGTGGCGGTATGGCGAGATTGTTTCGTAAGTATAGGAGTGAAGACTATACTGGCGCACGTTTGTTTTGCGACTTAGAAGGAACATTCGGGACGAATGTGTCTAAGGGGGGAAGAATGGTATACCCCGTAGTTCCAGGGTATGTATGCGAGGGCGTGCGTGCGAGAATACAGAAAGATTGGAAAGGAAGAAAGAAGCGATTTTCCACGGAAAAGTTTCGGTTTTGTGAAGGAAAAAGGTTCGTTAATGGGGTGGATTCCCAGTTTGGTGTCGGACTTCTGGAATATTAGAGAATTATGGAATTTTATTTTGGAAATGGTCACGTGGGGCCACGGGAGAAATTCTGATTTTGTAGAAGCCACTTTGTTTTGAGATTTTGGCCATTGTGGATATTTTGGAAGATGTTTTATTTTGGGCGATAGGAGGGTGACACGTGTCACCCCGCTGGGTGGCTTAGTAGAATGGCATTTGTGCCTGACACCGATTTGAGTCGTTTTTAAAGCGTTTCCACGACTTCGTAGGGAATTTCCGGCTATGTCATTTTTAATTTTTGCGGATTTTTAGAGAGGCGGAACATTTTGGACCAACGAGAGGCGGCGCTTGGCACCCTCGTTGGTGGGCAAGGTGGCGTGACTTGGGCGATTTGGGGTGTCAGTGGTAGATATTTTTGGTAGATATTTGTGAGGTTTTAAGGAGTAGGGACTAGGGGCACTTGGGCATATCTTGGCCTACACTTGTAACACTTGGCTAGATCTTGGCCATTGGTTGGCCTTGGCTTGTAGTATAAATACCCTCCTTTGATGAACCTTCATCCATAAATTTGCCTAAGTCTTGAAAGCTCTCCTTCTCCCTCCCACTTGTGTTGAGTTCGGCCAAGGGCCTCCCATGTGGCCGAGAGCACCCCAGCCTCTAGGGTGCTAGCGAAGTGTACCACACTATCCTAGTTGCTTTCGTTTAATACCCAGCTGTGGTGTAGAAATACTCTCAAAAGTATTGTTATAATGCCCAAATTACCTTAGTCGTATACCTTGTTGTATTCTAAGGTTATACCTATACGAAAAGCCCAGAAATACTATTATACTTTCCGTCAGTCACAAAACCGAAACCCTAAGGAAAATCTCCATAGTTAGTTGGAGTGTTGTAGAAGTTGGTTAGAACTTCTAAGGGTGGTTTGGAGCGGGTTGGAGCGCCCGGAGTTGGAGCTAAACCTTGCTCAGGTGCGACATTAAACTCGGATAATTATGGGCTTATCGAGGTAAATATCTTGTCCCTCTATTGTAATTGGAAATTACATGTTGTTAGAATATATAGTTGAAGTATACTATATATAGAACTGAACGTGGTTAGTTGGCAATGTCTTTTGACTTAAGCCTGAAGAACTGAACTGAACTGTAATTACATAGGACTGTATTACAGTAGACTTGTGTAGTAGTACTGTGGAGTAGAATTGTACCCGTTCGGGTTAGATGTATAACCCCCCCTGGTTGGCTTGGTAGCCGGCCCCGTTAGAGGAGGAGATTTACGCTGTTGCGGGGGAAGTCTTGCGAATTTTACGTAGAATGTTCTACGATAAGATCTTGATGTTAATAAGCGCCTTGTGGCCTTATAGGTTGAAGTACTACGTGTGGCGCGTTACTTGGCTTAAGGTAGTAGCGGTTGGAAGTACTTGGGCGTTTTGCTATTAGTCGATACTCGTCGCGAGGTATGTGAACCTCTTCCTATCTCTTCTAGCATGATATGTGTGAACTATGTAGTGCGGTGAGCGTCACATGTACTAAATGTATTTGATTGGTGTAAAACATAAAGTGTTATAACGGCTTTATGGGAAGTTGGTTATAACGGCTTTATGATGGTAAGAAAATACATGTGGTTTTAAAAGGTAAGCGATTTGAACTATAAGCGGCTTGTTATGTGTTAATAAAGAACTTGAAGTATTTCAAAGAGTTTTGAATCATTTTGAAAGAAGAAGTAATACTTGGTTTTGAAAACTTAAGAGTTATACTAGCTTTATGGAAGTTAGGTATAACGGCTTAGAATGTTTCTTGATTTGGAAATCGGAATGTGTATCGACAAACCACGGCGTTAATAAAGAAATGTTTTGATTAATTAAGTATTAATAAAACGGTAGCAACTTCCATCTGCATAGAAGCTAAGATGAGACAAAATGATATTTCCTAGATCATGGTTCTTTGTAATAAGATTGTTATAAACAAGAATATCCTACTCGCATATAAGGCTTATGTTTCTCAGTTGTTTAAAGAAAATTATATTCTTAAATGAATAAGGCTATGAACACGAAACCTTTCTAAAATAAGAAGCGTGAACATTTGAAATTAGGCAAACTTGGGCGTTTGGGAAATAATGTTGTTACTTGATTTTACAAAGGTAAGAGTTTTAGTTTTCTTAAAAGAATGATCACTCTATTTTATACTACGGGTATTGTGTGACTTATGTGAAAAGCAGATCTTTTAAAGATTTAATGTGTGAAGTACTTTGGGGTTAGATACGAACTTGTTAGTAGAAAGCACCTTGTGTGAATAACTTGATTGTATCGGTTTGTGATAGCCTTATAATACTTTCTTGTTGATTTGAGAAGTAAACATGTTAGGATGCTACGTGTGTTAGTATCTTGTGATGTTAGTGTAAAGGGGTTTCACCTCATTGCGCTTAAAGTTGTTTGACTATCGGCCGTTATGTTGGTATTGTACCACTCGCGCCTTGACTTGTGTCCGGAGGTTAAGGCGCCTCCGTCGCGGGGTAGACTCGGTGATGCAGGACCGTGATTCGAGGATACCTCATGCGGGTCCGAGGATCCATGCGGAACTACGGAGTTCGAGTTAGTGTCGCGGCCTTTATGGTCATGCGGTCTTTGTGGCCATGCGGTGCGAGTCGGGGCGATCTTGGGAGTAGCTACCCTCGATGCGGGGTTATACCTCATGCGGGCCTATGAGGTTGGCCTATGCGGAGCTGCGGAGAGTTCCAGGGCTAGGCAGCACATTTGATCTGCGGGCGAGTGACGGCTTTTATCATGTGGCGGTGCAGAGCGGATATCATGACACGATTTATGACCTTGTTAGTGCGTAGGTGTTAGTAGTCGGCTATGCCTTCGTACTTACCTGTCTTGTTTTATTAGGACACAGTGGGACACGGTGTTCATGTGTATTCCTTGGTGCTTGTATCTGGCGGTGAGGAAGGTATTCCACAGACACGATTGATGTTGTGGGCGTGAGACCCATTGTTAAAATTGAGTGATGACTTGAGGCGTGAGTCACGACTTGACATATTGCTTATTTATGGTGAAGCGTAGTTTGGTTATCATACATGTCTCTGCTTTGTATAGACTACTATGATTTCATTCTGATTTATTTTGATTTCACATACTTGGTACTGTTGTCTTGACCTCCTCAGAAGCTGCGTTCATCTGCGAGTAAAGGTACACGATCATTGATCCTCGCTCTTAGGGTCACGATTCGGCATTTGGGAAAGCTCGTTTCTCGGAGGCTTATCGATGGTATAGTCCCTGTTGTTGTAGGTGTTTACATTCGGGGTATGGCGGGGCCTGTCCGCCATTGTTGTCGTATCATTTCTTAGAAGTGCATGAAATCTTGTTGTGGCGGGGTTTGTAAAAAGGATTAAGCTATTCATGTTGGAAAAAGTTGTTATTTATATATATCTTTGAAAGGCAAGTTTTCTCAGTTATTGTTTCATATTTCATAATATGTCTTGTATTGTTTATGTTCGTGATTACTCGATGTTGTATCACTAGGGTGCGGGGTAAGGCACGATCCACGGGCCGAATCGGTCGTGACAAAAGTGGTATCGAGCGATTAATCCTCGGAAAGTGTCTGACCGTATCGATGAAGTCTTGATTATCGGTGTGTTGTGCACCACACCAATGTCGGAGGCTATAGGATATTTAGGATTGGTTTCTATTCTTCTCACTCGAGATCGTGCCTTAGAGGCGTGTTGTAAGTTGGACCCTCGGCGAAATTCATTCCACTTATCGTTATGCCTCGCGTGAAACGGCCGGGCGGGAGGCAAAGCGGCCGAGGAGGCTGCGAGTTGAGTTGAGAGGTTGCGAGGCCGAGCCCAATCATTACCTAGGGTAGTGCCCGTTCGGGATTTCTGCGATGTCACTAGCCCAGTGAGTTAAGCTTCGGCGGCGGCGGTTCTCTGCGGCCATGATATTTGAACGCCGATCCACGGCCGGGAGCGGTGAATATAGATTGCAAAGAGGCAACCACATTACTAGTATGGATTTGGCTACGGAGAGTATACCGATGTATTGCGAGTCTTGATGACTACCTAAGAAGGTTGTGCAAGAGTAATTCTTGATTGGGCTTGAGCATGGCACGTATGCGGGCTTATGTCTGGTAGAAAAAGCGTAGAGATCGGCGGGTTAACGAGGGCGAGAAGAGGGCGAGCAATGAGTCGCCGGTAACTTTCAAGGTGAGTATACCTTAAGTGCTATGTTACGATAGCGGTGTGTTAGTTGTGATTAGAAATCATGGTGGGTTAGCAGAGTAAGATTTTGGGGATAGAGAAGGTGTGAGCCTTAGAGTGTTATACGTGGAGACCTTAGAGGTAAGGCCGTCTCGAGTAAAGGTGTAGTGTTATGTTTGATCCTTATCGAGTGCTTAGTGCATGTGAGATATATTGTGTGATAAGTCCCTGAGTAGTGTGGAATGAAAGGGGGTAGTTGAGCTAAGAAGAGCGCTAGGTTTTCGTAGCATGTTTAGAAAAGTTGTTCGGGCCAGGGAGCAAGTGTTTCTGCGAGTGGGTCGAGTTGAGGCCATGCGCGGGTCAACCAGCGACTTTGTTTGTTGGTGGGGTCAGTTCGTGGTGGTCGCCAGGGTGGTGAGTCACGCGAGGTGTTAGGCCCAAGTTTAGTTAACACAGTCTGAGTTCGTGGTTGCGTTCGACCGATGGCGGGCGATGGGGGCAGCCCATCGTGTTCTTGATCGGGACCGTTCACTCGGCGATGTTGATTTATCGAGAAAGGTTGTAAGGCGCGGGGTGCCTACCTTCACCTTATGGCGACAGTGGAGCCAGTTCTGTTTTTGTTTGGAAGTTTTACGAGGCGGGGTTAAGGACTGGTGAGTCTCGAGAATCGCGTTCGCCCTCGGGCGGTGTGTGGATTTGAGGGTAGTTGTGGGGATTGTTGTCCCCTGTTGAGGGAGCGTTTAAGCTACCATTAAAGTGTTAGGATTTCACATTTTGAAGCCTTGTAGGGGCCGAAGTGTAAAGTAGCCGGTCGATTGGTACGATGTTGGCAAGAGTTGACGATTGGTTGAGCTTGTTCCGGTAACGGTGGATAGTGTGAAGCTTGTCTAGAAGAAGTTACGGCTCGGAGAATCGTGCGGATAATCGGCGGCACGCTTAGAGTTGAGTTGATGGTCGGTCTTCTTGAAAGTACCACCGGACGAGTGTGGCGAGCTTTGGAAAGCGAGGAAACTTAGCGAGTTACTTTGGGCCTTTAAGAGTTCATGTGAAGAATAGGCGGGTTGCCTATATGTTAGCTTTGCGTCCGACTTAGGAGGCGGGGCGTCCGATCTTCGTATTGTTATGTTGGAAAGTATCGAAGATCCATCGAGAATGTTGCGATTAATGATGCCCACGTAAAGAGATAGTAACCGAGTTTTGGAAACTAAAGCGATGCTCGAAATGTGGTAAGGGTTGAGTGTCGGCGGCTTGATGATCGCATGCGGCCGGTACCATTTGTTGGAGTCGTCGGAGCAAGGCTCGCGACAAAGTGACAAAAGTGGTATTATTTGTGGTGATGTTAGAGGTGTTTCCTCGTAGACTTGGATATAAGTATGTTGCGCGGTATTTACGTGGCGGTATGGCGAGGATTGTTTCGTAAGTATAGTAGTGAAGACTATCTTGGCGCGTTGTTTGAGACTTAGAAGGAACATTCGGGATGAATGTTTCTAAGGGAAGAATGTTATACCGTAGTTCGAGGTATGTATGCGAGGGCGTGCGTGCGAGAATCTGACAGAAAGATTGGAAAGGAAGAAAGAGCGATTTTCCACGGAAAAGTTTAGGTTTTGTGAAGGAAAAAGGTTCGTTAATGGGAATTGGATTCCCAGTTTGGTGTCGGACTTCTGGAATATTAGAAATTATGGAATTTTATTTTGGAAATGGTCACGTGGGGCCCACGGGAGAAATTCTGGTTTTGTAGAACCACTTTGTTTTGAGATTTTGGCCATTGTGGATATTTTGGAAGATGTTTTATTTTGGGCCAATAGGAGGGTGACACGTGTCACCCACTTTGGTGGCTTAGTAGAATGGCATTTGTGCCTGACACCCGATTTGAGTCGTTTTTACGAAGCGTTTCCACGACTTTCGTAGGGAATTTCGGCTATGTCATTTTTAATTTTTGCGGATTTTTAGAGGCGGAACATTTTGGACCAACGAGAGGCGCTTGGCACCCTCTCATTGGTGGGCAAGGTGGCGTGACTTGGGCGATTTGGGGTGTCAGTGGTAGATATTTTTGGTAGATATTTGTGAGGTTTTAAGGAGTAGGGACTAGGGGCACTTGGGCATATCTTGGCCCTACACTTGTGTAACACTTGGCTAGATCTTGGCCATTGGTTGGCCTTGGCTTGTAGTATAAATACCCTCCCTTTGATGAACTTCTTCCATAAATTTGCCTAAGTCTTGAAAGCTCTCCTTCTCCCTCCCTTGTGTTGAGTTCGGCCAAGGGCCTCCCCATGTGGCCGAGAGCACCCCAGCCTCTAGGGGTGCTAGCGAAAGTGTACCCACACTGCTAGTTGCTTTCGTTTAATACCCACTTTGTGGTGTAGAAATACTCTCAAAAGTATTGTTATAATGCCCAAATTACCTTAGTAGTATACCTTGTTGTATTCTAAGGTTATACCTATCTGAAAAGCCGAAATACTATTATACTTTCCGTCGGTCCAAAACCGAAACCACAGGAAAATCTCCCTAGTTAGTTGGAGTGTTGTAGAAGTTGGTTAGAACTTCTAAGGGTGGTTTGGAGCGGGTTGGAGCGCCCGGAGTTGGAGCTAAACCTTGCTCAGGTGCGACATTAAACTCGGATAATTATGGGCTTATCGAGGTAAATATCTTGTCCCTCTATTGTAATTGGAAATTACATGTTGTTAGAATATATAGTTGAAGTATACTATATATAGAAGCGAGCGTGGTTAGTTAGCAATGTCTTTTGACTTAAGCTGAAGAAGCTGAGCTGTAATTACATAGGGTGTATTGATGAACTTGTGTAGTAATCTTGTGGAGTAGAATTGTACCCGTTCGGGTTAGATGTATAACCCCACGGTTGGCTTGGTAGCGGCCAGTTAGAGGAGGAGATTTCTGTTGCGGGGAGGTCTTCGAATTTTACGTAGAATGTTCTCGATAAGATCTTGATGTTAATAAAGCGCCTTGTGGCCTTATAGGTTGAAGTACTACGTGTGGCGCGTTCTACGGCTTAGGAGTAGCGACGGTTGGAAGTACTTGGGCGTTTGCTATTAGTCGATACTCGTCGCGGTATGTGAACCTCTTCCTATCTCTTCTAGCATGATATGTGTGAACTATGTAGTACGGTGAGCGTACATGTACTAAATGTATTTGATTGGTGTAAAACATAAAGTGTTATAACGGCTTTATGGGAAGTTGGTTATAACGGCTTTATGTTGGTAAGAAAATACATGTGGTTTTAAAAGGTAGCGATTTGAACTATAAGCGGCTTGTTATGTGTTAATAAAGAACTTGAAGTATTTCAAAAGAGTTTTGAATCATTTTGAAAGAAGAAGTAATACTTGGTTTTGAAAACTTAAGAGTTATACTAGCTTTATGGGAAGTTAGGTATAACGGCTTAAGAATGTTTCTTGATTTGAAATCGAGAATGTGTATCGACAAACCACGGCGGCGTTAATAAAGGAAATGTTTTGATTAATTAAGTATTAATAAAACCAGTAGCAACTTCCATCTGCATAGAAGCTAAGATGAGACAAAATGATATTTCTAGATCATGGTTCTTTGTAATAAGATTGTTATAAACAAGAATATCCTACTCATATAAGGCTTATGTTTCTCAGTTGTTTAAAAGAAAATTATATTCTTAAATGAATAAGGCTATGAACATGAAACCTTTCTAAAATAAAGCGTGAACATTTGAAATTAGGCAAACTTGGGCGTTTGGGAAATAATGTTGTTACTTGATTTTACAAAGGTAAGAGTTTTAGTTTTCTTAAAGGGCAGTCACTCTATTTTATACTACGGGTATTGTGTGACTTATGTGAAAAAGCAGATCTTTTAAAGATTTAATGTGTGAAGTACTTTGGGGTTAGATACGAACTTGTTAGTAGAAAGCACCTTGTGTGAATAACTTGATTGTATCGGTTTGTGATAGCCTTATAATACTTTCTTGTTGATTTGAGAAGTAAACATGTTAGGATGCTACGTGTGTTAGTATCTTGTGATGTTAGTGTAAAGGGTTTTCCTCATTGCGCTTAAAGTTGTTTGACTATCGATCGTTATGTTGGTATTGTACCACTCGCGCCTTGACTTGTGTCCGGAGGTTAAGGCGCCTCCGTCGCGGGGTAGACTCGGTGATGCAGGACCGTGATTCGAGGATACCTCATGCGGGTCGAGGATCCATGCGGAACTACGAGTTCGAGGTTAGTGTCGCGGCCTTTATGGTCATGCGGTCTTTGTGGCCATGCGGTGCGAGTCGGGGCGATGCGGGAGTAGCTACCCTCGATGCGGGGTTATACCTCATGCGGGCCTATGAGGTTGGCCTATGCGGAGCTGCGGAGAGTTCGGGGCTAGGCAGCGCACATTTGATCTTTGCGAGCGGTGACCGGCTTTATCATGTGATGCAGAGCGGATATCATGACACGATTTATGACCTTGTTGAGTGCGTAGGTGTTAGTAGTCGGCTATGCCTTACTTACCCTGTCTTGTTTTATTAGGACACGAGTGGGACACGGTGTTCATGTGTATTCCTTGGTGCTTGTATCTTTGCCGGCGGTGAGGAAGGTATTCCACAGGCACGATTGATGTTGTGGGCGTGAGACCCGTTGTTAAAATTGAGTGATGACTTGAGGCGTGAGTCACGACTTGACATATTTGCTTATTTATAGTGAGCGTAGTTTGGTTATCATACATGTCTCTGCTTTGTATAGACTACTATGATTTCATTTCTGATGTTATTTTGATTTCACATACTTGGTACTGTTGTCTTGACCTCCTAGAAGGCTGCGTTCATCTGCGAGTAAAGGTACACGATCATTGATCCTCGCTCTTAGGTCACGATTCGGCATTTGGAAAGCTCCGTTTCTCGGAGGCTTATCGATGGTATAGTCCACTGTTGTTGTAGGTGTTTACATTCGGTATGGCGGGGCTGTCGCCATTGTTGTCGTATCATTTCTTAGAAGTGCGTAAATCTTGTTGTGGCGGGGTTTGTAAAAAGGATTAAAGCATTCGTATGTTGGAAAAAGTTGTTATTTATATATATCTTTGAAAAGCAAGTTTTCTCAGTTATTGTTTCATATTTCATAATATGTCTTGTATTGTTTTATGTTCGATTACTCGATGTTGTATCACTAGGGTGCCGGGTAAGGCACGATCCAGGCGGAATCGGTCGTGACAAAAGTGGTATCGAGCGATTAATCCTCGGAAAGTGTCTACTGAGCCGTATCGATGAAGTCTTGATTATCGGTGTGTTGTGCACCACCAATAATCGAGGCTATAGGATATTTAGGATTGGTTTCTATTCTTCTCACTCTGAGATCGTGCCTTAGAGGTGTTGTAAGTTGGACCTCGACGAAATTCATTCCTGCTCGTTATGCCTCGCGTAGAACCAACCCGGGAGGCAAAGCGGCGAGGAGCTGCGAGTTGAGTTGAGGAAGGTTGCGAGGCAGGCCCAATCATTACCTAGGGTAGTGCTTCGTTCGGGATTTCTGCGATGTCACTAGCCCGTGAGTTAAGCTCGGCGGCGGCGATTCCTCTGCGGCCATGATATTTGAACCTTGATCCGCGGCCAGAGCGGTGAATATAGATTGCAAGAGGCAACCTGTTACTAGCTATGGATTTGGCTACGGAGTATACCGATGTATTGCGAGTCTTGATGACTACCTAAGAGAAGGTTGTGCAAGAGTAATTCTTGATTGGGCTTGAGCATGGCACGTATGCGGGCTTATGCAGTGAGCGGCGTAGAGATCGGCGGGTTAACGAGGAATGAAGAGGGCGAGCGAGGTCCTTCGGTAACTTTCAAGGTGAGTATACCTTAAGTGCTATGTTACGATAGCGATGTGTTAGTTGTGATTAGAAATCATGGTGGGTTAGCAGAGTAAGATTTTGGGGATAGAGAAGGTGTGAGCCTTAGAGTGTTATCGTGGAGACCTTAGAGGTAAGGCCGTCTCGAGTAAAGGTGTAGTGTTATGTTTGATCCTTATCAGTGCTTAGTGCATGTGAGATATATTGTGTGATAAGTCACGAGTAGTGTGGAATGAAAGGGGGTAGTTGAGCTAAGAAGAGCGCTAGGTTTCGTAGCATGTTTAGAAAAGTTGTTCGGGCCAGGGAGCAAGTGTTTCTGCGAGTGGGTCGAGTTGAGGCCATGCTGCGAGTCAACCAGCGACTGTTTGTTGGTGGGGTCGGTTCGTGGTGGTCGCCGGGTGGTGAAGTCACGAGGTGTTAGGCCCAAGTTTAGTTAACGTGTCTGAGTTCGTGGTTGCGTTCGACGATGGCGGGCGATGGGGCAGCCCATCGTGTTCTTCGATCGGGACCGTTCACTCGGCGATGTTGATTTATCGAAGGTTGTAAGGCTGCAGGTGCCTACCTTCACCTTATGGCGACAGTGGAGCCAGTTACGGCTGTTTTGTTTACGGAAGTTTTACGAGCGGGGTTAAGGACTGGTGAGTCTCGAATCGCGTTCGCCCTCGGGCGGTGTGGAATTTCGAGGGTAGTTGTGGGATTGTTGTCCCTGTTGAGAAGCGTTTAAGCTACCATTTGATGTTCGGATGTCACCTTTTGAAGCCTTGTAGGCGGAAGTGTAAAGTTGTCGGTCGATTGGTTCGATGTTGGCAAGGTTGGACGGTTGGTTGAGCTTGTTCCAGCGATGTGGATAGTGTGAAGCTTGTCTAGAAGAAGTTACGCGGCTCGGAGGAATCGTGCGGATAATCGGCGGCACGCAGAGTTGAGTTGATGGTGGTCTTCTTGAAAGTACCACCGGACGAGTGTGGCGAGCTTTGGAAAGCAGAGAAACTTATCGAGTTACTTTGGGCCTTTAAGAGTTCATGTGAAGAATAGGCGGGTTGCCTATATGTTAGCTTTGCCGTCCGACTTAGGAGGCGGGGCGTCCGATCTTCGTATTGTTATGTTCGGAAAGTATCGAAGATCCATCCGAATGTTCCCGATTAATGATGCCCACGTAAAGAGATAGTAACCCCGAGTTTTGGAAACTAAAGCGAGATCGAAATGTGGTAAGAGGTTAGTGTCACGGCTTGGTGATCGCGACGCAGCCGGTACCATTTGTTGGGTCGTCGGAGCAAGGCTCGCGACAAAGTGACAAAAGTGGTATTATTTGTGGTGATGTTAGAGGTGTTTCCTCGTAGACTTGGATATAAGTATGTTGCGCGGTATTTACGTGGCGGTATGGCGGGATTGTTTCGTAAGTATAGTAGTGAAGACTATCTTGGCGCACGCTTGTTTGAGACTTAGAAGGAACATTCGGGATGAATGTTTCTAAGGGGAAGAATGTTATACCGTAGTTCCGGGTATGTATGCGAGGGCGTGCGTGCGAGAATCTGACGTAAAGATTGGAAAGGAAGAAAGAGGCGATTTTCCACGGAAAAGTTTCGGTTTTGTGAAGGAAAAAGGTTCGTTAATGGGAATTGGATTCCCAGATTTGGTATTCGGACTTCCTGGAATATTAGAGAATTATGGAATTTTATTTTCGGAAATGGTCACGTGGGCCCACGGGAGAAATTTACGGTTTTGTGGGGCCCACTTTGTTTTCGAGATTTTGGCCATTGTGGATATTTTCGGAAGATGTTTTATTTTGGGCCAATAGGAGGGTGACACGTGTCACCCCCGCCTGGGTGGCTTGGCCGAATGGCATTTGTGCACAACACCCGATTTGAGTCGTTTTTCGACGAAACGTTTCCACAGCTTTCGTAGGGGAATTTCCGGCTATGTCATTTTTAATTTTTGCGGATTTTTCCGAGAGACGGAACATTTTGGACCAACGAGAGGGCGGCACTTGGCACCCTCATGGTGGGCAAGCGTGCACTGGACGATTTGGGGGTGTCAAGTGGTAGATATTTTTTTGGTAGATATTTGTGAGGGTTTTAAGGAGTAGGGACTAGGGGGCACTTGGGCATATCTTGGCCCTACACTTGTGTAGCACTTGGCTAGATCTTGGCCATTGGTTGGCCTTGGCTTGTAGTATAAATACCCCTCCCTTTGATGAACTTCTTCATCCATAAATTTGCCTAAGTCTTGAAAGCTCTCCTTCTCCCTCCCCTTGTGTTGAGTTCGGCCAGGGCCTCCCCTGTGGTAGAGCACCCCCACCCTCAGGGTGCTAGCGAAGTGTACCCCCAGCCTAGTTGCTTCGTTTAATACCCAACTTTGTGGTGTAGAAATACTCTCAAAAGTATTGTTTTAATTCCCAAATTTCCTTAGCCGTATACCTTGTTGTATTCTAAGGTTATACCTATCTGAAAAGCCCGAAATACTATTATACTTTCCGTCGATCCAAAACCGAAACCCTAAGGAAAATCTCCATAGTTAGTTGGAGTGTTGTAGAAGTTGGTTAGAACTTCTAAGGGTGGTTGGAGGCGGGTTGAGCGCCTTGAGTTGAGCTAAACCTTGCTCAGTGCGACATTAAACTCGGATAATTATGGGCTTATCGAGGTAAATATCTTGTCCTCTATTGTAATTGGAAATTACATGTTGTTAGAATATATAGTTGAAGTATACTATATATAGAATGAACGTGGTTAGTTAGCAATGTCTTTTGACTTAAGCCCAAGAAGCTGAATCGAATCGTAATTACATAGATGTATTCTGAGACTTGTGTAGTAATCTTGTGGAGTAGAATTGTACCCGTCGGGTTAGATGTATAACCCCCAGTTGGCTTGGTAGCGGCCAGATTAGAGAGGTGATTTCTGTTGTGTGCGGGGAAAGTCTTTGCGAATTTTACGTAGAATGTTCTACGATAAGATCTTGATGTTAATAAGAGCCTTGTGGCCTTATAGGTTGAAGGACTACGTGTGGCGCGTTCGACTTGGCTTCAGGAGTAGCCGACAGTTGGACGTACTGGGAGCGTTGTGCGATTAGTCGATCCTCGTCGCGAGGTATGTGAACCTCTTCCGATCTCTTCGAGCATGATATGTGTGAACTATGTAGTACTGTAGACGTACGTGTACTAAATGTATTTGATTGGTGTAAAACATAAAGTGTTATAACGGCTTTATGGGAAGCTGGTTATAACGGCTTTATGTTGGTAAGAAAATACATGTGGTTTTAAAAGGTAAGCGATTTGAACTATAAGCGCTTGTTATGTGTTAATAAAGAACTTGAAGTATTTCAAAAGAGTTTTGAATCATTTTGAAAGAAGAAGTAATACTTGGTTTTGAAAACTTAAGAGTTATACTAGCTTTATGGGAAGTTAGGTATAACGCTTAAGAATATTTCTTGATTTGAAATCGAATGTGTATCGACAAACCACAAGCGTTAATAAAGGGAAATGTTTTGATTAATTAAGTATTAATAAAACCGAGTAAACTTCCATCCGCAGAAGCTAAGATGAGACAAAATGATATTTCTAGATCATGGTTCTTTGTAATAAGATTGTTATAAACAAGAATATCCTACTCACATATAAGGCTTATGTTTCTCATTGTTTAAAAGAAAATTATATTCTTAAATGAATAAGGCTATGAACCATGAAACCTTTCTAAAATAAGAAACGTGAACATTTGAAATTAGGCAAACTTGGGCGTTTGGGAAATAATGTTGTTACTTGATTTTACAAAGGTAAGAGTTTTAGTTTTCTTAAAAGGACGATACTCTATTTTATACTACGTATTGTGTGACTTATGTGAAAGAAGCAGATCTTTTAAAGATTTAATGTGTGAAGTACTTTGGGGTTAGATAAGAACTTGTTAGTAAAAGCACCTTGTGTGAATAACTTGATTGTATCGGTTTGTGATAGCCTTATAATACTTTCTTGTTGATTTGAGAAGTAAACATGTTAGGATGCTACGTGTGTTAGTATCTTGTGATGTTAGTGTAAAGGGGTTTTCCGCCATTGCGCTTAAAGTTGTTTGACTATCACCGTTATGTTGGTATTGTACCACTCACCTTGACTTGTGTCAGGAGGTTAAGGCGCCTCCGTCGCGGGTAGACTCGGTGATGCAGGACCATGATTCGAGGATACCTACGCGGGTCGAGGATCCATGCGGAACTACGGAGTTCCGTGTTAGTGTGCGGCCTTTATGGTCATGCGGTCTTTGTGCCATGCGGATGCGAGTCGGGGCGATCTTGGGAGTAGCTACCCTCGATGCGGGGTTATACCTCATGCGGGCCTATGAGGTTGGCCTACGCGAGTGCGGAGAGTTCGAGGCTAGACGCGCACATTTGATCTGCGGCGAGTGACCGCCTTTTATCATGTGGCGGTGCAGACGGATATCATGACACGATTTATGACCTTGTTGATCGTAGGTGTTAGTAGTCGGCTATGCCTTCGTACTTACCCTATCTTGTTTTATTAGGACACGGTGGGACACGTGTTCATGTGTATTCCTTGTGCTTGTATACCGCCGGTGGCGGAAGGTATTCCACGCACGATTGATGTTGTGGCGTGAGACCCATTGTTAAAATTGAGTGATGACTTGAGGCGTGAGTCCCGACTTGACATGATCGCTATTTATAGTGAATCGTAGTTTGGTTATCATACATGTCTCCCGCTTTGTATAGACTACTATGATTTCATTTACTGATTTATTTTGATTTCACATACTTGGTACTGTTATCGACCTCCTCCGGGCTGCTCATGCCGCAGTAAAGGTACACCGCCATTGATCCTCGCTCTTAGGGTCACGATTCGGGAAAGCTCCGTTTCTCGGAGGCTTATCAGGTATAGTCCTGTTGTTGTAGGTGTTTACATTCGGGGTATGGCGGGCCCTGTCCCGCCATTGTTGTCGTATCATTTCTTAGAGGTGCGTAGTCTTGCCAAGTGTGGTTTGTAAAAAGGATTAAAACTGCTCATGTTGGAAAAAGTTGTTATTTATATATATGCCGAAAGGCAAGTTTTTCTCAGATTATTGTTTCATATTTCATAATATGTCTTGTATTGTTTTATGTTCCGCTGATTACTCTGATGTTGTATCACTAGGGTGCCCGGGGTAAGGCACCAGTCACGGGCCCGGAATCGGGTCGTGACATTATTATACATATATTATAAGTATATTATGGAATATATAATATATGGAGTAAAGTTTGGAAGGATTTGGATCTTGTTAAGTTGCTAATATGAAAATTGGCAAGAAAGCCACAAAATGGTAAAAACGTATCTTACTTGCTAAGAAGCTAATAACAAAGTAACTATAACTTATATTAAGATGGAATATAAGTTGGATGACTAATGAAGTAAGTGGATAAGTAAAATGGAAAAAGTTGGCCAAGGACCCCAACTTAAGGACTGTATTTACTTTGGACTGTATTTACATTGGACTGTATTTACATTTTTGTTAAGGGGAAGATTGTTCAATCGCGTTCCGTTTGGGCGTGTGATCCCCTTTTTAATTATTGTATTGTATCATTAAGGGGAAGTTTGTTAATCGCGTCCGTTTGAGCATGTGATCCCCTTCTTTAAATTTCGGAAATGTTGCGCCTTAAATGTGGAATGTTGGTTACTGTTATCAGGCCTTGAAAAAGGTGGAAAAGTATGTAAAAATGGGGGAAGTGCTGCCGAATTTTCCGTAGAATTAGAGGGCTTTTTATTGGTATAAGTCTTCAATGGTAAGTAAGGTTTGATAGAAGTACTATGACCATTTTAGGAGTGAAGTACTACGTGTGGCGTGATCTACTTGGCTTAAGGAGTAGCCGACGGGTTGAAGTACTTGGAGCGTTTTGCTAATTGTCGATAATCGTCGCGAGGTATGTGAACCTCTTCCTATCTTTTCTAGCATGATTGTTGTGAACTATGTAGTACGGTAGACGTACGTGTGCTAAACGAGTTTTGGTTGGTTTAAAACATAAGGTGTTATAATAGCTTTATGGGAAATTAGTTATAACGACTTTATGTAGGTAAAAGAAAGGGGTTATTGATTTTAGAAGTTAAGATACTTGATCTTAAAAGATAAGAGACATAACTTATAAATGACGTTTTATGAAATGTTAAGGACTATGAATTTTATTGTGAAACCTCATTCGTGAGTAATGAGTACTTGGCTTTTAAAGAATAATGTTTTACTGAATTCGGAAATGAGAATAAGTATCGAACAAACCACTGCAGCGTTAATAAAGGAAAATGTATTGACTAATTAACTATATTAAAACCAGTAGAAACCTCCATCTGCATAGAAGCTAAGATAAGACAAAATTGTATTACATTTTCTAAGATCATCATGGCTGCTTTAATAAGATTGTTATAAACAAGAATAACTACTCACACATAAGGCATATGTTACTCAATGGTTTTAAAAAGAGATTACGTTATTTGATTAAGACTATGAACTATGAAATCTTGCAAAAATAAGAGACTTGAGTATTTGAAATTAGGCAACTTGAACTTTTGGAAAAAAAATGTTGTTACTTGACTTTAAAAGGGGAAAATGTGTTGGTTTAAAATGAAGACATGGTATTGCCTTAATCTGTCTTAAAAGAGGGTTTAAATGTTATGGACGATTCTTTACCGAGTCCCATGGGATGGGCCGGGACATATATTCCATACGATTCTTTACCGAGTCTCATGGGATGGGCCGGGACATGTATTCCATACGATTCTTTACCGAGTCCCATGGGATGGGCCGGGACATGTATTCCATACGATTCTTTACCGAGTCCCATGGGATGGGCCGGGACATGTATTCCATACGATCCTTTACCGAGTCCCATGGGATGGGCCGGGACATGTATTCCATACGATTCTCTACCGAGTCCCACGGGATGGGCCGGGACATGTATACCACACGATTCCACCTCGTGTCCCATGGGATGGGCCGAGACATGTTATACGTATCATACGATTTATACCTAGACTGCCGGCAGTGAGGAAGGAGTTCCACGGGCATGAGGGATGACTTTGAGGGCGTGAGTCCCTGGCTTGACATGACTGCTTTTATGTTGTGAACTGTAGTTTGGTTATCATACATGTCTCCTGTTTTATATTAGACTGTCATGATTTCATTTACAGTATTTTCAGTTTCACATACTTGGTACCTGTTGTACTGACCTCCTTCGGGGGGCTGCGTTCATGCCGCAGGTAGAGGTACATCGGTTGTGGATCCTCGCTCATAGGATCACAGTCACGGTTGTTTGGAAGCTCCGTTTCTCCGGAGGCTTATCTTTTGGTATAGTCCCCTGTCATTGTAGGTACTTGTACATTCAGGGGTATAGCGGGGCCCTGTCCCGTCATAGTTGTTATACCCCGTAGTTCCAGGGTATGTATGCGAGGACGTACGTACGAGAATACGACAGAAAGATTGGAAAGGAAGAAAGAGGTGATTTTTCCACGGAAAAGTTTCCGGTTTTTGTGAAGGAAAAAGGTTCGTTAATGGGAATTGGATTCCCAGATTTGGTATTTGGACTTCTTAGATTATATTAGAATTTTGGGATTTTATTTTCGGAAATGGTCACGTGGGGCCCACGGGAGAAATTTACGGTTTTGTGGGGCCCGCTTTGATTTTGAGATTTTGGCCGTTATGGATATTTTCGGAAGACGAAATATTTTGGACGAATCGGGGGGCGACACGTGTCACCCCATGTGGCACCCTTGGCGAAATATGTTTGTACCTGACACGGTTAGAGTCGTTTTTACCGAAGCGTTCTACCTAACTACGAAGGGTAAATTACGGCTATGTCATTTAGTATTTTTGCGGATTTTTCCGAGAGGCAAGCGTTTTGGACCAGCGAGAGGGCAACACTTGGCACCCTCTCGTTGGTGGACTGAAGGCGGTTAGGGCGAATGGATGAGCAAGTGTTGGTTGATATTTGTGTAGATATTTGTGAGGTTTTAAGGAGTAGGGTCTAGGGGCACTTGGGCATATCTTGGCCTCCACTTGCCCCCACTTGGCTAGATCTTGGCCATTGGTTGGCCTTTGCTTGGCCTATAAATACCCTCCCCCTTTGAAGACTTCTTCATCAATTCCATAATTTCCAAGTCTTGAAAACCTCCCTCCCTCCTTGTTGGTTTCGTCCCTCCCCTCTTCCTTTGTGAAGCCTTGGCCGAGGGGTGCACCCCCCCTCCTAGAGGCCTTGGCCGAGGGGTACACCCCCCCTCCTAGTGGTGTGCCGTGAGGTACCCCCCCCTTGCCTTGTTGTTCTCGTAGAATACACCCCCCTCTTGGTAGAAATACTCTCAAAAGTATTGTTACTATACCCAAATTACCTTAGCCGTATACCTTGTAGTATTCCAAAGAAACCTCTACGTAGAGCCCGGAAATACTACCGTATGTCCTTTTTGTCTCAAACCGAAACCCTAAGGAAATCTTCATTGATTGATTGAAGTATTTAAGTAGAAGTTGGTTAGAACTTCTAAGGGTTGTTTGGAGCGGGTTGGAGCACCCGGAGTAGGAGCTAAGCGTTGCTAAGGATCGACATTTATACTTGGATAATTATGGGCTTATCGAGGTAATTATCTTGTCCCTCTATTTGTAATTGGAAATTACATGTTGTTAGAATATATATTTGAAGTATACTATATATAGAACTAAGCTTAGTACTGCGGCAATGTCTTTTGACTTAAGCCTGAAGAATAAAGAAAAGAACTGAACTGTATTTACATAGGGTGTATTGCGATGACTTGTGTAGTATTCTTGTGTAGAATTGTACACGTCGGTTAGGCGTGTAAACCCCCGGTTGGCTTGGTGGCGGCCTCGTTAGAGAGGAGATTTCTGTTGTTGCGGGAAAATCTTCCGAATTTTACGTAGAAATGGAACCTTGTGTTTTGAAGTTAATGAGCGTTTGTGACCTTTTTAGGTGAAAGTACTAAGAGTAGCGTATTCTACTTGAGGAGTGGAAAGGGCTAGCAATGTTGTAGTACTTGGAGCATTTTGCTTATTGTTGATACTCGTCGCGAGGTATGTGAACCTTTTCCTATCTCTTACAGCATGATATGTGTGAACTATGTAGTACGGTGAGCGTACGTGTGTTAAGCGTGTTTGATTCTTTTTAAAAACATAAAGTGTTATAACGGCTTTATGGGAAGTTAGTCATAATGACTTTATGTAGGTAAGAAAATACCTTGTGGTTTTAAAGGTAAGCGATGTGAATTATAAGCGGCTTGTTATAATAAAGAACTTGATGTATTTCAAAAGAATTATAAATCGTTTTGAAGGAGAGTAATACTTGGTTTTGAAAACTTAAGAGTTATACTAGCTTTATGGGAAGTTAGGTATAACGGCTTAAGAATGTTTCTTGATTTGAAATCGAATGTGTATCGCCAAACCATGTAAGCGTTAATAAAGGAAAATGTACTGACTAATGAGTTGTATTATTAAAACCAGTAGAAACCTCCATCTGCATAGAAACTAAGATGAGACAAAATGATATTACATTTTCTAGGTCATGGCTGCTGTAGTAAGATAATTATAAACAAGAATAACCTATTCACACATAAGACTTATGTTACTCAAATGTTTTAAAAGAGATTAAGACTATGAGTTATGAAACCTTTCTAAAATAAGTGACTTGAGCATTTGAAATTAGGCAAACTTGGACGTTTGGAAAATAATGTTGTTACTTGATTTACAAAGGTAAGTGTTTTGGGTTTACTTAAAAAGACAGTCACTCTATTTTATACTATGGGTATTGTGTGACTTATGTGGAAGGAACGGATCTTTTAAAGATTTAATGTGTGAAGTACTTTGGGGGTAGATACCCGAACTTGTTAATAGAAAGTACCTTGTGTGAATAACTTGATTGTATTGGTTTGTGATAGCCTTGTAATACTTTCTTGTTGATTTGATAAGTAAACATGTTAGGATGTTACGTGTGTTAGTATCTTGTGATGTTAGTGTAAAGGGGTTTTCCCCTCGACTGCGCTTAAAGTTGTTTGACTATCAGCCGTTATGTTGGTATTGTACCACTTACCTTGACTTGTGTCCGGAGGTTAAGCGCCTCCACGCGGGGTAGACTCAGTGATGCAGGACCATGATTCGAGAATACCTCATGCGGGTCCAGGGGATCCATGCGGAACTACGGGAGTTCCAGGTTAGTTTACGGCCCTTGTGGTCATGCGGTCTTTGTGGCCATGCGGACTGCGAGTCCAGGACGATGCCGGGGAGTAGCTACCCTCGATGCGGGGTTATACCTCATGCGGGCCTATGAGGTTGGCCTATGCGGGGCTACGGAAAGTTCCAGGGCTAGACGCGCACATTTGATACTGCGGGCGAGTGACCAGCTTTTATCATGTGGATGCAGGCAGATATCATGACACGCTTTATGACCTTGTTGGTGCGTGGGTGTTAGTAGTCGGCTATGCCTTCGTGCTTACCTGCATCTTGTTTTATTAGGACACGGTGGGACACGGTGTTCGTGTGTATTCCTTGGTGCTTGTATATCATAAAGCTGGCGGTGAGGAAGGTATTCCACGCACAATTGATGTTGTGGGCGTGAGACCCATTGTTAAATTTGAGTGATGACTTGAGGGCGTGAGTCCCTGACTTGGCATGACTGCTTATTTATGCTGAACTGTAGTTTGGTTATCATACATGTCTCCTGCTTCGTATAGACTACTATGATTTCATTCTGATGAGTTATTTTCGGTTTCACATACTTGGTACTGTTGTCGACCTCGCCCGGCTGCGTTCATCTGCGCAGTAAAGGTACACGATCGTTGATCCTCGCTCTTAGGGTCACGATTCGGCGTTTGGGAAAGCTCCGTTTCTCGGAGGCTTATCTTGGTATAGTCCCATTGTTGTAGGTGCTTACATTCAGGTATGGCGAGCCACTGTCCGTCGTTGTTGTCATTTCATTCATAAGTGCATGAAATGCGATGTGGGCAGGGTTGTAAAAAGGATTAAACTGTTCGCTTTAAAAGATTGTTTATATTTGCCGAAAGGCAAGTTTTCACAGATTATTGTTTTATACTTCTTGTTATTTCACGTTGTTGTTTATATTCCGCTGATTACTCTGATGTTGTATCACTAGGGTGCCTGGGGTAAGGCACGATCCGCGGGCAGGTTCGGGTCGTGACAAAAGTGGTATCAGAGCAGTTAATCCTCGGAAAGTGTCTACAGACCGTATCCAGTAGAGTCTTGATTATCGGTGTGTTGTGCACCACATCAATAATCAGGAGGCTATAGGATATTTAGGATTGGTTTCTATTCTTCTCACTCTGAGATCGTGCCTTAGAGCTGTGTTGTAAGTAGACCCTCTGACGCATTTCTTTCCCTTATCGTTATGCCTCCGCGTAGGGCAAACCCGGGCCCAGGAGGGCAAGGCAGCCGAGGGAGCTGCGAGTAGAGTTCAGAGGGTTACGTGGGCACAGGCCCAATCATTACCTAGGGTAATGCTTCATTCGGGGATTTCTGCGACATCACTAGCCCCAGTAAAGTTTAGCACGGCGGCGGCAGTTCCTACTGCGGCCATGATATTTGAACCTTCAGTTCCACGACCAGGAACAGAGAATATGGATTGCAAAGAGGCGACCCTGTTACTAGCTATGGATTTGGCTACCAGAGAGTATACCGATGTACCGCGAGTCTTGATGGCTATCTAAGAGAGGGTCGTGCAAGAGTAATTCTTGATTAGGCTTGAGCATGGCACGTATGCGGGCTTATGCGCATCGTAGAAGCATAGAAATCATGGTGGGTTAACCGAGTAAGATTTTGGGGGTTAGAGAAGGTGTGGGCCTTAGAGTGTTATACGTAGAGACCTTAGAGGTGAGGCCATCTCAAGAAAAGGTGTAGTGTTATGTTTGATCCTTATCAGAAGTGCATAGTGCACGTGAGCTATGTTTGGGATAGGTCCCTAGTAGTGTGGAATGAAAGGGGGTAGTTGAGCTAAGAAGACCGCTAGGTTTTCGGAACGTGATTAGTGAGATTGTTCCTTCGGGGAACTAGTGTTTTGCGCGTTGCCGGGTCAGGTTGAGGCCACGTCGCGGGTCAACCCGCGACCTGTTTTATGGTGGGGTCAGTTTGTGGTGGTCCCGCCTTGTGATAGGGTCATGAGGGTGTTAGGCCCATGTTTAGTTAACCAGCGTACGAGTTCGTGGATGCATTCGACCAGTAGTCGGGCCGATGGGGGCAGCCCGTCGTGTTTTTCGATCGAGACCATGTACTTGCAGTGTTGATTATATCAGAAAGGTTGTAAGGCTGCACGGGGTGCCTACCTTCACCTTATGACAGGCAGTGAAGCCCAGGTTGTGGCTATTTTCGTTTTCTAAGAGTTTGACCAGGCAGGGTTAAGAACTCAGGTGAGTCTCAGAATCGCATTCGCCCTCGGGCCAGTGTGTGGATTTCAGGGGTAATTGTGAGGATTGTTGGTTCCTGTGGAGGGAGCGTTTAAGCTACCATTTCAGTGTTCGGATGTCGCCTTATGAAGCCTTGTAGGGGGCGGAAGTGTAAGTTGCCGGTCGATTGGTTCGACGTTGGCAAGGTTCAGATAGTTGGTTCAGGCTTGTTCCAGCAGACTGCGGTTAGGGTGAAGTTTGTCGTAAGAGGTTACGCGGCTCGGAGAAATCGTCACGGATAATCGGCGACGGCTTAGAGTTGGTGACGGTCGATCTTCGAAAGTACCACCGGATTGGGTGACGAGTTTTGGAAACGAAGGAACTTAGCCCGAGTTACTTTGGGCCTTTTGAGTTCATGTGAAAAATAGGCGGGTTGCTATATGTTAGCAATTGCCGTCCGACTTAGGAGGCAGTACGTCCGGTCTTTCGTATTGTTGTTCGGGGGGCTGCACGTATAAAGAGGCCAGAGCCTCTACCACGGGAACAGACCCGAACCGTGGCTCTCCGTATGGCACATCCTGAGAAGGGCCGAAGGGCATGCCTCAGGGATCGCATGGCGACCGGTATCATTTGTTGGGTCGTCGGGCAAGGCTCGCGACAAAGTGACAAAAGTGGTATCAGTGACTAAGGAAGTATATTTTTGACCCCGGGAAGAGGTATTTGTGGTGATGTAGAGGTGTTTCCTCGTGGGCTTGGATGTAAGTTTTTGCGCAGGTGTTTCCATGGCCAGGTGTGGCAGGATTGTTCTCATAAGTATAGTAGTAGAGACTATATCGACGCTTGTATGTTTGGGGACTTAGAAGGAACATTCGGACGAATGTTTCTAAGGGAGAATGTTATACCCGTAGTTCGAGTGGTATGTATGCGAGGGCGTGCGTGCGAGAATACGTGAAAGATTGGAAAGGAAGAAAGAGGTGATTTTTCCACGGAAAAGTTTCCGGTTTTTGTGAAGGAAAAAGGTTCGTTACTGGGAATTGGATTCCCAGATTTGGTATTTGGACTTCTTAGATTATATTAGAATTTTGGGATTTTATTTTCGGAAATGGTCACGTGGGGCCCACGGGAGAAATTTACGGTTTTGTGGGGCCCGCTTTGATTTTGAGATTTTGGCCGTTATGGATATTTTCGGAAGACGAAATATTTTGGACGAATCGGGGGGCGACACGTGTCACCCCCATGTGGCACCCTTGGCCGAAATATGTTTGTACACAACACCCGGTTAGAGTCGTTTTTCGAAACGTTACCTAACTTACGAAGGGTAAATTACGGCTATGTCATTTAGTATTTTTGCGGATTTTTCCGAGAGACGAAACGTTTTGGACCAACGAGAGGGCAACACTTGGCACCCTCTCGTTGGTGGACTTGAAGGGGCGGTTAGGGCCGAATGGATGAGCAAGTGTGGGTTGATATTTGGGTAGATATTTTGTAGGGTTTTAAGGAGTAGGGTCTAGGGGGCACTTGGGCATATCTTGGCCCTCCACTTGCCCCCCACTTGGCTAGATCTTGGCCATTGGTTGGCCTTTGCTTGGCCTATAAATACCCTCCCCCTTTGAAGACTTCTTCATCAATTCCATAATTTCCAAGTCTTGAAAACCTCCCTCCTTGTTGGTTTCGTCCCTCCCCTCTTCCTTTGTGAGGCCTTGGCCGAGGGGTGCACCCCCCCTCCTAGAGGCCTTGGCCGAGGGGTACACCCCCCCTCCTAGTGGTGTGCCGTGAGGTACCCCCCCCCTTGCCTTGTTGTTCTCGTAGAATACACCCCCCCTCTTGGTAGAAATACTCTCCAAGTATTGTTACTATAC
Organism: Przewalskia tangutica; assembly: GCA_029844215.1. Classification (NCBI taxonomy): domain Eukaryota; kingdom Viridiplantae; phylum Streptophyta; class Magnoliopsida; order Solanales; family Solanaceae; genus Przewalskia; species Przewalskia tangutica. Next base: position 109,917,590 of record CM056721.1, read on the forward strand.
CCAAATTACCTTAGCCGTATACCTTGTAGTATTCCAAAGAAACCTCTACGTAGAGCCCGGAAATACTACCGTATGTCCTTTTTGTCTCAAACCGAAACCCTAAGGAAATCTTCATTGATTGATTGAAGTATTTAAGTAGAAGTTGGTTAGAACTTCTAAGGGTTGTTTGGAGCGGGTTGGAGCACCGGAGTAGGAGCTAAGCGTTGCTAAGGATCGACATTTATACTTGGATAATTATGGGCTTATCGAGGTAATTATCTTGTCCTCATTTGTAATTGGCAATTACATGTTGTTAGAATATATAGTTGAAGTATACTATATATAGAACTAAGCTTTGTATTCGGCAATGTCTTTTGACTTAAGCCTGAAGAATAAAGAAAAGAATCGAATCAGATTTACATAGAATGTATTGCGGTAGACTTGTGTAGTATTGCTGTGTAGAATTGTACACGTCCGGTTAGACGTGTAAACCCCCGGTTGGCTTGGTGGTCGGCCTCGTTAGAGGAGAGATTTCTGTTGTTGCGGGAGAATCTTCTGAATTTTCTCAGAGAAATGGAACCTTGTGTTTTGAAGTTAATAGACGTTTGTGACCTTTTTAGGTGAAAGTACTAAGAGTAGCGTATTCTACTTGAGGAGTGGAAAGGGCTAGCAAGGTTGTAGTACTTGGAGCATTTTGCTTATTGTCGATACTCGTCGCGAGGTATGTGAACCTTTTCCTATCTCTTCTAGCATGATATGTGTGAACTATGTAGTACGGTAGACGTACATGTGTTAACTGTGTTTGATTCTTTTTAAAAACATAAAGTGTTATAACGGCTTTATGTGAAGTTGGTCATAATGACTTTATGTAGGTAAGAAAATACCTTGTGGTTTTAAAAGGTAATCGATGTGAATTATAAGCGGCTTGTTATAATAAAGAACTTGATGTATTTCAAAAGAATTATAAATCGTTTTGAAGGAGAGTAATACTTGGTTTTGAAAACTTAAGAGTTATACTAGCTTTATGGGAAGTTAGGTATAACGGCTTAAGAATGTTTCTTGATTTGGAAATCGAATGTGTATCGCCAAACCAACTGCGGCGTTAATAAAGGAAAATGTCTTGACTAATGAGTTGTATTATTAAAACAGTAGAAACCTCCATCTGCATAGAAACTAAGATGAGACAAAATGATATTACATTTTCTAGGTCATGGTCTTTGTAGTAAGATAATTATAAACAAGAATAACCTATTCACACATAAGACTTATGTTACTCAAATGTTTTAAAAGAGATTAAGACTATGAGTTATGAAACCTTTCTAAAATAAGTGACTTGAGCATTTGAAATTAGGCAAACTTGGACGTTTGGAAAATAATGTTGTTACTTGATTTACAAAGGTAAGTGTTTTGGGTTTACTTAAAAAGACAGTCACTCTATTTTATACTATGGGTATTGTGTGACTTATGTGGAAGGAACGGATCTTTTAAAGATTTAATGTGTGAAGTACTTTGGGGGTAGATACCCGAACTTGTTAATAGAAAGTACCTTGTGTGAATAACTTGATTGTATTGGTTGGTGATAGCCTTGTAATACTTTCTTGTTGATTTGATAAGTAAACATGTTAGGATGCTACGTGTGTTAGTATCTTGTGATGTTAGTGTAAAGGGGTTTTCCTCGATCGCGCTTAAAGTTGTTTGACTATCGGTAGTTATGTTGGTATTGTACCACTTACCTTGACTTGTGTCCGGAGATTGCGCCCTCCGACGCGGGGTAGACTCGAGCGATGCAGGACCATGATTCGAGAATACCTCACGCGGGTCGGGGATCCATGCGGAACTACGGAGTTCCGGGTTAGTTTACGCCGCGTGGTCATGCGGTCTTTGTGGCCATGCGGTGCGAGTCCGGGGCGATGCCGGGAGTAGCTACCTCGATGCGGGGTTATACCTCATGCGGGCCTATGAGGTTGGCCTATGCGGGGCTACGGAAAGTTCCAGGGCTAGACGCGCACATTTGATACTGCGGGCGAGTGACCAGCTTTTATCATGTGACGGTCTAGACAGATATCATGACACAGTTTATGACCTTGTTGGTACTGTGGGTGTTAGTAGTCGGCTATGCCTTCGTACTTACCTGTCATTTGTTTTATTAGGACACAGGTGGGACCTGGTGTTCATGTGTATTCCTTGGTGCTTGTATATCATAAACTGCCGGCAGTGAGGAAGGTATTCCACGGGCACGATTGATGTTGTGGGCGTGAGACCCATTGTTAAATTTGAGTGATGACTTGAGGGCGTGAGTCCCTGACTTGGCATGACTGCTTATTTATGCTGAACTGTAGTTTGGTTATCATACATGTCTCCTGCTTCGTATAGACTACTATGATTTCATTTACAGTAGTTATTTTCGGTTTCACATACTTGGTACCTGTTGTACTGACCTCCTTCGGGGGGCTGCGTTCATGCCGCAGGTAAAGGTACACCAGTCGTTGATCCTCGCTCTTAGGGTCACAGTTCAGCGTTTGGGAAAGCTCCGTTTCTCCGGAGGCTTATCTTGGTATAGTCCCCTGTTGTTGTAGGTGCTTACATTCAGGGGTATGACGGGGCCCTGTCCCGTCGTTGTTGTCATTTCATTCATAAGTGTGAAAATCGATGTGGCGGGGTTGTAAAAGGATTAAAGCTCGCTTTAAAAGATTGTTTATATTTGCGAAAGGCAAGTTTTCCTGCATTATTGTTTTATACTTCTTGTTATTTCACGTTGTTGTTTATATTCATTGATTACTCGATGTTGTATCACTAGGGTGCCAGGGTAAGGCACGATCCACGCCCGGTTCGGTCGTGACAATAGTTGTTGTTACACTCTTGAGAGTGCATAATCTTGTTGTGGCGGGTTGTAAGGATTATCGCTTTCGGTTTATGTATATACATGAAGGTAACCATTTTGGTTAGCTTTGTTTTTATGTTGTCTCTTGTTTCTGTTTAAATTTTATTTCCGATTTTCTCGATGTTGTTATCACTAGGGTGCCCGGTAAGGCACGATGCGCCAGATCGGAGTCGTGTGAGGAGGATGTCGGGGGCATGTTATAAATATATATTTATTGTGTATGTGTACGCCGACAGTGAGGTAGGATACCACGGGCGCGTCACATGGTTATATGTTACACCTACGGCTGTCGGCAGTGATGTGGGATTCCACAGGCAAGAGATATATATATGTATTGTGTATGTGTACGCCGACAGTGAGGTGGGATGCCACGGGCGCGTCATATGGTTATATTTTACACTTATGACTGTCGGCAGTGATAGGGGATTCCACGGGCACACTTTGATATTTGTGTGACTTGATCGCGTCCCAGATTGGGCCGGGTAGTATATGCGTCCCTCCATAAAGGGCCGGATTATGTTATGAAAGATAAGTAAGTTATATGGTAATGAACTTAATGATTTCTCCTAAGTATGTACGTAAGATTTGGCTATAACTCTTAATGTAATGGAAAAGATAATGATGTGCAATTAAGTTCATGAGTGGTAATGACACGGTAGGATCTGGTATGTACTTTTTATACTTGCCCCTGTCATTCTTTTGTCTGATTATGATACATTTCTTGTACTTTATTTTCGCTCCATATTCGTACATGTTGAATCGACCTTCTTCGAGGCTGCGTTCATATCCGTAGGTTTAGGTATTACGATTGTGGATCCGCGAGCTTAGGATCTGGTTCAAAGATTTTGAGATGGCTCCAATGTTCCGGAGCTTGTCGTCATGGTTATGTATATTCAGGGGTACGGCGGGGCCTTGTCCCGTCATAGTATTTGTCCAAATCTTAGAGGTTTGTATTCATCTGTGGGCTGGACTGGCTAGAGTTTCTTTTACATTATTAAACAGTGTAGACCCTTTCGGGTAATTTTTATGTTATGGCAGCCTTATCGGCTTGGCCTTAGTTTTGATAAAAAAAAAAGGGAGAGTGTTATTTATCTTCCGCAGTTTATTATGTTGTATGAATAGAAGGGTGCCCAGGTAGGGCACCATTCGCGGGCCGGGGTCGGGTCGTGACAGTTCCACTTTAAGATGAAGTTGTAAACGGTTCGGCTATCAATACACACACCAAGTCTCATTCCCTTTTTGCACCAAAATATATATCGAATATGAACAAAGATTTTTTTGGACAATCAACTAGGAAAGATTATCCGGATTATCACCTTAGTTGGGTAGTGAACTTCTGGGAACCATTCCAACGGCATGATTGTTGCGATAATTTTGTGCGTTAACGCACGTGCGTATCACTAAAGTAATAAAGTCTGTAAGACCGAGTTATCGTCCACAAAGACTGGTTTGTCAAGTACCGAATATCTAATCTATTTGGTTAACGTTATTTTGTTTGGTTTTTAAACTAAGAATTAAAACTAAGTAAATTGCAGAAAATAAACTAATGATGATAATACTTCAGGTTTAAGACAGTTATGAAGGGAATTATGGTTTCCAATCTCCTCAACTATCCACTATTTCACTTGTTAATGCAAGACTAATGATTCTTCTTCTTATTAAGATAGCAGGTTAACGAACATATTCTATATTCCGGTTAGGACATATAAAAACTCAACCTTGTGCAGAAACCTTCTATATTTCTATGATAGATTTTACAACACAGGAGGATTAGAAACAATAACCTTAAACACTACACAAGTATCAGGGTACTTTCGTCCGCGATTTTAACCTATGTCTAGATAACTATAACATATTCAAATCTCCCTTTTCAGATCTCGATTCGAAATCATATAAGTTATAACAATTAATGGTCAGTCAATTATCAAACAATCACTACAATATTGAATAGATATTAATATAGCTGAAGAAGAAATCAATAACTATGCATTAACTTATGAAAGAGTTTCAAACGATTCAACGAAAAACCCTAATAAATAAATTAGCTCCTAGACATTGTCATGCTAAGAACCAATTTAATGTCCAACATAAACTGAATTAAATAAAAGAGAAAAGAAAGAACTTGAACAAAAGTAGTCTCTAATCTTGCTCTGTAGCCTCCGTTTTTCTCTCCAAAAGTATGATATGAAATAAGAGAGGGTTTCAAGGTTTTATATCTGAGCAAATCCTCGTTACGGACCCTTATACCCTTGTTAAAACATGAATATTTTCTCAGAATTGTGCGTCGGCGCCGCGGCCCTAAATCAACAAGAAAAACTGCTGGCTCACTAGAATTTCTGCGCCGCAACGCTGCTTATAGGCGCCGCGTAGCTCACGACGGGATTTTTCTGATTTGTTCTTTGGAATTTTTACGCCTATGCCCTAATTCCTTCAGCCACGGCCCATCAGCGTCGCGGACCTTCCATGCCTTGCGCCGCGACTCTGTTTTATATTTCTGACCAGATTTCGCCGGATTTGTTATATTCTTCTCGGGACTTTTTAAGCTTCATTTCTTGGGCTTTTCTTGTGCAATTTCATCCTCAATAGCAGTATTTTATCCTTTATGACCATTGTGACTCAAAAGAAGTAAAAATAACCCTAATATTCTACCAAATGCAAAAGAAAAAAGGAAAATACTAACTATAAAGGACTCAAATGTGTGTATAAAATAGACTCAACAAACATCACAAAACTTAAACTTTACTCGCCCTCGAGTAAAGCACTAAACAAAAACAAAAACAAAACCAAAGAAAAGACTATATGAAATGGATCAAGTAGCTATATCAATGTTGCCTCAAAACTCATGGATGAAAACTGGGATAATATGTTAGAACACAACATGCATTTTTAGCAATCTAGAATTTCAAGTTAGATATTTCCCAAATTCAATGATGAGCATGAGTAAAACATGTAGATCATAATCACTGGATATACAAGCACTTGACCTATGCATGTCAATTTCATTTCATCTTTCCCAAAATTCTATAGACCTAAAATTCCATTGGGGTGCATCAACTTTTTACTCTTTTTATTGTTTTTTCAACACTTTTCATCCCAATAATTTTCAATTATCACTTATGGCACAATCAGGGGATCATAGGTGTCAATTAAAGATACTATTTTAGGCTCAAAGGGGCTGACTAATGATATAATTTATGACAGGGTAGGTAATGAGCGGTAAGAAGGGCTATCAAATGCCTGAATCTTTTCCCTAAACATGTATATCTTAACTATTTCACCTAAAATAACAAGCAAACAGGTTTTATAGACATTTTCAACCTCTTCCATAATTGACAACACATAGGCTAAGTACAAATATCCAAATAATTAGATGTTCATGAATTTTTGGCATATCTAACTTAAGCACACATATTTTAGCTTTTAATTTTATTACATTATCCCACTTTATCCACTCAATATCTTTAGCAACTACAACATACATGATTCATATAAAATAAATCTACACTCACACACACATAAAACAAACAAAACACAACAAAAAGACTTAAAACAAAACACAAGACAAAGTAAGATCCCCTGCCCCCCAAACTTAATCGACACATTCTTCCCAATGTGTAAAGACTAAAAATAAAAGGACAACTTACAGACACAAAATAGTGGTCACAACGGAGGTCTGGGAGGAGGTTCTTGAAATTTCACAGGCATCTGGACTTTCTGAACTTTCAGAGCCGCGACCCTGCAGGTTGGCACCGCGGCTCTAATGACGGAAATAATCCCTGTAGCCACTGCCTCTGAGGCGCCGCATTGCTAATTCACTGAAGTATTCGATTTCTCCCAGTTTTCAGTATTTTCGCCCTTTTTCCCCTCAGAGTTAGTCCCCGCTTCACCTATCATAAAAATCATAGCGAACACAAGACCGTGAGACTGTTCAAGACAAAATAAAACAAACTAAAACAGAAATTGAAATAACATAATTAAAATATTGGGTTGCCTCCCAAGTAGTGTTGTCTTTAACGTCATTTAGCCGGACGCAGATACCTTGTTCACTCAAGGAGGTAGATCACCCCCACAGCAAATCCACTTCATTATCATCCCTTTCCTCCTTCTCCTCTTCTTTTTCACAGGGCTAAATTCAGAAGGGTTCACCTTTTTTTCATCATTCACAGTTTCATTCACCTTACTTTCATGTTCTTCACACTGCTTTAATGTTACCCCACGAGCATCAGTACCCTTGGAGCTTTCCTGAGACACAACTTTGTCAACTATCCCAACAGCAAAACATTTATCATTGGCTTGTGGTTCAGTTGGTGGCCTGAAAACAGTTAAGATCATTTCCTCATCCTGGACTCAGAGTTTTAACTCTCCTTTTTCAAAATTACTGAGGGCTCTCCATGTTGCTAGGAATGGTCTCCCAAGGATGATGGGCATATTCTCATCTTTCTCCATATCAAGAATGAGGAAGTCAACAGGAAAGATGAATTTGTCCACTTTCACTAATACATCTTCAATTATGCCTCGGGGATGTACTATTGAGTGATCTGCTAGCTGCAAAGTTTATTGTTATGGCTTCTCTTCCCCCAACCCAAGTCCTTGAAATACAGAAAGGAGCATCAGGTTGATACTTGCCCCCAAGTCACACAGGGTCCTTTTACATTTAACATTCCCTATAATGCAAGGTATGGTGAAACTCACTGGATCTCTCAACTTCGGGGGAAGTTTCTTCTCCAAGATTGCACTTTACTCATCCGTCAGCACCACTGTCTCATAGGCTGCCAGCTTTCTCTTTTTAAAGAGGATATCTTTCATGAATTTGACATACGCTGACATTTTCTCCAAGGCTTCAATGAAAGGGAGATTGATGTGCAGCTTTTTGAAGACCTCCAAAAACTTGGAAAATTATTTGTCAAGAGATTTCTTCACAAGTCTTTGAGGGTATGGAATTTTGTCTGTGTATTCCCTCATGACTGCTGGTGAAGTCTTCTCTAAAATAGGGCGGTCATCAGTAATTCCTTCCTTCTCTACCTCAGATGTCTCTGTCAGCTCATCTTTCTTCTCCACCTGTGGTTGGGCTGCAACCTGCTCTAACTGTTTACCACTCCTCAAGCTTATTGCCTGGCACTGTTCTCTTGGGTTCACCACAGTATCGCTGGAAAGATTCCCTTGCTCTCTATTGTTCAGTATGTTCGCCAGCTGTCCCACATGTGTCTCCAAATTTTTGATAGATGACCTAGTCTCTGTCATGAACTGGGTATGAGAATTTGTGAGTGTTAATAGTGCTGCTCTCAACTCATCAGGCTTCTCTTATGGGATTTGTGGCCTGGGCTGCTGTTGATGGATCTGTCCCTGAGGAGGTGGATTGGTCTGTTGAAATTGCTCCTGAAACTGAAGTTGCTGCCCTTGGTCATTCCTCCATGAAAAGTTGGGATGATTTCTCCACACCTGATTATATGTGTTGGAGTAAGGATTGTTGTGGGGCCTTTGAAAATTTCCAACTTCCTGAACCTGCTCCATAGGTACATTGTTTGGATCCACTGTTGTGCACTTATCAAAAGTATTGGGACCCCCACAAATCTCACGACTCACTGGTGTCTGAACAACTTTAACGGATATGGTACTCTGCTGCAACTGCTTTGTCAAAGTGGCAACCTGGGCAGTCAATGCAGTGATAGCATCCAACTCATGAACCCTAGCCATTTTTCTGTTGTTTTTTGCTCTCTCATCTGATCACTGATGGTTGGTGGTGGCCATGTCTTCTAATAAATCATGTGCCTCATTAGCACTTTTGCTCATGTACATTCCTCTTGCAGCAGCATCAATAATGGTACGAGTAGTACCACACAGCCCATTGTAGAAGATGTGGACCAATATCCACTTTGCAATCCCATGATGTGGGCACTTTCTCTGCAAGTCTTTGAACCACTCTCATGCATTATACAATGATTCTCCCTCCAGCTGATAAAATTTATTAAGCTCTCCTCTAAGATTTGCTGCCTTCGATGGAGGGAATAATTTGGCAAGAAATTTATGTGCCAAGTCTTGCCATGTGGTAATAGAGTTCGCATGCAAGGAGTTCAACCAGCTCTTAGCTCGATCCCTGAGTGAGAAGGGAAAAAGCCTCAATCGAATGGCATCATCAGTAACGCCATTGTATTTAAATGTTGCACACAGTTCCAGGAAATTTGCCAAATGCATATGGGGATCTTCATACGGTAACCCCCTAAACTGAACTGAACCTTGAACCATGTGCAAGATCCCTGGTTTTATGTCAAAATCATTAGCTTCCACAGCTGGAAGCCTGGTGCAAGTCTGCACCCCTGTAATAGTCGGCAATACATAGTCCCTTAAGCTCATCTCTGCAGGATGCGGGACTTGTCCCCTGACAGCCGGTAACTCATCATTCACCTCATTATTGTTTTGCTGATTTTCCATAGCTAAAGAATCAACAATTATCTTATCTTTCCTGTTCCGTTTGCACAACTTTTAATTTCAGGGTTCAGAGAGACGAGTGTATGCTACTCTCCTACTTCGCATAAATAATTTTCCTAAAATTGAACAAAAACAACACAACAGATCAAGGAAGGCGTGTTCTAAAATAAAAATAAAAATAAAAAACCAAATTAGAAATAAGACTAGATAATTCGATATTGATAGTACGTCAGTCCCGACATCGGCGCCAAAAACATGTTGTGATAATTTTGTGCGCTAACGCAAGTGTACATATCGCTAAAGTAATAAAGTCAGTAAGACCGAGTTATCATCCACAAAGACTGGTTTGTGAAGTACCGAAAATCTAATTTATGGTATATATTTGGTTAACGTTCTTTTGTTTGGTTTTTAAACTAATAATTAAAACTAAGTAAAGTGCGAAAAATAAACTAATGATGATAATACTTCGGGTTTAAGACAGTTATGAAAGGAATTATGGCTTCCAATCTCCTCAATTATCCACTCTTTCACTTGTTAATGCAAGACTAATGATTCTTCTTCTTATTAAGATAGCAGGTTAACGAACATATTCTATATTTCGGTTAAGACATATAAAAACTCGACCTTGTGCAGAAATCTTATATATTTCTATGATAGATTTTACCACACATGAGGATTAATAACAATAACTTTAAACACTACACAAGTATCGCGGTACTTTCTTCCGCAATTTTAACCTATGTCTAGACAACTATAGCATATTCAAATCTCCCTTTTCAGATCTCGATTTGAAATCATATAAGTTATGACAATTAATGGTCAGTCAATTATCAAACAATCACTACAATATTGAATAGATCTTAATATAGCTAAAGAAGAAATTAATAACTATGAATTAGCTTATGAAAGAGTTTCAAGTGATTCAACGGAAAACCCTAATAAATAAATTAGCTCCTAAACATTGTCATGCTAAGAACCAATTTAATGTCCAACATAAACTGAATTAAATAAAAGAGAAAAGAAAGAACTTGAACAAAAGTAGTCTCCAATCTTGCTCTGTAGCCTCCGTTTGTTTCTCCAAAAGTATGATATGAAATAAGAGAGGGTTTCAGGGTTTTATATTTGAGTAAAACCTCGTTACGACCCCTTTTACGCTTGTTAAAACTCGAATTATTTTCTCGGAATTGCGCGTCGGCGTCCGGCGCTGCTGCCAGGCTCCATGGCCCTCACGAAGGGATTTTTCTGATTGTTTCTCTAGAATTTTACGCCTCTGCCCTAATTCCTTCAGCCGCGGCCCTTCCATGCCTTGCGCCTCGGCTCTGCTTTAAGTTTCTGACCAGATTTCGCCTGATTTGTTCTATTCTTCTCGGAACTTCTTAGGCTTCATTTCTTGGGCTTTCTTGTGCAATTTCATCCTCAATAGCAGTATTTTATCCTTTATGACCGTTGTGACTTAAAAGAAGGAAAAACAACCCTAACATTATACTAAATGCAAAAGAAAAGAGGAAAATACTAACTAAAAATGACTCAAATGTGTGTATAAAATAGACTCAACAATGATCATTTCGTTTGTTTAGGATAGTCCTTTTGTTGGATCACTCGGCAATGCTTCCTCTAAAACCCTCATGATTTTGTTCGAACCCGGTGTCTTCAAGGTTTCCTTATCCTTGCACACTAAGACATCTACGACACTCCAATCTGGAAGTTAATAAGAGCTTGGTTTGCTACTCTTAGCCTGTTTACCTTGCTCACTCACCGGAGACTATAGGACCTCGGGTGATCATGTGTAGGCAATTGTAATTTATCCACCATTTCAATGGAAGCCATATTGGTACAACTTCATCCATCGATAATCACGTTACACACTCTTTCATTCACTTTGCATCGGGTAAAGAAGATTTATTCTCTTTGTGATTCCTTAAGTTCTTCTAGTTGTGCACTTAGCACATGTTGAAGAACCAAACTTACCCCATCTTCCGCAAGGACATCACCTTTCTCTTGTTCTTCCTCGATCTCAATTTTTCAATGGCAAAAGAGTCTCTGCATTCATTGTATTCCTCAAGTGTCATGACTCATGGATTGGGACACTCTTTGGCAAAGTGTCTGAGCCCTTGACATTTGAAACATCTTTTCCCGCCATTTTCAACTCCTTTGGCAACCTCTACTTTATTCCCCTTATCTTTTACTGCATCTTCTTGATTGTACAAAGCGTTAAAATAATAGGTACTACCTTTCTCCTTAACACTTGCGGGTTTGATATAGGGTCTTGGGGATACCCCTATTTTGTTGTTATTCAAATTTGAGTGCCAAGTGTAACACATCTTCAAGGGTGTTGTAGGTGGACACTTCAACTTTTTCTTGTATTGTCGCGTTCAATCCCCTAATGAACCGCGCAATACATTGAGTTTTGTTTTCCTCCAAGTCACATAACATGGTGACTTTCAAATTCTCGGATATAGTCATCGACCTTAAGAACTCCTTGTCGAAGCTTAGTGAGAGATAAAGGTCTTGGTCATATTCCCTTGGCAATAATTTTCTTTTCAAGTGTTTTTTTAATTTCTCCCAAGAATCAATCTTGGTCTTGCCATGTCGTCTCCGGATTGTCTTTAGATTCTCATACTATACAGAAGCAAATGATTTTAATTTCAAGGTGGAAACCATGAAGCACTTATGGTCGTCATATTGTTTTAACTCGAATATCCTCTCAATGGCTCTAGCCATTCAAGAAACTCATTCGGGTCCATGCTGCCTTCGAATGTTGGAAGATCAAACCGCAAGGTTCGGTCATCTCCCAATTCCTACCTAGACTCCTCTTGTATATCTTCTTAGGCATGTCTTGGGTTGTTTTGAGCAACCACTTCTCCGGTTTCAACATCATTGACCAAGGCATGACCCGTAAACTCTTTCTCAAGAGTTACATTTGTTCCGCAAACATTTCAGTTATGGTCCGCCGAATTTCATCATTTAGATTAGACATCACTTCAAGGCGTGGGCCGGGAGCGCCTTGATCTGATGTAAATAAGGAGGGGTGTAAGTGGGTAAGTGGATCGGAGTTTGGTTGTAATCAGGTCAACCCAAAAATAGGGTTCTCGGGTGGTGTATTTCTGTCGGACAGTGTGATGTTGTGGCGTAATTTCGGGTAGTTTAGGGTAGAGTCGGACTTAGGCATTTTTATGGGTATGTGTTACGGGTTGTCTTGATGATCGGGGTTTGGTGGTTTGATAGTGGAAAGGTGGTGGAAGTTGGCTGAAACAATAAGGTCTCAGTAAGGGTTGTCTTGTGGACTGTTGGTAGTTGTCGGGTTTGGACAGGAAGTTGTGGGTGGTTTCAGTCAGTGACCTTTAGTGGGGGTGTTTGGGACGTATTATGGGATGTGGTGGTAGGAAGAATGAAATGGGTCGGCCAAGTAATGAACATAGGATGATAGGTGAAAACCCGAGTACAAACTAAGTATAGGACGATCGATATAACAAGGATAGAGACACGAGGGTTTTAATGCTCAAGTCGACACCAAGTTGAAATTGGCCAATCGAATAAGGTCTTGACCGAGGTTGCTAAGTAAAAGCTCGTGAACAAGCCAAGTGAGGGTGGTCGGTAACCTTATGATAGACCCTAGACTTGGGTTTGGTTGGATCACACAAGTTCCAACGTCCACTTGCACCAAGGGGGTTCCTTAAGCTTGGGTTTAGCTAGGTCACACAAGTCCTAACCAAATTTACACTGAAAGGACCTTAGCTTGGGTTTAACTAGGTCACATAAGTCCTAGCTTCAACTTACACTAAGGGGTTGGTTCACACAAGAACCAAAGGCCCACACAAGGACCAACTAAGGTAGACAACACACAAGATGAATAACTTAGCAATTGAGTAAAACTTAAATTTTTATATTCATCAACTCCGCCTTTTTACAACATCCTAAGGGTCATATTTATATTATTACATGGACCTTTATAGAATACAAATTAAGAGACAAAAACTACTTGAACCTCTCGGCCAGGTATGGACAAGAGGGAAGGGCCTCGGCTTGCTTGGGGAACAAGGAAGTTCTCAGTCTCAACTCCATCAATGGGAAATGTTTCGATTTTTCTTGGGGACAAGGATTAACACAATCTCTTTCACACCCCTTTGTAGTTTCCATGTAGAAGAATGCATGAGATTGGCTCCTCAAAAATCTCATCTTCTTGGAATATGTTTGGAAGCTTCCATTCCTTGCATATGTCGTTGGCCGAATGTAGATAGAAGAGAATTTCGACCACCCCTTCATATTCTTGGTGTCTTCCATGTAGCCAAATACACGATTTGTCTTCTTGGAAGCCCCAACCTCTAGATCATTCTTGTACATTTGTCACTTTCGGCTTAATCCTCTTCACACGGCCTAGACACATGGCATAGTCACACGGCCTAGTCATCTCATCCCTTTACATCTTTGTCCTAATCATTTTGTCTTATTACATGGTATATTAACTATGTACTAAGAAGAACTAAAAGCTAATCTAAGAATTAAAGTGTTATACCCCGTATTTCCAGAGTATGTACGTGAGGGCGTACGTATAAAAGTTTAAGCCTTAAGTAGGCAAAGGGACGAAATTTGTGCACAACTAGCGAAAAGAATTATTTTTCGACGAAACGTTTTCCAAACTTTGCGAAGGGAAAATTACGGTTGCAACATTAATTATTTTTGCGGATTTTTCCGAGAGATGAAATATTTTGGACCAACGGGAGGGCGACACTTGTCCCTCAAGTGGACGGAAATTGTGGGCTTCCTTTGGCACGTTTTTTTCATTTTTTGTGCCTAAAACATTTGGTCAATGTTTGGTAGGATATTTGTGTGGTAGATGAGTAAGTGGGACCCACACAACACTTGTCCAAATCCTCACCCTCCACTTGCCCACCACTTGTCTTAATCTTGGCCATTGATTGGCCTATAAATACCCCCCTTGAGTTGAAGATTTCTTCATCCCTAAAACATTTCTAAGTCTTGAAAATCCTTCCCCCTCTTAGTAGAAGCTCTCGTCCAAAGAGCAACCCCTCCCCCTTTGTGAGCCTTGGCCGAAATACCCCCCCCATTGGTAGAAAATACTCTCCAAGTATTGTTACTATTCCAAAATACCTTGGCCCAAATACCTTGTAGTATTCCAAGGTTACCCCTATACTAAAAGCCCAGAAATACTACTATACTTCCCTTCAGTCACAAAACGAAACCCTAAGGAAAATCTTCACAGTTGGTTGAAGTATTAAGAAGAAGTTGCGTAGAACTTCTAAGGGTTGTTTGGAGCGGGTTGGAGCACCCAGAGTAGGAGCTAAACGTTGCTCAGGATCGACATTTAAACTTGGATAATTTTGGGCTTACCGAGGTAAATACTCTTGTCCTTCTATTGTAATTGGAAATTACATACTGTAGTAGTATAGAAATGAATATAAGATTCATAGAAGGATATTACAGAAGAGAATTGAACTGAAATCACATCAGAAGAATATTAAAGAAGAAGATTGAACTGTACTTACATAGGACTGTATTTACAGTAGACTTGTGTAGTTTAACGGGTAGGGAAGTGCTGCCCGATTTTCCGTAGAATAGAGAACCCTCTGCTTAGAATATTCTACAGAGTAGTCTAGACGTTGATAGACGTATATGGCCTTTATAGGTTGAATGTTCTGCGAGTAGCATGTTCTACTTGAATGGTGGACAAGGCTAGCCGGGTTATAGCCGTGGAGCGTTTTGCTAATTGTCGATAATCGTCGCGAGGTATGTGATTCTTCCTATCCTCTTGAGCATGATATTTTAAAAGAATATATATAGTACGGTAGACGTACGTGTGTTAACTGAACGTGGTTTTTACTGCGATGTCTTTTGACTTGAGTCTAAATAATAAGAATCTTGAAGTATTTCAAAAGAATTAAGAACCGTTTTTGAAAGAAGAGTAATACTTGGTTTTAAAAGCTTAAAAGTTATACTAGCTTTATGGGAAGTTAGGTATAACGACTTAAGAGAGATAAAAGGAACGGTTTACTTAATTGTTTATAAACGCCTTGTATTGATTTCAGAAATGAGAATAAGTATCGAACAAACCACTGCAGCGCTAATAAAGGGAAATATATTGACTAATTAAGTATTATTAAAACCAGTAGAAACCTCCATCTGCATAGAAGCTAAGATGAGACAAAATGATATTACATTTACTAGATCATGGCTGCTTTAATAAGATTGTTATAAAGAAGAATAACCTACTCACACATAAGGCATATGTTTCTCAAATTGTTCTAAAGGAGAATTATATTATTAAGTGATTAAAACTATGAACTACGAAACCTTTCGAAAATGAGAAACTTGAGCATTTGAAATTAGGCAAACTTGAACGTTTGGAAAATAATGTTGTTACTTGATTTTACAAAGGGAAGTGTTTTTGTTACTTAAAAAGATAGTCGCTCTATTTTTATACTACGGGTATTGTGTGACTTTTTGTGAAAGAAACGGATCTTTTAAAGAGTTAATGTATGAAGTAATTTGGGGATAAAAACCCGAACTTGTTAACATAAAGTAGAAAGTACCTTGTGTGAATAACTTGATTGTGTTGATTTGTGATAGCCTTGTAATACTTTCTTGTTGATTTGATAAGTAAACATGTTTAGGATGCTACGTGTGTTAGTATCTTGTGATGTTTGTGTAAAGGGGTTTCCCTTGATTGTGCTTATGTTGTTTAACGATAAGCCGTTATGATAGTATTGTACCACTCACCTCTTGACATGATACCGGGGGTTAAGCTGCCCTCCGATGCGGGGTCTACCTCGAGCGATGCAGGACTATAATTCGAGAATACCTCATGCGGGTCGGGGACCTACGCGAGCTACGAGTTCGTGTTAGTGTGCGGTCTATATGGCCACGCGATGCATGTGGCCACGCGATCGCGAGTCGGGGCGATGCGGAGTAGCTACCCCGACGCGGGAATACCTCATGCTGGCCTATGTGTGTGGCCTATGCGGAGCTGCGGGAAGTTCCAGGATTAGACGCGCACATTTGATACTGCGGGCGAGTGGCCGGCTTCGATCATGTGGCGGTCTAGACAGACCTCGTGATACAGTTTATGACTTTGTTGGTACTGTGGGTTTTAGTAGTCGGCTATGCCTTCGTACTTACCCCGTACGGTTTTATTATGACACAGGTGGGACCTGGTGTTCATGTGTATTCCTTGGTGCTTTTATATCATAGACTGCCGGCAGTGAGGAAGGTATTCCACGGGCATGATTGATGTTGTGGGCGTGAGACCCATAGTTATATTTGAGTGATGACTTTGAGGGCGTGAGTCCCTGACTTGACATGACTGCTTATTTATTGTGAACTGTAGTTGGGTTATCATATATGTCTCCTGCTTTATATAGACTACTATGATTTCATTTACAGTATTTTCAGTTTCGCATACTTGGTACCTGTTGTACTGACCTCCTTCGGGGGGCTGCGTTCATGCCGCAGGTAGAGGTACACCAGTCGTCGATCCTCGCTCTTAGGATCACAGTTCAGCGTTTTGGAAAGCTCCGTTTCTCCGGAGGCTTACCTTTGGTATAGTCCCCTGTTGTTGTAGGTACTTACATTCAGGGGTATGGCGGGGCCCTGTCCCGTCGTTGTTATTATAACATTCTTAGAGGTCTGTAGTACTGTTGTGGGCAAAGTTTGTAAAAATGATGTAACTGTTCGTGTTCAGGTGTTTATATATATTTATGCCGAAAGACAACTTTTCCTCAGATAAACTGTGTCTCTTTTACATTGTTTCATGTTGTGTTTTATATTCCGCTAATTACTCTGATGTATGTCTACTTGGGTGCCCGGGTAAGGCACCAGTCACGGGCCCGGGTTCGGGTCGTGACATAAAGATAAGCTAAAAGGAAAATATGGTCTCGGCCAAGACCAACAACAAGGCTAAAAATAAATGACTTCTTCTTAAAATCTTTAAGTCCAATCTTCAATCCCGCTTCATATTCCATGCCATTTTAAGCATATTATCATCAGATGATCAACCATCTTTGGAAATTCGAGCTTATCACCTTGAGGATGAAATGTTAACTTTAAGCTCACAAGGATTTTTACATCAGTGTCAGTCTAGAGGATGATTGACCTCTAAGACGTGTAGCCCGGTGCATCTATTGTTGTGTTAATCACGAGGATGATTAGCCTCCGCGGGATAAAGCCCCGGTGTATGAATGGTTGTTCGCCAGTGAGTTGGCATGTGTTAATTTTTTGGTTGCCCATGAGTTGGTTTGTTGATGATTTCGGGTTCATAAGTGAAAGACTTAATATGATAAACGCTAAATGAGTTTAACTTGATGTATTCTTGATTATTTGGTTGTTTTTGTTTTAATTTACTAAGCTTGATGTCATTCTCTAACTTTGGATTTCGAATGGTTTTCATTAATATTGTTTTACTGATTTTTATATCTTATTTTGATATTGTTAACTATTGCCCCTTAGACACTCACTGAGTACCTAGTACTCAAGCATAACATTGTTATTTTTTATGGTGTGTCAGGTAACGTAGAAGAGCGGGTTTGTGATACACATAACGGATAGGAGAATTTGCTGTTTTTTTAATTATTTGGGTGAGCCCACATTCTTGTTCGTGGAGCACCGTCCTATCTTTAGTTTCTATTTATTTCAGGTTTGGGTTGCATCCCAAAGTTAAACACTAATTGTTTATCTTAGAAGCTTCATAGATAGTTGTCAAATTTGGGATAGATGTCGTAAAGTCTCGTATGACTTGTTGAGACTTTGTCATGTTTTATGATATAATATATATATATATATATTAAACTTTTGCTGATTTTATTAACTTGATCACGTTCAAGTTTAATGTTATACGACAAGTTATAAGTAGATAAACGAATTAGACTTATTGTTTAAATATTTTATAAGGTATTTTTGTTGTTGTTCATAGCATCGAATGTCTGTTACATCCAGGGTCGGGTTTGGGGCATGACACCATATCAAGACATATCATTAAACAAACTACAACCTCAAGAACCAATGTCATCAAGAAGATTTACTATAGAGAGGAGAAGTGCAATTTCAGATTATTATATTGTATTTCTTCAAGAACATGAGAGTGACATTGGAGTAACGGAAGTTGATCCAATCAACTTCTGTCAAGCCATGGAAAGTTATAACTCTTCAATGTGGATTGATGTAATGAATGAAGAAATGAAGAAATGAAGTCTATGAAAGACAATGACGTATGATACCTTGTCCAATTTCTTAAAGGTGCTAAGCACATTGATTGAAAATGAATATTTAACATCAAGAGGGATTCGAAGGATAATGTGGAAAGGTACAAGGCACGTCTTGTTGCGAAAGTCTTAACCTAGAAATAAGACTTGACGTCTTGTTCATTGAAAGACTCTTTCAGGACTATAATGGAATTAGTCACACATTTAGATCTTGTGCTACATCAGATGGATGTCAAGACTGTGTTTCTCAATGGTGACATTAATAAGACAATTTATATGGTCCAACTAGAAATTTTGTGTTTGGTGATGCAAAGTCAATGGTCTGTTAGTTAAAGAAATCTAATTCTGGGTTTAAGCATGCGTCTCGTCAATGTTATCACAAATTTCATCAAGTTATTATCTCATTTGGTTTCACGATGAATCTTGTTGAAGATTGTGTATACATCACAAGTTCATTGGGAGCAAGCTTATTATTTCTGATTTTATATGCCAATGACATATTGCTTGCCACAAATGATATGAGTTTGTTGTATGATACCAAGAGATTTCTGATAACGAATTTTGAAATAAAAGATATTTGTGATGAAAATTTTGTATTATGGATTCAAATATATTGAGATCGCTCTTGAGGTATTCTTGGATTATCACAAAAGGCCTATATTGAGAAGGTATGAAAAAGATTTATCATGCAAGATTGTAAATTGGGTGATACCCCTATGGATAAAGGACACAAGTTCACTCTAGATCAGTGGCCTAAGAATAATTTTGAGGATAAGGAAATGAAAATGATTCCATATGCTTCAGTAGTAGGAAGTTTGATGTATGCTCAAATTTGTACCCGTCTGAATATTGCGTACATTGTTGGCATGCTGATCACTCTAAGCCAGTACCAGTAATTTGAAAAAATGATATACATCTAGCACGTTCACTCATTTTTTCTTTCTGATAGGTTAACTAAAGTAGGGAATACTTCGCGAAAGACTATTGAGTGACCTATTGAGCTGATCCGACACCAAGTAGGTCGCACCTCTGAGGACTAAATATGAAAGAGCCAGAAAAAGCAGTCAACAGGTCAGGTTTTACTACAATTACTTGAATTTGGATAACAAATAATTGGAAGGCAGCCAAACCAATCTTATGGTATCTACAGATAACAAAATATCACATGCTCACATACAGAAAGTCGGATAGGTTGGAGATCATTAGATATTCAGACTTCGATTTGTAGGATGCTAAGATAGTTTAAAATGTACTTCGGGCTATATTTTTCTGCTTGTTGGAGTATTTTCTCTTGGGGGAGTGCTAAACAAACAGTCATTGCTCCCTCCACATTTGCAGCTGAATATGTAGCATGCTTGAGGCATCTGAACATGTATCATGGCTACAAAATTTTGTCAACAGTTGCGAATTGTGGATGGAATTGAAAGACCACTTAAGATATTTTGTTACAATATTTCTACAGATATGTTTTCCAACAATAACAAGAGGTCAAAGAAGCACATTGCAATAAAGTTCTTGGTTGTTAAACAAATGGTTCATATAGGTGAGTTGTCTATAGAAGATATTCGTACAAATCCTATGATCGTGTATCCACTTGCTAAGGGACTACCACCCAAGATATTTCATGAGCACACTTCTCATATGGGTATCATGTTGTCTGAGGATATTCAGTTTTAGTGGGACTTTGTAACTTTTTATATGTTCTTTTCATATAGACAAAATTTGGTTTTTTAGTTTATGATTTTTGTCACGACCCGACCCTCGATCGCGATCGTGCCCTACCCGGCACCCTTACAGTAAACATCGAGAAAATCAGCGAACATACATGAAACTTATAAAATAAAAACAACAAGTAATAAAACAACAAAGTTAGCCGATAGTGGCTACCTTCCCGAACGCATACATACATAAACGGCAGCTTTCCTTTCTTTACAAACCGACCCACAAAATGTGACTACGCACTTCAAGAGTGTTAACATAACCATCGTGGACAAGGCCCCGCCGCACTTCAATATACATAGCCATGACAACTCCGAACATCGAGCCATCTCAAAATGTCGAACCGATCCTAAGCTCGGATCCATAATCGTACCTAAACTGCGGACATGAACGCAGCCGGCGGGGTCGATAACAGTACCGAATATGGAATAAAATAACGTACGAAATGTGATCATAATCGCATAAAAGAATGACAAGGACAAGTATAAAAATACATACGGATCCCGCCGTGTCATTACCACTTATGAACTTAATTTCACATCAATATCTTTTCCATTCCATTAAGAGTTATAGCCATATCTTACGCATTTACTTAGGAGAAGTCATTAAGTTCATTTCGTCTAACTTACTTATCTTTCATAACATAGTCCGCCCACTACGGAGGGACACATATACTACCCTACCAAACCGGGACGCGATCACACACCAATATCAAAGCACGCCCGTGGAATCCCCATCATCGCCGATACTAAAAGTGTAAAATATAACCACGGGTCTCACGCCCATAAAATCAATCAAAACAGTGGTATAACGTCTGGGCTTGCCTCATTTATACTCTTACCGGAGAAGGTGGTAAAGCAGGGGTATAACGCCTTGGGGCTTGCCCTCATTTATACTCTTACCCCGGAGAAGGTGGTATAACGCCTTGGGCTTGCCTCATTTATACTCTTACCCTACCTCGACCTGGCCACAAATAACACATAAAGTGTGGTACAATGGCCTCTGGATTTACCCTCACTTATACTCTTACCGGAGAGGTGGTATAACGCCTGGGCTTGCCTCATTTATACTCTTACCCTAACTCAACCGCCATCATACATAACATAAGCCCTATCGCTTATCATACATAGATAAGCACCACCAAATTACATACATGACATAAGCACTACCGACTTATCATACATAACATAAGCACTACCGACTTATCATACATAACATAAGCACTACCGACTTATCATACATAATATAAGCAAGTTAAGAAATCCCCTAACTTCTTATTAGCTTGTTCATATACACTCTCATTTTTGTTTACTTAAGGCACTAACATGTCATTATAAAATCCGGGAATTTAACCCAACGTACTACCTGCCTCTACTCCTTTAAAAATGATTCTCTTTCAAATAAAACTTCCAAGATACTAATAACCGTAGTATCAAGTCATATCTACTTTTCACGACAAGTCACAATACTTTTTAGAAATACATTTATAGGCTTCTAAATCAAGTGACTTCTTTCTTTAAAACTTTAAGCAATTTGTACCTTTAAAACAATTTTCCCTTCTTTATTTCAAATCATTTCTTTGCTTACATTACTGAAGAAAACCATTCTTTTAATCTTCCATAAAGTTGTTATAACCAACTTCCCATAAAGCCGTTATAACTCTTTATGTCTGAGACAAATTCATTCCTTTTATGACCAAGAAACTTATACTTTCAATTCAAATCACATAGCTTTCCAAATCAAGTATTCTATACTTTTAAATCAATTCATTTCTTCCTTTAAGAATCAAGTCTCATAACTTGAAAAATAAAGTCCCTTAACCTTTTAACAATTGAGGTCCATAGTCTTAAAACTTCATACGTAAATCCTTATAAATTAAGTAACATATACTTGGTGCGTTGTGAATAAGTTATACTTATTTATAACCATCTTAATCAAGTAGCCATGATCTAGAAAATGTAATACAATTTTGTCTTATCTTAGCTTCTATGCAGATGGAGAATTCTACTTGTTTTAACTTAATTAATTGTCATTACATTTTCCTTTATTAACGCTGCAATGGCTTGTTCGATACTTATTCTTATTCGTGTCAGAAATTAGCCAAGTCAACTTGGCTCCAAAATACCTCCTAACGACTCTTACCAACATCCCCCATAAGACTTGGTAAGAACTTAGGATAACTTATACATAACCTTTACGTAGAGTAAATCAACATACATACCTCTTAACTTCTAAGAGTAGAAGGAATCATGAAATAATACTACATGTATATTCCATACATAGAATCATGTCAAAAGAAGGAAGAGGTTCACATACCTCGCGACGATTGTCGACAAGTAGCAAAATGCTCCAAAGTACATCAACCTTGAACTACTCCATTCTTCAAGTAGGATACGCTATACCTAGTACTTCAACCTATCATGGTCACAATACGTCCATTAACCTCTTACTTCAAACGTAGAATATTCTAAGTGCTAAGTCGCCAAATTCTACGGAAAATCTGACAAAGACTTCCTTTGTTTTTACTTACTTTGCCACCTTTTTCAAGGCCGAATACAATAACCAAACAGCCCCAATTGGCTCACAATTTCTATAAGGTACTCCAATACAAATAAAACTAAACAAATTTCCAATTGGCTCACAATTTAGAAAGTAGTCCAATACAAATGAAAAACAAACTAAAAGTCCAAATTCGGCCACCTTGAGTTCAACCTTACCAATTCTTATCAAATTTCCATTTCAATCCAAATTGGTAGCATAACACGATATCAAGTCGTATTTGATTATAATAACCATAATCTTTAAGTAAGTAACATGCGACGATTTTTGTAACGACTAAATTGTAATCCAACTTAACATGGCTTACATACATTTCGAATTTTCCAAGGCTACAATCAATCCATAATCCTTATAAACTTCAACACATATACTACATACTAGCAACATGTAAAGCTAACAACAAAATAAATAATCTTGTAACACTTTCAAAGAACAAGATTATACCTCGACGATTCTTAATCCAAATTCCAATCCGAAGTCGCTTCCTTAGTAGTTTAGAACCTCTCCAAGACACTTCAATCCGCTTTGAGACCCTTAGAACAACACCAACAATTATCCTTCAAATCCCCAAACAAAACCTAGAAAGACCATTAGGTTTTCACTTTATGACTAACCCAAAACTCTCTTTTCCGGGATTTTTCTATTGAGATATGCTTACACTACACTCAAGAACCTTGGTTTAAAGTGGGAATCAAAAGAACAAGGAACAAATTTTTCTTCTTTTCCTTAGTGGAACCCGAGAGCTCCCATGGAGTGGTCTTAAATTTTTGCAATTTTTCTAAGTGTAAAACTCTCCTCTACTAGTAGTAATATATAAAGCACCTAGGAGGTTATGATATAAACACATGGATGGCTTAGATGTAGTCTTACATTAAAAATCAAGACTTATTGACCCTTGACTAGTCAACATTCTCATGCTACACACGCTGCAAGAATAAGGTCCAATGACCCTCTTGCCTCTTGCATTTTTCGACCAAGGCATCACATAAGGGGTGACACGTGTCGCCTCCCATTCGTTACAATAACACAATTTCCGACAATTCCATAATATCCGATAAATTTTACAAGTCTCAAATCTTAACATCATGTTCTTACTTACGTTCTACACTACGCCCGTAAATACGGGTGTAACATTCTTCCCCTTAGAAACATTCGTCCTCGAATGTTCTTTCGGAGTCAATCTTTATAATTAGTGACATAGTTTCCTTTCACAACCCCGACATACTAATAATGCCACACATGGCCCTAATACCTCGCACACGCACATCCGTCCATCATAAGCCCAAAAGAGATTACCTTTTCGTACTTCCAACTCCTTCTAACATACACACATAACTTCCATACCAATTTTTGGCCTCTAATCTTTGGAATCACTCTATAAAACAAAATAAGGCCATTTCCGCCACGACTGTTCGGTGGAACGTGTCCACGAACCCAGAAACAACTAACTAGACTTGGCCTTGCGCTCGGACTCGCCACGAGGAACTACTACCAACTGATCCCACTCCATTCCAGGCCATGGGGAGACCCGCAACAGGTCATCAACCCGACTCAACGTCGCACTTAACTCTTATTCTTGGTCTATAATAAATCTTATTGCCAGAGAAAGCCTTATATACCTAAGGTCTCGACAGTAATCAATATTCTTAGGCTCGCAATTTCCTTGCTCCAAGCCTACCTTATCAATCCCCCAGTAAACGGGTACAAAACTTCTCATAAAACCATAACCATGTTGTCTCGATCACAACAACTGCATTTACTCTCTATACTGACCTCATCCGTACAATTCTCTTAAGCCTACTACGCAGCCTTAATCTATTAACATGACATTCCGTTAGGTTCCTTAATATGGCTTCTGGGTTCACTACCCTATCGCATGACCTCATCCTTTCCCAATTATCTCGAAATAAAACACAAAACTCGCGAAAATTCATTTACTATTCCATGCCTTCCCAGATCTAGTTAGTCTTTACCAATTCCCGTAAATCTAAAATTATTCTAGGCAACACGTGTCCGACTTCATACATAACTCCGTATAGATGTATGTCACAATACCAACTATACTATAATCATTACCAACCCGATACGCAATCCACATAGTCATTCTGGTCATCACGCTTTCTCGTAAATGCAATCAACATAACTCGCAGTGAGGGACGACCTAACAACACAAATTTATCGCACGATCTCGGAGTGAGAAGAATGAAACCAATCCTAAATGTCCCGCAGCCTCCCGATTATAGATGTGGTGCACAACACACCGATAATCAAGACTTACTAGACACGGTGTGTAGACACTTTCCGAGGACTAATCGCTCGATACCACTTTTGTCACGACGACCTCGATCGCGATCGTGCCCTACCCGCACCCTTACAGTAAACATCGAGAAAATCAGCGGAACATACATGAAACTTATAAAATAAAAACAATAAGAATAAAACAAAGTTAGCCGATAGGCTACCTTCCCGAACGTATATACATAAACGGTTAGCCGCTTCTTTCCTTTACAAATCGACCCACAAAATGTGACTATGCACTTCAAGAGTGTTAACATAACCATCGTGGACAAGGCCCCGCTGCATTCTCGAATATACATAGCCATGACAACTCAAACATCGAGCCATCTCAAAATGCCGAACCGATCCTAAGCTCATGCGGATCCATAATCGCAGTACCTAAACTCGCGACATTTAACGCACTTCGGCGGGGTCATACAAAAATTTAATATGGAATGTAAAATAACGACAAGAAATGATCATAATCAGACAAAAGAATGACAAGGACAAGTATAAAAATACATACCAGATCCCGCCGTGTCATTACCACTTATGAACTTAATTTCACATCAATATCTTTTCCATTCCATTAAGAGTTATAGCCATATCTTACGCATTTACTTAGGAGAAGTCATTAAGTTCATTTCGCCTAACTTACTTATCTTTCATAACATAGTCCGCCCACTACGGAGGGACACATATACTACCCGCCAAACCTGACGCGATCAATACACCAATATCAAAGCACGCCCGTGGAATCCCCATCAACGCCGATACTAAAAGTGTAAATATAACCACGGGTCTCACGCCCATAAAATCAATCAAAACAGTGGTATAACGTCCGGGGCTTGCCCTCATTTATACTCTTACCCCGGAGAAGGTGGTAAAGCAGGGGTATAACGCCTTGGGCTTGCCCTCATTTATACTCTTACCCGAGAAGGTGGTATAACGTCTGGGCTTGCCCTCATTTATACTCTTACCCTACCTCGACCTGGCCACAACAACACATAAAGTGTGGTAGTCATCTCTGGATTTACCCTCACTTATACTCTACCCCGAGAAGGTGGTATAACGCCTCTGGGCTTGCCTCATTTATACTCTACCCTAACTCAACCGCCATCATACATAACATAAGCCCTATCGGCTTATCATACATAGCATAAGCACCACCAGCTTACCATACATAACATAAGCACTACCGACTTATCATACATAACATAAGCACTACCGGCTTATCATACATAACATAAGCACTACCGACTTATCATACATAATATAAGCAAGTTAAGAAATCCCCTAACTTCTTATTAGCTTGTTCATATACACTCTCATTTTTGTTTACTTAAGGCACTAACATGTCATTATAAAATCCGGGAATTTAACCCAACGTACTACCTGCCTCTACTCCTTTAAAAATGATTCTCTTTCAAATAAAACTTCCAAGATACTAATAACCGTAGTATCAAGTCATATCTACTTTTCACGACAAGTCACAATACTTTTTAGAAATACATTTTGTTATACCCCGTAGTTCCAGGGTATATAGGTGAGGATGTATGTGCGAGAATACGACAGAAATTTTGGAAAGAAAGAAAGATGTGATTTTTCGACGGAAAAGTTTCCGGTTTTTGTGAAGAAAAAGGTTCGTTAATGGGAATTGGATTCCCAGATTTGGTATTTAGACTTCGTGGAATATTAGAGAATTATGGAATTTTATTTCCGGAATTGGTCACTGGGCCCACTGAGGAATTTACTGCTTTGTGGGGCCCACTTTGTTTTCTAGATTTTGGCCTTTATGGATATTTTCTAAGATGAAATATTTTGATTTAATAGGAGGCGACACGTGTCACCCCCTAGGTGGCCTCATGGCCGAAATTTGCTAACAAGTGGCAAGACAAGTGGCCTTGTCTTGCTAGATATTTTGCATGACAAGGCCAAGTCTTGCTAGATATTTTGTGTGGACAAGTGGCTTGTGGACCCACACACACTTGTCCCCAATCTCAACCACACACTTGCCTTCATCCTAGCCCTTGGTTGTCCTATATACGCACCCTTAGTTGATGAAAACTTCCACACTTAACCATTTCAAGACAAGAAATTCCTCCCTTCTCCCTTGACCTTGCTCTCGTTTTTGAGCCCATTTCTTGACCTAAATTTGTCCAACAATTCTTAAACTCTCAAGTGTTCTTCCTAAGGTGTTAGGAAGATTGTGTACCAAGAGTTGGAAAAGATTTCACACCCCTAACCTATTGTTCATGCCTGGCCGAAACTTACTAGTTGGAAACCCTAAGTGTTCTTCACTTTTTGGAGTTGGTTCTTGAAGAGAAGTTGGTTAGAGCTTCATGGGTTGCTTGTAGCGGATTGGAACGTAAAGATTTGGAGCTAAGACTTGCTTGGAGCGACATTAAGTTCTTGGATAATTTTGGGCTATTTGAGGTAGTAAACCTTAACCTCTTTGTGAATTGGTCATTATACATATATTATAAGTATATTATGGAGTATATAATATATGGAGTAAAGTTTGGAAGAGTTGGATCTTGTTAACTTGTTAAAAGAAAGGATTGGCCGCTTGCCATTAAAATGGTAAAACGTATCTTACTTGTGAAGAAGTAATTAACAAAGTAACTATAACTTATATTAAGATGGAATATAAGTTGGATGACTAATGAAGTAATTGGATAAGTAAATGGACAAAGTTGGCCAAGGACCCCAACTTAAGGATCAGATTTACTTTGGATCAGATTTACTTTGACAGATTTACTTTGGACAGATTTACTTGGATCGATTTACATTTCAAGGGAAGATTGTTCAATCGTGTTCCGCTTGGGCGCGGTGATCCCCTTTTAATTATTGTATTATTACTGGCGTGATAGTAAACCGCTACACGGCAGGCGTAATCCCCTTCTTTTACTTATTGTTATTACGGAGGCGTGATAGTAAACTGCTACCGTCAGGGGCGTGTAATCCCCTTCTTTATGTTGTTTAATTATTACGCCTTATATATATATATATAGTATATATTACGTTATTCGCCTTGGAAAAAGATGGAAAAGTGAGTAAAACGGAAAGTACGAATTTTCCGTAGAATTAGAGGGCTTTTATTGGTATAAGTCTTCAATGGTGAGAAAGGTTTGATAAAAGTACTATGACCGCTTTTAGGATGGAGTACTACGTGGCGTGATCTACTTGGCTTAAGGAGTAGCCGACGGGTCAAGTACTTGAGCGCTTTGCTATTCGTCGATAATCGCCGCGAGGTATGTGAACCTCTTCCTATCTTTTCTAGCATGATTGTTGTGAACTATGTAGTACGGTAGACGATACATGTGCTAAGTGATTTGGTTGGTTTAAAACATAGGGTGTTATAATAGTTTTATGGTAAGTTATTTATAACGAATTTATGTAGGTAAAAGAATGGTTTATTGATTGTAGAAAGTTAAGAGACTTGACTTATACACGACTTGATTTTGAAAGTTAAAAGACTTGATCTTGAAAGATAAGAGACTTGACTTAGTTTGACTTGTTATGAATTTTGTTAAAATGTTGTAAAACCTCATTCGCGAGTAATGAGTAGTTGGTTTTAAAAGAATAATGTTTTATCGATTTCGAAATGAGATTAAGTATCGAACAAACCATTGCAGCGTTAATAAAGGAAATGTATTGACTAATTGTTATTAAACCAAGAGAAACCTCCATCCGCATGAAGCTAAGATGAGACAAAATGATATTACATTTCCTAGATCATGGTCGCTTTTATAAGATTGTAATAGACAAGAACAACCTACTCACACATAAGGCATATGTTTCTCAAATTTGTTTTAAAGGAGAATTATATTCTTAAGTGATTAAAACTATGAACTACGAAACCTTTCAAAATGAGAAACGCGAGCATTTGAAATTAGGCAAACTTGAACGCTTGGAAAATAATGTGTTACTTGATTTTACAAGGAAGTGTTTTGGTTTACTTAAAAGATAGTCACTCTATTTTATACTACGAACATCAGGTGACTTTTGTGAAAGAAACGATCTTTTAAAAGAGTTAATGTATGTAATACTTTAGGTCGAACCGGATTTTGGCATAAAATGATAGTACCTTAAGTTGTGTGTAACTTGCCTATATTTGCGTGATAGCCTTGTTGTGCAAGTCAGTATTTTACGACTCACGGTTCATGGGATGAACCGAATGTATTTCACTCGACTACCGCTGCTCACGGATGAACCGAATGTATTTCATCGACTACCGCGCTCATGGATGAAGCGGAATGTATTTCACTCGACTATCGCTGCTCACGGGATGAACCGAATGTATTTCACTCGACATCAAGGCCCATGGATGGACCGAAATGTATTCCATCCGACTACCGAAGTTCATGAGATGAACCGGAACGTATTCCACACGCTTTCATACCGGGTCCATGAGATGGGCCGAGACATGTTATACGATCACATGGTTTGTACCTAGATCACGGCAGTGATAAGGAGTTCCACGCACGAGGGATGACTTTGAGGGCGTGAGTCCCTGACTTGACATGACTGCTTTTATGTTATGAGCTGTAGTTTGGTATCATACATGTCTCCTGTTTTATATAGACTGTTATGATTTCATTTACGATTTTTCGCCACATACTTGGTACCATTGATCGACCTCCTTCGGGGGCCGCGTTCATGCCGCAGTAGAGGTACATCGGCCAGGGATCCTCACCATAGGATCACAATTTAGCAGATTGGGAAGCCCCGCTTTCTGAGGCTTATCTTTTGCATGTTACCACTCGAGTCAGAGGTTCTTGTACATTCTGTGGTATGGCGGCCCCGTCCCGCCATAGTTGTTGTCACTTAGAGGTCTCAGAGTACCGCCAGGCAGAGTTTGTAAAAAGGATAACTGTCGGTTTTTATGTATATACGTAAGGCAACTCGCTTTGGTGGCCTGCTTATTTATCATGTCTCTTGTTTCATGTTTATGTTTTTATTTCCGCTGATTTTCTCCGATGTTGTATCACGAGGGTGCCCGGTAGGCACTACCACGCCCCGGTCGGTCGTGACAAAAGTGGTATCAAAGCGCTTAGTCCTCTGAAAGTGTCTGACCGTGTCTAGTAGTCTTGATTATCGGTGTTGTGCACCACATCTATAATCGTGAGGTCGCAGGACATTTAGGATTGGTTTCATTCTTCTCATTCCGAGATCGTGCCTTAGAGTCAGGTTGTCTGACTCCTCCGACGTATTCTTATGTGCCGCTTATGCCTCCACGCAAGGCAATCGGGGCCTGTGGCAAGGCAGCCGGGGAGTCGTGAGTAGAGCACGGAGGGTTACCGCAGAGGCCACGTTACCCGAGATAGTGCTTCCGACGGCGAAGCTGCGAGCCGCGCCACGGCAGAGTTTAGAGCGCAGCAGCGGGCTGCGAGACTACAAGACTGAGCCTCCACCCCACACCGGAGCGATGAGACGGGTACAAGGAGATGGCCCGCCATCGCCGTGGTCGTGGCCGAGATATGAGTGAGAGGCTGACGCAGCCTGGCCCCAGAGCACCCGTAGTTCACCCCGAGCGCATTTTGAGACTACGGACTTTCCGAGTCAGAGCCCGCCGTGTTCTATGGATCGAGCCGAGGATGACCTCGTGAGTTTATCCGACAGCATACTGGATCATGAGTGATCGTAGTCTCGCAGGCAGAGTCGGTGGTATTGGTTCGCATCACCGCGTGATATCGCAATGATCGGTTTGATTCACGGAATCGGCCCCGAGGGGAACATGCGCGCTCCCAGCTTGGGGCGTAGTTCTCGGCGGCATTTCTTGCACATTTCTTGCCTCCATGCATGAGGAGGGCTCGGCCGACAAATTTTTGACGCATGCGCATCGGCGCATTTGCCAGGAGTACAACGTGGAGTTTGACTCGTTGCTCGGTATGTCCCCGCCTTAGTGACCGAGCATGGAGGATGAGTGCACCGCCACGCCACCGCTCGATGATTACTTGGCGAGGCTTGTTCGGGTGTAGCTCTTCACCGGCCATGGACATTTCCCGCACGCAGGCTCATGCACTGGATGTGAGGCACGGAGAGGTCGACGGAATGACCGGATCAGCAGAAGGCCGTAGCAGGTCCTTTGGTAACTTGCGAGGCGGACCACCTCGCAAAGTTAGTTATGCACCTTCGCCAAGACAGAGTGGTCCTCCGCGCCTTCGTGACGCTCGGTATTCGAGCTGGTCGTGGCTCCGTGGCTTCGTTCACGATATACGTGAGTTCTAGCGCCAGGATTCATGTCCCCTCGCAGGCACGATGTGGCGGTGCGCCATCCCGGGAATGTCGTTTTTATCGCGCTTGTTTCACCGCGCCGTCGTGGCTACGTGACGAGAGAATGTGCTTATAGAGGGGTACCGCAAGATGACGCAGCCTACCGGATCGTGGTAGGTTCATCGCTTTCTACAACTGCGCACGCAGGCGTGCCTATGATTAGAGGCGGTAGATACAGGTATATCCTTAACCTCTAGAGTTTTGTTTGCGCGATATGACGATCTTATTATCGTGTGCTATGACGGATAGCGTTGTGTTATTTGTAAGTTAGAAAACATGGTTAGTTGGAAGGATAAGTGTGGGGGCATGGAAAGTGTGAACCTTAGAGTTTTATACGTGGAGACCTTAGAGGCGAGGCCGCCTTGAGCGGGTGATTTTACGGTTGGTCTTTGTCGATGTACTTTACATGCGGGAAATATTGTGGATAATTATACGGGTAGTGTGAGATGGAAGTGGTAGCTTTCATGACGTGAATTAGTAAGATTGTTCCGGATCGGAACAAGAGTTGGCGCGCAGTGGTCGGGTTGAGGGCCATTTGCGGGTCAACCCGCAGCCCGATCGAGGTGGGGCCGGTTCGAGCGTGGTCCCGCCAGTGGTAGGTCACGGCGTGCTAGACCCAAGTTTAGGTAACCATCGTGACGAGTATATCGTGAAGGCCGGAATGGCCTTAGAGTAAATCAAGCCAGCGAGTTGTGAGATTAGAAATGATTCCTCGCCGCTTGGATTTGAGTTTTGCGACATGTTATATTCGCCATCGGTGGCATGATCGGCTTTGTAAGTATAAGAGTGAAGACTATACCGACACAAGTACGCTTGAGACTTAGAATGAACATTCGGGACGAATGTTTCTGGGGAAGAATGTTATACCCCGTAGTTCCGTGGGTATATAGGTGAGGATGTATGTAGAATACGGCGTAAATTTTGGAAAGAAAGAAAGATGTGATTTTTCGACTAAAAGTTTCCGGTTTTGTGAAGAAAAGGTTCGTTAATGGGAATTGGATTCCCGATTTGGTATTTAGACTTCGTGGAATATTAGAGAATTATGGAATTTTATTTCCGAATTGGTCACGTGGGCCCACGGAGGAATTTACTGGTTTTGTGGGGGCCCACTTTGTTTTCGAGATTTTGGCCTTTATGGATATTTCTGGAAGATGAAATATTTTGATTTAATAGGAGGGCGACACGTGTCACCCCCCTAGGTGGCCTCATGGCCGAAATTTGCTAACAAGTGGCAAGACAAGTGGCCTTGTCTTGCTAGATATTTTGTGTGGACAAGTGGCCAAGTCTTGCTAGATATTTTGTGTGGACAAGTGGCTTGTGGGACCCACACACACTTGTCCCCAATCTCAACCACACACTTGCCTTCATCCTAGCCCTTGGTTGTCCTATATATGCACCCTTAGTTGATGAAAACTTCCACACTTAACCATTTCAAGACAAGAAATTCTCCCTTCTCCCTTTGACCTTGCTCTCGTTTTTGAGCCCATTTCTTGACCTAAATTTGTCCAACAATTCTTAAACTCTCAAGTGTTCTTCCCTAAGGTGTTAGGAAGATTGTGTACCAAGAGTTGGAAAAGATTTCACACCCCTAACCTATTGTTCATGCCTTGGCCGAAACTTACTAGTTGGAAACCCTAAGTGTTCTTCACTTTTGGAGTTGGTTCTTGAAGAGAAGTTGGTTAGAGCTTCATGGGTTGCTTGTAGCGGATTGGAACGTAAAGATTTGGAGCTAAGACTTGCTTGGAGCGACATTAAGTTCTTGGATAATTTTGGGCTATTTGAGGTAGTAAACCTTAACCTCTTTGTGAATTGGTCATTATACATATATTATAAGTATATTATGGAGTATATAATATATGGAGTAAAGTTTGGAAGAGTTGGATCTTGTTAACTTGTTAAAAGAAAGGATTGGCCGCTTGCCATTAAAATGGTAAAACGTATCTTACTTGTGAAGAAGTAATTAACAAGTAACTATAACTTATATTAAGATGGAATATAAGTTGGATGACTAATGAAGTAATCGGATAAGTAAATGGACAAAGTCGCCAAGGACCCCAACTTAAGGATCAGATTTACTTTGGATCAGATTTACTTGACAAGATTTACTTTGGACAGATTTACTTGGATCAGATTTACATTTCGTTAAGGGAAGATTGTTCAATCGTTCCGCTTGGGCGTGATCCCCTTTTTAATTATTGTATTATTACGAAGGCGTGATAGTAAACCGCTACGTCATGCGTAATCCCCTCTTTTTACTTATTGTTATTATGGAGGCGTGATAGTAAACCGCTACTTGGGCGTGTAATCCCCTTCTTTATGTTGTTTAATTATTACGCCTTATATATATATATATAGTATATATATTACTTATTCGCCTTGGAAAAGATGGAAAAGTGAGTAAAACGGGGAAGTCTTTGAATTTTCCGTAGAATTAGAGGGCTTTTATTGGTATAAGTCTTCAATGGTGAGAAAGGTTTGATAAAAGTACTATGACCGCTTTTAGGAGTGGAGTACTACGTGTGGCGTGATCTACTTGGGCTTAAGGAGTAGCCGACGGGTTGAAGTACTTGGAGCGCTTTTGCTATTCGTCGATAATCGTCGCGAGGTATGTGAACCTCTTCCTATCTTTTCTAGCATGATTGTTGTGAACTATGTAGTACGGTGACGCATACGCTAAGTGATTTGGTTGGTTTAAAACATAGGTGTTATAATAGTTTTATGGGAAGTTAGTTATAACGACTTTATGTAGGTAAAAGAATGGTTTATTGATTGTAGAAAGTTAAGAGACTTGATCTTGAAAGATAAGAGACTTGACTTATACACGACTTGATTTTGAAAGTTAAAAGACTTGATCTTGAAAGATAAGAGACTTGACTTAGTTTGACTTGTTATGAATTTTGTTAAAATGTTGTAAAACCTCATTCATGAGTAATGAGTAGTTGGTTTTAAAAGAATAATGTTTTACTGATTTCGAAATGAGATTAAGTATCGAACAAACCATCATAGCGTTAATAAAGGAAATGTATTGACTAATTGTTATTAAAACCAGAGAAACCTCCATCCGCATAGAAGCTAAGATGAGACAAAATGATATTACATTTCCTAGATCATGGCCGCTTATAAGATTGTAATAGACAAGAACAACCTACTCACACATAAGGCATATGTTTCTCAAATTTGTTTTAAAGGAGAATTATATTCTTAAGTGATTAAAACTATGAACTACTTAAACCTTTCAAAATGAGAAACGCGAGCATTTGAAATTAGGCAAACTTGAACGCTTGGAAAATAATGTTACTTGATTTTACAAGGGAAGTGTTTTGGTTTACTTAAAAGATAGTCACTCTATTTTATACTACGAACATTGTGTGACTTTTGTGAAAGAAACGTATCTTTTAAAAGAGTTAATGTATGTAATACTTTAGTGGTCGAACCGGATTTTGGCATAAAATGATAGTACCTTAAGTTGTGTGTAACTTGCCTATATTTGCTGTGATAGCCTTGTTGTGCAAGTATCGATTTTATTTTCGACTAAGGCTCACGGATGAACCGAATGTATTTCACCCGACTACCGCGTTCATGGATGAACCGGAATGTATTTCACTCGACCACCGTTCATGGATGAAGCGGGAATGTATTTCACTCGACTACCGCGCTCACGGATGAACCGGAATGTATTTCACTCGATCATCGCGGCCCACGTGGATGGACCGGAAATGTATTCCATCCGACTACCGAAGTTCATGAGATGAACCGGAATGTATTCCACACGCTTTCTATACCGGGTCCATGAGATGGGCCGAGACATGTTATACGATCACATGGTTTGTACCTAGACCGCGGCATGAGGAAGGAGTTCCACGTACGGCATGAGGATGACTTTGAGGGCGCGAGTCCCCGACTTGACATGATCGCTTTATGTTATGAGTGTAGTTTGCTATCATACATGTCTCTGCTTTATATGATCGTTATGATTTCATTTACGATTTTTCGCCACATACTTGGTACAGTTATCGACCTCCTTCGGGGCCGCTCATGCCGCAGTAGAGGTACATCGGTTGGATCCTCACCATAGGATCACAGCTCAACAGATTGGAAGCCCCGCTTTCGGAGGCTTATCTTTGGTATGTTACCCTGAGTCTGTAGGTTCTTGTACATTCAGGGGTATGGCGGGGCCCTGTCCCGTCATAGTTGTTGTATAAATCTTAGAGGTCTGTAGTACTGTTGTGGGCAGAGTTTGTAAAAAGGATAACTGTTCGGGTTTTTATGTATATATACAGAAGGCAACTGTTTTGGTTGGCCTGTTTATTTATCATGTCTCTTGTTTCATGTTTATGTTTTTATTTCAGCTGATTTTCTCTGATGTTGTATCACGAGGGTGCCCGGGGTAAGGCACTACCACGCCCGGTCGGTCGTGACAAAAGTGGTATCAAAGCGCTTAGTCCTCTGAAAGTGTCTACGCATCGTGTTCAGTAGAGTCTTGATTATCGGTGTGGCACCACATCTATAATCGTGAGGTCGCAGGACATTTAGGATTGGTTTCATTCTTCTCATTCCGAGATCGTGCCTTAGAGCCGTGTTGTCATTGGACTCTCCGACGGCGTATTCTTATGTGCCGCTTATGCCTCCACGCAGTGCAATCGGGGCCTGTGGCAAGGCGCCGAGGAGGCGAGTAGAGCACGGAGGGTTACCGGGCGAAGGCCCGGGCCGTTACACCGAGATAGTGCTTCCGACGGCGAAGTTTGGCGACGCCGCCACGGCAGAGTTTAGAGCCGCAGCGATGGGCCGAGACTACAAGACTGAGCCTCCACCCCACACCGAGCAGATGAGACGGGTACAAGGAGATGGCGGGCCATCGCCGTGGTCGTGGCCGATATGGCGAGAGGTCGACGCAGCAGCCTCCCCCAGAGCACCCGTAGTTCACCCCCGAGCGCATTTGAGACTACGGACTTTCCGAGTCAGAGCCCGGTGTTACATGGATCGAGCCGAGGATGACCTCGGGAGTTTATCCGACAGCCTACGCCGGATCATGAGAGTGATCGAGTCTCGCAGGCGCAGTCGGTGGTATTGGTTCGCATCACCGCGTGATCTGCAATGATCGGTTTGATTCACGGAATCGCCCCGAGGGGAACATGCGCTCCAGCAGTTTGGGGCGAAGTTCTCGGGCATTTCTTGCACATTTCTTGCCTCCACAGATGAGAGGCTCGCCGACAAATTTTTGACGTTAAGGCGCGCACGCGCATTAGGGAGTACAACGTGGAGTTTGACTCGTTGGCTCGGTATGTCCCCGCTTAGTGACCGAGCATGGAGGATGAGTGCACCGCCACGCCACCGGCTCGATGATTACTTGGCGAGGCTTGTTCGGTGTAGCTCTTCACCGGACATTGCCCGCACGCAGCTCATGCACTGATGCGAGGCACGAGAGGTCGACGGAATGACCGGATCAGCAGAAGGCGCCGAACAGCAGGTCCTTTGGTAACTTGCGAGGCGACCACCACGGCGAGTTAGTTATGCACCTTCGCCAAGATGCAGTGGTCCTCGCGCCTTCGTGACGCTCGGTATTCGGAGCCGGTCGTGGCTCCAGTGGCTTCGTTCACGATATACGTGAGTTCTAGCCGCAGGATTCATGTCCCCCTCGTGTGCACGATGTGGCGGCGCCATCCCGGGAATGTCGTTTTTTATCGTGCTTGTTTCACCGCGGCCGTCAGGCCATGTGACGAGAATGTGCTTATAGAGGGGTACCGGCAGATGACGCAGCCTCACCGGATCGTGGTAGGTTCATCGCTTCTACAACTATGCGCGCAGGCGTGCCTATGATTAGAGTGAAGCGGTAGATACAGTATATCCTTAACCTCTAGAGTTTTGTTTGCGCGATATGATGATCTTATTATTGTGTACATGTATGGATAGCGTTGTGTTATTTGTAAGTTAGAAAACATGGTTAGTTGGAAGGATAAGTGGGGGGCATGGAAAGTGTGAACCTTAGAGTTTTATACGTGGAGACCTTAGAGGCGAGGCCGCTTGAGTGGGTGATTTTACGGTTGGTCTTTGTCGATGTACTTGTTATGCGGGGAAATATTGTGGGATAATTATACATGGGTAGTGTGAGATGGAAGTGGTAGCTTTCATGACGTGAATTAGTAAGATTGTTCGGATCGGAACAAGAGTTGGCGTTTAGGGTCGGGTTGAGGGCCATTTGCGTCAACCCGCAGCTGATTGGTGGGGTCGGCGTGGTCCCGCCGTGGTAGGTCACGAGGTGCTAGACCCAAGTTTAGGTAACCATCGACGAGTATATCGTGAAGGCCGGAATGGCCTTAGAGTAAATTGAAGCTAGTGAGTTGTGAGATTAGAAATGATTCCTCGTTGGCTTGGATTTGAGTTTTGCGCACATGTTATATTCCGCCATTGGTGGCATGATCGGCTTTTGTAAGTATAGTAGTGAAGACTATACCGACACAAGTACGTTTGGAGACTTAGAATGAACATTCGACGAATGTTTCTAAGGGAAGAATGTTATACCCGTAGTTCCGTGGTATATAGGTGAGGATGTATGTGCGAGAATACGGCGTAAATTTTGGAAAGAAAGAAAGATGTGATTTTTCACGGAAAAGTTTCCGGTTTTGTGAAGAAAAAGGTTCGTTAACGGGAATTGGATTCCCGATTTGGTATTTAGACTTCGTGGAATATTAGAGAATTATGGAATTTTATTTAGGAATTGGTCACGTGGGCCCACGAGGAATTTACTGATTTGTGGGGCCCACTTTGTTTTGAGATTTTGGCCTTTATGGATATTTTCGGAAGATGAAATATTTTGGACGAATAGGAGGGCGACACGTGTCACCCCCCTAGGTGGCCTCATGGCCGAAATTTGCTAACAAGTGGCAAGACAAGTGGCCTTGTCTTGCTAGATATTTTATGTGGACAAGTGGCCAAGTCTTGCTAGATATTTTGTGTGGACAAGTGGCTTGTGGGACCCACACACACTTGTCCCCAATCTCAACCACACACTTGCCTTCATCCTAGCCCTTGGTTGTCCTATATATGCACCCTTAGTTGATGAAAACTTCCACACTTAACCATTTCAAGACAAGAAATTCCCTCCCTTCTCCCTTGACCTTGCTCTCGTTTTTGAGCCCATTTCTTGACATAAATTTGTCCAACAATTCTTAAACTCTCAAGTGTTCTTCCATAAGGTGTTAGGAAGATTGTGTACCAAGAGTTGGAAAAGATTTCACACCCCTAACCTATTGTTCATGCCTTGGCCGAAACTTACTAGTTGGAAACCCTAAGTGTTCTTCACTTTTTGGAGTTGGTTCTTGAAGAGAAGTTGGTTAGGAGCTTATGGGTTGCTTGTAGCGGATTGGAACGTAAAGATTTGGAGCTAAGACTTGCTTGGAGCGACATTAAGTTCTTGGATAATTTTGGGCTATTTGAGGTAGTAAACCTTAACCTCTTTGTGAATTGGTCATTATACATATATTATAAGTATATTATGGAGTATATAATATATGGAGTAAAGTTTGGAAGAGTTGGATCTTGTTAACTTGTTAAAAGAAAGGATTGCCGTTTGCCATTAAAATGGTAAAAACGTATCTTACTTGTGAAGAAGTAATTAACAAAGTAACTATAACTTATATTAAGATGGAATATAAGTTGGATGACTAATGAAGTAATTGGATAAGTAAAATGGACAAAGTTGGCCAAGGACCCCAACTTAAGGACAGTATTTACTTTGGACTGTATTTACTTTGGACTGTATTTACATTTCTGTTAAGGGGAAGATTGTTCAATCGCGTTCCGTTTGGGCGTGTGATCCCCTTTTTAATTATTGTATTATTCTGGCGTGATAGTAAACGCGTTACCGGTTGAGCGTAATCCTCTTTTACTTATTGTTATTATGGGCGTGATAGTAAACGCGTTACCGTTTGGGCGTGTAATCCCTTCTTTATGTTGTTTAATTATTCTTATATATATATATATAGTATATATATTACTGTTATTCGCCTTGGAAAAGATGGAAAAGTGAGTAAAAGCGGAAGTCTTTTGAATTTTCCGTAGAATTAGAGGGCTTTTTATTGGTATAAGTCTTCAATGGTGAGAAAGGTTTGATAAAAGTACTATGACCGTTTTAGGAGTGGAGTACTACGTGTGGCGTGATCTACTTGGCTTAAGGAGTAGCCGACGGGTTGAAGTACTTGGAGCGTTTTGCTATTCGTCGATAATCGTCGCGAGGTATGTGAACCTCTTCCTATCTTTTCTAGCATGATTGTTGTGAACTATGTAGTACGGTGAGCGCATGTGCTAAGTGATTTGGTTGGTTTAAAACATAGGGTGTTATAATAGTTTTGTGGGAAGTTAGTTATAACGACTTTATGTAGGTAAAAGAATGGTTTATTGATTATAGAAAGTTAAGAGACTTGATCTTGAAAGATAAGAGACTTGACTTATACACGACTTGATTTTGAAAGTTAAAAGACTTGATCTTGAATGATAAGAGACTTGACTTAGTTTGACTTGTTATGAATTTTGTTAAAATGTTGTAAAAACCTCATTCGCGAGTAATGAGTAGTTGGTTTTAAAAGAATAATGTTT
Source organism: Przewalskia tangutica (assembly GCA_029844215.1). Lineage (NCBI taxonomy): Eukaryota > Viridiplantae > Streptophyta > Magnoliopsida > Solanales > Solanaceae > Przewalskia > Przewalskia tangutica. The sequence continues at coordinate 109,957,514 of CM056721.1, forward strand.
CTTGATTTGGAAATGAGATTAAGTATCGAACAAACCATTGCGGCGTTAATAAAGGAAATGTATTGACTAATTGTTATTAAAACCAGTAGAAACCTCCATCCGCATAGAAGCTAAGATGAGACAAAATGATATTACATTTCTAGATCATGGTCGCTTTTATAAGATTGTAATAGACAAGAACAACCTACTCACACATAAGGCATATGTTTCTCAAATTTGTTTTAAAGGAGAATTATATTCTTAAGTGATTAAAACTATGAACTCTGAAACCTTTCGAAAATGAGAAACGCGAGCATTTGAAATTAGGCAAACTTGAGCGTTTGGAAAATAATGTGTTACTTGATTTTACAAGGGAAGTGTTTTGGTTTACTTAAAAGATAGTCACTCTATTTTATACTACGAACATTGTGTGACTTTTGTGAAAGAAACGTATCTTTTAAAAGAGTTAATGTATGTAATACTTTAGAATTCGTAACAGGATTTTGGCATAAAATGATAGTACCTTAAGTTGTGTGTAACTTGCCTATATTTGCGTGTGATAGCCTTGTTGTGCAAATCTTGTATTTTACTCGACTAGGTTCGTAGGATGAACAGAATGTATTTCACCCGACTACCGCGTTCATGGGATGAACCGGAATGTATTTCACTCGACTACCGCGTTCAGGATGAAGCGGGAATGTATTTCACTCGACTACGCGTTCATGGGATGAACCGGAATGTATTTCACTCATTCTGGCGTCCGTAGGATGGACCGGAAATGTATTCCATCCGACTACCGAGTTCGAGATGAACCGGAATGTATTCCACACGTTTCTATCGGGTCCATGAGATGGGCGAGACATGTATTATCGTATCACATGGTTTGTACCTAGGCTGGCGGTGAGGAAGGAGTTCCACGGCGTGAGGATGACTTTGAGGCGTGAGTCACGACTTGACATGACCGCTTTTATGTTATGGTGTAGTTTGGTTATCATACATGTCTCTGTTTTATATAGATTATGATTTCATTCTGATATTTTTTCGTTTCACATACTTGGTACTGTTATCGACCTCCTTGGGCTGCGTTCATGCCGCGGTAGAGGTACATCGGTTGTGGATCCTCACCATAGGATCACGATTCAACGTATTGGGAAGCCCGTTTCTTGAGGCTTATCTTTTGGTATGTTACCACAGTGCAGTAGGTTCTTGTACATTCAGGGGTATGGCGGGGCCCTGTCCGTCATAGTTGTTATCACTTCTTAAGTGCTGTAAATCTTGTTGTGGCAGAGTTTGTAAAAGGATAACTGCTCGGGTTTTTATGTATATATCTGAGAAGGCAAATTTTGGTTGGCCTGTTTATTTATCATGTCTCTTGTTTCATGTTTATGTTTTTATTTCCGCTGATTTTCTCTAATGTTGTATCACGAGGGTGCCCGGGGTAAGGCACCAGTCACGGGCCCCGGTTCGGGTCGTGACACATTTATAGGCTTCTAAATCAAGTGACTTCTTTCTTTAAAACTTTAAGCAATTTGTACCTTTAAAACAATTTTCCCTTCTTTATTTCAAATCATTTCTTTGCTTACATTACTGAAGAAAACCATTCTTTTAATCTTCCATAAAGTTGTTATAACCAACTTCCCATAAAGCCGTTATAACTCTTTATGTCTGAGACAAATTCATTCCTTTTATGACCAAGAAACTTATACTTTCAATTCAAATCACATAGCTTTCCAAATCAAGTATTCTATACTTTTAAATCAATTCATTTCTTCCTTTAAGAATCAAGTCTCATAACTTGAAAAATAAAGTCCCTTAACCTTTTAACAATTGAGGTCCATAGTCCTAAAACTTCATACGTAAATCCTTATAAATTAAGTAACATATACTTGGTGCGTTGTGAATAAGTTATACTTATTTATAACCATCTTAATCAAGTAGCCATGATCTAGAAAATGTAATACAATTTTGTCTTATCTTAGCTTCTATGCAGATGGAGAATTCTACTTGTTTTAACTTAATTAATTGTCATTACATTTTCCTTTATTAACGCTGCAATGGCTTGTTCGATACTTATTCTTATTCGTGCCGTAAATTAGCCAAGTCAACTTGGCTCCAAAATACCTCCTAACGACTCTTACCAACATCCCCCATAAGACTTGGTAAGAACTTAGGATAACTTATACATAACCTTTACGTAGAGTAAATCAACATACATACCTCTTAACTTCTAAGAGTAGAAGGAATCATGAAATAGTACTACATGTATATTCCATACATAGAATCATGTCAAAAGAAGGAAGAGGTTCACATACCTCGACGATTGTCGACAAGTAGCAAAATGCTCCAAAGTACATCAACCTTGAACTACTCCATTCTTCAAGTAGGATACGCTATACCTAGTACTTCAACCTATCATGGTCACAATGCGTCCATTAACCTCTTACTTCAAACGTAGAATATTCTAAGTGCTAAGTCGCCAAATTCTACGGAAAATCGGACAGCACTTCCTTTGTTTTTACTTACTTTGCCACCTTTTTCAAGGCCGAATACAATAACCAAACAGCCCCAATTGGCTCACAATTTCTATAAGGTACTCCAATACAAATAAAAACTAAATGTCCCCACCCCGATTGGCTCACAATTTAGAAAGTAGTCCAATACAAATGAAAAACAAACTAAAAGTCCAAATTCGCCACCTTGAGTTCAACCTTACCAATTCTTATCAAATTTCCATTTCAATCCAAATTGGTAGCATAACACGATATCAAGTCGTATTTGATTATAATAACCATAATCTTTAAGTAAGTAACATCGACGATTTTTGTAACGACTAAATTGTAATCCAACTTAACATGGCTTACATACATTTCGAATTTTCCAAGGCTACAATCAATCCATAATCCTTATAAACTTCAACACATATACTACATACTAGCAACATGTAAAGCTAACAACAAAATAAATAATCTTGTAACACTTTCAAAGAACAAGATTATACCTCGACGATTCTTAATCCAAATTCCAATCCAAAGTCGCTCCTTAGTAGTTTAGAACCTCTCCAAGACACTTCAATCCGCTTGTTGAGACCCTAGAACAACACCAACAATTATCCTTCAAATCCCCAAACAAAACCTAGAAAGACCATTAGGTTTTCACTTTGCGACTAACCCAGAAAACTCTCTTTTCCGGATTTTTCTATTGAGATATGCTTACACTACCCTCAAGAACCTTGGTTTAAAGTGGGGAATCAAAAGAACAAGGAACAAATTTTCTCTTCTTTTCCTTAGTGGAACGAGAGCTCCCATGGAGTGGTCTTAAATTTTGCAATTTTTCTAAGTGTAAAACTCTCCTCTACTAGTAGTAATAAATAAAGCACCTAGGAGGTTATGATATAAACACATGGATGGCTTAGATGTAGTCTTACATTAAAAATCAAGACTTATTGACCCTTGACTAGTCAACATTCTCATGCTACACATGCTTGCAAGACTAAGGTCCATGACCCTCTTGCCTTGCATTTTCGACCAAGGCATCACATAAGGGGGGGTGACACGTGTCGCCCTCCCATTCGTTACAATAACACAATTTCCGACAATTCCATAATATCCGATAAATTTTACAAGTCTCAAATCTTAACACTTGCGGGTTCTTACTTACGTTCTTACACACGTATCACGTAAATACTGGTGTAACATTCTTCCCCTTAGAAACATTCGTCCTCGAATGTTCTTTCGAGTCAATCTTTATAATTAGCGACATAGTTTCCTTTCACAACCCGACATACTAATAATGCCACACATGGCCCTAATACCTCGCACATCAGTCCATCATAAGCCCAAAAGAGATTACCTTTTCGTACTTCCAACTCCTTCTAACATACACACATAACTTCCATACCAATTTTCGGCCTCTAATCTTTGGAATCACTCTATAAAACAAAATAAGGCCATTTCCACGACGACTGGTTAGGTGGAACGTGTCCACGAACCCGTAAAACAACTAACTAGACTTGGGCCTTGCGCCCTCGTGACCCTGTCACGTAGCGGAACTACTACCAACTGATCCCACTCCATTCCAGGCCATGGGGAGACCCGCAACAGGTCCTCAACCCGACTCAACGTCGCACTTAACTCTTATTCTTGGTCTATAATAAATCTTATTGCCAGAGAAAGCCTTATATACCTAAGGTCTCGGCAGTAATCAATATTCTTAGGCTCGCAATTTCCATGCTCCAAGCCTACCTTATCAATCCCCCAGTAAACGGGTACAAAACTTCTCATAAAACCATAACCATGTTGTCTCGATCACAACAACCGTTACTTACTCTATACGGACCTCATCCGTACAATTCTCTTAAGCCTACTACGCAGCTTAATCTATTAACATGACATTCCGTTAGGTTCCTTAATATGGCTTCTTAAGGGTTCACTACCCTATCAGACAGCTCATCCTTTCCCAATTATCTCGAAATAAAACACAAAACCTTGGCGAAAATTCATTTACTATTCCATGCCTTCCCGGTATCTAGTTAGTCTTTACCAATTCCTGGTAAATCTAAAATTATTCTAGGCAACACGTGTCTGACCCTCATACATAACTCCGTATAGATGTATGTCACAATACCAACTATACTATAATCATTACCAACCTGGATACGCAATCCACATAGTCATTCCTGGGTCACTGCTGCCTTTCTCGTAGCTGCAATCAACATAACTCGTTAGGAGGGACGACCACAACAACACGCCTCTATCGCACGATCTCGAGTGAGAAGAATGGAAACCAATCCTAAATGTCCTGCGGCCTCACGATTATAGATGTGGTGCACAACACACCGATAATCAAGACTCTACTAGACACGATGCGTAGACACTTTTCGAGGACTAAGCGCTCGATACCACTTTTGTCACGACCCGACCGGGATGCGGGTGCCCTACACGGGCACCGCTACGAGTAAACATCGAGAGAAAATCAGCGGAACATACATGAAACTTATAAAATAAAAACAACGATAATAAAACAACGGAGTTAGCCGATAGGGCTACCTTCGCGACGCATACATAAACGAAGCGATTGCCTCGCTTTCCTTTACAAACCGACCCACAAAATGTGACTACGGACCTCAGAGTGTTAACATAACCATGTGGCGGGACAAGGCCCGCGTACCCCTGAATATACATAGCCATGACAACTCCGGAACCTTGGAGCCATCTCGAAATGCTGAACCGGGATCCTAAGCTCGCGGATCCATAACTGTGTACCTAAACCTGCGGACATGACGCGGCCCAGAAGAAGTCGATCACAACAGTACGAATATGGAGCAGAAAATAACGTCTGATGCAGATCATAACTGTACAAAAGAATGACAAAGACAAGTATAAAAATACATACCAGATTCTGCCGTGTCATTACCACTTATGAACTTAATTTCACATCAATATCTTTTTCCATTCCATTAAGAGTTATAGCCATATCTTACGTACTTACTTAGGAGAAGTCATTAAGTTCATTTCTGTCTAACTTACTTATCTTTCATAACATAGTCCGGCCCACTACGGAGGGACACATATACTACCCGGCCCAAACTGGGACGCGATCGATCACGCGATATCAAAGCATGCGTGGAATCCCCATCACCGCCGGCGGCTAAAAGTGTAAAACATAACCATGGGTCTCACGCCCGTAAAATCAATCAAAATAGGTGGTATAACGTGCGGGGCTTGCCTCATTTATACTCTTACCACGGAGAAGGTGGTAAGCGGGGTATAACGTCTTGGGGCTTGCCCGCCATTTATACTCTTACCTGGAGAAGGTGGTATAACGTCTTGGGGCTTGCCTCATTTATACTCTTACCCTACCTCGGGGTCGTCAAATAACACATAAAGCGGGTGAGTGCGTCTGGGATTTACCCTCACTTATACTCTTACCTGAGAAGGTGGTATAACGTCTTGGGGCTTGCCTCATTTATACTCTTACCCTAACTCAATGGCCATCATACATAACATAAGCCCTATCGACTTATCATACATAACATAAGCACCACTTTACCATACATAACATAAGCCTACCGACTTATCATACATAACATAAGCCTACCGAACTTATCATACATAACATAAGCACTACCGACTTATCATACATAATATAAGCAAATTAAGAAATCCCCTAACTTCTTATTAGCTTGTTCATATACACTCTCATTTTTGTTTACTTAAGGCACTAACATGTCATTATAAAATCCGGGAATTTAACCCAACGTACTACGTGCCTCTACTCCTTTAAAAATGATTCTCTTTCAAATAAAACTTCCAAGATACTAATAATCGTAGTATCAAGTCAAAATTACTTTTCAAGACAAGTCACAATACCTTTAGAAATACATTTATAGGCTTCTAAATCAAGTGACTTCTTTCTTTAAAACTTTAAGCAATTTGTACCTTTAAAACAATTTGCCCTTCTTTATTTCAAATCATTTCTTTGCTTACATTACTGAAGAAAACCATTCTTTTAATCTTCCATAAAGTTGTTATAACCAACTTCCCATAAAGCCGTTATAACTCTTTATGTACGAGACAAATTCATTCATTTTATGACCAAGAAACTTATACTTTCAATTCAAATCACATATCTTTCCAAATCAAGTATTCTATACTTTTAAATCAATTCATTTCTTCCTTTAAGAATCAAGTCTCATAAATTGAAAAATAAAGTCCCTTAACCTTTTAACAATTGAGGTCCATAGTCTTAAAACTTCATACGTAAATCCTTATAAATTAAGTAACATATACTTGGTGCGTTGTGAATAAGTTATACTTATTTATAACCATCTTAATCAAGTAGCCATGATCTAGAAAATGTAATACAATTTTGTCTTATCTTAGCTTCTACATGCGGATGGAGAATTCTACTTGTTTTAACTTAATTAATTGTCATTACATTTTCCTTTATTAACGCTGCAATGGCTTGTTCGATACTTATTCTTATTAGTAAATTAGCCAAGTCAACTTGGCTCCAAAATACCTCTAACGACTCTTACCAACATCCCCCATAAGACTTGGTAAGAACTTAGGATAACTTATACATAACCTTTACGTAGAGTAAATCAACATACATACCTCTTAACTTCTAAGAGTAGAAGGAATCATGAAATAGTACTACATGTATATTCCATACATAGAATCATGTCAAAAGAAGGAAGAGGTTCACATACCTCGCGACGATTGTCGACAAGTAGCAAAATGCTCCAAAGTACATCAACCTTGAGCTACTCCATTCTTCAAGTAGGATACGCTATACCTAGTACTTCAACCTATCATGGTCACAATGCGTCCATTAACCTCTTACTTCAAACGTAGAATATTCTAAGTGCTAAGTCGCCAAATTCTACGGAAAATCGGACAGCACTTCCTTTGTTTTTACTTACTTTGCCACCTTTTTCAAGGCGAATACAATAACCAAACAGCCCCAATTGGCTCACAATTTCTATAAGGTACTCCAATACAAATAAAAACTAAATGACCCAATTGGCTCACAATTTAGAAAGTAGTCCAATACAAATGAAAAACAAACTAAAAGTCCAAATTCGCCACCTTGAGTTCAACCTTACCAATTCTTATCAAATTTCCATTTCAATCCAAATTGGTAGCATAACACGATATCAAGTCGTATTTGATTATAATAACCATAATCTTTAAGTAAGTAACATGCGACGATTTTTGTAACGACTAAATTGTAATCCAACTTAACATGGCTTACATACATTTGAATTTTCAAGGCTACAATCAATCCATAATCCTTATAAACTTCAACATATACTACATACTAGCAACAAGTAAAGCTAACAACAATATAAATAATCTTGTAACACTTTCAAAGAACAAGATTATACCTCAACGATTCTTAATCCAAATTCCAATCCGAAGTCGCTCCTTAGTAGTTTAGAACCTCTCCAAGACACTTCAATCCGCTTGTTGAGACCCTTAGAACAACACCAACAATTATCCTTCAAATCCCCAAACAAAACCTAGAAAGACCATTAGGTTTTCACTTTGCGACTAACAGAAAACTCTCTTTTTCCGGGATTTTTCTATTGAGATATGCTTACACTACCCTCAAGAACCTTGGTTTAAAGTGGGAATCAAAAGAACAAGGAACAAATTTTCTCTTCTTTTCCTTAGTGGAACAGAGAGCTCCCATGGAGTGGTCTTAAATTTTTGCAATTTTTCTAAGTGTAAAACTCTCCCTCTACTAGTAGTAATATATAAAGCACCTAGGAGGGTTATGATATAAACACATGGATGGCTTAGATGTAGTCTTACATTAAAAATCAAGACTTATTGACCCCTTGACTAGTCAACATTCTCATGCTACACATGCTTGCAAGACTAAGGTCCAATGACCCTCTTGCCCTTGCATTTTTCGACCAAGGCATCACATAAGGGGGGGTGACACGTGTCGCCCTCCCATTCGTTACAATAACACAATTTCCGACAATTCCATAATATCCGATAAATTTTACAAGTCTCAAATCTTAACACTTGCGGGTTCTTACTTACGTTCTTACACTATGTCCTGTAAATACGGGGTGTAACAATTTTAGTGTATGGATATTTTGAGATTATTTCTGTAGAAATAAAGTACTCAGTTCATTATTCTCTCTGACCTTTTTTTTGTTGGACCAGTTGAAAATAGGCATGTCTAGATCACATTATATGTAATTTTCACGGCATTCACCCATGCTTGATCTATGTCATTTGGTTATGTTGGTTTACGTGATCAAGGAAGGTTGAATTATGATGTTAATGTAACGAAAGTTGCCTTAATTTTATGCTGACATGATTGATAGATGAGATTGTATAGAAGCACTTCAATTTTGTCATGCCCCGAACCATGGCCAGGGTGAAACACGACACTTGGTGCCCAACTGCATGTGACTTAGAAAAACACATGGATTGTTTGTCAATATGGGCATCAAAATCATGAAATAGTAATGATAATGAAATATGTAAAAATTAGATACTGAAAATAGTCTGAAATATCATAGCGGAAATATCTGAGTAAAACATGATAAGTCTGAAAACTAATATTATCATACCATGCTAACTAGACTAGTCTATAAAACCTCTGAAACATGAGTTTGCAAAACTATTTACCTGGACAAGGCCCTGGCATACCTCTACTTATAATTCATAATCATAAGATAGTTAAACTGACACCCCAAATGAGATGGGGCACACCAAATAGCAGATAGTGAAGCAATCCTATTGAGCAGATCAGTCTCCCTGAAATTCAGCACCTACATTGTGAAGTACATTCCTCATACAAAGGGACGTTAGTATATTTGAATTGTAACGTATGTAAAGCAACTGAAATAATAAGTGGCACATGACATAGTAGGAACATGAAACTGAAACTAAACATGAACATGAATATAATAACATGTGTAAAATTTATAGACTTTATATATGTATATCTATGGAAGAGCATTAAAATCGGCATGAAGTGTGGACGTGGAGTCTAATTTTTTCCCGATCAACTAAGTCATTTCGTACTTTGCCGGAGTACGAGACATGAGCATGAACATGATGGATCCAAAAATCTCACAAGGGGTAATAAAAGGGTATCATCCTCTGGCGGAGCGACCCTTATTGTCACGACCCGACCCCGGGCCCGCGACTGGTGTCCTCCCTGGGTACCCTTACAGGTAAACATCAGAGAATACCAGCGGAATATAAATAAACTTCATAGACACGCGTCAATGTGAAACAAGAAACAGGCTAGCCGATAAGGTCACCTTTCTGTATATATATATACATAAACAAAAGAGCTACATCTATTACAAGTCTAACCCACATACATGACTACAAACCTCTAAGAGTTTGGACCCTATCTATGACGGGACAGGGCCCCGCCATACCCCTAAAATATACATAAATCTACAACAACAGGGATCCGTACCAAAAGATAAGCCTCCGGAGTAATGGAGCTTCCCAAAAGCTGAATAGTGATCCTAAGAGTGAGGATCATCAACCTGTTTACCTCTACCTGCGGCATGAACGCAGCCCCCCCAGGAAAGGGGGTCAGTACAAAATATGTACCAAGTATGTGAAACTGAAAGTACTGTAATGAAATCATATAGTCTAAAATAAAGCTGGAGACATGTATGATAATCAAATTAACAGTACATTGTGCCTTATTAATAATGAGAGTAAATAAGAGTAAACTTTACCGTTTAAAAATAGGAAGTTTATGATCAAATTAGGGCCACCCGCCCGTAGCATCATTATGCAATCCTACTCCTGAGACTATTTCACCCGCATAGGTCTTGTGGACCCGCATAGGGCAATTTGCCCAGCATGGGACTATTTCACCCGCATAGGACTATTTCACCCGCATGGACCCTGTGGGCCCGCAATGAGTATATATGTCATACTCGCATCGTGGGGAGCAAATCCACGAAATGCAAAATGCAAAATGATCCGGGGATTGACCCCGCAAAAAATAATATAACACTAGCACTAACGGCCATCATGAACAATATATTCAAGTTAGCAATCTTTAACTCTCATTAATTAAACTTTAGGCACTATCATGTAAAAATCCGGGAATATAACCCCAAAGTACTACGTACTTCTATTCTTTTAAAAAGAACCATTTTCATATAAAAATCACAATATACTAACACCCGTAGTATCAAGGCATGTCTACTTTTCAAATCAAGTTAACCACTCTTTTAACTTCCCATAAAGTCATTATAACTAACTTCCCATAAAGCCATTATAACAACTTTATGCTTTAGAAAACTAAGGCATCTATCCTTTTAAACCAAGTGAGTTTAACTCTCCAACTCAACTAAGCTTGTACATTTTAAATCAAATCAGTGGTACCAAAATGAAATTGGATTCATTTAAAACATGTACGTCAACCGTACTATACATTTACAAAACTCATGCTCAAGAAGATAGGGAAATTTCCACATACCTCTTCGGCTTAATCCACTCGCTAAGTTGAATACGCCGCACGTAGAATGTCAACCTATAATGACCATAATATGTCTATCAACTTCTAGCTTTATAATGTAGAATAATACTAAGTATAAGGTCTCTTATTCTACGGAAAATTGGGCAGCACTTCCCCTGTTTCTACGTACTTTTCTACCTTTTTTAAGGCCCGAAATCAATAACCAATACGCCACATTTAAGGCACAACCAATCAGCTAACCAAAGGGGATTACACGTCTAGCTGGACGTGTAAAATTCTGCCCCACAATTCATATATAACTAGTCCATTAATTAGTACATTTTTAATCAACACACTTAGGTGTTCTTGGCCACAATCAAACAACATTACAACATATAGTCCTTTTTCAATTCTTTAATCCAAGTCGTTACTCCAATATGTTATATATGTCATAACAATTATAACAACTATATTCCCTTTCTTGTATAACATGTAACGATTATAACTGACAACCAAATTGATTAACAAATTCAATGGCTAACATGCCATGTCTCGGTTTTAACCCTCCAAATATCCTAACACTTATTAATCTTCATTCCTTATATCACAAGTTCATTTATACACTACTATTACATGTAATCTTCAATTACATTTGGAAGACAAAGATCTTTAACTCAATAAGCCCAAAATATTCCAAGATTAAAAGTCGAGCCATAGCAACTTTAGCTCCTCTTCTCCACGTTCCAATCCACAATAAACGACCCTTAGAAGCTCATAACCAACTTCTCTTCAAGTTTCACCACAAAAGTTCAAGAACACCTTAGGGTTTCAAGGTGTGACTAACGGATTAACGTAGTATTTCCGGGGTTTAAGGGGTTGGTTATGCTTAGTATACCACTAGGGATCTTTAGTTTGAATATGGGGATTTATCAACAAGTATTAAAGAAATTTTATGTTCTTAGTGGAGCTTGGCCGAGAGCCTCTTGGCTTTGGAAAATATTTTCTTGAATTTTCACTAAGTGTTGAAGTCTTGCTACTACTATGTAGATATATAATGAAATCAAGGGTGGAGATTAAAACAAATGTGTGGCCAATATTGTGATGAACAAATATCTAGAGTCAACTTGGCCACTTGGCCATGTCATTTTCGCCCAACATGAGCCATGTGGGGGTGGCACGTGTCACCCTCCTATTGGTAAAAAATATTTTATCTCCCCAAAATCTCAATAATTGGTCAAAATATCAAAAACCTTGTGGGCCCCACAAAATCGTAAAATTTCATGGGTGGGCCCCACATGACCAAATCTGAAAATAAAATTCCATAATTTCAATAAATTTTATAAGTCTCAAATACCAAATTTCATAACCAAATTCCAATTATTAAACATTTTTCCTTCACGAGGTTCGAAATATTTTCCGTAGGAAAAAGTAATCTTTCTTTCGTTTCAATTTTAAAGTCTAAATTTCTCACCGTACGTTCTCTTACACGTGTCCTGGAACTACAGGGTGTAACACTTATCCTACGTTGGCATACGTAGTTTTAGGTTGTCTGAGCCTTCTCGGTCATCTGTGCAACTCCCAAAATATGTACTTGAAAATAGTTGGCTTGGATGCCCATGAATTACATGAAATAACTTGAAATCATAACTTGTAAATTTATTAATTTAGCATGTGAAGAAATACATAATGTAACTTGTATAAATCATGAGAAACATATATGACTTCATGAAACTAAGTGATAATGATCATAACTTGCATTTAAGAACTCATGAAAATCGAGACATGGGTTTATCGATTACGGACAGGTTCATGAAAATCAAAATGACATATCATGAATATAATAAACGACAAAATGATACATATATAATTAAACATGAATATAAGATTATTATGAACTTGAGCAAAAACCCCATGTCTGAAGAACTCTAGCTTCATTGATTACATGTGGCGGGGAAGAACAATGATGTCTCTACATGGATAGAAGCTCTACATACCTTAATCGCTCCAATACATGTGTTAAAAATCTAAACTTGGAAGGATGATCCCAAAGTTTGAACCTTGAAACCTTAGGATGAGTTTATCTTTAAAACAGTAGGTTAAGAACATTGGATTCTACTTAGAATTCATTAGGATTATGTTAGAATCACATAGAATCGCGTAAAAAATACTTACCTTGGTGTAGGAGATGATTGGGAAGAGAACCTTTGTTCTAGGGTTTAAGGATATGAAAAACTTATTTTGAAACTAAGTCTGTGTATTTATACAGTTTGCTGTTGGAGGGATTTGATGGCCAATTCGACGGACCGTCAAATATTATACGGTCTGGATTGGGACCTTCAAATCATGTACGGTCCGTATAATCGGATCATCGAATTAACTAAATTAATTTGCCACTTTCTAGAGAGGCTTCAGACGGTCATAAAGGACGGATCGTCAAATATTGTACGGTCCGTAAAAATCAACTGGGTTTCGTCAACTTCAAAATGAAATCGACAGTTCACTTCGACGGACCGTAAATAATTCTATGATCTGTTTAATGCGGCGTCAAATTCCATCTGCAGAACTGAAACTAGTTTTCAACTTTAAACTCCCATTTTGATTTCTTAAACCTCTGAATTATATACATGGCTTAGCTTGAAGGTACGGGGTGTTACAAGTTTATGATAGCATATATTTTGAGCTCATAAGGTGACATACAATTATAAGGGCATGAGTATGTATATATATGTCGTCCAAGTGGGAGATTGTAAGAATATATGAACTTCACACACACGTGTGAATTTCATATATTCTTACAATCTCCCACTTGGACGACATATATATACAATTATAAGGGCATGTGTATGTATATATATGTCGTCCAAGTGGGAGATTGTAAGAATATATGAACTTCACACACACACACACACATATATATATATATATATATATTAATTATTATCATTAAAGGGTTGGCCCAGATTAAATGTGATCTGATAAGGTTAAAGTTATATGAGCCTAATTAGACACCTTGTGAAGTATGAGATTTTTATGTATAGATACCGGGTGTAATTCTAATTTATTGATGTGCTAAAATAGAATTACATAATTATATTTAATTATAAGATGGGGTTATGATCCCCAAATCAGACATAGGTTTTTTCTTACTGACATGCCAGTGAAAGAGACAACGGCTCACGTCTAGGTTTGGAAGACCAAAATCGTGAGATTGAAGAACATAAACATTGTTATGAATTTAGGTACGCGTATGTATCTAGTTTTTACATTATCGATGTTTTGACATGATAGTTCTTGAAAAAAAATAAAGATTTCATCTTAAAGCTTGGTTCTAACCATGTCGTGAATGTATTCAAGTACATTGCCGTACATCTCCTTTCTTGCCTTTAAATCTGATCTAAATTTATATGGGTAGAATTATGTGATGATGAGGATGTTCACACTACAAACACATCAAATAGTACTGGAACAGTAAAGGAATAGTTACCCATCAATTTTGGATTCTAGTGATACGTTAGAATTTACTAGCTACTGCCAGTTACAAATATATTTTTGCAAAACTTCTTAAATGAGGTCAAAATTTAAGTAGTAAATTGAAACTTTTTATTTGTGCAAATCATCCTTTGCAAGATATCCATCACAAACAAACAAAAAGATCTGGTATTCCTGCACATTAGTCTATGGAAAACATACACATATACAACATTTTGTCAGAACTGGACCAGGTTAGACAAACTTTCAAGGTTTTAACCAATAGCCCACCAACCAAAGCTGGAACTAATCAGGTCGGTTGTCCAAGGGGTTGAGAGCTTTTGGTTCCGGGCACTTCCTATCGCGGCCACTATTATCAACAAGGTACGGTCTGCTTGTATTCAGTTCTTATGGGGAGGGAAACCACCAAGAGTTGCTTGGGATATCATTTGCTTGCCTCAAACTGAAGGTGGCTTGGGTCTAATGAACATCAAGGAATGGAATCATGCATTGCTATCCAGGACTATTTGGCAAACTCACACGGATGCTGATTCTCTATGGGTCCAATGGATCAATAGCCACTATTTGAGAGGTATTATAATTTGGGACTATGAAGTACGTCCTAGGGACTCCCCCTTATTCAAAAGGATTTGTGGGATTCGCGACAAATTTGTTTCTATCTTTGGTAGACATGGTGATGCTATTGACGGCTTTACAAAGTGTTGTGCCAACGGTAAATTTGATTCAAGCCTCGTGTATAATATCTTGCGCACTCCGCAAGTTAAAAAGCCTTGGATGTCACAAATTTGGAAAGGCTTCATTCCTCCCAAATTCTCTTTTACTGTGTGGCTAAATTGCAGAAAGCGGTTAGCTACAATGGATACTCTATCATATCTCAACTTGGAGGATAAATCTTGCGGGTTCTGCAAGCAAGCTAATGAAACAAGGGAACACCTCTTCTTTACTTGCCCTACACACATGATTTGGAAGAGCATAAAAGATTGGTTGGGTATTAGAAGAGAGATGACAATGTTGAAAGCTCCTTAAGTGGATTAAGAAAGATCACCGGGACAAGCATCCGAGCCAAAGCTATTTTGCTTACTTTTTGCATAGTGGTCTATGAGATTTGGAGGGCAAGAAACACATTGCTCTTTGAAGGCACAAGCTTTCCGGCAGAAGAGGTCATTGCAAGAATCAAAACAACATCTTATATAGTTCTCTATGATTTGATCCCCTCTTGTAATGGCACCATTTGAGTGACCACCCCTCCCCTCCCTCTATTCTTGTTTACATTACGTTGAGGCTTGAGATACCTCAACGACTGATTGTAGCCACTTTCTTTTCGTTATTAGTAATAATATTTGCATTTACCTAAAAAAAAAAAAAAAAAAAACTCTGTCTTATTACTAACTTTCATTTTAGAAATTTATATGAAAAACGCTCTAGCTTCTCTCTCCTAAAACTTCAAGGCTTAACGAAGTCACAAGAGCGAATCTCTTGGCTTGGATTCATCCAAGTGCTTTGTTTATGTTCTTTTATCTAAGGAGGGGGATACATTTCACGTTGGATATCACTAAATTTCTTCTTGTTCGTGTGAGTTTTATCAAAAAGTATCGGATGAGTTAAAGAATTGGACGTTCACGTGCTCTTCTTCTCCTTTTTTTTGGTTATATACGGCGTTTTTGAGACTTGTTCCATCTCTCATTTACTTCACCGTGTGCATTTATGAAGAGAAGTTAATGTCCTCACTTCCATAAATGAAGAGCATTTAAGGTTTTTGGAGTTATACCATTTATTGAAGTTCTTCTCCCACACTTTCTTTCAATATATACATATCTCTCTCGGGCCTTGATAAAAGATCCATATCTCCCCCCCCCCCCCACGGCGGTTGAGAAAGCTCAAGAAACACATCTCAACAAGTAGCACAAGAATCACCTTTCCACACTTAGAACTCCTCGGCGCAAGCTCTATCCAAGAGGACTTTGCAAAAGACGGGCCATAATAGAGTAAATACCTCACTCAATCAGGTGTATCTCTCCCTTAAATCCTCTGTTTTTCAGTAATATTGTGATTTAGGTGTCTTGAGTTCACCGGATTGACGTATCTCTTGCTAGTTCATGCTTTGTTTTTCCCCCTTGCGATTTGCGTTCTTGGAGTTCATACGGGTGTTGTGTGGTGGTTTTGTTACACCGCGTAATTTCAGGACATATTTAAGAGAATGTACGTAAGGAATCAAGACTTAAAAATTTGAACGAAAGAAAGAATTGTTTTCCAAAGGAGAATCTTCCGAACCTCGGGAAGGAAAAATGTTTGTCAGTAAGAATTGGGTTCTCGGAATTATTATTTGAGACTGATGGAATATTATTTTCGGATTTGGACACGTATGGCCCACCCGGAAAATTTTACATTTTGTGGGGCCCACGAGGTTTTCGATATTTTGACGAATTATGGAAATTTCGGGAAATGAAATATTTTAGACCAATAGGAGGGCGACACGTGTCACCCTCCACATGGCTTGGTCGAAATTGATCTAGAGGAAATGGTCAAGTCTTGAAAGCCCATGGCTTGAGATATTTGACTAAGTCAAATAGCCAACTTGGCACAAGATATTTGATTCACATTAATCTTGACCACACAAGTGTTTTAATCCAAACCCTTGGCTTCATTATTTAACTAAACACTAGTGCAAGACTAGTTTCTACACTTGGTAAATTTTTCAAGAACTTTTAGTGCTCAAGAAAGAGCTCTCGGCTAAGGGCCCTTTTCCCACTCAAAAAAATTTGTTTATTGTTCACAATTCACAATACTTAAATCCAAGATCCCTAAAGGTATTCTAAGGATATCCCAACACAAAAATCCCGGAAAAACTACGTTTTTACGTTAGTCGCAAGATGAAAACCTAAGGTGTTCTTCAACTTTGAAGTTGGAAATGAAGAGAAGTTGTTTATGAACTTCTAAGGGTTGCTTGGAGTGGATTGGAATGTCAAGAAGAGGAACAAAAGTTGCTAAGGATCGACTTTGAATCTTGGATTAGATTTGGGCTTATTGAGGTAATAATCTTCGTCTTACTATTGTAATTGAAGATTCCATGTTATGATAAGTTAGAAATAATCATGTGATATATATTATGAAGATTGATAAATGTTATGAAATTTGGAAGCTTAAATCCGATATTGACATGTTAGCCATTAAAATTGGAAATCAATTTGGTCGATAGTTATAATCGTCGCATGTTGTATAAGAAAGGGATTTTAGTTGTTATAATTGATTGTGACTATATAACATGTTAGAATAACAACTTGGATTGAAAAGTAAATGGAAAAGAATAGATGTTGTTGTTGTCCTTGTGATTGCCGAAATGGCTCAAAGTTATTGGACGGTTTTACTTTTATTGTGCGGCATAATTTTATACGTCATGTTAGACGTATAATCCCCTTTTAATTTTTGTTGCGCCTTAAATATGGCATGTTGGTTATTGATTTTTCGGGCCTTGAAAAAGGTGGAAAAGTACTTAGAAACAAAGGAAGTGCTGCTCAATTTTCCGTAAAATAAGAGACTTTACACTTAGTAATATTCTACCTTAGAAAGGCTAGGAATTAATAGACGTATTATGGTCCTTATAGGTTGAAGTACTACGTATAGCGTATTCTACTTGAAGGGTGGAATAGCTATCAAGGTTGAAGTACTTTGGAGCATTTTGTTACTTGTCGATAGTCGTCGCGAGGTATGTGAACCTCTTCTTTATTTTGGCATGATCCTACGTATGAAATGGCCATGTGATATTTATTCATGGTTCCTTCTACTCTTAGAAGTTAAGAAGTATCCACGTTGTTGATTCTAAGTTAAAGGTATATCTAAGTTATCTTAAGTCCTTACCAAGTCTTATGGGAGATGTTGGTAAGAATGGTTAGGAAGTTATGAGGTTTGATTTAAAGCTATGTGCCTTGATTTATATAAAGTAAGTAAGTTGATTTTATATTTAAAAATGACTTGAATTTATAATTGAAAAGGGACTTGTTTTTATAAGTGGAAGTTATATGATTTTAAAGAGTATATGATACGAGGTTTTAAGACTATAAGCCTTGATTTTATAAGTGGAAATGAATTGATTTAAAAAACATGGCATCTTAATTTATTTCAAAAGTTAAGAAGATTGATTTCAAAAGAGTATGTGACTTGAGTTTTCAAAAGAAAGGAGTTTTATGATTCTTTTTAAGTATGTATGTACGTAGTACTTTTGGGTTTAGTTTTTCCAATGTGATAAGAAATAAAAGTGTCTTAAGTTCTCTAAAATGAAAGGTTGTTATAATAGCTTTATGGGAAGTTGTTATAACGACTTAAGAAGAAGTGAAAGGGTGGTTTAAAATGTTATGTAAGGAAAATCACCGAGGCCCCACATGGGCGGATTATGCTACATGATTCCACGATGGCAAAGGCCCCGGGCGGGTCGGTTATGCTACATGATTCCACAGTACACCGAGCCCCACAGGCGGGCCAGATTATGTACATGATTCCACAGTACACCGAGCACCACAGGCGGGCCGGATTATGCTACATGATTCCACAGTACACCGAGCCCCACAGGCGGTCCAGATTATGCTAAATGATTCCACAGTACATCGAGCCCCACAGGCGGGCCGGATTATGCTATATGATTCCACAGTACACCAAGCCCCACAGGCGGGCCGGATTATGCTACATGATTCCACAGTACACCGAGCCCCACAGGTGGGCCGGATTATGCCACATGATTCATCAGTACACCGTGTCTCGCAAATGGGTCGGGTTATGTTATCACGTATGGATAATCAAAGTAAGCTCCCAAATAAGAAGTCCCTCCATAAAGGGCCGGATTATGTTATGTAAGATATGTAAGTTATGTGGAAAAACTTGATCGAATTCTTAAGTATGTAAGAATATGATGTTAATTCTTATTGAAAGAAGGAAAAGAATGATTAATGTACGATTGATTTCATGAGTTAAAATGGCACGGTAGGATCTGGTATTTTAATTTTTACACTTGCCCCTGTCATTCTTTTATACAGTTATGATTTGGTTACTGTACCTTATTTCCGTTCCATACTCGGTACCTGTTGTACTGACCCCTTCGGGGGGCTGCGTTCATGCCCGCAGGTGTTAGGTACACAGGTTGGTGATCCTTGCTCTTAGGATCTCTGTTCAGTTTTTGGGAAAAAACTCCATTACTCCGGAGGCTTATCTTTGGTTCAGATCCCTGGTATTGTCAGTTATTGTACATTCAGGGGTATGGCGGAGCCCTGTCCCGTCACAGTTGTTATGTCAATACTCTTAGAGGTCTGTAGTCATATCTTGTGGGTCATCTTGTAAAAGAAAAAGGATGTAACTGCTTTTGGCTTTGTATATATATATATATATATATATGTCTAGGGAGATAGCCTTATAGGATAGCCTGTTGTTTATTTTCCTATTAA
This sequence comes from Przewalskia tangutica, assembly GCA_029844215.1. Taxonomy (NCBI): domain Eukaryota; kingdom Viridiplantae; phylum Streptophyta; class Magnoliopsida; order Solanales; family Solanaceae; genus Przewalskia; species Przewalskia tangutica. The sequence continues at coordinate 109,977,370 of CM056721.1, forward strand.
TGTACGTTATTAGTTTCATGTATATTCCGCTGACTTTCTCTGATGTATACCTGTAAGGGTGCCCAGGTAGTGCACCAGTCGCAGGCCCGAGGTCGGGTCGTGACAGTTTTAGCTCCTGAGGTGTTTTTAGTTGTTTTTGCTGAGTGTTTTAGCATTATTGTTGTTCTTGTCTCATCCTTGATTACCCCGTAATATCCCGTTTATTCGTGTATCTCGAGCTTGTTTGCTCGTATGATTCTTGTGTTACGGGTGGTTTGCTGGGTGGGAAGTGCCTCTATTAAGGCTAATTATATGCATTATGACCTTGTTAACTTACAACTTGAGTGTTATTAGATTATTCTTAACGTTTTATCATAATCCCATATCGTCTTATTGATTAGCGTCTTTGAAGAGTATCGAATATTGTCTTGCTTGTTCTTCGTGTTCTTAGCAAGATTGTTCTAATTGTTATTGTTATACCCCGTATTTCCAGAGTATGTACGTAAGGACGTACGTAGAAAATTTTGAAGCTTAAAGTAGGCTTGGCCGATTTTATTTTGTGCACAACACCCGGTTAGAGTCATTTTTCGACGAAACGTTTTACATAACTTGCGAAGGGAAAATTCCGGCTATGTCATTTTTAATTTTTTCGGATTTTTCCGAGAGACGAAACATTTTGGACCAACGGGAGGGTGACATGTGTCACCCTCATGTTGGACGTCTTTTGGGGCGGCAACTTGCATGATTTGCAAGTCAAGTGGGTAAGATATTTTTGTAGATATTTGTGAGGGTTTTAAGGAGTAGGGACTAGGGGGCAGTTGGGCACATCTTGGCCCTCCACTTGCCCCCCACTTGGCTAGATCATGGCCCTTGATTTCCCTATAAATACCCCTCCCCCTTTGAAGACTTCTTCATCCAAAAACTTTCCTAAGTCTAAAATCCTCCCCCCTCTCCTTGTAGTGTTTCGTCTAAACAACCCCCCTCCCCCTTTGAGAAGGCCCTTTGTGAGAGCCCTCCCATGGCGAGTACCCACTCTGAGTGGGGTTGGTAGGGTATACACCCCCTTGTAGTGTTGTCTCGTATAAATACCCCCCCTCTTGATAGAAATACTCTCCAAAGTATTGTTACTATACCCAAAATACCTTAGCCGTATACCTTGTAGTATTCCAAAGATACCTCTATACGTAGAGCCCGGAAATACTACCATATGTCCTTTTTGTCTCAAACCGAAACCATAGGGAAAATCTTCACAGTTGGTTGAAGTATTTAAGAAGAAGTTGCGTAGAACTTCTAAGAGTTGTTTGGAGCGGGTTGGAGCACCCGGAGTAGGAGCTAAGCGTTGCTCAGGACCGACATTTATACTTGGATAATTATGGGCTTATAGAGGTAAATATCTTGTCTCCCCTTTGTAATTAAGTGTGCGTACTATTGAAGTATAAGAATTAAGTATAAGGTATATACAAGGAAAGTATATAGAAGAGAATTGAACTGTAATAGAAGGATATTACAGAAAAGACATGAACTGAAATCACATCAGAAGATTAACCTGCAGAGTAGTCTAGACTTTAATAGACTTGTATAACCGTTATAGGTTGAAGTACTGCGAGTAGCGTATTCTACTCGGAGGGTGGAAAAGGCTAGCCGGACTACAGTACGTTGGAGCGTTTTGCTTATAGTCGATAAATCGTCACGAGGTATGTGATTCTTCCTATACTCTTGAGCATGATATTTTAAAGAATATATATATAGTACGGTAGACGTACGTGTGTTAACTGAATAATAATTTCGGCAATGTCTTTTGACTTAAGCCTGAATAATAATTACGGCAATGTCTTTTGACTTAAGCCTGAATAAAGAGAATCTGAAGTATTTCAAAAGAATTAAGAAACCTTTTTGAAAGAAGAGTAACACTTGGTTTTAAAAGCTTAAGAGTTATACTAGCTTTATGGGAAGTTAGGTATAACGGCTTAAGAGAGATAAAAAGAATGATTTATTGATTTAAGAAGTTAAGAGACTTGATCTTACAAGATAAGAGACTTGACTTAATTATATTAATGTGAATTTTGTTAAAAAGTGTGAAACCTCATTCGTAAGTAATGAGTATTTTGGTTTTCAAAAGGAATGATGTTTTACTGATTTCGGAAATCAGAATGAATGTTGAACAAACCACAGCAGCGCTAATAAAGGGAAATGTTTTGACTAATAAAGTATTATTAAAACCAGTAGAAACTTCCATCTGCATAGAAGCTAAGATGAGACAAAATGATATTACATTTTCTAGATCATGGATGCTGTAATAAAATTGTTATGAACAAGAATAACCTACTCACACATAAGGTATATGTTTCTCAAATTGTTTTAAAGGATTAAAACTATGAACTACGAAACCTTTCGAAAATGAGAAACTTGAGTAATTGAAATTAGGCAAACTTGAACGTTTGGAAAAGAATGTTGTTACTTGATTTTACAAAGAGAAGTGTTTTGATTTACTTCAAAGGATAGTCACTCTATTTTTATATACTACGGGTATTGTGTGACTTTTGTGAAAGTAACGTATCTTTTAAAGAGTTAATGTATGAAGTACTTTGGGGATAAAAACCCGATCTTGTTAATCCTATAGTAGAAAGTACCTTGTGTGAATAACTTGATTGTGTTGTTTTGTGATAGTCTTGAAATACTTTCTTGTTGATTTGATAAGTAATCATGCTAGGATGCTATGTGTGTTAGTATCTTGTGATGATTGTGTAAAGGGGTTTCCCTCGATTGCGCTTAAATTGTTTAACGATCAGCCGTTATGTTGGTATTGTACCACTCACCTTGACATGTTCCCGGAGGTTAAGGCGCCTCCGTCACGGGGTATATCTCGGTGATGCAGGACCATGATTCGAGAATACCTCATGCGGGTCCCGGGGACCTATGCGGAGCTACGAGAGTTCCAGGTTAGTGTGCGACCTTTATGGTCATGCGGTCTATGTGGCCATGCGGACTGCGAGTCCAGGCGGATGTCGGGGAGTAGCTACCCTCGATGCGGGGAATACCTTATGCGGGCCATTGGAGTGGCCTATGCGGAGCTGCGGGAAGTTCCATGGCTAGACGCGCATTTGATCTCTGCAGGCGAGTGACGGCTTTGATCATGTGGATGCAGACAGATCTTATAATCTGATTTATGACCTTGTTGTACTGTGGGTTTTAGTAGTCGGCTATGCCTTCGTACTTACCCCGTACGGTATTATGATGACACAGGTGGGACCTGGTGTTCAGGTGTATCTCTTGGTGCTTTTATATATCATAGACTGCCGGCAGTGAGGAAGGTATTCCACGGGCATGATTGATGTTGTGGGCGTGAAACCCATAGTTACATTTGAGTGATGACTTTGAGGGCGTGAGTCACGACTTGACATATTGCTTATTTATTGTGAGCGTAGTTTGGTTATCATACATGTCTCCTACTTTATAGACTATTATGATTTCATTACAGTATTTACAGTTTCACATACTTGGTACCTGTTGTACTGACCTCCTTCGGGGGGCTGCGTTCATGCCGCGGTAGAGTACACCGTGTTGATCCTCGCTCATAGAGTCACGATTCGGCGTTTGGGAAGCTCAGTTCCTCGGAGGCTTATCTTAGTATAGTCCTGTTGTTGTAGTGCTTACATTCAGGGTATGGCGGCCCTGTCCGTCGTTGTTGTCATATCTTTCGTAGAAGTGCAGTAAATCTTGTTGTGGCGAGGTTGTAATGGGATGTAGCTGTTCGGATCTAAGTTTTTATATATATATGCGAAAGGCAACTTTTCTTCGAGATAAACATGTGTCTTCTTTACATTGTTTCATGTATTGTTTTATATTCCGATTAATCGATGTTGTATCACTAGGGTGCGGGGTAAGGCACGATCCACGGGCCGGTTGGTCGTGACAAAAGTGGTATCGAGCGATTAATCCTCGGAAAGTGTCTCTGAACCGTATCGATGAAGTATTGATTATCGGTGTGTTGTGCACCACACGATAATCGTGAGGCTATAAGATAGTTAGGATTGGTTTCTATTTTTCTCACTCGAGAGATCGTGCCTTAGAGCCATGTTGTAAGTTGGACCTCTAACGTATTTCTTTCCCTTACCGTTATGCCTCGCGTAGAACCCGGGCCCGGGAGGCAAAGCGGCGAGGAGGCTGCGAGTAGAGTTCGAGAGGGTTACGAGGCACAGGCCCAATCATCACAGGGTGGTATTTCATTCGGGAGTTATGCTCGTCACGGCCCAGTGATTTAGCCTGGCGGCGGTGCCTCTGCGACCATGATAATTGAACCTTGGTTCCACGGCCGGGAGCAGAGAATATAGATTGCAAAGGCGACCACATTACTAACTATAGATTTGGCTATCGAGAGTATCTCGATGTCCGCGAGTCTTGATGACTATCTAAGAGAGGTTGTGCAAGAAAAATTCTTGATTGGGCTTGAGCATGGCACGTATGCGGGCTTATGTGCAGCGAGCCAAGAAAGCGTAGAGATCGACGGGTTAACGGGGCGGCGAGAAGAGGGCGAGCAATGAGGTCCTTTGGTAACTTTCGAGGCGAATCGCCTCGCGGCCAGATTAGATATGCACATCCACGGTCGAGTGGTCCTCGCGGGGTTCGGGGCGTTCGGGGTATGCATTAGTTGGTCGAGCTCGAACTTAGGTTCACGGCTGCGTAGGTTCGGCCAGTGGATTGATTTTCCCAGTGTTCACAATGTGACAGGCGTCATCCCGGGGAATGTCGTCTTTTAGTTGGTACTTGTTGTACCTACGGCCGTCAGGGCCATGTGTCGAAAGGATGTCCTAGTAGGAGGACTCAACCTTCAGGATCGGTGGGTAGTTCGTCATCTCCCCTAGCTATGTGCCCTACGGGGCAAGTTTTATTAGAACGACTAAGGGGAGTGAAGCAGTAGAAAAAGGTATATCCTTAACCCTCTAGAGATCAGTATGTGTGATAAGACGAGTATATCATAGGTGCTATGTTCTGATAGCAGTGTGTTAGTTGTGATTAGAAACCATGGTTAGTAAAAAGGGGTAAGATTGGGGGATAAGAAAAAGTGTGAGCCTTAGAGCTTTATACGTAGAGACCTTAGAGGTATTTTATGTTTGACCCTTATCGCAGTGCATAGTGCACGAGAGATATATTGTGTGATAAGTCCCTTAGTAGTATGAAATGAGAGAGGGTAGTTGAGCTAAGAAGACCGCTAGGTTTTCGTAACGTGATTAGTGAGAGTTTTCCGGATCGGGGAGCTAGTGTTTTGCGCGTTGCCGGGTCGGGTTGAGGCCACATTGCGGGTCAACCCGCGGCCTGTATGGTGGTGGGGTCAGTTTGTGGTGGTCCCGCCTTGTGATAGGGTCATGAGGGTGTTAGGCCCATGTTTGGTTAACCAGCGTACGAGTCATGGATGCATTTCGACCAGTAGTCGGGCCGAGGAGGTCAGCCCGTCTTGTCTTCTAGTAAAGACCGTGTACTCGGTAGTAAGTTGCGGGATGATTATTTCAGGAAGGTTGCACGAGGTGCCTGCTTTCACCTTATGTCAGGCAGTGGAGCCCAGGTTACAACTATTTTCGTTTTCTGGAAGTTTTACCAGGCAGGGTTAGGAACTCAGGTGAGTCTCCGTATCGTATTCATCCTCGGGCCAGTGTTTTGATTTCAGGGGTAGCCGTGAGGATTGTTGTCTCCTGTGGAGGGAGTGTTTAAGCTACCATTTCAGTGTTCGGATGTCGCCTTATGAAGTCTTGTAGGGGCGGAAGTGTAAGTTACCGGTCGATTGGTTCGATGTTGGCAAGGTTCAGATAGTTGGTTCAGGCTTGTTCATTTGTGGATAGGGTGAAGCTTATCTAGAAGAGGTTATTGGCAGCTCAGAGAAATCGTGTGGATAATCGGCGACGACGCTTAGAGTTCAGGTTGACGGTCGGTCTTCTTGAAGGTACCACCCCGGATAGGGTGTGACGAGTTTGGAAACTGAAGCAGTAACAGAAATGTGGTAAGTTATGAGAAAGAGTTCGAGTGTACTGAAAGTGCGACACGTAAGGAAGAAGCGGGCATGTATTGCGAGCATAGGTGTGATCATTTGTTTTGTAAGGAGAAGGTGCGAAGGAAGTATATTTTAGACCTCGGGTAAGGGCTTTTGTGTCGCTAGAGGTGTTTCCTCGTGGACTTGGATGTAAGTATTTGCGCGGGTGTTTCTGTGGCCAGATGTGGCAGGATTGTTTTCGTAAGTATAGCAGTGAAGACTATACTGGCGCATGTTTGTTTGAGACTTAGAAGGAACATTCGGGACGAATGTTTCTAAGGAGGAGAATTTTATACCGTATTTTGGTATATGCGTAAATGCGTGCGTAGAAAAGTTTGAAGCTTAAAGTAGGCTTGGCGATTTTATTTGTGCACCACACCCGGTTAGAGTCGTTTTTCGACGAAACGTTTTACATAACTTGCGAAGGGAAAATTCCGGCTATGTCATTTTTAATTTTTGCGGATTTTTCCGAGAGACGAAACATTTTGGACCAATGGGAGGGTGACATGTGTCACCCTCATGTTGGACGTCTTTTAGTGACAGCAACTTGCGATTTGCAAGTCAAGTGGGTAAGATATTTTTGTAGATATTTGTGAGGGTTTTAAGGAGGAGGGACTAGGGGCACTTGGGCACATCTTGGCCCTCCACTTGCCCCCCACTTGGCTAGATCATGGCCCTTGATTTCCCTATAAATACCACTCCCCTTTGAAGACTTCTTCATCCAAAACTTTCCTAAGTCTAAAATCCTCCCCACTCTCCTTGTAGTGTTTCGTCTAAACACCCCCTCCCCTTTGAGAAGGCCCTTTGTGAGAGCCCTCCCCGGCGAGAGTACCACTCCTAGTGGGGTTGGTAGAGGTATACACCCCTTGTGGTGTTGTCTCGTATAAATACCCCCTCTTGATAGAAATACTCTCCAAAGTATTGTTCTTATACCCAAAATACCTTAGCGTATACCTTGTAGTATTCCAAGATACCTCTATCGTAGAGCCGGAAATACTCAGTATGTCCTTTTGTCTCAAACCGAAACCCTAGGGAAAATCTTCACGTTGGTTAAAGTATTTAAGAAGAAGTTGCGTAGAACTTCTAAGGGTTGTTGGAGCGGGTTGGAGCACCGGAGTAGGAGCTAAGCGTTGCTCAGGACCGACATTTATACTTGGATAATTATGGGCTTATCGAGGTAAATATCTTGTCTCCCCTTTGTAATTAAGTGTGCGTACTATTGAAGTATAAGAATTAAGTATAAGGTATATACAAGGAAAGTATATAGTAGAGAATTAAACTGTAATAGAAGGATATTCTGAGAAAAGACTTGAGCTGAAATCACATGGAAGATTAACTGCGAGTAGTCTAGACTTTAATAGACTTGTATAACCGTTATAGGTTGAAGTACTGCGAGTAGCGTATTCTACTCGGAGGGTGGAAAAGGCTAGCCGGACTACAGTACGTTGGAGCGTTTTGCTTATAGTCGATAAATCGTTACGAGGTATGTGATTCTTCCTATACTCTTGAGCATGATATTTTAAAGAATATATATATAGTACGGTGAGCGTCGTGTGTTAATCGAATAATAATTTCGGCAATGTCTTTTGACTTAAGCCTGAATAATAATTACGGCAATGTCTTTTGACTTAAGCCTGAATAAAGAAAATCTGAAGTATTTCAAAAGAATTAAGAAACCTTTTTGAAAGAAGAGTAACACTTGGTTTTAAAAGCTTAAGAGTTATACTAGCTTTATGGGAGGTTAGGTATAACGGCTTAAGAGAGATAAAAAGAATGATTTATTGATTTAAGAAGTTAAGAGACTTGATCTTACAAGATAAGAGACTTGACTTAATTATATTAATGTGAATTTTGTTAAAAAGTGTGAAACCTCATTCGTAAGTAATGAGTATTTTGGTTTTCAAAAGGAATGATGTTTTACTGATTTCGGAAATCAGAATGAATGTCGAACAAACCACAGCAGCGCTAATAAAGGGAAATGTTTTGACTAATAAAGTATTATTAAAACCAGTAGAAACTTCTATCTGCATAGAAGCTAAGATGAGACAAAATGATATTACATTTCCTAGATCATGCATTTCTTTGTAATAAGATTGTTATGAATAAGAATAACCTACTCACACATAAGGTATATGTTTCTCAAATTGTTTTAAAGGATTAAAACTATGAACTACGAAACCTTTCGAAAATGAGAAACTTGAGTAATTGAAATTAGGCAAACTTGAACGTTTGGAAAAGAATGTTGTTACTTGATTTTACAAAGAGAAGTGTTTTGATTTACTTCAAAGGATAGTCACTCTATTTTTATATACTACGGGTATTGTGTGACTTTTGTGAAAGTAACATATTTTTTAAAGAGTTAATGTATGAAGTACTTTGGGGATAAAAACCCGATCTTGTTAATCCTATAGTAGAAAGTACCTTGTGTGAATAACTTGATTGTATTGTTTTGTGATAGTCTTGAAATACTTTCTTGTTGATTTGATAAGTAATCATGCTAGGATGCTATGTGTGTTAGTATCTTGTGATGATTGTGTAAAGGGGTTTCCCTCGATTGCGCTTAAATTGTTTAACGATCAGCCGTTATGTTGGTATTGTACCACTCACCTTGACATGTTCCCGGAGGTTAAGCTGCCCTCCGATGCGGGGTATATCTCGGTGATGCAGGACCGTGATTCGAGAATACCTCATGCGGGTCGGGGACCTATGCGAGCTACGAGTTCGAGTTAGTGTGCGGCCTTTATGGTCATGCGGTCTATGTGGCCATGCGGACTGCGAGTCCAGGCGGATGCCGGGGAGTAGCTACCCTCGATGCGGGGAATACCTCATGCGGGCCATTGGAGTGGCCTATGCGGAGCTGCGGGAAGTTCCAGGGCTAGACGCGCACATTTGATACTGCGGGCGAGTGACCAGCTTTGATCATGTGACGGTCTGCGAGATCTTATGATCTGATTTATGACCTTGTTATGCTAGGTTTTAGTAGTCGGCTATGCCTTCGTACTTACCCCGTACGGTATTATGATGACACAGGTGGGACCTGGTGTTCAGGTGTATCTCTTGGTGCTTTTATATATCATAGACTGCCGGCAGTGAGGAAGGTATTCCACGGGCATGATTGATGTTGTGGGCGTGAAACCCATAGTTACATTTGAGTGATGACTTTGAGGGCGTGAGTCCCTGACTTGACATGACTGCTTATTTATTGTGAACTGTAGTTTGGTTATCATACATGTCTCCTGCTTTATAGACTTATGATTTCATTTCTGATATTTTGATTTCACATACTTGGTACTGTTATCGACCTCGCCCGGGGCTGCGTTCATGCCGCAGGTAGAGGTAACCAGTGTTGATCCTCGCTCATAGGGTCACAGTTCAGCGTTTGGGAAGCTCCGTTCCTCCGGAGGCTTATCTTGGTATAGTCCCCTGTTGTTGTAGGTGCTTACATTCAGGGGTATGACGGGGCCCTGTCCCGTCGTTGTTGTCATATCTTTCGTAGAGGTCTGTAGTACTGTTGTGGGCAGGGTTGTAATGGGATGTAACTGTTCGGATCTAAGTTTTTGTATATATATGCCGAAAGGCAACTTTTCTTCAGATAAACATGTGTCTTCTTTACATTGTTTCATGTATTGTTTTATATTCCGCTGATTACTCTGATGTTGTATCACTAGGGTGCCTGGGGTAAGGCACCAGTCACGGGCCCGGGTTCGGGTCGTGACAGTTATTGTGTTCTTGATAGGTTGGTTGTTTTGATCCTTAGGAAGCATCCTCCTTGTTGTTTCCCTAGGATCAATTTGAATTTTCCGAACCATTATGGCTTGATAGCGACACATTGCCCCTTTTGTGCAAGACATAGCCTGTGTTGAAGTAAGCATTGCTGCGTTTTGCCATTCCTGGGCGTGTGCACTGCCCCTAGACTGCCGCGCAGTCCTTGTTTCCATTTTGGTGCAAGTCCGGCGCTCGAGACACCCTAGGCTCTTGTTGACTTGCTTTTAGTGGTTTTCTTGTTCTCTTAGTTATATTATATATATTTTATATTTAACATATACTATATTATTTATATTTGTACTCACGTGCTCATATATACCATATATTATAAACGTTATTTATAGATATATATACGTATATACTCTTTATTTTTTGTCGTGATACGGCCTTGGCTTGGCTGGGTTTTGTCTTTGCAGATTTTGCGAGCCGGTTATAGACGAAGTAAGACGGGTTGTGTTTGACTCATTCGAGGGTTATTCTCATATTATTAGTTATTGGAAAAATGATTGCTACACGCACGCAGTAGCACATCGTCCTTATCTGTTCACGGATAAAACCGTTCGAACCAACTAGGCACGCGAAAATGAGGTATTCCTAAATCCATACTTGATTAAATTTCATTCATTAATTTAGTATTTTACTATCTATATTCACTAGGAAAACCTAAGAGTATCGATAGGCAAACATTAGGATTACTACATATTGTATGAATGAATGTATTGAATGTTTACTAACGCATTGGATAAACCTTGTATAAATTAGAAAGCCTTGTATTTTAAACTCCGGGACTGTCCGGACTACATTTATTTACGGTCTTTTCTAGTTTATATATTGAAATATGCAAGTGTTTGTATAATTAGTAGAAGCGTTGTAATTCATAAATCGGGCCTGTCCGGATTTAAATTAACGTATTTCTAAATTGTATTCATCTGTTGCTTGTAATCATATTTGACAACTTTGAGGATGCCAAAAAAGAAAAAGAAGCGGACTCATGAGAACTTCAAGCCATTGCCCATCCGGATGGGGCAAGCTTATATTGAAATCACCAACACCGTCGAGTTCCCCCCGATTGCTCACGAACCCACCACATCCGGGCTTGTGAGCAATGGTCTTCAAGTGGGGGACGCTCACGCGGGAAATGATGAGTTATCTACTAATGAGGAAACTTCGGACTTCATTCCCTCATCTTGCACCCTTGATTCTCAAGACACTGCATCGACTTCAAGTGGCAATAATTGTGAACCCGTCATAGGGAATGTCGCGGATGGAAAGAACAAGACTACGTACCACGTGAGCCAGAACAACAAGAAGGCTTATGTGTCCATAGTCAAAGCAAACTGTGATGTTTCGAATGGAAAATGTTTGCATTTTGTCGCTGATTGCCATAATGTGGGCCCTCTATACTTACCTAGGGGTGATTTGGATGATCTTACGGAAATTGTGGGGCATCTTTTAGTTGGTTACTTCGCGGGATCTTACCCGGAGAGCTTGGCATTAAGGAAGCTATATTGCTCATGGGGAGTTGCATACAGATTTAATGTCCACGCTTCGGGTTGGATCATCTTCAAGTTTAACACTGAAATCAACAAAGAGAAGGCCATGGCCAATGGGCTACACTTTGTATATAGCACTTCACTTCTGTTGAAAGACATGCCTCAATGCTTCACCTTTGACAAACATGAGATATGTACCATTCCAATATGGGTAAGGCTCTCGTCCCTCCCATTAGAGCTTTGGAACGTAAACTCTTTGAGCCGTATCTTATCTCGTATTGGCAAACCTATTAGTACCGATAAGCTCACTAATGAAAAAGATCTTCTCTCTTATACACGGGCTCTAATTGAGATAGACCTCTCCAAAGGTATACTTGATGCTATTGAACTCAAGCTTTTGGACGGCACCATCATTGACCAAAAGCTTGTTTATGAAAAACTTTCGGACTATAGTGAGAAATGCCATAGGATTTGGCACTCCACTATGGGTTGTGAGAAGCATTACGCCGACACAAAAAAGCGTGTACAATGGAAAGGCGTGACACAAACCCTCAATTCCAAGGCAAAAGGGGTACACACCTATCTGGAACCACCAGGGGTGGAGGATTCCCCCAGGGAGACTACGGTTACTAACGGGAATGGTAGTCATGCTAAATATGGTGGCCAACCTTCGGGTGCACAGACCTGGGTTGGTACAGGTCGGATTTTGGAGGATGCAGATGGAGTAGGTCAATCATCGAGGCCACAAACCATGGTTGATGCAGGTCAGAATTTGGATGTTTCAGGTACCTAGGGGAATGTTGGCGAGACACACAAAATGGAGAGCCTACCCGTGATTCAAAGCGAGGTTGGCTTGGGTAGGAGTTTGGGAGCGGAAGTGGATTCGGGTGGTCAGCCTTCGGGGAACAAACCGGGGTTGAAAAAGGTCGGAACTCAGCACCGAGAGAATATAAGGGTCAACCGAAATCAAAGGGAAACAACGACGAGATCCGGCAGCCTTCAGGCTAACCCGTGATTCAAAGCGTGGTTGGCTTGGGTAGGAGTTTGGGAGCGGTAGCGGATTAGGGTGGTCAGCCTTCGGGGACACAAACCGGGGTTGACAAAGGTCGGAACTCAGCACCGGGAGACCATGGGGATCCCCCGGAATTTAAGGGAAGTAAGGACGAGACCCGGAAGCCTTCAGGCCAACCCGTGATTAAAAGCGAGTTTAGCTTGGTTAAGAGTTTGGGAGTGGTAGCGGTTTCGGGTGGTCAGCCTTTGGGGACACAAATCAGGGTAGACAAAGGTACGAATCAGCACTAGGAGACCATAGGGGTCCCTCAGAATCAAAGTGAAGCAAGAACGATACCCGGTAGCCTTCAGGCCAACCCGTGGTTGCTCATACAAAGGTTGGCGCTAAGGGGAGCTTGGGTGACGATGATGCAGGTGACCAACCTTCGGAACCACTATCCGAGGCTGTTAAGGGTGTAAAGGGCGTGAAGACATAATTCGCAAAGGTTAATGACCCGGGCACCATGAGCTTGGTCGTTAAACAATTCACGATCTTCCGGAAACTTGTGGACATGCACGGTAATATCTTGGTGCAAAATGCAGTCAACCGCAAAGCTAAGTTAGCCATTGAGGCAGTCCTTGCGCAAGTTTATGCTCTGTCTACTTTTTTGGATGAGCACAAGGGAGACCAGCCTTTGGAGACACAGACATAGGTGGGCAAAGACAATGGTTCTATGACAAATGATGGGTTCACGGAAGTAAATAAGAGAAGGAAGGTGAAAACTAGCATGGGGTCACAAACCGTTCCTAGTACAGGTTCGCAAACGAGAGCCCAGTACATGCATAGAGAAGGTCAAGGGGTGCACACCTATTTGAACTCTCCTATGAAGGACGCGGATGATCAGCCAACGCATGCTCAGATTCTTGACCCTCAGACTCATGGTGGACAATCTTCGGGGCCCCAAACCGAGGCTGACAAAGGTCGGACTAAGCCTAGGATAGAAGAGGGGAATGGCGGAGGGATTTTGATCAGAGATGGGGGCCAGCCAGCGGGGATAAAAACCGTGGCTAGCACAGGACTGCCTATTTATGTTGCGGATATTAGTGGCCAGCTTGCGGGGACAGACCGAAGTTGACATGGGTCGGACAGCCTTTCGGCCCATCGGCTAAGGTTGGGAACGGTGGGAACTCTGAGGGTACCAAAAAGGAGGAGGGGCCCGTGGGCGTGAGGACGAGGGCAGAATCCAAGGCTAACAATAGCGGGCAAAGCTTGCCCATACCCTTGAGCAGAATGACGACCCTTCTCCTAAAAAGAATGGACTTTATGGTGGCACCAGCTCTAATAACAATAATGAAGATAGCACGAAGGAGACCATTCCCCCTTCGTTATCGAAATGATTATTGCTTCTTGGAATATTAGGGGCCTGCACCGCTCCTCCAAGCAAAAGGAGATTTCCTATGTGGTGTATGAGAACAACATTGAAATTTTTGGTATCCTGGAATCGAAGCTCGACAACACGACGCTAAATCATTTCTGGTCTTCGAAATTTCGCAACTGGAAGGTGTTCGATAACTTCGCCCATCACCCGGCGGGGAGGATATTTATTTTATTCAACCCGGCCAAAGTTAGTCTACAAGTGTTTGACATCAACCCGCAAGTCATTCATTGCGGCGTCACTTGTGCTATCTCCTCCAAGAGGCTTCATGTCACCTTCGTGTACGGGCTTTACACGATTGTCAACAGACGGGGCCTATGGGAGAAGTTGAGGGAGTACGGGACCCTCATGACTGAGCTGTGGCTAGTACTTGGTGATTTCAACACGGTTATGAAAGAGGATAAGCGTTTCAACATGGCGCCCATCTCCAACTATGATACGAAGGATATTGTTGACTGTTGCCGGGATTTGAGCCTCACGGATTTGAACTCGACAGGTTGCGAGTTCACGTTCAGCCATAACAATACGTTGAGCAAGCTTGATAGGGCCATCATTAACGTCCATTGGTTACAAGATGGTTGGTATGGCAGTGCATATTTCCATCGGTCTGGGGCCTTCTCGGACCATACGCCGTGCATTGTCACTATTTTAGATCATCCAAGAACGCATAATAGACCCTTCAAGTTCTTCAATATGTGGGCTACCCATAGAAACTTCAAAAGGATAGTTACGGATGCTTGGGAGCATATTATCGATAGCAATTCCCAATTCGGGCTATGCTAGAAATTGCAAAGCCTTAAAAGACCCTTGAACAACTTAATGAGAAAGACTTCTCTCATATCTCTTCTCGGGTCAAAAGGGCAAAGGAAGAGCTTGATATTGCTCAACAGGAGGCTTTGAGCAACCCACATCTTGATCACTGACACACACGGGTTACCGAGCTCAGACACAAGTCCATGGCCCTTATTGATGCGGAAATGAGTTTCATTAGGCAGCTTGTCAAATGTGAGCATCTCAAGCATAGTGATAGGTGCACTAAGTTATTTCATGGTATGGTCAAGCGCAACTCCAAAATGAATTTCATTGTGGCCACTACCAAGAGTGATGGTTCTCTTACGAACTCCAGTGACCAAGTTGCGGTTAAATTCATCAATTACTATAAAGGATTGCTTGGAACTAGGGACGCTTGTGAACCTATTGATATTGGTGTCATCTCCTCGGGAAACTGTCGACGGAACAAGGGGATGATCTCATTAGTAATGTCACGGATGCAAAGATTAAGGGGGCGTTATTCGGTATTGGGAAGACAAAGCTTCATGTATTACTTTTTTTTTTTTTTTTAAAAGATCCGTTTCTTTCACAAAAGTCACACAATACCCGTAGTATAAAAATAGAGTGATTATCTTTTGAAGTAAATCAAAACACTTCTCTTTGTAAAATCAAGTAACAACATTCTTTTCCCAACGCTCAAGTTTGCCTAATTTCAATTACTCAAGTTTCTCATTTTCGAAAGGTTTCATAGTTCATAGTTTTAATCCTTTAAAACAATTTGAGAAACATATACCTTATGTGTGAGTAGGTTATTATTGTTCATAACAATCTTATTACAGCAGCCATGATCTAGGAAATGTAATATCATTTTGTCTCATCTTAGCTCCTATGAAGAGGGAAGTTTCTACTGGTTCTAATAATACTTTATTAGTCAAGCATTTCCCTTTATTAGCGCTGCTGTGGTTTGTTCGACATTCATTCTGATTTCCGGAATTAGTAAAACATCATTCCTTTTGAAAACCAAAATACTCATTACTCATGAATGAGGTTTCACACTTTTTAACAAAATTCACATTAGTATAATTAAGTCAAGTCTCTTATTTTCTTAAATCAATAAATCATTCTTTTTATCACTCTTAAGCCGTTATACCTAACTTCCCATAAAGCTAGTATAACTCTTAAGCTTTTAAAACCAAGTGTTACTCTTCTTTCAAAAAGGTTTCTTAATTCTTTTGAACTACTTGATTCTTTTATTCGGGCTTAAGTCAAAAGACATTGCGTAATTATTATTCGGGCTTAAGTCAGAAGACATTGCCGTAATTATTATTCGATTAACACGTCGTCTACCGTACTATATACATATTCTTTAAAATATCATGCTCGAGAGGATAGGAAGAATCACATACCTTCTCGGCGAAATCCACCGCCAAGTTGAATATGTCGCGTGAGAGAATCGACCTATATGATCAAATCGTCTATCAGCGTCTAGGCATCTTGTACAAAGCTCTAGCGGAGGTTCGTTATTCTATGGACATTTGGGCAGCACTTCCCTACAGGTGAGCTACTCAAGTCTCATTGAAAACAGTCCATGTAAATCTGCTTCTATTATTCATCTTTTAAACCCTTCTGCTGTGATATCGGTTCAATTCTATTCTTTAATATCCTTCTAAGTATTTATACTTATTCCTATACTTCTACGGATGTATATTCTAATTACAAAAGGAGGATAAGGTTATTTACCTCGGTAAGCCCAATAATATCCTAGATAAAAGTCGCTCCCGAGCAAGGTTTAGCTCCTACTCCAAGACGCTCAATGCGCTCAAGAACCCTAGAAGTTCTTCACTTCAACTAAGTACTAAGGGGTTTGGGCTAAGGTAATTTGGGCATTATAACAATACTAGAAGGCAACATTTCTACCAAGGGAGGGGGGTAGTGTTTCGGCTAGGGCTTGCTTTAGAGAGGGGGGGGTGCCTCGGCCAACTTTACTCAGGGAGGGGGGGGGGGGTGAGTAGGCTTTGGACGAAAACAAGCTCAAGGGGGAGGGAAGGATTTTTCAAGACTTGGAAAGATTTTTTGGATGAAGAACACTTCACCTTAAGAGGTATTTATAGGTCAAGACATGGCCAACCAATGGCCAAGATGATGCCAAGTGCAAGGCAAGTGTAGGGTGAGGATTTAGGCAAGTGTCCATTCTATCTACTACACAAAAATATCCTACCAACTCCATGACAAAATAGCCAACCCATTCGGCCCTATAGACGCCTCAAGTCCATCAATTGGAGGGTGACAAGTGTCGCCCTCCCGTTAACCAAAATGTTTCGTCTCTCGGAAAAATCCGCAAAAATTAGAAATGACATAGCGGAATTTATCCTACGCGAGTTGTGTAAAACGTTTCGTCGAAAACGACTCTGTCGGGTGTTGTGCACAAATAATATTCGGCCAAGCCACCTAGGGGGGGGTGACACGTGTCGCCCTCCTATTCGTCCAAAATATTTCATCTTCCGAAAATATCCACAATGGCCAAAATCTCGAAAACAAAGTGGGCCCCACAAAACCGTAAATTTCTCAGTGGGCCCACGTGACCATTTCCAAAATAAAATTCCATAATTCTCTAATATTCCCAGTCCGAATACCAAATCTGGGAATCCATTCCATTAACGAACCTTTTTCCTTCACAAAACCGGAAACTTTTCCGTGGAAAAATCACTCTTTCTACCTTTCCAATTTCCATGTCGTATTCTCGCACGCACGCCCTCGCATACATACCACGGAACTACGGGGTATAACATTCTCCTCGCTTAGAAACATTCGTCCGAATGTTCCTTCTAAGTCTCAAACAAGCAGCGCCAAGATAGTCCTTGCTGCTATACTTACGGAAACAACCACGCCACACGCGCCACAACACAAGCGCATACTTATCTACAATTCCACGAGGAATCACCTCAATCACAAAAGCTCCTACCGAGGTCTAAAAGATACTCCCTTCGCACTACTCTTTACAAACGAAATGATCACACCTATGCATGTAATACATGCCGCTTCTTCCTTACTGCACTCTTCTCGTATCCTCGAACTCTTTATCAAAACTTACCATGTTTCGATCGCTTCCCCACGACTGAGCTGCCAATAACCTCTTCTGGATAAGCTCCACCCTATCCACGCCCTGCTGAACAAGTACGAACCAACTATCTGCACCTTGCTTACATCGAATCAGTCGATCGGCAATCTTACACTAGCGCTTATAAAAAGGCTCCAAACGGCGACACCCGAATACTGAAACGGTAGCTATATAATACATACTCAACAAGAGGCGAAGAGTCCTTACAGCTACTCCCGAAATCCAACCACTTGCAGGGTGAATGCGACATGAGATTCACTGAGTTCCTAACCTTGCAGTAACTCTTCCGGAAAAGCAGTAGTAACTTGGACTCCGCATCGTGCCATAAGGTGAAGGTAGGCACCCCGTGCAGCCTTACAACCTTCTTGAAATAATCATCTCGCAACTTACTACCGAGTACACGGTTTGACTAAAAGATAAGACGG
This sequence comes from Przewalskia tangutica, assembly GCA_029844215.1. Taxonomy (NCBI): domain Eukaryota; kingdom Viridiplantae; phylum Streptophyta; class Magnoliopsida; order Solanales; family Solanaceae; genus Przewalskia; species Przewalskia tangutica. The sequence continues at coordinate 109,995,369 of CM056721.1, forward strand.
GTTGACCCCATCGGCCCGACTACTGGTCGAACACATCCACGAACTCGTACAATGGTTAACTAAACCTGGGCCTAACACCCTCATGATCCTAACACAAAGTGGGACCACCACAAACTGACCCCACCACCATACAGGCCGCGGGTCGACCCGCCACATGGCCTCAACCCGACCCGGCAACGCGCAAAACATTAGCTCCCTGATTCGGAACAATCTCACTAATCACGTTACGAAAACCTAGCGGTCTTCTAAGCTCAACTACCCTCTTTCATTTCACATCACTCAGGGATTCATCCCACAAAAATGTCTCACGTATACTATGCACTTCGATAAGGGTCAAACACGAAATAATTCTTTTACCAAAGATGGCCTCGCCTCTAAGGTCTCTACGTATAATATTCTAAGGCTCCCACTCTCTCTATCCCCCAATCTTACCCGGTTAACTAAACAATTCTAATCACACGCACACCATGCTAACCGAAAAGAATACTTAAGATATTGGCATCTTACTACACATATACATCTCTAAAGGGTTAAGGATATACACAGATCTACGTGACTTCCCTAGGTCGTTTTAATCAAACCCGCCTTTGCGCATACCGGGAAGGTGATGAACTATCCATCGATCCCGAAAGTGAGTCCTACATCCCCGCCAACTCGTTGGAAAATTTCTCGCAAAATGGCCTGCTGTCATGAAACATAACAAGTTGTCGCAATACGACACTCCCACGATGACATCGACCACAGCCACACCGAGGTGGGGTGGCCTCACGCTAACACCCTTCCTCTCCGCACCGAATCCATGGCGATGCGGTAGGTGAGTCTTCCTACTTGCATCCTTCCTCATAGAACATTCTCGCCATATGGCCGACGCCGCAATTAAAACAAGCACGATAAAAAGCGGCATTTCCGGGATGGCGCCGCCACATTGAACAACGAGAAAAATCGAACCACAGAGAGGGACACTCTGCCTTGGCGAGGCGCATGTCTGTCTTGGCGAGGTGGTTCGCCTCGAGTTACCAAATGATCCTGCCAATCGGGCCCTCTTCTGCTGATCTTGGTTAATCTGTCGATCTCTACATCTCTCGGCCCGCTGCACATAATCCTGAACGCGAGCCTGGCTCATTCCTGACTGAAGAGCTACTTCCTCACAACCCTTCTTTAGATAATCATCAATATCCTTGGTATACCGGTACATAAAATACTCCCTGGCTGCCAAGTCCCTTGCTAACGGGGCCGTCTCCTTCCAATCCATATTTTCTGCTCCAAGTCGTGGGCGAAGGTCCGGATGTCATGGCGCGGTAGGGCTGCTGCCATTGTGCCAAACTATCTTCTTCTTGGCGACGTCTCAGAACTCCCCGCATGAAGCATCACCCCAGGTGATGATTGGGCTTGTGCCCTTCTAACTCTCTGAACTCCACTCGCAGCTCCGCCGCCTTGCCTTCGGGCGAGTTGCTGGCGCGAGGCATCAGTAAAGGAAAGGAATACGTTAGAGGTCCAACTTATAACACGACTCTAAAGCACGATCTCAGTGAGAAGAATGGAAACCAATCCTAAATATCCTATAGCCTCACGATTATTGGTGTGGTGCACAACACACCGATAATCGAACTACTAGATACGATGCAGTAGACACTTTCCGAGGATTAAGCGCTTTGATACCACTTTGTTGTCACGACCCGTTCGGGGCGTGGTAGTGCCTTACCCGGGCACCCAAGTAGTCATACATCAGAGAAATCGGCGGAATATAAAACAACCAAGATATGAAACAGTATAAATAAGACACAGTTTCTGGGAAAAAGTTGTCTTTCGGCATATATGTATATAATACCCCAAAATGAACAGTTACATCCCAACCTTACAACAGGTCTACAGACCTCTAAGAGTTTAAAACAACAATGGCGGGACAGGGCCCCGCCATACCCTTGAATGCAAATATCTACAACGACAGGGGACCATACCAAAATGCTAAGCCTCCGAAGAAACGGAGCTTTCCCAACGCTGAAACGGTGATCCTAAGAACGGGGATCAATAGTAGGAGTACCTTTACCTGCGGCATGAACGGCCCAGGAGAGGTCTGGCACAGTACCAAGTATGTGAAATCAAAATCGTAAATGAAATCATAGTAGTCTATATAAAGCGAGACATGTATGATAACCAAAACTACGATTCCTGATAAATAGCGATCATGTCAAGTCGTGGACTCACGCCTCAAAGTCATCATAAAACCGTGCGGGGTAAGTGCGAAGGCATAGCCGACTACTAAAACCCACAGTACAAACAAGGTCGTAAAGCGTATCATGAGTTACGTCTGACCGTCACATGATCAAAGCGGCCACTCGCGCGATCTAATGTGCGCGTCAGCCCCGAACTTCCGTAGCTCGCATGGGCCACTCAATGGCCCGCATGAGGTATTCCCGCGTCGAGGTACCTACTCCCGACAGCGTCCTGGACTCGCCGTCGCGTAGCCTGAAGACCGCGTGACCACAAGGGCCGCATACTAACTGGAACTCCCTGATTCGCGCATAGGCCATCTGAGACTGCATAAGGTATTCTCAAATCATAGGTCACTAGACGCTGAGTCTACCCGCGTCGGAGGCGACAACCGGAATCATGAGTGATATAATATTAACATAACAGCTTATCGTTAAACAACCTAAGCACAACAAGGGAAAACCCCTTTACACAAACATCACAAGATACTAACTCACGTAGCATCCTAACATGTTTACTTATCAAGTCAACAAGAAAGTATTACAAGACTATCACAAATCAATACAATCAAGTTATTCACACAAGGTACTTTCTACATTATGATAACAAGTTCGGGTTTTTAGCCCCAAAGTACTTCATGTATTACTCTTTTTTTTCTTTTTTTTTTAAAAGATCCGTTTCTTTCACAAAAGTCACACAATACCCGTAGTATAAAAATAGAGTGATTATCTTTTGAAGTAAATCAAAATACTTCTCTTTGTAAAATCAAGTAACAACATTCTTTTCCCAACGCTCAAGTTTGCCTAATTTCAATTACTCAAGTTTCTCATTTTCGAAAGGTTTCGTAGTTCATAGTTTTAATCCTTTAAAACAATTTGAGAAACATATACCTTATGTGTGAGTAGGTTATTATTGTTCATAACAATCTTATTACAATGACCATGATCTAGGAAATGTAATATCATTTTGTCTCATCTTAGCTCTATGAAGAGGAAGTTTCTCTGGTTCTAATAATACTTTATTAGTCAAGCATTTCTTTATTAGCGCTGTGGTTTGTTCGACATTCATTCGATTTAGGAATTAGTAAAACATCATTCCTTTTGAAAACCAAAATACTCATTACTCATGAATGAGGTTTCACACTTTTTAACAAAATTCACATTAGTATAATTAAGTCAAGTCTCTTATTTTCTTAAATCAATAAATCATTCTTTTTATCACTCTTGCCGTTATACCTAACTTCCCATAAAGCTAGTATAACTCTTAAGCTTTTAAAACCAAGTGTTACTCTTCTTTCAAAAAGGTTTCTTAATTCTTTTGAACTACTTGATTCTTTTATTCAGCTTAAGTCAAAAGACATTGCCGTAATTATTATTCAGCTTAAGTCCAAGACATTGCGTAATTATTATTCGATTAACACACGCACGTCTACCGTACTATATACATATTCTTTAAAATATCATGCTCAAGAGGATAGGAAGAATCACATACCTTCTGAAATCCACTGTCAAGTTGAATATGTCGCGCAGAGAATCGACTATAATACCAACACGTCTATCAACGTCTAGATCAGATCGCATAAAGCTCTAAGCGAGGGTTCGTTATTCTATGGACATTTGGGCAGCACTTCCTACCCTGAGCTACTCAAGTCTACTATGAAAGCGATCATATGTAAATGCGGTTCTATTATTCATCTTTTAAACCCTTCTATTGTGATATCGGTCAATTCTATTCTTTAATATCCTTCTAAGTATTTATACTTATTCCTATACTTCTACGGATGTATATTCTAATTACAAAAGGATAAGGTTATTTACCTCGGTAAGCCCAATAATATCCTAGATAAAAGTCGCTCCTGAGCAAGGTTTAGCTCCTACTCCGCACGCTCCAATGCGCTCCAAGAACCCTCAGAAGTTCTTCACAACTTCAACTAAGTACTAGGGGTTTGGGCTAGGGTAATTGGGCATTATAACAATACTAGAAGGCAACATTTCTACGGGAGGGGGTAGTGTTTGGCCAGGGCTTGCTTTAGAGAGGGGGCCTCGGCCAACTTTACTCAAGGGGTGAGTAGGCTTTGGACGAAAACAAGCTCGAGGGGAGGAAGGATTTTTCAAGACTTGGAAAGATTTTTGTGGATGAAGAACTCTTCATCTTAAGAGGGTATTTATAGGTCAAGACATAGCCAACCAATGGCCAAGATGATGCCAAGTGCAAGGCAAGTGTAGGGTGAGGATTTAGGCAAGTGTCCATTCTATCTACTACACAAAAATATCCTACCAACTCCATGACAAAATAGCCAACCCAATCGCCCTATAGACGCCTCAAGTCCATCAATTGGAGGTGACAAGTGTCGCCTCCCGTTAACCCAAAATGTTTCGCCTCTTGGAAAAATCCGCAAAAATTATAAATGACATAGCCGGAATTTATCCTACGCGAAGTCAGTAAAGCGTTTCAAAAAACGACTCTAATCGGGTCAGGCACAAATAATATTCGGCCAAGCCACCTGTGGGGTGACACGTGTCGCCCTCCTACTCGTCCAAAATATTTAATCTTCCGAAAATATCCACAATGGCCAAAATCTCGAAAACAAAGTGGGCCCCACAAAACCGTAAATTTCTCCCGTGGGCCCCACGTGACCATTTCCGAAAATAAAATTCCATAATTCTCTAATATTCCCAGAAGTCCGAATACCAAATCTGGGAATCCGATTCCCATTAACGAACCTTTTTCCTTCACAAAAACCGGAAACTTTTCCGTGGAAAAATCACCTCTTTCTACCTTTCCAATTTCCATGTCGTATTCTCGTACGTACGTCCTCGCATACATACCCTGGAACTACGGGGTATAACATATGTAATGCAATTTTTTTTTTATTATCTTAGTCAAATAGGAATGGATATTTGACTTTCATCGCCTCTTCCGCTTCCCAGGTGGCTTCCTCTGTGAAGTGATTCTTCCATAGGACTTTCACGGAAGCAATATCTTTATTTCTAAGGCGTTGGACCTTTCTATCAAGTATTTCTACCAGAGCCTCTTCATATTGAAGCTCTTTATTAAGAACTATCTCCTGGGGAAGGATGACGTGACTTGGATCGTGCAAGTATTTTCGTAACATTGACACATGAAATACGGATGCCTCGCTTAAATTTCTTGTGGAAGTGCTAATTCGTAAGCCACATTCCCCACTCTTCGCAAGATCTCATATGGCCCAATAAACCTTGGGCTCAATTTCCCTTTCTTACCAAAACACATCACTCCCTTCATTGGGGACACTTTTAAAAATACTTTCTCCCCCTTTTGGAATTCAAGATCTCTTTTCCGATGATCCGCATAAGACTTATGACGGCTATGAGCTGTTTTGATCCGCTCCCGAATCATCTGTACCTTATCATTTGTTTCTTGAATGACTTGGTCCGAACAACAGGTCTCACCCACCTCGAACCATCCAAGTGGAGACCTACATTTTCGTCCATATAATGCTTCAAACGGGGCCATATGTATGCTAGAGTGAAAACTATTGTTGTAGGCGAACTCAATTAGATATAGATGGTCCAACCAGCTTCCCTGAAAATCTAACACACAAGATCGCAACATGTCCTCAAGTGTTTGAATTGTTCGCTCAATTTGCCCATCTGTTTGCGGGTGGAAAGCCGTGCTTAACTTAACTTTTATCCCGAGACCCTGCTGGAAACTTTACCAAAAGTGTGAGGAGGTGAATCGGGAACTCTATCTGAAATAATTTGTAAAGGAATCCCGTGTAACCGCACAATCTCCTTCAAATAAATGCGCATCTTGTGGTGCGCGATACGTAGTCTTGACCGTAAGAAATGGGCTGACTTTGTAAGCCGATCAACAATCACCCAAATAGAATCATACCCTTCTCGAGTTTGGTAGACCGCCATTACAAAATTCATATGAATCGCCTCCCATTTCCACATGGGGACTCCAATGTCCTGAAGTAATCCGCCAGGTTTTTGATGTTCATCTTTCACCTGCTGACATATAAGACATCTCCCAACAAACTCCGCAACGTCTTTCTTCATCCCGTCCCACCAGTAATTTGCCTTGAGGTCCTGATACATTTTTGTTGACCCTGGATGAATGAAATATCTTGTGTTGTGACCCTCATCTAAGATCTTCCTCCTTAGATCCTTTACCTTAGGAACACATAACCTACCCTTATACCGAAGGGTTCCGTCATTATCTCCCAATATAAACTGTGAAGGTTTTCCCTGTTGGATCCTCTCCCGAAATCCAACAAACTCTGTATCCTCAAACTGACTTTCTTTTATTTCTGAAGCTAAGGCAGACTGCGAGGTATCATGTACCACCACTCTACCTTCACCGATCTCAGTTAAGCTAACCCCGAGGTTTCCCAATCTTTGTACCTCCCGAACAATACCCCTCTTTTGTATTGCTAAATGGGCCAAGTTGCCCATTGATCTCCTACTGAGTGCGTCAGCCACCACGTTGGCTTTTCCAGGATGGTAAAGAATACTAAGGTCATAATCCTTAAGCAACTCTAACCATCTTCTTTGTCGGAGATTCAAATCCTTCTGCGTGGTTATGTACTGCAAACTCTTATGATCTGTAAATATGTCCACATGCACACCATACAAATAATGTCTCCATATTCGTAAGGCAAATACCACCGCAGCTAATTCCAAGTCATGAGTTGGGTAATTATTCTCATGTATCTTCAACTGTCTAGATGCATACGCAATAACCTTCCCAAACTGCATCAAGACACATCCTAACCCAACTCTAGAGGCATCACAATAGACTGTGAACCCTTCTTGTCCCGATGGTAAGGTTAGGACTGGTGCAGTAGTCAACAATTCCTTTAGTTTATGAAAACTTGCTTCACATTCTTACGACCATCGGTACTTAACCGCTTTTTGAGTCAACGGTCAAAGGAGCAAAGAAGACTAGAAAACCTTTACGAATCTTCTATAATACCCACCAAACCCAAGAAACTTCTAACCTCCGCTTGAGTGGTCGGTTTGGCGATTCTTCACTGCTTCTATCTTCTGGGGGTCTACCATAATTTCATCCCTTGACACAACATGACCCAAAAAGGCTACCTTTTCCAACCAAAATTCACACTTTGAAAATTTAGCATATAGTTTCTCCTGTTTCAAGACTTGAAGCACTACCCTCAGATGCTCTTCATGTTCTTCAACACTCTTACTGTAGATTAGGATATCATCTATGAACACAATCACGAACAAATCTAGGAATGGTTTGAAGATTCTGTTCATTAAATCCATAAAAGCTGCTGGGGCATTGGTTAACCCAAAAGACATGACCAAGAACTCATAATGGTCGTATCGGGTTCTAAAGGCTGTTTTGGATATATCATCTGGATTTATTTTCAGCTGATGATATCCCGAACGGAGATCAATCTTGGAAAAATAGCTAGCTCCCTGAAGTTGGTCAAAAAGATCATCGATTCTTGGTAATGGGTATCGGTTCTTGATCGTGACCTTATTGAGCTGCCGATAATTGATGCACCTTCGGAGCGATCCGTCTTTCTTTTTCACAAACAGATCGTGCACTCTGGGAAACACTAGGCCTTATAAAGCCTTTATCCAGAAGATCCTTCAATTGTTCTTTTAACTCCCTCAATTCAGCTGGGGCCATTCGATATGGAGGAATAGAAATGGGTCTTGTACCCGGAATTAACTCTATAGCAAACTCCACTTCTCTATCCGGAGGAAGGTCTGGAAGATCTTGGGAAAACCTCGGAAAATTTGAACAATAGGACATCATTCATCACTGGGATTCTTTTTGGGTATCCACTATATTAGCCAGATATGCGTACTCCACTCTGCGACTTCTCAATAACTTTTGAGCCCCAAGGTAGGAAATAAACTGACCTGAGGATATTCCAATCCTACCCCTTATAACAACTTCTGGTTCTCCGGGAAAAGTTAATCTCACTATCTTTCGTCGACAATCTAACATGGCATAACATGCCGACAACCAATCCATACCCAAAATGACGTCGAAGTCTACCATATCAAGTAGTACTAGGTTCACCATTGTTCCCCTGCCATTCACTTATAATGAGAAATTATTTACCACCCGAGAGGCCCAAATTGAGGCCCCTACTGGTGTCATAACCTCAAAAGGTTCACTTAAATAAGAAGGTTCTACGTGTAAATTCTTAGCAAAGCCCATTGACACATATGAAAATGTAGAGTCGGGATCGTATAATACAAATGCAGGAATACTCGAGACTAGCAAAATACCTGTGACCATCAGATAGATGCTTCGCCACATTCCTGCGGGCAAAGCGTAGAACCGATTAAATTATTGGGTTGTTGACCTCACGACTGGGCGGGTTAGTTTCCGATTTCCCAGAGGCGATGGTTGCTTCTGACCTCCCCTGAATAGATTGTATTTGAGTACTCTTTTTGAAATCCCATACATAGTGTACTTATTCTACACAGTTATAACATGACTTCGTTTAGAGCCGACATTCTCCAGCGTATTTCCTTTGACAAATCTTACAAACCGGTTTGTCCCCTCCTGTGTTAGGATTGATGGCCTTGTCCTTGCTCACTTGGTGATTAAACCAATTGTTCCCCTTAGGCTTGAAATAAGACTGACCCATAGATTGGTTCGGTCTTGAAGATCCCTTACTAAACTCATGCTTCTGATTTTGACTCTGGTTAAATGATCCCGACGTCCGAAATCTCTTCTGCGAATATTCTCTTTTTGCTTTAGCGAAACCTTCTACCCTTATTGTCATACCGACGATCTGAAGGTATGCCCGATAATGGGCTAATGCCACTACCTTCTCTTCCAAGTTTGGGTTTAAACCCTTAACAACTCTTTTGACCTTCTCCCTTTCTGTAGGAATAATATGTGCGTTGTATGCTAACAATCGGATGAATTAGGTATTGTATTCTATCACATTGCGGTCTCCTTGTTTCAACAGTTCAAACTCACGTCTGAGCGCATCTTTTTGGGAGTTAGGCATGTACTTTTCACTGAATGCGATCGAACTCCCCACGCCATCGGTGGTGACATCGGAAAATTATTTCTTCTAAAATTTCTCCACCACACCCGTGTGTCGTACACTAACCGCAAGGACACCAAATTGACGTCACGCGTCTCCACACATCCTCGTAAACAGAGGTTTTCTACCTCATCGAGAAATACTATTGGGTTAGACTTGTAGTCCTTCCCTGTATAGATATGTTCCCTTCTTCTCACAAAATTTGCCCCATAGTCTATCTGGTACCTCTCCTACCTTTTCGGTCGGTGGTGCAGTCACATCTGGTTATTTTATCGTTGTACACTCCCTTCCACAATCCTTTGAAGGAGGTAGTACGAGAACCAAGTCTTTGAAAAGACTCAAGATAGGCACGAGAAGAGTATGAAAGAAGTGAAACTTTAGGATGTTATTCCGTTTACTTATTACTAAGGTGGCGCGCACACCCTCGCAATAAGTAACCGTTCAAACACCCAACTCGAAGAAACTTCCTAGAATCTCCTAACCTGGTTTAGCTTTGATACCAACTTGTCACGCCCCAAATTTTCCTAAGTCTTTACTTAGGGCGTGATGGCACCTGGACAATTATTTTCCACCAGGAGCACCATTTAATTCTCTTTATTTAGAAATTTGAACTTATATTCAAATACGGAGCTATTAATAAAAATAACAATAAAGAAATCTGTTTATGACTTTATTAAAAACATAACGCGAGCCCATGCTCGTGCAAATATTGTTTCTACCTAGACATACTGACAAAGATTATTCTAAGTTGGAAGGGAGATCATTCCACACGCATTTCGAGACATCGAACCGACATCACGAACTCGACGAATACCAAGCCCAAGCAATGGACTTGGTATGACAAGAGGTCATGGACGATCGCTAGCCTTGGCGTGAAGCCTTTCCTCTATCACGCTTTTTCAAACATGTTAAATAAAGAGTCACCCTACCATCCAAATGGTGAGAACCTTACCCTGCAATTCAAAGTAACACCACAATATTCCAAGCGCAATCACATTATAACGTAATAAGCATATTGCAAAAACATATCAGGTTACAACATTTTTAAATATGCAACAACTCCTCATAGGAAATTCTCGGTTTAACTAACACTTAATTTTATCTCGTATTATACGTTAAGACATTCCTGCATTTCCACATGTTTATTACATTTATATTTTTGTGAACGCGTATTCACTTTTCATATTTATATATAGGTGAACATGTATTCATCTTTCATATTTGTTGCGTGCAACCCGATCCATTATATTTACGTATTTGTGAACACGTATTCACTTTACGTTTTGTTGCGCGCAACCCGATCCATTATGTTTACGTATTTGTGAACGCGTATTCACTTTACGTTTTGTTGCGCGCAACCCGATCCATTATATTTACGTATTTGTGAACACATATTCACTTTACGTTTTGTTGCGGCGTGCAACCCGATCCATTATGTTTACATATTTTTGAACGCGTATTTACTTTACGTTTTGTTGCGGCGTGCAACCCGATCCATTATCTTTACGTATTTGTGAACCCTTATTCACTTTACGTTTTGTTGCGGCGTGCAACCCGATCCATTATGTTTACGTATTTGTGAACGCGTATTCACTTTACGTTTTGTTGCGCGCAACCCGATCCATTATATATTTATATATTTATATATTTACGTGAACACGTATTCACTTTTCATATTTTTCAGAAGGTCGAATAAATAATATTCTCTTTTTCAACATTCTGTCATTCATACTTGTAACGATTATAACTTTTTAACCATAACTCCAACTAAGGTGTTTCTCAAGCGGAAACTAAGGTAAGACGGGGATATTTCACTGTACCAAATTTCATTTAAAACTACCTTGGGTAACTAACACAAATTTATCCTCAAAACAGCCACATGAAATTGGTTTCGGCAGAATTTTTATTAAACATAACCCAATCTTAGAATAGTCATAACTCCTAATCTGTAAACCCGTTCAAGCCCCATAAAATCTCAAAACGACGAGAACAGAGAGCTACACGTCTCCATGTGAACCATCCTTTCATATTCCGTACCATTTGGTACAGTTTTACCCTTTTATTCGCTGCCCTTCCTGGATCTCGATAGATCCGAGGCAGAAACTTTAAAAAGCGATAACTCTCAATCCGTAAGTCGGATAGACCCCCGTAAGGTCTCAAAATGTTCACAACAGAGATATCTAGAACTTTCATTTAGCAACAATTTTCATATTCCCCACATATTAGTACAGTTTTATGTTTCAACATCCTGCCCTTCTGGATTCCGATGAATCCGAGGCAGCAACTTCAAACTACAATAACTCTCAACTCGTAAGTCCGTTTTAATAAATATTTATCTATATCTGTCCGTAACAGAGATATTTACAACCATGTAAATTTTCATATAATTCTAATAAGTAAAACTCAATAAAAACAGTCCGTAATTATGCCTTTCCGAATTTCAACCAAATCTAAGGCAGAAACTTTGAACTATGATAACTTTCGAACCGTATGTCCATTTTACCTCATTTTTGGTTCTATATGATCATATTAGAGAGGTGTACCACTCCTCCGAATTTCATCAAATTCTAACAATTATAACTCTGTGAGAACAGTTCGTAAAGTTCATGACGCAACTAGTTGTCTAAACAATCAAAAGTTCAATATTTCTTTTCAACACCCAATTCTTATTCTAACATGTATTGAACTAAAAATAAAGGATGTTACCAAAAATTTCTGAGTGAGAAAACTCACCTTGTAAGCGTAAAAATAATTGTTGTTCGGTTGCTAAAAGTGACCCTTGCTCCCTAATATTTTTTTATTCTTGTTCTTCATGCCCTCTTGATATTTTTCCAGGTTTGTTTTCTTCTTGTTCACTTTTTTTTTTCTGATTTTCTATCCTTTGTGGTAGGTACTTTGTTTGTGTATAAGTAAGGGTGTTTGTATAACTTATGGGAGGTAGAAGACCAAAACTTGAGGGGAGTTAAAGGGAGGGGAAATGAAAAGGGGGGAAGGGGTAAAGGGAAGGGTAGACGTATTGCATGCATTTTTTTTTTGTTTATTTTTTTTGTTTTTCTTTTGTTTGTTTTTTTTTCTTTTCTTATTTTCATTTCATCTATCTATTTATCCAACTTTAACACTAACTCTATCCCATGCAATTTATTCTTTGTTTTCTTATATATATATATTTTTATTAACCCAACCACAACTATATATTTTTTTTTTCCGGATTTCACAAAGAAATAATCCCTTGATTATTCTTATTAATGAAAGGCATATATATACAAGTTACAAGGAATATCCTCTTTCTATTCTACCTAGGAATCCCTATTCTATTTGAAGACTAACTTTACAATTATGGTAATATTACACTACTAATTAAGGTACAAACCTAAATCTAATATTTACCAAATATACAAGGGAAAAGGGAAGGGCCCCACATGGCTGGGCCACCTTCTCGTCGGATGAATGGGCCTGTGGAAGTGGGATGCCCATATACTTTAACACTTATCATCCTCCTCAGAAGTCTATCACCCTTTGCTCGCAGCAGTTCTCCTACGAGTAGCGATATTGGAGGTTGGCTTATTGGTCATTTTAGAATCCAATTCACTAGAGTTGTGATGGCGCCTAACAAATTCTATTTGGACGAATCAAAAGATAATTCAAACATTTTGATATTCCCAATAATATAGTTGAAATAAAGAAATAATCATAAGATTTGATGCAACCGCGAATCAAATCAACAAATTTCTCAGAATCCGGTGATACTAATCATGAGCATCTTACAGCATAATTAATGCAATACAATAGATATTGTTAGAAATTTATTAACATGAAATAAAGTTAATCCTATTATTTATGACTCGAACAATTGGGGGCCCGCACGTCGTAAAACGTCGTTTCCTCACACGTGCAGACATTGTACCAATCGTAAATTTCCTTAGTTAAAGAGATATTGGTACGTATACATAATGTTTGAGACATGAAATGATAGACGGTTATTGGCCAAATGACGGGGGTTTCATGTTGGTAAATGAAGGAAGAAGTGTACGATGTGTAAAAGATGAAATGAGTCGGAAATCGCCGCGGAGCCGTGAAGGGCCGCAGCGCAACCACCGTCGGAGCTGCGGTGCCTTGGTGGTAGTGGCTACTGGAATTCAGGCACCGCGGTGCCTCACAGGCAGCGCCTCGGCGCTTCGATGGCTTCTCCACATATACACCAGTCACGGATAAGAAGTTGTTCATGGGCAACAACTCTTTGTTCTGAGGTGCTGGGGGTAGGAAAGGTAATTGTTACACCCCGTAAGTCCAGGACATGTATAAGATAATGGAAGCGAGAACACAAGACTTGAAAAAGGGTACGAAAGGAAGAATTGTTTTTCCGACGGAAAATCTTCCGAACGTCGGAAAGGAAAAATGTTCGTTGATGAGAATTGGATTCGCAAAATGCATTATTTGAGGATTATGGAATGTATTATCATTATGAAAATTTATTTTTACGGATTTGGTCACGTGGGGCCCACCCGAGAAATTTTACGTTTTGTGGGGCCCACGAGGGTTACGAAATTTTATGGACGAATGGGAGGGCTACACGTGTCACCCCCACCCCCAACATGGCTTGCTAGAATTAAGACAATGGTCATTGACCATTGTGGATGATCAAGTCTTGCAAGCTTGAGATAATTGACTAAGTCAACTTGTCCACTTGGCTAGATATTTAATCTCCTCCATCCAAGCCACACAAGTGTTGTTATCTAAGCCCTAAATTGTTTTATATATACAACACTAGTGCAAGACTTAGTCTTCAACACTTAGAAAAAATTAAAGAACCTTGTTCTTCATAGATGAGCTCTCGGGTTTAGCACTTTAGCCACACAAAAAATTTGCAATTTTGGTTCTTTATTCACAAGACTTTAACCCAAGGTCCCTAAGGGTATTGTAAGGATATCTCAATAGAAATATCTCGGAAAAACGACATTTTCACGTTAGTCGCAAGGCGAAAACCTAAGTCGTTTTCATAGTTTTGGATTGGAAATGGAAGAGAAGTTGGTTGTGAACTTCTAAAGGCTTCAAATAGCGGATTGAAGCATAAAGGAAAGGAGCTAAGAATTGCTAAGGAGCGACTTTGAATCTTGGAATTTATAAGGTCTTATAAAGGTAACAATATTGTCGTTTTAGTAATTAAGATTACTTATTGTTGTATCTATGGATATTAGTAAGCATGATGTATATAGTATGAAGTTTGATAAGTGTATTGGCTATTGGAACCCTAATCCGAAACTAGCATGTTTAGCCTTTGAGATTACAATTCAATTTGATTATTAGTTTAAGTCGTCACATGTTATATAAAGAAGAAATTGTAGTTGTTGAAGTTGTTTATGACTATATAACATGTTAGACCTAAGAACTTGGATTGAAAAAGAATTGGAAAGGAGTTTTGTTGTTGTACAAGTTAGCCGAGAATGGCTTTGAATATGGAACTAGTTGGTATTAATTGTGGGGCAGAATTTTGCATGTATTGTAAGGCGTGTAATCCCCTTTGATTGATTGATGTATTGAGCCTTAAATGTTGCATGTTGGTTATTGATTATCGGGCCTTGAAAAAAGTGGAAAAGTACGTAGAAACAAATGAGGTGCTGCCCGATTTTCCGTAGAATAAGAGTCCTTATACTTAGTATGATTCTACGTTTAAAAGGGAGGAGTTGATAGACATGTTATGATTAATATAGGTTGAAGTACTACGAGTAGTGTATTCTACTTAAAGGATGGAATAGCTATCAAGGTTGAAGTACTTTGGAGCATTTTGCTACTTGTCGATAATCGTCGCGAGGTATGTGAACCTCTTCCTTCTTTTGGGCATGATTCTATGTATGAAATATACTTGTGGTGTTATTTCATGATTCCTTCTACTCTTAGAAGTTAAGAGGTATGTATGTTGATTTACTCTATGTAAACGTTATGTCTAAGTTATCCTAAGTCCTTACCAAGTCTTATGGGGGATGTTGGTAAGAGTCATTAGGAAGTATTTGGAGTCGAGTTGACTTTGCTAATTTACTGCACGAATGAGAATAAGTATCGAACAAGCCATTGCAGCGTTAATAAAAGAAAATGTATCGACAATCAATTATATTAAAATGAGTAGAATTCTCCATCTGCATAGAAACTAAGATAAGACAAAATTGTATTACATTTTCTAGATCATGGATGCTTTAATAAGATCGTTATAAACAAGTATAACTTATTCACAACGCACAAAAGTATATGTTACTTAATTTAAAGAGATTACGTTATGAAGTTTTAAGACTATGAACCTTAAATTCTTAAAATGTTAAGAGACTTTATTTTCAAGCTATGAGACTTGATTCTTAAAGGAATAAATGACATGATTTAAAGTTAAGAGATTTGATTTCTAAAGTGAAGAAACTTGATTTCTAATGTTAAGAGACTTGGAGTTTTTGAAAGTTAATAAAATTGATTTGAAAGCAGATGATACTTGGTTTTAAAAGTATAAGTCTCTTGGTTATAAAAAGAATGAATTTGTCTAAAAAAAACATAAAGGGTTATAACGGTTTTATAGGAAGTTAGTTATAACGGCTTTATGGAAGGTTAAGAGAGTTGTCTATTTTGATTGATAGGCATGACTTGCCTAGATTGTGAAAATTGAAGTTACTAAGTTCAAAGCCTTGAAATGAATTTTTAAAGGTGTAGTAACTTATTTTGAAAAATAGACATGCCTTGATACTACGGGTGTTAGTATCTTGGAATTTTATATAAAAATAAGTCTTTTGAAAAGAATGGACGTACGTAGTACTTTGGCTTGTTTAAATGAGAATTTTTCCATTTTATGCCTTGATAGTACTTTGGCTTGTTTAAATGAGAATTATCCTATTTGTGCCTTGATAGTACTTTGGCTTGCTTAAATAAGGATTTCTCTTTGTTTATGTAAAAAGAAGGCATGGTAATTGTCTTGGTTTATGTAAAAAGAAGGCATGGTAATTGTCTTGGTTTGTGTAAAGGCATGCTATTGTCTTGGTTTATGTAAAAAGGAAAGGCATGGTATTGTCTTGGTTTGCTTGCATATGGATTGCTCATATAGACATTCGTGCAAGTGTCATATTTCCACATCTCTGCGTCCCTCCATAAAGGGCCGACAACTTGTTTCAAGGATATCATGGATTAGCTCCCCATGGTGGTGAGTGGTACACACTCACAGCGGGTCGGTATCTGACTCAGGCGGGTTAAATTCCTGGGAGATATATATAAGCCATGGATTAGCTATCCGTGATGCGATTATCGTGTACCGATGACTCATTGCGGGTCCACATGACCTAAGCGGGTGAAATAGTCCCATGATAGGTTGCATTATAACACAGAGGGTGGTTGACCCTGGCACTGGCACGACCTTCATGTTTTGAAAAGGTAGTGATTTCATTAATGAAAGGGTGCAGTGTGTTTATGACTTAAAGTGTTATACCCCGTATTTCCAGAGTATGTACGTAAGGGCGTACGTACAAAAGTTTGAGCCTTAAAGTTAGGCATAGGACGAAATTTGTGCACAACCAACTAAAAGAATCGTTTTCCGACGAAACGTTTTACAAAACTTGCGAAGGGAAAATTACGGCTATGTCATTTATTATTTTTGCGGATTTTTCCGAGAGATGAAATATTTTGGACCAACGAGAGGGTGACACTTGTCACCCCAAGTGGACGCAAATACGGGCAAGTTTGGACGATTTTGTGGCCTTGCCTTAGTCAAGGTTAGGTAGGATATTTTTGTGTAGTAGATGGATAAGGACACTTGGGTGAATCCCCACCCTCCACTTGCCCTCCACTTGCCTTCATCTTGGCCATTGGTTGGCCTATAAATACCCCCCTAACTTGAAGGTTTTCTTCATCCACAAACACAATTCTCTAAGTCTCAAAATCCTCCCTCTCACTTGTAGTGTTTTCGTCCCAACCCTCTTCCCCCTCTAGCCTAGTGGCTTCGGCCGAGAATACCCCCCCTCTCTTTGTAGAAAGTTGCCTTCTAGTGTAGTTACTATTCCAAAATACCCTAGCCCAAATCACTTATAGTATTAAGTAGAAGTTGTTTAGAAACTTCTAAGGGTTTCTCGAGCGACTGAGCTTTCAGATTATGAGCTAAACCTTGCTCAGGATCGACATTTAACTTGGATAATTTTGGGCTTATCGAGGTAAATAATCTTATCCTTCTATAGTATTGGAGATCACATACTGTAGTAGTATAGAAATAGTACAAAGTTATATAGAAGGATATTAAAAGAAGAGAATTGAACTGTAATTACATAGAAGGATATTACAGAATAGAATTGAACTGAAATCACATCAGAAGAATAATAAAGAAGATTGAACTGTACTTACATAGGACTGTATTTACAGTAGGCTTGTGTAGCTTGGCGGGTAGGGAAGTGCTGCCCAATTTTTCGTAGAATAGAGAACCCTCTGCTTAGAATAGTCTACAGAGTAGTCTAGACATTGATAGACGTATCTGACTATTATAGGTTGATTCTCTGCGCGCGACATATTCGACTTGGCAGGTGGATTTCGCCGAGGAGGTATGTGATTCTTCCTATCCTCTTGAGCATGATATTTTAAGTATATATATAGTACGGTAGACGTACGTGTGTTAAACTGAACATGGTTTTACTTGACTTGAGTCTAAATAATAAACCTGGAAGTATTTCAAAAGAATTATAAATCATTTTTGAAAGAAGAGTAATACTTGATTTTTAAACAGAAAGCTTAAGAGTTATACTAGCTTTATGGGAAGTTAGGTATAACGACTTAAGAAAGATAAAAGGAACGGTTTTACTTATTTTGTTTATGAAAATCCTGTATTGATTTCTGCAAAGTGTAGTAAGATGGTTTGATAAGTAACATGTTAGGGTGCTACGTGTGTTAGTGTCTTGTGATATTGTCATTCTTGATGTGCTTACGTTGTTAAACGTTAAGACCGTTAGATCGTTATTATATCACATACCCTCGACTTGTTATACCGAGGGCTTGCCACGCGATGCAGTCTATACGGCCTATGCGATCTGTGTGACTATGCGAGTCGCGGAGTTCGAGGATTGATCATTCGGTGTTTTATCCCGACGCGGGATGCCCATGCGATGCGTGTGACTACGCGGTCATGAGACTACGCGCATCATGCGAGTCCGGTGAGGTACCGGGTTAGCTACCCCGATGTGAGGAATACCTCACGCGGTGCGGTGTGACATACGCGATCGCGGAAGTCCAGGATTAGGCACGTATAATGATACTATGGGCGATTGGCCTTGCTTCGATCATTCGCGGCCTAGAAAAGACCTGTTACAGTTTATCTAACTTGCTCTTGTTTATGTTGTGGCACTATGCGATTGAACTGTTGTATTTGCAAATGGTTTTAAATACTTTGATTTTACTTGATTTTACGCTTCACATACTTGGTACTGTTGTCGACCTCCTTCGGGCCGCTCATGCCGCAGTAAGGGGCAAGCAGTGCTAGATCCGCATCCTTAGGATCTTTGCTTTGGTGTCGAGCTCCATCTTCTCCGAGGCTCGACTTTTGGTATGGTTCTCCCGATGTTGTAGATATATGTACATTCAGGTATGGCGGGCCCCGTCCCGCCATAGTTGTTTACATTCCAGAGGTGCGTAGTCATGTTGTAAAGTTGGGATGTAACTGCTCACTCTTTATATATATATGCTTAAAGGCGACTTTTCTCGATAAAGCGTGTCTCAATTTACATTTGTTTCATGTCTTGTTTTTATATTCATGATTACTGATGTATGTCTACTTGGGTGCCCTGCAGGCACGACCACTGCCCCGAACGGGTCGTGACAAAAGTGGTATCGAGCGATTAATCCTCGGAAAGTGTCTGGCATCGTATCTAGTAGAGTTCTTGATTATCGGTGTGCGCACCACACCAATAATCGTGAGGCTATAGGATATTTAGGATTGGTTTCCATTCTTCTCACTCGAGATCGTGCTTTAGAGCCGTGTTATAAGTTGGACCTCTAACGTATTCCTTTCTCAGATCGCTTATGCCTCGCGCAAGGCAACCCGCCCGGGCGGCAAGGCGGCCAGGAGCTGCTAGTTCGACACAGAGGGTCACGAGGGCACAGGCCCAGTTCTTACCCGAGGCAGTACCTCAGACGGTGAGTTCCATGACGTCGCCGACCCCAGCAGAGACCACGGTACCCGAGCCTCAGCATACACCGGGCAGGAGATAGGGTACAAGGAGATGGCCCGCCATCGCCGTGATCGTGGGCCGCACACGAGATAGGCTGGACGCAGCAGTTCCAGTTCCAGCGGTACCTGTGGTTCACCCGAGATCGGACAGTTTGAGGCTACGGGATTTTCTGAGTTGTAGCCCGCCAGAGTTCTACGGGTCGAGGCCTGAGGATGATCCGCAGGAGTTCGTCCGTCAGTTACAGAGGATCATGCGGGTGATCAAGGCTTCAGAGACCGAGTCCGTGATCTTCGGTTCGCACCGGCTGCGTGATACCGCAGTCGACTGGTTTGACTCGTGGGAGCTTTCCCGAGGAGAGCATGCGCCTCCAGCAGTATGGGACGAGTTTTCGGAGGCTTTTCTCACTCACTTCTTGCCTCCGCAGATGAGGAGGGCACGGGCCGACAAGGTTTTGTTCCGAGACGCAGGCGCACAGTTAGGGAGTACAACGTCGAGTTTGATTCTTTAGCTCGATATGTCCCTGCGCTGGTAGCGGATATGGAGGACCGAGTGCACCGTTACGTCACCGGGCTAGATGATTATATGGCGTAGTCGCAGGTGGTGTATCTCTTCACCGGGCATGGATATTGCCCGCACGCAGCTCATGCACTGGATGCGAAGTAGAGACCGACGGTCGGCTGTGATATCGCCAGCAAGAAGGCGCCAAGACGGCCGGATCTTTTGGTAGCTTCGGTGGGCGACCAAAGAGTTAGCTTAGATTTGCACCCCATCTAGCTCAGAGCACTCCTACATCGTTTTTGGTACAGCCAGAGTATTCGGGGGCAGGTCAGGGCCCCAGGACTTCGGATTTCCAGGGTAGCAAGGGTGCTAACCGATCGAGGTCCGCTCAGTGTGTCCGATGTGGTAGATTCCATTCGAGAGGTTGTGGTACTACTGAGCTTGCTACACTTGTGGCCGCAGGTCATTACGCGAGAGCCTGTCCACTGCGGGCGTGGCGATGGTAGGGTCACCTATGTGGTCCGTTGTCTGCCTCATCTCCTACAGCTTACTCGCCCGAGGCGAGTGGTACTCTTGGACCAGCATGTCGCGGCAGAGGTTGTGGTGCGGGTCCCAGTTCTAGCGGTCCTCAGAACCGCATTTATGCCTTGTCCAGCCGGAAGGACCAGGAGGCCTCACCTGATGTCATCACAGGTACTTTATCAGTTTCATGTTGTGACGTGTATGCCTTGATAGATCCGGGTTCTACTGGCCCCATATATATCCCCATATTGCTAGTAGGATAGGGATAGAGCACGAGTCCATAGACCCTTTCGAGGTAGCTACGCCATGGTGATTCTTGGTAGCTCGGCGGTATATAGGGCTTGTCCGATGACCATATGCATCGTCGGACCTCAGCCTCTTGCTACGGGTTCGACATGACCGATTTCGACGTGATCACGGGTATGGATTGGTTAGCTTCGCTACGCCCGATGTAGACCGCAGGAGAGAGTGGCACGGTTCCAGTTTCTGGGAGCCGGTATTGAGTGGAGGGGAACACCGTGGTCGCCGAGGGTAGGTTTATTTCCTACCTCAAGGCTAGGAAGATGGTGCAGAAGGGTATATCTACCATCTCATTCGGTGTTTGATATCGAGGTCGGTACCAGATTTTCATCGATTCGTGAGTCGAGAGTTCCCGGATGTGTTTCCGCACAACCTCCGGTATCCTCCCGAGAGGAGATGAGTTTTGTATCGATGTGCTTCCGGACACTCGGCTATTTCCATTCCGCCATACGTAATGGCACCGCCGAGTTGAGAGAGTCAAGGACCACCGAGAGATTTCCGGAGAAGGGCTTCATCGGCCTAGTGTTTCTCCCCGGGAGCGCCAGATTGTTCGTGAAGAAGAAGGACGGACGCCGCACGCATGTGTTGATTACGGTGAACAAGGTGACCATTAAGAATGATACCCCTTCCCGTGATTGATGATTTGTTCGACGATTGCGGTGCGCGAGATATTTCTCCAAGATTGATCCGCGATCGGGCTATCATCGTGTGTGTCGAGAGGCGGATGTCCCAGGATCGCATTCGGACCTGCAGACGCACTATGAGTTCGTGGTTATGTCTTTCGGGTTGACCAATGCTCGCGGTATTCATGGATTTGATGAACCGAGTGTTCAAGCCATTTTTGACACGCTTGTGATAGTGTTCATTGATGACATCTTGGTTTATTCCCGCCAGAGCGCGAGCACGCGAGCATTTAGATCGGCCGAGAGTTCTCCGACCGCAGCTTATACGCCAAGTTTTCGAAGTGTGAGTTCTGGTTGACTTCGGTGGCTTTTCTCGGGCATATTGTCGGGGCTGATGGTATTCGGGTGGATACGGCCAAGATCGAGGCAGTCAGGAGTTGGCCCGACCTACTACTCCGGCAGAGTGCGCAGCTCGGGCCTGCAGTTATTATCGCGGTTCGTAGAAGTTTGCTTATCTCGCCCCATTGACTAGCCGACTCGGAAGGCGCTAAGTTTCAATGGATCGATGCTTGTGAGCGTGGTTTCCGATCTTGCGAGAGATCGACGGCCGCCTCGTTCTTACTCTTTCAGAGGGTCCAGACGGCTACGTGGTGTATTGTGATGCGTCAGGCATCGGGCTGGGATTTGTGTTGATACAGCAGGGAAAGGTTATAGCGTACGCATCCTGACAGCTTAAGAAGCATGAGAGGAACTACCCCACCCATGATTTGGAGTTGGCAGCGGTGATTCACGCTTTGAAGATCTGGAGGCACTATTTGTATGGGGTTCATATGGATATTTATACAGACCACAAGAGCCTCCAAAGATATCTTCACCAGAGGAGCCGAACTTACACGCAGAGACGGTGGTTAGAGTTACTCAAGGATTACGATGTCGATATCCTGTACCACCCGGGGAAGGCCAATGTTGTGGCAGATGCTCTTAGTCGTAGGTCGATGGGGAGCCTATCAGATGTGCAGCTAGAGAGGAGGGGCATGGTTCGCGATTTGCATCAGCTAGCGAGCCTCGGGGTCCGATTGATTGATTACGATAGCGATGGGTCCGAGTTCGAGAGGTTGCCGAGTCTTCCATCGTCGGCGAGGTGAAGAGGCATTTGAGGATCCGGTTTTGACACTGCATCGCGATACGCCTCTTCGTGAGAAAGGGTCCTTTGAGGTAGCACTGACGGGTGCTAAGGTTCGAGGCGAGTTGTGTGTTCGGATATTGCAGGACTTCGGCAGAGTTCTAGGGAAGCACACAATACAAGCGTTACTATCCATCCGGGGTCGACCAAGATGTACCACGACCTCAGATCTGTGTATTGGTGGGATGGCTTGAAGAGGGACGTTGGAGAGTTTGTGGCTCAGTGCCCATGTTGTCAGCAGGTGAAGGTAGAGCACCAGAGGCCTGGTGGTTTGTTGCAGGCGATAGAGATCCCGACCTGGAAGTGGGAGGTAATCAACATGGACTTTATCACGGTTACCTCGCACTCAGGAAACATGATTCTATTTGGGTTATCGTCGACAGTCGACGAAATCAGCCCACTTTCTTCCGTCGTGACGACTTTTTCTGAGGATTATGGCGACTTTACATCCGAGAGATCGCCGATCGCATGGAGTCCCTATTTCTATCATATCCGACCGGCGAGCCCGCTTACGCTAACTTGGAGATCTTTCCGTAAGGGATTAGGACGCAGTGAGCTGGCATCGCATTCCATCCTCGCAGACGGACAGCAGAAGGCACTATCCGCACTCTTGAGGATATCCGCGAGCCCGTGTTATCGACTTCGAGGGTAGCCGGGAGGATCATTGGCCTCTAGTTGAGTTTGCGTATAATAATAGCTACCACTTGATTCGATGGCGCCTTATGAGGCCTTGTATGAGGAAGTGCAGATCACCGATAGGCTGGTTTGACGTGGGCGAGGTGCGATTAGTGGGACTCGACGGTGCAGTGCGGGATAAGGTGAAGCTTATCAGAGCGGCATCGATACTCGTAGTCGATGAAGTCATATACGCATCATCGCCGCCGTGATCCGAGTTCGAGATTGATGATTGGGTTTTCTCGGCGTGTCACCCATGGCGGTGTGATGAGATTCGGAAGAAAGGGAAACTCACCGAGGTACATTGGGCCGCTTCGATTGTCCGCAGGTAGGCAAGGTTGCTCATGAGTTGGATCCGCGTTCGATCCGGAGGCGGTGTATCCGTGTTTCATGTTTCTATGCCGAGGAGATGTATCGGGATCCATCTAGAGTGCACCCGATCGACGATGTCCAGTGACCAGGGGTTATCGTATGAGGAGATTCCCATAGCGATAATCGATTCTCGTGTTAGGCGTCGCGACCAAGGACGCGTGGCTTCCGTCAAAGTCTTGTGGCGAACGAGCTCGTGAGGAGATGACGGGAAGTCGAGGAGGACATGAGGCGTAAGTATCCTCACCTATTCCCCACACCTCCGTGTAACTCACTTTCCTACTTGTAAATTTTCATTGACATATTTGCTTAAGTGTTGTATTGTGGCCACGTGAGGCATTTGCAAACCGCTTAAGTTATGAGGAACTTTATCATTATCTGTCTTGGGAAGGAACATTCGACGAATGTTTCTAAGAGGGGAGAATGTTATACCAGTATTTCAGTATGTACGTAAGTATGCACGCATAAAAGTTTGAGCCTTAAAGTTAGGCATAAGACGAAATTTGTGCACAACCCACTAAAAGAATCGTTTTCCGACGAAACGTTTTACAAAACTTGCGAAGGGAAAATTACGGCTATGTCATTTATTATTTTTGCGGATTTTTCCGAGAGATGAAATATTTTGGACCAACGAGAGGGTGACACTTGTCACCCTCAAGTGGACGGCAACATGGGCAAGTTTGGACGATTTTGTGGCCTTGCCTTAGTCAAGGTTAGGTAGGATATTTTTGTGTAGTAGATGGATAAGGACACTTTGGTGAATCCCCACCCTCCACTTGCCCTCCACTTGCCTTCATCTTGGCCATTGGTTGGCCTATAAATACCCCCCTAACTTGAAGGTTTTCTTCATCCACAAACACAATTCTCTAAGTCTCAAAATCCTCCCTCTCACTTGTAGTGTTTTTGTCCCACCCCTCTTCCCCCTCTAGCCTAGTGGCTTCGACCGAGAATACCCCCCATCTCTTTGTAGAAAGTTTCCTTCTAGTGTAGTTACTATTCCAAAATACCCTAGCCCAAATCACTTATAGTATTAAGTAGAAGTTGTTTAGAAACTTCTAAGGGTTTCTTGGAGCGGACTGGAGCTTTCAGATTAGGAGCTAAACCTTGCTCAGGATCGACATTTAACTTGGATAATTTTGGGCTTATCGAGGTAAATAATCTTATCCTTCTATAGTATTGGAGATCACATATTGTAGTAATATAGAAATAGTACAAAGTTATATAGAAGGATATTAAAAGAAGAGAATTGAACTGTAATTACATAGAAGGATATTACAGAATAGAATTGAACTGAAATCACAGTAGAAGAATAATAAAGAAGATTGAACTGTACTTACATAAGACTGTATTTACAGTAGGCTTGTGTAGCTTGGCGGGTAGGGAAGTGCTGCCCAATTTTTCGTAGAATAGAGAACCCTCTTCTTAGAATAGTCTACAGAGTAGTCTAGACATTGATAGACGTATCTGACTATTATAGGTTGATTCTCGCATACGACATATTCGACTTGGCAGGTGGATTTCGCCGAGGAGGTATGTGATTCTTCCTATCCTCTTGAGCATGATATTTTAAGTATATATATAGTACGGTAGACGTACGTGTGTTAAACTGAACATGGTTTTACTTGACTTGAGTCTAAATAATAAACCTGGAAGTATTTCAAAAGAATTATAAATCATTTTTGAAAGAAGAGTAATACTTGATTTTTAAACAGAAAGCTTAAGAGTTATACTAGATTTATGGGAAGTTAGGTATAACGACTTAAGAAAGATAAAAGGAACAGTTTTACTTATTTTGTTTATGAAAATCCTGTATTGATTTCTGCAGAGTGTAGTAAGATGGTTTGATAAGTAACATGTTAGGATGCTACGTGTGTTAGTGTCTTGTGATATTGTCATTCTTGATGTGCTTACGTTGTTAAACGTTAAGACCAGATCGTTATTATATCACATACCCTCGACTTGTTATACCGAGGGCTCACCCTTGACGCGGTCTATACGCCTATGCATGCTGTGTGACTATGCGAGTCGCGGAGTTCCGTGATTGATCATTCGGTGTTTTATCCCGACGCGGGGATGCCATGCGTCCGTGTGACTATATGGTCCATGAGACTATGCGATCGCGAGTCCGCGAGGTACCGGGTTAGCTACCCCGTCGCGAGGAATACCTCATGCGGTGCATGTGACCTATCGCGATGCGGAAGTCCAGGATTAGGCACGCATAATGATATTATGGGCGATCGCCTTGCTCGATCATTCGCGCCTAGAAAAAGACCGGTTACATTATATCTATTTTGCTCTTGTTTATGTTGTGGCACTATGTGCGATTGAACTGGTTGTATTTGCAAATGGTTTTAAATACTTTGATTTTACTTGATTTTACGATTTCACATACTTGGTACTGTTATCGACCTCCTTCTGGGCCGTTCACGCCGCGGTAAGGGCAAACAGTGCTAGATCCGCATCTTAGGATCTTTGCTTTGGTGTCAGGAGCTCCATTTTCTCCGGAGGCTCGACTTTTGGTGTGGTTCTCCCTGATGTTGTAGATATATGTACATTCAGGGTATGGCGGGGCCCTGTCCCGCCATAGTTGTTTACATTCCTAAGTGCGTAGTCATGTTGTAAAGTTGGGATGTAATCGCTTCACTCTTTATATATATACGAAAAGGCGACTTTTCTCAGATAAACGTGTCTCAATTTACATTTGTTTCATGTCTTGTTTTTATATTCGCTGATTACTCGATGTATGTCTACTGGGTGCCCTGAAGGCACTACCGTGGCCCGAACGGTCGTGACATAAAGTACTCTCATGATTGCAAGGTTCAGTGTGCTTATTGATGTTATATTATACCATGGACTGCCGGCAGTGAGGAAGGATTCCACGGGCATGATTGATATTATGGGCGTGGGACCCATGGTTATATTTGAGTAATGACTTTGAGGGCATGCGTCCCTGACTTGATATGACTACTTATGTATTGTGTATTGTAGTTTGGCTATCATACATGTCTCCTATTTTGTATAGACTGTTATGATTTCATTAAAGTATTTTCAGTTTCACATACTTGGTACATTTTTCGTACTGACCTCCTTCGGGGGCTGCGTTCATGTCGCAGGTTTAGGTACGCAGTTTGGTGATCTGCAGGTATAGGACCCTGCTCAGAGTTTTTGGATAGCTCCATTTGTTCAGGAGTTTATCATTTTGGTATAGATCCTTCAGTACAGGCTTTTGTACAGTTATGGGTACGGCGGGGCCTTGTCCCGTCATATTTCAGAAAAACTCCTAGAGGTCTGTATTCATATATGGGATTGGTCTCATGTACAGTGTAGTGTCTGCTGATTTTGTATATTATATGGAATCCTTGTCGTCTTTTCCCTTGCATGTTCATTGGTTTTAAAGAAAAAAAAATGAGGTGTTGTTTAGTTCCGCAGTTTACTTGTGTCAGTTAGGTAGAAGGGTGCCCAGGTAGGGCACCAGTCACGGGCCCGGGGTTCGGGGCGTGACAGAGTGGTATCAGAGCAGTCATTCCTCAGAATGTCTACAGACCGTGTCTAGTAGAGTCTTGATTATCGGTGTGTTGCGCGCCACACCCATAAACAGGAGGCTACAGGACATTTAGGAGTTGGTTTATATTCTTCTCACTCTGAGATCGTGCCATAGAGCTGTGTTATTAAGATAATTCCTCTCTGACGTATTATTATGTTACAATTATGCCTCTAAGGAGGGCAACAGTCGCCCAGAAGGGCAAAACAGTAGCAGGAGCTACCAGGCATACTCAGAGAGTTGATAGGGCTCATGCCCAGGGTATATTGGATGTTGTGTCGCAGTCGTCGAGTTCTTCTGCGCCATGTTTTGAGGCCCCAGCACCAGAGCCTCGGTTTCCGGGCCAGGAAGACTATAGGTCATGGGAAGCGATTATGTTATTGACCAAGATAGTGGTGCTACGTTTCATCACAGAGGTTATTCGGCGATGCATGCAGTGTACAGAGGGTAGAGGGCCAACGCGGAAATCAGCGTAAGAGGGCTAGACCGGTTGGTTACCCCGGTGAGTTTTTGGATGAGCAGCCTCAACAGCGAGTGAGATATTCGTCCCAGCCTACCCAGTACATACCCCGCAGCTCACAGGTGGGAGATTGGACCCCACAAGGTATTTAGGAGCCGGTCCGAGCTCCAGGGGTTGAGGTTCTCAGAGGAGCAGAGGATTTTCTCAGTCGAGGCCTCTTATTCCTCAGTGTTTCCGATGTAGTAAGCGTCATTTGGGGAAATGTCGTCATGGCACATGTGTTTGTTATTATTGTGACCGTCCGGGCCATAAGCAGTGGGAATGTCCTTTTAGAAAGAGCACTGGTGTGGTGGCTCAGCCTATTAGGCCGGTAGTTGGTTCCCTTTCCTCCACAGTTATGCGCCTCCCAGGGCAGGGTGTTCAGATGTCAGCCAGCCATGGTAGAGGTCAGGGTAGAATTTATAGTTCTGGCGGTCCTTCGAACCGCATAGATGACGTGGCTACTAGGCAGGATCAAGAGGCAACATCGCATGGGGTTACAGGTATATTTCGATTCTTTTGAATCATACGTGCATTGATAGATTCAGATTTCGCCCTAGCGTATATGTTTTCCCTTTGTTGCTAGTAGTTGTAAAGTGATAGTACCACCAGAGGTAGGGATACTCTGATTAGTAAAGTAAAAAGTGATGAATGTTGACAAGAATGATAAAGTGAACTGAGACTATAGTTGTGTAGGGTTCACAAGTTGTAATTACCCCATAACAGTGTGAAAACCGATAGGGAAGAATGTACAGTAGAAATACTTTGGCCTATGTGACGAACCTCTAGTGAATAGGGAGATAGGGTAAGAAGTACCTTGAGATAAGAGAGGGATTTATTTCAGACTAAGAATGAGAAGTTAAGTATGACGATGGGTCGGGTTATGGAATCATTTCGGGTTAGCAGGTAGTATGGAATGGGGTGATGTCAGTTGGTAATGGTCCCGCTATGTGATAGGGTCACGAGGATGCAAGGCCCAAGTCTAGTTAATCGTTGTACGAGTTTGTGGACGCGTTCTACCGGAACCAGGTCGTAAGGACCGAGAAGGGCCTTGATGGAAATTCAAGCAGCATGATGGCCAAGATTGGATAGTAACTCCAAGGATTGGAGAACAGAAACAATATTTGAAATTTTGTACATATACTAAAATAAGTTTGGAAGTACGAGAAAGTATGACAAGTAAGAAAAGGAAAGGAACCTCTAAGGATCCCGTTTTTGATAAGACTGTAACCTTCGAGTTTTGTGAGAAGGGACCGTGGATGGAAGGTCCATTGATATGTTTACATATGTTATGTGGTGTCCATGTGTGGCATCATTGGTCTTGTGGAGTATTGATTGATAGGCATAGTAAAGAGATTATGCCGGAGTTTGTATAGCTTGAAAATTGACTAAGAACATTCGGGGACGAATGTTTCTAAGGGGGGAAGAATGTTACACCCCGTAAGTACAGGACATGTATAAGAGAATGGATGCGAGAACACAAGACTTGAAAAATGGTACGAAAGGAAGAATTGTTTTTCCGACGGAAAATCTTCCGAACGTCGGAAAGTAAAAATGTTCGTTGATGAGAATTGGATTCTCAAAATGCATTATTTGAGGATTATGGAATGTATTATCATTATGGAAATTTATTTTTACGGATTTGGTCACGTGGGGCCCACCCGAGAAATTTTACGTTTTGTGCGGCCCACGAGGGTTACGAAATTTTATGGACGAATGGGAGGGCGACACATGTCACCCCCCCCCACCCCACATGGCTTGCTCAAATTAAGACAAGGGTAAAATGGTCATTGACCATTGTGGATGATCAAGTCTTGCAAGCTTGAGATAATTGACTAAGTCAACTTGTCCACTTGGCTAGATATTTAATCTCCTCCATCTAAGCCACACAAGTGTTGTGATCTAAGCCCTCCATTGTTTTATATATACAACACTAGTGCAAGACTTAGTCTTCAACACTTAGAAAAATTAGAGAAGCTTGTTCTTCATAGATGAGCTCTCGGGTTTAGCACTTTAGCCACACAAAAAATTTGCAATTTTGGTTCTTTACTCACAAGACTTTAACCCAAGGTCCCTAAGGGTATTGTAAGGATATCTCAATAGAAATATCTCATAAAAATGACGTTTTCACGATAGTCGCAAGGAGAAAACCTAAGTCGTTTTCATAGTTTTGGATTGGAAATGGAAGAGAAGTTGGTTGTGAACTTCTAAAGGCTTCAAATAGCGGATTGGAGCATAAAGGAAATGAGCTAAGAATTGCTAAGGAGCGACTTTGAATCTTGGAATTTATAAGGGCTTATAAAGGTAACAATCTTGTCGTTTTAGTAATTAAGATTACTTATTGTTGTAGCTATGGATATTAGTAATCATGAGGTATATAGTATGAATTTTGATTAGTGTATTGGCTATTGGAACCCTAATCCAAAACTAGCATGAACCTTTGAGATTACAATTCAATTTGATTATTAGTTTAAGTCGTCACATGTTATATAAAGAAGAAATTGTAGTTGTTGAAGTTGTTTATGACTATATAACATGTTAGACCTAAGAACTTGGATAGAAAAAGAATTGGAAAGGAGTTTTGTTGTTGTACAAGTTAGCCGAGAATGGCTTTGAATATGGAACTAGTTGGTATTAATTGTGGGGCAGAATTTTACACGTATTGTAAGGTGTGTAATCCCCTTTTATTGGTTGATGTATTGAGCCTTAAATGTGGCATGTTGGTTATTGATTATCGGGCCTTGAAAAAGGTGGAAAAGTACGTAGAAACAAATGAGGTTCTGCCCAATTTTCCGTAGAATAAGAGCCATTCACAAGGACTCGATTCTATGTCCAAACATCAGTTGACTGCTTCTATAGAGAAGGCGGGGCGTCCTCGGTCCTAAGGGGAGAACCTTGATGCTTACTTGCTAAATTCTCACATGTCCCTTTCGTTATTACAACCTTCTTTTTTGATGTCAAAGACTTGAACCCTCAACCTCATACTTAGTATGATTCTACATTTAAAAGGGAGGAGTTGATAGACATGTTATGATTAATATAGGTTGAAGTACTACGAGTAGCGTATTCTACTTAAATGATGGAATAGCTATCAAAGTTGAAGTACTTTGGAGCATTTTGCTACTTGTCGATAATCGTCGCGAGGTATGTGAACCTCTTCCTTCTTTTGGGCATGATTCTATGTATGAAATATACTTGTGGTGTTATTTCATGATTCCTTCTACTCTTAGAAGTTAAGAGGTATGTATGTTGATTTACTCTATGTAAAAGTTATGTCTAAGTTATCCTAAGTCCTTACCAAGTCTTATGGGGGATGTTGGTAAGAGTCGTTAGGAAGTATTTGGAGTCGAGTTGACTTTGCTAATTTACTGCACGAATGAGAATAAGTATCGAACAAGCCATTGCAGCGTTAATAAAAGAAAATGTATCGACAATCAATTATATTAAAATGAGTAGAATTCTCCATCTGCATAAAAAACTAAGATAAGACAAAATTGCATTACATTTTCTAGATCATGGCTGCTTTAATAAGATCGTTATAAACAAGTATAACTTATTCACAACGCACAAAAGTATATGTTACTTAATTTAAAGAGATTACGTTATGAAGTTTTAAGACTATGAACCTTAAATTCTTAAAGGTTAAGAGACTTTATTTTCAAGTTATGAGACTTGATTCTTAAAGGAAGAAATGACATGATTTAAAGATAAGAGACTTGATTTCTAAAGTGAAAAAACTTGATTTCTAAAGTTAAGAGACTCTGAGTTTTTTGAAAGTTAAGAAAATTGATTTGAAAGCAGATGATACTTGGTTTTAAAAGTATAAGTCTCTTGGTTATAAAAAGAATGAATTTGTCTAAAAAAAACATAAAGGGTTATAACGGCTTTATGGGAAGTTAGTTATAACGACTTTATGGAAGGTTAAGAGAGTTGTCTATTTTGATTGATAGGCATGAGTTGCCTAGATTGTGAAAATGGAAGTTACTAAGTTCAAAGCCTTGAAATGAATTTTTAAAGGTGTAGTAACTTATTTTAAAAAATAGACATGTCTTGATACTACGGGTGTTAGTATCTTAGGATTTTATATAAAAAGAAGTCTTTTGAAAAGAATGGACATACGTAGTACTTTGGCTTGTTTAAATGAGATTTTTTCCATTTTATGCCTTGATAGTACTTTGGCTTGTTTAAATGAGAATTATCATATTTGTGCCTTGATAGTACTTTGGCTTGCTTAAATAAGGATTTCTCTTGGTTTATGTAAAAATTAGGCATGGTAATTGTCTTGGTTTATGTAAAAAGGAAAGGCATGGTATTGTCTTGGTTTTCTTGCATATGGGTTGCTCCTATAGACATTCGTGCAAGTGTCATATTTCCACATCTCCGCGTCTCTCCATAAAGGGCCGACAACTTATTTCAAGGATATCATGGAGTAGCTCCCCATGGTGGTGAGTGGTACACACTCACAGCGGGTCGGTATTTGACTAGGACGGGTTAAATTCCCGGGAGATATATCTAAGCCATGGATTAGCTATCCGTGATGCGAGTATCGTGTACCGATGACTCATTGCGGGTCCACATGACATAAGCGGGTGAAATAGTCCCTTGCGGGTGAAATAGTCCCATGATAGGTTGCATTATAACATAGAGGGTGGTTGACCCTGGCACTGGCACGGCCTTCATGTTTTGAAACGGTAGTGATTTCATTAATGAAAGGGTGCAGTGTGTTTATGACTTAAAGTACTCTCATGATTGCAAGGTTCAGTGTGTTTATTGATGTTATATTATATGATGGACCGCCGGCAGTGAGAAAGGATTCCACGGGCATGATTGATATTATGGGAGTGGGACCCATGGTTATACTTGAGTAATGACTTTGAGGGCATGCGTCCCTGACTTGATATGACTGCTTATGTATTGTGTACTATAGTTTGCTATCATACATGTCTCCTGTTTTGTATAGACTGTCATGATTTCATTACAGTGTTTTCAGTTTCACATACTTGGTACATTTTTCGTACTGACCTCCTTCGAGGGGCTGCGTTCATGCTGTAGGTTTAGGTACGCAGTTTGGTGATTTGTAGGTGTAGGACCCTGCTCAGAGTTTTTGGATAGCTCCATCTGTTCAGGAGTTTATCATTTTGGTATAGATCCTTCAAGATGCACTTTTGTACGCGATTATGGGTGCATGGGCGGCCTTGTCCCGTCATATTTCAGAAAAACTCTTAGAGGTATGTATTCATATGTGGGATTGGACTCGTGTACAGTGTAGTGTCTGCTGATTATGTATATTATATGGCAGCCTTGTCGGCTTTGCCCTTGCATGTTCATTGGTTTTAAAGAAAAAAAATGAGGTGTTGTTTAGTTCCGCAGTTTACTTGTGTCAGTTAGGTAGAAGGGTGCCCAGGTAGGGCACCAGTCACGGGCCCGGGGTTCGGGGAGTGACAGTAATCCTGTAGATGTCTTCCGGAAAGGAGATTACTCTAAAGGACGTGATGCATGTCCCGGAAATTAGAAGAAATTTAATTTCTGGACCTTTATTGGTGAATGTTGGTTTTAGGCTAGTGTTTAAGTCCAATAAATTTGTAATCACTAAGAATGAAACATTTTTAGGAAGGGGTTTCGTCTGTGAAGGCCTCTTTAAATTTAATACTTCGTCTATTAATAATACAATTGAGTCTTCTATTTGCTTGAGTCGTCTAATTTATGACATCATAGATTAGGACATGTAAAATATCAATCTATCCAAGAGTTAGTAAAGTTGGAGTTGTTGTCGTCTATCGACGTAAACCCTCAACGTAAGTTTGAGGTGTGCGTAGAGGCAAAACTTTCAAAGAGTCCATTTAGATTCGTCGAAAGGAAAACCGCTCCTCTAGAACTCATTCACACCGATATATGTGACTTGAAGTTCGCACAAACTAGAGGGGGGAACAAGTACTTTGTGACTTTTATAGATGATGGCACAAGGTATTGTTACCTTTACTTATTAAAAAGTAAGGATGAAGTCTTTGAAGCATTCAAATGCTACAAAGCAAAAGTTGAGAACCAACTAAGCGGACGGATTAAATCAATCCGTAGTGATAGATGAGGAGAATATTTAGCGCCTTTTGAAGAATATTGTGCCCAGTCGGGCATTGTTCATCAAATGACTGCTCCTTACTCACCTTAATCAAATGGTGTCGCTGAACGCAAGAACCGTACTTTGAAAGAAATGATGAATCTTTTTCTCATCAATTCTGGCCTTCCCCAAAACATGTGGGGAGAAGTTGTCCTTACCGCGAATAAGATTCTTAATAGAGTCCCACATAAGGGTAAGGACAGGACTCCATACGAGCTATGGAAAGGAAATAAACCCACCTACAAATACTTTAAGGTGTGGGGTTGTCTGGCGAAGGTTGAAATACCTAAGCCAAAGCAGGTCAAGATTGGGCCTAAGACTGTAGATTGCATATTCATTGTATATGCAATAACAATAGTGCTTATCGCTTCTTAGTGCATAATTCAGATGTACCAGACATCCATGTGGGTACAATCATGGAATCAAGGAACGCCAGTTTCTTTGAAGACTCGTTTCCTATAAAGGAAAGAGACATAACCTCTAGCAAACGAAGTTATGAACAAAACTCTCAGGATCCAGGAGTCATTGACTGCTCGGATCTAGGCGGTTCAGATCTAGGGAACTCTGAAGTGGCTAATTATCCGGAATCTAGTATTCCAGATACTCATGACTTGGAGGGTCAAGAGATGGAACCGAGACGAAGCAAAAGGGCCAAGGTTGACAAATCCTTCGGTCCGGACTTTGTAGCTTATATGGTTCATGACGAACCACGGACATTTGTTGAAGCGTTGTCAACTCCAGAAGCACCGATTTGGAAAGAAGCTATAGAGAGTGAAAAAGACTCCATTTTGCATAACCATACTTGGGAGTTGATTGATCTTCCTCCGGGAAACAAATTGTTGGGTTGTAAGTGGATACTCAAACGGAAGTTGAAAGCATATGGATCTATAGACAAGTACAAGTCCAAGTTGGTAGTCAAGGACTATCGACAAAAGGAGGGCCTTGATTACTTTGACACCTATTTTCCGGTGTCTACAATGACGTCCATACGAGTATTCATAGATATCGCAACATTGCGGGGATCTTGAGATACATCAAATGGATGTCAAGACAGCTTTCCTAAATGGTGATTTGAAAGAAGAAATCTATATGGACCAACCCGAGGGGTATCTGTGTCACGACCCGACCCCGGTCCCACGACTGGTGCCCTACCTGGGCACCCTTACATGTATACATCAGAGAATAGTAGCGGAACATACATACATAAACTTAACAAGAAATAAATAATAGGTTAGCCGATAAGGCTACCTTCCTGGATACATATAAATATGTAAAACCAAAAGCAGTTACCTCCCTTTTTTTTTCTTACAAAGCGACCCACAAGATATGACTACAGACCTCTAAGAGTTTGGACAAATACTATGACGGGACAAGGCCCCGCCGTACCCCTGAATATACGTAATCATGATGACAAGCTCCAGAACATTGGAGCCATCTCAAAATGCTGAACCAGGATCCTAAGCCCGCGGATCCACAACTGTGTACCTAAACCTGCGGACATGAACGCAGCCTCAAGAAGTCGATAACAAAAATTTAATATGGAACGGAAAAATAAGGTACAGTAAACAAATCATAACTGTACAAAAGAATGACAGGGGCAAGTATAAAAAGGGTAAATACCAGATTCTACCGTGTCATTACCATCTCGTGAACTTAATTGTACCTTATTATCTTCTCCCATTTTTCAATAAGAGTTATAGTCAAATGTTTACGTACATACTTAGGAAAAAGCATCAAGTTCATTACCATATAACTTACTTACCTTTCATAACATAAATCCGGCCCTTTTTATGGAGGGACGCCTATACTGCCCGGCCCAATCTGGGACGCGATAAATTTACATAAGTCTGCCCATAAAGGTATATTGCCCGGCCCAATCTGGGATGCGATAAAGTCACATAAGTCTGCTCATAAAGGTATACTTCATAAAAAAATAGGAAGCTTATGATCAACTTAGGGTCACCTGCCCATAGTATCATTAAGCAATCCTACTCCTGGGACTATTTCACCCGCAAGGGCCGTATGGACCCGCATGAGGTATTCCTCGCATAGACTGTATCCGCCCGCATAGGTCGTGTGGACCCGCATGAGGTATTCCTCGCATAGAACTATTTCACCCGCTTAGGCCCTACGGGCCCGCAATGAGCAAATACGCCATGCTCGCATCATGGGTAGCAAATCCATGGAGAGGTATAATGTCTTGGGGGTTTACCCCGCAATCATACTCAGAATGTATAACGTCTTGGGGGTTTACCCCGCATTTATACTCAGGAGGTGTATAACGTCTTGGGGGTTTACCCCGCATTTATACTCATAACACTAGCCCCAAAGGCTATCATACATAACATAAGCACAACCGCCTTATCATACATAACATAAGCGCTACCGGCTTATCATACATAACATAAGCACTACCGAATTATCATACATAACATAAGCACTACCTGCTTATCATACATAACATAAGCACTACCGGCTTATCATACATAACATAATCACTACCTGTTTATCATACATAACATAAGCAAGTTAAGAAATCCCCTAACTTCTTATTAACCTTATTTATAAACACCCCCATTTTAGTTTACTTAAGGCACTAACATGTCATTATAAAATCAGGGAATTAATCCCAAAGTACTACGTACTTCTATTCTTTTAAAAATGACTCTTTTTCATATAAAACCTCCAAGATACTGTAACGACCCGTCCCGGGGCCCGTTACTGGTGCCTTATCCCGGGCACCCTAGTGACACAACATCAGAGAAAACTAGCGGAAAATAAAACTTTAAACAAGAAACAAGATATATGATCATAAAACAGGCCAACCCAACGGTTACCTTCCAATAACATATATAAATACAACTCTTTCAAAACGAACAGTTTAATCCTTTTTTACAAACCCTGCCCACAACAGATTACTGCACTCTAAGATTTACAACTATGACGGACAGGGCCGCCATACCCCGAATGTACAAGAACCTACAACTCAGTGGAACACATACCAAAAGATAAGCCTCGAGAAACGGAGCTTTCAAAACGCTGAACCGAGATCCTAAGGCGAGGATCCACGATCGATGTACCTCTACCGCGGCATGAACGCAGCCTCAAGGAGTTCGATAACAGTACCAAGTATGTGAAATCAGAAAATATCAGAATGAAATCATACTAGTCTATATAAAGCGAGACATGTATGATAACCAAACTACGATCACAACATAAAAGCGACATGTCGATCGTGACTCACGCCTCAAGTCATCACTCAAATATAACTATGGGTCTCACGCCCACAACATCAATCATGTTCGCATCACGGCCGCATGCCCCGAATTCTGATCGGTGTAGACATGTCCATGATGCAACAATAATACCAATGCCCCATGGCCACATGCCCGAATTCTACCCGGTGTAGACACGCCCATGTGACATCAACAATAATATCTTGGGTGATCAACCCGCCGCACGGCCACATGCCCGAATTCTACCTCGGTGTAGACATGTCCATGTAACCACAATAACAATATATCGGGTAATCAACCCTACGCACGGCCGCATGCCCCGAATATCAGACGGCAGACACGTCCACGTGACATCAATAACAAGACAAAATCAAAATGGAAACATACCCGTGGAATTCTCCATCACCGCCAAGACGCCCAAGTAAGTTCTCAACAAGTCGACCGCCTCTATCGAGACGCCAGAATACGTAAATACCACACTTGCACAACAAAGGCTATCATCACAAGCATAGGAAAGTTTCACAACAACAAGCATAGCCAAGTTTAAAACAACTCAAAGTACTTTCATTTTATGCCAAAGTCCGGGTTTTTTAACCCCAAAGTACTACATACGTTAAGTTCTTTTAAAAGAGATCCATTACTTTTATAAAAGTCACCCTATACCCGTAGTATTAGAATGACCAACCCACATTCCTTTTCAAAATCAAGTAACAACATTCTTTTCCTAAGTTCCAGTTTGCCTAGTTTCAATTACTCAAGCTTCTCATTTTCAAATGCTCAAGTCACTTATTTTAGAAAGGTTTCATAACTCATAGTCTTAATCTCTTTTAAAACAATTGAGTAACATATGTCATATATGCGAGTAGTTTATTCTTGTTTATAACGATCTTATTACAGCAGCCATGATCTAGAAAATGTAATATCATTTTGTCTCATCTTAGCTTCTATGCAGATGGAGGTTTCTACTGGTTTTAATACAACACATCATTATTCAATACATTTTCCTTTATTAACGCCGCAGTTGGTTTGTCGATACACATTAC
Source organism: Przewalskia tangutica (assembly GCA_029844215.1). NCBI lineage: Eukaryota > Viridiplantae > Streptophyta > Magnoliopsida > Solanales > Solanaceae > Przewalskia > Przewalskia tangutica. Next base: position 110,033,383 of record CM056721.1, read on the forward strand.
GATTTCAAATCAAGAAACATTATCCCTTTCAAAACCAAGTACTCATTACTCACGAATGAGGTTTCACACAAACATCCACATTAAAACAAATAAGTTAAATCTCTTATCTTATAAGATCAAGTCTCTTAACTTCTAACATCAGTAAACCATTTTCTTACCTACATAAAGATGTTATAACCAACTTCCCATAAAGCCGTTATAACACTTTATGTTTAAACCAAACAAATACACTTAGCACCTGTACGTCCACCGTACTACATAGCTACACACATATCATGCTAGAACAGATAGGAAGAGGTTCACATACCTCGCGACGAGTATCGACAATAAGCAAAATGCTCCAAGTACTACAACCTTGCTAGCCCTTTCCACTCCTCAAGTAGAATACGCTACTCTTAGTACTTTCACCTAGAAAGGTCACAAACGTCTATTAACTTCAAAACACAAGGTTCCATTTCTCTACAGAAAATTCGGCAAAGACTCTCCCGCAACAACAGAAATCTCCTCCTCTATCGAGGCCGGCCACCAAGCCAACCGGGGTTTACACGTCTAACCCGACGTGTACAATTCAACTCAGTAATACTACACAAGTCCATCGCAATACACCTATGTAAATACGATGCGCTTCTTTTCTTTATTCTTCAGGCTTAAGTCAAAAGACATTGCCGCAGTACTAAGCTTAGTTCTATATATAGTATACTTCAACTATATATTCTAATAACATGTAATTTCCAATTACAAATAGAGGGACAAGATAATTACCTCGATAAGCCCATAATTATCCAAGTTAAATGTCGATCCTTAGCAACGTTTAGCTCCAACTCCGGGTGCTCCATCCCGCTCCAAACAACCCTTAGAAGTTCTAACCAACTTCTACTTAAATACTTCAATCAATCAATGAAGATTTTCTTAGGGTTTCGGTTTGAGACTAAAGGGACAAAAGGGTAGTATTCTCGGGCTCTACGTATAGAGGTATCTTTGGAATACTACAGGTACAAGGCTAAGGTATTTTGGGCATTATAACAATACTTGGAAGACAACTTTCTACCAGGTGGTAGGCTCGGCTAGCACACTAGGCTAGGGTGGAGGGTTCTCGGCCAAAGGCCACACGAAAGGGGAGGAAGGCTCTCGGTTTAGAGCTCACAAAGGGAGGAGAGGGTTTCAAGACTTGGAAGTTTTGGAATGGATGAAGTCTTCACATTTAGGGGTATTTATAGCAAAACCAAAGGCCAACCAAGGGCCAAGATCCTTCCAAGTGTATAGCAAGTGTAAGGACAAGATTAAGCCAAGTGCACCCTAAACCCTACTCCACAAAACAAGGCACAAAACATGGCACCAAACAAGCCACAAAACAAGGCCAAAACAAGGAGCCAATAGGCCATAGAAACGTGACCCAATCGGCCAACCCAACGCCACTGAGGTGACAAGTGTCACCCTCCCGTTGGTCCAAAACATTTCGTCTCTCGGAAAAATTCGCAAAAATACTAAATGACATAGCCGGAATTTTCCCAACGTAAGCTGTGGAAACGTTTCGTCGGAAAACGACTCTATTCGGCACTTGTGCCCAAATTTCGAACCAAAGCCTAACTTAAGGCTCAAATTCTCCACGTACGTCCTTACGTACATACTCTGGAAATACGGGGTATAACATATACTAATAACCGTAGTATCAAGTCATATCTACTTTTCAAGACAAGTCACAATACCTTTTTAGAAATACAATTATAGGCTTCTAAATCAAGTGACTTCTTTCCTTAAAACCTTAAGCAATTGGTACCTTTAACCCAATTTGCCCTTCTTTATTTCAAGTCATTTCTTTGCTTACATTACTGGAGAAAACCATTCTTTTAATCTTCCATAAAGTTGTTATAACCAACTTCCCATAAAGCCGTTATAACTCTTTATGTCTTAGACAAATTCATTCTTTTTATAACCAAGAGACTTATACTTTCAAATCAAATTACATAGCTTTCAAAATACTTCAAGTCTCTTAACTTTTAAGAAAACAAGTTTCTTAACTTAGAATATCAGGTCTCTTTAACTTAGAGTATCAAGAAGTCAATACTTTCCAACTCAAGTATCCTATACTTTTAAAATCAAGTCTCATAACCTTTTAAGAATTCATAGTTCATAGTCTTAACACTTCATAACGTAAACTCTTTAAGTTAAGTAACATATGCCTTATGTGTGTGAGTAGGTTATACTTGTTTATAACGATCTTATTAAAGCAGTCATGATCTAGAAAATGTAATACAATTTTGTCTTATCTTAGCTTCTATGCAGATGGAGAATTCTACTCATTTTAATTTAATTGATTGTCGATACATTTTCCTTTATTAACGCTGCAATGGCTTGTTCGATACTTATTCTCATTCGTGCCGTAAATTAGTCAAGTCAACTTGGCTCTAAATACCTCCTAACGACTCTTACCAACATCCCCCATAAGACTTGGTAAGAACTTATGATAACTTAGACATAACCATTACATAGAGTAAATCAACATACATACCTTTTAACTTCTAAGAGTAGAAGGAAACATGAAATAATACCACATGTATATTCCATACATAGAATCATGTCAAAAGAAGGAAGAGGTTCACATACCTCGCGACGATTATCGACAAGTAGCAAAATGCTCCAAAGTACTTCAACCTTGATAGCTATTCCTGTCACGACCCGACCCCGGGCCCGCGACTGGTGCCCTACCTGGGCACCCTTACAGGTATACATCAGAGATAATCAGCGGAACATACATGAAACTTATAAAATAAAACAACGAGAATTTAAACAACAGGTTAGCCGATAAGGCTACCTCCCTGGACACATATACATATACATAAACAACAGCAGTTATATCCCTTTCTTTTTTTACAAACCGACCCACAACATGTGACTACAGACCTCTAAGAATTACAACTGTGGCGGGACAGGGCCCCGCCATACCCCTGAATGTACATAAATATACAACATCAGGGAAATCGTACCAAAAAGATAAGCCTCCGGAGTGAATGGAGCTTCTTCCCAAAAACTGAACAAAGATCCTAAGAGCAAGGATCACCAACCTGTGTACCTAACACCTGCGGGCATGAACGCAGCCTCCCGGGGTCAAGATAACAAAGTGCATGGAATGTAAATAAGGTGCAACAACCAAATCATAATTGTATAAAAGAATGTCATTTTAACTCCTGAAATCAATCGTATATTAACCGTTCATTTCCTTCTTTCAATAAGAATTAACATCATATTCTTACATACATACTTAAGAATTTAATCAAGTTTTTCCACATAACTTACATATCTTACATAACATAATCTGGCCCTTTATGGAGGGACTTCTTATTTGGGAGCTTACTTTGATTATTCATACGTGATAACGCATCCGCCCATTTATGGACGCGTGTAATGATGAATCATGTGGCATAATCCGCCCGCTTGTGGAGCCTGCATCGTGGGAATCATGTAGCATAATCCGGCCGCTGTGGAGCTCGGTGTCTTGTGGAATCATGTAGCATAATTCGCCCGCCGGAGCTCGGTGTAAGATGACGTAACCCGCCTATGTGAGGCTCGGGTAATATGGCGTAATCCGCATGTGTAGGCTCTGTATCTCATAACGTAATCCGGCCTATTTGTAGGCTCGGTGTATTTCATAACGTAATCCGGCCTATTTGTAGGCTCGGTGTGATTTTCCTTACATAACATTTTAAATCGTATTATTACTTCTTCTTAAGTCGTTATAACAACATCCCATAAAGTTATTATAACAACCTTTCATTTTAGAGAACTTAAGGCACTTTATTCTTGCAACATTAGGGAAACTAAACCCAAAAATACTACGTACATACATACTTAAAAGAATCATAAAACTTCTCTCTTTTTAAAATCAATCCCCTTTTCACATATAAATTCAAGTCATTTTCGAACATAAAATCCACTTACTTACTTTAAATAAATCAAGACACATAGCTTTAAATCAAATCTCATAATTTCCTAACCATTCTTACCAACATCTCCCATAAGACTTGGTAAGGACTTAGGACAATTGTCACGACCCGTTCCGGGGCCAGTGACTGGTGCCTTACTCGGGCACCCAAGTAGTCATATATCAGAGAAAATCAGCGGAATAAATAAACAAGACATGAAACAATGTAAATTGAGACACAGTTTATCTGAGGAAAGTCGCCTTTCGGCATATATATATAAACCAAAATTTGGCAGTTACATCCCAACTGCATAACAGACTCTGCACTTGGAAGTAAACAACTATGGCGGGACAGGGCCCCGCCATACCCTGAATGTACATATATCTACAACATCAGGGAGAACCATACCAAAAGTCGAGCCTCCGGAGAAGATGGAGCTCCTGACACCAAAGCAAAAGATCCTAAGGATGCGGATCTAGCACCTGCTTTCCCTTACCTGCGGCATGAACGCAGCCCCCCGAAGGAGGTCAGTACAACAGGTACCAAGTATGTGAAACTGTAAAGTACTTAAATGAAATCATATCATTTTAAAACGCTCTCAACGTTTCCCTTAGTTGCTCCTTAGGTTTCTTCCTCTTCTTCCCCCCCCCCCCCCCCCTTAGATTTTCGTTTGATTCATTATGGTTTGATTGTTATTGTCCACAATATGAAAAAGTCTAAACGTTACACACGTTCTAGCAATGATTCAGGAGGTTCAGGCAGTTCGGCTAAAGCTAGAACAAAGAAGAAAAATAATGGCAAAGAGTCCAACAATTGCCGAGGAAAATCTTATTCCTAATCTCGGACTTCCGTGTTGGTTCATGTTACTCCGCACTCGCGCTTTCCTTTAGAAAATGTAGTAGATGATTCTATGCTACAAAGGATACATGAATGGGGCAAAAATATCGAAATTGAAAGCTTGGATATTAGTGAGTTTGAAGGCGTAACTTCCTAGACCATTGACGCCCTAATGCTACTATGGTGGTTGATCATTCCACGCCAATTTGTTGGTAAAGGGATCATTTCGAAGAACTAGACAAATACTCCAAAGATTAGTACTCGACACTACCCGGAAATTCTCTCGGGTTTGCGGAAAAGGGTTAAAATCTAGGCGACATTGCAATTGGTGAAGCAAGACACGATGGCATTCTCGCCCAAACCGTAGGCGTGGGTCAAAGGTTCTTGGCGGGTCGCGGTGTGTTCATGGGTCCAAGAGTAATCATGTCTTGTTTGATTGAAGTCGGTTGAAAGCATTGATGGTACTTCTATCCCCAAGAAGTTCAACGCGTGTCAAGAGAGCAAACTTCAACGCCCGAAACGATGTGACTACTCCTATTACGGGCCTGGGTCTTGGGTCGAAGGCTAAGGCGGGTCACGAGGATAACAATGATACTAGGAATATGCACTCTATGCAAGGATCAAGATCAGATGTGGAATACGAAGGTTTCTAGCCCCAAGGTTTCTAACGTCATTATTGAGGTGCCGAGGCGTCAAACTTTAATGCCGCGTATCAAGTTTACACTCCCAACTTCGCCTTAATGATGGTCTGATTTCCAAGGCGGGCGGGGATAACCTAGGGACATTAACTACCCCCGCTTTACGGAGCTAAGTCAATGGTGGTTCCAACGTTTTGATTGAGGGTGCCGAGGCGTAGCACATTTATTAGGCGGGTACCAACGACTCTCTCATAACTCCGGTAATGTATGATGGTCTTAGTTCCAAGACGTATCAGGTGGATAATCTAGGGGCATTGACTACTCACGTTACACAAGAGCCAAGTCAATTGTGAGAAACAAAGCTATTTCTTTGTCCAGGAGCCTAGGAACTCCACAACCATCAATAATGCGAGCCGAGGGGTCGGCATTGAATGTGGCGGGTATCAATGACTCTCTAATAACTCCGGGACTTTATGATGGTCTTGGTTCCAAGACGGATCAGGAGGAGAATCTAGGGGCATTGACTACTCACGTTACACGAAGAGCCAAGTCAATTGTGAGAAACAAAGCTATTTCTATGTCCAAGGAGCCTAGGAACTCCATAACCATCAATGAAGCAAGAGTCGAGGGGTCAACATTGAATGAGACAGGATTCAAAGTGCCTTCTCGTGATTCAAGTCAACAACCCCAGATTTCTTTAAGTGTCACCAATGAAGCCTTCCCTACTTTAGCTAGTTTGCTAAGTGGAGCCAATCTCAAGAATCACAACACTCCTTTCGTCTTTAACACTTCCTCGGATTCGAGTAGAGTCCTAAACTTCCCCCCTCTCTCATCTAATACCACTTCACTACTTCCTGAATTTCACAACACCACACCCCTTCTATCTCCTCTTCCTTCTATTCCTTCTGAAAACCAACACAAATTCCCTACCCTCCCAAATGGCACGCAAATCATCTCTTCTATTGCGGGTCCAAGCTCACTCCCTTCTACCTTTCCCCCTCTGCCTATACCTCCAGATATACCTCCCAATGATTTACACACTAATGCACCTTCTAAACCACATCATATCCCTACCACGGCCACAACTCACAACAATCTTCCCCCAAACCATGGCAAAGGTCCCTTCCCTCCTAAAAAGACTTATGCTGGAGTCTTTGCGGGAACTAGGATTGAGGAAAAAGGTATGAAGTTACAATTTATTGAACAACAAGGGGAGGAAGTAAATATAGATGATGAGGATGAAGTTCCTTTCATAGAAACTTGGGGCTATTGCCTAATAGGTTGCTTCACGGGTCCTTTCCCGGGAAGAGAAGCATTGAATACGATTGTGAAAGGATGGGGAGTTAAATGTCGTATTATACCATATGGAAAAGGCTGGACAGTGTTCAAATTCATGACGGAGAAAGAGCGCACTAATGTACTTCACGGAGGCCCTTATATGGTCTACGGGAAAACCATGATGCTCAAGGCTATCAATAAAGGAGTTCTTATAATGGATGATTTGTTTATGGACATTCCTATTTGGGTCACTTTCCCGGACATTCCCCTTTCTATTTGAGGTAACGCCTTAGTAAGATTGTTTCACGTGTAGGAAAACCTCTTTACACTGACCAATATACTAAGGAAAGGTCTAAAATGAACTATGCAAGAGTTCTAGTGGAAGTGGATGTTAGCAAGGAGCCGATAATGGATTTTGTCGTCAATCTCCCCGATAACAGAAAGTATACTCAAAGGGTAAACTATGAGAATTACCCGGACTTTTGCTATCATTGTGCGGCTTTTGGACACAACCACTTGAAGTGTAGGAAGCTGAGGGATGATGTCAACATTGAAGAAGCTCCAAAAACACGCAATACTGAGGTCCCCCCTAACAACAAGGATGATTCTATTCGTTTGAAGGTCAACAAAGGTACGGGTGGAACCAACCTCCTCATCCACCAACTTCTCAACACCCGTAGATGCTGATAACTTGATGGACATTGAAGAAATCAGGCACACAACACCTCCCGTACCTAAGCTTGGGAGAAGTATCACACGCCGCGTCCTCCGCTTTGGGTCATTCGCCCATCATTTTTGCTGGATTCTCTAGCAAAGTCCTCACTGCCTAATTCTCACAATGGCAGTACACAACATGTTAGGATGAGGGGTGAGTCAAAACATTCTGATTCTGAGATGCCTATGAACCCGCCACCTTCATTGGATGAAGTTACATTCAACGGTGCTACGGAAAAGGCTCAGCTTGTGTCAAGTAACGTTAACTTTGAACGCGGGGAACATAGCTTGGCTGGTACACAAGTTATGGCTTCCAAAGAACAAAGATGATGGATGGCAAGAGGTTTTGTCCAAAAAGAATGGCCAAAAGCGTGGGAAGCGGCTAAAGCGCGGAGGTGCTAATAAAACCTCCTTTGTTTCTTATGAAAATACTTTGTTGGAATGTCCGTGGTCTTTGCGACAAGGGGATAGGGCTGCCACGCAAGCTCTAGTATGTAGTATCACAAAACAGCATGACGCGGCTATGATTTGTCTATTGGAAACTAAGCTATCACAACCAAGGACAGAGTCTTTCTCTACTCAAAAATTCAAAGCGTGGAAGTTTTGCTCAAATTTGGAATTCATTGGAGGCGGTAGAATGCTATTACTTTGGGATCCATCCAGGGTTTGTTGCGAAGTGCTTGGTATGGACTCTCAGCATATCCATGTCCAGGCAAGTTGCAATATAACACAAGTGTCCTTCCTGCCACATTTGTGTACCCGGTTTATAGCATCTCGGATAGAAGGATGCTTTGGCATCACCTTTCTCACTGGGCGTTGGCATCAATAAGCCTTGGATGATTATGGGAGATTTCAACACTTATCGCAACCCTAATGATAAGGTGGGTCCTCCTCTCACGCCTTATGCACTTAGGGATCTTGGAGATTTCAGAATTCTCATGGACTATAAGACGCCCTTCATCCGTTCCTTCTACACTTGGACGAATGGTTCGATTTGGTCTAAGCTTGATAGAGTGTTGATGAATCAAAATTGGAGTGATTTGACCTTAGAATGCAAGGCCAATTTCATGCCTATGGAGCTGTCTCGACCACCGTCTGTGATAGCCACGATTATTGCATCCTATAATGTTGGGAAACGCCCTTTCAAGTTCATGAATATGTGGCTTTCTCACCCAGCCTTTGAGAACATTATGACTTTATGTTGGAGACAAGACATATGGGGTACTGCTCAATTCATCCTTGCCTCCAAATTGAAAGCCTTGAAGCAACCTTTAAGGGCTTTAAACATAAGTGACTTTGGAGGTATCGAACAAAGAGCAAAAGGGGCAAACATAGAGTTCAAGGAGGCTATCAATGCACACATGGAAAATCCCTTTGATGAGGAGCTTAAAGCCAAGGTTAAGTCCTCAAGAGCTAGAGCAAATACCTTACTGGAAGCTGAAAGACACTTCATAAGGCAGAAGTCAAGACAGAAGCACTTGATTGGAAGTGATAGATGTTCCAAATACTTTCATAGTTTGATCAAAAGGAGTAATGTCAGGAACTCCATTAACTTTCTTGTTAAAGCTAATGGTACTATCACTACATCACCAGAAGAAGTCAGGAAGTTGCTTGTTGAATTTTACAAAGATCTATTAGGTACTTCCCGACCCACCACCAACTTTGATTTTGATGTGTTCAACTATGGCCCAAAGCTGAGTAAAGAAGAGAGATTACAGCTTTTGCATTTCATCACCCCAAAGGAGATTTGGGAAGCACTCTCGATATAGGCAATGACAAGGCACTGACCGGATGGTTATACTACCGCCTTTCTTCAAGAATAGATGGAAAGATGTGGGCCATGATGTTGTAAGATGTGTCCAAGAGTTCTTCTCATCGGAGTTCTTTGAAGGAGTTAATCATACCATCATTACCCGCTACCAAAACTGACCATGATCCCAAGGTAAATGATTTCGTGCCCATCGGATTGACTAATGTGATCTATAAGATCATCACAAAGATTCTAGCTAACAGAATGGCATTGATCCTTCCTTCTCTCATTGACAAATCCCAAGGGGCTTTTGTGAAAGGAAGAAACATGATGGACAACGATATGTGGCACAAGAGCTTGTGAGAGGATTTAATAGAGCGAGTCTCACCAAGATGTATGCTTATGGTGGACCTTCAAAGCATTCGATACATCTCTTGAGCTTCCTCGAATTGGTACTAAAAAGTCTAAAATTTCCGCATGATTTACAAGATGGATCATGGAATGTGTTAGCTCAACCTCCTTCTCCCTTTCTATCAATGGTGAGCTACATGGATACTTCAAAGGAAAGCGCGCCTAAGACAAGGTGATCCTATGTCCCTACTCTCTTTATCTTGTGCATGGAATACCTCTCAAGGCTGCTTAAAATGAAGGCTGAGGCAAGAGCTTTCTCATATTTTCCAAAGTGTAAGAAATTGGGCATTACTCATCTAGCATTCGCGGATGACCTCATGCTTTTTACCAAAGGAGATATATCTTCAGTTGGGATTCTTATGGATTGTCTGGAAGAGTTGGAGGCTGCCTCAGGATTAACTCTTAACCCCGCTAAATCCTCTGTCTACTTAGCGGAATGCATTCTGATTCGGGACTTGATATTGACCAGTGGGTTTCGCCATTGGAAGCTTTCGAGACGATACTGGGGATCCTTTGTCCCCAATTTCAGTCTCGGTGGATCAATTTTCCCATTCACTAGTGCTATTTCGAATTACATTCAGAAATGGGGCATCACACCCTTTCTTACGCCGTGTCGGAACTAATCGCCTGGTCGCCCGGGGTTGAGAGCTTTTGGTTCCGGCACTTCCTATCGGCCACTATTATCAACAAGGTGCGGTCGCTTGTATTCAATTCTTATGGAAACCACCAAGAGTTGCTTGGGATATCATTTGCCCGCCTCAAACCGCGAAGGTGGCTTGGGTCTTATGAACATCAAGGAATGGAATCATGCCCCGCTATCCAGACGATTTGGCAAACTCACACTAAGCCGATTCTCTATGGGTCCAATGGATCAATAGCCACTATTTGAGAGATATTACAATTTGGGACTATGAGGTACGCCCTAGGGACTCCCTTTATTCAAAAAGATTTGTGGGATTCGCGACAAATTTGTTTCTATCTTTGGTAGCCATGGTGATGCTATTGACGGCTTCACAAAATGTTGTGCCAGCGGTATATTTGATTCAAGCTCAGATATGATATCTTGCGACTCCGCAAGCTAAAAAGCCTTGATGTCACAAATTTGGAAAGGATTCATTCCTCCCAAATTCTCTTTTACTATGTGGCTAAATTGCAGAAGCGGTTAGCTACAAAGGATACTCTATCATTTCTCAACTTGGAGGATAAATCTTGGATTCTGCAAGCAAGCTAATGAAACAAGGGAACACCTCTTCTTTGCTGCCCCTATACACACATGATTTGGAAGAGCATAAAAGATTGGTTGGGTATTAGAAGAGAGATGACAATCGTTGAAAGCTCCTTAAATGGATTAAGAAAGAACACCATGACAAGCATCCGAGCCAAAGCTATTTTGCTTACTTTTTGCATAATGGTTTATGAGATTTGGAGGGCAAGAAACACAATGCTCTTTGAAGGCACAAGCTTGCCGGCAGAAGAGATCATTGCAAGAATCAAAACAACATCTTATAGAGTTCTCTATGATCTTATCCCCTCTTGTAGTGGCACCTTTTGAGTGACCACCCCTCCCCTCTATCTCTTCTTGTTTGCATTACGTTGAGGCTTGAGATACCTCAACGACTGATTGTAGCCACTTCCTTTTCGTTATTAGTAATAATATTTGCATTTACCTAAAAAAAAAAAATTACAAATATGTATGAAATAACCAATGTAACCGCACATAGTGCCACATCACAAACAAGAGTAACAAATGTAAATCAGAATGGTCTTTTCTAGGCTGTGAATGATCGAAGCAAGGCCAATCGCCCATAGTATCATTATGCATGCCTAATCTGGACTCCCGTAGTCCGCATAGGCCACCTAGGCCCGCATGAGGTATTCCCCGCATCGAGGGTAGCTACTTCTCGGCATCGTCCTGGACTCGTAGTCCGCATGTCCACATAGACCGCATGGCCACATAGACCGCACACTAACCTGGAACTCTCGTAACTCCGCATAGGTCCCCTGGACCCGCATGAGGTATTCTCGAATCATAGTCCCAGACTGCCTGAGGTATACCCCGCATCGGAGGGCAACTTAACCCCCGGTATATCATGTCAAGAGGTGAGTGATGTAATACTAGCATAACGGCTTATCGTTAAACAACATAAGCACAAATAAGAATAACCTCTTTACACAAACGTTTACAAGATACTAACACACATAGCATCACAATATGTCTACTCAACAAACCATCTCACTGTACTTTCCAGAAATCAATACAAGTCTTTTATAAACACATAAGTAAACCGTTCCTTTTATCTTTCTTAAGTCGTTATACCTAACTTCCCATAAAGCTAGTATAACTCTTAAGCTTTTGTTTAAAAACCAAGTATTACTCTTCTTTCAAAAATGATTCATAATTCTTTTGAAATACTTCAAGATTCTTGTTATTTAGACTCAATTCAAAAGACGTCAAGTAAAACCATGTTCAGTTAACACACGTACGTCTACCGTACTATATATATACTTTAAAATATCATGCTCAAGAGGATAGGAAGAATCACATACCTTCTCGGCGAAATCCACCTGCCAAGTCGAATATGTCGCGCGCAGAGTATCAACCTATAATAGTCAAATACGTCTATCAACGTCTAGACTACTCTGTAGGATAATCTAAGCAGAGGGTTCTCTATTCTACGGAAAATCGGGCAGCACTTCCCTACCCTAGAACGATACAAGTCTCATCAGAATACAAATTCTATGTAAGTACAGTTCAATCTTCTTTAATATACTTCCGATGTAATTACAGTTCAATTCTCTTCTGTAATACCCTTCTATGTATTTTATACTTATTTCTATACTTCTACAGTATGTATTCTCCAATTATAATAGAAGGATAAGATTATTATTTACCTCGATAAGCCCAAAATTATCCAAGATATAAGTCGATCCTGAGCAAGGTTTAGCTCCTAATCTGAACGCTCCAATCCGCTCCAAGAAACCCTTAGAAGTTTCTACACAACTTCTACTTTCTACTTCAACCAACTATGAAGTTTCTCTTTAGGGTTTCGTTTAGTGACTAAAGGAATATAAGGTAGTATTTCCGGACTCTACGTATAGAGGTAACTTTGGAAATACTATAAGGGATTGGCTAAGGTATTTTTGGGGATAGTAACAATACTTGGAGAGTATTTTCTACCAAGGGGGGAGGGCTTTTGCCGAGACTACTAGGAAAAGGGGAGAAGGGGTGTTGCTAAGCTCTTCACAAGAGTGGGAGGCTTTGGACGAGAGCTTCTCAAAAAGGGGGGAAAGGTTGGAGACTGGGAAGATGAATTGTGCAAGAAGACGTCTTCAACTCAAGGGGGGTATTTATAGGGCTTTCAAGGGCCAAGATGAAGGCAAGTGGAGGGCAAGTGGAGGGTGTGGATTTGCACAAGTGGACCCTATCCCTACTCCACAAATCACTCACAAACATTGACCCTTGGTTTAGGCCTTAAAATCATGTCAACCGTGCCTCTTTGTTGCCCACTTGAGGGTGAAAAGTGTCACCCTCTCGTTGGTCCAAAATATTTCATCTCTCGGAAAAAACCGCAAAAATTATAAATGACATAGCCATAATTTTCCCTACGCAAGTTTTGGAAAACGTTTCGTCGGAAAACAATTCGTTTCGTGGGTTGTGCACAAATTTTCGTCCCTATGCCTACTTTAAGGCTTAAACTTTCAGACGCACGCCTTACGCACATACTCCGAAATACGGTATAACATTCTCCCTCCTTAGAAACATTCGCATCGAATGTTCCTTCCCAAGACAGATAACGATAAGGTTCCTCATAGCTTAAACTGTTGCAAATGCCACACATGGCCACAATACAACACTTAAGCAAAAATGACAATGAAAATTTACAAGTAGGAAAGTGAGTTACCTGGAGGTGTGGGGAATAGGTGAGATACTTCGCCTCATGTCCTCCTCGCCTTCCCACGTCATCTCCTCCTCGAGCTCGTTCCGCCACAAGACTTTGACTGGAAGCCACGCCCTGGTCCGCAGACGCCTAACGACGATCGATTATCGCTATGGGAATCTCTCATACGATAACCCTTCACACCGACATCGTCAATCGGGTGCACCCTAGATGGATCCTCGATACATCTCTCAAAGATAGAAACATGAAAAACCGGATGCACTGCCTCAAGATCGGACGGCAGATTCAACTCATAGGCAACCTTGCCTACCCTGCGGACAATCTGATATGGCCCAATGTACCTTGGGCTGAGTTTCCCTTTCTTCCCGAATCTCATCACACCCTTCATGGGTGACACCTTCAGGAAAACCCAATCATCAACCTCAAACTCAAGATGCCGACGACGATGATCTGCATATGACTTATGTCGACTCGAGCCGTCAAGAATCGCCTCGGATAAGCTTAACCTTATCCATCGCTCGCTGCACCAACCTGGTCCCACTAATCGCACTCGCCCATATCAAACCAGCCTATCGGCGATCGCACTTCCTCTCATACAAGGCCTCATAAGGCGCCATCCGAATCTTGGAGTGGTAGCTATTATTATACGCAAACTCAACTAGAGGCAAATGATCCTCCCACTACCTCAAATCAATAACACAGCTCGCAAAGATATCCTCAAGAGTGCGGATAGTGCGCTCCGCCGTCCGTCTGCTCGAGGATGGAATGCATTTCGTGCTCACTGCGTCCCCTAGACCCTTCGGAAAGACCTCGAAGTTAGCCAGAACCGGGATCCTCGGCCGATATGATAGAAATAGGGACTCCATGCGATCGACGATCTCTGATGTAAAGTGCGCATAATCCTCACCAAAAGTCGTCCGACGGAAGAAAGTGGGTTGATTTCACACCGTCGACGATAACCCAAATAGAATCATGTTTCCTCTGAGTGCGAGGTAATCCTGTGATAAAGTCCATGTTGATCACCTCCCACTTCCAGGTCGGGATCTCTATCGTCTGCAACAAACCACCAGGCCTCTGGTGCTCTACCTTCACATGCTGACAACACGGGCACTGAGCTACAAACTCTGCAACGTCCCTCTTCAAGCCATCCCACTAATACACAGATCTGAGGTTGTGGTACATCTTGGTCGACCCCGGATGGATAGAGTAACGCGCGATGTGTGCTTCCCCTAGAACCTGCTGCCGAAGTCCTGCAATATCTGGAACACACAACCTGCCCTCAAACCTTAGCACCCCATCAGGTGCTACCTCAAAAGGACCCTTCCCCTCACGAAGAGTCGTATCACGATACCGCGTCAAAACCGGATCCTCAAACTGTTGCCTCTTTACCTCCTCGACGATGGAAGACTCGGCAACCCCTCGAACTCGAACCCCACTGCTATCAGAATCAATCAATCGGACTCCAAGGCTCGCTAGCTGATGTAACTCGCGGGCCATGCCCCTCTTCTCTGGCTGCACATCTGATAGACTCCCCATCGACCTACGGTAAGCATACGCCACAACATTGGCCTTCCCGTGGTACAGGATATCAACATCATAATCCTTGAGTAACTCTAACCACCGCCTCTCGCCGTAAGTTCGGCTCCTCTGGTGAAGATATACTTGGAGGCTCTTGTGGTGCGTATAAATATCCACATGAACCCCATACAAATAGTGCCTCCAGATCTTCAAGGCGTGAATCACCGCCGCTAACTCCAAATCATGGGGGTAGTTCCTCTCATGTTTCTTAAGTTGTCGGGATGCGACGCTTATAACCTTACCCACCGCATCAACACACATCCGAGCCCGACGCCTGACGCATCACAATACACTACATAACCGTCTGGACCCTCAGAAAGAGTAAGAACGGGCGGTCGTCGCCGCCTCTCCTTCGAATCGGAAACCCTGCTCACAAGCATCAGTCCACTGAAACTTAGCTGCCTTCTGAGTCAGCCTAGTCAATGGTGCAGAGATAGAAGCAAACTTCTCTACGAACCGCCGATAGTAACCTGCAAGGCCCAGAAAGTTGCGCACCTCTGTCAGAGTAGTAGGTCTAGGCCAACTCCTGACTGCCTCGATCTTGGTCGTATCCACCCGAATACCATCGGCCCCGACAATATGCCCAAGAAAAGCCACCGAAGCCAACCAAAACTCACATTTGGAAAACTTGGCGTATAACTGCTGGTCCTGGAGAACTCTCAGCACAGTCCTCAAATGCTCCGCATGCTCCTGCTCTGAGCGGGAATAAACCAAGATGTCATCAATGAACACTATCACAAACGTGTCCAAAAATGGCTTGAACACTCGGTTCATCAAATCCATGAATACCGCCGGAGCATTGGTCAACCCGAAAGACATGACTCTGAACTCATAATGCCCGTACCGGGTCCGGAATGCAGTCCTAGGGACATCCGCCTCTCTGACTCGCACCTGATGATAGCCCGATCGCAGATCAATCTTGGAGAAACATCTCGCACCCTGCAACTGGTCGAACAAATCATCAATCCTGGGAAGGGGGTATCTGTTCTTAATGGTCACCTTGTTCAGCTGCCTGTAATCAACACACATGCGCAGCGTCCCGTCCTTCTTCTTCACGAACAATACCGGCGCTCCCCAGGGAGAAACACTAGGCCTGATGAAGCCCTTCTCCAGCAAATCTCTCAGCTGGTCCTTCAACTCTCTCAACTCGGCAGGTGCCATTCTGTATGGCGGAATGGAAATAGGCCGAGTGTCTGGCAGCACATCGATACAAAACTCTATCTCCCTCTCAGGAGGGATACCCGGGAGGTCATCTGGAAACACATCTGGGAACTCTCTGACCACAGGAACTGACTGAAAATCTGGTACCGCAGCCTCAGTATCGAACACCCGAATGAGATGGTAGATATACCCCTTCTGCACCATCTTCCTAGCCTTGAGGTAAGAAATAAACTTACCCCTCGGCGACACAGTGTTCCCCTCCCACTCAACAACCGGCTCCTCAGGAAACTGGAACCGTACCACTCTCTCCCTGCAGTCTACATTGGCGTAGCAAGAAGCTAGCCAATCCATACCCATGATCACATCGAAATCAGTCATATCCAACTCTACCAAGTCGGCGCGGTCCGACGATCGCATATGGTCATCGACAAGCCCTATATACCCGCCGAGGTACCACCGAATCACCCGTTGGCGTAGCTACCGAAGGGTATATGGACTCGTGCTCTATCCCTATCCTACTAGCAACAAGGGAGATATATGGACGAGTAGAACCGGATCTATCAAGGCATACACGTCACAACAAGAAATTGATAAAGTACCGTGGCGACATCGGTGAGGCCTCCCGTCCTACCGGCCGACAAGGCATAAATGCGATTCGAGGACCGCTAGAATCGACCCGAGCCACGACCTGCGCGACCTGCTGGCCCATGAGTACCACGCCTCGGGCGAGTAATCGTAGGAGATGAAGAAGACCCGGCGAAAGAACACGTAGGTGACCACCCTCCCTGCGCGCTTGCCTCGGACAGGCTCGCAAAGTGACCGGCTGGCCGCAATCAAACAAACTCCCGAGCGCACCACAATTCCGTAATGGGATCTACCGCATCGCCACACCGGCGAGGTGGTCCGATCGGTGAGCACCTCTGCTACTCGACGCCGAAGTCCCGGGGCCCCGGTCCGCCTCGAATACCCCGCCGCCCCGAGGACGGTGTAGGAGTGCTCGAGCCGGGCGTGGCGCAAATCTAGATCGGCCGAGGCCGCCCACCCCGATAGCTACCAAAAGACCGCTGCCCCGGCCTTCTTCTCGCCATCGTCGCCAACCCGTCGACCTCTACGCTTCTCGCATCCAAGTGCATGAGCCAGCATACGGGTAATGTCCATGCCTGGCTGAAGAGCCACACCCGCACAAGACTCGGCCATATAATCATCTAGCCCGGTGACATAGCGGTGTACCCTGTCCTCCATATCTGCTACCAACGCAGGGACATATCGAGCCAACGAATCGAACTCAACGTTGTACTCCCTAACTGTGCGCCCTCTCTGTCTCAGCAACAAAAATTTGTCGGCCCGTGCCCTCCTCATCTGCGGAGGCAAGAAGTGAGTGAGAAAAGCCTCCGAGAACTCATCCCAAGTAGCTGGGGACGCGTGCTCTCCCCGGGATAACTCCCACGAATCAAACCAATCGACTGCGGTATCACGCAGCCTATGTGAACCGAAGATCACGGACTCGATCTCCGAAGCCTTGATCACTCGCATGATCCTCTGTAACTGACGGATGAAGTCCTGCGGATCATCCTCAGGCCTCGACCCGTAGAACTCTGGCGGGCTACAACTCAGAAAATCTCGTAGCCTCAAACTATCCGATCTCGGGTGAACCACAGTGCTTTGGAATCGAATCGCCGATCCTTTATCCTCATGTTCCGCCACGATCACGGCGAAATGGGCCATCTCTCTGTAACCCATCTCATCTGCTCCAGGCTGTGGGACTGGAGGTGCAGGTACTGGGGTCTCATTAGCCACTGCTGCGGCCCTAAACCCTTCTGGGGCCGGCGGCATCGTGGAACTCGCCGTCTCGGGTATAGACTGGGCCTGAGCCCTCATGACTCTCGGTGTCCTACTAGCAGCTCCCTCGGCTGACTTGCCCTTCTGGGCCCGGGTTGCCTTACGTGGAGGCATAACTGTTAAAGAAAGGAAATACGTTTAGAGGGGTCCGACTTATAACACAGCTCTAAGGCACGATCTCATAGTGAGAAGAATGGAAACCAATCCTAAATATCCTATAGCCTCTTGATTATTGGTGTGGTGCACAACATACCGATAATCAAGACTCATCGATACGGTCTCAGACACTTTCCGAGGATTAATCGCTCGATACCACTTTTGTCACGACTGTTCGGGCGATCGGTGCCTTACCCGGGCACCCAAGTAGTCATACATCAGAGAAAATCAGCGGAATAAATAAACAAGACATGAAACAATGTAAATTGAGACACAGTTTATCTGAGGAAAGTCGTCTTTCGGCATATATATATAAACCAAAATCTGGCAGTTACATCCCAACTGTACAATAGGACTACAGACCTCTAAGGAAGTAAACAACTATGGCGGGACAGGGCCCCGCCATACCCTGAATGTACATATATCTACAACATCAGGGAGAACCATACCAAAAGTCGAGCCTCCGGAGAAGATGGAGCTCCTGACACCAAAGCAAAAGATCCTAAGGATGCGGATCTAGCACCTGTTTTCCCTTACCTGCGGCATGAACGCAGCCCCCCGAAGGAGGTCAGTACAACAGGTACCAAGTATGTGAAACTGTAAAGTACTTAAATGAAATCATATCATTTTAAAGCCAATTTTACAAATATGTATGAAATAACCAATGTAACCGCACATAGTGCCACATCACAAACAAGAGTAACAACAGGTAAACTGTAACAGGTCTTTTCTAGGCTGCGAATGATCGAAGCAAGGCCAATCGCCCATAGTATCATTATGCATGCATAATCCTGGACTCCCATAGTCCGCATAGGCCACCTAGGCCCGCATGAGGTATTCCCCGCATCGAGGGTAGATACTCTTCGGCATCGTCCTGGACTCGTAGTCCGCATGTCCACATAGACCGCATGGCCACATAGACCGCACACTAACCTGGAACTCTCGTAGCTCCGCATAGGTCCCCTGGACCCGCATGAGGTATTCTCGAATCATAGTCCCAGACTGCCTGAGGTATACCCTGCATCGAAGGGCAGCTTAACCCCCGGTATATCATGTCAAGAGGTGAGTGATGTAATACTAGCATAACGACTTATCGTTAAACAACATAAGCACAAATAAGAATAACCTCTTTACACAAACGTTTACAAGATACTAACACACATAGCATAACAATATGTCTACTCAACAAACCATCTCACTGTACTTTCCAGAAATCAATACAAGTCTTTTATAAACACATAAGTAAACCGTTCCTTTTATCTTTCTTAAGTCGTTATACCTAACTTCCTATAAAGCTAGTATAACTCTTAAGCTTTTGTTTAAAAACCAAGTATTACTCTTCTTTCAAAAATGATTCATAATTCTTTTGAAATACTTCAAGATTCTTATTATTTAGACTCAAGTCAAAAGACGTCAAGTAAAACCATGTTCAGTTAACACACGTACGTCTATCGTACTATATATATACTTTAAAATATCATGCTCAAGAGGATAGGAAGAATCACATACCTTCTCGGCGAAATCCACCTGCCAAGTCGAATATGTCGCGCGCAGAGTATCAACCTATAATAGTCAAATACGTCTATCAACGTCTAGACTACTCTGTAAGATAATCTAAGCAGAGGGTTCTCTATTCTACGGAAAATCGGGCAAAGACTTCCTACCCAGAACGATACAAGTTCATCAGAATACAATCCATGTAAGTACAGTTCAATCTTCTTTAATATACTCCATGTAATTACGCTCAATTCTCTTCTCAGAATACCCTTCTATGTATTTTATACTTATTTCTATACTTCTACAGTATGTATTCTCCAATTATAATAGAAGGATAAGATTATTATTTACCTCGATAAGCCCAAAATTATCCAAGATATAAGTCGATCCTGAGCAAGGTTTAGCTCCTAATCTGAACGCTCCAATCCGCTCCAAGAAACCCTTAGAAGTTTCTACACAACTTCTACTTTCTACTTCAACCAACTATGAAGTTTCTCTTAGGGTTTCGTTTAGTGACTAAAGGAATATAAGGTAGTATTTCCGGACTCTACGTATAGAGGTAACTTTGGAAATACTATAAGGGATTGGCTAAGGTATTTTTGGGGATAGTAACAATACTTGGAGAGTATTTTCTACCAAGGGGGGAGGGCTTTTGCCGAGACTACTAGGAAAAAGGGGGGGGAGAAGGGGTGTTGCGGCTAAGCTCTTCACAAGAGGGGGGGGAGGCTTTGGACGAGAGCTTCTCTCAAGGGGGGGGGGGGAAGTTTGGAGACTTGGAAGATGATTTGTGGATGAAGAAGTCTTCAACTCAAGGGGGGTATTTATAGTACTTTCAAGGCCCAAGATGAAGGCAAGTGGAGGGCAAGTGGAGGGTGTGGATTTGCACAAGTGCACCCTATCCCTACTCCACAAATCACTCACAAACATTGACCTTTGGTTTAGGCCTTAAAATCATGCCAACTGTGCCCTCTTTGCCATCCACTTGAGGGTGACAAGTGTCACCCTCTCGTTGGTCCAAAATATTTCATCTCTCGGAAAAAACCGCAAAAATTATAAATGACATAGCCGTAATTTTCCCTACGCAAGTTTTGGAAAACGTTTCGTCGGAAAACAATTCGTTTCGTGGGTTGTGCACAAATTTTCGTCCCTATGCCTACTTTAAGGCTTAAACTTTTGTACGTACGCCCTTACGTACATACTCTGGAAATACGGGGTATAACAACAATTTAACATACTTTTAACTTAGAGTCAACAATGTGAATATTTCTTAACTTCTAAGAGTAGAAGGAATCATGAAATACTATCACATGGATATTTCATACGTAGGATCATGCCAAAGAAATACGAGGTTCACATACCTCGCGACGACTAGCGACAAGTTGCAAAATGCTCCAAAGTACTATAACCTTGCTAGCCTTTCCACCCTTCAAGTAGAATACGCTACTCGTAGTACTTCAACCTATAATAGTCATAACACGTCCATTAACCTCTAGCTTCAATCGTAGAATATTCTAAGTGTAAAGTCCCTAAATCCTACGGAAAATCGGACAGCACTTCCTTTGTTTCTACATATTTTGCCACCTTTTTCAAGGTCGAATACAATAACCAAACATGCCACATTTAAGGCTCAACATACCAACCAATCAAAGGGGATTACACGCCTTACAATACGTGTAAAATTCCGCCCCACAATTCATACCAAGTAAGTTTAATATCCTAGCCATTCTCGGCCAACTTATAATCAATCCTAAGTCCTTTCCAATTCTTTTCAATCCAAGTTCTTAGGTCTAACATGTTATATAGTCATAGACAACTTCAACAACTACAATTTCCTTCTTTATATAACATGTGACGACTTATACTTATAATCAACTTGAATTGTAATCTTATGCCTAAACATGCTAGTTTCGGATTAGGGTTCCAATAGCCAATATACTTATCAAACTTCATAATATAAACATCTCATGCTTGCTAATATCCATAGCTACAACAATAAGTAATCTTAATTACTAAAACGACAAGAATTATACCTTTACAAGCCCTTAAAATTTCCAAGATTCAAAGTCGCTCCTTAGAAATTCTTAGCTCCTTTCCTTTACGCTCCAATCCGTTATTTGAAGCCCTTAGAAGTTCACAACCAACTTCTCTTCCATTTCCAATCCAAAACTAGGAAAACTACTTAGGTTTTCGCCTTGCGACTAACGTGAAAACGCCATTTTTCCGAAATCTTTCTATTGAGATACCCTTACAATACCCTTAGGGACCTTGGGTTTAAGTCTTGTGAATAATGGAACAAAATTACAAAATTTTGTGTGGGAATATTGGACAAAGCCGAGAGCACTTCTTGAAGAACAAGAATGTGTGAAATAATTCTAAGTGTTGAAGAGCAAGTCTTGCACTAGTGTAGTATATATAACACAATGGAGGGTCAAGATTATAACAAATGTGTGGCTTGGATGAAGATCATTAATTAAATAGCCAAGTGGACAAGTTGACTTGGTCAATATTATCAAGCTAGCAAGACTTATCATCTTCAATGGTCAATGACCATTTTAACCTTGAAATTTTCGTCCAACACCATGTGGGAGAGGTGCCACGTGTCGCCCTCTCATTCATCCATAAAATTTTGTAACCCTCGTGGGCCCCACAAAACGTAAAATTCCTCGGGTGGGCCCCACATGACCAAATCCGTAAAAATAAATTTCCAAAACGTTAATAAGTTCCATACTCATCAAATAATGCATTTTGAGAATCCAATTCTCATCAACGAACATTTTTCCTTTCCGACGTTCGGAAGAATTTTCCGTCGGAAAAACAATTCTTCCTTTCGTACAAATTTTCAAGCCTTGATTCCTTACGTACAATCTCTTATACATGTCCTGGACTTACAGGGTGTAACATTCTTCCCCCCTTAGAAACATTCGTCCCCGAATGTTCTTTCGGAGCTCAATCTATCATTTCTTGGCATAGTCTCATAAAACTGCACTTAGTAAAACCTAATTATGCCACATATGGCCCTAATACACCGCACTTGCATATTTATCCATCACAAACCAAACGAGGAAACAAATCCAAAGTGTGCACCATCACTATCTACTCACATTCATGGCCTAAAAGGATTATCTTTTCGTACTTCCAACTTACTTGTAGCATACATACATAATCTCAATATTATCCGTTCTTGATACTTAAACATACAACAACCTTATCATGCATACAAATCTCTAAAGGGTCGAAGATATACCTGAAATCATATAGGCGGTTCAATGGACCGCTAAAACTGGGAACTTCCACCATGACCTCTGCCACGGCCTGCCGGTGTATGAACATCCTGCCTAGCTACTGAAGGCGAAGAACCCGAATCGATGATCCAGATCGTGCTATCCCTCCTGTAACTCTCCTACTAGGACAATCCCTCAACATATGGCCCTGACGGCCACAGGTAAAACAGGCACCAGTAGCACGACGACATTCCCCATGGTGATGCCGGCCACATTGTGGACACTGAGGGAAGAGTGGCCCCGACTGCCTAGAACCTATGTGCGCATATGAATCCGAAACTCTGGAGCTCTGACCGGCTCCTGAATTACCCGGCTGATCCAACCTCCTGCCAGAAAACTGGGAAGGAGCACTCTGTGCCGGCTGAAATGTAGACCTAGCTCGCCGAGGCTCTCCGCCAAAATCACCAACCCTCGCTGCCCCGGCCTCTTGGGCTGGCCTTGGTCTGGTCGGTCCTCTCTCTCCCTGTCCTCAATCCCATGTGCATATGTTTGCATCCTGGCAATATCCATACCTGGCTGAAGGGCCACTCCCAGGCAAGCAGTAATCATATAACGGTCTAGCCCCATAACATAGTGATGAACTCTATCAGCCATGTCAGCCACAATAGTGTGCGCATACCTGGCCAACGAGTCAAACTCCAGGTTGTACTCCCTGATGGTTTTCCCATTCTGCCTCAATGACAAGAACTTATCAACACGGGCTCTCCTCATCTCAGGAAGTAAAAAGTGATCAAGAAAGGCCTCTGTGAACTCATCCCAAACAGCTGGAGGAGCACCCACACCCCTAGACAGTTCCCATGACTCAAACCAGTTCAACGCAATATCGTGTAACCGGTAAGAAGCTAGCACCACTGACTCGGTCTCCGAGACCCTAAGCATCTGCATAGTCCGCTGTATCTGCCGAATAAACTCCTGAGGATCCTCCTCACATCTCGAACCATAGAACTCGGGTGGACTACAACCCAGAAAATCCCGAATCCTCAAATCACTCTAGGGGTTAGCTACCGCTCCTGTCTGCCGCCTACCACTATGCTAGTCAATAACCCGACCGCTCTCCATAATCTCTATACTCCGCCTGGTGGATGGAGGCTCGTGTATCGGAACCCTGGAGCTGCGGCGCTCGCTCGCTCTAATCGCTGGCCAGAATCGAACTCGCTGGCCGACCACAACCTCGGGCATAGTGCGGGCTCGAGTCCTAGTAACCTTCTGCACCACCGGCGCCTCCTGCCGCTTTCCTTCGGGCCTGGTCGCTTCCGTGGAGGCATAGCCGATTCATATACATAAGAATACGTCGAGACAGATCAACCTATTAATACAAATTTCATCGCACGATCTCAGAGTGAGAATAATGGAAACTAATCCTAAATGTCTCTGACCTCACGATTATAGATGTGGTGCACAACACATCGATAATCAAGACTCTACTAGACACGGTATGTAGAAACTTTCCGAGGACTAACTGCTCTGATACCCATTTTGTCACGACCCACCCTGCCCGCATTGTTCTACAGGGAACCCTTACGGTATACATCGAGATAATCAATGAACATACATGAAACTTATAAAATAAAACAACGAGAATTTAAACAACCTAGCCGATAAGGCTACCTTCATGGACACATATACATATACATAAACAATGGTTATATCCCTTTCTTTTTTTACAAACCGACCCACAACATGTGACTACTGCACTTCTAAGAATTACAAGCGTGGCGGACAGGCTCGCCATACCCCTGAATGTACATAAATCTACAACATCAGGGAAATCGTACCAAAAAGATGAGCCTCCGGAGTGAATGGAGCTTCTTCCCAAAAACTGAACAGAGATCCTAAGAGCAAGGATCACCAACCTGTGTACCTAACACCTGCGGTCATGAACGCAGCCTCAGCGGGGTCACATAAATTTGCAGTATGGAATGTAAATAAGGTGCAACAACCAAATCATAACTGTATAAAAGAATGCCATTTTAACTCCTGAAATCAATCGTATATTAACCGTTCCTTTCCTTCTTTCAATAAGAATTAACATCATATTCTTACATACATACTTAAGAATTTAATCAAGTTTTTCCACATAACTTACATATCTTACATAACATAATCTGGCCCTTTATGGAGGGACTTCTTATTTGGGAGCTGTTATACCCCGTTTTTCCAGAGTATGTACGTATGGACGTACGTACGAAATTTGAGCCTTAAGGTAGGCATTGGATTCGAAATTTGGGCACAAGTGCCGATTAGAGTCGTTTTCTGACGAAACGTTTCCACTTTCGAGAGAAAATTCCGCTATGTCATTTATAATTTTGCGGATTTTTCCGTGACAAAACATTTTGGACCAACGGAGGGTGACATGTGTCACCTCACATTGGAAGCAAATGGATTGGCTTGACGATTGGGCGCCCAAGAGCCTTGTTGGCCTTGCCGATTGGCTCCTCTTTGTGCCTTGCTTTGTGGCTTGTTTTGTGGAGTGTTTTGTGGAGTAGGGTTAGGGTGCACTTGGCTTGATCTTGGCCTTACACTTGCCTTGCACTTGGCTAGATCTTGGCCATTGGTTGGCCTTTGGTTTTGCTATACATACCCCTTTGTGAAGACTTCATTCATCCACAAATGTTTCCAAGTCTTGAAATCCCTCCTCCCTCTTGTGGCTCTCGCCCTAAGCCTCTCCTCCTCCTAGTGGCCTTTGGCCGAGAGAGGTCTCCCTCCCCTTGTGGTGTCTAGCCAGTGGGTACCCCTAGCCTAGTTACTTTAGTATAATACCCTTGTTGTGGTATAGAAATACTCTCCTAGTATTGTTATAATGCCCAAAATACCTTAGCCTTATACCTTGTAGTATTCCAAAAGTTACCTCTTTGCGTAGAAGTGCGGAAATACTACCTTTTGTCCTTTTTAGTCTCAAACCGAAACCCTAAGGAAAATCTTCATTGTTGGTTGAAGTTTTGGAGTAGAAGTTGGTTAGAACTTCTAAGGGTTGTTTGGAGCACTCGGAGTAGGAGCTAAGCGTTGCTCAGGATCGACTTTTTACTTGGATAACTTTGGGCTTATCGAGGTAAACACTACTGTCCTTCTATTGTGATTGGAAATTACATGTTGTTGATTATATAGTTGAAGTATACTATATATGCATCAACGTAGTTAGTTGGCAATGTCTTTTGACTTAAGCTGAAGAATCTGAATCGAATCAGTAATTACATAGGTATCAGACATGAGACTTGTGTACTGTGTGGTAGAATTGTACGCGTCCGGTTAGACGTGTAAAACCCCCCCTGGTTGGCTTGGTAGCCGGCCTCGATAGAGGAGGAGATTTACGTTGTTGCGGGGGGGGGAGGTGCTGCCGAATTTTCTGTAGAAAGATAGAAACTTGTGTTTTGGGGTTAATAGACGTTTGTGACCTTTATAGGTGAAAGTACTAAGAGTAGCGTATTCTACTCGAGGAGTGGAAAGGGCTAGTGCGTTGTAGTACTTGGAGCTTTTTGCTTATTGTCGATAATCGTCGCGAGGTATGTGAACCTCTTCCTATCTCTTCTAGCATGATATGTGTGAACTATGTAAGTACGGTAGACGTACATGTGTTAACTGTGTTTGATTGTTCTTAAAACATAAAGTGTTATAACGGCTTTATGGGAAGTTGGTTATAACAGCTTTATGTAGGTAAGAAAATACTTTGTGGTTTTAAAAAGGTAACTGATGAGAATTATAACTGGCTTGTTATAATAAAGGACTTGATGTATTTCAAAAGATTTATAAATCGTTTTGAAGGGAGAGTAACACTTGGTTTTAAAAGGTTTTAAAAAGAGTTATACTAAGTTTTATGGGGAGTTAGGTATAATGTCTTAAGAGAGGTAAAGGAAATGGTTTACTGATGTTAGAAGTTAAGAGACTTGATCTTATAAGATAAGAGACTTAACTTATTTGTTTTAATGTGAATGTTTGTGTGAAACCTCATTCGTGAGTAATGAGTACTTGGTTTTATTTAAAGGGATAATGTTTCTTGATTTGAAATCGAATGTATCGTGCATCGACCGCAGCTGCGTTAATAAAGGAAAATGTATTGAATAATGATGAATTGTATTAAAACCAGAGAAACCTCCATCCGCATAGAAACTAAGATGAGACAAAATGATATACATTTTCTAGATCATGGTCATGTAATAAGAATGTTGTAAACAAGAATAACCTACTCACGTGAGACATATATTACTCAATTGTTCTAAAAGGAATCAAGTGATTAAGTTTGGGAACTATGAAACCATTTGAAGATGAGAAGCTTGAGTAATTGAAACTAGGCAAACCGAACTTAGTAAAAGAATGTCATACTTGATTTTGAAAAGGAATGTGGGTTGGTCATTCTAATACTACGGGTATCGGGTGACTTTTATAGAAGTAATGGATCTCTTTTAAAAGAACTTAACGTATGTAGTACTTTGGGGTTAAAAACCCGGACTTTGGTATAAATGGAAGTACTTTGAGTTGTTGTGAAACTTGCCTATGCTTGTTGTTGTGAAACTTGCCTATGCTTGTTGTTGTGAAACTTGCCTATGCTTGTGATGATAGCCTTTGTTGTACAAGTGTGGTATTTCTGTGTTACCGCGTCTCTCGATAGAGGGCCGGTTGACTTGTTGAGAACTTACTTGGACGTGCTGGCAGTGATGGAGAATTCCACGGTATGTTTCCATTTTGATTCTTGTCTTTGTTGATATCACATGGACATGTCTACACCGTCGCAGATTCCGGGCATGCGGCCGCGGGCCGTTGATTACCCGATATATGGTTATTACTGCAACATGGACGTGTCTACACCGATGCAGTATTCCGGGGACATGTGGCCATGCGGCAGGGTTGACCACCCAGTATATTGTTATTGAGGTTACATGGGCATGTCTACACCGTCGCAAGATTCCGGGGCATGTGGCGTACGCCTTATTATTGTTGCATCATGGACATGTCTACACCGATGCAGTATTCCGGGGGCATGCGGCCATGATGCGAACATGATGGATGTTGTGGGCGTGAGACCCATAGTTATATTTGAGTGGTGACTTTGAGGGCGTGAGTCCCTGACTTGACATGACTGTTTTTATGTTGTGAACTGTAAGTTTGGTTATCATACATGTCTCCGGCTTTTATAGACTAGTATGATTTCATTTACAGTATTTTTACAGTTTCACATACTTGGTACCTGTTGTACTGACCTCCTTCGGGGGGCTGCGTTCATGCCGCAGGTAGAGGTACATCGGTCGTGGATCCCCGCTCTTAGGATCTCATTTCAGCGTGTTGGAAAGCTCCGTTCCTTCGGAGGCTTATCTTTGGTATGTTTCCCTGAGTTGTAGGTTCTTGTACATTCAGGGGTATGGCGGGGCCCTGTCCCGTCATAGTTGTTGTAAATCTTAGAGGTCTGTAGCACTGTTGTGGGCAGGGTTTGTAAAAAGGATAACTGTTCGGGTTTTTATGTATATACTGAAGGCAACTGTTTTGGTTGGCCTGTTTATTTATTATATCTCTTGTTTCATGACTCGTGTTTTATTTTCCGCTGGTTTTCTCTGATGTTGTATCACTAGGGTGCCCGGGGTAAGGCACCAGTAACGGGCCCGGGTTCGGGGCGTTACAAAGTGGTATCAGAGCAGTTAGTCCTCGGAAAGTGTCTACAGACCGTGTCTAGTAGAGTCTTGATTATCGATGTGTTGTGCACCACATCTATAATCAGGAGGCTATAGGACATTTAGGATTGGTTTCTATTCTTCTCATTCTGAGATCGTGCCTTAGAGCTGAGTTATGAGTTGGATCCCTCTGACGTATTCCTTTCTGTTACCAGTTATGCCTCCGCGCAAGGCGACCCGGGCCCAGGTGGGCAAGGCAGCCGAGGGAGCTGCTAGTGAGATACAGAGGAGTACGAGGGCGCAGGCCCGGTCAGTACCTGAGACAGTGCTTCCGACGGCGAGTTTCGCGACGCCAAAGACCAGCGAGGTTTAGAGCGCGGCCGTGGGCGATGAGACTACAAGACTGAGCCTCCACCCACGATGCAGCAGGGGAGATGGGTCACAAGGAGATGGCCCAGTTATTGGCCAGGGTTGTGGCCAGATATGAGGACAGGCTGGATGCGGCAGTTCCAGTTCCAGCGGCACCTGTGGTGCACCCGAGAGCAGATAGTTTGAGGCTACGGGACTTTCTGAGTTGTAGCCCGCCAGAGTTTTATGGGTCGAGGCCTGAGGATGATCCGCAGGAGTTCATCCGTCAGTTACAGAGGATCATGCGGGTGATCAAGGCTTCAGAGACCGAGTCTGTGACCTTCGGTTCGCATCGGCTGCGTGATACCGCAGTCGATTGGTTTGATTCGTGGGAGCTTTCCCGGGGAGAGCATGCACCTCCAGCGGTATGGGATGAGTTTTCGGGGGCTTTTCTCACGCACTTCTTGCCTCCGCAGATGAGGAGGGCACGGGCCGACAAATTTTTGTTACTGAGACAGAGAGGGCGCACTGTCAGGGAGTACAATGTCGAGTTCGATTCTTTGGCTCGATATGTCCCTGCACTAGTTGCAGATATGGAAGATAGGGTGCATCGCTACGTCACCGGGCTCGATGATTACCTAGCAGAGAGTTGTTCGGGTGTTTCTCTTCAGCCGGGCATGGACATTGCCCGCATTCAGGCTCACGACCGTGCGAGGAGCGCAGAGATCGACGGGTGGACCGCTTTCAGCAGAAGAAGGCCAAGACGGCCGGATATTTTGGCGACTTTCGAGGCGGACCGCCTCAGCAGCAGACTAGTTATGTACCTCCGCCATTGCAGAGTGGTCCTCCGCAGCCTTCGGGACCCTTGGGATATTCAGGAGCAGGTCAGGGCTCCTGTGTTTGAGATGTTCGGGAGTAGGGGTGTTGGCGGATCAGATCACCCTACCTCGGTGTGGTCGATGTGGTAGACCGCATTTCGGGGAGTGTCGTAGTACCAAGGGAGCTTGTTATTCTTGCGGCCAACAGGGCCATATGACGAGAGACTGTCCGACCAGGGGTAGCGCTGGTAGGATAGCACAGACTACTAGAGCAGTTGCGGGCCACGGTAGAGGTCGCGGTGGAAGTTCCCAGTTTTAGCGGTCCTTGAACCGCCTAGTTTCAGGTATATCCTTAACCCTGTAGATACTTGTATGTATTGATGTTAATGATGTGTTAAGTGTTATGTTCGGATAGCTTTGTGCTATAGTGTGATTTAAAAATCTGGTTAGTGTGAGATGGAAGTGGTAGCTTCCATGATGTGTTCCGTGTCGAGGAGCGGAAGTTGGCGCTACAGTGGGTCGGGTTGGGGCCATGTTGCGGGCCAACCCGCGTCCCGTTTCGAGGAAGGGTCAGCTCTGGGTGGTCCCGCCAGGTGGCAGGGTCACGAGGGTGCTAGGCCCAAGTTTAGATGACCATCGTATGAGTTCGTGGATACGTTCGACCAGAATCAGTTCGTGAAGGCCGGGAATGGCCTTAGGGGAAATCGAGATTAGTGAGATGACCAAGTTTGGAGGTAGTGATTCCAAGGGTGGGAAACAGAAGCGTTGACAGAAGTGTGGTACGGATACTAGAACGAGTTCGGGTGTTCGAGACGAGTACTACGAGAAAAGGGAGAAGTGAATGTGTGTTTTTGTGGCCAGTTATGGCATGATTGTTTTCGTAAGTATAGCAGTGAAGACTATATTGGCACCTGTTTGTTTTGAGACCTAGAAGGAACATTCGGGACGAATGTTTCTAAGGGGGGGAGAATGTTATACCCCGTTTTTCCAGAGTATGTACGTATGGACGTACGTACGAAATTTGAGCCTTAAGGTAGGCATTGGATTCGAAATTTGGGCACAAGTGCCGATTAGAGTCGTTTCGGCGAAACGCTTTCCACGACTTTCGTAGAGAAAATTCGGCTATGTCATTTATAATTTTGCGGATTTTTCCGGTGATTTAAACATTTTGGACCAACGGGAGGGTGACATGTGTCACCCTCACATTGGAAGCACATGGATTGGCTTGGACGATTTGGGCGTCCAAGAGCCGTGGTTGGCCTTGGCCGATTGGCTCCCTCTTTTGTGCCTTGCTTTGTGGCTTGTTTTGTGGAGTGTTTTGTGGAGTAGGGTTAGGGTGCACTTGGCTTGATCTTGGCCTTACACTTGCCTTGCACTTGGCTAGATCTCGCCATTGGTTGGCCTTTGGTTTTGCTATAAATACCCCCTTTGTGAAGACTTCATTCATCCACAAATGTTTCCAAGTCTTGAAATCCCTCCTCCTCTTGTGGCTCTCGTCCTAAGCCTCTCTCCTCCTCCTAGTGGCCTTTGGCCGAGAGGTCTCCCCTCCTTGTGGTGTCTAGCCGGGTACCCCAGCCTAGTTACTGTATAATACCCCTTGTTGTGGTATAGAAATACTCTCCTAGTATTGTTATAATGCCCAAAATACCTTAGCCTTATACCTTGTAGTATTCCAAAAGTTACCTCTTTGCGTAGAGTACGGAAATACTACCTTTTGTCCTTTTTTAGTCTCAAACCGAAACCCTAAGGAAAATCTTCATTGTTGGTTGAAGTTTTGGAGTAGAAGTTGGTTAGAACTTCTAAGGGTTGTTTGGAGCACTCGGAGTAGGAGCTAAGCGTTGCTCAGGATCGACTTTTTACTTGGATAATTTTGGGCTTATCGAGGTAAACACTACTGTCCTTCTATTGTGATTGGAAATTACATGTTGTTGATTATATAGTTGAAGTATACTATATATAGTACTGAACGTAGTTAGTTGGCAATGTCTTTTGACTTAAGCCCAAGAAGAATCGAATCAATCGTAATTACATAGGATCAGACATGAGACTTGTGTACTGTGTGGTAGAATTGTACGCGTCCGGTTAGACGTGTAAAACCCCCCCCCTGGTTGGCTTGGTAGCCGGCCTAGATAGAGGAGGAGATTTACGCCATGTGGAGGTGTTTGCCGAATTTTCTCAGAGAAAGATAGAAACTTGTGTTTTGGGGTTAAAAGCCGGTTTTGACCTTTAAAGGTGAAAGTACTAAGAGTAGCGTATTCTACTCGAGTAGAAAGGGCTAGCAAGGTTGTAGTACTTGGAGCTTTTTGCTTATTGTCGATAATCGTCGCGAGGTATGTGAACCTCTTCCTATCTCTTCTAGCATGATATGTGTGAACTATGTAAGTACGGTAGACGTACATGTGTTAACTGTGTTTGATTGTTCTTAAAACATAAAGTGTTATAACGGCTTTATGGGAAGTTGGTTATAACAGCTTTATGTAGGTAAGAAAATACTTTGTGGTTTTAAAAAGGTAACTGATGAGAATTATAACTGGCTTGTTATAATAAAGGACTTGATGTATTTCAAAAGATTTATAAATCGCTTTTGAAGAGAGTAACACTTGGTTTTAAAAGGTTTTAAAAGAGTTATACTAAGTTTTATGGGAGTTAGTTATAATGTCTTAAGAGAGGTAAAGGAAATGGTTTACTGATGTTAGAAGTTAAGAGACTTGATCTTATAAGATAAGAGACTTAACTTATTTGTTTTAATGTGAATGTTTGTGTGAAACCTCATTCGTGAGTAATGAGTACTTGGTTTTATTTAAAGGGATAATGTTTTACTGATTTCGGAAATCAGAATGTGTATCGACAGACCACTGCAGCGTTAATAAAGGAAAATGTATTGAATAATGATGAATTGTATTAAAACCAGTAGAAACCTCCATCCGCATAGAAACTAAGATGAGACAAAATGATATACATTTTCTAGATCATGGCTGCTGTAATAAGAATGTTGTAAACAAGAATAACCTACTATCACGTGAGACATATATTACTCAATTGTTCTAAAAAGGAATGAAGTGATTAAGTTTGGGAACTATGAAACCATTTGAAAATGAGAACCTTGAGTAATCAAACTAGGCAAACCGGAACTTAGTAAAGAATGTTACTTGATTTTGAAAAGGAATGTGGGTTGGTCATTCTAATACTACGTATCGGGTGACTTTTATAGAAGTAATGGATCTCTTTTAAAAGAACTTAACGTATGTAGTACTTTGGGGTTAAAACCCGACTTTGGTATAAATGGAAGTACTTTGAGTTGTTGTGAAACTTGCCTATGCTTGTTGTTGTGAAACTTGCCTATGCTTGTTGTTGTGAAACTTGCCTATGCTTGTGATGATAGCCTTTGTTGTGCAAGTGTGGTATTTCTGTGTTACCGCGTCTCTCGATAGAGGGCCGGTTGACTTGTTGAGAACTTATCGACGTCTTTGGCGGTGATGGAGAATTCCACGGGTATGTTTCCATTTTGATTCTTGTCTTGTTGTTGATATCACATGGACATGTCTACACCGATGCAAGATTCTCGGGACATGTGGCCATACGCGTGGTTGACCACCAAAGATATTGTTATTGAGGTTACATGGGCATGTCTACACCGACGCAGATTCCGGTACGTGGGCTACGCGGCCTTGTTATTATTGTTGCATCATGGACATGTCTACACCGATGCGATTCCGGGCACGCGCCATGACGAACATGATGGATGTTGTGGCGCGAGACCCATAGTTATATTTGAGTGGTGACTTTGAGGCGTGAGTCCCGACTTGACATGATTGTTTTTATGTTGTGAATCAGAAGTTTGGTTATCATACATGTCTCCGCTTTATAGACTAGTATGATTTCATTTACGATTTTTACGATTTCACATACTTGGTACTGTTATCGACCTTCGGGGCCGCGTCATGCCGCAGTAGAGGTACATCGGTCGTGGATCCCCGCCTAGGATCTCATTTCAGCGTGTTGAAAGCTCCGTTCTTCTGAGGCTTATCTTTGTATGTTTCCACGAGTTGTAGGTTCTTGTACATTCTGTGGTATGGCGGGCCCCGTCCCGTCATAGTTGTTGTAAATCTTAAGTGCCAGAGCACTGTGGGCGGGTTTGTAAAAAGGATAACTGTCGGGTTTTTATGTATATACCAAGGCAAATCGCTTTGGTTGGCCTGTTTATTTATTATATCTCTTGTTTCATGACTCGTGTTTTATTTTCCGCGGTTTTCTCGATGTTGTATCACTAGGGTGCGGGGTAAGGCACCGAACGCCCGGTTCGGGCGCACAGAGCTTACTTTGATTATTCATACGTGATAACGCATCCGCCCATTTATGGCGACGCGTGTAATCGATGAATCATGTGGCATAATCCGCCCGCCTTGGAGCTTCGGTGCATTGTGGAATCATGTAGCATAATCCGCCCGCTGTGGAGCTCTTGCATTGTGGAATCATGTAGCATAATCCAGCCGCCGTGGAGCTCGGTGTAAGATGACGTAACCCGCCATGAGGCTCGGTAATATGGCGAATCCGGCATATGTGTAGGCTCGGTGTATCTCATAACGTAATCCGGCCTATTTGTAGGCTCGGTGTATTTCATAACGTAATCCGGCATATTTGTAGGCTCGGTGTGATTTTCCTTACAAAACATTTTAAATCGTATTATTACTTCTTCTTAAGCCGTTATAACAACTTCCCATAAAGCTATTATAACAACCTTTCATTTTAGAGAACTTAAGGCACTTTATTCTTGCAACATTAGGGAAACTAAACCCAAAAATACTACGTACATACATACTTAAAAGAATCATAAAACTTCTCTCTTTTTAAAATCAATCCCCTTTTCACATATAAATTCAAGTCATTTTCGAACATAAAATCCACTTACTTTAAATAAATCAAGACACATAGCTTTAAATCAAATCTCATAATTTCCTAACCATTCTTACCAACATCTCCCATAAGACTTGGTAAGGACTTAGGACAATTTAACATACTTTTAACTTAGAGTCAACAATGTGAATACTTCTTAACTTCTAAGAGTAGAAGGAATCATGAAATACTATCACATGGATATTTCATACGTAGGATCATGCCAAAGAAAGAAGAGGTTCACATACCTCGCGACGACTAGCGACAAGTTGCAAAATGCTCCAAAGTACTATAACCTTGCTAGCCTTTCCACCCTTCAAGTAGAATACGCTATTCGTAGTACTTCAACCTATAATAGTCATAACACGTCCATTAACCTCTAGCTTCAATCGTAGAATATTCTAAGTGTAAAGTCCCTAAATCCTACGGAAAATCGGACAGCACTTCCTTTGTTTCTACATATTTTGCCACCTTTTTCAAGGCCGAATACAATAACCAAACATGCCACATTTA
The DNA here is from genome assembly GCA_029844215.1 of Przewalskia tangutica. NCBI lineage: Eukaryota > Viridiplantae > Streptophyta > Magnoliopsida > Solanales > Solanaceae > Przewalskia > Przewalskia tangutica. Next base: position 110,068,511 of record CM056721.1, read on the forward strand.
AGGCTCAACATACCAACCAATCAAAGGGGATTACACGCCTTACAATACGTGTAAAATTCCGCCCCATAATTCATACCAAGTAAGTTTTATATCCTAGCCATTCTCGGCCAACTTATAATCAATCCTAAGTCCTTTCCAATTCTTTTTCAATCCAAGTTCTTAGGTCTAACATGTTATATAGTCATAGACAACTTCAACAACTACAATTTCCTTCTTTATATAACTTGTGACGACTTATACTTATAATCAACTTGAATTGTAATCTTAAACCTAAACATGCTAGTTTCGGATTAGGGTTCCAATAGCCAATATACTTATCAAACTTCATAATATAAACATCTCATGCTTGCTAATATCCATAGCTACAACAATAAGTAATCTTAATTACTAAAACGACAAGAATTATACCTTTACAAGCCCTTAAAATTTCCAAGATTCAAAGTCGCTCCTTAGAAATTCTTAGCTCCTTTCCTTTACGCTCCAATCCGCTATTTGAAGCCCTTAGAAGTTCACAACCAACTTCTCTTCCATTTCCAATCCAAAACTAGGAAAACTACTTAGGTTTTCGCCTTGCGACTAACGTGAAAACGCCGTTTTTCCGAAATCTTTCTATTGAGATACCCTTACAATACCCTTAGGGACCTTGGGTTTAAGTCTTGTGAATAATGGAACAAAATTACAAAATTTTGTGTGGGAATATTGGACAAAGCCGAGAGCACTTCTTGAAGAACAAGAATGTGTGAAATAATTCTAAGTGTTGAAGAGCAAGTCTTGCACTAGTGTAGTATATATAACACAATGGAGGGTCAAGATTATAACAAATGTGTGGCTTGGATGAAGATCATTAATTAAATAGCCAAATGGACAAGTTGACTTGGTCAATATTATCAAGCTAGCAAGACTTATCATCTTCAATGGTCAATGACCATTTTAACCTTGCAATTTTCATCCAACACCATGTGGGAGAGGTGCCACGTGTCGCCCTCCTATTCATCCATAAAATTCTGCAACCTCGTGGCCCTACAAAACGTAAACTTCCTCGGGTGGGCCCCACATGACCAAATCCTTAAAAATAAATTTTCATAACGTTAATAAGTTCCATACTCATCAAATAATGCATTGTGAGAATCCAATTCTCATCAACGAACATTTTTCCTTTCCGACGTTCGGAAGAATTTTCCGTCGGAAAAACAATTCTTCCTTTCGTACAAATTTTCAAGCCTTGATTCCTTACGTACAATCTCTTATACATGTCCTGGACTTACGGGGTGTAACAATTCCACCCTTCAAGTAGAATACGCTATACTTAGTACTTCTACCTATAATGGCCATAATACGTCCATTAACCTCTAGCTTCAAACGTAGAATATTCTAAGTGCAAAGTCACTAAATTCTACGGAAAATCGGACAGCACTTCCTTTGTTTCTACATACTTTTCCACCTTTTTTCAAGGCCCAAAAATCAATAACCAAACGCCACTTTTAAGGCCCAACAATTCAGATAACCAAAGGGGATTACACGTCTTAACAGGACGTGTAAAATTCTGCCCCACAAATTAATACGAAACTAGTTCCATATTTAAAGCCATTCTAGGCTAACATAAACAACAACTCAAAGTCTTTTCCAATTCTTTTCCAATCCAAGTTCTTAGGTCTAACATGTTATATAGTCATAAACAACTTCAACAACTATAATTCCTTCTTTATATAACATGTGGCGACTAAACTAGTAACCAAATTGAATTACAATCTTAAGGGCTAAACATACTAGTTTTCGGATTAGGGTTCCAATAGTCAATACACTTATCAAACTTCATAATATAAACATCTCATGCTTGCTAATATCCATAGCTACAACAATAAGTAATCTTAATTACTAAAACGACAAGAATTATACCTTTACAAGCCCTTAAAATTTCCAAGATTCAAAGTCGCTCCTTAGAAATTCTTAGCTCCTTTCCTTTACGCTCCAATCCGCTATTTGAAGCCCTTAGAAGTTCACAACCAACTTCTCTTCCATTTCCAATCCAAAACTAGGAAAACTACTTAGGTTTTCGCCTTGCGACTAACGTGAAAACGCCGTTTTTCCGAAATCTTTCTATTGAGATACCCTTACAATACCCTTAGGGACCTTGGGTTTAAGTCTTGTGAATAATGGAACAAAATTACAAAATTTTGTGTGGGAATATTGGACAAAGCCGAGAGCACTTCTTGAAGAACAAGAATGTGTGAAATAATTCTAAGTGTTGAAGAGCAAGTCTTGCACTAGTGTAGTATATATAACACAATGGAGGGTCAAGATTATAACAAATGTGTGGCTTGGATGAAGATCATTAATTAAATAGCCAAATGGACAAGTTGACTTGGTCAATATTATCAAGCTAGCAAGACTTATCATCTTCAATGGTCAATGACCATTTTAACCTTGCAATTTTCATCCAACACCATGTGGGAGAGGTGCCACGTGTCGCCCTCCTATTCATCCATAAAATTCTGCAACCCTCGTGGGCCCCACAAAACGTAAAATTCCTCGGGTGGGCCCCACATGACCAAATCCGTAAAAATAAATTTCCATAACGTTAATAAGTTCCATACTCATCAAATAATGCATTTTGAGAATCCAATTCTCATCAACGAACATTTTTCCTTTCCGACGTTCGGAAGAATTTTCCGTCGGAAAAACAATTCTTCCTTTCGTACAAATTTTCAAGCCTTGATTCCTTACGTACAATCTCTTATACATGTCCTGGACTTACGGGGTGTAACAATTCCACCCTTCAAGTAGAATACGCTATACTTAGTACTTCTACCTATAATGGCCATAATACGTCCATTAACCTCTAGCTTCAAACGTAGAATATTCTAAGTGCAAAGTCACTAAATTCTACGGAAAATCGGACAGCACTTCCTTTGTTTCTACATACTTTTCCACCTTTTTTCAAGTCCCGAAAATCAATAACCAAACGCCACTTTTAAGGCCCAACAATTCAGATAACCAAAGGGGATTACACGTCTTAACAGGACGTGTAAAATTCTGCCCCACAAATTAATACGAAACTAGTTCCATATTTAAAGCCATTCTAGGCTAACATAAACAACAACTCAAAGTCTTTTCCAATTCTTTTCCAATCCAAGTTCTTAGGTCTAACATGTTATATAGTCATAAACAACTTCAACAACTATAATTCCTTCTTTATATAACATGTGGCGACTAAACTAGTAACCAAATTGAATTACAATCTTAAGGGCTAAACATACTAGTTTTCGGATTAGGGTTCCAATAGTCAATACACTTATCAAACTTCATAATATATACCTCATGCCTGCTAATATACAAAGCTGCAACAATAAGTAATCGTAATTACTAAAACGACAAGAATTGTTACCTTTATAAGCCCTTATAATTTTCAAGATTCAAAGTCGCTCCTTAGCAATTCTTAGATCCTTTCCTTATGTTCCAATACGCTCCAAGAACTCCTTAGAAGCTCATGAAGAACTTCTCTTCAAGTTCCATCTTCAAAGTTGAAGAACACCTTAGGGTTTCGTCTTGCGACTAACGTAAAAACGTCGTTTTTCCGAAATCTTTCTATTGAGATATCCTTACAATACCCTTAGGGACCTTGGGTTAAAGTATTGTGAATATTGGACAACAATTGAAAAAAAAATCTTCCATTTGAGAGCTTAGCCGAGAGCTACACCAAGAACACACAAGTTCTTCCAATATTTTCTAAGTGTTAGAACTAGTCTTGCTACTTAGGATGATATACTACCTTCAATGGCCAAGATTAGAACACTTGTTAGGGTTAGATGGAAAAGATCAAGCCAAGTGGCCCTTGGACTTAGTCAACAATATCAAGCTCTTTAATTAGCAAGACTTTGTCACATATACATTGGTCAAATGACCATTTTACCCTTGCAATTTTTGTCCAAGACCATTGTGGGGGGGTGCCACATGTCGCCCTCTCATTCGTCCATAAAATTCTGTATCTCTCGTGGGTCCCACAAAACGTAAAATTCCTCGGGTGGGCCCCACGTGACCAAATCCGTAAAAATAAATTTCCATAATGATAATACATTCCATAATCCTCAATTAATGCATTTTGAGAATCTAATTCTCCTCAACGAACATTTTTCCTTTCCGACGTTCGGAAGATTTTCCGTCGGAAAAACACTTTTTCCTTTCGTACCAATTTCAAGTCTTGTGTTCCTTACGTACATTCTCTTAAACATGTCCTGGACTTACGGGGTGTAACATTCTTCCTCCCTTAGAAACATTCGTCCCCGAATGTTCTTTCGGAGTTCAATCTAACTAGATAGCGACATAGTCTCATTTTACTACACCCTTCATACAACATATGCCACCCATGGCCACATAACCATACTTATACTAAAACGTCAACCTGAACTCCAAGTACCTCCGAGAGCACTTAACATAAAATCCCTCAATAAACCTACATTCTTGTCTCCGCCTCTTAACGTTCAAATTCAAATCAATCATTTCAATACAATAAGTCACATAGACTCCACAATTTCATGTCAAAGGATGAAGGAATAACTTACATATTACTAACACTTCCTTTCCTTTCGATATCCGGCTCACCGGGAAACTGGAATCGAACCAACCTCTCTCTACAGTCAACCTTGGCATCCATGAAGTCGACTAGTCTATACTCATGATGACCTCAAAGTATGTTGTATTCATCTCTACTAGGTCTGCTAGGGTCTGACGACTGTATCTTCACCGGGCAAATCTCATTTACCCGCTCAACTACCACCCATCACTCACGGGTGTAGTCACCTTGAAAAGTTCTCGTGGATTCAGGCTCTATTTCTTTACACTTGGTTGCTCTCTTTTTCAATGGTCGTACTCTTTCCGTACTTCCAAACTTATACTAGCATACGTATATAACTTCCATACTAAATCTGGCCTCCAATCTTTGGAGTTAACTAAATCGAACAATATAAGGCCATTTTCGGCTCGCACGACCTGGTTCCGGTGGAACGCGTCCACGAACCCGTAAAACAATTTAATTAGACTTGGGCCTTGGACCCTCGTGACCTTGTCACGTAGCGGAACTACTACCAACTGATCCCACTCCATTTCAGGCTATGGGGAGACCCGTAACAGGTCCTCACCCCGACCCACCGTCGCACTTAACTCTTTCCCTTAGCCTGAATAAAATCTTATTGACCGAGAAGGCCTCATATACCTAAGGTCTCGGTGGTTATCAATATTCTTAGGCTCGCAATTTCCATGCTCCAAACCTACCTTACCAGTCCCCCCGTAAACGGGTACAAAAGCTTCTCATAATCCCATAACTAGGTTGTCTTGGTCACAATAATCATTTCTTACCCCATACGGATCTCATCCGTACAATTCTCTTAAGCCTACCCCGTAGCTTAATCTATTAACATGGCATTCCATTAAGTTTCTTAACATGACTTCTTAAGGGTTCATCACCCTATCAGACAGCTCATCATTTCCAAATTATATCAAATTAATACATAAATCTTGATGAGAATTCATTTAGTGTTTCATACCTTCCCGGTATCTATTTAGTCCTTACCAAATCCTGGTAATCTAAAATCATTCTAGGCAACACGCGTCTGACCCTCATACATAACATTGTATAGTTGTATGTCCCAATACCAACTATACTACAATCATTACCAACCTGGATACGCAATCCACATAGTACTTCCTGGTCATCGCGCTTTCTCATACCAGAACTAACATAACTCGTTAGGGAGAGACGACCCTAACAACACAGCTCTATCGCACGATCTCAGAGTGAGAAGAATGGAAATCAATCCTAAATGTCCTGCAACCTCCTAATTATAGATGTGGTACACAACACACCGATAATCAAGACTCTACTAGACACGGTATGTAGACACTTTCCGAGGACTAACTGCTCTGATACCACTTTTGTCACGACCCGACCCCGAGCCCGCGACTGGTGTCCTACCTGGGCACCCTTACAGGTATACATCAGAGAATAGTAGCGGAACATACATACATAAACTTAACAAGAAAAAATAATAGGTTAGCCGATAAGGCTACCTTCCTGGATACATATAAATATGTAAAACCAAAAGCAGTTACCTCTTTTTTTTTCTTACAAAGCGACCCACAAGATATGACTACAGACCTCTAAGAGTTTGAACAAATACTATGACGGGACAAGGCCCCGCCGTACCCCTGAATATACATAATCATGATGACAAGCTCCAGAACATTGGAGCCATCTCAAAATGCTGAACCAGGATCCTAAGCCCGCGGATCCACAACTGTGTACCTAAACCTGCGGACATGAACGCAGCCTCCGAAGGGGGTCAGTACAACAGGTACCGAATATGGAACGGAAAAATAAGGTACAGTACACAAATCATAACTGTACAAAAGAATGACAGGGCAAGTATAAAAAGGGTAAATACCAGATCCTACCGTGTCATTACCATCTCGTGAACTTAATCGTACCTTATTATCTTCTCCCATTTTTCAATAAGAGTTATAGTCAAATTCTTACGTACATACTTAGGAAAAAGCATCAAGTTCATTACCATATAACTTACTTACCTTTCATAACATAAATCCGGCTTTTTTTATGGAGGGACGCCTATACTGCCTAGCTCAATCTGGGACGCGATAAATTTACATAAGTCTGCCCATAAAGGTATACTGCCCGGCCCAATCTGGGACGCGATAAAGTCACATAAGTCTGCCCATAAAGGTATACTGCATAAAAAAATAGTAAGCTTATGATAAACTTTGGGTCACCTGCCCATAGTATCATTTAGCAATCCTACTCCTGGGACTATTTCACCCGCAAGGCCGTATGGACCCGTATGAGGTATTCCTCGCATAGACTGTATCCGCCCGCATAGGTCGTGTGGACCCGCATGAGGTATTCCTCGCATAGGACTATTTCACCCGCACAGGACTATTTCACCCGCTTAGGCCCTACGGGCCCGCAATGAGCAAATACGCCATGCTCGCATCATGGGTAGCAAATCCATGGAGAGGTATAATGTCTTGGGGGTTTACCCCGCAATCATACTCAGAATGTATAACGTCTTGGGGGTTTACCCCGCATTTATACTCAGGAGGTGTATAACGTCTTGGGGGTTTACCCCGCATTTATACTCATAACACTAGCCCCAAAGGCTATCATACATAACATAAGCACCACCGGCTTATCATACATAACATAAGCGCTACCGGCTTATCATACATAACATAAGCACTACCGGCTTATCATACATAACATAAGCACTACCTGCTTATCATACATAACATAAGCACTACCTGCTTATCATACATAACATAAGCAAGTTAAGAAATCCCCTAACTTCTTATTAACCTTATTTATAAACACCCCCATTTTAGTTTACTTAAGGCACTAACATGTCATTATAAAATCTGGGAATTAATCCCAAAGTACTACGTACTTCTATTCTTTTAAAAATGACTTTTTCATATAAAACCTCCAAGATACTAATAACCGTAGTATCAAGTCATATCTACTTTTCAAGACAAGTCACAATACCTTTTTAGAAATACAATTATAGGCTTCTAAATCAAGTGACTTCTTTCCTTAAAACCTTAAGCAATTGGTACCTTTAACCCAATTTGCCCTTCTTTATTTCAAGTCATTTCTTTTCTTCCATTACTGGAGATAACCATTCTTTTAATCTTTCATAAAGTTGTTATAACCAACTTCCCATAAAGTCGTTATAACTCTTTATGTCTTAGACAAATTCATTCCTTTTATAACCAAGAGACTTATACTTTCAAATCAAATTTCATAGCTTTCAAAATACTTCAAGTCTCTTAACTTTTAAGAAAACAAGTTTCTTAACTTAGAATAGCAGGTCTCTTTAACTTAGAGTATCAAGAAGTCAATACTTTCCAACTCAAGTATCCTATACTTTTAAAATCAAGTCTCATAACCTTTTATGAATTCATAGTTCATAGTCTTAACACTTCATAACGTAAACTCTTTAAGTTAAGTAACATATGCCTTATGTGTGTGAGTAGGTTATACTTGTTTATAACGATCTTATTAAAGCAGTCATGATCTAGAAAATGTAATACAATTTTGTCTTATCTTAGCTTCTATGCAGATGGAGAATTCTACTCATTTTAATTTAATTGATTGTCGATACATTTTCCTTTATTAATGCTGCAATGTCTTGTTCGATACTTATTCTCATTCGTGCTGTAAATTAGTCAAGTCAACTTGGCTCCAAATACCTCCTAACGACTCTTACCAACATCCCCCATAAGACTTGGTAAGAACTTAGGATAACTTAGACATAACCGTTACATAGAGTAAATCAACATACATACCTCTTAACTTCTAAGAGTAGAAGGAAACATGAAATAATACCACATGTATATTCCATACATAGAATCATGTCAAAAGAAGGAAGAGGTTTACATACCTCGCGACGATTATCGACAAGTAGCAAAATGCTCCAAAGTACTTCAACCTTGATAGCTATTCCACCCTTCAAGTAGAATACGCTATACTTAGTACTTCATCCTATAATGGCCATAATACGTCCATTAACCTCTAGCTTCAAACGTAGAATATTCTAAGTGCAAAGTCACTAAATTCTACGGAAAATCGGACAGCACTTCCTTTGTTTCTACATACTTTTCCACCTTTTTTCAAGGCCCGAAAATCAATAACCAAACGCCACTTTTAAGGCCCAACAATTCAGCTAACCAAAGGGGATTACACGTCTTAACAGGACGTGTAAAATTCTGCCCCACAAATTAATACGAAACTAGTTCCATATTTAAAGCCATTCTCGGCTAACATAAACAACAACTCAAAGTCTTTTCCAATCCAAGTTCACAACTTCAACAACTATAATTCCTTCTTTATATAACATGTGGCGACTAAACTAGTAACCAAATTGAATTACAATCTTAAGGGCTAAACATACTAGTTTTCGGATTAGGGTTCCAATAGTCAATACACTTATCAAACTTCATAATATATACATCATGCTTGCTAATATCCAAAGCTACAACAATATGTAATCGTAATTACTAAAACGACAAGAATTGTTACCTTTATAAGCCCTTATAATTTCCAAGATTCAAAGTCGCTCCTTAGCAATTCTTAGCTCATTTTATTATGTTCCAATCCGCTCCAAGAACTCCTTAGAAGCTCATGAAGAACTTCTCTTCAACTTCCATCTTCAAAGTTGAAGAACACCTTAGGGTTTCGCCTTGCGACTAACGTAAAAATATCGTTTTTCCGAAATCTTTCTATTGAGATATCCTTACAATACCCTTAGGGACCTTGGGTTAAAGTCTTGTGAATATTGGACAACAATTGAAAAAAAAAATCTTCCATTTGAGAGCTTAGCCGAGAGCTACACCAAGAACACACAAGTTCTTCCAATATTTTATAAGTGTTAGAACTAGTCTTGCTACTTAGGATGATATACTACCTTCAATAGCCAAGATTAGAACACTTGTTAGGGTTGGATGGAAAAGATCAAGACAAGTGGCCCTTGGACATAGTCAACAATATCAAGCTCTTTAATTAGCAAGACTTGGTCACCTATACATTGGTCAAATGACCATTTTACCCTTGCAATTTTCGTCCAAGACCATTGTGGGGGGTGCCACATGTCGCCCTCCCATTCGTCCATAAAATTCTGTAACCCTCGTGGGTCCCACAAAATGTAAAATTCCTCGGGTGGGCCCCACGTGACCAAACCCGTAAAAATAAATTTCCATAATGATAATACATTCCATAATCCTCAATTAATGCATTTTGAGAATCCAATTCTCCTCAACGAACATTTTTCCTTTCCGACGTTCGGAAGATTTTCCGTCGGAAAAATAATTTTTTCTTTCGTACCAATTTCAACTCTTGTGTTCCTTATGTACATTCTCTTAAATATGTCCTGAACTTACGGGGTGTAACAATCTGGTTCCAATACAAGAGAATAACGTCTGTCGGCTTGTCAAATATTTGTATGGGTTGAAACAGGCCCCGAAACAATGGCATGAGAAATTTGATATTACTTTACTATCGAAAGGATTCGCCATTAATGAGTGAGACAAATGTGTCTACATGAAAATAAATGTCAACTCGTTCGTCATGATATGCCTTTTATGTAGACGACATGTTGATCACATGGAGCAGTCCTAGGTTGATCCTAGAGACTAAGAACATGTAAAACAATATTTTTACATGAAGGATATGAGTATCGTAGATGTCATCTTAGCATCAAGATCTCTAAGACATCTGACGGACTGGTCTTATCTCAATCTCACTACATCGAGGATGTGTTGAAGAAGTTTGAGTTGTTCGACAGGTCGTCAATAACAACACCATTGGATATAAATCAAAATATTGATAAAAATTGTGGTGCGCCCATACACCAGGAGCGATATGCGCAGGTGATTAGTAGTTTGATGTACATCACAAACTGCACTCGACCTGATATCGCTTATGCAGTCAACAAGTTGGCTAAGTTCACCTGTAATCCAAGTGATGATCACTGAAAGCGTTAAATCGGGTACTACGATACCTGAAATACACGTTAGCTTACAGGTTGTATTATTCGAGATATCCAGTTGTACTAGAGGGGTACAATGATGCAAACTGGATATCTGATATAGAGAACACCAAGTCCACCAGTGTGTATATATTTAACATTGGTGGCGGGGTTGTGTCTTAAAAATCCTCTAAGCAAACTTCCATCGCCCGATCCACGATGGAATCAGAGTTTATCGCCTTAGATAAGGCAGGAGAAGAAGTTGAGTGGCTTCATGACTTCTTAGAGGATATCTCGTGTTGGGATAAACCCATACCTTCTGTAATAATCCACTAAGACAGCCAGTCATCTCTAGGAAGGGCACAAAGTTTCATATACAACGGCAAATCTCGTCATATTCGACGAAGACATAAGACCATTCAGCAGTTGATCACCTCGGGTATTATTTCCATTGATTATGTAAAATCAAAGGAAAACATAGCAGACCCTTTGACAAAAGGCATACCCAGAGATCAGACAGTCTGCCTGTCTAGGGTAAGGGGCCTAAAACCCAAACAATAAGAACTGATATAGTGGACACCCAACCTTACTGACTGGAGATCATTCCTTGGAAAAACTAAGTCGTAAAGGTTCAGTTTAGCGCTTCGGTGGAAGCAAGAGCACTTCAGATAATGATTTCTACTTAGAAATGTTAATCCAAGGTCATTCCCGTGATAGACATCAAGTGTTATCTGTAGTGTGGGTAAATGTTAAGTTTTCAAAACCTTTAATGATCCTCAACGGTTGTGGTTAGGTTTGGGAAAACTTTTAATGGTTCCTAACACTTGTGAAGTAGGGTATAGCAGGATACCTTATAGTAGACCACATATTTAAGTGCGAGGATAGGCCGCCTCAAATGAACACACTTAAGAATCCAAGACGTGTCCACGGCCACAACGGACAAAACATTGAAGAATAACAGAGTAAGGAAAGTTGTCGTGTTGGTACCATTGTCTTGGCTTACACTAAACACAGACGGTTCAAGATGTCACGTTCACCTCGCAGTAAGTAAGTCCGATAGTATTCTACTATGAAAGGTTCAAAGCCAAAGCTACCTATCCAGATGCAATATCGTTCCGCAGAAAGATTGCTAGAAAGGCACCATGTGAATGCGCCAAAATCTCTTTCAAGAGGGCATTGTTGAAAATTTATTAACGTGAAATAAAGTTAATCCTGTTATTTATGACTCAAATAATTAGGGTTCCGCACGTCGGAAACGTCGTTTTCACACACGTGTAGACATTGTACCAATGATCGTAAATTTCCTTAATGAAAGAGATATTGGTACGTATACATAATGTTTGAGACATGAAATGATAGACAGTTATTGGCCAAATGACGAGGGTTTCACGTTGGTAAATGAAGGAAGAAGTGTATGATATGTAAAAGATGAAACAAGTCGGAAATCACCGTGGAGCCGTAAAAGGCCACGACGCCAGATTGTCGTGGCGCCTCCAGCCAGTGTCGTGGCTCCCCAGGCAGCGCCGCGGCGTTTCGATGGCAGTGAGGTCGACAGAAGATGAAATGTTTCTGACTTTGGGCTAGTTTTGGAGCATTGATCCGCCATTACTTGGCACTTGAATTCAGCCATTATTTGGCTGAATAACACCTCTCAAGAAGTTCCATTACATGGTCATTGATTGTCATTAGTTGGATATATGAGTGGTCATCTTACACACACTATAAATTGAGGCCTTAGGCTCAATTGAAGAACACACTTGCAAATCAGATTTTCTGAATACTTCTCTCTCTTGCTTTCTTTCACACACTCAAAAGGCTCTTCTTTTAGTAAACACTTGAGTTTCCTTTGCTCAATTATTTATTGTTATTTTATCTTGGGAGACAAGTTGTTAATCATAGTAAAATGATACATATGTCATAAGGACATGGTGCTAACACCCGACTCAGCAAATCCTTTGTCGTAGTTCTTTTTGTTCTCAATTCCATATTATAATCTTTGTGGTTGTTACTTACTTCTCATTTCCTTGTATCCACCATTTTAACTCATAATCTTACAGAGATGAGGTACATGAGCTACAGGAAAGGGGAAACAATCAATGAACTCCAACTACTATTATTCGATTACATCTAGGAACAGAGCTAGAGTATGGTTTACGAATTCGATATATCGAATGAAAGCAGCATTTTTCATTCAAATCTCTGTATTAATTTTTTTAAATTATTTATATATATATATATATATATACTTTTTTTAGACCGGCATATTGGCCGCTTACCTTCTCTCTTATTTACTCTCTCTCATCCGATAATGGTCACATAATACACCACCGTCGTCGCCGCTGCGACCCATCTTCGATGTCAGTTACGTTGTAGGGAACATGTAAGGCCCCTATTGCTTTCCTTTTCGTTCTCTATCTTCCTCTTTCTCCTCTATCCCCTTTTCTCCCTCCATTTATCTGTTGTGTCGATACTCTGCCCCTCTCCCCCATATATCTCTTTGGTTGTGTTTGGTGAGCAATAACAGGTTTGGATTTCCGAGACCATCTCTGGAATATAACCAGTCTATTCCAGTGAGGAAGCAGATTTCTTTCGGCGAAGCATCGGACCTCTTTCGGCAAAGAACCAGGCAGATTTTCGTCACGCCGCTACACAAAGACCAGACCCAATACAAGACAACTTCTATCTTTTCCTGCTTTGGTGTTTTCTATCTCTCTAAAGCTAATTCTTGAATTTATTCGACTGTGAGAGTGGGAGCCGACAATTCTTGATTTCTGATAACTGAGACACTTGATAGGCAAAGGTGGATGTTTTCTTGCTGTATTTAGAAAGTGGGTTTCTATTTTTATCCTTGTGATTTTTAAAACCTTTCTATATTTGCAAATTGCAACTACTTTTGGTCTGTGATTTCTAGATATTTCCCTTGCTAGTACAGGTTCAGCCTTATTCTCTGTGCTCCATTTCAAACCCAAATTGTTCACTCCGATAATTTCATTTCTGGAATTTTCTCGATTTAATTTCATTTTTTTCAATTGTACTTATTAATCTTGTTCATCACAAATTTTGTTAACCAGTAATTGTAGTTTTTTTGCTTCAGATCCGATTCTCATCGGTTTCTCTCTTCTTCTTTCTTCTTGTTGTTCTTTTTCTCTTCGATCTACACAGGTACTCGACCTTTTGGTGAAAACTCAAGTGAACAGTACTTCCGGGGTCAGTGAACAATACTAGTGAATAGTGATTTTTTATGGAAAACAGGTTCGATTCAACTGGAGTTGGTACCTCCAGTTGCCCGTATCCATTCTATGACCCTGTCCTTGTTGAATTTTGTTGTTTCACCGTATTGATTCGTTACTTTACGTTCCTACATTTACCCTTCTTGTCTTTAGTTATAGCATTCTTGGCGTAGTGGTTTTACTTGCCCTTGGATTCCTATTTTAGGGTAAACATTTGAGTAGTTTATTACTTTATATTTTCTTTAGTGGCTTTGATAAATGATGGTGGACTAGGGTCATGTTCTCGGTCGGGGACAGGGGTGGGGGTGAGGATTAGGGGTAAGTGGGGTAAGGGAAATGCTAGGCTGAGAAGAGAAAAATTGATATAGTTAAGATTCTGAAGAATAAAAAGATTGATATAATATGTGTCCAGGAGATCAAATGGGTAGGACCTAAGGCTAATGATGTAGACGGGTATAAGTTATGGTTCTCAGGGAGGTCAAAGTATAAGAATATGGTAGACATTTTGGTAGAAAACGAGCTAAGAGATCAGGTGGTAGAGGCTAGGAGGGTCAGTGACAGGATGATGGCGATTAAGTTGGTAGTTAGAGGGTTCAATATGAACATTATTAGTGCGTACGCGCCACAGACGAGATTGAACGAGGAAGAGAAGGGGCGCTTTTAGGAGGATTTGAACGAAGTGGTGGGAGGTATACCATCCACTGAGAATTTATTTGTAGGAGGTGATTTCAATGGACATATCGGAACACTTCCGGGGGATTATGATGATGTGCATGGAGGTTTTGGCTTCGGGGACAGGAACGGGGGAGGCATCTCACTCTTGAAGTTTGCTAGAGCTTTTGGGATGGTAATAGCAAAATCGAGGTTCCTGAAGAAGGAGGAGCACTTGGTGACTTTCAGTAGTTCGGTGGCTAAGACTCAGATAGACTTTTTGCTACTTAGAAAGGTTGACAACGGTATTTGTAAAGACTGCAAGGTTATTCCGAAGGAGAACCTTACAACCCGACATAAGTTTTTGGTGATCGATTTGGATATCAAGATGTAGAAGAAGATGAGGGTTGTGAATGACAGGTTAAGAATCAAATTGAGAGTTTGACAATGACTAGTGTAAAGGAGATGGGGGAGATGTGGATAGCCAACGGGGCTTGGGGAAGTAGTGGAGATACTACCTGTACGTGGAACAAGACGGCCAGTTGTATTTGGGAGGTTGCTAGAAAAGTGCTAGGGGTCTCTCGGGGTAGTCGTGGTGGGCATCGAGGGGACTAGTGGTGGAATGGTAAAGTTCAAGAGAAGGTGGAAGCGAAGAAAGTAGCATATGCGAAATTGGTAGAAAGCAAGGATGAGGTAGAGAAGTGGAAGAATAGGGAATTGTATAAGATGACGATGAAGGAGGCAAAGTTAGCGGTTACGACTGCAAAACAATGGCTTTTGAACGCCTGTATACGAAATTAGAGGAAAAGGACTAGGATAATAAGTTTTACAGACTGGCCAGGGTGAGGGAGCGGAGGGCTCGGGACTTGGACCACGTGAGGTGCATCGACGATGAGGAAGACAAAGTACTAGTGAGGACGCGCATATTAGGCGGATGTGGCAGTCTTACTTCCATACACTCTTGAACGAAAAAGAAGATAGAGACATTGTGCTGGAAGATCTGGAGCAATCTGGTAGGTATCGGGATTTTAGGTGTTGTATGAGCATTAATGTTAAGGAGGTTCAGGGTGTTGTTCTCATGATGCGTAGAGGACGACCGACAGGACCTAATGAGATCCCAGTGGAATTTTGGAAGAGCGCAGGCAGGGTAGGTTTGGAGTGGCTGACGAAGTTGTTTAACGCCATTTTTAGACTGCGAGAATGCCCGAAGAATGGAGGTGGAGTACAATGATTCCTTTGTACAAGAACAAAGGTGATATCCAGAGTTGCAATAACTATAGGGGTATCAAGATGCTAAGACACTATGAAAGTTTGGGAAAGGGTCGTGGAGATGATGGTGAGAAGACACGTGTCTATTTTCGAGAACCAATTTGAATTCATGCAGGGGAGTTCGACTATAGAAGTCATTCATCTTATTAGTAGGTTGGTGGAACAGTATACGGAGAGGAAGAAAGACTTACATATGGTTTTCATCGACCTCGAGAAGACGTACGACAAAGTCCCTAAGGAGATTTTATAGAGATGTTTTGAGGTTATAGGTGTACATGTGGCATACATTAGGGAAATCATGGATATGTATGATGGAGCCAAGACCAGGGTACGGACAGTAGGAGGAGACTCGAAACACTTTCCAGTGATGATAGGGCTGCACCAGGGATCAGCTCTTAGCCCATTCCTATTTTTCATGGTGATGGATGGACCGACGCGACAAATCCAAGTGGAGGTACCATGGTGTATGTTATTTGTTGACGACATTGTCCTGA
Organism: Przewalskia tangutica; assembly: GCA_029844215.1. Classification (NCBI taxonomy): domain Eukaryota; kingdom Viridiplantae; phylum Streptophyta; class Magnoliopsida; order Solanales; family Solanaceae; genus Przewalskia; species Przewalskia tangutica. The sequence goes on from CM056721.1 coordinate 110,084,684, forward strand.
TTGATGAGACTCGTAGCGGAGTGAATGTTAAGTTGGAGGTTTGGAGACAAGACTCTGGAGTCTAAATGGTTCAGGCTGAGTAGGACCAAGACAGAATACTTAGAGTGCAAGTTCAGTAACGGAATTATTCTTAATCTTCCTTTCTTTGGGAGTATAATCTCTTTCCTAGGAGCTCATAGAAAGATAGCGAAGTCAGATAGTTCTTTTTTGCTTTCTCCTACTCTTTATTTATCGTATTATAAATAACTTGCCTCTGTAAGGAGTGTGACCCTAAGATAGGCGTGGAGGTGAGGCTTGGTACTCAGGCCATTCCTAAAAAAGAAAGCTTCAAGTACCTCGAGTCTATTATCCAATGGAATGGAGAGACTGATGACGATCTCACACATCGTATTGGGACAGGGTGGATGAAATAGAGGCTCGCATCTGGAGTGTTATGCGATTAAAGGGTGCCACCAAAACTTAAAGGCAAGTTATATAGGGTGGTGGTTAGACCGACTATGCTCTATGGGGCGGAATGTTGATCGGTCAAGACTTCTGTCACGACCCGACCCCGGGCCGCGACTGGTGCCCTACCTGGGCACCCCTCTCAGGTAAACATCAGAGAATAGCAGCGGAACATACACAACACATAAACATGTTTAGACAATAAACATCACAGGCTAGCCGATAAGGCCGCCTTCCATAAAATATACATAACCAAAAGTAAGACAGTACAACTTTGTTCTTATAGCCCAAACCACAAGTGTGACTAACAGACCTCTAGAAATAACAACTGTGGCGGGACAGGGCCCCGCCATACCCCTGAATGTACATAATATCTACAACATCAGGGAGAACCGTACCAAAAGACAAGCCTCTGGAGAAATGGAGCTTCTGACACCTGATCAATGATCCTAAGAATGAGGATCCACCACCTGCTTACCCCTACATGCGGCATGAACGCAACCCCCGAGGAAGGGGGTCAGTACACAATATGTACCAAGTATGTAAAACCGGAAAATACTGTAATTATATCATAAGTCTAAACAAAGCTGGAGACATGGATGATAATCAAACTACAGTGCACTGTGTCTTACTAACAATGAGAGTAACAAGTATAAACTTTAAAGCATAAAAAAAATAGGAGGCTCATGATCAAAATAGGGACACCCGCCCGTAGTATCATTAAGCAATCCTACTCCTGGGACTATTTCACCCGCATGGTCCCGGTGGGCCCGCAATGAGTACAAACGCCGCACTCGCATCATGGGTAGCAAATCCATGGAATAAGTAGTAACCTGGGGTCTACCCCGTAAGAATACATAACCTAGCACAACCGGCTATCATACATAACATAAGCGCTACCGGCTTATCATAACATAAGCAAGTTAAGAAATCCCCTAACTTCTTATTAACATTATTAATATATCCTCTCATTTTAGTTTACTTAAGGCACTAACCTGTCATTTAAGAGAAAATCCGGGAATTCAACCCAAGTACCACGTACCTCTAACCTTTAAAAAAATGACTCATTTTTATATAAAACTTCCAAGATACTATTAACCGTAGTATCAAGTCACAACTACTTTTCGAGACAAGTCACATTTCCTTTTAGAAATATAATGGGCTTCTAAATCAAGTGACTTCTTTTCTTTTAAAATCTTAGGCAATTGATGCCTTAAAATCAATTTGCCTTTCATTAACTTAAGTCATTTATCCTTACCTACGTTACATAGAGTAAATCTCTCTTTTTAACTTTCCATAAGGCTAATATAACCAACTTCCCATAAAAGTCGTTATATTAACTTTATACATTAGTAGATTACACTTTCCTATATCCAAGGGACTTATATGTTTAAAACGAAACAAGTATCATATACTTTAAAACTCTTCAAGTCCCTTAGCTTTGAAAACTAAGACATCCTTACTACTTTTAACAAGTGAGTTAATCTCCTAACTCAACCAACTTGGACATTCTTAAGACAAGGAAAGGATATCAAAGTCTTGTACGTCTACCGTACTATATAGGTACAACTATTCATGCTCAAGAGATAAGAAAGTTCCACATACCTCTTCGGGTCAATCCACTCGCAAGTCCAATATACCGCACGTAGTATGTTAACCTATAATGACCATAATACGTTCATTAGCTTCTAGCTCCAATCGTAGAACATTCTAATAGAAAAGTCTCTTATTTTACGGAAAATTGGACAGCACTTCCTTTGTTTCTACATACTTTTCCACCTTTTCAAGGTCCGATATCAACTACTAAACGCCACATTTAAGGCCCAACAATTCAGCAATACAAGGGGATTACACGCCCATCTTGGACGTGTAAAATTCTGCCCCACAATACAATTCAAATAATCCAATAAGTTTAAGGTAGTATATTGGCTATAACATGCTCACATATCATCCTTATCCCATCCTTTCAAATCCAAATCGTTATTCCTACATGCAATATACCTAAAAGCAATATTGACAACTACAAGTCTTTTCTTCCACACATGCAACACAATTTACTTAAAAAGGAGAATGGATTGTTACCCTTGGAGTTTACCCAAATTAGTCCAACAAATTTCACTTGCCTTCTTTCCACAATCACCTCCACAAACCTCCTACAAGCTTGTCAACATGTTTCCTTCTTGCCACCTTTCTGAAATTTCTCTAGGCCTTGGTTTCTTCTTGAATTTTTAGAGAGAAGGAAGAGGATTTTTAGAGAGAAGGGAGAGAGATTTCTAGAGAGAAGGGGGTTTTGTGAGGAATGACCAAGTCTTCAAGACTTGGTCAATAAGTAGTGCTACCACAAAAATCAGATGGGAGGGACACTTGTCACCCTCCCATGGCCTTTTAAAAGAAAATATCTTCTGATTTTCCCTGCACTGCAGAACCCGCCGGCTCGCGGCCGCACTGCGGCCACTGCCACTGAAACCTCCGAGAACCTCAGTATTTCAGGCGCTGCGGCCCTGCATTCCGGCACCGCGGCGCTGCAACTTCAGAGAACATTCAGTATATCCGGCGCCGCGGCCCTGCATCCGGTGCCGCGGCGCTGTGGCCCTGACCGAAAATGATTTTCTGCTCGACTGCGCACTGAACTTGTAACTTCCATAACTTTTTACTCCGATGTCATATCGACGAACGGTTTGTTGCGTTGGGAACTAGACTCAACGAACTACATACTAGGCCTTTGAACCACCTAAGAACTCCTAATGTAACGGGACATAAACCACCTCAAAATTTGACTAAAAACCCGTCTGAAACATTCCGTCAACCTATCATTCTAAAATTTAAATCTTAATTCCTTTCGTACGTTCTCATAAGCATGACCTGAATTAAGGGGTGTAACATTATTCCCCCCCCTAGAAACATTCGTCCCGAATGTTCCTTCTAAGCTTACTCCAATCACAATATCGACATAGACCCTCTTAACTATTCCTCTTGCAAATAAGGACGCTCCACATGGCCACAAAAATACTTAAGCATATATGCCAAATTAAAACTAATAAGCAGGAAAGTGGGTTACCTGGAGGTGTAGGGAACAAGTGAGGATACTTCTTCATCATGTCCTCCTCTGCCTCCCATGTCATTTATTCCCTGTTCTCGTTCCGCCATAAGACTTTGACGGAAGCCACATCCTTTGTTCGTAGTCGCCTAACCTGAAGACCGAGTATCGCTATGGGACTCTCCTCATATGATAACCCCTATGTCACCTGGACATCACAAATCGGGTGTACTCTAGATGGATCTCCGATACACTTTCGCAACATAGACACATGAAAAACTGGATGTACTGCCTCCAGATCGGACGACAGATCCAACTCATAGGCAACCTTGCCTACCCTATGGACAATCTGATAAGGCCCAATGTACCTTGGGCTAAGTTTCCCCTTCTTTCCAAATCTCATCACGCCCTTCATGGGTGATACCTTCAGGAAGACCCAATCATCCACCTCAAACTCCAAGTGTCGACGCCGATGATATGCATACGACTTCTGTCGACTCTGAGCTGACAATAATCGTTCCTGGATAAGCTTCACTTTATCCACCTCCTGCTGAATCAAGTCTGGCCCGACTAACTGAACTTCGCCCACATTAAACCAGCCTATCGGTGACCTGCACTTCCTCCCGTAAAAGGCCTCATAAGACGCCATCTGGATACTAGAATGGTAGTTGTTGTTATATGCAAACTCCACAAGAGGTAAATGATCCTCCCAGCTACCCCTGAAATCAATAACACAGGCCCGCAGCATATCCTCAAGCGTCTGGATAGTACGTTCGGCCTGTCCGTCGGTCTGAGGATGAAACGCAGTACTGAGACTCACCTGTGTCCCTAATCCCTTCTGGAAAGACCTCCAGAAGTTAGACGTGAACTGGGCTCCTCTGTCTGAAATAATTGATATAGGAACTCCGTGCAGTCTCACAATCTCTCTGATATACAATCTAGCATAATCCTCGGCCGAAAAAATCGTCCTGACTGGAAGAAAGTTGGCTGATTTCGTTAGCCTGTCGACAATAACCCAGATGGAATCATGTTTTCTCCGAGTGTGAGGTAACCCTGTAATAAAGTCCATATTGATCACCTCCCACTTCCATGTCGGAATCTCTATCATCTGCAACAACCCACCAGGCTTCTGGTGCTCCACTTTGACCTGCTGACAATTCGGGCACTGCGCAACAAACTCTGCAACGTCCCTCTTCAGGCCATCCCACCAATATATACACCTGAGGTCATGGTACATCTTAGTCGACCCCGGATGAATAGAGTAATGAGCACCGCAGGCTCTGCACTGGCCGACGCAAATCTGCTACATCGGGAACACATAACCTACCCTCAAACCTTAGCACCCCATCAGGTGCTACCTCAAATAGACTCTTCTCCTCTCGAAGAGCCATATCTCGATACCGTACCACAATCGGATCCTCATACTGTCGCCTCTTCACCTCCTCGACGATGGACGACTCGGCAACCTCTCGAACCCGAACCCCAGTACTATCAGAACCAACCAAACGAACCCCAAGGCTCGCTAGCTGATGTAACTCGCGGACCATGCCCCTTTTCTCTGGCTGCACACCTGACAGACTACCCATCGATCTGCGACTAAGGGCATCTGCAACTACATTGGCCTTCCCTGGGTGGTATAGGATATCGACATCATAATCCTTAAGTAGCTCTAACCACCGTCTCTGCCGCAATTTCAGCTCCCTTTGACTGAAGATATACTAGAGGCTCTTGTGGTCTGTGTAAATATCCACATGAACCCCATATAAATAATGTCTCCAGATCTTCAAGGCATGAATCACTGCTGCCAACTCTAAGTCATGTGTGGGGTAGTTCTTCTCATTCTTCCTGAGCTGTCGAGATGCGTAAGCTATAACTTTACCGTGCTGCATCAGCACGCACCCAATCCCGACACCCGACGCATCACAATAAACCACATATCCGTCTAAACCTGCGGAAGAGTAAGAATCGGGCGGTCGTCAATTTCACCTTGATGAATCGGAAGCTCTCTCACAAGCATCCGCCCACCGAACATACCGCTGCGGTCACCTAGTCAAAGGTCTTTGAAATGGAAGCGAATCTCTCCACAAATCTCAGATAATAACCCGCAAGGCCCAAAGTTGCGCACTCCGCTGGTGTAGTGGTCTAGGACAAGTCTTGATCGCCTCAATCTTGCCAGATCAACCCGAATACCATCGGCCCGATAACATGCCCTAAGAAAGCCATCGGCCAACCAAAACTCGCATTTCGAGAACTTGCATACAATTGCGGCCCCGAGGACTCGACCGTCCTCAAATGATCTGCATGTTCCTACTCTGTGCGCGAATAAACCAGGATATCATCAATGAATACTATAACGAACATATCCAAGAATGGCTTGAACACCCGGTTCATCAAATCCATGAACAACGATGGCGCTGTCAACCCGGCGACATCACCGAACTCATAGTGCCCATACCGGGTCTGAATGCGATCTTTGGGATATCCGCCTCTAACTCGCACTTTGATGATAACTGCACCGCATGTCTATCTTGAGAAACACCTCGCACTCGCAATCGGTCAAACAAATCATCAATCACGGGAGGGTATCTGCTTCGATAGTTACCTTATTCACCGCTGTAATCAACACACATACGCAGGCCCCATCCTTCTTCTTTACAAATAAATCGCGCTCCTGGGAGAAACACTAGGCCGATAAAACCTTTTTCCAAAGAAATCCTTCACCGGTCTTTCAACTCTCAACTCAGCGGTGTCATCCTGTATGGTGGAATAGATATAGTCGAGTGTCTGGCGACATATCAATGCAAAACTCAATCTCCCTCCCAGGACGGATACCCGGGAGATCGTCTGGGAATACGTCCGGAAACTCTCTAACAACGGAATCGATCAAGGTCCGTATCTCGACCTCGATTTCGAATACGAACCATATGGTAGATATACCCTTCCGACCATATTCATAGCCTTGAGGTAAGAAATAAACCTACCCGGCGATGCGGTATTCCCTTCCACTCGATAACGGCTCCCAGAAGCGGAACCGTACTCAATCTCTCTCATACCACATTGGCATAGCAAGACGCTAGCCAATCCATACCCATAATCACATAAAAGTCCGTCATATCCAACTCTATCAAGTCGGCAGGTCCGACGATCGTATAGTCATCGGGCAAGCCTTATATACCCGCCGCTACCACCGAATCACCTATCGCGTAGCCACCTCAAAAGGTTTTATGGACTCGCTTTATCCCTATTCTACCAAAGAATATGAGGAGATATATAGGACAAGGTAGAACACGGATCTATCAAAGCATATACATCACAACATGAAACCAATAATGTACCTGTGATGACATCTGGTGACGCCTCCTGGTCCTGACGGCTGGACATAGCATAAATGCGGTTCTGAGGACCGTTGGAAGTGGGACCCCCACTACGACCCATGCCGCGGCCTGCTGGTCCGTGAACACCCTTCCCTCTGGGGCGCATGACCACCGAAGTTGAAGATCAAAGAATCGACTTCGCTTTGAACCATAACACTCCCGCCGCCTCTGGTCGGACAATCTCTCTTCAAATGGCCCTGCTGGCCACAAGAGTAACAAGATCCTGGAGGAACACGACACCCCCCACGATGGCAATCGCCACATCGATCACACCAAGGTATATGTGGCCTCGCTCGATCGAACTCGTTCCTCCGGGAACCCAAGCCACGAGCCCCGCCCCGCCTCGAATACTCGACGCCCGGAAGACGCGGTGGAGCGCTACAACCTACTGAGGTGCAAATCTGGTCTACTGCTGATTTGCAAATCTGGTGCAAATCCTTACCTACGTTACTTAGAGTAAATCTCTCTTTTTAACTTTCCATAAGGCTAATATAACCAACTTCCCATAAAAGTCGTTATATTAACTTTATACATTAGTAGATTACACTTTCCTATATCCAAGGGACTTATATGTTTAAAACGAAACAAGTATCATATACTTTAAAACTCTTCAAGTCCCTTAGCTTTGAAAACTAAGACATCCTTACTACTTTTAACAAGTGAGTTAATCTCCTAACTCAACCAACTTGGACATTCTTAAGACAAGGAAAGGATATCAAAGTCTTGTACGTCTACCGTACTATATAGGTACAACTATTCATGCTCAAGAGATAGGAAAGTTCCACATACTTCTTCGGGTCAATCCACTCGCAAGTCCAATATACCGCACGTAGTATGTTAACCTATAATGACCATAATACGTTCATTAGCTTCTAGCTCCAATCGTAGAACATTCTAATAGAAAAGTCTCTTATTTTACGGAAAATTGGACAGCACTTCCTTTGTTTCTACATACTTTTCCACCTTTTCAAGGTCCGATATCAACTACTAAACATCACATTTAAGGCCCAACAATTCAGCAATACAAGGGGATTACACGCCCATCTTGGACGTGTAAAATTCTGCCCCACAATACAATTCAAATAATCCAATAAGTTTAAGGTAGTATATTGGCTATAACATGCTCACATATCATCCTTATCCCATCCTTTCAAATCCAAATCGTTATTCCTACATGCAATATACCTAAAAGCAATATTGACAACTACAAGTCCTTTCTTCCACACATGCAACACAATTTACTTAAAAAAGAGAATGGATTGTTACCTTAGAGTTTACCCAAATTAGTCCAACAAATTTCACTTGCCTTCTTTCCACAATCACCTCCACAAACCTCCTACAAGTTTGTCAACTTGTTTCCTTCTTGCCACCTTTCTGAAATTTCTCTAGGCCTTGGTTTCTTCTTGAATTTTTAGAGAGAAGGGAGAGAGATTTCTAGAGAGAATGAGGTTTTGTGAGGAATGACCAAGTCTTCAAGACTTGGTCAATAAGTAGTGCTACCACAAAAATCAGATGGGAGGGACACTTGTTACCCTCCCATGGCCTTTTAAAAGAAAATATCTTCCGATGCACTGCAGAACTCGCCTCGGCCGCACAATAAACCTCTGAGAACCTCGATTTCAGCCCGCGCTCGCATTCGGCGCCACGGCTGCAACTTCGTGAGAACTTTCGGATATCCGCGCCGCTGATCCGGCGCCATGCCCGACCGAAAATGCTTTTCTGCTCGACGACGCACTGAACTTGTAACTTCCATAACTTTCTACTCTGATGTCCTATCAACGAACGGTTTGTTGCGTTGGGAACTAGACTCAACGTACATACTAGGCTTTTGAATCACCTAAGAACTCCTAATGTAACGGGATATAAACCGCCTCAAAGTTGACTAAAAACCCGTCCGAAACATTCCGTGAACCTATCATTCTAAAATTTAAATCTTAATTCTTTTCGTACGTTCTCATAAGCATGACCTGAATTACGGGGTGTAACAACTTCGCACACCCAAAATATGAAAGTTGCGGAGATGAGGATATTGAGATGGATTTGTGAGCATACAAGGAGGGATATAATTAGAAATGATGATATCCGGGACAGAGTGGGAGTGGCCTCGGTGGAGGATAATATGCGGGAAGCTAGGTTGAGATGGTTCGGGCACGTGCAAAGGTACGAAGGTGTGAGAGATTGACTCTGGACGGGTTCAGGAGGGGTAGAGGTAGGTCGAAGAAGTATTGGGGAGAGATGATTAGAAGAGATATGGAGCAGGTGCAACTTACTGAGGACATGACCTTATATAGGGGGTTATGGAGGACACGAATTAGGGTAGTAGGTAGTCCAATCTAGTCCTACTTACGCTTACAAATGGATAGTTATAGTGTTGTTATTGTAGGTCCGCTTAGTCTACTGTGCAATATTATTTTATAGTCACATGTCATTTGATTGTTGTTGCTATGTATTCTCTAGTTTATTTCATCTTTATCTTATTTCATCTTTATCTTATCTTACTTGTGTTAGTTACTGTTTTTTTTTTAGAATGTGTCATCGTAACTTTGTCGCTTTTGATAGAAAAATACTGCTTTAAATTTCATGGTTGAGTCTAATTATTTCTCTTGCTGTGCTTTATCTTGAGTCAAGGTATCTAAAAAACAGCCGCTTTACCTACAAAATTAAAAATAAAATATGTGTACACTCTACCCTCCCCTCCCCAGAATTTCACTGGGTATGTTTATATATATATATATATATATATATATATATATATATATATATTATTGATTTAAAATTCAATACCTTCAAAGAACTGAACCCATAAACATCAAGGGTGGTATAATATATACAACCTAAGTTGCTTCCAACTAGGTGTAGCACAAAGATATCTACTTCCAAATTTCCAATTGAGAGTAGCAAAAAGATTGATTTTGTTTTTCATTATTCGGTCAAATTATAAAGGTACTAATGTTGCTGCATCACTTTGTGTGTTTACAATATTATTAATAACACCGATGCCATATTTTGCACTATTTCTCTAATCTAATTAAGACATCTACTTTCAATTTCACATACCAGCTCTGCAGAACACTATGAATACAACGAAAATATCATGTCACCGGAGTTCATTCATGATTACGTCTTCTGTGCATTCATCACTTCTGCAATCTTCAACAACAATAACCTTTCAAGAAATTTCAGATATCGTACTATTATTTTGCCTTAAACGTCAAAACCCACCCGAGTAATAAGGCACAAAAGTGCTACAAAATTAATTCAAAAACAGCACTATCCACTTAGATAAAAGTTAAATTGTCTAGTGCAGTGCCATGGAAACATAGTAGTAACAAGTGTCCAACTGAACATATACTACTCAGCCTAAAATATTCCTGTAAGCAGATTTGCAGCAGTCGAGATAGCTGCTCCTGTGATGGCACACTGCACCACCTGCTCATGAGAGCGATCTTCCAGTGTAAAAGCCAAAGCTGCACCAGTTATTGCTCCCGCCAAGGCACTATTTTTCTGCAAGTAGAACTTTCAACAATTAGAAAACCTCGGAATAGTCCAAGAAACATACACTACTACAACCCCACTTGCAACAGATGGAAGTTGCGCCATCGCCTATGAAACTACCTGTTGGAGTTATAATCATATCACCTGTCTCAAGCACGTTTCTTTGGGGTGGGGGGGGGGGGGGTATGGTAGGTAAACTAATTTACGGTGATTTCTCACAATGTAGTACAGGAAACATATGTAGGAGAAGAATATGTAGGTGAATACAAAAATCATTAGCCAATGTATCCTCATAAATAGACTCTAAACGAATAATCAAGGTGGTTGCTTTTGTAATGGAGAACAGCACAGATTAAACATGAACCACGCGTGAACGAACTAATTCGTGGATAGAGGGGGGAATGACCCACGGGAAGATACTCGTCCTACCAGTGAAGTACCAACAACTAGCCAACACAAAAACATATGATCATGCTTCATCAAGAAGAGAAACTGACCCAATCGTGAACACCACGTGCCTCTTTCAATCCATATGTAAGTCCAGAGTACATCCCTGCAGCTAGTCCTGCAGAAGTGAACGTAAAACGTACAGGGGCAAAATAGACATGTTATTATGCGATATGAGTGCGCGTCACATTCGCGAAGAGCTAAAAGTTCCTGCTATCGACCAAATAGAAAAAATGGAACATTTCACTTTTCTAGGAAAATCTTCTTCAAGATATTATCATGTGGTCAACCACTCATATATGTCATCATACTAGCACACCAAGTAGGATCAATAAATCATGGGTTTTTGGTTCTTAAAGGAGAACAAATCGCAATCACCTAAACTCGAATTGCAACAATTGGATAAAAACCAAGAGAGTAGGCTTACCCCATTGCACGGATTCTTTTCCGGTGCTCTTTACCTGAAAAGAATGCATAAGATGGTATTTACACTGTTAAGCAAAGATTCAAAATAGCTGACTTAGAAATGAAAAGCAATTCTCAACGCGGTTAACCATATTCTCCACATCTTCTGATGATGGTCTCATTAATGAACTACCCACCAATCTTCTTGTCTATTCAATTACGGATGCATCAACATATTGAAAACAGTTCTAAAAGAAGAAAAGACAGTAGCAGAGGAAACATCTTACCAGGGCCTCAACTGACTTTCTGTTGGTCTCCCCTGCATCCAATATTACAAGAAAGTGAACAATACTAGCTTATATATCCACAAAGCATAAAATTCAAAAAAATGCATCAAACTAGATAATGAAAAAAAAACATGATAATTTACAACTTAGTTCAATAACCTAGACTTTTAGAGCTATTCAACATCGAAGAGAAGGAATTGATTATCTTTTTTGAATGAGAATATCTTAATTCGGGGAGTAAGATAACAAGCACGATGCATATCCCACATTTTCATTACATCTCAGGATGTATTCCGCCTTTATACACGGAAACGTTTACCCAAGTTTCTTAAGTATCGTTCTTGCAATTTAATTCGATAGGCCTCAACTAAACTAGTAGGAAAATGTCACATAAATGAACAGGAGGATGTAGGTACATAGTGTACCATCAAAAAGTTTGTGCTAAAAAAGATGTATTCGTAATATTTAAAACTTAGTCAATACTGGTATATCGGTTGGAAATTTGCCTTTGATGGGGTTGCGTCCACCCATCTTTAATGACTTAAAACACTCGGGTTCCGCATGTTGGAGATTTTGGTTCTACATATGTGCATAATCTACTAAGTGAGTAGATGACCGTAGGGCCAAGAATCATCAAATTTCGTTAAGAAATGAAAGAGATATTGATCCACAAAGTAAAGTGTTTGAAGCATGAAAAATGGTGTGGGACAAATCTCCCACATCGGTGGGAAAAAGGAAGAATTGTTCATTTATAAGCCTCAAAATTGGATAAGGGTTTGGGACCCCAAGGAGTAACCCATGTGTTCGAAGGAGGGAGGACACAGATTCAAGGCTAGGCCCACACGAGCCACCACCCACCTGCCCGGTCCAGGCTGTTGGGCTTATCTTTTTGGACCCCAAACATAGTATTTAGGAAAGATAAAATTGGGAAGCGCCGCGGCGCCTCAGGTTCCAAGGGAAAGTCAACGGTTTGGATGGCTTTAACCATATGTAACGTTTTGTACTAATTACCAAACGTTCAAAACGTTCCTGGCCTTGATTGTACCTCATAATTAGCCTCTTAACACCTCTCCTCATCCTAAACACTATAAAATGAAGAACCTTACTCTAATTTGAATAAGACAAGTCTTGAACAAGAGCGGTCCATAAAAGAGTTTTTTTTCCTCTAAATTTCCACTCTTCAGCAGTCGTTTCATGTTTGTTTTCTTCGTCAGTCGTTTCATGTTTGTTTTCTTCGTCAGAATCAACCTATTTGCTTTGTAGTGTTGAAGAGTTGTTGTTTTAGCTTGGGAGACTATTGCCCGCTAACGTAAAAGCATATATACGGGGCAATCTTGTTTTTAAAAAGAGAGAGTCGTCTCTCGATTCAGCCACCGTTGTAACAATCTAGATTTGGTGTTTCTTAATTTCAGGTTATCAAGATTCAAGACTCAAGAAGCTTGCAGCAATTATAAACTTAACTATAAACTTAACTGTTGCAATATTTATTTACTTCCCATATATCATGTTTCCAACAATATCCTCAATAAATCTAGAAGCTCTATGAAAGTAATCACATTATGGTTTGCAAAATCAAATGCGAAGATGATATGCAGACACCAGAAAACTTCTACTCATATTATCATCCCAGTGTTTTCTTGTTCATTACTTAGTATACATAAAGAATCAAGGATGGGATCAGTGTCAATTAGTTATGTCAAACGTGTAATCGTGTTATCCCACTACTTCCTTATATAGCGAGTCATCCTTCCATTTATAGGAGCTCTATCATGAAGAGTTTTTTGTGGCCGGCGAAAAAATAGCCTAGTTATGCTTGATGAATGAATACAAATGATTATTTAGTTTCATTTTATGTGAAGACTGGGTATTCATAGAAATGGGTCAGAAATCATTTCTCAAAGAGACTAAAAAGGAAACAGGTTCACATAAATTGAAATAGACAAAACATATATTGAAACAGACAAATGAGAAACAAAGGGAATACTCTCTGTCCAAAGTTAGATGACACACTTTCCTTCTCCTTTTTAGTCAGTCACAAAACAAATGAGGTAACAATTCAAATTTTAAGTTTATAACTGCACAAATATCTTTTGGCTTGGCTTAAATCACAAGATTCAAAAATCTTTCTATTATTTCTTAAACTTCGTGTCCAGTCAAACTAAAATTGGACGGAGGGAGTAGTATTTAGGGGTAGAACACAGGTATACTTACCTCTAAGGTCTGGAAATCGATTCTTCCTGGGACCAGTGATCTCTGGTGGTATGCTGGTAGTATCTCCACTGCCACCTAATATATCAATTCAACTTAAAATGTTAGTCTATAAACTCTGAAATATATACTCACACACTTGTTTTGCAGAAAAAAAAAAGAGGATAAAAGATAGGCTCACCCTCAGAAGCAGTGAAGTAAGCCTCACGAGCAACCGCTTGAACAGCACCAATCTAATCATGCAAACAAACACAATATTAACTGCACACAAATTAAATGAGAATTGTTGTGAAGAGAATATATGTGAGTACCCCAGCAGCTTTGACGAAGCTTTCAGCAATACCGTTGAGAAGAGGATGTCCCAAATCAAACCCATGGAGCAATGATGGAGTCTTCAAGTTACTCTTCATTTTTGCTTGCTTTCACAACACTGGCAAGTGGGTGTTTATGTTGGAGACAAAATAGACGCGTGGAACTGACAACATAGGTACGTGTCCATTCTTCTGAGTTCTGAAAACTGTAAAGCGGTCTTCGTGGCAAATTTTAAGCGTTGAAAGAGCCCGAGCCTTATTAACTTTTTTACAAATATTGAATCGTGATTTTATATTTTCCTAATGTGTTAAAGTGAACAAGAATAAATAAGTAAATTCTAAATTTATATATAATTCGATAATTCAATAATCTAATTGTTGAGAGCAATCTGTCACCCTGGAACCAACTGAGCTATCCATGCGGATAAAAAGGAAAAATAAGATGTCCTACGTGTTCTTTTACATGGTTAACAGACGAAAAACAACTCAATTAGATAACAAAAAAAAGGTGGTGCATGGTTGGAAATAGAAATGGCCAAATGAGCATCAACTTTTAGCCGAAATCTCAACTATACACTGTATTTTTACGGAAGTTCTACTACTTCTGAATTAATTTAAAATAAAATATATTACTCCCTAAATATCAATCTCAACTATGTATTGGAGAGTGTAGTGCACATGCCTACCACTGATATATTTGATAAAAAATAATTATTTACTTATATTTTTTTTATTGACGAATGGAAAAACCAAATAAAGCATTTAAGGATGGACGAAACCATGGTGTTGTGATGGAGTTCGTCGGCATTTAATGATTCTGATCAGATCTAGCCTTTTAAGGGTGTTGTCGTGATGGGATAACAGTGGGGAAACGAGTGTTCGTGAAGATGGGGTTGGTGGTGTTGTCATGGTGTTGGGGGATGTTGTACTTCGCCGAAGTTGGGGTCATTTTGTTGGTCGGGAAAAAAGAAGACAAAAGATTGGTGAGGTAGTGGAGTTCGCTAGTGACTGTGGTGGGTTTTGGGTTGTTTCGCGATTCCTCCGATTCACCGGAGCTGAAGTTCCTCGCCGGAGGGAGCAGTAGTTTGGTGGTGGAGTGTTGTCTGAGGATGACCAGTATGGTGGCGGCAACTTTACAGTGGTTTGGGGTGAAGCTTGTCGGAGCTATGGGTTCGCCAGTGGTGATGGAAAAATGGAGGAGAGAGAGAAGAGGAGGAGAAAGGGGGCACTAGCGGTGAGTTTGGGTGGTTTCGTCGGAGCTCCGGTAGTCAGGGGCGGAGCTTAGTAGGGGCGGTGACTGGTGAGAGGCTATGGCTCCCCTCAAAACACTCAATTTTTTTTAAAAAAATAGTCTTCTTCTTCCTTTTTGTATGGGAATGATGTTTGCAATGTTATGGTGAAGAAGTGGTGGTTCTGGACTTCTGGTGGTGATTATGGTTGTTTCTGACATCGGTCTAGTGATAGAACAATGACGGATACTAATTGTGGAAAGAGAATATATGAAGAAAGAAAAGCTAGGAAGAAAGATAAAGAAGATCTTTAAATTTCTACGTTTTTTTAGATTTATCGCAGATTGTATATGATTTGTTAAAGAACTCTTTGTTTACAATATATCTTATATATAAATTAAAAAAGTATAACTAAAATTTTCATAAATTAATTTGGGCTATATATCAACATAACTTTGGGTAACTAAACTTTGTATTAATCACCAAAAATGAGTACAATGAAAGAACCCTTACAAGTTACAAGTCTCATTTTCGAGCATAGAAATCCTAGATTTTGAAATTACGATCTAGAATTTGTCTTTTACCAAAATCCTAACTACTCTTTTATTTTTCCAAGGTTTCTCCTAGTTTAGAATTTTCTTTTTTTGTGTGGCTGAGTTCTGAAATTGGGAAACTTTGAAAAAAACAGAGAAGGCGAATACATATTACTTTATTGACCGGATAATCCGTCTTATCTTAACTCTTCCAGTTTCTACGGCTACTACAGAAAGATAATTTTCAACAATGAAGATAATCAAGACAAGGTTGCGTAATAAGATTTTAGACAAATTTCTACGGTTACTATCGCTCCCCTTAATATTTTGGACAAGCTCCGCCACTGTCAGCCGTAGAGGGTCGGCGGCGACGGCTATGAAAATGGGAGAATGAGGAGTTGTTTTCGAGTTGATGGAGTGAATGCAACCGCAAAAGAAAGAAAAAAAGAGAAAAATCTTGTAGTTGCCTTAAATTAAAGGAATATAAAAGGAGGACTCCCTACACGAAATCACCTAAATAAGATCAAGCAATTTGCGGTTCAAATTCTCATGGGACATCATAAGATAAGAAAATCCTAACAATTATAAAAAATAAGTAGAATATGGGACAGTTTTCACAGGTAGCCAATTTCCGATTAGTTTTAAAATAGAATATGGGACAGTTTTCACATGTAACCAATTTCAAGACTACTGATTGAAAATAATTAAAATTAGTAAACAATTTCTGGAGAACAATATCCCCACAACTAGTCCTTCATAGAAGTGCTTTTCTATTTCTCCCTTTTTAACTTTCGAACTCCGAAATAATGTCCTAATGGTGTAATGATGTGGTCATATTTTAATATATTTTAAAAATCAATTTGCCCTTATTTTTACAGCATCATTTAAGTGTAACTATATGTTTTACCAAGTTGAGTTATTGAGGAAGTATCACAAGAGGGTGATCATTTTCCCAATTCATTGGGTACCTAATCACAGTTTCAAATATTTTGAAAATTATAATAGAGTAATTTCACAGTTTCAAATATAAAAGAAAATTATAATGGAGTAATTTCATGAATGACACCTGAGAAAAATAATAGGTTATTTGATAGTGATATCGGAGAAAATAATGATATAATTTCAGTCTAAAATGTACAAAAAGATTATAATGGGATATACTATGGAGTGCTATGGATACCTATATAAAAGTGAAAATTTAGGACAATCAGTTTGAACTTGTACATGTAAAACTCAGACACTACCCTGGAGGACAGACTTATACAAGTGAAACCGTAAGAAAATGTTCTGAAATACGCACTTAAACAAGTGAAACACCAATATAGTATCCAGAAGTTCAATGATTAGTTGGAATTTTGAATAATTAACATCTTTTTTTTTATTAACCTCCTTTCTTTATGTTAATTATCGCAGATTGATGTGATCGATCCATGAGAATTGATGAAGAAATCAGAAGAGAGAATGTTCGAATAAGAAAGGAGAGAATACGAGATATTTGGGAGCAAAGCTGCTCTTCAGCGATTTTTTCTATTATAATTGCTCAAATGTAATTACAAAGTAATAGTCCTATTTATAGGAAATTAAACCCACTAATAATATCCTACTAATAACAAAATATCTAATTAATCCAAAATATCTAATATCCAACTAACTAACCACATATATATATAATGTATATATGTGGTATAGACTTGGTGTATCTCAACACCCCCCCCCCCCCAAGCTAGGCACTGAAAACAACGGGGTTTTAGTCCTAGCTTGGAAGTAATACTAGACAAAGACAAAGAAATGCCACACCAGTGCAAGAACAATATCAAGTATAATGGCACATAGTTATGCTCTTTGGAAGAACAGTTGTCTAACATGTTCAAACCATCCATGCTTTGTAGTTTCTAGACCACTCCCACTTTCTCGATTTTAGTGAAGACGGAGGAACAATCAAACAAGTTTTCCACCACTAAAACAAAATCACTAGGCCGGTAGCTTTTTCCTTCATCTCATTTACCACCTCAAAGAATGAATATATTTGCAATTAACCTGCGATTTGCTAAAATATGTTGTAGAGCTTCCATTACCCTATGTATCAAGATCGGATCATCATCTCAGATTGAAGATCGATCATTTGCAAAAGCTAAATGTATGAGTTTCGCCGCTTGTACAAAGGCCGAATCAAGTCCAGTACTGGCCACATTTTGTCCAAAACTCTAGAAAGGTACTTCATTACTAGACAAAGATCAATGGGAAAATAGGATCCTATTGCAACAATATCATTTAGTGTAGCATCAAAGATTAGTGGTTGCACTAGGAGAAGCATTTCCAAAGAACAACCACATCAGCAGCAGCAGGTGTAACACCAACATTAGTATCATATGATTTTTCCAACAGAACGATGTACTGGGTAATGTGAGCCAATAGTTTCCCTTTATTAATCAACTCAGTGATCCAATATCTGAGATATAAACCAAGAGAAACAGAGTGCCTTGATCGCTACACAACAACAAATTAAATATCGCTACATTTGCGGCATCAACGAAGAACCTCTCGCTCTCTAGTCTCACTGACTAGAGAATCCTCGATTCTCCTATATGCAAAACCTACTAAGAACCCCTCGCTCTCTAGTCTCGCTTGGACTAGAGAATCCATCGATTCTAATCACGTAAGCTATCATAATATGCTCGGATATGCAGCAGAGTCTCTCTCAACTTCTAGTCCTATTCTGGCTAGAAATCCTTCAATTATCCTATCCCGAGCTACACATATGAAAACAGTAATCTAATGATCGATCAACTCACAAATACTCTTGAATCCTTGAATTGAGCTTCACTAATCCAGATTATCTTCGACGAAGTATCCTCGCCTTAGTCTATTTGTCCCTAAGAACTCTCGATCCTCATATCGATAGACATTTCCTACTCTTAACCTCCTGAACAACATAACCAGCAGCCTCAAATTTCAACTTGTTGAAACCTGATCTTGTCATTTTCTCTCCAAGTGATATCTTTGTGTTCCAGTCCTGAATAGTTCCTCATTGCTTTAGGCTTGCGAGAGATGCTCCCATGCTATCAAGTCTTTGCTTTTTCAACAACACTTGTAATAACACTTGTCTATGGATATCTCCAAAGAAAAGCAATCAAAGATCCTATGTACATACTCATATCAACTACCTCAAAGATTAGCCACAACTGAATCCACCACTACCACATCAATGCATCAAATTCACCAATACAAATCCAACTCTAGCGCCAACTCGCCAACACAAAACAGAGAACAACACTACAACAACTATCAACACCTTTTCTTCAATTTCGTCAATTCACCAACACAAAATACAACTTTAACCAACACGCCAACACAAAACAGTGACCAACACAATAATAATACGAAAATGACTTTTAGAAATATTTTCGAACATTTTCGGCGAACTTCGACGTCGATTATGTGTCACTCGCAATAAAATCGATCGATATACTACTGAGATATATACTACTGAGATTACCTCAATATTTTGTCGATTTCGATTTCTCGACTCATTTAATTCGTTCTTCGATCGCGCGATGGCTTTATTCGATCTCGGCAATTACTCCTCAATATGTTTTAGAAATCGATCGATCCAGATAGAATCACTCTGTGTTGAATCACTAATCTGGAAAACAACCGCTTCGATCTCTCAATCGATCTTCAATTCTGATTTTCAGTCGAAAAAATGCAATTTCAATTACGAAAATCGCAATTTCGCGATTTCGATTTTTCGATTTTCATCGCATCGATCTCCTTCTTCGATCTCTTCTCCTCGATAATCAGTTCCTTAATCGCAATTATTGATTTCGATTGAGAACAATTTCATCATATTGATTGAGCAGTTTCAGTTTCTTCAGCGCTTTTGATTTTATGATTTTCAGAAATTTCTATCAGTTACTACGATCGATTGCGTGATATGAAGGTCATATGAATCGGTAGACTTTGATACCATGTTAATTATCGCAGATTGATGTGATCAATCCATGAGAATTGATGAAGAAATCAGAAGAGAGAATTTTCGAATAAGAAAGGAGAGAATACGAGATATTTGGGAGCAAAGCTGCTCTTCAGCGATTTTTTCTATTATAATTGCTCAAATGTAATTACAAAGTAATAGTCCTATTTATAGGAAATTAAACCCACTAATAATATCCTACTAATAACAAAATATCTAATTAATCCAAAATAACTAATATCCAACTAACTAACCACATATATACATTGTATATACGTGGTATGACTCAGTGTATCTCAACACTTTCCCAAGCTAGGCAATCAAAACAACGGGTTTTAGTCCTAGCTTGAAGTAATACTAGGCAAAGAAAGACAAGAAATGCCACACCAGTGCAAGAACAACATCAAGTATAATGGCACATAGGTTATGCTTTTTGGAAGAACAGTTGTCTAACATGTTCAAACCATCCATGCTTTGTAGTTTCTAGACCCACTCCCACTTTATGATTTTAGTAAGACGGGAGGAACAATCAAACAAGTTTTCCACCACTAAAACAAAATCGGCTAGGTCGGGTAGCTTTTCCTTCATCTCATTTACCCCAAAGAATGAATATATTTGCAATTAACCTCAGCTTGCTAAAATATGTTGTAGAGCTTCCATTACCCTATGTATCAAGATCAAATCATCATCTCAGATTAAGATCGATCATTTGCAAAAGCTAAATGTATGAGTTTCACGCTTGTACATAGGTCGAATCAAGTCCGTAGCTATCACATTTTGTCCAAAACTCTAGAAAGGTACTTCATTATTAGACAAAGATCAATGGGAAAATAGAATCCCATTGCAACAATATCATTTAGTAGCACCAAAGATTAGTGGTTGCACTAGAGAAGCATTTCAAAGAACAACCACATCGCAGGGTGTGTAACACCAACATTAGTATCATATGAGTTTTCCAACAGAACGATGTACTGGGTAATGTGAGCCAATAGTTTCCCTTTATTAATCAACTCTGATCCAATATCCGAGATATAAACCAAGAGAAACAAGAGACTTGATCGCTACACAACAACAAATTTTAAATATCGCTACATTTGCGATATCAACGAAGAACCTCTCGCTCTCTAGTCTCACTGGACTAGAGAATCCCCGATTCTCCTATATGCAAAACCTACGGCAGAACCCCTCGCTTCTCAGTCTCGCTGACTAGAGAATCCATCGATTCTAATCACGTAAGCTATCATAATATGCTCGATATGCAGCAGAGTCTCTCTCAACTTCTAGTCCTATTCGCTGAAATCCTTCAATTATCCTATCCCGAGCTACACATATGAAAACAGCAATCTAATGATCGATCAACTCACAAATACTCTCAATCCTTGAATTGAGCTTCACTTAATCCGTATTATCTTCGACGAAGTATCCTCGCCTAGTCTATTTGTCCCTAAGAACTCTCGATCCTCATATCGATAGACATTTCCTACTCTTAACCTCCTGAACAACATAACCAGCAGCCTCAAATTTCAACTTGTTGAAACCTGATCTTGTCATTTTCTCTCCAAGTGATATCTTTGTGTTCCAAATGAATAGTTCCTCATTGTTTTAGGCTCAGAGATGCTCCCATGCTATCAAGTCTTATTTGCTTTTTCAACAACACTTGTCTATGGATATCTCCAAAGAAAAGCAATCAAAGATCCTATGTACATACTCATATCAACTACCTCAGCATTAGCCACAACTGAATCCACCACTACCACATCAATGCATCAAATTCACCAATACAAATCCAACTCTAGCGCCAACTCGCCAACACAAAACAGAGAACAACACTACAACAACTATCAACACCTTTTCTTCAATTTCACAATTCACCAACACAAAATACAACTTTAACCAACACGCCAACACAAAACAGTGACCAACACAATAATAATACGAAAATGACTTTTAGAAATATTTTCGAACATTTTCGGCGAACATCGACGTCGATTATGTGTCACTCGCAATAAAATCGATCGATATACTACTGAGATATATACTACTGAGATTACCTCAATATTTTGTCGATTTCGATTTCTCGACTCATTTAATTCGTTCTTCGATCGCGCGATGGCTTTATTCGATCTCGGCAATTACTCCTCAATATGTTTTAGAAATCGATCGATCCAGATAGAATCACTCTGTGTTGAATCACTAATCTGGAAAACAACCGCTTCGATCTCTCAATCGATCTTCAATTCTGATTTTTAGTCGAAAAAATGCAATTTCAATTACGAAAATCGCAATTTCGCGATTTCGATTTTTCGATTTTCATCGCATCGATCTCCTTCTTCGATCTCTTCTCCTCGATAATCAGTTCCTTAATCGCAATTATTGATTTCGATTGAGAACAATTTCATCATATTGATTGAGCAGTTTCAGTTTCTTCAGCGCTTTTGATTTTATGATTTTCAGAAATTTCTATCTGTTACTTCGATCGATTGCGTGATATGAAGGTCATATGAATCGGTAGACTTTGATACCATGTTAATTATCGCAGATTGATGTGATCGATCCATGAGAATTGATGAAGAAATCAGAAGAGAGAATGTTCGAATAAGAAAGGAGAGAATACGAGATATTTGGGAGCAAAGCTGCTCTTCAGCGATTTTTTCTATTATAATTGCTCAAATGTAATTACAAAGTAATAGTCCTATTTATAGGAAATTAAACCCACTAATAATATCCTACTAATAACAAAATATCTAATTAATCCAAAATATCTAATATCCAACTAACTAACCACATATATATACAATGTATATATGTGGTATAGACTTGGTGTATCTCAACACCCCCCCCCCCAAGCTAGGCACTGAAAACAACGCGGTTTTAGTCCTAGCTTGGAAGTAATACTAGACAGCAACACAGCAGCTGCCACACCAGGTGCAAGAACAACATTGAAGTATAATGGCACATAGGTTATGCTTGCTGGAAGAACAGGTTGTCTAACATGTTCAAACCATCCATGCTTTGTAGTTTCTAGACCCACTCCCACTTTCTGATTTTAGTGAAGACGGGGAGGAACAACTGAAACAAGTTTTCCACCACTAAAACAAAATCAGCTAGGCTGGTAGCTTTTCCTTCATCTCATTTACCACCCCAGCAATGAATATATTTGCAATTAACCCTGCAGTTGCTAAAATATGTTGTAGAGCTTTCATTACCCTATGTATTGAAGATCAAATCATCATCTCAGATTAAGATCGATCATTTGCAAAAGCTAAATGTATGAGTTTCACGCTTGTACATAGGTCGAATCAAGTCTGTAGTCACATTTTGTCCAAAACTCTAGAAAGGTACTTCATTATTAGACAAAGATCAATGGGAAAATAGAATCCTATTGCAACAATATCATTTAGTGTAGCACAAAGATTAGTGGTTGCACTAGGAGAAGCATTTCCAAAGAACAACCACATCGCCAGG
Source organism: Przewalskia tangutica (assembly GCA_029844215.1). NCBI lineage: Eukaryota > Viridiplantae > Streptophyta > Magnoliopsida > Solanales > Solanaceae > Przewalskia > Przewalskia tangutica. Next base: position 110,107,892 of record CM056721.1, read on the forward strand.
CAGTGTAACACCAACATTAGTATCATATGATTTTTCCAATGTAACGATGCATCGGTAATGTGAGCCAATAGTTTCCTTTATTAATCAACTCTGATCCAATATCCGAGATATAAACCAAGAGAAACAAAGAGCAACTTCGATCGCTACACAACAACATCTTAAATATCGCTACATTTGCGACATCAACGAAGAACCTCGCTCTCTAGTCTCACTGACTAGAGAATCCCTCGATTCTCCTATATGCAAAACCTACGGCAAGAACCCCTCGTTCTCTAGTCTCGCTTGGACTAGAGAATCCATCGATTCTAATCACGTAAGCTATCATAATATGCTCGGATATGCAGCAGAGTCTCTCTCAACTTCTAGTCCTATTCTGGCTAGAAATCCTTCAATTATCCTATCCCGAGCTACACATATGAAAACAGGCAATCTAATGATCGATCAACTCACAAATACTTGAATCCTTGAATTGAGCTTCACTTAACTGTATTATCTTCGACGAAGATCCCCGCCTTAGTCTATTTGTCCCTAAGAACTCTCGATCCTCATATCGATAGACATTTCCTACTCTTAACCTCCTGAACAACATAACCAGCAGCCTCAAATTTCAACTTGTTGAAACCTGATCTTGTCATTTTCTCTCCAAGTGATATCTTTGTGTTCCAGTCCTGAATAGTTCCCTGCTGTTTTAGGCTTGCAGAGATGCTCCCATGCTATTGAAGTCTTCTTTGCTTTTTCAACAACACTTGTAACAACACTTGTCTATGGATATCTCCAGCAAAAGCAATCAGCATCCTATGTACATACTCATATCAACTACCTCAGCATTAGCCACAACTGAATCCACCACTACCACATCAATGCATCAAATTCACCAATACAAATCCAACTCTAGCGCCAACTCGCCAACACAAAACAGAGAACAACACTACAACAACTATCAACACCTTTTCTTCAATTTCGTCAATTCACCAACACAAAATACAACTTTAACCAACACGCCAACACAAAACAGTGACCAACACAATAATAATACGAAATGACTTTTAGAAATATTTTCGAACATTTTCGGCGAACTTCGACGTCGATTATGTGTCACTCGCAATAAAATCGATCGATATACTACTGAGATATATACTACTGAGATTACCTCAATATTTTGTCGATTTCGATTTCTCGACTCATTTAATTCGTTCTTCGATCGCGCGATGGCTTTATTCGATCTCGGCAATTACTCCTCAATATGTTTTAGAAATCGATCGATCCAGATAGAATCACTCTGTGTTGAATCACTAATCTGGAAAACAACCGCTTCGATCTCTCAATCGATCTTCAATTCTGATTTTCAATAAAAATGCAATTTCAATTACGAAAATCGCAATTTCGCGATTTCGATTTTTCGATTTTCATCGCATCGATCTCCTTCTTCGATCTCTTCTCCTCGATAATCAGTTCCTTAATCGCAATTATTGATTTCGATTGAGAACAATTTCATCATATTGATTGAGCAGTTTCAGTTTCTTCAGCGCTTTTGATTTTATGATTTTCAGAAATTTCTATCAGTTACTACGATCGATTGCGTGATATGAAGGTCATATGAATCGGTAGACTTTGATACCATGTTAATTATCGCAGATTGATGTGATCAATCCATGAGAATTGATGAAGAAATCAGAAGAGAGAATTTTCGAATAAGAAAGGAGAGAATACGAGATATTTGGGGAGCAAAGTCGCTTCTTCAATGATTTTTCTATTATAATTGCTCAAATGTAATTACAAAGTAATAGTCCTATTTATAGGAAATTAAACCCACTAATAATATCCTACTAATAACAAAATATCTAATTAATCCAAAATAACTAATATCCAACTAACTAACCACATATATATACAATGTATATATGTGGTATAGACTTGGTGTATCTCAACACTTCTCAAGCTAGGCACTGAAAACAACGGGGTTTTAGTCCTAGCTTGGAAGTAATACTAGACAGCAGCACAGCAGCTGCCACACCAGGTGCAAGAACAACATTGAAGTATAATGGCACATAGGTTATGCTTGCTGGAAGAACAGGTTGTCTAACATGTTCAAACCATCCATGCTTTGTAGTTTCTAGACCCACTCCCACTTTATGATTTTAGTGAAGACGGGGAGGAACAACTGAAACAAGTTTTCCACCACTAAAACAAAATCAGCTAGGCTGGTAGCTTTTCCTTCATCTCATTTACCACCCCAGCAATGAATATATTTGCAATTAACCCTGCAGTTGCTAAAATATGTTGTAGAGCTTCCATTACCCTATGTATCAAGATCAAATCATCATCTCAGATTAAGATCGATCATTTGCAAAAGCTAAATGTATGAGTTTCACGCTTGTACATAGGCCGAATCAAGTCTGTAGCTATCACATTTTGTCCAAAACTCTAGAAAGGTACTTCATTACTAGACAAAGATCAATGGGAAAATAGAATCCCATTGCAACAATATCATTTAGTGTAGCACCAGATTAGTGGTTGCACTAGAGAAGCATTTCCAAAGAACAACCACATCGCAGGTTGTGTAACACCAACATTAGTATCATATGAGTTTTCCAACGTAACGATGCATCGGGTAATGTGAGCCAATAGTTTCCTTTATTAATCAACTCTGATCCAATATCCGAGATATAAACCAAGAGAAACGAGCGCCTTCGATCGCTACACAACAAACCTTAAATATCGCTACATTTGCGACATCAACGAAGAACCTCTCGCTCTCTAGTCTCACTTGGACTAGAGAATCCTCGATTCTCCTATATGCAAAACCTACTGCAAGAACCCCTCGCTCTCAGTCTCGCTGACTAGAGAATCCATCGATTCTAATCACGTAAGCTATCATAATATGCTCGGATATGCAGCAGAGTCTCTCAACTTCTAGTCCTATTCGCTAGAAATCCTTCAATTATCCTATCCCGAGCTACACATATGAAAACAGCAATCTAATGATCGATCAACTCACAAATACTCTTTGAATCTTGAATTGAGCTTCAGCTTAATCCGTATTATCTTCGACGAAGTATCCCTCAGTTCTTAGTCTATTTGTCCCTAAGAACTCTCGATCCTCATATCGATAGACATTTCCTACTCTTAACCTCCTGAACAACATAACCAAGAAATTTCAAATTTCAACTTGTCAAACTCGATCTTGTCATTTTCTCTCCAAGTGATATCTTTGTGTTCCAAATCTGAATAGTTCCTCATTGTTTTAGGCTTCAGAGATGCTCCCATGCTATCAAGTCTTATTTGCTTTTTCAACAACACTTGTCATGGATATCTCCAGCAAAAGCAATCAGCATCCTATGTACATACTCATATCAACTACCTCAGCATTAGCCACAACTGAATCCACCACTACCACATCAATGCATCAAATTCACCAATACAAATCCAACTCTAGCGCCAACTCGCCAACACAAAACAGAGAACAACACTACAACAACTATCAACACCTTTTCTTCAATTTCGTCAATTCACCAACACAAAATACAACTTTAACCAACACGCCAACACAAAACAGTGACCAACACAATAATAATACGAAAATGACTTTTAGAAATATTTTCGAACATTTTCGGCGAACATCGACGTCGATTATGTGTCACTCGCAATAAAATCGATCGATATACTACTGAGATATATACTACTGAGATTACCTCAATATTTTGTCGATTTCGATTTCTCGACTCATTTAATTCGTTCTTCGATCGCGCGATGGCTTTATTCGATCTCGGCAATTACTCCTCAATATGTTTTAGAATCGATCGATCCAGATAGAATCACTCGTGTTGAATCACTAACTGAAAACAACCGCTCGATCTTCAATCGATCTTCAATTCGATTTTTAGTCGAAAAATGCAATTTAATTACGAAAATCGCACTTCGCGATTTCGATTTTTCGATTTTCATCGATCGATCTCCTTCTTCGATCTCTTCTCCTCGATAATCGTTCCTTAATCGCAATTATTGATTTCGATTGAGAACAATTTCATCATATTGATTGAGCAGCTTTGCTTTCTTCAACATTTTGATTTTATGATTTTCGTAAATTTCTATCACATTTCGATCGATCATGATATGAAGGTCATATGAATCGGTAGACTTTGATACCATGTTAATTATCGCAGATTGATGTGATCGATCCATGAGAATTGATGAAGAAATCAGAAGAGAGAATGTTCGAATAAGAAAGGAGAGAATACGAGATATTTGGGAGCAAAGCTGCTCTTCAGCGATTTTTTCTATTATAATTGCTCAAATGTAATTACAAAGTAATAGTCCTATTTATAGGAAATTAAACCCACTAATAATATCCTACTAATAACAAAATATCTAATTAATCCAAAATATCTAATATCCAACTAACTAACCACATATATATACAATGTATATATGTGGTATAGACTTGGTGTATCTCAACACCCCCCCTCAAGCTAGGCACTGAAAACAACGGGGTTTTAGTCCTAGCTTGGAAGTAATACTAGACAAAGAACACAAAGAACCGCCACACTGTGCAAGAACAACATCAAGTATAATGGCACATAGGTTATGCCTTTGGAAGAACAGGTTGTCTAACATGTTCAAACCATCCATGCTTTGTAGTTTCTAGACCCACTCCCACTTTCTGATTTTAGTGAAGACGGGGAGGAACAACTGAAACAAGTTTTCCACCACTAAAACAAAATCAGCTAGGCTGGTAGCTTTTCCTTCATCTCATTTACCACCCCAGCAATGAATATATTTGCAATTAACCCTGCAGTTGCTAAAATATGTTGTAGAGCTTTCATTACCCTATGTATTGAAGATCAAATCATCATCAGATTAAGATCGATCATTTGCAAAGCTAAATGTATGAGTTTCACGCTTGTACATAGGCCGAATCAAGTCCGGTAGTGGCCACATTTTGTCCAAAACTCTAGAAAGGTACTTCATTACTAGACAAAGATCAATGGAAAATAGAATCCCATCAACAATATCATTTAGTGTAGCACCAGATTAGTGGTTGCACTAGAGAAGCATTTCCAAAGAACAACCACATCGCAGGCTGGTGTAACACCAACATTAGTATCATATGATTTTTCCAACAGAACGATGTACTGGGTAATGTGAGCCAATAGTTTCCCTTTATTAATCAACTCAGTGATCCAATATCTGAGATATAAACTAAGAGAAACAGAGCAACTTCGATCGCTACACAACAACATCTTAAATATCGCTACATTTGCGATATCAACGAAGAACCTCTCGCTCTCTAGTCTCACTGACTAGAGAATCCCTCGATTCTCCTATATGCAAAACCTACGGCAGAACCCTCGCTTTCTAGTCTCGCTGAATAGAGAATCCATCGATTCTAATCACGTAAGCTATCATAATATGCTCGGATATGCAGCAGAGTCTCTCTCAACTTCTAGTCCTATTCGCTAGAAATCCTTCAATTATCCTATCCCGAGCTACACATATGAAAACAGGCAATCTAATGATCGATCAACCTGTCAAATACTCTTTGAATCCTTGAATTGAGCTTCAGCTTAATCCGTATTATCTTCGACGAAGTATCCCTCAGTTCTTAGTCTATTTGTCCCTAAGAACTCTCGATCCTCATATCGATAGACATTTCCTACTCTTAACCTCCTGAACAACATAACCAAGAAATTTCAAATTTCAACTTGTCAAACTCGATCTTGTCATTTTCTCCAAGTGATATCTTTGTTCACTCGAATAGTTCCCTGCTGTTTTAGGCTTGCAGAGATGCTCCCATGCTATTGAAGTCTTCTTTGCTTTTTCAACAACACTTGTAACAACACTTGTCTATGGATATCTCCAGCAAAAGCAATCAGCATCCTATGTACATACTCATATCAACTACCTCAGCATTAGCCACAACTGAATCCACCACTACCACATCAATGCATCAAATTCACCAATACAAATCCAACTCTAGCCAACTCGCCAACACAAAACAGAACAACACTACAACAACTATCAACACCTTTTCTTCAATTTCACAATTCACCAACACAAAATACAACTTTAACCAACACGCTAACACAAAACAGTGACCAACACAATAATAATACGAAATGACTTTTAGAAATATTTTCGAACATTTTCGGCGAACTTCGACGTCGATTATGTGTCACTCGCAATAAAATCGATCGAGATACTACTGAGATATATACTACTGAGATTACCTCAATATTTTGTCGATTTCGATTTCGACTCATTTAATTCGTTCTTCGATCGCGCGATGGCTTTATTCGATCTCGGCAATTACTCCTCAATATGTTTTAGAAATCGATCGATCCAGATAGAATCACTCTGTGTTGAATCACTAATCTGGAAAACAACCGCTTCGATCTCTCAATCGATCTTCAATTCTGATTTTCAATAAAAATGCAATTTCAATTACGAAATCGCACTTCGCGATTTCGATTTTTCGATTTTCATCGCATCGATCTCCTTCTTCGATCTCTTCTCTCGATAATCAGTTCCTTAATCGCAATTATTGATTTCGATTGAGAACAATTTCATCATATTGATTGAGCGTCGCTTTCTTCAGCTTTTGATTTTATGATTTTCGAAATTTCTATCGCCATTACGATCGATCATGTGATATGAAGGTCATATGAATCGGTAGACTTTGATACCATGTTAATTATCGCAGATTGATGTGATCAATCCATGAGAATTGATGAAGAAATCAGAAGAGAGAATTTTCGAATAAGAAAGGAGAGAATACGAGATATTTGGGAGCAAAGCTGCTCTTCAGCGATTTTTTCTATTATAATTGCTCAAATGTAATTACAAAGTAATAGTCCTATTTATAGGAAATTAAACCCACTAATAATATCCTACTAATAACAAAATATCTAATTAATCCAAAATAACTAATATCCAACTAACTAACCACATATATATACAATGTATATATGTGGTATAGACTTGGTGTATCTCAACACCCCCCCCCCCAAGCTAGGCACTGAAAACAACGGGGTTTTAGTCCTAGCTTGGAAGTAATACTAGACAAAGAAAGACAAAGAAATGCCACACCAGGTGCAAGAACAACATTGAAGTATAATGGCACATAGGTTATGCTTGCTGGAAGAACAGGTTGTCTAACATGTTCAAACCATCCATGCTTTGTAGTTTCTAGACCCACTCCCACTTTATGATTTTAGTGAAGACGGGGAGGAACAACTGAAACAAGTTTTCCACCACTAAAACAAAATCAGCTAGGCTGGTAGCTTTTCCTTCATCTCATTTACCACCCCAGCAATGAATATATTTGCAATTAACCCTGCAGTTGCTAAAATATGTTGTAGAGCTTCCATTACCCTATGTATCAAGATCAAATCATCATCTCAGATTAAGATCAGATCATTTGCAAAAGCTAAATGTATGAGTTTCTGCTGCTTGTACATAGGCTGGAATCTGAAGTCTGGTAGCTGTCACATTTTGTCCAAAACTCTAGAAAGGTACTTCATTACTAGGACAAAGATCAATGGGAAAATAGAATCCCATTGCAACAATATCATTTAGTGTAGCACCAGCATTAGTGGTTGCACTAGGAGAAGCATTTCCAGCAACAACCACATCAGCAGAAGCAGGTGTAACACCAACATTAGTATCATATGATTTTTCCAACAGAACGATGTACTGGGTAATGTGAGCCAATAGTTTCCCTTTATTAATCAACTCAGTGATCCAATATCTGAGATATAAACCAGTAGAAACAGAGCGCCTTTCAAGATCGCTACACAACAAACCTTAAATATCGCTACATTTATGACATCAACGAAGAACCTCTCGCTCTCTAGTCTCACTTGGACTGTAGAATCCTCGATTCTCCTATATGCAAAACCTACTAAGAAGAACCCCTCGCTCTCTAGTCTCGCTGACTAGAGAATCCATCGATTCTAATCACGTAAGCTATCATAATATGCCTGATATGCAGCAGAGTCTCTCTCAACTTCTAGTCCTATTCGCTAGAAATCCTTCAATTATCCTATCCCGAGCTACACATATGAAAACAGTAATCTAATGATCGATCAACTCACAAATACTCTTTGAATCCTTGAATTGAGCTTCACTTAATCCGTATTATCTTCGACGAAGTATCCTCGCCTAGTCTATTTGTCCCTAAGAACTCTCGATCCTCATATCGATAGACATTTCCTACTCTTAACCTCCGAACAACATAACCAAGAAATTTCAAATTTCAACTTGTTGAAACTCGATCTTGTCATTTTCTCCAAGTGATATCTTTGTGTTCCAGTCCGAATAGTTCCTCATTGCTTTAGGCTTGCAGAGATGCTCCCATGCTATCAAGTCTTATTTGCTTTTTCAACAACACTTGTCTATGGATATCTCCAAAGAAAAGCAATCAAGATCCTATGTACATACTCATATCAACTACCTCAAAGATTAGCCACAATCGAATCCACCACTACCACATCAATGCATCAAATTCACCAATACAAATCCAACTCTAGCGCCAACTCGCCAACACAAAACAGAGAACAACACTACAACAACTATCAACACCTTTTCTTCAATTTCACAATTCACCAACACAAAATACAACTTTAACCAACACGCCAACACAAAACAATGACTAACACAATAATAATACGAAATGACTTTAGAAATATTTTCAACATTTTCTAACATCGACGCCGATTATGTGTCACTCGCAATAAAATCGATCGATATACTCATCGAGATATATACTACCGAGATTACCTCAATATTTTGTCGATTTCGATTTCGACTCATTTAATTCGCTTCTTCGATCGCGCGATGGCTTTATTCGATCTCTAATTACTCCTCAATATGTTTTAGAAATCGATCGATCCAGATAGAATCACTCGTGTTGAATCACTAACTGAAAACAACCGCCGATCTCTCAATCGATCTTCAATTTGATTTTTAGTCGAAAAATGCAATTTCAATTACGAAATCGCAATTCGCGATTTCGATTTTTCGATTTTCATCGCATCGATCTCCTTCTTCGATCTCTTCTCCTCGATAATCGCCTTAATCGCAATTATTGATTTCGATTGAGAACAATTTCATCATATTGATTGAGCTTCAGCTTTCTTCGCTTTTGATTTTATGATTTTCGTAAATTTCTATCTCACATTTCGATCGATCATGTGATATGAAGGTCATATGAATCGGTAGACTTTGATACCATGTTAATTATCGCAGATTGATGGATCGATCCATGAGAATTGATGAAGAAATCGTAAGAGAGAATGTTCGAATAAGAAAGGAGAGAATACGAGATATTTGGGAGCAAAGTCGCTTCTTCAGCGATTTTTTCTATTATAATTGCTCAAATGTAATTACAAAGTAATAGTCCTATTTATAGGAAATTAAACCCACTAATAATATCCTACTAATAACCAAATATCTAATTAATCCAAAATATCTAATATCCAATAATTCAACTACATATATATACAATGATATACGTGGTATAGACTCATGTATCTCAACACTTTCCCAAGCTAGTAATCAAAACAACGCGTTTTAGTCCTAGCTGAAGTAATACTAGACAAAGAACACAACAAACTGCCACACTGTGTGCAAGAACAACATCAAGTATAATGGCACATAGGTTATGCTCTTTGGAAGAACAGTTGTCTAACATGTTCAAACCATCCATGCTTTGTAGTTTCTAGACCCACTCCCACTTTCTCGATTTTAGTAAGACGGGAGGAACAATCAAACAAGTTTTCCACCACTAAAACAAAATCGCTAGGTCGTAGCTTTTCCTTCATCTCATTTACCACCCCAAAGAATGAATATATTTGCAATTAACCCGCAGCTTGCTAAAATATGTCAGAGCTTTCATTACTCCTATGTATCAAGATCAAATCATCATCTCAGATCAAGATCGATCATTTGCAAAAGCTAAATGTATGAGTTTCGCTTGTACATAGGTCGGAATCAAGTCCGGTAGCCATTACATTTTGTCCAAAACTCTAGAAAGGTACTTCATTACTAGATAAAGATCAATGGGAAAATAGAATCCTATCAACAATATCATTTAGTGTAGATCAAAGATAGTGGTTGCACTAGAGAAGCATTTCAAAGAACAACCACATCGCAGTAAGCGTGTAACACCAACATTAGTATCATATGATTTTTCCAAATGTAACGATGTCTCGGGTAATGCGAGCCAATAGTTTCCTTTATTAATCAACTCGTTGATCCAATATCCGAGATATAAACCAAGAGAAACAAGAGCAACTTCCGATCGCTACACAACAACATCTTAAATATCGCTACATTTATGACATCAACGAAGAACCTCTCGCTCTCTAGTCTCACTGACTAGAGAATCCTCGATTCTCCTATATGCAAAACCTACTAAGAACCCCTCGCTCTCTAGTCTCGCTGACTAGAGAATCCATCTATTCTAATCACGTATGATATAATAATATGCTCGTATATGCAGCATAGTCTCTCTCAAATTATAGTCATTTTCTGGCTAGAAATCCTTCAATTATCCTTTCCCGAGCTACACATATTAAAACAGGCAATCTAATGATCGATCAACCTCACAAATACTCTTGAATCCTTGAATTGAGCTTCACTTAATCAGTATTATCTTCGACGAAGTATCCTCGCCTAGTCTATTTGTCCCAAGAACTCTCGATCCTCATATCGATAGACATTTCCTACTCTTAACCTCCCGAACAACATAACCAAAGAAATTTCAAATTTCAACTTGTCAAACTCGATCTTGTCATTTTCTCTCAAGTGATATCTTTGTTCCACCCGAATAGTTCCTCATTGCTTTAGGCTTGCAGAGATGCTCCCATGCTATCAAGTCTTATTTGCTTTTTCAACAACACTTGTCTATGGATATCTCCAGCAAAAGCAATCAGCATCCTATGTACATACTCATATCAACTACCTCAGCATTAGCCACAACTGAATCCACCACTACCACATCAATGCATCAAATTCACCAATACAAATCCAACTCTAGCGCCAACTCGCCAACACAAAACAGAGAACAACACTACAACAACTATCAACACCTTTTCTTCAATTTCATCAATTCACCAACACAAAATACAACTTTAACCAACACGCCAACACAAAACAGTGACCAACACAATAATAATACGAAAATGACTTTTAGAAATATTTTCGAACATTTTCGGCGAACATCGACGTCGATTATGTGTCACTCGCAATAAAATCGATCGATATACTACTGAGATATATACTACTGAGATTACCTCAATATTTTGTCGATTTCGATTTCTCGACTCATTTAATTCGTTCTTCGATCGCGCGATGGCTTTATTCGATCTCGGCAATTACTCCTCAATATGTTTTAGAAATCGATCGATCCAGATAGAATCACTCTGTGTTGAATCACTAATCTGGAAAACAACCGCTTCGATCTCTCAATCGATCTTCAATTCTGATTTTTAGTCGAAAAAATGCAATTTCAATTACGAAAATCGCAATTTCGCGATTTCGATTTTTCGATTTTCATCGCATCGATCTCCTTCTTCGATCTCTTCCTCGATAATCGCCTTAATCGCTATTATTGATTTCGATTGAGAACACTTTCATCATATTGATTGAGCAGTTTCAGTTTCTTCAGCGCTTTTGATTTTATGATTTTCAGAAATTTCTATCTGTTACTTCGATCGATCATGCGATATGAAGGTCATATGAATCGGTAGACTTTGATACCATGTTAATTATCACAGATTGATGTGATCGATCCATGAGAATTGATGAAGAAATCAGAAGAGAGAATGTTCGAATAAGAAAGGAGAGAATACGAGATATTTGGGAGCAAAGCTGCTCTTCAGCGATTTTTTCTATTATAATTGCTCAAATGTAATTACAAAGTAATAGTCCTATTTATAGGAAATTAAACCCACTAATAATATCCTACTAATAACAAAATATCTAATTAATCCAAAATATCTAATATCCATTCAATTCAACTAACCACATATATATACAATGTATATACGTGGTATAGATCAGTGATCTCAACACTCCCTTCAAGCTAGTAATCAAAACAACGCGTTTTAGTCCTAGCTTGAAGTAATACTAGATAAAGAACACAAAGAAATGCCATACCAGGTGCAAGAACAACATTGAAGTATAATGGCACATAGGCTATGCTTGCTGGAAGAATAGGTTGTCTAACATGTTCAAACCATCCATGCTTTGTAGTTTCCAGACCCACTCCCACTTTTTGATTTTAGTGAAGACGGTAAGGAACAACTGAAACAAGTTTTCCACCACTAAAGCAAAATCAGCTAGGCTGGTAGCTTTTCCTTCATCTCATTTACCACTCCAGTAATGAATATATTTGCAATTAACCCTGCAGTTGCTAAAATATGTTGTAGAGCTTCCATTACCCTATGTATCAAGATCAAATCATCATCTCAGACAAGATCGATCATTTGCAAAGCTAAATGTATGAGTTTCACGCTTGTACATAGGCCGAATCAAGTCCGGTAATGCCACATTTTGTCCAAAACTCTAGAAAGGTACTTCATTACTAGACAAAGATCAATGGGAAAATAGAATCCTATTGCAACAATATCATTTAGTGTAGCATCAGACAAGTGGTTGCACTAGAGAAGCATTTCCAAAGAACAACCACATCGCCAGGTTGTGTAACACCAACATTAGTATCATATGATTTTTCCAATAACGATGTCTCGGGTAATGCGAGCCAATAGTTTCCTTTATTAATCAACTCGTGATCCAATATCCGAGATATAAACCAAAGAGAAACAAGAGTAACTTCAAGATCGCTACACAACAACATCTTAAATATCGCTACATTTGCGACATCAACGGTTAACCTCTCGCTCTCTAGTCTCACTTGGACTAGAGAATCCCGATTCTCCTATATGCAAAACCTACTACAAGAACCCCTCGCTCTCTAGTCTCGCTGACTAGAGAATCCATCGATTCTAATCACGTAAGCTATCATAATATGCCGGATATGCAGCAGAGTCTCTCTCAACTTCTAGTCCTATTCGCCAGAAATCCTTCAATTATCCTATCCCGAGCTACACATATGAAAACAGCAATCTAATGATCGATCAACTCACAAATACTCTTTGAATCCTTGAATTGAGCTTCACTTAATCCGTATTATCTTCGACAAGTATCCTCGCCTTAGTCTATTTGTCCCTAAGAACTCTCGATCCTCATATCGATAGACATTTCCTACTCTTAACCTCCCGAACAACATAACCAAAGAAATTTCAAATTTCAACTTGTCAAACTCGATCTTGTCATTTTCTCTCCAAGTGATATCTTTGTGTTCCCTCAATAGTTCCTCGCTTTAGGTTTGCAGAGATGCTCCCATGCTATCAAGTCTTATTTGCTTTTTCAACAACACTTGTCTATGGATATCTCCAAAGAAAAGCAATCAAAGATCCTATGTACATACTCATATCAACTACCTCAAAGATTAGCCACAATCAATCCACCACTACCACATCAATGCATCAAATTCACCAATACAAATCCAACTCTAGCGCCAACTCGCCAACACAAAAGAGAACAACACTACAACAACTATCAACACCTTTTCTTCAATTTCACAATTCACCAACACAAAATACAACTTTAACCAACACGCTAACACAAAACAAATGACTAACACAATAATAATACGAAAATGACTTTTAGAAATATTTTCAACATTTTCGAACTTCGACGTCGATTATGTGTCACTCGCAATAAAATCGATCGATATACTAATCGAGATATATACTATCGAGATTACCTCAATATTTTGTCGATTTGATTTCGACTCATTTAATTCGTTCTTCGATCGCGCGATGGCTTTATTCGATCTCGCAATTACTCCTCAATATGTTTTAGAAATCGATCGATCCGATAGAATCACTCGTGTTGAATCACTAACTGAAAACAACCGCCGATCTCTCAATCGATCTTCAATTCGATTTTTAGTTAAAAATGCAATTTCAATCACGAAAATCGCACTGATTTCGATTTTTCGATTTTCATCGTGATCGATCTCCTTCTTCGATCTCTTCTCTCGATAATCAGTTCCTTAATCGCAATTATTGATTTCGATTGAGAACAATTTCATCATATTGATCGAGCGCTTCGCTTTCTTCGCTTTTGATTTTATGATTTTCGAAATTTCTATACATTTCGATCGATCGCGTGATATGAAGGTCATATTAATCGAGATTTTGATACCATGTTAATTATCGCAGATTGATGTGATCGATCCATGAGAATTGATGAAGAAATCAGAAGAGAGAATGTTCGAATAAGAAAGGAGAGAATACGAGATATTTGGGAGAAAAGCTGCTCTTCAGCGATTTTTTCTATTATAATTGCTCAAATGTAATTACAAAGTAATAGTCCTATTTATAGTAAATTAAAACCACTAATAATATCCTACTAATAACAAAAAATATAATTAATCCAAAATATCTAATATACAACTAACTAACCACATATATATACAATGTATATATGTTGTATAGACTTGGTGTATCTCAACACCCCCCCCTCAAGCTAGGCATTGAAAATAACGGGGTTTTAGTCCTAGCTTGGAAGAATACTGCATAAAAGACAACACCGCCATACCAAAGCAAGAACAACATTGAAGTATAATGGCACATAGGCTATGCTTTGGAAGAATAGGTTGTCTAACATGTTCAAACCATCCATGCTTGTAGTTTCTGCACTCCACTCCCACTTTTTGATTTTAGTAAGACGGTAGGAACAATCAAACAAGTTTTCCACCACTAAAGCAAAATCGCCTAGTCGTAGCTTTTCCTTCATCTCATTTACCACTCCAAAGAATGAATATATTTGCAATTAACCTGCAGCTGCTAAAATATGTCAGAGCTTCCATTACCCTATGTATCAAGATCGATCATCATCTCAGACAAGATCGATCATTTGCAAAAGCTAAATGTATGAGTTTCACGCTTGTACATAGGTCGAATCAAGTCCGTAGTCACATTTTGTCCAAAACTCTAGAAAGGTACTTCATTACTAGGACAAAGATCAATGGGAAAATAGAATCCCATTGCAACAATATCATTTAGTGTAGCACCAGCATTAGTGGTTGCACTAGGAGAAGCATTTCCAGCAACAACCACATCAGCAGAAGCAGGTGTAACACCAACATTAGTATCATATGATTTTTCCAACAGAACGATGTACTGGGTAATGTGAGCCAATAGTTTCCCTTTATTAATCAACTCAGTGATCCAATATCTGAGATATAAACCAGTAGAAACAGTAGCAGCTTCAGTACTGCTACACAACAACAGCTTAAATACTGCTACATTTGCGACATCAACGAAGAACCTCTCGTTCTCTAGTCTCACTTGGACTAGAGAATCCCTCGATTCTCCTATATGCAAAACCTACGGCAAGAACCCCTGCTCTCTAATATCGCTGACTAGAGAATCCTCGATTCTCATAACGTAAGCTATCATAATAAGCTCTGATATGCAATGAGTCTCCTCAACTTCTAGTCCTATTCTGGCTAGAAATCCTTCGATTATCCTATCCCGAGCTACACATATGAAAACAAGCAATCTAATGATCGATCAACCTGTCAAATACTCTTTGAATCCTTCAATTGAGCTTCAGCTCAATCCGTATTATCTTCGACGAAGTATCCCTCAGTTCTTAGTCTATTTGTCCCTATGAACTCTCGATCCTCCTATCGATAGACATTTCCTACTCTTAACCTCCTGAACAACATAACCAGCAACCTCAAATTTCAACTTGTTGAAACCTGATCTTGTCATTTTCTCTCCAAGTGATATCTTTGTGTTCCAGTCCTGAATAGTTCTCTGCTGTTTTAGGCTTGCAGAGATGCTCCCATGCTATCAAGTCTTCTTTGCTTTTTCAACAACACTTGTCTATGGATATCTCCAAAGAAAAAGCAATCAAAGATCCTATGTACATACTCATATCAACTACCTCAAAGATTAGCCACAACTGAATCCACCACTACCACATCAATGCATCAAATTCACCAATACAAATCCAACTCTAGCGCCAACTCGCCAACACAAAACAGAGAACAACACTACAATAACTATCAACACCTTTTCTTCAATTTCTTCAATTCACCAACACAAAATACAACTTTAACCAACACGCCAACACAAAACAGTGACCAACACAATAATAATACGAAAATGTCTTTTAGAAATATTTTCGAACATTTTCGGCGAACTTCGACGTCGATTATGTGTCACTCGCAATAAAATCGATCGATATAGTACTGAGATATATACTACTGAGATTACCTCAATATTTTGTCGATATCGATTTCTCGACTCATTTAATTCGTTCTTCGATCGCGCGATGGCTTTATTCGATCTCGGCAATTACTCATCAATATGTTTTAGAAATCGATCGATCCAGAGAGAATCACTCTGTGTTGAATCGCTAATCTGGAAAACAACCGCTTCGATCTCTCAATCGATCTTCAATTCTGATTTTCAGTCGAAAAAATGCAATTTCAATTATGAAAATCCCAATTTCGCAATTTCGATTTTTCGATTTTCATCGCATCGATCTAATTCTTCGATCTCTTCTCCTCGATAATCAGTTCCTTAATCTCAATTATTGATTTCGATTGAGAACAATTTCATCATATTGATTGAGCAGTTTCAGTTTCTTCAGCGCTTTTGATTTTATGATTTTCAGAAATTTCTATCTGTTACTTCGATCGATTGCGTGATATGAAGGTCATATGAATCGGTAGACTTTGATACCATGTTAATTATCGCAGATTGATGTGATCGATCTATGAGAATTGATGAAAAAATCAGAAGAGAGAATGTTCGAATAAGAAAGGAGAGAATACGAGATATTTGGGAGCAAAACTGCTCTTCAGCGATTTTTTCTATTATAATTGCTCAAATGTAATTACAAAGTAATAGTCCTATTTATAGGAAATTAAACCCACTAATAATATCCTACTAATAACAAAATGTCTAATTAATCCAAAATATCTAATATCCACTAATTCAACCACATATATATACAATGTATATACGTGGTATAGACAGTGTATCTCAACACTTCTCAAGCTAGGTAATCAAAACAATGTGGTTTTAGTCCTGGCTTGAAGAATACTAGATAAAGAAAGACAAAGAATGCCATACCAAAGTGCAAGAACAACATTGAAGTATAATGGCACATAGGCATGTCTTTGGAAGAATAGTTGTCTAACATGTTCAAACCATCCATGCTTTGTAGTTTCCAGGCCCACTCCCACTTGTTGATTTTAGTGAAGACGGGAAGGAACAACTGAAACAAGTTTTCCATCACTAAAGCAAAATCAGCTAGGCTGGTAGCTTTTCCTTCATCTCATTTACCACTCCAACAATGAATATATTTGCAATTAACCCTACAGTTGCTAAAATATGTTGTAGAGCTTACATTACCCTATTTATCAAGATCGATCATCATCTCAGACAAGATCGATCATTTGCAAAAGCTAAATGTATGAGTTTCACGCTTGTACATAGGCCGAATCAAGTCCGTAGTCGCCACATTTTGTCCAAAACTCTAGAAAGGTACTTCATTACTAGATAAATATCAATGGGAAAATAGAATCCCATCAACAATATCATTTAGTGTAGCACCAAAGATTAGTGTTGCACTAGAGAAGCATTTCAAAGAACAACCACATCAAGCAGCAGTGTAACACCAACATTAGTATCATATGATTTTTCCAATGAACGATGCATCGGGTAATGCGAGCCAATAGTTTCCTTTATTAATCAACTCGGTGATCCAATATCCGAGATATAAACCAAGAGAAACAGATGGCGACTTCAAAGATCGCTACACAACAACTTAAATATCGCTACATTTGCGACATCAACGAAGAACCTCTCGCTCTCTAGTCTCACGGACTAGAGAATCCATCGATTCTCCTATATGCAAACCTACGGCAAGTTAACCCCGCTTCTAATATCGCTGACTAGAATCCCTCGATTCTCATCACGCAGCTATCATAATAAGCTCGGATATGCAATGAGTCTCCTCAACTTCTAGTCCTATTCGCTAGAAATCCTTCAATTATCCTATCCCGAGCTACACATGAAAACAGCAATCTAATGATCGAACAACTCACAAATACTCTTTGAATCCTTGAATTGAGCTTCACTTAATCTGTATTATCTTCGACGAAGTATCCTCGCCTAGTCTATTTGTCCCAAGAACTCTCGATCCTCATCGATAGACATTTCCTACTCTTAACCTCCCGAACAACATAACTGAATTTCAAATTTCAACTTGTTGAAACTCGATCTTGTCATTTTCTCCAAGTGATATCTTTGTGTTCGAGCCTGAATAGTTCCTCATTTTTAGGCTTGCAGAGATGCTCCCATGCTATTGAAGTCTTCTTTGCTTTTTCAACAACACTTGTCTATGGATATCTCCAGCAAAAGCAATCAGCATCCTATGTACATACTCATATCAACTACCTCAACATTAGCCACAACTGAATCCACCACTACCACATCAATGCATCAAATTCACCAATACAAATCCAACTCTAGCGCCAACTCGCCAACACAAAACAGAGAACAACACTACAACAACTATCAACACATTTTATTCAATTTCGTCAATTCACCAACACAAAATACAACTTTAACCAACACGCCAACACAAAACAGTGACCAACACAATAATAATACGAAAATGACTTTTAGAAATATTTTCGAACATTTTCGGCGAACATCGACGTCGATTATGTGTCACTCGCAATAAAATCGATCGATATACTACTGAGATATATACTACTGAGATTACCTCAATATTTTGTCGATTTCGATTTCTCGACTCATTTAATTCGTTCTATTATAATTGCTCAAATGTAATTACAAAGTAATAGTCCTATTTATAGGAAATTAAACCCACTAATAATATCCTACTAATAACAAAATATCTAATTAATCCAAAATAACTAATATCCAAACAAATAACCCCATATATATACAATGTTTTTATGTGGTTTAGACAGTGTATCTCAACACTTTCCCAAGCTAGGCACTGAAAACAACGGGGTTTTAGTCCTAGCTTGGAAGTAATACTAGGCAAAGACAAAGAATGCCACACCGTGCAAGAACAACATCAAGTATAATGGCACATAGGTTATGCTCACGGAAGAACAGGTTGTCTAACATGTTCAAACCATCCATGCTTTGTAGTTTCTAGACCCACTCCCACTTTATGATTTTAGTGAAGACGGGGAGGAACAACTGAAACAAGTTTTCCACCACTAAAACAAAATCAGCTAGGCTGGTAGCTTTTCCTTCATCTCATTTACCACCCCAGCAATGAATATATTTGCAATTAACCCTGCAGTTGCTAAAATATGTTGTAGAGCTTCCATTACCCTATGTATTGAAGATCAAATCATCATCTGTATTGAAGATCAGATCATTTGCAAAAGCTAAATGTATGAGTTTCTGCTGCTTGTACATAGGCTGGAATCTGAAGTCTGGTAGCTATCACATTTTGTCCAAAACTCTAGAAAGGTACTTCATTACTAGGACAAAGATCAATGGGAAAATAGAATCCCATTGCAACAATATCATTTAGTGTAGCACCAGCATTAGTGGTTGCACTAGGAGAAGCATTTCCAGCAACAACCACATCAGCAGAAGCAGGTGTAACACCAACATTAGTATCATATGAGTTTTCCAACAGAACGATGTACTGGGTAATGTGAGCCAATAGTTTCCCTTTATTAATCAACTCAGTGATCCAATATCTGAGATATAAACCAGTAGAAACGATGAGTACTTGATCGCTACACAACAACTTAAATCTCGCTATATTTGACATCAACGAAGAACCTCTCGTTCTCTGGTCTCACTTGGACTAGAGAATCCTCGATTCTCCTATATGCAAAACCTACGGCAGAACCCCTCGTTCTCTAGTCTCGCTGACTAGAGAATCCATCGATTCTAATCACGTAAGCTATCATAATATGCTCGGATATGCAGTGAGTCTCTCTCAACTTCTAGTCCTATTCGCTAGAAATCCTTCAATTATCCTATCCCGAGCTACACATATGAAAACAGGCAATCTAATGATCGATCAACTCACAAATACTCTTTGAATCCTTGAATTGAGCTTCACTAATCAGTATTATCTTCGACGAAGTATCCTCGATTCTTAGTCTATTTGTCCCTAAGAACTCTCGATCCTCATATCGATAGACATTTCCTACTCTTAACCTCCGAACAACATAACCAAGAAATTTCAAGTTTCAACTTGTCAAACTCGATCTTGTCATTTTCTCTCCAAGTGATATCTTTGTGTTCCATCCTGAATAGTTCCTCTTTGCTTTAGGCTCAGAGATGCTCCCATGCTATCAAGTCTTATTTGCTATTTCAACAACACTTGTCTATGGATATCTCCAGCAAAAGCAATCAGCATCCTATGTACATACTCATATCAACTACCTCAGCATTAGCCACAACTGAATCCACCACTACCACATCAATGCATCAAATTCACCAATACAAATCCAACTCTAGCGCCAACTCGCCAACACAAAACAGAGAACAACACTACAACAACTATCAACACCTTTTCTTCAATTTCGTCAATTCACCAACACAAAATACAACTTTAACCAACACGCCAACACAAAACAGTGACCAACACAATAATAATACGAAAATGACTTTTAGAAATATTTTCGAACATTTTCTAACATCGGCGTCGATTATGTGTCACTCGCAATAAAATCGATCGATATACCATCGAGATATATACTATCGAGATTACCTCAATATTTTGTCGATTTCGATTTCGACTCATTTAATTCGTTTCGATCGCGATGGCTTTATTCGATCTCGCGATTACTCCTCAATATGTTTTAGAAATCGATCGATCCAGATAGAATCACTCTGTGTTGAATCACTAATCTGGAAAACAACCGCTTCGATCTCTCAATCGATCTTCAATTCTGATTTTTAGTCGAAAAAATGCAATTTCAATTACGAAAATCGCAATTTCGCGATTTCGATTTTTCGATTTTCATCGCATCGATCTCCTTCTTCGATCTCTTCTCCTCGATAATCAGTTCCTTAATCGCAATTATTGATTTCGATTGAGAACAATTTCATCATATTGATTGAGCAGTTTCAGTTTCTTCAGCGCTTTTGATTTTATGATTTTCAGAAATTTCTATCAGTTACTACGATCGATTGCGTGATATGAAGGTCATATGAATCGGTAGACTTTGATACCATGTTAATTATCGCAGATTGATGTGATCGATCCATGAGAATTGATGAAGAAATCAGAAGAGAGAATGTTCGAATAAGAAAGGAGAGAATACGAGATATTTGGGAGCAAAGCTGCTCTTCAGCGATTTTTTCTATTATAATTGCTCAAATGTAATTACAAAGTAATAGTCCTATTTATAGGAAATTAAACCCACTAATAATATCCTACTAATAACAAAATTTCTAATTAATCCAAATTTTATAAAATCCAACTAACTAACCACATATATATACAATGTATATATGTGGTATAGACTTGGTGTATCTCAACACCCCCCCCCCCCCCCAAGCTAGGCACTGAAAACAACGCGGTTTTAGTCCTAGCTTGGAAGTAATACTAGACAAAGAATACAAAGTTTGCCACACCAGTGCAAGAACAACATTGAAGTATAATGGCACATGTTATGCTTCTGGAAGAACAGGTTGTCTAACATGTTCAAACCATCCATGCTTTGTAGTTTCTAGACCCACTCCCACTTTCTGATTTTAGTGAAGACGGGGAGGAACAACTGAAACAAGTTTTCCACCACTAAAACAAAATCGGCTAGGCTGGTAGCTTTTCCTTCATCTCATTTACCACCCCAGCAATGAATATATTTGCAATTAACCCTGCAGTTGCTAAAATATGTTGTAGAGCTTTCATTACCCTATGTATTGAAGATCAAATCATCATCTGTATTGAAGATCAGATCATTTGCAAAAGCTAAATGTATGAGTTTCACGCTTGTACATAGTTGGAATCAAGTGCGGTAGTATCACATTTTGTCCAAAACTCTAGAAAGGTACTTCATTACTAGGACAAAGATCAATGGGAAAATAGAATCCCATTGCAACAATATCATTTAGTAGCAAAGACGTTAGTGGTTGCACTAGAGAAGCATTTCGGAACAACCACATCACAAGGCGTGTAACACCAACATTAGTATCATATGATTTTTCCAACAGAACGATGTACTGGGTAATGTGAGCCAATAGTTTCCCTTTATTAATCAACTCAGTGATCCAATATCTGAGATATAAACCAGTAGAAACAGTAGCAGCTTCAGTACTGCTACACAACAACAGCTTAAATACTGCTACATTTGCGACATCAACGAAGAACCTCTCGTTCTCTAGTCTCACTTGGACTAGAGAATCCCTCGATTCTCCTATATGCAAAACCTACGGCAAGAACCCCTCGTTCTCTAGTCTCGCTTGGACTAGAGAATCCATCGATTCTAATCACGTAAGCTATCATAATATGCTCGGATATGCAGCAGAGTCTCTCTCAACTTCTAGTCCTATTCTGGCTAGAAATCCTTCAATTATCCTATCCCGAGCTACACATATGAAAACAGGCAATCTAATGATCGATCAACCTGTCAAATACTCTTTGAATCCTTGAATTGAGCTTCAGCTTAATCCGTATTATCTTCGACGAAGTATCCCTCAGTTCTTAGTCTATTTGTCCCTAAGAACTCTCGATCCTCATATCGATAGACATTTCCTACTCTTAACCTCCTGAACAACATAACCAGCAGCCTCAAATTTCAACTTGTTGAAACCTGATCTTGTCATTTTCTCTCCAAGTGATATCTTTGTGTTCCAGTCCTGAATAGTTCCCTGCTGTTTTAGGTTTGCAGAGATGCTCCCATGCTATTGAAGTCTTATTTGCTTTTTCAACAACACTTGTCTATGGATATCTCCAGCAAAAGCAATCAGCATCCTATGTACATACTCATATCAACTACCTCAGCATTAGCCACAACTGAATCCACCACTACCACATCAATGCATCAAATTCACCAATACAAATCCAACTCTAGCGCCAACTCGCCAACACAAAACAGAGAACAACACTACAACAACTATCAACACCTTTTCTTCAATTTCGTCAATTCACCAACACAAAATACAACTTTAACCAACACGCCAACACAAAACAGTGACCAACACAATAATAATACGAAAATGACTTTTAGAAATATTTTCGAACATTTTCGGCGAACTTCGACGTCGATTATGTGTCACTCGCAATAAAATCGATCGATATACTACTGAGATATATACTACTGAGATTACCTCAATATTTTGTCGATTTCGATTTCTCGACTCATTTAATTCGTTCTTCGATCGCGCGATGGCTTTATTCGATCTCGGCAATTACTCCTCAATATGTTTTAGAAATCGATCGATCCAGATAGAATCACTCTGTGTTGAATCACTAATCTGGAAAACAACCGCTTCGATCTCTCAATCGATCTTCAATTCTGATTTTTAGTCGAAAAAATGCAATTTCAATTACGAAAATCGCAATTTCGTGATTTCGATTTTTCGATTTTCATCGCATCGATCTCCTTCTTCGATCTCTTCTCCTCGATAATCAGTTCCTTAATCGCAATTATTGATTTCGATTGTGAACAATTTCATCATATTGATTGAGCAGTTTCAGTTTCTTCAGCGCTTTTGATTTTATGATTTTCAGAAATTTCTATCTGTTACTTCGATCGATTGCGTGATATGAAGGTCATATGAATCGGTAGATTTTGATACCATGTTAATTATCGCAGATTGATGTGATCGATCCATGAGAATTGATGAAGAAATCAGAAGAGAGAATGTTCGAATAAGAAAGGAGAGAATACGAGATATTTGGGAGAAAAGCTGCTCTTCAGCGATTTTTTCTATTATAATTGCTCAAATGTAATTACAAAGTAATAGTCCTATTTATAGGAAATTAAACCCACTAATAATATCCTACTAATAACAAAATATCTAATTAATCCAAAATATCTAATATCCAACTAACTAACCACATATATATACAATGTATATATGTGGTATAGACTTGGTGTATCTCAACACCCCCCCCTCAAGCTAGGCATTGAAAACAACGGGGTTTTAGTCCTAGCTTGGAAGCAATACTAGACAGCAGCACAACAGCTGCCATACCAGGTGCAAGAACAACATTGAAGTATAATGGCACATAGGCTATGCTTGCTGGAAGAATAGGTTGTCTAACATGTTCAAACCATCCATGCTTTGTAGTTTCCAGACCCACTCCCACTTTCTGATTTTAGTGAAGACGGGGAGGAACAACTGAAACAAGTTTTCCACCACTAAAGCAAAATCAGCTAGGCTGGTAGCTTTTCCTTCATCTCATTTACCACTCCAGTAATGAATATATTTGCAATTAACCCTGCAGTTGCTAAAATATGTTGTAGAGCTTCCATTACCCTATGTATTGAAGATCAGATCATCATCTGTATTGAAGATCAGATCATTTGCAAAAGCTAAATGTATGAGTTTCTGCTGCTTGTACATAGTTGCCGAATCAAGTCCGTAGCTGTCACATTTTGTCCAAAACTCTAGAAAGGTACTTCATTACTAGGACAAAGATCAATGGGAAAATAGAATCCCATTGCAACAATATCATTTAGTGTAGCACCAGCATTAGTGGTTGCACTAGGAGAAGCATTTCCAGCAACAACCACATCAGCAGCAGCAGGTGTAACACCAACATTAGTATCATATGATTTTTCCAACAGAACGATGTACTGGGTAATGTGAGCCAATAGTTTCCCTTATTAATCAACTCAGTGATCCAATATCTGAGATATAAACCAGTAGAAATAGTAGCAGCTTCAGTACTGCTACACAACAACAACTTAAATACTGCTACATTTGCGACATCAACGAAGAACCTCTCGTTCTCTAGTCTCGCTTGGACTAGAGAATCCCTCGATTCTCCTATATGCAAAACCTACGGCAAGAACCCCCCGTTCTCTAATATCGCTTGGACTAGAGAATCCCTCGATTCTCATAACGTAAGCTATCATAATAAGCTCGGATATGCAGCGGAGTCTCCCTCAACTTCTAGTCCTATTCTGGCTAGAAATCCTTCGATTATCCTATCCCGAGCTACACATATGAAAACAAGCAATCTAATGATCGATCAACCTGTCAAATACTCTTTGAATCCTTCAATTGAGCTTCAGCTCAATCCGTATTATCTTCGACGAAGTATCCCTCAGTTCTTAGTCTATTTGTCCCTATGAACTCTCGATCCTCCTATCGATAGACATTTCCTACTCTTAACCTCCTGAACAACATAACCAGCAACCTCAAATTTCAACTTGTTGAAACCTGATCTTGTCATTTTCTCTCCAAGTGATATCTTTGTGTTCCAGTCCTGAATAGTTCCCTGCTGTTTTAGGCTTGCAGAGATGCTCCCATGCTATTGAAGTCTTCTTTGCTTTTTCAACAACACTTGTCTATGGATATCTCCAGCAAAAGCAATCAGCATCCTATGTACATACTCATATCAACTACCTCAGCATTAGCCACAACTGAATCCACCACTACCACATCAATGCATCAAATTCACCAATACAAATCCAACTCTAGCGCCAACTCGCCAACACAAAACAGAGAACAACACTACAATAACTATCAACACCTTTTCTTCAATTTCTTCAATTCACCAACACAAAATACAACTTTAACCAACACGCCAACACAAAGCTGACTAACACAATAATAATACGAAAATGTCTTTTAGAAATATTTTCGAACATTTTCGGCGAACTTCGACGTCGATTATGTGTCACTCGCAATAAAATCGATCGATATAGTACTGAGATATATACTACTGAGATTACCTCAATATTTTGTCGATATCGATTTCTCGACTCATTTAATTCGTTCTTCGATCGCGCGATGGCTTTATTCGATCTCGGCAATTACTCATCAATATGTTTTAGAAATCGATCGATCCAGAGAGAATCACTCTGTGTTGAATCGCTAATCTGGAAAACAACCGCTTCGATCTCTCAATCGATCTTCAATTCTGATTTTCAGTCGAAAAAATGCAATTTCAATTATGAAAATCCCAATTTCGCAATTTCGATTTTTCGATTTTCATCGCATCGATCTAATTCTTCGATCTCTTCTCCTCGATAATCAGTTCCTTAATCTCAATTATTGATTTCGATTGAGAACAATTTCATCATATTGATTGAGCAGTTTCAGTTTCTTCAGCGCTTTTGATTTTATGATTTTCAGAAATTTCTATCTGTTACTTCGATCGATTGCGTGATATGAAGGTCATATGAATCGGTAGACTTTGATACCATGTTAATTATCGCAGATTGATGTGATCGATCTATGAGAATTGATGAAAAAATCAGAAGAGAGAATGTTCGAATAAGAAAGGAGAGAATACGAGATATTTGGGAGCAAAACTGCTCTTCAGCGATTTTTTCTATTATAATTGCTCAAATGTAATTACAAAGTAATAGTCCTATTTATAGGAAATTAAACCCACTAATAATATCCTACTAATAACAAAATGTCTAATTAATCCAAAATATCTAATATCCAACTAACTAACCACATATATATACAATGTATATATGTGGTATAGACTTGGTGTATCTCAACACCCCCCCTCAAGCTAGGCACTGAAAACAACAGGGTTTTAGTCCTAGCTTGGAAATAATACTAGGCAAAGACAAAGTGCCATACCAGGTGCAAGAACAACATTGAAGTATAATGGCACATAGGCTATGCTTGCTGGAAGAATAGGTTGTCTAACATGTTCAAACCATCCATGCTTTGTAGTTTCCAGGCCCACTCCCACTTGTTGATTTTAGTGAAGACGGGAAGGAACAACTGAAACAAGTTTTCCATCACTAAAGCAAAATCAGCTAGGCTGGTAGCTTTTCCTTCATCTCATTTACCACTCCAACAATGAATATATTTGCAATTAACCCTACAGTTGCTAAAATATGTTGTAGAGCTTACATTACCCTATTTATTGAAGATCAGATCATCATCTGTATTGAAGATCAGATCATTTGCAAAAGCTAAATGTATGAGTTTCTGCTGCTTGTACATAGGCTGGAATCTGAAGTCTGGTAGCTGTCACATTTTGTCCAAAACTCTAGAAAGGTACTTCATTACTAGGACAAATATCAATGGGAAAATAGAATCCCATTGCAACAATATCATTTAGTGTAGCACCAGCATTAGTGGTTGCACTAGGAGAAGCATTTCCAGCAACAACCACATCAGCAGCAGCAGGTGTAACACCAACATTAGTATCATATGATTTTTCCAACAGAACGATGTACTGGGTAATGTGAGCCAATAGTTTCCCTTTATTAATCAACTCAGTGATCCAATATCTGAGATATAAACCAAGAGAAGCGAGCGACTTCAAGATCGCTACACAACAACGACTTAAATCTCGCTACATTTGCGACATCAACGAAGAACCTCTCGTTCTCTAGTCTCACTTGGACTAGAGAATCCATCGATTCTCCTATATGCAAAACCTACGGCAAGAACCCCCCGTTCTCTAATATCGCTTGGACTAGAGAATCCCTCGATTCTCATCACGTAAGCTATCATAATAAGCTCGGATATGCAGCGGAGTCTCCCTCAACTTCTAGTCCTATTCTGGCTAGAAATCCTTCAATTATCCTATCCCGAGCTACACATATGAAAACAGGCAATCTAATGATCGATCAACCTGTCAAATACTCTTTGAATCCTTGAATTGAGCTTCAGCTTAATCCGTATTATCTTCGACGAAGTATCCCTCAGTTCTTAGTCTATTTGTCCCTAAGAACTCTCGATCCTCATATCGATAGACATTTCCTACTCTTAACCTCCTGAACAACATAACCAGCAGCCTCAAATTTCAACTTGTTGAAACCTGATCTTGTCATTTTCTCTCCAAGTGATATCTTTGTGTTCCAGTCCTGAATAGTTCCCTGCTGTTTTAGGCTTGCAGAGATGCTCCCATGCTATTGAAGTCTTATTTGCTTTTTCAACAACACTTGTCTATGGATATCTCCAGCAAAAGCAATCAGCATCCTATGTACATACTCATATCAACTACCTCAGCATTAGCCACAACTGAATCCACCACTACCACATCAATGCATCAAATTCACCAATACAAATCCAACTCTAGCGCCAACTCGCCAACACAAAACAGAGAACAACACTACAACAACTATCAACACCTTTTCTTCAATTTCGTCAATTCACCAACACAAAATACAACTTTAACCAACACGCCAACACAAAACAGTGACCAACACAATAATAATACGAAAATGACTTTTAGAAATATTTTCGAACATTTTCGGCGAACATCGACGTCGATTATGTGTCACTCGCAATAAAATCGATCGATATACTACTGAGATATATACTACTGAGATTACCTCAATATTTTGTCGATTTCGATTTCTCGACTCATTTAATTCGTTCTTCGATCGCGCGATGGCTTTATTCGATCTCGGCAATTACTCCTCAATATGTTTTAGAAATCGATCGATCCAGATAGAATCACTCTGTGTTGAATCACTAATCTGGAAAACAACCGCTTCGATCTCTCAATCGATCTTCAATTCTGATTTTTAGTCGAAAAAATGCAATTTCAATTACGAAAATCGCAATTTCGCGATTTCGATTTTTCGATTTTCATCGCATCGATCTCCTTCTTCGATCTCTTCTCCTCGATAATCAGTTCCTTAATCGCAATTATTGATTTCGATTGAGAACAATTTCATCATATTGATTGAGCAGTTTCAGTTTCTTCAGCGCTTTTGATTTTATGATTTTCAGAAATTTCTATCAGTTACTACGATCGATTGCGTGATATGAAGGTCATATGAATCGGTAGACTTTGATACCATGTTAATTATCGCAGATTGATGTGATCAATCCATGAGAATTGATGAAGAAATCAGAAGAGAGAATTTTCGAATAAGAAAGGAGAGAATACGAGATATTTGGGAGCAAAGCTGCTCTTCAGCGATTTTTTCTATTATAATTGCTCAAATGTAATTACAAAGTAATAGTCCTATTTATAGGAAATTAAACCCACTAATAATATCCTACTAATAACAAAATATCTAATTAATCCAAAATAACTAATATCCAACTAACTAACCACATATATATACAATGTATATATGTGGTATAGACTTGGTGTATCTCAACACCCCCCCCCCAAGCTAGGCACTGAAAACAACGGGGTTTTAGTCCTAGCTTGGAAGTAATACTAGACAGCAGCACAGCAGCTGCCACACCAGGTGCAAGAACAACATTGAAGTATAATGGCACATAGGTTATGCTTGCTGGAAGAACAGGTTGTCTAACATGTTCAAACCATCCATGCTTTGTAGTTTCTAGACCCACTCCCACTTTCTGATTTTAGTGAAGACGGGGAGGAACAACTGAAACAAGTTTTCCACCACTAAAACAAAATCAGCTAGGCTGGTAGCTTTTCCTTCATCTCATTTACCACCCCAGCAATGAATATATTTGCAATTAACCCTGCAGTTGCTAAAATATGTTGTAGAGCTTTCATTACCCTATGTATTGAAGATCAAATCATCATCTGTATTGAAGATCAGATCATTTGCAAAAGCTAAATGTATGAGTTTCTGCTGCTTGTACATAGGCTGGAATCTGAAGTCCGTAGTGGTCACATTTTGTCCAAAACTCTAGAAAGGTACTTCATTACTAGGACAAAGATCAATGGGAAAATAGAATCCCATTGCAACAATATCATTTAGTGTAGCACCAGCATTAGTGGTTGCACTAGGAGAAGCATTTCCAGCAACAACCACATCAGCAGAAGCAGGTGTAACACCAACATTAGTATCATATGATTTTTCCAACAGAACGATGTACTGGGTAATGTGAGCCAATAGTTTCCCTTTATTAATCAACTCAGTGATCCAATATCTGAGATATAAACCAGTAGAAACAAAGAGCGACTTGATCGCTACACAACAACATCTTAAATACTGCTACATTTGCGACATCAACGAAGAACCTCTCGTTCTCTAGTCTCACTTGGACTAGAGAATCCCTCGATTCTCCTATATGCAAAACCTACGGCAAGAACCCCTCGTTCTCTAGTCTCGCTTGGACTAGAGAATCCATCGATTCTAATCACGTAAGCTATCATAATATGCTCGGATATGCAGCAGAGTCTCTCTCAACTTCTAGTCCTATTCTGGCTAGAAATCCTTCAATTATCCTATCCCGAGCTACACATATGAAAACAGGCAATCTAATGATCGATCAACCTGTCAAATACTCTTTGAATCCTTGAATTGAGCTTCAGCTTAATCCGTATTATCTTCGACGAAGTATCCCTCAGTTCTTAGTCTATTTGTCCCTAAGAACTCTCGATCCTCATATCGATAGACATTTCCTACTCTTAACCTCCTGAACAACATAACCAGCAGCCTCAAATTTCAACTTGTTGAAACCTGATCTTGTCATTTTCTCTCCAAGTGATATCTTTGTGTTCCAGTCCTGAATAGTTCCCTGCTGTTTTAGGCTTGCAGAGATGCTCCCATGCTATTGAAGTCTTCTTTGCTTTTTCAACAACACTTGTCTATGGATATCTCCAGCAAAAGCAATCAGTATCCTATGTACATACTCATATCAACTACCTCAGCATTAGCCACAACTGAATCCACCACTACCACATCAATGCATCAAATTCACCAATACAAATCCAACTCTAGCGCCAACTTGCCAACACAAAACAGAGAACAACACTACAACAACTATCAACACCTTTTCTTCAATTTCGTCAATTCACCAACACAAAATACAACTTTAACCAACACGCCAACACAAAACAGTGACCAACACAATAATAATACGAAAATGACTTTTAGAAATATTTTCGAACATTTTCGGCGAACTTCGACGTCGATTATGTGTCACTCGCAATAAAATCGATCGATATACTACTGAGATATATACTACTGAGATTACCTCAATATTTTGTCGATTTCGATTTCTCGACTCATTTAATTCGTTCTTCGATCGCGCGATGGCTTTATTCGATTTCGGCAATTACTCCTCAATATGTTTTAGAAATCGATCGATCCAGAGAGAATCACTCTGTGTTGAATCACTAATCTGGAAAACAACCGCTTCGATCTCTCAATCGATCTTCAATTCTGATTTTCAGTCGAAAAAATGCAATTTCAATTACGAAAATCGCAATTTCGCGATTTCGATTTTCATCGCATCGATCTAATTCTTCGATCTCTTCTCCTCGATAATCAGTTCCTTAATCGCAATTATTGATTTCGATTGAGAACAATTTCATCATATTGATTGAGCAGTTTCAGTTTCTTCAAAACTTTTGATTTTATGATTTTCAGAAATTTCTATCAGTTACTTCGATCGATTGCGTGATATGAAGGTCATATGAATCGGTAGACTTTGATACCATGTTAATTATCGCAGATTGATGTGATCGATCCATGAGAATTGATGAAGAAATCAGAAGAGAGAATGTTCGAATAAGAAAGGAGAGAATACGAGATATTTGGGAGCAAAGCTGCTCTTCAGCGATTTTTTCTATTATAATTGCTCAAATGTAATTACAAAGTAATAGTCCTATTTATAGGAAATTAAACCCACTAATAATATCCTACTAATAACAAAATATCTAATTAATCCAAAATATCTAATATCCAACTAACTAACCACATATATATACAATGTATATATGTGGTATAGACTTGGTGTATCTCAACACCCCCCCTCAAGCTAGGCACTGAAAACAACAGGGTTTTAGTCCTAGCTTGGAAGCAATACTAGACAGCAGCACAGCAGCTGCCATACCAGGTGCAAGAACAACATTGAAGTATAATGACACATAGGCTATGCTTGCTGGAAGAATAGGTTGTCTAACATGTTCAAACCATCCATGCTTTGTAGTTTCCAGACCCACTCCCACTTTTTGATTTTAGTGAAGACGGGAAGGAACAACTGAAAAAAGTTTTCCACCACTAAAGCAAAATCAGCTAGGCTGGTAGCTTTTCCTTCATCTCATTTACCACTCCAGCAATAAATATATTTGCAATTAACCTTGCAGTTGCTAAAATATGTTGTAGAGCTTCCATTACCCTATGTATTGAAGATCAGATCATCATCTGTATTGAAGATCAGATCATTTGAAAAAGCTAAATGTATGAGTTTCTGCTGCTTGTACATAGGCTGGAATCTGAAGTCTGGTAGCTGTCACATTTTGTCCAAAACTCTAGAAAGGTACTTCATTACTAGGACAAAGATCAATGGGAAAATAGGATCCCATTGCAACAATATCATTTAGTGTAGCACCAGCATTAGTGGTTGCACTAGGAGAAGCATTTCCAGCAACAACCACATCAGCAGCAGCAGGTGTAACACCAACATTAGTATTATATGATTTTTTCCAATAGATTGATGTACTGGGTAATGCGAGCCAATAGTTTCCCTTTATTAATCAACTCAGTGATCCAATATCTGAGATATAAACCAGTAGAAACAGTAGTAGCTTCAGTACTGCTACACAACAACAGCTTAAATACTGCTACATTTGCGACATCAACGAAGAACCTCTCGTTCTCTAGTCTCGCTTGGACTAGAGAATCCCTCGATTCTCCTATATGCAAAACCTACGGCAAGAACCCCCCGTTCTCTAATATCGCTTGGACTAGAGAATCCCTCGATTCTCATCACGTAAGCTATCATAATAAGCTCGGATATGCAGCAGAGTCTCCCTCAACTTCTAGTCCTATTCTGGCTAGAAATCCTTCGATTATCCTATCCCGAGCTACACATATGAAAACAAGCAATCTAATGATCGATCAACCTGTCAAATACTCTTTGAATTCTTGAATTGAGCTTCAGCTCAATCCGTATTATCTTCGACGAAGTATCCCTCAGTTCTTAGTCTATTTGTCCCTAAGAACTCTCGATCCTCCTATCGATAGACATTTCCTACTCTTAACCTCCTGAACAACATAACCAGCATCCTCAAATTGCAACTTGTTGAAACCTGATCTTGTCCTTTTCTCTCCAAGTGATATCTCTGTGTTCCAGTCCTGAATAGTTCCCTGCTGTTTTAGGCTTGCAGAGATGCTCCCATGCTATTGAAGCCTACTTTGCTATTTCAACAACACTTGTCTATGGATATCTCCAGCAAAAGCAGTCAGCATCCTATGTACATACTCATATCAACTACCTCAGCATTAGCCACAACTGAATCCACTACTACCACATCAATGCATCAAATTCACCAATACAAATCCAACTCTAGCGCCAACTCGCCAACACAAAACAGAGAACAACACTACAACAACTATCAACACCTTTTCTTCAATTTCGTCAATTCACCAACACAAAATACAACTTTAACCAACACGCCAACACAAAATAGTGACCAACACAATAATAATACGAAAATGACTTTTAGAAATATTTTCGAACATTTTCGGCGAACTTCGACGTCGATTCTGTGTCACTCGCAACAAAATCGATCGATATACTACTGAGATATATACTACTGAGATTACCTCAATATTTTGTCGATTTTGATTTCTCGACTCATTTAATTCGTTCTTCGATCGCGCGATGGCTTTATTCGATCTCGGCAATTCCTCCTCAATATATTTCAGAAATCGATCGATCCAGAGAGAATCACTCTGTGTTGAATCACTAATCTGGAAAACAACCGCTTCGATCTCTCAATCGATCTTCAATTCTGATTTTCAGTCGAAAAATTGCAATTTCAATTACGAAAATCGCAATTTCGCGATTTCGATTTTTCGATTTTCATCGCATCGATCTCCTTCTTCGATCTCTTCTCATCGATAATCAGTTCCTTAATCGCAATTATTGATTTCGATTGAGAACAATTTCATCACATTGATTGAGCAGTTTCAGTTTCTTCAGCGCTTTTGATTTTATGATTTTCAGAAATATCTATAAGTTTCTTCGATCGATTGCGTGATATAAAGGTCATACGAATCGGTAGACTTTGTACAATGTTAATTATCGCAGATTGATGTGATCGATCCATGAGAATTGATGAATAAATCAGAAGAGAGAATGTTCGAATAAGAAAGGAGAGAATACGAGATATTTGGGAGCAAAGCTGCTCTTCAGCGATTTTTTCTATTATAATTGCTCAAATGTAATTACAAAGTAATAGTCCTATTTATAGGAAATTAAACCCACTAATAATATCCTACTAATAACAAAATATCTAATTAATCCAAAAATCTAATATCCAACTAACTAATCACTATATATGTGGTATATACTTGGTGTATCTCAACACTTTAGTTAACAGGCATAGGAAGTCAAATTGAATTGTTATGAAAATTCCATGATTGAGAAGTTTATTTTCTTCCGGGGTAAGTTCACCTTCTTTCGTGCACTTCTGCTAGTAACCGGAAAGAAAAGAAAGAAGAGTTTGAAAGTAGCCTCTTTTGCGAATATGTTTCAGGTATGACGAAGGAAATGAAAAGTGTTTATTTTTCAATTACATTTTAAATGGTGGCCAAACATTGTAATTAAGGCTCAAACGGACTGGCCCATGCCATTTTCACTAGAATATGACCATACGTCCAAACAAAAGATTACGAAAAAACAAAGAATAAACAGACATTTCAAGTGGTATTCAAACTCTTGCCATTATGGGGCTCATCTCTGCTTAGCTTGAAATCATCTTTCAAGCGGACTATTAATGCTCTTACATGTTACTACAAGGCTATTTTTGTCGAATTAAATATCAAATAATGCAAGCAAAAGCAATATTTGGCCGAGTATAACTAACTACTCCTCTATCCCAAAGAAAGAGGAAGATCAACGAAAATATATCCTTATTCTGTCTAACAAAAAAGGAAGAACGAAACACTAACAAACAGAGAAAAATCACTGTACGCTTTTGAACAGTCGTGCAGCTCAGAACAAATGAGATTCTTACTTGCTTCTCAGTGCCTGATTAATAACATAAGAGTTTTTTCCTATTTGTTCAGTAATATCTCAATTTTTTATCGGAGTTAACTAAGGCTGGGCAACGGGGATCGACCCCGCCCGACACTCGCCTGCATCCAGATTCGATACCAGACGGCCGAGAGAAAAAATCGACCCCGACATCGACTCACCCCGCCCCTGCCCCGACCTCTTCCCAGTTACCCCCGACCCCTTCTAGCCGTTGCACAACGGCTTTGCCCAATTTGACCGTTGTGCAACGGTCAAATCCCCCTCCCCCCACCCCATAATATTTATTTTTAACTATTAAGTTATTATATTTACACTTTAACCCAATTTTTTCAACTATAAATACTTCATTTTCTCTTCATTCTTTCTCACAAATCTCCCTACAATTACAATCTCTCTAATAATCTCTTAATCTATCTCTCATTCTCTCTACATTGTCTACTAAGTATTCAATTTATTTATTCATTTGGGACTGAAGTTGGCAACTAGCTTGAGGATCATCCATCGAGCAAAATTTCAATTTTCAACCTCTCGATTACACGTCCACATTACGTCGGCGTTTGGTACATTCGTTCCTTCATTAAATTATTATTGTTTCTTCATTTTATTTAGCGCACTTAATTAAATTTCATTATCTTTAATTATTTATTTGCATAATTATAATGGAAGGTAACAAGGACAAGGGTACTTCTACTAGTAGGGGTAACAAGGGCAGGGATACTTCTTCTAGTCATCATATTCCTCCAGATCCTCATAGACAGGACGATTTCATTGATACTGAATTATTTCCTGAAGTACCATTAGATTTAGATGACACACCCACTAGTGCACCTCAAACTGCACCGCCTCCTATTCCCCCTAGTATGAGACGAGACCTCCTCAACGAAAAGTAAAATCAGATGTATGGTATTTTTTTGATATGGACGTAGAAAATGAAGTAGTTAGATGTCAAATTTGTGAAAATATTTATAAATTTAAAACGGGAAAAGGTCAGGGTGGGACGGAAAGTTTATTGGAACATGTACAAAACATTCACAAAGCTAGGTGGGATGAATACGATGCTAGAAAGTCGGGTGCGTCAATGCGCTCTGGGTAGAACTTAGAAGTAGATTATAAATGGTGTATGCAAAAACATATTTTCAGTTTGCGATTATTATGTTAGATAACACTTCTTCTAATAACTTTATGTAACACTTCTTCTAATAACTTTATGTTAGATAACGCTTCTTCTTATAACTTTATGTAGTTCTATAACTATTCAGAGACTGGATTCGTACGGAGCGTAGGAGGCGCAACCAATCAGAGATCAACGAAGAAGAAGACTACAACTACAACGAAATCTTATTCGACGGATGTGCAAGCGATGTCGATCAATTTGACCAAGATGTACCAATTTCAACTGAAGAACCACAAGAAATTATAAAGAAACTACAAAATTTGTTTCTTAAAATGTAATTCTTTTAATTATAATTTTACTATGTTATTTATTTGCAATTTTCAATATCACGAAGTTGCAATTTTGAAATTGTATTACAAAAAGAAAATCATACTTCTAGTTGAATAATATAAGAGGCACAAAAACAACCTTGGAATCTTTTTATTAAACTATCTTGTTGTGTGTGTGTGTTATTTATTTATTTAATTTAAAGTCAAATAAAAAATGACCCCACTCGACCCCACCCCGACTTCTTCGATCGGGGCGGCAAAGCACTCGCCAGCCGACCGCCTCTACCCCACCCGCGGTCCCGACCCGCTACTCACCTGGCCCCACAGCCATAGAGTTAACTATCACAAATCAAAATCTCAAAAGTCAAAAGACAAATTTAGAGAACAAGAAAAAGGTTGACAAAGACGATGGATGATGAATTGTTAAGCAATCTTTCAGCACCAATAAAAAATTATATTCTTCCAAAGTAGCTCTACACTAAAAGGAAACTGAAGAGCAGAAAAAAAAGATAAAATTGTAAGAATGGAATAAACTCCCTTGGGGATTTCATTAATTAATTCACAATATATATAGTTGTACAAAGGTGATTCTTAATACATTAAGAATCCTAAGTTACCTTAAATACATAATAATAATTACAATATATACTATGAATATTCGGAGAATATTTGCTAATACTTCCTCTCAGTCGGAGCGGAAGGAGGTCGAATGCTAAGACTGGATCTGAAATCTATGAATAACTGTCTGGGTATCCCCTTTGTAAAGATATCTGCATACTGATATGAGGAAGGTACATGCAGTACTTTAACCTGACCAAAAGCTATCTTCTATCGTACAAAGTGGATATTCATCTCAATATGTTTGATCCGCTGATGTTGGACCAGATTGTGAGACATATAAATGACAAATATGTTATCACAGTAGACTATAGACGTTTTACGCAGTGGACACTGGAGCTCCAAAATAAGATTTCGGAGCCAACAGACATCAACAACTACATTAGCAACGTCTTTATACTCTGCTTCAGCACTCATGCGGGATAAAGTGGCTTGCCGCTTGGCAGACTAGGAAATGAGATTATCCCTAGAAATACACAATAGCCGGAAGTAAAGCTGTCACGACCCCAACCCGGGCCCGTGACTGGTGCCTTACCCCGGGCACCCTAGTGATACAACATCAGAGTAATCAGCGGAATATAAAACAAGACATGAAATAATATGAAGTGAGAAACAGTTTAACTGAGAAAAATTGCCCTTCGGCATATATATAATAAACTTGAACCCGAACAGTTACATCCCTTTTACAAACTCTGCCCACAACAGTACTACAGACCTCTAAGAATGATATAACAACAATGGCGGGACAGGGCCCCGCCATACCCCTGAATGTAAGTACCTACAACGACAGGGGACTATACCACCGATAAGCCTCGGGAGAAACGGAGCTTCCCAAACGCCGAATCAGTGACTCCATGAGCGAGGATCAACGATCGGTGTACTCTACCGCAGATGAACGCAGCTTCAAGGAGGTCGCACAACAGTACCAAGTATGTGAAATCAAAATACGGTAAATGAAATTATAGTAGTCTATATAAAGCGTGAGACATGTATGATAACCAAACTACGATTCACAATAAATAGCCATGTCAAGTCGTGACTCACGCCTCAAGGTCATCACTCAAATATAACTATGGGTCTCACGCCACAACATCAATCATGCGCCGTGGAATACCTTCCTCACCGCCAGCCTATGATATAAAAGCACCAAGGAATACACATGAACACCGTGTCCCACTGTCATAATAAAACCGTGACGGTAAGTGCGAAGGCATAGCGACTACTAAAACCCACGCACCAACAATGCCATAAATCAGATCACGAGGTCTTTCTAGACCGCGCCATATGATCGAAACGCCACTCGCCTCGGTATCAATGCGCGTCAAATCCTGGAACTTCCCGACTCGCATAGGCCACACATAAGCCCGCATGAGGTATTCCGATCGAGGGTAGCTACTCCCGCATCGCCCCGACTCGTAGTCCGCATGGCCACATAGACCGCATGACCATATAGACCGCACACTAACCTGGAACTCTTGTAGCTCCGCATAGGTCCCCTGGACCCGCATGAGGTATCTCGAATCATAGTCACACAGACCGCCTGAGGTATACCCGCGTCGGAGGCGCAACCCCGTATAACATGTCAAGAGGTGAGTGGTACAATACTATCATAACGGCTTATCGTTAAACAACATAAGCACAACAAGGGAAACCCCCTTACACAAACATCACAAGATACTAACACACGTAACATCCTAACGTGTTTACTTATCAAACCAACAAGAAGGTATTACAAGGCTATCACAAACCAATATAGTCAAGTTATTCACACAAGGTACTTTTTATTTCATGTCCACAAGTTTGGGTTTTTATCCCCAAAGTACCTCATACATTATCTCTTTAAAAAGATCCCGTTTCTTTCGCAAGAGTCACACGATACCCGTAGTATTAAAAATAGAGTGACTATCTTTTTAAGTAAACCAAAACCCTTCCCTTTGTAAAATCAAGTAACAACATTCTTTTCCAAACGTTCAAGTTTGCCTAATTTCAAATGCTCAAGTTTCTCATTTTCGAAAGGTTTCGTAGTTCATAGTCTTAATCACTTAATAATATAATTCTCTTTTAAAACAATTTGAGAAACATATGCCTTATGTGTGAGTAGGTTATTCTTGTTCATAACAATCTTATTAAAGCAGCCATGATCTAGGAAATGTAATATCCTTTTGTCTCATCTTAGCTTCTATGCAGATGGAGGTTTCTACTGGTTTTAATAATACTTAATTAGTCAATACATTTCCCTTTATTAGCGCTGCAGTGGTTCGTTCGATACTTATTCTTATTTCCGAAATCAGTAAAACATTATTCCTTTTAGTACTCATTACTCACGAATGAGGTTTCACACTTTTTAACAAAATTCATTTTAATTCAATTAAGTCAAGTCTCTTATCTTTTAAGATCAATAAACCATTCTTTTTATCTCTCTTAAGTCGTTATACTTAACTTCCCATAAAGCTAGTATAACTCTTAAGCTTTTAAAACCAAGTATTACTCTTCTTTCAAAAAGGTTTCTTAATTCTTTTGAAATACTTCAAGATTCTTATTATTTAGACTCAAGTCAAAAGACATCGCAGTAAAACCACGTTCAGTTAACACACGTACGTCTACCGTACTATATATATTCTTTTAAAATATCATGCTCAAGAGGATAGGAAGAATCACATACCTCGCGACGATTATCGACAAATAGCAAAACGCTCCACCGCTATAACCCGGCTAGCCTTGTCCACCTTTCAAGTAGAACATGCTACTCGCAGAACTTTCAACCTATAAAGGCCATATACGTCTATCAACGTCTAGACTACTCTGTAGAATATTCTAAGCAGAGGGTTCGCTATTCTATGGAAAACTGGGCAGCACTTCCTACAGTTAAACTACACAAGTCTCATCAGAAATACAGTCCTATGTAAGTACAGTTCAATCTTCTTCTTTAAAATTCTTCTGATGTTATTTCAATTCAATTCTCTTCTCTTATACCATCCTTCTATATATCTTATACTCATTTCTATACTACCACAGTATGTAATTTCCAATTACAATAGAAGGACAAGAGTATTTACCTTGATAAGCCCAAAATTATCCAAGTTTAAATGTCGACCCTGAGCAACGTTTAGCTCCTACTCTGGGTGCTCCTACCCGCTCCAAACAACCCTTAGAAGTTCTACGCAACTTCTTCTTAATACTTCAACCAATTATGAAGATTTTCCTTAGGGTTTCGTTTTTTTGACTTGTTACACCCCGTATTTCCAGAGTATGTACGTAAGGACGTACGTAGAAAATTTGAACTTGAGAATTAGGCTTGGCCGAATTAACTT
This sequence comes from Przewalskia tangutica, assembly GCA_029844215.1. Classification (NCBI taxonomy): domain Eukaryota; kingdom Viridiplantae; phylum Streptophyta; class Magnoliopsida; order Solanales; family Solanaceae; genus Przewalskia; species Przewalskia tangutica. The sequence continues at coordinate 110,148,447 of CM056721.1, forward strand.
TGTTCACAACACCCGGTTAGAGTCGGTTTTCGACGAAACGTTTTCACAGCTTTCGTAGGGGAATTTCCGGCTATGTCATTTTTAATTTTTGCGGATTTTTCCGAGAGATGAAACATTTTGGACCAACAAGAGGGCGACACTTGTCACCCTCTCATTGGAACACCTTGGGCAGTAAGGGGTTGCCGAATGGCCATTGTTTGGTCGAGGGTTGGTAGGATATTTTGGTGGTAGATGGATAAGGTGCACTTGGCAAGATCTCGCCCTACACTTGCCTTGCACTTGGCAAGATCTTGGCCATTGGTTGGCCTTCACTGACGTATAAATACCCACCCCTTTGAAGACTTATTCATCCACAAAATTGCCTAAGTCTTGAAAGCTTCTTCCTTCCCCCTTAGTGTAGTGTCTTGGCCGAGAGCCCTCTCCCCTCGCCGAGAGTTCCCCAGTGGGGTAGGCCGAGGGTATACACCCCCTCCTGGGTGCTAGCCGTGGGGTACCCCCCCTAGCCTAGTTGTTTTCGTATAATACCCCCCCTCTTGGTAGAAATACTCTCAAAAGTATTGTTATAATGCCCAAATTACCTTAGCCGTATACCTTGTAGTATTCTAAGGTTATACTTATACGAAAAGCCCAGAAATACTATTATACTTCCTTCACCACAAAACAGAAAACCCTAAGGAAAATCTCCATAGTTAGTTGGAGTATTAAGTAGAAGTTGGTTAGAACTTCTAAGGGTTGTTTGGAGCGGCCTGAGCGCACGGAGTAGAGCTAAACCTTGCTCAGGATCGACATTTAAACTCGGATAATTATGGGCTTATCGAGGTAAATATCTTGTCCCCCTATTGTAATTGGAAATTACATGTTGCTAGATTATATAGTTGAAGTATACTATATATAGTACTGAACGTTGTTATCGGCAATGTCTTTGACTTAAGCCTGAATAATAAGAAACCTTTTCGAAAGAAGAGTAATCGAATCAGATTTACATGGTGATCAGACATTACAGAGACTTGTGTAGCTTTTACGTGAGGTAGAATTTTGCACGTCCGGATTAACGTATAACCCCTTGGTTGGCTTGGTAGCGGCCCGATAGAGAGAGATTTACGCTGCGGGGAAGGTCGCCGAATTTTCGTAGAATGTTCTACGGGGATCTAAATGTTAATGAGCGCCTTGTGGCCTTATAGGTTGAAGTACTACGTGTGGCGCGATCTACTTGGCAAAGGAGTAGCGACGGCTGAGGTACTTGAGCGTTTGCTATTAGTCGATACTCGTCGCGAGGTATGTGAACCTCTTCCTATCTCTTCTAGCATGATATGTGTGAACTATGTAGTGCCAGAGACGATACGTGCTAAATGTATTTGATTGGTTTAAAACATAAAGTGTTATAACGGCTTTATGGGAAGTTGGTTATAACAACTTTATGTTGGTAAGAAAATACTTGTGGTTTGTAGAAGGTAATCGATTTGAACTATAAGCGGCTTGTTATGTGTTAATAAAGAACTTGAAGTATTTCAAAAGATTTTGAATCATTTCGAAAGTTAAGTAATACTTGGTTTTTGAAAACTTAAGAGTTATACTAGCTTTATGGGAAGTTAGGTAATAACGCTTAAGAATGTTTCATCGATTCGGGAATCGAATGTATCGACAAACCATCGCAACGTTAATAAAAGGAAATGTTTTAATAGATTAAGTATTATTAAAACCAGAGAAACTTCCATCCGCATGAAGCTAAGATGAGACAAAATGATATTTCCTAGATCATGGCTGCTGTAATAAGATTTTTATAAACAAGAATATCCTACTCACATATAAGACTTATGTTCTCAGATTGTTTAATGGAGAATTATATTCTTAAATGAATAAGACTATGAACTACTAAACCTTTCTAAAAGGCAAACTTGAACATTGGAAACTAGGCAAACTTGAACATTGGAAATTAGGCAAACTTGAACATTGGAATAGAATGTGGCTACTTGATTTTATAAAGAGAAGTAATTGATTTACTCTAAAAAGATAATCACTCTATTTTTCATATACTACAGGTATTGTGTGGTTTTTGTGAAGTAACGTATCTTTTAAAGATTTAATGTATGAAGTACTTTGGGGATAGGTACCCGAACTTGTTAGTAGAAAGTACCTTGTGTGAATAACTTGATTGTATTGGTTTGTGATAGCCTTGTAATACTTTCTTGTTGATTTGATAAGTAAGCATGTTAGGATGCTACGTGTATTAGTATCTTGTGATTATTGTGTAAGGGGTCACTTTGTCAGGCTTACGTTGTCAAACGTTAAGCCCAGATCGTTATTGTATCACATACCCTCGACTTATTATACCGAGGGCTTGCCACCCTCGATGCGGTCTATACGGCTATGCGATCCTTGTGACTACGCGAGCGCGGTAGCTCCAGGATTGATCATTCCGGTGTTTAGCCCGACGCGGGATTCCTATGCGGTCTGGCTGAGACTACGCGGTCTTTTGAGACTATGCGTCGCGGAGCCTAGGAGGATACCGAGGGTTAGCGCTTCGACGCGGGTATACCTCAGCGGTGCGGGACCATGATTCGAGGAATACCTCACGCGGTCCGTGGGTGACCTATGCGAGTCGCGAGAGTTCCGTGGATAGACGCGGACATTGATATTGCGGGCGAGTGGCCGCCTTCGATTACGTGCGTGCCTCAGAAAGACCTCGGATACGCTTTGGTATTTTTGGTCGTGGGTCTTAGTAGTCGCCATGCCTTCGCATTTGCCCCGCACGGTTTTATTGTGATAACTTTGGCGTGAGTCCCCGACTTGACACGATCGCTATTTATTGTGAATCGTAGTTTGGTTATCATACATGTCTCCTACTTTATATAGACTACTATGATTTCATTTACGATTTATTTTCGCCACATACTTGGTACTGTTATCGACCTCCTGGGCCGCTCACGCCGCAGTAAAGGTACACCGCCGTTGATCCTCGCCTTAGGTCATGCTCATTGGGAAAGCTCCGCTTTCTCCGAGGCTTATCTTCGTATACCGTCGTTGTAGGTATTTACATTCGTGGTATGGCGGCCCCGTCCCGCCATTGTTGTCGTATCATTTCTTAGGTCCGTAGAAATCGCTAGGCGTGGTTGTAAAAAGGATTAAACTGCTCATTTGTAGGAGTTGTTATTTATATATATGCCGAAAGACAAGTTTTCCTCGACATCGCTTTGTACTTCATTTGTTTCATGTATGTGTTTTATATTCCGCCGACACTGATGTTGTATCACTAGGGTGCCCGGTAAGGCACCACCACGCCCGCATTCGGTCGTGACAAAAGTGGTATCGAGCGCTTAATCCTCGGAAAGTGTCTACGCATCGATCCAGCAGTTCGATTATCGCGCAGGTGCACCACACCAATAATCGTGAGGCTATAGGATATTTAGGATTGGTTTCTATTTCTTCTCACTCGAGATCGCCCTAGAGCCGTGTTGTAAGTTGGACCTCTAACGTATTTCTTTCCCTTACCGCTATGCCTCCGCTGCAGGGCAACCCGCCCAGAGGCAAGGCAAATGGCGGAGCCGCGAGCAGTACATGCAGGGTTACGCGGGCACAGTGCCCAATTATCACCTTGGGTGGTGCTTCATTCGGGAGTTCTGCGACGCCACTAGCCCCAAAGAGAGTTTAGCACGGCGCAGCAGCTCATCGCGCCATGATATTTGAACCTTCGCCCACGACCGAACAGAGAATATAGATTTCGCGAGGCGACCGCATTAACTATGGATTTGACTACCGAGAGTATACCGATGTATCGCGAGTCTTGATGAATATCAACGAGAAGGTTGTGCAAAAGTAAGTTCTTCGATTAGGCTCGAGCATGGCACGTACGGGCTTATGCGCAGCAGCCGAGAAACGTAGATCGACGCGTTAACGGCGAGCAGGCAGGCGAGCAGAAGCGTCCTTTGGTAACTTTTGAGGCGTAGTCGCCACCAAAGATTAGATTATGCGATCCACCGCGGCAGAAAGGTCCTCCGCTGTGGTTCGTGACGCTCGTATGCAGGAGTTGGTCGAGCTCCGAGCTTCCGCTCACGCCACACGGGCGTTCCAAATGATCCGATTCGCTTTTTCTCGTTGTTCACAGATGTGGCGGCGCCATCTCGTGGAATGTCGTCTTTAGTTGGTACTTGTCACTATGACCGCCGTGGTCCGATGTCGAAAGAGTGTCCTCGCGGGAGGACTTAGCCTTCAGATCGGTGGGTAGTTCGTCATCTTCCTTAGCTGCGCCCTACGGGGCAGGTGTGATTAGAACGACTAAGGGGAGTAAAGCAGTAGATTCAGGTATATCTTTAACCCTCTAGGGTTTAGTATGTGTGATAAGGTGAGTATACCTTAAGTGTTATATTCTGATAGCATTATGTAAATGGTGATTAGAAATCTTGGTTAGTTAACCAAGTAAGATTTGGGGGATAGAGAAAGTGTGAGCCTTAGAGTGTTATACGTAGAGACCTTAGAGGTAAGGCCATCTCGAGTAAAAGATGTATTGTTTATGTTTGACCCTTATAGGAGTGCATAGTGCACGTGAGTTATGTTTGTGGGATTAGTCCCTGAGTAGTGTGGAATGAAAGAGGGTAGTTGAGCTAAGAAGACCGCTAGGTTTTCGTAACGTGATTAGTGAGAGTTTTCCTTCAGGGAGCTAGTGTTTTGCGCGTTGCCGGGTCGGGTTGAGGCCACGTTGCGGGTCAACCCGCGGCATGTTTGGTGGTGGGTCGGGTGGTGGTCCCGCCTTGTGGTAGGTCACGAGGGTGTTAGGCCCGAGTTTAGTTAACCAACGACGATTTCACGGACGATTCGACCAAAGTTGGGCCGGCGAGGTCACCGCCTTGTCTTTCAGCAAAGACCGCTTACTCGGCAGAGGTTGCGAGATGATATATCGTAAAGGTTGTAAGGTTGCACGAGGTGCCTACCTTCACCTTATGTCGCATGTGGAGCCTGTGTTGCGCCGCTTTTCTCGGGGTTTTACCGTGCAAGGTTAGGAACTCAAGTAAGTCTCGATCACATTCGCCTCGCCGTTGTTCGATTTCGTGGATAGTTGCGAATTGTTGTCTCCGTTGAAGGAGTGTTTAAGCTACCATTTCAGTGTTCGGATGTCGCCTTATGAAGCCTTGTAGGGGCGGATGTGTGAGTCGCCGGTCGATTGGTTCGATGTTGGCAGGATTCAGATAGTTGGTTCAGGCTTGTTCCAGCAGACTGTGGATAGAGTAAAGCTTGTCTAAGAGGTTCGCAAACGCAGAAATCGTGCGATAATCGGCGACGACGCCAGAGTTCAGCCGACGGTCGGTCTTCTTGAAAGTACCACCCCGGGTCATGTGACGAGTTTTGGAATACAGAGGGAACTTAGCCCGAGTTACTTTGGGCCTTTGAGTTCATGTGAAGAATAGGCCAGGTTGCCTATATGTTAGCATTTGCCGTCCGACTTAGGAGGCAGTGCGTCCAGTCTTTCGTGTTATGTTCGAGAAGGAAATCGGAGATCCATCCAGAGTATTCCCAGCTAATGATGACCAAGTTGAAGATGATAACCCCGAGTTTTGGATACTGAAGCAGTATCAGAAATGTGGTAAGAGTTCGAATGTACGACAGCTTCAGTGATCGACGCGTTGCACCATTTGTTGGGTCGCTTGAGAAGGTTAATGCCTCAGGCAAAGTGACAAAAGTGGTATCATTTTGGTGATGTTAGAGGTGTTTCCTCGTGGACTTGGATGTAAGCATTTTGCGCAGTTGTTTCGGTGGCCATGTGTGACAGGTTTGTCCTCGTAAGTATAGTAGTGAAGACTATACTGGCGCGCGTTTGTTTTGAGACTTAGAAGGAACATTCGGGACGAATGTTTCTAAGGAGGGGAGAATGTTACACCCCGTATTTCCAGAGTATGCGTGGGGCGTGCGTAGAAAATTTGAACTTGAGAATTAGGCTTGGCGAATTAACTTTGTTCACAACACGGTTAGAGTCGGTTTTCGACCAAACGTTTTCCACGACTTTCGTAGGGAATTTTGGCTATGTCATTTTTAATTTTGCGGATTTTTCAGAGAGACGAAACATTTTGGATCAACAAGAGGGCTACACTTGTCACCCTCTCATTGGAACCTTAGGCGGTAAGGGGTTGGCGAATGGCCATTGTTTGTCGAGGGTTGGTAGGATATTTTGGTGGTAGATGGATAAGGTGCACTTGGCAAGATCTTGGCCCTACACTTGCCTTGCACTTGGCAAGATCTTGGCCATTGGTTGGCCTTCACTGACGTATAAATACCCACCTTTGAAGACTAATTCATCCACAAAATTGCCTAAGTCTTGAAAGCTTCTTCCTCCCCTTAGTGTAGTGTCTTGGCCGAGAGCCTCTCCCCCTGGCCGAGTTCCCCTCAGTGGGGTAGGGCATACACCCTCCTGGGGTACCCCCAGCCTAGTTGTTTTCAGATAATACCCCCTCTCGTAGAAATACTCTCAAAGTATTGTTATAATGCCCAAATTACCTTAGCCGTATACCTTGTAGTATTCTAAGGTTATACTTATACGAAAAGCCCAGAAATACTATTATACTTCCCTTCAGTCACAAAACAGAAACCCTAAGGAAAATCTCCATAGTTAGTTGGAGTAATAAGTAGAAGTTGGTTAGAACTTCTAAGGGTTGTTTGGAGCGGGTCAGAGCGCACGGAGTAGGAGCTAAACCTTGCTCAGGATCGACATTTAAACTCGGATAATTATGGGCTTATCGAGGTAAATATCTTGTCCCCCTATTGTAATTGGAAATTACATGTTGTTAGATTATATAGTTGAAGTATACTATATATAGTCAACGTTGTTATCGGCAATGTCTTTTGACTTAAGCTGAATAATAAGAAACCTTTTGAAAGAAGAGTACCGAATCAGTATTTACATGGGGTATTACTGAGAGACTTGTGTAGCTTTTACGTGAAGTAGAATTGTGCACGTTCGGATTAAACGTATAACCCCCCCTGGTTGGCTTGGTAGCCGGCCCCGATAGAGGAGGAGATTTACGCTGTTGCGGGGGGAGGTGCTGCCGAATTTTCTGTAGAATGTTCTACGAAGGGATCTAAATGTTAATGAGCGCCTTGTGGCCTTATAGGTTGAAGTACTACGTGTGGCGCGATCTACTTGGCTTAAAGGAGTAGCCGACGGCTTGAGGTACTTGGAGCGTTTTGCTATTAGTCGATACTCGTCGCGAGGTATGTGAACCTCTTCCTATCTCTTCTAGCATGATATGTGTGAACTATGTAGTACGGTAGACGTACATGTGCTAAATGTATTTGATTGGTTTAAAACATAAAGTGTTATAACGGCTTTATGGGAAGTTGGTTATAACAGCTTTATGTTGGTAAGAAAATACTTGTGGTTTTTAGAAGGTAACTGATTTGAACTATAACTGGCTTGTTATGTGTTAATAAAGAACTTGAAGTATTTCAAAAGATTTTTGAATCATTTCGAAAGAAGAAGTAATACTTGGTTTTTGAAAACTTAAGAGTTATACTAGCTTTATGGGAAGTTAGGTAATAACGGCTTAAGAATGTTTCTTGATTCGGAATCGTAATGTGTATCGACAAACCACTGCAGCGTTAATAAAAGGAGATGTTTTAATAGATTAAGTATTATTAAAACCAGTAGAAACTTCCATCTGCATAGAAGCTAAGATGAGACAAAATGATATTTCCTAGATCATGGCTGCTGTAATAAGATTTTTATAAACAAGAATATCCTACTCACATATAAGGCTTATGTTCTCAGATTGTTTAAAGGAGAATTATATTCTTAAATGAATAAGACTATGAACTACGAAACCTTTCTAAAAAGGCAAACTTGAACATTGGAAACTAGGCAAACTTGAACATTGGAAATTAGGCAAACTTGAACATTGGAATAGAATGTGGCTACTTGATTTTATAAAGAGAAGTAATTGATTTACTCTAAAAAGATAATCACTCTATTTTTCATATACTACAGGTATTGTGTGGTTTTTGTGAAGTAACGTATCTTTTAAAGATTTAATGTATGAAGTACTTTGGGGATAGGTACCCGAACTTGTTAGTAGAAAGTACCTTGTGTGAATAACTTGATTGTATTGGTTTGTGATAGCCTTGTAATACTTTCTTGTTGATTTGATAAGTAAGCATGTTAGGATGCTACGTGTATTAGTATCTTGTGATTATTGTGTGCGGGTCACTCTTGTTGTGCTTACGTTGTCAAGCGTTAAGCCCGATCGTTATTGTATCACATACCCTCGACTTATTATACCGAGGGCTTGCCACCGACGATGCGGTCTATACGGCTATGCGATCCTTGTGACTACGCGTCGCGGTAGCTCCGAGATTGATCATTCCGGGTGTTTAGCCCGACGCGGATTCCTATGCGGTCCGTTGAGACTATGCGGTCTTTTGAGACTATGCGGTGCGGAGCCTAGCGGATACCGAGGGTTAGCCGCCCGACGCGTGGTATACCTCGGTGATGCAGGACCATGATTCGAGGAATACCTCACGCGGTGCGCGGGTGACCTACGCGAGTGCGAGAGTTCCAGGATAGACGCGCGACATTGATATTGCGGGCGTGGCCGCCGATTACGTGGTGCGGCCAGAAAGACCTCGGGATACGGTTTGTGGTATTTTTGATGCGTGGGTCTTAGTAGTCGGCTATGCCTTCATACTTGCCCCGTACAGTTTTATTGTGATAACTTTGAGGGCGTGAGTCCCTGACTTGACATGACTGTTTATTTATTGTGAACTGTAGTTTGGTTATCATACATGTCTCCTGCTTTATATAGACTACTATGATTTCATTTACTGATTTATTTCGTTTCACATACTGGTACTGTTATCGACCTCGCCCGAAGTGCGTTCATGCCGCAGGTAAAGGTACACCAGTCGTTGATCCTCGCTCTTAGGGTCACAGTTCAGCGCTTGGGAAAGCTCCGTTTCTCCGGAGGCTTATCTTGGTATAGTCCCCTGTCGTTGTAGGTATTTACATTCAGGGGTATGGCGGGGCCCTTTCCCGCCATTGTTGTCGTATCATTTCTTAGAGGTCTGTAGTACTGTTGTGGGCAGGGTTGTAAAAAGGATTAAACTGTTCATTTGTAGGAGTTGTTATTTATATATATGCCGAAAGGCAAGTTTTCCTCAGATTACTGTTTTGTACTTCATTTGTTTCTATGTGTTTTATATTCATTGATTACTCGATGTTGTATCACCAGGGTGCCGGGGTAAGGCACCATCACGCCAGATTCGTCGTGACATGACCAAGGAAGTATAGTAGTATTTCGGCTTTTAATATAGGGTAACCTTGGAATACTACAAGGTATTTGGGCAAGGTATTTTGGAATAAGTAACAATACTTGGAGAGTATTTTTCTACCAAGGGGATATTTCACGAGAACAACTCAAGAGGGAGTGGTTTGTATTTCGGCTAGCACCATTAGGAAGGGGGTATTTCTCGCCAAGGGCCTTACCGAGGAGGAGGCTTGACGAAGCTATAGAGAGGGAAGGAGTTGTTGGGAGTTGGAAGTTGTGTTGTGGATGAAGAAGTCTTCAACTCAAGGGGGGTATTTATAGTGCCTTCAATGGCCAAGATTAAGGCAAGTGGAGGGCAAGTGGAGGGTGTGGATTTGCACAAGTGCACCCTAGCCATCTACTCCACAAATCACTCCAAACATTGACCCAAGTTTTAGGCCACAAAACATGCCAAGAACGTGCTCACCAATCGGCCACATGACCGCCCACTTGAGGGTGACAAGTGTCGCCCTCTCGTTGGTCCAAAATATTTCATCTCTCGGAAAAATCCGCAAAAATTATTAATGTCGCAACCGTAATTTTCCCCTCGCAAAGTTTGGAAAACGTTTCGTCGGAAAACAATCCTTTTCGGTAGTTGTGCACAAATTTCGTCCCTTGCCTAACTTAAGGCTTAAACTTTTGTACATACGTCCTCACGTACATACTCTGGAAATACGGGGTATAACAAAAGCGTCGTGTGTCCGGGCATTCTGCCCAATCATCATCTGTGTAAGAGAGCAATCTGGTCGGAGCAGAGGGTAAAAATGCAACCAATAGTCAAGTGTGCCCTTAATATATCTAATAATACGCTTAAGAGTAACAAAATGGGGCTTCCTCGGGGCATGCATAAACAGACACCTGTTGAACGACATATGCAATGTCGGGCCTCGTAAATGTGAGATACTGAAGGGCATCTGCATGACTCCAATAGAGAGTAGGATCAGACACGGGAGCACCATCAGCAACACTGATCTTGGATTTCAAATCGACCGGAGTGGGCATTGCTTTGCAATTCGACATCTTAGCCCTGTACACTATTTCATCTGCATACTTATGATGATGCATGAACATATTGTCTGTAGATCTAGTCACTGATATACCCAAGAAGTAACTCATCTTGCCCAAATCAGTCATGATAAATTCAGTTTTGAGTAGAGCAATGATTTCATTTTTCAATTTGTAGGATGAGGCAGTGAAAACAATGTCATCCACATATAATAGTAAGTAAGCAGTTCCACTACCGTGATGAAAATGAAAAGAGAGTTATCACGCCTACTACACATAAACCCAAATCGTCAAAATATACCTGGCAAATCGGTCATACCAAGCTCGGGGTGCCTGTTTCAAGTCATAGAGTGACTTTCTGAGACGACATACATACTGAGGGACTGCAGGATGAACAAAACCAGGTGGCTGATGCATATACACCGTTTCTTTTAAATCCCCATAAAGAAATGCGTTTTTGACATCAAGCTGATGAATAGGCCACTGTTTCCCCATAACAATATTAAGAACAGTACGAATCGTAGTCGGTTTAACAACTGGACTAAATGTCTCACCACAATCAATTCCCTCATACTGATTAGTACAATTTTCCACAAGTCTCGTCTTATACCGCTTCAAGTCACCACTATCCCTGAATTTGTGATGAAATAACCACATGCATCGGATTACATTCACCCAATTCGGTCTAGGTACCAAATCCCAAGTATGCTGCTTGGTTAAATAATTGAATTCCTCACATAAGGTCGCATTCCAATTGGGGTCCAGTTTGGCTAATTTTGATTTTTTGGGAATGAGTGATATTGTTTGAGTAGCCAGATTATAGTGGCCTTGGGTTTGAAAATCTCGTGCTTTGCATGGGTTTCCATTGAATGGGTAGGTGGGGTGCGGTGTCCGCGAACATGGGTTTCTGATTTTGAGTGGGTTCCAGTTCGGGATTGGTCTGCGACGATGGGATCTGGTCTGGGTTGCGGATGTCTGGTTTGTGTGGTTATTTGACGGAGGTGAGTCGAGTAGAGATGTGGGTGACAGAGTATCGGTCAGTGGCGTATCAGGGGCTGGGTGACCTGACGGAGAACTGGAGACTAGTTGGTGGTCGGAGTGGACATGTCGATGACCACTAGACACAGGAGACAACAATGGGAAGGGTTGTGATGGAGTGTCGATGGCGGCGTCGGGAAATTATGCTGGAGGTGTCGTCGGGGTAGATGAAAGAACAGTAGTGTTACGGTGGTACAGGGTACGCACGAGTGGTGAAATGTCTGACTCATTGAAAAACGTATAATTTGTGTTTTGGAATTTCTAGATATTGGAAAACAGGAAGATAACCTCGTTGAATGTAACGTGATGAGAGACAATGATTTTACGAGAGGATAAGTCGTAACACAGATAACCCCTATGATTAGACAGAAACCCAACAAAGACACATGGTGTAGTTCGGGGAGCAAATTTATGAGAAGTGGTGGAGGCAAGATTGGGTAGCACAGACATCCGAAAATTCGTAGTTGGTCATAGGATGGAATCCTACGGTATAGAATTTCGGTGGCGGTCTTATTTTGTAGAGTGCTAGTGGGTAAAATATTAAGAACGTATTTTACCATTTTAACAGCATAGACCCAGAAAAAGGTGGTAGTGTTACACCCCGTAAATTCAAGAGAATAAGATAAGAACGTACGAAAGGAAGTAATGTTTGAAATTTGGAAAGATAAGTTGGCAAATGTTGTAGGCAGATTTTCAGTCAACTTTGAAGCGGTATATCTCCTAGTTTGTTAAGAGTTTTTAGGTGTTTCAAAAGCCTAGTATGAATTTCGTTGAGTTTAGTTTCCAACGCAACAAACCGCTCGTCGATAGGACATCGGGGTGGAAAGTTATGGACGTTAGAAGTTCGGTTGACGAAGAGGAAAGAAAAACTTCAGTCAGGCACCTTCTTAAATATGATTGAAGATTTCATGTTATAGTAGTTAAGAAATGAGCATGTGGTATATATATTAAAGTTTGAAAAGATTTGGATCATGTCGACTTGTTGAAAACCAAAAATAGGCATGTTAGTCACTCATGTTGTAATCAATTCGGTTGTTAGCAAAAATCGTTACATGTTATAAATAGAAGGGTATATAATTGGTTATGACTTATATAACATGTTGGAATAACGAGTTGGATTGAAAGGATTTGAAAAAGATGATATGTGAGCATGTTGTAGCCAAGGAGTTGCCTTAAACTAATTGGATTATTTAATATGAATTGTGGGGCAAAATTTTACACGCCCGGTTAGGCGTGTAATCCCCTTTGTATTGCTGAATTGTTGGGCCTTAAATGTGGCGTTTGATTATTGAATTCGGGCCTTGAAAAATGTGGAAAAGTGCGTAGAAACAAAGGAAGTACTGTCCAATTTTCCGTAGAATAAGGGACTTTACAATTAGAATATTATATATTGAAGCTAGAAGCTAATAGACGTATTATGGTCATTATAGGTTGACATACTACAGAAGGCATATTGGACTTGGCAAGTGGATTAAGCCGGAGAGGTATGTGGAAACTTTCTTATCTCTTGAGCATGAGTAGTTATAAATATATAAGTACGGCAGACGTACGTGATTTAAATGAAGTCAGTTCATTTGATATACTTGACTTGTTTTAAAAATGTCTCAGTTGGTTGAGTTAGAAAATTAATTGTTACACCCCGTAGTTCCAGAGTATGTATACGAGGACGTACGTTCGAGAATACGACATTTAAATTGGAAAGGAAGAAAGATGTGATTTTTCGACGGAAAGGTTTCCGGATTTTGTGAAGGAAAAATGTTCGTTAAAGGGAATTGGATTCCCAGATTTGGTATTCGGACTTTTTGGAATATTTAAGAATTATGGAATTTTATTTCCGGAATTGGTCACGTGGGGCCACGGGAGGAAATTTACGGTTTTGTGGGGCCCACTTTATTTTTGGATTTTTGGCTTTACGGATATTTTGGAAGATGAAATATTTTGGGCGAGTAGGGGCGACACGTGTCACCCCGTGTGGCCATGTTGGCGAATTGGAGAAGAAGGAAAAGTGGGGCGTTTTTAGGTGGACAAGTGGCCCATTTTGTGGTGGCCACTTGTCCCATTTTGTGGTGAACAAATGGTTGGCCAACTACCCACACATGTACCCAATCTTCACCATCCACTTGCCTAGATCTTGACCATTGTTTTCCTATAAATACCCCGTGTGCAAGACTTTATTTCATCCACATTAGAAAGTTTCAGGCAAAATTCCCTCCTCCCTTTGTGAGTTCTCGTCCAAACACCCCACCTTGAGTAGAATTCTTCAAGTATTGTTGTTATTCCAAATACTTTAGCCTAAATCCCTTGTGGTATTCCAAAGAAATCCCAACATAAGAGCAGGAAATACTACTTTATTCTAATAGTCGTAAACGAAACCACAGGAAAATCTTCATAGCTTAGATGAAGTGTTAAGAGGAGTTGGTTAGAAACTTCTAAGGGTTGCTTGGAGCGGGTTGGAGCGTAAGGATTTGGAGCTAAACGTTGCTCAGGATCGACTTATAATCTTGGATAATTTTGGGCTTATCGGTAATGATCTTTGTCCCTATTGTAATTGGATATTACATGTTGTAGTAATGTATAGTTGAGTATACTATATGTAGAATGAATATGGATAAGAATTGTGTATTTACATAGGATTTGTATTCTGATGGTAGTAGTATTATTGTGGAGTAGAATTGTACACGTCAGGTTAGGCGTGTAACCCCTGAGATTGTTGGTTTGGTAAAGGCCTCGTTAGAGAGGAGATTTATGTGGTTGCGGGAGATCTTGCGAATTTTCCGTGGAATAAGGAATCTTGTATCTAGAATTATTCCACGAAGAGATCTAGAGGTTGATAGACGTTTTGTGGCCTTTATAGGTTGAAGTACTACGAGTAGCGTATTCTACTTGAAGGGTGGAAAAGGCGAGCAAGGTTAGAGTACTTTGGAGCGTTTTTCTTATTGTCGATAATCGTCGCGAGGTATGTGAACCTCTTCCTATCCTTTCTAGCATGATATTTGTGAAATATATTTAGTGCGGTAGACGCAAGTGTGTTTAAAGGAAAGTGATTTTCCTTTTGTGCCCTTGACTTGATTCCAAAGTTAAGTGACTTGTTATGTAATATTAAGGACTTGAATTATGTTAAAATGTTGTAAAACCTCACTCATGAGTAATGGGTGTGTGGTCTTTTAAAGAGTAAAGTTATCTTGATTTCGAAAATAAGAATGGTTTTATCATTGGATTTAAAATGATAACTTGACTTATAAACAACTTGATTTCGGGAAAGGAGAAGTAACTTGATTTAAGGGTATAGGTTACTTGTTTTTAAAAGAGTAAGACCCTTGGGTTAAAAAGTATATTGCTACTTGACTTTAAAAAGGAAAAAGTGCCTTTGTTTTAAAGGAAGGTATGGTTTTGTCTTAAAAGGGTTTAAAAAAAAGGAAGGCACACTTTTGTCTTAAGATTGGTTTAAAAAGAAGGTATGGAAATTATTTTGGGTTTTACTTTGATGTCGTTTGACTTGAGTTTTAAATAATAAGAATCTTGAAGTATTTCAAAAGAGTTATGAATCATTTTTGAAAGAAAAGAAATACTTGGTTTTAAAAGCTTAAGTGTTATACTAGCTTTATGGGAAGTTAGGTATAACGACTTAAGAAAGATAAAAGGAACGGTTTACTTATTTGTTATGAAAATCTTGTATTGATTTCTGGAAAGTGTAGTAAGACGGTTTGATAAGTAACATGTTATGATGCTACGTGTGTTGTCTTGTGATGTTTGTGTAAGGGGGTTATTCTTGTTGTGCTTACGTTGTTAAACGATAAGCCCGTTGTACTGCTATTATATCACATACCCCCCTGACTTGTTATGATGCCGAGGACTTGCCACCCTCGATGCGAGGTATACCTCATGCGGTCTGTGTGACTATGCGGAGCTGCGGGAGTTCCAGGATTGATCATTCCGGGTGTGTATCCTGTTGCGAGGAATGCCTCATGCGATGCGTGACTACGCGGTCTATGTGACTATGCGGTGCGGGAGTCGAGAGGATGCCGCGGGTTAGGCGCCGTCGAGGAATACCTCATGCGGTGCGTGTGACCTATGCGATGCGGGAGTTCCAGGATTAGGCACGCATAATGATACTATGGGCGATTGGCCTTGCTTCGATCATTAGCGGCCTAGAAAAGACCAGTTACGTTATATCTATTTTGCTCTTGTTTATGCTGTGGCACTATGTGCAGTTAAATTGGTTGTTAAATGCGTATTTGTAATTGGTTTTAAAATGTTATGATTTGATTTGATATTTCTGATTTCACATACTTGGTACTGTTATCGACCTCCTTCGAGGGTTGCGTTCATGCCGCGGTAGAGGTACACGATCGTCGATCCTCGCCATAGGATCACGATTCAGCGTTTTGGGAAGCTCCGTTTCTCGGAGGCTTATCTTTAGTATAGTCCTGTCGTTGTAGGTACTTACATTTAGGGGTATGGCGGGGCCTGTCCGTCATTGTTGTTATAACATTCGTAAGTGCAGTAATCTTGTTGTGGGCAGAATTTGTAAAGGGATGTAGCTCGGGTTCAAGTTTTATTTATATATTGAAAGGTAATCGCTTTTGGTTGCTTTGTTTTCTTATTTCATTATTGTATATCTTGTTTCATGTGTATGTTTTTTTTTATTTCCGCTGATTTTCTCTGATGTTGTATCACTAGGGTGCCCGGGGTAAGGCACCAGTCGCGGGCCCGGGGTCGGGTCGTGACAAAAGTGGTATCAGAGCAGTTAATCCTCGGAAAGTGTCTACAGACCATATCTAGTAGAGTCTTGATTATCGGTGTGTTGTGCACCACACCTATAATCAGGAGGCTGCAGGATATTTAGGATTGGTTTCCATTCTTCTCACTCTGAGATCGTGCCTTAGAGTTGTGTTATAAGTTGGACTCCCTCTGACGTATTCTTTTCACCCGTTATGCCTCTACGCAAGGCAACCAGAGCCCAGAAGGGCAAGACAGCAGAGGGAGCTGCGAGTCGAGCACAGGGGGTTACCAGGGCACGGGCCCAGTCATTATCTGAGACATCGCTTCATTCGGGGAGTTCTGCGACGCCGCTAGCCCCAGGAGAGTTTAGAGCAGTAGCAGTAGCTACTGAGACCACGATACCTGAGCCTCTAGTTCCACGGCCAGGAGCCGAGGATATGGTTACTAGGAGATGGCCAGTTACTAGCTAGGCTTGTAGCGGCATGAGGACAGACGAGAGTCAGAGGTTCCGGTAGTATCAGTAGTTCACCCTAGATCCGATAGTTGAGATTTCGGGACTTCTTGAGTTGCAATCCACCCGAGTCCTATGGATTGAGGACTGAGGAAGATCATCAGGAGTTTATTCGACGATTCTGGCGGATCATGAAAGTGATCAAGACCTCGAGGCATTTCTTACACCTTGCCCTCGCGGATGAGAGCTTCGGGCAGATATATTTATGAGGTTGAGCGAGCAGGCGCGGGTATTTAGGAGTTGGTGAACTCGGGTTTAGGTTCCGCGATTTGCATAGGTTCTAGGCCCGATTCGATTTTCCCTCGGTGTTCACTATGTAGACGCCATCGAAATGTCATCTTTTACTAATGCTTGTTTTACAGCCGTCGAGGCCATGTGAGAGAATGTTCTAGTAGGAGGATACGTGGGATGACTTATCCTACCAAGTCGATTCTTGATGTGGTGGAGAGGAAGGGGTGTTAGCCAGAGGCCGCGCCCGCTCGTGGCCGGTTGTGGTAAGTGTTCTTATGAGTGTCGTACTACTTAGATAGCTTGTTAGGCTGCGGCCATGCGGCGGCCATTTCGAGAATTTTCCGAAGGTGGCGTGGATGTTACGAATCAGCCTTCGGATCGATTTGGTCAGATTCATGTAGTTATGCGCCAGTGAGCGGTTAGCATTGTGTAAGTTGTGATTAGAAAACATGGGTAGTTGAAAAGGGTAAGTGCAGGGACGAGAAAATGGGAGCCTTAGAATTTATAGTTGGGACCTTGGATGCAGCCGTCTGAGTGGATGTTACGGTTGGTCCTTGTCAAGTACTTGGTATGCGTGATATATATTGTGGGATAATTCCATGGGTAGTGTGAGATGGAAGTGGTAGCTTTCATGGCGTGAATCGTAAGATTGTTCGGATCGGGAACGAGTTTAGTACGAAGTGGTTCGGGTTGAGGCCATATTACGAGTCAACGCGGCCGGAGTGTGGTGGTCGGTTGAGGTGGTCCCGCTAGATGATAGGGTCACGAGGGTGTTAGGCCCAAGATTAGGTAACCATCGTACGAGTTCGTGGATGCGTTCGACCAGTAGCCGGGCCGATGAGGTTAGCCCATCTTGTCTTTCAGTTAGGACTGTTTACTCGGCGGAGGGTTATGCGAGATGTTATCAGGAAGGTTGTAAGGCTGCACGGGGTTCCTACTTTTATTTTATGACAAGAAGTGGAGCCCAGTTTTCGGCTATTTCTTTTGTTTCTGGAGGTTTTACCAGGCGGGGTTAGGAACTCAGGTGAGTCTCAGTATTGCATTCACCCTCGGGCCGACGGACAACAACACGTTTTATTCAGACATTTGAGGTAGGTTACGGGCCGGTGTTTTGATTTCAGGGGTAGCTGTAAGGATTATTTGCCTCTTGTTGAGTGAGTATTAAAATAGCTACCATTTCAGTATTCGGATGTCGCCTTATGAAGCCTTGTATGGGCGGAAGTGTAGGTTCTTGATCGATTGGTTCGAGGTTGGCAAGGTTCGAGATAGTTGGTACATACTTGTTTGTGAGGATGAGGATAGGGTGAAGCTTATCCGTAAGAGGTTATTAGCGGCTCGAGTCAGTGAAGTCGTGTGGACGGTCGGCGTCGACGCTTGGAGTTCAGGTTGACGGTGGGTCTTCTTGAAGGTACCACCCCGGAAGGGTGTGACGAGATTTGGAAAGAAGGGGAAACTTAGCCCGAGGTACTTTGGGACTTTGCAGATCGTTTGTAGAATAGGCCAGGTTGCCTATAAGTTAGCACTGCCGTCCGACTTAGGAGCGAAGACGTCCGGTCTCGGTTGCTATGTTTGAAGAGTATCGGAGATCCATCCAGAGTGTTCCCGATTAATGATGACCAAGTTAGAGATAGTAACCGAGATTTTGGAAATCAAGCAATAGCGAGAAATGTGGTACGTATAGTAGGAAGAGTTCGAGTGTACGAGGAAGGTACGACGAGTAAGAAAAGAGGCTAAGATGTGAAGAAAGTATCCTTTAGACCATGGGTGGAGCTAATGGTATTGATATACTCTTTAGAGGTGATTCTTCGTTAGCTTGGATGTGCGTTTTTGCGAGTATGTTGTATTATGGCCATGTGTGGCATAAATGGTTTAAATGGCATAGTAGGGAAGACTATCAAACGCAGGTGTGCTTGGAGACTTAGAAGGAACATTCGGGACGAATGTTTCTAAGGAAGAATGTTACACCCGTAGTTCCGAGTATGTATACGAGGGGCGTGCGTTCGAGAATACGACATTTAAATCGGAAAGGAAGAAAGATGTGATTTTTCACGGAAGGTTTCGGATTTTGTGAAGGAAAAATGTTCGTTAAAGGAATTGGATTCCCAAATTTGGTATTCGGACTTTTGGAATATTTAAGAATTATGGAATTTTATTTAGGAATTGGTCACGTTGGGCCACGGGAGAAATTTACGGTTTTGTGGGGCCACTTTATTTTGGATTTTGGCTTTACGGATATTTTGGAAGATGAAATATTTTGGACGAGTAGGGGGCGACACGTGTCACCCCCGTGTGGCCATGTTGGTCGAATTGGAGAAGGCCAAGTGGGACGTTTTTAGGTGGACAAGTGGCCCATTTTTGTGGTGGCCACTTGTCCCATTTTTGTGAACAAATGGTTGGCCAACTACCCACACACATGTACCCAATCTTCACCATCCACTTGCCTAGATCTTGGCCATTGTTTTCCTATAAATACCCGCGTGTGCAAGACTTTATTTCATCCACATTAGAAAGTTTCCAAGGCAAAAATTCCCTCCTCCTTTGTGATTTCTCGTCCAAACACCCCCACTTGAGTAGAATTCTTCAAGTATTGTTGTTATTCCAAATACTTTAGCCTAAATCCCTTGTGGTATTCCAAAGAAATCCCAACATAAGAGCAGGAAATACTACTTTATTCCAATAGTCGTAAGCGAAACCACAGGAAAATCTTCATAGCTTAGATGAAGTGTTAAGAGGAGTTGGTTAGAAACTTCTAAGTCGCTTGGAGCGGGTTGGAGCGTAAGGATTTGGAGCTAAACGTTGCTCGGGATCGACTTATAAACTGGGATAATTTTGGGCTTATCGAGGTAATGATCTTTGTCCCCTATTGTAATTGGATATTACATGTTGTAGTAATGTATAGTTGAGTATACTATATGTAGAATGAATATGGATAAGAATTGAATGTATTTACATAGAATTTGTATTCTGATGGTAGTAGTATTATTGTGGAGTAGAATTGTACACGTCAGGTTAGGCGTGTAACCCCCTGGGATTGTTGGTTTGGTAGCGGCCTCGTTAGAGGAGGAGATTTATGTGGTCATGCGGGAGAGTCTGTGAATTTTCCGTAGAATAAGGAATCTTGTATCTAAAATTATTCTACGAAGAGATCTAGAGGTTGATAGACGTTTTGTGGCCTTTATAGGTTGAAGTACTACGAGTAGCGTATTCTACTTGAAGGGTGGAAAAGGCGAGCAAGGTTAGAGTACTTTGGAGCGTTTTGCTTATTGTCGATAATCGTCGCGAGGTATGTGAACCTCTTCCTATCCTTTATAGCATGATATTTGTGAAATATATTTAGTGCGGTAGACGCACGTGTGTTTAAAGGAAAGTGATTTTCCTTTTGTGCCCTTGACTTGATTCCAAAGTTAAGTGACTTGTTATGTAATATTAAGGACTTGAATTATGTTAAAAAGTTGTAAAACCTCACTCATGAGTAATGGGTGTGTGGTCTTTTAAAGAGTAAATTTATCTTGATTTCGAAAATAAGAATGGTTTTATCATTGGATTTAAAATGATAACTTGACTTATAGACAACTTGATTTCGGGAAAGGAGAAGTAACTTGATTTAAGGGTATAGGTTACTTGTTTTTAAAAGAGTAAGACCATTGGTTTAAAAATTATATTGCTACTTGACTTTAAAAAGGAAAAAGTGCCTTTGTTTTAAAGGAAGGTATGGTTTTGTCTTAAAAGGGTTTAAAAAAAAGGAAGGCACGCTTTTGTCTTAAGATTGGTTTAAAAAGAAGGTATGGAAATTATTTTGGGTTTTACTTCGATGTCGTTTGACTTGAGTTTTAAATAATAAGAATCTTGAAGTATTTCAAAAGAGTTATGAATCATTTTTGAAAGAAAAGAAATACTTGGTTTTAAAAGCTTAAGTGTTATACTAGCTTTATGGGAAGTTAGGTATAACGACTTAAGAAAGATAAAAGGAACGGTTTACTTATTTGTTATGAAAATCTTGTATTGATTTTTGGAAAGTGTAGTAAGACGGTTTGATAAGTAACATGTTATTATGCTACGTGTGTTAGTGTCTTGTGATGTTTGTGTAAGGGGGTTATTCTTGTTGTGCTTACGTTGTTAAACGATAAGCCCGTTGTACTGCTATTATATCACATACCCTCCTGACTTGTTATGATGCCGATGACTTTCCACCCTCGATGCGAGGTATACCTCATGCGGTCTGTGTGACTATGCGGGAGTTCCAGGATTGATCATTCCGGGTGTGTATCCCGATGCGAGGAATGCCTCATGCGGTCTGTGTGACTATGCGGTCTATGTGACTATGCGGACTGCGGGAGTCCAGGAGGATGCCGCGGGTTAGCTGCCCCCGATGCGAGGAATACCTCATGCGGGTCTGTGTGACCTATGCGGATTGCGGGAGTTCCAGGATTAGACACGCATAATGATACTATGAGCGATTGGTCTTGCTTCGATCATTAGCGGCCTAGAAAAGACCAGTTACGTTATATCTATTTTGCTCTTGTTTATGCTGTGGCACTATGTGCAGTTAAATTGGTTGTTCGTACGTATTTGTAATTGGTTTTAAAATGTTATGATTTGATTTGGTACTTTCTGATTTCACATACTTGGTACTGTTATCGACCTCCTTCGAAGTGCGTTCATGCCGCAGGTAGAGGTACACCAGTCGTCGATCCTCGCTCATAGGATCACAGTTCAGCATTTTGGGAAGCTCCGTTTCTCCGGAGGCTTATCTTTGGTATAGTCCCCTGTCGTTGTAGGTACTTACATTCAGGGGTATGTCGGGGCCCTGTCCCGTCATTGTTGTTATAACATTCGTAAGTGCATGTAATCTTGTTGTGGCAGAAATTTGTAAAAGGGATGTAACTGTTCGGGTTCAAGTTTTATTTATATATTCAGAAAGGTAACCGTTTTGGTTAGCCTGTTTTCTTATTTCATTATTGTATATCTTGTTTCATGTGTATGTTTTTTTATTTATTTCCGCTGATTTTCTCTGATGTTGTATCACTAGTGTGCCCGGGGTAAGGCACCAGTCGCGGGCACGGGTTCGGGTCGTGACATTAACTCACTTGTTCTTAAGAAAAGGTTAAAAGAATGGTTTCTTCTAATAAGGTAGACAAGGATTTCTTGACATGAAAAAGTATAGAATACTTGATTTGGAAAGTATTGATTCTTGAACTATTCTAAAGATAAGAGACCTGATTTCTAAGTTAAGAAACTTGTTTTCTAAAGTTAAGACACTTGAAGTATTTTGAAAGTTATGTAACATGATTTGAAAGTATAAGTCTCTTGGTCATAAAAAAAAGAATGAATATGTCTAAGACATAAAGAGTTATAACGACTTTATGGGAAGTTAGTTATGACGGCTTATGAAAGGATAAGGATGTCTTAGTTTCTAAAGCATAAAGTTAGTATAACGGCTTTATGAGAAGTTGGTTATAACAACTTTATGGAAGGTTGAATGAGTGGTTTTCTCGAGTAAGGTAAAAAAAGATGAATGACTTGAAATAAAGAAGGGCAATTGATTTAAAGACATCAATTGCTTAAAGTTTAAAGTAAGGGTCACTTGATTTAGAAGCCTAAAAGTATAATTCTAAGTGTAGTGACGTATGTGAAATGTAGATCAACCTTGATACTACGATTGTTAGTATCTTGGGGTTTTATATGAAAATAAGTCTTTTGAAAGAATAGAAGTATATAGTACGTTGGGTTAAATTCCCGGAAATTGTTACGTGATATGAAGGTGCCTTGAGGTTATAAAATGAGATCCATTTGGTATGTTAATCAAAGTCTAAAGATTTATTGAACTTGCCTATACTCGCTTGTGATAGCCTTGGAGTGCAAGTATTATGTTGTTACGCTGCCGTGACTCTCAGTTGGAGGGTCGGCTGTCTTGTTGTGAGATTATTTGGACGTACCGACAGTGATGGAGGATTCCACGGGTATGCTTCCATTGTGATTGATCCATGTACATGCTTGCGATGGAGGATTCCGGAGCATGCTACCATGATGCGGGTTAAATTCCCG
This sequence comes from Przewalskia tangutica, assembly GCA_029844215.1. Taxonomy (NCBI): domain Eukaryota; kingdom Viridiplantae; phylum Streptophyta; class Magnoliopsida; order Solanales; family Solanaceae; genus Przewalskia; species Przewalskia tangutica. Next base: position 110,171,283 of record CM056721.1, read on the forward strand.
GATACTATTATTACTCTATGGATTAGCTTTCAATGAAGACATGTACCCGAGATGAGGGATTCCACGGGCATGTTATATACGATTATTACTCCATGGATTAGCTCTCCATGAAGACATGTACCCGAGATGAGGGATTCCACGGGCATGTTATATACAATTATTACTCTATGGATTAGCTCTCCATGAAGACATGTACCCGAGATGAGGGATTCCACGGGCATGTTATATACGATTATTACTCCATGGATTAGCTCTCCATGAAGACATGTACCCGAGATGAGGGATTCCACGGACATGTTATATACGATTATTACTCCATGGATTAGCTCTCCATGAAGACATGTACCCGAGATGAGGGATTCCACGGGCATGTTACATACGATTATTACTCCATGGATTAGCTCTCCGTGAAGACATGTACCCGAGATGAGGTATTCCACGGGCATATGATACACGATTATTACTCCATGGATTAGCTCTCCATGAAGTCATGTACCTGAGATGAGGGATTCCACGGGCATGAGATATATATATATATATATGTATTGTATGTGTGTACGCCGACAGTGAGGTAGGATGACACGAGCGCGTCACATGGTTACATTTTATAATTTCGGCTGTCGGCAGTGATGGAGGACCCCACGGGCAGGAGATATATATATATGCTATGTATGTGTGTACGCCGACAGTGAGGTAGGATGCCACGGGCGCGTCACATGGTTATATTTTACGCTTGCGGCTGTCGGCAGTGATGGGGGATTCCTCGGGCACGCTTTTCTATTTGAGGGCTTGTGTCCCTAGCTATGGTGTGACTATTGTTCACATGTTGAAATAGTCTTTAAATGGTAAAAACTGACTTTCATTACTTTTATTTCAGCAAGGCACGGTGGTACTGATAATTTGGTTATCATACATGTCTCCAGATTTATTTTAGACTATTATGATTTAAATTACAGTACTTTCAGTTTTACATACTTGGTACATATTTTGTACTGACCTCCTTCGGGGGGCTGCGTTCATGCCACAGGTTGAGGTACATAACTTGCTGATCCACACTCTAGGATCACTGTCCAGTTCTTGGAAAGCTCCATTTCTCCGGAGGCTTTGTATTTTGGTATAGTTCCATGAGGTTGTAGATTTATGTACATTCAGGGGTATGGCGGGGCCCTGTCCCGTCACAGTTGTTATGTCGAGAACTCTTAGAGGTCTGTAGTCATATCTTGTGGGTCTCTTTGTAAAAAAAAAAATGAGGTAACTGTTTTTGGATTTGTATATATCCAGGGAGGTAGCCTTATCGGCTAACCTATTATTTATTCTTGTTAAGTTTATGTATGTTCCGCTGAATATCTCTGATGTATACCTGTAAGGGTGCCTGAGTAGGGCACGATCGCGAGCAGTCGGGTCGTGACAAAAGTGGTATCAGAGCAGTTAGTCCTCAGAAAGTGTCTACAGACCGTGTCTAGTAGAGTATTGATTATCGGTGTGTTGTGCACCACATGTATAATCAGGAGGCTGCAGGACATTTATGATTGGTTTCCATTCTTCTCTCTCAGAGATCGTACAGTAGAACTGTCCTACTAGGTTGAATCCTCTCTGACCTATTCTTATGTATCAGTTATGCCTCCACGGAAGGCGACCAGGGCCCAGAAGGGCAAGGCGGCAACAAGAGCTGCTAGTGGTAAACAGAGGGTTACTAGGACTCAGGCCCAGACTATCCCTGAGGTTATGGGCGGGTCGGCAAGTTCAGCCACGCCGATTTAGAAGCGGCCGTAGTAGCTCCAGAGGTTTCGATACACGAGTCTCGATTCGCGGCCGAGTATAGGGATTATGGAGAGCAAATCAGGTTATTGACTAGCATAGTGGCGGCGTGGCGGGAAGCGAGTAGCTAACCCTAGAGTCGACAGTTTGAGGATTCGGGACTTTCTGGGTTGTAATCCACCCGAGTTCTATGATTCGAGGTCTGAGGTGGATCCTCAGGAGTTCATTCGGCAGGTACAACGGACTATGCAGGTGCTTAGGGCCTCGGAGACGGAGTCCGTTGTGTTATCTTCTTACCGGTTACGCGATATTGCGTTGAACTGGTTTGAGTTGTGGGAGCTGTCTAGAGGGGTGGGTGCTCCCCCAACCATTTGGAATGAGTTCACGGAAGCCTTCCTCGATCACTTCTTGCCTCCTGAGATGAGGAGAGCCCGCTTGGATAGGTTCTTGGCATTGAGACAGAATGGGAGGACCATCAGAGAGTACAACCTGGAGTTTGACTCATTAGCCAGGTATGCGCCCACTATTGTGGCGGACATGTCAGACAGAGTTCACCGCTATGTAATGGGGCTAGACCGTTATATGGTTACTGCGTATGCAGGAGTGGCCGCCCGGCGAGTATGGATATTGTCAGGATGCAGGCTTATGCACAGGGGATTGAGGACAGAGAGAGAGAGGACCGGCCAGTCCATCCGGCCAAGAGGCCGGGGCGAGTTTCGAGATAGCTTTCGAGGCGGACAGCCTCAGCAGCACGCTAGGTCTACATTTCAGCCGACGCAGAGTGCTCATTCCCGGTCTTCTGGTAGGTGGTTTGACCACCGGGGATATTCGAGGCAGTCGGGGCTCGAGTGCGAGTTCAGTGTCAGGATAGTAGCCAGGGGAGGCCACCTTTGCCTCGATGTGGTCACTGTGGTAGATCCCATTTCGGGGAGTGTCATACTACGTCGACAGCTTGTTATGCTTGCGGCGGCGAGCCATTTGGCGAGAGGCGTCCGGCGGATGTGGGCGGTGGGATAGCACCGTCTATTGGATCAGTTGCGGGTTCTTCGCCTTCAACAGCTAGGCAGGATGTTCATGCCGGCGGTATGACGCAGGTCGTGGTGGAAGTTCCCAGTTTTAGCGGTCCTTTGACCCGCCTATGTGATTTCAGGTATATCTTTGACCCTTTAGAGACTCGTATGCATGATAAGGTTGTTGTATGAATAAGTGTCATGAACGGATAATATTGAGATTATGTATGTATGCTAGAAGTAAGTTGGAAGTACGAAAAAATAATCCTTTTAGGCCATGAATGTGAGTAAAAAGTGATGGTGCATACTTTGGATTTGTTTCCTCGTTTGGTTTATAATGGATGGATATGCGTGGGCGATGTATTAGGGCCATGGGTGGCATAATTAGGTTCCATTAAGTGTAACCTTATGAGACTATACCGAGGAATATTAAATTGACTCCAAAAGAACATTCTGGGACGAATGTTTCTAAGGGGGAAAGAATGTTACACCTCGTAAATTCAAGAGAATAAGATAAGAACGTACGAAAGGAAGTAAGATTTGAAATTTGGAAAGATAAGTTGGCAAATGTTGTAGGCAGACTTTCAGTCAACTTTGGAGCGGTATATCTCCTAGTTCGTTAGGAGTTTTTAGGTGTTTCAAAAGCCTAGTATGAAGTTCGTTGAGTTTAGTTTCCAACGCAACAAACCGCTCGTCGATAGGACATCGGGGTGGAAAGTTATGGACGTTAGAAGTTCGGTTGACGAAGAGGAAAGAAAAGCTTCAGTCAGGCGCCACAGCGCCACGGCGCCGGCAGCAGGGCCGCGGCGCCGAAAGCCCTGAAGTGTTCTGAAGTTTCAGCGCCGCGGCGCCGGCTGCAGGGCCGCGGCGCCAAGGCAGGATTTTCCGCGAAAATTAGGGAAATCAGAAGATATTTTGGAAAAAGGCCTATGGGAGGGTGACAAGTGTCCATCCCATCTTTTTGACCAAGAGAGGGTCTTATTTTAGGACCAAGTCTTCAAGACTTGGTCATTTGCAAAGGCTTTTCCTAAAGAAAATCCCCCTATTCTCTCTCAAAAAATTGATGAACCCCAAGTGTGATGAGATTTTTTTGGAAAGGCAACAAGAAGGAAATATGTTAGAGGGTTCGTATGGGTGATTTTAACGTGAAGAAGATTTCGGAAAGAGGGCTTATTGAGGTAAAATCTTCACCTTCTTAAATATGATTGAAGATTTCATGTTATAGTAGTTAAGAAATGAGCATGTGGTATATATATTAAAGTTTGAAAAGATTTGGATCATGTCGACTTGTTGAAAACCGAAAATGGGCATGTTAGTCACTCATGTTGTAATCAATTCGGTTGTTAGCAAAAATCGTTACATGTTATAAATAGAAGGGTATATAATTGGTTATGACTTATATAACATGTTGGAATAACGAGTTGGATTGAAAGGATTTGAAAAAAATGATATGTGAGCATGTTGTAGCCAAAGAGTTGCCTTAAACTAATTGGATTGTTTAATATGAATTGTGGGGCAGAATTTTACACGTCCGGTTAGGCGTGTAATCCCCTTTGTATTGCTGAATTGTTGGGCCTTAAATGTGGCGTTTGATTATTGAAATCGGGCCTTGAAAAAGGTGGAAAAGTGCGTAGAAACAAAGAAAGTACTGTCCAATTTTTCGTAGAATAAAGGACTTTACAATTAGAATATTCTACATTGAAGCTAGAAGCTAGAAGCTAATAGACGTATTATGGTCATTATAGGTTGACATACTACAGACGACATATTGGACTTGACAAGCGGATTAAGCCGGAGAGGTATGTGGAAACTTTCTTATCTCTTGAGCATGAGTAGTTATAAATGTATAAGTACGGCAGACGTACGTGATTTAAATGAAGTCAGTTCATTTGATATACTTGACTTGTTTTAAGAATGTCTCAGTTGGTTGAGTTAGAGAATTAACTCACTTGTTCTTAAGGAAAGGTTAAAAGAATGGTTTTGTCACGACCCGAACCCGGGCCCGTGACTGGTGCCTTACCCCGGGCACCCTAGTGATACAACATCAGAGAAAAACCAGCGGAAATAAAAACTTAAACATAATAATAGATATGGATCAAGATAAAAGAAAATAGGCCAACCAAAACGGTTGCCTTTCAACATATATAAATATAGACATTTGAGCGATTCTAATCCTTACAACCACCTTACAAAGATTACTGGACCTCTAAGATTTTTACAACAACTATGACGGTACAGGGCCCCGCCATACCCATGAATGTAAAATAACCTACAGACTCAGGGTAACAAAACAAAAGATAATCCTCCGAAGGAATGCAGCTTCCCAATACGCTGAAAAGTGATCCAAAACGAGGATTGACGGTAGATGTACCTCTACTGCGGCATGAGCGGCCCGAAGGAGTCGATCTGACAGTACCAAGTATGTGAAGCGTAAAATCAGTAAATGAAATCATAATAGTCTATATAAAGCGGGAGACATGTATGATAACCAAACTACGATACACATATAACGATTATATCAAGTCGGGGACTCACGCCTCAAGTCATTACTCAAATATAACGATGGGTCTCACGCCACAATATCAATCATGCGTGGAATACCTTCCGCCGGCGTGATCTATGATGTGATAACACGAAGTACACTGAACACCAAGTCCTACGATGCGGCGTACTAACAATACAATACAACCAAACCACGAAGGCGACCGGGCAAGTACGGCCGACTACCGGATACCAAGGTTGAGCGGTAAAACCTCATGGAGAGCTAGTCCATGGAATAACAATCCCAATGGAACCATACGTGCGCGCGCGTCGTGTCGGTATGTCCGAATGAAACAACAAGACAAAGAATCCCAATGGAACCATACGTGCTCGCGCGATCGTGTCGGTATGTCCAAAAGGAAACAACTAGACAACAATGAAAATGGAACCATACGATGCGCCACGCATCGTATCAGTATGTCCAAAGCGATTAGCAAAAATAACACTATCAACAGGAGCGTACCCGTGGAATTCTCCGTCACTGCCGGCACGTCCGAGTAAGTTCTCAACAAGTCAACCGGCCCTCCATCGAGAGACGCGATAGTATAGAAACACAATTCTTGCACAACAAAGGCTATCACAAGCATATGCAAGTTTCACAAAGAACAAGCATAGGCAAGTTATACATAACTCAAGGTACTTTCATTTTATGCCAAAGTCCGGGTTTTAACCCTAAAGTACTACGTACGTTAAATTCCTTTTAAGAGATCCATTCCTTTTATAAAAGTCACCCGATACCCGTAGTATAAAAATAGAGTGACTTACATCTTTTAAGTAAACCAAAACAACTTCCATACTTTCCTTTTTAAAACCAAATTAAGGCAATACCATGCCTTCTTTTTGGACCAAAACACTTCTCTTTTTAAAGTCAAGTTACCACATTAAAACCAATGATAAAACCCTTCTTTTGTTCTCATAAAGTCGTTATAACTAACTTCCCATAAAGCTGTTATAACACTTTATGTTTTAAACCAATTTAAGACAAAACAATGCCTTTCTTTTCCCTAGAGTTCCAGTTTGCCTAATTTCAATTTCTCAAGTCTCTTTATTTTAGAAAAGTTTCATAGTTCGATGTCTTAATCTCCTTTAAAACAATTGAGTAACATATGCCATAGGCGTGAGCAGTTTATTCTTGTTTATAACCATTTATTAAAGCAGCCATGATCTAGAAAATGTAATATCATTTTGTCTCATCTTAGCTTCTATGCAGATGGAGGTTTCTACTGGTTTTAATACAATACTTCATTATTCAATACATTTTCCTTTATTAACGCTGCAGTGGTTTGTCGATACTCATTCTGATTTCCGAAATCAGTAAAACATTTCTCCTTGTAAAAACCAAGTACTCATTACTCACGAATGAGGTTTCACACAAAATTCATATTAATTTATTCAAGTCAAGTCTCTTATCTTTTAAGATCAAGTCTCTTAACTTCTAAAAATCAGTAAACCATTCTCTTTACCACTCTTAAGACGTTATACCTAACTTCCCATAAAGCTTAGTTTAACTCTTATGTTTTCAAAACCAAGTATTACTCTTCTTTCAAAACGGTTTATTAATCTTTTGAAAAACTTCAAGATTCTTTATTATTGAGGCTTAAGTCAAAAGACATTGCCGTAACACTACATTCAGTTAACACACGTACGTCTACCGTACCATATATATATTCCTTTTAAAATATTTCAAGGTTCTTATTATTCAGGCTTAAGTCAAAAGACATTGCCGTACAACTATATTCAGTTAGCACACGTACGTCCACCATATTATATATACATATTATTCAGGCTTAAGTCAAAAGACATTGCCACACGTACGTCTACCGTACTATATATATTCTTTTAAAAATACTTCATGCTCAAGAGTATAGGAAGAATCACATACCTCGCGACGATTATCGACTATAAGCAAAACGCTCATCGGTTATAACCCGGCTAGCCTTGTCTACCTTCCAAGTAGTTCATGCTACTCGCAGAACATTCAACCAATAAAGGTTATCAGTCTACTGTAAATACAGTCCTATGTAAGTACAGTTTAATCTTCTACTTAAATATTCTTCTGATGTGATTTCAGTTCAAGTCTTTTCTGTAATATCCTTCTATTACAGTTCAATTCTCTTCTATGAATCTTATATTCATTTCTATACAACTACAGTTATGTAATTTCCAATTACAATAGAAGGACAGTAGTATTTACCTCGATGAGCCCAAAATTATCCAAGTTTAATGTCGCTCCTGAGCAACGTTAAGCTCCTACTCCGTGCGCTCCAACCCGCTCCAAACAACCCTTAGAAGTTCTACGCAACCTCTACTTAACACTTCAACCGACTATGAAGGTTTTCCTTAGGGTTTCGTTTTTGTGACTGAGGGAAAGTATAATAGTATTTCCGGGCTCTACGTATAGAGGTAACTTTGGAAAGTACTACAAGGTATTTGGGCCAAGGTATTTGGGCATTATAACAATACTAGGAGAGTATTTCTATACCACAAAAGGGGGTATTATACGAAAACAACTAGGCTAGGGGGGGTAGGCTCGGCCGAGGGCCTCTCAAAGGGGGAGGGTGGTGGCGGACGAACTACCACAAGGGGGGAGGGAGTATTTGAGACTTGGAAATGATTTTAGGATGAAGAAGTTCATCAACTTAGAGGGGTATTTATAGGTCAAGCAATGGCCAACCAATGGCCAAGATCCATCCAAGTGTTAGGCAAGTGTAGGGCTAGGATTTAACCATGTGTACCTTATCCATCTACCACACCAACTTGCACAATATATCCTACCAACTAAAGTGGTCCAATTCGTCCCTTTGCCGCCCCAAATGCTTCCAATGTGAGGGTGACACATGTCACCCTCCCATTGGTCCAAAATGTTTCGTCTCTCGGAAAAATCCGCAAAAATTATAAAAGACATAGCCGGAATTTTCCCTTCGCAAGTTTAGTAAAATGTTTCGTCGAAAAACGACTCTAATCGGGGGTTGTGCACAAATTTCGAACCTATGCCTACTTTAAGGCTTAAATTTATATACGTACGCCCTCACGTACATACTCTGAAAATACGGGGTATAACATGTTTCTTCTAATAAGGTAGACAAGGATTTCTTGACATGAGAAAGTATAGAATACTTGATTTGGAAAGTATTGATTCTTGAACTATTCTAAAGATAAGAGACCTGATTTCTAAGTTAAGAAACTTGTTTTCTAAAGTTAAGAGACTTGAAGTATTTTGAAAGTTATGTAACTTGATTTGAAAGTATAAGTCTCTTGGTCATAAAAAAAAGAATGAATATGTCTAAGACATAAAGAGTTATAACGGCTTTATGGGAAGTTAGTTATGACGAATTTATGAAAGGATAAGGATGTCTTAGTTTCTAAAACATAAAGTTAGTATAACAGCTTTATGGGAAGTTGGTTATAACAACTTTATGGAAGGTTGAAGGAATGGTTTTCTCGAGTAAGGTAAACAAAGATGAATGACTTGAAATAAAGAAGGGCAATTTGATTTAAAGGCATCAATTGCTTAAAGTTTAAAGTAAGGGTCACATGATTTAGAAGCCTAAAAGTATAATTCTAAGTGTAGTGACGTATGTGAAATGTAGATTAGCCTTGATACTACGAGTGTTAGTATCTTGGGGTTTTATATGATAATGAGTCTTTTGAAAGAATAGAAGTATATAGTACGGTGGGTTAAATTCCCAGAAATTGTTACGTGATATGAAGGTGCCTTGAGTTTATAAAATGAGATCCATTTGGTATGTTAATGAAAGTCTAAAGATTTATTGAACTTGCCTATACTCGCTTGTGATAGCCTTGGAGTGCAAGTATTATGTTGTTACGCTGCCATGACTCTCAGTTGGAGTGTCGGCTGTCTTGTTGTGAGATTATTTGGACGTACCGACGGTGATGGAGGATTCCACGGGTATGCTTCCATTGTGATTGATCCATGGACATGCTTGCGATGGAGGATTCCGGGGCATGCTACCATGACGCGGGTTAAATTCCCGGATACTATTATTACTACATGGATTAGCTCTCCATGAAGACATGTACCCTAGATGAGGGATTCCACGGGCATGTTATATACGATTATTACTCCATGGATTAGCTCTCCATGAAGACATGTACCCGAGATGAGAGATTCCACGGGCATGTTATATACGATTATTACTCCATGGATTAGCTCTCCATGAAGACATGTACCCGAGATGAGGGATTCCACGGGCGTGTTATATACGATTATTACTCCATGGATTAGCTCTCCGTGAAGACATGTACCCGAGATGAGGATTCCACGGGCATGTGATATACGATTATTACTCCACGTATTAGCTCTCCATGAAGTCATGTACCCGAGATAAGGGATTCCACGGGCATGAGATATATATATATATATTGTATGTGTGTACGCCGACAGTGAGGTAGGATGCCACGGGCGCGTCACATGGTTACATTTTACAATTTTGGCTGTCGGCAGTGATGGAGGATCCCACGGGCAGGAGATATATATATATGTTTTGTATGTGTGTACACCGACAGTGAGGTAGGATGCCACGGGCGCGTCACATGGTTATATTTTACGATTGCGGCTGTCGGTAGTGATGGGGGATTCCATGGGCATGCTTTGGTATTTGAGGGCTTGTGTCCCTAGCTATGGTGTGACTACTATTCACGTGTTGAAATAGTCTTTAAAAGGTAAAAACTGACTTTCATTACTTTTATTTCAGCAAGTCACGGTGGTACTGATAATTTGGTTATCATACATGTCTCCAGCTTTATTTTAGACTATTATGATTTAAATTACAGTACTTTCAGTTTTACATACTTGGTACATATTTTGTACTGACCTCCTTCGGGGGGCTGCGTTCATGCCGCAGGTTGAGGTACATAGCTTGCTGATCCGCACTCTAGGATCACTGTACAGTTCTTGGAAAGCTCCATTTCTCCGGAGGCTTTTTATTTTCGTACAGTTCCCTGAGGTTGTAGATTTATGTACATTCAGGGGTATGGCGGGGCCCTGTCCCGTCACAGTTGTTATGTCAAGAACTCTTAGAGGTCTGTAGTCATATCTTGTGGGTCACTTTGTAAAAAAAAATGAGGTAACTGCTTTTGGATTTGTATATATCCAGGGAGGTAGCCTTATCGGCTAACCTATTATTTATTCTTGTTAAGTTTATGTATGTTCCACTGATTATCTCTGAAGTATACATGTAAGGGTACCCAGGTAGGGCACCAGTTGCGGGCCCGGGGTCGGTGTCACGACCCAACCCGGGCTGATCGTACCCTCTGGTACCTGTCAGTATATGTCGAGAGAATAGCAATGAACATACATGCACATAACTTATAAAAGGGTAACATCATCGCCACCGATAAGTGCGCTTCCATAAAACATACTTAACAATGTATAGTAGTACAACTGGTTCTTAGAGCCCAAAACATAAATGTGACCACGGACCTTAAAGATAACAAGCGTGGCGGGACGGGGCCGCCATACCACGAATGTACAAAATACCTATAGCATCAGGGAATGTCCGTACCAATAAACAAGCTTCCGGAGGAATGGAGCTTCTGACACCGGAATAGTGATCCTAAGAACGAGGATCCACAATCTGCTTACCCTTACCTGCGGCATGAACGCATCCCCCGAGGAAGGGGGTCAGTACACAACGTACCAAGTATGTAAAACTGGAAAATACTGTAGTAATATCATAAGTCAAAATAAGCTGGAGTCATAGATAAAATCAATTTCCTTGCACTGTGCCTTACTAACAATGGGAGTAACAAGTATAAATCTTATAGCATAAAAATAGGAGGCTCACGATCAAAACAGGGTACCTCGCCCGTAGTATTATTAAGCAATCCTACTCCTGGGACTATTTCACGCGTGGGTCTGTGGACCCGTGAGGTCATCCGCCGTCGTGGGACTATTTCACCCGCGTGAGACTATTTCACTTGCATGGATCTGTGGACCCGCGTGAGTACCATCGCCGTACTCGCACGGGACTATTTCACCCGTGGATCCCGTGGTCGGATCCGCGTGAGTGCAAGCGCTCGCATCATGGGTAGCAAATCCATGGCATAGATAATAACCCGGGGTTTACCCCGTAATAATACAAATATATAACATAGCTCATCCGGCTATCATATATAACATAAGCACTACCGACCTATCATATCATACATAAGCACTACCGGCCTATCATATCACAACATAAGCACTACCGGCCTATCATATCATAAGCAAGTTAAGAAATCCACAACTTATTAACATTACTAATATATCCTCTCATTTTAGTATCCTAAGGCACTAACATGTCTTTTAATAGAACACCCGGGAATTCAACCCAAGCACCATGTACTTCTAACTTTTTAAGAAAAACTCTTTTTATACAAAGATTCCAAGATACTAATCACCATAGTATCAAGTTACAATTTCTTTTCAAAACAAGTCACATTTCCTTTTAGAAATATAATAGGCTTCTAAATCAAGTGACTTCATTTCCTTTAAAACCTTAGGCAACCAATGCCTAAAAATCAATCCACCTTCCATAGTTTCAAATCCTTTACCCGTACTTGTTTTAATTAGAGTAAACCATTCTTTGTGAACCTTTCAAAAACTAATATAACCAACTTCCCATAAAGTCATTATATTAGCGTTATTCCTTTGTCAAATACATTTTCCCTAAATCTAGGGACTTATACTTTTGAAATGAAACAAGTATCATATACTTTAAAACAAGTGTAGATTATCAAATCTTGTGCATTATACCGTACTACATAGATACAACTATTCATGCTCAAGAGATAGGAAAGCTCTACATACCTCTTTGGTCAATCCACTTGCTAAGTCCAACTACCGCAAGTAATATGTCAACCTATAATAACCATAGTGCGTTTATTAACCTCTAATTTCAATGTAGAAATTCCAAATTCAAGTTACCAATTCCTAAGGAAAATTGGGCAGCATTTCCTTTGTTTCTACTCACTTTGCCACCTTTTCAAAGGCCGATTTTCAACACTCAAACGCCTCATTAAGGCCCAACATCCAAACCAACACAAAGGGGATAACACACTAATCTTGGGTGTGTAAAATTCTGCCCCATAAGTTATAATATTACACTTAACAATTCTAAAGTAGTTTGTAGGCTACAACATGCTCATAATATCTCTTTAGCCAAAACCTTCATACCCAACCCACATTTCTTGCATGCAATGACTCTAATAGCATTATTTACTACCACAAGTACTTTCTTCTTAATATGCAACACTAAAACTAATAATAGAGGAAGAATCATTACCTTAGAGCTTTAGCCAAATTTATCCAACAATTTGCTAGCTTCTATTCCAAGAACACCACCACAACAACCTTCACAAGCTAGCCACAAGCTTCCTTCTTGCCTTTTACTTTTTCAGATTTTTCCTAAGGCTAGAATACCTCTTGGAGTTTTAGTGAGAAGGAAGAGCTTGAAACAATTTAAGAGAGAAGGAGGAGCTTTTCTAAGAGAGAGATGAAAGATGACCAAGTCTTTAAGACTTGGTCAATATAATGCATCTGAGAATCGGATGGGGGGACACTTGTCACCCACCCATGCCCTTTAAAAGAAAAGATCAGATTTTCGTAAGTTTTTCCGCAGATTTCGCCTCGGCGCGCAGCTTCCCGGCCGGCTTGCAACTCCTGCGGACCCTCGGATCTTCCGGCGCCGCGGCGCTGAAACTTCAGCGACTCCTCAGATCTTTCGGCGCCGCGGCCCTGTCTTCCGGCGCCGCGGCCCTACAATTACCCGCCTTGGCGCCGCGGTCCAGGCCCGAACCACGGGGTATAACATTCTCCCCCCCTTAGAAACATTCATCCCGAATGTTCCTTCTAGGCTTACTCAAATCACAATATCGGCATAGACTCAAATAAAGACGCTCCACACGGCCACAACAAAACTCAAGCATAAATACTAAATTTAAAGACCAACAATTTAGAACGTGGGTTACCTGGAGGTATAGGGAATAAGTGAGGATATTTCTTCATCATGTCATCCTCTGCTTCCCACGTCATCTCCTCTCTGTTCTCGTTCCGCCATAAGACCTTGATGGAAGCCACCTCCTTTGTCCGTAATCGCCTAACATGACGATCGAGTATCGCTATGGGACTCTCCTCATATGATAACTCCTCTGTCACTTGGACATCATGAACCGGGTGCACTCTAGATGGATCTCCAATACATTTCCGCAACATGGACACATGGAAAACTGGATGTACCGCCTCCAAATCGGACGGCAGATCTAACTCATAGGCAACTCTGCCTACCCTACGGATAATCTGATACGGCCCAATGTACCTCGGGCTAAGCTTCCCCTTCTTTCCAAATCTCATCACGCCGCCGTGGCGATACGCTAGAAAAACCCAATCATCTATCTCAAATTCCAAGTGTCGGCCGATGATTTGCATACGACCTGCGACTACGTGTCACGACCGAACGGGCGTGGATCGTGCCTTACCGGGCACCCTAGTGATACAACATCAGTAATCAATGAACATAAGGCGATAACATGAAATAACAAAGTATGAAACAATAGTGCGAGAAAACTTGCCTTTACGGCATATATATATAAATCAATTAAAACCGAACGATTCATCCATTACAACTCGCCACAGCGATTACTACGGACCTCTAAGAATGATCGACAACAATGGTGGGGCGGGGCCCGCCAAACCACGAATGTAAACACCTACTACGACAGGGACTATACCACTGATAAGTCTCGGAGAAACGGAGCTTCAAACGCTGAATTGTGACCACGAGCTAGGATCAACGGCGGTGTACCTCAACTGCGGCGTGACGCGGCCACGAAGGAGGTCGATCTGGCCAGTGCAGTATGTGGCGAAAATCTGTAAATGAAATCATAGTAGTCTATATAAAGCGGGAGACATGTATGATAACCAAAACTACGATTCCTGATAAATAAGCGATCGTGTCAGTCAGGGACTCACGCCCTCAAAGTCATCATAAAACCGTACGGGGTAAGTACGAAGGCATAGCCGACTACTAAAACCTACAGTACAAACAAGGTCGTAAACTGTATCATGAGATCTGTCTAGACCGTCACATGATCAAAGCGGCCACTCGCCCGCGATATCTAATGCGCGTCAGCCCCGAACTTCCGTAGCTCGCACGGGCCACTCCAATGGCCCGCATGAGGTATTCCCGCATCGAGGGTAGCTACTCCCGGCGGCGTCTGGACTCGCCGTCGCGTAGCCACAAAGACCGCATGACCACAAGGGCGCAAACTAACACGGAACTCGTAGCTCGCATAGGCCATCAGACCGCGTAAGGTATTCTCGAATCATAGGTCACTAGACGCTTTGAGTCTACCCGCGTCGGAGGAAGCTTAACCGGAATCATGAGTGATATAATATCATCATAACGACTTATCGTTAAACAACCTAAGCCTGACAAGGAAAAACCCCTTTACACACAAACATCACAAGATACTAACTCGTAGCATCCTAACATGTTTACTTATCAAGTCAACAAGAAAGTATTACAAGACTATCACAAATCAATACAATCAAGTTATTCATACAAGGTACTTTCTACATTATGATTAACTGGTCTGTATCTATTCCCAAAGTACTTCATACATTATCTTTTAAAAGATACGTTACGTTTACAAAAGCCACACAATACGTAGTATATGAAAATAGAGTGATTATCTTTTGAAGTAAATCAAAACACTTCTCTTCGTAAAATCAAGTAACGACATTCTTTTCCAATTCAGGTTTGCCTAATTTCAAATGTTCACGTTTCTTATTTTAGAAAGGTTTAGTAGTTCATAATTTTAATCACTTAATGATATAATTCTCCTTTAAAGGCAATTTGAGAAACATATATACGTCACGTGAGTAGGTTATTCTTGTTTATAACAATCTTATTTAAGCGACCATGATCTAGGAAATGTAACATCATTTTGTCTCATCTTAGTTTCTATGCGGATGGAAGTTTCTATTGGTTTTACTAATACATTATTAGTCAAAACATTTCTTTATTAGCGCATTGTGGTTTGTTCGATACTTATTACGATTTCAAATCGGTAAAACATTATTGCTTTTAAAATCAAGTACTCATTACTCGCGAATGAGGTTTTACAACATTTTTAACAAAATGTTAATTACCAAGTAAAACAAGTTAAGTCTCTTATCTTTAAGATTAAGCCTCTTAACTTTTAAAATCAGTAAACCATTCTCTTTACTTCTCTTAAAACGTTATACCTAACTTCCCATAAAGCTAGTATAACTCTTCTTTATTATCACACATCAAGTCAGTTACCTTTTAAAACCACAAAGCATTTTTTACATGTACGTCTACCGTACTACATAGTTATACACATATCATGCTAGAAAAGGTAGGAAGAGGTTCACATACCTCGCGACGATTATCGACTAATAACAAAACGCTCCAAGTACCTCAAACCGTCGGCTACTCCTTAAGCCAAGCAGATCGCGCCACGCATGGTACTTCAACCTATAAGGCCACAAGGCGCTTATTAACATCTAGATCATATCGTAGAACATTCCACAGAAAATTGGCGACCTCCCACATGCAGCGTAAATCTCCTCTCTATCGGTGCTACCAAGCTGACGGGGTTATACGTCTAACCGGATGTGCACAATTCTACCCACGAAAAGCTACACAAGTCTCATGTCTGATCTATGTAATTACTGATTCGATACTCTTCTTTACATTCGAGCTTAAGTCGCAAGACATTCTGTAAGTATTATTCAGCTTAAGTCAAAAGACATTGCCGCTGACTATGTTCCATTCTATATATAGTATACTTTAACTATATATTCAACAACATGTAATTTCCAATTACAATGAGAAGGTCAAAGTGTTTACCTCGATAAGCCCAAAATTATCCAAGTATAAAGTCGATCTGGGCAACGTTTAGCTCGACTCCGTGCGCTCGACCGCTCAGAACCACCCTTAGAAGTTCTAACCAACTTCTACTTAATGCTCGACTAACTATGGAGATTTTCCTTGGGTTTCGGTTTTGTAGTGAAGGAAGTATAATAGTATTTACGGGCTTTTCGTATAAGTATAACCTTGGAATACTACAAGGTATAAGGGCGAGTATTTTGGGTATAGTAACAATACTTTTGAGAGTATTTCTACCAAGAGGGGGGGTATTTATACGAGACAACACCACAAGGGGGTGTATACCCTCGGCCAACCCACTAGGAGGGGGTACTCGGCGAGGGGAGGGCTCTCGGCCAGGGGCCTCGCGAGGGGAGGGTGTAGGGCGAACACCACAAGAGAGGGGGAAGGGATTTCTAAGACTTAGAAATTTTTTGGAATGGATGAAGAAGTCTTCCAAAGGGGGGTATTTATAGTACAAGCCAAGGCCAACCAATGGCCAAGATTAAGCCAAGTGCCATGCAAGTGTAGGGTCAAGATTATGCCAAGTGCACCTTATCCATCTACCACCAAAATATCCTACCAACTCCTTGACCAAACAATGGCCAATTCGTCCAACCCCTATTACCGCCCAAGTCCTTCCAATGAGAGGGTGACAAGTGTCGCCCTCTTGTTGGTCCAAAATGTTTCGTCTCTCGGAAAAATCCGCAAAAATTAAAAATGACATAGCCGGAATTTTCCCTACGAAAGCTGTGGAAACGTTTCGTCGAAAAACGACTCTAACCGGGTGTTGTGCACAAAGAATAATTCGGCCAAGCCTATTCTCAAGTTCAAATTTTTCTACGTACGTCCTTACGTACATACTCTGGAAATACGGGGTATAACATTCTCCCCTCCTTAGAAACATTCGTCCCGAATGTTCCTTCTAAGTCTCAAACCAAACGTGCGCCAGTATAGTCTTCACTACTATACTTACCTGAACAATCCTGCCACAACTGGCCACAACAACACCTGCGCAAAATACTTACGTCCAAGTCCACGAGGAAACACCTCTAACATCACCACAAACACCTCTAACATCACAACGCTCCCATCCAAGGGTCTAAAATATAATTCCTTCGCACTTTCTCCATACAAAAGAAATGGTCACATCTCTGCTCGCAATACATGCTCGCTTCTCCCTTTACTCGTCGTGATACCACTTTTGTCACTTTGCCGCGAGGTTCTAGTGTCACTCCGGCGACCTAACAAATGGTACCGGGCTGCATGCGATCCCTGAGGCTGTCGTACACTCGAACTCTTACCACATTTCTGATACTGCTTCAATTTCCAAAACTCGGGGTTACAATCTCTAACGTGGTCATCATTAACTGGGAACACTCTGGATGGATCTCCGATACTTTCCCGATCATAACAATACGAAGGCGGACGTCTCGCCTCACAAGTCGGACGGCAAATGCTAACATATAGGCAACCCGGCCTATTCTTCACATGAACTCAAAGGGCCCAAAGTAACTCGGGCTAAGTTCCTCTGTTTTCCAAAACTCGCCACATGACGGGGTGGTACTTTCAAGAAGACCGACCGTCAATCACGAACTCTAAGCGTCGTCGATTATCCGCACGATTTCTACGGCTGCGAACCTCTTCTAGACAAGCGTTACCTATCCACGATCTGTGGAACAAGCTGAACCAACTATCTGAATCTTGCCAACATCGAACCAATCGGCCGACGACTTACACTTCCGCCTGCAGGCGTCATAAAGCGACATCCCAATACGAAATGGTAGCTACTAAAACACTCCTCAACAGGAGACAACAATCCTTACACTACCCACGAAATCCACACACTGGCCGAGGCGAATACGATCTGAGAGACTACGCTGAGTTCCAATCACGCTGGTAAAACATCGAGAAAAAGCAGTAGTAACACTGGCTCCATGCGTCATAAGGTAAAGGTAGGCACCGTGCAGCCTTACAACCTTTACGATATAACGCCTGCAACATACCACCGAGTACACGGTTTGGATTAAAAGATAAGACGGTGACCTCATCGGCCCGACCGATTGAGCAACGCGTCCACGAACTTCGTCTGTTGGTTAACTAAACTTGGACCTAACACCCTCATAACCCTAACACAAAGCGGGACCACCACTAACCGACCCACCATACAGTCGCGGGTTGACCCGCAACGTGGCCTCAACCCGACCCGAACGCGAAGACACTAGCTCCCGAACGGAAAACTCTCTCGCTAATCCGCGTTACGAAAACCTAGCGGTCTTCTTAGCTCAACTACCTCTTTCATTCCACACTACTCGGGGACCTATCCAAAAACATATCTCCGTGCACAATGCACTCAGACAAGGTCAAACATAAAATACTTCTTTACTCGAGATGGCCTTACCTCTAAGGTCTCTACGTATAAAGCTCTAAGGCTCACACTTCCCTATCAGTCAATCTTTCCGGTTACTAACCATGATTTCTAATCACTAATTACACACCGCTATCGAACATAGCACTTATGATATACCCGTCTTATCATACATACCGATCTCTGAGGTTAAGGATATACTGTATCTCTTGCTTCACTCTCCTTAGTCGTTCTAAACAAACCTACCGTAGAGTCACAGCTAGGGAGATGACGAACTACCACCGATCACGAAGGTTGAGTCCTCCTACTAGGACATCCTTTCGACACATGGCCACGGCGGCGAGTAAAACAAGTACCAACTAAAAGATGACATTCCGGGATGGCGTCATCGCTATGAACACCGGGAAAAAGCGAATCGGTGGTTTGGAACCTACGTGTGGCGTGAGCGGAAACTCGAGCTCGACCAACTCCTGCATACGAGCGCCCCGAAATCCGTGGAAGACCACTCTGCTGGCGGAGGTGCATCTAATCTTTGGTGAGGCGACTTGCCTCGAAAGTTACCAAAGGACCTTCGCTCGGCCCTCTTCGTCGCCCGTTAACGTCGATCTCTACGTTTCTTGGCTGCTGCGCATAAGCCCGCATACGTGCCATGCTCAAGCCTAATCGAAGAATTACTCTTGTACAACCTCTCTTAGATAGTCATCAAGACTCGCGGTACATCGGTATACTCTCGGTAGCCAAATCCATAGCTAGTAATAGTCGCCTTTTTGCAATCTATATTCTCTGTTCGTCGTGGGCGAAGGTTCAAACATCATGGCCGCGATGGAAGCGCCGCGCGTGCTAAACTCTGCGGGGCTTAGTGGCGTCGCGAACTCCCGAATGAAGCACCACCGCGGTGATGATTGGGCTGTGCTCACGTAACCCTCTGTACTACTCGCGGCTCTCGCCGGCCTTGCCCTCTGGGCGGGTTGCCACTACGCGGAGGCATAGCGGTAAGGAAAGAAATACGTGAGAGGTCCAACTTACAACACGGCTCTAAGGCACGATCTCGAGTGAGAAGAATAGAAACCAATCCTAAATATCCTATAGCCTCACGATTATTGGTGTGGTGCGCGACAGCGATAATCAAGACTCTGCGGATGCGGTCTGTAGACACTTTCCGAGGATTAAGCGCTCCGATACCACTTTTGTCACGACCGAACGGGCGTGGTCGTGCCTTACCGGGCACCCTAGTGATACAACATCAGTGTCAGTGAACATAAGGCGATAACATGAAATAACGAAGTATGAAACAATAGTGCGAAAACTTGTCTTCGGCATATATATATAAATCAATTAAAAACCGAAACGATTACATCCCATTACAACTCGCCACAACAATACTGGACCTCTAAGAATGATCGACAACAATGGCGGGGCGGGGCCGCCAAACCACGAATGTAAACACCTACTACGACGGGGACTATACCACTGATAAGTCTCGGAGAAGCGGAGCTTCCCAACTGAGCTGTGACCACGAGCTAGGATCAACGGCGGTGTACCTCGACTGCGGCGTGAACGGCCACGAAGGAGGTCGATCTAACAGTTACCAGTATGTGGCGAAAATCGTAAATGAAATCATAGTAGTCTATATAAAGCGGGAGACATGTATGATAACCAAAACTACAATTCACGATAAATAGCGATCGTGTCAAGTCGGGGACTCACGCCTCAAAGTCATCATAAAGCGAATGCGGGGTAAATGCGAAGGCATAGCCGACTACTAAAACCAGCGGTACAAACAAAGTCGTAAATCGTTTCATGAGATCTGTCTAGGCGTCACATGATCAAAGCCGCCACTCGCGCGATATCTAATGTGCGCGTCTAGCCTGGAACTTCCCATAGCTCGCGTGGGCCACTCGATGGCCCGCATGAGGTATTCCCGCATCGAGGGTAGCTACTCCCGGCGGCGTCCTGGACTCGCCGTCCGCATGACCACAAAGACCGCGTGACCACAAGGCCGCAAACTAACACGGAACTCTCGTAGCTCGCGTAGGCCATCTGGACCCACATAAGGTATTCTCGAATCATAGGTCACTAGACCGCTGAGTCTACCCCGCGTGGACGACTTAACCCCCGGAATCATGAGTGATATAATATCATCATAACAGCTTATCGTTAAACAACCTAAGCACAACAAGGAAAAACCCCTTTACACAAACATCACAAGATACTAACTCACGTAGCATCCTAACATGTTTACTTATCAAGTCAACAAGAAAGTATTACAAGACTATCACAAATCAATACAATCAAGTTATTCACACAAGGTACTTTCTACATTATGATTAACCAGGTCGGGTATCTATTCCCAAAGTACTTCATACATTATCGTTTAAAAGATACGTTACGTTTACAAAAGCCACACAATACCCGTAGTATATGAAAATAGAGTGATTATCTTTTGAAGTAAATCAAAACACTTCTCTTCGTAAAATCAAGTAACGACATTCTTTTCCAAATGTTTCAGGTTTGCCTAATTTCAAATGTTCACGTTTCTTATTTTAGAAAGGTTTCGTAGTTCATAATTTTAATCACTTAATGATATAATTCTCCTTTAAAGGCAATTTGAGAAACATATGTCTGATACGTGAGTAGGTTATTCTTGTTTATAACAATCTTATTTAAGCAGCCATGATCTAGGAAATGTAACATCATTTTGTCGTCTTAGTTTCTATGCGGATGGAAGTTTATTGGTTTTACTAATACATTATTAGTCAAAACATTTCCCTTTATTAGCACTTTGTGGTTTGTTCGATACTTATTCGATTTCGAAATCGAGAAAACATTATTGCTTTTAAAATCAAGTACTCATTACTCATGAATGAGGTTTTACAACATTTTTAACAAAATGTTAATTACCAAGTAAAACAAGTTAAGTCTCTTATCTTTAAGATTAAGCCTCTTAACTTTTAAAATCAGTAAACCATTCTCTTTACTTCTCTTAAAACGTTATACCTAACTTCCGTAAAGCTAGTATAACTCTTCTTTATTATCACACATCAAGTCGGTTACCTTTTAAAACCACAAAGCATTTTACGTATGCGTCTGCAGTACTACATAGTTATACACATATCATGCTAGAAAAGGTAGGAAGAGGTTCACATACCTCGCGACGATTATCGACTAATAGCAAAAGCGCTCCAAGTACCTCAAACCGTCGGCTACTCCTTAAGCCAGCGGATCGCGCCACGCGTGGTACTTCAACCTATAAGGACACAAGGCGCTTATTAACATCTAGATCATATCGTAGAACATTCCACAGAAAATTCGGCACCTCCCCATTGCGGCGTAAATCTCCTCTCTCTATCGGGGCGGCTACGAGCCAACCAGGGGGGGTTATACGTCTAACCCGGACGTGCACAATTCTACCCCACAGAAAAGCTACACAAGTCTACTGTAATACAGTCCTATGTAATTACAGTTCAGTACTCTTCTTTACATTCAGGCTTAAGTCGCGAGACATTCTGTAAGTATTATTCGAGCTTAAGTCAAAAGACATTGCCCACAACTATGTTCCATTCTATATATAGTATACTTTAACTATATATTCAACAACATGTAATTTCCAATTACAACGAAGGTCAAAAGTGTTTACCTCGATAAGCCCAAAATTATCCAAGTATAAAGTCGATCCAGGCAGCGTTTAGCTCGACTCCGTGCGCTCGACCGCTCAGAACCACCCTTAGAAGTTCTAACCAACTTCTACTTAATGCTCCAACTAACTATGGAGATTTTCCTTAGGGTTTCGGTTTTGTATTGAAGGAAGTATAATAGTATTTATGGGCTTTTCAGTATAAGTATAACCTTGGAATACTACAAGGTATAAGGGCGAGTATTTTGGGTATAGTGATACTTTTGAGAGTATTTCTACCAGAGGGGTATTTATACGAGACAACACCACGAGGGGTGTATACCTCGGCCAACCCCAGCTAGGAGGGGTACTCGGCGAGGGGAGGGCTCTCGGCGAGGGCCTCGCGAGGGGAGGGGTGTTGGGCGAACACCACAAGAGAGGGAAGGGATTTCTAAGACTTAGAAAATTTTTGGAATGGATGAAGAAGTCTTCCAAAGGGGGTATTTATAGTACAAGCCAAGGCGATCAATGGCGAGATTAAGCCAAGTGCCGTGCAAGTGTAGGGTCAAGATTATGCCAAGTGCACCTTATCCATCTACCACCAAAATATCCTACCAACTCCCGACCAAACAATGGCCAATCGTCCAACCCTATTACCGCCCAAGTCCTTTGATGAGGGTGACAAGTGTCGCCCTCTTGTTGATCCAAAATGTTTCGTCTCTCGGAAAAATCCGCAAAAATTAAAAATGACATAGCGGAATTTTCCTACGAAAAGCTGTGGAAAGCGTTTGTCGAAAAACGACTCTAGGGTGTTGTGCACAAAGAATAATTCGCCAAGCCTATTCTCAAGTTCAAATTTTTCTACGTGCGTCCTACGTACATACTCAGAAATACGGGGTATAACATTCTCCTCGCTTAGAAACATTCGTCGAATGTTCCTTCTAAGTCTCAACAAGCGTGCGCGATATAGTCTTCCTACTATACTTACGAACAATCCCGCCCTGTCGCCACAACACTGCGCAAAATACTTACGTCCAAGTCCACGAAACACCTCTAACATCACCACAAACACCTCTAACATCACAACGCTCCCATCCAGGTCTAAAATATAATTCCTTCGCACTTTCTCCATACAAAAGAAATGGTCACATCTCTGCCGCAATACATGCTCGCTTCTCCTTTACTCGTCGTGATACCACTTTTGTCACTTTGCGCGAGGTTCAGTGTCACTCGCGACCTAACAAATGGTGCGAGCTGCGTCGATCCACGAGTGTCGTACACTCGAACTCTTACCACATTTAAATCGCTTCAATTTCCAAAACTCGGGTTCTGATCTCTAACGTGGTCATCATTAATCGGGAACACTCTGGATGGATCTCGATACTTTCCCGATCATAACAATACGAAAGGCCGGACGTCTTGCCTCTAAGTCGGACGACAAATGCTAACATATAGGCAATCTGGCCTATTCTTCACATGAACTCAAAAGGGCCCAAAGTAACTCGGGCTAAGTTCCCTCTGTTTTCCAAAACTCGCCACACCCAACCCGGGGTGGTACTTTCAAGACCGGCCGTCAATCCACGAACTCTAAGCGTCGTCGCCGATTATCCGCACGATTTCTCGAGCCGCGAACCTCTTCTAGACAAGCGTTACCCTATCCAGTCTGTGGAACAAGCTGAACCAACTATCCGAATCTTGCCAACATCGAACCAATCGGCCGACGACTTACACTTCCGCCCGCAGCGCCATAGCGACATCCCAATACTGAAATGGTAGCTACTAAAACACTCCTCAACAGGAGACAACAATCCTTCTACACTACCACGAAATCCACACCGCCCGAGGCGAATACGATCTGGAGACTCACTTTGAGTTCCTAATCATGCACAGTAAAACATCCAGAAAAAGCGGTAGTAACACAGGCTCCATGCATCATAAGGTAAAGGTAGGCACCGTGCGCACCTTACAACCTTACGATATAACGCCTCGTAACATACCACCGAGTACGGTTTGGATTAAAAGATAAGGCGGTGACCTCATCGGCCCGATTCGCGATTGAACGTCCACGAACTCGTCATTGGTTAACTAAACTTGGGCCTAACACCCTCATAACCCTAACACAAAGCGGGACCACCACAACCGGCCCGCACCACCATACAGTCGCGGGTTGACCCGCAACGTGGCCTCAACCCGACCCGGCAACGCGCAAGACACTAGCTCCCCGAACCGGAAAACTCTCACTAATCACGTTACGAAAACCTAGCGGTCTTCTTAGCTCAACTACCCTCTTTCATTCCACACTACTCAGGGACTTATCCCAAAAACATATCTCCTGTGCACAATGCACTCCGACAAGGGTCAAACATAAAATACTTCTTTACTCGAGATGGCCTTACCTCTAAGGTCTCTACGTATAAAGCTCTAAGGCTCACACTTCCCTATCCGTCAATCTTTCCCGGTTACTAACCATGATTTCTAATCACTAATTACACACTGCTATCAGAACATAGCACTTATGATATACCCATCTTATCATACATACTGATCTCTAGAGGGTTAAGGATATACCTGTATCTACTGCTTCACTCTCCTTAGTCGTTCTAAACAAACCTACCCCGTAGGGCACATAGCTAGGGGAGATGACGAACTACCCACCGATCCTGAAGGTTGAGTCCTCCTACTAGGACATCCTTTCGACACATGGCCATGACGGCCGCAGGTAAAACAAGTACCAACTAAAATATGACATTCCGGGATGGCGTCATCGCCGTGAACACTGGGAAAATCAATCCGGTGGCCGGAACTACGTGTGGTGTGAACCGAAACTCGAGCTCGACCAACTCCTGCATACCGAGCGTCCCGAAATCCGTGGAAGACCACTCTGCCGGGCGGAGGTGCATCTCTGTCTGGTGAGGCGACTTGCCTCGAAAGTTACCAAAGGACCTTGCCGCTCGCCTCTTCGCCCTTCGTTAACGCGTCGATCTCTACGTTTCTTGGCTTGCTGCGCATAAGCCCGCATACGTGCCATGCTCAAGCCTAATCAAGAAGTACTCTTGTACAACCCTCTCATAGATAGTCATTAAGAATCGCGGTACATCGGTATACTCTCGGTAGCCAAATCCATAGCTAGTAATGGGTCGCTTTTTGCAATCTATATTCTCTGTTCCCGTGGGCGAAGGTTCAAACATCATGGCCGCATAGGAACTGCCGCGTGCTAAACTCGCTGGGCTTAGTAACGTCGCAGAACTCCCGAATGAAGCACCACCCGGTGATGATTGGGCTGTGCCCACGTAACCCTCGTACTTTACTCGCTCCTCGGCCGCCTTGCCCTCACGGGCGGGTTGCCTGCGCGAGGCATAGCGGTAAGGGAAAGAAATACGTGAGAGGGTCCAACTTACAACACGACTCTAACGCACGATCTCGGTGAGAAGAATAGAAACCAATCCTAAATATCCTATAGCCTCACGATTATTGGTGTGGTGCGCGACACCGATAATCAAGACTCTGGATCGGATGCGTAGACACTTTCAGAGGATTAATCGCTCGATACCACTTTTGTCACGACGAACCGGGCGTGATCGTGCCTACCGGGCACCCTGGTGATACAACATCGAGTAATCGGAACATAAGGCGATAACATGAAATAACAAGAAGTATGAAACAATAGTTCGAGAAAACTTGTCTTACGACATATATATATAAATCAATTAAAACCGAAACGATTCATCCCATTACAACTCGCCACAACAATACTACGGACCTAAGAATGATCGACAACAATGGCGGGGCGGGGCCCGCCAACCCCGAATGTAAACACCTACTATGACGGGGACTATACGGCTGATAAGTCTCGGAGAAGCGGAGCTTCCCAAACGCTGCGTGACCACGAGAGCTAGGATCAACGGCGGTGTACCTCAACTGCGGCATGAGCGGCCCGAAGGAGTCGATGCAACGGTACCAAGTATGTGGCGAAAATCACGTAAATGAAATCATAGTAGTCTATATAAAGCGAGACATGTATGATAACCAAAACTACGATTCACAATAAATAAGCGATCATGTCAAGTCGGGGACTCACGCCCTCAAAGTCATCATAAAACCGTACGGGGTAAGTACGAAGGCATAGCCGACTACTAAAACCCACAGTACAACAAGGTCGTAAACTGTATCATGAGATCTGTCTAGACCGTCACATGATCAAAGGTGGCCACTTGCCCGCAGTATCTAATGTGCGCGTCTAGCCCTGGAACTTCCCGTAGCTCTGCATGGGCCACTCCAATGGCCCGCGTGGGTATTCCGCATCGGTAGCTACTCTCCGGCGTCTGGACTCGCCGTCGCGTAGCCACAAAGCGCATGACCACAAGGGCGCAAACTAACACGGAACTCTCGTAGCTCGCGATAGGCCATCTGGACCGCATAAGGTATTCTCGAATCATAGGTCACTAGACACTTTGAGTCTACCCGCGTCGGAGGCGCAACCGGAATCATGAGTGATATAATATCATCATAACGACTTATCGTTAAACAACCTAAGCACAACAAGGAAAAACCCCTTTACACAAACATCACAAGATACTAACTCACGTAGCATCCTAACGTGTTTACTTATCAAGTCAACAAGAAAGTATTACAAGACTATCACAAATCAATACAATCAAGTTATTCACACAAGGTACTTTCTACATTATGATTAACCAGGTCGGGTATCTATTCCCAAAGTACTTCATACATTATCGTTTAAAAGATACGTTACGTTTACAAAAGCCACACAATACCCGTAGTATATGAAAATAGAGTGATTATCTTTTGAAGTAAATCAAAACACTTCTCTTCGTAAAATCAAGTAACGACATTCTTTTCCAAATGTTTCAGGTTTGCCTAATTTCAAATGTTCACGTTTCTTATTTTAGAAAGGTTTCGTAGTTCATAATTTTAATCACTTAATGATATAATTCTCCTTTAAAGGCAATTTGAGAAACATATACGTCGTGAGTAGGTTATTCTTGTTTATAACAATCTTATTTAGCGATCATGATCTAGGAAATGTAACATCATTTTGTCTCATCTTAGTTTCTATGCGGATGGAAGTTTATTGGTTTTACTAATACATTATTAGTCAAAACATTTCCCTTTATTAGCTACTTTGTGGTTTGTTCGATACTTATTCTGATTTCCGAAATCAGTAAAACATTATTGCTTTTAAAATCAAGTACTCATTACTCGCGAATGAGGTTTTACAACATTTTTAACAAAATGTTAATTACCAAGTAAAACAAGTTAAGTCTCTTATCTTTAAGATTAAGCCTCTTAACTTTTAAAATCAGTAAACCATTCTCTTTACTTCTCTTAAAACGTTATACCTAACTTCCCATAAAGCTAGTATAACTCTTCTTTATTATCACACATCAAGTCAGTTACCTTTTAAAACCACAAAGCATTTTACACATGTACGTCTACCGTACTACATAGTTATACACATATCATGCTAGAAAAGGTAGGAAGAGGTTCACATACCTCGCGACGATTATCGACTAATAGCAAAACACTCCAAGTACCTCAAACCGTCGGCTACTCCTTAAGCCAAGCAGATCGCGCCACGCATGGTACTTCAACCTATAAGGACACAAGGCGCTTAACATCTAGATCATATCGTAGAACATTCCACGAAAATTAAAGGCCTCCCCTTAACAACAGTAAATCTCCTCTCTATCGGGGCTGCTACCAAGCCAACCGAGAGGGGTTATACGTCTAACCGGATGTGCACAATTCTACCCGAAAAGCTACACAAGTCTAATGTCTGATCTATGTAATTCTGATTCAAGACTTTCTTTACATTCAGGCTTAAGTCGCAAGACATTGCCGTAAGTATTATTCAGGCTTAAGTCAAAAGACATTGCCGCACAACTATGTTCCATTCTATATATAGTATACTTTAACTATATATTCAACAACATGTAATTTCCAATTACAACAGAAGGTCAAAAGTGTTTACCTCGATAAGCCCAAAATTATCCAAGTATAAAGTCGATCCTGGGCAACGTTTAGCTCGACTCCGTGCGCTCCAACCCGCTCCGAACCACCCTTAGAAGTTCTAACCAACTTCTACTTAATGCTCCAACTAACTATGGAGATTTTCCTTAGGGTTTCGGTTTTGTGACTGAAGGGAAGTATAATAGTATTTCTGGGCTTTTCGTATAAGTATAACCTTGGAATACTACAAGGTATAAGGGCCAAGGTATTTTGGGTATAGTAACAATACTTTTGAGAGTATTTCTACCAAGAGGGGGGTATTTATACGAGACAACACCACAAGGGGGGGGTGTATACCCCTCGGCCAACCCCACTAGGGGGGGTACTCTCGGCCAAGGGGAGGGCTCTCGGCCAAGGGCCTCACCGAGGGGAGGGTGTTGGGCGAACACCACAAGAGAGGAAGGATTTCTAAGACTTAGAAAATTTTTGGAATGGATGAAGAAGTCTTCCAAAGGGGGGTATTTATAGTACAAGCCAAGGCCAACCAATGGCCAAGATTAAGCCAAGTGCCATGCAAGTGTAGGGTCAAGATTATGCCAAGTGCACCTTATCCATCTACCACCAAAATATCCTACCAACTCCTTGACCAAACAATGGCCAATTCGTCCAACCCCTATTACCGCCCAAGTCCTTCCAATGAGAGGGTGACAAGTGTCGCCCTCTTGTTGGTCCAAAATGTTTCGTCTCTCGGAAAAATCCGCAAAAATTAAAAATGACATAGCCGGAATTTTCCTACGAAATTGGAAACGTTTCGTCGAAAAACGACTCTAACCGGGTGTTGTGCACAAAGAATAATTCGGCCAAGCCTATTCTCAAGTTCAAATTTTTCTACGTACGTCCTTACGTACATACTCTGGAAATACGGGGTATAACACTCTGAGCTTCCAACAACCGCTCCTGGATAAGCTTCACCTTATCCACTGCCTGCTGAACTAAGTCTGGCCCGACTAACTGAACTTCTCCCACATCGAACCAGCCTATAGGTGACCTGCACTTCCTCCTGTATAAGGCCTCATAAGGCGCCATCTGAATCCCGGAATGGTAGCTGTTGTTGTAAGCAAACTCCACAAGAGGCAAATGATCCTCCCAGCTACCACAAATCAATAACACAAGCCCGCAACATATCCTCGTGTATGCGGGCGGTCGCTCGGCCTGTCCGTCGGTCTGAGGATGAAACGCCGTACTGAGACTCACCTGTGTCCCTAATCCCTTCTGAAAAGACCTCCAGAAGTTAGCCGAGAACTGGGCTCCACTATCTGATATAATCGACACCGGGACCCCGTGCAATCTCACAATCTCTCTAATATATAATCTGGCATAGTCCTCAGCTGAGAACGTCGTTCTGACCGGAAGAAAATGGGCTGATTTCGTCAGCCTGTCGACAATCACCCAAATGGAATCATGCTTCCTCTGAGTGGTAGGTAGCCCTGTAATAAAATCCATATTTATCACCTCCCACTTCCAAGTCGGAATATCAATATCCTGCAACAGCCCACCGGGCTTCTGGTGCTCAATATTAACTCTGGCGACGGTCGGACGCGTGCCACGAACTCCGAAACGTCCCTCTTTAGGCCATCCCACCAATACACACATCTGAGGTCATAATACATCTTAGTCGACCCCGGATGAATAAAATAACGAGCACTGTGTGCCTCCCCCAGAATCTGCTGACGAAGTCCTGTCACATCGGGAACACACAACCGGCCCTCGAATCTTAGCACCCCATCAGGCGCTACCTCAAATAGACTCTTCTCCTTCTGGAGAGCTGCATCTCGGTACCGTACCAAAATCGGATCCTCATACTGTCACCTCTTCACCTCCTCGACGATGGAATACTCGGCAACCTCTCGAACCCGAATTCCGTCACTAACAGAATCAACCAAACAAACCCCAAGGTTCGCTAGCTGATGTATCTCTCGGACCATATCCCTCTTTTCTGGCTGAACATCAGACAGACTACCTATCGATCTGCGACTAAGGGCATCTGCAACTACATTGGCCTTCCCTGGGTGGTACAGAATATCAACATCGTAATCCTTAAGTAGCTCCAACCACCGTCTGCCGCAAGTTCGGCTCCTGCGGTGAAGATGATCGGAGACTTTTGTGGTGCGTGTAAATGTCCACATGAACTCCATATAAATAGTGTCTCGGATCTTGAGGCATGAATCACTGCGCCAACTCAAGTCATGTGTGGGATAGTTTTCTCGTGCTTCCTAAGGCGCGAGATGTGTAAGCTATAACTCTGCCGTCTTTGCATCAGCACGCACCAAGTCCGACACGACGCACGCAATAAACCACATATTCATCTAAGCCCTGCGGAAGAGTAAGAAGCAAGGCGAGTCAACTTCTCCTTTAGCAACGGAAACTTTCCTCACAAGTATCCGTCACGGAAAATAGCCGCATACGAGTCACTTAGTCAAAGTCTTTGAAATAGAAACAAACTTTTCTACAAACCTCAGATAATAACTGCAAGGCCCAAAGTGCGCACCTCAGTCGGTGTAGTGGAGTGGGCCAAGTCTTCGCCTCAATCTTAGTCGTATCAACCCGAATACCATCGACCCGATAACATGCCCTAAGAAAGCCACTGAAGCTAACGAACTCGCACGAGAACTTGGCATGTTGCGGCCTCGGAGGACTCAAAACCGTCGCCGAATGACCGTATGCTCTGCTGCGTGCGCGAATACACCAAGATATCATCAATAAACACTATAACGAACATATCCAAGAATGGCACGAACACCTATTCATCAAATCCATTAATATTCTTTGGGGCGTTGGTCACCAAAGACATCACCCTAAACTCATGGTGCCCATAGGGTCCCGAATGCGATCTTTGGGATATCTATCTCTCTAACTCGCACTGATGATAACTGCATCAGCAGTCTATCTTGAAAAACACTTTGCACCCTGAACCGGTCAAACAAATCGTCAATCTGGGAGGATATCTCGTTTGATAGTTACCTTGTTCACACAGTAATCAATACACATACGCAGCGGCGTCCCATCCTTCTTCTTTACAAATAACATGGCGCCCCCGAGGAGAAACACTTGGCCTAATAAAGCCTTTCTCCAAAGAAATCTTTCGGTGGTCCTTCAATTCCTCAACTCGGCGGGTGCCATCTGTATGGAGGAATAGATATCGGTCGAGTGTGCGGCGCCAAATCGATGCAAACTTCAATCTCCCTCGGGAGGATACGGAAGCTCGTCTGGGAATACGTCTGGAAATTCTCTAACAACCGAAACTGACTGAAGGTCCGGTATCTCAGCCTCAGTATCGAATACCCGAACCAAATGGTAAATATACCCCTTCCGTACCATCTTCCTAGCCTTGAGGTAAGAAATAAACCTACCCATCGGTGATGCAAAGATTCCCTTCCACTCGATAACCGCTCGCAGAAACCGGAACCGAACTAACCTCTCTCTGCAGTCCACATTGGCATAGCAAGACGCTAGCCAATCCATACCCATAATCACATCAAAGTCTATCATATCCAACTCTATCAAGTCAGCTAGAGTCTGACGACCATTTATAGTCACTGGGCAAGCCTGATATACCCGTTCAGCTATCACTGAAGCACCTACCGGCGTAGCCACCTCAAAAGATTCTATGGACTCGGGCTCTATCCCTATTCTACCAGCAATATGAGGAGATATATAGGACAAGGTAGAACCTGGATCTATCAAAGCATATACATCCAAAGAAGAAACCAATAATGTACTGCGTGACATCGGTGGCGCCTCCGGTCTGACGATCGGACATAGCATAGATGCGGTTCTGAGGACCGTTGGAACTAGAACCCCTGCCACGACTCCTGCCGCGGCCTGCTGGACCGTGAACACCACGCTCCGGCGCACAACAATCAAGATGAAGACCCAAAGAATCGAACTGGTGAGCCATAGCATTTCCGCCGCCTCGTCGGACAATCTCTTCAAATGGCCTGCCACAAGAGTAACAAGCTCACGGAGGAACACGACACCCCTATAATGGCAATCACCACATCGACCACACCGAGGCATCGGTGGCCTCATCTGACTGGAACTCTGGTCCTCTGAAACCCGGCCACGGAACCACCGCCGCTTCCCGAATACTCAGACACGTCCGAAGATGGCGGAGGCGCTCGACCGGCCGTGGTGCAAATCTGGTGGCTGCCTGGGGTTGTCTACCCTAAAACTACCGAGGACCTGCTGTCTGGCCTCTTCGCGATACAGCCGATCCGTCGGCCCTGCGTTCTCACACCAGTGCATATGCTGCGACGCGCAATGTCCATGCCGGTGAAGAGCCACTCCTGCAACTTCGGCCAAGTGATCATCGAGTCTGTGACATACCGGCACCGCCCTCCATGTATCGCTACAAGCGGCACATACCGAGCCAATGAGTCAAACTCCACATTGTACTCCCGAACCGTCCGCTCATTCCGTCTCAGTGTCAAAAATCTATCGGCCCGAGCCCTCCTCATCTGCGGAGGCAAGAAATGGCCAAGTAACGCCTCTGAGAACTCGTCCCAAACAGTGAAGCGCATGCTCCCAGGGGCGTTCCATGAATCATACCGATCAACTTCTGATGTCCCGCATGACGATGCGAACCTAGTACCACCGACTCGGTCTCCGGCCCCCGATCACCTCATGATCCAGAATCGCTTCGGATAAACTCCTGAGGATCATCCTCAGGCCTCGACCCATAAAACTCCGGTGGGTTGCAACTCAAAAGTCCTCGATCTGCTAGCGGCTCTGGTTGAACTACGGTAGGAATCGCCGTCTCACCTATCCTCG
This sequence comes from Przewalskia tangutica, assembly GCA_029844215.1. Classification (NCBI taxonomy): domain Eukaryota; kingdom Viridiplantae; phylum Streptophyta; class Magnoliopsida; order Solanales; family Solanaceae; genus Przewalskia; species Przewalskia tangutica. Next base: position 110,204,268 of record CM056721.1, read on the forward strand.
TATTCGCCACGATCTTGGCTAGTAATCGGGCCATCTCGCGTAGCCTATATCCTCCGCTCGCCGCTGGATGGAGGCTCAGTACCGCGGTCTCGATGGCGCCGCCGCCTCGGACTCTTTGGGGTTGGCGACGTTGTAGAACTCGCCGTCCGAAACACCTCTTCCGGTAAGGACTGGGCCTGTGCCCTGGTAACCCTCGGTGCCCTACTAGTAGTTCCCTCTACTGCCTTGCCCTTCTGGGACGCGGTTGCCTTGCGTGGAGGCATAACTGATACATAAAGGAAAACATCAGAGGAGGTTCAACCTATAACTCAGCTCTATTGCACGATCTTAGAGTGAAAGAATGGAAACCAATCCTAAATATCCTGCAGCCTCTTGATTATAGATGTGGTGCACGACACACCGATAATCAAGACTCTAGACACGGTCTGTGGACACTTTCAGGACTAATCGCTCGATACCACTTTTGTCACGACCCGACTCGGGCCGCGGTGGTACCTACCGGGTACCATCAGTATATGTTAGAGAATAACAATGAACATACATAGCACATAACTTATAAAAGGGTAACATCAGCGCCACCGATAAGTTTCGCCTTCCATAAAACATACTTAACAATATATAGTAGTACAACTGGTTCTTAGAGCCCAAAATATAAATGTGACCACAGACCTCTAAAGATAACAACTGTGGCGGGACAGGGCCCCGCCATACCCCTGAATGTACAAAATACCTATAGCATCAGGGAATGTCCGTACCAATAAACAAGCTTCCGGAGGCCCACGGGTATGCTCCAATAGGATGGTTTACTACTTATGCCATGGATTTGCTACCCATGATGCGAGTGCGGCGTTTGTACTCATGCGGATCGGGTCCACAGGATCCATGCGGGTGAAATAGTCCCATGCGAGTACGGCGATGGTACTCATACGGGTCCACAGGATCCATGCGGGTGAAATAGTCCCATGCGGGTGAAATAGTCCCATGACGAGGCGGATGACCTCATGCGGGTCCACAGGACCTATGCGGGTGAAATAGTCCCAGGAGTAGGATTGCTTAATGATACTACGGGCGAGGTACCCTGTTTTGATCATGAGCTTCCTATTTTTATGCAGTATATATATATACATTTGTTACTCTCATTGTTAGTAAGGCACAGTGCAAAGTAAACTGATTTTCGTCTATAACTCCAGCTTATATTTTGACTTATGATATTATTACAGTATTTTCCGGCCGCATATTTGGTACGTATTTGTCTTGACCTCCTTCGGGGGGCTGCGTTCATGCCGCAGGTTGAGGTTCATAGCTTGCTGATCCGCACTCTTAGGATCACGGTTCGGTTCTCGGAAGGCTCCATTTCTCCGGAGGCCTCGTCTTTTGGTACGATTCCCTGAGGTTGTAGACTTTTGTACATTCAGGGGGTATGGCGGGGCCCTGTCCCGTCATAGTGTTATACCTTCTTAGAGGCTTGTAGTCCTGTCATGAATTGGGGTGTAAGGATGTAACTGTTCGTTTTATTATATTTAGAGGTAGCCACTTTGGGTTAGCCTGTTGTATATTCTTATATGGTTCTTGTTTGTGAGTTTATTTCCGCTGGTTTTCTCTGATGTTGTATCACAAGGGTGCCCGGGGTAAGGCATCAGTGCATCAGTCACGGATCCGAGGTCGGGTCGTGACATGCAATAACACAAAACAACCATAATGAGTTCAAGTGGCCAACAAGAACACATGAAAAAAACAGGCATAAATATGCAGATACCTGCTCATATTTAACTTTCAGATGGTTGATGGATGAGAACTTTTCAAACTTGACCAACTCATCCCAGAATGAGTCCACTAAATACTTTAGCAATATTTTAAAGTTGTCCTACATAATATCACATCAAGACCAAGAATGCAAACAAATATAAAGGAGGACAGACAGAACAGAGAGGCAACAACCTGACCAGGTGAAGGAAGGTATATGCACCTTACTGATGTACTCAAAAAGCTCTAGAACAACGAAATTCAGAAGATTGTAGCGATCTCCATTAGCAACAAAAGCATTAACAATTGGTTTCAAAAGATTCTTCTCGGCGATATGATTCATCAAATACTCATCCTGCAGAACACACGAAATTTAAAAATATTTATAGATATACAGAAGCATAACTCGTAAATAAGTCTTCAGAATAAAATGCAAATACAAAACCCCTAGAACACAGATCTTATAAAATCATTGGTCACCAATATTTAACAAGGAAGGACAACTTGAATGCAAAAATCTTCTGAATAGTACTTTTTTTTTAGAAGGGAATAGTACAGAATTACTTTTTTTAGAAGGTAAATAATTTTACTAACAATTGGGGAAAACCCCATATGATACCAATTTGTCACGCCCCAACCCTAAGGAGGCGTGGCCGACACCCGGTAACTTACATGACCCCGAGCGTACCACCGTCCGACTTGCATGTGTTAAGCATGCCGCCAGCGTTCATCCTGAGCCAGAGGCCAACTTAAGTACTGACCTGGCTTACTTAATAACATAGGCTTGCAGAGGAAAGGCCTAGCCCTTGGAGCCGTACCACCAAGAAGAAGATCAGGGGAATCTCTACCATCAGGCTTCGAATCTGAGGTTGAGGTCGAGCCTCTCTTTTCAGCTGTCTCGTTGCTTCGCGCCCTTCTTAGCTCTCTTATTCTAGTCTCGCTCGTTGCTTCTCGCCCTTCTTAGCTCTAAAAGACTCTGAACACACAAATAGACAATCTGGGCCGACAAGGCCATACTCTGTAATAACAACTATCTTAACTATTATGGGATCAACCCAAAAGATATACATATATGCATGCCCCTATGCGGGCCGACAAGACCACCATGGATATCTACAATATATACAGAACACATCTACAAGCCTCTAAAGAGAATACAATTGTACTGTGGTCGGGACCATCATCTCACAAACCGTATGTCAAAAGAAGAGAACCCACACCAAAATATGGTTCTCAACAAAAGAGATCCAATCCTCTAAGGGCTCATTTGTGCATTTGTATTCTGTTGGAAAAAAATAATACTGTTGTTTGGTGGGTATTTTTAGTGGATCAATCAGACTATTTTTAAAAATAGTACACTCCAACTGCCATTTTTGAGACCCCTGGACTGTACTAAAAATATAAAATACAAAAAAAATACAGTCAATTATATATTAATACTCTAGTTCTGTCAATTATTTATTAATACAGTTCAGTCCATTACAATACAGTATAGTCCATATAAAATATATAGTCCAGTGCGACATACCAAACGAGCCCTAACAGGTCCATCTGGAACACATAATAGTTCTATCCTCTAGAACCAAGAAAATGATCACTCTTCCCTCCAAACCCTATATTACCCAAGTTGGCAGATCCTGCATCTGTTGATGTTTCACCCAAATCCATTTTACCTCAATGGGACAGCATATAGAAGTTAATGCACTTATACAGTGTCCGTCAAGCTAAAATGAGTTAGGAATATCATCTACTAAGTTGTCTTTTTTACTATTCCAATGAAAGAGATTGAAGTGCTTGTCATCGAACGGAAAATACCACATTCCAATTGGAGATGCTTTTGCGTTTATTTGTGTACTCAGAGAGTATATAAGCCGAGGTATTTGGAAAAGGAACTCTAGCATGCAGGGTTCTTTTTTATTTATCTTTTTTGTTTATCTTGTTCACGTGTTTCCCCCTTTCGCCTATAGAATCACTGGTTACCATATATAGTAAGAATTTTGAAGAAAATATTGAAGTAAGGATCCCAACCAGTCCAAGTCATCATTGGCCAAGTCTATTTTACATCCAAAGACGTATAAATACAAGACAAACCAAATAAGAACACACACGAGGAACATAACAGGTGCAAGACATGCTTCTTACGAAAGAGGATTGACTAGATTAGACAACAAGAGCCAAAGTATCTGAGACCATGGCTGAGACAAAGTGGCCATTATGAAGGACAAATTAATCAAAACTTGATACAGTTCAATCACATCAACAAATGATCCTCTTGATTAATTTGATACAGTTCAATCACATCAACAAATGATCCTCTTGATTAATAGAAGTCAATAACTCACATTGCGGGAAATAAGAGTTCTCACAAATCTAACAGCAGCAACTACTAGGTTTCTCTTCTTCGTGTCAATAACAAAACTTTATCTACCACATTATTAAGAAGAAAGCTGCACCTGCCGCAAAGAAAAGAAAGCACATTATTCCAAATAGTCAAAATAGCGCTTTGGTACCAAACAAGTTGCATGCCAAGATGAGAAAATTACTTTATTATATAAGGATGGTGCATGGCACAAAAACATAAGAGATCACATATATTTAGTAGTGTTTCAGGCTTCACACAACTTTGCTTCCAAGTTCCTCCATCAGAGCTTGCAGACTCACTGATTGATAGTGAATCCCCATTTGGGGGGTAGGATAATGTTATAGTTTGAACCAGTCCGGTTAGGTGCTTCTCATAAAACATTCAACAATAGTGTCTCTCTGCAACAAGTTGATAATGTTAGAAAGTAAGACAAACAAAAAGAGAATTGAGAGAAACTCAGCTTGATTATTCCTCAAATAGTGGGGTTTAAATAGCTAAGTATACATATTCTAAGAAAGGAAAGAGAATCAAAATACATAAATTATAGGAGTTAATCAAGCTATACTATATTTACAAGATCCTAGATATTTTAGAATATACACGAGATTCTAGCACTCCCCTCAAGTTGGTTGATCGGTGTATTTTATATACACATTTTGAGTCATTTTTAGTTAGTATTTTACTCATTTTGTTTATGTTTATCATAGTATTAGGGTCGTTTTCCTTTCTTTTGTGTCACAGCGGTCAGAAATGGAGAAATGACAAAAAGGAGATGAAATGAGCATAAATGAGATGGAATTGCACACAAAAGGGCCAAGAAATGAAGTCTAAGAAGTTCCGGGAAGTATAGAGGAGATCAGACGAAGCCCGGACGAAAAAAGGACGACGAAACGAAAATCCGCCAGAAAAATGCCTCAGGCGCCGCGGCGCTGAAAGTTCTGAAAGTTGATTTCACTGCATGTTTTTCGGCGCCGTGGCGCCAGCTGCAGGGCCACGACGCCGACGCGGGATTTCTGAGTTTTGGGCCAAATTTGACACGTTTTCAGAGTCCAAAAGGGATAACTTTTCCTACCTACATATTCCTTAACCCTTTACCTAAATGATTCCATAACTTTTCCTTAACCCTTTACCTAAAAGGATTCCATAACTTTTCCTACCTACATAATCCCTAACCTTTTACCTAAAGGATTCTTGGGCTATAAATAGTCTCTACATCATTAGAAGAATTCATACAATTCTCCATTCCATCCCACACTTGACAATTCGATTCTCCATCCACCATTCCATTCCATTGCATCTTGTAAATATTCCATAACACAATCCTTGGATGCTAGAAGGCTTGGAGACTTGTTCTTGAGTATTTTTCTTTTCTTTCTTTTGCTTTGTTTATTTCAGTTCATGTATGTAGATTATATTAGTTCTTAGCGTGACTATGACTAGGAGCTAATTACTTTGTTAGGAATTTCTTTGTGATTCTCTTGAAACTCTTATTCATGAATTAATAAATTAGTTGATTTCTTCTTCACTTGTTTAAGATTTATTCAATAGTTGTTTTGATTGCTTGATAATTAATTGATCACTAGTTATCATCACTTATATGATTTCTAATCGAAATCCGAAAGGGGAGATTGTGAATATGTTATAGTTGAATAAACATAAGTTTAAATCGTGGACGAAAGTACCCCGATACTTGTGTAGCTTAATAGATTATTGCTCTTAATCCTCCTTTGTAGTCAATCTTGTCACCGAAAGGTAGAAGGGTTCTCCATTGGGGTTGAATATTTATATTACCTTAACAGGAGTATAAAACGGTCTAGTTAACCTGCTATCTTAACGTAGAAGAAGTTAGTCTAATTGTATTAAAGATTGAATAGAGTGGATAGTTGATGATCTTGGAAGCCCTAATTCGTCATCATAACTGATTTAAATCAAAGTATTTTCATAATTAGTTTATTTCCTGCATTATTAGTTTAGAATTCCAACTCAATTAACGTTAACCAAATAAATACCTAGGATAGATAATCGGTACTTGAAAACTAATCCTTGAGGAAGATAACTCGGTCTTCTAGACTATATTACTTGTCACGACACGTGCACTTGCGTTAGTGTGTGCATAAATCACACATCAAGTTTTTGGCGCCGTTGCCGGGGATTGGCGTACTTTCAATATCGACTTATCTATTCTTATTTCTAATTTGGTTGCTCCAAGAACAAGTTTATAACTTGTTCTGCGAGCATCTTTTTATCACCTTTTGTTGTTTTCTTATTTTGCAGGTTAAATTAAAAAAATAATATCAGTACACATGGACTACTATTTCTATCAGGGGCAGCAAATTCATCAACTGACGGCTAACCCAGTTACGGAGGAAGATCTAGATGAGTTGCAGGCAGGCATACTCAGGCTCACCAAGTGCCAGACTCAGTTTATGGCTGAGACAAGGGTGTCCCTCAGCAATTTGGAGACACAAATAGGGCAGCTAATGGAAAGGATGAGCAATACACCTCAAGCAAATTTGCCTAGCGACACCATTGTCACGACCCGACCTAGGGCTCGTGACTGGTGCCTTACCCCGGGCACCCTAGTGATACAAACATCAGAGAAAATCAGCGGAAATAAAAACTTAAGCATGAATCAAGACATAAAATAAGCAATAGGCTAATCAAAACGGTTACCTTCCTGAATATATATAAAAATTGAACAGTTAAATCCCTTACAAACCCTGCCCACAACGATTACTGCACCTAAGAATGTAACAACAACTATGACGGACAGGGGTCCGCCATACCACGAATGTACAAGTATCTACAATGACAGGACTATACCAAAAGATAAGCCTCGGAGAAGCGGAGCTTCCCAATGACTGCGATCCTATGGCGAGGATCGACAACCGATGTACCTCTACTGCGGCATGAACGGCCCGAAGGAGGTCGATAACAGGTACCAAGTATGTGAAACTGAAAATACTGTAAATGAAATCACAACATAAAAGCAGTCATGCCATGTTAGGGACTCACGCCCTCAAAGTCATCCCTCATGCCCGTGGAACTCCTTCCTCACTGCCGGCAGTCTAGGTATAAATCGTGTGATACGTAACATGTCTCGACCCATCCCATAGGACTCGAGGTGGAATCACATGGTCACATTCCCGGTCCATTTCATGGACTCGGTGTCGGATCGTGTGGAATACATTCCCGGTCCATCCCATGGACTCGGTGTCAAATCGTGTGGAATACATTCCCGGTCCATCCCATGGACTCGGTGTCAAATCGTGTGGAATACATTTCCGGTCCATCCCATGGACTCGGTGTCAAATCGTGTGGAATACATTCCCGGTCCATCCCATGGGATCGGTGTCAAATCGTGTGGAATACATTCCCAGTCCATCCCATGGACTCGGTGTCAAATCGTGTGGAATACATTCCCGGTCCATCCCATGGACTCGGTGTCAAATCGTGTGGAATACATTCCCGGTCCATCCCATGGAATCGGTGTAGAATCGGGTGGTATACATGTCTCGGCCCATCTCATGGGACTCGAGGTAGAATCGGCCATAACATTTAAACCCTCTTTTAAGACAGATTAAGATAATACCATGTTTTCCTTTTAAATCAAACTAAGGCAATATCATGCCCTCCTTTTTAAACCGAAACACTTTCCTTTTTTAAAATCAAGTAACAACATTCTTTTCCAAAAGTTCAAGTTGCATAATTTCAAATACTCAAGTCTTTTATTTTCGAAAGATTTCATAGTTCATAGTCTTAATCAAATAACGTAATCTCTTTTTTTTTTTAAAACAATTGAGTAACATATGCCTTATGTGTGAGTAGTTATTCTTGTTTATAACAATCTTATTAAAGCAACCATGATCTAGAAAATGTAATACAATTTTGTCTTATCTTAGCTTCTATGCAGATGGAGGTTTCTACTGGTTTTAATATAATTAATTATTTGTCAATACATTTTTCTTTATTAACGCTGCAGTGGTTTGTTCGCTACTTATTCTCATTTCCGAAATCAGTAAAACCTTATTCTTTAAAAACCAAGTACTCATTACTCACGAATGAGGTTTCACAACTTTTGTTTAACAAAATTCAAGTCTTTAACATTTCATAAAACGTCATTTATAAGTTAAGTCTCTTATCTTTTAAGATCAAGTCTCTTAACTTCTAAAATCAATAAACCATTCTTTTACCTACATAAAGTCGTTATAACTAACTTCCCATAAAGCTATTATAACACCTTATGTTTTAAACCAACCAAAACTCGTTTAGCACACGTACGTCTACCGTACTACATAGTTCACAACAATCATGCTAGAAAAGATAGGAAGAGGTTCACATACCTCACGACGATTATCGACAATTAGCAAATAGCTCCAAAGTACTGTAATCCTGCTAGCCTTTTCCACCCTTCAAGTAGAATACGCTACTCGTAGTATCTCAACCTATAAAGACCACAAAACGTCTATCAATTTCTCGATCTCTTTGTAGCACAATTCCAAGTACAAGGTTCCTATTCTACATACATTTCGGCAGCACCTCCCCCCCCCCCCCCCCCCGCAACCACATAAATCTCTTCCTCTAACGAGGCCTGCTACCAAACCAACAATCCAGGGGGGGTTACACGTCTAACCGGACGTGTACAATTCTACTCCACAATAATACTACAAGTCTACTGTAAATACAGTCCTATGTAAATACAGTTCAATTCTTATCCATATTCATTCTACATATAGTATACTCAACTATACATTACTACAACATGTAATTTCCAATTACAATAGGGGGATAAAGATCATTACCTCGATAAGCCCAAAATTATCCAAGTTTATAAGTCGATCCTGAGCAACGTTTAGCTCCAATTCCTTACGCTCCAACCCGCTCCAAGCAACCCTTAGAAGTTTCTAAACAACTTCTCTTTAACACTTCATCTAAGCTATGAAGATTTTTCTAGGGCTTCATTTTTCGACTAAAGGAATAAAGTAGAATTTCTGGGCTCCTAGTACTGAAATAACTTTAGAATACTACTAGGGATATAAGGCTAAGGTATTTGGGATTATACAACAATACTTGAAGTATTTCTACACAAAGTGGGGTTGGACGAGAACTTCACAAGAGGGGATTTTGTGACTTAGAAACATTTAGGTGGATGAAAAAGTCTTGAAATCAATGGGGTATTTATAGATAAATCAATGGCTAGGATTTAAGCAAATGTAAGGTGAGGATGGGGTACATGTGTGTGGGTAGTTGGCTAACCATTTGTCCACCATAACAATGGGACAAGTGGCAAGCCACTTGTCCCACCCAAAAACCGTCCAACACACCACTAACAATCGGCCCACATGGCCTCAAGGGGGGGGGGGTGACACATGTCGCCCCCCTATTCGTCCAAAATATTCCATCTTCCGAAAAATATCCGTAATGCCAAAAATCCAAAAATAAAGTGGGTCCCACAAACCGTAAATTTTCCCCGTGGGCCCCACGTGACCAATTTCGGAAATAAAATTCCATAATTCTCAAATATTCCAAAAAGTCTGAATACCAAATCTGGGAATCCAATTCCCTTTAACGAACATTTTCCTTCTCAAAATTCGGAAACTTTTCCGTCGAAAAATCACATCTTTCTTCCTTTCCAATTTTAATGTCGTATTCTCGCACGTACGTCCTCATATACATACTCTGGAACTACGGGGTGTAACAACCATTGTGGGAAGTGATAAGCAAATTGAGGAGCCTGAACCACACCCAGCTGTTGAGGAATCTGACGAGATAGTTGGTGTAGAGAAGGAAAATATTACTGAGATCCAATTATTCACCTTTATGGATTCTGTGGAAATTCTTTTTCATGTACCTATTGCAGAAGAAACACCACCATCTGTCACTGTTGATCCCCAAATAAGAAGTCCATACCATCAAGGTCACCCCCTAGAGTTGAGAGATGTAGGGAATTTCACTGATCCCTACACTATAGAGAGCCTAAAAGACAAGTCGGTCTTGTGTACTTGGGGAATAATCTTATGTCTAAGGCCCTTGTTTGAAAAAGGTGTTGTAGGAAAAGTGAGACCTGCAACAAACACTGTGCGGATTGCAAGCAGTTCGTAGAAGGATCCAATGGGCACTCGTAAAGGTTAACTGCGTCCGACTAAAAGACGTTAAAGACAGCGCTTGTTGGGAGGCAACCCAATGTTTATTAATTATGTTATTTTAATTTCTGTCTTTAGTTGTTTTATTTTATCTTGAACAGTCTCACAGTCTTGGGTTCTTGTTTTGTGTTGTTGGATGACAGGTGGACTAGGAGCAGACCCCGAACAGAAAAAGGAGCAAAAACGCTGAAAAAAAGGAAAAGTCATCGTCAGCGTCGCGACGCCCAGAATCAGGGCCGTGGCGCCGGAACGTCAGAGATCCATATTCCGTGCAAATTCCAGAATTGTTCCTCCCAGACCTCCGTTATGACCGTTGTGTTGTGTCAGTAGGTTGTCCCTAATTTTTTTTTTTTGAGTCTTGCACACATTGGGGACAATGTGTGATTTAAGTTTGGGGGGATGTTTTATTGTTTTTGAGTCTTTTTTATTTGTTTTGGTATTTTTGAGTATTTTTTTTTAGTCATAATTTTTTTTAAGATCATTCATGCTATAGTTACTGGAAACGCCTAGTGAAGTAAAAGTTGAATAATGTAATGGAATTAGAAGCAACCATCTGAACACTTAGGTTAGATATGCCAAAAATTCATGAAATCAAACTATTTGGGGTATCTTTCTTGATTTTTGCATTATTAATGATGAAAACCTATGTGTCTGCTTGCTTGTTATTTGAGGCGAAATAGTTAGGATATGCATGTTAGGGAGATGATTCAGGCATTTCTTTGTTAGCTCTTTCTTACCATTTTGTTTTGCCTATTCCTGACATTCAAATTATATCCCTAGTCAGCCCCTTTGAGCCTAAAAATAAGACCTTTCTTTGACACCCTACAATTCCATATCTGTTCCATAAGTGAAAAATTGAGATGTTTGGAATATAAAGTGTTGAAAAGAGACAAAAGAGAGTGAACAATTTTGATGCACCCCAATGAAAAAGTAATAATAAATAGGCAAAAGCCTAAGTTTGGGGGTGCCTGCTATTCATCATACACCTCATTCTCTCAAAACAAAAGAGGGGAAAGATAGGTATGAAGTGAAAAATAGAATCAAAAGAAAATGGAAGAATTTAAAGCAAAAGAGCTTATGGTACGTAAATTGAGCCTAAATGCCTATTTTTACCTACCCTGCCTAAGCCTACATTACAACCCTGAAAAGCCCTGAAGATCTCTAATATGTATATCCATGATTAGTGGAGAATAGCAAGTGAACATGTCATAGGATTTTGAAATCGACATGCATAGTTAGGTATTCTTACTTCCATTGAGCATGATTAAAGTGAATTTGCGAAATATCTAACTTGATGTGTTTAGAATGCTAAAAATTCACGCTATATGTTCCTACATATTATCCTACTAACCTTCATGCTTTTCTAAGTGACAATTGTGCAGCAAAATGATCAGTGTCTTTGAGTCATTTTATTTTTCGTCCTTTCGTGTCTTTGTTTATATTTTTTATCTTTGCTCGAGGGCGAGCAAAGGTTAAGTTTGGGGGTATTTGATCGGTGTATTTTATATACACCTTTTGAGTCATTTTTAGTTAGTATTTTACTCATTTTGTTTATGTTTAGTATAATATTAGGGTCGTTTTCCTTTCTTTTGTGTCACGTCGGTCAGAAATGGAGAAATGACAAAAAGGAGATGAAATGAGCATAAATAAGATGGAATTGCATACAAAAGGGCCAAGAAATGAAGTCTAAGAAGTTTCGGGAAGTATAGAGGAGATCAGACGGCTTGACGAAAAAGGGCAGCGAAACCAAAAATCCATGAGAAAAATGCCTCGGCGCCATACTGAAAGTTCGAAAGTTGATTTCATTGCGAGTTTTTGGCGCCGTGGCGCTGCTGCGAACCACGACATCGACGCGGAATTTCTGTGTTTTGGGCCGAATTTCACACGTTTTCAGAGTGCAAAAGGGATAACTTTTCCTACCTACATATTCCTTAACCCTTTACCTAAAGAATTCCATAACTTTTCCTTAACCCTTTACCTAAAAGGATTCCATAACTTTTCCTACCTACATAATCCCTAACCCTTTACCTAAAGGATTCTTGGGCTATAAATAGTCTCTACATCATTAGAATAATTCATACCATTCTCCATTCCATCCCACACTTGACAATTCCATTCTCCATCCACCATTCCATTCCATTGCATCTTGTAAATATTTCATAACACAATCCTTGGATGCTAGAAGGCTTGGAGACTTGTTCTTGAGTATTTTTCTTTTCTTTCTTTTGCTTTGTTTATTTCAGTTCATGTATGTAGATTATATTAGTTCTTAGCGTGACTATGACTAGGAGCTAATTACTTTGTTAGGAATTTCCTTGTGATTCTCTTGAAACTCTTATTCATGAATTAATAAATTAGTTGATTTCTTCTTCACTTGTTTAAGATTTATTCAATAGTTGTTTTGATTGCTTGATAATTAATTGATCACTAGTTATCATCACTTATATGATTTCTAATCGAAATCCGAAAGGGGAGATTGTGAATATGCTATAGTTGAATAAACATAGGTTTAAATCGTGGACGAAAGTACCCCGATACTTGTGTAGCTTAATAGGTTATTGCTTTTAATCCTCCTTTGTAGTCAATCTTGTCACCGAAAGGTAGAAGGGTTCTCCATTGAGGTTGAGTGTTTATATTACCTTAACAGGAGTATAAAACGGTCTAGTTAACCTGCTATCTTAACGTATAAAAAGAAGTTAGTCTAATTGTATTAAAGATTGAATAGAGTGGATAGTTGATGATCGTGGAAGCCCTAATTCGTCATCATAACTGATTTAAATCAAAGTATTTTCATAATTAGTTTATTTCCTGCATTATTAGTTTAGAATTCCAACTCAATTAACGTTAACCAAATAGATACCATAGGATAGATAATCGGTACTTGAAAACTAATCCCTGAGGACGATAACTCGGTCTTCTATACTATATTACTTGTCAAGACACGTGCACTTGCGTTAGTGTGTGCATAAATCGCGCATCACTAGTGCATATAAAATTGTTAAAATATTAATGTATAAGTGACCCATGGAAAATGATTGTAATGCATTTTCTATAAATAAGGTTCAGTGTAATAATGTAGTTTATGCATCTTAGTAATATCTTTCCCGTACTTTTACTACTCAGATGATATCAGAGCTACCTTGAGAAGCACCTGGGACAGAAAAATCAGTCACTGTGCCCCGTGGCGGAGCCAACAAGCAAATTCTAGTGGTGCAGAGATGTTTTTGTGTAGCCAAAAAAAAAATTTAATCGAAGAAAATTAAAACCCACTGTTTCATCCAAAACGACGTCGTTTTGATCGAAAATTTCCAAAAAACTGGTGGTTCAGTTGCACCACCTTGCTTAGAGTGCCTCCGCCACTGACTGTGCCTTCTTTTTGCTGACTTTCATCCGACTTGCGTCACCTTTCTGGCCGCCAGTATTTTGCGAGAACTAGCACCACCACAAGGTCCAACAACCTCCAGCAACCGAACCCCAGTGATAACTTCCGGATTAGTTCTTACGCTAACAAGGGTTTCCACGTCGATATCCAAATTCTTAATTGCTACAAAAGGTTGTGGAACCCAAGATTTCAAGTCAAACAAGATAAAGGAAGAAGAAGAGGGCATCTTCCCAAAGTTCGTGGACCAAAAACGGCTTCATGCTTTGGTTTTATAGAGCTAGACATCACACAAAGTAGCTGGAGATGAAACGTCTCCACGAATATAAGTTGAGGAGACGATTTTGGTTGAAGCCTCAAGAAATTCTCACGGACTGGAGAAGATGGCCAAACAACTAGATGATTATTGAAGACTTTGAGAAGAGAGATTTTATTAATTCTCAAGTGTGTCTATACAACCAATTACAAAGGTATTCATACACAAAACTGAAGCCTAACTAGGAAATATACAATTAAAAGGGCACCCGGTGCATTAAGCTCCCGCTATGCGCGGGGTCCGAGTATGGGCCGGACCACAAGGAAACAAAATAAAACATCTATAATAATGGAACTAAACCATATTAGAATCTGCCTAATTATGATTTAGAATCAAAATCATATCAGAATCTGATTAAATCTTAATAAAATCATATTTGTCAACACTCCTCAAATTGGTGCATAGATATCACACATACCCAACTTGCAAACTAAGTTGTGAAAGGTTCTACTGCTAAGCCCTTTAGTAAAAACATCAGCCAGCTGCTTGTTGGATATCACATGGACCAAGATCAAGGTATCATCTGTCAACTTTTCCTTCATAAAGTGTCGATCAATTTCAATGTGTTTCGTCCGATCATGTTGTACTAGATTATGGGCTATACTGATGGCAGCCTTGTTGTCACAGTACAAGGACAATTTATTATCTCCAGACAACTTCAGTTCTTCTAGTAACTTTCGCAGCCACAAAAGGTCACAGACACCCTGAGTCATAACTCCTTCAGCACTTAGTCTAGTAACTACACTTTTCTTCTTGCTTCTCCAAGTGACTAAGTTCCCTCCCACAAGTGTGCAATAACCGGTTGTAGATCTCATATCATATAGAGATCTAGCCTAATCAGCATCTGTAAAAGATTCTATATGGACGTGACCATGTTTGGCGAAAAGAAGACCTTTTTCAGGTACAGATTTCAAATATGCAGAATGCATAAGACAACTTGCATGTGAGACTCACGAGGATCATGCATGAACTGGCTTATCATGCTAACTGCATATGCTATGTCAGGCCTAGTGTGTGAAAGATAAATGAGTCTTCCAACCAATCTCTAATATCTTTGTTAATCAACCGACTCACCTATCCCTGCTTGTAGCTTGTGGTTGCTCTCAATTGGTGATCCTGCTGGTTTACAACCCAACATACCAGTTTCTTCCAAGAGATCTAGAATATATTTCATCTGAGAAATGAAGATTCCTTTTCCGATCTAGCCACTTCAATTCCCAAGAAATATTGCAGCTTTTCTAGATCCTTGATATCAAATTCTTGAGCTTAGAGCTTCTTTAGTCGACCCATCTCTTCTTTGTCATCACTTGTCATCACTATGTCATTAACATAAACTATTAGAAGAGTCATTTTACCCTTGTGATGTCTTATAAAGAGAGTATGTGTTATGCCCCGAACCGACGGGCCCGCGACTGGTGCCCTACCTGGGCACCCTTCTACCCATACATCACATAAAATCAGCGAAATCTTAAAAAACTCATAATCTCATAAAAATAAAAACAGGCAAGCCGACAAGGCCGCCACTTTACATAGAACCAAAACGAGCTACAACTGTATATGTCCAACCCACACATGACTACAGACCTCTAAGAGTATACAGTGAACTATGACGGGACAAGGCCCCGTCGTACTCCTGAATATACATAAGCCATAATGGAAGACCTGTACCAAAATGACAAGCTCCGGAATAATGGAGCTATCCCAAAATGCAGAGCAAGGATCCTAAGCTCGCGGATCACCCAACTGAGTACCTATACCTGCGGGCATGAACGCAGCCCCCGAAGGGGGTCAGTACAATAAGGTATCAAGTATGTAAACATAAAATACAGTAAATAAGATAATAACTGTACAAAAGATGACATGGATAAGTATGAAAATCGAATACCAGATCCAACCGTGTCATATAAAATAGAGCTAACTGTACCTTTTTAAAAGTGAGAGCCAACCGTGCCCTTTTAAAAATGAGAGTCACCGTATTTGTTTACATATAACGTATCACAGTCCTTTAGTGAGGGACTCAGTGCAATTATCATAATCAGGAATACCTGTCCATGTAACGTATCTCTCATAATGTATCTCGGCCCTTTAGTGAGGGACTCGAGTGTTATACCCCGTAGTTCCAGGGTATGTATGCGAGGACGTACGTACGAGAATACGACAGAAAGATTGGAAAGGAAGAAAGAGGCGATTTTTCCACGGAAAAGTTTCCGGTTTTTGTGAAGGAAAAAGGTTCGTTAATGGGAATTGGATTCCCAGATTTGGTATTCGGACTTCCTGGAATATTAGAGAATTATGGAATTTTATTTTCGGAAATGGTCACGTGGGGCCCACGGGAGAAATTCTGGTTTTGTAGGGCCCACTTTGTTTTGAGATTTTGGCCATTGTGGATATTTGGAAGATGTTTTATTTTGGGCCAATAGGAGGGTGACACGTGTCACCCCGCCTAAATGGCTTAGCCGAATGGCATTTGTGCACAACACCTGGTTAGAGTCGTTTTTGACGAAGCGTTTTACATAACTTGCGAGGAAAATTCGGCTATGTCTTTTCTTATTTTTGCGGATTTTTCCGAGAGACGGAACATTTTGGACCAACGAGAGGCGACACTTGGCACCTCTCGTTGAGTGGGTAAGGTGGGCGGCGTTTGGGCGACTTTGGGGTGTCAAGTGGTAGATATTTTTGTGTAGATATTTGTGAGGGTTTTAAGGAGTAGGTCTGAGGGCACTTGGGTGAATCTTGGCCTTACACTTGCTATACACTTGGCTAGATCTTGGCCATTGGTTGGCCTTGGCTTGTCTTATAAATACCCTCTCCTTTGATGAACTTCTTCATCCTAAATATTTCCTAAGTGTTAGAATCCTCCTCCCTTCCTTATGGTTCTCGTCCCTCCCTTGTGGCAGAGCACCCCTCTGGGGTGCTAGCCAGAGTGTACCCACTAGCTTGGTTGCTTTCGTATAATACCCCCCTTTGTGGTGTAGAAATACTCTCAAGTATTGTTATAATGCCCAAATTACCTTAGCCGTATACCTTGTAGTATTCTAAGGTTATACCTATACGAAAAGCCCGGAAATACTATTATACTTTCCGTCAGTCACAAAACCGAAACCCTAGGGAAAATCTCCATAGTTAGTTGGAGTGTTATGTAGAAGTTGGTTAGAACTTCTAAGGGTGGTTTGGAGCGGGTTGGAGCGTAAGGACTTGGAGCTAAACCTTGCTCAGGAGCGACATTAAACTCGGATAATTATGGGCTTATCGAGGTAATTATCTTGTCCCCCTATTGTAATTGGATATTACATGTTGTAGGAATATATAGTTGAAGTATACTATGTATATAACTGAACATAGCTTGTGGCAATGTCTTTGGACTTAAGACTGAAGAATCGAATCTGTTTTACATAGGGTGTATTCTGATGAAGCTTGTGTAGCTTTTACGTGAGTAGAATTGTACCGTTCGGGTTAGATGTATAACCCCCTGGTTGGCTTAGTGGCCGGCCTCGATAAAGGAGGAGATTTCTGTTTGTTGGGAGTCTTTGCCGAATTTTCGGTAGAATGTTCTGCGATGAGGTCTAAATGTTAATAAGCGCCTTGTGGCCTTATAGGTTGAAGTACTACGTGTGGCGCGATCTACTTGGCTTAAGGAGTAGCCGACGGTTGGAAGTACTTGGAGCGTTTTGCTATTAGTCGATACTCGTCGCGAGGTATGTGAACCTCTCCCTATCTCTTCTAGCATGATATGTGTGAACTATGTAGTACGGTGAGCGTACATGTACTAAATGTATTTGATTGGTGTAAAACATAAAGTGTTATAACGGCTTTATGGGAAGTTGGTTATAACGGCTTTATGTTGGTAAGAAAATACATGTGGTTTTTAAAAAGGTAACTGAATTGAACTATAACTGGCTTGTTATGTGTTAATAAAGAACTTGAAGTATTTCAAAAGAGTTTTGAATCATTTTGAAAGAAGAAGTAATACTTGGTTTTTGAAAACTTAAGAGTTATACTAGCTTTATGGGAAGTTAGGTATAACGGCTTAAGAATGTTTCTTGATTTGAAATCGAATGTGTATCGACAAACCACAAGCGTTAATAAAGGAAATGTTTTGATTAATTAAGTATTAATAAAACGAGCAACTTCCATGCGTAGAAGCTAAGATGAGACAAAATGATATTTCTAGATCATGGTTCTTTGTAATAAGATTGTTATAAACAAGAATATCCTACTCACATATAAGGCTTATGTTTCTCAGATTGTTTAAAAGAAAATTATATTCTTAAATGAATAAGGCTATGAACCACGAAACCTTTCTAAAATAAGAAACGTGAACATTTGAAATTAGGCAAACTTGGACGTTTGGGAAATAATGTTGTTACTTGATTTTACAAAGGTAAGAGTTTTGGTTTTCTTAAAGGACGGTCACTCTATTTTATACTACGGGTATTGTGTGACTTATGTGAAAGAAACAGATCTTTTAAAGATTTAATGTGTGAAGTACTTTGGGGTTAGATACGAACTTGTTAGTAAAGCACCTTGTGTGAATAACTTGATTGTGTCGGTTTGTGATAGCCTTATAATACTTTCTTGTTGATTTGAGAAGTAAACATGTTAGGATCTACGTGTGTTAGTATCTTGTGATGTTAGTGTAAAGGGGTTTTCCTCATCGCGCTTAAAGTTGTTTGACTATCAGCCGTTATGTTGGTATTGTACCACTCACCTTGACTTGTGTCCGGAGGTTAAGCTGCCCTCCGATGCGGGGTAGACTTCGGTGATGCAGGACCGTGATTCGAGGATACCTCATGCGGGTCGAGGATCCATGCGGAACTACGGGAGTTCGAGTTAGTTCGGCCGCTTGTGGTCATGCGGTCTTTGTGGCCGTGCGGATCGCGAGTCGGGGCGACGCCGGGGAGTAGCTACCCTCGATGCGGGTTATACCTCATGCGGGCCTATGAGGTTGGCCTATGCGAGCTGCGGAGAGTTCAGGGCTGACGCGCACATTTGATCTGCGGGCGAGTGACGGCTTTTATCATGTGATGCAGACAGATATCATGACACATTTATGACCTTGTTGAATGCTTGTAGGTGTTAGTAGTCGGCTATGCCTTCGTCTACCTGTCTTGTTTTATTAGGACACAGTGGGACACGGTGTTCATGTGTATTCCTTGGTGTTTGTGTATCATAAAGCTGCCGGCGATGAGGAAAGGTATTCCACGCACGATTGATGTTGTGGGCGTGAGACCCGTTGGTAAAATTGAGTGATGACTTGAGGCGTGAGTCACGACTTGACATATTCGCTTATTTATGGTGAAGCGTAGTTTGGTTATCATACATGTCTCACGCTTTGTATAGACTACTATGATTTCATTTCTGATTTATTTTCGATTTCACATACTTGGTACTGTTATCGACCTCCTGGAAGTGCGTTCATCCGCAGTAAAGGTACACGATCATTGATCCTCGCTCTTAGGAGTCACGATTGGCGTGTGGGAAAGCTCCGTTTCTCGGAGGCTTATCGATGGTATAGTCCCTGTTGTTGTAGGTGTTTACATTCGGGGGTATGGCGGGGCCTGTCATCGCCATTGTTGTCGTATCATTTCTTAGAGTGCATGAAATCTTGTTGTGGCGGGTTTGTAAAAAGGATTAAAGCTATTCATGTTGGAAAAAGTTGTTATTTATATATATATGCGAAAGGCAAGTTTTCTCAGATTATTGTTTCATATTTCATAATATGTCTTGTATTGTTTTATGTTCGTGATTACTCGATGTTGTATCACTAGGGTGCGGGGTAAGGCACGATCACGGGCCGGAATCGGTCGTGACAAAAGTGGTATCGAAGCGATTAATCCTCGGAAAGTGTCTGACCGTATCGATGGAAGTCTTGATTATCGATTGTGTTGTGCACCACACCATAATCGAGGAGGCTATAGGATATTTAGGATTGGTTTCTATTCTTCTCACTCGAGATCGTGCCTTAGAGTACATGTTGTAAGTTGGACCTCCGGCGAAATTCATTCCCTTATCGTTATGCCTCGAGTAGGGCAACCCGCCCGGGAGGGCAAAGCGGCAGGAGGCTGCGAGTTGAGTTGAGAGGGTTGCGAGGCACGAGCCCAATCATTACCTAGGGTAGTGCTTCGTTCGGGGATTTCTGCGGCGTCGCTAGCGTGCAGAGTTTAGCGGCGGCGGTTCCTCTGCGGCCATGATATTTGAACCTTGATTCCACGACCGAGAAGAGAGAATATGGACCGCAAAGGCGACCATTACTAGCTATGGATTTGGCTACGGAGAGTATACCGATGTATCGCGAGTCTTGATGACTACAGAGAGGTTGTGCAGTAATTCTTGATTGGGCTTGGCGTGGCACGTATGCGGGCTTATACGGCCGAAAAGCGTAGAGATCGGCGGGTTAACCAGGGCGAGAAGAGGGCGGGCGTGAGTCGCCGGTAACTTTCAAGGTGAGTATACCTTAAGTGCTATGTTACGATGGCGGTGTGTTAGTTGTGATTAGAAATCATGGTGGAGTTAACAGAGTAAGATTTTGGGGATAGAGAAGGTGTGAGCCTTAGAGTGTTATCGTCTGAGACCTTAGAGGTAAGGCCGTCTCGAGTAAAGGTGTAGTGTTATGTTTGATCCTTATCGGAGTGCATAGTGCACGTGAGCTATGTTTGGGATAGGTCCTGAAGTAGTATGAAATGAAAGAGGGTAGTTGAGCTAAGAAGACCGCAGGTTTTAGTAACATGTTTAGTAAGATTGTTCCTTCCGGGAGATAGTATTTTGCGCCTTGCCTGGTCGGGTTGAGGCCACGTTGCGGGTCGACCAGCGGCATGTTTGGTGGTGGGTGCGGTTGTGGTGGTCCCGCTTGTGGTAGGTCGCGAGGTGTTAGGCCCAGTTTAGTTAACCGTCTGAGTTCGTGGATGCGTTCGACCGGTGGTCGGTCGATGGGGCAACTCATCGTGTTCTTCGGTCAGGACCGTTCACTCGGCAGTGTTGATTTATCAGAAAGGTTGTAAGGCTGCACGGGGTGCCTACGTGCACCTTATGGCGCACGATGGAGCCAGTTTCTGGCTGTTTTTGTTTACGGAAGTTTTACGAGCGGGGTTAAGGACTACGGTGAGTCTCGAGAATCGCATTCGCCTTGGGCGTGTGGATTTGGGGGTAGTTGTGAGGATGGTTGTCTCCTGTGGAGGGAGCGTTTAAGCTACCATTTCAGTGTTCGGATGTCGCCTTACGAAGCCTTGTAGGGGCAGAAGTGTAGGTTGCCGGTCGATTGGTTCGATGTTGGCAAGGTTCGCATTGGTTGAGCTTGTTCCGGTAGTGTGGATAGGGAAAAGCTCATCTAGAAGAAGTTACGGCGGCTCGGAGGAATCGTGCGGATAATCGGCGACAGCTTAGAGTTGAGTTGTGGTCGGTCTTGAAAGTACCACCGGACGAGTGTAGCGAGTTGTGAAGCGAATGAACTTAGCGAGTTACTTTGGGCCTTTGAGTTCATGTGAAGAATAGGCGGGTTGCTATATATTGCAATTGCCGTCCGACTTAGGAAGCGATGCGTCCGATCTTCGTATTTATGTTCGGTTTGGCGTATAAAGAGGCGAGCCTGCCACGAAGCAGACCGGCAGTGGCTCTCGTATGGCACGTCACGAGAAGGCGTAGGGCGTACCTCGAGGATCATGGCGGCCGGTACCATTTGTTGGGTCGTCGGAGCTAGGCTCGCGGCAAAGTGACAAAAGTGTATTTGTGGGGATGTTAGCGGTGTTTCCTCCTAGAATTGGTTATAACTATTTTGCGCAGGTATTTCTGTGGCCAGGTATGGCAGGATTGTTTCGTAAGTATAGTAGTGAAGACTATCTTGGCGCACGTTTGTTTGAGACTTAGAAGGAACATTCGGGCGAATGTTTCTAAGGAAGAATGTTATACCCGTAGTTCCGGTATGTATGCGAGGGCGTGCGTGCGAGAATCTGACGGAAAGATTGGAAAGGAAGAAAGAGGCGATTTTTCCACGGAAAAGTTTCGGTTTTGTGAAGGAAAAAGGTTCGTTAATGGGAATTGGATTCCCGATTTGGTATTCGGACTTCTGGAATATTAGAGAATTATGGAATTTTATTTTGGAAATGGTCACGTGGGGCCCACGGGAGAAATTCTGTTTTGTGGGGCCACTTTGTTTCGAGATTTTGGCCATTGTGGATATTTTCGGAAGATGTTTTATTTTGGGCCAATAGGAGGGTGACACGTGTCACCCCCGCCTAGGTGGCTTGGCCGAATGGCATTTGTGCACAACACCCGGTTAGAGTCGTGTTTCGACGAAAACTTTTTCATAAAATTGGAGGGGAAAAATCCGGCTATGTGTTTTGTGATTTTTGCGGATTTTTCGAGAGGCGGAACATTTGGACCAACGAGAGGCGGCACTTGGCACCCTCTCATTGGTGGTAAGTGGCGGCACTTGGACGACTTTGGGGTGTCAGTGGTAGATATTTTGTGTAGATATTTGTGAGGGTTTAAGGAGTAGGGTCTAGGGGGCACTTGGGTGAATCTTGGCCTTACACTTGCTATACACTTGGCTAGATCTTGGCCATTGGTTGGCCTTGGCTTGTGCTATAAATACCCCTCTCCTTTGATGAACTTCTTCCTAAATATTTCCTAAGTGTTAGAATCCTCCTCCCTTCCTTATGGTTCTCGTCCCTCCCCTTGTGGCGAGAGCACCCACTCTAGGGTGCTAGCGAGTGTACCCCACTAGCTTTGGTTGCTTTAGTATAATACCCCGCTTTGTGGTGTAGAAATACTCTCAAAGTATTGTTATAATGCCCAAATTACCTTAGCCAGTATACCTTGTAGTATTCTAAGGTTATACTATCTGAAAAGCCGGAAATACTATTATACTTTCCGGTCCACAAAACCGAAACCTAAGGAAAATCTCCATAGTTAGTTGGAGTGTTATGTAGAAGTTGGTTAGAACTTCTAAGGGTGGTTTGGAGGCGGGTTGGAGCGCCGGAGTTGAGCTAAACCTTGCTCAGGGGCGACATTAAACTCGGATAATTATGGGCTTATCGAGGTAATTATCTTGTCCCCCTATTGTAATTGGATATTACATGTTGTAGGAATATATAGTTGAAGTATACTATGTATATAACTGAACATAGCTTGTGGCAATGTCTTTGGACTTAAGCTGAAGAATCGAATCAATGTTTTACATAGGATCAGACATGAGGCTTGTGTAGCTTTTCTGTGGAGTAGAATTGTACCCGTTCGGGTTAGATGTGTAACCCCCCCCTGGTTGGCTTGGTAGCCGGCCTCGATAAAGGAGAGATTTCTGTTGTTGCGGGAGAGTCTTTGCCGAATTTTCGGTAGAATGTTCTGCGATGAGGTCTAAATGTTAATAAGCGCCTTGTGGCCTTATAGGTTGAAGTACTACGTGTGGCGCGATCTACTTGGCTTAAGGAGTAGCCGACGGTTGGAAGTACTTGGGCGTTTTGCTATTAGTCGATACTCGTCGCGAGGTATGTGAACCTCTTCCTATCTCTTCTAGCATGATATGTGTGAACTATGTAGTACGGTGAGCGTCATGTACTAAATGTATTTGATTGGTGTAAAACATAAAGTGTTATAACGGCTTTATGGGAAGTTGGTTATAACGGCTTTATGTTGGTAAGAAAATACATGTGGTTTTAAAAGGTAATCGAATTGAACTATAAGCGGCTTATGTGTTAATAAAGAACTTGAAGTATTTCAAAAGAGTTTTGAATCATTTTGAAAGAAGAAGTAATACTTGGTTTTGAAAACTTAAGAGTTATACTAGCTTTATGGGAAGTTAGGTATAACGGCTTAAGAATGTTTCTTGATTTGAAATCGAATGTGTATCGACAAACCACAGCGTTAATAAAGGAAATGTTTTGATTAATTAAGTATTAATAAAACCAGAGCAACTTCCATCCGCATGAAGCTAAGATGAGACAAAATGATATTTCCTAGATCATGGTTCTTTGTAATAAGATTGTTATAAACAAGAATATCCTACTCATATAAGGCTTATGTTTCTCAGTTGTTTAAAAGAAAATTATATTCTTAAATGAATAAGGCTATGAACCACGAAACCTTTCTAAAATAAGAAACGTGAACATTTGAAATTAGGCAAACTTGAACGTTTGGGAAATAATGTTGTTACTTGATTTTACAAAGGTAAGAGTTTTGGTTTTCTTAAAAGGACAGTCACTCTATTTTATACTACGGGTATTGTGTGACTTATGTGAAAAGCAGATCTTTTAAAGATTTAATGTGTGAAGTACTTTGGGGTTAGATACCGAACTTGTTAGTAGAAAGCACCTTGTGTGAATAACTTGATTGTATCGGTTTGTGATAGCCTTATAATACTTTCTTGATGATTTGAGAAGTAAACATGTTAGGATGCTACGTGTGTTAGTATCTTGTGATGTTAGTGTAAGGGGGTTTTCCTCATCGCGCTTAAAGTTGTTTGACTATCAGTCGTTATGTTGGTATTGTACCACTCACCTTGACTTGTGTCCGGAGGTTAAGCTGCCCTCCGATGCGGGGTAGACTTCGGTGATGCAGGACCATGATTCGAGGATACCTCATGCGGGTCGAGGATCCATGCGAACTACGGAGTTCGGTTAGTTTACGGCCCTTGTGGTCACGCGGTGCTTTGTGGCCGTGCGATCTGCGAGTCGGGGCGATGCCGGGTGAGTAGCTACCCTCGATGCGGGGTTATACCTCATGCGGGCCTATGAGGTTGGCCTATGCGGAGCTGCGGAGAGTTCCAGGGCTAGACGCGCACATTTGATACTGCGGGCGAGTGACCAGCTTTTATCATGTGACGGTCTAGACAGATATCATGACACAGTTTATGACCTTGTTGAGTGCTGTAGGTGTTAGTAGTCGGCTATGCCTTCGCATTTACCTGTCATCGTTTTATTAGGACACAGGTGGGACCTGGTGTTCATGTGTATTCCTTGGTGTTTGTGTATCATAAACTGCCGGCAGTGAGGAAGGTATTCCACGGGCACGATTGATGTTGTGGGCGTGAGACCCATTGGTAAAATTGAGTGATGACTTGAGGGCGTGAGTCCCTGACTTGACATGACTGCTTATTTATGGTGAACTGTAGTTTGGTTATCATACATGTCTCCTGCTTTGTATAGACTACTATGATTTCATTTACAGTATTTATTTTCAGTTTCACATACTTGGTACCTGTTGTACTGACCTCCTTCGGGGGGCTGCGTTCATGCCGCAGGTAAAGGTACACCAGTCATTGATCCTCGCTCTTAGGGTCACGATTGGCGTGTGGAAAGCTCCGTTTCTCGGAGGCTTATCGATGGTATAGTCCTGTTGTTGTAGGTGTTTACATTCGGGGGTATGGCGGGCCCCTGTCCGCCATTGTTGTCGTATCATTTCTTAGAAGTGCAGTAATCTTGTTGTGGCGTGGTTTGTAAAAGGATTAAAACGTTCATGTTGGAAAAAGTTGTTATTTATATATATATGCCGAAGGCAAGTTTTCTCAGTTATTGTTTCATATTTCATAATATGTCTTGTATTGTTTTATGTTCCGCTGATTACTCTGATGTTGTATCACTAGGGTGCCCGGGGTAAGGCACCAGTCACGGGCCCGGAATCGGGTCGTGACATCGAGGGAATCATAATATATATATAAAATCAATTGTATCTTTTAAAACTTTAAGAGCGTCGTGTCAAAATCAGAGAAACCTGCCCATAGAATCATTATGCATATCCTATTCATGGGAATCAAACCCGCATGGGTCTTTATACCCGCATGAGTATCTCATACTCGCATCACAGAGGTCGGTCCATGGAATCATGTACATATACTATTCGTGGGAATCGAACCCGCATGAGTAATTATACCCGCATGAGTATCTCGTACTC
Organism: Przewalskia tangutica; assembly: GCA_029844215.1. Lineage (NCBI taxonomy): Eukaryota > Viridiplantae > Streptophyta > Magnoliopsida > Solanales > Solanaceae > Przewalskia > Przewalskia tangutica. Next base: position 110,230,091 of record CM056721.1, read on the forward strand.
GCATCACGATATTGCCCGTGGAGTCATAATACATAGGAATCGAATCCTCATGGGTCTTTATACCCGCATGAGTATCTCATACTCGCATCACGGATCTTGTTCGTGGAGTCATAATACACGGGAATAGAATCCGCATGGGTCTTTATACCCGCATGAGTATCTCGTACTCGCATCATGGATACATGTCCATGGAATCATAATACATGGGAATCGAACCCGCATGGGTCTTTATACCCGCATGAGTATCTCGTACTCGCATCATGGATACATGTCCATGAAATCATAGGGCCGCATGAGTATCTTGTACTCGCATCATGGATCTTGTCCATGGAATCAAATATAACATTGTCGGCCCAATCGTGGGACTCGGTGAAGTGATGAAATAACACTTGCACGAATAGCTATCATGAGCAACCATATGCAATTTACATCACCACTTTGACTCTTCATATAATCTCTTTAAAATGAACTTTCAATTCATAAAACCAAGGTACTATCATATCATGTAATATTAGAAAAACCAAAGCACTATCATGTCATGTAATATTAGGGACTTGAACCCAAAAGTGCTATGTACGTCCACCATACCTTCATTTTACAAAAAGAGTCATATCATGTATCATTAGAGACTTGAACCCAAAAGTACTATGTACGTCCACTGTACCTTCATTTTATAAAAAAGAGTCATATCATATATCATTAGGGACTTGAACCCAAAAGTACGATGTACGTCCACAGTACCTTCATTTTATAAAAATAGTCATATCATGTATCATTAGGGACTTGAACCCAAAAGTACTATGTACGTTCACCGTACATACATTTTATAGAAAACACCAAGGCACTCTCATACCTTTCATATTAAATCCTCATTTGAAAAATCAAGGCACTTATCATATCAAGTATCATTTTAGGATTAAGATCCAATAAAACTATGTACGTCCGCCGTACACTTACTTCATATAAACATGCCAAAAGAAGAAAGGGTAGTTCACCTACCGTTTGTCGTCTTGTACCAACTCGATAATCTAAATTTGTATCGCTCATCTGGCTAACATTATGGAAATATTTGCATGGTGATAATCGATCCGAATTGCCAAATTAATTCATTTTATGAGCCGTTAGTAGGTTATATATTATAATGATATTATCTAATCAGATGTGAATTAGAAAATGTAAAACGAACTGGTTATATCTTAGTTTCTATGCAGATGGAAGTCTAATCATTTCAATATAATTGATTGTCGATACCTTTTTCATTTAACGCTGCAATGGCTTGTTTTAACACGTTTACCAACATCAGTCTCAATGCTTAATACTTATTAGTGTTGTAACTTAGCAGATCAACTCGACTTCAATGCTTACTAGAAACTCTTACCAACATCTCCCATAAGACTTGGTAAGGACTTAGGAATAATTTAGACATGCCTTTAGCATAGAATCAATAACATGAATACTCCTTAACTTCTAAGAGTAGAATAACTTTTGAAAAAATACCATTTTATGGTTCATACGTAGAACATACCAAAAGAAAGAAGAAAGAGGTTCACATACCTTATTGACGACTAACCAACACGACAAATAGAATATGTCCCAAATAGGTACTTCAACCTATAATGACAACAATACGTCTATCAACTTCATGAATACTAGTATAGGTTAATACCAAGTAATGGTTCTCCTTTTCTATAAAAATTTGGGCAACACTTCCCCTATTTATACGTACTTTTCCACCTTTCAAGAAGGCCAATTTCATCAACAACCAAGGCACCAATTAAGGGTACAACCAACAGTTAAACAAGGTGATTCACACACCTATTTCTCACGTAAAAACAACCTCTTATTCACGTAAAACATTCCACTAAAATCAGTCCACAATCCAACAACAACAAGGGTAAAATGTGAGGCATTTTAACACCCTTCTACACCCTTATTCCTTTAGGACATTCATTAGCAATTACTATACTTAAACATGCATAATGGTGGCTGAATTTTCAGCATTCTAACTCCACAAAACAGTCCCTAAAAGTGCATAACAATATCCAACAGTTTAATACAAGTCTCGGCCAAACAACCACAACCAAAACCCTTTTTCAATATTCCTTATAATCCAATCCAAGTTCCAATACTTTAATATAATCATATCAACTTGTAATAACCATATTTCCTTCATTTTAACATGCAAGTAGTGACGTTAATAACAACAATAATAACCAAAGAATCCAATACCAAAACTGCCTCATTTTCGGCCAACCAACCATACTACCACAAGCACTTCTTATTCTCTATTCTTCTTAACACAAGTTCATCTACTAATTATAACAACCTGTATTATCCAATTACTTCAAGAATAAGAAGAAATCTTACCTTAAATCTTAGCCAAAACAGTCCACAAGTTTCGGCCACACCACTCCCTTTTGCACCACATTTTCAAGCTCCAACAACACCCATGTAACCTCTACAAGCTTATACACATCTTGTCTTCTTGTTTTGCTTCCAAAAAGTTCATCTAAAGCTTAGGGTTTCAACACCACTCTCGGCCCAAAACTGTTTTGGAGGGATCTTGGAGAGTTAATTTGGCTTAGAACTTGATTAGGGTGCTTAATCTTGGATAACAACTTAGTCTTGTTCTTGCACTTTCTAGGGATTTTCTAGACTTAGAGGTTATGAGAAGAGAGAAGAGAAAGTTGAAGAAAAATATATTGTGAAATTTCCGGTGGCCCCATATTATCAATGCCAAGACTTCATAATCCAATACTAAGTTCATAAATCCATATTAGGAAATCTAACTCCGAGTTAATAAATTTTCGTCTTCACATTTTTCCAAAATTATTCCATATAGAAAATGTAAACATACTTTCCTTCCAACATTTAAATCTTATTTCCTTACTTACGTTCTCACTTATGTGCCCTGGAACTACGGGGTGTAACATTCTTCCCCTTTTAGAAACATTCGTCCGCGAATGTTCATAATAGGTCTCAAACTATACAAATTTCGGCATAGTCTCCTTTAACTATACCTATCAACCTATACTCAGTAAACACAAGGATGCCTCACATGACCACAATATAACACATAGTCTCATTCTACTTCTGATGGTCCTTAGCACATTGTACTTCCTTTGTAATCAAAGTCACATTCATAAGATCCTATTGCAGTTCCTTAAAATCGATAATACCATTTTCAATCGGCTCAATAATCATCAACGACAATCACAAGTGGTTTATACTGAAACCAATTAATCACAACAAACTATATAACAATTTTACCAACCTGTATACAAAGCTCATATATTCCCCTTCTGGGCCGCTGTCGCTTTCTCATAGCTGCAACCACAATAATACGTTAGGGAGGGACTACCCTAACAACATAGCTCTATCGCACGATCTTAGAGTAAGAAGAATAGACACCAATCCTAAATGTATTGTAGCCTCATGTTTATGGGTGTGGTGCATAACACACAGATAACCAAGACTCTATTGTACACAGTTTGTAGACATTCCGAGGACTAATGCTTTGATACCACTCTTATCACGCCCCGAACCGACGGGCCCGCGACTGATGCCCTACCTGGGAACCCTTCTACCCATACATCACATAAAATCAGCGGAAGCATAAGAAACTCATAATCTCATAAAAATAAAAACAGGCAAAGCCGACAAGGCTGCCACTTTACATAGAACCAAAACGAGCTACAACTGTACATGTCCAACCCATACATGACTACAGACCTCTAAGAGTATACAGTGAACTATTTTTACACCCCGTATTTGCAGGCATGTTTGAAAGAACGTACGTGAGAATCCCAAATGTTAAGATTAGAGACTTATAAAAATTTATCGGAATTATGGAATTTTCGGAAAACGTAATATTGTGACGAATGGGAGGGCGACACATGTCACCCCCCCTCCTTATTGATGTCTTGGACGAAATTGCATGGGCACAAGGGTCATTTGACCCTTGTTAGGAAGACAAGTCTTGCAACTTGTAGAGCTTGAGAAAATTGACTTAGTCAATGGGTCCACAAAGCTTGATATTTAAGAGAACCTCATCCTAGCCACCCATTTGTACACATCTTGACCCTCCATGTTACTATATAATACTACTAGTAGTGAGACAAGTTCCACACTTAGCCAAATTTTCAAGAAAATTGGATGAACAAAGCTAAGAGCTCTCGGGTTCATCAAGTCAAGGGGAGAAAATAAATTTTTTTGTTTCTTGTCCAATAAGCTCCACACTTTAAACCAAGGTTCATGAGGGTATTGTAAGTGTATCTCAATAGAAAAATCCCGGAAAAAGATAGTTTTCGTATTAGTCGCAAGATGAAAACCTAGTTGCCTTTCAAGGTTTTGGTTGGAAGATTGAAGGAAATTGTTGGTGTTGTTCTAAGGGTCTCAAGTAGCGGATTGGAGTTTCAAGGAGGGGCTCTAATTTTCTAGGGAGAGACTTTGGATTTGAAGTTGGACTAAGAATCGTTGAGGTAATAATCTTGTCTCTTAGGTGTTACAAGATTATATATTGTTGTTAGCTTTACACGTTTGCTAGCATGAAGTATATGTGTTGAAGTTTCTTAAGTATTATGGATTGATTGTAGCCTTAAATCTGAAATGTCATTTAAGCCTTGTGAAGTTGGATTACAATTTGGTCATTTATTAGAATTGTCGCATGTTAATTACTTGAAGAATATAGTGGTTATAATCGATTGCGACTTGATATCATGTTATGATAACAACTTGGATTGAAATAGAAATTGGATAAGAATTGGTGTTATTATACTCTATGTGGCCGAATTGGACTTGTAGGTTGTATTAGTTTGATATCGTTTGTGGGGCGGAATTTTACACGTCTAGTAGGCGTGTAATCCCCTATTGATTAATTGCATTGATTGGGCCTTAAATGTGGCGTGTTTGGTTATTGAATTCGGCCTTGAAAAAGGTGGCAAAGTAAGTAGAAACAAAGGAGGTGCTGTCCGATTTTCCGTAGAATTTAGTGACTTAGCACTTAGAATATTCTACGTTTGAAGTAAGAGGTTAATGGACGTATTGTGACCATTATAGGTTGAAGTACTAAGTATAGCGTATCCTACTTGAAAGATGGAATAGCTATCAAGGTTGAAGTACTTTGGAGCATTTTGCTACTTGTCGATAATCGTCGCGAGGTATGTGAACCTCTTCCTTCCTTTGGCATGATTCTATGTATGGAATATACATGTGGTATTATTTCATGTTTCCTTCTACTCTTAGAAGTTAAGAGGTAGGTGTGTGATTCACTCTATGTAAAGTTTATGTCAAAGTTATCCTAAGTCCTTACCGAGTCTTATGGGGGATGTTGTTAAGAGTTGTTAGGAGGTACTTTGGAGCCAAGTTGACTTGGCTAATTTATGGCACGAATGAGAATAAGTATCGAGCAAGCCATTGCAGCGTTATTAAAGGAAAATGTAATGACAATCAATTATGTTTAAATGAGTAGAATTCTCCATCTGCATAGAAGCTAAGATAAGACAAAATTGTATTACATTTTCTAGATCATGGCTACTTGAATAAGATCGTTATAAATAAGTATAACTTATTCACAACGCACCAAAGTATATGTTACTTAACTTATAAGAATTTACGTATGAAGTTTTAAGGCTATGGATCTCAAATTCTTAAAAGTTAAGAGACTTTATTTTTTTCAAGTTATGGGACTTGATTCTTAAAGGAAGAAATGAATTGATTTACAAGTATAGAATACTCGATTTGGAAAGACTTGATTTCTAAAGTTAAGAGACTTGTTTTCTTAAAAGTTAAGAGACTTGAAGTATTTTGAAAGTATAAGTCTCTTGGTTATAAAATGAATGAATTTGTCCAAAACATAAAGAGTTATAACGGCTTTATGGGAAGTTGGTTATAACAACTTTATGGAAGATTTAAATGAATGGTTTTCTTCAGTAATGTAAGCAAAGAAATGATTTGAAATAAAGAAGGACAAACTGTTTTAAAGGTACCAATTGCTTAAAGTATTTAAGAAAGAAGTCACTTGATTTAGAAGCCGATAATTGTATTTCTAAAAAGGTATTGTGACTTGTCTTGAAAGTAGATATGACTTAATACTACGGTTGTTAGTATCTTGGAATGTTATACCCCATATTTCCAGAGTATGTACGTGAGGGCGTACGTACGAAAGTTTAGCCTTAAAAGTTTAGGCATGGGACGTTTTTTTTGGGCACAACTCACTTAAAGAATCGTTTTTCGACGAAACGTTTTACTAAACTCGCGTAGGATAAATTCCGGCTATGTCATTTCTAATTTTTGCGGATTTTTCCGAGAGACGAAACATTTTGGACCAACGAGAGGGCGACACTTGTCACCCTCTCATTGATGGATGTGGGACGGCAATAGGGCCGATTGGAAGGGCTTGTTTTGTCAAGTAGTTGGTAGGATATTTTGTGTAGTAGATGGATAAGGACACTTGCCCAAATCTTGACCTTACACTTGCCTTGCACTTGGCATCATCTTGGCCATTGGTTGGCCATGGCTTGACCTATAAATACCCCCCTTAAGATGAAGAGTTCTTCATCCACAAATCTTTCTCCAAGTCTTGAAAATCCTCCCCTCTCCCGTGAGCCTGTTCGTCCAAGCCTTCCCCCCCCCTTGAGTGAAGCTTGGCGAGGCAACCCCTAGCCTAGCCGAAACCTACCCTCCCTTGGTAGAAAAGTTGTCTTCTAGTATTGTTATAATGCCCAAAATACCTAGCCCAAATCCCTTAGTACTTAGTAGAAGTTGTGAAGAACTTCTAAGGGTTCTCGGAGCTATCTGAGCGTTCAAATTAGGAGCTAAACCTCGCTCATGATCGACGCTTATACTTGGATAATATTGGGCTTATCGAGGTAAATAAACTTATCCTTCTTTGTAATTAGAGAATACATCGTAGAAGTATAGGAATAAGTATAAATACTTAGAAGGATATTAAAGAATAGAATTGAACTTATCACGATGAAGGGTTTAAAGAAGAATAATTCAACCGCATTTACATGAATTCGTTTTCTGATGAGACTTGAGTAGCTCACGGGTAGGAAGTCTTGCCCAATTTTCCGTAGAATAGAGAACCTCTACTTAGAATCGTATCTGCAGAATAGTCTAGACGTTGATAGACGTATTTGACTATTATAGGCTGATTCTCTGCGCGCGACATATTCGACTTGGCAGGTGGATTTCGCCGAGAGGGTATGTGATTCTTCCTAAGCATGATATTTTAAAATATATATATAGTACGGTAGACGTACATGTGTTAACTGAATAATAACTACGGCAATGTCTTTTGACTTAAGCCTGAATAATAATTACGGCAATGTCTTTTGACTTAAGCCTGAATAATAATAATCTTGATGCATTTCAAAAAGAATACTGAATCATTTTTAACAGAAGAGAACTAATCGGTTTTTAAACAAAAAACTTAAGAGTTATACTAGCTTTATGGGAAGCTAGGTATAACAACTTAAGAATGATAAAAGGAACGGTTTACTTATGTGTTTATAAAAGACTTATATTGATTTCTGGAAAGCATAATAAGATGGTTTGATATAATACTATGAGTGTTAGTGTCTTGTAACGTTTGTGTAAAAGGGTATTCTTGTTGTGCTTATGTTGTTTAACGATAAGCTGTTATGTTAGTATTATATCACTCACCTACATGATACCGGGGTTGTCGCCTCCGACGCGGGGTATACCTCGAGCGATGCAGTGTGACTATGATGCGAGGATACCTCAATGCGGGTCAGGGACCTATGCGGAGCTACGAGAGTTCGTGTTAGTGTGCGGGGTTATACCTCATGCGGTCTATGTGGCCATGCGGACTACGAGTCCAGGACGATGCCGAGGAGTAGCTACCCTCGATGCGGGGTTATACCCTATGCGGGCCTATCTGAGTGGCCTATGCGGACTACGGGAGTCCATGATTTAGCTTGCATAATGATACTATGGGCGATTGGCCCTGCTTCGATCATTCGCAGCCCAGAAAAGACCTGTTACAGTATACCTATTGTTGCTCTTGTTTATGATGTGGCACTATGTGCGGTTACCTTGGTTGTTTCGTGCATATTTGTAAAATTGGTTTTAAAATGATATGATTTCATTTAAGTACTTTCTGATTTCACATACTTAGTACTGTTATCGACCTCCTTGGGCCGCGTTCATGCCGCAGTAAGGCGGCAGTGCTAGATCCACATCCTTAGGATCTCTTTGCGTTGGTGTCGTGAGCTCCAACTTCTGGAGGCTCGACTTTTGGGTATGATCTCCTGTTGTAGATAGTTTTGTGATCGGGGTATGGCGGGCCCCTGTCCGCCATAGTTGTTTATCTTCTTAAGTGCGTAGTCCTATTATACGGTTGGGATGTATCGCAAAAACTATGTTTATTTATATATGTCGAAAGGCGACATTTTTCTCACATAAAACTGTGTCTCATTTTACAACTGTTTCATGTCTTTTTTTTATATTCCGCTGATTACTCTGATGTATGATTACTTGGGTGCCCGGGTAAGGCACGATCCACGGCCCGAACGGTCGTGACAAAAGTGGTATCGAGCGATTAATCCTCGGAAAGTGTCTCTGACGATATCTAGTAAGTGCTTGATTATCGGTGTGTTGTGCACCACACCAATAATCGTGAGGCTATAGGATACTTAGATTGGTTTCCATTCTTCTCACTCGAGATCGTGCTTTAGAGCCGTGTTATAAGTTGGACCTCTAACGTATTCCTTTCATGTGATTATGCCTCACGTAAGGCAACCCGGGCGAAGAAGGCAAAGCGAGGGAGCTGCTAGTAGGACACCGAGAGTTACGAGGGCACAGGCCCAGTTCTTACCCGAGGCGATACCTCAGACGGCGAGTTCCATGACGCCGCCGGCCCCAGCAGAGACCACAGTACCCACACCTCCTGTCCCACAGCCTGGGGCGGAGGAGTTAGGGTACAAGGAGATGGCCCAGCTATTGGCTAGGATCGTGGCCAGACATGAGGGCGGTGGATGCGATAGTTCGATTCCGGCCGGTAGCACCCGTGGTTCACCCGAGGGCAGACAGTTTGAGGCTACGAGATTTCCTGAGTTGTAGCCCGCCAGAGTTTTACGGGTCGAGGCCAGAGGATGATCCGCAGGAGTTCATCCGTCAGTTACAGAGGATTATGAGGGTGATCAGGGCGTCGGAGACCGAGTCCGTGATCTTCGGTTCGCATCGGCTGCGTGATACCGCAGTCGATTGGTTTGATTCGTGGGAGCTTTCCCGAGGAGAGCATGCACCTCCAGCAGTATGGGATGAGTTTTCGGAGGCTTTTCTCACGCACTTCTTGCCTCCGCAGATGAGGAGGGCACGCGGCGAGTTTTGTTCTTTGGCGAGAGGCGCCTGATTAGGAGTACAATGTCGAGTTCGATTCTTTGGCTCGATATGTCCTGCGCTAATAGCGAACATGGAGACCGTGTACACCGCTACGCCACGGGCTAGATGATTATATGGCCGAGTCTTGTGCGGGTGTGGCTCTTCACGAACATGGATATTACGTATGCGAGCTCATGCTTTGGATGCGAGGCGTCGAGGCCGACGGGTTGTGACAGCAGCGAAGAGGACCGGGGCGCGAGATCCTTTCGTAGTTATCAGGGTGGACGGCCTCAGCAGCGGTCTAGATTCGCACCACGTGATCGTGAGTACTCCTGCCGTCGCCCTTACGGCCCAGTATTCGAGGCGGTCGGGCCTCGAGACTTCGACTTTCGGGTGGCGAGAGGTCTGGCGGTCGGGACCACCCCCCCTTAGTGTGGCCGATGCGGTAGATCCCATTTCGGGAATTATGGTACTCCTCTGAGAGTTTGTTACAGTTGTGGCCAGTCGAGTCATTTTGCGAGGGCCTGTCCGACCGGGGGCAGCGCGGGTGGTAGGGCTCAGCCTACAGGGTCTGTTGCCGGTTCATCATCTCCTACAGTTACTCGCCCCGGAGGGCAGGGTACTCATGGGCGGCCAGTCGCGGCAGGTCGTGGCGCGGGTCCCAGTTCTAGCGGTCCTCAAAACCGCATTTATGCCTTGTCCAGCCGGCAGGATCAGGAGGCCTCACCTGATGTCGTCACAGGTACTTTATCAGTCTCCGATTATGATGTGTATGCCTTGATAGATCCGGGTTCTACTCATCTATATATCCCCTTATTGCTAGTAGGATAGGGATAGAGCACGAGTCCATAGACCACTTTCGAGGTAGCTACGCGATGGGTGATTCGGTGGTAGCTCGGCGGGTATATAGAGCTTGTCGGTGACCATATACGATCGTTAGACCTGGCAAACTTGATAGAGTTGGATATGACCGATTTCGGCGTGATCATGGGTATGGATTGGCTAGCTTCTTGCTACGCCCGTATGAAGCTGCAGGAGAGAGTAGTGCGGTTCGGTTTCTGAGGCCGGTTGTCGAGTGGGAGGAACACAGTATCGCCGGGTAGGTTTATTTCCTACCTCAAGGCTAGGAAGATGGTGCGAAAGTACATCTACCATCTCGTTCGGGTGTTTGATCACGAGGTGCGGTACGGAGTTTTGATCGGTTCGTAGTCGAGAGAGTTCCCAGACGTGTTTCCGACGACCTCGGGTATCCCTCCTGAGAGGGAGATCGAGTTTTGTATAGATGTGTTGCCAGACACTCGACCTATTTCCATTCCGCCATATAGAATGGCACCTGCCGAGTTGAGAGAGCTGAAGGACCAGCTGAGAGAATTGCTGGAGAAAGGCTTCATCAGACCTAGTGTTTCTCCTGAGGAAGCCGGTATTGTTCGTGAAGAAGAAGGGCGGGGCCTGCGCGTGTGTTGATCTGAGCGGTGAACAAGGTGACCATTAAGAACGAGATACCCCTTCCTGTGATTGATGATTTGTTCGACCAGTTGCGAGTGCGAGATGTTTCTCAAGATTGATCTGCGATCGCTATCATCAGTGCACGAGTCGAGAGGCGGATGTCCCTAGGGTGCATTCGGACGTGCGGGCATTATGAGTTCGGTCATGTCTTTTGGGTTGACCAATGCTCCGCGGTATTCATGGATTTGATGAACCGAGTGTTCAAACTATTTTTGGACACGTTTGTGATAGTGTTCATTGATGATATCTTGGTTTATTCTCGCTCGAGCGGGAGCATGCGAGCATTTGAGGCTATCTTGTGATTCTCGAGACAGTGATTATACGCCAAGTTTTCCAAATGTGAGTTTTGGTTAACCGGTGGCTTTTCTTGGGCATATTGTCGGGTGATGGCATTCAGTGGATACGGCAAGATCGAGGCGATCGAGATTTGTCCTGAACCTACTACTCCGGCAGAGGTTCGCGATTTTCGGGCCTCGCGAGTTATTATCGGCGGTTTGTAGAAGTTTGCTTCTATCTCGCACCATTGACTAGTGACTCGGAAAGCGGCTAAGTTTGATGGACGATGCGTGTGGCGGGGTTTCTAGTTCTTGAAGGAGGCGGCGACCTCACGTTCTTACTCTTCCGAGGTCGACGGTTATGTCGTGTATTGTGATCGTCGAGCATCGGGTTGGGATGTGTGTTGATGCAGCAGGGCAAGGTTATAGCGTATGCGTCGGACGGTGAAGAAACACGAGAGGAACTACCCCACCAATGATTTGGAGTTGGCAGCGGTGATTCACGCCTTGAAGATCTGGAGGCACTACTTGTATGGGGTTCATGTGGATATTTATATAGACCACAAGAGCCTCGGTATATCTTCACCAAAGGGAGCCGAACTTACGATAGAGGCGGTGGTTAGAGTTGCTTAAGGATTACGATGTTGATATCTGTACCACGGGAAGGCCATGTTGTGGCGGATGCTCTTAGTCGTAGGTCGATGGGAGCCTATCGGATGTGCGGCGAGAGGAGGACATGGTTCGTGATTTGCATCGATTAGCGAGCCTTGGTGTCCGTTTGATTGATTCCGATAGCGATGGGGTTCGAGTCCGCGAGGTTGCCGAGTCTTCCATCGTCGAGAGGTGAAGAGGCAACGATTAGAGGATCGATTTTGACACGTTATCGTGATCGACTCTTCGTGAGGAAGGGTCCTGAGGTAGCACTTGATGGGGTGCTAAGGTTTGAGCGAGTTGTGTGTTCCAGATGTTTCAAGGCTTGGCGGAGTTCTTGGGAAGCACACGTACAGCGTTACTCTATCCATCGGTCGACCAAGATGTACCACAACCTTAGATCACGTGTATTGGTGGGATGGCTTGAAGAGGACGTTGTAGAGTTCGTAGCTCGGTGCCCGTGTTGTCGGTGAAGGTAGAGCACGAGGCACGGAGGTTTGTTCTGGATGATAGAGATCCCGACGGAAGTGGGAGGTGATCAACATGGACTTTATCACAGGATTACCTCGCACTCAGAGGAGACATGATTCGATATGGGTTATCGTCGACAGGCTGACGAAATCAGCCCACTTTCTTCCCGTCAGGACGACTTTTTCGGCTGAGGATTATGCCAGACTTTACATCCGAGAGATCGTCAGACTGCATGGAGTCCCTATTTCGATCATATCAGACAGAGGAGCCCAGTTTACGGCTAACTTCTGGAGGTCTTTCCAGAAGGGTTTAGGGACGCAGGTGAGCCTGAGTACTGCATTCCATCCACAGACAGACGGACAGGCAGAGCGCACTATCCAGACTCTTGAGGATATGCTGCGAGCCTGTGTTATTGACTTCAGGGGTAGCTGGGAGGATCATTTGCCTCTAGTTGAGTTTGCGTATAATAATAGCTACCACTCCAGTATTCAGATGGCGCCTTATGAGGCCTTGTATGAGAGGAAGTGCAGATCGCCGATAGGCTGGTTCGATGTGGGCGAGGTGCAGTTAGTGGGACCAGATTTGGTGCAGCAGGCAGTGGATAAGGTGAAGCTTATCCAGGAGAGGTTGCTGACAGCTCAGAGTCGACAGAAGTCATATGCAGATCATCGTCGTCGGCATCTGGAGTTCGAGGTTGATGATTGGGTTTTCCTGAAGGTGTCACCCATGAAGGGTGTGATGAGATTCGGGAAGAAAGGGAAACTCAGCCCAAGGTACATTGGGCCGTATCAGATTGTCCGCAGGGTAGGCAAGGTTGCCTATGAGTTGGATCTGTCGTCCGATCTGGAGGCGGCATCCGGTTTTTCACGTATCTATGCCGGAGAGATGTATCGGGGATCCATCTAGGGTACACCCGATTGACGATGTCCAGGTGACCGAGGGGTTATCGTATGAGGAGATTCCCATAGCGATAGTCGATCGTCAGGTTAGGCGTCTGCGGACCAAGGACGTGGCTTCCGTCAAAGTTCTGTGGCGGAACGAGCTCAGGGAGGAGATGACGTGGGAAGCAGAGGAGGACATGAGGTAGAGGTATCCTCACTTATTCCCCACACCTCCAGGTAACTCACTTTCTTACTTGTAAATTTTCATTACCGTTTATGCCTAAGTGTTGTTTTGTGGCCGTATATGGCATTTTCAACTGTTTAAGTTATGAGGAACCTTATCGTTAACGGTCTTGGGAAGGAACATTCGGGACGAATGTTTCTAAGGAGGGGAGAATGTTATACCCCGTATTTCCTGAGTATGTACGTGAGGGCGTACGTACGAAAGTTTAGCCTTAAAAGTTTAGGCATGGGACGTTTTTTTTGGGCACAACTCACTTAAAGAATCGTTTTTCGACGAAACGTTTTACTAAACTCGCGTAGGATAAATTCCGGCTATGTCATTTCTAATTTTTGCGGATTTTTCCGAGAGACGAAACATTTTGGACCAACGAGAGGGCGACACTTGTCACCCTCTCATTGATGGATGTGGGACGACAATAGGGCCGATTGGAAGGGCTTGTTTTGTCAAGTAGTTGGTAGGATATTTTGTGTAGTAGATGGATAAGGACACTTGCCCAAATCTTGACCTTACACTTGCCTTGCACTTGGCATCATCTTGGCCATTGGTTGGCCATGGCTTGACCTATAAATACCCCCCTTAAGATGAAGAGTTCTTCATCCACAAATCTTTCTCCAAGTCTTGAAAATCCTCCCCTCTCCCTTGTGAGCCTTTTTCGTCCAAGCCTTCTCGCCCCCCCCCCCCCTTTTGAGTGAAGCTTGGCCGAGGCAACCCCCCTAGCCTAGCCGACACCTACCCCCCTCCCTTGGTAGAAAAGTTGCCTTCTAGTATTGTTATAATGCCCAAAATACCCTAGCCCAAATCCCTTAGTACTTAGTAGAAGTTGTGAAGAACTTCTAAGGGTTCCTGGAGCTATCGGAGCGTTCAAATTAGGAGCTAAACCTCGCTCAGGATCGACGTTTATACTTGGATAATATTGGGCTTATCGAGGTAAATAAACTTATCCTTCTTTTGTAATTAGAGAATACATACTGTAGAAGTATAGGAATAAGTATAAATACTTATAAGGATATTAAAGAATAGAATGAACTGTTATCACAATAGAAGGGTTTAAAAGAAGAACAATTGAATCAGATTACATAGAATTTGTTTCATGAGACTTGAGTAGCTCACCGTAGGGAAGTCGCCCAATTTTCCGTAGAATAGAGAACCTCTACTTAGAATCGTAGGTAATAGTCTAGACGTTGATAGACGTATTTGACTATTATAGTCGATTCTCTGCGCGACATATTCGACTTGGCGGTGGATTTCGCGAGAAGGTATGTGATTCTTCCTAAGCATGATATTTTAAAATATATATATAAGGTAGACGATACGTGTTAATCGAATAATAACTACGGCAATGTCTTTTGACTTAAGCCTGAATAATAATTACGACAATGTCTTTTGACTTAAGCCTGAATAATAAGAATCTTGATGCATTTCAAAAAGAATACTGAATCATTTTTAACAGAAGAGAACTAATCGGTTTTTAAATAAAAAGCTTAAGAGTTATACTAGCTTTATGGGAAGCTAGGTATAACAACTTAAGAATGATAAAAGGAACGGTTTACTTATGTGTTTATAAAAGACTTATATTGATTTCTGGAAAGCATAATAAGATAGTTTGATATAATACTATGAGTGTTAGTGTCTTGTAACGTTTGTGTAAAAGGGTATTCTTGTTGTGCTTATATTGTTTAACGATAAGCTGTTATGTTAGTATTATATCACTCACCTACATGATACCGGGGTTAAGTCGCCTCCGACGCGGGTATACCTCGTGCGATCAGGTGACTATGATGCGAGGATACCTACGCGGGTCCAGGGACCTATGAGGAGCTACGAGAGTTCCGTGTTAGTGTGCGGGTTATACCTCACGCGGTCTATGTGGCCATGCGGACTACGAGTCGGGGCGACGCCGAGGAGTAGCTACCTCGACGCGGGTTATACCCTACGCGCCTATCTCGAGTGGCCTATGCGGACTACGGAGTCGAGATTTGGCTTGCATAATGATACTATGGGCGATTGGCCCCGCCCGATCATTCGCGGCCCGTAAAAGACCATTCATAAGATACCTATTGTTGCTCTTGTTTATGATGCACTATGTGCGATTACTCGTTGTTTCGTGCATATTTGTAAAATTGGTTTTAAAATGATATGATTTCATTTAAGTACTTTAGCTTTCACATACTTAGTACTGTTATCTTGACCTCCTCGGGGCCGTTCATGCCGCAAGGGAAAGCAGTGCTAGATCCACATCCTTAGGATCTCTTTGCGTTGGTGTCAGGAGCTCCAACTTCTCCGGAGGCTCGACTTTTGGGTATGATCTCCCTGTTGTAGATAGTTTTGTACAGTCAGGGTATGGCGGGGCCCTGTCCTGCCATAGTTGTTTATCTTCTTAGAGGTCTGTAGTCCTATTGTACAGTTGGGATGTAACTGCAAAAACTATGTTTATTTATATATGCCGAAAGGCGACATTTTTGTCACATAAAACTGTGTCTCATTTTACAACTGTTTCATGTCTTGTTTTTATATTCCGCTGATTACTCTGATGTATGATTACTTGGGTGCCCGGGTAAGGCACCAGTCACGGGCCCCGGAACGGGTCGTGACACGAAAGTGCCATGAGTTTATAAAAATGGAAGTCTAATGGTTTAATGAACTTGCATGTGTTTGCTTGTGATAGCTTTGAGTGCAAGTATTATATGTGTACGTTGTCGTGACTCTCAGTTGGAGGGTCGGCTGTCTTGTTGTAAGTTTACTTGGACGTACCGACAGTGATGTGGGATTCCACGGGTATGCTTCCATTATGATTGATCCTTGGACATGCTTATACGATGTGGGATTCCGAGGCATGTGACCAGGAGGCGGGTTAGATTCCCGGATTTGTTTTATTACCCATGGTCATGCTTATACAATGAGGGATTCCGGGGCATGCGACCATGCTATGTACGATTATTACTCCATGGGCTAGCTCCCCATGAAGACATGTACCCACGATGAGGGATTCCAGGGGCATGTTATATTATTACTCCATGGGCTAGCTCCCCATAAAGACCTGCACCTACGATGAGGGATGCCGATGACACGTTATGGCCATGCTTATACGATGAGGGATTCCGGGGCATGCGGCCACGTTATATATATATATATATATATGTTGTATATATGTACGCCGAAAGTGAGGTAGGGTGCCACGGGCGCGTCACATGGTTATATGTTACACCTACGGCTGTCGGCAGTGATGTAGGATTTCACGGGCAGGAGATATATATATATGTATTATGTATGTGTACGCTGTCAGTGAGAGAGGATGCCACGGGCGCGTCACATGGTTATATGTTACACTTATGACTGTCGGCAGTGATGGGGGATTCCACGGGCACGCTTTGATATTTGTGTGACTTGATCGCGTCCCAGATTGGGCCGGGTAGTATATGCGTCCCTCCATAAAGGGCCATATTATGTTATGAAAGATAAGTAAGTTAGATGGTAATGACACGGTAGGATCTGGTATGTACCCTTTTTTATACTTGCCCTTGTCATTTTTTTGTACAGTTATGATTTGTTTACTGTACCTTATTTTCCGTTCCATATTCTGCACTGTTAGATCGATTTCTTCGGGCCGCTCATGCCCGCAGGTTTAGGTACACAGGTTGGTGATCCTTGCTCTTAGGATCTCGGTTCAGTTTTTGGGAAAAAGCTCCATTTGCTCCGGAGGCTTATCTCTTGGTACGGTTTTTCCTGAGGTTATAGATTTATGTATATTCAGGGGTATGGCGGGGCCCTGTCCTGCCACTGTTGTTATGGTAAAACTCTTAGAGGTCTGTAGTTAAATATTGTGGGTCAGTTTGTAAAGGAAAGGAGGCAACTGCTTCGGTTGTATATATGTATGTCCAGGAAGGTAGCCCTATCGGCTAACCTGTTGTTTTACTTCTGTTGTTTTATTTTGTAAGTTTCATGTATGTTCCGCTGATTTTCTCTGATGTATACCTCTAAGGGTGCCCAGGTAGGGCACCGATCGCCCTTGGTCGGTCGTGACAAAAGTGGTATCGAGCGATTAGTCCTCGGAAAGTGTCTACGCATCGTGTTCAGTAGAGTCTTGATTATCGGTATGTCAGGCACCACATCTATAATCGTGAGGTCGCAAGACATTTATGATTGGTTTCCATTCTTCTCTCTCGAGATCGTAGTAGAGCTGTCCTAGTAGGTTGAATCCTCTCGACCCCTTCTTATGTAATGCTTATGCCTCGCGAAGCGACTGTGGCCCGTAGGAAAGGCAAAGCAGCGAGTCGCTAGTGGTACGTAGAGGGTTACCAGGACTCGGCACGCACTATGCCCGAGGTAAGAGGCGGATCGCGAGCTCACCACGCCGGCCAGATTAGAGGAGCCGAGAGCGGCATAGCTCCAGAGGTTCGTGCACCCGAGCCTCGAGCCCGCCTGGGGCGTAGTTTAGAGATTATGGAGAGCAGATCAGACTATTGACTAGCATAGTGGTAGGACAGCGCCGACAGGAGCAGGTAGCTAACCCTAGAGCCGATAGTTTGAGAATTCGGGATTTTCTGGGTTGTAGTCCACCCGAGTTTTATGGTTCGAGATCTGAGGATGATCCTCAAGAGTTCGTTCGGCAGCTACAACGGACTATGCAGGTGCTAAGGGCCTCGGAGACAGAGTCGAGTGTTAGCTTACCGTTACGCGATATTGCGTTGAACCGGTTTGAGTCTTGGGAGCCGCCGAGAGTGTGGGTGCTCGTCCCAGCTTTGGGATGAGTTCGCGAGGCCTTTCTTGATCACTTTTTGCCTCTGAAATGAGAAGAGCCCGTGTTGATAGGTTCTTGTCATTGAGGCGTAATGGGAGGACCATCGTGAATACAACCCGAGTTTGACTCGTTGTCTGTGCACGCGCACACTATTGTGGCCGATATGGCGATGAGTTCACCGCTATGTGATGGGCTGACCGTCCATATGATTACTACATGCTCGGAGCCGCCCTTCACCTGTATGGATATTGCCAGATGCAAGCTTATGTGCGTGGGATAGAGGACAGAGAGAGAGAGGTCACTAGACTCAAAGCCACCAAGAGGCGGTGACAACAGTGGTTCCGTGGCAATTCGCGACGGACCTCGCAGCAGAGTAGGTCCACAGTTCAGCCGACACAGAGTGCTCCTTCCCGCCTTCCGCCGAGGTTTGGTCGCCAGAATATTCCGGCAGTGTCGTGGCTCCAGGCTGTGTTCACAGATGTTCGAGAATAGTAGCCAGGGGAAGCCACCTTTGCCCCGGTGTGGTCACTGTAGTAGATCCCATTTTGGGGAGTGTCGTACTACTTCGACAACTTGTTATGCTTGCGGCCAGCAGGGCCATTTCGTGAGAGACTGTCCACTGCAGGTGGCACCGTGGATAAGCGCGATCATTGGATCGGGCCATGGTTCTTCGCCTTCCATAGCTAGGCAGGATGTTTATGCACTGGCAGGCCGTGACAGAGGTCGTGGTGGAAGTTCCCAGTTTTAGCGGTCCTTTGAACCGCCTATATGATTTCAGGTATGTCTTTGGCCCTTTAGAAACTTGTGTGCATGATAAAGTTGTGGTATGTTTAAGTGTCATGAACATATTATATTGAGACTATGTATATGTTAGAAGGAGTTGGAAGTACGAAAAGATAATCTCTTTTGGGCTTATGATGGACGGATATGCGTGTGCGAGGTATTAGGGCCATAAGTAGCATAATTAGATTTCTTTAAGTGTAGTTGTATGAGATTATGCCGAGGAATGATAAACTGAACTCCGAAAGAACATTCGAGGACGAATGTTTCTAAGGGGGGAAGAATGTTACACCCCATATTTGCAGGCATGTTTGAAAGAACGTACGTGAGAATCCCAAATGTTAAGATTAGAGACTTGTAAAAATTTATCAGAATTATGGAATTTTCGGAAAACGTAATATCAGGATTTAACGGAGGAGGCGACACGTGTCACCTCCCCTTATTGATGTCTTGGACGAAATTGGATGGGCACAAGGGTCATTTGACCCTTGTTAGGAAGACAAGTCTTGCAACTTGTAGAGCTTGAGAAAATTGACTTAGTCAATGGGTCCACAAAGCTTGATATTTAAGAGAACCTCATCATAGCCACCCATTTGTACACATCTTGACCCTCCATGTTACTATATAATACTACTAGTAGTGAGACAAGTTCCACACTTAGCCAAATTTTCAAGAAAATTGGATGAACAAAGCTAAGAGCTCTCGGGTTCATCAAGGGGAGAAAAGAATTTTTTTTGTTTCTTTTCCAATAAGCTCCACACTTTAAACCAAGGTTCATGAGGGTATTGTAAGTGTATCTCCATTAAAAATCTCGGAAAAAGATAGTTTTCGTATTAGTCGCAAGATGAAAACCTAGTTGCCTTTCTAGGTTTTGGTTGGAAGATTGAAGGAAATTGTTGGTGTTGTTCTAAGGGTCTCAAGTAGCGGATTGGAGTGTCAAGGAGGGGCTCTATGTTTTTAGGGAGCGACTTTGGATTTGAAGTTTGACTAAGAATCGTTGAGGTAATAATCTTGTCTCTTAGTTGTTACAAGATTATATATTGTTGTTAGCTTTACACATTTTCTAGCATGAAGTATATGTGTTGAAGTTTCTTAAGTATTATGGATTGATTATAGCCTTAAATCCGAAATGTCATTTAAGCCTTGTGAAGTTGGATTACAATTTGGTCGTTTATTAGAATTGTCGCATGTTAATTACTTGAAGAATATAGTGGTTATAATCGATTGTGACTTGATATCATGTTATGCTAACAACTTGGATTGAAATAGAAATTGGATAAGAATTGGTGTTATTATACTCATGTGGCGAATCGACTCAGAGGTTGTATTAGTTTGATATCGTTTGTGGGGCGGAATTTTACACGTCTAGTAGGCGTGTAATCCCCTATTGATTATGTTACACCCCGTAACTCCAGGACATGTTTAAGAGAATGTACATAAGGAACTCAAGACTTGAAATTAGTACGAAAGAAAGAATTGTTTTTCCGACGGAAAATCTTCCGAACGTCGGAAAGGGAAAAATGTTCGTTGAGGAGAATTGGATTCTCAAAATGCATGAATTGAGGATTATGGAATGTATTTTCATTATGGAAATTTATTTTACGGATTTGGTCGTGTGGGGCCCACCCGAGGAATTTTACGTTTTGTGGGACCCATGAGGGTTACGGAATTTTATGGACGAATGGGAGGGCGACACGTGGCACCCTCCCACATGGCTTGGTCAAATTAATGCAAGGGCAAAAGGGTCATTTGACCATGGTAAAGATGAGAAAGTCTTGCTAATTATAGAGCTTGATATTGTTGACTTGTCAAAGGGCCACATGGGCTTGATCCTAGTGAAAATCATCTTAGCCACCCATTTGTTTAAGTCTTGACCCTCCTTAGTGTTATAAATGCATACTAGTAGCAAGACTAGTTCCACACTTAGTCATATTTCAAGAATTATTAGAGAGCAAAGAGAGGGAGCTCACGGGTTCATGCTAAGTCCCACACAAAAAATTTAGTTTGTGATCCTTTATTCACAAGACTTAAACCCAAGGTCCCTAAGGGTATTGTAAGGATATCTCAATAGAAAGATTTCGGAAAAACGGCGTTTTCCCGTTAGTCGCAAGGCGAAAACCTAGGGAGCTCTTCAACTTTGAAGTTGGAAATAAAAGAGGAGTTTTTCACAAGCTTCTAAGGGTTGCAAATAGCGGATTGAAACGTCAAGAAAAGGAGTTGGAGTTGCTAAGGATCGACTTAGGGTTTTGGATCATTTTGAGCTTAAGAAGGTAATAATTTCCGTCTTGCTATATTAATTCGAGATTTCATGTAGTAGTTAGAAATGATCATGTGGATTATATTATGAAGAATGATATGTGTTATGGAATATTTGGATGGAATCCGAAAGTTGCATGATTTAGCCTTTAAGATTGTAATTCAATTTAGTTACTAGTTTAGTCGTCGCATGTTATCTAAAGAGTTGATTAAGGTGGTTATAATTGCTAAGTTGTTTATGACTAAATAACATGCTAGACCTAAGAACTTGGATTGAAAAGGAATTGGAAAGGTTGATAGGTTGTTGCACTTTTTGGCCGAATTGACATTTGTATTGTGGACTAGTTTAATGTATTTGGTGGGGCGGAATTTTACACGTCCTGTTAAGGCGTGTAATCCCCTTTGGTTAGCTGATTTGTTGGGCCTTAAATGTGGCGTGTTTGGTTATTGTATTCGGCCTTGAAAAAGGTGGCAAAGTATGTAGAAACAAAGGAAGTGCTGTCCGATTTTCCGTAGAATTTAGTGACTTAGCACTTAGAATATTCTACGTTCGAAGCTAGAGGTTAATGGACGTATTATGGCCAATTTAGGTTGAAGTACCAAGTATAGCGTATTCTACTTGAAGGATGGAATAGCTAGCAAGGTTGAAGTACTTTGGAGCTTTTTGCTACTTGTCGATAATCGTCGCGAGGTATGTGAACCCCTTTCTTCCTTTGGCATGATTCTATGTATGCAATATACATGTAGTAGTATTTCATGATTCCGTCTACTCTTAGAAGTTAAGAGGTAGTTATGTTGATTTACTCTATGTAAAAGCTACGTCTAAGAAATCCTAAGTCATTACCAAGTCTTATGGGGGATGTTGGTAAGAGTCGTTAGGAAGTATTTGGAGTCGAGTTGATGTAATACCCCGTATTTCCAGAGTATGTACGTAAGGGAATACGTACAAAAAGTTTGGCCTTAGTTAGCCTTGGACGTTTTCTTTTGTACACAACTCACTAAAAGAATCGTTTTCCGACGAAACGTTTCCACAGCTTTCGTAGAGTAAATTCCGGCTATGCCATTTCTTATTTTTGCGGATTTTTCCGAGAGACGAAACATTTTGGACCAACGGGAGGGTGACATGTGACATGTGTCACCCTCACATTGGAAGTGGTGGCTTTGACGATTGGGCCCAAGAGGGGCGCCTTGGCCGATTGGTTCCTTGCTTAGGCCTTGTTTTGTGCCATGTTTTGGAGTGTTTTGTGGAGTGTTTTGTGGAGTAGGGTTAGGGTGCACTTGGCTTGATCTTGGCCTTACACTTGCCTTGCACTTGTCTTCATCTTGGCCATTGGTTGGCCAAGGCTTGAGCTATAAATACCCCTCTTGAGATGAAGAGTTCTTCATCCACAAAAGCTTTCCAAGTCTAAAAATCCTTCCCTCTCCTTTGTAGCAATTCCCAACACCCTCCCTCGAGAAGCTTGGCCGAGGCTACCCCACCCCTAGCCTGGCCAAACCTACCCCTCCCTTGGTAGAAAAGTTGCCTTCTTGTTTTGTTATAATGCCCAAAATACCCTAGCCCAAATACCTTAGTACTTAGTAGAAGTTGTGAAGAACTTCTAAGGTTTCCTGAGCATACAACTTAGAGCAAAACCTGCTCAGCGACTTTTCTAGGATATTATTGGGCTTACCGAGGTAACTAATCCTAACCCTCTTTGAATTAGAGAATACTTCTCGTTGTAGAATAAGAATAAGTATAAATACTTAGAAGAATAATCAAATCAGATTTACATAGACTGTTTTCACATGAGACTTATATAGCTCACCGTGCAGGGAAGTCTGCCCGACTTACCGTAGAATTATGAACCCTCTGCTTAGAATGACCTTCGAGTAGTCTTTGATAGATATCCGTGACTATTATAGGTGACTCTCTCGCGACATATTCAACTTGGCGGTGGTTTTCACGGTAAGGTATGTGATTCTTCCTAAAGCATGATATTTTACAATATATAGTACGGTGACGCATACGTGTTAAGCGAATAATAACTACGCAATGTCTTTGACTTAAGCCCGAATAATACTTATGGTAATGCCTCACGCTTAAGCTCAATAACAAAGAACTGAAAACATTTCAAAAGAATACTGAATCATTTTTAACAGAAGATGAATATTTGGTTTTTAAAACAAAAGCTTAAGAGTTATACTAGCTTTATGGGAAGTTAGGTATAACAACTTAAGATGATAAAAAGGAACTGTTTACTTGTTTGTTTATAAAAGCCTTGTATTGATTTCTAAGTGTAGTAAGATTTGTGTGATAAGTAGACATATTATGCTACAGGTTAGTGTCTTGAATCTTTGTGTAAAAGCGGTCATTCTTGCGGCTTACGTTGCTAACCTAAGTCCGTTGTATCGTTATTGTATCACCTACCCTCGATCGTTATACCGAGGGCTTGCCCCTTGATGCGGTCTATACGACTACGCGGTCTGTGAGACTACGCGGAGCGGCGGTATGCTCCGTGATTGATCATTCCGGTGTTTAGCCCGATGCGGGGATTCTATGCGGTCCGCTGAGACTACGCGGTCTTTTAGGCTATGCGGGCGGAGCCCAGCGGATGCCGGGGTTGGCTGCCCTCACGCGGGAATACCTACGCGGTGCAGTGCGTGACCATGTGGTCGCGGAAGTCCAGGACTAGGCACGCAGAATGATACTATGGGCGATCGCCTTGCTTCGATCATTCGCGCCTAGAATAGACTGCTACGCTTTTCCTATTATCGTTGTTGTTTGTGATGTGACACTATGTGCAATTGAACCGATTGTATTTGTGAAAAGGTTTTAAATACTTTGATTTTATTTCGCTTTATAGTTTCACATACTTGGTACTGTTATCGACCTCCTTCGGGCCGCTCATGCCGCAGTAAGGGCAAAGGTGCTAGATCCACATTCCTAGGATCTCTACGTTGGTGTCGTGAGCTCCATCCTTTCGGAGGCTCTACTGGGTATGATCTCCTGTTGTAGATAGTTTTGTATCAGGTATGGCGGGCCCCGTCCCGCCATAGTTGTATATTTCAGAAGTGCAGTAGTCTCGCAGTACAAGATTTGATGTAATCGCTAAACCATGTTTTTATATATACGCCGAAAGCGATGTTTTCTCACTTAAATCGTATTCTATTTTATAAACTGTTTCATGTCTTGCTTTATATTTCCGCCGATTACTGATGTATGACTACTGGGTGCCGGTAGGCACTACCACGCCCCGAACGGGTCGTGACAAAAGTGGTATCGAGCGATTAATCCTGAAAGTGTCTACTGACCGTATCTAGTAGTTCGATTATCGGTGTGTTGTGCACCACACCAATAATCGTGAGGCTATAGGATATTTAGGATTGGTTTCATTCTTCTCATTCCGAGATCGTGCTTTGAAGTGTTATAGGTTGGACACCTCTAACGTATTCCTTTCGCAATGCTATTATGCCTCCACGTAAGGCAACCCGGCCCGGGCAAGGCAATGGCGGGAGCCGCTAGCAGACACCCAGAGTCACGAGGGCTCGTGCCCGTCTATACCGAGACGGCGAGTTCTATGACGCCGCCAGCCCCAAGAGACCACAGACTCCCACCTCCCGTCCCACACCGGGCGGAGGAGTTAGGCATGCGAGATGGCCCACTTTTGGCTAAAGTCAGGCCCGACACGGTGGAGAGGCCGGACGCGGCGGTTCAGCCCGGCCTCCCCGGGGCCGCACCCGTAGTGCACCCGAGGCGAATAGTTTGAGACTACGGGATTTTTAGTTGTAGCCCTCCGAGTTTTACGTCGAGGCCAAGATGATCCGCAGGAGTTCATCCGTCACCGCAGAGGTTACGCGGTGATCGTGGCTTCGAGACCGAGTCCGTGACATTCGGTTCGACGGCCGCGCGTGATACCGCGATCGATTGGTTTGATTCATGGGAGCTTTCCGGGAGAGCATGCACTCCGGCGGTACGGGATGAGTTTTGAGGCTTTCTCACACACTTGCCTCCGCATGGCGAGGGCACGAGCCGATAGATTCTTGTTCGAGACAGGAGGACGCACAGTGAGGGAGTACAATGTCGAGTTTGATTCTTTGGCTCGATATGTCCTCGATCGGTAGCAGATGGAGGGCGGTGCATCGCTATGTCACCGGGCTAGATGATTACATGGCCGAGTCTTGTGCGGGTGTGTCCTTCACCAGTAATGGACATAACCCAGATGCAGCTCATGACCGGGATGTGAGCGTGAGAGACCGCCGGGTGAGCGATATCGGCAGCAGGAAGGCGCCAAGACGGCGGTTCTTTGGTGGTCCTCGTGGTGGGTGGCATCGCCAGGTCCAGATTTGCACCACGGCCCAAGCAGAGCGCTCCTACCTCATTTTCAAGATACCAGAGCGGTCGGGGCGTCGGGCCCAGGACTTGGATTTCCAGCAGGGTGCTAACTGCTCGAGGTTCGCTCGGTGTGCGTTGTGGCAGATACCATTCTCGAGTCAGATCGAGCTCGCTATACTTGCGGCCGCAGGTCATTTCGCGAGTTTGTCCGACCGAACGGCTACTGTAGTAGGCCCGATCTGTGGTGCTTGCCGCTTCATCCCCGACAGCTACTCGCCCGAGGCAAGGTACATGGATCGGGTCGCGCAGAGGTCGTGGCGCAGTCCCGCTTCTAGCGGTCCTCGAACCGCATATATGCTTTGTCCACCGACAGATCGTGAGGCCTCACCGATGTCGCCACAGTACCTTATCGGTTCGGGTTTGATGTATGCTTTGATAGATCCGGTTCTACTCCGCCCTATATCTCCCTTGCTAGTAGGATAGGGATAGAGCCCGAGTCCATAGACCCTTTCGAGGTAGCTACGCCATGGTGATTCGGTGGTAGCTCGGCGGGTATATAGAGCTTGTCCCGTGACTATTTACATCGTCGACCCTAGCCGACTTGATAGAGTTGGAGATGATTGACTTCGACGTGATTATGGGGATGGATTGGCTAGCTTCTTGCTACGCCAATGTAGACCGCAGAGAGAGTAATGCAGTTCGGTTTCGAGCCGGTTGTTGAGTGAGGAGCACGGTATCACCGGTGGGTAGGTTTATTTCCTACCTCAAGGCTAGGAAGATGGTAT
This sequence comes from Przewalskia tangutica, assembly GCA_029844215.1. Lineage (NCBI taxonomy): Eukaryota > Viridiplantae > Streptophyta > Magnoliopsida > Solanales > Solanaceae > Przewalskia > Przewalskia tangutica. The sequence continues at coordinate 110,256,338 of CM056721.1, forward strand.
GGGTATATCTATCATCTCGTTCGGGTGTTTGATATCAAGTCGCGTACCAGATTTTCGGGCCGTTCGAAGAGTCACGAGTTCCCGCACGTGTTTCGGATGACCTCGTATCCTCCGCAGAGGAGATCGAGTTTTGTATAGATGTGCAGCGGATACTCGGCTTATTTCCATTCCGCCATACGTAATGACACCCGCCGAGTTGAGAGTCAAGGATCACTTTAGGATTTGCTAGAGAAGCGGCTTCATTAGGCCCGATGTTTCTCCCCAGGGAGCGCCAGATTGTTCGTGAAGAAGGACGGACGCCGCGCACGTGTGTTGATTACTGCAAATGAACAAGGTGACCATTAAGAATGATACCCTTCCTGTGATTGATGATTTGTTCGACCCAGTGGTGCGAGATGTTTCTCCAAGATTGATCTCGCGATCGCTATCATCAGTAGTCGAGAGGTGGATGTCCTAGATCGCATTCGACCAGACGCATTATGAGTTCGTGGTCATGTCTTTGGGTTGACCAATGCTCCGGCGGTATTCATGGATTTGATGAACCGAGTGTTCAAACCATTTTGGACACGCCAGTGATAGTGTTCATTGATGATATCTTGGTTTATTCTCGCCAGAGCGAGCACGCGAGCATTTCGGCGATCGTGGCCGACAGCTTCTCAGACCGCAGCTTGTACGCCAAGTTTTCCAAATGTGAGTTTTGGTTGACTTCGCATGGCGTTTCTTGGGCATATTGTCGGGCTGATGGCATTCGAGTTGATACGCCAAGATCGAGGCGTCAGACTTGGCCTAGACCTACTACTCCGGCGCAGGTTCGCAGCTCGGGCCTCGCAGTGATATTATCGCGTTCAGAGAAGTTTGCTTTATCTCTCGCACCATTGACTAGCCGACTCGAGGCGCAAGTTCCAGTGGATCGATGCTTGAGCAGGGTTTCCAGATTCGGGCGAGAGATTGACGACCGTGTCACGCCCCGAAACCCGGGCCCGTGACTGGTGCCTTACCCCGGGCACCTTAGTGATACAACATCAGAGTAATCAGCGGAACATAAAAACACAACATGAGACAACAGAAGTATAAAACAATAATCTGTGAAAACTTGCCTTTCGCATATATATAAACAATCTTTTAAAGAGAACGCTTTAATCCTTTTTACAAACCCCGCCACAACAAGATTACTGCACTTAAGATTTGTAATAACTATGACGGATGTGGCCCCGCCATACCCCGAATGTAAATACCTACAACGACAGTGGACTATACCACCGATAAGCTTCCGAGAAACGAGCTTTCCCAAATGCCGAATCTGACCCTAAGAGCGAGGATCATCGATCGTGTACCTTTTCCTCGCGGCATGAACGCAGCCCGGGCGAGGTCAAGACAACATGTACCAAGTATGTGAAATCAGAAGTAGCACATCAGAATCAAGTCATAGTAGTCTATATAAAGCAGAGACATGTATGATAACCAAACTACGCTCACAACAACTAAGCAAATATGTCAAGTCGTGGACTCACGCCTCAAAGTCATCACAATAAGACCGCACGGGTAAGTACGAAGGCATAGCCGACTACTAAGACCCCAGCACCACAAATGCCACAAATCAGTATCACGAGGTCTCTAGACCGCACCACAGATCGGCCGCCATCGCCCGCAGATCAATGCGCGCCTATTCTCGAACTCTCGCAGCCCGCATAGGTCACACATGCACCCGCATAAGGTATTCTCGAATCGTCCTAGACCACCGAGGTATACCCCGCATCGGCGCCTAACCTCAGATCCGCCCCGACTTCGCACTCGCATAGCTCCTCAAGGACCGCGATAGTCCTCGTAGACCGTGATAGGAATCCCCGCATCGTGCTAAACACCCGAATGATCACCAATCTCGAGCATACCGCGTTCGATAGTCTCAAGGACCGTGATAGCCGATAGACCGCATCAAGGGTGGCAAGCCCTGTGATACACAAATGGGGTAGGTGATATAATAACAAGACAACGGACTTACCTTTTAACAATGTAAGCACAGAAGAATGACCCCTTACATAACAATCACAAGATACTAACACAAGTAGCATCCTAACATGTTTACTTATCAAATCAACAAGAAAGTATTACAAGGCTATCACAAACCAATACAATCAAGTTGTTCACACAAGGTACTTTCTACTAACAAGTTCGAGTATCTAACCCCAACGTACTTCATACATTAAATCTTTAAAAGATCCGTTCCTATCACATAAGTCACACAATACCCGTAGTATAAAATAGAGTGACTGTCTTTTTAAGTAAACCAAAACACTTACCTTTGTAAAATCAAGTAACAACATTATTTTCCAAACGTTCGAGTTTGCCTAATTTCAAATGTTCCAGTTTCTTATTTTTAAAAAGGTTTCGTAGTTCATAGTCTTATTCATTCAAGAATATAATCCTTTTTATTAACCAATTGAGAAACATAAGCCTTACATGTAAGTAGGTTATTCTTATTTATAACAATCTTATTACAGCAGCCATGATCTAGGAAATATCATTTTGTCTTATCTTAGCTTCTATGCAGATGGAAGTTTCTACTGGTTTTAATCATACTTAATTATTCAAAACATTTCCTTTTGTTAACGCTGCAGTGGTTTATCGATACACATCCTGATTTCCAAAATCAGTAAAACATTCTTAAGCCGTTATACCTAACTTCCCATAAAGCTAGTATAACTCTTAAGTTTTCAAAAATACATTACTACACATATTCTTTCAAAATGATTTATAAACCTTTTGAAATACTTCAAGTTCTTCATTAACACATAACAAGTCGCTTATAATCAAATCGCTTACCTTTCAAAACCACAACCCATTTTCTTACCTACATAAAGTCGTTATAACCAACTTCCCATAAAGCCGTTATAACACTTTATGTTTTACAACAATCAAACACACGACGCTCACCGCACTACATAGTTCACACATATCATGCTAGAGAGATAGGAAGAGGTTCACATACCTCGCGACGAGTATCGACTAATAGCAAAACGCTCCAAACATCGGCTACTCCTTAAGCCAAGTGGATCATTCCACACGTAGCACTTCAACCTATAAGGCCACAAGCGCGCTTTATTAACATCGTAGAACACTCTACGTAAAATTCGCAAAGACTCCTCGCCACAACAGAAATCTCCTCCTCTATCGAGGCCGGCTACCCACCCAACCAGGGGGGGGTTATACACCTAACCCGAACGGGTACAATTCTACTATACCGTAATACTACACAAGTCATCAGAATACACCCCATGTAATTACGTTCAGCTTCCTTATTCTTCAGCTTAAGTCAAAAGACATTGCTAACAACTACGTTCGATTCTATATATAGTATACTTCAACTATATATTCTAACAACATGTAATATCCAATTACAATAGGGGGACAAGATAATTACCTCGATAAGCCCATAATTATCCGAGTTTAAAGTCGATCCTTAGCAATGTTTCGCTCCTACACCGGGTGCTCCGTCCCGCTCCAAACAACCCTTAGAAGTTCTAACCAACTTCTACAGAGCACTCCAACTAACCATGGAGATTTTCCTTGTGGTTTGGTTTTGTGGACTCGACGGGAAGTATGATAGTATTTCGGCTTTTCAGATAGATATACCCCTAGAATACTACACGGTATAAGGCTCAGGTATTTGGGCATTATAACAATACTTTTGAGAGTATTTCTCAACCAAGTGGTACCACGAGAGAACACCCCAAGGTGGGGTGCTACCGGGCGGCCTACTAGGAAGCGGGAGAGGTGCTCTCGCCACAAGGCCACATGAAAGGGAGGAGGCTCTGGACGAGTCAACAAGAGGAGGAGAGGGTTCTCAAGACTTAGAGATTTGGCGGACAAGAAGTCTTCAAAGGGAGTGGGTATTTATAGGTAAGCAAAGGCCAACCAAGGGCCAAGATCTAGCCAAGTGCTATGCAAGTGTAGGGCCAAGATGTGCCCAAGTGCCCCTAGTCCCTACTCCACAAATCCTCACAAAATATCTCACCAACTGACCTTCAAACGCCCAGTGGCCGTCTAACTCCACCAACTCGAGGGTGACAAGTGTCGCCTCTCGTTGGTCCAAAACATTTCATCTCTCGGAAAAATCCGCAAAAATAAGAAAAGACATAGCCGAATTTTCCTCGCAAGTTATGTAAAACGCTTGTTTAAAAACGACTTAATTCCAAGACTGGCTCAAATGTCATTCTACCAAGCCACAGGGGTGACACGTGTCACCCTCCTAATGGCCCAAAATAAAACATCTTCCAAAATATCCACAATGGCCAAAATCTCAAAACAAAGCTGGCCCCAAAACCGTAGAATTTCACCCGTGGGCCCCACGTGACCATTTCCAAAATAAAATTCCATAATTTCTAATATTCCAGAAGTCCGAATACCAAACTGGGAATCCACCCATTAACGAACCTTTTTCCTTTACAAAACCGAAACTTTTCCGTGGAAAAATCACCTCTTCCTCCTTTCCAATCTTTCCGTCAGATTCTCGCACGCACGCCCTCGCATACATACCCCGGAACTACGGTATAACGCATCGCCCCGCTCTTACTCTTCCGCAGGTCCAGACGGTTATGTCGCGGTATTGTGACGCGCCGCATCGTTGGGATGTGTGTTGACGCAAAGACGGGGGTTATAGCATACGCATCCCGACACCAAGAAACACGAGGAACTACCCCACCCATGATTTGAGTCGCACCGTAATTCACGCTTTGAAGATCCGGAGGCACTATTTGTATGGGGTTCACGTGGATATTTATACGCACCACAAGAGCCTCCAAAGATATCTTCACCAGAGGAGCCGAACTTACGGCGAGACGGTGGTTAGAGTTGCTTAAGGATTACGATGTTGATATCCCGTACACCCGGGAAGGCCAATGTTGCGGCAGATGCTCTTAGTCGTAGGTCGATGGGAGCCTATCGGATGCGCAACAGAGAGAGGGACATGGTTCGTGATTTGCATCGCTTAGCGAGCCTCGTGTCCGCTTGATTGATTCGATAGCGGTGGGTTAGAGTTCGTGAGGTTGCCGAAGTCTTCCATCGCCGGCGAGGTGAAGAGGCAACACCGAGGATCCACTTTGATTCGATATCGTGATACGCCTCTTCGTGAGGGCGCGGTCCTTGAGGTAGCACCGATGGGGTGCTAAGGTTTGAGGGCGCATCGGTGTTCCAGATGTTTCGTGACTTCGCAGCAGTTCTTGGGAAGCACACGGTAGCATTTCATCCATCCGGTCGATCAAGATGTACCACGACCTTAGATCCGTATTGGTGGGATGGCTTGAAGAGAGACGCTGCAGAGTTCGTAGCTCGCGCCTGTTGTCGCAGTGAAGGCAGAGCACCGCAGGCCCGTGGTTTGTTACGCACGATTGAGATCCCGACTTGGAAGTGGGAGGTGATCAACATGGACTTTATCACAGGGTTACCTCTCACTCCGAGGAGACATGATTCTATCTGGGTTATCGTCGACCGGTTGACGAAATCAGCCCACTTTCTTCCTGTCAGGATGACTTTTTTGGCTGAGGATTATGCCAGACTTTACATCCGAGAGATCGTCAGACTGCATGGAGTCCCTATTTCGATCATATCGCATGCAGGAGCCCGCCACGCTAACTTCGAGGTCCTTCCAGAGGGTTCAGGACGCAGTGAGCCCGAGTATCGCATTTCATCCACAGATGACGACAGTGCAGAGCGCACTATCCATACTTCGAGGATATGTCCGCGAGCCCGTGTTATTGACTTCGATGGTAGTTGGGAGGATCATTTGCCTCTAGTTGAGTTTCATGATAATAATAGCTACCACTCCAAAGATTCGGGATGGCGCCTTATGAGGCCTTGTCTGGTAGGAAGTGCAGAGCTCCGATATGTTGGTTCGATGTGGGCGAGGTGCAGCTAGTGGGACCAGATTTGGTGCAGCAGGCAGTGGATAAGGTGAAGCGTATCCGAGGGCGGCTATCGATACTCGTAGTCGATGTAAGTCGATGCAGATCATCGCCGCCGATCTTGAGTTCGAGGTTCATGATTGGGTTTTCCTAGCGTGTCACCCATGGCGGTGTGATGAGATTTGGGAAGAAGGGAAACTCACTTCAGGTACATCGGGCCGCTTCAGATTGTCCGCAGGTAGGCAAGGTTGCCTATGAGTTGGATCTGCCGTCCGATCTGGAGGCAGTGCATCCGGTTTTTCACGTATCTATGCTGAGGAGATGTATCGGGGATCCATCTAGGGTACACCCGATTGACGATGTCCAGGTGACCGAGGGGTTATCGTATGAGGAGATTCCCATAGCGATAGTCGATCGTCGTGTTAGGCGTATGCGACGGCGACGTGGCTTCCACAAAGTCTTGTGGCGGAACGAGCTCGCAGAGGAGATGACGTGGGAAGCCGAGGAGGACATGAGGCAGAAGTATCCTCACCTATTCCCCACACCTCCAGGTAATTCACTTTCCTACTTGTAAATTTTCGTTATCATTTATGCCTAAGTGTTGTTTTGTGGCCGCGTGTGGCATTTGCAAACTGTTTAAGTTATGAAGAATCTTATCGTTAACTGTCTTGAGAAGGAACATTCGGGACGAATGTTTCTGGCGAGGGGAGAATGTAATACCCGTATTTCCGCAGTATGTACGTAAGTGGAATACGCATAAAAAGTTTGGCCTTAGTTAGCCTCGACGCTTTTGTACACAACTCACTAAAAGAATCGCTTTCCGACGAAACGCTTTCCACAGCCGTAGAGTAAATTCCGGCTATGCCATTTCTTATTTTTATGGATTTTTCCGAGAGACGAAACATTTTGGGACCAACGGAGGGTGACATGTGTCACCTCACATCGAAGCAAAGGTGGCTTTGACGATCAAGGCCCAAGAGGGTGTTGGCCTTGGCCGATTGGTTCCTTGCTTAGGCTTTGTTTTGTGCCATGTTTTGTGGAGTGTTTGTGGAGTGTTTTGGAGTAGGGTTAGGTGCACTTGGCTTGATCTTGCCTTACACTTGCCTCAGACTTGTCTTCATCTTGGCCATTGGTTGCCAAGGCTTGAGCTATAAATACCCCTCTCGAGATGAAGAGTTCTTCATCCACAAAAGCTTTCCAAGTCTAAAAATCCTTCCTCTCCCTTTGTAGCAATCGTCCAACACCCCCTCCTCGAGAAGCTTGGCCGAGGCTACCCCACCCCAGCCTAGCCAAACCTACCCTCCCTTGGTAGAAAAGTTGCCTTCTTGTTTTGTTATAATGCCCAAAATACCCTAGCCCAAATACCTTAGTACTTAGTAGAAGTTGTGAAGAACTTCTAAGGTTTCCTTGAGCATACAACTTAGAGCAAAACCTGCTCAGCGCGACTTTTCTAGGATATTATTGGGCTTACCGAGGTAACTAAGCCTAACCCTCTTTGAATTAGAGAATACTTACTGTTGTAGAATAAGAATAAGTATAAATACTTAGAAGAATAATCAAACTCAGATTTACATAGACTGCTTTACAAAGAGACTTATATAGCTCACTGTAGGGAAGTCTTGCCCACTTACCGTAGAATTATGAACCCTCTGCTTAGAATGACCTTGAGTAGTCTTTGATAGATATCTGACTATTATAGTCGACTCTCTGCGCGACATATTCAACTCGCGGTGGTTTTCACGGTAAGGTATGTGATTCTTCCTAAAGCATGATATTTTACAATATATAGTACGCATACGTGTTAATCGAATAATAACTACGGCAATGTCTTTGACTTAAGCTGAATAATACTTATGGCAATGCCTCACGCTTAAGCTCAATAACAAAGAACCAAAACATTTCAAAAGAATATCGAATCATTTTTAACAGAAGATGAATATTTGGTTTTAAAACAAAAGCTTAAGAGTTATACTAGATTTATGGGAAGTTAGGTATAACAACTTAAGATGATAAAAAGGAACTGCTTTACTTGTTTGTTTATAAAAGCCTTGTATTGATTTCTCATAAGTGTAGTAAGATTTGTGTGATAAGTAGACATATTATGATGCTACAGGTTAGTGTCTTGAATTCCGTGTAAAAGCGGTCATTCTTGTTGCTTACGTTGCTAACCGTAAGTCCGTTGTATCGTTATTGTATCACCTACCTCGATCGTTATACCAGGGCTTGCCACTTGACGCGGGTCTATACGGCCTACGCGGTTCTGTGAGACTATGCGTAGCAGCCGGTATGCTCGTGATTGATCATTCCGGTGTTTAGCCCGACGCGGGATTCCTATGCGTCCGCTGAGACTACGCGTCTTTTTAGGCTATGCGCGCTGCGGAGCCTAGGCGGACGCCGGGTCGCTGCCTCGACGGGAATACCTCACGCGGTGCATGTGTGACCCATGCTGGTCGCGGAAGTCCAGACTAGGCACGCAGAATGATACTATGGGCGATCGCCTTGCTTCGATCATTCGCGGCCTAGAATAGACCTGTTACAGTTTTCCTATTAGGGTTGTTGTTTGTGATGTGACACTATCTGCAATTGAACTGATTGTATTTGTGAAAAGGTTTTAAATACTTTGAGTTTATTTTAGTTCTTTATAGTTTCACATACTTGGTACTGTTATCGACCTCCTTCGGCCGCGCTCATGCCGCAGTAAGGGCAAGCAGTGCTAGATCCACATTCCTAGGATCTCTACGTTGGTGTCGTGAGCTCCATCCTTTCCGAGGCTCTACTGGGTATGATCTCCCGTTGTAGATAGTTTTGCATACAGGGTATGGCGGGGCCCTGTCCCGCCATAGTTGTATATTTCCTTAGAGGTCTGTAGTCCTGTTGTACAGTATCGGATGTAACTGCTAAACCATGTTTTTATATATATGCCGAAAGGCGATGTTTTCTCACTTAAACTGTGTTCTATTTTATAAATTGTTTCATGTCTTGCTTTATATTTCCGCTGATTACTCTGATGTATGACTACTTGGGTGCCTCGGTAAGGCACCAGTCACGGGCCCTGGAACGGGTCGTGACAGTTGACTTGGCTAATTTACGGCACGAATGAGAATAAGTATCGAACAAGTCATTGCAGCGTTAATAAAGGAAAATGTAATGACAATTAATTATGTTAAAACAAGTAGAATTCTCCATCTGCATAGAAGCTAAGATAAGACAAAATTGTATTACATTTTCTAGATCATGGCTACTTGAATAAGATCGTTATAAATAAGTATAACTTATTCACAATGCACCAAAGTATATGTTACTTAATTTAAAAGAGTTTACGTATGAATTTTTTAAGACTTTGAAACTTGTTTTCTTAAAAGTTAAGAGACTTGAAGTATTTTGAAAGCTATGTGATTTTATTTGAAAGTATAAGTCTCTTGGTTATAAAAAGAATGAATTAGTTTAAGGCATAAAGTTAGTATGACGGCTTTATGGGAAGTTGGTTATAATAACTTTATGGGAGGTTAAGAGAATGGTTTTCTTCAGTAACATAAACAAGAAATGATTTGAAATAAAGAAGGGCAAATTGTTTTAAAGGTACCAATTGCTTAAGGTCTTTAAGAAAGAAGTCACTTGATTTAGAAGCCGGTATTTGTATTTCTAAAAAGGTATTGTGACTTGTCACGAAGGTAGAGATGACTTGATACTACGGTTGTTAGTATCTGGGAAGTTTTATTTGAAAAAGAGTCTTTCTAAAGGAGTAGAGGTGCGTAGTACGTTGGGTTAAATTCTCGGGTTTTATATGACATTATCGACCCAGAGATGGGCCGGGCAATATACCTTACGCGCACTATATGACATTATCGACCCGTGAACGGGCCGGCAAGATACCTTTACGCGCACTATATGACATTATCGACTCAGACGGGCCGCAAGATACCTTACGCGCACTATATGACATTATCGACCAGAACGGGCCGCAAAGATACCTTACGCAGACTATATGACATTATCGACCCGTGAACGGGCGGCAGATACCTTTACGCGACTATATGACATTATCGACCCGTGAATGGGCCGGGCAAGATACCTTACGCGCACTATATGACATTATCGACCCGTAGACGGGCGGAAGTATACCTTTAGGAGCGCACTACGTGACTTTATCGCCCCCGATTGGGTCCGGGCAAGATAAAGCGCCCTCCGTAGCGGTCGGATTGATTATGAAAGATAAGTAAGTTAGATGGTAATAAACTTAATGACTTCTCCTAAGTATGTACGTAATATATGGCTATAACTCTTAATGGAATGGAAAAGATAATGATATGCAATTAAGTTCATGTGGTAATGACACGGCAGATCCGCATGTATTTTTATACTTGCTCGTCATTCCTTTGTACGATATGACCGCTGCATCAGATTTATTTCTGCTCCATATTCTGCACTGTTATCGATTCTTCGGCCGCGTCATGTCCACGAGTTTAGGTATTACGCTATGGATCCGCGAGCTTAGGATCCTGGTTCAGCATTTTGAGATGGCTCCAATGTTCCGGAGTTGTCATGGCTATGTATATTCAGGGGTACGGCGGGGCCTTGTCCCGTCATAGTAGGTGTTCAAATCTTAGAGGTCTGTATTCACATGTGGGCTGGACTGGTTAGAATTGTAATTACATTTTTGGATAGTGTAAGCCCTTTTTGGGTGATTTATATTACGGCAGCCTTATCGGCTTTGCCTTGGTTTTAAGAAAAAAAATGTGTTACTTATTTTCCGCAGCAGTTTATTATGTTGTATGTTTTAAGGGTGCCCAGGTAGGGCACCAGTCGCGGCCCGGGGTCGGGTCGTGACAGATTAATTGCATTGATTGGGCCTTAAATGTGGCGTGTTTGGTTATTGAATTCGGCCTTGAAAAAGGTGGCAAAGTAAGTAGAAACAAAGGAGGTGCTGTCCGATTTTCCGTAGAATTTAGTGACTTAGCACTTAGAATATTCTACGTTTGAAGTAAGAAGTTAATGGACGTATTGTGACCATTATAGGTTGAAGTACTAAGTATAGCGTATCCTACTTGAAGGATGGAATAGCTATCAAGGTTGAAGTACTTTGGAGCATTTTTCTACTTGTCGATAATCGTCGCGAGGTATGTGAACCTCTTCCTTCCTTTGGCATGATTCTATGTATGGAATATACATGTGGTATTATTTCATGTTTCCTTCTACTCTTAGAAGTTAAGAGGTAGGTGTGTGATTTACTCTATGTAAAGTTTATGTCAAAGTTATCCTAAGTCCTTACCGAGTCTTATGGGGGATGTTGGTAAGAGTCGTTAGGAGGTACTTTGGAGCCAAGTTGACTTGGCTAATTTATGGCACGAATGAGAATAAGTATCGAGCAAGCCATTGCAGCGTTATTAAAGGAAAATGTAATGACAATCAATTATGTTAAAATGAGTAGAATTCTCCATCTGCATAGAAGCTAAGATAAGACAAAATTGTATTACATTTTCTAGATCATGGCTACTTGAATAAGATCGTTATAAATAATTATAACTTATTCACAACGCACCAAAGTATATGTTACTTAACTTATAAGAATTTACGTATGAAGTTTTAAGGCTATGGATCTCAAATTCTTAAAAGTTAAGAGACTATTTTTTTCAAGTTATGAGACTTGATTCTTAAAGGAAGAAATGAATTGATTTACAAGTATAGAATACTCGATTTGGAAAGACTTGATTTCTAAAGTTAAGAGACTTGTTTTCTTAAAAGTTAAGAGACTTGAAGTATTTTGAAAGTATAAGTCTCTTGGTTATAAAATGAATGAATTTGTCCAAAACATAAAGATTTATAACGACTTTATGGGAAGTTGGTTATAACAACTTTATGGAAGATTTAAAAGAATGGTTTTCTTCAGTAATGTAAGCAAAGAAATGATTTGAAACAAAGAAGGACAAACTGTTTTAAAGGTACCAATTGCTTAAAGTTTTTAAGAAAGAAGTCACTTGATTTAGAAGCCGGTAATTGTATTTCTAAAAAGGTATTGTGACTTGTCTTGAAAGTAGATATGACTTAATACTACGGTTGTTAGTATCTTGGAAGTTTTATTTGAAAAAGAGTCTTTCTAAAGGAGTAGAGGTGCGTAGTACTTGGGGTTAAATTCCCGGATTTTTATGTGTGAAACGAAAGTTCCATGAGTTTATAAAAATGGAAGTCTAATGGTTTAATGAACTTGCCTGTGTTTGCTTGTGATAGATTTGAGTGCAAGTATTATATGTTTACGTTGTCGTGACTCTCAGTTGGAGGGCCGACTGTCTTGTTGTAAGTTTACTTGGACGTACCGACAGTGATATGGGATTCCACGGGTATGCTTCCATTTTGATTGATCCTTGGACATGCTTATACGATGTGGGATTCCGGGGCATGTGACCAGGAGGCGGGTTAGATTCCCGGATTTGTTTTATTACCCATGGCCATGCTTATACGATGAGGGATTCCGGGGGCATGTTATATTATTACTCCATGGGCTAGCTCTCCATGAAGACCTGCACCTACGATGAGGGATGCCGAGGGCACGTTATGGCCATGCTTATACGATGAGGGATTCCGGGGCATGCAACCACGTTATATATATATATATATATATATATATATATATATATATATATATATATATATATATATATATGTGTGTTGTATATGTATATTAATGAGGTAGGGTGCCACGGGCGCGTCACATGGTTATATGTTACACCTACGGCTGTCGGCAGTGATGTGGGATTCCACGGGCAGGAGATATATATATATATGTATTGTGTATGTGTACGCCGACAGTGAGGGAGGATGCCACGGGAGCGTCACATGGTTATATGTTACACTTATGACTGTCTACAGTGATTGGGGATTCCACGGGCACGCTTTGATATTTGTGTGACTTGATCGCATCCCAAATTGGGCCGGGTAGTATATGCGTCCCTCCATAAAGGGCCGGATTATGTTATGAAAAATAAGTAAGTTAGATGGTAATGACACGGTAGGATCTGGTATGTACCCTTTTTATACTTGCCCCTGTCATTCTTTTGTACAGTTATGATTTGTTTACTGTACCTTATTTTTCGTTCCATATTCGGTACCTGTTGTACTGACCCCCTTCGGGGGGCTGCGTTCATGCCCGCAGGTTTTAGGTACACAGGTTGGTGATCCTTGCTCTTAGGATCTCGGTTCAGTTTTTGGGAAAAAGCTCCATTTGCTCCGGAGGCTTATCTCTTGGTACGGTTTTCCCTGAGGTTGTAGATTCATGTATATTCAGGGGTATGGCGGGGCCCTGTCCCGCCACTGTTGTTATGGTAAAACTCTTAGAGGTCTGTAGTCACATATTGTGGGTCAGTTTGTAAAGGAAAGGAGGCAACTGCTTCGGTTGTATATATGTATGTCCAGGAAGGTAGCCCTATCGGCTAACCTGTTGTTTTACTTCTGTTGTTTTATTTTGTAAGTTTCATGTATGTTCCGCTGATTTTCTCTGATGTATACCTGTAAGGGTGCCCAGGTAGGGCACCAGTCGCGGGCCCGGGGTCGGGTCGTGACAACTATGACGGGACAAGGCCCCGTCGTACTCCTGAATATACATAAGCCATAATGGAAGACCTGTACCAAAATGACAAGCTCCGGAATAATAGTGCTATCTCAAAATGCAGAGCAAGGATCCTAAGCTCGCGGATCACCCAACTGAGTACCTATACCTGCGGGCATGAACGCATCCCCCGAAGGGGGTCAGTACAATAAGGTATCAAGTATGTAAACATAAAATACAGTAAATAAGATAATAACTGTACAAAAGTTGATAGGGACAAGTATGAAAATCGAATACCAGATCTAACCGTGCCATATAAAATAGAGTCAATTGTACCTTTTTTAAAAGTGAGAGCCAACTGTGCCCTTTTAAAAATGAGAGTCATCGTATTTGTTTACATATAACGTATCCCGGCCCTTTAGTGAGGGACTCGGTACAATTATCATAATCATGAATACCTGTCCATGTAACGTATCTCTCATAACGTATCTCGACCCTTTAGTGAGGGACTCGAGGGAATCATAATACATATATAAAATCAACTGTATCTTTTAAAATTGTAAGAGCGTCAGGTCAAAATCAGGGAAACCTGCCCATAGAATAATTATGCATATCCTATTCATGGGAATCGAACTCGCATGGGTCTTTATACCCGCATGAGTATCTCATACTTGCATCACAGAGGTCAGTCCATGGAATCATGTACATATACTATTCGTGGGAATCAAATCCGCATGGGTCTTTATACCCGTAAGAACTCGTACTCGCATCACGGATCTTGCCCGTGGAGTCATAATACATGGGAATCAAACCATCATGGGTCTTTATACCCACATGAGTATCTCGTACTCGCATCACGAATCTTGTCCGTGAAGTCATAATACATAGGAATCGAACCCGCATGGGTCTTTATACCCGCATGAGTATCTCATACTCACATCATGGATATATGTCCATGGAATCATAATAAATGGGAATCGAACCCGCATGGGTCTTTATACCCGCATGAGTATCTCGTACTCGCATCATGGATACATGTCCATGGAATCATATGGCCGTATGAGTATCTTGTACTCGCATCATGGATCTTGTCCATGTAATCAAATATAACATTGCCGACCCAATCGTGGGACTCGGCGAAGTGATGAATTAACACTTGCACGAATAACTATCATAAGCAACCATATGCAATTTAAATCACCACTTTGACTCTCCATATAATCTCTTTAAAATGAACTTTCATTTCAAAAAACCAAGGTACTATCATATCATGTAATATTAGAAAAACCAAAGCACTATCATGTCATGTAATATTAGGGACTTGAACCCAAAAGTACTATGTACGTCCACCGTACCTTCATTTTATAAAAAGAGTCATATCATGTATCATTAGGGACTTGAACCCAAAAGTACTATGTACGTCCACCGTACCTTCATTTTATAAAAAAAGTCATATCATGTATCATTAGGGACTTGAACCCAAAAGTACTATGTACGTCCACCGTACCTTCATTTTATAAAAAGAGTCATATCATGTATCATTAGGGACTTGAACCCAAAAATACTATGTACGTTCACCGTACATACATTTTATAGAAAACACCAAGGCACTCTCATACCTTTCATATTAAATCCTCATTTGGAAAATCAAGACACTTATCATATCAAGTATCATTTTAGGATTAAGATCCAATAAAACTATGTACGTCCGTCGTACACTTACTTTATATAATCATGCCAAAAGAAAAAAGGGTAGTTCACCTACCGCTTGTCGTCTTGTACCAACTCGATAATCTAAATTCGGCTCGCTCCTCTGGCTAATATTATGGAAATATTTGCATGGTGATAACCGATCCGAATTGCCAAATTAATTCATTTTATGAGTCGTTAGTAGGTTATATATTATAATGATCTTATCTAATCAGTTGTGAACTAGAAAATGTAAAACGAACTGGTTATATATTAGTTTCTATGCAGATGGAAGTCTAATCATTTCAATATAATTGATTGTCGATACTTTTTTCATTTAACGCTGCAATGGCTTGTTTTAACACGTTTACCAACATCAGTCTCAACGCTTCATACTTATTAGTGTTGTAACTTAGCAGATCAACTCGACTCCAATGCTTACTAAAAACTCTTACCAACATATCCCATAAGACTTGGTAAGGACTTAGGAATAATTTAGACATGTCTTTAGCATAAAATCAATAACATGAATACTCATTAACTTATAAGAGTAGAATAACTTTTGAAACAATACCACTGTTATGGTTCATACGTAGAACATGCCAAAAGAAAGAAGGAAGAGGTTCACATACCTTATTGACGACTAACCAACACGACAAGTAGAATATGTCCCTAATAGGTACTTCAACCTATAATGACAACAACACGTCTATCAACTTTATGAATACTAGTATAGGTTAATACCAAGTAATGGTTCTCTTTTTCTCTAAAAATTTGGGCAGCACTTCCCCTATTTATACGTACTTTTCCACCTTTCAAGAATGCCAATTTCATAAACAACCAAGGCACCAATTAAGGGCACAGCCAACAGTTAACCAAGGTGATTCACACACTTATTTCTCACATATAAACAACCTCTTATTCACGTAAAATAGTCCACTAAAATCAGTCCACAATCCAACAACAACAAGGGTAAAATATGAGGCCTTTTAACACCCTTCTACACCCTTACTCCTTTAGGACTTTCATTAGCAATTACTATACTTAAACATGCATAATGGTGGCTGAATTTTCAGCATTCTAACGCCACAAAATAGTCCCTAAAACTGCATAACAATATCCAATAATTTTATACAAGTCTCGGCCAAACAACCACAACCAAAGCCCTTTTTCAATATTCCTTATAATCCAATCCAAGTTCCAATACTTTAATATAATCATATCAACTTGTAATAACCATATTTCCTTCATTTTAACATGCAAGTAGTGACGTTAATAACAACAATAATAACCAACGAATCCAATACCAAAACTGCCTCATTTTCGGCCAACCAACCATACTACCACAAACACTTCTTATTCTCTATTCTTCTTAACACAAGTTCATCTACCAATTATAACAACATGTAATATCCAATTACTTCAAGAGAGAAGAAATATTACCTTAAATCTTAGCCAAAATAGTCCACAAGTTTCGGCCACACCACTCCCTTTTGCACCACTTCTTCACGATCCAACAACACCCATGTAACCTCTACAAGTTTATACCCATCTTGTCTTCTTGTTTTGTTTCCAAAAAGTTCATCTAAAGCTTAGAGTTTCAACACCACTCTCGGCCCAAACTATTTTGGAGGGATCTTGGAGAGTTAACTTGGCTTAGAACTTGATTAGGGTGCTTAATCTTGGATAACAACTTAGTCTTGTTCTTGCACTTTGCTAGGGATTTTCGAGACTTAGAGGTTATGAGAAGAGAGAAGAGAAAGTTGAAGAAAAATATATTGTGAAATTTCCGGTGGGCCCTATATTATCAATGCCAAGACTTCATAATCCAATACTAATTCCATAATCCATATTAGGGAATCTAACTTTGAGTTAATAAATTTCCGTCTTCATATTTTTCCAAAATTATTCCATATAGAAAATGTAAACCTACTTTCCTTTCAACATTCAAATCCTGTTTTCTTACGTTCTCACTTATGTGCCCTGGAACTACGGGGTGTAACAGTATGATCGACTTTTCTTTGTTGATAACCAAAAGAAAACATGGCTTTGCTAAATCTGTCGAACCATACTCTGGGAGACTGTTTTAACCCGTATAAAGCTTTCTTCAATCTACACACCTTTTCTTGATTTTGTTCATTATCAAATCCAGGAGTAATTTCCATATACATTTTAGCGATTTATTCACACGCTTAACGCAAGTGCACGTATCGTGACAAGTAATATAGTCTGGGTAAGACCGAATATCGTCCTCAGGGATTAGTGTTCAATTACCAATTTCTATCATATGGTATCTATTTGGTGATCGATATTTTGATGGTTGTTTGTATCTATGACTACTAAATAATTATAAAAGTTAACTAAATTACTTTACTTAAATCAGATATGGTGAAAATACGGCTTCCAATCTCCTCAACTATCCGCTCGCTTTAATCTTTAATGCAATGATAAAGGTTCTTCTTCTATATTGAGATATCAGGTTAACTAAGCTATTTTATATTCCGGTTAGGATATATAAACACTCAACCCCGATGCAGAACCCTTCTATCTTTCGATGATAAGATTTACCACAAAGGAGGATTAAGAACAATAACCTATTAAACTACACACGTATCAGAGTACTTTCGTCCACGATTTTAACCTATGTTTATTCAACTATAGAATATTCACAATCTACCCTTTCGGATCTCGATTAGAAATCATATATGTGATAATAATTAGTGATCAATTAATTACCAAGCAATCAAAAAAATTATTGAATAAATCTCAACTATATAAAAAAGAAACTAAAACCATGCATTAAATCATAAAACGAGGTTCAAGTGATTCAAATAGAAATCTCTAATTAAAGTTTAGTTCCTAGCCATAGACATGCCAAGAACTAAAGTATTATCCAACATAAACTGAAAAATAAATAAAGTAAGAAAAAGAATTACTCAAGAACAAGCCTCCAATCTTGAAGCTTTCAAAAATTATGTGTTGTGTAGAGTTAGGGATTGTGTAACCCTTCAAAAATATGCCCTAAGGCCTTTTTATATCCTCCAAAAACGTTCCCAACTTTTCTCTCTTGGTCTTGTCCCATTCCCATTCGGATTTGGCTGAAAACACGCATCGGCGCCACGGCCTTGAGACCGGCGCCGTGGCCCTGCTTGTCTTGATGGACTGGCGCCACGGCGTCGCCCTGTACTTTGCCCGCAAATTTTCGTCTCTTTGTGCTCTGGAACCTCTGTTTTTGCCCTCTTTTTACTTCTTTTCGCCAATGTGTCATTTTAAACCATTGTGACTCAAAAGAAAGAAAATATATCCTAACATGACGCATATTTGTACAAAAATGGGCCAAAGACTAACTAAAAATGACGCAAAAGCTGTATATAAAATACACCTAACAAACACTCCCAAACTTAACCTTTGCTCGCCCTCGAGTAAAGATCAGAAAGAGAGACAAAGACACGAAAGAAAATAAAAGAAAAGGACTCAAAGACACTGATCAATCTGCTGCACAATTTACACTAGAAAAGCATGAAGGTTAGTAGGATAATATGCAGGAACATATAACATGAATTTTTAGCATTCTAAAACTCTTAAGTCAGATATTTCGCAAATTCAATTCAATCATTCTCAATGGATGTAAGAACACTTAACCTATGCATGTCAATATCAAAATTTTATGGCCTGTTTACTTGCTATTCTCCACTAATCATGAATACACATACTAGAGATCTTCAGGACTTTTCAGGATTGTAATGTAGACTTAGGCAGGGGTAGGTAAAAATAGGCATTTCGGCTCAATTTACGTACCATAAGCTCTTTTTCTTTCAACTCTTCCCTTTTCGTTTGATTTCCTCTTTAATCTTATACTTATCTTTCCCCTCTTTTTGTTTAGAGAGAATGAGGTGCATTGTGAATAATAGACACCCCCAAACTTACGCTTTTGCATTTTTTTCATTGGGGTGCATCAATTTTTTTTCACTTCTCTTTTTGTTTTTTTTCAACACTTTTCATATCTTAATTTTCCACTTATGGCACAATTATGGAATTATAGGGTGTTAAAGAAAGATCTTATTTTTGGCTCAAAGGGACTGACTAGGGATACAATTTTAATGACAGGGATATGCAATGAATGGTAAGACAGGGCTAACATAGAAATGCCTGAGTCATATCCCTAACATGTATATCCTAACTATTTCGCCTCAAATAACAAGTAAGCAGACATAAGGCTTAATCATTAACAAATGCATAAATCAAGCAAGATACCCCAAATAAATTGATTTCAAGAATTCTTGGCATATCTAACTTAAGCGTTCAGATTTTCTGCTTCTAATTCCATTACATTATCCCACTTTACTTCATTAGGCGTTTCAAGTAACTACAACATGCATGATCATAAAAAAAAATTAGACTCATATAAGACATAAAAATAAACAATAACAAGACTCAAACACACAAAAATAGACTAAAAAATAAACGATAAAAAATAAACTAAGAACAAAAATAAACTAAGAACCCCCCCCCCCCAAATATAAATCACACATTGTCCCTAATGTGTGCAAGACTCAAAAATAAAAGAAAGACGGGACAACTTATAGACTTGCAGTTTAAAATGGTGGCGGTGGCGGCGGGTAATGCATGGCAGATAATTTCAGGGTGGCGCCGCGACTCTGCATGTCGGCGTCGTGGCGCCTAAAGTACTACGAGGTCTGAGAACTCGGCGCCACGGCCCTGAGATTAGGCGCCGTGGCGCCCAAACTTCTGCGGCTCTCTGAGTTTCCCGCGCCATGGCCCTGAGATTGGGCGTCGTGGCGCTGCACTCTTTTTCTCCCTTATTGTTTTGTGCTCTACGTTTTTGTCCTTGTACCTAGCATCACAACATCAAAAACAATACTAGACGTGAGACTGTTCTAACTAAGCTAAAAATGCATAAATTTAAAACCTTGGGTTGCCTCCCAAGTAGCGCTCGTTTTAACGCTCAGTAGCCGGACGCAGGTTCCTCTTCACACTGGCTTGAGATGGGTCACAGAGATCACATGTTCCATGTCATTTATCAAGTACGGTTTCAATCTCTGTCCGTTCACTTTGAACGGTGCTCCCTCTTTTCCTCTTATTTCAACCGCACCATAGGGAAATACTCTTTCAATAGTGAATGGGCCTGCCCATCGAGATTCAAGCTTACCTGGGAAGATTCGCAACCTTGAGTTGAATAAGAGCAGTTGTTGTCATGCTTGGAATTCTTTAGGGATCAAGTTCTTATCATGTCATGCCTTGGTTCTTGCCTTGTAGATCTTTGCATTCTCATAGGCGTTGTATTTGAATTCATCCAACTCACTCAGCTGTAGCAACCTCTTCTGTCTTGCTGCCTTGGAATCCATGTTCAGCTTCTTCATTGCCCAATAAGCCCTGTGTTCTAACTCCCCCGGCAGATGACATGCTTTCCCAAAAACCAATCGGTATGGTGACATTCCAATGGGAGTTTTGAACGCTGTTCTATAGGCCCAAAGTGCGTCATCCAACTTGATAGACCAATTCTTCCTTGAGCTATCCACTGTCTTTTCCAGTATGCTTTTCACCGCCCTGTTTGAAATTTTGGTTTTCCCATTCGCTTGAGGATGATAAGGCAGTGTGGTGCGGTGGTAGACTCTGTAGCGGCCAAGTAGTGTATCAAGCTTCTTGTTACAAAAGTGGCTTCCTTCATCGCTGATGATGGCTCTGGGAGTACCAAACCTTGTGAATATGTTCTTTTGGAGAAAATTTTGGACTGTCTTACTATCATTCTCTTTAGTGGCTACTGATTCTACCCATTTGGACACATAATCCACTGCAAGAAGAAAGTAGTGATTCCCAAAGGACGACGGGAAAGGACCCATGAAGTTGATCCCCCACACATCAAATAGCTCCCCCTCCAAGATCCCATTCAGGGGCATTTCATTTCGCCTTGATATGTTCCTCGTTCGCTGACAACGATCGCAACCCTTCACAAAGGCGTTGGCATCCTTGAATAGGGATGGCCAATAAAACCCACTCTGTAATACTTTGGCGGCTGTCTTTGATGCTCCAAAATGCCCACCACATTGTAAGGTGTGACAATGAGTGAGAATCTGGTGCATCTCATCTTCTGGTACGCAACGCCTAATGACTTAGTCGGCGCAGTGCTTGTAGAGCATTGGCTCATCCCAATAGTAATATTTTACCTCTGAGTGGAACCTCTTCACCTGTTGTCTTGTCAATCCTGGGGGTACTACCTTAGCTGCAAGAAAATTAACAAAATCAGCGTACCAAGGTAAATTAAAGACAACGCTTACTTGAAACAATTGCTCATCTGGGAAGTGATCATTTATCTGCACATTCTTGGTGTTTTGGCTCTCTTTGTTTTCAAGCCTTGACAGGTGGTCAGCAACTGAGTTCTCTGTCCCCTTCTTGTCACGGATTTCCATGTCAAATTCTTGTAATAGCAGTACCCATCGGATAAGGCGGGGTTTTGCATCCTACTTTGTCACCAAGTACTTTATGGCAGAGTGGTCCGTGTATACTATCACCTTATTGCCAATTAAGTATGGCCTGAACTTCTCAAATGCATATACTATTGCTAGAAATTCTTTTTCTGTAGTGGCATAATTCAATTGTGCAACATTAAGGGTTTTGCTAGCATAGTAAATGGATCTGAATACCGTATCAACTCTCTGCCCAAGAACTGCTCCCACTGCATAGTCACTTGCATCACACATTAGTTCAAATGGGAGCTCCCAGTTTGGTGCAATGACTATGGGTGCTGAGATTAGCCTCTCCTTGAGTGTCTAAAAGGCGGTCATGCATTCCTTATTGAATTCAAAAGCAACTCCGGTTATTAGCAAGGTGGAAAGGGGTTTCAAAACTTTTGAAAAGTCTTTGATGAATCTTCTATAGAAACCAGCATGCCCATGGAAACTTCTGACCCCTTTTGCTGACACTGGAGGTGGTAGGTTTTCAATTAATGAAATCTTTGCTCTGTCCACCTCAATACCTTGGTTGGATATTTTGTGTCCAAGGACAATCTCTTCTCTCACCATGAAGTGACACTTCTCCCAATTCAGCACAAGGTTGGACTCTTCACACCGTGTCAACACTGCTTCCAAGTGCCTTAAACACTCGTCGAAAGAAGACCCAAAGACCGAGAAATCATCCATGAAAATCTCTATGGTCCTCTCCACCATGTCAGAGAAAATTGCCATCATGCACCTCTGAAAGGTGGCAGGTGCATTACAAAGCTCAAATGACATCCTTCTGAAAGCAAACGTACCAAAGGGGTAGGTGAAGGTTGTCTTTTCCTGATCTTCTGGTGCTATGGCAATCTGATGATACCCTGAGTAACCATCCAAGAAGCAATAATAGTTGTGCCCTATCATCCTATCCAGCATCTGATCTAAAAAGGGCAATGGAAAGTGGTCTTTTCTGGTTGCCTTGTTCAACTTGCGGTAGTCAATACAAATCCTCCACCCAGTGACTGTTCTAGATGGAATGAGCTCATTCCTTTCTTTGGACACTACAGTCATGCCACCCTTTTTGGGCACCACTTGCACAGGACTCACCCATGCACTGTCAGAGATAAGATAAATTGCTCCAGCGTCAAGCCATTTCATGATTTCTTTTCTTACTACCTCCTTCATGTTTGGATTTAGTCTACGTTGTGCCTCAATGGAGGGTCTGCTCTCATTTTCTAGACGGATCTTATGCATCACTGTTGAAGGACTTATCCCCCTTATGTCTGCCAATGTTCATCCAATGGCACGTTTGTGAGCTCTCAACACTCTCAGCAGCTTCTCAACCTCCACTGTGGATAGCTGACATGATACGATCACTGGTAAGGATTGGTTCTCACCTAGATATCGGTATTGCAAATGATCTGGTAGAGTCTTCAACTCTAACTCTGGAGCTTTTTCTGGGGATGTTACTGATCTCTCTGGCATATGCCCTAGCTCTTCATATTTCTTCTTATAGAATTGCTCATACGAATCCATCCAATTTGCATACTCCATCAATTTCGGGTCATTGCCGCTATTCTCACCCCATTGGGTTAGCACTTCTTCAAGAGCATCAGCACTCCTGACCCCATTTTCTGAAACTGCTTCTTCAATCATATAAATGGCATAACAATTGTCATTTTCCTCTGGGAAGGTTGCTGCTTGGAATACATTGAAAATCACCTCTTCTTCTTCCACGCGAAGTCTCAGCTCACCTTTTCGAACATCAATGAGTGCCTGTCCTGTGGCTAGGAATGATTTGCCAAGGATAATGGGGATTATGTCATTGTCTCTCATGTCTAATATGATGAAATCAGCGGAAAAGATGAACTTGTCCACTTTAACCAATACATCATCGATGACTCCTCTGGGATGGACGATGGAGCGATCAGCTAGTTGTAAATTGATGTTTGTAGGTCTTGATTTTCCCATTCCATGTTTTCAAAGAACCAGATAGGGCATCAAATTTATACCAGCCCCCAGATCAACGCCTTCTGACATTCAAACTTTCCTATAGTGCAAGGGATGGTGAAGCTTCCCGGATCTTTCAACTTCTGAGGTAACTTCCTCTGTAGGATGGTGCTGCATTCTTCAGTCATCAATACTGTTTCATGGTCATCTATTCTCCTTTTTTTACTGAGAATATCCTTCATGAACTTTACGTAACTCGGCATCTGCTCTAGAGCCTCAGCAAACGGGATGTTGAGTTGCAGTTGTTTGAGAACTTCCAAGAATTTAGAGAACTGTTTGTCAAGGGAACTTGTCTTTAGCCTCTGAGGATATGGTATCTTCACCTGGGTGCGTCCACAACTGTTGTCAGTCCTCCTTGTTCCGGATGAAGGTCTCCAGCAACCACTGCGCCTTCTGATCTTGTGGCACCACGACCCTGTGATTCGGCGCCGTGGCGCCCAAACTCCTGCAAAGTCTCTGGACTTTCGGCGCCATGGCGCTGCTCAGTGGCGCCACGGCGCTGCAAATCCTGCGAGCATTCTGGACTATCCTTCTCTGGATACGGCAATGGGAGCTTGCTTCCACTGGTTCACCATTTCTTAGGTCAACCGCCTGACATTGATCTTTTGGATTCGCCCCAATATTTTCAGGTGATTCCCTTGTATTCTGTTTCTTAGCATGCCCGCGAGTTGTCCTATTTGTGTCTCCAAATTCTTTAGGGACACTCTTGTCTCATCCATGAACTGAGTTTGGTGCTTAGTTAGCCTGTGTATGGCCGTTCGCAACCCATTCTGCTCTTCCTGTGAGACATGACGGTTACATTGCTGTTGATAGTTCTGTAACCCATGATAGTGGTAGTCCATGTTTGCTGGATCCCTGATGAATCAAAACCAACAAACAAATCACGGCGCACGGTTCCACAAATAAAATAAAATAAAAGAAAATAAAAACCAAATTAGAAATTAAGAATAGATAGATTGATATTAAACTACGCCAATCCCTGGCAACAGCGCCAAAAACTTGTTAGCGATTTATCCACACGCTTAACGCAAGTGCACGTATCGTGACAAGTAATATAGTTTGGGTAAGACCGAATATCGTCTTCAGGGATTAGTGTTCAATTACCAATTTCTATCCTATGGTATCTATTTGGTGATCGATATTTTGATGGTTGTTTGTATCTATGACTACTAAATAATTATAAAAGTTAACTAAATTACTTTACTTAAATCAGATATGGTGGAAATAGGGCTTCCAATCTCCTCAACTATCCATTCGCTTTAATCTTTAATGCAATGATAAAGGTTCTTCTTTTATATTGATATAGCAGGTTAATTAAGCCGTTTTATATTCTGGTTAGGATATATAAACACTCAACCCCGATGCAGAACCCTTCTATCTTTTGATGATAAGATTTACCACAAAGGAGGATTAAGAACAATAACCTATTAAACTACACAAGTATCGGGGTACTTTCGTCCACGATTTTAACCTATGTTTATTCAACTATAGCATATTCACAATCTCCCCTTTCGGATCTCGGATAGAAATTATATATGTGATGATAATTAGTGATCAATTAATTACCAAACAATCAAAGCAATTATTGAATAAATCTCAACTATATAAAGAAGAAACCAAAACCATGCATTAAATCATAACACGAGGTAAAAGTGATTCGAATGGAAAGCCCTAATTAAAATTTAGCTCCTAGACATAGACATGCCAAGAACTAAAATATCATCCAACATAAACTGAAAAATAAATAAAGTAAGAAAAAGAATTACTCAAGAACAAGCCTTCAATCTTGAAGCTTTCAAGAACTATGTGTTGTGTAGAGTTAGGGATTGTGTAACCCTTCAAAAATCTGCCCTAAGACCTTTTTATATCCTCCAAAAACGTTCCCAACTTTTTCCTCTTGGTCTTGGCCCATTCCCATTCAGATTTGGCTGAAAACCCGCGTCGACGCCACGACCCTGAGACCGGCGCCGAAATTCCTGTAGCTATCCAGCGATCTGGGTGCCGTGGCCCTGCTGCTCCTGATGGATCGCACCACGCGCGCTCGCATTTCTTCCCGGTGCCAGCTTTTCGTCTCTTTGTGCTCTGAAACCTCTATTTTTGCTTTTTTTCGCCAATGTGCCATTTTAAACCACTGTGACTCAAAAGAAAGAAAATATATCCTAACATGACACATATTTGTACAAAAATGGGCCAAAGACTAACTAAAAATGACTCAAAAGGTGTATATAAATACGCCTAACAATACACCTCTTCTTCCAAGTCACCGTGTAAGAATGGATTTTCTACACCAAACTGCTGCAATTCCCAATCAAGGTTGACTGCACAAGATAACAAGATTCTGATTGTGTTCATCTTTGCAACTGGAGCAATGTCTCTTGGTATTCCACCCCATACGTTTGAGTTAATTCCTTAGCCACCAATCTAGCCTTGAACCTCTCAGTCGAACTATTGACTTTATGTTTCACAGTAATCACCCACTTCCGCCAATTTTTTGTCTGGTGGAGGAATGTCTAAGTCACGACCCGACCCCGGGCCGCGACTGGTGCCCTACCTGGGCACCCTTCCAAACATACAACACCAAAACAACTACGGAAAATAAGTAACACATTTTTTTTTTAAAACCAAGGCAAAGCCGATAAGGCTGCCATAATATAAATTACCAAAAAAGGGCTTACACTATCCAAAAATGTAATTACAACTCTAACCACCCAAATTTACACGTGAATACTGCACTTCCAGATTTGAACATATACTATGACGGACAAGGCCCCGCTGCACTTCGAATATACATAGCCATGACAACTCCTAACATTGGAGCCATCTCAAAATGTGAACCAGATCCTAAGCTCATGATCCAAATCTGGTACCTAAACTCGCGGACATGAACGCACTTCCCAAAGGGTCGATAACAAAAATTTAATATGGAACAGAAATAAGGTACAGTAAACAAATCATAACTGTACAAAAGAATGACAGGGGCAAGTATAAAAAGAGTACATACCAGATCCTACCGTGTCATTACCATCTCATGAACTTAATTGCACATCATTATCTTTTCCATTCCATTAAGAGTTATAGCCAAATCTTACGTACATACTTAGGAGAAGTCATTAAGTTCATTACCATATAACTTACTTATCTTTCATAACATAATCCGGCCCTTTATGGAGGGACGCATATACTACCCTACCAACTGGGACGCGATCAAGTCACACAAATATCAAAGCGCCCGTGGAATCCCCATCACCGCCGACTATAAGTGTAAAATATAACCATGTGACGCGCCTGGCATCCCACTCACCGCCGGGCGCACATACACAATACATATATATATCTCCCGCCATGGAATCCCACATCATCGCCGACACCGTAGGTGTAACATATACTGTCCACGACCGACTGCCCGTGGATCGTGCCTTACCCGGCACCCTAGTGATACAAAGATCGAGAAAATCGGAAATAAAAACTCATAAAAGATAAATAATGAAATAAGAAAACAAAGCAACCAAAACGGTTACCTTTCTCAGATGTATAAATAAAAACTCAACAGCTACATCTTTTACAAACCCCGCCACAACAAGAATACTGCACTTCTAAGAATTTTTATAACAACTATGACGGGACAGGGCCCCGCCATACTCCTGAATGTACAAGTACCTACAATCTCAGGGAATCATACCAAACGATAAGCCTCCGGAGAAACGGAGCTTCCCAAAACGCTGAACTGTGATCCTATGAGCGAGGATCAACAACTGGTGTACCTCTACCTGCGGCATGAACGCATCCCCCCGAAGGAGGTCAGTACAACAGGTACCAAGTATGTGAAACTGAAAATACAGTAAATGAAATCATAATAGTCTATATAAAACAGGAGACATATATGATAACCAAACTACGATACACAATATGTAAGCAGTCATGTCAAGTCAGGGACTCACGCCCGTAAAGTCATCACTCAAATATAACCCGGGAATTTAACCCGCACAACGGCCGCATGCCCCGGCATCCAACCTCGGTATAAGCATGGCCATGGAACCATCCTAATGGAAGCATACCCGTGGGCCACCCATCGTGTCAGTATGTCCAAAGGAAATAACAAGATAACAATCATAATGGAAGCATACTCGTGGGCCACCCATCGTGTCAGTATGTCCAAAGCAAATAACAAGATAACACTTAATGGAAGCATACCCGGCCACCCATCGTGTCGATGTCCAAAAGGAAATAACAAGATAACAATCATAATGGAAGCATACTCACGGGCCACCCATCGTGTCGATGTCCAAAGCAAATAACAAGATAACACTTAATGGAAGCATACCCGGGCCACCCATCGTGTCAAGATGTCCAAAAGGATCGATATAGTGGAAGCATACCCGTGGCCACCCATCGTGTCAAGATGTCCATCAATCAACCGGATAGTCGACCCTCCAACGAGACGCCAGAGTACGTAAATACAACACTTGCACAACAAAGGCTATCACCACAAGCATAGACAAGTTCAACATACTCATAGACTTTCATTTTATTACAACAAATCCGGATTTTAACCCCAAGGTACTACGTATTTTAACTCTTTAAAAGATCCATTTCTTTCACAAAAAGTCACACGATACCCATAGTATCAAAATAGAGTAACTATCTTTTTAAGTAAACCAAAACAATTTCCATATCTTCTTTTCGAATAAACCAACTTAAGACAAAACCATGACTTCCTTTTAAACCATTTTAAGACAAAACCATGTCTTTCTTTAAAACCAAAACACTTTAATTTCCTCAAGTCTCTTTTCTTTTAGAAAATAAGTTCCTTACTTTAGAATTTAAGAAAAATCAATACTTGTTATTAATGATCTTATTAAAGCAACCATGATCTAGGAAATGTAATACAATTTTGTCTTATCTTAGCTTCTATGCAGATGGAGGTTTCTACTGGTTTTAATATAATTAATTATTTGTCAATACATTTTCCTTTATTAACGCTGCAGTGGTTTGTTCGATACTTATTCTCATTTCCGAAATCAATATAACTTATTCCTTTTTAAAACCCAATTACCCATTTCTCATAAATGCGGTTTCACAACTTTTTAACACAAACCAAGTCCTTAATATTTCACATCAAGTCATTTATAAGTCAAGTCTCTTATCTTTTAAAAACCACAAACCATTTCGTTACCTACATAAAGTTGTTATAACAAACTTCCCATAAAGCCGTTATAACACTTTATGTTTTAAACCAACCAAATTCGTTTAGCACACGACGCTCACCGTACTACATAGTTCACAACAATCATGCTAGAAAAGATAGGAAGAGGTTCACATACCTCGCGACGATTATCGACAATTAGCAAAATGCTCCAAAGTACTATAACCCTGCTAGCCTTTTCCACCCTTCAAGTAGAATACGCTACTCGTAGTACTTCAACCTATAAAGGCCACAAAACGTCTATCAACCTCTAGATCTCTTCGTAGAACAATTCTAAGTACAAGGTCATTATTCTACGGAAAAATTCGGCAGCACCTCCCCGCCCCGCAACCACATAAATCTCCTCCTCTATCAAGGCCTGTTACCAAGCCAACAACTCCAAGGGGGGGTTACACGTCTAACCGGACGTACAACACCGCCCCACAATATTACTACAAGTCTCATCAGAATACAAACAATGTAAATACGGTTCAATTATTATCAATATTCATTCTATATATAGTATACTCAACTATACATTACAACATGTAATTTCCAATTACAATAGGGGGATAAAGATCATTACCTCGATAAGCCCAAAATTATCCAAGTTTTATAAGTCGATCCTGAGAACGTTTAGCTCCAATTCCTTACGCTCCAATCCTCTCCAAGCAACCCTTAGAAGTTTCTAAACAACTTCTCTTAACACTTCATCTAAGCTTATGAAGATTTTTCTAGGGTTTTATTTTGCGACTAAGGAATAAAGTAGTATTTTCGGCTCTTAGTATAAAGATAACTTTGGAATACTACAAGGGATTTTTGGCTAAGGTATATGGGATTATAACAATACTTGAAGAAATTCTTTCACAAGAGGGGGGGGGGGTGTTGGACGAGAACCACAAAGGGAGGGAGGGGGAATTTTTGCCTTGGAAAAATATTTCAAGTGAGGGATGAATAAAGTCTTGCAACAAGGGGGTATTTATAGAGAAATCAATGGCTAGGATCAAAGCAAGTGTATGGTGAGGATTTGGTCCATGTGGGAGTGGAGTCTTCCAACCAAGTGTCCACCACAACAATGAGACATGTGTCCACCACAAAAATGGGACAAGTGGCTTGCCACTTGTCCACCAAAACGTCCAAACACTTGTCCACCAACCATTCGGCCAACATGGCCACATGGGGGTGACACGTGTCGCCCCCCTACTCGTCCAAAATATCTCATCTTCCGAAAATATCCGTAATGCCAAAAATCTGAAAATAAAGTGGGCCCCACAAACCGTAAATTTTCCCCGTGGGCCCCACGTGTCCAATTCTGGAAATAAAATTTCATAATTCTCAAATATTCCAAAAAGTCCGAATACCGAATCTGGGAATCCAATTCCCTTATCGAACATTTTTCCTTCTCAAAATTCGGAAACTTTTCCGTCGAAAAATCACATCTTTTTTCCTTTCCAAAATTACTGTCGTATTCTCGTACGTACGTCCTCACATACATACCCTGGAACTACGGGGTGTAACATTCTTCCCCCCTTAGAAACATTCGTCCCGAATGTTCCTTCTAAGTCTCAAAACATACATGCGCTGGTATAGTCTTCACTACTATACTTACAAAACCACTTATGCCACACCTGGCCATAATATAACACATGCGCAAAACTCCAATCCAAGCCAATGAGGAATCACCTCTAACATCACAAAAGCTTTCACCTATGGTCTAAAGGATACTCCCTTCGCATCTTCACTTCACAACAAAATGATCTCTTTTATTCTGTTAACACACGTTCACTCCTTTCCTTACTCGTCATACCCTTATCGTACACCCAAACTCTCTCTAGTACACGTACCATACCCGATCGCTTCGCTTTCCAAAACCTTGGAGTCACTACCTCCAAACTTGGTCATTTTACTAGCCTCAAATTCCTTTAAGGCCCTTCCCGGCCTTCACGATCCGATTCTGGTCGAACGCATCCACGAACTCGTACAACGGTTACCTAAACTTGGGCCTTGTACCCTCGTGATCCTACCACCTGGCGGGACCACCTCGAACTGACCCCGCCTCATTCCGTGCTGCGGGTTGACCCGTGATCTGGCCTCAACCCGACCCGCTATCGCGCCAAACTCTCTCGTTCCCCGATCCGGAACAATCTTACTAATTCACGTCATGAAAGCTACCACTTTATCTCAAACTACCCATGGAATTATCACACAAAACTCCACGTATACTATGCACTTCGACAAAGATCAACCGTAAAATCATCCACTCAAGACGACATTGCATCCAAGGTCCCAACTGTTATAAATTCTAAGGCTCGCCATTTTCTCATCCCCAGACTTACCCTTTTCAACTACCCATGTTTTCTAATCCACACCTAACACAATGTTATCCGCACATAGCACTCCACATGTATCTACCATAACGACCTAAACAAGTCTCTTAAGGGCTGAAGATATCTCTCAGAATTCATCGCCTCACTTTCCTTTGTCGCCTAATCAAATCCTGCTCACTGGCGCATAACTACGTAAGGTGATGAACCACCATCGATCCCGGCGTCGAGTCGTAACATCCGCGCCACTGGTCGGACAATTTCTCAAAAATGGCCCTTCCGCCGCAAGCATAACAAGCTATCAAGTAGTACGACACTCCCATAAGAACACCTACCACAACGCCATACCGGAGCGGGGCCTCTCGACTAACACCCCTTCCTCTCCGAACCATTGAATCAAAGAATCGACTGTAGGCTAAGTCATCCCACCGTATCCCTCCTACTAGGACATTCTCTCACATGGCCCTCGACGGCCGGCTGGTAAAATAAGCATTAGTAAAAGACGACATTTCCGGGATGACGCCTACCACATAGTGAACACCGAGGGAAATCAACTGGCCGCTAGAACCTATGTAAATCGTGAACTAAAACCCCGAGTTCGACCAACTCCTAAATACCCCGAACGCCCCAAGTCCGCGGAGGACCACTCAGATCGGGCGAGGCGCATAACCGGGCTGCCGAGAAGGTCCGCCGAAAGTTACCAGCGACCTCGCTTGCTCGCCCTCTTCACGATCTTGGTTAATCCGTCGATCTCTACGTTCTCGCCACGCGCATAAGCTCAGACGCGGCAATGTCCATGCTCGATCAAGAGCTACTTTTGTACAACCTTTACTAGATAATCGTCAAGTCTCGCGACATATCGATGCACTTCTATCCTCCATATACGCCACTAAAGCGGGACATAACGAGCCAATGAGTCAAACTCGACATCAGATTTCCAACCGCCCGCCTGCTTCGCCAACATCATAAATCTATTCGCCCGAGCCTCCTCATCCGCGAGGGCAAGAAGTGTGTAAGAAATGCCTCGAGAACTGTCCCAACCACCGGAGGCGCATGCTCCTCGGGACGGTTCCATGAATCAAAACCCGATCGCAAAGATCACGCGGCCGATGTGAACCTAATACCACCGACTGTCTTCGAGGCCTCGATCACTCTACGATCCGCTACAATCGCCGTATAAAGTCCCGAGGATCATCTCGCCTCGACCCATAGAACTCGTGGATCGCAACTCCAAAAAGTCCTGGTTTCAAATCGTCGGCCTGGGTGTACATGCACCACCGCCCCGCCTATCCTCATGCCTCGCCAAGCCGAACTAGTAATCGCCATCTCTCATAACCATATCCTATGTTCTGGCCGTGGGACTAGAGGCTCGTGTATCGTGGTCTCTGTAGCTACCGATGTTGCTTCTAAACTCTTCTAGGGCTAGCGCGCCGCAGAACTCCCGAATGAAGCATCACCAGCGTGATGATCGGCCTCGTGCCTCACACTCCTCGTGTTCCACTAGCGCCTCCTCGCTTCTCGCCTCGCCCCGGTTTCTCGCAGAGGCATAACTAGCACAAACGAATACGCTGAGGAGTCCAACTTATAACACAACTAAGGCACGATCTCAGAGTGAGAAGAATGGAAACTAATCCTAAATATCCTGCAGCCTCTCGATTATAGGTGTGGTGCACAACACGCCGATAATCAAGACTCTACTAGATACGTCAGACACTTTCCGAGGATTAACTGCTCTGATACCACTTTTGTCACGACCCGACCTCGGGCCCGCGACTGGTGCCTTACCCCGGGCACCCTAGTGATACAACATCAAAGAAAATCAGCGGAAATAAAAACTCATAAAAGATAAACAGTGAAATAAGAAAACAAAGCAACTAAAACGGTTACCTTTCTCAGATGTATAAATAAAAACTTGAACAGATACATCCTTTACAAACCCCGCCACAACAGACTACTGCACTTCTAAGAATTTTTATAACAACTATGACGACAGGGCCCGCCATACCCCAATGTACAAGTACCTACAATCTCGTGGAATCATACCAAACGATAAGCCTCGGAGAAACGGAGCTTCCTAAACGCTGAATCGTGATCCTATGAGCGAGATCAACAATCGGTGTACCTACCGCAAGATGTAACGCAGCTTCAAGGAGGTCGATAACAGGTACCGAGTATGTGAAACTGAAAATACAGTAAATGAAATCATAATAGTCTATATAAAACAGGAGACATATATGATAACCAAACTACGATACACAATATGTAAGCAGTCATGTCAAGTCAGGGACTCACGCCCGTAAAGTCATCACTCAAATATAACCCGGGAATTTAACCCGCACAACGGCCGCATGCCCCGGCATCCTACCTCGGTATAAGCATGGCCATGGAACAATCCTAATGGAAGCATACTCGTGGGCCACCCATCGTGTCAGTATGTCCAAAGGAAATAACAAGATAACAATCATAATGGAAGCATACTCGTGGGCCACCCATCGTGTCAGTATGTCCAAAGCAAATAACAAGATAACACTTAATGGAAGCATACCCGGCCACCCATCGTGTCGGTATGTCCAAAAGGAAATAACAAGATAACAATCATAATGGAAGATACTCGGGCCACCCATCGTGTCGTGATGTCCAAAGCAAATAACAAGATAACACTTAATGGAAGCATACACGTGGTCACCCATCGTGTCGATGTCCAAAAGGATCGATATAGTGGAAGCATACCCGTGGCCACCCATCGTGTCGATGTCCATCAATCAACGGATAGCCGCCTCCAACGAGACGCCGGTAGCACGTAAATACAACACTTGCACAACAAAGGCTATCACCAAAAGCATAGGCAAGTTCAACATACTCATAGACTTTCATTTTATTACAACAAATCCGGATTTTAACCCCAAGGTACTACGATTTTAACTCTTTAAAAGATCCATTTCTTTCACAAAAAGTCACACGATACCCATAGTATCAAAATAGAGTAACTATCTTTTTAAGTAAACCAAAACAATTTCCATATCTTCTTTTCGAATAAACCAACTTAAGACAAAACCATGACTTCCTTTTAAACCATTTTAAGACAAAACCATGTCTTTCTTTAAAACCAAAACACTTTAATTTCCTCAAGTCTCTTTTCTTTTAGAAAATAAGTTCCTTACTTTGGAATTTAAGAAAATCAATACTTGTTATTAATGATCTTATTAAAGCAACCATGATCTAGGAAATGTAATACAATTTTGTCTTATCTTAGCTTCTATGCAGATGGAGGTTTCTACTGGTTTTAATATAATTAATTATTTGTCAATACATTTTCCTTTATTAACGCCGCAGTTGGTTTGTTCGATACTTATTCTCATTTCCAAATCAATATAACTTATTCCTTTTAAAACCCAATTACCCATTTCTCATAAATGCGGTTTCACAACTTTAACACAAACCAAGTCCTTAATATTTCACATCAAGTCATTTATAAGTCAAGTCTCTTATCTTTGAAAAACCACAGACCATTTCTTTACCTACATAAAGTTGTTATAACAAACTTCCCATAAAGCCGTTATAACACTTTATGTTTTAAACCAACCAAATTGCTTAGCACACGACGCCTACCGCACTACATAGTTCACAACAATCATGCTAGAAAAGATAGGAAGAGGTTCACATACCGCGACGATTATCGACAATTAGCAAAATGCTCCAAAGTACTATAACCCCGCTAGCCTTTTCCACCCTTCAAGTAGAATACGCTACTCGTAGTACTTCAACCTATAAAGGCCACAAAACGCCTATCAACCTCTAGATCTCTTCAGAGAACAATTCAAAGCACAAGGTCATTATTCTACGGAAAATTCGCAAAGACCTCCTCCCCGTAACCACATAAATCTCCTCCTCTATCAAGGCCCGCTACCAAGCCAACAACTCAGGGTTACACGCCTAACCTGACGTACATCATCGCCCCACAATATTACTACAAGTCTCATCAGAAATACACCCAATGTAAATACGGTTCAATTATTATCAATATTCATTCTATATATAGTATACTCAACTATACATTACTCTGACATGTAATTTCCAATTACAATAGGGGGATAAAGATCATTACCTCGATAAGCCCAAAATTATCCAAGTTTTATAAGTCGATCCTGAGAACGTTTAGCTCCAATTCCTTACGCTCCAACCCGCTCCAAGCAACCCTTAGAAGTTTCTAAACAACTTCTCTTAACACTTCATCTAAGCTTATGAAGATTTTTCTAGGGTTTTATTTTGCGACTAAGGACTAAAGTAGTATTTTCGGGCTCTTAGTATAAAGATAACTTTGGAATACTACAAGGGATTTTTGGCTAAGTTATATGGGATTATAACAATACTTGACGAAATTCTTTCACAAGAGGGGGGGGGATGTTGGACGAGAACCACAAAGGGAGGGAGGGGGAATTTTTGCCTTGGAAAAATATTTCAAGTGAGGGATGAATAAAGTCTTGCAACAAGGGGGGTATTTATAGAGAAATCAATGGCTAGTGTTATACCCCGTAGTTGCAGGGTATGTATGTGAGGACGTACGTACGAGAGTACGGCAGAAATTTTGAAAAGAAAGAAAGATGTGAGTTTTCGACGGAAAAGTTTCCGGTTATTTGTGAAGAAAAAGGTTAGTTAATGGGAATTGGATTCCCAGATTTGGTATTTGGACTTCATAGATTATATTAGAATTTTGAGATTTTATTTTCGGAAATGGTCACGTGGGGCCCACGGGAGAAATTTACGGTTTTGTGGGGCCCGCTTTGTTTTTGAGATTTCCGGTAATTTGGATATTTTCGGAAGACGAAATATTCTGGGCGAATCGGGGGGCGACACGTGTCACCCCCATGTGGCACCCTTGGCCGATTTTACATTTGTGCACAACACCTTGCTAGAGTCGTTTCGACTAAACGCTTTCGTAACTGCGAAGGAAAATTCGGCTATGTCGCTTTTGTATTTTTGCGGATTTTTCCGAGAGACGAAACATTTTGGACCAACGGGAGGGTGATATGTGTCACCTCACATGGAAGCATGTGGCGCACTTGGCCGATCTGGCGGGCAAGTGGTAGATATTTGTGTAGATATTTGTGAGGGTTTTAAGGAGTAGGTCTAGGGTGCACTTGGCTTGATCTTGGCCTTACACTTGCCTTGCACATGGCTTGATCTTGGCCATTGGTTGGCTTTTGGTTTTGCTATAAATACCCCTCGCTCAAGACTTCATTCATCCAAAATGTTCCAAGTCTTGCTATCCTTCCTCTCCTCTTGTTTGACTCTCGCCCAAGAGCCCCCTCCCTAGTAAAGGCCTTTGGCCGAGGAGTCCCCTCCCCTGTGGTGCTAATGGTGGTACCCCTAGCCTAGTTGTTTTCGTATAATACCCTCCTCGTGGTATTGAAATACTTCTCCTAGTATTGTTATAATGCCCCAATACCTTAGCCTTGTACCGTGTAGTATTCCAAAGATACCTCTTTACGTAGAGTCCGGAAATACTACCTTTTGTCCTTTTAGTCTCAAACCGAAACCCTAAGGAAATCTTCATAGTTGGTTGAAGTATTTGAGTAGAAGTTGGTTAGAACTTCTAAGGGTTGTTTGGAGTGGTTTGAGCGCACGGTGAGCTAAACCTTGCTCAGATCGACATTATAACTTGGATAATTTTGGGCTTGTCGAGGTAATTATCTTGTCCTCTATTGTAATTGGAAATTACATGTTTGTTAGAATATATAGTTGAAGTATACTATATATGGAACTATACTTAGTATTCGCAATGTCTTTTGACTTAAGCCCAAGAATAAAGAATCGAATCGAATCAGTATTTACATAGGATCAGACAAAGAGACTTGTGTAGAATTGTACACGTCAGGTTAGGCGTGTAAACCCACACT
The DNA here is from genome assembly GCA_029844215.1 of Przewalskia tangutica. Classification (NCBI taxonomy): domain Eukaryota; kingdom Viridiplantae; phylum Streptophyta; class Magnoliopsida; order Solanales; family Solanaceae; genus Przewalskia; species Przewalskia tangutica. The sequence goes on from CM056721.1 coordinate 110,293,329, forward strand.
GGTTGGCTTGGTAGCCTACTCGATAGAGGAGATTTACGCTGTCATGTGGGAGGTGTCGCCAATTTTCTATAGAAAGATAGAAACTTGTGTTTTGGGGTTAATAGACGTTTGTGACCTTTATAGGTGAAAGTACTAAGAGTAGCGTATTCTACTCGAGGAGTGGAAAGGGCTAGTGCGTTGTAGTACTTGGAGCATTTTGCTTATTGTCGAAAATCGTCGCGAGGTATGTGAACCTCTTCCTATCTTTTCTAGCATGATTGTTGTGAACTATGTAGTGCGGTAGACGCATACGTGCTAAGTGATTTGGTTGGTTTAAAACATGTGGTGTTATAATAGCTTTATGGGAAGTTAGTTATAACGACCTTATGTAAGTGAAAATGGTTTCTCGATGTTAGAAGTTAAGAGACTTGATCTTATAAGATAAGAGACTTAACTTATTTGTTTTAATGTGGATGTTTGTGAAACCTCATTCGTGAGTAATGAGTACTTGGTTTTTAAAGGGATAATGTTTCCGATTTGGAATCGAATGTGTATCGACAGCACCAACGCAGCGTTAATAAAGGAAAATGTATTGAATAATGATGTGTTGTATTAAAACCAATAGAAACCTCCATCCGCATAGAAGCTAAGATAAGACAAAATGATATTACATTTTCTAGATCATGGTTGTAATAAGATCGTTATAAACAAGAATAAACTACTCACATATATGACATATGTTACTCAATTATTCTAAAAGGAATCAAGTGATTAAGTTTGGGAACTATGAAACCATTTGAAAATGAGAAGCTTGAGTAATCAAACTAGGCAAACCGAACTTAGGAAAAGAATGTTGTTACTTGGTTTTGAAAAGGAAGGTGGGTTGGTCATTCTAAAACTACGGTATCGGGTGACTTTTATAAAAGAAATGGATCTCTTTAAAAGAACTTAACGATGTAGTACTTTGGGGTTAAAACCCGACTTTGGCATAAAATGAAAGTACTTTGAGTTGTGTGAAACTTGCCTATGCTTGTTATTGTGAAACTTGCCTATGCTTGTTGTTGTGAAACTTGCCTATGCTTGTGATGATAGCCTTTGTTGTACAAGTGTGGTATTTCTGTGTTACCGCGTCTCTCGATAGAGGCGGTCGACTTGTTGAGAACTTACTTGACGTCGCGGTGATGGAGAATTCCACGTATGTTTCCATTTTGATTCTTGTCTTGTTGTTGATGTCACATGGACATGTCTACACCGACGCAGACTCCGGCATGCGGCCACGCGGTCGGTGGATTACCCGATATATTGTTATTGTGGTTACATGGACATGTCTACACCGGTAGAATTCCGGGGCCATGCGCGCAGGTTGATCACCCAAGATATTATTGTTGATGTCACATGGACGCGTCTACACCGAGGTAGAATTCCGGGCATGTGGCCATGGGCATTGGTATTATTGTTGCATCATGGACATGTCTACACCGATGCAATTCCGGGCATGCGCCATGATGCGAACATGATTGATGTTGTGGGCGTGAGACCCATAGTTATATTTGAGTGATGACTTGAGGCGTGAGTCCTCGATCGATATGATCGCTTTTATGTCAGGAATCAGAGTTTGGTTATCATACATGTCTCCCGCTTTATATAGACTAGTATGATTTCATTACGATTTTTACGATTTCACATACTTGGTACTGCATCGACCTCCTTCGGGGCCGCGTTCATGCCGCAGTAGAGGTACATCGGCCGTGATCCCCGCCTTAGGATCACAAGCCAGATTGGGAAGCTCCGCTTTCTTGAGGCTTATCTTTGTATGTGTTCCCGAGTTGTAGGTTCTTGTACATTCTGTGGTATGGCGGGGCCCCGTCCGTCATAGTCGTTGTAAATCTTAGAGGTCCGTAGAGTACCGCAAGTGTGGTTGTAAAGGATTAAACTGTTCGGGTTTTATGTATATACTGAAGGCAACCGTTTTGGTTGGCCTGTTTATTATTATATCTCTTGTTTCATGACTCATGTTTTATTTTCCGCTGGTTTTTCTCTGATGTTGTATCACTAGGGTGCCCGGGGTAAGGCACCAGTAACGGGGCCCGGAACGGGTCGTTACAAAAGTGGTATCAGAGCAGTTAATCCTCGGAAAGTGTCTACAGACCGTGTCTAGTAGAGTCTTGATTATCGGTGTGTTGTGCACCACATCTATAATCAGGAGGCTATAGGACATTTAGGATTGGTTTCCATTCTTCTCATTCTGAGATCGTGCCTTAGAGTCAGTTGTAAGTTGGACCCTCCGACGATCTCGCTTTTACCGCTTATGCCTCCGCAAGGCAACCAGAGCCCAGAAGGGCAAGGCAGCCGAGGGTGCTGCTAGTGAGATACAGAGGAGTACGAGGGCGCAGGCCCGGACAGTACCTGAGGTTGTGCTTCAGACGGCGGGTTTTGTGACGCCACCAGCCCCAGCAGAGTTTAGAGCCGCAGCCGTGGCTGATGAGACTACAGTACCTGAGCCTCCAGTCCCACAGTCTGGGGCAGAGGAGATGGGTTACAAGGAGATGGCCCGATTCTTGGCCGCCGTGGTCAGGCGATATGAGGATAGGCCGATGCAGCAGCCAGCCCAGAGCACGATGGTTCACCCCGAGCAGATAGTTTGAGGCTACGGACTTTACGAGTTGTAGCCCGCGAGTTTTATGGGTCGAGGCACGAGGATGATCCGCAGGAGTTCATCCGGCGATTCTGACCGATCACGCGGTGATCAAGGCTTCAGAGACCGAGTTCAGTGACCTTGGTTCGTGATCGGCCGCGTGATACCGCAATGATTGGTTTGATTCATGGAGCTTTCCGGGAGAGCATGCACCTCCAGCAGTATGGGATGAGTTTTCGGGCTTTCTCACGCACTTCTTGCCTCCGCAGATGGAGGGCACGCCGGCGTGATTTTTGATGCTTAGACAGAGCGCGCACGGTTCGGGAGTACAATGTGAGTTCGACTCATCGTCTTGCGACGCCCCGCGTTGGTAGCTAGTATGGAGGATCGAGTGCACCGATATGTTACAGTGGCTCGATGATTACATGTCGAGGCATGTTCGTGAGTAGCCCTTCACCGGCATGGACATTGCCCGCATGCGCTCATGCACGACCGATGTGAGGCACGCAGAGGTCGACGGAATGACCAAGATCAGGAAGAGGCCGAACAACAGTGGTCCTTTGGTGACTTTCGAGGCGGACCGCCTCAAAGAAGATACTAGTTTTGTACCTCCGCCAGCAGAGTGGTCCTCCACAACCTTCAGAGTATTCGGAGCGTCGTGGCTCGAGGGTTCAGTTTCGGAAGTAAGGGTGTTGGCGATGCGGTCACCCCTACCTCGGTATGGTCGATGTAGACCGCATTTCGGGAGTGTCGTGGTGCCAGGAGCTTGTTATTTTTGCGGCCAGCAGGCCATTTTGCGAGGAACTGTCCGACCAAGGGTAGCACGGATGTTACGACTCACCACGGATCGATGGTGGTTCATCGCCTTTCATAGCATACTGCAGGCGTGCCTATGATTAGAGTGGAGCGGTAGCTTCGTGTTTATCCTTAACCTCTAGAGTTTTGGTATGCTTGTTATGATGGTCTCATTATTGTGTGCTATGTACGAATAAGCGTTGTGTTAATTGTGAGTTTGAAAACATGTTTAGTTGGGAGGTTACGATGGGCATGGTAAGTGTGAACCTTAGACTATGTCACGATCGAGACCTTGTGGTAAGGTCGTCTTGAGTTAAAGATTTATTTTATGTTTGACCCTTATCAGAGTAGTGGTATACGTGGATTTATTTGTGTGATAAGTCCGGGGGTAGTGTGAGATGGAAGAGGTAGCTTTCATGATGTGAATTAGTAAGATTGTTCGGATCGGGAACAAGAGTTCGCGCTGGTTGGTCGGGTTGAGGACCATTTGCGGGTCAACCCGTAACCCGGTTTGGGGTGGGTCAGTTCTGGGTGGTCCCGCCAGGTGGTAGGGTCACGGGATGCTAGGCCCAAGTTTGTATGATCATCGTATGAGTTCGTGGACGCGTTCGACCGTAGCGTTCGTAGAAGGCCGAATGGCCTTAAGGAAGTTTGAGGTTAGTAAGATGACCAAGTTTGGAGGTAGTGACTCCAGAGATTTTCGGGAACGGAAGTAATGACTGAAGTATGGTACGTACTGGGAGAGTTCGAGTGTTCGAGAAGGGTACAACGAGTAAGGGAGGAAGATAATGTGTGTTATCTCGTGGCCAAGCTGTGGCGTTGGCAACTTGTTAGAGGAACTTTATCGTTATTCGACTTGAGAAGGAACATTCGGACGAATGTTTCTAAGGAGGGAGAATGTTATACCCGTAGTTGCAGGGTATGTATGTGAGGACGACGCATTTAGAGTACGCAGTAAATTTTGAAAAGAAAGAAAGATGTGAGTTTTCACGGAAAAGTTTCCTGTTATTTGTGAAGAAAAAGGTTCGTTAATGGGAATTGGATTCCCATTTGGTATTTGGACTTCATAGATTATATTAGAATTTTGAGATTTTATTTTGGAAATGGTCACGTGGGCCCACGGGAGAAATTTACGCTTTGTGGGCCCGCTTTGTTTTTGAGATTTTAATTTGGATATTTTCGGAAGACGAAATATTCTGGGCGAATCGGGGGGCGACACGTGTCACCCCCATGTGGCACCCTTGGCCGATTTTACATTTGTGCACAACACCCAGTTGGAGTCGTTTTTCGACGAAACGTTTTGCGTAACTTCATGGGAAAATTCCGCTATGTCGTTTTGTATTTTTGCGGATTTTTCCGAGAGACGAAACATTTTGGACCAACGGAGGGTGATACGTGTCACCCTCACAACGGAAGACGTGGGGCGACTGGCCGATTTGGCGGGGCAAGTTGTGGTAGATATTTGTGTAGATATTTGTGAGGGTTTTGGAGTAGGGTCTAGGTGCACTTGGCTTGATCTTGGCCTTACACTTGCCTTGCACATGGCTTGATCTTGGCCATTGGTTGGCTTTTGGTTTTGCTATAAATACCCTTGGCTCAAGACTTCATTCATCCAAAAATGTTCCAAGTCTTGCTATCCTTCCCTCTCCTCTTGTTTGACTCTCGCCCAAGAGCCCCCTCCCTAGTAAAGGCCTTTGGCCGAGGAGTCCCCTCCCCTCAGGTGTGCTAGCTGTGGTACCCCTAGCCTAGTTGTTTTCGTATAATACCCTCCTCGTGGTATTGAAATACTTCTCCTAGTATTGTTATAATGCCCAATACCTTAGCCTTGTACCTTGTAGTATTCCAAAGATACCTCTTTACGTAGAGTCCTAAATACTACCTTTTGTCCTTTTAGTCTCAAACCGAAACCCAAGGAAATCTTCATGTTGGTTGAAGTATTTGAGTAGAAGTTGGTTAGAACTTCTAAGGGTTGTTGGAGTGGTTTGGAGCGCACGAGTGAGCTAAACCTTGCTCAGATCGACATTATAACTTGGATAATTTTGGGCTTGTCGAGGTAATTATCTGTTCCTCTATTGTAATTGGAAATTACATGTTTGTTAGAATATATAGTTGAAGTATACTATATATGGAACTATACTTAGTATTCGCAATGTCTTTTGACTTAAGCCCAAGAATAAAGAACCGAATCGAATCAGATTTACATAGGATCGTATTGCAAAGAGACTTGTGTAGAATTGTACACGTCAGGTTAGGCGTGTAAACCCCACTGGTTGGCTTCAGCCGCCTCGATAGAGAGAGATTTACGCTGTCATGGGGAGGTGTCGAATTTTCTATAGAAAGATAGAAACTTGTGTTTTGGGGTTAATAGACGTTTGACCTTTATAGTGAAAGTACTAAGAGTAGCGTATTCTACTCGAGGAGTGGAAAGGGCTAGCAAGGTTGTAGTACTTGGAGCATTTTGCTTATTGTCGAAAAATCTTCGCGAGGTATGTGAACCTCTTCCTATCTTTTCTAGCATGATTGTTGTGGAACTATGTAGTACGGTAGACGCATACGTGCTAAGTGATTTGGTTGGTTTAAAACATAGGGTGTTATAATAGCTTTATGGGAAGTTAGTTATAACGACCTTATGTAAGTGAAAATGGTTTATCGATGTTAGAAGTTAAGAGACTTGATCTTATAAGATAAGAGACTTAACTTATTTGTTTTAATGTGGATGTTTGTGTGAAACCTCATTCGTGAGTAATGAGTACTTGGTTTTTAAAGGATAATGTTTTACCGATTTCGAATCGAATGTGTATCGACTGCACCACCGCAGCGTTAATAAAGGAAAATGTATTGAATAATGATGTGTTGTATTAAAACCAATAGAAACCTCCATCTGCATAGAAGCTAAGATAAGACAAAATGATATTACATTTTCTAGATCATGGTCTTTGTAATAAGATCGTTATAAACAAGAATAAACTACTCACATATATGACATATGTTACTCAATTATTCTAAAAGGAATCAAGTGATTAAGTTTGGGAACTATGAAACCATTTGAAAATGAGAAGCTTGAGTAATCAAACTAGGCAAACCGAACTTAGAAAAGAATGTTGTTACTTGGTTTTGAAAAGGAAGGGTTGGTCATTCTAAAACTACGGTATCGGGTGACTTTATAAAAGAAATGGATCTCTTTAAAAGAACTTAACGTATGTAGTACTTTGGGGTTAAAAACCGGACTTTGGCATAAAATGAAAGTACTTTGAGTTGTGTGAAACTTGCCTATGCTTGTTATTGTGAAACTTGCCTATGCTTGTTGTTGTGAAACTTGCCTATGCTTGTGATGATAGCCTTTGTTGCAAGTGTGGTATTTACGTTACCGCTGCCTCGATAGAGGCCGGTCGACTTATTGAGAACTTACTGACGCGTCTTTGGCGGTGATGGAGAATTCCACGGTATGTTTCCATTTTGATTCTTGTCTTGTTGTTGATGTCACATGGACATGTCTACACCGACGCAGATCCGGCACGCGTTACGCGGTCGGGTGGATTACCCGATATATTGTTATTGTGGTTACATGGACATGTCTACACCGAGGTAGAATTCCGGCATGTGGCTACGCGGTGGTTGATCACCCAAAGATATTATTGTTGATGTCACATGGACGTGTCACACCGAGGTAGAATTCCGGCATGTGGCCATGGGCATTGGTATTATTGTTGCATCATGGACATGTCTACACCGGCGTAATTCCGGGGCATGCGCCGTGATGCGAACATGATTGATGTTGTGGGCGTGAGACCCATAGTTATATTTGAGTGATGACTTGAGGCGTGAGTCCTCGATCGATATGATCGCTTATGTTGGAATCGTAGTTTGGTTATCATACATGTCTCCGCTTTATATAGACTAGTATGATTTCATTCTGATATTTTTACGATTTCACATACTGTACTGTTATCGACCTCCTTCGGGCTGCGTTCATGCCGCAGTAGAGGTACATCGCCGTGGATCCCCGCTCTTAGGATCACATTTCAGCGTATTGGAAGCTCGTTTCTTGGAGGCTTATCTTTTGGTATGTGTTCCCGAGTTGTAGGTTCTTGTACATTCGGGGTATGGCGGGCCCTGTCCGTCATAGTCGTTGTAAATCTTAAGTGCATAGTACTGTTGCAGGTGGTTGTAAAGGATTAAACTGTTCAGGTTTTATGTATATACTGAAGGCAACCGTTTTGGTTGGCCTGTTTATTATTATATCTCTTGTTTCATGACTCATGTTTTATTTTCCGCTGGTTTTTCTCTGATGTTGTATCACTAGGGTGCCCGGGGTAAGGCACCAGTAACGGGGCCCGAAATGGGTCGTTACAGCTAGGATCAAAGCAAGTGTATGGTGAGGATTTGGTCCATGTGGGAGTGGAGTCTTCCAACCAAGTGTCCACCACAACAATGAGACATGTGTCCACCACAAAAATGGGACAAGTGGCAAGCCACTTGTCCACCAAAACGTCCAAACACTTGTCCACCAACCATTCGGCCAACATGGCCACATGGGGGTGACACGTGTCGCCCCTACTCGTCCAAAATATCTCATCTTCCAAAATATCCGTAATGCCAAAAATCCGAAAATAAAGTGGCCCCACAAAATCAGAAATTCTCAGTGGCCCCACGTGACAAATTTCGGAAATAAAATTCCATAATTCTCAAATATTCTAAAAGTCCGAATACCAAATCTAGGAATCCACCCCATTAACGAACCTTTTTCTTCACAAAATCCGGAAACTTTTCCGTCGAAAAATCACATCTTTCTTCCTTTCCAATTTTAATGTCGTATTTTCGTACGTACGTCCTCATATACATACCCTGGAACTACGGGGTGTAACATATACAACACACACATATATATATATATATATATATATATATATATATATAAAGCGACCGCAAGCCCCGGAATCCCTCATCGTATAAGCATGGCCATAACGTGCCTCGTGATCCTCATCGTAGCGCAGTCTTCATGGGGAGCTAGCCCATGGAGTAATAATATAACATGCCCCCGGAATCCCTTATCGTGGGTACATGTCTTCATGGGGAGCTAGCCCATAGAGTAATAGTCGTACATAGCTGTCACGACCCGACCTCGGGCCCGTGACTGGTGCCTTACCCCGGGCACCCTAGTGATACAACATCAGAGAAAATCAGCGGAAATAAAAACTTAAACATGAAACAGATATATAATAAGAAACAGGCTAACCAAACGGTCACCTTTCCATATATACATAAAAAGCTTGAACATTTACATCCTTTACAAACCCTGCCCACAACAGTACTACAGACCTCTAAGAATTTTATGACAACAACTATGACGGGACAGGGCCTCGCCATACCCCTGAATATACAAGTACCTATAATGACAGGGGACTATACCAAAAGATAAGCCTCCGGAGAAACGGAGCTTCCCAAACGCTGAACTGCGATCCTATGAACGAGGATCAACAACTGGTGTACCTCTACCTGCGGCATGAACGCGGCCTCGGGCGAGGTCGATAACAGTACCAAGTATGTGAAATCGAAAATATCAGAATGAAATCATAACACTATATAAAAACAGAGACATGTATGATAACCAAACTACGATCCACAATATATAAGCCATATGTCAAGTCGTGGACTCACACCTCAAAGTCGCCACTCAAATATAACTATGGGTCTCACGCCACAACATCAATCATGCCTGGAATACCTTCTCACCGCCGGCCTATGATATAATAACACCAAGAAGTACACATGAACACCGTGTCCCACTGTGTCATAAAACCGTGACGGCAAGTACGAAGGCATAGCTACCAGATCCAACCTGCATCATCAACTGACCGGGGCAAGTACGAAAGCCAACTACCAGAACCTACCGTACCAACAATACTAAACTACCATATCATGAAGCTGACACGTGGCAAGTGCGATAGCCTCTAACAGATCCTCCCTGCACCACGTAGCTGACGGGGGTAAGTAACCAGGCTAACCACCAGATCATAACCGTAAGTCACGAAGCTTCGTCCAAACACTGACTCGCGAAGCTGACACGTGGCAAGTGCGATAGCCTCTACTAGATCCTCTCTGCGCCACGTAGCTGACGGGGGAAAGTAACCAGGCTAACCACCAGATCACAACCGTAAGTCACGATACTTCACCGCGAAGCTGACACGTGGCAAGTGTGATAACCTCTACCAGATCCACCTGCGTCACGTAGCTGACGGGGGCAAGTAACCAGGCTAACCACCAGATCACAACCGTAAGTCACGAGACTTCGCCACAAAACTGAACGGGGCAAGTACGAAGGCTAACTACCAGAACCAAAGCCGAATCAGCCACGACCGGGGCAAGTACGAGAGCCAACTACCAGATATCAAGTCATTTATAAGTTAAGTCTCTTATCTTTTAAAAACAATCAACCATTCTTTTACATAAAGTCGTTACAATTAACTTCCCATAAAGCCATTATAACACTTTATGTTCTAAACCAACCAAATTCATTTAGCACACGTACGTCTACCATACTACATAGTTTACAACAATCATGCTAGAAAAGATAGGAAGAGGTTCACATACCTCGCGACGATTATCGACAAAAAGCAAAAAGCTCCAAAGTACTGTAACCCTGCATGTCCTTTCAACCCTTTAAGTAGAATACGCTACTCGCAATACTTCCACCTAAAAAGACCACAAAACGTCTATCAACTTCTCGATCTCTTCGTAGAATATTCTAAATACAAGATTCCTTATTCTACGGAAAATTCGGCAAAGACCTCCCCGCAACCACATAAATCACCTCCTATCAAGGCCCGCTACTGTGCCAACAACTCGAGGGTTACCGTCTAACCTGGACGTGTACAACACCGCCCCATAATAATACTACAAGTCATCAGAATACATACCCAATGTAAATACAGTTCAATTCTTTATAATTATTCTTCCAATATATCTTATACTCAATTCTAAACTACTACAATATGTAATATCCAATTACAATAGGGGGACAAAGATCATTACCTCGATAAGCCCAAAATTATCCAAGATTATAAGTCGATCCTGAGCAACGTTTAGCTCCAATTCCTTACGCTCCAACCCGCTCCAAGCAACCCTTAGAAGTTTCTAAACAACTTCTCTTAACACTTCATCTAAGCTATGAAGATTTTTCTAGGGCTTCATTTTGCGACTATTGGAATAAAGTAGTATTTCCGGCTCTTAATATTTGAAATAACTTTGGAATACTACTAGGAATACTAGGCTAAGGTATTTGGGATAATACAACAATACTTGAAGTATTTCTACACAAAGTGGGGGGGGGGGGGGGTTGGACGAGAACAACTTAAGGGAGGGAGGGAGAATTTGCCTTGGAAAGATATTTCAAGTGTGGATGAAATTAAGTCTTGCAACAAAGGGGTATTTATAGATAAATCAATGGCTAGGATTAAAGCAAATGTAAGGTGAGGATTGGGTCCAAGTGTGTGGGTAATTTGCCAACCAAATGTCCACCACAAAAATGGGACAAGTGGCTTGCCACTTGTCCCCCAAGAAAACGCCCGTTGTTCTCACTTTCGGCCATAAAATACATGGGGGTGACACGTGTCGCCCCCCTACTCGTCCAAAATATTTCATCTTCCGAAAATATCCGTAATGCCAAAAATCCGAAAATAAAGTGGGCCCCACAAATCGTAAATTTTCCCCGTGGGCCCCACGTGTCCAATTCTGGAAATAAAATTTCATAATTCTCAAATATTCCAAAAAGTCCGAATACCGAATCTGGGAATCCAATTCCCTTATCGAACATTTTTCCTTCTCAAAATTCGGAAACTTTTCCGTCGAAAAATCACATCTTTTTTCCTTTCCAAAATTATCGTCAGATTCTCGTACGTACGTCCTCACATACATACCCTGGAACTACGGGGTGTAACATTCTTCCCCCCTTAGAAACATTCGTCCCGAATGTTCCTTCTAAGTCTCAAAACATACATGCGCCGGTGTAGTCTTCACTACTATACTTACCAAACCAATCATGCCACCAATGGCCATAGTATAACATACGCGCAAAACTCAATCCAAGCCAACGAGGAATCACCTCTAACGTGTATAACAACACAAAAACTTCCACCCATGGTCTAAAAGATACTCCCTTCGCATCTTCACTTCATAAAAATGATCATTTCCATCCCATTAACACATGTTCACTTCTTTCCTTACTCGTCGTACCCTTCTCGTACACCCGAACTCTTTCTAGTACACGTACCATACTCCAGTCATTGCTTCAGTTTCCAAAACCTTTAGAGTCACTACCTCCAAACTTGGTCATCTTACTAGCCTCAAATTCCTTTAAGGCCATTCCCGACCTTCACGATCCGATTCTGGTTGAACACATCCACGAACTCATACGATGGTTACCTAAACCTGGGCCTAGCACCCTCGTGACCCTACCACCTGGCGGGACCACCTCAAACTGACCCCACCTCATTCCGGGCTACGGGTTGACCCGCGATATGGCCTCATCCCGACCCACCGTCGCGCCAAACTCTCTCATTCCCCAATCCGGAACAATCTTACTAATTCACGCCATGAAAGTTAACACTTCCATCTCACTCTACCTGTCACGACTGCTCGGTTCGTGGATCAGTGCCTTACCCGGGCACCCAAGCAGTCATACATCAGAGAAAAATCAACGGAAATATAAAACAAGACATGAAACAGTTATAAAATAAGACACGCTTTATGTAAGAAAACACGCTTTTCGCATATATATATAATCATAGTTCAAATAGCTACATCCGGTAATCGCATAACATGACTATGCACTCTAAGGAAATATACAACTATGGCGGACAGGTTCCCGCCATACCGATCAGATACAAACTATCTACAACAGGAGATCATACCAAAAGTAGAGCCTCCTAAGAGATGGAGCTCCCGACACCAACGTAGAGATCCTAAGGATGCGGATCTAGCACCGCTGCTCTTACCGCGATTTAACGCAGCCTCGGGCGAGGTCGATAACAGTACTAAGTATGCGAAATCAGAAAGTACTTAAATGAAAACATATCATTTTAAAACCGGTTTACAAATATGTATGAAACAACCAAGGAAACCGCACATAGTGCCACATCACAAACAAGAGCAACAATAGGTAATCAGAATGAGTCTTGTCTAGGCCGCGAATGATCGAACAGGGCCACTCGCCTCATCATCATTCTCGCAAGCCTAACTCGACTCGAGTCCGCATAGGCCACTCACATGGGCCCGCATGAGGTATAACCCCGCAACGAGGGAAGCTACTCCTCGGCATCGTCCCGACTCATTGTCCGCATGGCCACGCACCGCATGAGGCATAACCCCGCATACTAACTCGAACTCGTAGCCCGCATAGGCCCTCGACCCGCATGAGGTATTCTCGAATCATGGTCCCAGACCGCCTGAGTCTACCCCGCATCGGAGGGCAGCTTAACCCCCGGTATCATCTCAAGAGGTGAGTGATAGTATACTAACATAACAACTTATCTTTAAACAACATAAGCACAACAAGGATACTCACCTATACAAACGTTACAAGATACTAACACACATAGCATCATATCATGTCTACTTATCAAACCATCTTATTATTCTTTTCACAATATAAGTCTGTTATAAACACATAGGCAACTTGTTTCTTTTATCAATCTTAAGTGGTTATACTTAACTTCCCATAAAGCTAGTATAACTCTTAAGCTTCTGTTTTAAAAACCAATTAGTTCTCTTTAAAATGATTCAAGATTCTTTTGAAATGCTTTGGATCTTTATTATTCAGGCTTAAGCCGTGAGGCATTGCCGTAAGTGTTATTCAGGCTTAAGTCAAAGACATTGCCGTAGTTATTATTCAGTTAACACATGTACGTCTACCGTACTATATATATATTGTAAAATATCATGCTTTAGGAAGAATCACATACCTTCTCAGCGAAAACCACCGCCAAGTCAATATGTCGCGCAGAGAGTCACCATAATAGTCACAGATATCTATCAAAGACTATTCTGAAGGTCAGTCTAAACAGAGGGTTCACAGTTCTACGGAAAGTCGGGCAGCACTTCCCTACCCGGTGAGCTATATAAGTCTACTGTGAAACAGTCCTATGTAAGTATAGTTCAATTATTCTTCTTTGATATACTTCTAAGTATTTATACTTATCCTTATACTACAACAGTATATATATTCTAATTCAAAAGAGGGTTAGGATTAGTTACCTCTGTAAGCCCAATAATATCCTAGAAAAGTCGCTACTGAGCAAGGTTTTGCTCTAAGTTGTATGCTCCAAGAACCCTAGAAGTTCTTCACAACTTCTACTAAGTACTAAGGTATTTGGGCTAGGTATTTTGGGCATTATAACGATACAAGAAGGTAACTTTTCTACCAAGGATGGGGGTAGATTTTGGCTAGGCTAGGGGCCTCGCCAAACTACTAGGCTAGAGAGAGGGGGTATTCGCCAAGGGCCTTCACGAGGAGGGAGGTGTTTTTGGACGAGAAGACTACAAAGGAGAGGAGAGGATTTTTCAAGACTTGGAAGATTTGTGGATGAAGAACTCTTCATCTCTAAGGGTATTTATAGGTCAAGCCTGGCCAACCAATGGCCAAGATGAAGACAAGTGCAAGGCAAGTGTAGGTGAGGATTAACTAAACACAAATATCCTACCAACCTCGACTTGTGCACAAGGCACAAAAACGTGCCTTGGCTCTCCAATTCGTCCATGGACGATTCAAGTCCATCAATGGAGGGTGCTAAGTGTTGCCCTCCCGTTGGTCCAAAATGTTTCGCCTCTCGAAAAATCCGCAAAAATAAGAAATGGCATAGCCGGAATTTACTCTACGAAAGCTGTGGAAACGTTTCGTCGGAAAACGATTCTTTTAGTGAGTTGTGTACAAAATAAATCGTCCAAGGCTTATCTTTAAGGCAAGACTTTCGTACGTATTCCCTTACGTACATACTCTGGAAATACGGGGTATAACATTCTCCCCTCCTTAGAAACATTCGTCCCGAATGTTCCTTCCCAAGACAGTTATCGAAGAAGCTTAAACAGTTGTAAATGCCACACACGGCCACAGAGCAACACATAGACAGAAACGATAACGAAAATTTACAAGTAGGAAAGTGAATTTACCTGGAGGTGTGGGGAATAGGTGAGGATACTTCCGCCTCATGTCCTCCTCGGCTTCCCATGTCATCTCCTCCCTGAGCTCGTTCCGCCACAAGACTTTGACGGAAGCCACGTCCTTCGTCCGCAGACGCCTAACCTGACGATCGACTATCGCTATGGGAATCTCCTCATACGATAACCCCTCGGTCACCTGGACATCGTCAATCGGGTGCACCCTAGATGGATCCCCGATACATCTCTCAAAGATAGATACGTGAAACATCGGATGCGACCGCCTCCGACGGACGGCAGATCCAACTCGTAGGCAACCTTGCCTACCCCGCGACAATCTGAAACGCCCAATGTACCTTGGCCGAGCTTCCTTCTTCACGAATCTCATCACACCCTTCATGGGTGATACCTTCAGGAAAACCCAATCATCAACTGCGAACTCCAGATGTCGACGACGATGATCTGATACGACTTCGGCCGACTCGAGTCATTAATAGCCGCCTCGGATAAGTTTCACCTTATCCATCGCTTGTATCAACCGTCCCACTAGCCGCCGCCCACATCGAACCAACCTATAGGCGATCCGCACTTCTCCCATACAAGGCCTCATAAGGCGCCATCCGAATACCGGAGTGGTAGCTATTATTATACGCGAACTCAACCAGAGGCAAATGATCCTCCCAACTACCACTAAAGTCAATAACACAAAGCTCGCAAAGATATCCTCAAGAGTCCGGATAGTGCGCTCGCCTATCCGTCTCGCTCAGTGGATGAAATGCGATCGTGCTCACCAAGGCCCCTAAACCCCTCTCGAAGGACCTCAAGTTAGCCAGAACCGGGCTCCTCTGTCCGATATGATCGAAGTAGGACTCCATGCACCGACGATCTCTGATGTAAAGTTCGCATAATCCTCACCAAAAGTCGCCCCGACGGAAGAAAGTGGGCTGATTTCGCCACCGCCGACGATAACCCATATAGAATCATGTCTCTCCGAGTGCGAGGTAATCTCGTGATGAAGTCCATGTTGATTACCTCCCACTTCCGTGTCGGGATCTCAATCGCTCAGAATAAACCACCGTGCCTCGTGCTCTACCTTCACCGCCGACAACACGCACCGAGCTACGAACTCGCAACGCCCTCTTCAAGCCATCCCACCAATACACGATCTGGTCGTGGTACATCTTGGTCGACCGATGGATAGAGTAACGCGCGCTACCGTGCTTCCTCAAGAACTCGCCAAGTCTCAAACATCCGAACACACACCGCTTCTCAAACCTTAGCACCCCATCGTGCTACCAAAAGGACCTTGCCTCACGAAGAGATGTATCACGATATCGAATCAAAGCCGATCCTCGAATCGCTTTCTTCACCTCCTCGACGATGGAAGACTCGCAACCTCACGAACTCTAACCCCACCGCTATCGTAATCAATCAACGGACACCAAGGCTTGCTAATCGATGCAAATCACGAACCATGTCCTCCTCTCTAGTCACATCCGATAGGCTCCCATCGACCTACGACTAAGAGCATCCGCCACAACATCGCCTTCCCGTGGTATAGGATATCAACATCGTAATCCTTAAGCAACTCTAACCACCGCCTCTCGCCGTAAGTTCGGCTCCTCTGCCGAAGATATACCGAGGCTCTTGTGGTCTGTATAAATATCCACGTGAACCCCATACAAATAATGCCTCCAGATCTTCAAAGCGTGAATCACTACCGCTAACTCCAAATCATGGGTGGGTAGTTCCTCGTGTTTCTTCACCGCCGGGATGCATATGCTATAACCCCGCCATGCCGCATCAATACACATCCCAACCCGATGCCCGACGATCACAATACACGACATAACCATCCGACCTCCGGAAGAGTAAGAACGGGGCGGCTGCCGCCTCTTTCAAAGAATCGAAACCTTGCTCACAAGCATCACCATCAAACTTGGTCGCCTTCCAGTCACCTAGTCAATGGTGCAGATAGAAGCAAACTTCTCCACGAACCGCCGATAATAACTCGCAAGGCCCGTAAAATCGCGAACCTCTGTTTGAGTAAGAGTCTCGCCAAGTCTCGATCGCCGATTCGCCGATCAACTCGAATGCCATCACCCCGACAATATGCCCAAGAAACGCCATCAAGTCAACCAAAACTCACATTTGGAAAACTTGGCGCACAACCGCTGGTCTCGAGAACTCACAAGACAGCCTCAAATGCTCCGCATGCTCCTCGCTCGAGCGAATAAACCAAGATATCATCAATGAACACTATCACAAACGTGTCCAAAATGGTTTGAACACTGCTCATCAAATCCATGAATACACGAGCATCGTCAACCCAAAAGACATGACCCAACTCATAATGCCCGCATCGTCCGAATGCGATCTAGGGACATCCACCTCTCGACTCGCACTGATGATAGCCCGATCGCAGATCAATCTGAGAAACATCTCGCACTCGCAATCGTCGAACAAATCATCAATCCCGGGAGGGGTATTCGTTTAATGGTCACCTTGTTCACCGTCAGAATCAACACACACGCGCAGCTGGCCCCGCCCTTCTTCTTCACGAACAATACCGCGCTTCTGTGGAGAAACACCGGGCCTAATGAAGCCCTTCTCTAGCAAATCCCTAAGCCGATCCTTCAGCTCTCTCAATCGGCGGTGCCATTCTCAGATGGCGGAATGGAAATAGGCCGAGTATCCGCAATATGTCAATACAAAACTCAATCTCCTCTCGGGAGGGATACCGAGGTCATCCGGGAACACGCTCGGGAACTCGCGACTACGGAACCGATCGAAAATCTGGTACCGCACCTCGTGATCAAACACTCGAACTAGATGGTAGATATACCCTTCGCACCATCTTCCTAGCCTTGAGGTAGGAAATAAACCTACCCGATACCGCGTCTCTCCCACTCAACAACCGCTCCTCAGAAATGGAACCGCACTACTCTCTCTCAGCTTCATTGGCATAGCAAGAAGCTAGCCAATCCATCCCCATAATCACGCCGGTCAATCATCTCCAACTCTATCAAGTCGCCAGTGGTCCGACGATCAGAATGGTCACAGACAAGCCCTATATACCCGCCGAGCTACCATCAATCACCCATCGCGTAGCTACCTCGAAGGGTCTATGGACTCGTGCTCTATCCCTATCCTACTAGCAACAAGGGAGATATATAGGATGAGTAGAACCCGATCTATCAAGGCATAAACATCAAACCCGAACCGATAAGGTACCGTGGACGACATCAGTGAGGCCTCGATCCGCTTACCGACAAAGCATAAATGCGTTCTCGAGGACCGCTAGAATCGACCGAGCCACGACCTCGCCGCGACCGCCGACCTACGAGCACCTCGCCCGGCGAGTAATCGTAGGAGATGATGAAGCCGCCACGTAACTCGGTCGGGCCCTACCACCGCCACGCCTGGCCGATAGCCTCGCAGTGACCTGCGCCACAATCGTAACAAGATCCATAAGAGTACCACACTTCCCGTGAATGGATCTACCGCGACGCCACACCGTGGTGGTCCCGACGCCGCACTCGCTACTCGACGCTCAAGCCTGGGCCCGTCCGCCAAAACTCGCCGGCCGGCGACGGCAGAGTGCTCAATCGCCGCGGCGCGACCCAGACCGCCGGTGAGGCCGCCACCACGATAACCACCGTAAGACCCTCCCGCCCCGGCCTTCTTCTCGCCGCCGTCGCCCACTCGCCGACCGCGCCTCGCATCCAAGGGCGTGAGCTCGCACGCGGTAATGTCCATACCCTACCGAGAGAAACCCCGCACACGACTCGCCATATAGTCGCTTCAGCCCGTGACATAGCGTGTACCCTATCCTCCATATTCGCTACCAATGCCGGACATATCGAGCCAATGAATCAAACTCGACATCAGACTCCCGACAAGGCCCTCTCGCCTCGCCAAAGAAAAATCTATCACCGCGCCTCCTCATCCGCGAGGCAAGAAGTGAGCGAAAGCCTCCGAGAACTCATCCCAAGTAGCTGGGACGCTGGTTCTCCCGGATAACTCCCATGAATCAAACCAATCGATCGCGTATCACGCAATTTACGTGGAACCAAAGATCACGCACTGGTCTCCGACGCCCGATCACTCTCAAAATCCTTCGCCGACGGATGAACTCGCGATCATCCTCCCGCCGACCCATAAAACTCGCGGCTACAACTCAAGAAATCTCGTAGCCTCAAACTATTCGCCTCGTGTACCACGCGCGATCGAGCCGAGCCGAACCGAACCGCCGATCCAATCTCTCTCGATCGGGCCACAACTTTAGCCAAAAGTCGGGCCATCTCTCAGAGCCTAACCTCCGCCCCAGCCGCGGGATGCGAGGCGCGGGTACTGTGGTCTGTGGCTGGGCCGGGCGGCGCCATAGAACTCGCCGTCTCGTATAGACGGGCTCGAGCCTCGTGACTGGGTGTCTCGCTAGCGCCTCTGGCCGCTTTGCCCTTCTCGCCCGGTTGCCTTTCGTGAGGCATAATCAGCACAGAAAGGAATACGTTAGAGGGGTCCAACCTATAACACGCCTCTAAAGCACGATCTCGTAATGAGAAGAATGGAAACCAATCCTAAATATCCTATAGCCTCCTCGATTATTGGTGCGGTGCACAACACACCGATAATCAAGACTTACTAGATACGGTTCAGAGACATTTTCCGAGGATTAATCGCTCGATACCACTTTTGTCACGACTGCCCGGCCCGTGGATCGTGCCTCACCGGGCACCCAAATAGTCATACATCGTAGAAATCGAAATATAAAACAAGACATGAAACAGCTTTATAAAATAAGACATACGCTTTATGTAAGAAAACATCGCTTTCTAAGATATATATATAATCATAGTTCAAGCTACATCCGACAATCGCATAACATGACTATGCACTTAAGGAAATATACAACTATGGCGGACAGGCCCGCCATACCCTCGATCGCATAAACTATCTACAACAGGAGATCATACCAAAAGTAGAGCCTCGGAAGAGACGGAGCTCCGACACCAACGTAGAGATCCTAAGGACGCGGATCTAGCACCGCTTGTTCTTACCGCGTGCATGAACGCAGCCCCCAAGGAGGTCAAGACAACAGTACTAAGTATGCGAAATCAGAAGTACTTAAATGAAAACATATCATTTTTAAAACCGCTTTACAAATATGTATGAAACAACCAAGGAAACCGCACATAGTGCCACATCACAAACAAGAGCAACAATAGTAATCAGAATGAGTCTTGTCTAGGCCGCGAATGATCGAAACAGGCCACTCGCCCCATCATCATTCTCGCAAGCCTAACTCGACTCCCGAGTCCGCATAGGCCACTCACACGGGCCCGCATGAGGTATAACCCCGCATCGAGGGTAGCTACTCCTGCATCGCCCCGACTCGCTGTCCGCATGGGCCACTGCACCGCATGAGGCATAACCCCGCATACTAACTCGAACTCTCAGTAGCCCGCATAGGCCCTCGACCCGCATGAGGTATTCTCGAATCACGGTCCTGCATCGCTCGAGTCTACCCCAGACGGAGGGCGCCTTAACCCCTGTGATCATCTCAAGAGGCGAGTGATAGTATACTAACATAACAACTTATCTTTAAACAACATAAGCACAACAAGGATACTCACCTATACAAACGTTACAAGATACTAACACACATAGCATCATATCATGTCTACTTATCAAACCATCTTATTATTCTTTTCACAATATAAGTCCGTTATAAACACATAGGCAACTTGTTTCTTTTATCAATCTTAAGTGGTTATACTTAACTTCCCATAAAGCTAGTATAACTCTTAAGCTTCGCTTTAAAACCAATTAGTTCTCTTTAAAATGATTCAAAGATTCTTTTGAAATGCTTTCGATCTTTATTATTCGTGCTTAAGCGTGAGGCATTGCCGTAAGTGTTATTCAGCTTAAGTCAAAGACATTGCCGTAGTTATTATTCAGTTAACACATGTACGCCTACCGCATCATATATATATTGTAAAATATCATGCTTTAGGAAGAATCACATACCTTCTCAAATAAAACCACCGCCAAGTCAATATGTCGCGCGCAGAGTCACCATAATAGTCACAGATATCTATCAAAGACTATTCTCAAGGTCATTCTAAACAGAGGGTTCACGCTCTACGGAAAGTCGGGCAGACTTCCCTACCCTGAGCTATATAAGTTCATCGTGAAAACAAATTCCATGTAAGTATAGTTCAATTATTCTTCTTGATATACTTCTAAGTATTTATACTTATCCTTATACTACAACAAGATATATATATTCTAATTCAAAAGAGGGTTAGGATTAGTTACCCTGTAAGCCCAATAATATCCTAGAAAAGTCGCTACTGAGCAAGGTTTTGCTCCTAAGTTGTATGTCCAAGAACCCTAGAAGTTCTTCACAACTTCTACTAAGTACTAAGGTATTTGGGCTAGGTATTTTGGGCATTATAACGATACAAGAATGTAACTTTTCTACCGGAGGGGGTAGATTTTTGGCTAGCAGTGGGGGCCTCGCCAAACTACTAGGCCAGAGAGGGGGTATTCGCCAAGGGCCTTCACAAGGGAGTGGGAGGTGTTTTGGACGAGAAGACTACAAAGGGAGAGTGAGAGGATTTTTCAAGACTTGAAGATTTGTGGATGAAGAACTCTTCATCTCTAAGGGGTATTTATAGGTCAAGCTTGGCCAACCAATGGCCAAGATGAAGACAAGTGCAAGGCAAGTGTAGGTGAGGATTAACTAAACACAAATATCCTACCAACCTCGATTTGTGCACAAGGCACAAAAACGTGCCTTTCTCCAATTCGTCCATGGACGATCTGTCCATCAATGGGAGGGTGCTGTGTTGCCCTCCGTTGGTCCAAAATGTTTCGCCTCTCGGAAAAATCCGCAAAATAAGAAATGGCATAGCCGAATTTACTCTCGAAAGTCGTGGAAACGCTTGCCGGAAACGATTCTTTTAGTGAGTTGTGTACAAAATAAATCGTCCAAGGCTTATCTTTAAGGCAAGACTTTCGTACGTATTCCCTTACGTACATACTCTGGAAATACGGGGTATAACACTACCCATGGAATCATCCCATAATATATTTCACGCATACCACGTACTTCGACAAAGACCAACCGTAAAATCATCCACTCAAGACGGCCTTGCATCCAAGGTCCTAACTGTTATAAATTCTAAGGCTCACAATTGTCTCGTCTCCAGACTTACCCTTTTTCAACTACCCATGTTTTCTAATTCACACTTAACACACTGCTATCCATACATAACACTTAACATGTATCCATCATAACAACATACACCAGTCTCTTAAGGGCTGAAGATATCTCTGTAACTACTGCCTCACTTTCCCTTTGTCGCCCTAATCATAATCTCGCCGCAGGCGCCTAGCTATGTAAGGTGATGAACCATCCACCGATCCCGGCCGAGTCTCTACATCCAGTACCGTCGGACAAACTTTCACCAAATGGCCCTGTTGGCCGAAGCACACTGCCGCCGAAGCACGACACTCTCATAATGGAGTCTATTACAACGGCCACAACGAGGCAGGGTGACCTCATCCGACTAACACCCTTCTCCGAACAATCAACCCGCAAGAATCGACCCAAGAGTCGAGTCATCCCTATTGTATCCCTCTTATTTGGACATCCTCCCATCACATGGCCCTGACGGCCGCAAGTATAACAATCTCCCAAACTAGCACGACACCCTGAGGATCATCCTCAGCTAGAGATCCATAGAACTCTGGCGAACTGCAACTCAAGAAATCCCGAAGTCTCAGACTATCAGATCTATGGTGAATCACTGGTACTGCTGGAACCACCGGCTCCCGTCCGTCCTCATTCCCAGCCACCAACCTAGCTAGTAACTGGGCCATCTCCTTGAACTCATATCCTCGGCTCGCCGCGAACTGAGGCTCGATATCGTGGCCTCGTGAGCTACCGCTGTCGCTTCTAAACTCGCTGGGCTGGCGGCATCGTAAAACTCGCTGCTCAAGTACTATCTCGTAATGACCGCCTGTGCCTCAGAACCTTCGTGTTCTACTCGTAGCTCCTCTCGCCGCTTGCCCATCTGGGCCTCTGCTTTACGCAGGCATAACGGGTACATAAGAATACGCTGGCGGAGTCCAACTTATAACACGGCTCTAAGGCACGATCTCGAGTGAGAAGAATGGAAATCAATCCTAAATATCTCGTAGCCTCCGATTATAGATGTAGTGCAACACACCGATAATCAAGACTCTACTAGACACGCCTCAGACACTTTCCGAGGATTAATCGCTCGATACCACTTTTGTCACGACCGACCTCGTGGATCGTGCCTTACCTGGGCACCCTAGTGATACAACATCGAGAAAATCAAAAATAAAAACTTAAACATGAAATGATATATAATAAAACAAAGCAACTAAACGGTCACCTTTCCGTATATACATAAAAAGCTTGAATACATATCTTTTACAAACTCGCCACAACAAGATTACAGTTGTTACACCTCATAGTTCCGAGTATGTATATGAGGACGCACGCACGAGAATAATACAAAAATTGGAAATGAAGAAAGATGTGATTTTTCACTAAAAGTTTACGGATTTTGTGAAGAAAAAAGGTTCGTTAATGGGAATTGGATTCCCAGATTTGGTATTTGGACTTTTTAGAATATTTGAGTATTATGAAATTTTATTTCCGAAATTGGTCACGTGGGGCCCACGGGAAAATTTACGATTTTGTGGGGCCCACTTTATTTTCGGATTTTTGGCATTACGGATATTTTCGGAAGATGAAATATTTTGGACGAGTAGGGGGCGACACGTGTCACCCCCGTGTGGCCATGTTGGCCGAATTGGAGAAGGGCAAGTGGACGTTTTTTTAGGTGGACAAGTGGCCCATTTTTGTGGTGGCCACTTGTCCCACTTTTGTGGTGAACACTTGGTTGGCCAACTACCCACACACATGTACCCATCCGCACCACCCACTTGCATTAATATTGACCCTTGATTCTTCTATATATACCCCCTTAGGTTGAAGACAATTTTCATCCCACACTTAAGCTTCCAAGGCAAAATACTCCCCTCCCCTTTGTAGTTGTTTTCGTCCCCCTTCCCCCACTTGAGTAGAAAATACTTTGGGTATTATTGTATAATCCCAAATACCTTGGCCTAGTATCCCTAGTAGTATTCCAAAGTTATTTCAATACTAGGAGCCCGGAAATACTACTTTATTCCAATAGTCGCAAAATGAAACCCTAGAAAATCTTTATAAGCTTGGTTGAAGTGTTAAGAGAAGTTGTTTAGAAACTTCTAAGGGTTGCTTGGAGTGGGTTGGAACGTAAGGAATTGGAGCTAAACGTTGCTCAGGATCGACTTATAAACTTGGATAATTTTGGGCTTATCGAGGTAATGATCTTTGTCCCTATTGTAATCGGATATTACATGTTGTAGTAATGTATAGTTGAGTATACTATATGTAGAATGAATATGGATAAGAATTGAATCAGTATTTACATAGGACCGTATTCTGAGACTTGTAGTATTATTGTGGAGTAGAATTGTACACGTCAGGTTAGACGTAACCCCCGGGATTGTTGGTTTGTACAGGCCTCGTTAGGAGGAGATTTATGTGGTCATGGGGAGGTGCCGAATTTTCCGTAGAATAAGGAATCTTGTATCTAGAATTATTCTACGAAGAGATCTAGAGGTTGATAGACGTTTTGTGGCCTTTTTAGGTTGAAGTACTACGAGTAGCGTATTCTACTTGAAGGGTGGAAAAGGCGAGCAAGGTTAGAGTACGTGGAGCATTTTGCTAATTGTCGATAATCGTCGCGAGGTATGTGAACCTCTTCCTATCTTTTCTAGCATGATTGTTGTGAAATATGTAGTACGGTAGACGTACATGTTCTAAGTGAATTTGGTTGGTTTACTGATTTTAAAAGATAAAGGACTTGACTTATATTTGACTTGATATGATATATGAAGAACTCGAATTGTGTAGAAAGTTGTGAAACCTCATTCGCGAGTAATGCGTATTTGGTCTTTAAAAGGAACTTGATTTCTAAAAGAAAAGAGACTTGAGGAATCGAAGAGTTTTTGGTTTAAAAGAGAGACATGGTTTTGTCTTAAATTGGTTTAAAACATAAAGTGTTATAACAGCTTTATGGGAAGTTAGTTATAACGACTTTATGAAAGCAAAAGAATGGTTTTATCATTGGTTTTAAAATGGTAACTTGATTTAAGTATAGGTTACTTGTTTTGAAAAGAGTAAGTATTTGAGTTTTAAAGAGTATACTTGATGTTGTTTTAAAAGAAAGGCACTTGGTTTAAAAGTATAGAGTACTTGATTTTAAAAGTCTTGTAAAGGTTTTTACGAAAGTAAAGTAATTTGGTTTGAAAAGGAAATGTGTTTTGATACTACGAGTATTAGTATCTTTTACGTAAAAGAGGTCTTTTGAAAGAATGAAAGTAGGTATTATTTTGGGTTTGAAACCCGTATTGTTGACATAAAATGAAAGTACCTTGAGTATTGTGTAACTTGCCTATGTTTGCGTGTGATAGCCTTGTCGTGCTAGAATTGTAGTACTATACCACCGCGTCTCTCGATGGAGGGCCGACTGATTTGTTATGATCTTACTTGGACGCATCGCGTGACGGAGGATTCCACTGCGCGCCTCGTTGATAGCATTATTACACGGACTAGCTCTCCACGAGGTTTTACCGATTCGCCTTGGTATCCGTGGGTTGGCTTTCGTGCCCCCGCCTCGTGGCCGATTCGGCCTGTACTGCAGTAGTTAGCCTTCGACTTGCCTGCTCGGTTTAGTGGCGAAGTCTCGTGATACGCTGGTATCCGTAGTTAGCCCTCAGATTTGCCCCGGCCACGTGACACGGCTTTGGTATCCGTAGTTGGATTTCGACTTGCCCCGTGACGCCTTCGTGGCGGTCTCGTGATACGACCTCGATATCTGTAGTTAGCCCTCAGACTTGCCCCGGCCATCTACGTGACACGCTTTTGGTATCCGTAGTTGGCTTCGATTTGCCCCGTATCAGCTTCGTGGTTTGGTTGTATAGTATTGTTGGTACGACTTTGGTATCTGGTAGTTGGCTTTCGTACTTGCCCCGGTCAGTTGATGATGCGGCTTTGGTATCTGGTAGTTAGCCTTCAGACTTGCCCCAGACGGTTTTATAACACAGTGGGACCCGTGTTCATGTACTTCGGTGTTGTTATATCATGATCGCGGTGAGGAAGGTATTCCACGCATGATAGATGTTGTGGGCGTGAGACCCATTGTTATATTTGAGTGATGACTTTGAGGCGTGAGTCCTCGACTTGACATGATCGCTACATATTATGTAATCGCAGTTGGTTATCATATATGTCTCTGCTTTATATAGACTACTATGATTTCATTTACGATTTTCAGGCCACAAACTTGGTACTGTTGCATCGACCTCCTTCGAGGCTGCGCTCACGCCGCAGGTAGAGGTACACCTGGTTGTTGATCCTCGCCATAGGATCACGTCATTGGGAAGCTCCGTTTCTCCGAGGCTTATTCGTATAGTCCCCGTCAGAAAGCTACATTCGTGGTATGGCGGCCCCGTCCCGTTATAGTTGTTATAAAATTCATAGAGGTCTGTAGCATCGTTGCAAGTGGTTTGTAAAAGGATTTAACTGCTCGTATATATATATGCAGTAAAGGTAACCGCTTTGGTTAGCCTGCTTTATTTTATCTTATTTCATGTTTAAGTTTTTATTTCACGATTTTCTCTCGATGTTGTATCACTAGGGTTCCCGGTAAGGCACTATCGTGCCCGAGATCGGTCGTGACAAAAGTGGTATCGTGAGCGCTTAGTCCTCGGAAAGTGTCTACGCACCGTGTTCAGTAGAGTCTTGATTATCGGTGTCGTGTACCACATCTATAATCGGAGGTCGCAGGATATTTAGGATTGGTTTCCATTCTTCTCACTCGAGATCGTGCCTTAGAGCCGTGTTATAAGTTGGACTCTCCGACGTATTCTTTTCACCCGTTATGCCTCTACGCAAGGCAACGAGCCTGAGGGCAAGGCAACAGAGGAGTCGCGAGTAGAGCATAGGGTTACCGTGGCACATGCCCGTCATTATCCGAGGCGCACAGATTCAGTGGAGTTCGCGACGCCGCTAGCCCTGTGAGAGTTTAGAGCAAAGCGTGAGCTACAGAGACCACGATACTGAGCCTCCGCCACGACTGTGAGCCGAGGATATGAGTTACAAGGAAATGGCCCAAGCATTAGCTAGGCTTGTGGCTAGAAATGAGATGACGAGAGTCTGAGGTTCCCAAGCACGATGAGTTCACCCTAGATCCGATAGTTGAGATTTCGGACTTCGAGTCTGTCCACCCAGTTCTATGGATCTAGAACCGAGGAAGATCATCGAGTTTATTCGATTGCAAATGATCATGAAAGTGATCAAGACCTCGAGGCATTTCTTACACAATTCTTGCCCTCGCATTTATGGCAGAGCTCGCAGATAGATTTATGAGGTTGAGGCGTAACCGCGACGGTTCGGGAATACAAGATAGAGTTTGACTTATTGGCTCTTTATGTCCCCGCGTTAGTGCGCATATACGAGGAGAGAATGTCCTAGTAGAGGGATACAGTGGGATGACTTAGCCTACTGTGTCACGATTGAGGATTCTGGTTCGGAGAGGAAGGTGTTAGCTGAGAGAAGCCACCCCACCCTGTATGGCCGCATGCAGGTGTTATTATGGAGTGTCGTACTACTTAGATAGCTTGTTAGGCATGACGCAGGCCATTTTATGAGAAATTGTCCGACCGCAGTGGCGCGGATGTTACGACTCACCTTTCGGATCGGTGGCTGGTTCATCACCTTCTATAGTTACGCCAAAGCAGAGCAGATTTGATTAGAGCGACAAAGGAAAGTGAGGCAAGAGTTACAGAGATATCTTCACTTTAGAGACTTGTTTAGGTCGCATGGTAGATACGTGGAGTGTTATGTTCGGTTAGCATTGTGTAAGTTGTGATTAGAAAACATGGGTAGTCGAAAAGGGTATGTCCGGGGACGAAAATGGGAAGCCTTAGAATTTATAACAATTGGGACTCGATGCAAGCGCCGCCCCGAGGATGTTACGGTTGGTCCTTGTCAAGTACTTGGTATGCGTGATATATATTGTGGGATAATTCCATGGGTAGTGAGATGGAAGTGGTAGCTTTCATGACGTGAATGGTAATGTTGTTCCGGATCGGGAACGAGTTTAGTACGGTTGGTCTGCCGAGGCCATATCGCGAGTCAACCCGCACCGGACAATAGTGGGTCGGTTGAGGTGGTCCCGCTAGATGATAGGTCACGAGGGTGTTAAGCCCAAGTTAGGTAACCATCGACGAGTTCGTCGATGCGTTCGACCAAGAGTCGCCGATGAGGTCAGCCCATCTTGTCTTTCGCCAGATCGCTTACTCGCGAGGTTATGCGAGATGTTATCGTGAAGGTTGTAAGGTCGCACGGGTTCCTACTTTTATTTTATGGCAGCGGAGCCCGCTTTATGGCTATTTCTTTTCGGAGGTTTTACCAAAGTGGTTAGGAACTCAGTGAGTCTCGATTGCATTCACCCTGCCGACGGACGAACAACACATTTTATCCGCATATTTGAGGATAGGTTACGCCGGTGTTTTGATTTCGTGGGTAGCTGCGAGGATTATTTGCCTCTTGTTGAGTGAGTATTATACTAGCTACCATTTTAGTATTCGGATGGTGCCTTATGAAGCCTTGTATGGACGAAAGTGTAGGTTGTGGCCGATTGGTTCGATGTTGGCAAGGTTCGATAGTTGGTCCCTACTTGATTCGCAGGACGTGGGTAAGGTGAAGCTTAACCGTAAGAGGTTTTTAGCACCAGAGTCAGCGTAAGTCGTGTGGATAATCGGCCGACACTTGGAGTTCAGCCGACGGTGGTCTTCGAAGGTACCACCCTGGCGGTGTGACGAAATTTGGAAAGAAGGAAACTTAGCCCGAGGTACTTTGGGCATTTTCAGATAATAGTAGAATATGCCAGTTGCCTATAAGTTAGCATCGCGTCCGACTTAGAGGCAAGACGTCCAGTATTCCATGTTGCTATGTTTCTAAGAGTAATCGGATATCCCTCCAGAGTGTTCCCGCTAATGATGACCAAGTTAGAGATAGTAACCGAGATTTTGGAAATCAAGCAATGACAGTAAATGTGGTAAGTATATGATAAGAGTTCGAGTGCAATGGCGAGGGTACGACGAGTAAGGGAAGCATGTGTTATGAGAATAGAAGTGATCATTTCGTGTGAAGAAAGTATCCTTTGGACCATAGGTGGAGCTAATGGTATTGTTATACGATTTGAGGTGATTCTTCGTTGGCTTGGATGTGAGTTTTTGCGCAGATGTGGTATTATGGCCACGTGGCATAATTGGTTCCGTAAGTATAGTAGTGGAGACTATACCTGGCACGTGTGTGTTTTGGAGACTTAGAAGGAACATTCGGAAGAATGTTTCTAAGGGGAAGAATGTTACACCCGTAGTTCCGAGTATGTATATGAGGACGTGCACGAGAATACGATACAAAAATTGGAAAGGAAGAAAGACGTGATTTTTCGACGGAAAAGTTTCGGATTTTGTGAAGGAAAAAGGTTCGTTAATGGGAATTGATTCCCGATTTGGTATTTGGACTTTTAGAATATTTGAGTATTATGAAATTTTATTTCCGAATTGGTCACGTGGGCCCACGAAAATTTACGATTTTGTGGGGCCCACTTTATTTTCGGATTTTTGGCATTACGGATATTTTCTAAGATGAAATATTTTGACGAGTAGGGGGCGACACGTGTCACCCCGTGTGGCCATGTTGGCCGAATGGAGAAGCGGCAAGGACGTTTTTAGGTGGACAAGTGGCCCATTTTGTGGTGGCCACTTGTCCCACTTTGTGGTGAACACTTGGTTGGCCAACTACCCACACACATGTACCCATCCTCACCACCCACTTGCATTAATCTTGACCCTTGATTCTTCTATATATACCCCTTA
Source organism: Przewalskia tangutica (assembly GCA_029844215.1). Classification (NCBI taxonomy): domain Eukaryota; kingdom Viridiplantae; phylum Streptophyta; class Magnoliopsida; order Solanales; family Solanaceae; genus Przewalskia; species Przewalskia tangutica. Next base: position 110,322,928 of record CM056721.1, read on the forward strand.
GGTTGAAGACAATTTTCATCCCACACTTAAGCTTCCAAGGCAAAATACTCCTCCCTTTGTAGTTGTTTCGTCCCCTTCCCCCACTTGAGTTGAAAATACTTTGGGTATTATTGTATAATCCCAAATACCTTGGCCTAGTATCCCTAGTAGTATTCCAAAGTTATTTCAATACTAGAGCCCTGAATACTACTTTATTCCAATAGTCGCAAAATGAAACCCTAAAATCTTCATAAGCTTGGTTGAAGTGTTAAGAGAAGTTGTTTAGAAACTTCTAAGGGTTTCTTGGAGCGGGTTGGAACGTAAGGAATTGGAGCTAAACGTTGCTCAGGATCGACTTATAAACTTGAATAATTTTGGGCTTATCGAGGTAATGATCTTTGTCCCCTATTGTAATCGATATTACATGTTGTAGTAATGTATAGTCGAGTATACTATATGTAGAATGAATATGGATAAGAATTGAATCAGATTTACATAGGATCAGATTTACTGATACTTGTAGTATTATTGTGGAGTAGAATTGTACACGTCCAGGTTAGACGCGGTAACCCTCCGGGATTGTTGGTTTGCAGCAGCCTCGTTAGAGAGGAGATTTATGTGGTCATGGGGGAGGTGCCGAATTTTCCGTAGAATAAGGAATCTTGTATCTAGAATTATTCTACGAAGAGATCTTGTTATACCCCGTATTTCCAGAGTATGTACGTGAGGGCGTACGTATAAAATTTGAGCCTTAAAGATTTGGCAAGTTCGAAATTTGGGCACAAGTGCCGAATAGGATCGTTTTTCGACGAAACGTTTTACTAAACTTGCGAAGGGAAAATTCCGGCTATGTCATTTATAATTTTTGCGGATTTTTCCGAGAGACGAAACATTTTGGACCAACGGGAGGGTGACAAGTGTCACCTCACATCGCCGTGACTTTGGGCGGTATTGGACGAAATAGGTGGCATGGTTAGGTAGGATATTTTGTGCAAGTTGTGTGGTAGATGGATAAGGTCCACATGGTTAAAATCTAGCCCTACACTTGCACCACACTTGTCTTCATCTTGGCCATTGGTTGGCCTTTGGTTAGCCTATAAATACTCCCCTTACTTGAAGACTTTCTTCATCCAAAAACTTGAGCAATCTTTCTAAGTCTCAAATACTCCCTCCCTCTTGTTTGCTTTCGTCCAAAGCCCCCTCCCCCTTTGAGAAAGGCCCTTGGCCGAGAGCCTCCCCCTCCCCCCTTTGTGGTGCCCTAGCCGAGGGGTACCCCCCCTAGCCTAGTTGTTTTCGTATAATACCCCTTGTTGTAGTATAGAAATATTCTCCTAGTATTGTTATAATGCCCAATTACCTTGGCCCAAATACCTTGTAGTATTCCCAAGGTTACACTTATACAAAAGCCCAGAAAATACTATTATACTTTCTTTAGCCACTAAACGAAACCCTAAGGAAAATCTTCATTGATAGTTGAAGTATTTAAGTAGAAGTTGGTTAGAACTTCTAAGGGTTGTTTGGAGCGGATCGAGCACTCGAGTAGGAGCTAAGCGTTGCTCGTGAGCGACTTTAAACTCGGATAATTTTGGGCTCATCGAGGTAAATACTATCGTCCTTCTATTGTAATTGGAAATTACATACCGTAGTAGAAATGAATAGAAGATTCATGTAAGAGAATTGAACTAGAAGGATATTCTGTAATAGACTTGAACCGAATCACATCGTAAGAATAAGTAGAAGTTTAACCGCACTTACATAGGATCAGACATAATGAGATCGATAACCTTTATTGGTTGAATGTTTTGCAAGTAGCATGTGCTACTTAGAAGGTGGACAAGGCTAGCCGTTATAGCCGCGAGCGCTTTTTGCTTATAGTCGATAATCGCCGCGAGGTATGTGATTCTTCCTATACTCTTGAGCATGATATTTTAAAGGAAGATATATATAGTACGGCAATGTCTTTTGACTTAAGCTTGAATAATATATAATACGGTGACGACGTGTGCTAATTGAACGTAGTTGTGCGGCAATGTCTTTTGACTTAAGCCCAATAATATATAGTACCAGGCGACGTGTGCTAATTGAACGTGGTTATGCGCAATGTCTTTTAACTTAAGCCCGATAATATATAGTACGCAGACGTCGTGTGCTAATTGAACGTAGTTGTACGGCAATGTCTTTTGACTTAAGCCCGAATAATATATAGTACTAGAGCGACGTGTGCTAATTGAACGTAGTTGTACGGCAATGTCTTTTGACTTAAGCCTGAATAATAAGAAACTTGAAGTATGTCACAAGAGTTAAGAAACCATTTTTGAAAGAAGAGTAACACTTGGTTTTAAAGGTTTTAAAAAGAGTTATACTAGCTTTATGGGGAGTTTGGTATAACGTCTTAAGAGGGGTAAAGAAAATGGTTTACTGATTTTAGAAGTTAAGATACTTGATCTTATAAGATAAGAGACTTAACTTAAATGAATTAATATGAGTTTTGTGTGAAACCTCATTCGTGAGTAATGAGTACGTGGTTTTTAAAAGGAATAATGTTTCCGATGATTTGAAATCGAATGTGTATCGACAAACCACCGCAGCGTTAATAAAGGAAAATGTATTGAATAATGAAGTATTATTAAAACCAAGAGAAACCTCCATCCAGATAAGCTAAGATGAGACAAAATGATATTACATTTTCTAGATCATGGCTGCTTAATAAGATTGATTATGAACAAGAATAACCTACTCGCCTATGGCATATGTTACCCAATTGTTTTAAAAAGAGATTAAGACATTGAACTATGAAACTTTTCTAAAAAAGAGACTTGCGTAATTGAAATTAGGCAAACTGGAACTTTAGGGAAAAGAAGGGCATTGTGTTGTCTTAAAATGGTTTAAAACATAAAGTGTTATAACAAGCTTTATGGGAAGTTGGTTATAACGACTTTATGAAAACAAAAGAAGGGTTTTATCATTGGTTTTAATGTGGTAACTTGACTTTAAAAAGAGAAGTGTTTTGGTCTAAAAAGAAGGCATGGTATTGCCTTAATTGGTTTTAAAAAGGAAAGTATGGAAGTTGTTTTGGTTTACTTAAAAAAATGTGTGAGTCACTCTATTTTATACTACGGGTATCGGGTGACTTTTATAAAAGGAATAGATCTCTTTAAAAGGAATTTAACGCACGTAGTACTTTAGGTTAAAACCGGACTTTGGCATAAAATGAGAGTACTTTGAGTCAGGTATAACTTGCCTATGCTTGTTGTTGTGAAACTTGCCTATGCTTGTTGTTGTGAAACTTGCCTATGCTTGTTGTTGTGAAACTTGCCTATGCTTGTTGTGATAGCCTTTGTTGTGCAAGAATTGTGTTTCTATACTACCGCGTCTCTCGATGGAGGTCGGTGGACTTGTTGAGAACTTACTTGACGCGTCAGGCGACGGAGAAATTCCACGCACGCCTCGCTGATAGTGTTACTCGCTAAACGCTTTGGACATACCGACACGACGCGTAGCGCACGTATGCTTCCATTTTGATTGTCGCCTTGTTGTTTCCTTTTGGACATACCGACACGACGCGAGCGCACGTATGCTTCCATTTGAAATGTTGTCTTATTATTTCCTTGGACATACCGACACGATGCGTAGCGCACGTATGCTTCCATTTGGAATGTTGTCTTAGTGTTTCCTTTGACATATCGACACGATGCGTAGCGCACGGATATGCTCCCATTTGATTCTTGTCTTGTTGCTATCATATCATAGATCACGCCGTGAGAAGGAATTCCACAGCACGAGTGATGATTTGGAGGTGAGTCCCCGACTTGATATGATCGTTTATATGTTGTGTCATCGTAGTTTGGTTATCATACATGTCTCCCGCTTTATATAGATCGCTATGATTTCATTTCTGATTTTACGCCACATACTTGGTACTGTTGATCGACCTCCTTCGGCCGTGTGTTCATGCCGCAGTAAGTACATCTACCGTCGATCCCCGTTTAGGATCTCATTTCAGCGTATTGGGAAGCTCCGCTCCGTCGAGGCTTATCTTTGGTATGTTACCACAGTCCGTAAGTTCTTATGCGTTCAGGGTATGGCGGGCCCCGTCCCGTCATAGTTGTTGTATAAATCTTAAGGTGCGTAGTAATTGTTGTGGGTAGGGTTGTAAGGATTGTAACTGTTCAAATGTTTATTTATATATATGTTGAAAGGCAACCGTTTTGGTTGGCCTGTTTTCTTTCATCTTGATCCATGTCTATTTGCATGTTTAAGTTTTTATTTCTGCTGGTTTTCTCTGATGTTGTATCACTAGGGTGCCTGGTAGGCACGACCACGCCCGGTTCGGTCGTGACAAAAGTGGTATCAAAGCGGTTAGTCCTCGGAAAGTGTCTGCACCGCGTGTTCAGTAGAGTCTTGATTATCGATGTGTTGTGCACCACATCTATAATCAGGAGGCTATAGGACATTTAGGATTGGTTTCCATTCTTCTCATTCTGAGATCGTGCCTTAGAGCTGTGTGATAAGTTGAACCCCTCTGACGTATTCCTTTCCTTTACCAGTTATGCCTCCGCGTAAGGCAACCCAGGCCCAGACGGGCAAGGCAGCCGAGGGAGCTGCTAGTGGGATACAGAGGAGTACGAGGGCGCAGGCCCGGTCAGTACCTGAGATAGTACTTCAGACGGCGAGTTTTGCGACACCGCCAAAGACCAAAGAGAGTTAGAGCCGCAGCAGTGGGCGCCGAGACTACAAGACTGAGCCTCCATCCAACAACCGGAAGCATGAGATGGGGTACAAGGAGATGGCCCGCCATCGCCGTGGTCGTGGCAGATATGAGGATAAGTCGATGCAGCAGCGACCCCAAAGAGCACCGTAGTTCACCCCCGAGCGCATAGCTGAGGCTACGGGATTTTCTGAGATGTAACCCGCCAGAGTTTTATGGGTCGAGGCCTGAGGATGATCCGCAGGAGTTCATCCGACAGTTACAGCGGATCATGAGAGTGATCAAGGCATCGGAGACCGAGTCAGTGGTCCTAGGTTCGCATCGACTGCGTGATACCGCAATGATCGGTTTGATTCGCGAGCCGCCCCGGGAGAGAATGCACTTCCAGCTATTTGGGACGAGTTCTCAAAGGAATTTCTTGCACACTTCTTGCCTCCACAGATGAGGAGGGCTCGAGCCGACAGATTTTTGGTGTTGCGGCAGAACGGGCGTACGGTTCGGGAGTACAATATGGAGTTCGACTCATTGGCCCGGTACGCCCCCACGTTGGTAGCTAGTATGGAGGATCGAGTGCACCGATATGTTACAGGGCTCGATGATTACCTAGCAGAAAGTTGTTCGGGTGTAGCTCTTCAGCCGGGCATGGACATTGCCCGCATGCAGGCTTATGCACTTGGAGGTGAGGAGCGGAGAAATCGACGGAATGACCAAGGTCAGCAGAAGAGGCCGTAAGCAGGTCCTTTGGTGACTTTCGAGGTGGACCGCCAAGAAGAGACTAGTTATGCGCCTCCGCCAAGACTGAGTGGTCCTCCACAATCTTCGTGGCATCGAGTATTCAGGAGCAGGTCAGGGCTCCAAGGGTTCAAATTTTCGGAGAGCGGTGTTAGCCACCAAGCCACCCCTACCTCTGTGGACGTTGTGGTAGACTCCACGTGGGAGTGTCGTGCTAGTCCGGAGTTTGTTTTACATGCGCACAGGCCATTTCGGAGAAACTGTCCACTGTGGGTAGCACCGGTAGATAGCACAGACTACGAGATCGGGCGGGTTCTTCACCTTCCACAGCTAGGCAGGATGTTCATACACCGGCGGGCCACGGTAGAGGTCGCGGTGGAAGCTCCCAGTTTTAGCGGTCCTTTGAACCGCCTATTTTCAGGTATATCCTTAACCCTCTAGAGTTTTGTAGGTATTGATATTAATGATGTGTTTAGTGTTATGTCGGATAGCTTTGTGCTAAAATGTGATTTAGAAACCTGGTTAGTGAAAAAGGGTAAGCCTGGGGGTGAGAAAATGATGAACCTTAGAATATTACAGTTGAGACCTTGGATGTGCGCCGCTTGAGTACCAGATTTTGCAAGTGATCCTTGGCGGAGTGCATTTTATGCCTAGAATGTATTGTGTGATAAGTCCCTGGGTAGTGTGAAATGGAAGTGGTAGCTTTCATGACCTGTAGAGGTAAGATTGTTCCGGATCGGGAAACAAGAGCTTGATGCGTTAAGTGGGTCGGGTTGGGGCCATGTTGCGGGCTAACCCGCGGCCTGTTTTGGGGTTGGGTCAGCTCTGGGTGGTCCCGCCAAGTGGTAGGGTCACGAGGGTGTTAGGCCCAAGTTTAGATGACCATCGTATGAGTTCGTGGATGCGTTCGACCAGAATCGGTTCGTGAAGGCCGAGGAATGGCCTTAAGGGAGATTGAGGCTAGTAAGAGGACCAAGTTTGGAGGTGGTGACTCCAAAGTTTTGGCAACTGAAGCGGTGACTGAAGTGGGGTACGTATACTAGAAGAGTTCAAGTGTTCAAGAAGGGAACGACGAGTAAGGAAGGAAGAGAACGTGTGTTGTTTCGTGGCCAGTTGTGGCGTTGGCAACTTGTTAGAAGAACTTCATCGTTATCCGTCTTGAGAAGGAACATTCGGGACGAATGTTTCTAAGGAGGGGAGAATGTTATACCCCGTATTTCCAGAGTATGTACGTGAGGGCGTACGTATAAAATTTGAGCCTTAAAGATTTGGCAAGTTCGAAATTTGGGCACAAGTGCCGAATAGGATCGTTTTCGACTAAACGCTTTACTAAACTTGCGAAGGGAAAATTCCGCTATGTCATTTATAATTTTTGGATTTTTCCGAGAGACGAACATTTTGGACCAACGGAGGGTGACAAGTGTCACCTCACATCGGCCGTGACTTTGGGCGGTATTGACGAAATAGGTGGCATGGTTAGGTAGGATATTTTGTGCAAGTTGTGGTAGATGGATAAGGTCCACATGGTTAAAATCTAGCCCTACACTTGCACCACACTTGTCTTCATCTTGGCCATTGGTTGGCCTTTGGTTAGCCTATAAATACTCCCTTACTTGAAGACTTTCTTCATCCAAAACTTGAGCAATCTTTCTAAGTCTCAAATACTCCTCCTCTTGTTTTCTTTCGTCCAAAGCCCTCCCCTTTGAGAAAGGCCCTTGGCCGAGAGCCTCCCTCCCCTTTGTGATGCCTGGCCAGGGTACCCCTTGCCTAGTTGTTTTCGTATAATACCCCTTGTTGTGGTATAGAAATACTCTCCTAGTATTGTTATAATGCCCAAATACCTTGTAGTATTCCCAAGGTTACACTTATACAAAAGCCCAGAAAATACTATTATACTTTCTTTAGCCACTAAACGAAACCCTAAGGAAAATCTTCATTGATAGTTGAAGTATTTAAGTAGAAGTTGGTTAGAACTTCTAAGGGTTGTTTGGAGCGGATTGGAGCACTCGGAGTAGAGCTGCGTTGCTCGTGAGCGACTTTAAACTCGGATAATTTTGGGCTCATCGAGGTAAATACTACTGTCCTTCTATTGTAATTGGAAATTACATACTGTCGTAGTAGAAATGAATATAAGATTCATAGAAGAGAATTGAACTAGAAGGATATTACAGAATAGACTTGAACTGAATCACATCAGAAGAATAAGTAGAAGTTTAACTGTACTTACATAGGACTGTATTACAGTAGACTGATAACCTTTATTGGTTGAATGTTTTGCAAGTAGCATGTGCTACTTAGAAGGTGGACAAGGCTAGCCGGGTTATAGCCGCGAGCGCTTTTGCTTATAGTCGATAATCGTCGCGAGGTATGTGATTCTTCCTATACTCTTGAGCATGATATTTTAAAGGAAGATATATATAGTACGGCAATGTCTTTTGACTTAAGCCTGAATAATATATAGTACGGTAGACGTACGTGTGCTAATTGAACGTAGTTGTACGGCAATGTCTTTTGACTTAAGCCTGAATAATATATAGTACGGTAGACGTACGTGTGCTAATTGAACGTAGTTGTACGGCAATGTCTTTTGACTTAAGCCTGAATAATATATAGTACGGTAGACGTACGCGTGCTAATTGAACGTAGTTGTACTGCAATGTCTTTTGACTTAAGCCTGAATAATATATAGTACCAGAGACGCATACGTGCTAATTGAACGTAGTTGCACGGCAATGTCTTTTGAATTAAGCTGAATAATAAGAAACTTGAAGTATGTCACAAGAGTTAAGAAACCATTTTTGAAAGAAGAGTAACACTTGGTTTTAAAGGTTTTAAAAAGAGTTATACTAGCTTTATGGGGAGTTTGGTATAACGTCTTAAGAGGGGTAAAGAAAATGGTTTACTGATTTTAGAAGTTAAGAGACTTGATCTTATAAGATAAGAGACTTAACTTAAATGAATTAATATGAGTTTTGTGTGAAACCTCATTCGTGAGTAATGAGCACGTGGTTTTTAAAAGGAATAATGTTTCTTGATTTGAAATCGAGAATGTGTATCGACAAACCAACTGCAGCGTTAATAAAGGAAAATGTATTGAATAATGAAGTATTATTAAAACCTTAGAAACCTCCATCCGCATAGAAGCTAAGATGAGACAAAATGATATTACATTTTCTAGATCACGGCCGCTAATAAGATTGATTATGAACAAGAATAACCTACTCATATGTCATATGTTACCCAATTGTTTTAAAAGAGATTAAGACATCAACTATGAAACTTTTCTAAAAAGAGACTTGCGTAATTGAAATTAGGCAACCTGGAACTTTAGGGAAAAGAAAGGGCATTGTGTTGTCTTAAAATGGTTTAAAACATAAAGTGTTATAACAAGCTTTATGGGAAGTTGGTTATAACGACTTTATGAAAACAAAAGAAGGGTTTTATCATTGGTTTTAATGTGGTAACTTGACTTTAAAAAGAGAAGTGTTGTGGTCTAAAAAGAAGGCATGGTATTGCCTTAATTGGTTTTAAAAGGAAAGTATGGAAGTTGTTTTGGTTTACTTAAAAATGTGAGTCACTCATTTTATACTACGGTATCGGGTGACTTTTATAAAAGGAATAGATCTCTTTAAAAGGAATTTAACGCGGCGTAGTACTTTAGGTTAAAACCCGACTTTGGCATAAAATGAGAGTACTTTGAGTTGTGTATAACTTGCCTATGCTTGTTGTTGTGAAACTTGCCTATGCTTGTTGTTGTGAAACTTGCCTATGCTTGTTGTTGTGAAACTTGTCTATGCTTGTTATGATAGCCTTTGTTGTGCAAGAATTGTGTTTCTATACTACCGTCTCTCGATGGAGGTCGGTGGACTTGTTGAGAACTTACTTGACGCGCTTCAGTGACGAGAAATTCCACCGCACGTTCGCTTGATAGTGTTACTTCGCTAAACGCTGGACATACCGACACGATGCGTAGCGCATCGTATGCTTCCATTTTGATTGCCGCTTTGTTGTTTCCTTTCGACATACCGACACGATGTAGCGCACGTATGCTTCCATTTGAAATGATGTCTTATTGTTTCCTTTGGACATACCGACACGACGCGTAGCGCACGTATGCTTCCATTTGGAATGTTGTCTTAGTGTTTCCTTTGACATACCGACACGATGCGTAGCGCACGGACATGCTCCCATTTGGATTCTTGTCTTGTTGCTATCATATCATGCATCGCCACGCGGAGGAAGGAATTCCACGCACGAGTGATGATTTGGAGGCGTGAGTCCACGACTTGATATGATTGTTATATGTTGTGGTAATCGTAGTTTGGTTATCATACATGTCTCCCGCTTTATATAGATCGCTATGATTTCATTTACGATTTTACGCTTCACATACTTGGTACTGTTGATCGACTCCTTCGGTCGCTGTTATACCGCATTTGTGGTATGCACGTAAGGACGTACGTAGAGAATTTGAGCCTTAAGTTAGGCAAAGGACCGAATTTTGGGCACAACTGCCGATTGGAGTCGTTTTTGGACGAAAAGTTTACACAGCTTACGTTTGGAAAAATCCCGCTATTTCATTTAGTATTTTTTCGGATTTTTCCGAGCGACGAAATGTTTTGGACCAACGGGAGGGTGACATTTGTCACCTCATTCGGGCGATAAGGTGGCCGGTTGGTCACGGTGGAGGCCTATTGGCTCCTTTGTTTTGGCCTTGTTTTGTGGCTTGTTTGGTGCCATGTTTTGTGCCTTGTTTTGTGGAGTAGGGTTAGGGTGCACTTGGCTTGATCAAGGCCATACACTTGCCTTGCACATGGCTTGATCTTGCCATTGGTTGGCTTTTGGTTTCCTATAAATACCCCAGGGATGAACTTCTTCATCCACTCTTCACTTGTCTAAGCCTTGAAAACTCTCCTCCCCTTTGTGAGCTCTTAGCCGAGCCTTCCTCCCCTTTTCGTGTGGCCTTTGGCCGGGTTCCTCCCCTTTTGTGGCTAGCCATGGGTACCCCTAGCCTAGTTGTTTCGTATAATACCCTCCTTGTGGTATTGAAATACTTCTCCTAGTATTGTTATAATGCCCAAAATACCTTAGCCTTGTACCTTGTAGTATTCCAAAGATACCTCTATACGTAGAGCCCTAAATACTACCTTTTGTCCTTTAGTCTCAAACCAAACCCTAAGGAAATCTTCATGGTTGGTTGAAGTATTTGAGTAGAAGTTGGTTAGAACTTCTAAGGGTTGTTTGGAGCGGATTGAGCGCACTGAGCAGTAGAGCTAAACCTTGCTCAGGATCGACATTATAACTTGGATAATTTTGGGCTTATCGAGGTAATTATCTTGTCCTCTATTGTAATTGAGATTACATGTTGTAGGATTATATAGTTGAAGTATACTATATATAGAATCAACATTATTGTGGCAATGTCTTTTGACTTAAGCTCAAGAATAAAGAATCAATCAGTATTTACATAGGATGTATTGCAAGACTTGTAGTATTATTGTAGAATTGTACACGCCCAGGTTAGGCGTAAACCCCCGGTTGGCTTGGTAGCGGCCTCGATAGAGAGGAGATTTACGTTGTGGGGAGGTGTCGCCAATTTTGTGTAGAAAAATGGGAACTTGGGTTTTGGGGTTAATAGACGTTTGTGACCTTTATAGGTGAAAGCAAGAGAGTAGCGTATTCTACTCGAGGAGTGGAAAGGGCTAGCAAGGTTGTAGTACTTGGAGCATTTTGCTTATTGTCGATAAATCGCCGCGAGGTATGTGAACCTCTTCCTATCTTTTCTAGCATGATTGTTGTGAACTATGTAGTACGGTAGACGCATACGTGCTAAGTGATTTGGTTGGTTTAAAACATAGGGTGTTATAATAGCTTTATGGGAAGTTAGTTATAACGACCTTATGTAAGTGAAAATGGTTTACGGATGTTAGAAGTTAAGAGACTTGATCTTATAAGATAAGAGACTTAACTTATTTGTTTTAATGTGGATGTTTGTGTGAAACCTCATTCGTGAGAAATGAGTACTTGGTTTTAAAGGGATAATGTTTCTTGATTTCGGGAATCGAATGTGTATCGACAGCACTATCAGGCGTTAATAAAGGAAAATGTATTGAATAATGATGTATTAAAACCGGTAGAAACCTCCATCCGCATAGAAGCTAAGATGAGACAAAATGATATTACATTTTCTAGATCATGGCTGCTGTAATAAGATCGTTATAAACAAGAATAAACTACTCATATATATGACATATGTTACTCAATTGTTTTAAAAGAGATTAAGACTATGAGTTATGAAACCTTTCTAAAATAAGTGACTTGAGCATTTGAAAATGAGAAGCTTGAGTAATTGAAACTAGGCAACCGGAACTTAGGAAAAGAATGTTGTTACTTGATTTTGAAAAGGAATGTGGGTTGTTCATTCTAATACTACGGTATCGGGTGACTTTTATAAAAGTAATGGATCTCTTTAAAAGAACTTAATGTATGTAGTACTTTGGGATTAAAACCCGACTTTGGCATAAAATGAAAGTACTTTGAGTTGTGTGAAACTTGCCTATGCTTGTTGGTGTGAAACTTGCCTATGCTTGTTGTTGTGAAACTTGCCTATGCTTGTTGTTGTGAAACTTGCCTATGCTTGTGATGATAGCCTTTGTTGTGCAAGTGTGGTATTTCGTTACCGCGTCTCGATAGAGGGCGGTCGACTTGTTGAGAACTTACTCGGGCGTCTTTGGCGGTGATGGAGAATTCCACGGGTATGTTTCCATTTTGATTCTCGTCTTGTTGTTGATGTCACATGGACATGTCTACACCGACGCAAGATTCCGGCACGCGGCCACGCGGTCGGGTTGATTACCCGATATATTGTTATTGTGGTTACATGGACATGTCTACACCGAGGTAGAATTCCGGGGCACGTGGCTACGCGCAGGTTGATCACCCAAGATATTATTGTTGATGTCACACGGACGTGTCTACACCGAGGTAGAATTCCGGCATGTGCCGTGGGGCATTGGTATTATTGTTGCATCATGGACATGTCTACACCGATGCAGAATTCCGGCATGCGCGCCACGACGCGAACATGATTGATGTTGTGGGCGTGAGACCCATAGTTATATTTGAGTGATGACTTGAGGCGTGAGTCCCCGACGGATATGATCGCTTTATGTTGTGAATCAGAGTTTGGTTATCATACATGTCTCCCGCTTTATATAGACTAGTATGATTTCATTCTGATATTTTTACGATTTCACATACTTGGTACTGTTATCGACCTCCTTCGGCCGCGTTCACGCCGCAGTGAGGTACATCGGCCGTGGATCCCCGCTCTTAGGATCACGATTCAGCGTATTGGGAAGCCCGCTTTTCTTGGAGGCTTATCTTTTGCATATGTGTTCCCGAGTTGTAGGTTCTTGTACATCTGTGGTATGGCGGCCCTGTCCGTCATAGTCGTTGTAAATCTTAAGGTCCGTAGTAGGCGTGGTTGTAAAGGATTAAAGCTGCTCGTGTTTTATGTATACTGAAGGCAACCGCTTTGGTTGGCCTGTTTATTATTATATCTCTTGTTTCATGACTCATGTTTTATTTTCCGCTGGTTTTCTCTGATGTTGTATCACTAGGGTGCCCGGGGTAAGGCACCAGTAACGGGGCCCGGAACTGGTCGTTATAAAAGTGGTATCAGAGCAGTTAATCCTCGGAAAGTGTCTACAGACCGTGTCTAGTAGAGTCTTGATTATCGGTGTGTTGTGCACCACATCTATAATCAGGAGGCTATAGGACATTTAGGATTGGTTTCCATTCTTCTCATTCTGAGATCGTGCCTTAGAGCTGTGTTGTAAGTTGGACCCCTCTGACGTATCTCGTTTTTACCAGTTATGCCTTCGCGCAAGGCAACCAGAGCCCAGGAGGGAAAGGCAGCCGAGGGTGCTGCTAGTGAGATACAGAGGAGTACGAGGCGCAGCCCGACAAGACTGAGGTCAGGCTTGACGGCGGGTTTTGTGGACGCCGCCAGCAAAGAGAGTTTAGAGCCGCAGCGATGGCCGAGACCACAAGACTGAGCCTCCACCCCACACCGGGGGGAGGAGATGGGTTACAAGGAGATGGCCCGATTCTTTGGTCGTGGTCGTGCCGATATGAGGATAGCCGGATGCAGCAGCCCAGCCTGGCCCAGAGCACCAGCCGTTCACCCCGAGCAGATAGTTTGAGGCTACGGGACTTTACGAGTCAGAGCCCGCGAGTTTTATGGGTCGAGGCACGAGGATGATCCGCAGGAGTTCATCCGGCATTCTGATCGGAGAGTGATCAAGGCTTCGAGACCGAGTCGGTGGTCTTAGGTGCGCATCGGCCGCGCGATACCGCAATGCCGATCGTTTGATTCGTGAGTTGTCCCGGAGAGCATGCGCTCAAAGAATATGGGACGAGTTCTCGAGGCATTCCTCACTCACTTCGCCTCCGCAGATGAGGCGAGGGCACGCCGTAATGACGGCGATGCCGAGGCAGAGAGGCGCATACGAGAGTACAACGTGGAGTTTGACTCGTTGGCTCGGTATGTCCCCGCTTTAGTGGCAACCATGGAGGATAGAGTGCACCGCTACGCCACCGGATTAGATGATTACATGTCGAGGCATGTTCGGAGTAGCTCTACCGGCATGGACATTGCCCGCACGCAGCTCATGACCGATGCGAGGCACGAGAGGTCGACGGAATGACCAAGATCGCAGAAGAGGCCGTAACAACAGTGGTCCTTTGGTGACTTTCGAGGCGGACCGCCAAGAAGAAAGATACTAGTTTTGTACCTCCGCCCGGCAGAGTGGTCCTCCACAACCTTCAGAGTATTCGGAGCGGTCGTGGCTCCAGGTTCGTGTTTCAGGGAAGTAAGTGTTGGCGGATGCGTCACCCCTACCTCGGTGGTCGATGGTAGACCGCATTTCGGGAGTGTCGGTGCCAGGAAGCTTGTTATTTTTGCGACAGGCCATTTTGCGAGGAACTGTCCACCAAGGTAGCACGGATGTTACGACTCACCACCGGATCGATGGTCGTTCATCGCCTTCATAGTTATGCCGCAGGCGTGGCCTATGATTAGAGTGGAGCGGTAGCTTCGTATATCCTTAACCCTCTGGAGTTGTGGTATGCTGGTTATAATGGTCTCATTATTATGTGCTATGTACGAATAGCGTTGTGTTAATTGTGAGTTAGAAAACATGCTTAGTTGTGAGGATACGTATGGGGCATGGTAAGTGTGAACCTTAGACTATGTCACGACTGAGACCTTAGGGGTAAGGTCGTCTTGAGTTGAAGATTTATTTTGACCCTTATCAGAGTAGTAGTATACGTGGGATTTATTTGTGTGATAAGTCCGTGGGTAGTGTGAGATGGAAGTGGTAGCTTTCATGATGTGAATTAGTAAGATTGTTCGGATCGGGAACAAGAGTTTGGCGCGTTGGGGTCGGGTTGAGGACCATTTGCGGGTCAACCCAGAACCTTTGGGGTGGGGTCAGTTCTGGGTGGTCCCGCCAGGTGGTAGGGTCACGAGGATGCTAGGCCCAAGTTTGTATGACCATCGTATGAGTTGGTGGATATGTTCGACCAAAAGCGGATCGTGGAGGCCGGGAACGGCCTTAGAGAAGATCGAGGTTAGTAAGATGACCAAGTTTGGAGGTAGTGACTCAAAGAGTTGGAAACAGAAGCGTTGACGGAAGTATGGTACAAATACTAGAAAGAGTTTGAGTGTTCGAGAAGGGTACAACAAGATAGGGGAAAAGTGAACGTGTGTGATCGTTTCTTTTGGGGAAAGGAAGGTGTGACAGGAGTATATTTTAGACCTCAGGTAAGGGGTTTTTGTGATGATTAGAGGTGTTTCCTCATTGACTTGGGTTTAAGTATTGGTGCGTTTGTTATTTTTATGGCCAGGTGTGGCATGATTGTTTTCGTGCGTATAGCAGTGAAGGCTATACTAGCGCATGTTTGTGTTGAGACTTGAGAAGGAACATTCGGACGAATGTTTCGGCGAGGGGAGAATGTTATACCCGCATTTCGTGGTATGTACGTGGGGCGCACGTAGAGAATTTGAGCCTTAAGTTAGGCAAAGGACCGAATTTTGGGCACAAGTGCCGATTGGAGTCGTTTTTCGACGAAACGTTTACACAGCGTAAGTTGGGAAAATTACGGCTATGTCATTTAGTATTTTTTCGGATTTTTCCGAGCAACGAAAATTTTTTGACCAACGGGAGGGTGACATTTGTCACCCTCATTTGGGCGATGTGGGTTGGCCGGTTGGTCACGGGTTGGAGGCCTATTGGCTCCTTGTTTTGGCCTTGTTTTGTGGCTTGTTTGGTGCCATGTTTTGTGCCTTGTTTTGTGGAGTAGGGGTTAGGGTGCACTTGGCTTGATCAAGGCCATACACTTGCCTTGCACATGGCTTGATCTTGGCCATTGGTTGGCTTTTGGTTTCCTATAAATACCCCCCCGTAGGGATGTACTTCTTCATCCACTCGTCCCTTGTCTAAGCCTTGAAAACTCTCCTCCCCCTTTGTGAGCTCTTAGCCGAGAGCCTTCCCCCTCCCCCTTTTCGTGTGGCCTTTGGCCGAGGGGTTCCCCTCCCCCCCGTTGTGGTGCTAGCCGTGGGGTACCCCCCCCCTAGCCTAGTTGTTTTCGTATAATACCCCTCCCGTGTGGTATTGAAATACTTCTCCTAGTATTGTTATAATGCCCAAAATACCTTAGCCTTGTACCTTGTAGTATTCCAAAGATACCTCTATACGTAGAGCCCGGAAATACTACCTTTTGTCCTTTTAGTCTCAAACCGAAACCCTAAGGAAATCTTCATGGTTGGTTGAAGTATTTGAGTAGAAGTTGGTTAGAACTTCTAAGGGTTGTTTGGAGCGGATTGGAGCGCACGAGTAGAGCTAAACCTTGCTCAGATCGACATTATAACTTGGATAATTTTGGGCTTATCGAGGTAATTATCTTGTCCTCTATTGTAATTGAGATTACATGTTGTAGGATTATATAGTTGAAGTATACTATATATAGAATCGAACATTATTGTGGCAATGTCTTTTGACTTAAGCTGAAGAATAAAGAATCGAATCAGATTTACATAGGATCAGCAGTAGACTTGTGTAGTATTCTTGTGTAGAATTGTACACGCCAGTTAGACGTAAACCCACTGGTTGGCTTGGTAGCCTCGATAGAGAGGAGAGATTTACGTTGTGGGGTGAGGTGCCGAATTTTCAGAGAAAAATGGGAACTTGTGTTTTGGGGTTAATAGACGTTTGTGACCTTTATAGGTGAAAGTGCTAAGAGTAGCGTATTCTACTCGAGTGGAAAGGGCTAGTGCGTTGTAGTACTTGAGCATTTTGCTTATTGTCGATAAATCGCCGCGAGGTATGTGAACCTCTTCCTATCTTTTCTAGCATGATTGTTGTGAACTATGTAGTACGGTAGACGCATACGTGCTAAGTGATTTGGTTGGTTTAAAACATAGGTGTTATAATAGCTTTATGGGAAGTTAGTTATAACGACCTTATGTAAGTGAAAATGGTTTCTTGATGTTAGAAGTTAAGAGACTTGATCTTATAAGATAAGAGACTTAACTTATTTGTTTTAATGTGGATGTTTGTGTGAAACCTCATTCGTGAGTAATGAGTACTTGGTTTTAAAGGGATAATGTTTTACCGATTTCGAATCGTAATGTGTATCGGCAGCACCATTGCGTTAATAAAGGAAAATGTATTGAATAATGATGTATTAAAACCAGAGAAACCTCCATCCGCAGAAGCTAAGATGAGACAAAATGATATTACATTTTCTAGATCATGGTCTGTAATAAGATCGTTATAAACAAGAATAAACTACTCATATATATGACATATGTTACTCAATTGTTTTAAAAGAGATTAAGACTAGGAGTTATGAACCCATTCTAACATCAGTGACTTGAGCATTTGAAAATGAGAAGCTTGAGTAATTGAAACTAGGCAACCTGGAACTTAGGAAAAGAATGTTGTTACTTGATTTTGAAAAGGAATGTGGGTTGGTCATTCTAATACTACGTATCGGGTGACTTTTATAAAAGTAATGGATCTCTTTAAAAGAACTTAATGTATGTAGTACTTTGGGATTAAAACCCGGACTTTGGCATAAAATGAAAGTACTTTGAGTTGTGTGAAACTTGCCTATGCTTGTTGGTGTGAAACTTGCCTATGCTTGTTGTTGTGAAACTTGCCTATGCTTGTTGTTGTGAAACTTGCCTATGCTTGTGATGATAGCCTTTGTTGTGCAAGTGTGGTATTTACGTTACCGCGTCTCTCGATAGAGGCGGTCGACTTGTTGAGAACTTACTTGGGCGTCGGGCGGTGATGGAGAATTCCACGTATGTTTCCATTTTGATTCTTGTCTTGTTGTTGATGTCACATGGACATGTCTACACCGATGCAAGATTCCGGGCACGCGGCCACGCGGTCGGGTTGATTACCCGATATATTGTTATTGTGGTTACATGGACATGTCTACACCGAGGTAGAATTCCGGCATGTGGCCACGCGCGGGTTGATCACCCAAGATATTATTGTTGATGTCACATGGGCGTGTCTACACCGAGGTAGAATTCCGGCACGTGGCCGTGGGCATTGGTATTATTGTTGCATCATGGACATGTCTACACCGGCGCAATTCCGGCACGCGCCGATGCGAACATGATTGATGTTGTGGGCGTGAGACCCATAGTTATATTTGAGTGATGACTTGAGGCGTGAGTCACGACCGGATATGATCGCTTATGTTGGAATCGTAGTTTGGTTATCATACATGTCTCTGCTTTATATAGACTAGTATGATTTCATTCTGATTTTTACGATTTCACATACTTGGTACTTGCATCGACCTCCTTCGGGGCTGCGTCATGCCGCAGTAGAGGTACATCGGTCGTGGATCCCCGCTCTTAGGATCACGAACAGTATTGGGAAGCTCCGTTTCTTGGAGGCTTATCTTTTAGTATGTGTTCCCGAGTTGTAGGTTCTTGTACATTCGTGGGTATGGCGGGCCTGTCCCATCATAGTTGTTGTAAATCTTGAGGTGCGTAGTACGCAAGTTGTGGCGGGGTTGTAAAGGATTAAACTGCTCGAGTTTTATGTATATCTGAAGGCAACCGTTTTGGTTGGCTTGTTTATAATTATATCTCTTGTTTCATGACTCATGTTTTATTTTCCGCCGTTTTCTCCGATGTTGTATCACTAGGGTGCGGGGTAAGGCACGAACGGGCCCGAACGGTCGTACACCGCTGCGTTCATGCCGCAGTAAGTACATCGGCCGTCGATCCCCGTTAGGATCTCATTTCAGCAGACGGGAAGCTCCGTTCCGTCGAGGCTTATCTTTGGTATGTTACCACGAGTCCGTAAGTTCTCAGACGTTCAGTGTATGGCGGGGCCTGTCCCGTCATAGTTGTTGTATAAATCTTAGAGGTGCAGAGATCACTGGTAGGGTTGTAAGTGTCACGACCCGAACTCGGCCGTGGATCGTGCCTTACCCTGCACCCTAGTGATACAACATCGAGAAAATCAGCGGAAATAAAACATGAACATGAAATAAGAGACAAGATAAATAAACAAAGCAACCAAAATAGTTGCCTTCATCATATATACATAAATACCGAACGATTATCCTTTACAAACCCCGCCACAACAAAGCATGCACTTAAGATTTATACAACAACTATGACGACAGGGCCCCGCCATACCTGAATGTACAAGGACCTCTGCACTGTGGTAACATACCAAAGATAAGCCTCCAAGGAACGAGCTTCCCAAGACGCTAAATGAGATCCTAAACGCGGATCGACAATGATGTACTTTCTACCGCGCAGATTTAACGCACTTCGGCGAGGTCAAGATAACAGTACCAAGTATGTGAAATCAGAAATATCAGAAATGAAATCTTACTAGCCTATAAAAGCAGGAGACATGTATGATAACCAAACTACGACGCACACATGCGATTATATCAATTCGTGGTCTCACGCCACAACATCAATCCCGCCCGCGAGTACCTTCTCATCACGCGATGCATGATATGATAACAACAAGACAACAATCCAAATGGGAGCATACCCGCGCTACGATCGCGGTCGATATGTCCAAAGGGAACAAATAAGACAACATTCCAAATGGAAGCATACCCGCAGCGCTACGATCGTGTCGATGAGTCCAGGAAACAATAAGACAACATTTCAAATGGAAGCATACCCGTGCGCTACGCATCGTGTCAGTAGGTCCAAAGGGAAATAATAAGACATCATTCCAAATAGAAGCATACCCGTGCGCTACGATCGCGGTGATGTCCAAAGGGAAACAATAAGACAACAAGGCGGTAATCAAAGTGAAGCATACCCGCGCGCTACGATCGTGTCGAGATGTCCAAAGCGATTAACAAAAGTAACACTATCAGCGAACGCACTGCGGAATTTATCCGTCACCGCTTGGCCACGCCCAAGTAAGTTCTCAACAAGTCAATCGACCTCCATCGAGACGCGTAGTATAGAAACATAATTCTTGCACAACAAAGGCTATCACAACAAGCATAGGCAAGTTTCACAACAACAAGCATAGGCAAGTTTCACAACAACTCGAAGTACTTTCATTTTATGCCCAAGTTCGGGTTTTAACCTTAAAGTACTACGTACGTTAAATTCCTTTTAAAGAGATCTAATCCTTTTATAAAAGTCACCCGATACCCGTAGTATAAAAATAGAGTGACTTATATCTTTTAAGTAAACCAAAACAACTTCCATACTTTCCTTTTTAAAACCAAATTACCACATTAAAACCAATGATAAAACCTTTCTTTTGTTTTCATAAGGTCGTTATAACAAACTTCCCATAAAGCTGTTATAAAACCTTATGTTTTAAACCATTTTAATACAACACAATGCCTTTCTTTTACCTAAAGTTTCAGTTTGCCTAATTTCAATTACACAAGTCTCTTTTTGAAAAGTTTCATAGTTCAATGTCTTAATCTCTTTTAAAACAATTGAGTAACATATGCCATAAGTAGTAGGTTATTCTTGTTCATAATCAATCTTATTAGCAGCCATGATCTAGAAAATGTAATATCATTTTGTCTCATCTTAGCTTCTATGCAGATGGAGGTTTCTACTGGTTTTAATAATACTTAATTATCCAATACATTTTCCTTTATTAACGCTGCAGTGGTTTGTCGATACACATTACGATTTCAAATCAAGAAACATTATTCCTTCCAAAAACCAAGTACTCATTACTCACGAATGAAGTTTCACACAAACATCCATATTAAGTCAAGTCTCTTATCTTTTAAGAATAAGTCTCTTAACCTCTAAACCATTAAACCATTCTTTTTGTCTCTCTTAAGACGTTGCACCTAACTTCTCATAAAGCTGGTATAACTCTTATGTTTTCAAACCAAGTATACACTTCTTCCAAAAAGGTTTCTTAATCTTTTAGAATACTTCGAGGTTCTTTATTATCACACATCAAGTCGGTTATAAGTCAAATCAGTTATCTTTTTTAAAAAGAAACCACAAAGCATTTCTCATTTACATAGAGCTGTTATAACACTTTATGTTTAAAAGCAATCAAATACATTTAACACATGTACGTCTACCGTACTACATAGTTATATACATATCATGCTAGAACAAATAAGAAGAGGTTCACATACCTCGCGACGATTACCGACTAAAAGCAAAGCGCTCCAAGTACCTCAAACCGTCGGCTACACCTTAAGCCAAGCAGACCACGCCACACGTAGTATTTCAACCTATAGAGGCCACAAGGCGCCTATTAATATCTTTAGATCCCGACGTAGAATATTCTACAGAAAATTCGGCAGCACCTCCCCCCCCCGCAACAGCGTAAATCTCCTCCTCTATCGAGGTCGGCTACCAAGCCAACCAGGGGGGGGTTAACACGTCTAACCGGGCGCGTACAATTCTACTATACAGTAATGCTACACAAGTCTCATCTGAATACACCCTATGTAATTACAGTCAGATTCTCTTCTTTAAATTCAGGCTTAAGTCGCAAGACATTGTCGTAAGTATTATTCAGGCTTAAGTCAAAAGACATTGCCGCACAATTATAATGTTCAGTTCTATATATAGTATACTTCAACTATATATTCCTACAACATGTAATTTCCAATTACAATAGAAGGTCAAGAGTGTTTACCTCGATAAGCCCAAAATTATCCGAGTTTATATGTCGATCCTGAGCAAGGTTTAGCTCCTACTCCGTGCGCTCCAATCCGATCCAAGAAACCCTTAGAAGTTCTACGCAACTTCTACTTATAACTTCAACTAACAATGAAGATTTCCTTAGGGTTTCGTTTAGTGGCTAAAGGAAGTATAATAGTATTTTCTGGGCTTTTGTAAGTGTAACCTTGGGAATACTACAAGGTATTTGGGCATTATAACACTACTAGGAGAGTATTTCTATACCACAAAAGGGGGGTATTTATACGAGACAACAAGGCTAGGGGGGGTACCCCTCGGCTAGGGCACCACAAAGGGGGAGGGGGGAGGCCCTCGGCCAAGACTCTCAAAGGAGGGGGGGAGAGTTGGACGAACTCAACACTAAAGGGGGAGGGATTTTTAACACTTAGAAAAAGATTTTTGGATGAAGAAAGTTCATCACTTAGAGGGGTATTTATAGGTCAAGCAAAGGCCAACCAATGGCCAAGATCAAGCCAAGTGTTAGGCAAGTGTAGGGCTAGGATCAAGCCATGTGCACCTTATCCATCTACCACACCAACTTGCACAAATATCCTACCTAACCCAAAGCCACCCTTTTCGTCCCATTTTGCCGCCCCTTCCTTCCAATTAGAGGGTGACAAGTGTCGCCCTCTCGTTGGTCCAAAATGTTTCATCTCTCGAAAAAATCCGTAAAAATAATTAATGACATAGCCGGAATTTTCCCTACGAAAGCTGTGGAAACGTTTCGGAAACGACTTTTTCGCACTTGTGTACAAATTTCGAAACTAGCTAACTTTAAGGCTCAAATTATAATACGCACGCGCCACGCATATACTGCGGAAATACGGTATAACATTCTCCCCTCCTTAGAAACATTCGTCCCGAATGTTCCTTCTCAAGACGGATAACGATAAAGTTCCTCTTAACTTTAAACAAATTTCCAATGCCACACATGGCAACAAAGTAACACACGTTCTCTCCCTTCCTTACTCGTCGTGCCCTTCCCGAATACTTGAACTCTTCTCATATACGTACCACACTTCAGTCATCGCTTTAGTTCCAAAACTTTGGAGTCACTACCTCTATCTTGGTCATCCTACTAACCGCAATCTCCCTTAAGACCATTCCCGGCCTTCACGATCCGCTCGTCGAACATAACCACGAACTTCGCATTTACGGTCATCTAAACTTGGGCCTAGCACCCTCGTGACCCTACCACCTGGCGGGACCACCCAGAGCTGACCCCATCTCGAAACAGGCCGCGGGTTGGCCCTCAACATGGCCCGAACCCGACCCACTTAACGCATCAAGCTCTTGTTCCCCGATCCGGAACAATCTTACCTATACAGGTCATGAAAGCTACCACTTCCATTTACCCTACCCAAGGAAATTTCCCACAATTTCCCCACGTATACTTATACATTCAGACAAAGGTTACCCGCAAGATCTTGTACTCAAGACGGCCTTACATCTAAGGTCTCAACTGTAATATATAAAGGTTCATCATTTTCTCACCCTCAAGCTTACCCTTCTCACAACCAGGTTCTACATCACATTTTAGCACAAAGCTATCTGAACATAACACTAAACACATCATCACATCATCAATACATACAAAACTCTAGAGGGTTAAGGATATACCTGAAAATAGGCGGTTCAAAGGACCGCTAAAACTGGGAACTTCCACCGCGACCTCTACCGTGGCCCGCCGGTGTATGAACATCCTGCCTAGCTGTGGAAGGTGAAGAACCCGCAACTGATCCCGTAGTCTGTGCTATCCTACCAGCGCTACCCCTGGTCGGACAGTTTCTCCCAAAATGGCCCTGCTGGCCGCATGTAAAACAAACTCCCGGACTAGCACGACACTCCCACGCGAGTCTACCACGGTTATAACGAGGTAGGGTGGCTTCACCGTTAACACCCCGCTCTCCCGAAAATTGAACCTTGAGCCCCGACCGCCTCGCGAAAACTCGACGCTCAAGATTGTAGAGACCACTCAGATCGGGCGAGGCGCATAACTAGTTCGCACCGAGGCGGTGCGCCTCGAAAATCACCAAAGGACCTCGCAGCTCGCCCTTTTTCGCGACTTTGGTCATTCCGTCAATTTCTCCGCTCACCCCTAGTGCATAAGCTGCGTGCGGCAATGTCCATGCCCTACCAAGAGCTACACCAACAACTCTGTTAGGTAATCATCGAGCCTCAGAACATATCGGTGCACTCGATCCTCCATACTAGCTACTAATGCGGGACGCATCGCCAATGAGTCGAACTCACATTGTACTCTCGAACCGCACGCCTGCTCGCCGCAACACCAAAAATCTGTTACCGAGCCCTCCTCATCTGCGAGGTAAGAAGTGTGCAAGAAAGGCCTCGAGAACTCGTCCCATAAAGCCGGAAGTGCATGCTCTCCCGACAGCTCCCACGAATCAAACGATCCGATCGGTATCACGCGGCCGATGCGAACCTAGGACCACCGACTCGGTCTCCGATGCCTTGATCACTCATGATCCGGTCAGAATCGCCGGATGAACTCCTGCAGATCATCCTCGGCCTCGACCCATAAAACTCGGAGGTTACACTGTAAAATCCCGTAGTCTCAAATGCAGTGGGGTTGAACTACGGTGCTCTGGATCGAACCGCCGGCCCATTTTATCTCAAGTTCAGCCACAACCTCGCCATTAATCGGGCCATCTCTTGTAACCTATCTCATCTCGCCTACTGTAGGATCGAGGCTCGTGTATTGTGGTCTCGTAGATCGCCACGCTTCTACTCGTATCTTCCTCTCACGCTTGCCCTTCGCCCGGGTTGCTTGCGGAGGCATAATCGTAAAGGAAAGGAATACGTCAGAGCGGTTCAACTCATCACACACCTCTAAGGCACGATCTCAGAATGAGAAGAATGGAAACCAATCCTAAATGTCCTATAGCCTCCTGATTATAGATGGGGTGCACGACACACCGATAATCAAGACTCTACTAGACACGATGCAGACACTTTCCGAGGATTAAGCGCTCGATACCACTTTTGTCACGACTCAACCCGCCCGTGGTAGTGTCTTACCCGCACCCTAGTGATACAACATCGAGAAAATCAGCGAAATAAAACATGAACATGAAATAAGAGACAAGATAAATAAACAGCCAACCAAAACAGTTGCCTTCATCATATATACATAAATACGACGATTATCCTTTTACAAACCCCGCCCACAACAAAGGCTGCACTCTAAGATTTATACAACAACTATGGCGACGGGGCCCCGCCATACCTCGAATGTACAAGGACCTACTGACTCAGGGTAACATACCAAAGATAAGCCTCAAGGAACGGAGCTTCCAAGACGCTGAAATGAGATCCTAAACGCGGGATCGGCAAATGATGTACTTACTCATGCAGATGAACGCAGCCAAGGAGGTCGATAACAGTACCAAGTATGTGAAATCAGAAATATCAGAAATGAAATCTTACTAACCTATAAAAGCGGGAGACATGTATGATAACCAAACTACGACGCACACATACGCTTATATCAATTCGTGGTCTCACGCCACAACATCAATCCCGCGTGGAGTACCTTCCTCATCGCGGCCTCATGATATGATAACAACAAGACAACAATCCAAATGGAGCATACCCGCGCGCTACGCATCGTGTCGGTATGTCCAAAGGGAACAAATAAGACAACATTCCAAATGGAAGCATACCCGCGCGCTACGATCGTGTCGATGAGTCCAAAGGGAAATAATAAGACATCATTCCAAATGGAAGCATACCCGCGCGCCACGATCGTGTCGAGAGTCGAGGAAATAATAAGACAGATTCCAAATGGAAGCATACCCGTGCGCCACGATCGTCGTGATGTCCAAAGGGAAACAATAAGACAACAAGGCGGTAATCAAAGTGGAAGCATACCCGTGCGCTACGATTGTGTCGATGTCCAAAGCGATTAACAAAAGTAACACTATCAGCGAACGCACTGCGGAATTTATCCGTCACCGCCGGCCACGCCCAAGTAAGTTCTCAACAAGTCAACCGAATTCTCCATCGAGAGACGCGAGTATAGAAACATAATTCTTGCACAACAAAGGCTATCACAACAAGCATAGGCAAGTTTCACAACAACAAGCATAGGCAAGTTTCACAACAACTCGAAGTACTTTCATTTTATGCCCAAGTTCGGGTTTTAACCTTAAAGTACTACGTACGTTAAATTCCTTTTAAAGAGATCTAATCCTTTTATAAAAGTCACCCGATACCCGTAGTATAAAAATAGAGTGACTTATATCTTTTAAGTAAACCAAATCAAGTTCCATTCTTTCCTTTTAAAACCAAATTACCACATTAAAACCAATGATAAAACCTTTCTTTTGTTTTCATAAGGTCGTTATAACCAACTTCCCATAAAGCTGTTATAACACCTTATGTTTTAAACCATTTTAAGACAACACAATGCCTTTCTTTTCCCTAAAGTTTCAGTTTGCCTAATTTCAATTACACAAGTCTCTTTTTTGAAAAGTTTCATAGTTCAATGTCTTAATCTCTTTTAAAACAATTGAGTAACATATGCCATAAAGTAGTAGTTATTCTTGTTCATAATCAATCTTATTAGCGACATGATCTAGAAAATGTAATATCATTTTGTCTCATCTTAGCTTCTATGCAGATGGAGGTTTCTACTGGTTTTAATAATACTTAATTATCGAATACATTTTCCTTTATTAACGCCGCATGGTTTGTCGATACACATTCGATTTCGAAATCAAGAAACATTATTCCTTCCAAAAACCAAGTACTCATTACTCACGAATGAGGTTTCACACAAACATCCATATTAAGTCAAGTCTCTTATCTTTTAAGAATAAGTCTCTTAACCTCTAAACCATTAAACCATTCTTTTTGTCTCTCTTAAGACGTTGCACCTAACTTCTCATAAAGTCGTATAACTCTTATGTTTTCAAACCAAGTATACACTTCTTCCAAAAAGGTTTCTTAATCTTTTAGAATACTTCGAGGTTCTTTATTATCACACATCAAGTCGGTTATAAGTCAAATCAGTTATCTTTTTTAAAAAGAAACCACAAAGCATTTCTCATTTACATAGAATGTTATAACACTTTATGTTTAAAAGCAATCAAATACATTTAACACACGTACGCTCACCGCACTACATAGTTATACAAATATCATGCTAGAACGGATAAGAAGAGGTTCACATACCTCGCGACGACATCACTAAAAGCAAAGCGCCCAAGTACCTCAAACCGTCGGCTACACCTTAAGCTGCTGCACCACGCCACACGTAGTATTTCAACCTATAGAGGCCACAAGGTGCCTATTAATATCTTTAGATCCCGACGTAGAATATTCTACGTAAAATTCGCAAAGACTCTCCCCACAATAAACAGAAATCTCCTCCTATATCGAGGCCGCTACCAAGCCAACCGGGGTTAACACGCCTAACCGGGCGCTGCATAATTCTACTATACAAGAATGCTACAAGTCTCATGTAATACTGATCTATGTAATTACGATTCGATTCTCTTCTTTAAATTCAGGCTTAAGTCGCAAGACATTGCCGTAAGTATTATTCAGGCTTAAGTCAAAAGACATTGCCGCACAATTATAATGTTCAGTTCTATATATAGTATACTTCAACTATATATTCCTACAACATGTAATTTCCAATTACAATAGAAGGTCAAGAGTGTTTACCTCGATAAGCCCAAAATTATCCGAGTTTATATGTCGATCCTGAGCAAGGTTTAGCTCCTACTCCGTGCGCTCCAATCCGATCCAAGAAACCCTTAGAAGTTCTACGCAACTTCTACTTATAACTTCAACTAACAATGAAGATTTCCTTAGGGTTTCGTTTAGTGGCTAAAGGAAGTATAATAGTATTTTCTGGGCTTTTGTAAGTGTAACCTTGGGAATACTACAAGGTATTTGGGCCAAGGTATTTGGGCATTATAACACTACTAGGAGAGTATTTCTATACCACAAAAGGGGGTATTTATACGAGACAACAAGGTTAGTGGGTACCTCGGCTAGGGCACCACAAAGGGGGAGGGGGGAGGCCCTCGGCCAAGACTCTCAAAGGAGGGGGGGGGGAGAGTTGGACGAACTCAACACTAAAGGGGGAGGGATTTTTAACACTTAGAAAAAGATTTTTGGATGAAGAAAGTTCATCACTTAGAGGGGTATTTATAGGTCAAGCAAAGGCCAACCAATGGCCAAGATCAAGCCAAGTGTTAGGCAAGTGTAGGGCTAGGATCAAGCCATGTGCACCTTATCCATCTACCACACCAACTTGCACAAATATCCTACCTAACCCAAAGCCACCCTTTTCGTCCCATTTTGCCGCCCCTTCCTTCCAATTAGAGGGTGACAAGTGTCGCCCTCTCGTTGGTCCAAAATGTTTCTTCTCTCTAAAATATACGTAAAAATAATTAATGACATAGCCGGAATTTTCCCTACGAAAGCTGTGGAAACGTTTCGTCGGAAAACGACTCTTTTCGGCACTTGTGTACAAATTTCGAAACTAGCTAACTTTAAGGCTCAAATTATAATACGTACGCGCTCACGTACATACTCTGGAAATACGGGGTATAACAGTAAGGATTGTAACTGTTCAAATGTTTATTTATATATATGTTGAAAGGCAACCGTTTTGGTTGGCCTGTTTTCTTTCATCTTGATCCATGTCTATTTGCATGTTTAAGTTTTTATTTCCGCTGGTTTTCTCTGATGTTGTATCACTAGGGTGCCCATGGTAAGGCACCAGTCACGGGCCCGGGTTCGGGTCGTGACAGATCTAGAGGTTGATAGACGTTTTGTGGCCTTTTTAGGTTGAAGTACTACGAGTAGCGTATTCTACTTGAAGGGTGGAAAAGGCGAGCAAGGTTAGAGTACGTGGAGCGTTTTGCTAATTGTCGATAATCGTCGCGAGGTATGTGAACCTCTTCCTATCTTTTCTAGCATGATTGTTGTGAAATATGTAGTACGGTAGACGTACATGTTCTAAGTGAATTTGGTTGGTTTACTGATTTTAAAAGATAAAGGACTTGACTTATATTTGACTTGATATGATATATGAAGAACTCGAATTGTGTAGAAAGTTGTGAAACCTCATTCGCGAGTAATGCGTATTTGGTCTTTAAAAGGAACTTGATTTCTAAAAGAAAAGAGACTTGAGGAATCAAAGAGTTTTGGTTTAAAAGAAAGACATGGTTTTGTCTTAAATTGTTTAAAACATAAAGTGTTATAACAACTTTATGGGAAGTTAGTTATAACGACTTTATGAAAGCAAAAGAATGGTTTTATCATTGGTTTTAAAATGGTAACTTGATTTAAGTATAGGTTACTTGTTTTGAAAAGAGTAAGTATTTGAGTTTTAAAGAGTATACTTGATGTTGTTTTAAAAGAAAGGCACTTGGTTTAAAAGTATAGAGTACTGATTTTAAAAGTCTTGTAAAGGTTTTTGAAAGTAAAGTAATTTGGTTTGAAAAGGAAATGTGTTTTTGATACTACGAGTATTAGTATCTTTACGTAAAAGAGGTCTTTTGAAAGAATGAAAGTAGGTATTATTTTTGGGTTTGAAACCCGTAATGTTGACATAAAATGAAAGTACCTTGAGTTGTGTGTAACTTGCCTATGTTTGCGTGTGATAGCCTTGTCGTGCTAGTATTGTATTTCTATACCACCGCGTCTCTCGATGGAGGGCCGACTGATTTGTTATGATCTTACTTGGGCGTCGGCGTGTGACGAGGATTCCGCAGTGCGCTCCTGTTGATAGCGTTATTACATGGACTAGCTCTCCATGAGGTTTTACTGATTCGGCCTTGGTATCTGGTGGTTGGCTTTCGTACTTGCCCCGTTTCTTATTTTATCTTATTTCATGTTTAAGTTTTTATTTCCGCTGATTTTCTGTGATGTTGTATCACTAGGGTGCCCGGAGTAAGGCACCAGTCGCGGGCCCGAGATCGGGTCGTGACATACAGACCTCTAAGAATTTTATGACAACAACTATGACGGGACAGGGCCCCGCCATACCCCTGAATGTACAAGTACCTATAATGACAGGGGACTATACCAAAAGATAAGCCTCCGGAGAAACGGAGCTTCCCAAACGCTGAACTGCGATCCTATGAACGAGGATCAACAACTGGTGTACCTCTACCTGCGGCATGAACGCACCAAGGAGGTCAAGACAACAGTACCAAGTATGTGCGAAAATATCGTAAATAAAATCATAACAGTCTATATAAAAACATGAGACATGTATGATAACCAAACTACAGTCCACAATATATAAGCAGTCATGTCAAGTCAGGGACTCACGCCCTCAAAGTCGTCACTCAAATATAACTATGGGTCTCACGCCCACAACATCAATCATGCCCGTGGAATACCTTCCTCACTGCCGGCAGTCTATGATATAATAACACCAAGAAGTACACATGAACACCAGGTCCCACTGTGGTCATAAAAACCGTGACGGCAAATGCGAAGGCATAGCTACCAGATCCAACCTGCATCATCAACTGACCGGGGCAAGTACGAAAGCCAGCTACCAGAACCTATCATACCAACAATACTAAACAACCATATCACGAAGCTGACACGTGGCAAGTGCGATAGCCTCTACCAGATCCTCCCAGCGCCACGTAGCTGACGGGGGCAAGTAACCAGGCTAACCACCAGATCACAACCGTAAGTCACGGCCGTCCAAACACCGACTCGCGAAGGCGACCGTGGCAAGTGCGATAGCCTCTACCAGATCCTCCCTGCGCCACGTAGCTAACGGGGGAAAGTAACCAGGCTAACCACCAGATCACAACCGTAAGTCACGATACTTCGCCGCGAAGCTGACACGTGGCAAGTGCGATAACCTCTACCAGATCCACCTGCGTCACGTAGCTGACGGGGGCAAGTAACCAGCATAACCACGATCACAACCGTAAGTCACGAGACTTCGCCACAAAGCGAGCGGGCAAGTACGAAGGCTAACTACCAGAACCAAAGCCGAATCAGCCACGACCGGGGCAAGTACGAGAGCCAACTACCAGATACCAAGGCCGAATCAGTAAAACCTCATGGAGAGCTAGTCCATGGAACAACAATCCTAATGGAACCATACCCGTGGGCCACCCAACGTGTCAGTAGGTCCAAGGATTTAACAAGATAATCGGCCCTCCATCGAGAGACTCGGTAGCATAGAATCAAAACACTTGCACAGCAAAGGCTAGCACAACAAGCATAGGCAAGTTCAACGTACTCATAGACTTTTATTTTATTACAACAAATTCGGATTTTAACCCCAAGGTACTACGCATTTTAACACTTTAAAAGATCCATTTCTTTCACAAAAAGTCATACGATACCCGTAGTATCAAAATAGAGTAACTATCTTTTTTAAGTAAACCAAAACAATTTCCATACTTTCTTTTTAAACCAAATCACTTCTCCCTTTAAAGTCAAGTTACCATTTTAAATTCAATAATAAAACCATCCTTTTGTTTTCATAAAGTTGTTATAACTAACTTCCCATAAAGCTATTATAACACTTTATGTTTTAAACCAATTTAAGACAAAACCATGCCTTTCTTTTAGAAAACAAGTTACTTACTTTGGAATTTAAGAAAAATCAATACTTATTATTAATGATCTTATTTAAGCAACCATGATCTAGGAAATGTAATACAATTTTGTCTTATCTTAGCTTCTATGCAGATGGAGGTTTCTACTTGTTTTAATATAATTAATTATTTGTCAATACATTTTCCTTTATTAACGCTGCAGTGGTTTGTTCGATACTTATTCACATTTCCGAAATCAATATAACTTATTCCTTTTTAAAACCCAATTACCCATTTCTCATAAATGCGGTTTCACAACTTTTTAACACAAACCAAGTCCTTAATATTTCACATCAAGTCATTTATAAGTTAAGTCTCTTATCTTTTAAAAACAATCAACCATTCTTTTACATAAAGTCGTTACAATTAACTTCCCATAAAGCCATTATAACACTTTATGTTCTAAACCAACCAAATTCATTTAGCACACGTACGTCTACCATACTACATAGTTTACAACAATCATGCTAGAAAATATAGGAAGAGGTTCACATACCTCGCGACGATTATCGACAAAAAGCAAAAAGCTCCAAAGTACTGTAACCCTGCAAGTCCTTTCCACCCTTTAAGTAGAATACGCTACGCGCAATACTTCCACCAAAAAAGGCCACAAAACGTCTATCAACTTCTCGATCTCTTCGTAGAATATTCTAAATACAAGATTCCTTATTCTACGGAAAATTCGCGACCTCCCCGCATGACCATATAAATCACCTCCTCTATCAAGGCCCGCTACCAGGCCAACAACTCCAAGGGGGTTACACGTCTAACCGGACGTGTACAACACTGCCCCATAATAATACTACAAGTCTACTTTAAATACAGTCCAATGTAAATACAGTTCAATTCTTTATAATTATTCTTCCAATATATCTTATACTCAATTCTAAACTACTATAATATGTAATATCCAATTACAATAGGGGGACAAAGATCATTACCTCGATAAGCCCAAAATTATCCAAGATTATAAGTCGATCCTGAGCAACGTTTAGCTCCAATTCCTTACGCTTCAACCCGCTCCAAGCAACCCTTAGAAGTTTCTAAACAACTTCTCTTAACACTTCATCTAAGCTATGAAGATTTTTCTAGGGCTTCATTTTGCGACTATTGGAATAAAGTAGTATTTCCGGCTCTTAATATTTGAAATAACTTTGGAATACTACTAGGAATACTAGGCTAAGATATTTGGGATAATACAACAATACTTGAAGTATTTCTACACAAAGTGGGGGGGGGGGGGGGGTTGGACGAGAACAACTTAAGGGAGGGAGGGAGAATTTGCCTTGGAAAGATATTTCAAGTGTGGATGAAATTAAGTCTTGCAACAAAGGGGTATTTATAGATAAATCAATGGCTAGGATTAAAGCAAATGTAAGGTGAGGATTGGGTTGTTATACCCCGTATTTCCAGAGTATGTACGCAGGGACGTACGTAGGAAATTTCGAACTTGAGAATAGGCTTGGCCGAATTATTTTTGTACACAACACCCGATTAGAGTCGTTTTTCGGCGAAACGTTTTCACAGCTTTCGTAGGGGAATTTCCGGCTATGTCATTTTTATTTTTTGCGGATTTTTCCGAGAGACGAAACATTTTTGGACCAACGGGAGGGTGACACTTGTCACCCTCGTTGACAGAAAGAGGAGGCTTGGCCTTGGCCGATTGGTTCATGGTTTTGTGCCTTGTTTTGGCCTTGTTTTGTGGCTTGTTTTGTGCCATGTTATGTGGAGTAGGGGTTAGGGTGCACTTGGCTTGATCTTGGCCTTACACTTGCCTTGCACTTGGCTAGATCTT
Organism: Przewalskia tangutica; assembly: GCA_029844215.1. Classification (NCBI taxonomy): domain Eukaryota; kingdom Viridiplantae; phylum Streptophyta; class Magnoliopsida; order Solanales; family Solanaceae; genus Przewalskia; species Przewalskia tangutica. Next base: position 110,356,005 of record CM056721.1, read on the forward strand.
GGTCATTGGTTGGCCTTTGGTTTTGCTATAAATACCCCCCTTATGTTGATGAACTCTTCATCCACAAATGAAACCTTCCAAGCCTAAAATCCTCCCCTCCTCTTGTGTTGTGTTCGTTCAACACCCCCTCCCCTTTGAGTGGCCTTGTGGGCCGAGAGCCTCCCTCCCCTGTGGTGCCTTGCGTGGTACCCCACTAGCCTAGTTGTTTTCAGATAATACCCCTTTGTGGTATATAAATACTCTCCTAGTATTGTTATAATGTCCAAATACCTTGGCCCAAATACCTTGTAGTATTCCCAAGGTTACACTTATACAAAAGCCCAGAAAATACGATTATACTTCCTTTAGCCACAAAAACCGAAACCCTAAGGAAAACCTCCATAGTTAGTTGGAGTCTATGTAGAAGTTGGTTAGAACTTCTAAGGGTTGTTTGGAGCGGGTTGGAGCACCGGAGTAGAGCGAAACTTTGCTAAGGATCGACATTAAACTCGGATAATTATGGGCTTATCGAGGTAAATATCTTGTCCCTCTATTGTAATTGGAAATTACATGTTGTTAGAATATATAGTTGAAGTATACTATATATAGAACTGAACGTGGTTAGTTGGCAATGTCTTTTGACTTAAGCTCAAGAATCGAATCGAATCAGACATGAGACTTGTGTAGTACTGTGGAGTAGAATTGTACCCGTTCGGGTTAGATGTATAACCCCCCCCTGGTTGGCTTGGTAGCCGGCCCCGTTAGAGGAGGAGATTTACGCTGTTGCGGGGGGGGGAGGTGCTGCCGAATTTTCTGTAGAATGTTCTACGATAAGATCTTGATGTTAATAAGCGCCTTGTGGCCTTATAGGTTGAAGTACTACGTGTGGCGCGTTCTACTTGGCTTAAGGAGTAGCCGACAGTTGGAAGTACTTGGAGCGTTTTGCTATTAGTCGATACTCGTCGCGAGGTATGTGAACCTCTTCCTATCTCTTCTAGCATGATATGTGTGAACTATGTAGTGCGGAGGCGCATGTACTAAATGTATTTGATTGGTGTAAAACATAAAGTGTTATAACGGCTTTATGGGAAGTTGGTTATAACGGCTTTATGTTGGTAAGAAAATACATGTGGTTTTTAAAAGGTAACTTATTTGAACTATAAAGCGCTTGTTATGTGTTAATAAAGAACTTGAAGTATTTCAAAAGAGTTTTGAATCATTTTGAAAGAAGAAGTAATACTTGGTTTTTGAAAACTTAAGAGTTATACTAGCTTTATGGGGAGTTAGGTATAACGGCTTAAGAATGTTTCCGATTTGGAAATCGAATGTGTATCGACAAACCACAAGAAATAATAAAGGGAAATGTTTTGATTAATTAAGTATTAATAAAACTAAGAGCAACTTCCATCCGCATGTAAGCTAAGATGAGACAAAATGATATTTCCTAGATCATGGTCTTTGTAATAAGATTGTTATAAACAAGAATATCCTACTCACATATAAGACTTATGTTTCTCAGTTGTTTAAAAGAAATTATATTCTTAAATGAATAAGGCTATGAACCACGAAACCTTTCTAAAATAAGAAACGTGAACATTTGAAATTAGGCAAACTTGACGTTTGGAAAATAATGTTGTTACTTGATTTTACAAAGGTAAGAGTTTTAGTTTTCTTAAAAGGATGATACTCTATTTTATACTACGGTATTGTGTGACTTATGTGAAAGAAACGTATCTTTAAAGATTTAATGTATGAAGTACTTTGGGGATAGGTACGAACTTGTTAGTAGAAAGTACCTTGTGTGAATAACTTGATTGTATTGGTTTGAGATAGCCTTGTAATACTTTCTTGTTGATTTGATAAGTAAGCATGTTAGGATGCTACGTGTTAGTATCTTGTGATTATTGTGTAAGGGGTCACTCTTGTTGTGCTTACGTTGTCAAGCGTTAAGCCAGTAATCGTTATTGCATCACATACCCTCGACTTATTATACCGAGGGCTTGCCACCCTTGACGCGTCTATACGGCCTATGCAGTCCTTGTGACTACGCGGAGCGCCAGAGCTCGGGATTGATCATTCCGGTGTTTAGCCCGACGCGGGGATTCTATGCGGTCTGCTGAGACTATGCGGTCTTTTGAGACTATGCGGCCGCGGAGCCTAGGCGGATACCGAGGGTTAGCCGCTTCGACGCGGGTATACCTCGTGTGATGCAGGACCATGATTCGAGAATACCTCATGCGGTGCACAGGTGACCTATGCGAAGCTGCGAGAGTTCGAGGATAGACGCACACATTGATATTGCGCGAGTGGCCGCCTTCGATTACGTGGTGCGGTCTAGAAAGACCTCGGTACGCTTTGTGGTATTTTTGGTACCGCTGGGTCTTAGTAGTCGGCTATGCCTTCGCACTTGCCCCGTGCGGTTTTATTGTGATAACTTTGAGGCGTGAGTCCCGACTTGACATGATTGCTTACTTATTGTGAATCGTAGTTTGGTTATCATACATGTCTCCGCTTTATAGACTATTATGATTTCATTTACGATTTTCGCCACATACTTGGTACCACAGATCGACTCTGGCCGCTGCGTTCATGCCGCAGTAAAGGTACACGATCATTGATCCTCGCTCTTAGGGTCACAGTCACGTGTGGAAAGCTCCGTTTCTCGGAGGCTTATCGATGTATAGTCCTGTTGTTGTAGGTGTTTACATTCGGGGTATGGCGGCCCCGTCCCGCCATTGTTGTCGTATCATTTCTTAGAGGTGCGTGTAATCTTGGCGGTGGTTTGTAAAAAGGATTAAACTGCTCATGTTGGAAAAAGTTGTTATTTATATATATGCCGAAAGGCAAGTTTTTCTCAGTTATGGTTTCATATTTCATAATATGTCTTGTATTGTTTTATGTTCATTGACACTGATGTTGTATCACTAGGGTGCCCGGTAGGCACCACCACGGCCCGGAATCGGGTCGTGACAAAAGTGGTATCGAGCGATTAATCCTCGGAAAGTGGTCTAAGCACCGTATCGAAGAGTTCTGATTATCGGTGTGTTGTGCACCACACCAATAATCAGGAGGCTATAGGATATTTAGGATTGGTTTCTATTCTTCTCACTCTGAGATCGTGCCTTAGAGCTGTGTTGTAAGTTAGACCCTCTGACGTATTTCTTTCCCTTATCGTTATGCCTCGCGTAGGCAAACCCGCCCAGAGGCGCGCAGCGGCGGAGCCGCGAGTAGAGTTCGAGGGTTACGTGGCACGTGCCATTACCTAGGTAATGCTTCGTTCAGGGATTTCTGCGACGTCACTAGCCCCAGTAAAGTTTAGCACGGCGGCAGCAGTTCCTACTGCGGCCATGATATTTGAACCTTCAGTTCCACGACCAGGAACAGAGAATATGGATTGCAAAGAGGCGACCCTATTACTAGCTATGGATTTGGCTACCAGAGAGTATATCGATGTATCGCGAGTCTAGATGAATATCAACGAGAAGGTTGTGCAAGAGTAAGTTCTTCAGTTAGGCTTGAGCATGGCCTGTGTACGGGCTTATGCACATCAGGCCGAGAAACATAGAGATCGACGGGTTAACAAAGGACAGCAGGCAGGCCGTGAGCGGAGGTCCTTTGGTAACTTTCGAGGCGAGTCGCCTCACCAGCAGAATATATTATGCACCTCCGCCAGTGCAGAGTGGTCTTCCACGGAGTTCAGGACGTTCGGGGTATGCAGGAGTTGGTCGAACTCGGGACTCGCTCACAGTGCGATGCACGTCGTCCCGGGAATGTCGCTTTTAGTTGGTACTTGTTGTACCGACCGCCGTGGTGCGGTGTCGAAAAGTGTCCTGTAGGAGGACTTAGCCTTCGAGGATCGGTGGGTAGTGTGTCATCTCCTCGCCATGCACTACGGGCAGGTTTGATTAGAACGACTAAGGGGTGTGAAGCAGTAGATATAGATATATCTCTAACCCTCTAGAGTTCAGTATGTGTGATAAGATAGGTATATCATAAGTGTTATGTTTTGATAGCAGTATGTTAATATTATGATTAGAAATCTTGGTTAGTTAACCAAGTAAGATTTGGGGGATAGAGAAGGTGTGAGCCTTAGAGTTTTATACGTAGAGACCTTAGAGGTAAGGCCATCTCGAGTAAAGGTGTAGTGTTATGTTGATCTCATCGGAGTGCATAGTGCACGTGAGCTATGTTTGGGATAGGTCCCTAAGTAGTGTGAAATGAAAGGGGGTAGTTGAGCTAAGAAGACCGCTAGGTTTTCGAAACGTGATTGGTGAGATTGTTCCGGATCGGGGAGCTAGTATTGTGCGCGTTGCCGGGTCGGGTTGAGGCCACGATTGCGGGTCAACCCGCGGCATGTATGGCGGTGGGGTCAGGGTTTGGTGGTCCCGCCTTGTGTTATGGTTGTGAGGGTGTTAGGCCCAAGTTTAGTTAACCAACAGACGAGTTCGTGGATGCGTCGACCGATGGTCGCCGATGGGGGCAGCCCATCGTGTTCTTCGGTCAGGACCGTTTACTCGGCTGTGTTGAGTTATCTGAAAGGTTGTAAGGCTGCACGGGGTGCCTACCTTCACCTTATGACAAACAGTGGAGCCCAGGTTATGGCTATTTTTGTTCCTGGAAGTTTTACCAAGCATGTGTTAAGAACTCAGGTGAGTCTCAGAATCGCATTCGCCCTCGGGCCAGTGTTTGGATTTCAGGGATAGTTGTGGGGATTGTTGTCTCCTGTGGAGGTAGTGTTTAAGCTACCATTTCAGTGTTCGGATGTCGCCTTTTGAAGCATTGTAGGGGCGGAAGTGTAAGTTGCCGTCGATTGGTTCGAGGTTGGCAAGGTTCAGATAGTTGGTTCAGGCTTGTTCCAGCAGACTATGGATAAGGAGAAGCTTGTCCAGAAGAGGTTCCGCAACTCGTAAGAAATTGTACGGATAATCGCGACGACGTTTAGAGTTCAGTCGACGGTCGACCTTCTTGAAAGTACCACCCCGGTTAGGGTGTAACGAGTTTTGGAAAATAGAGGAAACTTAGCCCGAGTTACTTTGGGCTTTTTGAGTTCATGTGAAGGATAGGCCAGGTTGCATATATGTTAGCATTTGCCGTCCGACTTAGGAGGCAGTACGTCCGGTCTTTCGTATTGTTATATTCGGGAAAGTATCGGAGAGCCATCCAGAGTGTTCCCAATTAATGATGACCACGTTAGAGATAGTAACCCCGAGTTTTGGAAACTGAAGCAGTATCAGAATGTGGTAAGAGTTCGAGTGTACGACAGCCTCAGGGATCGCCAGCAGCCCGGTACCATTTGTTGGGTCGTCGAGCAAGGCTCGCGACAAAGTGACAAAAGTGGTACCATTTGTTGGTCGCTGAGAAGGTTAATGCCTCGTGCAAAGTGACAAAGCGGTATCTACGACGCAAAGAGAGAAGCGAGCATGTATTGAGAGCATAGATGTGATGATTTCTTGTGTAAAGAGAAGGTGCGAAGGAAGTATATTTTAGACCCCGGTGAGAAGTGTTTTGTGGTGATGATTAGAGGTGTGTCCTCGTGGACTTTGATGTAAGCATTTTTGCGCAAGTTGTTTCGTGGCAGCGTGTGGCAGGATTGATTCTCGTAAGTATAGTAGTGAAGACTATCTCGCGACGCTTGTTTTGAGACTTAGAAGGAACATTCGACGAATGTTTCTAAGGAGGGAGAATGTTATACCGTATTTCAGTATGTACGCAGGACGCACGTAGGAAATTTCGAACTCGAGAATAGGCTTGGCGAATTATTTTTGTACACAACACCCGATTAGAGTCGTTTTTAGTAAACGTTTTCACGCCTTTCGTAGGGAATTTCCGCTATGTCATTTTTATTTTTGCGGATTTTTCCGAGAGACGAAACATTTTGGATTAACGGAGGTGACACTTGTCACCCTCATCGACTGAAAGAGGAGGCTTGGCCTTGCCGATTGGTTCATGGTTTTGTGCCTTGTTTTGGCCTTGTTTTGTGGCTTGTTTTGTGCCATGTTTTGTGGAGTAGGGACTTGGGTTCACTTGGCTTGATCTTTGCCTTACACTTGCCTTGCACTTGGCTAGATCTTGGCCATTGGTTGGCCTTTGGTTTTGCTATAAATACCCCCCCCCCCCCTTATGTTGATGAACTCTTCATCCACAAATGAAACCTTCCAAGCCTAAAATCCTCCCCTCCTCTTGTGTTGTGTTCGTCCAACACCCCCTCCCCTTTGAGTGGCCTTGGCCGAGAGCCTCCTCCCCTTTGTGGTGCCTTGGCGTGGGTACCCCTAGCCTAGTTGTTTTCGTATAATACCCTTGTTGTGGTATAGAAATACTCTCCTAGTATTGTTATAATGTCCAAATACCTTGGCCCAAATACCTTGTAGTATTCCCAAGGTTACACTTATACAAAAGCCCGTAAAATACGATTATACTTCCTTTAGCCACAAAAACCGAAACCCAAGGAAAACCTCCATAGTTAGTTGAGTGCTATGTAGAAGTTGGTTAGAACTTCTAAGGGTTGTTTGGAGCGGGTTGAGCACCGGAGTAGAGCGAAACTTTGCTAAGGATCGACATTAAACTCGGATAATTATGGGCTTATCGAGGTAAATATCTTGTCCTCTATTGTAATTGGAAATTACATGTTGTTAGAATATATAGTTGAAGTATACTATATATAGAATCAACGTGGTTAGTTGGCAATGTCTTTTGACTTAAGCTCAAGAATCGAATCGAATCAGACATGAGACTTGTGTAGTAGTCTCGTGAGTAGAATTGTACCGTTCGGGTTAGCTGTATAACCCCCCCGGGTGGGCTTGGTAGCCGACCCCGTTAGAGGAGGAGATTTACGCTGCCATGTGGGAGGTGTCCCGAATTTTCTCAGAGAATGTTCTACGATAAGATCTTGATGTTAATAAGCGCCTTGTGGCCTTATAGGTTGAAGTACTACGTGTGGCGCGTTCTACTTGGCTTAAGGAGTAGCCGCGGTTGGAAGTACTTGAGCGTTTTGCTATTAGTCGATACTGCCGCGAGGTATGTGAACCTCTTCCTATCTCTTCTAGCATGATATGTGTGAACTATGTAGTACGGTAGGCGCATACGTACTAAATGTATTTGATTGGTGTAAAACATAAAGTGTTATAACGGCTTTATGGGAAGTTGGTTATAACGGCTTTATGTTGGTAAGAAAATACATGTGGTTTTTAAAAGGTAATCGATTTGAACTATAATCGCTTGTTATGTGTTAATAAAGAACTTGAAGTATTTCAAAAGAGTTTTGAATCATTTTGAAAGAAGTAATACTTGTTTTTGAAAACTTAAGAGTTATACTAGCTTTATGGGAGTTAGGTATAACGGCTTAAGAATGTTTTCTTGATTTGGAAATCGAATGTGTATCGACAAACCACAAAGACGTTAATAAAGGGAAATGTTTTGATTAATTAAGTATTAATAAAACCAAGAGCAACTTCCATCCGCATGAAGCTAAAGATGAGACAAAATGATATTTCCTAGATCATGGTTCTTTGTAATAAGATTGTTATAAACAAGAATATCCTACTCACATATAAGACTTATGTTTCGATTGTTTAAAAGAAATTATATTCTTAAATGAATAAGGCTATGAACCACGAAACCTTTCTAAAATAAGAAACGTGAACATTTGAAATTAGGCAAACTTGACGCTTTGGAAAATAATGTTGTTACTTGATTTTACAAAGGTAAGAGTTTTAGTTTTCTTAAAAGGACGAATACTCTATTTTATACTACGTATTGTGTGACTTATGTGAAAGAAACGTATCTTTTAAAGATTTAATGTATGAAGTACTTTGGGGATAGGTACGAACTTGTTAGTAGAAAGTACCTTGTGTGAATAACTTGATTGTATTGGTTTGAGATAGCCTTGTAATACTTTCTTGTTGATTTGATAAGTAAGCATGTTAGGATGCTACGTGTGTTAGTATCTTGTGATTATTGTGTAAGTGGTCACTTTGTTGTGCTTACGTTGTCAAACGTTAAGCCCGTTATCGTTATTGCATCACATACCCTTGACTTATTATACCGAGGGCTTGCCACCCGATGCGGTCTATACGGCCTATGCGATCCTTGTGACTACGCGGAGCGCGGTAGCTCGTGGATTGATCATTCGGGTGTTTAGCCCGACGCGGGATTCCCTATGCGGTCTGTTGAGACTATGCGGTCTTTTGAGACTACGCGGCTGCGGAGCACGGGCGGATACCGAGGGTTAGCCGCCGACGCGGGGTATACCTGCGATGCGGGGACCATGATTCGAGGAATACCACGCGGTCTGCATGGGTGACCTATGCGAATCGCGAGAGTTCGTGGATAGACGCGACATTGATATTGCGGGCGGCGCCGCCCGATCATGGTGCGGTCTAGAAAGACCTCGGTACGCTTTGTGGTATTTTTGGTACCGTGGTCTTAGTAGTCGGCTATGCCTTCGCATTTCTTGCCCCGCACGGTTTTATTGTGATAACTTTGAGGCGTGAGTCACGACTTGACACGATCGCTACTTATTGTGAATCGTAGTTTGGTTATCATACATGTCTCCCGCTTTATAGACTATTATGATTTCATTTACTGATTTTCGCCACATACTTGGTACTGTTATCGACCTCCTGGGCCGCGTTCATGCCGCAGTAAAGGTACACCGCCATTGATCCTCGCTCTTAGGGTCACAGATTCATGTGGAAAAGCTCCGCTTTCTCCGAGGCTTATCGGTATAGTCCCTGTTGTTGTAGGTGTTTACATTCGGGGTATGGCGGGCCCCGTCCCCGCCATTGTTGTCGTATCATTTCTTAGAAGTCTCAGAGTAATCTGCAGTGTGGTTTGTAAAAAGGATTAAACTGTTCATGTTGGAAAAAGTTGTTATTTATATATATGCCGAAAGGCAAGTTTTTCTCAGATTATGGTTTCATATTTCATAATATGTCTTGTATTGTTTTATGTTCCGCTGATTACTCTGATGTTGTATCACTAGGGTGCCCGGGGTAAGGCACCAGTCACGGGCCCGGAATCGGGTCGTGACATGGGTCCAAGTGTGTGGGTAATTTGCCAACCAAATGTCCACCACAAAAATGGGACAAGTGGCTTGCCACTTGTCCTCCAAGAAAAACGTCCAAGTGCCCTCACTTTCGGCCATAGGGCCACATGGGGGTGACACGTGTCGCCCCCCTACTCGTCCAAAATATTTCATCTTCCGAAAATATCCTTAATGCCAAAAATCTGAAAATAAAGTGGGCCCCACAAACCGTAAATTTTCCCCCGTGGGCCCCACGTGTCCAATTCCGGAAATAAAATTTCATAATTCTCAAAAATTCCAAAAAGTCCGAATACCGAATCTGGGAATCCAATTCCCTTTAACGAACATTTTTCCTTCTCAAAATTCGAAAACTTTTCCGTCGAAAAATCACATCTTTTTTCCTTTCCAAAATTACTGTCGTATTCTCGTACGTACGTCCTCACATACATACCCTGGAACTACGGGGTGTAACAATAGCATGGTCGCATGCCCCGGAATCCCTCATCGTATAAGCATGGCCATGGGTAATAAAACAAATCCAGGAATCTAATCCGCATCCTGGTCACATGCCCCGGAATCTCACATCGTATAAGCATGTCCAAGGATCAATCATAATGGAAGCATACCCGTGGAATCTCACATCACTGTCGGTACGTCCAAGTAAACTTAAAACAAGACAGTCGGCCCTCCAACTGAGAGTCACAACAACGTAAACATATAATACTTGCACTCAAAGCTATCACAAGCAAACATAGGCAAGTTCATTAAACCTTTAGACTTCCATTTTTATAAACTCATGGCACTTTCGTTTCACACATAAAAATACGGGAATTTAACCCAAAGTACTACGTGCTTACATCCTTTTCAAAAGACTCTTTTTCATATAAAACCCTAAGATACTAACACCCGTAGTATCAAGGCTTGTTTACATTTTACCTATGTCACTACACTATTAGAAATACATTTTTCGGCTTCTAAATCAAGTGACTTCTTTCCTTAAAACTTAAGCAATTGACGCTTTTAAATCCATTTGCCTTTCTTTATTTCAAAACATTTATCATTACTTAGAGTAAACCACTCTTTTAACTTTCCATAAAGCTATTATAACCCACTTCCCATAAAGTCGTTATACTAACTTTATACTTTAGGCAAATACATTCTTTTTACAACCAAGAGACTTATAATTTCGAAAACCAAGTATCGTATACTTTCAAAATACTTCAAGTCTCTTATCTTTCAGAATCAAGTTTCGTAGTTCATAGTCTTAACACTTCATAACGTAAACTCTTTAAATTAAGCAACATATGCCTTATATGTGTGAATAGGTTATACTTGTTTATACTGATCTCATTAAAGCAGTCATGATCTAGAAAATGTAATACAATTTTGTCTTATCTTAGCTTCTATGCAGATGGATAATTCTACTTGTTTTAATATAAATTTATCGTCATTACATTTTCCTTTATTAACGCTGCAATGGCTTGTTCGATACTTATTCTCATTCGTGCCGTAAATTATCCAAGTCAACTTGGCCCCAAATACCTCCTAACGACTCTTACCAACATCCCTCATAAGACTTGGTAAGAACTTAGGATAACTTAGACGTAACCCTTACGTAGAGTAAATCAACATACATACTTCTTAACTTCTAAGAGTAGAAGGAAATCATGAAATAATACCACATGTATATTCCATACATAGAATCATGTCTAAAGAAAGAAGAGGTTCACATACCTCGCGACGATTATCGACAAGTAGCAAAATGCTCCAAAGTACTTCAACCTTGATAGCTATTCCATCCTTCAAGTAGAATACGCTATACTAAGTACTTCCACCTATAATGGCCATAATACGTCCATTAAACCTCTAGCTTCAAACGTAGAATATTCTAAGTGCAAAATCACTAAATACTACAGAAAATCGGACAACACTTCCTTTGTTTCTACATACTTTGCCACCTTTTTCAAGGCCGAATTCAATAACCAAACACGCCACATTTAAGGCCCAACAAATTAATACTAAACTAGTTCCATATTTAAAGCCATTCTTGACTAAACATATACAACAACAACAAGTCCTTTTCCAATTCTTTTTCAATCCAACTTCTTAGGCCTAACATGTTATATAGCCATAAACAACTTAACAATTATAATTTCTTCCTTATATAACATGTGACGATTAAACTAATAATCCAATTTAATTGAAATCTCAAGGGCTAAACATACTAGTTTTCGGATTAGAGTTCTAATAGCCAATACACTTATCAACTTCATAATATATATCCCATACTTGCTAATATCCATAGCTACAACAATAAGTAATCTTAATTACTAAAACGACAAGAATTATACCTTTACAAGCCCTTATAATTTCCAAGATTCAAAGTCGTTCCTTAGCAATTCTTAGCTCATTTCCTTATGTTCCAATCTGTTCCAAGCACTCCTTAGAAGCTCATGAAGAACTCTTCTTCAAGTTCCATCTTCAAAGTTGAAGAACACCTAAGGGTTTCGCCTTGCGACTAACGTGAAAACGCCGTTTTTCCAAAATCTTTCTATTGAGATATCCTTACAATACCCTTAGGGACCTTGGGTTAAAGTCTTGTGAATAAAGAACCAAAATTGCAAAATTTTGTCTTCCAAAAGTCCACTAAGCCGAGAGCAACATTGTGTGAACAAAACTTTCTCAATTTTTCTCTAAGTGTTGAAGACAAGTCTTGCTACTAGGGTGCTTATATAACACATTGGAGGGTCTTGATTACAACACATGTTAAAATTGGATGAATGGGATCAAGCCAAGTGGCTCTTGACTTAGTCAACAATATCAAGCTCTACTTGCAAGACTTAGTCTTCTACCATGGTCAATGACCCTACTACCCTTGCATAATTTCATCCAAGAACATGTGGGGGAGGTGCCACGTGTCGCCCTCCCATTCGTCAATAAAATTTCGTAACCCTCGTGGGCACCACAAAACGTAAAATTCCTCGGGTGGGCCCCACGTGACCAAATCCGTAAAAAATAATTTTCCATAATGATAATAAGTTCCATACTTCTTCAATTAATGCATTTTGAGAATCCAATTCTCCTCAACGAACATTTTTCCTTTCCGACGTTCGGAAGATTTTCCGTCGGAAAAATAATTCTTCCTTTCGTACCAATTTCAAGTCTTATGTTCCTTACGTACATTCTCTTAAACATGTCCTGGAATACGGGGTGTAACAGTCTAATTCCCAAGTCTTATTTTTTACTAGAGCCTTTATTTCTTCAAACATAGCTTTTTTCCACTTGGGATCCTTGAAAGCTTCTCTCCAATCCTGTGGAATAGACACAGAGGAAATTGACAACACAAAGGCTCTGTAGGAGGGGGAAAAGGAATCATAGGACACAAAGTTAGAAATAGGATGTTTGGTACAGGATATGACCCCTTTTCTTTGAGCAATAGGTACATACAAATCATCATTAAAACCATAGATTAAAGATGATTCACCAGAAGTGAATTATTCTTGGCAGGGAGTAGGTTGCATGATGGCTTCTTGTATCTTGTTTCTCCTTGAATATCTCATCAAATCAGGTTTGTCCAGACGTACAGTAGTCTCCCCCTGAACAACACGTCTAATAGTTTCCTCCTGAAAGATCTCTCCGACGGAACTTTCACCTGGACTAAGGTCATCAAGAAATCCAGAACTAGGTATCACCTCTTCTTTTTCATTACTCTCCCCCTGAAGAGGTGATTGGGTTCCATTGAAGTAAGGTTCAGATTCTCTACAAGTAACATCCATACTGACAAAATACTTCTTTAATGGAGGATAGTAACACCGATAACCTTTCTGTGTGGAGAATACCCAACAAACACACATTTAAGGACTCTCGGATCTAGTTTTCCTGCATTCCTAGTATGAACAAAACAAACACATCCAAACATCATTGGAGGAACAATATAGACATTATTCCCTCGTAAAATCTCTAAAGGACTCTTAAAGTTGAGTGCTTTGAGAGGCATTCTATTGATAAGATAAGAAACGACTAGAATTGCATCTCCCCAGTAAGGTTTTGGAAGATTCATAGTGAACATGAGGGATCTAGCAACTTCCAACAAATGTCTATTTTTTCGTTCAGCCACTCCATTTTGTGCACTAGTGTAAAACAACTAGTTTGGTGGATGATCCCGTTAGACTCCAAATAAGTACCAAATCGACTATCCATGTATTCGGTGCATTATCAGTTCTCAATTTTTTTATCTTAGTATCAAACTGAGTGCAAACCATATTATGAAAAGATTGAAAGCAAGAAAATACATCACTTTTTGCTTTTATCAAGTACACCCAAGTCATCCTAGTGCAACAATCAATAAAAGTGAAAAACCATCGACTACCAGACAGAGAAGTTGTCTGAGTAGGCCCCCAAACATCGGAATGGACAGTCACGAAAGGAACTGTACTTTTATTATTACTTGACGGATAAGAGTTTCTAGTATGTTTAGCATACTCACAAGCGTAATAAATCAAAGAATCAACTCGAATCCTTGAAAACAAACTAGGATAAAAAAATCTAAGATAAAAAATGATGGATGGCCCAACCGTCTATGCCACCGTACTATTTCTTGATTGACATTCTTATATTTTCCAAAAAAAACCTGACCAGAGTCTCGAGTTCCATCGATCAAATATAAGCCATCATGAAATCTACTACTGCCAATCTTTTTCCCTATTTGGAGGACCTGAAAACACAATAATCAGGAAAGAATTTGACACTAAAGTTTAGTTCTTTGGTGATAGCGCTAACAAATAATAGGTTAACAGGAAAGTCAGGAACATGAAGAATGGATGATAAGGTAATATCAGGGGTACAAACGAGTGAACCTATTCCAGAGACAGGGGTTAGGGAGTCATTGGCTATTTGGACATAATCCCCTTTGGGACTAGGAGAATAGTTTGAAAGCCTTTTGAAGAGACTGTAATGTGTCTATTCGCACCAGAATCAATAATCCAAGAATTAAGCTGAGTATAAAAATGCGGGGTAAACCCCCAAGACGTTATACACCTCCTGAGTATAAATGTGGGGTAAACCCCCAAGACGTTATACACCCCCTGAGTATAAATGCGGGATAAACCCCCAAGACGTTATACACCTCCTGAGTATAAATGTGGGGTAAACCCCCAAGACGTTATACACCTCCTGAGTATAAATGCGGGGTAAACCCCCAAGACGTTATATACTTTCTGAGTATAATTGTGGGGTAAACCCCCAAGACATTATACATATCCATGAATTTTCTACCCATGATGCGAGCATGGCGTATATGTTCATTGCGGGCCCGTAGGGCCTAAGCGGGTGAAATAGTCATGTGCGGGTGAAATAGTCCTATGCGGGGCAAATTGTCCTATGCGGGTCCACAAGACCCTTGCGGGTGAAACAGTCCCAGGAGTAGGTTTGCAAATTATACTACGGGCGGGTGGCCCTAGATTGATCATAAGCTTCCTATTTTAAAGCATGTAAAGTTTACTCTCATTGTTAAAAAGGCACAGTGTGCGGGTAGTTGTATGTTATATTGGTTACATGCTGACAGTGATGTTGTATTCCACGAGCATGCTTCTGTGATATTATATGCTGAGGGCAGGTGTCCCGGATTTTGACATGACTTTCATATTTGAAAGTGGTGCGGTGTTCTGAAGAGTCTGATGATACAAGTCTGATTGGCTCTGATTTTTATATGACACGATAGGATCTGGTATTTGATTTTCATACTCGCCTCTGTCATTCCTTGTATAGTTATGGACTTAATTGTTGTACTTTATTTTCGTTCCATACTTAGTACTTGTTGTACTGACCGCCTTCGGGGGGCTGCGTTCATATCCGCAGGTTTAGGTACACAGTTGTGGATCCGCGAGCTTAGGATCCTGGTTCAGCATTTTGAGATGACTCTAATGTTCCGAAGCTTGTCATTATAGCTAGGTATATTCAGGGGTACGGCGGGGCCTTATCCCGTCATAGTATTTGTCCAAAATCTTAGAGGTTTGTATTCATATGTGGGCTGGACTGGCTAGAGTTGTATTTACATTATTGAATAGTGTAGACCCTTTTGGGTGATTTATATTATGGCAGCCTTATCGGCTTTGCCTTTGTTTTAAGAAAAAAAATGAGTGTTATTTAACTTCCGCGGTTTATTGTGTTGTATGAATAGATGGTGACCAGGTAGGGCACCAGTCGCGGGCCTGGGGTTCGGGGCGTGACAGAGTGGTATCAGAGCAGTTAGTCCTCGGAATGTCTACAGACCGTGTATAGTATAGTCTTGTTTATCGATGTGTTGTGCACCACATCTATAAACAGGAGGCTATAGTACATTTAGGATTGGTTTCCCTACTTCTCACTCTGAGATCGTGCGATAGAGCTGTGTTTTTAGGGTAGTCTCTCCCTAACGTGTTATTGTGGTTGCAGCTATGAGAAAGACAACAATGGCCCAGAAAGGATTATATGGATTGCGTATCCAGGTTGGTAAAATTATCGTATAGATGGTATTATGATTATGTATATCTGTACGAGTGTATTTACTTGGGTCCATATGTGTGTTGCCTAGAATGACTATGAGTTACCATAAGTTGGTAAAGTCTTGATAAATACTTGGAAGGTGTGAAATAGTTTATTGAATCCACACCTAGGCTTTATATATGTACTGACTTGGATTAGTCAGAAGGTAATGAACGGTTTGAGATTGTGATAGACTCTTAAAAGAGATCATGTTTAATTAATTTGAGAGTGTACCATGTTGTTAGATTAAGTTGTGTTGTACGCTTAAGTGATTATGTGAATAATAATGGTATGGAGTAATTAGAGTTGTTGTGAGTAAAACAACATGATTATGAGATATTAAGAAGCTACAGTTTCCGTATGTGGGGACTGATAATGTAGGATTGGGGCATAGAAATATTGTGAACCTTAGAACATTGATAACTGCTGAGACCTTATATGTATAAGGCCTTCTCGGGTAGTAAGAGTTATTTCAGACAAAGAATGAGAATTAAGTGCGATAATGGGTCGGGTTGTGGGCTGATTACGGGCCAACCCGTAGCCTGGAATGGAGTGTTGTCAGTTGGAGATGGTCCCGCTTTGTGATAGGGTCACAAGGGTGCAAGGTCCAAGTCTAGTCAATCGTTGTACGAGTTTATGGACGCGTTCCACCAGAACCGGATCGCGAGAGCCGAAAATGGCCTTAATTTGTTGGATGTAGTAACTCCAAGGATTTGAAAACAGAAGCAATGATTGAAATTATGTACGTATACTAGAATAAGTTTGAAAGTACGAGAAGAGTACAACAAGTAAGAAAGGAGCGAACAAGTGTTTATTGTATGAGAAAAGAAGGTACGAAAGGAGAATCTTTTAGGCCATAAATGGGAGTTAATAGTGGTGATACTCACCTTAGATTTGATTCCTCGTTTGGCTTTGAATTATGTATATGCATGTGTGATATATTATGGTCATATGTGGCAAAATGGGTTTCGTAAGTATAGTAGTGAAGACTATACCGGTGCATATATAGTTGGAGGCTTATAAAGAACATTCAGGACGAATGTTTCTAAGGGGGGGGGGGGGGGGGGGAATGTTACACCCCGTAATTCCAAGAGAATGAGATGAGAACGTACGAAAGGAAATAAGATTTGAATTTGGAAAAAAAAATGGCAGAATGTTTTTGGACAGATTTTTAGTCAACTTTGAAGCGGTATATATCCTAGTATATTAGGAGATTTTAGGTATTTCAAAAGCCTAATATGAAGTTCATTGAGTCTAGTTTCCAACGCAACAAACCACTCGTCGTTTGGACATCGGATTAGAAAGTTATGGACGTTACAAGTTCACCTGACAGAAGAGAAATGGAGCAGTTTTCAGTCAGGCGCCACGGCGCCGATTTCAGGGCCGTGGCTCCGTAAGTCCTGAAATCTTCTGAAGTTTCAGCGTCACGGCGCCGGTTGCAGGGCCGTGGCGCCAAGGCGGGATTTTTTGCGAAAATGGTGTAAAATTATAAGATATTTGTTGTAGAGGACCTATGGGAGGGCGACAAGTGTCCCTCCCAACTTGTAGGGCAAGAAAAGCCTATATCTTGGCCAAGTCTTGCAAGACTTGGCCATTTTACACAAAACTTCATCCAAATACTTGCTTTTCTCTCTCTTATTTTCGATTTGGCCAAGAACCGAAGGCAAGGATTGTTGAATCTTAAAAGTGTTGTTCTTACACACTAGATGAAGGATATTAACAAAGGGATTAGCCAAGATTGAACTCCCACCTTCCCTGAATCTTCACGAAACGTGGTTAGGGTTTGAAACAAACCCTAAGGTGTTCTTCACTTTTTGGTATTAAAGCAAGAATATAAGTTGGTTAGAAGCTTCTAAGGGTCATTAATTGCGGATTGGATCGTATAGAAGAGGAGTTGCGGAAAAGAGCTAAAGTGGGCGAGATCCTTGGAATATTTTGGGCTTATTGAGGTAATGATCTTTGTCTTCCTAATGTAGTTGAAGATTACATGTTATAGTAGTTGTATATAAATGAACTTGTGATACAAGGAATGAAGATTGATAAGTGTTAAGTATAATTTGAGGGTTAAAAATTGAGACATGGCATGTTAGCCATTGAAGTTGATAATCAATTTAGTTGTTGTAATTGTTATGACGGATATAACATGTTGGAGTAACGATTTGGATTAAATAATTGAAAAGGACTATATGTTGTCATTATTGTAGCCGAGATTGGCCTTAATAATAATTGACTATTATATATGAATTGTGGGGCAGAATTTTACACGTCCAGTTAGGCGTGTAATTCCCTTTGGTTAGCTGTTTGGTTGAGCCTTAAATTTGGCGTATTGGTTATTGAAATACGGGCCTTGGAAAAGGTGAAAAAGTACGTAGAAACAAAGGAAGTGCTGCCCAATTCTTCGTCTAATTAGAGGGCATTATTTGGTATAAATTTTATACTAGAAAGTATGATATTGATAGAAGCACTATGGCCATTTTAGGTTGAAGTACTACGTGTAGCAAAGTCTACTTGGCTTAAGGAATAGCCGATGCAGTTGAAGTACTTCGGAGCATTTTGCTACTTGTCGTGTGGGTTAGTCGTCACGAGGTATGTGAACTTCTTCTTTCTATAGACATGAGTATTTTTATGGTATACTTTCCTTATTGTTAGGAGTATACATGACTTGTTGTTTGAAGTATACTTGCCTTGTTGTTAGGAGTATACATGACTGGATATTTGAGGTATACTTGCCTTGTTGTTAGGAGTATACATGATTTGTTCTTGAGTATACTTTCCTTGTCATAGGAAGTATTCATGTTATTGATTTTATGCTAAAGGCATGTCTAGAATATTCCTAAGTTCTTACCAAGTCTTATGGGGGATGTTGGTAAGAGTCGTTAGAAAGTATTAGAGTCGAGTTGACCTTGGTAAATTACTACACTAATGAGAATATGTATCAAACAAACCATTGCAGCGTTAATGAAAATGTATCGACAATCAATTATATTGAAATGAGTAGAATTCTCCATCTGCATAGAAACTAAGATAAGACAAAATTGTATTACATTTTCTAGATCATGGCTGATTTAACAAGATCGTTATAAATGAGAATAACCTATTCACGGCTCATAAAATTATTAATTTTGTAAGTACACGAGGCTTGATTTTCGAAAGTACTTGGGACTTGAATTTCGAAAATGTGTAGTAACTCGATTTGAAAAGTATATGTTACTTGATTTAAAGAGAGTAAGTGACTTGAATTGAAGGCATAAGTTACTTGGTCTTAAAAGTATAAGTTACTTGAGTTTAAAAAAGTAAGTAAGTTGGTTCTAAAGGTGAAAGAACTTATGGGTCCAACACCCTAATATTTCATGAAACTATTCTTTTATAAAGAATAGATGTACAAAGTACTTTGGGTTCAATTCCCTTACGTGGCATGATAATGCCTTGGTTTTTATAAAAAGGAAAGAGGTAATGGTGCGTTAGTTGTCTAAAAATGAAGTGGTTATAACGACTTTATGGGAAGTTTGTTATAACAAGTTTTAGTGGAAATTCAAGGAATGGTTTAAAATGTTTTAAGGAAATCGTGCGAGCATGTCCATGATTAAGTCCTTAATATAATACATGATATGTGGCACTTTGATGTTCAAGATGTTTTAAAGTACCACGTGAGGTCTAGTGCCTTGATTTGCCAAAACCATGTCTTAGAAGTATACTTGGTACGATAAGTATCTCGATTTTCTAAATGATGGTTTTAAAATGATACATGTATTGGATCCTACTTCCTAGCGATACAGGTAGTACTTGGGCTTTCCTAAAAATGGAAATTTAGTTCATAAAGTGAATGTACGACTCACGTACATTGTCGTAAGGGACTTTAATCCTTAGTAAAGCAAGGTGTGTTAGTGCCTTGATAGTACTTTGGCTTGCTTAAATGATAGTTAGTCTATTTTGTACCTTGATAGTACTTCGGCTTGCCTAAATGGTATTGTCTTGATTTGTTAAAAAGGAAAGGCATGGTATTGTCTTGATTTGTTGAAAAAGAAGGCATGGAAATTATCTTGGTTTGTTAAAATGATGGTTTACTCATTTTATGATGTTGAGAGTCAAAGATCATCTTAACTTGCATATGTTGTTCATGATAGTCATTGGTGCTAGTGTTATGAGTATAAATGCGGGGTAAACCCCCAAGACGTTATACACCTCCTGAGTATAAATGCGGGGTAAACCCCCAAGACATTATACACCCCCTGAGTATAAATGCGAGGTAAACCCCCAAGACGTTATACACCTCCTGACTATAAATGCGGGGTAAACCCCTAAGACGTTATACACCTCCTGAGTATAAATGCAGGGTAAACCCCCAAGACGTTATACACTTTCTGAGTATAATTGCGGGGTAAACCCCCAAGACATTATACATCTCCATAGATTTGCCACCCATGATGCAAGCATGACGTATATGCTCATTGCGAACCCGTAGGGCCTAAGCGGGTGAAATAGTCCTGTGCGGGTGAAATAGTCCTATGCGGGGCAAATTATCCTATGCGGATCCACAAGACCCTTGCGGGTGAAACAGTCCTAGGAGTAGGTTTGCAAAATGATACTACGGGCGGGTGGCCCTAGATTGATCATAAGCTTCCTA
The DNA here is from genome assembly GCA_029844215.1 of Przewalskia tangutica. Classification (NCBI taxonomy): domain Eukaryota; kingdom Viridiplantae; phylum Streptophyta; class Magnoliopsida; order Solanales; family Solanaceae; genus Przewalskia; species Przewalskia tangutica. The sequence continues at coordinate 110,376,152 of CM056721.1, forward strand.
TTTTAAAGCATGTAAAGTTTACTCTCATTGTTAAAAAGGCACAGTGTGCGGGTAGTTGTATGTTATACTGGTTACATGCTGACAGTGATGTTGTATTCCACGAGCATGCTTCTGTGATATTATATGCTGAGGGCAGGTGTCCCGGATTTTGACATGACTTTCATATTTGAAAGTGGTGCGGTGTTACAGTAGTACAGTGATGCAAGGTACAGTTGGTTCTGATTTTTATATGACATGGTAGTATCTGGTATTTGATTTTCATACTTGCCACTGTCATTCCTTGTATAGTTATGGACTTAATTGCTGTACTTTATTTCCGTTCCATACTTAGTACTTGTTGTACTGACCCCCTTCGGGGGGCTGCGTTCATGTCCGCAGGTTTAGGTACACAGTTGTGGATCCGCGAGCTTAGGATCTTGGTTCAGTATTTTGAGATGGCTCCAATGCTCCGGAGCTTGTCATTATGACTAGGTATATTCAGGGGTACGGCGGGGCCTTGTCCTGTCATAGTATTTGTCCAAAATCTTAGAGGTTTGTATTCATATGTGGGCTGTACTGGCTAGAGTTGCATTTACATTATTGAATAGTGTAGACCCTTTTGGGTGATTTATATTATGACAGCCTTATTGGCTTTGCCTTTGTTTTAAGAAAAAAAAGTGTTATTTATCTTCCGCGGTTTATTGTGTTGTATGAATAGAAGGGTGCCCAGGTAGGGCATCAGTCGTGGGCCCGGGGTTCGGGGCGTGACATCAACCATGTAGCTTCCAGCAAGTTTCCTTGGTATGGCGCGATTTCCCACAATAATCACAATGTAAGTGATGTAATAGGCGCCGAATACATTTTAAGCTAACTTTAGGGTTATTTTGGCTAAAGTGATGTAATAATTTTCCAAGTATAAATGCCCCATTTTTCCCATTTGATAGGGTTAGACTTTGATGAGTGATAAGTCTTGTAGTGTAGAACACTCTTGTTAGCTCAGGTTAGGGTTAGCTTAGTTCTCTTCTACAACCTCTAATTCACCATATCTAGGTGATTCATGTATGAGTTCACTTTCTCCCTTCTATGGATTGCCTCTTTAATTGAATGATTTTCTAATTAGTGTCAAGTTCTCTTTTCATTGTTCTTGATGTTAATTGTTTGCATCTCAATTATTTGATTCATCTCATTTGCTAGCTATATTGGGTAGTGATTTGCTAACTCATCAATGTGCTCAACTAGTTCTTAGTTGGGTGCTTGGTAGTTTTATCCCCCATCTTTATTCTGCATATCTTTATTTGCTTTTCATCAATCTCCGGTAGTGTTCTTAGGATGGGTTATTTCATATATAACCCCATTATTTGAATCTTCGTGGGTTGAGTTATCACTCAGTCAACGTCTCCGACAGCAGGTCCCTCAAGCAAGCTCACGCGCCGCTAAAGTTTAGGGCTTCAACGGGAATGGCGAGAGGTTCTTACCAGATTCCAACAATATTTTTGCGGTTGTGAGTTCGTCAAGAGATAGCGACCTGGTCCATCTCGTTCTCAACCATTTCTAGCCACTTCCAACAGTGGTTTCTGAAACTCTATACTGAGGCTCGCCTGAAGCTTCTGGTTACTTACATTCTTCATTTCAGGTCTTCTTTGTATTGTGGATCTTGACGGATGTTGTTACAACTACTCATTATTCTCAGATATTCTTTTGCATTTTTGGCACCTTTTTTAGTTATAATTTTGCGATTATTTGCTTAGAACTCTCTTCAATCCAACCATATATCTTAGATTTGATGGTTTTAGTTCCAAAAATGTAGGAGTTGGACATTCAATTCCTATAATTATTTAGAACCCTTGATGGAAAGTCCAAACTATTTAGCTTGGGCTTCCTCGGTGGAGTTATGGTGCAAAAGGTCAAGGTGTGCAACATCATCACAAAGGCTAGTGAAGAGATGAAAAGGCCCGAACAATAAAGAAGGTCGACGCTCAACTATGTAGTCTCATATGGCGATTTATCAATTCCAAATTGATGCCCTTGTTTCGTCCATTCTAGACATGTTATTCAATTTGGGAAAAGTCTTACACTTTATACACTAATAACATATCTCAGTTACATCATGTGATACCTCACATGACAAACTTAAAAACATGAATTGGATATGTCTACTTACTTAGGACAGGTACAAGCTGTCGTGGAATAATTTGAGAACTTGATGCCAGTTAGTGCAAATGTTGACAAAGAATAGGAACAACAATAGAAGATGTTTCCAGTTCTTATACTTGTTGTGCTCCCTAATGACCTTGATTCAGTACGTTACCAAATTTTGGCTTGTCCGACTATTCCGATAGTTGATGAAGTATTCTCTCGATTACTTCGCCTTGCTGCAACACTCAGTCACATAGTTATCTTATCACCAATAGTTGACTCCTCGATTCTCTCATCTCATATAATGAAATATCATACATCCCAATCTATGGATAATTGAAGAGGTTGTTTTGGATGATTTCGGCCCAAGGATAGTTAATGTAATAACCTTGGGTATACTCATGACGTTTTTTATTCTCTACATGATCGACCACCCAAGAATACTCATGTTGCTCAAACTAAAACTCTGTAGGTAATCGGGAATTTTCTTTATCTAAGTATCGTGCAAGTAAACAAACATCTCCATGCTTAGGTTGCTCAAACTGATACTTCTGGTGCTGGCAATTCTTTTGCTCGAGTTTCAGATTCTAATAGCCTTGGACCGTGGGTCGTGGACTCGGGCGTTGTTAAAGAATTGAAAAAAGTACCAAATATATGGTTAATGAGATGTGTGGTCTCCTTATATGGACTTGAGCAGTTCTCCATGAGCTAGCTTTTGGGGTTGAGGTAGGCTCATGATCCATTTCTTTACATGGTATCAGAGCAGGATCCATCTCACCCGATGTTGGGCCACCAAATTAAGTTGTCCACGCACCAAATGTCGTGGGCGTGAAGTGGGGTGTTAAAGAATGAAAAAAGTACCACATCGGTGGTTAATGAGATATGTGGTCTTCTTATATGGACTTGGGCAATCCTCCCCTCATGAGCTAACTTTTGGGGTTGAGTTAGACCTATTATCCATTTCTTTATAGGCGATTCAGATCATATTTCTGGTAGTTAATCACTTTTGTCAAACATTGCTTATTCACAGTCTCTTCCCATTGTTACTTCAACCAATAGGATCAAAACAAAAGCAAAAGGAGTTTCACAAGCTAATTCATCATCCTTTGTCACTCTAAACTTTGTTTTTTTATCTCTGGTTGTCCTTTTAATCTTGCATCTATCAGTGGGTTAACTAGTGCCCTAAATTATGTCATAATATTTCTTGATGATTATTTGGTTATGCAAGGATCGCAGTACGACACAGACGAGTGGCACAGGGCATGAATCTCTAGGCTTTTACTACCTTACCTCTCATAATTCCTCCTTAGCATGTCCAGTTACAAATCCTCCAAATTTAATTCACAAACGTTTGGGATATCCAAGCTACATAAGATGGTGCCTACTTTGTCTAGTCTATCCACATTAGATTGTGAGTTGTCCACTTGAGAAACACATCTGCACTACTTTTCCACGTAGTGTTGGGAGTCGTACAATTTTATTGATTCATTATAATATTTGGGGCCCTAGTAGAGTCGGTTCAACCTTAAGATTTCTTTTTTGATAGTTTCTTAATGATTATTCAAGGTGTACTTGTTTTTTCTTACTGAAATATCGTTCTGAGTTGTTTTCTATATTCAAGAGTTTTTGTGCTAAAATACAAAATCAATTAGGTACTTCTATTCGTACTTTTCGTAGTAATAATACCTTAGAATACTTACCCTTTCAATTTCAACAATTTATGACTCACCAAGGAATTATCCCTTAGACATCTTATTCGAACACCCATCAGCAAAATGTAGCAGCGAGGAAGAATAGGTACCTCATTGAGACAACTTACACTCTTCTCATTCAATCCCATGTTCCACAACGTTTTTGGGACGATGAAGTTCTCACCTCTTGTTATGTAGTTAATCGGATGCCCTCTTCACTTCAAAATCAAGCTCCTTATTCAGTATTGTTTCCTCAGTCATGTCACGACCCAAACCCCGGGCCCGCGACTGGTGTCCTACCTGGGCACCCTTCTGCCCATACAACACAAGTAGTCTGCGGAAGATAAATAACACTCATCATTTTTTTTAAAAGGACAAAGCCGGCAAGACTTCCATAATATATAACACCCGAATGAGACTACAACTGTACAAAAATATAAATACAACTCACGCAAGTCCAGCCCACATATGAATACAGCCCTCTAAGAGTTTGGATAGTAAACTATGACGGGACAAGACCCCGCCGTACCCCTGAATATACCTAGCCATAATGGAAGACTTGTGCCAAAATGACAAGCTCCAGAACATTGGAGCTATCCCAAAATGCTTAACAAGGATCCTAAGCTCACGGATCACCCAACTGAGTACCTAATACCTGCGGGCATGAACGCAACCCCCCGAAGGGAGTCAGTACAACAAGGTACCATGTATGTAAACATGAAGTACAGTAAACAAGATCATAACCGTACAAAAGAATGACAGGGACAAGTATGAAAATCAAATACTAGATCCTACCGTGCCAAAAATAAGAGCCAAATGTACCTTGTATCACTATACCCCTGTACCACTGTACCACTGTATTGTTGTATCACCATACCACTGAATTGATGTATCACTGTACTACTGTATCACTGTATCGTTGTACCACTGTACTACTGTATCACTGTATTGCTGTACCACTATACTACTGTATCATTGTATGTTGTACCACTGTACTACTGTATCACTGTATGTTGTACCACTGTACTACTGTATCACTGTATCACTGTACCTTTTTAAAATAAGATTCAACCGTACCCACGATACTTCCTTTTAAAAATGAGAGTCATGTCAAAATTAAGAACGTCTGTCCAAATAAACAAACACTATTATATGTGAGGTATGACATGTCCCGGCCCATTCTGGGACTCGATGTAACGCTCTATAAGTCATGCAAGGTACGACATGTACCGGCCCATTCAGGGACTCGGTGTAACGCTCTATAAGTCATGCAGGGTACGACATGTCCCGGCCCATTCTGGGACTCGGTGTAACGCTCTATAAGTCATGCAAGGTACGACATATGCCGGCCCTGGGACTCGGTGTAACGCTTTATAAGTCATGCAAGGTACGACATGTCTCGGCCTATTCTGGGACTCGGTGTAACGCTCTATAAGTCATGCAAGGTACGACATGTCCCAGCCCATTCTGGGACTCGGTGTAAATATAAAAGACTGTACACCTATAGCTATCACAAGAAACTATGTACAATTTAAATCATCTTTGACTCTCATTAGCACAATTAGAATGAACTACCTTTTTAGAAAAACTCAAGGCATTATCAAACGAATAGGTAAACAACTTTCCTTTTATAAAACCCAAAGTACTATCAAGGGAAAATATCACTAAGGATTAGGATCCGCTCAGTTTATAAAGATCAAGTCAAGTATAGGATCCACTCGTAGTTGGTACCATCTCGATAATCTAATTCATCTCACTCCTCTAGCTAACATTATGGAAATATTTGCATGGTGATAACTGATCCGAATTGGAAAATTAATCCATTTTATGAGCCATTAGTAGGTTATATATTTATAATGATCTTTATCTAATTAGCTGTGAACCTAGAAAATGTAAAACGAACTGGTTATATCTTAGCTTCTATGCGGATGGAAATTCTACTCATTTTAATATAATTGATTGTCGATTCCTTTTTCATTTAACGCTGCAATGGCTTGTTCGATACATTTTCTCATTAGTGATGTAACTAGCAGGATCAATTCGACTCCAACGTTTACTAAAAGCTCTTACCAACATCTCCCGTAAGACTTGGTAAGGACTTAGGAATAATTTAGACATATCTTTAGCATAGAACCAATAACAAGAATACTCCTTAACTTCTAAGAGTAGAATAACATTTGAAACAATACCATAGTTATGGTTCACACGAAGAACATGCCAAAAGATAGAAGGAAGAGGTTCACATACCTCATTGACGACTAACCAACACGACAAGTAGAATACGCCCCGAATAGGTACTTCAACCTTATCGGCTATTCCACACGCCAAGTAAAATATGCCACATTCAACCTATAACAACAATAATACTTCTATCAACTTTATACACACTAGTATAAGACTTATACCAAGTAATAGTCCTCTTATTCTACGGAAATTTGGGCAGCACTTCCCCCGTTTATACGTACTTTTTCACCTTTTCCAAGGCCCAAATTCAACAACAATCGAGCCACACTTAAGGGCACAACCCACAGTTAACCAAAGGGGATTACACGCCTACTTGACGTGTAAAATGTTGCCCCACAATCACATAAAAACAGTCTACAAAATGACACAACAACGTCTAACAATTTTTGGGCATTTTTCGGCCAACAACAACTTCAATAATCCAAAGCCCTTTTTCATAATTCTTTATAATCCAATTCACATTTAAACACTTATATATACTCCATATTACATTTCAACAACAATATTACTTCATTTTCACATGCGACAAGTGTAAATAACAACAACAATAACCAACGAATCCAATGTCGCACAAAATGCCACTCTCGGCCAAGACACCCTAAAATGGTCCAAACACTTTTTATTCTTCATTATTTTTAGCACAATCTCATATATACATTATAACAACATGTTATATCCAATTCTTCAAGAGAAGGAAGAATTTTACCTTTCATTTTAGCCCAAGAACTTCCCAAACAGTCTGCAAGGTTTTGGTCCGCAATTTTCGTTTCGCTCCACTTCTTCAAGTTCCAATCATACAAAAGAATCCACCACAAGCTTATAACCAACTTCACTTCACGTTTCACTTCTAAAAAGTAGACGAAAAAGCCTAGGGTTTCACCCAATCTTTCGGCCAACACACAAAATTGGAGGATCTTGGAGAGTTAACTTGTCTTAGAACTTGATTAGGGCTCTTAATCTTGAAAAATAATCAACAATTGTTCTTGGAAAATCCTTGGAGAATTTCGAGATTCAAGCTAAGGAGAAGAGAGAGATGAGAGCTCATTTGTCAAAGTGTAGAATGATCCAAGTCTTGCAAGACTTGGATATGTATAGTCAAGTGGAGTGGGACCCATTTTCCACTTGTCCCCAAGTCTCAAAATATCTAAATGTGTAGTCATCCTTGCAAGACAAGTGGAGGGGTGATACGTGTCACCCTCCTATTTCTCCAAAATATTATAATTTCCGAACCCCCCCCCCCCCCCCCCAAAATTGTGAAATTTTCGGCGGACCCCATATTATCAATTCCAATTATCCAATACTAGTCAACATTCTTACTTCTAAGACTTAGGGAGTTAGAGAGATGTTTCTCTCACTAGGCGAAAATGCTCTCAACATTTTTTCCTAGTTGCTCTTGTACGTCTTCCTTCTTCTATGATTTTCATCAACCAACATATTACACGGATTGTTATTTGATCTAATCCATCCTACGTTGAAGTTTGTGTGTTCATTTCATGCTCACTCTAACAGATTTGTTATAGAGTAAGGTAACTTCCTTATAGCCATGAGAAAGAATACAAAGATTTCAGCCAAAAGAATGAAAGAGATTATTTTGATTGTTCAAGATTACAAGATACAAGATATGAATTTGAAGTTTGCATTTCCGAGGGGGGCAGCTTCCGGCGATGGCCAGTTTGCTTCTCTGAATATTGCGGAATATTCGGGACAGGCGGGTGTTGCTGGGTTACTAGCAGGTAAAGAGGGTGATCTTGGTGTGCAAGAGGGTCATGCTGGTGGTCTTGGGTTGAAGAAGCAGCTCTTGGTTTCTCCCAACCTTCCGGTGGAAACCTCAGCTAGTGTTCCGGTTGAAAAACATCACAATGGAAGGTTTTTGGGTCTTGACGGATTTCCCGGGTCAAATGCGGGAAAGGTGGGTAGTCACGGGTTGCAGGAGGGTCGTGATGGTGATAAGGGGTTGTGTTTGAAACCCATGGTTCACCGTTCATTTGTCTTTGAGTCCAAGGGAGCTTTTCCAAGCAGCTCATTAGTAGTCGGAAAGGCCGCTACGATTCCAGAGAGCACTCACGGCTCGAGGAGATGCGGATCTTGATAGTGATCCCGGTCGAAAGTGGGTATGGAGGGTGGACCCGGTGCAGGAGGGTGGTGTTGATGTTCGTGGTTTGAGGCTTGAACTTGGGCATCCGATCCTTGGTTTCGAGTGCAAAGAGTTTTTTCCGCGCCACTTTGATGCAGCGGTCAACGGACTCAAGGTTAGTCACGTCGATCGCGGGTCATGGGTGGGCATGGGTCTTGGGGAAAGTCCATGGGCCACCAGCCTTTAGTGGTTGACTCCGAGAACTTTTCTTTTCCAATTGGCCTTGGAAATGCTAAGGTTGTGGAAGCCGAGGGGTTTTTTAGCCAAAAGAGGTCTAGTAATTTGATGCATTCTATTGTTGCGGATGTCAATGGCACGCCTCATTCATTGAGTGCTACAACTGATGCTGCTCCTAATCCTCATTCATTAGGTGCTACTTTCGAAGTTGTGGTTATTGGGAATGATGGTGGTGCGGTTTCCGAAACGTCACCCCTTCTCGAGGGAAAGACGGGTCGCATGGGTGGGCACCGGTTGATGGCGGATCTTGAGGGTGGTTCCGGGTCGAAGGAGGGTCAGAAGGATGTTCATGGGTTGTTGTTTGATCATGATGGTGGTCACGAGTCATGGCTGCAGTTGGTTCTTTGCCAATGGCTCTTGGGATTACAAATCGTGAGGGAGTTGGAAGGTCTACTCTTCAAACGAGACTTGGTAACTTGGGGAATTTAAATACTGAGATAACCAAGGAAACATCTCATTCAATGGGACATCGAAACTTGATAAGGGTGGGAACCGAAGAGTCAACTCTTCTATTGAATTCAAAGGATGCGGAAACTAAAGGGGTAACTCGTCCAAAGAGGTATGGAAACTTGATGGCTACGGGAACCGAAGGGTCTACTATTCAAATGAGTCTTGGAAGATCAACTAATGTGGAATTCGGCGGTCGTCTATTCCAAGTCGCCTAAGAATTCTGATTTTGTCTCGACCATCAAGCATTTAAGATCGCGGTACCAACGAGACTCTTACAATGACGGGGCATAATGATGATCAGAATACCAAGACGTTTCAGGATGTTGTCCATGGGACTTTGATTATACCCATTATTCAAGGATCGAAGTCGGTGGGAAATGAGCCTTGCATTAATGCTGTGGGAACCGAGGCATTACACTTTAAGGCTGCGGGTACCAACGAGTCTCCTTCAATGACGGGTCTTTATGATGGTAGGAATACCAAGACGGTTCAGGAGGGTGCTCAAGGGACATTTATTATCCCCGTTATGCGAGGTTCGAAGTCAGTTGTGGGAAAGAAGCCTTACATTAGTGTTGAGGGAGCCGAGGCGTCACACGTTAAGGTCATGTACCATGTGCCTCTTTCAATAACGGGTCATTATGATGGACAGAATACTAAGACGGGTCAGGAGGGTGCCCATGGGTCATTAATTATTCCAGTAATGCAAGGATCGAAGTCAGTTATGGGAAACAAAGTGAATTATATTTCCAATGAGCCTATGTACTACATGACCATTAATAAATCGGGAGCTGGCGGTCGACTTAAATGACGCGTGATCCAAAGCTCCCTCTCGTGTAATGAGACAACAACCCCGGAATCTAAGTGTCACTAATGAAGGGGACATGAGCCATTTATGGCAACCATTCCCAATGATGCACTAGTCTTGGTTTCCCTCATGAATGCATCTATTGCACCTACTGAGCGTGCAAATGATACTCGGAAGCCACAATATGATTTAATTCCCTCCTGTAACGTCACCTTTGTGTGAACGCTGTCACGACCCGAACCCGGGCCCGTGACTGGTGCCTTACCCCGGGCACCCAAGTAGACATACATCAGAGTAATCAGCGGAACATAAAGACAATACATGAAACCAGTGTAATAAGACAGTGAAATAAGAAGACAAAGCAACCAAAACGGTTACCTTCGATATATATAAATAACAACTCTTTCAACATGAGCGCTTTAATCCTTTTACAAACCCCGCCACAACAAAGATTACATGCACTTCTAAGAATGATACGACAACAATGGGCGGATGGGCCGCCAAACCCCGAATGTAAACACTACGACGACAGTGGACTATACCACCGATAAGCCTCCGAGAAACGGAGCTTCCAAACGCTAAATCGTGACCACGAGAGCTAGGATCAACGACTTGTACCTCAACTGCAGATGCACGCAGCCCGCGAGGTCGATAACAGTTTGAGTATGTGAAACTAAAAATATCAGAAATGAAATCATAATAGTCTATAAAGCAGGAGACATGTATGATAACCAAACTACAGTTCACAATAAATAAGCAGTCATGTCAAGTCAGGGACTCACGCCCTCAAAGTCATCACTCGAATATAACTATGGGTCTCAAGCCCATAACATCAATCATGCCCGTGGAATACCTTCCTCACTGCCGGCAGTCTATGATAGAAAAGCACCAAGGAATACACATGAACACCAGGTCCCACCTGTGTCCAAATAAAACAAGACATGGTAAGCACGAAGGCATAGCCGACTACTAACACCTACGATGCTAACAAGGTCATAAATCAGATCATGATATCTGTCTAGACCGTCACATGATCAAAGCTGGTCACTCGCCCGCAGTATCAAATGTGCGCGTCTAGCCCTGGAACTTTCCGCAGCTCCGCATAGGCCAACCTCATAGGCCCGCATGAGGTATAACCCCGCATCGAGGGTAGCTACTCCCAAGATCGCCCCGACTCGCACCGCACGTGGCCACATAGACCGCATGACCATAAAGGCCGCACACTAACCCGAACTCCGTAGTTCCGCATGGATCCCCGACCCGCATGAGGTATTCTCGAATCATGGTCCTGCATCACCGAAGTCTACCCCGCATCGGAGGGCAGCTTAACCTCCGGAAATAAGTCAAGGTGAGTGGTACAATACCAACATAACGACTGATAGTCAAACAACTTTAAGCACAGTCGAGGGGAAAACCCCTTTACACTAACATCACAAGATACTAACACACATAGCATCCTAGCATGTTTACTTATCAATCAACAAGAAAGTATTTACAAGGCTATCACAAACCAACACAATCAAGTTATACACACAAGGTACTTTCTACTATATGTCAACAAGTTCGGGTTTTTATCCCCAAAGTACTTCATACACTAAATCTTTAAAAGATACGTTACTTTCACAAAAGTCACACAATACGTAGTTATGTGAAAATAGAGTGATTATCCTTTTAAGTAAAACAAAACACTTACCTTTGTAAAATCAAGTAACGACATTATTTTCCAAACGTCCAAGTTTGCCTAATTTCAAATGTTCACGTTTCTTATTTTAGAAAGGTTTCAGAGTTCATAGTCTTATTCATTTAAGAATATAATTCTCTTTTAAACTATACGAGAAACATAAGTCTTATATGTGAGTAGGATATTCTTGTTTATAACAATCTTATTACAAAGACCATGATATAGGAAATATCATTTTGTCTCATCTTAGCTTCTATGCAGATGGAAGTTTCTCAGTTTTAATAATACTTAATCACAAAACATTTCCTTTTATTAACGCGATGTGGTTTGTCGATACACATTCTGATTTCCGAAATCAGTAAACCATTCTTAAGCCGTTATACCTAACTTCCCATAAAGCTAGTATAACTCTTAAGTTTTCAAAAACCAAGTATTACTTCTTCTTTCAAAATGATTCAAAATCTTTTGAAATACTTCAAGTTCTTTATTAACACATAACAAGCCAGTTATAGTTCAAACCATTACCTTTTAAAACCACAGTATCTTCTACCAACATAAAGTCATTATAACCAACTTCCCATAAAGCGGTTATAACACTTTATGTTTTAAACCAATCAAATACATTTAGCACATGTACGTCTACCGTACTACATAGTTCACACATATCATGCTAGAAGAGATAGGAAGAGGTTCACATACCTCGCGACGAGTATCGACTAATAGCAAAACGCTCCAAGTACTTCAAACCGTCGGCTACTCCTTAGCCAGTAGATCGCGCCATACGTAGTACTTCAACCTATAAGGCCACAAGGCGCTTATTAACATTTAGATCCCTTCAGAGAACATTCTACGTAAAATTCGAAGACTCTCCCGCAACAGCAGCGTAAATCTCTCCTTTATCGAGGCCGGCCATCAAGCCAACCGCGGGTTAACACGTCTAACCGGTCGTGTACAATTCTACCTCACAGAAAAGCTACACAAGTCTCATCAGAATACACCCATGTAATTACAGCTTGATTCTCTTCTTTAAATTCAGGCTTAAGTCAAAAGACATTGCCGCACAACTATGTTCAATTCTATATATAGTATACTTTAACTATATATTCCAACAACATGTAATTTCCAATTACAATAGAAGGTCAAGATATTTACCTCGATAAGCCCAAAATTATCCAAGTTATAATGTCGATCCTGAGCAAGGTTTAGCTCCTACTCCGTGCGCTCCAATCCGCTCCAAACAACCCTTAGAAGTTCTAACCAACTTCTACTTAAATACTTCAACCAACAATGAAGATTTCCTTAGGGTTTCGGTTTGAGACTAAAAGGACAAAAGGTAGTATTTCCTGCTCTACGTATAGAGGTAATTTTGGAATACAACAAGGTAAAGGCTAAGGTATTTTGGGCATTATAACAATACTTTTGAGAGTATTTCTACCAAGAGGGGGGGTATTATACGAAAACAACTAGGCTAGGGGGGGGTACCCCACGGCTAGCACCCCAAAGGGGGGAGGGGGAGGCTCACGGCCACAAAGGCCACTCAAAGGAGGGTCTCGGCCAGGGCCTTTGCTAGGAGGGGCTCTTGGACGAGAGTCAAACAAGAGGAGAGGGGAAGGATTCCAAGACTTAGAACACATTTGGATGATGAAGTCTTCAACAAAGGGAGGGGTATTTATAGGAAGCCAAGGCCAACCAATGGACAAGATCAAGCCATGTGTTAGGCAAGTGTAAGGCCAAGATCAAGCCAAGTGCACCCTATCCCTACTCCACAAAACATGGCACAAAACAAGGCACAAAACAAGGCCAAGAAAGCTAGCCAAAACGTCCCACTTTCGGCCAAGCAAACCGCCAACTTGAGGGTGACAAGTGTCGCCCTCTCGTTGGTCCAAAATATTCCGTCTCTCGGAAAAATCCGCAAAAATTAGAAATGACATAGCCGTATTTTACCCTACGAAAGCTGTGGAAACGTTTCGTCGAAAAACGACTCTAATCGGGTGTTGTGAACAAATAATTTCGGCCAAGCCACTTTCTCAAGTTCAAATTTTCACGCACGCCCCACGCACATACCGGAAATACGGGTATAACATTCTCCCTCCTTAGAAACATTCGCCCCGAATGTTCCTTCTAAATCTCAAACAAACGCGCCAAGATAGTCTTCACTACCATACTTACGAAACAATCACGCCACAATGGCCACGAAACAATCACGCAAAATACTTACATCCAAGTCCACGAGGACTCACCTCTAACATCACCACAAACACCTCTCTCCGGGGTCTAAAATATACTTCCTCCACACTTTTTCCAAACAAAAGAAATGGTCACATCTATGCTCGCTATACATGCTCGCTTCTTCCCGATACCACTTTTGTCACTTTGCCGCGAGGTTCTAGTGTCACTCCGGCGACCCAACAAATGGTACCGGACTACATGCGATCCCTGAGGTCGTCGTGACACTCGAACTCTTACCACATTTCCGACATCTGCTTGATCCAAAACTCGGGGTTATCATCTTCAACTTGGTCATCATTAGCCGGGAATACTGCGGATGGATCTCCGATTTCCTTCTCGAACATAGCGAACGATCGACGACCGCCTCCTAAGTCGGACGGCAAATGCTAACATATAGGCAACCCGCCTATTCTTCACATGAACTCAAAGGCCCAAAGTAACTCGGGCTAAGTTCCTCTCGTATTCCAAAACTCACACCCAACCCGGTGGTACTTTCAAGAAGACCGACCACAACTGAACTCTAGCGCCGCCGATTATCCGCACGATTTCCTCCGAGCTGCCGAACTTCTTCTAGACAAGCTTCACTATCCACGGTCTGGAACAAGCACGAACCAATCGAACCTTGCCAACATCGAACCACTCGACCGTGAACTTACACATCCGCCCTACAAGGCTTTATAAGGCGACATCCGAATACTGAAATGGTAGCTTAAACACTCCCTCCACAGGAGACAACAATCTCCACAACTACCCCTGAAATCCAACCACTGGCCCGAGGGCGAATGCGATTCTGAGACTCACCTGAGTTCCTAACCCTGCCTGGTAAACTTTTAGAAAACGAAAATAGCCACAACCTGGGCTTCACTGCCTGACATAAGGTGAAGGTAGGCACCCCGTGCAGCCTTTCAACCTCTCTGACATAACATCACTGCCGAGCAACGGTCCTGACTGAAAGACACGATGGGCTGACCCCATTGGCCCGACTCATCGGTCGAATGCATCCACGAACTTCGCACTGGTTAATCGAACATGGGCCTAACACCCTCGTGACTACCACAGCGGGACCACCACAAACCGACCCCACCACCAAACAGCCGCGGGTTGACCCGCAACATGGCCTCAACCCTACCGGCATCGCAAGAAACACTAGTTCCCCGATCCGAACAATTTCACAAATCACGTTTAAAACCTAGCGGTCTTCCTAGCTCGACTACCCTCTTTCAAATCACGCTACTCAGGGACTTATCCCACAAACATAGCTCATGTGCACTATGCACTCCGATAAGGATCAAACATAACACTACACCTATACTTGAGATGGACTTACCTCTAAGGTCTCTACGTATAAAACTCTAAGGCTCCCACCTTCTCTATCCCCCAAAATCTTACTTGGTTAACCCACCATGATTTCTAATCACCACTAACATACTGCTATCAGAACATAGCACTTAAGGTATACTCACCTTATCACACATACAGATCTCTAGAGGGTTAAGGATAATCTATATCTACTGCTTCACTCCCCTAGTCGTTCTAATCAACCCCGCCTGTAGTGCAGCGATAGGAAGATGACGAACTACCCACCGATCTGAAGGCTAAGTCCTCCTACAAGGACACTCTCTCGACACATGGCCCTGACGGCCGCAGGTACAACAAGTACCAACATAAAAGACGACATTCCCGGATGGCGTCATCACTTAATGGAACACCGAGGAAAAACTGAATCCTGGCCGGAACCATACGTAGGCGTGACTAAAACTCGAGTTCGACCAACTCCTGATACCGAACGTCCCGAACCCCGCGAGGACCATTCTGCACTGGTGGATGCGCATATTCAATCTGCTGGTGAGGTGACTCGCCTCGAAAGTTACCAAAGGACCTTGCTACTCTGGCCCTCTTCTGCTGTTCTTCGTTAACCCGTTGATCTCTACGTTTCTTGGCACATTGCGCATAAGCCCGCATACGTGCCATGCTCAAGCCTAACTGAAGAATTACTCGCGCACAACCTTCTCGTTGATATTCATCAAGACTCGCGGTACATCGGTATACTCTATACTCTCTGTTCCCGGTCGCGGAACTGAAGGTCCAAACATCGTGGCCGCAGTAGAACGGCCGCCTGCACTAAAACTCGGGCTAGTGACGTCGCAGAACTCCCGAATGAAGCACTACCCTAGGTAATGATTGGGCACGTGCCTCGCCACCCTCCGAACTCTACTCAGCCTCCGCCGCTTGCCCTCCCGCCCGGGTTGCCTACGCGAGGCATAACGATAAGTGGAAATAATTTCGTCGAGGTCCAACTTACAACACGGCTCTAAGGCACGATCTCAGAGTGAGAAGAATAGAAACCAATCCTAAATACCCTATAGCCTCACGATTATTGGTGGTGCACAACACACCGATAATCAAGACTTTGGATCGGATACGGTCAGACACTTTCCGAGGATTAATCGCTCGATACCACTTTTGTCACTACCCAACCGGCCCGTGGATGGTGCCTTACCCCGCACCCAAGTAGACATACATCGAGTAATCGTGAACATAAAGACAATACATGAAACCGGTGTAATAAGACGGTGAAATAAGAAGACAAAGCTAACTAAAAACTTACCTTCAGATATATATAAATAACAACTCTTTCAACATGAGCAGTTTAATCCTTTTACAAACCCCGCCCACAACGATTACTGCACCTCTAAGAATGATACGACAACAATGGCGGGACGGGCCCGCCAAACCCACGAATGTAAACACTTACGACGACAGGACTATACCACCGATAAGCCTCCGAGAAACGAGCTTCCCAAACGCTAAATCGTGACTCGAGAGCTAGGATCAACGACTTGTGTACCTCAACTGCGGCATGAACGCAATTTCGGGCGAGGTCGATAACAGTGCCGAGTATGTGAAACTAAAAATATCGTAAATGAAATCATAATAGTCTATAAAGCGGAGACATGTATGATAACCAAACTACGATTCACTATAAATAAGCGATGTCAAGTCGTGACTCACGCCTCAAAGTCATCACTCGAATATAACTATGGGTCTCAAGCCCATAACATCAATCATGCGTGGAATACCTTCCTCACCGCTGAGCCTATGATAGAAAAGCACCAAGGAATACACATGAACACGGTGTCCCACCTGTGTCCAAATAAACGATGACAGGGTAAGTGCGAAGGCATAGCCGACTACTAACACCCACGTACTAACAAGGTCATAAAGCGTATCATGATATCTGCTTGCATCACATGATCAAAGCTGTCACCGCCGCAGATCAAATGCGCGTCTAGCCCCGAACTTTCCGCAGCCCGCATAGGCCAACCTCATAGGCCCGCATGAGGTATAACCCCGCATCGAGGGTAGCTACTCCCAAGATCGCCCCGACTCGCACCGCGTGGCCACATAGATCGCATGACCATAAAGGCCGCACACTAACACCGGAACTCCGTAGTTCCGCATGGATCCCCGACCCGCATGAGGTATTCTCGAATCATGGTCCTGCACGCTGAGTCTACCCCGCGACGGAGGCGACAACCTCGGAAATAAGTCAAGGTGAGTGGTACAATACCAACATAACGGTGATAGTCAAACAACTTTAAGTACAATCGAGGAAAACCCTTTACACTAACATCACAAGATACTAACACACATAGCATCCTAGCATGTTTACTTATCAATCAACAAGAAAGTATTTACAAGGCTATCACAAACCAACACAATCAAGTTATACACACAAGGTACTTTCTACTATATGTCAACAAGTTCGGGTTTTTATCCCCAAAGTACTTCATACACTAAATCTTTAAAAGATACGTTACTTTCACAAAAGTCACACAATACCCGTAGTTATGTGAAAATAGAGTGATTATCCTTTTAAGTAAAACAAAACACTTACCTTTGTAAAATCAAGTAACGACATTATTTTCCAAACGTCCAAGTTTGCCTAATTTCAAATGTTCACGTTTCTTATTTTAGAAAGGTTTCGTAGTTCATAGTCTTATTCATTTAAGAATATAATTCTCTTTTAAACTATCTGAGAAACATAAGTCTTATATGTGAGTAGGATATTCTTGTTTATAACAATCTTATTACAGCAGCCATGATCTAGGAAATATCATTTTGTCTCATCTTAGCTTCATGCGGATGGAAGTTTCTCTGGTTTTAATAATACTTAATCACAAACATTTCATTTTATTAAAGCTGAATTGGTTTGTCGATACACATTCTGATTTCCGAAATCAGTAAACCATTCTTAAGCCGTTATACCTAACTTCACATAAAGCTAGTATAACTCTTAAGTTTTCAAAAACCAAGTATTACTTCTTCTCTCAAAATGATTCAAAATCTTTTGAAATACTTCAAGTTCTTTATTAACACATAACAAGCCGATTATAGTTCAAACCGCTTACCTTTTAAAACCACAAGTATCTTCTTACCAACATAAAGCTGTTATAACCAACTTCCCATAAAGCCGTTATAACACTTTATGTTTTAAACCAATCAAATACATTTAGCACATGTACGTCTACCGTACTACATAGTTCACACATATCATGCTAGAAGAGATAGGAAGAGGTTCACATACCTCGCGACGAGTATCGACTAATAGCAAAACGCTCCAAGTACTTCAAACCGTCGGCTACTCCTTAGCCAGTAGATCGCGCCATACGTAGTACTTCAACCTATAAGGCCACAAGGCGCTTATTAACATTTAGATCCCTTCGTAGAACATTCTACAGAAAATTCGGCAGCACCTCCCCCCGTAACAGCGTAAATCTCCTCCTTTATCGAGGCCGGCTATCAAGCCAACCAGGGGGGGTTAACACGTCTAACCGGTCGTGTACAATTCTACCTCACAGAAAAGCTACACAAGTCTACTGTAATACAGTCCTATGTAATTACAGTTCAGTTCTCTTCTTTAAATTCAGGCTTAAGTCAAAAGACATTGCCGCACAACTATGTTCAATTCTATATATAGTATACTTTAACTATATATTCCAACAACATGTAATTTCCAATTACAATAGAAGGTCAAGATATTTACCTCGATAAGCCCAAAATTATCCAAGTTATAATGTCGATCCTGAGCAAGGTTTAGCTCCTACTCCGTGCGCTCCAATCCGCTCCAAACAACCCTTAGAAGTTCTAACCAACTTCTACTTAAATACTTCAACCAACAATGAAGATTTCCTTAGGGTTTCGGTTTGAGACTAAAAGGACAAAAGGTAGTATTTCCGGGCTCTACGTATAGAGGTAATTTTTGGAATACAACAAGGTAAAGGCTAAGGTATTTTGGGCATTATAACAATACTTTTGAGAGTATTTCTACCAAGAGGGGGGGTATTATACGAAAACAACTAGGCTAGGGGGGGGTACCCCACGGCTAGCACCCCAAAGGGGGGAGGGGGAGGCTCACGGCCACAAAGGCCACTCAAAGGGGGAGGGGTCTCTCGGCCAAGGGCCTTTGCTAGGGAGGGGGGGCTCTTGGACGAGAGTCAAACAAGAGGAGAGGGGAAGGATTTCAAGACTTAGAACACATTTGGATGATGAAGTCTTCAACAAAGGGAGGGGTATTTATAGGGAAGCCAAGGGCCAACCAATGGACAAGATCAAGCCATGTGTTAGGCAAGTGTAAGGCCAAGATCAAGCCAAGTGCACCCTATCCCTACTCCACAAAACATGGCACAAAACAAGGCACAAAACAAGGCACAAAACAAGGCCAAGAAAGCTAGCCAAAACGTCCCACTTTCGGCCAAGCAAACCGCCAACTTGAGGGTGACAAGTGTCGCCCTCTCGTTGGTCCAAAATATTCCGTCTCTCGGAAAAATCCGCAAAAATTAGAAATGACATAGCCGTATTTTACCCTACGAAAGCTGTGGAAACGTTTCGTCGAAAAACGACTCTAATCGGGTGTTGTGAACAAATAATTTCGGCCAAGCCACTTTCTCAAGTTCAAATTTTCTACGTACGTCCTTACGTACATACTCTGGAAATACGGGGTATAACAAACGCCCCATCACCCTCTCTTTCATTTCGTGTTTATGCTTACGTTGAGGATTGAGAACCCTCAATGACTGATTGTAGCTCCCTGTTATTTTCGTTTGTTCTTTTATAATATTTGCATTTACCTAAAAAAAAAATATATCCAATACTAATCCCACAAATCCAATTAGAAGTATTAAACTCCAAGTTAATAATTTTTCATTGTCACATTTTTTCGAAATTTTCCTTAAGAAAATGTAATAACTCTTTCCTTCCAAAATTCAAATCTTAAATCCTTACTCACGTTCTCAATTAGTAGCTCTGGTATTACGGGGTATAACATCCTTCCCCCCTTAGAAACATTCGTTCTCGAATATTCATCTAAGGTCTCAAGCTATACAACTTTCGGCATAGTCTCCTTTAACTATACCTATACACCTATACTCGTTAGTGTCAACACCACGGTCCTGCATGTCGGCACCACGGTTTCGGAATTCCTGCAACTCTCTGAAGTTTTAGCACCGCGATCCTGTCATTTGGCACCGCGGTGCTGTTCCTGAATTTCACAACACGCATTTTTCCACTTAATCTCTTCTTTTTCTACAAGTTTCAACAATTCCCGCAAACCCAAAGAGGCCTCATATGGCCACCATATAACACATAGTCTCATTCTACTTCGGATAGTCCTTAGCACATTGTACTTCCTTTGTAATCAAAGTCACATCCTTAAGGTCCTATTACAGTCCCTTAAAATCGATAATACCATTTCTAATCGGCTCAACAATCATCAACATCAATCACAAGTGGTTTATAGTCAAACCAAGGAATCATCACCTCTAATATACTTCACATATACCATATACTTTAACCACGATCACACATAAAATACTTTACTTTTGAAGGCCTTGTCTATCTAAGGTCTCAACGGTTATCCAATACTCTAAGATCCTCAATTATTTCATGTCTCAAGCTTACATTATTTCTCCCCGTATACGGGCAAGACGGCTTCTCAATATCGCAAAATCATGTTGTCCTAATCACAACAACCCTATTTACTCCATACAAATATTATTTGTACACATCACTTAAGCATACAACACAGCTTAATCTAACAACATGGTATGTCCTTAAGTCAATTAAACATGATCTCCTAAGGGTGCATCACCCTTTCCGACAGCTCATCACCTCCTAATTATTCTAAATTAGCACATATATAACCCTGATGTGGATTCATTAAACTGTTTCATACTTTTCCAGCAATTTATAAAGCTTAGCCAGCCCATGATGACCTACAATCACTTCAGGAAACACACACATGGCTCTAACAAATATGTTCGTATAGATGTACATCATCATACCAACTATACAATATTTTTTACCAACCTGTATACCAAGTCCATATATTCTCCTTCTGGGCCACTGTCGCTTTCTCATAGCTGCAACCACAATAATATGTTAGGGAGGGACTACCCTAACGACAAAGCTCTTTCGCACGATCTTAGAGAGGAATGAATAGAAATCAATCCTAAATGTACTGTAGCCTTCTGTTTATGGGTGAGGTGCACAACACACCGATAACCAAGACTCTACTACACACGTCTGTAGATATTCCGAGGACTAACTGCTCTGATACCACTCTTGTCACAACCCAAACCCCGGGCCCGCGACTGGTGCCCTACCTGGGCACCCTTCTACCCATTTAACACAAGTAACCCGCTAAAGCTAAATAACACTCATCATTTTTTTTGTAAGGGCAAAGCCGACAAGGCTGCCATAATATATAACACCCGAATGGGACTACAACTGTACAAAAATATAAATACAACTCACGCAAGTCCAGCCCACATATGAATACAGACCTCTAAGAGTTTGGACAGTAAACTATGACGGGACAAGACCCCGCCGTACCCCTGAATATACCTAGCCATAATGGAAGACCTGTGCCAAAATGACAAGCTCCGGAACATTGGAGCTATCCCAAAATGTTGAACAAGGATCCTAAGCTCACAGATCACCCAACTGAGTACCTAATACCTGCGGGCATGAACGCAGCTCCCCGAAGGGGGTCAGTACAATAAGGTACCAAGTATGTAAACATGAAGTACAGTAAACAAGATCATAACTGTACAAAATAATGACAGGGACAAGTATGAAAAACAAATACTAGATCCTACCGTGCCAAAAATAAGAGTCAATTGTACCTTGTAACACTGTACCCATGTACCACTGTATTGATGTATCACTGTACTACTGTATCACTGTATCGTTGTACCACTGTACTACTGTATCACTATATTGATGTACCACTATACTACTATATCATTGTATTGTTGTACCACTGTACTACTGTATCACTATATTGTTGTACTACTGTATCACTGTACCTTTTTAAAATAAGACTCAACCGTGCCCACGATACTTCCTTTTAAAAATGAGAGTCATGTCAAAATCAAGAACGTCTGTCCAAATAAAAAAATACTGTTATGCGTGGTATGACATGTCCCGGCCTATTCTGGGACTCGGTGTAACGCTCTATAAGCCATGCAAGGTACGACATGTTCCGGCCCATTTTAGGACTCGATGTAACGCTCTATGAGTCATGCAAGGTACGACATGTCCCGGCCCATTCTGGGACTCGGTGTAACGCTCTATAAGTCATGCAAGGTACGACATGTCCCGGCCCATTATGGGACTTGGTGTAACGCTCTATAAGTCATGAAAGGTATGATATGTCCCGACCCATTCTGGAACTCGGTGTAACGCTCTATAAGTCATGCAAGGTACGACATATCCCGGCCCATTCTGGGACTCGGTGTAAATATAAAGGAATGTACACCTATAGCTATCACAAGTAACTATGTACAATTGAAATCATCTTTGACTCTCATTAGCACAATTAGAATGAACTATTTTTTTAGAAAAACTCAAGGCATTATCAAACGAATAGGTAAACAACTTTCCTTTTATAAAACCCAAAGTACTATCAAGGGAAAATATCACTTAGGATTAGGTTCCGCTCAGTTTATAAAGATCAAGTCAAGTATAGGATCCACTCGTAGTTGGTACCAACTCGATAATCTAATTCATCTCGCTCCTCTGGCTAACATTATGGAAACATTTGCATGGGGATAACTAATCTGAATTGGCAAATTAATCCATTTTATGAGCCATTAGTAGGTTATATATTTATAATGATCTTTATCTAATCAGCTGTGAACCTAGAAAATGTAAAACGAACTGGTTATATCTTAGCTTCTATGCGGATGGAAATTCTACTCATTTTAATATAATTGATTGTCGATTCCTTTTTCATTTAACGTTGCAATGTCTTGTTCAATACATTTTATCATTAGTGTTGTAACTAGCAAGATCATTCGACTCCAACGTTTACTAAAAGCTCTTACCAACATCTCCCGTAAGACTTGGTAAAGACTTAGGAATAATTTAGACATATCTTTAGCATAGAATCAATAACAAGAATACTCCTTAACTTCTAAGAGTAGAATAACCTTTGAAACAATACCACAGTTATGGTTCACACGAAGAACATGCCAAAAGATAGAAGGGAGAGGTTCACATACCTCATTGACGACTAATCAACACGCCAAGTAGAATACGCCCCGAATAGGTACTTCAACCTTATCGGCTATTCCACACGCCAAGTAGAATATTCCATAAGTAGTACTTCAACCTATAACAACAGTAATACTTCTATCAACTTCATACACACTAGTATAAGACTTATACCAAGTAATGATCCTCTTATTCTACGGAAATTTGGGCAGCACTTCCCCCGTTTATACGTACTTTTCCACCTTTTCCAAGACCCAAATTCAACAACAATCGAGCCACACTTAAGGACACAACCCACATTTAACCAAAGGGGATTACATGCCTACTTGACGTGTAAAATTCTGCCCCACAATCACATAAAAACAGTCCACAAAATGACACAACAACGTTTAACAGTTTTTGGGCAGTATTCGGCCAACAACAACTTCAACAATCCAAAGCACTTTTCCATAATTCCTTATAATCCAATTCACATTTCAACACTTATATATACTCCATATTACATATAAACAACAATATTACTTCATTTTAACATGCGACAAGTGTAAATAACAACAACAATAACCAACGAATCCAATGTCGCACAAAATGCCACTCTCGGCCAAGACACCCTAAAATGGTTCAAACACTTTTTATTCTTCATTAGTTTTAGCACAAGCTCATCTATACATTATAACAACATGTTATATCCAATTTCTTCAAGAGAAAGAAGAATTTTACCTTTCATTTTAGCCCAAGAATGTACCAAACAGTCCGCAAGGTTTTGGTCCACAATTTTCGTTTCGCTCCACTTCTTCAAGTTCCAATCACACACAAGCATCCACCACAAGCTTATAACCAACTTCACTTCATGTTTCACTTCCAAAAAGTAGACGAACAAGCCTAGGGTTTCACCCAATCTTTCGGCCAACACACAAAATTGGAGGATCTTGGAGAGTTAACTTGTCTTAGAACTTGATTAGGGCTCTTAATCTTGAAAAATAATCAACACTTGTTCTTGGAAAATCCTTGGAGAATTTCGAGATTCAAGCTAAGGAGAAGAGAGATGTTACACCCCGAAATTCCAGGACATGTATATAAGAACGTAGTAAGAAAACAGGACTTTAAGATTTGAGACTTGTAGAATTTATCGGAATTATGGAAATGTCGGAAAACGAAATATTATAACGAATGGGGGGGCGACACGTGTCACCCCCCCCACATGGGCTTGATCGATTTTTGGACCAAGTTTGAGTGGTCAAGTGACCAAGGTTAAGTGGTCAAGTGACCAAGGTTAGTAGTCAAGTGGATGATCAAGCTTGAGAAAATTGACCAAGTCAACTAGTCAAGTTGACACAAGATATTTAATCTTCTTCATCCAAACCCCACAAGTGTTTTAATTTTGACCCTACATTTAATTATATATACATACTAGTAGCAAGACAAGCTCTCCACACTTAGAAAAATTTCACACTTGTTCTTGCACATTGAGGAGCTCTCGGCATTGAGCCCTTGTCCACACAAAAAAAAATTGTTTGTTGTTCATAATTCACCATACTTTAACCCAAGGTTCTTAGGGGTATTATAAGGATATCTCAATACAAAGATCCCGGAAAAGCTACGTTTTTACATGAGTCGCAAGATGGAAACCTAAGTTGTTTTCATAAGTTTTGATTGGAAATTGAAGGGAAGTTGTATGTGAACTTCTAAGGGCTTCAAATAGCGGATTGGAGCGTGAAGGAAAGTAGCTAAGTTGCTAAGGAGCGACTTTGAATCTTGGAGTTATTTTTGGGCTTATCAAGGTAACAATCTTGTCGTCTTAGTGATTAAAGATTACATGTTGTTGTAGTTATGGAGATAAGCAAGCATGAGATATATATTATGAAGATTGATAAGTGTTATGGATATTGGAACCACTAATCCGAAACTAACATGTTTAGCCCTTGAGATTGAAATTCAATTTGGTTATTAGTTTAGTCGTCGCATGTTATATAAAGAAGCAATTGTAGTTGTTAAAGTTGTTTACGACAATATAACATGTTAGACTTAACAACTTGGATTGAAAACGAATTGGAAAAGACTTTACATTGTGGTGCATGTTAGCCGAGAATGGCATTGCCTATTAAACTACTTGGTATTAATTGTGGGGCAGAATTTTACACGTCCTGTAAGGCGTGTAATCCCCTTTGATTGGTTGATGTATTGAGACTTAAATGTGGCATATTGGTTATTGATTTCGGGCCTTGGAAAAGGTGGAAAAGTACGTAGAAACAAAGGAAGTGTTGCCCAATTTTCTGTAGAACAAGAGACATTATACTTAGTATCATTCTACGTTAGAAACTAGAAGTTGATAGTCGTGTTGTGGTCATTATAGGTTGACAATTCTACGTGCGGCGTATTCGACTTAGCGTGTGTATTAAGCCGAAAAGGTATATGAACCATATCCTCTTCTTCTAGCATGATTCTTTATTGTAAAGTAAGTAAATCCTTCTCCTTCAATGATCTATCCCGTGATTGTACTTGGATTGCCTAATATAGAAGTTGTTCTATATACTTCCTTGATTGTACTTTGGAGGTTTAAATTAGAAGTTGTTATAATTCATTCCCTTGATAAAATTTGGATTTTCAAAAGTGAAAGTTGTTTTACTTGAAGTACTTAGAATCTTAAAAAGGAAGTGGTTCCTAATATCTTAGATAGTGCCTTAGTTCCAAAACCTAAAGGTTGTTATAATGGTTTTATGGGAAGTTAGTTATAACGGCTTTAGGAGAGTCAAAGGAGTGATTTACTTATTGATTTAAAAGAGGAGAAATGACATGATTTAAAGAGAAGTAACTTGTTTTAAAGGTGTGAGTTACTTGGGATTTAAAAGTAGAAGCCACTTGATTTCAAAACCTTGAATTGAAGTTTTAAAAGTGTAGTTTGATTTGAAAAATGAAAGTGGCTTGATACTACGAGTGTTAGTGTATTAGGGGTCATAAATGAATTTGACGTCATTATAGTACATAAAAGAAGTGACTAGAGTATAAAGAGTGTAAGCCACTTAATTTGAAGATTATGTAACTTGATGTTGCAAGGCTAGGGCCTTGGGATTTTCTGAAAAAGGTAAAGAATGTGCGGCGGACGTACGTAGTACTTTGGCTTGCTTAAATAAGAATTATTCTATTTGTGCCTTGATAGTACTTTGGCTTTCTTAAATGAGAATTATTCTATTTGTTCCTTGATAGTACTTTGACTTGCTTAAATGAGAATTATTCTATTTGTGCCTTGATAGTACTTTGGCTTGCTTAAATGAGAATTATTCTATTTGTGCCTTGATAGTACTTTGGCTTGCTTAAATGAGAATTATTCTATTTGTGCTTTGATAGTACTTTGGCTTGCTTAAATGAGAATTACTCTTAGTTTGTTAAAAAAGAAGGCATGGTAATTGTCTTGGTTTGTGTAAAAAGGAAAGGCATGGTATTGTCTTTGTTTGTGTAAAAAGGAAAGGCATGGTATTGTCTTGGTTTGTGTAAAAAGGAAAGGCATGGTATTGTCTTGATTTGTGTAAAAGGAAAGGCATGGTATTGTCTTGGTTTGCTAAAATGATGGTTTATTCATTTTATAAATAAGGATCAAAGATGGTTTGCTCATATAGACATTCGTGCAAGTGTCGTATTTCCACATCTCCGCGTCCCTCCATAAAGGGTCGGCAACATGGTTCAAGAGATATCATGGAGTAGCTCCCATGGTGTGAGTGGTACACACTCATGGCGGGTCGGATATACTCGGGCGGGTTAAATTCCCAGGATATAATCCATGGACTAGCTATCCGTGATGCGAGTATCTTGTACCGATGACTCATTGCGGGTCCACATGACCTATGCAGGTGAAATAGTCCCTTGCGGGTGAAATAGTCCTATGATAGGTTGCATAATAATTCAGATGTTGGATGACCCTGGCACTGGCACGGTCTTCATGTTTTGAAACGGTAGTGATTTCATTAATGAAAGGGTGCAGTGTGTTCATGACTTAAAGGAACAGTTAATCTCATTGTTAAAAACATAACTTAAAAGGTAAAAATGATTGCATTACTCTCATGTTTGCAAGGTTCAGTGTGTTGTTGTTTTGAGTTATCATACTTGTTTCATGTTATATGTGGACTGTGTGATCTCCTTTACAGTACTTATTGTTTCATATACTTGGTACATTCTTCGTACTGACCCCCTTTCTCCTGGGGGCTACGTTCATGCCGCAGGTTTAGGTACACAGTTCGGTGATCTGCAAGTGTGGGACCCTTGCTCAAAGTTTTGGATAGCTCCATTTGTTCGAGAGCTTATCATTTTGGTATAGATCCTTCAGTACAGTCTTTTGTACAGGTATGGGTACGGCGGGGCCTTGTCCCGTCATAGTTCAGTAAAACTCTTAGAGGTATGTATTCATAAGTGGGATTGGACTCGTGTATAGTGTAGTGTTTTTTTATTATATATATATATATATATATAGCAGCCTTGTCGGCTTTGCCTTTGCATGTTCGTTGGTTTTAAAAAAAAATGAGGTGTTATTTAGTTCCGCGGTTTACTTGTGTTATTTAGGTAGAAGGGTGCCCAAGTAGGGCACCAGTCATGGGCCCGGGGTTCGGGGCGTGACAGAGTGGTATCAGAGCAGTCAGTCCTCGGAATGTCTACATACCGTGTCTAGTAGAGTCTTGATTATCGGTGTTGTCACGACCCGACCACGGACCCGTGACTGATGCCTTACCCCGGCACCCTGGTGATACAACATCAGAGAAAACCAGCGGAAAATAAACTCACAAAAAGAACCCATATAGAATATAAAGCAGGCTAACCCAAAATGGCTACCTTTAAATATAACAAAAACTGAACAGTTACATCCTTAACAACCCAAAATATAACAGGACTACAGACCTCTAAGAATGTGTAACCACTATGACGGGACAGGACCCCGTCATACCCCTGAATGTACAAAACATCTACAACACCAGGGAGAACCGTACCAAAAGTCAAGCCTCCGGAGAAATGGAGCTTCTGACACCTGAGCAAAGATCCTAAGAATGAGGATCCACCACTGCTACTCCCTACTGCGGCATGAACGCAGCCCCGAGGAAGGGGGTCAGTACACAATATGTACCAAGTATGTAAAACTGGAAAATACTGTAATAATATCATAAGTCTAAAATAAGTTAGAGTCATGGAAGAAAATCAAAATACAGTACATTGTGCCTTACTAACAATGAGAGTATCAAGTATAAACTTTACTGCATAAAAATAGGAGGCTCATGATCAAAACAGGGTCCCTTTCCCGTAGTATCATTAAGCAGTCCTACTCCTGGGAGTATTTCACCCGCATAGGTCCTGTGGACCAGCATGAGGTCATTCGCCTCGCATGAGACTATTTCACCCGCATGAGACTATTTCACCCGCATGAGGTCATCCGGCTCGCATGGGACTATTTCACCCGCATGGACCCAGTGGGCCCGCATGAGTACAAGCGCCGCACTCGCATCATGGGTAGCAAATCCATGGAATAAGTAGTAACAATAATAGTAATACATAACTCAGCACAACCGACTATCATACATAACATAAGCGCTACCGGCTTATCATAACGTAAGCAAGTTAAGAATATCCCCTAACTTCTTATTAACATTATTAGTATATCATCTCATTTTAGTTTACTTAAGGCACTAACATGTCATTTAAGAGAAAATCCGGGAATTCAACCCAAGTACCACGTACCTTTAACCTTTTAAGAAATGACTCATTTTTATATAAAACTCCCAAGATACTAATAATCGTAGTATCAAGTCACGACTACTCTTCAAGACAAGTCACGTTTCCTTTTAGAAATATAATAGGCTTCTAAATCAAGTGACTCCATTTCTTTTAAAACCTTAGGCAATTAATGCCTTAAAATCAATTTGTCGTTCATAAATTCAAATCATTTATCCGTACTTATTTTACTTAGAGTAATCTTTCTTTGTTAACCTTCCATAAAGCCAATACAACCAACTTCCCATAAAGTCGTTGTATTACCGTTATACATTAGTCAAGTACATTTTCCTATATCCAAGGGACTTATACTTTTAAAACGAAACAAGTATCATATACTTAAAACACTTCAAGTCCCCTGACTTTGAAACTTAAGACATCATTAAAATAAGTAAGGGATATCAAAGTCTTGTACGTCTACCGTACTACATAGATGCAACTATTCATGCTCAAGAGGTAGGAAAGTTCCACATACCTCTTCGGGTCAATCCGCTTGCTAAGTCCAATAAACCGCACGTAGTACGTCAACCTATAATGACCATAATACGTTTATTAACCTCTAGCTTCAACATAGAATATTCCAAGTGCAAATTTACTAAATTCTACGGAAAATCGGGCAGCATTTCCTTTGTTTCTACATACTTTGCCACCTTTTTCAAGGCCGAATTCAACATTCAAACACCACTTTTAAGGCCCAACAATCCAATCAATACAAAGGGGATTACACACCTAATCTTGGGTGTGTAAAATTCTGCCCCACAATGCATATTAACTAAATCAATAAGTTAAAGGTAGTATTTTGGCAACAACATGTTCACATACTAACCTTATTCAATCCCTTCAAATCCAAATCATATTTCTTACATGCAATTTATCTAAGAGCAATATTTACCACTACACGTTCTTTCTTCTTCACATGCAACACCATAAACTAGCAAAAAGAGAAAGAATTGTTACCTTAGAGCTTAGCCAAATTAATCCAACAAATTCACTAGCCTCCTTTCCACAATCACCACCACAAAAGCTCCCACAAGTTTGCCAGCAAGTTTCCTTCTTGCCACCTTTTTCAGATTTTTCTCAAGCCTTGATTTCCTCTTGATTTTTTAGAGAGAAGGGAGAGCTTTTAAATTTTTAGAGAGAGAGAGAGAGAGCTTGAAGAATGACCAAGTCTTCAAGACTTGGTCAATAAATAGAACATGCAAAAATCAGATGGAGGGACACTTGTCACCCACCCATGGCCTCTTTTAAAATAAAACAGCTTCGATTTTTCCCACCTCATGAGAACCGCCTCGGCGCCGCGGCCCTGCAGACGGCGCCGCGGCGCTGAAACATCCGAGACTCTTCAGAACTTCCGGCGCCGCGGCCCTGCTTTCCGGCGCCGCGGCGCTGAAACTTCAGCGAACATTCAGAACATCTGGCGCCGCGGCCCTGTGGCTCCTGACCGAAATATTTTTCTGTCCGACTGCGCACTGAACTTGTAACTTCCATAACTTTCTACTCCGATGTCCTATCGACGAACGGTTGGTTGCGTTGGGAACTAGACTCAACGAACTACGTACTAGGCCTTTGAAACCCCTAGGAACTCTCAATGTAACTAGATATACACCGCCTCAAAGTTGACTAAAAACCCGTCCGTAACATTCCGTCAAAAATTTAAATCTTAACTCCTTTCGTACGTCCCCACAAGCAGGACCTGAACTACGGGGTGTAACAGGTGTGTTGCGCGCCACACCCATAAAAAGGAGGCTACAGGACATTTATGATTTGGTTTCTATTCTTCTCACTCTGAGATCGTGCCATAGAGCTGTGTTATTAAGATAATCCCTCTCTGACGTATTATTGTGTTCTGATTATGCCTCCGCGAGGGTATGATTTCTGAAGGGCAAAACAGTAGCAGGAGCTACCAGTCAGACTCAAAGAGTTGATAGGGCTCATGCCCAGGATATACCGGATATTGTGCCGCAGTTGGCGAGTTCTTCTGCGCCAGGTTTTTAGGCCCCAGCACCAGAGCCTCAAGTTTCTCAGTTAGGGGAAGACTATAGGGTTATAAGGGAAACAGTTATGTTATTGACCAAGATAGCGGTGATACAGTTTCATTAGCAAGAGGTTATTCGTCCAGTACAGATAGGTGTACAGTGGGTAGAGGGCCAACGCGGAAATCAGCGTAAGAGGGCTAGACCGGTTGGTTATCCCGGTGAGTTTTTGGACGAGCAGCCTCAGCAGCGAGTGAGATATTCGTCCCAGCCTACCCAGGACATACCCCCTGATCAGTGTATTTTATATACACTTTTTGAGTCATTTTTAGTTAGTATTTTACTCATTTTGTTTATGTTTAGTATAGTATTAGGGTCGTTTTCCTTTCTTTTGTGTCACAGCGGTCAGAAATGGAAAAATGGCGAAAAGAAGAGAAAATGAGCTTAATTGAGATAGAATTGCACACAAAAAGGGCCAAGAATTGAAGTCTAAGAAGTTCTGGGAATTATAGAGGAAATCAGACGAAATCCGGACGAGAAAAGACGACGAAACGAAAATTCGCCAGAAAAACGTCACCGGAGCCGCGGCGCCTGGCAGCAGCGCCGCGGCGCCCAAAGTGCTGAAAGTCCCGAGAGTTGCTGATTTTCAGGCGCCGCGGCGCCAGTCTGCAGGGCCGCGGCGCCGAGGCGGGATTTATGAAGAGCTGGGCCGAATTTGACATGTTTTCAGAATCCTAAAGGGATAACTTTTCCTTCCTAAAGGGATAACTTTTCCTACCTAAAGGGATAACTTTTCCTACCTTAAAACCCTTACCTAAAAGGATTCTAATAACTTTTCCTTTCCTACATAAATCCTTAACCCTTCACCAAAAGGATTCTTTGGCTATAAATATTCTACATCATTAGAAGAATTATTCATTCTCCACTCCACCATTCACCATTCTACATCCATCCTTCCACCAATCCATCTTGTAAATATTCCACAACACAACCCTTGGATGCTTGGCTTGGAGACTCATTCTTAAGTATTTTCTTTCCTTTTTCTTTTCTTTATTTCAGTTTTTGCATGATGAACTTTGAATTAGTTCTTGTCATATTTATGGCTAGGAACTAATTCTCTTATAGGGCTTTTCATGTTAATTCTCTAGAAACTTATGTTATGATTTAATGCATATGTCTATGGTTATTCTTCTTTGAGAGGTCTATCCAATAATTGCGTTGAATGCTTGGTAATTAATTGACAACTAATTATCCTTATATGATTTCTAATCAGACTCCGAAAGGAGGGGATTGTGAATATGCTGTAAGTTGGGTAGACATTATTGGATTGGGGATGAAAATACCTCAATTATTTATGTAGCGTTAATGAGAGGCTTAACAACCCCTAATTTTGCGCATGGTGCGTGACGGTTAACTAGGTTTTTGCTCTTAATCCTCCTATAGAGTTATCCTTATCACCGAAAGGTAGGTAAGGTGTGATACTGGGGTTGAGTGTTTATATAACCCTAACGGGAGTATAAAACGATTTCGTAAACCTGCTTTCTCCGAAAGAAGAAGACCATAGTTCGTTGCATTAATAAATAACATAAGCAGATATTTGAAGAGACATGGAAGCCCTATTCCCATCACAACTGAAATAAACCTATAGTTAAATTAGCTTTTATAATTACTAGTTATAAACCACAAACTCAAATATCAATCACCAAATAGATACCAAAAGATAGATAGTTGGTACTTGAACTCTAATCCTTGTGGACGATATTCGGTCTTACCAGGACTATATTACTTGTCACGATAACGTGCACTTGCGTTAAAGTGTGTGCATCTTACCGCGCATCAAGTTTTTGGCGCCGTTGTCGGGGATTAGGCATAGTTCAATATCAAATTTATCTATTTTTAATTTCTAATTTGGTTTTTAATTTTTTTATTTTTGTTTTATTTTTGTTTCTTTAAATTATTTATTTTATTTTCTTTTCTTTTGAAAAAAAAAAAAAAAAGTGTGCCGTGATTCGTTGTTGGTTTTGATTCATCTCAGGGATCCTTAAAACATGGATTTCTACTGTCAATATGATCGAGCTCCAACCATAGAGGAAGAGAGGGAGGAATTGCGAGAAGCCATACTCAGTTTCGCTAGGTATCAAGCTCAGTTCATGGACGAAACAAGGTTGGCCATAAAGAAGTTGGAAACGCAAATAGGAGAACTCGCGATCATATTTGGCAGCGAAATGCAAGAAAATCAATCAGCACTTATGGGAGGTGGCAAGCAAATTGAAGGGCCTGAACCACACCCAACCATTGAGAAATCTGGCAAGGTAGTTAGTGTAGAGAAGAAAAAGATTTCAGGGATCCAATTATTGGCCTTCTTGGATTCTGTGGAAATTCTTTTTCCTGCACATATCACAGAAGAAACACCACTAGCTATCACTAATGGCTCCCAATTAGGAATTACATACCATCAAGGGCACCCCCCAGAGTTAAGAGATGTAGAGAATTTCACAGATTCCTACACTATAAAAAGCCTAAAAGACAAACTTATCTTGTGTACTTGGGG
Source organism: Przewalskia tangutica (assembly GCA_029844215.1). Lineage (NCBI taxonomy): Eukaryota > Viridiplantae > Streptophyta > Magnoliopsida > Solanales > Solanaceae > Przewalskia > Przewalskia tangutica. The sequence continues at coordinate 110,409,568 of CM056721.1, forward strand.
GATACTTGTATGTTTAAGGCCCATGTTTGAACAAATGGTTGTAGGGAAACTGAGACCTACAACAGTAAATCTGCGGATTGTAAGCAGTTCGCAGAAGGATCCAATGGGCACTCGTAAAGGTTAATTGCGTCCGGCTAAAAGACGTTAAAGACATCGCTTATTGGGAGGCAACCCAATGTTTTTAATTATGTTATTTTAATTTCTGTCTTTATTTTATGTTATTTTTCCTTGAACAGTCTCACGGTCTTGGGTTCTTGTTTTGTGTTGTTGGATGACAGGTGGACTGAAAGCTAAAACCAAGGAAAAAGGAGCAAAAACGCTGAAAAAGAAAGCGATCGTCGCGCGCGCCCAGAATCGGGGCATGGCGCGAATCGAAGGGCCACAAGATTAGCAGCGCCGCGCGCCGACATCGTGGCGCGCCGAACTTCAGAGAGCTATATTTCCGTGCAAATTCCAGAATTTGTCCTCCTAGACCTCCGTTATGACCGCTGTGTTGTGTCAGTAAGTTGTCCTTTTTCTTTTATTTTCTTTGCGTCTTGTACACATTGGGGATAATGTGTGATTTAAGTTTGGGGGGGTGTTTTATTTGTGTCATATTGTTATAATACGTTTGAGTCTTTTTGATTGTTTTGTGTATATTTTGAGTCACAAATTTTTTCTTTTGAGTCATAATTGCCTATCAAAGATCATGTATGTTGTAGTTACTAGAAACACCTAGTGAAGTAAGGTGGAATAATGTAATGGAATTAAAAGCAACTATCTAAACACCTAGATTAGATATGCCAAAAACTCACAAAATTTGTCTATTTGGAGTTTCTTGCTTGAATCGTGCATGCTAAATGATTAAAACCTATGTGTTATGATTGCTTGCTATTTGAGGCGAAATAGTTAGGATATGCATGTTAGGGAGATGACTCAGGCATTTCTTTGTTAGCCAATTCTTACCACTATTTTCTATCCCTGACATTAAAAATATCCCTAGTCAGCCCCGTTGAGCCTAAAAATGAAACTTTTTCTTTGACACCCTATATTCCCACACTAGTGCCATAAGTAAAAATGTGAAATAGTTGGAATCAAATGTGTTAAAAAAAAAAGTGAACAAAAGTGATGCACCCAATAAAAGAGTACTAAGAAATAGGAAAAAGTCTAAGTTTGGGGGTGCTTGTTAGTATAATGCACTTCACTCTCCCAAAACAAAAGAGGGGAAAGATAGAATTGAAGTGAAGGAAAGAATCAAAAGAAAAGGGAAAAAATGAAAAGCTAAAGAGCTTATGATACACAGAATGAGCCTAAATGCCTATTTTTACCTACCTAATACCTAAGCCTACATTACAACCCTTAAAGCCCTGAAGATCTCTTTTATGCATATCCAGGATTAGTGGAGAATAGCAAGTAAGCATGCCATAGGAATTTTTGAATTTATATGCATGATTCAGTATATTGACTTCCATTAAGCATGATAAATATGAGTTTGCGAAATATCTCGCTTAATGTGTTTAGTGTGCTGAAATTTCATGCTATCTGTTCCTGCATATTATTCTGTTAACCTTCATGTTTTTCTAGTTAACACTAATGCAGCAAAAGTGATCAATGTCAGTGAGTCTTTTTATTTTTGTTTCTTTGAGTCTTTTATTTCCTTCTTTCTATCTTTGCTCGAGGGCGAGCAAAGGTTAAGTTTGGGGGTATTTGATCAGTGTATTTTATATACACTTTTTGAGTCATTTTTAGTTAGTATTTTACTCATTTTGTTTATGTTTAGTATAGTATTAGGGTCGTTTTCCTTTCTTTTGTGTCACAGCGGTCAGAAATGAAAAAATGGCGAAAAAAGAGAAAATGAGCTTAATTGAGATGAAATTGCACACAAAAAGGGTCAAGAATTGAAGTCTAAGAAGTTCTGGGAATTATAGAGGAAATCAGACGAAATCCGGACGAGAAAAGACGACGAAACGAAAATTCGCCAGAAAAACGTCACCGGAGCCGCGGCGCCCAAAGTGCTGAAAGTCCCGAGAGTTGCTGATTTTCAGCCGTACGCGTGGCACAGTGGCGCCGAGGCGGGATTTATGAAGAGCTGGGCCGAATTTGACATGTTTTCAGAATCCTAAAGGGATAACTTTTCCTTCCTAAAGGGATAACTTTTCCTACCTAAAGGGATAACTTTTCCTACCTTAAAACCCTTACCTAAAAGGATTCTAATAACTTTTCCTTTCCTACATAAATCCTTAACCCTTCACCAAAAGGATTCTTTGGCTATAAATACTCTACATCATTAGAAGAATTATTCATTCTCCACTCCACCATTCACCATTCTACATCCATCCTTCCACCAATCCATCTTGTAAATATTCCACAACACAACCCTTGGATGCTTGGCTTGGAGACTCATTCTTAAGTATTTTCTTTCCTTTTTCTTTTCTTTATTTCAGTTTTTGCATGATGAACTTTGAATTAGTTCTTGTCATATTTATGGCTAGGAACTAATTCTCTTATAGGGCTTTTCATGTTAATTCTCTAGAAACTTATGTTATGATTTAATGCATATGTCTATGGTTATTCTTCTTTGAGAGATCTATCCAATAATTGCGTTGAATGCTTGGTAATTAATTGACAACTAATTATCCTTATATGATTTCTAATCAGACTCCGAAAGGAGGGGATTGTGAATATGCTGTAAGTTGGGTAGACATTCTTGGATTGGGGATGAAAATACCTCAATTATTTATGTAGCGTTAATGAGAGGCTTAACAACCCTAATTTTGCGCATGGTGCGTGACGGTTAACTAGGTTTTTGCTCTTAATCCTCCTATAGAGTTATCCTTATCACCGAAAGGTAGGTAAGGTGCGATACTGGGGTTGAGTGTTTATATAACCCTAACGGGAGTATAAAACGATTTAAGAACCTGCTTTTCTCAGAAAGAAGACCATAGTTCGTTGCATTAATAAATAACATAAGCAGATAGTTGAAGAGACATGGAAGCCCTATTCCCATCACAACTGAAATAAACCTATAGTTAAATTAGCTTTTATAATTACTAGTTATAAACCACAAACTCAAATATCAATCACCAAATAGATACCAAAAGATAGATAGTTGGTACTTGAACCCTAATCCTTGTGGACGATATTCGGTCTTACCAGGACTATATTACTTGTCATGATAACGTGCACTTGCGTTAAAGTGTGTGCATCTTACCGCGCATCACCCCCGCAGCTCACAGGTGGGATATTGGACCCCACAAGGTATTTAGGAGCCGGTACGAGCTCCAGGGTTCGAGGTTTTCAGAGAAGCAGAGGATTTTCTCAGTTAAGGTCACTTATTCCTCAGTGTTTCCGATGTAGTAAGTGTCATTTGGGGAAATGTCATTTTGGCACGGGTGTTTGTTTTTATTGTGGTCGTCCGGGCCATATGCTGAGGGAATGTCCTTTTAGAAAGAGCACTGGTAAGGTGGCTCAGCCTATGAGGTCGGTGGTTGGTTCCTTTTCCTCTACAGATGTGCGCCCCCCAGGGCGGGGTATTCAGATATCAGCCAGCTGTGGTAGAGGTTAGGGTGGATTTTATAGTTCTGGCGGTCCTTCAAACCGCATAGATGTCATGGCTACTGGGCAGGATCAAGAGGCAACATCGTATGGGGTTACAGGTATATTTCGATTCTTTTGAATCATTCACGCATTGATAGATTCAGATTCCGCCCTAGCGTATATATTTCCCTTTGTTGCTAGTAGTTGTAAATTTATAGCACCACCAGAGGTAGAGATACTTTGAGTAGTAAGGTGGAGAGTGAAGAATGTTGACAAGAATGAAAAAGTGAACTGGGACTATAGTTGTGTAAGGTTCACAAGTTGTAATTACCCCATAGTAGTGTAAAGACCGATAGTGGAGGATGTACAGTGTAAATACTTTGGCCTAGGTGACGAACCTCTAGTGAATGGGAGGATAGAGTGAGAAGTACCTTGAGATATGAGAGAGATTTATTTCATACTAAGAATGAGAGTTAAGTGTGACGATGGGTCGGGTTGTAGACCAATTCGGGTCAACCGGTACCATGGAATGAGGTGGTGCAAGTGGGAAATGGTCCCGCTATATGATAGAGTCACGAGGACGCGAGGCCCAAGTCTAGTTAATCGTTGTACGAGTTCGTGGACGTGTTCCACCAGAACCAGGTCGTGAGGGCCGAGAAGAGCCTTAACGGAAATTCAAACAGCATAATGGCCAAGTTTGGATAGTAACTCCAAGGATTGGAGAGCATAAACAATATTTGAAATTTTGTACGTGTGCTCAAATAAGTTTGGAAGTACAAGAAAGTACGACAAGTAAGAAATGAAGGAACAAGGGTTAAAAGAACTAAAGTGGTTATAGTTATGAGTAATGAAGGTGCGTAGAGAGAATCCTTTTTAGGCCATGAGTGGAGGTTAATGGTGATGATACACACGTCTTAGGTTCAGTAACACTGTCCATAGGTGCTCGTGATTGAGATGCTACTAGTATTAGAGTTTACACCGGTTGGTAAACTAAGCTAGGCAGATTATAGGATCGCCCCAGATAGTAATTTGACTAAGTGAGACAGAGAAGGGAAGTAGCGAAGGGAAAACATCAGTTAGCTGAGTGGGAGTCCGACTGAATGGTTCAGATAGTGTTAGTCCCATGACTTAGAATACGACAGGGCCATCCCTATACTGGAAAAAGAAAGAACCTCTAAAAGATCCCATTTTTTTAAAAGACTGTAACCTTCGAGTTTTGTGAGAAGGGACCGCGGATGGAAGGTCCATTGATATGTATACATATGATATATGGTGTCTGTGTGTGGCATCGTTGGTCTTGTAGAGTATTGAGAGATAGGCATAGTAAGGAGACTATGTCGGAGTTTGTATAGCTTGAAGAGCGACTAAGAACATTCGGGGACGAATATTTCTAAGGGGAGGAGAATGTTACACCCCGAAATTCCAGGACATGTATATAGGAACGTACGTAAGAAAACAGGACTTTAAGATTTGAGACTTGAAGAATTTATCGGAATTATGGAAATATTGGGAAACGAAATATTATAACGAATGGGGGCGACACGTGTAACCCCCCACCCCCCCCCCCCCCCCCCACATGGGCTTGATCGATTTTTGGACCAAGGCTAAGTGGTCAAGTGACCAAGTGTTACACCAATTACAGGACATGTTATAAGAACGTAAGTAAGAACTCACAAGTGTTAAGATTTGAGACTTGTAAAAATTTATCGGATATAAGAAATTGTCGGAAAATGTATTATTGTGGTGAATGGGAGGGCGACATGTGTCACCCCCCCTTACTGATGCCTTGGACGAAAATGCCATGGCTAAGATGGTCATTGACCATAGTCTTGGATGACCAAGTCTTGCAACTTGTAGCATGAGAGAATTGACCAAGTCAAAGGACCCACAAAGGTCTTGATATTTAATAAGAGCTTATCCTAGCCACCCAAATGGTTGCATCTTGACCCTTCAATGTGCTATATATTACTACTAGTAGCAAGAGAGAGCTTAACACTTAGAAAAATTTCACAAAAATTGGATGAACACTAGCACATGCTCTCGGGTTCACTAGGCTAGAAAAAGAAAAATCTTTGTTCCTTGTTCTTTTAGCTCCCCACTTTAAACCAAGGTTCTTAAGTGTAGTGTAAACATATCTCAATAGAAAAATCTTGGAAAAAGATAGTTTACGGGTTAGTCGCAAAACGAAAACCTAGTTGTCTTTCTAGGTTTTGTTTGGAGATTTGAAGGATACTTTTTGGTGTTGTTCTAAGGGTCTCAACAAGCGGATTGAAGTGTCTTGGAGAGGCTCTAAACTACTAAGGAGCGACTTCGGATTGGAGTTGGATTAAGTTTCATTGAGGTATAATCTTGTCTTTTAAAAGTGTTACAAGATTATATATTTATATTGTTGTTGTTAGCTTTACATGTTGCTAGCATGAAGTTGATATGTTGAAGTTAATAAGTATTATGGATTGCTTGTAGCTTAAATCCGAAATGTTATACAAGCCACATGAAGATTGGATTACTAATTGGCCGTTTATTAGAAATCGTCGCATGTCACTTACTTGAAGATTATGGTAGTTATAATCAAATGCGACTTGATATCATGTTATGCTACCAATTTGGATTGAAATGGAAATTGGATAAGAATTGGTATTGTTGTATTCATTATGGCCGAAAATTGGACTAGTAGTTGTATTAGTTTGTTATCGTTTGTGGGGCGAAATTTTACACGTCTAGTAGGCATGTAATCCCCTATTGATTAATTGCTTTGATTGTGCCTTAAATGTGGCATGTTTGGTTATTGTATTCGGCCTTTAAAAAGGTGGCAAAGTGAGTAGAAACAAAGGAGGTGCTGTCCGATTTTCCGTAGAATTTAGCGACTTGACCCTTATAATATTCTACGTTTGAAGTAAGGCTTTAATAGGCGTATTGTAAATATTATAGGTTGACATACTACGGGCGGGACTTTGTACTTGGCAAGTGGTTTGACCCGGCGAGGTATGTAGAACTTTTCCTATCCTTTGAGCATGACTAGTTGCACGTATATAGTACGGTGAGCGACAAGATCTTGATATCCTCTACTAGTTTATTGAATAGCCAAGTTGGGTGAGTTAGGAGATTAACTCACTTCTTTGAAAGTATTAAGGATGTCTAATGTTTTATTAAAGTAAAGGGACTTGAAGAGTTTTAAAGTATGTGATACTTGGTTCGTTTTAAACGTATAAGTCTCTTGGATAGGAAATTGTTTATGGCTAAGGTATAAAGCGAATGTAACGACTTTATGGGGAGTTGGTTATATTTGCTTTATGGAAGGATAAATGACTTAACTTTAATGAAAAGGCAATTTGATTTTTAAGGCATCAATTGCCTAAGGTTTTATAATAAAAGGAGTCACTTGATTTAGAAACCTAACTTTATGTTTAAAGGTATTGTGACTTGTCTTGAAAAGTAATTTTGACTTGATACTACGGTTTATAGTATCTTGGAAGTTCTATATGAAAATGAGTCATTTTTAAAAGGTTGAAGTACGTAGTACTTTGGGTTAAATTCCCGGATTTTTATAAAAGACATGTTAGTGCCTTAAGTAAACTTAAATGAGAGTGTAGACGAATAAGACTAATAAGAAGTTAGGGGGATTTCTAACTTGCTTATTTATTGTATGATGGCCGGTTGACATAGGGTAAGAGTATAAGTGAGGGGTAAACCCCCAAGACGCTATACCACCTTCTCCAGGATAAGAGTATAAATGAGGGGTAAACCCCCAAGACGTTATACCACCTGTTTTATTACCTTCTCCAGGGTAAGAGTATAAATGAGGGGCAAACCCCCAAGACGTTATACCACCTGCTCAGGGTAAGAGTATAAATGAGGGGTAAGAACCCTAAGACGTTATACCACCTGTTTCTATGGGTTCGCTACCCATGATTTGATCGGGAGTTTCCTATTGTGATGTTGTACGTATTCCCTTGATTTACTCTCATTGTTAGTAAGGCAATCGCAGATCGTAATTTTGTTATCATACATGTCTCGGCTTTGTTTTAAACTTATGTTGTAATTACGATTTTCAGCTTTTGCATACTTAGTACATATTATGTACTGACCCCCTTCCTCGGGGACTGGGTTCATGCCGCAGGAAAGGGTAAGCAGGTGGTGGATCCTCATTCTTAAGATCACTTATCAGACGTCAGAAGCTCCATTTATCCGGAGGCTTGTCCCTTTTGGTACATTCTTTTCCCTGGTGTTGTAGATTTATGTACATTCAGGGGTATGGTGGGGCCCTGTCCCGCCACAGTTGTTATTCCTAGAGGTCTGTATTCACATTTGTGGTCAGTGTAAGAAGCGATGTTGTCAGATTGTACTTTTGGTTTATATTATGGAAAGCGGCCTTATCGGCTAGCTTTGTGATGTTTATTGTTTATACATGTATTTATGTCATGTATGTTCGCCGCTATTCTCGATGTATACAGAACGGGTGCCTGGTAGGGCAACGATGCGCCGGGTCGGGTCGTGACAAAAGTGGTATCGAGCGATTAGTCCTCGGAAAGTGTCTATGCACCGTGTCTAGTAGAGTCTTAATTATCGGTGTGTTGTGCACCACATCTATAATCGTGAGGTGCAGGACATTTAGGATTGGTTTCCATTCTTCTCTCTCTGAGATCGTGCAGTAGAGTTGTCTTATTAGGTTGAATCCTCTCTGACCTAGTCTTATGAAACAGATATGCCTCCACGGAAGGCGACCAGGCCCGTGGCAAGGCAAAGCAGGAGGCGCTAGCGGTACTCGCAGGTTACACGGACTGCATACGAGCTATGCACGAGGTAGTAAGCGGTCACGAGTTCACCACGCCGGCAGATTAGAGAGCCGAGAGCGCAGTAGCTCCAGAGGTTCCTGCACGAGCCTCGATTCCGCACCGGCCGAGTATAGAGACTACGGGAGCAGATCCGACATCGACCAAGATAGTAGTCTGGCAAACACGAGCGAGCGGCACTTCACTCTGAGCCGACGGCCATGGTTAGGGATTTTCTGGGTTGTCATCCACCTGAGTTTTATGGTTCAAGGTCGGATGAGGATCCGCAGGAGTTCATTCGGCAGCCTACGGACCTGCAGTTCATAGGGCTTCAGAGACAGAGTCTATTACGCTAGCCTCCTACCGGTTGCGCGATATTGCGTTGAACTGGTTTGAGTCGTGGTTGCTTTCGAGAGGTGATGATGCTCTTCCAGATGTTTGGGAGGAGTTTACAGAGGCCTTCATGGTTCACTTTTTGCCTCCTGAGATGAGGAGAGCCCGGGTAGACAGATTCTTGATCTTGAGGCAGAACGGGAGGACTATCAGGGAGTATAGCTTGGAGTTTGACTCCTTGGCCAGACATGCGCATACTATTGTAGCTGACATGGCGGATAGGGTTCATCGTTTTGTGATGGGGCTTGACCGTTATATGATTACCGCATGCTCAGCGTGGCTCTTCACCGGTATGGACATCGCCGGATGCAGCCTATGCGCAGGGATAGAGGATAGAGAGGAGGACCGGATTGACTCAGACAGCCCAAGAGGCGGTGACATCGTGGTCTCAGGCGCTGAGGCGACAAATTTCAAGGCAGAACTCAGTCCACTTTCCAGCCACCACGCAGAGTGCTCCTTCACGGTTCGCAAGAGATCCGATCGGCCAGTCATTCAGAGCGTCGTGGCTCGGGACTTCGGATTTCGCGAGGCGAACCGCCACCGTCGGGACCACCCACACCTCGGTGTGCTCGACGCGGTAGGTTTCACCAGGCGAGTGTCGCAGAGCCGGAGCTTGTTACTCGTGGCGCAGGCCATTTGAGGAGAGATTGTCCGTCAGAGCGGCATGTGGTACGGTGCAGCCGTGATCCGCTGGCCGGGTCTTTCTCCTTCGTGGTTATGCGCCCGAGGCGTGGTACTCACGACGGCAGCCGCGCAGAGGTCGTGGTGGTGGCTCGGTGCTAGCGGTCCACGTAACCGCATATATTCATTAGCCACCGCCAGATCGTGAGGCTTCCCACGCCGTCACGGTACATTATTGATTTCATGTTGTGACGTTTATGCTGATAGATCCGGTTCTACCTTGTCCTATGTGTCCCCTCTTATGCGTAGAATCGGGATAGAGTCGAGTCGATAGAGCCTTTTAAGGTAGCTACGCCTATGGAGATTCGGTGTTAGCCGGCGGTGTCTGAGGTTGTCCGGTTTATATTCTGATCGTCGACTTGCAGACTTGATAAGTGGAGATGATGATTTTGATGTCATTATGGGTATGGACTGGTTGGCTTCGTTATGCCAACGTTGATCGTAGGGACAGTTGGTTCGGTTCGCTTCGCGAGCGATTATCGAGTGGAAGGGCAACACAACACGCGAGGGGTAGGTTTATTTCTTACCTCAAGGCTAGGAAGATGGTGCGAGAAGCGGTACATCTATCATCCGTTCGTATTTGATACAGAGGTTGAGGTGCCGGTTCTTCAGTCAGTACCAGTGGTTAGGGAGTTTCCAGATGTGTTCCCAGATGATCTTCCGGGTATCCCTCCTGAGAGGGAGATTGAGTTTTGTATTGACACGTTGCCAGACACTCGACCTATTTCCATTCCGCCATACAGGATGGCACCTGCTGAGTTGAGGGAGCTGAAGGACCAACTGAAAGATTTGCTGGAGAAAGGCTTTATCAGGCCTAGTGTATCTCCCTGGGGAGCGCCGGTCTTGTTCGTGAAGAAGAAGGATGGGACGTTGCAGATGTGTGTTGATTACAGCTGAATAAGGTAACCATCAAGAATAGGTACCCCCTCCCCCGGATTGATGATTTGTTTGACCAGCTGCAGGGTGCGAGGTGTTTCTCAAAGATAGACCTGCGGTCTGGTTATCATCAGGTTCGAGTTCGAGAGGCAGACATCCCAAAGACTGCATTCAGACCGGATGGGCACTATGAGTTTAGGTTATGTCTTTCGGTTTGACCAACGCTCGTGGTATTTATGGATTTGATGAACCGTGTTCAAGCCATTTTTGGATACATTTGTGATAGTATTCATTGATGACATCTGGTTTATTCGCGACAGAGCGAGTAATGAAGATCACTGAGATCAGATTGGGTCCTCGGAGCCGGCTATTGTAACGACTGCCTCGCCTCGCATCGTGCCTTACCGGGCACCCTAGTGATACAACATCGAGAAAACCGGAAAATAAAACCATGAGTCATAAACAAGAGATATAATAATAAAAAGCAACCAAAGCGGTTTTCAAGATATACATAAAACACGAATGCTTTAATCCTTTACAACCCCGCCACAACAGACTACTGCACTTCTAAGATTTACAACGACTATGACGGACAGGGCCCCGCCATACCCTCGAATGTACAAGAACCTACAACTCAGGGAACACATACTAAAAGATAAGCCTCAAGAAACGGAGCTTCCCAATACGTCAACTGTGATCCTAAGAGCGGATCCACGATCGACGATGTACCTACTGCAGATGAACGCAGCCTCGGGCGAGGTCGCATAACAGTACCAAGTATGTAAATCAGAAAATATCAGAATGAAATCATACTAGTCTATATAAAGCAGAGACATGTATGATAACCAAACTACTGATTCACAACATAAAGCGATCATATCGATCCGTGACTCACGCCTCAAGTCATCACTAAATATAACTATGGGTCTCACGCCCACAACATCAATCATGTTCGCATCGTGGCGCATGCCGGACTGCAGACGGTGTAGACATGTCCATGATGCAACAATAATACCAATGCCCACGGCCACATGCCCCGAATTCTACCTCGGTGTAGACACGTCCATGTGACATCAACAATAATATACTGGGTGATCAACCCTGCCGCATGGCCACATGCCCCCGGAATTCTACCTCGGTGTAGACATGTCCATGTAACCACAATAACAATATGTCGGGTAATCAACCCGACCGCATGGCCGCATGCCCGAATGCGACGGCAGACATGTCCATGTGACATCAACAACAAGACAAGAATCAAAATGGAAACATACGTGGAATTCTCCATCACCGCCAAAGACGCCCAAGTAAGTTCTCAACAAGTCGAGGCCTCTATCGAGAGACGCGCAGAACACGTAAATACCACACTTGCACAACAAAGGCTATCATCACAAGCATAGGCAAGTTTCACAACAACAAGCATAGGCAAGTTTCACAACAACAAGCATAGGCAAGTTTCACACAACTCAAAGTACTTTCATTTTATGCCAAAGTCCGGGTTTTTAACCCCAAAGTACTACATACGTTAAGTTCTTTTAAAAGAGATCCATTACTTTTATAAAAGTCACCCGATACCCGTAGTATTATGTCACGACCCAAACCCGGACCCGTGACTGGTGCCTTACCCCGGGCACCCTAGTGACACAACATCAGAGTAATCAGCGGAACATAAAACACATACATGAAACAAGTGAAGTACAAAATGTAATCTGAGAAAGCTTGCCTTTCTAAGATATATAAATAACCACTTTTACAAAAGAACGCTTTAATCCTTTTACAAACCCCGCCACAACAAGATTTCTGCACTTCTAAGAAATGATACGACAACAACGACGGACGGGGCTTCGCCATACCTCGAATGTAAGCACTTACAACAACAGGGGACTATACCAAGATAAGCCTCCGAGAAACGGAGCTTCCCAAAAGTCGAATCGTGACCCTAAGAGCGAGGATCAACGATCGGTGTACCTTTACCGCAGATGAACGCGGCCAAGCGAGGTCAAGCATAACAAAAATGCAGTATGTGAAATCGAAAATACCATCAGAAATGAAATCATAGCAACATATAAAGCAGAGACATGTATGATAACCAAACTACGATTTACAACAAAGCGATCATGTCAAGTCGTGACTCACGCCTCAAGTCATCACTCAAGTATAACAATGGGTCTCGTGCCCACAACATCAATCATGCCCATGGAATACCTTCCTCACCGCCATCCATGATATAAAAACACCAAGGAACACACATGAACACCGTGTCCCACGTGTCATAATAAATCAGACGGTAAGTACGAAGGCATAGCCGATTACTAAAAACCCACGCATCAACAAGGTCATGAATCAGATCATAAGATCCGCTTCAGACCGTCACATGATCAAAGCCGCCACTTGCCCGCAGATCAATGTACGCTGCCTAACCTCGAACCCCGCAGCCCGCGATAGGCCAATCTCATCGCCCGCATGAGGTATTCCCGCATCGAGGGTAGCTACTCCCAAGATCGCCCCGACTTCGCGATCCGCGATGGCCACGGACCGCATGCCCATAAAGGACGATACTAACTCGAACTCGTAGCTCGCGATAGCCCCGACTGCACGAGGTATTCTCGAATCATAGGTCCATCGACCCGCCTGAGTCTACCCCGCATCGGAGGGCAGCTTAACCCCCGGAATCATCTCAAGAGATGAATGCCACAATACTATCATAACGACTGATAGTTAATAAGCACAATCAAGGGAAACCCCTTTACACAAACATCACAAGATACTAACACACGTAGCATCCTAACACGTTTACTTATCAAAGCAACAAGAAAGTATTACAAGGCTATCACAAACCAATACAATCAAGTTGTTCACACAAGGTACTTTCTACTATATGATTAACAAGATCGGGTTTTTATCCCCAAAGTACTTCATACATTAACTCTTTAAAAGATACGTTACTTTCACAAAAGTCACACAATACCCGTAGTATATAAAAATAGAGTGATTATCTTTTTAAAGTAAATCAATTACTTTTCTTTGTAAAATCAAGTAGCAACATTCTTTTCCAATGTTCAAGTTTCTCGGAAAGTGGTTTCGTAGTTCATAGTATTAATCACTTAAGAATATCATTCTCTTTTAAGCCATCCGAGAAACATAAGCCTTATATGAGTAGGATATTCTTGTTTATATAAATCTTATTACAAATGCATGATCTAGAAATATCATTTTGTCTCATCTTAGCTTCTATGCAGATGGAAGTTTCTACCGGTTTTAATAATACTTAATTATTCAAAACATTTCCTTTTATTAACGCCGCAGTTGGTTTGTCGATACACATTCGATTTCCAAATCAAGAAACATTCTTAAGCCGTTATACCTAACTTCCCATAAAGCTAGTATAACTCTTAAGTTTTCAAAAAACCAATTATTACTTCTCCTTTCAAAATGATTCAAAAATCTTTTGAAATACTTCAAGTTCTTTATTAACACATAACAAGCCAGTTATAGTTCAAATCAGTTACCTTTTAAAAACCACATGTATTTTCTAACCAACATAAAGCTGTTATAACCGACTTCCCATAAAGCCGTTATAACACTTTATGTTTTAAACCAATCAAATACATTTAACATATGTACGTCTACCGTACTACATAGTTCACACATATCATGCTAGAAGAGATAGGAAGAGGTTCACATACCTCGCGACGAGTATCGACTAATAGCAAAACGCTCCAAGTACTTCCAACCGTCGGCTACTCCTTAAGCCAAGTAGATCGCGCCACACGTAGTACTTCAACCTATAAGGCCACAAGGCGCTCATTAATATTTAGATCCCTTCGTAGAACATTCTACAGAAAATTCGCAAGACCTCCCCGCAAACAGAAATCTCCTCCTTTATCGAGGCCGCCATCAAGCCAACCGAGGGGTTATGCATCTAACCCTAACGTACAATTCTACCCACGGTACTACTACACAAGTCTCACCGTAATACAACCCTATGTAATTACAGTCAAGATTCTTCTTTAAAATTCAGCTTAAGTCGCAAGACATCGCAGTAAGTATTATTCAGCTTAAGTCAAAAGACATTGCCGATAACTACGCTCAGTTCTATATATAGTATACTTCAACTATATATTCTACAATATGTAATTTCCAATTACAATAGAGGACAAGATATTTACCTCGATAAGCCCATAATTATCCGAGTTTAATGTCGATCCCGGCAATCGCTTAGCTCCAACTCCGAGCGCCCAACCCGCTCTAAACTACCCTTAGAAGTTCTAACTAACTTCTACACAATACTCCAACCGACTATGGAGATTTCCCTAGGGTTTCGGTTTTGGACCGACGGAAGTATAATAGTATTTCGGCTTTTCAGATAGTATATCCTTAATACAACAAGGTATACTGGCTAAGGTAATTTGGGCATTATAACAATACTTTGAGAGTATTTCTACCAAGAGAGGGGGTATTATACGAAAACAACTAGGCTAGTGGGTACCCACGCCACACTACTAGGAGTGAGAGAGGGCTCTCGCCAGGGCCTTTCAAAGGGAGAGGGGCTCTTGGACGAGAGTCAACAAGAGGGAGAGGAGGGATTTTAACACTTAGGATTATTTAGGAATGGATGAATAAGTCTTCAAAGGGACGGGTATTTATAGGCTGGTGAAGGCCAACCAATGGCCAAGATTGAGCCAAGTGCTACACAAGTGTAAGGCCAAGATTTGGGCATGTGTACATAGCCAACTTGCACACAAAATATCCTACCAACTACTTGACAAAACTCACCCAATTCGTCCCATGCTTTATCAACACTCCCACCAACCAGAGGGTGACAAGTGTCGCCTCTCGTTGGTCCAAAATGTTTCGCCTCTAAAAATCCGCAAAAATTAGAAATGACATAGCCGGAAATTCCCTACGAAAGTCGTGGAAAACGCTTTCACTAAAAACGACTCTAACCGTGTTATGCACAAATAAAATTCGCCAAGCACTTTAAGGCACAAACTTTTCTACGCACGCCCCGCTGCATATACTCGAAATACTGGTATAACATTCTCCCTCTTAGAAACATTCGTCCCGAATGTTCCTTCTAAGTCTCAAACAAACGCGCCAAAGATAGTCTTCACTACTATACTTACGAGAACAAACCCGCCACACCGCCACGTAAGCACTGCGAAATACTTACATCAAAGTCCACGAGGAAACACTCTAATCATCATCACAACACACTTCTCACCGGGTCTAAAATATACTTCCTTCGTGACCTTCTCTTTACAAAAAAATGATCACATCTATGCCGCCATACATGCTCGCTTCTCACTTTACTCGTCAGAGATACCACTTTGTCACTATGCTCGAGGCATTAACCTTCTCAAAGACCCAACAAATGGTACCACTTTTGTCACTTTGTCGCGAGCCTTGCTCCGACGACTCCAACAAATGGTACCGGCCGCATGCGATCCCCGAGGATGTCGACACTCAACTCTTACCACACTCGACACGGCCGCTTTCCAAAACTCGGGGTTACTATCCCTAACGTGGTCATCATTAACTGGGAACACTTTGGATGGATCTCCGATACTATCCCGATCATATCAATACGAAAGATCGGACGTCGCCTCCTAAGTCGGACGGCAATTGCTAACATATAGGCAACCCGCCTATTCTTCACATGAACTCGTAAGGCCCAAAGTAACTCGCTAAGTTTTCTCTCGCTTCAAAACTCGCCACACCCTAACCGGTGGTACTTTCAAGAAGACCGACCACAACTCAACTCTAGCGTTGCCGCCGATTATCCGCACGATTTCTTTGAAATGCCGTAACCTCTTCTAGACAAGCTTTACTCTCACCACACCGGAACAAGCTCAACCAATCGTTCAACCCCGCCAACCTCGAACCAATCGACGCAACTTACACCTCCGCCCTACAAGGCTTCAAAAGGCAACATCCGAACACCGAAATGGTAGCTTAAACACTCTCTCCATAGGAGACAACAATCCCACAACTATCCTCAAATCTCAAAGATCGCCCGAGGGCGAATGCGATTCGAGACTCACCGAAGTTCTTAACACATGCTTGGCAAAACTTCCAGAACAACAACAAATTTCTACCTGGCTCCACTGTCCATAAGGTGAAGGTAGGCACCCTGCAGCCTTACAACCTTCGATAACTCAACACACAGTAAACGGTCCCCGATCAAGAACATGATGGGCTGCCCCATCGCCCGACCATCGGTCGAACGCATCCACGAACTCGCACGTTGGTTAACTAAACTTGGGCCTAACACCCTCACAACCCTAACACAAGGCGACCACCACAACCGACCCCACCACTAAACCTACCGCGGTTGACCCGCAACGTGGCCTCAACCCGACCCGCAACGCGCACAATACTAGCTCCCGATCCGAACAATCTCACTAAACACGCTTCAAAACCTAGCGGTCTTCTTAGCTCAACTACCCCTTTCATTCCACACTACTAGGACCTATCCTAACATAACTCACGTGCACTATGCACTCCGATAAGGGTCAAACATAACACTACACCTTTCTCGAGACGGCCTCACCTCTAAGGTCTTTACGTAAACATTCTAAGGCTCACACCTTATCTATCCCCAAAATCTTACTCTGCTAACTCCACCATGATTTCTAAACACAACTAACACACCGCTATCAGAACATAGCACTTAAGGTATACTCACCTTAACACACATACTGATCTCTAGAGGGTCAAAGATATATCTATATCTACTGCTCCACTCCCCTTAGTCGTTCTAATCAAACCCGCCTGCAGGCGATAACTGGAAGGTGACGACTACCCATCGATCTCGGCTAAGTCCTCCTACAAGGACACTCTTTCGACATCGCACTGACGGTCATAGGTACAACAAGTACCAACTAAAAGACGACATTCCCCGGGATGACGTCTGTCACACTGTGAACCGGAAGACATGGAGTTCTGACCAACTCCTGCATACTCCGAACATCCTGATATCCGTGGAAGAACACTCAGACCGGGCGAGGTGCATATCACTGGCCGCGAGGCGATCGCCGAAAGTTACCAAAGGACCTTGCTACTCGCCCTCTCGATGTCCTTCGCTCACCCGCTGATCTCTACGCTTTCACCGCGCATAAGCCCGCATACGTGCCATGCTCGCTTCAATCAAGAACTTACTCTTGCACAACCTCTTTAGATAGTCCTCAAGACTCGCAGACATCGGTATACTCTCTGGTAGCCAAATCTATAGCTAGTAACAGGGTCGCCTCTTTGCAATCTAAATTCTCTGTTTCCGGTCGTGGAACTGAAGGTTCAAATGTAATGGCCGCAGTAGGAACTGCCGCCGCCGTGCTAAACTCTGATAGGGCTAGTGACGCCGCAAACTCCCGAATGAAGCACCACCTCAGTGATGATTGGGCCTGTGCCCACGTAACCCTCTCAGATTTACTCGCAGCCTCCTCGCCGCTTGCCCTCCCGGGCCCGGTTGCCCTACGCGAGGCATAACGATAAGTGGAAAGAATTTCGCCGAGGTCCAACTTACAACACGCCTCTAAGGCACGATCTCGAGTGAGAAGAATAGAAACCAATCCTAAATATCCTATAGCCTCCCGATTATTGGTGTGGTGCACAACACACCGATAATCAAGACTTCATCGATACGGCTCAGAGACACTTTCCGAGGATTAATCGCTCGATACCACTTTTGTCACGACCCAAACCCGGGCCCGTGACTGGTGTCTTACCCCGGGCACCCTAGTGACACAACATCAGAGTAATCAGCGGAACATAAACACATACATGAAACAAGTGAAGTACAAAACAGAAATCTGAGGAAAGCTTGCTTTTCTAAGATATATAAATAACCACTTTTACAAAAGAATGCTTTAATCTTTTTACAAACCCCGCCACAACAAGATTTCATGCACTCTAAGAAATGATACGACAACAACGACGGACAGGGCTTCGCCATACCCCGAATGTAGCACTTACAACAACAGGGACTATACCAAGATAAGCTTCCGAGAAACGGAGCTTCCTAAAAGTGAATGTGACCCTAAGAGCGAGGATCAACGATCGTGTACCTTTACTGCGCAGCATGAACGCACTTCGGGCGAGGTCGCATAACAGTAATTTAGTATGTGAAATGAAAATACCATCAGAAATGAAATCATAGCAGTCATATAAAGCAGAGACATGTATGATAACCAAACTACGCTTTACAACAAAGCAACATGTCAAGTCGTGACTCACGCCTCAAGTCATCACTCAAGGATAACAAGGGGTCTCATGCCCACAACATCAATCATGCCCATGGAAGACCTTCCTCACTGCCGGCAGTCTATGATATAAAAACACCAAGGAACACACATGAACACCAGGTCCCACCTGTGTCATAATAAAATCAGACGGTAAGTACGAAGGCATAGCCGACTACTAAAAACCTACAGCACCAACAAGGTCATGAATCAGATCATAAGATCTGCTTGCACCATTACATGATCAAAGCCGCCACTTGCCCGCAGATTACCGTACGCTGCCTAACCTCGAACCCCGCAGCCCGCATAGGCCAATCTCATCGCCCGCATGAGGTATTCCCGCATCGAGGGTAGCTACTCCCAAGATCGCCCCGACTTCGCATCCGCATGGCTACGGACCGCATGCCCATAAAGGACGATACTAACTCGAACTCTCGTAGCCCGCGATAGCCCCGACTGCATGAGGTATTCTCGAATCATAGTCCATCGACCGCCGAAGTCTACCCCGCATCGGAGGGCGCCTTAACCCCTAATCATCTCAAGAGATGAATGCCACAATACTATCATAACGATCGATAGTTAATAAGCACAATCAAGGGAAACCCTTTACACAAACATCACAAGATACTAACACACGTAGATCCTAACACGCTTACTTATCAAAGCAACAAGAAAGTATTACAAGGCTATCACAAACCAATACAATCAAGTTGTTCACACAAGGTACTTTCTACTATATGATTAACAAGATCGGGTTTTTATCCCCAAAGTACTTCATACATTAACTCTTTAAAAGATACGTTACTTTCACAAAAGTCACACAATACCCGTAGTATATAAAAATAGAGTGATTATCTTTTAAAGTAAATCAATTACTTTTCTTTGTAAAATCAAGTAGCAACATTCTTTCCAATGTTCAAGTTTCTCATTTCGAAAGTGGTTTCGTAGTTCATAGTATTAATCACTTAAGAATATCATTCTCTTTTAAGCCATCTGAGAAACATAAGCCTTATATGTGAGTAGGATATTCTTGTTTATATAAATCTTATTACAGCAGCCATGATCTAGGAAATATCATTTTGTCTCATCTTAGCTTCTATGCAGATGGAAGTTTCTAACGGTTTTAATAATACTTAATTATTCAAAACATTTCTTTATTAACGCCGCAGTTGGTTTGTCGATACACATTCGATTTCCAAATCAAGAAACATTCTTAAGCCGTTATACCTAACTTCCCATAAAGCTAGTATAACTCTTAAGTTTTCAAAACCAATTATTACTTCTCCTTTCAAAATGATTCAAAATCTTTTGAAATACTTCAAGTTCTTTATTAACACATAACAAGCCGCTTATAGTTCAAATCGATTACCTTTAAAACCACATGTATTTTCTAACCAACATAAAGTCGTTATAACCGACTTCCCATAAAGCCGTTATAACACTTTATGTTTTAAACCAATCAAATACATTTAACATATGTACGCTCACCGTACTACATAGTTCACACATATCATGCTAGAAGAGATAGGAAGAGGTTCACATACCTCGCGACGAGTATCGACTAATAGCAAAACGCCCAAGTACTTCCAACCGCTCATTACTCCTTAAGCCAAGTAGATCGCGCCACACGTAGTACTTCAACCTATAAGGCCACAAGCGCGCCATTAATATTTAGATCCCTTCAGAGAACATTCTACGTAAAATTCGCAAAGACTCTCCCGCAACAACAGAAATCTCCTCCTTTATCGAGGCCGCCATCAAGCCAACCAGTGTGGGTTATGATCTAACCCCAACGTACAATTCTACTCCACGGTACTACTACACAAGTCCATCGTAATACAACCCTATGTAATTACAGTCAAGATTCTTCTTTAAAATTCAGCTTAAGTCGCAAAGACATTCCCGTAAGTATTATTCAGCTTAAGTCAAAAGACATTGCCGATAACTACGTTCAGTTCTATATATAGTATACTTCAACTATATATTCTACAATATGTAATTTCCAATTACAATAGAGGGACAAGATATTTACCTCGATAAGCCCATAATTATCCGAGTTTAATGTCGATCCTGGGCAATCGTTTAGCTCCAACTCCGAGCGCTCCAACCCGCTCTAAACTACCCTTAGAAGTTCTAACCAACTTCTACACAATACTCCAACCGACTATGGAGATTTCCTGTGGTTTCGGTTTGTGACCGACGGGAAGTATAATAGTATTTCCGGCTTTTCAGATAGGTATATCCTTAGAATACAACAAGGTATACTAAGGTAATTGGGCATTATAACAATACTTTTGAGAGTATTTCTACCAAGAGAGTGGGTATTATACGAAAACAACTAAAGTGTGGGGTACCCCACGCCACACTACTAGGAGGGGAGAGAGGCTCTCGCAAGGGGGCCTTTCAAAGAGGGAGAGGGATTTGGACGAGAGTCAACAAGAGGGGAGAGGAGGGATTTTAACACTTAGGATTATTTAGGAATGGATGAATAAGTCTTCAAAGGGACGGGTATTTATAGGCTGTGAAGGCCAACCAATGGCCAAGATTGAGCCAAGTGCTACACAAGTGTAAGGCCAAGATTTGGGCATGTGTACATAGCCAACTTGCACCCAAAATATCCTACCTACTACGTGACAAAACTCACCCAATTCGTCCCACGCTTATCACTCCCACCAACTAGAGGGTGACAAGTGTCGCCTCTCGTTGGTCCAAAATGTTTCGCCTCTGAAAATCCGCAAAAATTAGAAATGACATAGCCGAAATTCCCTACGAAAGTCGTGGAAAACGTTTCACGAAAACGACTCTAACCGGGTGTTATGCACAAATAAAATTCGGCCAAGCACTTTAAGGCACAAACTTTTCTACGTACGTCCCCGCGTACATATTCTGGAAATACGGGGTATAACATATTAGGATGACCAACCCACCTTCCTTTTCAAAATCAAGTAACAACATTCTTTTCCTAAGTCCCAGTTTGCCTAGTTTCAATTACTCAAGCTTCTCATTTTCAAATGGTTTCATAGTTCCCAAACTTAATCACTTGATTCCTTTTTAGAACAATTGAGTAACATATGTCATATATGTGAGTAGTTTATTCTTGTTTATAACGATCTTATTACAATGAATGATCTAGAAAATGTAATATCATTTTGTCTCATCTTAGCTTCATGCAGATGAGGTTTCTACCGGTTTTAATACAACACATCATTATTCAATACATTTTCCTTTATTAACGCCGCAGTTGGTCCTGCCGATACACATTCGATTCCCAAATCAAGAAACATTATCCCTTTAAAACCAAGTACTCATTACTCACGAATGAGGTTTCACACAAACATCCACATTAAAACAAATAAGTTAAGTCTCTTATCTTATAAGATCAAGTCTCTTAACTTCTAACATCAAGAAACCATTTTCACTTACATAAGGTCGTTATAACTAACTTCCCATAAAGCTATTATAACACCCTATGTTTTAAACCAACCAAATCACTTAGCACATGTACGTCTACCGTACTACATAGTTCACAACAATCATGCTAGAAAAGATAGGAAGAGTTTCACATACCTCATGACGATTTATCGACAATAAGCAAAATGCTCCAAGTACTACAACCTTGCTAGCCCTTTCCACTCCTCGAGTAACACGCTACTCTTAGTACTTTCACCTATAAAGGTCACAAACGTCTATTAACCCCAAAACACAAGTTTCTATCTTTCTATAGAAAATTGCAGACCTCCCGCAACAACAGAAATCTCCTCCTCTATCGAGGCCGGCTACCAAGCCAACCTGGGTGGTTTACACGCCTAACCTGACGTGTACAATTCCTACACAAGTCTACCGCAATACACCCATGTAAATACGCAGCTGGATTCTTTATTCTTCAGGCTTAAGTCAAAAGACATTGCCGAATACTAAGTATAGTTCCATATATAGTATACTTCAACTATATATTCAACAAACATGTAATTTCCAATTACAATAGAGGGACAAGATAATTACCTCGATAAGCCCAAAATTATCCAAGTTATAATGTCGATCTCGAGCAAGGTTTAGCTCCAATTGCGCCCAAACCACTCCAAACAACCCTTTAGAAGTTCTAACCAACTTCTACTCAAATACTTCAACCAACTATGAAGATTTCCTTAGGGTTTGGTTTGAGACTAAAAAGGACAAAAGGTAGTATTTCGGACTCTACGTGAAAGAGGAATCTTTGGAATACTACAAGGTACAATGCTAAGGTATTTTGGGAATTATAACAATACTAGTGGAGTATTTCTATACCATAACAATGGGTATTATACGAAAACAACTAGGCTAGTGGGTACCCTACGGCCAAGGCACCACAAAGGGGAGGAGGAGGCCTCGCCAAGACTCTCAAAAGAGGGGGATGAGTTGGACGAACTCAACACTAGAGGAGGGAGGGATTTTAGGCTTGAAGGTTTCATTTGTGGATGAAGAGTTCATCAACATAAGGGGTATTTATAGCAAAACCAAAGCCAACCAACGGCCAAGATCAAGCCATGTGCAAGGCAAGTGTAAGGCCAAGATCAAGCCAAGTGCACCCTAGACCCTACTCCTTAAAACCTCACAAATATCTACACAAATATCTACCACAACTGCCCCTCACTCGGCCGTCGCTCACATCTTCCATTGTAGGGTGACATGTCACCCTCCCGTTGGTCCGAATGTTTCGCCTCTCGGAAAATCCGCAAAAATACAAAACGACATAGCCGGAATTTTCCTTCGCAAGTTATGTAAACGCTTCGTCAAAAACGACTCTAACCGGTGTTGTGCACAAATGTCATTCTAAGCCATTTAGGGGTGACACGTGTCACCCTCCTATCGGCCCTCAAAAACGTCTTCCAAAAAAATATCCACAATGGCCAAAATCTCAAAAACAAAGTGGGCTACAAAATCAGTAAATTTCTCCCGTGGCCCCACGTGACCATTTCCAAAATAAAATCTCAAAATTCTAATATAATCTATGAAGTCCAAATACCAAACTGGGAATCCACCCCATTAACGAACCTTTTTCTTCACAAATAACCGAAACTTTTCCGTCGAAAACTCACATCTTTCTTTCTTTTCAAAATTTCGCAGACTCTCGCACGCACGCCCTCACATACATACCGCAACTACGGGTATAACATTCTCCTCCTTAGAAACATTCGTCCCGAATGTTCCTTCTCAAGACGGATATCGATGAAGTTCCTCTAACAAGTTGTCAACGCCACGCCGCCAATGAAATAACACACGTTATCTTCCTTCCTTACTCGTCGTGCCCTTCTCGAACACTTGAACTCTCCCAAGACGTACTCATACTACCATTACTCCGCTTCGAAAATCTCGAGTCACTACCTCCAAACTTGGTCATCTTACTAACCTCAAACTTTCTTAAGGCCATTCCCGCCTTTTACGAACCGCTCGGTCGAACGCGCCCACGAACTCATACGATGATCATACAAACTGGGCCTAGCATCCTCGTGACCTACCACGGCGGGACCACCTAATCGACCCCACCCCAAACCGGGTTACGGGTTGACCCAAATGGTCCTCAACCCGACCCCAACCGCGCTAAACTCTTGTTCCCGATCCTAACAATCTTACTAATTCACATCACGAAAGCTACCACTTCCATCTCACACTACCCACGGACTTATCACACAAATAAATCCCACGTGATACTACTACTCCGATAAGGGTCAAAAATAAATCTTTAACTCAAGACGACCTTACCCCCTAAGGTCTCGCCGTGACATAGTCTAAGGTTCACACTTACCATGCCCCACACGTATCCTCCCAACTAAGCATGTTTTCTAACTCACAATTAACACAACGCTATTCGCATAGCACATAATAATGAGACCATCATCACAAGCATACCAAAACTCTAGAGGGTTAAGGATATACACAAGCTACCGCCCACTCTAATCATAGCCCACTGCAGGCGCATAATCGTAGCGCGCGAACCACCATCGATCCGAGGTGAGTCGTAACATCCGTGCTACCCTTGGTCGGACAGATTCGCAAATGGCCCCGCCGCCGCAAAAATAACAAGCTCCCGCACCACGACACTCCCAAATGCGGTCTACCACATCGACCACACCGAGGTAGGGTGACCGATCCGCCAACACCCTTACTTCCTCGAAACTCAACCTCGAGCCCCGACCGCCCCGAATACTCAAGGTTGCGAGGACCACTGCGACCGGGCGAGGTACAAAACTAGTATGCCGAGGCGGTCCGCCTCGAAAGTCACCAAAGGACCTCGTTGTTCGCCCTCTTCGCTGATCTTGGTCATTCCGTCGACCTCTCCGCCTCACATCCCGGTGCATGAGCTCGCACGCGGCAATGTCCATGCCCGCCAAGAGCTACTCCCGAACATGCCTCGACATGTAATCATCTAATCCGTGACGTAGCGGTGTACTCTATCCTCCATGGTTGCCACTAAAGCGGGACATACCGAGCCAACGAGTCAAACTCCACGCCAGACTTCGAATCAGACGCCTCTCTGCCTCAAAGATCATAAACTGTTACCCGCGTTCTCCTCATCCGCGGAGGCAAGAAGTGAGTGAGGAATGCCTCGAGAACTCGCCCCATATCGGGCCGAAGCGCATGCTCTCCCGACAACTCCCACGAATCAAACCGGCCGATCATGGTATCGCGCACCGACGCGCACCTAAGACCACCGACTCGGTCTCCAAGCCTCGATCACTCTCATGATCCGCAGAATCGCTGGATGAACTCCCGCGATCATCCTCGTGCCTCACCCATAAAACTCGCGGGCTACAACTCGGGAAGTCCCGTAGCCTCAAACTATTCGCTCGGGGTGAATCCATCGGTGCTATCGAACTGAATCGCCAGATTCAAATTTATCCTCATATCTCGCCATGACCACAGCCAAGAATCGCCATCTCCTTGTAACCCATCTCCTCTCGCTTCTGCATCGGGGATCGAGGCTCAGTATCGCGGTCTCGGCAGCCATTGCTGCGCTAAACTCGCTGGGCCGGCGCTACAAAACCCGCCGTCAAGCACAACTCGTAATCGCTGGGCTGCGCTTCAGACTTCTCTCAGATCTCACTAGCAGACTTCTGCCGCTTTGCCTCCTGGCTCGTTGCTTTGCGCGAGGCATAACTGTAAAACGAGACACGCCGAGGGTCCAACTTACAACACACCTCTAAGGCACGATCTCGTAATGAGAAGAATGGAAACTAATCCTAAATGTCTCGCAGCCTCCGATTATAGATGTGGTGCACAACACATCGATAATCAAGACTCTACTAGACACGGTGCAGACACTTTCCGAGGATTAATCGCTCGATACCACTTTTGTAACGACCGCTCGGCCCCGCATCGTGCCTTACCCCGCACCCTAGTGATACAACATCGAGAAAACCAATGGAAAATAAAACCATGAGTCATGAAACAAGAGATATAATAATAAACAAAGCAACCAAAACGGTTGCCTTCAAGATATACATAAAACACGAATGCTTTAATCCTTTACAACCCCGCCTACAACAGACTACTGCACTTAAGATTTACAACGACTATGACGGACGGGCCCCGCCATACCCCGAATGTACAAGAACCTACAACTCAGTGGAACACATACCAAAAGATAAGCCTCCAAGAAACGGAGCTTCCCAATACGCTGAATCGTGATCCTAAGGCGGGATCCACGGCCGATGTACTCTACCATGCAGATGAAACGCACTCAAGGAGGTCAAGATAACAGTACCAAGTATGTGAAATCAGAAAAATATCAGAATGAAATCATACTAGTCTATATAAAGCGAGACATGTATGATAACCAAACTACTGCTCACAACATAAGCAAATATATCAGTGTGACTCACGCCTCAAGTCATCACTCAAATATAACTATGGGTCTCACGCCCACAACATCAATCATGTTCGCATCACGGCCGCATGCCCCGAATTCGCAGACGGTGTAGACATGTCCATGATGCAACAATAATACCAATGCCCCACGGCCACATGCCCCGGAATTCTACCTCCAGACACGCCCATGTGACATCAACAATAATATCGGGTGATCAACCCCGCCGCACGGCCACATGCCCCGAATTCTACCTCTGCAGACATGTCCATGTAACCACAATAACAATATGTCGTAATCAACCCGACCGCACGGCCGCATGCCCCTAATCGTGACGGCAGATACGCCCACGTGACATCAACAACAAGACAAGAATCAAAATGGAAACATACCCGCGGAATTCTCCATCACCGCCAAAGACGCCCAAGTAAGTTCTCAACAAGTCGACCGGCCCTCTATCGAGAGACGCGGTAACACAGAAATACCACACTTGCACAACAAAGGCTATCATCACAAGCATAGGCAAGTTTCACAACAACAAGCATAGGCAAGTTTCACAACAACAAGCATAGGCAAGTTTCACACAACTCAAAGTACTTTCATTTTATGCCAAAGTCCGGGTTTTTAACCCCAAAGTACTACATACGTTAAGTTCTTTTAAAAGAGATCCATTACTTTTATAAAAGTCACCCGATACCCGTAGTATTAGGATGACCAACCCACCTTCCTTTTCAAAATCAAGTAACAACATTCTTTTCCTAAGTCCCAGTTTGCCTAGTTTCAATTACTCAAGCTTCTCATTTTCAAATGGTTTCATAGTTCCCGAACTTAATCACTTGATTCCTTTTTAGAACAATTGAGTAACATATGTCATATATGTGAGTAGTTTATTCTTGTTTATAACGATCTTATTACAAAGACCATGATCTAGAAAATGTAATATCATTTTGTCTCATCTTAGCTTCTATGCGGATGGAGGTTTCTACCGGTTTTAATACAACACATCATTATTCAATACATTTTCCTTTATTAACGCCGCAGTTGGTCTGTCGATACACATTCTCGATTCCAAATCAAGAAACATTATCCCTTTAAAAACCAAGTACTCATTACTCACGAATGAGGTTTCACACAAACATCCACATTAAAACAAATAAGTTAAGTCTCTTATCTTATAAGATCAAGTCTCTTAACTTCTAACATCAGTAAACCATTTTCACTTACATAAGGTCGTTATAACTAACTTCCCATAAAGCTATTATAACACCCTATGTTTTAAACCAACCAAATCACTTAGCACATGACGCTCACCGCACTACATAGTTCACAACAATCATGCTAGAAAAGATAGGAAGAGGTTCACATACCGCGACGATTTATCGACAATAAGCAAAATGCTCCAAGTACTACAACCTTGCTAGCCCTTTCCACTCCGAGTAGAATACGCTACTCTTAGTACTTTCACCTATAAAGGTCACAAACGCCTATTAACCCCAAAACACAAGTTTCTATCTTTCTATAGAAAATTCGCAAAGACTCTCCCCAAGACAGCGTAAATCTCCTCCTCTATCGAGGCCGCTACCAAGCCAACCAGTGGGTTTACACGCCTAACCTGACGTACAATTCTACACAAGTTCATCGCAATACACCCCATGTAAATACACAGCTTTCGGTTCTTTATTCTTCAGCTTAAGTCAAAAGACATTGCGAATACTAAGTATAGTTCCATATATAGTATACTTCAACTATATATTCAACAAACATGTAATTTCCAATTACAATAGAGGACAAGATAATTACCTCGATAAGCCCAAAATTATCCAAGTTATAATGTCGATCCCGAGCAAGGTTTAGCTCCACCGTGCGCTCCAAACCACTCCAAACAACCCTTTAGAAGTTCTAACCAACTTCTACTCAAATACTTCAACCAACTATGAAGATTTCCAGTGGTTTCGGTT
Organism: Przewalskia tangutica; assembly: GCA_029844215.1. Lineage (NCBI taxonomy): Eukaryota > Viridiplantae > Streptophyta > Magnoliopsida > Solanales > Solanaceae > Przewalskia > Przewalskia tangutica. The sequence continues at coordinate 110,437,844 of CM056721.1, forward strand.
TGAGACTAAAAAGGACAAAAGGTAGTATTTCCGACTCTACGTGAAAGAGGTATCTTTGGAATACTACAAGGTACAAGGCTAAGGTATTTTGGGCATTATAACAATACTAGGAGTATTTCTATACCATAACAAGGGTAAAATACGAAAAACAACTAGGCAGTGGTACCCACGCCAAGGCACCACAAAGGGGAGGAGGAGGCCCCGCCAAGACTCTCAAAAGAGGGGATGAGTTGGACGAACTCAACACTAGAGGAGGAGGGATTTTAGGCTTGAAGGTTTCATTTGTGGATGAAGAGTTCATCAACATAAGGGTATTTATAGCAAAACCAAAAGCCAACCAATGGCCAAGATCAAGCCATGTGCAAGGCAAGTGTAAGGCCATGATCAAGCCAAGTGCACCTAGACCCTACTCCTTAAAACCCTCACAAATATCTACACAAATATCTACCACAACTTGCCTCAATTCGCCAAGTCGCCCCACACGTTTCCATTGTGGCGGGTGACACACGTCACCCTCCCGTTGGTCCGAATGTTTCGCCTCTAAAAATCCGCACAAATACAAACCGACATAGCCGGAATTGTCCCTTCGCACGTTATGTAAAACGTTGCGTCGAAAAACGACTCTAGCCGGGTGTTGTGCACACAGGTCATTCGGCCGTTACTAGGCGGGGTGACACGTGTCACCCTCCTATTGGCCCTCAAAAACGTCTTCCGAAAAAAATATACACAAAGGCCAAAATCTCAAAACAAAGTGGTCTCACAAAATCAGTAAATTTCTCCCGTGGGCCCCACGTGACCATTTCCGAAAATAAAATCTCAAAATTCTAATATAATCTATGAAGTCCAAATACCAAATCTGGGAATCCAATTCCCATTAACGAACCTTTTTCTTCACAAATAACCGGAAACTTTTCCGTCGAAAACTCACATCTTTCTTTCTTTTCAAAATTTCTGCCGTACTCTCGTACGTAAGTCCTCACATACATACCCTGCAACTACGGGGTATAACAGTTATTCGCCAAGTTCTCCAAGTGTGAGTTTTGGTTGGCCTCAGTGGCATTCCTGGGGCATATTATTGGGGCTGATGGTGTTCGCGCGATACGCAAAGATGGCGATAGCTAAGTCTTGCCGAGACCTACTACTCCACCGAGTGCGCAGCTTCTTAGGGTCGTGGTATTATCGTAGGTTTGTGGAGCAGCTTTGCTTCGATTTCAAAGACCGCTGACTAGCCGACTCGGCGCGCACCAAGTTCCAGCGACGCAGGTCATGAGCACGGTTTTCATTGTTGAAAGAGAGGTTGACTACAGCCCCGCTTACTCTTCCCGGCGGGTTGACGGCACGTGATCTATTGTGATGCCTCGTATCGGATAGGTGTGTTTTGACGCAAAGACGGCAAGGTTATAGCTTATGCTTCCCGATTCTACAAGCATGAGAGGAATTACCCTACCCGTGACTTAGAGTTGTCGCAGCTTATTCATGCCTTGTATATTTGGAGATATTATTTGTATGGGTTCTATGTGGATATTTATACAGACCACAAGAGCCTCCAGAGATATCTTGAGTGCAGAGGAGTTGAACTTGAGACAGAGACGATGGTTAGAGTTCTTTGAAAGACTATGATGTTGATATTCTATACCATCCGGAAGGCCAACGAGTTGCGGATGCCTTGAGTCGTAGATCGACGGGGAGCCCGCCGAGGTACAGCAGAGACGATACATGGTCCGCCGATCCACGATTAGCGAGCCTGGTTCGATTGATCGATACCGACGATAGTGGGGCACGGTTCGCGAGGTTGCCGAGTCTTCCATCGTTGATGAGGTGAAGAGGCGACGCTGAGGACCGGTGTTGGTACGATCGCGACGCACTCTTCGGAAGGAGAAGAGTCTATTCGAGGTAGCGCTGATGGGTGTTGAGATTTGAGGGTCGGTTGTGTGTTCCGATGGTCAGACTTCGCCGCAGATTTCGGGAGGCACGGTGCCGGTGTTTCGTTATTTTATTCATCCGGTCGACCAAGATGTACCATGACCTCGATGTTTGTATTGCGGATGGCTCGAAGGACGTGGCGTGTTTTGTTGCACTGATGTCCAAATTGCCGCCAGAGGTCAAGGTCGAGCACCGAGGCCCAGTGGATTATCAGCCTATCGAGATTCGACTGGAAGTGAGGTGATCAACATGGACTTTGTTCAGTGGTTACCTCGCACTCGGAGGAAGCACGACTCCATTTGGGTTATTGTTGACAGATCGACGAAATCAGCCCATTTCCTTCCAATCGGACGACGCTTTACCGAGGACTATGCCGATTATACATCGAGAGATTGTGAGGTCGCACGGTGTCCCCGTGGTCGATTATATCCGATAGGAGCCCGGTTCACGCTAACTTCGAGGTCTTTCCGGCGGTTTAGGGACACAGTGAGTCTCAAGACAAAGATTTCATCCTCGATCGACGCGGCAGCAGAGCGCACTATCCGCACATGTTATACCTCAGATTTCAGTATGTACGTAAGGGAATACGATAAAAAGTTTAGCCTTAAAATTTAGGTTGACGATTTTTTGGGCACAACTCACAAAACGAATAGTTTTCCGACTAAACGCTTCCACAACTTTCGTAGGTAAATTTCGGCTATTCCATTTCTAATTTTTGGATTTTTCCGAGAGACGAAACATTTTGATCAACCCGGAGGGCGACACTTGGCACCTCCAATTGGTGGACTTCAAATCGCCCATTTGGACGAATTGGCTAGCAATGGCACGCTTTTGTGCTCAGTGCACAAGTCAAGGAGTTGGTAGGATATTTGTGTATAGTTAATCCTCACCCTACACTTGCCTTGCACTTGTCTAAATCTTGGCCATTGGTTGGCCACTGCTTGACCTATAAATCCCCCCCTGAAGATGAAGAGTTCTTCCTCCACAAAGCTTTCCAAGTCGTGAAAATGCTCTCCTCTCCCTTTGTAGCCTTTTCTTCCAACACCTCCCCTCCTCGTGAAGGCCCTCGCCGAATACCCCCTCTAGCCTAAGTTTGGCCGAGGCCCCCTAGCCTAGCCAAAAATCTACCCTCCCTTGGTAGAAAAGTTGCTTCAGATTGTTATAATGCCCAAAATACCCTAGCCCAAATACCTTAGTACTTAGTAGAAGTTGTGAAGAACTTCTAAGGTTTCTCGAGCATGCAACTTGTGAGCAAAACCTTGCTCAGCGCGACTTTTCTAGGATATTATTGGGCTTACCGAGGTAACTAATCCTAACCCTCTTTGAATTAGAGAATATATACTGTTGTAGTATAAGAATAAGTATAAATACTTAGAAGAATATCACGTATAGAATCGAATCATACTACAAGAAGCGGTTTAAAAGAAGAATAATCAAACTATACTTACATAGGATTTGCTTTCACAAGAGACTTATATAGCTCACTGTAGGGAAGTGCTGCCCAATTTTCCATAGAATTGTGAACCTCCGCTTAGAATGACCTTGAGTAGTCTTTGATAGATATCTCGTGACTATTATAGTGACTCTCGCGACATATTCAACTGGCGTGGTTTTCATTTGAAGGTATGTGATTCTTCCTAAAGCATGATATTTTACAATATATATAGTACTGAGACGCATACGTGTTAACTAAATATAACTACGGCAATGTCTTTGACTTAAGCCTGAATAACACTTACTGCAATGCCTCACGGCTTAAGCCTGAATAATAAAGATCTGAAAGCATTCAAAAGAATACTGAATCATTTTTAACAAAAGAGAACTAATTGGTTTTTAAAACAGAAGCTTAAGAGTTATACTAGCTTTATGGGAAGTTAAGTATAACCACTTAAGATTGATAAAAGAAACAATTTGCCTATGTGTTTATAAATGACTTATATTGAATTGTGAAAAGAATAATAAGATGGTTTGATAAGTAGACATGATATGATGCTATGTGTGTTAGTGTCTTGTAACGCTTGTGAAAAAAGTATTCTTGTTGTGCTTATGTTGTTTAACGATAAGTCGTTAGTTAGCATCACTCACCTCTTGACATATTACCGGGGTTGTCGCCTCCGACGCGGGTAGACTCAGCGATGCAGGACCATGATTCGAGAATACCTCACGCGGTCCAAGGACCTACGCGAGCTACGGAGTTCCGTGTTAGTGTGCGGGTTATACCTCACGCGCCTATGTGGCCATGCGGACGACGAGTCCAGATTTACGCCGAGGAGTAGCTACCTCGACGCGGGTTATATACCCTACGCGCCTATGTGATTGGCCTATGCGACTACGGAGTCCGTGATTAGGCTTGCATGGTGATACTACAGGCAATTGGCCTCGCCGATCATTCGCAGCCTAGAAAAGACACATACGCTTACCTATCACGCTCTTGTTTGTGATGTGGCACTATGCGCGTTTCTCGGTTGTTTCATACATACTTGCAAAACTGCTTTTAAAATGATATGTTTCATTTAAGTATTTTACGCTTTCATATACTTAGTACTGTTGCAGATCGACCTCTCGGGCCGCGTTCATGCCGCAGGTGGCAAGCAGTGCTAGATCCACATTCCTAGGATCTCTACGTTGGTGTGAGCTCCATCCTTTCCGAGGCTCTACTTTTGGGTATGATCTCCTTGTAGATGGTTTTATACCAGTGTGTATGGCGGCCCCGTCCCGCCATAGTTGTATATTTCAGAGGTTCAGAGTCTGTTATGCAAGATCGGATGTAAATCGCTAAACCATGTTTTTATATATATGCCGAAAGGCGATGTTTTCTCACTTAAACCGTGGTCCTATTTTATAAATCGTTTCATGTCTTGCTTTATATTTCCGCTGATTACTGATGTATGACTACTGGGTGCCCCTGCAGAGGCACTACCACGCCCCGAATGGGTCGTGACAAAAGTGGTATCGAGCGTTAATCCTGGAAAGTGTCTACGCATCGTATCTAGTAAGTCTTGATTATCGGTGTTGTGCACCACACCAATAATCGTGAGGCTATAGGATATTTAGGATTGGTTTCATTCTTCTCATTCGAGATCGTGCTTTAGAGTTGTGTTATAGTTGGACCCTCTAACGTATTCCTTTCCCAGAATGATTATGCCTCCACGTAAGGCAACCCGCCTGTGGCGGCAAGGCAGCGGAGGAGGCGCTAGCGAGACACCCAGAGTCACGAGGGCTCGTGCCCACCATACCGCAGACGGCGAGTTCTATGACGCCGCCCTCAAAGACATCACGCACCCACACCTCCCGTCCCACACCGGGCGGAGGAGTTAGGTACAAGGAGATGGCCCACCTTTGGCTAAAGTCAGGCCCGACACGGCGAGAGGATGGACGCGGCGGTTCAGCCTCCAGCCACGGCCGCACTCCGTGGTACACCCGAGGCGTATAGTTTGAGGCTACGAGATTTCTTGAGTTGTAGCCCGCGAGTTTTACTGTCGAGGCCGGAGGATGATCCGCAGGAGTTCATCCGTCGCCTTCAGAGGATCATGAGGTGATCAAGGCCTCGAGACAGAGTCTGTGACTCGGTTCGCGACGGCCGCGTGATACCGCAATCGATTGGTTTGATTCATGGGAGTTATCCCGGAGAGCACGCGCCCTCAGCCTACTGGGATGAGTTCTCGAGGCTTTCCTCACTCACTTCTTGCCTCCACAGACGGCGAGGGCGCGGCCGATAGATTTTTACCATCGAGGCGCAGAGGACGACCGTCGTGAGTACAATGTCGAGTTTGATTCATCGCTCGATATGTCCCAAAGATTGGTAGCAGATATGGAGGATAGGTGCACCGCTATGTCACCGCCAGACGACTATATGGCCGAGTCATGTGCGGGGTTTCTCTCCACCGTATGGACATTACCCGCACGCAGCTCATGCTCGATGTGAGGAGCGAGAAACCGCCGGCCGACAGTGCAGCAGAAAAGACCGTGACGGCAGGTCTTTTGGTGGCTATCGTGGTGGCGGCCTCAGAAGAGCCTAGATTTGCACCACACCACCCAGAGCACTCGCGCCGCCCTCAAGACACCAGATATTCGAGGGCGCACAGTGGCCCCAGGACTTCAGACGCCCGCAGCGCAGAGGTATCGCCGACGGACCACCTCGGTGTGGCCGATGCAGATCCCACTTCGAGTCAGGTACACGGAGTTTGTTTCAGCCAGGCGCAGGGCATTATGCGAGGAACCGTCCACCAAGGGCATCTTGATGGTAGGGTCACCACGTGTTCTTTCGCCGTCTTCTTCATCCCCGACAGCTACTCGCTCGAGGGCAAGGTACTCATGGGTCGCAGGTCGCGGCAGAGGTCGTGGCTCGTCCCAAATCTAGCGGTCCTCGTAACCGCATTTATGCTTTGTCCACCGACAGATCGTGAGGCCTCACCGATGTCGCCGTGTACTTTATCGCCGGTCCGATGTGTATGCTTTGATAGATCCGGTTCTACTCGCCCCATATATCTCCCTTGTTGCTAGTAGGATAGGGATAGAGCCCGAGTCCATAGACCCTTTTCGAGGTAGCTACGCCATGGGTGATTCGGTGGTAGCTCTACGGTATATAGAGCTTGTCCCGTGACTATTTACGCCGTCTGACCTCAGCCGACTTGATAGAGTTGAGATGATCGACTTCGACGTGATTATGGGACGGATTGGCTAGCTTCTGCTACGCCAATGTAGACCGCAGAGAGAGTAGTACGGTTCCAGCTCGGCGAGCCGGTTGTTGAGTGGGAGGAGCACCAGATCGCCGGCGGTAGGTTTATTTCCCACCAAGGCTAGGAAGACGCGAGGGTATATCTACCATCTCGCTCGTGTTTGATATCAAGCCGCGGTACCAGATTTTCATCGGGCCCAGAGTCACGAGTTCCCGACGTGTTTCAGATGACCTCCGTATCCTCCCGAGAGGAGATTGAGTTTTGTATTGACATATTGCGGACACTCGCCTATTTCCATTCCGCCATACGTAACGGCACCGCCGAGTTGAGAGAGTCAAGGATCACCAGAGATTTGTTGGAGAAGCGGCTTCATCAGCCTAGTGTTTCTCCCGGGAGCGCGTATTGTTCGTGAAGAAGAAGGACGACGCCGCGCATGTGTGTTGATTACAGCGGTGAACAAGGTGACCATTAAGAATGTATACCCTTCCTGTGATTGATGATTTGTTCGACCACCAGTGGTGCGAAAATGTTTCTCAAGATTGATCCGCGATCGCTATCATCAAAGTGCGAGTCGAGAGTGGATGTCCCTAGGATCGCATTCAGACCCGTGACGCATTATGAGTTCAGTGGTCATGTCTTTTGGTTGACCAATGCTCCGCCAGATTCATGGATTTGATGAACCGAGTGTTCAAACCATTTTTGGACACGCTTGTGATAGTGTTCATTGATGATATCTCGCTTATTCTCGCCAGAGCGAGCATGCGCGAGCATTTGAGGATCAGGCCGACGCTTCTCCAGACAGCAGCTTGTACGCCAAGTTTTCCAAATGTGAGTTTTGTTGACTTCGATGGCGCTTCGGGCATATTGTCGGCCGATGGCATTCGAGTGGATACGCCAAGATCGAGGCGCCAGACTTGGCCTAGACCTACTACTCCGGCAGAGGTTCGCAGCTTTACGGGCCTTGCAGGATATTATCGGCGTTCGTGGAGAAGTTTGCTTTATCTTCGCACCATTGACTAGGTCGACTCGTATACCAAGTTTCAGTGGATCGATGTCAGGAGCGTGGTTTCGATTCTTGAAGAGAGACCGACGATCGCTTCGCTCTTACTTCTTCCGAGGGTCCAGATGGTTATGTCGTGTATTGTGACGCGCCGCATCGGGTTGGGATGTGTGTTGACGCAGATGGCAGGTTATAGCATATGATCCCGACACCAAGAAACACGAGAGGAACTACCCCACCCATGATTTGGAGTCGTACCGTGATTCACGCCAAGATCCGAGGCACTACTTGTATGGGGTTCACGTGGATATTTATACTGCACTACAAGAGCCTCCAAAGATATCTTCACCAGGAGTCGAACTTACGGCAGAGACGGTGGTTAGAGTTGCTTAAGGATTACGATGTTGATATCATGTACCACCCGGGAAGGCCAATGTTGGCGGATGCTCTTAGTCGTAGGTCGATGGGAGCCTATCGATGTGCAGCTAGAGAGGAGGACATGGTTCGTGATTTGCATCGCTTAGCGAGCCTCGTGTCCGCTTGATTGATTCTCGATAGCATGGGGTTAGAGTTCGTGAGGTTGTCGAGTCTTCCATCGCCGGCGAGGTGAAGAGGCAACAGCTCGAGGATCCACTTTGATTCGATATCGCGATACGCCTCTTCGTGAGGGCAAGGGTCCTCGAGGTAGCACCGACGGGTGCTAAGGTTTGAGGCGATTGTGTGTTCCAGATGTTTCGTGACTTCGGCAGAGTTCTCGGGAAGCACACAAGGCGCGTACTCTATCCATCCGGTCGATCAAGATGTACCACGACCTTAGATCCGTATTGGTGGGATGGCTTGAAGAGGACGCTGCGAGTTCGTAGCTCGGCCCGTGTTGTCGCAGTGAAGGCAGAGCACCAGAGGCCCGTGGTTTGTTACAGACGATTGATATCCCGACCGAAGTGGGAGGTAATCAACATGGACTTCATCACGTGATTACCTCGCACTCGTAGGAGACATGATTCTATATGGGTTATCGCCGACAGTCGATTTAAATCAGCCCACTTTCTTCCCGTCAGACGACCTTTTCTACCGAGGATTATGCGCCGACTTTACATCCGAGAGATCGCCGATCGCATGGAGTCCCTACCGATCATATCGCATGTGGAGCCCGCTTTACGGCTAACTTCTGAGGTCCTTCCGCAGGGGTTTAGGACGCAGTGAGCCCGAGTAATCGTGATTTCATCCACGCACGCATCGACAGCAGAGAGCGCACTATCCGCACTTCGAGGATATGCCGCGAGCCCGTGTTATTGACTTCGGGTAGTTGGGAGGATCATTTGCCTCTAGTTGAGTTCGCGATAATAATAGCTACCACTCCAAAGATTCGGGATGGCGCCTTACGAGGCCTTGTATGGGAGGAAGTGCAGATCGCCTATAGGTTGGTTCGATGTGGGCGGTGCGCCAAGTGGGACCAGATTTGGTACAAAGCAAAGTGGATAAGGTGAAGCTTATCCGAGAGCGCTATCGACACCGTAGTCGGCGTGTCGATGCAGATCATCGCCGCTTCGGATCTTGAGTTCGAGGTTCATGATTGGGTTTTCCTAGCGTGTCACCCATGAAGGCGGTGTGATGAGATTCGGAAGAAAGGGAAACTCAAATTTCAGGTACATCGGGCCGCTTCAGATTGTCCGCAGGTAGGCGCGTTGCTCACGAGTTGGATCTGCCGTCCGATCCGGAGGCAGCGCATCCGCTTTTTCACGATCTACGCCGGCGAGATGTATCGGGATCCATCTAGTGGTACACCCGATTGACGATGTCCAGTGACCGAGGGGTTATCGTATGAGGAGATTCCCATAGCGATAGTCGATCGTCGTGTTAGGCGCTCATGACCAAGGACGTGGCTTCCACAAAGTCTGCGGGCGAACGAGCTCGTGGAGGAGATGACGGGAAGCCGATGAGGACATGAGGCGAAGTATCCTCACCTATTCCCACACCTCCGTGTAAATTCACTTTCCTACTTGTAAATTTTCGCTATCGCTTCGCCAAGTGTTGCTGCGCCGCGTGTGGCATTTACAATCGCTTATGAAGAATCTTATCGTTAATCGTTTTGGAAGGAACATTCGACGAATGTTTCTAAGGAGGGAGAATGTTATACCTCAGATTTGCAGTATGTACGGCGGAATACGCATAAAAAGTTTAGCCTTAAAGTTTAGGCTCGACGATTTTTTTGGGCACAACTCACAAAACGAATAGTTTTCCGACGAAACGCTTCCACGGCTTTCGTAGGGTAAATTCCGCTATGCCATTTCTAATTTTTATGGATTTTTCCGAGAGACGAAACATTTTGACCAACGGAGGCGACACTTGGCACCTCCAATTGGTGGACTTCAAATCGTCCATTTGGACGAATTGGCTAGCAATGGCACGTTTTTTGTGCCTTGTGCACAAGTCAAGGAGTTGTAGGATATTTGTGTATAGTTAATCCTCACCCTACACTTGCCTTGCACTTGTCTAAATCTTGGCCATTGGTTGGCCACTTCGACCTATAAATACCCCTTAAGATGAAGAGTTCTTCATCCACAAAGCTTTCCAAGTCTTGAAAATCCTCTCCTCTCCCTTTGTAGCCTTTTCTTCCAACACCTCCTCCTTGTGAAGGCCCTGGCCGAATACCCCCTCTAGCCTAAGAGTTTGGCCGAGGCCCCTAGCCTAGCCAAAATCTACCCTCCCTTGGTAGAAAAGTTGCCTCTTGTATTGTTATAATGCCCAAAATACCCTAGCCCAAATACCTTAGTACTTAGTAGAAGTTGTGAAGAACTTCTAAGGTTTCTGGAGCATGCAACTTAGAGCAAAACCTGCTCAGCGACTTTTCTAGATATTATTGGGCTTACCGAGGTAACTAATCCTAACCTCTTTGAATTAGAGAATATATCTCGTTGTAGTATAAGAATAAGTATAAATACTTAGAAGAATATCACGTATTAGAATCGAATCATACTACAAAGTAGGCGGTTTAAAAGAAGAATAATCAAACTATACTTACATAGGACTGCTTTCACATGAGACTTATATAGCTCACTGCAGGGAAGTGTCGCCCAATTTTCCATGTAATTGTGAACCCTCTGCTTAGAATGACCTTCGCAGTAGTCTTTGATAGATATCCGTGACTATTATAGTCACTGCCACGACATATTCAACTTGCGGTGGTTTTCACGGTAAGGTATGTGATTCTTCCTAAAGCATGATATTTTACAATATATATAGTACGGTAGACGCATACGTGTTAACTAAAACTACGCAATGTCTTTGACTTAAGCCCAATAACACTTACTAAGAATGCCTCACGCTTAAGCTCAATAATAAAGATCCGAAAGCATTTCAAAAGAATCTCAATCATTTTTAACAAAAGAGAACTAATTGGTTTTTAAACAGAAGCTTAAGAGTTATACTAGCCTTATGGGAAGTTAAGTATAACCACTTAAGATTGATAAAAGAAACAGTTTGCCTATGTGTTTATAAATGCACTTATATTGAATTGTGAAAAGAATAATAAGATGGTTTGATAAGTAGACATGATATGATGCTATGTGTGTTAAGTGTCTTGTAACGCTTGTGAAAAAGAGTATTCTTGTTGTGCTTATGTTGTTTAACGATAAGTCGTTAGGTTAGCATCACTCACCTCTTGACATATTACCGGGGTTAAGCCGCCTCCGACGCGGTAGACTCAGCGGTGCGGGACCATGATTCGAGAATACCTCACGCTGGTCCGCGGACCTACGCGAGCTACGGAGTTCCGTGTTAGTGTGCGGGTTATACCTCATGCGGCCCATGTGGGCTACGCGACGACGAGTCCAGTGATTTACGCCGAGGAGTAGCTACCGACGCGGGGTTATATACCCTATGCGGGCTATGTGATTGGCCTATGCGGACTACGGAGTCCGTGATTAGGCTTGCATGGTGATACTACGCAATTGGCCTCGCCGATCATTCGCAGCCTAGAAAAGACACATACGCTTACCTATCACGCTCTTGTTGCGGATGTGCACTATGCGCGTTTCCTCGGTTGTTTCATACATACTTGCAAAACTGCTTTTAAAATGATATGTTTCATTTAAGTATTTTACGCTTTCATATACTTAGTACCGTTGTATCGACCTCCTTCGGCTGCGCTCATGCCGCAGTAAGGGGCAGTGCTAGATCCACATTCCTAGGATCTCTACGTTGGTGTCGTGAGCTCCATCCTTTCCGAGGCTCTACTTTGGGTATGATCTCCCGTTGTAGATGGTTTTGTACACAGGTGGTATGGCGGCCCGTCCCGCCATAGTTGTATATTTCCTGAGGTTCAGAGTCTGTTGTACAAAGATTTGATGTAATCGCTAAAACCATGTTTTTATATATATGCCGAAAGGCGATGTTTTCTCACTTAAATCAGGTCCTATTTTATAAACTGTTTATGTCTTGCTTTATATTTCCGCGATTACTCGATGTATGACTACTGGGTGCCCTTGAAGGCACCACCACGCCCCGAATGGGTCGTGACAAGACACTGAGGATATGTCGCGAGCTGCGTGATTGATTTCGTGGTAGCTGAGGATCATTTGCCTCGTGGAGTTTGCTTACAACAACAACTACCATTCCAAAGATACGACGGCGCCATACGAGGCTTTATATGGGCGGAAATGCAGTCGCCGATTGGTTGGTTCGACGTGGCGAGGTACGCTGGTTGGCCTGCACTTGGTTCGCAGCCGTGGATAAAGTAAAGCTTATCCAGAGAGACCATAGCGGCTCGTAGTCGCAGGTCATACGCGGATAATCGGCGTCGGCATTTGGAGTTTCGTAGACGATTGGGTCTTCTTGAAGGTGTCACCCGGCGAACGGTGTGATGAGATTCGTAAGAAGGAAACTCACCAAGGTACATCGGGCCCTACCGCATCGCCCAGAGTGGGCAAGGTGGCCTACGAGTTGGATCCGCCATCGAGTTAGAGGCGTACATCCGGCCTTCCATGTTTCTATGTTGCGAAGTGTATCGGTGATCCAAATGAGAGTTTTCCTACTAGTGAGGTCCAGTGCAGAGGGTTATCGTATGAGGAGAATCCCATAGCGATACTCGATCGCCAGTCAGCGATCGCGACCGCGATGTAGCTTCCACAAAGTCCCGTGGAGAAATGATAACCGGAGGAGATGACTGGGAAGCGAGAGGACATGTTGAGGAAGTATCCTCACTTATTTCCTATACCTTCAGGTAATTTATCTTCCCTTACTTGTCAAGTTTTAATTGAAGTATCTCTTTTGCTTAAATGCTTTTATGTGGCCATGTGTGGCATTTTTTTGGTATGTCGAGGTTATGAAAGGAAACTATGTCGCTAATTGACTCCGAAAGAACATTCGGGGACGAATGTTTCTAAGGGGGGAAGAATGTTACACCCCGTAATTACAGGACATGTTATAAGAACGTAAGTAAGAACTCACAAGTGTTAAGATTTGAGACTTGTAAAAATTTATCGGATATAAGAAATTGTCGGAAAATGTATTATTGTGGTGAATGGAGGGCATACGTGTCACCCCTCATCGATGCCTTGACGAAATGCCATGGCTAAGATGGTCATCGACCATAGTTCGATGACCAAGTCTTGCAACTTGTAGCATGAGAGAATTGACCAAGTCAAAGGACCCACAAAGGTCTTGATATTTAATAAGAGCTTATCCTATCCACCCAAATGGTTGCATCTTGACCCTCCAATGTGCTATATATTACTACTAGTAGCAAGAGAGAGCTTAACACTTAGAAAAATTTCACAAAAATTGGATGAACACTAGCACATGCTCTCGGGTTCACTAGGCTAGAAAAAGAAAAATCTTTGTTCCTTGTTCTTTTAGCTCCCCACTTTAAACCAAGGTTCTTAAGTGTAGTGTAAACATATCTCAATAGAAAAATCTTGGAAAAGATAGTTTACTGTTAGTCGCAAAACGAAAACCTAGTTGTCTTTCTAGGTTTTGTTTGGAGATTAGAAGGATACTTGTTGGTGTTGTTCTAAGGGTCTCAACAAGCGGATTGAAGTGTCTTGGAGAGGCTCTAAACTACTAAGGAGCGACTTCGGATCGAGTTGATTAAGTTTCATTGAGGTATAATCTTGTCTTTTAAAAGTGTTACAAGATTATATATTTATATTGTTGTTGTTAGCTTTACATGTTGCTAGCATGAAGTTGATATGTTGAAGTTAATAAGTATTATGCATTGCTTGTAGCTTAAATCCAAATGTTATACAAGCCACCAAGATTGGATTACTAATTGGTCGCTTATTAGAAATCGTCGCATGTCACTTACTTGAAGATTATGGTAGTTATAATCAAACGCGACTTGATATCATGTTATGCTACCAATTTGGATTGAAATGGAAATTGGATAAGAATTGGTATTGTTGTATTCATTATGGCGAAAATTGACTAGTAGTTGTATTAGTTTGTTATCGTTTATGGCGGAAATTTTACACGCCTAGTACGCGTGTAATCCCTATTGATTAATTGCTTTGATTGTGCCTTAAATGTGGCGTGTTTGGTTATTGTATTCGGCCTTGAAAAAGGTGGCAAAGTGAGTAGAAACAAAGGAGGTGTTGTCCGATTTTCCGTAGAATTTAGCGACTTGACCGTTATAATATTCTACGTTTGAAGTAAGGCTTTAATAGGCGTATTGTAAATATTATAGGTTGACATACTATCAAGTGGACTTTGTACTTGGCAAGTGGTTTGACCTACGAGAGGTATGTAGAACTTTTCCTATCCTTCGAGCATGACTAGTTGCACGATATAGTACTAAGAGACGACAAGATCTTGATATCCTCTACTAGTTTATTGAATAGCCAAGTTGGGTGAGTTAGGAGATTAACTCACTTCTTTGAAAGTATTAAGGATGTCTAATGTTTTATTAAAGTAAAGGGACTTGAAGAGTTTTAAAGTATGTGATACTTGGTTCGTTTTAAACGTATAAGTCCCTTGGATAGGAAATTGTTTATGGCTAAGGTATAAAGTGAATGTAACGACTTTATGGGGAGTTGGTTATATTTGCTTTATGGAAGGATAAATGACTTAACTTTAATGAAAAGGCAATTTGATTTTTAAGGCATCAATTGCCTAAGGTTTTATAATAAAAGAAGTCACTTGATTTAGAAACCTAACTTTATGTTTAAAGGTATTGTGACTTGTCTTGAAAAGTAATTTTGACTTGATACTACGATTTATAGTATCTTGGAAGTTCTATATGAAAATGAGTCATTTTTAAAAGGTTGAAGTACGTAGTACTTTGGGTTAAATTCCCGGATTTTTATAAAAAACATGTTAGTGCCTTAAGTAAACTAAAATGAGAGTGTAGACGAATAAGACTAATAAGAAGTTAGGGGGATTTCTAACTTGCTTATTTATTGTATGATGGCCGGTTGAGATAGGGTAAGAATATAAGTGAGGTAAACCCTCAAGACGCTATACCACCTTCTCCGTGATAAGAGTATAAATGGCGGGTAAACCCCAAGACGTTATACCACTGCTTTATTACCTTCTCCGGTAAGAGTATAAATGAGGGCAAACCCCAAGACGTTATACCACCGCCAGTGGTAAGAGTATAAATGAGGTAAGAACCCAAGACGTTATACCACTGCTTTCTATGGGTTCGCTACCCATGATTTGATCGGAGTCTCCTATTGTGATGTCAGACGTATTCCCTCGATTTACTCTCATTGTTAGTAAGGCACCGCAGATCGTAATTTTGTTATCATACATGCCTCCCGCTTTGTTTTAAACTTATGTTGTAATTACAAAGATTTTCCGCTTTGCATACTTAGTACATATCAGGTAATCGACCCCTTCCTGGGGTTGCGTTCATGCCGCAGAGTGGTAAGGTAGCGGTGCATCCTCATTCTTAGGATCACTTATCGACGTCGAAGCTCCATTTATCCGAGGCTTGTCCCTTTGTACGCTTCTTTTCCACGGTGTTGTAGATTTATGTACATTCGTGGTATGGCGTGGCCCCGTCCCGCCAC
This sequence comes from Przewalskia tangutica, assembly GCA_029844215.1. Lineage (NCBI taxonomy): Eukaryota > Viridiplantae > Streptophyta > Magnoliopsida > Solanales > Solanaceae > Przewalskia > Przewalskia tangutica. The sequence goes on from CM056721.1 coordinate 110,453,455, forward strand.
GCTTGTTATTCCTGCAGGTGCGTATTCACATTTGTGGTCACCGTAAGAACGATGTTGCATGCTTGTACTTTTGGTTTATATTATGGAAGGCGGCCTTATCGGCTAGCCTGTGATGTTTATTGTTTATACATATATTTCTGTCATATATGTTCCGCTGCTATTCTCTGATGTATACCTGAACGGGGTGCCCAGGTAGGGCACCAGTCGCGGCCCGGGGTCGGGTCGTGACACCAAGGTTAAGTGGTCAAGTGACCAAGGTTAGTAGTCAAGTGGATGATCAAGCTTGAGAAAATTGACCAAGTCAACTAGTCAAGTTGACACAAGATATTTAATCTTCTTCATCCAAACCCCACAAGTGTTTTAATCTTGACCCTACATTTAATTATATATACACACTAGTAGCAAGACAAGCTCTCCACACATAGAAAAATTTCACACTTGTTCTTGCACATTGAGGAGCTCTCGGCATTGAGCCCTTGTCCACACAAAAAAAAAATTGTTTGTTGTTCATAACTCACCATACTTTAACCCAAGGTTCCTAGCGGTATTATAAGGATATCTCAATACAAAGATTCCGGAAAAGCTACGTTTTTACATGAGTCGCAAGATGAAACCTTAAGTTGTTTTCATAAGTTTTGATTGGAAATTGAAGGGAAGTTTTATGTGAACTTCTAAGGGCTTCAAATAGCGGATTGGAGCGTGAAGGAAAGGAGCTAAGTTGCTAAGGAGAGACTTTGAATCTTGGAGTTATTTTTGGGCTTATCAAGGTAACAATCTTGTCGTCTTAGTGATTAAAGATTACATGTTGTTTTAGTTATGGATATAAGCAAGCATGAGATATATATTATGAAGATTGATAAGTGTTATGGATATTGGAACCACTAATCCGAAACTAGCATGTTTAGCCCTTGAGATTGAAATTTAATTTGGTTATTAGTTTAGTCGTCGCATGTTATATAAAGAAGGAATTGTAGTTGTTAAAGTTGTTTACGACTATATAACATGTTAGACTTAACAACTTGGATTGAAAAAGAATTGGAAAAGACTTTACATTGCGGTGCATGTTAGCCGAGAATGGCATTGACTATACTTGGTATTAATTGTGGGGAAGAGTTTTACACGTCATGTAAGGCGTGTAATCCCCTTTGATTGGTTGATGTGTTGAGCCTTAAATGTGGCATATTGTTTATTGATTTCGGGCCTTGGAAAAAGATGGAAAAATACGTAAAAACAAAGGAAGTGTTGCCCAATTTTCCGTAGAACAAGAGACCTTATACTTAGTATCATTCTACGTTAGAAACTAGAAGTTGATAGTCGTGTTGTGGTCATTATAGGTTGACAATTCTATGTGCTGCGTATTCGACTTAGCGTGTGGATTAAGCCGAAAAGGTATGTGAACCATCTCCTCTTCTTCTAGCATGATTCCTTATTGTAAAGTAAGTAAATCCTACTCCTTCAATGATCTATCCCGTGATTGTACTTGGATTGCCTAATATAGAAGTTGTTCTATATACTTCCTTGATTGTACTTTGGAGGTTTAAATTAGAAGTTGTTATAATCCATTCCCTTGATAAAATTTGGATTTTCAAAAGTGAAAGTTGTTTTACTTGAAGTACTTAGAGTCCTAAAAAGGAAGTGGTTCCTAATCTCTTAGATAGTGTCTTAGTTCCAAAACCTAAAGGTTGTTATAATGGTTTTATGGGAAGTTAGTTATAACGGCTTTAGGGGAATCAAATGAGTGATTTACTTAATTGATTTAAAAGAGGAGAAATGACATGATTTAAAGAGAAGTAACTTGTTTTAAAGGTGTGAGTTACTTGGGATTTTAAAGTAGAAGCCACTTGATTTCAAAACCTTGAATTGAAGTTTTAAAAGTGTAGTTTGATTTGAAAAATGGAAGTGGCTTGATACTACGAGTGTTAGTGTATTAGGGGCCATAAATGAATTTGGCTTCATTATAGTACATAAAAGAAGTGACTAGAGTATAAAGAGTGTAAGCCACTTAATTTGAAGAATATGTAACTTGATGTTGCAAGGCTAGGGCCTTGGGATTTTATGAAAAAGGTAAAGAACGTGCGGCGGACGTACGTAGTACTTTGGCTTGCTTAAATGAGAATTATTGTATTTGTGCCTTGATAGTACTTAGGCTTGCTTAAATGAGAATTATTCTATTTGTGCCTTGATAGTACTTTGGCTTTCTTAAATGAGAATTATTCTATTTGTGCCTTGATAGTACTTTGGCTTGCTTAAATGAGAATTATTCTATTTGTGCCTTGATAGTACTTTGGCTTGCTTAAATAAGAATTATTTTAGTAGTGCCTTGATAGTACTTTGTCTTGCTTAAATGAGAATTATTCTATTTGTGCCTTGATAGTACTTTGGCTTAGTTAAATGAGAATTACTCTTAGTTTGTTAAAAAAGAAGGCATGGTAATTGTCTTGGTTTGTCTAAAATGGAAAGGCATGGTATTGTCTTGGTTTGTGTAAAAAGGAAAGACATGGTATTGTCTTGGTTTGTGTAAAAAGGAAAAGCATGGTATTGTCTTGGTTTGTGTAAAAAGGAAAGGCATGGTATTGTCTTGATTTGTGTAAAAAGGAAAGGCATGGTATTGTCTTGGTTTTCTAAAATGATGGTTTATTCATTTTATAAATAAGGGTCAAAGATGGCTTGCTTGCATATGGGTTGCTCATATAGACATTCGTGCAAGTGTCGTATTTCCACATCTCTGCGTCCCTCCATAAAGGGCCGATGTTATACCCCGTATTTTCAGAGTATGTACGTATGGACGTACGTAGAAAATTCGAACTTGAGATAAAGAGCTTGGCCGAAATTATTTTTGTGCACAAGTGCCGAAAAGAGTCATTTTCCGCAAACGCTTTCCACTTTGTAGGGAAAAATTCGGCTATGTCATTTATTATTTTTACGGATTTTTCCGAGAGACTAAACATTTTGGACTAATCGAGGGCTTACATGTGTCACCCTTAGGTGTCCAAGGTTGACGAAATTTCCTTGGTGGAAGCTTCAGGCTTGCACGCTTTTTTTCATCTTTTGTGCCTAAAATGTTTGGTCAATGTTTGTGAGATATTTTGTGAGTGGATGACCGTGGGACCCACACAACACATGGCTTAATCTTCACCTTACACTTGCCTACCACTTGGCTCAATCTTGGCCTTTGAGTGCCCTATAAATACCCCCTTAGTTGACGAGTTATTTCATCCACACGAGCAAATTCCTAGACTCAAAACACTCCCTCCTCAGTTGTCTCGCCCAACTCCCTCCCCTTCGAGTGGCCTTTGGCCGAGAGCAACCCCCTAGCCTAGTTGTGCTAGTAAATACTACCCCCTTGGTAGAGAAATACTCTTCAAGTATTGTTATAATACCCAAATACTTTAGCCCAAATACCTTGTAGTATTTCCAAAGTACATGAAAATACTATTATACGTCCCTTTAGCCTCTAAACGAAACCCTAAGGAAAATCTCCATGGTTAGTTGGAGTAGTTTGGTTGGTTAGAACTTCAAGGGTAGTTTGGAGCGGGTTGAGCGCTTCTGAGTCGAGCTAAACGATTTCCCAGGATCGACTTTTTACTTGGATAATTATGGGCTTATTGAGGTAAATATCTTGTCCTCTATTGTAATTGGAAATTACATATTGTTTGAATATATAGTTGAAGTATACTATATATAGAATCAACGTAGTTATTGGCAATGTCTTTTGACTTAAGCTCGAATAATACTGCAATGTCTCGCGACTTAAGCCCGTATTTAAAGAAGATCGAATCAGAATTACTTAGTGTCAGACATAAGAGACTTGTGAAGTAGTACCGGAGTAGAATTGTACCCGCTAGGGTTAGATGTATAACCCCTGGTTGGCTTGCAGCCTACCGATAGAGGAGAGATTTACGCGAATTTTAGAATGTTCTACGAAGAGACCTTATGTTAATAAAGCTTTGTGGCCTTATAGGTGGAAGTACTATGCGCGCGATCTACTGAGTAGCCGCGGTTTGAGGTACTTGGAGCGCTTTGCTATTAGTCGATAATCGTCGCGAGGTATGTGAACCTCTTCCTATCTCTTCTAGCATGATATGTGTGAACTATGTAGTAGACGCATACGTGCTAAATGTATGTGATTGGTTTAAAACAAAGTGTTATAACGACTTTATGGGAAGTTGGTTATACTTTATGTTGGTAAGAAAATACACGTGGTTTTTAAAAGGTACTGATTTGAACTATAACCGCTTGTTATGTGTTAATAAAGAACTTGAAGTATTTCAAAAGATTTTTGAATCATTTTGAAAGAAGAAGTAATACTTGGTTTTTGAAAACTTAAGAGTTATACTAGCTTTATGGGAAGTTAGGTATAACGGCTTAAGAATGTTTTATCGATTTTGGAAATCGAATGTATCGACAAACCAGGCGTCAGCTGCTAATAAAAGGAAATGTTTTGACTAATTAAGTATTATTAAAACCAAGAGAAACTTCCATCTGCATGTAAGCTAAGATGAGACAAAATGATATTTCCTAGATCATGGTCGTAATAAGATTGTTATAAACAAGAATATCCTACTCACATATAAGACTTATGTTTCTCGATAGTTTTAAGGAGAATTATATTCTCAAATGAATAAGACTATGAACTACGAAACCTTTCTAAAATGAGAAACTCAACATTGGAAATTAGGCAAACTTGATCATTGGAAAAGAATGTTGCTACTTGATTTTACAAAGAGAAGTAATTGATTTACTTTAAAAGGATAGTCACTCTATTTTATACTACGTATTGTGTGACATTGTGAAAGTAACGATCTTTTAAAGAGTTAATGTATGAAGTACTTTGGGGATAAAACCCGATTTTGTTAATCATATAGTAGAAGGTACCTGTGTGAACAACTTGATTGTATTGGTTTGTGATAGCCTTGTAATACCTTTGCTCACGCGCTGATAAGTAAACGTGTTGGGACGCTACGTGTTAGTATCTTGTGATGTTTGTGTGAAGGGTTCCTTGATTGTGCTTATTAACTATCACGTTATGATAGTATTGTGGCATTCATCTCGAGATGATTCCGGGTTGTCGCCTCCGACGCGGGTAGACTCAGCGGTCGATGGACCTATGATTCGAGAATACCTACGCAGTCCCGGTGAGCTACGAGAGTTCCGTGTTAGTGTACGCCCTTATGGGCACGCGTCCATGTGGCCAGCGCCCGTGACGATGCCGGGAGTAGCTACCGATGCGGAATACCACGCGCCGACGAGATTGGCCTACGCGGAGTCGCGGAGTTCCGTGGTTAGACGTTGATCATGTGACGGTTCAGACAGATCTTATGATACGATTCATGACCTTGTTGGTACTGTGGGTTTTTAGTAGTCGGCTATGCCTTTTTATTATGACACGCCAACCTGGACCCGTGTTCATGTGTTCCTCGTGCTTTTATATCATAGATGAGGAAGGTATTCCACGCACGATTGATGTTGTGGCCCGAGACCCATTGTTATACTTGAGTGATGACTGAGGCGAGTCCCTAACTAGTTTGGTTATCATACATGTCTCGCTTTATATGATCGCTATGATTTCATTTACGATGTATTTTCATTTCACATACTCGGTACTGTTATCGACCTCCTGGGCCGCGTCATGCCGCAGTTGAGGTACACCGCCGTTGATCCTAGCTCTCGTGGTCACGCCATTGGGAAGCTCCGCTCCGAGGCTTATCACGTATAGTCCGCCGTAAGTGTTTACATTCGGGGTTTGGCGGGCCCCGTCCCGCCATTGTTGTCGATCATTCTTAGAGGTTTGTAAAAAGGATTAAACTGCTCATGTTGAAAAAGTTGCTATTTATATATATTGAAGGTAACCGCTTTTAGTTTTTCTTATTTCACCGTCTTATTACATCGTTTCATGTATTGTCTTTATGTTCACTGACACTGATGTATGTCTACTTGGGTGCCCGGTACGGCCCGAACGTCGTGACAAAAGTGGTATCGAGCGATTAATCCTCGGAAAGTGATTATTCGTGTTGCGCACCACGCCAATAATCGAGGCTATAGGATATTTAGGATTGGTTTCTATTCTTCTCACTCGAGATCGTGCCTTATTGTAAGTTGACCCTCCGACAAAATTATTTCCTTATCGCTATGCCTCGCGCAGGGCAACGAGGGGCGAGCCGCGAGTAGAGTTGAAGGTGGCGAGGGCACAGCCCAATCATTACCTAGGTAGTCATTCGGGAGTTCTGACGCCACTAGCCCCGCAGAGTTTAGTTCGGCAAGAGCAAGGCTTCATCGCGCCATGATATATGAACCTTCGCCCACGATCGAACAGAGAATTTAGATTGCAAAGAGGCGATAGCTATAGATTTGGCTACAGAGTATACCGATGTACCGCGAGTCTTGAGGAATATATAAAAGAGGGTTGTGCAAGAGTAATTCTTAGGCTTGAGCATGGCTCGTACGCTTATGCGCAGCAGCCGAGACGCAGAGATCGGCGAGTTAACGGCGACACCGTAAGAGGCCGTGAGCAAAGAAGGTCCTTTAGTAACTTTCGAGGCGAGTCGCCACCGCCAGATTAGATATGCACCTCCGCCAGTGGTCTTCCGCAGATTTCGTGACGCTCGGTGTGTAGGAGTTGGTCGTAACCCGTGGCTTCCGCTCATAATGGATGCACGCCATCCCGGAATGTCGTCTTTAGTTGGTACTTGTTGCACTGCGGCCGCCGTGGCCATGTCGAGAGAGTGTCCTTGTAGGAGGACTTAGCCTTGATTGGTGGGTAGTTCGTCATTTTTCCTTATGGCGCCAGGTTTGATTAGAACGACTAAGGGAGGAAGAAGAGATATAGATATATCTTTAACCTCTAGAGGTCGATGTGTGATAAGTGAGTATACCTTAAGTGCTTTGTTCGATAGCGGTGTGTTAGTTGTGTTTAGAATCATGGTGGGTTAACCGAGTAAGATTTTGGGGATAGAAAAGGTGTGAGCCTTAGAATGTTTACGTAAAGACCTTAGAGGTAAGGCCATCTCGTAAAGGTGTAGTATTATGTTTGATCTCATGGAAGTGCATAGTGCACGTGAGTTATGTTTGGGATAGGTCCCTAGTAGTGTGGAATGAAGGGGTAGTTGAGCTAAGAAGACCGCTAGGTTTTCAAACGTGATTAGTGAGATTGTTCGATCGGGAGCTAGTATTACGCGCCGGTGGGGGGCGGGTTGAGTCCACGCCATGTCAACCCGCGCATGTTTGGCGCGGGTCAGTTGTGGTCCCGCCTGGTAGGGTCACGAGGTGTTAGGCCCAAGTTTAGTTAACCAGACGAACTCGTGGACGATTCGACCGAGGTCACCGCCTTGTCTTCTAGACTCAGCATTGTTTTATCGTAAAGGTTGTAAGGTGCCTACCTTCACCTTATGTCGCATGTGAAGCCGGCTATTTTTCGCCTTCTAAAAGTTTACCAGCAGGTTAAGAACTCGTAGTCTCAGACCGCATTCGCCGCCATGCGTGGATTTCAGAGGTAGTCGTGGGGGATTTTTGTCTCCTGTGGAGGAAGTGTTTAAGCTACCATTTCAGTGTTCGGATATCGCTTTGTGAAGCCTTGTAGGGGCGGAAGTGTAAATTTCCGGTCGATTGGTTCGATGTTGGCGCGTTCGATTAGTTGGTTCAGCTTGTTCCACAGATTGGATAGCTTGTCAGAAGAAGTTCAGAGGAGTTGTGCGGATAATCGGCGACGATGCTTAGAGTTCAGGTTGACGGTCGGTCTTCTTGAAAGTACCACCCCGGGTTGGGTGTGACGAGTTTGGAATACAGAGGGAACTTAGCCCGAGTTACTTTGGGCCTTTCTGAGTTCATGTGAAGAATAGGCTATATGTTAGCTTTGCCGTCCGACTTGTGAGGCACACGGCCTTTCGTATTGTTATGATCAGGGAAAGTATCGGAGATCCATCCAGAGTGTTCCCACTTAATGATGACCACGTTAGAGATAGTAGCCCCGAGTTTTGGAAACTGAAGCAGTATCAGAAATGTGGAAAGAGTTCGAGTATACGACATCCTCAGGGATCGCATGCAGTCCGGTACCATTTGTTGGGTCGTCGGAGCAAGGCTCACGACAAAGTGACAAAAGTGGTACCATTTGTTGGGTCGCCTGAGAAGGTTAATGCCTCAGGCAAAGTGACAAAGTGGTATCTACGACGAGTAAAGAGAGAAGCGAGCATGTATGGCGAGCATAGATGCGATCATTTCTTTTATAAAGAAAAGGTGCGAAGGAAGTATATTTTAGACCCGTGAGAAGTGTGTTGCGCGATGATTGGTGTGTTTCTCGTGGACTTTGATGTAAGTATTTACGCAGCTTGTTTCGTGGATTGATTCTCGTAAGTATAGTAGTGAAGACTATCTCGCGCACGCTTGTTTTGAGACTTAGAAGGAACATTCGGACGAATGTTTCTGGCGAGGAGAATGTTATACCGTATTTTCGAGTATGACGTATGGGCGACGTAGAAAATTCGAACTTGAGATAAAGAGTTGGCGAAATTATTTTTGTGCACAAGTGCCGAAAAGAGTCATTTTCCAAACGCTTTCCATGACTTTGTAGGAAAATTCGGCTATGTCATTTATTATTTTACGGATTTTTCCGAGACGAAACATTTTGGACCAATCGAGGCGACATGTGTCACGTAGGTGTCCAGAAATTTCCTTGGTGGAAGCTTGCACGCTTTTTTCATCTTTTGTGCCTAAAATGTTTGGTCAATGTTTGTGAGATATTTTTGTGAGTGGATGACCGTGGGACCCACACAACACATGGCTTAATCTTCACCTTACACTTGCCTACCACTTGGCTCAATCTTGGCCTTTGAGTGCCCTATAAATACCCCTTAGTTGATGAGTTATTTCATCCACACTTGAGCAAATTCCTAGACTCAAAACACTCCTCCTCAGTTGTCTCGTCCAACTCCCTCCCCTGAGTGGCCTTTTGGCCGAGAGCAACCCCTAGCCTAGTTGTGCTAGTCGAAATACTACCCCCTTGGTAGAGAAATACTCTTCAAGTATTGTTATAATACCCAAATACTTTAGCCCAAATACCTTGTAGTATTTCCAAAGTACCTCTATACTAAAAGCCCTAAAATACTATTATACGTCCCTTTAGCCTCTAAACGAAACCCTAAGGAAAATCTCCATGGTTAGTTGGAGTAGTTTGTGGTTGGTTAGAACTTCTAAGGGTAGTTTGGAGCGGGTTGAGCGCCTGAGTCGAGCTAAACGATTTCCCGGATCGACTTTTTACTTGGATAATTATGGGCTTATTGAGGTAAATATCTTGTCCTCTATTGTAATTGGAAATTACATATTGTTTGAATATATAGTCAAGTATACTATATATAGAATCGAACGTAGTTATTGGCAATGTCTTTTGACTTAAGCCCGAATAATACTTACAGAATGTCTCGCGACTTAAGCCCGTATTTAAAGAAGATTCTCGAATCAGAATTACTTAGACATGAGACTTGTGAAGTAGTACCGTGGAGTAGAATTGCACTGTTAGGTTAGATGTATAACCCCCGGTTGGCTTGTGGTAGCCTCGATAGAGAGAGAGATTTACGGGGGGAGGTCTTGCGAATTTTCTCGTAATGTTCTACGAAGAGACCTTATGTTAATAGCGCCTTGTGGCCTTATAGGTGGAAGTACTATGCGTGGCGCGATCTACTTGGCTTAGGAGTAGCCGGTTTGAGGTACTTGAGCTGCTATTAGTCGATAATCGTCGCGAGGTATGTGAACCTCTTCCTATCTCTTCTAGCATGATATGTGTGAACTATGTAGTACATGTGCTAAATGTATTTGATTGGTTTAAAACATAAAGTGTTATAACGACTTTATGGGAAGTTGGTTATAATAAATTTTATGTTGGTAAGAAAATACACGTGGTTTTTAAAAGGTACGATTTGAACTATAATCGCTTGTTATGTGTTAATAAAGAACTTGAAGTATTTCAAAAGATTTTGAATCATTTTGAAAGAAGAAGTAATACTTGGTTTTTGAAAACTTAAGAGTTATACTAGCTTTATGGGAAGTTAGGTATAACGCTTAAGAATGTTTTAACGATTTTGGAAATCGAATGTGTATCGACAAACCATCGCGTTAATAAAAGGAAATGTTTTGACTAATTAAGTATTATTAAAACCAGAGAAACTTCCATCCGCATAAGCTAAGATGAGACAAAATGATATTTCCTAGATCATGGTCATTGTAATAAGATTGTTATAAACAAGAATATCCTACTCACATATAAGACTTATGTTTCTCGATAGTTTTAAGGAGAATTATATTCTCAAATGAATAAGACTATGAACTACTAAACCTTTCTAAAATGAGAAACTTGAAAAATGGAAATTAGGCAAACGTGATCATTGGAAAATAATTTTGCTAATTGATTTTACAAAGAGAAGTAATTTATTTAATTTAAAAGGATAGTCACTCTATTTTATACTACGTATTGTGTGACATTGTGAAAGTAACGATCTTTTAAAGAGTTAATGTATGAAGTACTTTGGGGATAAAACCCGATTTTGTTAATCATATAGTAGAAGGTACCTTGTGTGAACAACTTGATTGTATTGGTTTGTGATAGCCTTGTAATACCTTCGATTGCGTTGATAAGTAAACGTGTTGGGACGCTACGTGTGTTAGTATCTTGTGATGTTTGTGTGCGGGTTCCTTGATTGTGCTTATTAACTATCATCGTTATGATAGTATTGTGGCATTCATCTCGAGATGATTCCGGTTTCCGACGCGGGTAGACTCGGCGGGTCGATGGACCTATGATTCGAGAATACCTCACGCAGTCCCGGGCCATGCGAGCTACGAGTTCCGTGTTAGCGACGTCCTTACGGGCACGCGTCCACGTGGCTACGCGATCGCGGTCGTGACGACGCCGGAGTAGCTACCGACGCGGGAATACCTACGCGCCGATGAGATTGGCCTACGCGGAGTCTGCGGAGTTCGTGGTTAGACGCGCACATCGACAGCCTTTGATCATGCGACGGCCTAGACAGATCTTATGATACGATTCATGACCTTGTTGGTGGTTTTTAGTAGTCGGCTATGCCTTCGTACTTACCCCGCATGCTTTATTATGACACAGTGGGACTCGTGTTCATGTGTTCTTGGTGCTTTTATATCATGCAGGCGGGAGGAAGGTATTCCACGCACGATTGATGTTGTGGGCCCGAGACCCATTGTTATACTTGAGTGATGACTGAGGCGTGAGTCCCTAACGCTTTGTTGGTAGTTTGGTTATCATACATGTCTCCCGCTTTATACGATCGCTATGATTTCATTTACGATGTATTTTCGCCACATACTTGCACTGCATCGACTCGCTTTGCGCTCATGCCGCAGTTGAGGTACACCGCCGTTGATCCTAGCTCTCGTGGTCACTTGGGAAGCTCCGCTTCTCCGAGGCTTATCGTATAGTCCTCGTCGCCGTAAGTGTTTACATTCGGGGTTTGGCGGCCCCGTCCCGCCATTGTTGTCGTATCATTCTTAGAGGTCGGGTTTGTAAAAAGGATTAAACTGCTCATGTTGAAAAAGTTGCTATTTATATATATACCGAAGGTAACCGCTTTTGGTTAGCCTTCTTATTTCACCGTCTTATTACATCGGTTTCATGTATTGTCTTTATGTTTGATTACTCGATGTATGTCTACTGGGTGGGTGCACGGCCACGCCCCGAACGTCGCGATAAACAACATACGGTTCAAGAGATATCATGGAGTAGCTCCTACGCGCGAGTGGTACACATTCATGGCGGTCGGATAGACTCGGCGAGTTAAATTCCCGGGATATAATCCATGGACTAGCTATCCGTGATGCGAGTATCGTGTACCGATGACTCATTGCGGGTCCACATGACCTATGCGGGTGAAATAGTCCTTTGCGGGTGAAATAGTCCTATGATAGGTTGCATAATAATTCAGAGGCTGGATGACTCTGGCACTGGCACGACCTTCATTTTTTGAAACGGTAGTGATTTCATTAATGAAAGGGTGCAGTGTGTTCAGGACTTAAAGTGGAACAGTTAATCTTATTGTTAAAAACATAACTTAAAAGGTAAAAATGATTGCATTACTCTCATGTTTGCAAGGTTCAGTGTGCTGTTGTTTTGAGTTATCATACTTGCTTCCTGTTATATGTGTACTGTGTGATCTCCTTTACAGTACTTATTGTTTCATATACTTGGTACATTCTTCAGATCGACCCTTTCTCCGGAGGTCGCTGCCTACGCCGCAGGTTTAGGTACACAGTTCGGTGATCTGCAAGTGTAGGACCCTTGCTCAGAGTTTTGGATAGCTCTATTTGTTCGGGAGCTTATCATTTTGGTATAGATCTTTCAGTACAGGCTTTTGTACAGTTATGGATACGGCGGGGTCTTGTCCCGTCATAGTTCAGTAAAACTCTTAGAGGTTTGTATTCATATGTGGGATTGGACTCGTGTACAGTGTAGTGCTTTTTGATTATATATATATATATAACAGCCTTGTCGGCTTTGCCTTTGCATGTTCGTTGGTTTTTAAAAAAAAAACGAGGTGTTATTTAGTTCCGCGGTTTACTTGTGTCATTTAGGTAGAAGGGTGCCCAGGTAGGGCACCAGTCACGGGCCCGGGGTTCGGGGCGTGACAAGAGAGATGAGAGCTCATTTGTCAAAGTGTAGAATGATCCAAGTCTTGCAAGACTTGGATATATAGCCAAGTGGAGTGGGACCCATTGTCCACTTGTCCCAAGTCTCAAAATATCTAAATGTGTAGTCATCCTTGCAAGACAAGTGGAGGCGTGACACGTGTCACCCTCCTATTGGTCCAAAATATTATAATTTTTTGAAACCCCCCCCCCCCCCTCCTCCCCCAAAATTGTGAAATTTTCGCGAACCCCATATTATCAATTCCAATTCTTCGTAATCCAATTCTAATCTCACAAATTCAATTATAAGTATTAAACTCCAAGTTAATAATTTTTCGTCGTCACATTTTTCCGAAATTTTCCTTACGAAAATGTAATAATTCTTTCCTTCTAAAATTCAAATCTTAAATCCTTACTCACGTTCTCAATTAGTAGCCCTGGTATTACTGGGTGTAACAAGTCACCTCTATATTATCTTCCCCTTCGTGTACTTGGGAGCACATGTCTTGTTCATAACTTAGCCTTTAGGAGAGCTAAATTAACCCCTCGTGCTCTTAAATGTATTTTCCTTGGTTATTCATAAGTATCGCTACTACTCACGTAATCTTTGTCGGTACTTTATGTCTGTCGATGTTATATTTTCTGAGTCTCGACCTTTCCATTTTTTTTATCGTTTTGATATCTCTAAGGTCTTACCTATACCGATTTTTGAGGAACATTTCACATATCTCGCCACAGGAAGAACAAGAAGCAAAGGACCACTTAGGAGAAGAAAGAGTATAACAGAGAAGCACAAGAGAAAATTCCAGAAGGTCGTTCAAATTCCAACAGAGGCAAAATAATTAGGTAATTTCTTTCCATATATCTAAGCTTTGTTGGGCAGAATTACCATATACTTGTGCTGGTCGAAGGAAAAAATACCCGTGAAATTAGTCAAGGTACACACAAGTTGACCAGGTACTAAAAGGTCAGAACATCATTTGGGTTGGAATCTAACTGAGAGATCCCCTAGAGCTCAAAACTTGTTGAAGAAACAATAAGATCTGTCTTTTGTCCGTTTTAGGCAATCGGAAAATAAAAGAAATGGTTAAAATATATTCAAGATATTTACAATTTACTAAAGTTCTGTCTCAGTTCATCCTATTTCATCAGATCCCAGATCGCACAAAGAAGCAAAAAAGGAAAAATGGAACATCTTTTACAAGTAAACAATTAAATTTTAAAATTCCCCCTTTACCCTTAATGAAATAATTTATAGACACACAAATATCTAAGGTTTGTTTTAGACCACAAAATTCAAAAGTCTTCCTTTCTTAAAGTTTGTTCCAAGTCAAACAGTATCACATAAATTGGGACGAGGGAGAAAGAAAGAAGCAAATTAAGAAAAGCAAAGAACAGCAGAAGAAGAGTTTGAAATTGAAGAAGAGGAAGAGAAAGATGATGAAGAAAGACGGTAATACCCAGATAACAAAAAGCCATGTTCTACGTTTTTCCCCTATACTTGTTTTTATTTTTTCATAGGTAGGTAAGCTTTATTGATAGGACGTTAGCACTAAGAAAGTGCAAGCTTTAATTATCACCCACGCAAAGCAAAGACCGTTTGTTTCGCATCACTTCCTCGCTTTAGCCGACTAAATCATCACTTAACTTTATTTCCTCCCTACTTTCTCGACCAAGTCAGAAACATAATACCAGTTGAATGCATTGCAATTTCCTCACCTATCCGTCGTATTAAGCCCGAAATAACTAATAAGGAACCGGTTAATACATAGAGGAAAAGGAAGATTGTATCAAGACGTGCTTAGAAATTAGAACCTTCACCAACTTTTTAACTCCCTAGTACAAGCAACTTTGAGGGTGCACACCCTGATACAAACACAAAATTACCAATATCGTTCAGAAAAAGTTATCGATAAGGCACTGTAATCCCGACGCATATGAATCTAATAGATCGAAGAATTTCAATAAACCGGCGCATGTCATCCCCAAATCGTTAGCATACTGACTGAAATTTCAAAACAAAGCCATTATTCACTGCTTCCACTACATTGAAAGCACTCCATAGCAGCAAGTCCTGAAACAATCTGCTAAAAATAAACACAGCAGACCAATGAAAATAGAAATATGAACTAGAAAAGAACTGAACAAGTGTACTTGTCAGGAAACAAATAGAATTGACCAAAGTTTAGAAAGGATCATGTGTCTCTTGACCTTACAATATGTTGATGAGGGTGTCTGATCTTTCAATATGATGGTGAAGGGATTTGTTGGGTGTAAAACACACAAGTAAGGCACAGCGAAAGTTTAAAATTTTGAGTAAACTTACTTGCTCCAACAAACGTTTCTGGTATGATTATATGATAATTCAAATCTGCAAAGACATAAAAGAAAACTTACAGTTTATGCTTTTAATGTAGTCTCTACTAAAAGGTGCGCACGCGATTGTCAATCCGGGTGCAAGTCTTGCTTCGGTATATTCCTTTTCCCAAGAAAGCTAGGAAATCTTGGTAGAGGTTTGAGAGAATTTATTTCCTGAACTCTAAGTTCAGAAAGTGGAAAAATGAGTTCTCTTGAAATTATGGGTTAAGTGTCAAATATATAGTGGAGGAAACCCTAAACCAAATCAGATTTGGATCAGGCTTCAAGACCTGACCCAAATCCAAATTGCAGTGGGCCAGTCGAACTGGGCCCAATGTTATGCTGCTCCTTTATTTATTTTCTGCACGTTTTAGTTTTAATTAAATCCAAGATTTAATTTTAACTTAATTAATTAATTTTCATCAAATGAAAATTATCCCATAATTTATTATAAAATATCTTGATTCAAAATCCGATATTTTATATTCTCTCAATATACCCTTAGACCGAAAAGACAATCGACTTAGTGTGACCCTTTAGGCCTTCACACATTGGCACTTGATCAAATCAAGGTTCACACGGAACTCCTAGACGGCGCCGGTGACGGACCCAATATGTGAAGTATGTTTACAAGACTCAAGTAAACAAACCTCTATGTGAGATGATAAATTCCTTTCATTCGCGACACACTCGATCAAGCTTAAGATTTGCCAAGTGTCTATCCAAATGGCTTGATCATTTTATCTCATCTATATTAGTCGACAACTAGACCATATCCTAGATATGTCTCTTGATCGCCAATGACTTGGTCGACCTAACAAAGTCGAGTGTTCTCTCAAATTCCAATCGAGGAATGAATCCTATTCTTGGCTCAACTACCACCTTCAATCTACTTGAATGCACCCAATACAAGCCGCGCCTCAACCTATAAGGCATTTGAGCCGAGGACAGATCAAAGTGCATTGCTCGCAAACAATGCGATATTGACCTCAAGTCTAAGGACCTCTATCTCCACGCCGATAATACTCTAGACATGTATAACAAATAGTTTATCGCCAGGTATGCCAATACTCCTCTAAGAGTATTCATGTGTCCATCACTAGTAACTATTGCTAGCAGTAAGTGAGATATACTACATTCTCTAAGAATGTGATGCAGACCACATGTCGACTTATAACATATCATTGATATCACATTCTCAATGATCATTAGTCTAGGCTATTTTAAGAACTACACTCTATCATTAATATCTCACACTATTAATGACAATGTAAGTTCAAGGGATGCACATTAATGAATAATATAAACAATCAAATAATAATTCAATAATTGCAAATGTCAAGTATATATTAATCTTATTAATAATATGAATGTGTTCAAGTACATGTGCTCCTAAAATGATTGTTTCTAGGACATATATACTTTCAATCTCCCACTTGGCCTAGAGCCAATCACCAATGTATCTAATGCCCATGTTTTCGAAATGACCATTATGCTTGACTAAGCTTAATGGTTTAGTAAATGGGTCTGCTAGATTATCATCTGTGGGAATGTAGTCTATCTTTATTTCTTCAGTCTCTACCACCCCTCTAAGTATGTGGTATTTCTTTGGTACATGTTTGTTTCTGTTTGTTGATCTTGGTTCCTTAGTTTGCGCAATCGCACCAGTGTTGTCACAATAAATCGTTATTGCACACATCTGGCACTTGGAACAACCCTTAGTTCCTTTAAGAACTCAGATATCGTAACAGCTTCTTTATAAGCTTTCGATTAAGCAATGTACTCGGTTTAAGTTGTCGAATTAACAGTGTTGTCATACTAAGTGCACATGCCTCATCTGGCCTTATACAGGCCATGACATACATGATTTATCCTATAGCTGAGGCATATGAGATTCTTTTCACGCGCTCAAGTTCTCGCAGAACCGCAGAAAGACTATCTTTCTTTGATAACTTGATGTCTTGATCTATAGGAAGATCTCCCTTCTTGGATTTCTCCATAGAGAGATTTCTTAGCACTTTGTCTATGTATATAGTTTGTGACAGCCCCAACAATATACTAAGTCTATCTCTTGTAGATCCTAATTCCAAGAATTTAGCAGGCTTCACTTAAGTCCTTCATCACGGCGTAATCTGGATAACAATTCTCGATCGATTACGAGAGTATTATTATCTCTCATTATCAATATGTCATCTACATATATGACAATGAAGACAATACTCTCATCTGTGCGTTTACTATAAACACATGGATCATCTTCGCTTCTAACAATGTCAAACGATTTGACTACTTTGTCAAAGCAAATATTTCAACTCCTTGAGGCTTGTTTAAGTCCATAAATGGACTTTTGTAGTTTGCATACTGCTTTGGGTTGAGTCTTGGATGTAAAACCCTCTGGTTGTATCATATACACCTCCTCAATTAGATTACCATTGAGGAAGACAGTTTTAACATCCATTTGCCAAATATTATAATCATAGTATGCAACTATTGCGAGCAAAATCCGAATGGGCTTAATCTTTGCAACAGGTGAAAAGGTTTCATCATAATCGACCCCAGGCCGTTGATTATAACCTTTAGCCACCAATCTTGCTTTATAAGTCTGTATTTTGCCATATGCATCAATCTTCTTCTTGAAGACCCATTTGCATCCTATGGGTCTAACCCCTATTGGCAAGTCAACCAAGTTCCATACTTGGTTTATGTACATAGACTCCATTTCGGATTTCATGGCTTCTTTCCATCTCTGTGAATCAATGTCTAGCATTGCTTTGCTGTAGGTAGCAGGCTCATCATCATCAGGAATATCTATCTCATTATGTGTTTCAACAAGGAGATTAAGTCTTTCAGGTGCACGATGAGTCCTAGTGGTCCTACGGAGTTGAACATTCTGCGTTTCAGTGTTTGCTGTATTTTGATTTTGAGAAGATGTTTGTGTGTTGGACAATCCACCACTTTGAGAACTTTCAAGAATATCATTTTGAATAGGATGATGCACAACTATTGTGTCATCTATCATTGGTTGTGCAGGGTCTTGCATTTCGCAAAGATCCTCACAACACTCCCATCGGCCGGCGGCATACTCTAAGTACCCAATCATCATCAAATACTCCCACTGAATCCTTGTCTAGGTCATTTGACAAGGGGTCATTCTCTACATTATTTTGTACTTCTTGAATTTCTTCAAGTTCTATCTTGTTGCAACTCTGTTCCTTGTAGACATAGTCTTCTTCAAGAAAAGTTGCATTTCTGGAAACAATTACTTTATGTTCCTCAGGAAGATAGAAGTAGGACCCTCTTGTTTCCTTAGGATACCCTACAAAATAATATTTCTCACTTTTAGATTCCAATTTGTCAGTGAGCAACTTCTTTACATATGCAGGGCACCCCCAGGGTCGCATGTGTCTAAGTGCTGGCTTCTTGCCATTCCATATCTCATATGGAGTTTTTTCAACTGACTTTGATGGAACTCTATTCAAAATGTAGATTGAGCTTTGCAATGCATATCCCCATAGGTATGTTGGTAGAGCTGAGAAGCTCATCATGGATCTAACCATATCTAATAAGGTACGATTTCTCCTCTCAGCAACACCATTCATTTGTGGCGTTCCGGGAGGTGTCCATTCTGAATGGACTCCATGAAGCTTCAAGTAATCTAGAAATTCTTTACTTAAGTACTCACTTCCTCGATCTGATCGAAGAGTTTTAATACTTGTTTCAAGTTGTTTCTCTACTTCTGACTTGTACTCCATGAATTTCTCAAAAGCTTCAGACTTATGTTTCATAAGATACACATGCTCAAACCTTGAGAAATCGTCTGTAAAAGTGATGAAATAAAGAAAGTCTCCCTTATCTTGAGTTGGAAAAGGCCCACATACATCGGTATGGACTAACTCAAGCACCTCTTTGGCACGTACTCCCTTCCCAGAAAGTGATTTGGTTGTCATCTTTCCTCTTAAGCAAGATTCGTAATCACCATATGACTCTAAGTCAAATGGTTCTAAGTAATCTAATTTCCTTAATCTTGCTATCCTTGATTCATTGATGTGACCAAGTATGCAATGCCATAAGTAATTGAGATTTCTTTGATTACTTATTTTAGCTCTTTTATTTTGTATATTGAAAATTTCATGGCTACAGTTTAGAACATACAATCCATCCACAAGCGGAGCATTTCCACAAATAAAACCTTCATAAGATAAAACATAGTTTCCATTGGTAATATGTGAGGAAAACCCCTCAATGTCTAACATAGGGATAGAAATAATATTTCTCGTCAAAGACGGAACACAATAACAATTATTAAGTTCTAAACAAAAGCCTGAAGGTAAATCTAGTCTATAAGTCCCCACGCATTTAGCATCCACTCGTGCTCCATTTTCAATGCGCAGATCAACCTCCCACGATCCAACCTTTCTGCTGTCAGTCAGACCCTTCTCATTATTACAAATGTGAGAGCCACAGGCGGTATCTAATACCCATCAGTGAGAGTTAGTTACAGACATATTTATTTCAATGACAAACATACCTTGTCCAGCAGGTCCAGAAGCACCTAGTGCCTTGTGTCCTATTGGATCGTTGCAATCCCTTTCATAAATCTTCAGCATGTTGTGAAGTTCTGGAAGATTCACCTTGGCTCCATTCATGTTAAAGTTCACAATGAAATTCTCAAATGGACCATGAAATGAATTTAGGATTAGGTTGACAGAGACATTTATAGGCAGCTTCGTTCCAATCGAAGCCAACCTCTCTATTAACCCAATCATCTTCAGAACATTCACGACATCGACCCTTCGCTCAAATTACACTTAAAGAGGTCTCAACAGCTTCATACACCATTATGCGAGCGTGATTCATAAAGACTCTTCAAATGTTCTAGCATCTCGTTGGGATCCATGTTTTCATGTTGCCTCTGTAACTCTACAGTCATGGAAGACAACATTATACATTATGCCAGGGGAGCATTGTCTAGATGCTTCTGATAAGCCATCTTGTCAAACAAGGCACTCAGCAGGATCATCACAGGATCATTGGGAATGTTGTGTCTAACACATACTCAATTCTTTCTAGTTTTAACACTAATCGCATTTCTTTAACGATCAGAAAGTTTGCTCGACCAACTTGTCTGTTTCAACCAATATTTTAAGTAACAGATTCGACATTTTATACTGAAGAAAAGATAGACTTGAAATTAATACTCTAATATAATTTCTATTGAACACATTCATTAACTAACTAACATGGTCTTTAGTTTAATTAGCTCCCACTATTTTAACATACTTTTTTACCCCATAAAGAATACGGACTCATATCAAATACGGTCATAATGGGCCAAGATCCAAACTCATGTTGTCTCCACGTTTGCTGAGGCTGATAACTTCAACAACACGATCTGGTAGGTCTCTAAACCAATTGCAAACAATTTGCAACTCTTGGTTGACCGAATGTTCTAAACAATTCGATCTGCGTCCCTCGGCTTTCCGACACTGGGGCGCCAAGACATCCTAGCAAGTCAACCCCGTTATGCGACTGCAATTATGTATCTAAGTGGGCTTAGCCTTCATCAAGAAAACACTGGGGTGTAAATACTCACGAAATTTTATCACCTACTACAACATTTATATGCATCTATGAAAGGGTCTGAGTCCTCGTAGACTTAGAGCAAATGCTGGGGCATAAATACTCATCTCGCCGAAAAGGATTTTGCACCACAATCAATTATAACGGACGACGCGTTCATTTTAAATGAGACTTGTATTAAATTTGGGGAACATTTTAATTCAGGGTTATGACCAAGATCAACTATTATATCATACATCATATGACATCCTATCATGCAATTTCTAAACACATTTAGATGGGAACCCATCAATGTTATACCCCGTATTTCCAGAGTACGTATGCGAGGACGTACGTACGAATATTCAAGCCCTAATTAGGTTAAGGATGAAATTGTGAACTTTCGACGGAAAAGATTCCGAACCTTGTGAAGGAAATTCTACGTTTTTAATATTTTAACCGATTACGGATTTTTTCCGAGAGACGAAATATTTTGGATCAATAGGAGGGCGACATGTGTCACCCTTAGTTGGCATGGGTTGGACGAAAATGTTGGCCAAGTGGACAAGGTCAAATGGTCAAGTCTTGGAAGATATTTCTTTGGGTGAGTGGGGGTAGGTAGGGAAGGCCTTGTGGACGTTTTTTGTGCCTAGTGGAAGGCCACATGGCTCTTTGTTGTGGGGGACATATGTCCCAAGGTTGTGGTGGACATATGTCCCAACATCAGGTGGACACTTGGTTGGAAGACCTCATCCTTCACATGGATCCAAATCTTCACCCTCCATTTGTTTTAATCTTGGCCCTTGGTGGTTCTATAAATACCCCCTCTTGTGCAAGACTTATTCTTCATCCACACTTGAGAAATTCCAAGGCAACAATCCCTCCCGCCCTTTTCGTAGTTCTCGTCCACGCTCCTCCCCTTTGTGAAGCCTCTCACAAACACCCCCTTCCTAGTTGTTCTCGTCGAAATACCCCTTGGTAGAAAAAGTATTCTCCAAGTATTGTTACTATCCCAAAATACCTTAGCCAAATACCTTGTAGTATTCCAAAGTCACCTCTATACTAAAAGCCCAGAAATACTACCTTATATCCATTAATCACTAAACGAAACCCTGGGGAAATCTTCATAGATGGTTGAAGTATTAAGTAGAAGTTGTTTAGAAACTTCTAAGGGTTTCTTGGAGCTATCGGAGCGTGCAAATTAGGAGCTAAACGTTGTTCAGGATCGACATTTAATCTTGGTTAATTTTTGGGCTTATCGAGGTAAATATCTTGTCCTTCTATTGTAATTGGAGATTACATACTGTAGTTGTATAGAAATAAGTATAAGTCACATAGAAGGAGGGTATAAAAGAAGAGAATTGAACTGTACTTACATAGGACTGTATTTACAGTAGACTTGAGTAGTTTGACGGGTAGGGAAGTGCTGCCCAACTTTCCGTAGAATTAAGAACCTTCTGCTTAGAATATTCTACAGAGTAGTCTAGACGTTGATAGACGTATTTGACTATTATAGGTTGATACTCTGCGCGCGACATATTCGACTTGGCAGGTGGATTTCGCCGAGGAGGTATGTGATTCTTCCTATCCTCTTGAGCATGATATTTTGATATATATATATAGTACGGTAGACGTACTTGTGTTAACTAAAAAGGGTTTTACTCTGATGTATGTTGACTTGAGTTTTAGATAATAAGAATCTTGAAGTATTTCAAAAGAATTATGAATCATTTTTGAAAGAAGAGTAATACTTAGTTTTAAAAGCTTAAGAGTTATACTAGCTTTATGGGAAGTTAGGTATAACAACTTAAGAGAGATAAAAGGAACGGTTTACTTAATTGTTTATGAAAGCCTTGTATTGATTTCGGAAATGAGAATAAGCATCGAACAAACCACTGCATCGTTAATAAAGGAAAATGTATTGACAAATAATTAATTATATTAAAACCAGTAGAAACCTCCATCTGCATAGAAGCTAAGATAAGACAAAATTGTATTACATTTCCTAGATCATGGCTGCTTTAATAAGGTTGTTATAAACAAAAATAAACTACTCACACATAAGATATATGTTACTCAATTTTGTTAAAAGAAGAAATTACGTTGTTAAGTGATTAGGACTATGAACTATGAAATCTTTCGAAAATAAGAGACTTAAGTATTTAAAAACATGTAACTTGAACTTTTGGAAAAGAATGTTGTTACTTGACCTTAAAAAAGGGAAAATGTGTTGGTTTAAAATGAAGGCATGGTATTGTCTTAATCTGTCTTAAAAGAGGGTTTAAATGTTATGGAC
Source organism: Przewalskia tangutica (assembly GCA_029844215.1). NCBI lineage: Eukaryota > Viridiplantae > Streptophyta > Magnoliopsida > Solanales > Solanaceae > Przewalskia > Przewalskia tangutica. The sequence continues at coordinate 110,476,307 of CM056721.1, forward strand.
GATTCTTCACCGAGTCCCATGAGATGGGCCGGGACATGTATTACATACGATTCTTCACTGAGTCCCATGAGATGGGCCGGGACATGTATTCCATACGATTCTTCACCGAGTCCCATGAGATGGGTCGGGACATGTATTACATACGATTCCTCACCGAGTCCCATGGGATGGGCCGGGACATGTATTCCATACGATTCTTCACCGAGTCCCATGAGATGGGCCGGGACATGTATTCCATACGATTCCTCACCGAGTCCCATGGGATGGGCCGGGACATGTATTCCATACGATTCTTCACCGAGTCCCATGAGATGGCCGACATGTATTCCATACGATTCATCACCGAGTCCCAGGACGGGTCGACATGTATTCCATACGATTCTTCATCGAGTCCCACGGGATGGGCCGAGACATGTATTCCACAGTTCCCACCTCGAGTCCCGTGGGATGGGCCGAGACATGTTATACGATCATACGATTTATACCTAGATCGGGCAGCCGTGAGAAGGAGTTCCACGCATGAGGATGACTTTGAGGAGTGAGTCCCCGCCGACATGACTACTTTTATGTTGTAAATCGTAGTTTGTTATCATATATGTCTCTGCTTTATATAAGTTATGATTTCATTTACGTGATTTTCCGCCACATACTTGGTACTGTTATCGACTCCTTCGTGGCCGCTCACGCCGCAGGTAGAGGTACACCAGTCGTCGATCCTCGCTCATAGGATCACAACTCAGCGTTTTGGGAAGCTCTATTTCTCCGGAGGCTTATCTTTGGTATAGTCCCCTGTCGTTGTAGGTACTTACATTCAGGGGTATGGCGGGGCCCTGTCCCGCCATTGTTGTTATAACATTCTTAAGTGCAGTAGTATCTTGTGGCGGGATTTGAAAAAGGGTTGTAACTGTTCAAGTTTTTTTTTATATATATGCCGAAAGACAACTTTTCTCAGATAAACTGTTTCTCACTTCATATTGTTTCATGTCTTGTTTTATATTCCGCTGGTTACTCTGATGTATGTCTACTTGGGTGCCCGGGTAAGGCACCAGTCACGGGCCCGGGTTCGGGTCGTGACAATCAAACCCAATAGGCATGATATAAGATGGTTTTAATCATATACTGGGCGCCATCTACCCAGACAATTATAGCGTTCATTGAAAGTAAACAATCGGGCGCCGCTACCTGCATAATAATTGACTAACAAATACCGGCGCCGCTACCTGCATATATTTATGACTCTATTCTAATTATTTAAATGACAATCAATTAAACAATTAGGAGAAACAATTAATTTGTGCACACATTATCAAATAATATGCTAAATAACAATAATTATGGGTTAATTAATTTGTTTCAATTTAGAAAATATTTAGATTCAAAATTTAAACTCAATTTTCAATTTTCGGAATTTTCTGTTCATCCAAACAGTTCCTTAATAATTCAGAAATTAAAATTTAATTTTCAGGGGTATTTCTGCAATTTTCAGAACCTTAAAATATTTACAGATTTACCCAGGGACCAAATCTGCTTTCAAATTTCTGATTGACTGTGGATCGAATCACGATTTTAAAATCTTTTAAAATTTTCAGAAAATATCTCAGGACTAATTTGTAATTTTGAACTTAAAATATTTTCAGATTTGTCAAGGACCAATATACCATTTAAAACCCCTAATTTTAATTGCAAAAAGGTCCTTATACTCTTTCAAATTTTCAAAACCAATTCCAACCCCAAATCAAATGTGGGATTCGGATTTCGGGGCGAAATTGACTAATTAAAACACACCGCGATGACACACATCGGACGAACTCACCGGTGGTTTTCACCAACGATTTGGTGCCCACGCGGTCGGACCAGACGCCACGTGTTCTAAAACCGCTTGGTGCTCCTTTTCCTGGCCATCGTTGCCGTGTGACACTACCACCATTAGATTCCTCTCGCCGACGAACACAATGGTATTATTACTTTCGATTTCGCGCGTGGTGGCGGAACTTGATCCCGTCGGCGGTTTCCGGCGACCTTTTTTTTTCGACCGCCATCGTTTCACGCCGAACGACCGTGACATCAGCCACGCCGAATAGCGATCGTGACATCGTTTCACGTCGAAGCGATGATTGATCGTTCATCGTGAACATGATGCATCGTTTCATCGCTCGAAAAAATTATAAATTCCGAAAATCAGTTTTAAATCAAAACAATTAATTATCCCACATATCGTTATTAAAGATTATCGTATAATCATTAAACCAGTCTGGGCTCTGATACCACTGAAGGGATTTGTTGGGTGTAAAACACACAAGTAAGGCACATCGGAAGTTTAAAATTTTGAGTAAACTTACTTGCTCCAACAAACGTTTCTGGTATGATTATATGATAATTCAAATCTGCAAAGACATAAAAGAAAAACTTACAGTTTATGCTTTTAATGTATTCTCTACTAAAAGGTGCGCACGCAATTGTCAATCCGGGTGCAAGTCTTGCTTCGGTATATTCCTTTGCCCAAGAAAGCTAGGAAATCTTGGTAGAGGTTTGAGAGAATTTATTTCCTGAACTCTAATTTCAGAAAGTGGAAAAATGAGTTCTCCTGAAATTATGGGTTAAGTGTCAAATATATAGTGGAGGAAACCTAAATTAAATCGATTTGGATCAAAGCCAAGACTGACCCAAATTCAATTGCGATGGGCGATTAACTGGGCCCACTGTTATGTTGCTCCTTTATTTATTTTCTACACGTTTTAGTTCTAATTAAATCCAAGATTTAATTTTAACTTAATTAATTAATTTTCATCAAATGAAAATTATCCCATAATTTATTATAAAATATCTTGATTCAAAATCCGATATTTTATATTCTCTCAATATATCCTTAGACCGAAAAGACAATCGACTTAGTGTGACCCTTTAGGCCTTCACACATTGGCACTTGATCAAATCAAGGTTCACACGGAACTCCTAGACGGCGCCGGTGACGGACCCAATATGTGAAGTACGTTTATAAGACTCAAGTAAATAAACCTCTATGTGAGATGATAAATTCCTTTCATTCGCGACACACTCGATCAAGCTTAAGATTTGCCAAGTGTCTATCCAAATGGCTTGATCATTTTATCTCATCTATATTAGTCGACAACTAGACCATATCCTAGATATGTCTCTGATCGCCAATGACTTGCACCTAACATCTCCGAAGTTGTGTGTTCTCTCGAAATTCCAATCGAGGAATGAATTCTATTCTTGGCTCAACTACCACCTTCAATCTACTTCAGAATGCACCCAATACAAGCGCGTCTCAATCTATAAGGCATTTGAGCTTAGACGGATCAAAGTGCATTGCTCGTAAACAAGGCGATATTGACCTCAAGTCTAAGGACTTATCTCCCACACGCCGATAATACTCTGCACACGTATAACAAATAGTTTATCGTGGGGTATGTCAATATTCCTCTAAGAGTATCCATGTGTCCATCACTAGTAACTATTGCAGCGATGAAGTGAGATATACTACATTCTCTAAGAATGTGATGCAGACCACATGTCGACTTATAACATATCATTGATATCCCATTCTCAATGATCATTAGTCTAGGCTATTTTAAGAACTACACTCTATCATTAATATCTCACACTATTAATGACAATGTAAGTTCAAGTGATGCACATTAATGAATAATATAAACAATCAAATAATAATTCAATAATTGCAAATGTCAAGTATATATTAATCTTATTAATAATATGAATGTGTTCAAGTACATGTGCTCCTAAAATGATTGTTTCTAGGACATATATACTTTCAGATTATTTTTTGACACGTCTTGCTGGATTTAAAGTTTAATTCTGCGGGGTAAAACTATCATATGAATCAAACTCATAGAACCTAGTGGGATACCCAAAAAGTAATGGCAGGAAATGAAGCCAGCATAAGAAACAAGCGCGATAAAGAACATTATAAACAAACAGAAGGAACGGAGAGACTACCCACCAGCTATCCTAAACTACAGAAAAGAAGAGGTTAAGAATACGAGGGGCAAAGAAAGAAGGTACACTTCAGAAAACCAACAACCATGATAAATTGATCAAGCAATCAACTTTTGGGGTTGACTATATGAGTCCTTTATATCTATTACGCATTATTTAGTTTTTTCCCTATACCAGATATATTTTTTTAAGAAAGAAGGGTTGTTCCATATACCACACTTATCTCTGCACACATAAGTAGTTTAATTGCAACAAGTTAGTATTGCATGATGAATCATTTGCTTCCATTACATTGCTACTCCTACAAATTGATGCATCAATACGTCTATATAGAGCATGGATAAACCATTTCAAGTGACCTTCTCTTGATTTATCCTCAATCTGTGCTACTTTCGCACTTAGTCGAATTTGATCATTCTTAATCTTGCCAAATCTTGTACAACAAACCTATTCTAACATCCACATTTCCACAATATCCATCTTAGAGACGTGTTGAGCCCCTTCTCTTCTATATAACATCGCTAGTCACAGAATCATTTCACAGAATTTGCATTCACCTTTATTAAGTATCTTTTAATAAGTTAACACACTTGTAGCACTCTTAGTCAGTCATTTTATTCTTATATAATATGTTACATCTTCATCTATCATGTTATTTTTTCTCACACACTCTTTTTTCCTACACAACTACCATTTTTTTCTCGAATGTGCATTTATTGGACTAAGATAAGCTTAAACAATGGACAGTGAGAATTCATAACGCGAACCCCGGCTTACTTGGGATTGAGAGGCAGTCAATATTGTTGTACCAGAACAAACTTGCACACCTCGTCTAATTCGCGGAGTATCTGCTACTTATCGTAAAACCCTTATGAATCATTTGGATGCAAATAAAAGTTTCTTTAGAAAAGTCACTCCCCCAATTCCTTTTTACTTGTCTAATATCCAAAAAAAAAATCCTGTTACTTGTCTGCTTTATTAATTGATCTTTTTCAATATTATTCATATCATTAAGCAACTATTTCCCAAACTTATTGGAGTAATAGTAGTCAAATTTAGATTTTTAAGGCATCGTAATTGCAATAGACAACTATAACAACCCATTTTCCAAGCTTACACAGAAATACTATGCAGTAGTACTTGAGCACTATGTAAATTACTTCTACTTTGGATATTTGTTCTATGAATCAGTACTACTTGTTGGGTCCCGGTGTTATACTAAGGATTAAATAAAATCAAATAGCAAAGTAAAACTGAAACGTATGCAGAAACAGTGTCAAATGTCAGCTGAAATGTCGTCTGACATAAGTAATGACATTTGGATAAAAACAGAAAATCTTGAGTTAAAGTGCAGCGGAAATAGATAAAGAACACAGGTTTAATTTTCATAGGTTATATATTAATATAACCCATGATGGTCAATGACCAAAGATATTGTATATATATATATATATACAATTGATTATATTCCTTCTATGACAAGCTGATACAAAAAAAAAAAAAAAATGTTAAGTCGCGGATGACTTATGCGAAAAATCTATCTAAATAGAAGTGATCAACACCTCATTACAATTGATTCAATACCTCATTACAATTGATTCAATGAAAGAACAAATCTAGAATCTAAGGAGCAATTATAATGTCGGAGTCGTCACAAATACAGGCAACACAGCGATCCAGTCTACTTGATTGATATTTGTGGAGATCTCTCTATATAATTTTCACTCTGAAATTCTGGATATTGAATTCTTGAAGTGACCTCTCTATTTATAGTAGTGAGTTCCCTTGAAAGACTCATCAACAGGTCGTGGAAGTTGAGCTAAAACAGGACATGTGAAGCAGTAGCTTGGGGCACGAAAATCTCAACTGCTTGGACTTTTTCTTCCCACGTCTTGCTCCTTAAGTTAAGCTACCTCTTGGACTCGGTCTTCCTCGTTTGCAATCTGCTTCAAAGACTCCTTGCCAAGTCAATTGTCAAGTGATAAAAAGGTCACACATTCCTGAAATTTGTCCGTGAAGATAGACAAAACAGTTACCAGAATGTCGTTCCGAATGTCAAGACATTTGGTCCAACATTTTCTGATTTTAACTTAGCTCTGAAAATGTTATGTTAGGAAAAATGTTGTGACAAAAAACCTAACATTATCAGTACTTGTATTACCCTTTTCTTCTAAAAACTATTTTAACTTTCAAAATTTTTATCCCGTATAGGCAAGTATTTCTGTGAGTAATTTTTTAAGAAATGGGCAGAGAGATGAAAGATATTGACATTTAAAGATTCAACAAAAGTTGAAGTTGAAAACTAAGTTAACAAAGTTGAAGATTAAAGGAATATTTAAGTTGAAGATTCAAAAAAGAAGAATTAAAAACCCAATAGAATTAGTTTAAGATGAACATTCAAAGATAAAAGTCCTAAGAATTATGACTTGAATGTTGGGAATTACAGGTTTGATTTGAACAAGTTTCATGGTAGGAGAAGAAACATTTGAGAACGAAGAATTACAAAAATCAAATAGGAAAATATTAGTGTAATAAATAAAGTAACAAGAGAGAAAACTGAGAAGCAAAGAGGAAAATAAAGAGTACTTTCTTTCAATACTTTGGTGTGTCTGAAAAGGGAGACAAAGGTTTCTATTTATAGAAAACCTTGCCACCCCTCCAACCAAAACAAATAGTTAGTTTGTACTATTGTATTGACATGACATTTAACTCGTTATGACATCCATCAGCAATTTGCTTTAGCAGCTTGCTTTACAACGCTCGTATGTCTATTAATAGATAATGTGTCTCGTTAAGATATACTAGAATATATAGAATTCTAATAAAAGAATACGAGTACACATATCTTGTAATATATAATTTCTAGCCGCCTCATTAAAAACCTTATCAAGGATAACCCAATGGGACAAAACCTTGATTAAGGGAAAAAGAGTACAACGTGAATTACTCCCCTGATGAAAACTTCACTTAATGTATCGGAGATGACGCATCCCAATCTTGTATATCATCTTCACAAATATTGAGGTTGGTGATTCCTTAGTAAACAAATCTGCTAAATTGACACATGAACGAACTTGTTGAACATCTATTTCGCCTTTCTTTTGAAGATCATGAGTGAAAAATAATTTTGGTGAAATGTGTTTGATCCGTCTCCTTTAATGTATCCTCATCTTAGTTGAGCTATGCATACAACATTGACTTCAAACAATGTTGTTAGGATATTCCTTTCCAAAGGAAGATCACATTTTTCCTGGATATATTGAGTTATTGATCACAACCAAGCGCATTCTTGACTCACTTCATGAATGGCTATTATCTCTGCATGATTTGGAGAAGTAGCAACCATAGTTTGTTTGGTTGAACAACATGATATAGTTTACCTCCACATGTAAATAAATAACATGTCTAAGAATGACTTTTATGTGGATCAAACAAATATCTTGCATATGCATAACCAATCAGTTATGCGTCTGACTCATTTGAATAAAATAGTCTCATATCAAAGATCCCTCGGGGGTATCTGAATATATGTTTAATACCATTCCAATGTGAAGTTGTAGGGGAAGAACTAAATCTTACTAATAAGCTTACAGAGAAAGATATATCCGGTCGAGAATTACTAGCAAGATACATTAATGCCCCAATTGCACTAATATATGGTATTTCAGCACCAACAGGTTCATCATTTTCAGAAGGTCGAAATAGATCTTTATTAATATCAAGTGATCTCACAACCATCGTGGTACTCAATGGATGTGCTTTATCCATGTAAAATATCTTTAAAATATTTTCAGTATATGCTAATTGATGGACAAATATTCCATTTGTAAAATGCTCAATTTGTAGACCAAGACAAAATTTTGTCTTTCCAAGATCTTTCATTTCAAATTCCTTTTTCAAACATTCTACCGCTTTTCGAAGCTCTCCAGGAGTTTCAATGATATTCAAGTCAACATATACAACTATTATGACAAATTCATATACAGACCTTTTCATTAAGACACAAGGACAAATTGGGCCATTTTTGTATTCTTCTTCCGGTAGGTATTCGCTTAGGCGATTATACCACATGTGTCCTGATTGTTTTAATCTGTATAAAGATTTTAGAAGCATTATTGAACAAGTTTCTCGGAAATTTTTATATGCTTCAGGCATTTTGAATCCTTCATGAATTTTCATAAGAATGTCGTTGTCCAATGAGTCATATAAATAGGCAGTGACAACATCCATCAAATGCATATCAAGTGACAACATCCATCAAATGCATATCAAGTTTTTCATGAACTACCAGATTTATAAGGTACCTAAAGGTGATTGCATCTACTACATGAGAATATGTCTCCATATAATCAATATCAGGTCTATGCGAAAATCCTTATGCCACAAGTCGTGCTTTATATCTTACGACTTAATTTTTCTCATTTCTTTTCTCAAAAAAAACCATTTGTACTCCACTTGCTTTACACCTTCAGGTGTTTGGCTTATAGGTCCGAAAACTTCGCATTTTTCAAGAGAAGCTAATTCAATTTGAATCGCATCTTTCCATTTTGGCTAATCATTTTCCTGTCTACATTCTTCGACGGATTTTGATTCAAGATCCACATTTTGTTGCATTGTTTCATCAACATTATAGGAAAAAACATAGTCTACAATTATATCATTTCGATTCCATATTTTTCCAGAGGAGACGTAACTTAAAGAGATCTCTTCATTTTCATTATTTTCAGGTACCTGAACCTCTTCTAAGATGAGCAACCGCCTCTATATTATGATCATTTTGATTATTTACACCTTTTCTTTTTTGAGGATTTTATCTTTGGAACCAATAGGCCTACCACGTTTCAAGCGTGGTTTAGACTCATTTGCATTAATTAATTGCCCTATCGTAACATCAACTCCAATTGGAGCATTAGCAGTAGGAATATGAAATTGAGTAACTCTTGATAGGTTAGTGAATGCATCTAGCAGTTGATTTGCAATATTTTGCAAATAGATTATCTTTTGAACTTCAAGTTCACATTGATTTGTACGAGGATCAAAATGAGATAATGATAATGCTTTCCAATCTATCTCTCTTTTCATCTTCTTAGTTTCTCCCCCTAATGTTGGTATATTGATTCATAAAAATAGCAATCAGCAAATCTTGCCGTTAATAGATCTCCAGCCATAGGTTCCAAATATTTTATAATAGGAGATTCATACCCAGCATATATTCTCAACCTTCTTAGGGGATCCATCGTTGTGTGTTGTGTTGGAGCGATTAGAACTTAACACTCGGTTTGGATGGTTGTTACGTATTGTTTCATAATATCGTATTGTATTGTGTAAGGTTGTATTGTATTGTATCGTATTGTATTGTTCTAATGAATACAATGTTTGAATAGATTGTATCGTTTCTCGTCGTTACATAATGTCACACATCAATAATTTTGAAGGATAACCCTACATGAAAAGTAGGGTATGGGGTAGATCTACTATAAAAAGGCATGATAAATGCTAAAATAAGATTACTAGATAATAAATAGACAAAATGAGAAAAAAAAAGGTAACGACCGGATAACACCAAATCGGTGTTACTTTTCTGTTACGACCCGACCCGACGGGCCGCGACTAAACGTCCTAATTGGACGTCATTACTGACTTGTCACTCTTAATCCATTTAATACCGAGATCTATAGAAATTTTGGCAGCACAACGCTGCTTTTACAACATCTCCCCAAAATGGGCGAGCCGACAAGGCTGCCAAATCAATAACAGAACAACAAACAAAACAAAGTAGCCGATCAGTCGCCACCAACCAACATTATATACACAAAAGGAATAGTCAAAATAAGCAAGCCGACTAGCCGCCACTGATACCAACAGAATAGCGAGAACGCCCCAACACAGTACACAACAACATTACAACCCAAAACAAGGTACAAACGTCCAACCCACAATCACATGCACTTAAGAGTACGACATCGACATATGACGGGACAGGGCCCCGTCGTGCCCAAAATATGCATAAGTCTGAAAGATGAAGATCTACACCAAAATAGCTGGCTCCGGAACAAAGGAGCTCTCCAACTGCTGTACAGAAGTCCTAAACTGGAGGGTCACCTATCTGAACACCTGAACCTGCGGGCATGAACGCAACCCCCCGAGGAAATGAGGGTCAGTACGAAATAATGTACTGAGTATATAAAACATGAAATACTGAAAATGAAATCACAACTGTGTCAAGTAAAGATAGAGAGTCATCAAGCTTAACAAAAATGAGAGTCATATCAGAAATCATGAATGCTTACTCATACTGTCACTATGTCTATGTCAGATATCAATCAGTATAACATGTCTCAAGACTCTAGTGAGACTCGATGGAAGTCTCAGATATGCGCAAGATATCATGTCTCGCCTCTATGACGGACTGGATAAAATCTGTATCTATTTATATAACGTGTCTCGCCTCAGTGAGGACTCGATGAATCAGTAAAGTCGCGACTAACGTGATCCGGCCCGGGACTCGGTGGAGTGAAACAATAATACTTAGCACGATTAGATATCAACAACCATATGCAATTAAAAATCATCTTTGACTCTCGATAATATCATCATAATAAACTCTTTTACTGAAAATCATAGACACTAATCAACAATTATCCTTTAAAACTGAACTTATAGAAATTATGTACGTCTGTCGTACTTTCATTAAAATCATGCCAAAAAAGAGGAAGGAAGAGTTTTACGAACCTCTTAGTCGCTCAACCAATGTAAAACTAGGACGCGCCTCGTCTAATATGTCAGCCTATAATAACAATGATACGATAATTAATTCTAGGACTTCTAACGTAAGTTATATTGAATATCGCCTTCCTATTTCTATAAAAATTGGGCAGCACTTCCCCTGTTTATGTGTGTATCCACAATTTATCAACAAGCCAACAACACCAATAACCAAACATCATTCCAAGATATAATCGAATTAATCTCAAATACTCCTTTTACGCCATAGTGTACATTCCTTCTCTTTTACACTTATACAATTCAACAACTTCAATAACCAAGGCGATTAAGTCCTATAGTTAACATAGAACACATTTTCCATTTTAATTCTTTTAGGACATGTATTAGTGATTACCATAATGTGTATGTATATGCATAACTCATATTTCCGTCACCATAATTTCACCAAAACAGCCCCTTAAATTGCAATACAACATGTCCACTAATTTCCATACAAATTCGGCCAACAACATTATCAATTCCATATTTTCTTTCTTAACTTCTTATAATACAATTCACGTTCCAATAATTCTTTATGAACACTATGATCTAATTATCAAGATTTCTTCTTCAATTCCCACATGCAATTTGTGATGATGATAACAACACAACCATTGAACACAACAACTCCAAAATTGATAGAACTAGCTTCAAAATCGGCCCAACACATTTCAACAATCACATACATGTTTTAATTCTATATTTCTTCTTAACACAAGTCCATTACTTCAACTACAACAATATGCAACTTCAATTATAGCATAGAAAGAACAATTTTCATACCTTAATTTAATCCCCAAAACAGTCCCGATTTTTAGCCACTGCTTTGTCAGCTGAACGTGTAACGTCCATAACTCTCTGCTCTGGTGTTCTATCGACGAGCGGTTTATTGCGTTGGAAACTACACTAGACGAAATTCATGTTAGGCTTTTAAAACACCAAAAAACTCTTGATATACTAGGAGATATACCCCTTTAAAGTTGACTAAAAATCTGCCGACAACCAGCAATTTTCTGCCTATTTTATTGCCCCTCTTCTTGCCCAATTGTTCACTTCTTCCACTCCAATTCACCATGCAATCATTCTATAATGTCAACCCATCATTTATACATGTTTTCCTTCCAAAAAAAATAGTGTCCAAAACTTGAAGAAACCCCCATCCCTTTTCTCGGACAGTGGCACTGAAACCCCACTGTTTGGGTGTTAGAATTTTGCCTAGGATTATTGATGAATTAATCTAGGAAGGGAGAGATGAAAACTTAATTTTTTTGGCTATGGATTTTTGAGGGTCTAGGCTGGTTTGAGGGGAGAGGGAGGAGAGAAATGGATTTTGATTTTACAAGTGTGGAAGATGAAGTATTTAGGGTAGTATTAGGATTTTCAGATTTTTCAATTATCCACTTTGGTCCCTCCACATATTACACTTTGATCCTCTAATTAATTACTTAACTAAATTAATCCCCCAAGTAGTAAATCTTAGTCTCACTTCTTTTAATCTTAATTCCCGGGAATTCCATAAGGCCTCGTATTCTTCATGTCATAATTCTTATAATATGATATTAATCCTTAATGGAAATATATAACTTATCATTTTAAATTCTCATTGACATGCTCGTAGCTTGTGTAAATATTCTTACATCCATTATCCGAATCTTAATCTTAATGACGTTCTTAATCGTCGTCCTAAACTTATAAGGTGTAACATTCTTCCCCCCTTAGAAACATTCGTCCTCGAATGTTCATAACAAGTCTTATGCTAGAAAATTTTCTGCAGAGTCTCCTTTATAACTATGTCAATCCATCCATATTCAGCAAACCAACAAATATCTCACAGGTCCACAATATAACACACATACAATTCACCAATTCAAATTAGTTAAGTAAGGAACCAAATTACCTGTGAATATTCAACTGAATCTTATGTAATACCTTAAACAAAGTTAAAGAGTCTCCATGCAATACTATATTCCCTCATCTTCAAACTTGCCACAATATTCTAGTTGGTACTACATTGTACCCTTGCTTCAATTTGTAATGGCATATAGTGTTCCATCATATCTGTACTGCATGCTTAACATGATGACACTTCATGTGTATACCTGCTGCATTGTTAAAATAGCTTCATATAGATTGACAACCTCCCTTGTAAGAAACAAGCGATCTATCATTTCTTAATGAAAAACATTACCTCAGCAGCATCTTGATACTATATTAATTCCAATACTTTGCAACACTTCATCCACTGGAATTTTAAATTTCCATACCATCCATAGGAAGAAATATATCTTGAATGACACTCTTTTAACCCACACTTACCTATATACATCAGAAAGATAGTATCTTAATCTCAACAAATCTCATGCACTTGACACAGTAAATTTACTAGAACTTATCCTTATCCACCAAGGATTATCTACATGGTATATATCAAGTATGTAGTGACACGTGAGACAATGTCATTTGATAGATACTACCCTAGCCTTGACAAACCTCCTCAATCCCCACGTAGCAATTCCTTGACATCTTTCACCCTTTCATCAATAAGAAACTCTGATAATAGTACATAGTGTAATGTTTCCAATTTGGTGCGATTATCAAATCAAATATTAGCGGTCCCACTCTTTGTTTCCCACCATATTTCTTGTTCAATGTTATCCTTTACCTCAACAACCATTTTCAAGGCCTGAGAACCACCTTCCCGTTGCACATATTGAGGGTAATGCTTCTTAGAGTTCATGTTCCCTAGAAAGTTAACCCATAGAGAGTTGATGGTCCTAGATTTCCATCATAACTTTTTACACAATGCCTTTAATATATCCAAAATGAGGTGAACCCCAATCCACTATAATCCTTAGGCAAGTACATTTTCAACCATATAAACCAATGTTTTGCCTTAACATCATCCTTACTATACACCAGAAGAAAATTACAACTATTTGTATGTATATCTTTGATCACACATTTTGCAAGTCTTATAACAGGCAGTATATGTATAGGCACACTTGTGACACATTCGTAATCAACACTGTTTTACCTCATAGTGGCAACAATTTTTTTTTCTAAGCTTGTAACTTATCTTTAATCTTTTTAATTAATTCATCATAGTCTATCTTTCTCTTTCTAACATGTAATACTTGATATCCTAAATACATGAATGGAAATGTTTCCTTTGTGAAACCAGTAATACCCTTTTCTTGCTGAATTAGGTTACTAGGAGTCTTAGCATGCATATAAACAGAACTCTCCTTTTATTGATCAAATGGCCAAAAGCTTCTTCATACTCTTTCAAGTCTGCCTTATCTCTTTGTAAAAATCATTCTATTTGCTTCTATTGGAAATTCTTCAAACAACTCCTCTTTACATCTAATAATATCCTCCCTAAAACTTATTTTCTTAAAAATATCTCCAAAAGTTTCCTTACTCCATAATAATAGGACAGTCTTGACATTCTTCAGTTTCAGTAATAAAGAAACGAAATCATCTTAATCAACAACAGTGTGCCAATTTTGATTTAGCGCCTAAAAGAATGCTTCATATTCTGTTCCAACCAAGCTAAAATAAATGTTTGCCAACATTCTATCGAACTTCTTAAAAGTACAATCATTATCGGCACCTTTCATTCCACTACTTAAAAGGACTCCCTTTAAATTCAATTTCAAACATTCCACATGAATTGGTACAAAATGCAAAAATCCTCACGTTCCGCAGGATATATATGAAAATCGCCTATTGTCTCCATTCCATTTATAATAACATTGAAATCCCCACTAACTAGCCAAGGATCCCTCATATCGTCGACAATATAGTATAAACAATCCCAGAGACAACCTTCCCAATGCATCACTATTTGCATATACCATAGTATATCTACCTAGTTCATGTAACTCCTTCACCAGTGAGTCCTTAAGTTTGTCATGTTAATCATCCCTCATATTATCTCTGATTAAGTTTCTCTGTTGATTAATATATTTAGGATAGACATAGCCGCTCCCACTGCCATATTTTGCTCCACATTGGACATCATTATCCCATCTTCCTTTAATATTTATGCGTTACTATTATTAGATTTGTTACCATTGGTACACACCTCCTGACTCTTGTCAACATTCCGCTCCTTAATAACTTTTGCTGCTACAAAAACTCCTTCAACTTGTTCTTTAGTAGTAAGAGTTGCCTTTGATTCTTCTATCAATTGTGGGTCCTTAATGAGTTGTTTTACTTTTACCACCTTACCATCATCGTCTTTCTTATTCTATTTATTTCCATATTCTTCCACAGTATCTTTTTGTTCCTCCTTATTTGCATTATTATCGTTTGCCTCCTCAAGTGTCATTTGTTTTATCCTCTCGTTGGACTTACTAATTCAGTTGTGTCTTTGGCTGCGTCAACATTTGTTACTTTGGCTACATCACACTGAATATCTATTATCACTTCGTTGAATTCATCTATATCTTTGTACCTCTCTTATCTGTTTTCCATCCGTCTGTTATGGTCTGTAGAAAATTCAACCTTCACCTATTTAAAGTATCTGAACTTATACTAAGTCTTTATGCCTACTTCTCATCCAATTAACCCAAGAGAATGTTCATATAGGTCTGGTTTCATGAAAGGCACCTTAGAACATGTAGGTTATCATCTCATTCTTAATTAGTAAGTGTTGTTATACACCCTGCTTGCCACTCATTTCATCATAATCCGCTACCTAATGCTTAAAATCTTTTATCTCAGTCTTAGAGACATGACACTTCACTCTTCTATTCCATTTTAATGCCTAATTGAAATCACTCATTATTGCCTATGGTCATTGTATCTGGCCATGTAACCTTCCAATATCTATCCACAGTTCCTTTTTAAGAGTCACATCATTAAACGCATTCACCAAGGTCATATGAAAACTTTTCTTTGTACCCCTATGTGTTACCCCGCAGTACATCAATTATTCTGTACAATTTAATATCTATTTCATAGAGATTAGGCTTCCACAATAACCATATCCCTCCATTTGGATGCTCGGTAAGATTAGTACTTAGAAGATCACCCACTACGCAAATTAAGCGAGGTATTATGAGCTTCTTCCCTTTTTAACCTTTGGTTCCACGAGACCAAATAGCCTCATCTTAGCATTCTGCGTGAACTAATGTATTGAAACTGTGCATGAATGCATACCTTGGTTACCAATCCTTCAAATAACTTCTTAACTGAAAATATGAACTCCAGAGGTTACAATATTTAAAGTGTTTGACACAACTATACACTAATAGGATGTTCATCATTCCCAAGTTTTAAGTCATTTGCGAAAGAAACTCAATTAATCTCTATGTCCAATACTTCCCAGCATTCGGTCCAAAGTAAGTAAAATGCTTTCATTCTTTTATATCAATCTTATTATTCCGGAAGTAACAGCCTCTTCTTATTCTTACCTGAGAACAATGTTCTTTTGCAGTTTCCTACCTTCACATAGTCCAGCAACATGGTATACCATAAAATTGTCACAGATTCTAACAATTAGAGCTCAACATTTAATTAAAGGTATGAAGGTGAAAAGAGTAGGTAAGCTTCATTTTCTATCTTTGGAAGAAAAAGTTCAATCTCTGTAACTATATAGTAGATAACGTAGCATAACGGAATACCAATTCGTAAGATAGAGACGACTGCAATTCATTTCACAAGTCGACACTTCATTCATGGTCTGGAAGGGATCTC
Organism: Przewalskia tangutica; assembly: GCA_029844215.1. Taxonomy (NCBI): domain Eukaryota; kingdom Viridiplantae; phylum Streptophyta; class Magnoliopsida; order Solanales; family Solanaceae; genus Przewalskia; species Przewalskia tangutica. Next base: position 110,492,753 of record CM056721.1, read on the forward strand.
CTCACTACTCGTAATTATAAACAACTTCATTTCTTTTAACACTTATTCACTTATTTCTTACTTGTCGTACTTTTCATAATTCCAACATATTCTAATATACATACGTAACCTCGGACATTGCTCCTGGTCCCAATCCTTGCCGATATCATCCCTTGTTCAGTATATAGAAGATTCTGAAGAGTTACTTTACCTGACGTGGACCTAGTACCTCCAAACCTGGTCATCATACTTCTCTTCAAACTCTTTCATTTCACTTCCCTTATGGCTTGACGCACCAAGTCATGTTCGAATAACTCTGATTTTCCCTTCAGAGCCACTGTCGCTGTCTTTCGAGACATAGCTGCAACCACAATAATTATTAGGAAGAGGGGTGTTATCCTAATGACATAGCTCTATTGCACGATCTACGAGATGAAAGAATAGAAACCAATCCTAAATGTCCGGCAGCCTCCTGCGTATAAGTATGGTGCACAACATACCCATACACAAGACTCTACTAGACACGATCTGTAAACATTCCGAGGACTAACTGCTCTGATACCATTTCTGTCACGACCCGATCCGACGGGCCGCGACTAAACGTCCTAATTGAACGTCATTACTGACATGTCACTCTTAATCCATTTAATACCGAGATCTATAGAAATTTTGGCAGCACAACACTGCTTTTACAACATCTCCCCAAAATGGGCGAGCCGACAAGGCTGCCAAATCAATAACAGAACAACAAACAAAACAGGCTAGCCGACTAGGCTGCCACCAACCAACATTATATACACAAAAGAATAGTCAAAATAAGCAAGCCGGCAAGGCTGCCACCAGATACCAACAGGAATAAGCGGGAACGCCCCAACACATAGTACAACAATATTACAACCCAAAACAAGATACAAACGTCCAACCCAGTCTACAGACCTCTAAGAGTACGATACTGACATATGACGGGACAGGGCCCCGTCGTGCCCAAAATATGCATAAGTCTGAAAGATGAAGATCTGTACCAAAATAGGCGCTCGGAACAAAAGAGCTCTCCAATCTGAAGTCCTAAACGGAGGTCACCTATCGAACACTGAACTCGGGCATAAACACAGTCCCCCGGGGAAAGGAGGGTCATTACGAAATAATGTACTGAGTATATAAAACATGAAATACTGAAAATGAAATCACAACTGTGTCAAGTAAAGATAGAGAGTCATCAAGCTTAACAAAAATGAGAGTCATATCAGAAATCATGAATGCTTACTCATACTGTCACTATGTCTACATGTATGTATATCAATCAGATAACATGTCTCGGCCCTCTAGTGAGGACTCGATGGAAGTCGTATATGTCAAGATATCATGTCTCTACCTCTATGGAGGGACTCGATAAAATCTATATATATGTATATAACGTGTCTCAGCCCTCTAGTTAGGGACTCGATGAATTCTGTAAAGCTGCGCACGAACATGATCCAGCCCGGGACTCGGTGGAGTGAAACAATAATACTTAGCACGATTAGATATCATGAGCAACCATATGCAATTAAAAATCATCTTTGACTCTCGATAATATCATCATAATAAACTCTTTTACTGAAAATCATAGACACTAATCAACAATTATCCTTTAAAACTGAACTTATAGGAATTACATACGTCCGCCGTACTTTCATTAAAATCATGCCAAAAAGGAGGAAGGAAGAGTTTTACGTACCTCTTAGTCGCTCAACCAATGTAAAACTAGGGCGCGCCTCGTCTAATATGTCAGTCTATAATAACAATGATACGATAATTAATTCTAGGACTTCTAACGTAAGTTATATTGAATATCGCCTTCCTATTTCTATAAAAAATTGGACAGCACTTCCCCTGTTTATGTGCGTATCCACAATTTATCAACAAGCCAACAACACCAATAACCAAACATCATTCCAAGATATAATCAAATTAATCTCAAATACTCCTTTTACGCCATAGTGTACAATCCTTCTCTTTTACACTTATACAATTCAACAACTTCAATAACCAAGACGATTAAGTCCTATAGCTAGCATAGAACACCTTTTCCATTTTAATCATTTTAGGACATGTATTAGTGATTACCATAATGTGTATGTATATGCATAACTCATATTTCCGTCACCATAATTTCACCAAAACAGCCCCTTAAATTGCAATACAACATGTCCACTAATTTCCATACAAATTCGGCCAACAACATTACAATTCCATATTTTCTTTCTTAACTTCTTATAATACAATTCATGTTCCAATAATTCCTTATGAACACTATGATCTAATTATCAAGATTTCTTCTTCAATTCCCACATGCAATTTGTGATAATGATAACAACACAACCATTGAACACAACAACTCCAAAATTGATAGAACTAGCTTCAAAATCGGCCCAACACATTTCAACAATCACATGCATGTTTTAATTCTATATTTCTTCCTAACACAAGTCCATTACTTCAACTACAACAATATGCAACTTCAATTATAGCATAGAAAGAAGAATTTTCATATCTTAATTTAATCCTCAAAACAGTCCCGATTTTTAGTCACTGCTTTGTCAGCTGAACTTGTAACGTCCATAACTCTCTACTCCGGTGTCCTATCGATGAGAGGTTTGTTGCGTTGGAAACTAAACTCGACGAACTTCATTTTAGGCTTTTGAAACACCCAAAAACTCTTGATATACTAGGATATATACCCCTTCAAAGTTGACTAAAAATATGCCAGCAACCAGCGATTGTCTGCCCATTTTCTTACCCCTCTTCTTGCCCAATTGTTCACTTCTTCCACTCCAGTTCACCATGCAATCATTCCATAATGTCAACCCATCATTTATACATGTTTTCCTTCCAAAAAAAGTTGTGTCCAAAACTTGAAGAAACCTCACTTTTTCTCGGACAAAGGGCAATCAAACCCCACTGTTTGGGTGTTAAAATTTTGCCTAGGATTATTGATGAATTAATCTAGGAAGGGAGAGATGAAAACTTAATTTTTTGGCTATGGATTTTTGAGGGTCTAGGCTGGTTTGAGGGGAGAGGGAGGAGAGAAATGGATTTTGATTTTACAAGTGTGGAAGATGAAGTATTTACGGTAGTATTAGGATTTTCAGATTTTTCAATTATCCACTTTGGTCCCTCCACATATTACACTTTGATCCTCTAATTAATTACTTAACTAAATTAATCCCCCAATTAGTAAATCTTAGTCCCACTTCTTTTAATCTTAATTCTCGTTCCCTTTAATTTCCGAAAATTCCATAAGGCCTCGTATTCTTCATGTCATAATTCTTATAATATGATATTAATCCTTAATGGAAATATATAACTTATCATTTTAAATTTTCATTGAAATGCTCGTAGCTTGTGTAAATATTCTTACATCCATTATTCGAATCTTAATCTTAATGACGTTCTTAATCGTCGTCCTAAACTTATGAGGTGTAACATTTTCATCGTTACATAACGATGGATTTAACGATACAATACAATAAAATTTAAGTAACAATCAAAACAAACATTGTATTTAAAGTAAACAACATAATACAATAGGTAACAACCATCCAAACAAGGATGTAAACTCACCAACATTATCGAGACGAACTGTTTAATTGCATAATCTGAAAATTGTGCTTTTAATCTGATTATTTGAGCAAGCAATCTCGCAAATGTCAAATTGTGAGTTGATAATAAACACACATGTGACTATCTTGTCGATGCATATAATATTTAAATGGTCCACGTGGTGGGTGAATGGGCCTACATATACCACTCTGTATACGTTCCAGAAATGCAGGGGATTCAATCTAGACTTTAATTGTTGATGGTCTGGTGATCAATTTTCTTGAGAACAAGCAACACAAGAGAACTCCTTAAATTGAAGAATCTTCTGGTTCTTCAAAGAATGTCCATATGAATTCTCAATTATTCTGCGCATCATATTAGAATCGGGATGGCCCAACCGGTCATGTCAAATAATAAAATCATTTAAATTAGTAAGCTTCTGGTTTACTATGGCATGTGTTTCAACCGTATTAATACTTGTGTAGTATAAACCGGAAGAAAGAGCGGATAGCTTCTTGAGCACATATTTCTTACCTGACATCATTATAGTAATATAAAGATATTCAATCTTTTAATCCTCTCAATATGATAGCCATTTGGGGAATGTTTTTAAAACTCGGTAAGTTTCTCTGAGACTTACTACAATATAATGCTTCATTAATTTTCAAATTTGTTCCTTCGGATATTAATAAATTAGCTTTTTCGGGGTTTTTAATTAATCTTGTACTACCAGATATTGTTAATCTTCTTTCATCACCAAATAAGAGAAATATTTTTTATCTCTTAAAATAGTGTGCGTTGTAGCATCATCTTTAAGACATATATCGTCGTAATTGATCTTGGGGCCAACTAATAACTGGGAATTTTCATATTCTTCATAAAAATAAAAGGTACATTAGAAAACTAACTTTTAAGAAACTGCATTAGAAATCTAGAAACTAGCAAAACATGATGTTTTAGGAAATACATTTAAGGAAAACAAACTAGTGACAAACATAAAAGAAAATAACTTTTCTCATAGTGTTATTCCCAGTGAGATGACCAGTTCTTTAGTCAATATCATTATAGAAGTCTCCAGCTTCTAAATGAGTAATATTTGAGAGGCCTTAAAATCATCTTTTATAAGCAAGATTTGTCTCAATATCATCACATTTGTTTGACGGAGCTGCTTCATCATCATTTTCCGAAAGGTCAAATGTGCCAACACGTTATTTTCTTTCCCTTTGTGGGAGGCCTGATAAAGCTTGACAAAATGATCAGGCGTAGCCCAATGACCTTTCATACCACATTGGTGGTACATATTAACTTTAGCTCTCGAAAGATTATTTTGAGAATCCTTATTGTTCTCATGTTTATCCTCACCATGCTAACGATAATTATGACGTCCCCTTCCACGACCACAGTAATTATTTTTCCTTCTTTCAGGCTTATCATAAGTTGTTGTATTCACTTCAGAGAATGAAGCAAATCCAACGAGATTCATGATTTTTCATTAACAGAGTATTATTCTGCTCAGCCATAAATAGGCATGTAATTAGGTCAGAATACTTCTTAAACTCAAAAAATGATAAAACAATTATCTAGTAAGTCTCTGTCAGTAAGAGTGTCTCCACATAATTTTAATACAGAACTTACTTTATGACTAGCAGAATTATACTCAATTACAGTTTTAAATCTTGGAACTGAAGGTGTGTCCGGTCATATCGAGTTTTCGGTAACACCGTCAGCTTTAGGTATTCATATCAATTTCTGTGCGGATCTTTTCATTATCTAATAACCTTAAAGAAGGTAAGAATATATATGGTAATTTAATAAAGTTTTATCTAAGTTAATCAAATAATAATCATCTAAGTTTATCAAATAATCATGTAGTACGGAAGCATGTAGTGTCAACTGAAATTTCATTTTTTAAATAAAAGTCTACAATCTTTAACCAATATATCATAATTGCAGAGTTTAACACTTATCAAAATCATAATTAAAAACATATAGTCTAAAAACCGTACCTCTTAGTAGAATTTCAGATCACCGAAAATCTCGACCTCACCCTGGCTCTCCACTCCCTTTTTCTTCACTGAATCCACGGGATAAATGGCCTAGGTGCCTGGGAGTTCTCAACAGAATATCTTCTAAAATTCTTATTAAAGTGTAGGTATAAAGACTAATATGGTTCTAATTATAATCTTTCAAAGTGATTTATCTCTGGTATTATGATATTATAATTAATCTAGATTGTAGACTAAGTGGAGAGTTTAGCTAGACATAGAGAGAATTTTAAATAAAATTTTTGTATTGAAATTTTTTCGATTGAGTAATCATTTACAAGAGTTCTTTATATAGATAACCTCGGTTATTCTTTTATCAAACTGATAAAAAATCGTAAAAGTAAACAGTTGTGAACAATATAACTTTTCCAAAAAATCATAAAGTGCACAGTGTTTTCTTTTCAGTCTTGTCCTTCTGTCCATGGCTTTCCTTTTCAAAAACTTTTAATTTTATCCTTTTGCCAATCTTTTCATGTGTTTTATTTCTTTTTTCTCTTCTTTGGAGAGATAACATTCAATGTTATCTTTCCTTTTGTCTTTTTGCCAAACATTATTGTCTTTTTTCTTCCTCTTTTCTCATCCTTTCCAGAGAGATAACATTTTGTCTTTTTGCTTCTTCATTTCAATTCTTTTTTCTTCATCTTCTTTTGCTTTTGTCCTCTTTTGCTTTTTCTGAGCTTTCTTCAATTCATAATGTTACTTCTTTTGCTTCTTTATTTTAAGTAATAATAATAATATATATGATAATTAATTGGGTCCAAGTAATAAAATTACATGTTTCCTGTCATAGTAGGAAATAGAGTTACACGTATGTTTCCTGATATAATAATTTTTTTTGGGCTGCAAGTAATAAAATTACATGCTCCATATCATAGTAGTAAATAGGGTTACACGTATACTCCCTGCCATAATAATCTTTTTTGGGCTGCAAATAGTAAAACTACATGCTCCCTACCACAATAATCTTACATTTTTATGTAAAGGGATCAGAATTTTCTTCTTTTTTTATAGTCCTGCTGGTACTGATAGTAGCATTTGAATTTAGTATGGGTTTTCTCTTTTGTCCAACTACTGTCGCTTACAATGTCTGATCTCATCAGCGCTTATCCGCTGCTTGTTGGAGGGAAGGCGCGCTACAACTAACATAATAGCCAGCTGAAAAACGTTAGCTAGCTAGGCTAGCGCGCAATGGCTTTCTCTGATAGGGGCTTGCTTCTTTAAGCTCCGCCCAACCTATACAAGGTGCTGCTCGCTTTCTCTCAGCCACTAGTGGCTTATGTAGTGGTCGGCATTCCTACGTGCTCCTCCTTATGGTAATAGTCAATTATTTCCTTTGCATGTTTGTGTTTTAAATTTATTAATATATTATGTAATAATTCTAATTATGTGGTGTCTTGTGACTGGACGTCGTTGTCATATTATAGTGTAATAATTTCCTCCACTTCTCCTCATCTAGATCTTCCAATAATGGTTGCCTTTCGGGCTCGTAACATGTCTTATATCCTTGTTTTTAATGTCATTATCCCGAATACTATTTTTGTACTGAGGTATCCTTGAAACTGTTCCAGTGTACAATCAATAGTCTTTTTCAGAGGACCATCGTCTTCGCTTATATTGTTATTTTTTCCTGTTTTGAATATTTGACATATTACTATGGGTTTTCCTGTTAAATTCGTTGATGCATCAAACATCTGTATTCCATATATTCCTTTGTCGAATGAGTTCATCATAGCTGTTGTAGATTCTACTATAATACTTGGTAGTTTGACAATGTTGTACATAGTCTCATCCACTATTAGTTTATCAATAAATTCGTAAGTGAATAGCTTTAGTACATGTTGACAGTCAATTTTGACCCGTTTTTTGTATATTTCGTGCAATTTTAAGTATTTTAGCACACCGCATTTTAATCGTTATTTTTGCATATTTTATATAATATTCTATGTTTATTTATTCACAAAATGACATTGCATCTTTTTATTTTTATTTAAGCATTATGTTTTTGTTAATATTATGTTTCTATTATAATAATATTTTGCATCTCTTTAAATAATTAATTGACATCCCGCTTTAATTTTAATTAGACATTAAACATTTATCTAAATATTGTATTTTATTATTATTGCATCGGCATTTACATTTTTTTTATAATTTTGTAACTTGTTAAATAATTAAACCGCTTTACATTTTGTCACACTACCAAAGATTTAACCCAATCCGAATCATTTCAATCCAACACCATTTTTTATATCATCCAAACACCCCCTTTTATTTCCCCCCATTTTAAATTCCAAACACCCTTTTATTTTCCCCTCATCTTTTAAATTTCAAATACCATTTTCATTTCCCCCCTAAATACCTTACCCCCCCCCCTTATTAAAAGAGGAGGGACAGCAGCCAACGGACAAGCCCATGATAAGACCCAACAACGTTCAGAATTTAAAAAGGGGGCAGCCCACGTTCAGGTTCAACAATTTTTAAGGGCAACCCACGCATCAGCAAAAAAGAGGAGCAGCCCCCCCCAACGTTCACAAAAAAAAAAAACAAAAATAAAGAAAGCGACCCATTACAACGTCCCAAAGACTTTTAAGAGGGCTTGAGCCCATTTTCATTTGCAAAGAAAAGAAAGGGTCTTCCTCTCCTCTCTTCACCTCTGTCGTCGCCTCGCCGCTTCTTCACGGAGCTCCAAGCTCCGGCGAACCCCCTCGATACTCCATAGCAGCCCACATAATATCAGCGAACTCTCATTTTCAAAGAGGAAAAGAACCTCCCCTCTCTCCAAGCTCCGGCGAACCCCCACTGTCCCACATCACCGGCGAACCCCCACTGTCCCACATCACCAGCGAACCTCACCACTGTTCCCGTCGATTGTACCATTGTTATGGCGGCGTCGCTCCGGCGACTTCGCCGTGGAAGTGACGCCGCTGCTGCCCTCTCTCCGTGGGTAACGTTGAGCCTTGTCGGATTTAAACTCCGGCGACGTTACAGTTTGCTTCTTCATTTTTGCTGCTATTATTGTTGTTTTCAGTTTGTTGTTTGTCCGATTTGCCATTGTTGTTGGGTGATTGCGTCTTATTATTTGTTGTTGGCGGACTGATTTGATTTCTTTTTGGTAATACGAGTAAAACTCGTGAAGCTTTGAAACTCCGGCGATCTTGTCGTCTCGACGTTCATCGTCGGTGAACTATGGCTGTTAAGGATTTGTTGCGTACTGTGTTGGGACTGATTTTTATTTATTTTAGTAATTTGGCCGGAGCTAAAAAACTCCGGCGAACTGGTTCGATGATATTGCGATGTTCGTAGGTTTGCTTCTATTTTGATTGGGCTGATTTTGCGCCATTTTAGTTATTTTGGGAGTTTTGGAACTCGCGACGTTTGAAAGTTCCGTGAACCGCCCCGCTTCCTACTATTTTTGGTGATGTTGTTGGCTATCGCTTTGCTATTTTACGATTTCTTGCATTGAACTCATTTTTGGTTTTTGCTATGGTGGATCGTTTGTGGGTATGTTAGGTCGCTCGACTGGTTTTGTGGGTTTTATCGCTGTTATGATATTCTGATTTTCGGGATTAATTCTGGACAGTTTTGCCCCTTTATTTTTATTAAACTGATTTTTAAAGAACATACGCTACACTTGGTATTTTATTTTATTGACTGATTTTTGAACAAGTTACTACGCTTGGTATTTTACTGATTTTTGAACAAGTTACTACACTTGGTATTTTACTGATTTTGAACCTGATACTACACTGGCCAAAGAAGGATTTATCCGTCGATCTGGAGGCCTCCGTGGTAAGCGAGACGGAATATGTGGGCGAGGAGGAAAGTGAAAAAGATTAGACGAGAATGCATAGTATCGTTCACCGGGAGGCGAGTCGACCGCCGCTGTAGCGATATTGGCTTCTCATGTCTTAGTATCCTTGGCATAACACTAGCTGAGCCCACACTATATAAAAAATATATCTTTTACAATGTATTTTACATATATATATCTAATATATACGTATATATACATTGTGTTTGTTTGGTAATTTATTTATTATTTATTAACTCTTCTACTAAGTGTCTTTTGCAGGTACCCGGAGGCGCCCCCCAAAGTTAAAATATTCGCATAAAATAAAATAAAAGCGAAGTGTCGCTAAATTCTCTTCATTACATCTTTTTATGATTATTCGCTTTCATTACTATCTTGTTTAATATATATTTATTTCAAATATTTGTATGCCTAGTTTAAATATCTTTTGGTTAGTTTAATAATTAGAATACCCTTAGAATTGCATGATATATTTAGCACAATAATTTTAAACCTAAGTTTGAACGGACAACCGCAAGTTAGCGGATCCTTTAGGGTGCCTAACCCCTTCCCTTTAGGATAATAAAGAACCCTTACCTAGAATCTCACATAGCTTTCACAGACCTTTAAAATGGAGATCATTTGTAGTATTTTATGCTACATTTTTTAGTGTCCTAATTCACTATATAATTAGGTGGCGACTCCTTTAAATACACATTTAGGAATCCAACCATATGTAGCAGTAATCCCGTTTTCGACTCCGGTTTAAAATGGGGCGTTACAGTACAATATCTGGGTTAGCCTGTTTGTTGCACAAGAATCTGAGATACTTTCTTAGTTTTGCACTGCGTAAAATATAAGGGTTAGTCTTGTAATCATAAAATTTATTAATCTTTTCATAAGCACTGATGTATTCTGCCGGGTATTTCAGTTTGTCACTCATTGTTATGGTTGGTGGTATTTGTGAAGAGGGTGTTATTGAAGATGTCAGGTTGGCGAGTTTTGATACAAAGGGTGCTAAGATTTGAGTAGGATTTTCTGATTTTTCTGGTGTATTCATTGGTGATTTTGGTTGTAAGGTTTTCAGGGTTTTTAGATCTTGTAGGGCTTCTTTGAGTTGGTTTGTAAGATGTTTATTCTCTTGTAATTTGGCCATTATGATTGCATTGGTTTGTATGATGGATTCTATAGCGTTAGTAATATATTATTTAATGTTATCATCGATGCTCGACATCGTAATATCTGCTAAGAAAATCAGCTAAAATATTTTTAGATCCAGATATATTCTTAACAATAAAATCATAACAATAAAAGAATGATTGTCATTTTCTTCTTTTGTTTAATTCTGGTAAATGATCTATCTTGTTCGTAGTAAAAGCTTTTACATGTGTGTTGTCAGTTCTAACAACAAATTTTACTGGTAGTAAATGGTAGTGAAATCTCTTTATTCTGAATTTTACTGCTAATAATTATTTCTCATTAATATGATAATTCTTTTCATTTGGCTTTCATGTTCCGCCTCCATGTCCACAAATTAGTGTCTTTTCTTTATCTATATCATCTTTATCATATACTATGAGGACTGCTCCCATCCTACATCACTAGCATCAGTAAAAAGTTCTAGTTAATCTTTTTCCGTTGGTATTCTATGTTTTGATAAATCTTTTACTTTTATTTTATTTATAGTTTTAGTATGTTCTTCTTTCCACTCAAATGTTACATTTTTCTTTATCAAATCTTGCAATGGCTTTCTTAATATTGGTAAATCTTTTATATGGTCTGCAGCATAATTTATTACTCTTAAGAATTGTTGTACTTCTTTTTTACTTTCCAGTTTATCTTTAAAATTATTTATCTTTGTGACAATGTGTTCTTGCAATTGTAATACTTCACTATCAATAACATATCCTAGATATTCTATATTATTTTTAAAAATTTCAGATTTCTTTTCAGATAATAATATTCCATGTTGTTTTACCGTTTTTATAAATTCTTCTAAATGTCTTATATGATCTTCTAGATTATCACTATATATTAGTATACCATCTACATATACTATACAATATTCTGTTAATCTCCTGAACACTTGGTCCATTCTTCTTTAAAATATTTGTGGTGCATTCTTTAATCCAAAGGGTAGTACATTTCATTCATAGTGTCCTTGAGGGGATTTTGATTCTTTTGTTAGTTTTATCTGTCAAAATCCGTTTTTACAATCAAATTTACTAAATCATTTTTTATTTCCTAATCTATTAATAAGGTTTCTTTTATATGGTAAAAAATATCCATCAAATATTGTCTTTTTATTTAATTCTCTGTAATCAATTATCATTCTGGCTTTTCCTCTTTTTTGTTCACTGTGTTTCCTTACTAAAAAGGCTGGACTACTATGTGGACTTTTACTTTCTTGTATCATTTTTAATTCTAATAATTCTTTTATCTGAGCTTCAAATTCTTTTTGATCTGTTGGACTATATCTAATAGGTTTGGATCTAACTATATCATTGGGGTTTATTAATTTTATTTCAGCATATATCTTTTCTTTTTCTCATAGTTGTGTTGGATTTTCTCCAAAATTTATTTTTAACATATTAAGATTTTTTTTTAATAGTAGATTATTATTTCTATCTGTTTTTATGGTTCATAGTCTTAGCATTTGTATTGATAGTATTCTTTTTAACATTATCCATTTATTACAGGGTGTTTGTAGGCTAAAGGTGTTTTTATCTATAACTTGTGTCTTAAAGTAATCTAGAAAGTTATTTCCTAATAATACCTGTTGTTTCATATTATCTAATTGATATATTATTGGTAATCTAAATATTGTTTTTCCTAATACGATTCTCATATTTTCTGCTATTATATCTAATTCTTTTGTTTGTTCATTAAATCCTGATACTCTTGCTCTATGTGATCTTAGATCTTTTTCATCTGTGTGATTCTAATATATCTTTTCTAGCTAAACATAAATCTACTCCACTATCAATAAATATTTTTTGTTTTATCATTTTATTGGGTTTATATTCTATATAGGCTTCTATATAAATTGCTACCATTTTAATTTATCCTTTTAATCATTGTTGGAATTTCTATCTTCATTTAACCTTCGGTTGAGTTCTACATCTTGTTCATATTCTCTTACTTCTTTTTTTAGTCCTAATTCTTTTATTTCATTTAGTAATTCTTGCTTATTTATTTCAGCTAATCTTTTATTAAGGTTTTTAGCAAGTTTTTTGTACCTATCATGATAGTATTTTCTTCCTGTTTCATTAGTAATGTAATAATCTTATGACGATTATATTCTTTATATTGTATCCAGTAATTTCTTTCTTCTATTAATTTTCTTCTTCTTCTTGTAAATTCATTTATTCTGAACTATCTTCGCTATCCGGGTGTTGATTAATAAAGTTAATAATTTCTAATTCTGATTCACTTTCTTCATCGGTTTCACTTATATAAAAATCTTCGTATTCATACCATTTATTATTATCTTCTTTTATTTGTTGCAAACTCATTATAAATTGTGTAGTATTCATATATTTTACTCTTTTTTTCTTTAACTTTGGACATTTGCTAGCATAATGTCCTTTTTCATTACAATTTCAGCATTTACATTCTTTAGCTTTTTCTGCTTCTACGGGTTTTACATATTTTATTTTTCTATATTTTCTCTTATATCTACAAAAATTTCTGGTTTCAGGGTATTTTATATCTTTTAAATCTTCTTTTTCTATAAGGTTTGTAATAAGTTTTTTATTATAATTTTATGATTACTATTTCTTCTGTGTTTATATTTTTTGTATTTCTTATTACCTTTGTTGTATTTCTTTTCTTTTCTTTTCTTTTATCATCACATCCAAATACTAATCTTTTTTTTGTGAATCCACATATTTCTCTTAATCCTAATTTTTTATCTTTTTAAATCTTTTGTTGCATTCTATATTCTTCACATTTTCTCATTAGGTATGCTCTTAGTACTCTTATCCTTTCTCCTAATGTATTTTCTCTAGGTTTTAATTGAGTATATTCTTTTATTATTTCGATATTATAGGGTTCTGGTAGGTGGTCATAATAAAGTTGTTGATATATTAAACTTTCTTGTGGTAAGAATCTTGTTTCATAAAAGAACTTACTAAAGCTAATTGTATATTCTGGTAATTTATTAATTTTACAACATTTCATGTTATTAAGATTCATTATTATTTCTATTTTTCTTTCCGCAAGTACGTTTTCTCGTGCCACTAACCATTTTTCTCCTAAAAATTCTCTTTTTAATATAATATCAAATATTATTAGCATAGATTTTCAATCTCTTGCGTGGATAAATACTTCTCCTCTTAATGGATAAGCTATAGATTCTATCCAATATGCTACTTTTCCAATTAATGTTTTAGATATTAAATTATACATGTAATCTAGGTTTTCTGTCTGTGTAGAATTCATCAATGCTATATACATTCCAAGATTTCAATCGTTAATCCTTCTTTCTATTTCTTGTTCATCGTAAACATTATCTAGGTCTAGAAAATATTCATTGTAATTTACTCCTTGTGCCATTGATCCTACAAATTCTTTAAATTCGATTTGTTGTCCTACTGGTATGTGATTTGGTAATCTAGTACGTCTTCTTGTTATTATTTCTAAATTAGGGTCTACTAATTCTTCTTCAGGGTAATCATCTGCGTCTTCATTTATTATATCGTCTGTTTCCATTTCTGTTTCTATAGGTCTGTTAAATTCATCTTCATCTTCTATATCACTTTCTGGTTCTTCTTCTTCTCCAAGCATCTATCGGTACTATTTCTGGTTGTTGATTATTAGTACTAATTATAGTATTTTCTCTACTTGTACTTGGTTCACTTTTTCTACTTGTACTAGGTTCATTTTCTTCTATCACTTGTTTACCTTTGTCTTTCTCTTCTAATAATATATTAAGTTTTTCTAATATTATTGTAAATGTTGGTATCTCAGATCCATTCCATAAGTTAGTTAATTCTTCTCTTATCATTTGTTGTATTTTAGTTTGATTTTCTTTTATTTCATCCATTATTATCAAAGTATTCTTTATTTTTTCTTTTACTATTATTTCTTCCCAAAGCTCGTTTATTTTCTCGTTACGGTTAGTCAGGATTATTAATTCATTTTTTCCATCCGTTTTTCTAACGGTTCTATCTCATCTTCTAACTTTATACTCTTTGCACTATATTTTAGGTATTTAAGTTGAGAAAACATTCCTTCTGATAAGGCTTCCTTTATTATTCTTAATTTTTGTTTCTTTATTATTATTTTTTCTTGTACATTCATATTTTATTTATAAATCTTATTTTTTCTTGGTCATTTATTTCGATTCCATTATTATTTATTTTATACTTTATCATTGTTAGAAAGTCACTTCCTAATAATAGTTCACTAAAACTGTCATATTCTAGTACTCCTATGTTTATCTTATATTCTAAGTCTTGGATTTTGAATTTTAAATTAATACTTTTAGTTATTATTATTTCTCTTTCATTTTCAGGATAATTATAAGTTTGTGGGTCTATTATATTACATTCATGTTAATTAATTTTACTCACACGTATAAAACTTTTAATTGCTCCAGTATTTATTTCGGCTATACAATTTGTTGTTATCATACCTTTAAATATTATTACCTTAATTTTTAATTTATTACTGTTTATATTTATTAAATCTAATACTCTGGGTTGTAAACTATTTTGTCTAGATATCGTTTGTTCCCTTATAATACTTAGTCTAGATCCTTCTATTTTTGGTATTAATCTTTTTGACGGTGTCAATGTTCTAGTATTAAAATCCATATATATTTCTTCTGGTATAGTTATCTTTGAATTTTCTTTGTGTTCTATTTGTTCTAATATTTCTTGGTACATTTTTGTACTAAAATATTCATTTCGTGTTGCTTCTTTACATGGTGATTTCTGTTAAAGCATATCTTATTTTTGTTTCAATACTTATAACTTTACTTCCAGGTGGCATTTTTATTCCTTTTAGTTTATAGTATAGTGTTAAGGCTAAGTCTTTATGTTCATCTTTTAATGATATACTAAAATCTGGTTGTACCGTAAATTTTAATTTTTGATATTTTAAATTTCCTTTTACTACTGATATTAAAGCATCTTGCAAATTTTGTAGTATTCTATCATCTAGTATATATATTTGTATAGGTGTATCTATGTTTTTCTGAAAATATATTTTTATAGTAAATTCTACTCCTCCAAAGTATATGTTTCTGTATCTTTTTATTTCTCTAGTAGGTAGTTTTGCTAATTCTCTTTTTATTACTTCATCTGTTATTAGATTTTTCTTTGTCCTTTCATTTACACTGATTGTGTCTATTATGTTTTTATGTTTTTGTGCTATGTACCTTATTTCTTTATTTCTGTCAAACCATTTAGTCTTAAATATTTTCTTAATAGATAATTCCTCTTTTTCACTTGTATTTTCTGATATGTTTCTGATTTAAAATTTAATGTTTGTGTTATTCCTCATTCGTATGTATTCATTTGATAATATGTTTCTCTAGAGTCTTCTACTATTTCTTTACCTTTGTCCATATTTTAATAGATTGATATACTTATATTGTTCTTCTATAACTTTTCTCAAGTCTCTTAATTCATTATCTTTTCTGGTTACTTCTCCTAGTATTACTTCTCCTAATCTCATAATTTCTTCTTCTTTTTGTCTCAGCTTTTCATTTCTCAATGCTATTATATTATTTAATTTAATAATAGTATTTTCTTGTTCATATAATTTTTTATAATTTTCTTGCAAACATTGGTCTTTTTCTTCTATAAGATCTACACTCATTCTACAACTCATTATATGTTGATTTATATCTCTATTATATGTGAGGGGGTTTTCTGCTATTATTCTAAGTTGTTAATTTATTTTGTTGTTCCATTAGTCTATCCATATTGTTCCGTAAACATCCATAATTCTGTTTTTAAATCTGCTATTCTATGAGTATATATACTTATTTCATGATTTAAATGTAACCCTCTATAAGTTGTTATGTTATCTTCTACTAAGGTATTTAATTCTTTCATGGATAATTTTTCTTTTCCTTCTATTAATAATATATCTTGATATTTTCTTATTAATGCGTTTGATCTTCTATGTTTTATCAAAAGATTTTTCATATTTTTGGCTAACCATAAAGCTTTGTTTAATCTGGCAATTTCTTGAAACGACGGATGTGTTTTCATCTTATCCTAATTGTTTTGTAAATTCTGCTATATCTAATTTTAATTCTGTTATAAATCATATTTGATCGTATATCCCTATCTAGTTCACATAAAACTTGTATATACTCTGTCATGTTCATTTTTGGTGTTAATTAGTAACATTTATCTATTAGTCCATTTAACTTGTCTCTTTTTTCTATTAGTTTATTTTTTATCTTTATACTTTGTCATTTTATTTATTTAATCTTCTCATATCTTCGAATGAAGGGTGTTTCATCATATTTTTTCTATTCTTCATTTTCCTGTTTAATGGTATTCCCAAGAACTTGATGTCAAGTGCCACAAATTCAAGTTTTGATAAGTTTGACTTTGTAAAAACTATCAATAAAAAATATGTGGATTAGAAATAATAAGAACAATAATCAATAAAGAAATATTACTTACAAATTTTTGATGTATATGTAAAGGGAGACAAAGGTTTCTATTTATAGAAAACCTTGCCACCCCTCCAACTAATAGAAATGGTTCTGGACCAATAACGAAAAAGAAAGATTTATTCATATATTCTATTTACTTTGTTTGACAATTTAATTAAAATCTACCTCAAAAAGAGTAATATGTTCATCTTAAAAAAAAATTGGAAATAATGTTTTCAACATTTTCCTATACATCTGAAGGTTAATGTATGGTCCATTACCCCGTCAACACAAGCTTTTTGTCGGGGCTCTGCAAAACATCAACTATAATATCGAATATGCCCTCATTAACAAGATCCCTGCAACCATTAACATACTTCCAGTATTATCACCAACAAACCATAATCGAGAAAAGATCACTTGTCAGAAAGTAATTGTCCTGGGCGTGAAGTGGGGTGTTAAAGAATGAAAAAAGTACCACATCGGTGGTTAATGAGATACGTCTTCTTTATATGACAGGCAATCCTCCCCGTGAAATTAACTTTTGGGGTTGAGTTAGACCTATTATCCATTTCTTTATAGGCGATTCAGATCATATTTCTGGTAGTTAATCACTTTTGTCAAACATTGCTTATTCACAGTCTCTTCCCATTGTTACTTCAACCAATAGGATCAAAACAAAAGCAAAAGGAGTTTCACAAGCTAATTCATCATCCTTTGTCACTCTAAACTTTATTTTTTATCTCTGGTTGTCCTTTTAATCTTGCATCTATCAGTGGGTTAACTAGTGCCCTAAATTATGTCATAATATTTCTTGATGATTATTTGGTTATGCAAGGATCGCAGTACGACACAGACGAGTGGCACAGGGCATGAATCTCTAGGCTTTTACTACTTTACCTCTCATAATTCCTCCTTAGCATGTCCAGTTACAAATCCTCCAAATTTAATTCACAAACGTTTGGGATATTCAAGCTACATAAGATGGTGCCTACTTTGTCTAGTCTATCCACATTAGATTGTGAGTTGTCAACTTGAGAAACACATCTGCACTACTTTTCCACGTAGTGTTGGGAGTCGTAAAATTTTATTGATTCATTATAATATTTGGGGCCCTAGTAGAGTCGGTTCAACCTTAAGATTTCTTTTTTGATAGTTTCTTAATGATTATTCAAGGTGTACTTGTTTTTTCTTACTGAAATATCGTTCTGAGTTGTTTTCTATATTCAAGAGTTTTTGTGCTAAAATACAAAATCAATTAGGTACTTCTATTCGTACTTTTCGTAGTAATAATACCTTAGAATACTTACCCTTCCAATTTCAACAATTTATGACTCACCAAGGAATTATCCCTTAGACATCTTATTCGAACACCCATCAGCAAAATGTAGCAGCGAGGAAGAATAGGTACCTCATTGAGACAACTTACACTCTTCTCATTCAATCCCATGTTCCACAACGTTTTTGGGACGATGAAGTTCTCACCTCTTGTTATGTAGTTAATCGGATGCCCTCTTCACTTCAAAATCAAGCTCCTTATTCAGTATTGTTTCCTCAGTCATGTCACGATCCAAACCCCGGGCCCGCGACTGGTGTCCTACCTGGCACCCTTCTACCCATACAACACAAGTAGCCTGCGGAAGATAAATAACACTCATCATTTTTTAAAAGGGCAAAGCCGACAAGACTTCCATAATATATAACACCCGAATGAGACTACAACTGTACAAAAATATAAATACAACTCATGCAAGTCCAGCCCACATATGAATACATCCCTCTAAGAGTTTGGATAGTAAACTATGACGGGACAAGACCCCGCCGTACCCCTGAATATACCTAGCCATAATGGAAGACTTGTGCCAAAATGACAAGCTCCAGAACATTGGAGCTATCCCAAAATACTGAATAAGGATCCTAAGCTCACGGATCACCCAACTGAGTACCTAATACCTGCGGGCATGAACGCAGCCCCCCGAAAGGAGTCAGTACAACAAGGTACCATGTATGTAAACATGAAGTACAGTAAACAAGATCATAACCGTACAAAAGAATGACAGGGACAAGTATGAAAATCAAATACTAGATCCTACCGTGCCAAAAATAAGAGCCAAATGTACCTTGTATCACTATACCGTACTCATCAGACACAGTATCACCATACCATCTGAATTGATGTATCAGATACTCTTTGTATCATTGTATCGTTGTACCATCAGACTTTGTATCAGACATCAGACATTGTATCACTATACTATCAGATTATTGTATGTTGTACCATCAGCATTTCATCAGACATCAGATTGTATCATCAGTATTCATCAGACATCAGACATCAGATTTTTTAAAATAAGATTCAACCGTGCCCACGATACTTCCTTTTAAAAATGAGAGTCATGTCAAAATTAAGAACGTCTGTCCAAATAAACATATACTATTAGATGTGAGGTATGACATGTCCCGGCCCATTCTGGGACTCGGCGTAACGCTCTATAAGTCATGCAAGGTACGACATGTACCGGCCCATTCAGGGACTCGGTGTAACGCTCTATAAGTCATGCAAGGTACGACATGTCGACTATTCGGGACTCCTGTAACGCTCTATAAGTCATGCAAGGTACGATATGCGGCCACGGGACTCCTGTAACGCTTTATAAGTCATGCAAGGTACGACATGTCTCGGCCTATTCTGGGACTCGGTGTAACGCTCTATAAGTCATGCAAGGTACGACATGTCCCAGCCCATTCTGGGACTCGGTGTAAATATAAAAGATTGTACACCTATAGCTATCACAAGAAACTATGTACAATTTAAATCATCGTTGACTCTCATTAGCACAATTAGAATGAACTATCTTTTTAGAAAAACTCAAGGCATTATCAAACGAATAGGTAAACAACTTTCCTTTTATAAAACCCAAAGTACTATCAAGGGAAAATATCACTAAGGATTAGGATCCGCTCAGTTTATAAAGATCAAGTCAAGTATAGGATCCACTCGTAGTTGGTACCATCTCGATAATCTAATTCATCTCACTCCTCTAGCTAACATTATAGAAATATTTGCATGGTGATAACTGATCCGAATTGGCAAATTAATCCATTTTATGAGCCATTAGTAGGTTATATATTTATAATGATCTTTATCTAATTAGTTGTGAACCTAGAAAATGTAAAACGAACTGGTTATATCTTAGCTTCTATGCGGATGGAAATTCTACTCATTTTAATATAATTGATTGTCGATTCCTTTTTCATTTAACGCTGCAATGGCTTGTTCGATACATTTTCTCATTAGTGATGTAACTAGCAGGATCAATTCGACTCCAACGTTTACTAAAAGCTCCTACCAACATCTCCCGTAAGACTTGGTAAGGACTTAGGAATAATTTAGACATACCTTTAGCATAGAATCAATAACAAGAATACTCCTTAACTTCTAAGAGTAGAATAACCTTTGAAACAATACCACAGTTATGGTTCACACGAAGAACATGCCAAAAGATAGAAGGAAGAAGTTCACATACCTCATTGACGACTAACCAACACGACAAGTAGAATACGCCCCGAATAGGTACTTCAACCTTATCGACTATTCCACACGCCAAGTAAAATATGCCACATTCAACCTATAACAACAATAATACTTCTATAAAATTTATACACACTAGTATAAGACTTATACCAAGTAATGGTCCTCTTATTCTACAGAAATTTGGGCAGCACTTCCCCCGTTTATACGTACTTTTTCACCTTTTCCAAGGCCCAAATTCAACAACAATCGAGTCACACTTAAGGGCACAACTGTCACGACCCGATCCCGGGCCCGTGACTGGTGCCTTACCCCGGGCACCCTAGTGATACAACATCAGAGAAAACCAGCGGAAAATAAAACATAAACATGAAACAAGATATATGATCATAAACAAAGCAACCAAAACGATTTGCCTTCAGATATATACATAAAACCCGAACAGCTTTAATCCTTTTACAAACCCCGCCACAACAAGATTACTGCACTCTAAGAGTTTTTATACAACATGACGACAGTGGCCTCCATTGATCGGTGTATTTTATATACACTTTTTGAGTCTTTTAATTAGTATTTTACTCATTTTATTTATGTTTAGTATAGTATTTCGTTTTCCTTTCTTTTGTGTCACATGGTCAAAAATGGAGAAATGGCGGAAAGGAGATGAAATGAGCATAAATGAGATGGAATTGCACACGAATTATAGAGAAAATCAAAGTCTCGCATGGCGCTGCCAATGTGAACCAGCGCGTAGCGGGATTTATGAATTTGACATATTTTCGTAATCCTAAAGGGATTATTTTTCCTTTCTAAAGGGATAACTTTTCCTTCCTAAAGGGATAACTTTTCCTACCCTAAAACCCTTACCTAAAAGGATTCTAATAACTTTTCCTACCTAATAACTTTTCCTACCTTAAAACCTTTACCAAAAAGGATTCTACCTAAACTTTTCCTTTTCCTACAAATTCTTAACCCTTCACCTAAAGGATTCTTTGGCTATAAATACTCTACACCATTAGAAGAATTCTTCATTCTCCAACCAATTCTCCATTCCACCATTCACCATTCTACATCCATCCACCCACCAATCCATCTTGTAAATATTCCACAACACAGAGTCAGTTTAGTTAAGTTTCTTTTCTTTTCTTTTCTTTATTTCGTTTTGATGTTAAATATTGAATTAGTTCTTAGCGTGACAATGGCTAGAACTAATTCTCTTATAGGCTTTTTCTATGTTGAATTTCAACCTTATGTTATAAATTAACGACGCTTATAGTTATTTTTCTTATTGTGAGATCTATCCAATAATTGAACTCGTAATTAATCGACAACTAATTATCACTATATGATTTCTAATCGATTCAAAAGGGGATTGTGAATAATGAAAATACCTCAATTAGATTAATTTTGTCGATGGCGCGACGGCCATCGACTAGGTTTTTGTTCTTAATCCTCCTATCATCAAAGCACCCTTAGGTAAGGAACAATAGTGTTTATATAAGTATAAAACGATTAGAACCCGCTTTCTCCAAAAGAAGAATACCATAAGTTAATGCATTAGTAAGTAGCATGGGAGAGTAAGGATACAATTCTCATCACATCCAAGTAATTCTTGATAGCTTTTATTATTCTTAGTTATAAATAACAAATCCAAATATTAATTAGCCAAATAGATACCGGAAAATAGATAATCGGTACTTGAACCCTAATCCGATATTCGGTCTTATCTAAGACTATACTACTTGATATGATAACCCAAAAGTGTGTGCATATTACGCATCGCCATACCCCGAATGTACAAGAACCTACAACTGGGTAACATACCAAAAGATAAGCCTCCGAGAACGAGCTTCCCAATACGCGAATCGTGATCCTATGAGCGATCCACTACCGATGTACTCTACCATGCAGATGAACGCACTCAAGGCGAGGTCAAGATAACAGTACCAAGTATGTGAAATCAGAAAATATCAGAAATAAAATCATAACGGTCATATAAAAACAGAGACATGTATGATAACAAAACTACGCTCACAACATAAAAGCGATCATGTCAAGTCGTGACTCACGCCTCAAGTCATCACTCAAATATAACTATGGGTCTCACGCCACAACATCAATCGTGTTCGCATTATGGCCGCGTGCCGAATTTCAGACGGCAGACATGTCCATGATGCAACACTAATAACAATGCCCCATAGCCACATGCCCCGACTGCAGACGGTGTAGACACGCCCATGTGACATTAACAACAATAATAACAATGCCTACGCCACATGCCCCGAATTCAGACGGTAGACACGCCCAAGTGACATTATCAACAATAATATCGGGTGATTAACCCCGCACGGCCACACGCCCCGAATTCTGCAGACGGTGTAGACATGTCCACGTGACATCAACAACAATATACCGCACAACCAAAGGCTATCACAAACAAGCTCAAGCAAATTACCATACTTCTAGACTTTTATAAAAAGATCCACTCCTTCCCAAGAAGTCACCGATATCAACACTTGCACAACAAAGGCTATCACAACAAGCATAGGCGAGTTACACAACAAATGTGCATAGCAAGTTACACACAACTCAAGGTACTTCCATTTTATATCAAAGTCCGGTTTTAACTCCTAAAGTACTACGACATTAAAATCCTCTTTAAGAGATCCATTCCTTTCACAAAAGTCACATAATACCCGTAGTATAGAGTGACTATCTTTTAAGTAAACCAAAATACTTCCTTTGTAAAATCGAGTAACAACATTATTTTCCAAACGCTCAAGTTTGCCTAATTTCAAATGCTCCCGCTTCTTATTTTAAAAGGTTTCATAACTCATAGTTTTAATCTCTTTAAAACAATCGAGTAACATAAGTCTCAGACGTGAGCCGTTTATTCTTGTTTACAACAATCTTGTTACAATGACCACATGATCTAGAAATGTAATACAATTTTGTCTTATCTTAGCTTCATGCAGATGGAGGTTTCTACTGGTTTTAATAACAATTAGTTATTTGTCAATACACTTTCCTTTATTAGCGCTTCGTGGTTTGTTCGACACTTATTCTCATTTCAAATCAATGAAACATTATTCTTTTAAAACCAAGTACTCATTACTCGCGAATGAGGTTTCACAACACATTTAACAAAATGTTAATAACCAAGTAAAACAAGTTAAGTCTCTTATCTTTCAAGATCAATTCTCTTAACTTCTACAATCAATAAACCAATCTTTTACCTACATGTAGTCGTTATAACTAACTTCCCATAAAGCTATTATAACACCCTATGTTTTAAACCAACCAACTCATTTAACACACGTACGCGTCACCGTACTACATAGTTTACAAAGCATCATGCTAGAAGGATAGGAAGAGGTTCACATACCTCGCGACGATTATCGATAATAAGCAAAACGCTCCACAAGATCAGAATCGCTAGCCGCTCCACTCTTCAAGTAGAATACGCCATTCGTAGTACTTCCACCTATAAGGCCACAAACGTCTATTAACTTCTAACCGCACGCCCATATTCTACGTAAAATTCGCAAGAAGACTCTCCCGCAACAACAGAAATCTCCTCCTCTATCGAGGCCGCCACTACCAAGCCAACCGGGGGTTTATACGTGTCACGACCAACCGGCCCGTGGATCGTGCCTTACCGGGCACCCTAGTGATACAACATCGAGAAAATCGCGAAATAAAACATGAACATGAATTTAGAGACAAAATAAATAAACAAAGCAACCAAAACAGCTTGCCTTCATCATATATACATAAATACCGAACAATTATCCTTTTTACAAACCCCGCCACACAAAGCATGCACTCTAAGAGTTTATATAACAACTATGACGGACAGGGCCCCGCCATACCCGAATGTACAAGAACCTCTGCACTGTGGTAACATACCAAAGATAAGCCTCCAAGGAACGGAGCTTCCCAACACGAAAGGTGATCCTAAAATGGATCGGATCGACCGATGTACCTCTACTGCAGATGAACGCAGCCCCGGGCGAGGTCAAGATAACAGTACTAAGTATGTGAAATCAGAAAAATCAGAATCGAAATCATAATAGTCTATAAAAGCGTGAGATGTGTATGATAACCAAACTACGCATATACATAACAATTATATCAATTCGTGGTCTCACGCCACAACATCAATCCCGCTCATGAGTACCTTCTCATCACGGCGATCATGATATGATAACAACAAGATAGCAATCCAAATGGAGCATACCCGCGCTACGCATCGTGTCGTGATGTCCAAAGGGAACAAATAAGACAACATTCCAAATGGAAGCATACCCGCGCCACGATCGTGTCGATGAGGTCCAAAGGGAAACAATAAGACATCATTCCAAATGGAATCATACCCGCGCCACGATCGTGTCGATGTCCAAAGGGAAACAATAAGACAACATTCCAAATGGAAGCATACCCGCAGCGCCACGATCGCCAAGATGTCCAAAGGGAAACAATAAGCAACAAGGTGGTAATCAAAGTGGAAGCATACCCGCGCTACGATCGTGGTCGATGTCCAAAGTGATTTAACAAAAGTAACACTATCAACGCGAACGCGTGCGTGGAATTTCTCCGTCACCGCAAGACGCCCAAGTAAGTTCTTAACAAGTCAACCGACCCTCCATCGAGACGCAGAGTATAGAAACACAATCTTTGCACAACAAAGGCTATCACAACAAGCATAGGCAAGTTATACACAACTCAAAGTACTTTCATTTTATGCCAAAGTCCGGGTTTTAACCCTAAAGTACTACGTACGTTAAATTTCTTTTAACGGAATCTAATCCTTTTATAAAAGTCACCCGATACCCGTAGTATAAAAATAGAGTGACTTATATCTTTTAAGTAAACCAAAACAACTTCCATACTTTCCTTTTTAAAGTCAAGTTACCACATTAAAACCAATGATAAAACCTTTCTTTTGTTTTCATAAGGTCGTTATAACCAACTTCCCATAAAGTTGTTATACACCTTATGTTTTAAACCATTTTAAGACAACACAATGCCTTTCTTTTTCCTAAAGTTCCAGTTTGCCTAATTTCAAATACACAAGTCTCCTTTTTTGAAAAGTTCATAGTTCAATGTCTTAATCTCTTTTAAAACAATTGAGTAACATATGCCTTAGGCGAGTAGGTTATTCTTGTTCATAATCAATCTTATTAGCAGCCATGATCTAGAAATGTAATATCATTTTGTCTCATCTTAGCTTCTATGCATGGAGGTTTCTACCGGTTTTAATAATACTTAATTATTCAATACATTTTCCTTTATTAACGCTGCAGTGGTTTGTCGATACACATTCCGATTTCAAATCAAGAAACATTATTCCTTCCAAAACCAAGTACTCATTACTCACGAACGAGGTTTCACACAAACATCCATATTAAGTCAAGTCTCTTATCTTTAAGAATAAGTCTCTTAACTTCTAAACCATTAAACCATTCTCTTTTATCTCTCTTAAGGCGTTACACCTAACTTCTCATAAAGCTGGTATAACTTTTATGTTTTCAAACCAAGTATACACTTCTTTCAAAAAGGTTTCTTAATCTCTTAGAATACTTCAAGGTTCTTTTACAACAAGTCGGTTATAAGTCAAATCAGTTATCTTTTAAAAACCACAAAGCATTTCTCATTTACATAGAGCTGTTATAACCAACTTCCCATAAAGCCGTTATAACACTTTATGTTTAAAGACAATCAAATACATTTAACACACGTACGTCTACCGTACTACATAGTTATACACATATCATGCTAGAACAGATAGGAAGAGGTTCACATACCTCGCGACGAGTATCGACTAATAGCAAAACGCTCCAAGTACCTCAAACCGTCTGCTACACTCTCAGTCAAGCAGATCACTCCACACGTAGTACTACAACCTATAGAGGCCACAAAGCGCCTATTAATATCTTTTAGATCCCGACGTAGAATATTCTACAGAAAATTCGCAAAGACCTCCCCGCAACAACAGAAATCTCCTCTCTATCGAGGCCGACTACCAAGCCAACCGGGGTTAACACGCCTAACCGACGTGTACAATTCTACTACACAAGAATGCTACACAAGTCTCAGAATACTGATCTATGTAATTACTGTCGCTTCTTCTTTAAATTCAGGCTTAAGTCGCAAGACATTGCCGTAAGTATTATTCAGGCTTAAGTCAAAAGACATTGCCGCACAATTAAAATGTTCAGTTCTATATATAGTATTCTTCAACTATATATTCCTACAACATGTAATTTCCAATTACAATAGAAGGTCAAGAGTGTTTACCTCGATAAGCCCAAAATTATCCGAGTTTAAATGTCGATCCTGAGCAAGGTTTAGTTCCTACTCCGTGCGCTCCGACCCGCTCCAACCAACCCTTAGAAGTTCTAACCAACTTCTACTTATAACTTCAACTACGGGTGAAGATTTACTTAGGGTTTCGTTTTTGTGACTGAGGGAAGTATAATAGTATTTTCTGGGCTTTTGTACAAGTGTAACTTTGGGAATACTACAAGGTATTTGGGCCAAGGTATTTGGACATTATAACACTACTAGGAGATTATTTCTATACCACAAAAGGGGGGTATTTATACGAGACAACAAGGCTAGTGGTACCCTGCTAGGGCACCACAAAGGGGAGGGAGGCCTCGGCCAAGACTCTCAAAGGAGCGGGGGAGAGTTGGACGAACTCAACACTAAAGGGAGGGATTTTTAACACTTAGAAAAGATTTTGGATGAAGAAAGTTCATCACTTAGAGGGGTATTTATAGGTCAAGTGAAGGCCAACCAATGGCCAAGATGAAGACAAGTGCATAGCAAGTGTAAGGCCAAGATTTAGCCATTTGCTACCTTATCCATCTACACAAAAAATATCCTACCTAACCCTTGACCAAAATTTCACACCAAAAACGTGCAAGACTTAGCCCACTTGCCGTCCAACCTCTTCCAAAGTGAGGGTCACACATGACACACTCCCGTTGGTCCAAAATGTTACGTCAATCGGAAAAATCCGCAAAAATTATTAATGACATAGCGGAATTTTCCTTGAAAGCTGTGGAAACGTTTCGTCGAAAAACGACTCCTTTCGGGTGTTGTGTACAAATTTCGAAACTAGCCAACTTTAAGGCTCAAATTGTATACGTACGCCCTCACGTACATACTCTGGAAATACGGGGTATAACAATACGTCTAACCGGACGTATACAATTCTACTATACAGTAATACCACAAGTCTACTGTAATACAGTCCTATGTAATTACAGTTCAGTTCTCTTCTTTATATTCAGGCTTAAGTCAAAAGACATTGCCGCAAAGCTATGTTCAGTTCTATATATAGTATACTTCAACTATATAATCCTACAACATGTAATTTCCAATTACAATAAGGGGACAAGATTATTTACCTCGATAAGCCCAAAATTATCCGAGATAAAAGTCGATCCTGAGCAAGATTTAGCTCCAACTCCGTGCGCTCCAATCCGCTCCAAACAACCCTTAGAAGTTCTAACCAACTTCTACTTAAATACTTCAACCAACTATGAAGATTTCCTTAGGGTTTCGGTTTTGAGACTAAAAGGACAAAAGGTAGTATTTCCGGACTCTACGTATAGAGGTAACTTTTGGAATACAACAAGGTAAAGGCTAAGGTATTTTGGGCATTATAACAATACTTGGAGAAGTATTTCAATACCACAAGGTAGGGGGTATATTATACGAAACAACTAGGCTAGGGGGGGGTACCCCTCGGCCAACACTACTAAGGGGGTAGGGGGAGGCTCTCGGCCACAAGGCCACTCAAAGGGGGGGAGGGGGAAGGCTTAGGACGAGAACAACTCAAGAGGGGAGGAGAGGACTCAAGACTTGGAAGATGTTGGATGACGAAGTCTTCAAGCTTAGGGGGGTATTTATAGGAAAACCAAAAGCCAACCAATGGCCAAGATCAAGCCATGTGCAAGGCAAGTGTAAGGCCTTGATCAAGCCAAGTGCACCCTATCCCTACTCCACCAAACATGGCACAAAACAAGGCACCAAACAAGCCACAAAACAAGGCCAAAACAAGGAGCCAATCGCCCCAAACCCGTGACCCAACCGGCCATCCACATCGCTTCACTTGAGGTGACAAGTGTCACCCTCTCGTTGGCCCAAAAATGTTAAGTCGCTCGGAAAAATCCGCAAAAATACAAAATGACATAGCCGAATTTTCCTTCGCAAGTTCTCAGAAACGTTTACTAAAAACGATTCTATACGGGGTTGTGCACAAAATTTCGAAACTAGCCAAACTTTAAGTCTCAATTTTCGTGACGACGTCTCCACGCATATACTGGAAATACGGGTATAACATTCTCCTTCCTTAGAAACATTCGTCCCGAATGTTCCTTCTCAAGACGGCATCGATAAAGTTCCTCTAACAAGTTGCCAACGCCACCTTGGCCACGAAAATAACACACGTTCCTTCCTTCCTTACTCGTCGTGCGATACCACTTTTGTCACTTTGCCGCGAGGTTCTAGTGTCACTCGGCGACCCAACAAATGGTACCGAATCGCATGCGATCCTCGAGGTTCTAGTGTCACTCAGACGTGCCATACTTCGCCATTGCTTGATTCTCAAAACCGCGAGTCACTACCTCCAAACTTAGTCATCTTACTAACCTCAATCTTCTTTAAGGCCATTCCGACCTTCACGAACCGCTCGGTCGAACATATCCACGAACTCATACGATGGTCAACTAAAGCGGGCCTAGCACCCTCGTGACCCTACCACTGGCGGGACCACCTAATCGACCCACCTAAACCGGCCGCGGGTCGACCCGCGAGCGCAATCAACCCGACCCACAATCGCGCCAATACTTGCTCCCGAAGCGGAATAATCTTACCTAATCAAGTCATGAAAGCTACCACTTCCATCTCACACTACCCATGGACTTATCACACAAATAATTCCCACGTATACTACGGACTGTGATAAAGATCAAACATGAAATAAATCTTTTACTCAAGACGACCTTACCTCTAAGGTCTCAATCGTGAAATAGTCTAAGGTTCACACTACCATGCCCCCATACTTATCCTTCCAACAAACCATGTTTTCTAACTTACAATAACACAACGCTATCCGCATAGCTCACAATAACAAGATCATAATAACAAGCATACCAAAACTCTGAGGTTAAGGATATACTGTCTCTACCGCTTAATCACACCGCTGCATGCGCAGTAGTGAAGGTGATGAACCACCATCGATCTGAAGGTCGAGTCGTAACATCCGTGCTACCCTGGCCTGACAGTTCCTCGAAAAATGGCCTGCCGCAAAAGTAACAAGCTCCTCGCACCACGACACTCCCGAAATGCGGTCTACCACATCGACCACACCGAGGTAGGGTGACCGCATCCGCCAACACTTACTTCCATGGAAACTCAACCTGGAGCTCGACCGCCCCGAATACTGGACGCTCGAAGGTTGTGGAGGACCACTCGCACCGCTTGAGGTACAAAACTAGTATCCGGCCGAGGCGTCCGCCGAAAGTCACCAAAGGACCTCGTTGTTTTGGCCTCTTCTCGATCTTGGTCATTCCGTCGACCTCTCCGTGCCTCACATCCTAGTGCATGAGCTGCGCACGCGCAATGTCCATGCCGTGAAGAGCTACACTCGAACAAGCCTCTCCAAGTAATCATCTAGCGGTGGCGTAGCGGTGCACTCTATCCTCCATGGTTGCCACTAAAGCGGGACATACGTTATACCGTATTTCGTATGCGTATAAATTTTCTTTGCCTTAAGAATTGGCTTTGGTTCGAAATTTGGGCACGAGGTTTAATGAGTCGTTTTACGTTGGGAAAATTCGGCTATGTCATTTAGTATTTTTGCGGATTTTAACATTTTTGGATTAACGGGAGGGTGACACTTGTCACCATTGACGGCAAAGAGGGGCTTGGCGGTCCTCCTTTTGTGCCTTGTTTTGTGGCTTGTTTTGTGGAGTGTTTTGTGGAGTGTTTTGTGGGTGCACTTGATCTTGGCCTTACACTTGCCTAACACATGGATGGATTCGCCATTGGTTGGCCTGCCTATAAATAGCTCCCTTTGTGAAGACTTTCTTCATCCACAAATTGCCTAAGTCTTGAAGTTCTCTTCCTCCTCCCTTGTGAAATTGGCCCACCACACCCTTCCCTTTGAGAGCTCCCCTTTGGTGGGCCGTGGTACCCCTAGCCTAGTTGTTTTGGTTTAATAACCTTTGTTGTGGTTTAGAAATAATCTCCTAAGTATTGTTTTAATGTCCAAAATAATTTAGCCCAAATACCGTTTAGTACTTTCCAAAGTACCCTTTGTACGAAAAACCGGAAAATACGATTATACTTTCCTTAGCCTCTACACGAAACCCTAAGGAAAATCTTCACCCGTTGTTGAAGTATGGAGTAGAACTTTAAGGGTTGTTTGGTGCGGATTGGAGCACTCGGAGGAGGAGCTAAACCTTGCTCGGGAGACTTTAAACTCGGATAATTTTGGGCTTATCGAGGTAAATATCTTGTCCCCTATTGTAATTGGAAATTACATAAGTGTTGAATATATAGTGTTATATACTATATATAGAATCGAACTTAGTATTATGGCAATGTCTTTTGACTTAAGCAAGAATGAAGAATTGAGCAAGAATCACATAGAAGGATAATAAAGAGAAGAATCGAATGTAATTACCTAGGGTTGTATGACTTATGTAGCATTTGTAGTAGAATGCGTCCGGTTAGGCGTGTTAACCCCGGTTGGCTTGGTAGCCGACCTCGATGAGGAGAGATTTACGTTTGGGGAGGTGCCGCTAATTTTACGTAGAAAGATGAACGTGTGTTTAAGATTTAATAGGCCTTTATAGGTGAAAGTACTAAGAGTAGCGTATTCTACTCGAGGAGTGGAAAGGCTAAGGTTGTAGTACTTGGAGCATTTTGCTTATTGTCGTTAAATCGTGCGAGGTATGTGAACCTCTTCCTATCTCTTCTAGCATGATATGTGTGTAACTATGTAGTACGTGGCGATACGTGTTTAATGTATTTGATTGGCTTGAAACATAAAGTGTTATAACGGCTTATGGGAAGTTGGTTATAACGACTTTATGTAGGTAAGAAAATGGGTTGTGGTTTTTAAAAGAAAATTGATTTGATTTATAAGCGGCAGGGCGTTATAATAAAACTTGAAGTATTTCAAAAGATTTATGAATCGTTTTGAAAGAAGTGTAGTATTGTGCTTTGAAAACTTAAGAGTTATACTAGCTTTATGGGAAGTTAGGTATAACGGCTAAGAATGGTTTATCGATGTTAGAAGTTAAGAGACTTGATCTTATAAGATAAGAGACTTAACTTATTTGTTTTAATGTGAATGTTTGTGTGAAACCTCATTCGTGAGTAATGAGTACTTGATTTTATTTAAAGGGATAATGTTTGATTTCGAAATCGGAATGTGTATCCGTTAATAAAGGAAAATGTATTGAATAATGATGAATTGTATTAAAACAGTAGAAACCTCCATCCGCATAGAACTAAGATGAGACAAAATGATATTACATTTTCTAGATCAGTAATAAGAATGTTGTAAACAAGAATAACCTACTCTCACGTGAGACTTATATTACTCAATTGTTCTAAAGAGAATCAGTGATTAAGTTTATGAACTATGAAACCATTTGAAAATGAGAAGCTTGAGTAATTGAAACTAGGCAACCGAACTTAGGAAAAGAATGTTACTTGATTTTGAAAAGGGATGTGGGTTGGTCATTCTTATACTACGTATCGGGTGACTTTTATAAAAGTAATGGATCTCTTTAAAAAGAACTTAACGTATGTAGTACTGGGGTTAAAAACCGGACTTTGGCATAATATGAAAGTACTTTGAGTTGTGTGAAGCTTGCCTATGCTTGTTGTTGTGAAACTTGCCTATGCTTGTGATGATAGCCTTTGTTGTGCGGTGTGGTATTTACGTTACCGTGTTCTCGATGGTTGACTTGTTGAGAACTTACTGGCGTCGGGCGGTGATGGAGAATTCCACGTATGTTTCCATTTTGATTGTCTTGTTGTTGATGTCACATGGACATGTCTACACCGACGCGATTCCGGCACGTGGCCACGCGGCGGTTGACCACCGATATCATATTGAGGTAACATGGGCCACGGCCTTGTTATTGTTGCAACATGGACGTGTCTACACCGCAAAGATGTCGGGGCGTGGCCATGCGCGTGGTTGACAAGATATTCTTATTGAGTTACATGGGCATGTCTACACCGATTCCGGGGCACGTGGCCACGCCTTGTTATTATTTGCATCATGGACATGTCTACACCGAAGCGATTCGGGCATGCGCCATGATGCGAACATGATGGATGTTATGGCGAGACCCATAGTTATATTTAGTGGTGACTTTGGCGCGAGTCCGACTTTTATGTTGCATCGTATTTTGGTTATCATACATGTCTCCCGCTTGTTAAGCTATTATGATTTCATTTACGTGATTTCCGCCATACTATGCGCGGTAATACAGTGCCGTGGATCCTCGCTCTCGGGATCTCGTGACGTTTTGGGAAGCTCCGTTTCTCGAGGCTTATCTTTTGCATGTGTTCCCGAGTTGTAGGTTCTTGTACATTCAGGTATGGCGGGCCTGTCCGTCATAGTCGTTGTAAATCTTAGTGGTTGTAAAAGGATTAATTTTATGTATATCGAAGGCAACTGTTTTGGTTGCTCCTATTTATTATATCTCTTGTTTCATGATTCATGTTTTATTTTCATGGTTTTCTCGATGTTGTATCACTAGGGTGCCCGGTAAGGCACGAACGGCCCGTTCGGCGTTACATACCGAGCCAACGAGTCAAACTTCACGTTGTACTACCAACCGCACGCCACTCGCTCAAAGATCATAAATCGCCGGCGTGCCCTTCTCATCCGCGGAGGTAAGTGAGTGAGGAATGCCTCGAGAACTCGTCCCATATGCTGGAAGCGCATGCTCTCCCGACAACTCCCACGAATCAAACCACCGATCGGTATCACGCAGCCGACGCGAACCTAAGACCACCGACTCGGTCTCCGGCTCGATCACTCACGACTCAGAATCGCTCGAATGAACTCCTGCGGATCATCCTCGTGCCTCGACCCATAAAACTCGGGCGGGCTCTGACTCGAAAGTCCGTAGCCTCAAACTATCTCGCCGGGAATCCATCAGCTATCGAATCGAACTGCCAGATCCAAATTTATCTCATATTCGCCACGACTTCGCCAAGAATCGGGCCATCTCCTTGTACTTATCTCATCTCGCCAGTGTGGACCGAGGCTCAGTATCAGGTCTCGGCAGCCATCGCTGCGTTCTAAACTCTGGGCTGGCGGCGTCGCAAAACTCGCCGTCAAGCACAACTCGTGTATTGTCCGAACTCGCGCTGCATTTCTTCAGATCTCACTAGCAGCCTCTCGCCGCTTTGCCCTTCGGCTCTGGTTGCCTTGCGCGGAGGCATAATCGTAAAACGAGATACGTCGAGGGGTCCAACTTACAACATGACTCTAAGGCACGATCTCGTAATGAGAAGAATGGAAACTAATCCTAAATGTCCTGCAGCCTCACGATTATAGATGGTGCACAACACATCGATAATCAAGACTTACTAGACACGATGCGAGACACTTTCCGAGGATTAATCGCTCGATACCACTTTTGTCACGACCGATCCGGGCGTGGATCGTGCCTACCGGCACCCTGGTGATACAACATTAGAGAAAACCAATGAAAATAAAACATAAACATGAAACAAGATATATGATCATAAACAAAGCAACCAAAAATGATTGCCTTCAGATATATACATAAAACCCAACAGTTTAATCCTTTTACAAACCCCGCCACAACGATTACATGCACCTCTAAGAGTTTTTATACAACATACGACGGACAGGCCCCGCCATACCCCGAATGTACAATACAACTCGGTAACATACAAAAGATAAGCCTCGAGAACGGAGCTTCAATACGTTGAATCGTGATCCTATGAGCGGATCCACTACCGATGTACTCCTACTGCAGATGAACGCAGCCCCGAAGGAGGTCAAGATAACAGTACCAAGTATGTGAAATCAAAATATCAGAAATAAAATCATAAGTCTATATAAAACAGAGACATGTATGATAACAAAACTACGATTCACAACATAAAATGTCAAGTCGTGGACTCACGCCTCAAGTCATCACTCAAATATAACTATGGGTCTCACGCCCACAACATCAATCGTCTTCGCATTATGGCCGCGTGCCCCGAATTCTCATCGGTGTATACGTCCATGATGCAACACTAATAACAATGCCCCATAGCCACATGCCGACTGCAGACGCAGACACGTCCATGTGACATTAACAATAATAATAACAATGCCCATGGCCACATGCCAATTCTGCAGACGGTAGACACGCCCAAGTGACATTATCAACAATATATTTGGGTGATTAACCCCGTGACGCACCACACGCCCGACTGCATCGGTGTAGACATGTCCATGTGACATCAACAACAATATACCGCACAACCAGGCTATCACAAACAAGCTCAAGCAAATTACCATACTTCTAGACTTTTATAAAAAGATCCACTCCTTCCCAAGAAGTCACCTGATATCAACACTTGCACAACAAAGGCTATCACAACAAGCATAGGCGAGTTACACAACAACAGGCATAGGCAAGTTACACACAACTCAAGGTACTTCCATTTTATATCAAAGTCCGGGTTTTAACCCTAAAGTACTACGTACATTAAAATCCTCTTTAAGAGATCCATTCCTTTCACAAAAGTCACATAATACCCGTAGTATAGAGTGACTATCTTTTTAAGTAAACCAAAATACTTCCCTTTGTAAAATCGAGTAACAACATTATTTTCCAAACGTTCAAGTTTGCCTAATTTCAAATGCTCCCGCTTTATTTTAAAAGGTTTCATAACTCATAGTTTTAATCTCTTTTAAAACAATTGAGTAACATAAGTCTTAGACGTGAGCCGTTTATTCTTGTTTACAACAATCTTGTTACATCACCATGATCTAGGAAATGTAATACAATTTTGTCTTATCTTAGCTTCATGCGGATGGAGGTTTCTACTGGTTTTAATAACAATTAGTTATTTGTCAATACACTTTCCTTTATTAGCGCCTTTGTGGTTTGTTCGACACTTATTCTCATTTCGAAATCAATGAAACATTATTCTTTTAAAACCAAGTACTCATTACTCGTGAATGAGGTTTCACAACACATTTAACAAAATGTTAATAACTAAGTAAAACAAGTTAAGTCTCTTATCTTTCAAGATCAAGTCTCTTAACTTCTACAATCAATAAACCAATCTTTTACCTACATAGAGTCGTTATAACTAACTTCCCATAAAGCTATTATAACACCTATGTTTTAAACCAACCAACTCATTTAACACGTATGACGCTCACCGTACTACATAGTTTACAAAGCATCATGCTAGAAGGATAGGAAGAGGTTCACATACCGCGACGATTATCGATAATAAGCAAACGCTCGCGATCAGAACTCGGCAGCCGTTCCACTCTTCAAGTAGAATACGCTACTCGTAGTACTTCCACCTATAAGGCCACAAACGCCTATTAACTTCTAACCGCATTGCCCATATTCTACGTAAAATTGGCAAAGACTCTCCCGCAACGGCGTAAATCTCTCCTCTATCGGCGCTACCAAGCCAACCGGGGTTTATACGTCTAACCGGACGTATACAATTCTACTATACAAGAATACCACAAGTCCATCTGAATACAGTCTATGTAATTACAGCTTCTCTTCTTTATATTCAGCTTAAGTCAAAAGACATTGCCGCAAAGCTATGTTGATTCTATATATAGTATACTTCAACTATATAATCCTACAATATGTAATTTCCAATTACAATAAGGGACAAGATTATTTACCTCGATAAGCCCAAAATTATCCGAGATAAAAGTCGATCTGAGCAAGGTTTAGCTCGACTCATGTGCTCCAATCCGCTCCAAACAACCCTAGAAGTTCTAACCAACTTACTTAAATACTTCAACCAACTACGAAGATTTCCTTAGGGTTTCGGTTTGAGACTAAAAGGACAAAAGGTAGTATTTAGGACTCTACGTATAGAGGTAACTTTGGAATACAACAAGGTAAAGGCTAAGGTATTTTGGGCATTATAACAATACTTGGAGAAGTATTTCAATACCACGAGGAGGGTATATTATACGAAACAACTAGGCTAGTGGGGTACCTCGCCAACACTACAAGGGATGGGAAGCTCTAGGCCACAAGGCCACAAAGGGGAGGAAGGCTTAGGGCGAGAACAACTCAAGAGGAGGGAGAGGGACTCAAGACTTGGAAGATTTTGGATGATGAAGTCTTCAAGCTTAGGTATTTATAGGAAAACCAAAGCCAACCAACGATGGCCAAGATCAAGCCATGTGCAAGGCAAGTGTAAGGCCTTGATCAAGCCAAGTGCACCCTATCCCTAGTCCACCAAACATGCCACAAAAAAAGCCACCAAACAACCCACAAAACAAGGCAAAAACAAGGACCCAATTGCCCCCAAACCGGTTACCAAACCGCCATCCACATCGCTTCACTCGAGGTGACAAGTGTCACCTCTCGTTGCCCAAAAATGTTCCGCTCGGAAAAATCCGCAAAAATACAAAACGACATAGCCGAATTTTCCTTCGAAGTTCTCAGAAACGTTTCGAAAAACGATTCTATACGGGGGTTGTGCACAAAATTTCGAAACTAGCCAAACTTTAAGTCTCAAATTTTCGTACGTACGTCTCCACGTACATACTCTGGAAATACGGGGTATAACAACAACCCACAGTTAACCAAAGGGGATTACACGCCTACTTGACGTGTAAAATTCTGCCCCACAATCACATAAAAACAGTCCACAAAATGACACAACAACGTCTAACAATTTTTGGGCAGTTTTCGGCCAACAACAACTTCAATAATCCAAAGCCCTTTTTCATAATTCTTTATAATCCAATTCACATTTAAACACTTATATATACTCCATATTACATATCAACAACAATATTACTTCATTTTAACATGCGACAAGTGTAAATAACAACAACAATAACCAACGAATCCAATGTC
The DNA here is from genome assembly GCA_029844215.1 of Przewalskia tangutica. Lineage (NCBI taxonomy): Eukaryota > Viridiplantae > Streptophyta > Magnoliopsida > Solanales > Solanaceae > Przewalskia > Przewalskia tangutica. The sequence goes on from CM056721.1 coordinate 110,530,446, forward strand.
GCACAAAATGCCACTCTCGACCAAGACACCCTAAAATGGTCCAAACACTTTTTATTCTTCATTATTTTTAGCACAATCTCATATATACATTATAACAACATGTTATATCCAATTCTTCAAGAGAATGAAGAAGTTTACCTTTCATTTTAGCCCAAGAACTTCCCAAACAGTCTGCAAGGTTTTGGTCCGCAATTTCGCTTTCTTCCACTTCTTCAAGTTCCAATCATACACAAGAATCCACCACAAGCTTATAACCAACTTCACTTCACGTTTCACTTCTAAAAAGTAGACGAAAAAGCCTAGGGTTTCACCCAATCTTTCGGCCAACACACAAAATTGGAGGATCTTGGAGAGTTAACTTGTCTTAGAACTTGATTAGGGCTCTTAATCTTGAAAAATAATCAACAATTGTTCTTGGAAAATCCTTGGAGAATTTCGAGATTCAAGCTAAGGAGAAGAGAGAGATGAGAGCTCATTTGTCAAAGTGTAGAATGATCCAAGTCTTGCAAGACTTGGATATGTATAGTCAAGTGGAGTGGGACCCATTTTCCACTTGTCCCCAAGTCTCAAAATATCTAAATGAGTAGTCATCCTTGCAAGACAAGTGGAGGGGTGACACGTGTCACCCTCCTATTGCTCCAAAATATTATAATTTCCGAACCCCTCCCTCCCTCCCCCCCCCCCAAAATTGTGAAATTTTCGGCGGACCCCATATTATCAATTCCAATTATCCAATACTAATCCCACAAATCCAATTAGAAGTATTAAACTCCAAGTTAATAATTTTTCGTTGTCACATTTTTTCGAAATTTTCCTTAAGAAAATGTAATAATTCTTTCCTTCCAAAATTCAAATCTTAAATCCTTACTCACGTTCTCAATTAGTAGCTCTGGTATTACGGGGTATAACATCCTTCCCCCCTTAGAAACATTCGTTCTCGAATATTCATCTAAGGTCTCAAGCTATACAACTTTCGGCATAGTCTCTTTTAACTATACCTACACACCTATACTCGTTAGTGTCAACACCGCTGGCCCCGTGTCAAGACCGCAGCTTGAATTCCCGCAACTCTTCGAAGTTTCAAAGACCGCGATCCTGTTATTTGGCACCGCGGTGCTGTTCCTGAATTTCACAACACACATTTTTCCACTTAATCTCTTCTTTTTCTACAAGTTTCAACAATACCCCGCAAACCCAAAGAGGCCTCATATGGCCACCATATAACACATAATCTCATTCTACTTCGGATAGTCCTTAGCACATTGTACTTCCTTTGTAATCAAAGTCACATCCTTAAGGTCCTATTACAGTCCCTTAACGCTGTAATGTCTTGTTCAATACATTTTCTCATTAGTGTTGTAACTAGCAAGATCATTTCGACTCCAACGTTTACTAAAAGCTCTTACCAACATCTCCCGTAAGACTTGGTAAAGACTTAGGAATAATTTAGACATATCTTTAGCATAGAATCAATAACAAGAATACTCCTTAACTTCTAAGAGTAGAATAACCTTTGAAACAATACCACAGTTATGGTTCACACGAAGAACATGCCAAAAGATAGAAGGGGGAGGTTCACATACCTCATTGACGACTAATCAACACGCCAAGTAGAATACGCCCCGAATAGGTACTTCAACCTTATCGGCTATTCCACACGCCAAGTAGAATATTCCACAAATAGTACTTCAACCTATAACAACAGTAATACTTCTATCAACTTCATACACACTAGTATAAGACTTATACCAAGTAATGATCCTCTTATTCTACGGAAATTTGGGCAGTACTTCCCCCGTTTATACGTACTTTTCCACATTTTCCAAGACCCAAATTCAACAACAATCGAGCCACACTTAAGGACACAACCCACAATTAACCAAAGGGGATTACATGCCTACTTGACGTGTAAAATTCTGCCCCACAATCACATAAAAACAGTCCACAAAATGACACAACAACGTCTAACAGTTTTTGGGCAGTATTCGGCCAACAACAACTTCAACAATCCAAAGCACTTTTCCATAATTCCTTATAATCCAATTCACATTTCAACACTTATATATACTCCGTATTACATATAAACAACAATATTACTTCATTTTAACATGCGACAAGTGTAAATAACAACAACAATAACCAACGAATCCAATGTCGCACAAAATGCCACTCTCGGCCAAGACACCCTAAAATGGTCCAAACATTTTTTATTCTTCATTCGTTTTAGCACAAGCTCATCTATACATTATAACAACATGTTATATCCAATTTCTTCAAGAGAAAGAAGAATTTTACTGTTACACCCCGTAAATTCAAGGAGTAAGATAAGACCATACCAAGGAATATAAGAGTTGAAGTTGATAGATAAGTTGACAAACATGTGTTGGACGGATTTTGAGGTTACCTTGGAGTGTTATACCCCAGTTGTTAAGAGTTTCGAGGTGTTTAAAAGCCTAGTGTGTAGTTCGTTAAATCTAGATCCCAACGCAACAAACCGTTCGTCGATTGGACATCGGAGTCAAAAGTTATGGAAGTTTCAAGTTTGGCGCGATGCAGCAGCGGCGGTTCAGGTACAGGCGCTGACGAATGGCCGCGCGCGGTTGTTCTCGGGGTCGCAGGTTGCAGCGCCGCGCCGAATGCAGGGCCGCGCCGGCACGCGGAAGATTTATTTTTGGAAGTGGCCGCGCGCCGAGGCGGATTTTCAGTAGCATGACGAAAAACAGGGGTATTTCGTTTATAACCTATGGGAGGGTGACAAGTGTCCTCCCATCCTTTTTATCGCAGTGGTCCTATTTTAGGCCAAGTCTTGGAAGACTTAGCCATTCCATTTCATTTCATTTCAAAACCTCCTAAGAAAAACCCTCTCCCTTCTCTCTAGTTTTGGAAGGAAACCTAGCTTTAGAGGAGATTGTTGAGCGGCAAGAAGAAAAAGTGTGGGTAAACTTGTGGGTAACGCTGTGGGCGATTTTTGACGGAAGAGGTGGAAGAAAAAGGGGCTTTTGTGTGCTATTCCTTAAGGTAAAAGTTTCCCTTTCTTGGTTATGAGCCTAAGGTCGCTTTTATTTTAGTAGTATAGATGTGAGCTGAGTTGTTTTATTTTAGTAGTTTAGAGTTGAGCATAAGGCTGTTATATTGTAGTAGTATAGAGTTGAGCCTGAGGCTGTTTTATATTGTATAGATTTGGATCTTGTTGTCTTGTTAAAAACTGAAATGGGCATGTTAGCCTTAAGATTGTAACTTCAATTGGTTTTCTAATTGGGACGTCGCATGTTGTAAAGGGTGATTGTAATTGTTAAAGATGTCTAGGGCTAGATATCATGTTAGGCCTAAGAACTTGGATTGGAAAGAATTGAAATGGATTAAGAATTGGTTTATGGTTGGCCAAGTATGGCATGGAAAGTATTGGGTTATTTTGTATTATTGTGGGGCGTTTGTTATTGAATTCGACCTTGAAAGAGGTGGCAAGTTAGTAGAAACAAAGGAAGTGCCGTCCAAATTGTCGTAGGATTTGGGGACTTTGCACTTAGTTTATTCTACGTTCGAAGCTAGAGATTGATAGACGCTTACACTTTTTATAGATTGAAGTACTACGTGTAGCATATTCCTCTTAAGGGAGATAGTACTGTGGAGCATTTTGCTTATTGTCGACAGTCGTCGCGAGGTATGTGATTCTTCCTATCCTCTTCAGCATGACTATTTGTGAAATATATAGTGTGGTAGACGCACGTGTGTTAAAGGAATTTGATTTCCCTTTTGTGTCTTGACTTGATATGAAGTGTTAAGGGCTTCATTGTGTGGAAATAGTAGTAAAGTCTTATCCGTTAGTAACGGGTACTCGGTGGTTAAAGAATGAGCCCTATTGGTCTCATAAATGTTCATAGTGGTAATTGGGTGGTTTAAAACATAAAGTGTTATAACGGCTTTATGGGAAGTTTGTTATAACCACTTTATGTAGCTAAAAGAATGGTTTGTTGATTTCAAAAGATAAGAGACGTGACTTGTAATTGACCTAAATGGTGTTGAAAAGTATAAAAACCTAATTCGTGAGAAATGAATACTTGGTTTTTAAAAGAATAACGTTACAATTTCGGAAATGGGAATAAGGGTCGAACAAGCCAACGCAGTCGATAAAGGAAAGAAGTAATGACAATTAATCATATTAAAACCAAGAGAAACCTCCATCCGCATAAGCTAAGATAAGACAAAATGACATTACATTTCCTAGATCATGGTCATTTAATGAGAATTATTGAAATCAAGTTTTGATCTTCTTAAAAATTCCAAAGTAAGGAATTCGATTTTCTAAAGGAAAAGAGACTTAAGAATTTGAAGTATTTTGGTTTAAAAGAAAGGCATGATTTTGTCTTGACTTGTTTTATTAATCATAAAGTGTTGTAATAGCTTTATGGGAAGTTAGTTACAACGACTTTATGGAAAATAAAGAAATGGTTTCATTATTAGATTTAAAATGGTAACTTGATTTTGGAAAAAGGGAAATAACTCGTTTTCAAATATTGAACTCCTTGTGATGGAAAAACATAAGTGACTTGTTATAAAGGGTAGGAGTACCTTGATCCTAAAGGGGTTAAGTACTTGGGTTTTAATGGTATACTTGACATTGTGGTAGCCTTTGTTGTGCAAGTTGTTTGGTCACATACCGAGTCCTCGGCCGAGGCCATTATCCGTTGATTGATGGACACGCCGACACGTTGGGTAGCCCACGCATGCTTCCATCAGATCGATCCTCTCGACACGCCGACACGTTGGGTAGCCCACGTATGCTTCCATTGTGAGTGTTATCCGGTTAGTTGTTTGGACATACCGACACGTTGGGTAGCCCGGCGGTACGCTTCACTGAGTATCATCTTGTTATTTCCTTTGGGCATACCGACACGTTGGATGGTCCACGTATGGGCCCATTAGGACAGTTCGGGGCCATGCTTATACCGAGGTGAGACGCCGGCACGCGCCATTGTGCGGGTTAAATTCTCGGGTTGTATTTGAGTGATGATTTCACGCACGAGTCCCCGACTTGACATGATCGCTTATATGTTGTGCATCGTAGTTTGGTTATCATACATGTCTCCCGCTTTATATAGACTATTATGATTTCATTTACTGATTTTACGCTTTCACATACTTGGTACTGTTATCGACCTCTTCTGGCCGCGTTCATGCCGCAGTTGAGGTACATAGCTTGGTCGATCCACTCTCTTAGGATCGCTGTTCGGTGCTCGAAAGCTCCATATCTCCTAAGCTTATCCCGTGGTACGCCTCAAGTAGTAGGCTTTGTATATTGGGGCATGGCGGGCCCGTCCCGTCATTATGGTTTCAAAATTCTTAGAGGTGCAGAGTAATCGCGAGTGTGCTCAGGCGGATGAATCGGGTCAAGTTTTAATTTATGTACAAAAAGGTAACCATTGGGTTAGCCTGCTTTCTATGTTTAAGTTTTTATTTCCGCTGGTTTTCTCTGATGTTGTATCACTAGGGTGCCCGGGGTAAGGCGCCAGTCACGGGCCCGGGTTCGGGTCGTGACATTTACCTTTCATTTTAGCCCAAGAATGTACCAAACATTCCGCAAGGTTTTGGTCCACAATTTTCGTTTCTCTCCACTTCTTCAAGTTCCAATCACACACAAGCATCCACCACAAGCTTATAACCAACTTCACTTCATGTTTCACTTCCAAAAAGTAGACGAACAAGCCTAGGGTTTCACCCAATCTTTCGGCCAATACACAAAATTGGAGGATCTTGGAGAGTTAACTTGTCTTAGAACTTGATTAGGGCTCTTAATCTTGAAAAATAATCAACACTTGTTCTTGGAAAATCCTTGGAGAATTTCGAGATTCAAGCTAAGGAGAAGAGAGATGTTACACCCCGAAATTCTAGGACATGTATATAAGAACGTAGTAAGAAAACAGGACTTTAAGATTTGAGACTTGTAGAATTTATCAGAATTATGGAAATGTCGGAAAACGAAATATTATAACGAATGGGGGGCGACACGTGTCACCCCCACATGGGCTTGATCGATTTTTGGACCAAGGTTGAGTGGTCAAGTGACCAAGGTTGAGTGGTCAAGTGACCAAGGTTAAGTGGTCAAGTGACCAAGGTTAGTAGTCAAGTGGATGATCAAGCTTGAGAAAATTGACCAAGTCAACTAGTCAAGTTGACACAAGATATTTAATCTTCTTCATCCAAACCCCACAAGTGTTTTAATCTTGACCCTACATTTAATTATATATACACACTAGTAGCAAGACAAGCTCTCCACACTTAGAAAAATTTCACACTTGTTCTTGCACATTGAGGAGCTCTCGGCATTGAGCCCTTGTCCACACAAAAAAAAATTGTTTGTTGTTCATAATTCACCATACTTTAACCCAAGGTTCCTGGGGGTATTATAAGGATATCTCAATACAAAGATCCCGGAAAAGCTACGTTTTTACATGAGTCGCAAGATGGAAACCTAAGTTGTTTTCATAAGTTTTGATTGGAAATTGAAGGGAAGTTGTATGTGACCTTCTAAGGGCTTCAAATAGCGGATTGGAGCGTGAAGGAAAGGAGCTAAGTTGCTAAGGAGCGACTTTGAATCTTGGAGTTATTTTTGGGCTTATCAAGGTAACAATCTTGTCGTCTTAGTGATTAAAGATTACATGTTGTTGTAGTTATGGAGATAAGCAAGCATGAGATATATATTATGAAGATTGATAAGTGTTATGGATATTGGAACCACTAATCCGAAACTAACATGTTTAGCCCTTGAGATTGAAATTCAATTTGGTTATTAGTTTAGTCGTCGCATGTTATATAAAGAAGGAATTGTAGTTGTTAAAGTTGTTTACGACAATATAACATGTTAGACTTAACAACTTGGATTGAAAAAGAATTGGAAAAGACTTTACATTGTGGTGCATGTTAGCCGAGAATGGCATTGACTATACTTGGTATTAATTATGGGGAAGAGTTTTACACGTCATGTAAGGCGTGTAATCCCCTTTGATTGGTTGATGTGTTGAGCCTTAAATGTGGCATATTGATTATTGATTCCGGGCCTTGGAAAAAGATGGAAAAATACATAAAAACAAAGGAAGTGTTGCCCAATTTTCCGTAGAACAAGAGACCTTATACTTAGTATCATTCTACGTTAGAAACTAGAAGTTGATAGTCGTGTTGTGGTCATTATAGGTTGATAATTCTACGTGCGGCGTATTCGACTTAGCGTGTGGATTAAGCCGAAAAGGTATGTGAACCATCTCCTCTTCTTCTAGCATGATTCCTTATTGTAAAGTAAGTAAATCCTACTCCTTCAATGATCTATCCCGTGATTGTACTTGGATTGCCTAATACAGAAGTTGTTCTATATACTTCCTTGATTGTACTTTGGAGGTTTAAATTAGAAGTTGTTATAATCTATTCCCTTGATAAAATTTGGATTTTCAAAAGTGAAAGTTGTTTTACTTGAAGTACGTAGAGTCTTAAAAAGGAAGTGGTTCCTAATCTCTTAGATAGTGTCTTAGTTCCAAAACCTAAAGGTTGTTATAATGGCTTTATGGGAAGTTAGTTATAACGGCTTTAGTGGAATCAAATGAGTGATTTACTTAATTGATTTAAAAGAGGAGAAATGACATGATTTAAAGAGAAGTAACTTGTTTTAAAGGTGTGAGTTACTTGGGATTTAAAAGTAGAAGCCACTTGATTTCAAAACCTTGAATTAAAGTTTTAAAAGTGTAGTTTGATTTGAAAAATGGAAGTGGCTTGATACTACGAGTGTTAGTGTATTAGGGGTCATAAATGAATTTGGCTTCATTATAGTACATAAAAGAAGTGACTAGAGTATAAAGAGTGTAAGCCACTTAATTTGAAGAATATGTAACTTGATGTTGCAAGGCTAGGGCCTTGGGATTTTCTGAAAAAGGTAAAGAACGTGCGGCGGACGTACGTAGTACTTTGGCTTGCTTAAATGAGAATTATTGTATTTGTGCCTTGATAGTACTTTGGCTTGCTTAAATGAGAATTATTCTATTTGTGCCTTGATAGTACTTTGGTTTTCTTAAATAAGAATTATTCTATTTGTGCCTTGATAGTACTTTGACTTGCTTAAATGAGAATTATTCTATTTGTGCCTTGATAGTACTTTGGCTTGCTTAAATGAGAATTATTCTATTTGTGCCTTGATAGTACTTTGGCTTGCTTAAATGAGAATTATTCTATTTGTGCTTTGATAGTATTTTGGCTTGCTTAAATGAGAATTACTCTTAGTTTGTTAAAAAGGAAGGCATGGTAATTGTCTTGGTTTGTGTAAAAAGGAAAGGCATGGTATTGTCTTGGTTTGTGTAAAAAGAAAAGGCATGGTATTGTCTTGGTTTGTGTAAAAAGGAAAGGCGTGGTATTGTCTTGATTTGTGTAAAAAGGAAAGGCATGGTATTGTCTTGGTTTGCTAAAATGATGGTTTATTCATTTTATAAATAAGGGTCAAAGATGGTTTGCTCATATAGACATTCGTGCAAGTGTCGTATTTCCACATCTCCGCGTCCCTCAATAAAGGGTCGGCAACATGGTTCAAGAGATATCATGGAGTAGCTCCCATGGTGTGAGTGGTACACACTCACGGCGGGTCGGATAGACTCGGGCGGGTTAAATTCCCGGGATATAATCCATGGATTAGCTATCCGTGATGCGAGTATCGTGTACCGATGACTCATTGCGGGTCCACATGACCTATGCAGGTGAAATAGTCCCTTGCGAGTGAAATAGTCCTATGATAGGTTGCATAATAATTCAGATGGTGGATGACCCTTACACTGGCACGGTCTTCATGTTTTGAAACGGTAGTGATTTCATTAATGAAAGGGTGCAGTGTGTTCATGACTTAAAGTGGAACAGTTAATCTCATTGTTAAAAACATAACTTAAAAGGTAAAAATGATTGCATTACTCTCATGTTTGCAATGTTCAGTGTGCTGTTGTTTTGAGTTATCATACTTGCTTCATGTTATATGTGGACTGTGTGATCTCCTTTACAGTACTTATTGTTTCATATACTTGGTACATTCTTCGTACTGACCCCCTTTCTCCTGGGGGCTACGTTCATGCCGCAGGTTTAGGTACACAGTTCGGTGATCTGCAAGTGTGGGACCCTTGCTCAAAGTTTTGGATAGCTCCATTTGTTCGAGAGCTTATCATTTTTTGTATAGATCCTTCAATACAGTCTTTTGTACAGTTATGGGGACGACGGGGCCTTGTCCCGTCATAGTTCAGTAAAACTCTTAGAGATATGTATTCATATGTGGGATTAGACTCGTGTATAGTGTAGTGCTTTTTGATTATATATATATATATAGCAGTCTTGTCGGCTTTGCCTTTGCATGTTCGTTGGTTTTAAAAAAAAAACGAGGTGTTATTTAGTTCTGCGGTTTACTTGTGTCATTTAGGTAGAAGGGTGCCCAAGTATGGCACCAGTCATGGGCCCGGGGTTCGGGGCGTGACAAGAGAGATGAGAGCTCATTTGTCAAAGTGTAGAATGATCCAAGTCTTGCAAGACTTGGATATATAGCCAAGTGGAGTGGGACCCATTGTCCACTTGTCCCAAGTCTCAAAATATCTAAATGTGTAGTCATCCTTGCAAGACAAGTGGAGGGGTGACACGTGTCACCCTCCTATTGGTCCAAAATATTATAATTTTTTGAAACCCCCCCCCCCCCAAAATTGTGAAATTTTCGGCGGACCCCATATTATCAATTCCAATTCTTCGTAATCCAATTCTAATCTCACAAATCCAATTATAAGTATTAAATTCCAAGTTAATAATTTTTCGTCGTCACATTTTTCCGAAATTTTCCTTACGAAAATGTAATAATTCTTTCCTTCTAAAATTCAAATCTTAAATCCTTACTCACGTTCTCAATTAGTAGCCCTGGTATTACGGGGTGTAACAAGTCACCTCTATATTATCTTCCCCTTCGTGTACTTGGGAGCACATGTCTTGTTCATAACTTAGCCTTTAGGAGAGCTAAATTAACCCCTCGTGCTCTTAAATGTATTTTCCTTGGTTATTCATAGGTATCGCTACTACTCACGTAATCTTTGTCGGTACTTTATGTCTGTCGATGTTATATTTTCTGAGTCTCGACCTTTCCATTTTTTTTTATCGTTTTGATATCTCTAAGGTCTTACCTATACCGACTTTTGAGGAACATTTCACATCTCTCGCCACAGGAAGAACAAGAAGCAAATGACCACTTAGGAGAAGAAAGAGTATAACAGAGAAGCACAAGAGAAAATTCCAGAAGGTCGTTAAAATTCCAACAGAGGCAAAACAATTAGGTAATTTCTTTCCATATATCTAAGCTTTGTTGGGCAGAATTACCATATACTTGTGCTGGTCGAAGGAAAAAAATACCCGTGAAATTAGTCAAGGTACACACAAGTTGACCAGGTACTAAAAGGTGAGAACATCATTTGGGTTGGAATCTAACTGAGAGATCCCCTAGAGCTCAAAACTTGTTGAAGAAACAATAAGATCTTTCTTTTGTCCGTTTTAGGCAATCGGAAAATAAAAGAAATGGTTAAAATATATTCAAGATATTTACGAATTTACTAAAGTTCTGTCTCAGTTCATCCTATTTCATCAGATCCCAGATCGCACAAAGAAGCAAAAAAGGAAAAATGGAACATCTTTTACAAGTAAACAATTAAATTTTAAAATTCCCCCTTTACCCTTAATGAAATAATTTATAGCCACACAAATATCTAAGGTTTGTTTTAGACCACAAAATTCAAAAGTCTTCCTTTCTTAAAGTTTGTTCCAAGTCAAACGGTATCACATAAATTGGGACGAGGGAGAAAGAAAGAAGCAAATTAAGAAAAGCAAAGAACAGCAGAAGAAGAGTTTGAAATTGAAGAGGAAGAGAAAGATGATGAAGAAAGACTGTAATACCCAGATAACAAAAAGCCATGTTCTACGTTTTTCCCCTATACTTGTTTTTATTTTTTCATAGGTAGGTAAGCTTTATTGATAGGACGTTAGCACTAAGAAAGTGCAAGCTTTAATTATCACCCACGCAAAGCAAAGACCGTCTGTTTCGCATCACTTCCTCGCTTTAAGCGACGAAATCATCACTTAACTTTATTTCCCTCCCCTACTTTCTGACCAAGCTGTAAACATAATACCAGTTGAATGCATTGCAATTTCCTCACCTATCCAGGTCAGGTATTAAGCCTGGAAATAACTAATAAGGAACCGAAGTTAATACATAGAGGAAAAGGAAGATTGTACCAGTACGTGCTTAGAAATTAGAACCTTCAGTCAACTTTTTAACTCCCCTAGTACAAGCAACTTTGAGGGGTGCACACCCTTGATACAAACACAAAATTACCAATATCGTTCAGGAAAAAAGTTACTGACAAGGCACCTGTAATCCTGACGCATATGAATCTAATAGACTGCGAAGAATTTCAATAAACTGGCAGTGCATGTCATCCCCAAATCTGTTAGCATACCTCTGACCTGAAAATTCAAAACAAAGCCATTATTCACTGCTTCCACTACATTGAAAGCACTCCATAGCAGCAAGTCCTGAAACAATCTGCTAAAAATAAACACAGCAGACCAATGAAAATAGAAATATGAACTAGAAAAGAACTGAACAAGTGTACTTGTCAGGAAACAAATAGAATTGACCAAAGTTAAGAAAGGATCATGTGTCTCTTGATCTTACAATATGTTGATGAGGGTGTCTGATCTTTCAATATGATGGTTTTTTGACACGTCTTGCTGGATTTAAAGTTTAATTCTGCGGGGTAAAACTATCATATGAATCAAACTCATAGAACCTAGTGGGATACCCAAAAAGTAATGGCAGGAAATGAAGCCAGCATAAGAAACAAGCGCGATAAAGAACATTATAAACAAACAGAAGGAACGGAGAGACTACCCACCAGCTATCCTAAACTACAGAAAAGAAGAGGTTAAGAATACGAGGGGCAAAGAAAGAAGGTACACTTCAGAAAACCAACAACCATGATAAATTGATCAAGCAATCAACTTTTGGGGTTGACTATATGAGTCCTTTATATCTATTACGCATTATTTAGTTTTTTCCCTATACCAGATATATTTTTTTAAGAAAGAAGGGTTGTTCCATATACCACACTTATCTCTGCACACATAAGTAGTTTAATTGCAACAAGTTAGTATTGCATGATGAATCATTTGCTTCCATTACATTGCTACTCCTACAAATTGATGCATCAATACGTCTATATAGAGCATGGATAAACCATTTCAAGTGACCTTCTCTTGATTTATCCTCAATCTGTGCTACTTTCGCACTTAGTCGAATTTGATCATTCTTAATCTTGCCAAATCTTGTACAACAAACCTATTCTAACATCCACATTTCCACAATATCCATCTTAGAGACGTGTTGAGCCCCTTCTCTTCTATATAACATCGCTAGTCACAGAATCATTTCACAGAATTTGCATTCACCTTTATTAAGTATCTTTTAATAAGTTAACACACTTGTAGCACTCTTAGTCAGTCATTTTATTCTTATATAATATGTTACATCTTCATCTATCATGTTATTTTTTCTCACACACTCTTTTTTCCTACACAACTACCATTTTTTTCTCGAATGTGCATTTATTGGACTAAGATAAGCTTAAACAATGGACAGTGAGAATTCATAACGCGAACCCCGGCTTACTTGGGATTGAGAGGCAGTCAATATTGTTGTACCAGAACAAACTTGCACACCTCGTCTAATTCGCGGAGTATCTACTACTTATCGTAAAACCCTTATGAATCATTTGGATGCAAATAAAAGTTTCTTTAGAAAAGTCACTCCCCCAATTCCTTTTTACTTGTCTAATATCCAAAAAAAAAAAATCCTGTTACTTGTCTGCTTTATTAATTGATCTTTTTCAATATTATTCATATCATTAAGCAACTATTTCCCAAACTTATTGGAGTAATAGTAGTCAAATTTAGATTTTTAAGGCATCGTAGTTGCAATAGACAACTATAACAACCCATTTTCCAAGCTTACACAGAAATACTATGCAGTAGTACTTGAGCACTATGTAAATTACTTCTACTTTGGATATTTGTTTTATGAATCAGTACTACTTGTTGGGTCCTGGTGTTATACTATGGATTAAATAAAATCAAATAAAGAAAGAAATCAAACGTATGCGAAACAAATGTCAATGTCACCAAATGTCATTCGACATAAGTAATGACATTTGGATAAAACAGAAAATCTTTGAAAGAGTTAAAGTGCAGCGGAAATAGATAAAGAACACAGGTTTAATTTTCATAGGTTATATATTAATATAACCCATGATGGTCAATGACCAAAGATATTGTATATATATATATATATACAATTGATTATATTCCTTCTATTACAAGATGATACAAAAAAAAAAAAAAAAAAAAAAAAGGTTAAGTCGCAGATGACTTATGCCTGAAAAATCTATCTAAATAGAAGTGATCAACACCTCATTACAATTGATTCAATACCTCATTACAATTGATTCAATGAAAGAACAAATCTAGAATCTAAGGAGCAATTATAATGCCGGAGTCGTCACAAATACAGGCAACACATCGATCCAGTCTACTTGATTGATATTTGTGGAGATCTCTCTATATCGTTTTCACTCTGAAATTCTGGATATTAAATCCTTGAAGTGACCTCTCTATTTATAGTAGAGAGTTCCCTTGAAAGACTCTTCAACAGGTCGTGGAAGTTGAGCTAAAACAGGACACGTGAGGCCATAGCTTGGGGCACGAAAATCTCAACTACTTGGACTTTTTCTTCCCACGTCTTGCTCCTTAAGTTAAGCTACCTCTTGGACTTGGTCTTCCTCGTTTGCAATCTGCTTCAAAGACTCCTTGCCAAGTCAATTGTCAAGTGATAAAAAGGTCACACATTCCTGAAATTTGTCCGTGAAGATAGACAAAACAGTTACCAGAATGTCGTTCCGAATGTCAAGACATTTGGTCCAACATTTTCTGATTTTAACTTAGCTCTGAAAATGTTATGTTAGGAAAAATGTTGTGACAAAAAACCTAACATTATCAGTACTTGTATTACCCTTTTCTTCTAAAAACTATTTTAACTTTCAAAATTTTTATCCCGTATAGGCAAGTATTTCTGTGAGTAATTTTTTAAGAAATGGGCAGAGAGATGAAAGATATTGACATTTAAAGATTCAACAAAAGTTGAAGTTGAAAACTAAGTTAACAAAGTTGAAGATTAAAGGAATATTTAAGTTGAAGATTCAAAAAAGAAGAATTAAAAACCCAATAGAATTAGTTTAAGATGAACATTCAAAGATAAAAGTCCTAAGAATTATGACTTGAATGTTGGGAATTACAGGTTTGATTTGAACAAGTTTCATGGTAGGAGAAGAAACATTTGAGAACGAAGAATTACAAAAATCAAATAGGAAAATATTAGTGTAATAAATAAAGTAACAAGAGAGAAAACTGAGAAGCAAAGAGGAAAATAAAGAGTACTTTCTTTCAATACTTTGGTGTGTCTGAAAAGGGAGACAAAGGTTTCTATTTATAGAAAACCTTGCCACCCCTCCAACCAAAACAAATAGTTAGTTTGTACTATTGTATTGACATGACATTTAACTCGTTATGACATCCATGGGCAATTTGCTTTAGCAGCTTGCTTTACAACGCTCTCCTTTGTATGTCTATTAATAGATTATGTGTCTCGTTAAGATATACTAGAATATATAGAATTCTAATAAAAGAATACGAGTACACATATCTTGTAATATATAATTTCTAGCCGCCTCATTAAAAACCTTATCAAGGATAACCCAATGGGACAAAACCTTGATTAAGGGAAAAAGAGTACAACGTGAATTACTCCCCCGATGAAAACTTCACTTAATGTCTCGGAGATGACGCATCCCAATCTTGTATATCATCTTCACAAATATTGAGGTTGGTGATTCCTTAGTAAACAAATCTGCTAAATTGACACATGAACGAACTTGTTGAACATCTATTTCGCCTTTCTTTTGAAGATCATGAGTAAAAAATAATTTTGGTGAAATGTGTTTGATCCGTCTCCTTTAATGTATCCTCATCTTAGTTGAGCTATGCATACAACATTGACTTCAAACAATGTTGTTAGGATATTCCTTTCCAAAGGAAGATCACATTTTTCCTGGATATGTTGAGTTATTGATCACAACCAAGCGCATTCTTGACTCACTTCATGAATGGCTATTATCTCTGCATGATTTGAAGAAGTAGCAACCATAGTTTGTTTGGTTGAACAACATGATATAGTTTACCTCCACATGTAAATAAATAACATGTCTAAGAATGACTTTTATGTGGATCAAACAAATATCTTGCATATGCATAACCAATCAGTTATGCGTCTGACTCATTTGAATAAAATAGTCTCATATCAAAGATCCCTCGGGGGTATCTGAATATATGTTTAATACCATTCCAATGTGAAGTTGTAGGGGAAGAACTAAATCTTACTAATAAGCTTACAGAGAAAGATATATCCGGTCGAGAATTACTAGCAAGATACATTAATGCCCCAATTGCACTAATATGTGGTATTCCAGCACCAACAGGTTCATCATTTTCAGAAGGTCGAAATAGATCTTTATTAATATCAAGTGATCTCACAACCATCATGGTACTCAATGGATGTGCTTTATCTATGTAAAATATCTTTAAAATATTTTCAGTATATGCTAATTGATGGACAAATATTCCATTTGTAAATGCTCAATTTGTAGACCAAGACAAAATTTTGTCTTTCCAAGATATTTCATTTCAAATTCCTTTTTCAAACATTCTACCGCTTTTCGAAGCTCTCCAGGCGTTTCAATGATATTCAAGTCAACATATACAACTATTATGACAAATTCATATACAGACCTTTTCATTAAGACACAAGGACAAATTGGGCCATTTTTGTATTCTTCTTCCGGTAGGTATTCGCTTAGGCGATTATACCACATGTGTCCTGATTGTTTTAATCTGTATAAAGATTTTAGAAGCATTATTGAACAAGTTTCTCGGAAATTTTTATATGCTTCAGGCATTTTGAATACTTCATGAATTTTCATAAGAATGTCACTGTCCAATGAGCCATATAAATAGGCAGTGACAACATCCATCAAATGCATATCAAGTGAAAACATCCATCAAATGCATATCAAGTTTTTCATGAACTACCAGATTTATAAGGTACCTAAAGGTGATTGCATCTACTACATGAGAATATGTCTCCATATAATCAATATCAGGTCAATGCGAAAATCCTTATGCCACAAGTCGTGCTTTACATCTTACGACTTAATTTTTCTCATTTCTTTTCTCAAAAAAAACCATTTGTACTCCACTTGCTTTACACCTTCAGGTGT
The DNA here is from genome assembly GCA_029844215.1 of Przewalskia tangutica. Lineage (NCBI taxonomy): Eukaryota > Viridiplantae > Streptophyta > Magnoliopsida > Solanales > Solanaceae > Przewalskia > Przewalskia tangutica. The sequence goes on from CM056721.1 coordinate 110,546,873, forward strand.
TTGGCTTATAGGTCCGAAAACTTCGCATTTTTCAAGAGAAGCTAATTCAATTTGAATCGCATCTTTCCATTTTGGCTAATCATTTTCCTGTCTACATTCTTCGACGGATTTTGATTCAAGATCCACATTTTGTTGCATTGTTTCATCAACATTATAGGAAAAAACATAGTCTACAATTATATCATTTCGATTCCATATTTTTCCAGAGGAGACGTAACTTAAAGAGATCTCTTCATTTTCATTATTTTCAGGTACCTGAACCTCTTCTAAGATGAGCAACCGCCTCTATATTATGATCATTTTGATTATTTGCACCTTTTCTTTTTTGAGGATTTTATCTTTGGAACCAATAGGCCTACCACGTTTCAAGCGTGGTTTAGACTCATTTGCATTAATTAATTGCCCTATCGTAACATCAACTCCAATTGGAGCATTAACAGTAGGAATATGAAATTGAGTAACTCTTGATAGGTTAGTGAATGCATCTAGCAGTTGATTTGCAATATTTTGCAAATAGATTATCTTTTGAACTTCAAGTTCACATTGATTTGTACGAGGATCAAAATGAGATAATGATAATGCTTTCCAATCTATCTCTCTTTTCATCTTCTTATTTTCTCCCCCTAATGCTGGTATATTGATTCATAAAAATATCAATCAGCAAATCTTGCCGTTAATAGATCTCCAGCCATAGGTTCCAAATATTTTATAATAGGAGATTCATACCCGGCATATATTCTCAACCTTCTTAGGGGATCCATCGTTGTGTGTTGTGTTGGAGCGATTAGAACTTAACACTCGGTTTGGATGGTTGTTACGTATTGTTTCATAATATCGTATTGTATTGTGTAAGGTTGTATTGTATCGTATTGTATTGTTCTAATGAATACAATGTTTGAATAGATTGTATCGTTTCTCGTCGTTACATAATGTCACACATCAATAATTTTGAAGGATAACCCTACATGAAAAGTAGGGTATGGGGTAGATCTACTATAAAAAGGCATAATAAATGCTAAAATAAGATTACTAGATAATAAATAGACAAAATGAGAAAAAAAAGGTAACGACCGGATAACACCAAATCGGTGTTACTTTTCTGTTACGACCCGACCCGACGGGCCGCGACTAAACGTCCTAATTGGACGTCATTACTGACTTGTCACTCTTAATCCATTTAATACCGAGATCTATAGAAATTTTGGCAGCACAACGCTGCTTTTACAACATCTCCCCAAAATGGGCGAGCCGAAATTCGCCAAATCAATAATGAACAACAAACAAAACAGGCTAGCCGACTAGGCTGCCACCAACCAATATTATATACACAAAAGAATAGTCAAAATAAGCAAGCCGACTAGGCTGCCACCAGATACCAACAGGAATAACCGGGAACGCCCCAACACAGAGTACAACAACATTACAACCCAAAACAAGGTACAAACGTCCAACCCACAATCGCTTCATGCACTTAAGAGTACGACATCGACATATGACGACGGGGCCCCGTCGTGCCCAAAATATGCATAAGTCTGAAAAATGAAGATCTGTACCAAAATAGCTGGCTCCGGAACAAAGGAGCTCTCCAATCTGCATGTAAGTCCTAAACCGAGGGTCACCTATTCAACAATCAACTCGCGGCATGAACGCAACCCCGAGGAAAGGAGGTCGATTTAAATAATGTATTGAGTATATAAAACATGAAATACTGAAAATGAAATCACAACTGTGTCAAGTAAAGATAGAGAGTCATCAAGCTTAACAACAATGAGAGTCATATCAGAAATCATGAATGCTTACTCATACCGTCATTATGTCTATGTCAGATATCAATCAGATAACATGTCTCGGCACTCTAGTGGACTCGATGGAAGTCTCAGTATACGCAAAGATATCATTTCTACTTCTACATGGAGGACTCGATAAAATCTGTATATATGTATATAACGTGTCTCACTTCTCTCTGAGGACTCGATGAATTCTCAGAAGTGCGCACGAACATGATCCGGCCCGGGACTCGGTGGAGTGAAACAATAATACTTAGCACGATTAGATATCAACAACCATATGCAATTAAAAATCATCTTTGACTCTCGATAATATCATCATAATAAACTCTTTTACTTAAAATCATAGACACTAATCAACAATTATCCTTTAAAACTGAACTTATAGAAATTATGTACGTCCGTCGTACTTTCATTAAAATCATGCCAAAAAAGAGGAAGGAAGAGTTTTACGAACCTCTTAGTCGCTCAACCAATGTAAAACTAGGACGCGTCTCGTCTAATATGTCAGCCTATAATAACAATGATACGATAATTAATTCTAGGACTTCTAACGTAAGTTATATTGAATATCGCCTTCCTATTTCTATAAAAAAATTGGGCAGCACTTCCCCTGTTTATGTGTGTATCCACAATTTATCAACAAGCCAACAACACCAATAACCAAACATCATTCCAAGATATAATCGAATTAATCTCAAATACTCCTTCCATAGTGTACATTCCTTCTCTTTTACACTTATACAATTCAACAACTTCAATAACCAAGGCGATTAAGTCCTATAGTTAGCATATAACACCTTTTCCATTTTAATTCTTTTAGGACATGTATTAGTGACTACTATAATGTGTATGTATATGCATAACTCATATTTCCGTCACCATAATTTCACCAAAACAGCCCCTTAAATTGCAATACAACATGTCCACTAATTTCCATACAAATTCGGCCAACAACATTACCAATTCCATATTTTCTTTCTTAACTTCTTATAATACAATTCACGTTCCAATAATTCTTTATGAACACTATGATCTAATTATCAAGATTTCTTCTTCAATTCCCACATGCAATTTGTGATAATGATAACAACACAATCATTGAACACAACAACTCCAAAATTGATAGAACTAGCTTCAAAATCGGCCCAACACATTTCAACAATCACATGCATGTTTTAATTCTATATTTCTTCTTAACACAAGTTCATTACTTCAACTACAACAATATGCAACTTCAATTATAGCATAGAAAGAACAATTTTCATACCTTAATTTAATCCCCAAAACAGTCCCGATTTTTAGCCACTGCTTTGTCAGCTGAACTTGTAACGTCCATAATTCTCTGCTCCGGTGTCCTATCGACGAGCGGTTTATTGCGTTGGAAACTACACTAGACGAAATTCATGTTAGGCTTTTAAAACACCCAAAAACTCTTGATATACTAGGAGATATACCCCTTCAAAGTGGACTAAAAATCTGCCAGCAACCAGCAATTTTCTGCCCATTTTCTTGCCCCTCTTCTTGCCCAATTGTTCATTTCTTCCACTCCAATTCACCATGCAATCATTCTATAATGTCAACCCATCATTTATACATGTTTTCCTTCCAAAAAAATCGTGTCCAAAACTTGATGAAACCCCCAGCCCTTTTTTCGGACAGTGGCACTGAAACCCCACTATTTGGGTGTTAGAATTTTGCCTAGGATTATTGATGAATTAATCTAGGAAGGGAGAGATGAAAACTTAATTTTTTTGGCTATGGATTTTTCAGGGTCTAGGCTGGTTTGAGGGGAGAGGGAGGAGAGAAATGAATTTTGATTTTACAAGTGTGGAAGATGAAGTATTTAGGGTAGTATTAGGATTTTCAGATTTTTCAATTATCCACTTTGGTCCCTCCACATATTACACTTTGATCCTCTAATTAATTACTTAACTAAATTAATCCCCCAAGTAGTAAATCTTAGTCTCACTTCTTTTAATCTTAATTCCCGGGAATTTCATAAGGCCTCGTATTCTTCATGTCATAATTCTTATAATATGATATTAATCCTTAATGGAAATATATAACTTATCATTTTAAATTCTCATTGACATGCTCGTAGCTTGTGTAAATATTCTTACATCCATTATCCGAATCTTAATCTTAATGACGTTCTTAATCGTCGTCCTAAACTTATAAGGTGTAACATTCTTCCCCCCTTAGAAACATTCGTCCTCGAATGTTCATAACAAGTCTTATGCTAGAAAATTTTCTGCAGAGTCTCCTTTATAACTATGTCAATCCATCCATATTCAGCAAACCAACAAATGTCTCACAGGTCCACAATATAACACACATACAATTCACCAATTCAAATTAGTTAAGTAAGGAACCAAATTACCTGTGAATATTCAATCAATCTTATGTAATACCTAAACAAAGTTAAAGAGTCTCCATGCAATACTATATTCCTCATCTTCAAACTTGCCACAATATTCTAGTGGTACTACATCAGACTTTGCTTCAATTTGTAATGGCATATAGTGTTCCACCATATCTCAGCATCGCACGCTTAACATGATGACACTTCATGTGTATACCTGCTGCATTGTTAAAATAGCTTCATATAGATTGACAACCTCCCTTGTAAGAAACAAGCGATCTATCATTTCTTAATGAAAAACATTACCTCAAAGAAAGATTCGATACTATATTAATTCCAATACTTTGCAACACTTCATCCACTGGAATTTTAAATTTCCATACCATCCATAGGAAGAAATATATCTTGAATGACACTCTTTTAACCCACACTTACCTATATACATCAGAAAGATAGGATCTTAATCTCAACAAATCTCATGCACTTGACACAGTAAATTTACTAGAACGTATCCTTATCCACCAAGGATTATCTACATGGTATATATCAAGTATGTAGTGACACGTGAGACAATGTCATTTGATAGATACTACCCTAGCCTTGACAAACCTCCTCAATCCCCACGTAGCAATTCCTTGACATCTTTCACCCTTTCATCAATAAGAAACTCTGATAATAGTACATAGTGTAATGTTTCCAATTTGGTGCGATTATCAAATCAAATATTAGCGGTCCCACTATTTGTTTCCCACCATATTTCTTGTTCAATGTTATCCTTTACCTCAACAACCATTTTCAAGGCCTGAGAACCACCTTCCCGTTGCACATATTGAGGGTAATGCTTCTTAGAGTTCATGTTCCCTAAAAAGTTAACCCATAGAGAGTTGGTGGTCCTAGATTTCCATCATAACTTTTTACACAATGCCTTTAATATATCCAAAATGAGGTGAACCCCAATCCACTATAATCCTTAGGCAAGTACATTTTCAACCATATAAACCAATGCTTAGCCTTAACATCATCCTTACTATACACCAGAAGAAAATTACAACTATTTGTATGTATATCTTTGATCACACATTTTGCAAGTCTTATAACATGCAGTATGTGTATAGACACACTTGTGACACATTCATAATCAACACTGTTTTACCTCATAGTGGCAACAATTTTTTTTCTAAGCCTGTAACTTATCTTTAATCTTCTTAATTAATTCATCATAGTCTATCTTCCTCTTTCTAACATGTAATACTGGATGTCCTAAATACATGAATGGAAATGTTCCCTTTGTGAAACCAGTAATACCTTTTTCTTGCTGAATTAGGTTACTAGGAGTCTTAGCATGCATATAAACAGAACTCTCCTTTTATTGATCAAATGGCCAAAAGCTTCTTCATACTCTTTCAAGTCTGCCTTAGCTCTTTGTAAAAATCATTCTATTTGCTTCTATTGGAAATTCTTCAAACAACTCCTCTTTACATCTAACAATATCCTCCCTAAAACTTATTTTCTTAAAAATATCTCCAAAAGTTTCCTTACTCCATAATAATAGGGCAGTCTTGACAATCTTCAGTTTCAGTAATAAAGAAACGAAATCATCTTAATCAACAACAGTGTGCCAATTTTGATTTAGCGCCTAAAAGAATGCTTCATATTCTGTTCCAACCAAGCTAAAATAAATGTTTGCCAACATTCTATCGAACCTCTTAAAAGTACAATCATTATCGGCACCTTTCATTCCACTACTTAAAAGGACTCCCTTTAAATTCAATTTCAAACATTCCACATGAATTGGTACAAAATGCAAAAATCCTCACGTTCCGCAGGATATATATGAAAATCGCCTATTGTCTCCATTCCATTTATAATAACATTGAAATCCCCACTAACTAGCCAAGGATCCCTCATATCGTCGACAATATAGTATAAACAATCCCAGAGACAACCTTCCCAATGCATCACTATTTGCATATACCATAGTATATCTACCTAGTTCATGTAACTCCTTCACCAGTGAGTCCTTAAGTTTGTCATGTTAATCATCCCTCATATTATCTCTGATTAAGTTTCTCTGTTGATTAATATATTTAGGATAGACATAGCCGCTTCCACTGCCATATTCTGCTCCACATTGGACATCATTATCCCATCTTCCTTTAATATTTATGCGTTACTATTATTAGATTTGTTACCATTGGTACACACCTCCTGACTCTTGTCAACATTCCGCTCCTTAATAACTTTTGCTGCTACAAAAACTCCTTCAACTTGTTCTTTAGTAGTAAGAGTTGCCTTTGATTCTTCTATCAATTGTGGGTCCTTAATGAGTTGTTTTACTTTTACCACCTTACCATCATCGTCTTTCTTATTCTATTTATTTCCATATTCTTCCACAGTATCTTTTTGTTCCTCCTTATTTGCATTATTATCGTTTGCCTCCTCAAGTGTCATTTGTTTTATCCTCTCGTTGGACTTACTAATTCAATTGTGTCTTTGGTTGCGTCAACATTTGTTACTTTGGCTATATCACACTGAATATCTATTATCACTTCGTTGAGTTCATCTATATCTTTGTACCTCTCTTATCTGTTTTCCATCCGTCTGTTATGGTCTGTAGAAAATTCAACCTTCACCTATTTAAAGTATCTGAACTTATACTAAGTCTTTATGTCTACTTCTCATCCAATTAACCCAAGAGAATGTTCATATAGGTCTGGTTTCATGAAAGACACCTTAGAACATGTAGGTTATCATCTCATTCTTAATTAGTAAGTGTTGTTATACACCCTGCTTGCCACTCATTTCATCATAATCCGCTACCTAATGCTTAAAATCTTTTATCTCAGTCTTAGAGACATGACACTTCACTCTTCTATTCCATTTTAATGCCTAATTGAAATCACTCATTATTGCCTATGGTCCTCAGATCCGCCATGTAACCTTCCAATATCTATCCACAGTTCCTTTTTAAGAGTCACATCATTAAACGCATTCACCAAGGTCATATGAAAACTTTTCTTTGTACCCCTATGTGTTACCCTCAAGAAGACATCAATTATTCTCAGATAATTTAATATCTATTTCATGTAGATTAGGCTTCCACAATAACCATATCCCTCCATTTGGATGCTCGGTAAGATTAGTACTTAGAAGATCACCCACTACGCAAATTAAGCGAGGTATTATGAGCTTCTTCCCTTTTTAACCTTTGGTTCCACGAGACCAAATAGCCTCATCTTAGCATTCTGCGTGAACTAATGTATTGAAACTGTGCATGAATGCATACCTTGGTTACCAATCCTTCAAATAACTTCTTAACTGAAAATATGAACTCCATAGGTTACAATATTTAAAGTGTTTGACACAACTATACACTAATAGGATGTACATCATTCCCAAGTTTTAAGTCATTTGCGAAAGAAACTCAATTAATCTCTATGTCCAATACTTCCCAGCATTCGGTCCAAAGTAAGTAAAATGCTTTCATTCTTTTATATCAATCTTATTATTCCGGAAGTAACAACCTCTTTTTATTCTTACCTGAGAACAATGTTCTTTTGCAGTTTCCTACCTTCACATAGTATAACAACATGGTATACCATAAAATTGTCATAGATTCTAACAATTAGAGCTCAACATTTAATTAAAGGTATGAAGGTGAAAAGAGTAGGTAAGCTTCATTTTCTATCTTTGGAAGAAAAAGTTCAATCTCTGTAACTATAGAGTAGATAACGTAGCATAACGGAATACCAATTCGTAAGATAGAGACTACTGCAATTCATTTCACAAGTCGACACTTCATTCATGGTCTGGAAGGGATCTCATCACTACTCGTAATTATAAACAACTTCATTTCTTTTAACACTTATTCACTTATTTCTTACTTGTCGTACTTTTCATAATTCCAACATATTCTAGTATACATACGTAACCTCGGACATTGCTCCTGGTCCCAATCCTTGTCGATATCATCCCTTATTCAGTATATAGAAGATTCTGAAGAGTTACTTTACCTGACGTGGACCTAGTACCTCCAAACCTGGTCATCATACTTCTTTTCAAACTCTTTCATTTCACTTCCCTTATGGCTTGACGCACCAAGTCATGTCCGAATAACTCTGATTTTCCCTTCCGAGCCACTGTCGCTGTCTTTCGAGACATAGCTGCAACCACAATAATTATTAGGAAGAGGGGGGTTATCCTAATGACATAGCTCTATTGCACGATCTACGAGATGAAAGAATAGAAACCAATCCTAAATGTCCGGCAGCCTCCTGCGTATAAGTATGGTGCACAACATACCCATACACAAGACTCTACTAGACACGATCTGTAAACATTCCGAGGACTAACTGCTCTGATACCACTTCTGTCACGACCCTATCCGACGGGCCGCGACTAAACGTCCTAATTAAACGTCATTACTAACATGTCACTCTTAATCCATTTAATACCGAGATCTATAGAAATTTTGGCAGCACAACGCTGCTTTTACAACATCTCCCCAAAATGGGCGAGCCGACAAGGCTGCCAAATCAATAACAGAACAACAAACAAAACAGGCTAGCCGACTAGGCTGCCACCAACCAACATTATATACACAAAAGAATAGTCAAAATAAGCAAGCCGACAAGGCTGCCACCAGATACCAACAGGAATAACCGGGAACGCCCCAACACATAGTACAACAACATTACAACCCAAAACAAGATACAAACGTCCAACCTAAAATCGCTTCATGCACTTCTAAGAGTACGACATCGATATACGACATGTGGCCCCGCTGTGCCCAAAATATGCATAAGTCGAAAGATGAAGATCTGTACCAAAATAGCCGCTCAAACAAAGGAGTTTCCAACCGCTGTCTGAAGTCCTAAATCGAGGGTCACCTATTCAACACTGAACTGCGGCATTTAACGCAGCCTCGGGAAAGGAGGTCGACGTAAATAATGTATTGAGTATATAAAACATGAAATATCAAAATGAAATCACAATCGTGTCAAAGATAGAGAGTCATCAAGCTTAACAAAAATAAGAGTCATATCAGAAATCATGAATGGTTACTCATACTGTCACTATGTCTATGTCTGTATATCAATCTGTATAACATGTCTCAGCCCTCTAGTGAGGGACTCGATGGAAGTCCGTATACGCAAGATATCATGTCTCGGCCTACATGGAGGACTCGATAAAATCTATATATATGTATATAACGTGTCTCAACCCTCTAGAGGACTCGATGAATTCGTAAAGTCACAAGACAAACATGATCCTACCGACTCGGAGTGAAACAATAATACTTAGCACGATTAGATATCATGAGCAACCATATGCAATTAAAAATCATCTTTGACTCTCGATAATATCATCATAATAAACTCTTTTACTGAAAATCATAGACACTAATCAACAATTATCCTTTAAAACTGAATTTATAGGAATTACGTACGTCCGCCGTACTTTCATTAAAATCATGCCAAAAAGGAGGAAGGAAGAGTTTTACGTACCTCTTAGTCGCTCAACCAATGTAAAACTAGGGCGCGCCTCGTCTAATATGTCAGTCTATAATAACAATGATACGATAATTAATTCTAGGACTTCTAACGTAAGTTATATTGAATATCGTCTTCCTATTTCTATAAAAAATTGGACAACACTTCCCCTGTTTATGTGCGTATCCACAATTTATCAACAAGCCAACAACACCAATAATCAAACATCATTCCAAGATATAATCGAATTAATCTCAAATACTCCTTTTACGCCATAGTGTACATTCCTTCTCTTTTACACTTATACAATTCAACAACTTCAATAACCAAGACGATTAAGTCCTATAGTTAGCATATAGAACACCTTTTCCATTTTAATCATTTTAGGACATGTATTAGTGATTACCATAATGTGTGTGTATATGCATAACTCATATTTCCGTCACCATAATTTCACCAAAACAGCCCCTTAAATTGCAATACAACATGTCCACTAATTTCCATACAAATTCGGCCAACAACATTACCAATTCCATATTTTCTTTCTTAACTTCTTATAATACAATTCATGTTCCAATAATTTCTTATGAACACTATGATCTAATTATCAAGATTTCTTCTTCAATTCCCACATGCGATTTGTGATAATGATAACAACACAACCATTGAACACAACAACTCCAAAATTGATAGAACTAGCTTCAAAATCGGCCCAACACATTTCAACAATCACATGCATGTTTTAATTCTATATTTCTTCCTAACACAAGTCCATTACTTCAACGACAACAATATGCAACTTCAATTATAGCATAGAAATAAGAATTTTCATACCTTAATTTAATCCTTAAAACAGTCCCGATTTTTAGTCACTGCTTTGTCAGCTGAACCTGTAACGTCCATAACTCTCTACTCCGGTGTCCTATCGATGAGCGGTTTATTGCGTTGGAAACTACACTCGACGAACTTTATTTTAGGCTTTTGAAACACCCAAAAACTCTTTATATACTAGGATATATACCCCTTCAAAGTTGACTAAAAATCTGCCAGCAACCAGCGATTTTCTGCCCATTTTCTTACCCCCTCTTCTTGCCCAATTGTTCACTTCTTCCACTCCAGTTCACCATGCAATCATTCCATAATGTCAACCCATCATTTATACATGTTTTCCTTTCAAAAAAAATCGTGTCCAAAACTTGAAGAAACCCCCAGCCCTTTTCTCGGACAGTGGCACCGAAACCCCACTGTTTGGGTGTTAAAATTTTGCCTAGGATTATTGATGAATTAATCTAGGAAGGGAGAGATGAAAACTTAATTTTTTGGCTATGGATTTTTGAGGGTCTAGGCTGGTTTGAGGGGAGAGGGAGGAGAGAAATGGATTTTGATTTTACAAGTGTGGAAGATGAAGTATTTAGGGTAGTATTAGGATTTTCAGATTTTTCAATTATCCACTTTGGTCCCTCCACATATTACACTTTGATCCTCTAATTAATTACTTAACTAAATTAATCCCCCAATTAGTAAATCTTAGTCCCACTTCTTTAATCTTAATTCTCGTTCCCTTTAATTCCCGTAAATTCAATAAGGCCTCGTATTCTTCATGTCATAATTCTTATAATATGATATTAATCCTTAATGGAAATATATAACTTATCATTTTAAATTCTCATTGAAATGCTCGTAGCTTGTGTAAATATTCTTACATCCATTATCCGAATCTTAATCTTAATGACGTTCTTAATCGTCGTCCTAAACTTATGAGGTGTAACATTTTCATCGTTACATAACGATGGATTTAACGATACAATACAATAAAATTTAAGTAACAATCAAAACAAACATTGTATTTAAAGTAAACAACATAATACAATAGGTAACAACCATCCAAACAAGGATGTAAACTCACCAACATTATCGAGACGAACTGTTTAATTGCATAATCTGAAAATTGTGCTTTTAATCTGATTATTTGAGCAAGCAATCTCGCAAATGTCAAATTGTGAGTTGATAATAAACACACATGTGACTATCTTGTCGATGCATATAATATTTAAATGGTCCACGTGGTGGGTGAATGGGCCTACATATACCACTCTGTATACGTTCCAGAAATGCAGGGGATTCAATCTAGACTTTAATTGTTGATGGTCTAGTGATCAATTTTCTTGAGAACAAGCAACACAAGAGAACTCCTTAAATTGAAGAATCTTCTGGTTCTTCAAAGAATGTCCCTATGAATTCTCAATTATTTTGCGCATCATATTAGAATCGAGATGGCCCAACCGGTCATGCCAAATAATAAAATCATTTGAATTAGTAAGCTTCTGGTTTACTATGGCATGTGTTTCAACCGTATTAATACTTGTGTAGTATAAACCGGAAGAAAGAGCGGATAGCTTCTTGAGCACATATTTCTTACCTGACATCATTATAGTAATATAAAGATATTCAATCTTTTAATCCTCTCAATATGATAGCCATTTGGGGAATGTTTTTAAAACTCGGTAAGTTTCTCTGAGACTTACTACAATATAATGCTTCATTAATTTTCAAATTTGTTCCTTCGGATATTAATAAATTAGCTTTTTCGGGGTTTTTAATTAATCTTGTACTACCAGATATTGTTAATCTTCTTTCATCACCAAATAAGAGAAATATTTCTTATCTCTTAAAATAGTGTGCGTTGTAGCACCATCTTTAAGACATATATCGTCGTAATTGATCTTGGGGCCAACTAATAACTGGGAATTTTCATATTCTTCATAAAAATAAAAGGTACATTAGAAAACTAACTTTTAAGAAACTGCATTAGAAATCTAGAAACTAGCAAAACATGATGTTTTAGGAAATACATTTAAGGAAAACAAACTAGTGACAAACATAAAAGAAAATAACTTTTCTCATAGTGTTATTCCCAGTGAGATGACCAGTTCTTTAGTCAATATCATTATAGAAGTCTCCAGCTTCTAAATGAGTAATATTTGAGAGGCCTTAAAATCATCTTTTATAAGAAAAATTTGTCTCAATATCATCTCATTTGTTTGACGGAGCTGCTTCATCATCATTTTCCGAAAGGTCAAATGTGCCAACACGTTATTTTCTTTCCCTTTGTGGGAGGCCTGATAAAGCTTGACAAAATGATCAGGCGTAGCCCAATGACCTTTCATACCACATTGGTGGTACATATTAACTTTAGCTCTCGAAAGATTATTTTGAGAATCCTTATTGTTCTCATGTTTATCCTCACCATGCTAACGATAATTATGACGTCCCCTTCCACGACCACAGTAATTATTTTTCCTTCTTTCAGGCTTATCATAAGTTGTTGTATTCACTTCAGAGAATGAAGCAAATCCAACGAGATTCATGATTTTTCATTAACAGAGTATTATTCTGCTCAGCCATAAATAAGCATGTAATTAGGTCAGAATACTTCTTAAACTCAAAAAATGATAAAACAATTCTCTAGTAAGTCTCTGTCAGTAAGAGTGTCTCCACATAATTTTAATACAGAACTTACTTTATGACTAGCAGAATTATACTCAATTACAGTTTTAAATCTTGGAACTGAAGGTGTGTCCGGTCATATCGAGTTTTCGGTAACACCGTCAGCTTTAGGTGTTCATACCAATTTCTGTGCGGATCTTTTCATCATCTAATAACCTTAAAGAAGGTAAGAATATATATGGTAATTTAATAAAGTTTCATCTAAGTTAATCAAATAATAATCATCTAAGTTTATCAAATAATCATGTAGTACGGAAGCATGTAGTGTCAACTGAAATTTCATTTTTTAAATAAAAGTCTACAATCTTTAACCAATATATCATAATTGCAGAGTTTAACACTTATCAAAATCATAATTAAAAACATATAGTCTAAAAACCGTACCTCTTAGTAGAATTTCAGATCACCGGAAATCTCGACTTCACTCTGGCTCTCCACTCCCTTTTTCTTCACTGAATTCACGGGATAAATGGCCTAGGTGCCTGGGAGTTCTCAACAGAATCTAAAATTCTTATTAAAGTGTAGGTATAAAGACTAATATGGTTCTAATTATAATCTTTCAAAGTGATTTATCTCTGGTATTATGATATTATAATTAATCTGGATTGTAGACTAAGTGGAGAGTTTAGCTAGACATAGAGAGAATTTTAAATAAAGTTTTTGTATCGAAATTTTTTCGATTGAGTAATCATTTACGAGAGGTTCTTTATTTAGATAAGCTCGGTTATTCTTTTATCAAACTGATAAAAAATCGTAAAAGTAACGGTAGTGAACAATATAACTTTTCCAAAAATTCATAAAGTGCACAGTGTTTTCTTTTCAGTCTTGTCCTTCTGTCCATTGCTTTCCTTTTCAAAAACTTTTAATTTTATCCTTTTGCCAATCTTTTCATGTGTTTTGTTTCTTTTTTCTCTTCTTTGGAGAATGTTATCTTTCCTTTTGTCTTTTTGCCAAACATTATTTCAATTGTCTTTTTTCTTCCTCTTTTCTCAGCCTTTCGAGAGAGATAACATTTTGTCTTTTTGCTTCTTCATTTCAATTCTTTTTTCTTCATCTTCTTTTGCTTTTGTCCTTTTTTGCTTTTTCTGAGCTTTCTTCAATTCATAATGTTACTTCTTTTGCTTCTTTATTTTAAGTAATAATAATAATATATATGATAATTAATTGGGTCCAAGTAATAAAATTACATGTTTCCTGTCATAGTAGGAAATAGAGTTACACGTATGTTTCCTGATATAATAATTTTTTTTGGGCTGCAAGTAATAAAATTACATGCTCCCTGTCATAGTAATAAATAGGGTTACACATATACTCCCTGCCATAATAATCTTTTTTGGGCTGCAAATAGTAAAACTACATGCTCCCTACCACAATAATCTTACATTTTTATGTAAAGGGATCAGAATTTTCTTCTTTTTTTATAGTCCTGCTGGTACTGATAGTAGCATTTGAATTTAGTATGGGTTTTCTCTTTTGTCCAACTATCGCCGCTATAATGTTCGATCTCATCGCTTATCCGCTTGTTGGAGGAAGGCGCTACAACTAACATAATAAACAATGAAAAAACGTTAGCTAGTTAGGCTAGCGCGCAATGGCTTTCTCTGATAGGGGCTTGCTTCTTTAAGCTCCGCCCAACCTATACAAGGTGCTTCTCGCTTTCTCTCAGCCACTAGTGGCTTATGTAGTGGTCGGCATTCCTACGTGCTCCTCCTTATGGTAATAGTCAATTATTTCCTTTGCATGTTTGTGTTTTAAATTTATTAATCTATTATGTAATAATTCTAATTATGTGGTGTCTTGTGACTGGGCGTCGTTGTCATATTATAGTGTAATAATTTCCTCCACTTCTCCTCCTTTAGATCTTCCAATAATGGTTGTCTTTCGGGCTCGTAACATGTCTTATATCCTTGTTTTTAATGTCATTATCCCGAATACACTTTTTGTACTGAGGTATCCTTGAAACTGTTCCAGTGTACAATCAATAGTCTTTTTCAGAGGACCATCGTCTTCGCTTATATTGTTATTTTTTCCTGTTTTGAATATTTGACATATTACTATGGGTTTTCCTGTTAAATTCGTTGATGCATCAAACATCTGTATTCCATATATTCCTTTGCCGAATGAGTTCATCATAGCTGTTGTAGATTTTACTATAATACTTGGTAGTTTGGCAATGTTGTACATAGTCTCATCCACTATTAGTTTATCAATAAATTCGTAAGTGAATAGCTTTAGTACAATATCCAGGTTAGCCTGTTTGTTGCACAAGAATCTGAGATACTTTCTTAGTTTTGCACTGCGTAAAATATAAGGGTTAGTCTTGTAATCATAAAATTTATTAATCTTTTCATAAGCACTGATGTATTCTGCCGGGTATTTCAGTTTGTCACTCATTGTTATGGTTGGTGGTATTTGTGAAGAGGGTGTTATTGAAGATGTCATGTTGGCGAGTTTTGATACAAATGGTGCTAAGATTTGAGTAGAATTTTCTGATTTTTCTGGTGTATTCATTGGTGATTTTGGTTGTAAGGTTTTCAGGATTTTTAGATCTTGTAGGGCTTCTTTGAGTTGGTTTGTAAGATGGTTATTCTCTTGTAATTTGGCCATTATGATTGCATTGGTTTGTATGATGGATTCTATAGCGTTAGTAATATATTATTTAATGTTATCATCGATGCTCGACATCGTAATATCTGCTAAGAAAATAAGCTAAATATTTTTAGATCCAGATATATTCTTAACAATAAAATCATAACAATAAAAGAATGATTGTCATTTTCTTCTTTTGTTTAATTCTGGTAAATGATTTATCTTGTTCGTAGTAAAAGCTTTTACATGTGTGTTGTCAGTTCTAACAACAAATTTTACTGGTAGTAAATGGTAGTGAAATCTCTTTATTCTGAATTTTACTGCTAATAATTATTTCTCATTAATATGATAATTCTTTTCATTTGGCTTTCATGTTCCGCCTCCATGTCCATAAATTAGTGTCTTTTCTTTATCTATATCATCTTTATCATATACTATGAGGACTGCTCCCATCCTACATCACTAGCATCAGTAAAAAGTTCTAGTTGATCTTTTTCCGTTGGTATTCTATGTTTTGATAAATCTTTTACTTTTATTTTATTTATAGTTTTAGTATGTTCTTCTTTCCACTCAAATGTTACATTTTTCTTTATCAAATCTTGCAATGGCTTTCTTAATATTGGTAAATCTTTTATATGGTCTGCATCATAATTTATTACTCTTAAGAATTGTTGTACTTCTTTTTTACTTTCCAGTTTATCTTTAAAATTATTTATCTTTGTGACAATGTGTTCTTGCAATTGTAATACTTCACTATCAATAACATATCCTAGATATTCTATATTATTTTTAAAAATTTCAGATTTCTTTTCAGATAATAATATTCCATGTTGTTTTACCATTTTTATAAATTCTTCTGAATGTCTTATATGATCTTCTAGATTATCACTATATATTAGTATACCATCTACATATACTATACAATATTCTGTTAATCTCCTGAACACTTGGTCCATTCTTCTTTAAAATATTTGTGGTGCATTCTTTAATCCAAAGGGTAGTACATTCCATTCATAGTGTCCTTGAGGGGATTTTGATTCTTTTGTTAGTTTTATCTGTCAAAATCCGTTTTTACAATCAAATTTACTAAATCATTTTTTATTTCCTAATCTATTAATAAAGTTTCTTTTATATGGTAAAAAATATCCATCAAATATTGTCTTTTTATTTAATTCTCTGTAATCAATTATCATTCTGGCTTTTCCTCTTTTTTGTTCATTGTGTTTCCTTACTAAAAAGGCTGGACTACTATGTGGACTATTACTTTCTTGTATCATTTTTAATTCTAATAATTCTTTTATCTGAGCTTCAAATTCTTTTTGATCTGTTGGACTATATCTAATAGGTTTGGATCTAACTATATCATTGGGGTTTATTAATTTTATTTCAGCATATATCTTTTCTTTTTCCCATAGTTGTGTTGGATTTTCTCCAAAATTTATTTTTAACATATTAAGATTTTTTTTTTAATAGTAGATTATTATTTCTATCTGTTTTTATGGTTCATAGTCTTAGCATTTGTATTGATAGTACTCTTTTTAACATTATCCATTTATTCCAGGATGTTTGTAGGCTAAAGGTGTTTTTATCTATAACTTGTGTCTTAAAGTAATCTAGGAAGTTATTTCCTAATAATACCTGTTATTTCATATTATCTAATTGATATATTATTGGTAATCTAAATATTGTTTTTCCTAATACGATTCTCATATTTTCTGCTATTATATCTAATTCTTTTGTTTGTTCATTAAATCCTGATACTCTTGCTCTATGTGATCTTAGATCTTTTTCATTTGTGTGATTCTAATATATCTTTTCTAGCTAAGCATAAATCTACTCCACTATCAATAAATATTTTTTGTTTTATCATTTTATTGGGTTTATATTCTATATAGGCTTCTATATAAATTGCTACTATTTTAATTTATCCTTTTAATCATTGTTGGAATTTCTATCTTCATTTAACCTTCGGTTGAGTTCTACATCTTGTTCATATTCTCTTACTTCTTTTTTTTAGTCCTAATTCTTTTATTTCATTTAGTAATTCTTGCTTATTTATTTCAGCTAATCTTTTATTAAGGTTTTTAGCAAGTTTTTTGTACCTATCATGATAGTATTTTCTTCCTGTTTCATTAGTAATGTAATAATCTTATGACGAGTATATTCTTTATATTGTATCCAGTAATTTCTTTCTTCTATTAATTTTTCTTCTTCTTGTAAATTCATTTATTCTGAACTATCTTCGCTATCCGGGTGTTGATTAATAAAGTTAATAATTTCTAATTCTGATTCACTTTCTTCATCGGTTTCACTTATATAAAAATCTTCGTATTCATACCATTTATTATTATCTTCTTTTATTTGTTGCAAACTCATTATAAATTGTGTAGTATTCATATATTTTACTCTTTTTTTTTTAACTTTGGACATTTGTTAGCATAATGTCATTTTTCATTACAATTTCAGCATTTACATTCTTTAGCTTTTTCTGCTTCTACGGGTTTTACATATTTTATTTTTCTAAATTTTCTCTTATATCTACAAAAATTTCTGGTTTCAGGGTATTTTATAACTTTTAAATCTTCTTTTTCTATAAGGTTTGTAATAAGTTTTTGATTATAATTTTATGATTACTATTTCTTCTGTGTTTATATTTTTTGTATTTCTTATTACCTTTGTTGTATTTCTTTTCTTTTCTTTTCTTTTATCATCACATTCAAATACTAATCTTTTTTTTGTGAATCCACATATTTCTCTTAATTCTAATTTTTTATCTTTTTAAATCTTTTGTTGCATTCTATATTCTTCACATTTTCTCATTAGGTATGCTCTTAGTACTCTTATCCTTTCTCCTAATGTATTTTCTCTAGGTTTTAATTGAGTATATTCTTTTATTATTTCGATATTATAGGGTTCTGGTAGGTGGTCATAATAAAGTTGTTGATATATTAAACTTTCTTGTCGTAAGAATCTTGTTTCATAAAAGAACTTACTAAAGCTAGTTGTATATTCTGGTAATTTATTAATTTTACAACATTTCATGTTATTAAGATTCATTATTATTTCTGTTTTTCTTTCCGCAAGTACGTTTTCTCGTGCCACTAACCATTTTTCTCCTAAAAATTCTCTTTTTAATATAATATCAAATATTATTAGCATAGAATTTCAATCTCTTGCGTGGATAAATACTTCTCCTCTTAATGGATAAGCTATAGATTCTATCCAATATGCTACTTTTCCAATTAATGTTTTAGATATTAAATTATACATGTAATCTAGGTTTTCTGTCTGTGTAGAATTCATCAATGCTATATACATTCCAAGATTTCAATCGTTAATCCTTCTTCCTATTTCTTGTTCATCATAAACATTATCTAGGTCTAGAAAATATTCATTGTAATTACTCCTTGTGCCATTGATCCTACAAATTCTTTAAATTCGATTTGTTGTCCTACTGGTATGTGATTTGGTAATCTAGTACGTCTTCTTGTTATTATTTCTAAATTAGGGTCTACTAATTCTTCTTCAGGGTAATCATCTGCGTCTTCATTTATTATATCGTCTGTTTCCATTTCTGTTTCTATAGGTCTGCTAAATTCATCTTCATCTTCTATATCACTTTCTGGTTCTTCTTCTTCTCCAAGCATCTATCGATACTATTTCTGGTTGTTGATTATTAGTACTAATTATAGTATTTTCTCTACTTGTACTTGGTTCACTTTTTCTACTTGTACTAGGTTCATTTTCTTCTATCACTTGTTTACCTTTGTCTTTCTCTTCTAATAATATATTAAGTTTTTCTAATATTATTGTAAATATTGGTATCTCAGATCCATTCCATAAGTTAGTTAATTCTTCTCTTATCATTTGTTGTATTTTAGTTTGATTTTCTTTTATTTCATCCATTATTATCAAAGTATTCTTTATTTTTTCTTTTACTATTATTTCTTCCCAAAGCTCGTTTATTTTCTCGTTACGGTTAGTCAGGATTATTAATTCATTTTTTTCATCCGTTTCTCATATCTATCCATATTTTATCAAATTTATCACATTGTTTTTCTAACTGTTCTATCTCATCTTCTAACTTTATACTCTTTGCACTCTATTTTAGGTATTTAAGTTGAGAAAACATTCCTTCTGATAAGGCTTCCTTTATTATTCTTAATTTTTGTTTCTTTATTATTATTTTTTCTTGTACATTCATATTTTATTTATAAATCTTGTTTTTTTCTTGGTCATTTATTTCGATTCCATTATTATTTATTTTATACTTTATCATTGTTAGAAAGTCACTTCCTAATAATAGTTCACTAAAACTGTCATATTCTAGTACTCCTATGTTTATCTTATAATCTAAGTCTTGGATTTTGAATTTTAAATTAATACTTTTAGTTATTATTATTTCCCTTTCATTTTCAGGATAATTATAAGTTTGTGGGTCTATTATATTACATTCATGTTCATTAATTTTACTCACACGTATAAAACTTTTAATTGCTCCAGTATTTATTTCGGCTATACAATATGTTGTTATCATACCTTTAAATATTATTACCTTAATTTTTAATTTATTACTGTTTATATTTATTAAATCTAATACTCTGGGTTGTAAACTATTTTGTCTAGATATCGTTTGTTCCCTTATAATACTTAGTCTAGATCCTTCTATTTTTGGTATTAATCTTTTTGACGGTGTCAATGTTCTAGTATTAAAATCCATATATATTTCTTCTGGTATAGTTATCTTTGAATTTTCTTTGTGTTCTATTTGTTCTAATATTTCTTGGTACATTTTTGTACTAAAATATTCATTTCGTGTTGCTTCTTTACATGGTGATTTCTGTTAAAGCATATCTTATTTTTGTTTCAATACTTATAACTTTACTTCCAGGTGGCATTTTTATTCCTTTTAGTTTATAGTATAGTGTTAAGGCTAAGTCTTTATGTTCATCTTTTAATGATATACTAAAATCTGGTTGTACCGTAAATTTTAATTTTTGATATTTTAAATTTCCTTTTACTACTGATATTAAAGCATCTTGCAAATTTTGTAGTATTCTATCATCTAGTATATATATTTGTATAGGTGTATCTATGTTTTTCTGAAAATATATTTTTATAGTAAATTCTACTCCTCCAAAGTATATGTTTCTGTATCTTTTTATTTCTCTAGTAGGTAGTTTTGCTAATTCTCTTTTTATTACTTCATCTGTTATTAGATTTTTCTTTGTCCTTTCATTTACACTGATTGTGTCTATTATGTTTTTATGTTTTTGTGCTATGTACCTTATTTCTTTATTTCTGTCAAACCATTTAGTCTTAAATATTTTCTTAATAGATAATTCCTCTTTTTCACTTGTATTTTCTGATATGTTTCTGATTTAAAATTTAATGTTTGTGTTATTCCTCATTCGTATGTATTCATTTGATAATATGTTTCTCTAGAGTCTTCTACTATTTCTTTACCTTTGTCCATATTTTAATAGATTGATATACTTATATTGTTCTTCTATAACTTTTCTCAAGTCTCTTAATTCATTATCTTTTCTGGTTACTTCTCCTAGTATTACTTCTCCTAATCTCATAATTTCTTCTTCTTTTTGTCTCAGCTTTTCATTTCTCAATGCTATTATATTATTTAATTTAATAATAGTATTTTCTTGTTCATATAATTTTTTATAATTTTCTTGCAAACATTGGTCTTTTTCTTCTATAAGATCTACACTCATTCTACAACTCATTATATGTTGATTTATATCTCTATTATATGTAGAGGTTTTTCTGCTATTATTCTAAGTTGTTAATTTATTTTGTTGTTCCATTAGTCTATCCATATTGTTCCGTAAACATCCATAATTCTGTTTTTAAATCTGCTATTCTATGAATATATATACTTATTTCATGATTTAAATGTAACCCTCTATAAGTTGTTATGTTATCTTCTACTAAGGTATTTAATTCTTTCATGGATAATTTTTCTTTTCCTTCTATTAATAATATATCTTGATATTTTCTTATTAATGCGTTTGATCTTCTATGTTTTATCAAAAGATTTTTCATATTTTTGGCTAACCATAAAGCTTTGTTTAATCTGGCAATTTCTTGAAACGACGGATGTGTTTTCATCTTATCCTAATTGTTTTGTAAATTCTGCTATATCTAATTTTAATTCTGTTATAAATCATATTTGATCGTATATCCCTATCTAGTTCACATAAAACTTGTATATACTCTGTCATGTTCATTTTTGGTGTTAATTAGTAACATTTATCTATTAGTCCATTTAACTTGTCTCTTTTTTCTATTAGTTTATTTTTTATCTTTATACTTTGTCATTTTATTTATTTAATCTTCTCATATCTTCGAATGAAGGGTGTTTCATCATATTTTTTCTATTCTTCATTTTCCTGTTTAATGGTATTCCCAAGAACTTGATGTCAAGTGCCACAAATTCAAGTTTTGATAAGTTTGACTTTGTAAAAACTATCAATAAAAAATATGTGGATTAGAAATAATAAGAACAATAATCAATAAAGAAATATTACTTACAAATTTTTGATGTATATGTAAAGGGAGACAAAGGTTTCTATTTATAGAAAACCTTGCCACCCCTCCAACTAATAGAAATGGTTCTGGACCAATAACGAAAAAGAAAGATTTATTCATATATTCTATTTACTTTGTTTGACAATTTAATTAAAATCTACCTCAAAAAGAGTAATATGTTCATCTTAAAAAAAAATTGGAAATAATGTTTTCAACATTTTCCTATACATCTGAAGGTTAATGTATGGTCCATTACCCCGTCAACACAAGCTTTTTGTCGGGGCTCTGCAAAACATCAACTATAATATCGAATATGCCCTCATTAACAAGATCCCTGCAACCATTAACATACTTCCAGTATTATCACCAACAAACCATAATCGAGAAAAGATCACTTGTCAGAAAGTAACAGATCTAAAGTTAAAACAATCACGTCCGTGCATACAGGACAACCATTTCTATAACAAAGGAAAAGCCTATGATGCATACCTGAATAGCCGAACTTGCTGGACCATCTGCAAGCTCTTACTCAAGGTGCAAAACTCATGCAACAAGTGTATATAGTACAATAGAAAAAAGATAAAGAAGAATCAATAATCATATGATAATGATACTACTACTACTCAGAGGTTTCCTGACCAAACAACAAAAGTTGAAGCAAAATAATAGGTAAATATCCAAACTTCAACAAGATACTGACATGTGTTATGTAAGAGCAGTAAGTACATGATGCCATTATCATGTCTCCTTTACGGACATCATAAGTACAATGTCAAAGCAGTTAGAAACTTGTTTTTGGATAAATACCTATAACGCACTTTAAACATGACACGTTTTATAAAATAGCCACTCAAACTTAGTCAATGACCAGCTAGACACTTGAACTTGATAGAAGTATCTCTCATAAACATCTCAAGGTGACATGACAAATCCCATGTTTTGCACGCACAGGTGAGCACTTGAATGGCTTAAATTAAGATTTTTTTCTTATATTTTTTACTCAAATTTCTTTACGTATGTATTTGATTTTTCACATTTAAAAAATTTATTCCATGAGGGTCTTACAATTTCTGCTTACTCCTTCAGTAACATCTTCAGAAATGGGAAAGGTCTGAGGGTGAGGTCCGAATTTAAGCAAAGTTTTTTAACTCATACAACCAAGTTGAGTTATTTTGGAGTGCAGAGCACACTGAAGTTAATGGGAGACGGGGTTTTTTTGGGGAAGAAGATGAAAAGTGGAGAGAGGGGGGGTGGGGGGCGGAAGGGAACTGCGTGAGTTATTGGCAGGAAGGATTTTGTTTTTTCTTTTTTCCTTATTATATTTCTTCTACATACTTTCTAGTGTTTTTTTATATATTTAGTTATATTTGTTGATTATTTTTTAATTTACATGTGGCATGCAACAATTGATTCACTTAACACATTATAAGCAAGTGTATTTCACGCACTTAAACTTATACATACGAGTGTTTAGAAGATACACTTCTGCCAATGTTCAAGTGCCTATTTGGTCACTAAGTTTGAGTGGCTATCTTACAAAACATACTAAGTTAAAGGGGCTATCTAGTTACATCTGGAACAGACATTAAAATGAGTGTAACGAGCAAACAAAACCAACCATGGACACGGTAGCATTTACATCATCTTTAGCCATTTTGCACCAAAAGCAAAGCAAGGAATATCTAGACTTAATGTTGACAATATTATTTTTGAAGTTCTCAAAAATCCTAGTGTTTCTTTCTTTCCAAATTGTCCACCGAATGGTGTTCCAACGAAGCAATAAGGAATTGTAGCGGGAGGCACAGAACATAATAGTTGTCTTCTTGCATTTGACATAAAAACAGATGGCATTCTAATTTCACGTAGATAAGTGGGTGTAAATGTGTTCAATTGTGTGATCGCCTCATCTAAAAAATTAAACTGTTGAATGGAGCATGCTTTAATTACTTAATTATGTTTTCAGTGCCCTCTTACATGCGGGCTCGACACTTTTTCTTGAATCAAGCATGTGGAAATTCTTTATGATGGTGAAACTTGAACTCAAACCTCCACCTACTCAAATACCTTAT
The DNA here is from genome assembly GCA_029844215.1 of Przewalskia tangutica. Lineage (NCBI taxonomy): Eukaryota > Viridiplantae > Streptophyta > Magnoliopsida > Solanales > Solanaceae > Przewalskia > Przewalskia tangutica. The sequence continues at coordinate 110,571,228 of CM056721.1, forward strand.
TGAATTGTGTTATAATCTAAGTTAGTATATTTACACTTTAACCCTATTTCTCAACTATAATTACCACATTTTTCTCTTCATTTTTCACACAAATCTTCCTAACATCTCTCAATCTATATTTTCCTCTTCATTTTTCACACAAATCTTCCTACCATCTCTCAATCTCTCTCTACAAGTCTACATTGCCTACTAAATATTATATTTTATTTGCTTATTTGTATCAAAGTTCAAAAATTTGGAGTGAAGTTGGCAACTAGCTTGAGGATCATCCATCGAGCAAAGTTTCAATTTTCAACCTCGATTATCGCCGACGCTCGGCGCTTTGGTACCTTCGCTCGACGCACCTCACTGTACAGTCCCGCCCTCCTCTCTCACCAAGCAAGATGTACAACTTCTTCTTTTTTAAAACGATGACTTAGCTTATACAACTTATCCCGCCTATATACTCTAATTCTAGATACATGCATTCAAAAGCTGTCGTGTTTGCCGCCGTAACGGCTAACTTTGCCTCATTCTTCACCATCTTATACCTTTCCCTGTTCGTCTACTTTTCTGCCTCGTCATTGCTTTCCACCAACTTCGTATACATCACCTTCGTTGTGTCCACCTTCCCTTGAACTTATCCGTTCTACCACCAATCCCCTCAATGCCCACTAAATCTACCTCTCGCAACCCTCAACACATCTCTAGCCACTTTCCTAATGAAATTAACAGGCATATCCCACATAATGTTCGCCTCCCACTACTCCCCCAACCCCCATAAACAACTTCTCCTCCATCTCCTAGGCACTGGCCATAGTCAAGCTACCCCATTTGATCTTTGGCCAGTCATCCACAACCTTCTTCTTACTCTTCCTCTTGATCTCCAAACCCATCTGTAAACATGTAAATATAGGAAATAATATATTCCCTACCCATAATTAAAATATTTTTATATATTGTGTAAATATAATTATGGTAAGACTAGAATTCCTCTTTTGTATAGGCTTAGGATTCCTATTGTATAAGGGATGAATATTGTACTCTATATATACCTTGATATTAATGAAAGACTCCCCAAGGGAGATTAATATTATCTTACATGGTATCAAGATCCTAGAAAGAAAAACCCTAGAATTTTTCTACCAAGCAGCCGCCGCCCACCCCTTCAACCACATGGCGCCTCTCTCTACCCAAATTCTTGGGTTTTCTTCTCCATTCCTCTGTTCTCTAAATGGATACACAGGATTCTTCCGATGTCCTTGACGCATCTTCCTCCACAAATCCCACCACCAAGTCATCACCCTCTTTTCATCCCGTCCTAATTGTTTCCAACATCAAGAACCATATCCCTATCCTTCTTGATCAAGGAAACAATCAGTATTCTCCCTGGGTTGAACTGTTTCACAATCATGCATGTCTCTATAACGTGCTTGATCATATTGATGACAAAATTTCGCGCCCTCAGGAGGTTGATGATTCTACTTGACGCCGTCTAGACGCTGGCGTCAAACAATGGATTTATGGTAGTATTTCTCAGGACCTTCTTCTTACTATCATGAAATCTGGCGCCACAACCCTTGAGTTATGGAATCGTTTGGAGGAAATTTTTCAGGACAATAAGCACACCCGTGCTGTGTATTTAGAGGATCAATTTAACAATACACGTCTTGAAAACTTTTCCAATGTGGATCGAGTCGCAAACAATTAAAGCTCTCGACGGATTAACTTCTTCGCCGACGAGCTCAGCATCGACACCAAACTGGTGTTACAATTGATTGCTGGCCTTCCTAAAGACGTATATGATACTTTGGCCTCCATGATTCAACAGGCAGATTCGTTACCCAGCTTTAATAAATCCCACTCGTAGTTGTTGCTCGAAGAGACTCGACATGCTAAACAGGATGAACACAGACAGAAGGCATTAGCGGTCGAAACGCGCCCTCAAGATCCAATGCCGCCAGAAAACTCTCAACCGCAGCAGGGACACGGTGGAAAGGGTGGCAGGGGTCACAATAGGGGAGGCCGTGGTCGTGGAAAGGGTCGCGGTCAATGTAACCAGCAAGAACAATAAAGAATAGGATCGCAGAACAAGCGGGTCGCGGCTCAAGACTCGCATACGCCGCGCCTCCGTCTGAGCCGCGGCGCCCCAGTTCAGAGCCGCGACACCGAGTCCATTCCAGTACCAACTGTTACACCCCGGAATTACAGGACAAGTATACGAGAATAGACGCGAGAACACAAGACTTGAAAATTGGTACGAAAGAAAGAATTGTTTTTCCGAGGGAAAATCTTCCGAATTTTGGAAAGGAAAAATGTTCGTTGATGCGAATTAGATTCTCAAAATACATTATTTGAAGAGTATGAAATTTATTAACATTGTGGAAATTTATTTACGGATTTGGTCACGTAGGGCCCACCCGAGAAATTTTACGTTTTGTGGGGCCAACGAGGGTTATGAAATTTTATGGACGAACGGGAGAGCGACACGTGTTACCCCCCCCCCCCCCACATGGGCTTGCTCGAATGGACCATGGTTTAGTGGTCTTGTGACAAAGGTTAAGTAGTAATGTGGATGATAAAGTCTTGAAGCCTAGCTTGATATAATTGACTAAGTCAACTTGCCCACTTGACTAGATATTTAATCTCCTTCATCCAAGCCACACAAGTGTTATAATCTTGACCCTCCATTGTGTTATATATTCACCTACATAGCAAGACAAGTCTCCATACTTAGAAAGATTTTAGAGAAAACTTTGAGCATGTTAGATAGCTCTCGCGTTCGAGCTATTCTCCACAGAAAAAAATTTCATTTGTGGTTCATAATTCACAATACTTGATTCCTAGAGGTATTGTAAGGATATCTCAATAGAACGATCCCGGAAAAACGACATTTTCACGTTACTCGCAAGGCGAAAACCTAAGGTGTTCTTCAACTTTAAAGTTGGAAATTGAAGGGAAGTTGTTTGTGAACTTCTAAGGGCTTCAAATAGCGGATTGGAGCGTAAAGGAAAGGAGCTAAGATTTCTAAGGAGCGACTTTAATCTTGGAGTTATATAAGGGCTTATCAAGGTAACCATCTTGTCGTTTTAATGATTGAAGATTACTTATTGTTGTAGTTATGGGTATTAGCAAGCATGAGGTATATATTATGAAGTTAGATAAGTGTTATGGATATTGGAACCCCTAATCCGAAAGTTGCATGATTAGCCTTAAGATTGTAATTCAATTTAGTTATTAGTTTTAGTCGTCGCATGTTATATAAAGAAGGGATTATAGTTGTTAGAGTTGTTTGCGACTATATAACATGTTAGGACGACATTATGGATTGGAAGGAATTGGAAAGGATTATATGTGGTTGTACTTTGTAGCCGAGAATGATAAATTAATATTGGATTGTTTTGTATTATTGTGGGGCAGAATTTTACACGTCATGTTAAGGCGTGTAATCCCCTTTGAATTGTTGGTTTGTTGCGCCTTAAATGTGGCATGTTGGTTATTGATTTCGGGCCTTGAAAAAGGTGGAAAAGTACGTAGAAACAAAGGAAGTGCTGCCCAATTTTCCTTAGAATAAGAGACCTTACACTTAGTATGATTCTACGAGTTGATAGACATGTTATGATTAATATAGGTTGAAGTACTACGAGTAGCGTATTCTACTTGAAGGGTGGAAAATCTAGCAAGGTTAGAGTACTTGGGAGCATTTTGCAACTTGTCGCTAGTCGTCGCGAGGTATGCGAACCACTTCTTTCTTTGGCATGATCCTACGTATGAAATAGCCATGTGATATTATTTCATGATTCCTTCTACTCTTAGAAGTTAAGAAGTATCCACGTTGTTGATTCTATGTTAAAGGTATGTCTAAGTTATCCTAAGTCCTTACCAAGTCTTATGGGAGATGTTGGTAAGAAGTGTTAGGAAGTTATGAAGTGTGAATTAAAGCTTTGGGACTTGATTTAATTGAAGTAAGTAAATGAATTTTACAGAATGTATGTTATGAAGTTTTAAGACTATGAACTTTGATTTTCTTTAAAGGGTTATGGAACTTTATTTTTCAAGTTATGGGACTTGATTCCTAAAGTATAGATGACATGATTTTATATGTATAAGAGACATGATTTTAAAGATTATATGATACGAGGTTTTAAGACTATAAGCCTTGATTTTATAAGTGGAAATGACATGATTTAAAAAGTATGACTTCTTGATCTATTTCAAAAGTTAAGAAGATTGATTTCAAAAGAGTATGTAACTTGAGTTTAAAAAGAAGAATTTATTGATTTAAAAGAGAGGGAGTGGCATGATTCTTTTATAAGTATGTATGTACGTAGTATTTTTGGGTTTAGTTTCCCTAATGTTGCAAGAATAAAAATGTCTTAAGTTCTCTAAAATGAAAGGTTGTTATAATAGCTTTATGGGAAGTTGTTATAACGACTTAAGAAGAAGTGAAAATATGGTTTAAAAATGTTATGTAAGGAAAATCACACCGAGCCTACAAATAGGCCGGATTATGTTATGAGATACACCGAGCCTACAAATAGGCCGGATTATGTTATGAGATACACCGAGCCTAGAAATAGGCCGGATTATATTATGAGATACACCGAGCCTAAACATAGGCCGGATTACGCCATATTACACTGAGCCTACACATAGGCCGGGTTACGTCATCTTACACTGAGCCCCACAGGCGGGCCGGATTACACTACATGATTCCACAGTACACCGAGCTCCACAGGCGAGCCAGATTATGCCACATGATTCATCAGTACACCGTGTCCCGCAAATGGGCCGGATTATGTTATCACATATGGATAATCAAAGTAAGCTCCCAAATAAGAAGTCCCTCCATAAAGGGTCGGATTATGTTATGTAAGATATGTAAGTTATGTGGAAAAACTTGATTGAATTCTTAAGTATGTATGTAAGAATATGATGTTAATTCTTATTGAAAGAAGGAAAATGACGGTTAATATACGATTGATTTCAGGAGTTAAAATGGCACGGTAGGATCTGATATTTCATTTTTATACTTACCCCTGTCATTCTTTTTTACAGTTATGATTTGGTTACTGTACCTTATTTCTGTTCCATACTAAATTGTTGTTATCGACTCTCTGGCTACGTTCATGCCCGCAGGTGTTAGGTACACAGGTTGGTGATCCTTGCTCTTAGGATCTCTGTTCAGTTTTTGGGAAGAAGCTCCATTCACTCCGGAGGCTTATCTTTTGGGTACGGTTTCCCTGATGTTGTAGATTTATGTACATTCAGGGGTATGGCGGGGCCCTGTCCCGCTACAATTGTAATTCTTAGAGGTCTGTAGTCATATCTTGTGGGTCGGCTTGTAAAGAAGAAGGATGTAACTGCGTTTGGTTATGTATATGTATATGCGTCCAGGGAGGTATCCTTATCGGCTAACCTGTTGTTTATTTCTTGTTGATTTATTTTATAAGTTTCATGTATGTTCCGCTGATTATCTCTGATGTTTACTTGTAAGGGTGCCCAGGTAGGGCACCAGTCGCTGGCCCGGGGTCGGGTCGTGACAAAAGTGGTATCAGAGCAGTTAGTCCTCGGAAAGTGTCTGCAGACCGTACTAGTAGATTATTGGTTATCGGTGTGTTGTGCACCACATCTATAACCAGGAGGCTGCAGGACTGTCACGACCCGATCCCGGACCCGTGACTGGTGCCTTACCCCGGGCACCCTAGTGATACAACATCAGAGAAAATCAGCGGAAATAAAAAAAAACTTAAACATGAAACAAGAGATATGATAAAAAAGCCAAACCAAAGCGGTTACCTTCAGATATATAACTAAATACTTGAACAGTTACATCTTTACAAACCCCGCCACAACAAGATTACTCTGGACCTCTAAGAGTTTTTATACAACATGACGGGGCAGGGCCGCCATACCACGAATGTACAAGTACCTACAATGTGAGAGGACTATACCAAAAGATAAGCCTCCGAGAAACGGAGCTTCCCACGCTGAATCGCGATCCTATGAACGAGGATCAACAAGCGGTGTACCTCACTGCGGCATGAACGGCCCCGAAGGAGGTCGATGCAACAGTACCAAGTATCTGGCGAAAATACTGTAAATGAAATCCTAGTAGTCTATATAAAGCAGGAGACATGTATGATAACCAAACTACAGTCCACAATAAATAAGCAGTCATGTCAAGTCAGGGACTCACGCCCTCAACGTCATCACTCAAATATAATTATGGGTCTCACGCCCACAACATCAATCATGCCCGTGGAATACCTTCCTCACTGTCGGCAGTCTATGATATAATAACACCAAGAAGTACACATGAACACCAGGTCCCACCTGTGTCATAAAACCGTACGGGGCAAGTACGAAGGCTAACTACCAGATACCAAAGCCGCATCATCAACTGACCGGGGCAAGTACGAAAGCCAACTACCAGATACCAAAGTCGTACTAACAATACTATACAACCAAACCACGAAGCTGATACGGGGCAAGTACGAAAGCCAACTACCAGATACCAAAGCCGTGTCACGTAGCTGACCGGGGCAAGTACGAGGGCTAACTACCAGATACCAAGGCCGTATCACGAGACTTCGCCACTAAACTGAACGGGGCAAGTGCGAAGGCTAACTACCAGATACCAAAGCCACATCATCAACTGACCGGGGCAAGTACGAAAGCCAACTACCAGATACCAAGCCGAATCATTAAAAACCTCATGGAGAGCTAGTCCATGGAATAACACTATCACCGTGCGTGGAATCCTCCGCCAGAGTGACGTCCAAGTAAGATCATAACAAATCAGCCGACCCTCTATTGAGAGACGCGGTGGTATAGAAATACAATACTAGCACGACAAGGCTATCACATGCAAACATAGGCAAGTTACACACAACTCAAGGTACTTTCATTTTATGCCAAAGTCCAGGTTTTAATCCCCAAGGTACTTCGTACGTTAAATTCTTTTTAAAGGATCCATTTCTCTTACAAAGGTCACCCGATACCCGTAGTATTAAAATAGAAGGACTAACATTTTTAAGTAAACCAACACACTTTCCTTTTTAAAATCAAGTAACAACATTCTTTTCCAAAAGTTCAAGTTTGCCTAATTTCAAATATTCAAGTCTCTTATTTTCGAAAGATTTCATAGTTCATAGTCTTAATCACTTAATAACGTAATCTCTTTTAAAACAATTTGAGTAATATATGCCTTAATTGTGAGTAGGTTAATCTTGTTTATAACAATCTTATTAAAGCAGCCATGATCTAGGAAATGTAATACCATTTTGTCTTATCTTAGCTTCTATGCAGATGGAGGTTTCTACTGGTTTTAATTTAATTACTTATTTGTCAATACATTTTCCTTTATTAACGCTGTAGTGGTTCGTTCGATACTTATTCTCATTTCCGAAATCAGTAAAACATTATTCTTTAAAAACCAAGTACTCACGAATGAGGTTTCACACTTTTTAACAAAATTCATATCAATTCAATTAAGTCAAGTCTCTTATCTTTTAAGATCAAGTCTCTTAACTTCAAAATCAATAAACCATTCTTTTTATCTCTCTTAAGTCGTTATACCTAACTTCCCATAAAGCTAGTATAACTCTTAAACTTTCAAAACCAAGTATTACTCTTCTTTCAAAAACGATTCTTAATTCTTTTGAAATACTTCAAGATTCTTTATTATTTAAAACTCAAGTCAAAAGACATCGAAGTAAAACCACGTTCAGTTAACACACGCACGTCTACCGTACTATATATATTCTTTTAAAATATCATGCTCAAGAGGATAGGAAGAATCACATACCTCGCGACGATTACCGACAATTAGCAAAACGCTCCAAAGTACTGTAATCCTGCTAGCCTTTTCCACCCTTCGAGTAGAATACGCTACTCGCAGTACTTCAACCTATAACGGTCATATAAGTCTATCAACGTCTAGACTACTCTATAGAATAATTCTAGATACAAGATTCCTTATTCTATGGAAAATTGGGCAGCACTTCCCTACCCGCCAAACTACACAAGTCTACTGTAAATACAGTCCTATGTAAGTCTGATTCGCTTCTCTTCTTTTATACCATCCTTATATACGTCTTATACTCAATTATATACTACTACAGTATGTAATTTCCAATTACAATAGAAGGGTAAGAGTATTTACCTAGATAAGCCCAAAATTATCCAAGTTTAAAAGTCGATCCTGAGCAAGGTTTAGCTCCTATTCTGTACGCTCCAATTCGCTCCTAGAAACCCTTAGAAGTTCTACACAACTTCTACTAAATACTTTAACCAACTATGAAGATTTTCCTAGGGTTTAGTTTAGTGACTAAATGAAGTATAGTAGTATTTTCGGGCTTTTAGTATAGAGGTAACTTTGGGAATACTACAAGGTATTTGGGCCAGGTATTTTGGAATAGTAACAACACTTGGAGAATACTTTTCTACCAAGGGGTATTTCACGAGAACAACTAGGAAGGGGGTTTCGTGAGGGCTCTCAAAGGGGAGGGGAGGTTGGAGAGCTTAAAAGGGAGGAGGATTTTGCCTTGGAATTTCACAAGTGTGGATGAAGAATAAGTCTTGAACTTAAGGGGTACTTATAGGCCAATCAATGGCCAAGATCAAAGCAAGTGTGTGGATGAGATTTGGACAAGTGTTGTGTGGGTCCCACCTTATCTATCTACCCACAAAATATCTAGCAAACATTGACCAAATGTTTTAGGCCACAAAAATGACAAAAACGTGCACCCAATTCGTCCACCAAATCCGCCCACTTGAGGGTGACACGTGTCGCCCTCTCGTTGGTCCAAAATATTTTATCTCTCGGAAAAATCCGTAAAAATTATAAATGTCGCAACCGTAATTTTCCCTTCGCAAGGTCCGGAAAACGTTTTGTCGGAAAACAATTCTTTTCGCTAGCTGTGAAAAAATTTCGTCCCTTTGCCTACTTAAGGCTTAAACTTTTATACGTACGCCCTCACGTACATACTCTGAAAATACGGGGTATAACATTCTCCCCTCCTTAGAAACATTCGTCCCGAATGATCCTTCACAAGACAGATAACGATAAAGTTCCTCTTAACTTAAACAAGTTGCCAATGCCACACCTGGCCACAAAATAACACACGCGCAAATACTTAACCTAAGTCAACGAGGAATCACTCCTACATCACAAAAGCTTCCACCCAGGTCTAAAGGATACTCCCTTCGCATATTCACTTCACAACAAAATGATCTCTTTTATTCTGCTAACACACGTTCACTTCTTTCCTTACTCGTCGTACCCTTCTCGTACACCCGAACTCTCTCCCTAGTACACCTTCCATACTCCAGTCATTGCTTCAGTTTCCAAAACTTTGGAGTCACCACCTCCAAACTTGGTCATCTTACTAGCCTCGAATTCCTTCAAGGCCATTCCCGACCTTCACGATCCGATTCTGGTCGAACATATCCACGAACTCATACGATGGTTACCTAAACCTGGGCCTAGCACCCTCGTGACCCTACCACCCGGCGGGACCACCTCGAACTAACCCCACCCCAAACCGGGTTGCGGGTCGACCCGCGAATGGTCCTCAACCCGACCCATAATCGCGCCAAACTCTTGTTCCCCGATCCGGAACAATCTTACCTATTCAAGTCCTGAAAGCTACCACTTTCATCTTACACAACCCATGGAATTATCCCACAATACATTTTTACGCATACCAAGTATTTTGACAAAGACTAACCGTAAAATCTTTTATTCAAGACGGCCTTACATCTAAGGTTTCAACGTGTAATATTCTAAGGTTCATACCTTCCCTGTCCCCATACTTATCCTTTCAGCTAACCATGTCTCTAAACCACAATATACACAACGCTATCTGAACATAGTACTCAACACATAATCATCGTATCACGCATGCCTATCTCTAGAGGGTTAAGGATATACCTGAAAAATAGGCAGTTCAAAAGACCGCTAAAACTGGGGACTTCTACCGCGACCTCTGCCGTGGCCTGCCGGTGTATGAACATCCTGCCTAGCTATGGAAGGTGAAGAACCCGCAACTGATCTCGTAGTCTGTGCTATCCGCGGTGCTACCTGGTCGGACGATCTCGCCAAATGGCCCCGCTGGCGCAAGCATAACAATCTCCCAAATTAGTACGACACTCTCCCTTATGAATTTTTCCACAACGCCACACCGAGACAAAGGTGGCCTCATCCGCGAGCACTCTACTCCGAAAATCTGAAACACAGGAGCCACGACTGCTCCGAATACCCGAACGCCCCGAAGCGCGGAGGACCGCCTGCATGGCGGAGGTACATAACTAGCTTGCTGCTGAGGCGGTCCTCCTCGAAAGTCGCCAAAAGACCTTGCTGTCCTGGCCCTCTTCTGTTGATCCCGGTCATTCCGCCGACCTCTCCGCTCCTCACACCCAAGTGCATAAGCCTGCATGCGGGCAATGTCCATGCCCGGCTGAAGAGCTACACCCGAACAAGCCTCTGCCAAGTAGTCATCGAGCCCGGTGACGTAGCGGTGCACTCTGTCCCCCATGTTGGCTACTAACGCGGGGATGTACCGAGCTAGTGAGCCAAACTCCACATTGTACTCCCGAACCGTACGCCCGTCCTGCCTCAATATCAAAAATCTGTCGGCCCGAGCCCTCGCCATGCGGAGGCAAGAAATGGTGAGAAATGCCTCAGAACTCATCCTAAATAGCGGAGGCGCATGCTCCCCGGGACAGCTCGCGAATCAAACGATCATTGCGGTATCACGCGGCCGATGTGAACCTAAGACCACCGACTCGGTCTCGAAGCCTTGATCACTATCATGATCCGTCAGAATCGCCGGATGAACTCCTGCGGATCATCCTCGTGCCTCGATCCATAAAACACCGGCTGCGCTCGAGAAAGTCCCGCAGTCTCAAACTATCCGCTCTCGGGTGAACTACGGGTACTACCGGTACTGGAATCGCTGTATCCAGCTTATCCTCGTGCCTTGCCACTATCCTGGCCAATAACTGGGCCATCTCTTTGTACCCCAACTCCTCTGCTCCGGTGCGGGGATGGAGGCTCAGTATCGTGGTCTCAGCGACCGCCGCGCTCTAAACTTCTTTGGGCATGGCGTCGCAAAACTCGCCGCCAAGCGCTATCTCGGTAATGACCGGCTGCGCCCTCGTACTCCTCAGATCCTACTAGCAGCTTCCTCACGCCTTTCCCATCTGGGCGGGTTGCGCTTGCGCGAGGCATAATCGTAAAAATGAAATACGTCGGAGGGTCCAACTTATAACACAACTCTAAGGCACGATCTCGGAATGAGAAGAATGGAAACCAATCCTAAATGTCGCGACCTCACGATTATAGATGTAGTGCAACACATCGATAATCAAGACTCTACTAGACACGGTCGTAGACACTTTCCGAGGATTAATCGCTCGATACCACTTTTGTCACGACCGATCCGGGCGTGATCGTGCCTTACCCCGGGCACCCTAGTGATACAACATCAGAGAAAATCAGCGGAAATAAAAAAAAACTTAAACATGAAACAAGAGATATGATAAAAAAACAGGCCAACCAAACGGTTACCTTCTTGTATATATAACTAAATACTTGAACAGTTACATCTTTACAAACCCTGCCCACAACAGTACTACAGACCTCTAAGAGTTTTTATACAACATGACGACGGTGGCTCGCCATACCCCGAATGTACAAGTACCTACAGTGAGGACTATACCAAAAGATAAGCCTCCGAGAAACGGCTTCCCAAACGCTGAATCTGCGATCCTATGAACGAGGATCAACAAGCGGTGTACTCTACCGCATGAGCGAACGCAGCTCAAAGGAGGTCGCATAACAGTATCTGGCGAAAATCACAGAAATGAAATCCTAGTAGTCTATATAAAGCAGGAGACATGTATGATAACCAAACTACAGTCCACAATAAATAAGCAGTCATGTCAAGTCAGGGACTCACACCCTCAAAGTCATCACTCAAATATAATTATGGGTCTCACGACCACAACATCAATCATGCCCGTGGAATACCTTCCTCACTGCCGGCAGTCTATGATATAATAACACCAAGGAGTACATATGAACACCAGGTCCCACCTGTGTCATAAAACCGTACGGGGCAAGTACGAAGGCTAACTACCAGATACCAAAGCCGCATCATCAACTGACCGGGGCAAGTACGAAAGTCAACTACCAGATACCAAAGTCGTACTAACAATACTATACAACCAAACCACGAAGCTGACACGGGGCAAGTACGAAAGCCAACTACCAGATACCAAAGTCGTGTCACGTGGTGGCCGGGGCAAGTACGAGGGCTAACTACCAGATACCAAAGCCGTAATCACGAGACTTCGCCACTAAACTGAACGGGGCAAGTACGAAGGCTAACTACCAGATACCAAAGCCGAATCAGCCACGACCCGGGGCAAGTACGAGAGCCAACTACCAGATACCAAAGCCGAATCAGTAAAACCTCATGGAGAGCTAGTCCATGGAATAACACTATCAACAGAAGCGTACCCGTGGAATCCTCCGTCACTGCCGGTACGTCCAAGTAAGATCATAACAAATCAGCCGGCCCTCTATTGAGAGACGCGGTGGTATAGAAATACAATACTAGCACGACAAGGCTATCACATGCAAACATAGGCAAGTTACACACAACTCAAGGTACTTTCATTTTATGCCAAAGTCCAGGTTTTAATCCCCAAGGTACTTCGTACGTTAAATTCTTTTTAAAGGATCCATTTCTCTTACAAAGGTCACCCGATACCCGTAGTATTAAAATAGAAGGACTAACATTTTTAAGTAAACCAACACACTTTCCTTTTTAAAATCAAGTAACAACATTCTTTTCCAAAAGTTCAAGTTTGCCTAATTTCAAATATTCAAGTCTCTTATTTTCGAAAGATTTCATAGTTCATAGTCTTAATCACTTAATAACGTAATCTCTTTTAAAACAATTTGAGTAACATATGCCTTAATTGTGAGTAGGTTAATCTTGTTTATAACAATCTTATTAAAGCAGCCATGATCTAGGAAATGTAATACCATTTTGTCTTATCTTAGCTTCTATGCAGATGGAGGTTTCTACTGGTTTTAATTTAATTACTTATTTGTCAATACATTTTCCTTTATTAACGCTGTAGTGGTTCGTTCGATACTTATTCTCATTTCCGAAATCAAGAAACATTATTCTTTAAAACCAAGTACTCACGAATGAGGTTTCACACTTTTAACAAAATTCATATCAATTCAATTAAGTCAAGTCTCTTATCTTTTAAGATCAAGTCTCTTAACTTCAAAAATCAATAAACCATTCTTTTATCTTCTTAAGTCGTTATACCTAACTTCCCATAAAGCTAGTATAACTCTTAAACTTTCAAAACCAAGTATTACTCTTCTTTCAAAACGATTCTTAATTCTTTTGAAATACTTCAAGATTCTTTATTATTTAAAACTCAAGTCAAAAGACATCAGTAAAACCACGCTCGTTAACACACGCACGCCTACCGTACTATATATATTCTTTTAAAATATCATGCTCAAGAGGATAGGAAGAATCACATACCTCGCGACGACAAATCGACAATTAGCAAAACGCTCCAAAAATCGTAATCTCGCTAGCCTTTTCCACCCTTCGAGTAGAATACGCTACTCGCAGACTTCCAACCTATAGCGGCCATATAAGTCTATCAACGCCTAGACTACTCTATAGAATAATTCTAGATACAAGATTCCTTATTCTATGGAAAATTGGGCAAGACTTCCCTACCCGCCAAACTACACAAGTCTCATCAGTAAATACATCCATGTAAATCTGATTCGGTTCTCTTCTTTTATACCATCCTTATATACGTCTTATACTCAATTTCTACTACAGTATGTAATTTCCAATTACAATAGAAGGGTAAGAGTATTTACCTCGATAAGCCCAAAATTATCCAAGTTTAAAAGTCGATCCTGAGCAAGGTTTAACTCATATTCTGTACGCTCCAATTCGCTCCTAGAAACCCTTAGAAGTTCTACACAACTTCTACTAAATACTTTAACCAACTATGAAGATTTTCCCTAGGGTTTCGTTTAGTGACTAAAGGAAGTATAATAGTATTTTCCGGGCTTTTAGTATAGAGGTAACTTTGGGAATACTACAAGGTATTTGGGCCAAGGTATTTTGGAATAGTAACAACACTTGGAGAATACTTTTCTACCAAAGGGGGGGGGGTATTTCACGAGAACAACTAGGAAGGGGGTTTCGTGAGGACCTCTCAAAGGGGGAGGGGGAGGTTGGACGAGAGCTTCTTAAAAGGGAGGGAGGGATTTTGCCTTGGAATTTCACAAGTGTGGATGAAGAATAAGTCTTGAACTTAAGGGGTATTTATAGGCCAATCAATGGCCAAGATCAAAGCAAGTGTGTGGATGAGATTTGGACAAGTGTTGTGTGGGTCCCACCTTATCTATCTACCCACAAAATATCTAGCAAACATTGACCAAATGTTTTAGGCCACAAAAATGACAAAAACGTGCACCCAATTCGTCCACCAAATCCGCCCACTTGAGGGTGACACGTGTCGCCCTCTCGTTGGTCCAAAATATTTTATCTCTCGGAAAAATCCGTAAAAATTATAAATGTCGCAACCGTAATTTTCCCTTCGCAAGGTCCGGAAAACGTTTCGTCGGAAAACAATTCTTTTCGCTAGTTGTGAACAAATTTCGTCCCTTTGCCTACTTAAGGCTTAAATTTTGTACGTACGCCCTCACGTACATACTCTGGAAATACGGGGTATAACAAGGACATTTAGGGTTGGTTTCCATTCTTCTCACTCTGAGATCGTGCAGTAGAGCTGTGTTATTATGTTGATCCGTCTCTGACGTATTCTTATGTATATGAATCAGCTATGTCTTCACGGAAGGCGACCAGGGCCCAGAAGGGAAAGGTAGCAGCAGGAGCTGCTAGTGGTACGCAGAGGGTTACTAGGACTCAGGCCCAGACTATGCCTGAGGTTGTGGTCCAGGCGGCGAGTTCAGTTACGCCGGCAGTATTAGAGGAGCCGAGAGTAGCCGCAGCTCCAGGGGTTCCGATACCTGAGCCTCCAGTCCCTCAGCCAGGGGCGGAGTATAGAGATTATGGATAGCAGATCAGGTTATTGACTAGCATAGTGGTAGGGCAGCGCCGACAGGAGTAGGTAGCTAACCCTAGAGCCGACAATTTGAGGATTCGGGATTTTCTGGGTTGTAGTCCACCCGAGTTCTATGGTTCGAGATCTGAGGATGATCCTCAGGAGTTTATTTGGCTGATACAATGGACTATGCAGGTGCTTAGGGCCTCGAAGACCGATTCAGTGGTGCTAGCTTCTTACCGGTTACGCGATATTGTGTTGAACTGGTTTGAGTCATGGGAACTGTCTAGGGGTATGTGTGCTCCTCCAGCTGTTTGAGATGAGTTCACAGAGGCCTTTCTTGATCACTTTTTGCCTCCTGAGATGAGGAGAGCCCGTGTTGATAGGTTCTTGTCATTGAGGCAGAATGAGAGGACCATCAGGGAGTACAACCTGGAGTTTGACTCATTGGTCAGGTATGCGCACACTATTGTGGCTGAAATGGCTGATAGAGTTCATCGCTATGTTATGGGGCTAGGCCGTTATATGATCACTGCTTGTCTGGGAGTGGCCCTTCAGCCAGGTATGGATATTGCCAGGATGCAGACATATGTACAGGGAATTGAGGACAGGGAGAGAGAGGACCGACCAGACCAAGGCCAGCCCAAGAGGGCCAAGACGGCAGGGTCTCAGGGTGATTTTTGAGGCGAAGAGCCTCAACAGCAGGCTAGGTCTACATTTCAGCAGGCACAAAGTGCTCCTTCCCAGTTTTCTGGCAGGAGGTTGGATCAGCCGGGTAATTCAGGAGCTGGTCAGAGCTCCAGAGTTTTGGATTCGCACGTGCACATGGGTTCTAAGCGATGCGGATCACTTTTCCTCGGTGTTCCGCGGTGTGGCGGCATCAACACGGGAATGTCGTCGTGCTCGGTGCTGTTTACTGTGGCCGTCAGGGCCATATGTTGAGGGATTGTCCTATTAAGAGGGTTACAGGTGGGATAGCACAGTCTACTGGATCAGCTACGGGTTCTTCGCCTTCAATAGTTAGGCAGGATGTTCATACACCGGCAGACCGTGGCAGAGGTCGTGGTGGAAGTTCCCAGTTTTAGCGGTCCTTTGAACCGCCTATATGATTTCAGATATATATTTGACCCTTTAGAGACTTGTATGCATGATAAGGTTGTTGTATGTTTAAGTGTCATGAACGGATAATATTGAGATTATGTACGTATGTTAGAATAAGTTTGGAAGTACGAAAAGATAATCCTTTTAGGCCATGAATGGGAGTAAATAGTGATGGTGCACACTTTGGATTTGTTTCCTCGTTTGGTTTATGATGGATAGATATGCATGTGTGGTGTATTAGGGCCCTATGTGGCATAATTAGGTTTCACTAAGTGCAGTTTTATGAGACTATGCCGAGAAATGATAGATTGAGCTCTGTAAGAACATTCGGGGACGAATGTTTCTAAAGGGGGAAGAATGTTATACCCCGTAATTACAGGACAAGTATACGAGAATAGACGCGAGAACACAAGACTTGAAAATTGGTACGAAAGACAGAATTGTTTTTCCGAGGGAAAATCTTCCGAACTTCGAAAAGGAAAAATGATCGTTGATGCGAATTAGATTCTCAAAATACATTATTTGAAGAGTATGGAATTTATTAACATTGTGGAAATTTATTTACGGATTTGGTCACGTAGGGCCCACCCGAGAAATTTTACGTTTTGTGGGGCCCACGAGGGTTACGAAATTTTATGAACGAATGAGATGGCGACACGTGTCACCCCCACATGGGCTTGCTCGAATGGACCATGGTTTAGTGGTCTTGTGACCAAGGTTAAGTAGTAATGTGGATGATAAAGTCTTGAAGCCTAGCTTGATATAATTGACTAAGTCAACTTGCCCACTTGACTAGATATTTAATCTCCTTCATCCAAGCCACACAAGTGTTATAATCTTGACCCTCCATTGTATTATATATTCACCCACATAGCAAGAAAAGTCTCCATACTTAGAAAGATTTTAGAGAAAACTTTGAGCATGTTAGATAGCTCTCGGGTTTGAGCTATTCTCCACACAAAAAAAATTCATTTGTGGTTCATAATTCACAATACTTTAAACCAAGGTTCCTAGAGGTATTGTAAGGATATCTCAATAGAAATATCCCGGAAAACGACGTTTTCACGTTAGGCGCAAGGCGAAAATCTAAGGTGTTCTTCAACTTTGAAGTTGGAAATTGAAGGGAAGTTGTTTGTGAACTTCTAAGGGCTTCAAATAGAGGATTGAAGCGTAAAGGAAAGGAGCTAAGATTTCTAAAGAGCGACTTTAATCTTGGAGTTATATAAGGGCTTATCAAGGTAACCATCTTGTCGTTTTAATTATTGAAGATTACTTATTGTTGTAGTTATGGATATTAGAAAGAATGAGGTATATATTATGAAGTTAGATAAGTGTTATGGATATTGGAACCCCTAATCCGAAAGTTTCATGATTAGCCTTAAGATTGTAATTCAATTTAGTTATTAGTTTTAGTCGTCGCATGTTATATAAAGAAGGGATTATAGTTGTTAGAGTTGTTTGCGACTATATAACATGTTAGGACGACATTATGGATTGGAAGGAATTGGAAAGGATTATATGTGGTTGTACTTTGTAGCCGAGAATGATAAGTTAATATTGGATTGTTTTGTATTATTGTGGGGCAAAATGTTACACGTACTGTTAAGGCGTGTAATCCCCTTTGAATTGTTGGGTTGTTGCGCCTTAAATGTGGCATGTTGGTTATTGATTTCGGGCCTTGAAAAAGGTGGAAAAGTACGTAGAAACAAAAGAAGTGCTGCCCAATTTTCCGTAGAATAAGAGACCTTACACTTAGTATGATTCTACGAGTTGATAGACATGTTATGATTAATATAGGTTGAAGTACTATGAGTAGCGTATTCTACTTGAACTGTTCAGTTTTGAGAAAAGGCTCCATTTACTCCGGAGACTTATCTTTTGGTATGGTTTCCCTGAGGTTGTAGATTCATGTATATTCAGGGGTATGGCGGGGCCCTGTCCCGTCACAGTTGTTATGTTAAAACTCTTATCTGTAGTCATATCTTGTGGGTCAGTTTGTAAAAGAAATGAGGCAACTGCTTTCGGTTATGTATTTATATATCTAGGGAGGTAGCCTTATCGACTAACTTGTTGGTTATTCCTTATTGATTTTTTTATTTATTAAGAGTTTTATGTATGTTCCGCTGATTTTCTCTGATGTATACCTGTAAGGGTGCCCAGGTAAAATAACAGTCGCGGGCCCGGGGTCGGGTCGTGACATGACTGCCACACTAAGCCGACTCCAAGTACCTCCAAGGGTACTTATCATAAAATCCTTCAATAATCGTACGTTCTTATCCTCGTCTCTCAACTGTCACGACCCGACCACGGACCCGTGACTGGTGCCTTACCCCGGGCACCCTTGTTATACAACATCAGAGAAAACCAGCGGAAAATAAACTCACAACAAGAACCCATATAGAATATAAGCAGGCTAACCCAAAAAGGCTACATCTAAATATAACAAAGCTGAACAGTTACATCCTTAAAAACCCAAGTTATGACAGGACTACAGGCCTCTATGAATGAGTAAACACTATGACGGGACAGGGCCCCGTCATACCCCTGAATGTACAAACATCTACAACACCAGGGAGAACCGTACCAAAAGTCGAGCCTCCGGAGAAATGAAGCTCCTGACACCTGAGCAAGATCCTAAGAATGAGGATCCACCACCTGCTTACCCTTACCTGCGGCATGAACGCAACCCCCGAGGAAGGGGGTCAGTACACAATATGTACCAAGTATGTAAAACTGGAAAATACTGTAATAAATCATAAGTTAAAATAAACTGGAGTCATGGAAGAGAGTCAAAATACAGTACAATGTGCCTTACTAACAATGAGAGTATCAAGTATAAATTTTACTGCATAAAAATAAGAGGCTCATGATCAAAACAGGGTCTCTCCCCGTAGTATCATTAAGCAGTCCTACTCCTGAGACTATTTCACCCGCATAGGTCCTGTGGACCCGTATGAGGTCATCCACATCGCATGAGACTATTTCACCCGCATGAGACTATTTCACCCGCATGAGGTCATCCACCTCGCATGAGACTATTTCACCCGCATGGGACTATTTCACCCGCATGGACCCGGTGGGCCTGCATGAGTACAAGTGCCGCACTCGTATCATGGGTAGCAAATCCATGGCATAAGTAGTAATAATAATAATAATACATAAATCAGCCCAACCGGCTATCATACATAACATAAGCGCTACCAGCTTATCATAACGTAAGCAAGTTAAGAATATCCCCTAACTTCTTATTAACATTTTTAGTATATCCTCTCATTTTAGTTTACTTAAGGCACTAACATGTCATTTACAAGAAAATCCGGGAATTCAACCCAAGTACCACGTACCTCTAACCTTTTTAGAAAATGACTCCCTTTTTATGCTAAACTCCCAAGATACTAATAACCGTAGTATCAAGTCACGTTTACCTTTAAAAATACAATAGGCTTCTAAATCAAGTGACTTCATTTCTTTTAAAACCTTAGGCAATTAATGCCTTAAAAACAATTTGCCTTTCACAAATTCAAATCCTTTATCCGTACTTATTTTACTTGGAGTAAACCTTTCCTTGTTAACCTTTCATAAGACAATACAACCAACTTCCCATAAAGTTGTTATATTACCATTATACACTAGTCAAACACATCTCCCTATATCCAAGAGACTTATACTTTTAAAACGAAACAAGTTTCATACACTTAAAACACTTCAAGTCTCTTGACTTTGAAACTTAAGACCTCATTAAAACAAGTAAGAAATATCAAAGCCTTGTACGTCTACCGTACTACATAGATGTAACTATTCATGCTCAAGAGATATGAAAGTTCCACATACCTCTTCGGATCAATCCACTTGCTAAGTCCAATAAACCGCACGTAGTACGTCAACCTATAATGACCATAATACGTTTAATAACCTCAAGCTACAACGTAGAATATTCCAAGTTTAAAGTCACCAATTTCTATGGAAAATTGGGCAGCATTTCCTTTGTTTCTACATACTTTGCCACCTTTTTCAAGGCCGAATTCAACATCCAAACGCCACATTTAAGGCCCAACAATCCAAACATTTCAAAGGGGATTACACACCTAATCTTGGAAGTGTAAAATTCTGCCCCACAATGTATAACAACTAACTTAACAAGTTAAAGGTAGTATTTTGGCTACAACATGCTCACATAACCTTCTTATCCAATTCTTTCATATTCAATCCATATTTCTTGCATGCAATTTATCTAAGAGCAATATTTTCAACTACAAATTCTTTCTTCTTCACATGCAACACCAAAAACCAACAAAGAGAGAATGAATTGTTACCTTAGAACTTTAGCCAAATTATTCCAACAAGTTTGCTATCCTCCTTTCCAAAAATACCACCACAATAACTTCTACAAGCTAGCCAACAAGTTTCCTTCTTGCCACACTTTTCAGATTTTCCTCAAGCTTAGATTTTCTCTTGAAATTCTAGAGAGAAGGGAGAGCTTTTAGCTTTAGAGAGAGATGAGAGCTTGAAGAATGACCAAGTCTTCAAGACTTGGTCAATAAGTAGTGCATGCAAAATCAGATAGGGGGGGGGGGACACTTGTCAGCCTCCCATGACCTTTTTTAAAACAAAATAGTTCAGATTTTTCCACTCAACTTCGCAGAACCCGCCGCGGCGCTGAAACCTCTGCCGACTCCCAGAACATTCCGGCGCCGCGGCCCTGCATCCCGGCGCCGTAGAGCTGCAACTTCAGCGAATACTCAGGAAATCTGGCGCCGCGGCCCTGTGGCTCCTGATCGAAACACCTTTCTGTCCGACTGCGCACTGAACTTGTAACTCCCATAACTTTCTACTCCGATGTCCTATCGACGAACAGTTGGTTGCGTTGGAAACTAGACTCAACGAACTACGCACTAGGACTTTTAAACACCTAGGAACTCTCAATGTAACAGGTCATAACCCGCCTCAAAGTTGACTAAAAACCCGTCCGAAACAATCCGCCAACCTTTCTTTCGAAAATTTAAGCCTTACTTCCTT
Organism: Przewalskia tangutica; assembly: GCA_029844215.1. Taxonomy (NCBI): domain Eukaryota; kingdom Viridiplantae; phylum Streptophyta; class Magnoliopsida; order Solanales; family Solanaceae; genus Przewalskia; species Przewalskia tangutica. Next base: position 110,592,453 of record CM056721.1, read on the forward strand.
TCGTACGCTCTCACACGTATGGCCAGAACTACGGGGTATAACATTCTCCCCCCTTAGAAACATTCGTCCCGAATACTTCTTCATCATGTCATCCTCCGCTTTCCACGTCATCTCCTCCCTGTTCTCGTTCCGCCATAAGACTTTGACGGAAGCCACATCCTTTGTCCGAAGTCGCCTAACCTGACGATCGAGTACCGCTATGATACTCTCCTCATACGATAACCCCTCTGTCACCTGGACATCACGAATCGGGTGCACTCTATATGGATCTCCAATACATTTCCGCAACATAGACACGTGAAAAACTGGATGTACCGCCTCTAGATCGGACGATAGATCCAACTCATAGGCAACCCTGCCTACCCTACAGACAATCTGATTAGGCCCAATGTACCTTGGGCTGAGTTTCCATTTCTTCCCAAATCTCATCACGCCCTTCATGGGTGACACCTTCAGGAAGACCCAATCATCTACCTCAAACTCCAAGTGTCGACGCCGATGATCTGCATACGACTTCTGTTGACTCTGAGCTGACAATAACCGCTCCCGGATAAGCTTCACCTTATCCACTACCTGCTGAATCAAGTCTGGCCCGACTAACTGAACTTCTCCCACCTCAAACCAGCCTATCGGTGACCTGCACTTCCTCCCATATAAGGCCTCATAAGGCGCCATCTGAATACTAGAATGGTAGCTGTTGTTATAAGCAAACTCCACCAGAGGTAAATGATCCTCCCAGCTACCCCTGAAATCAATAACACAAGCCCGCAGCATATCCTCAAGTGTCTGGATAGTGCGCTCGGCCTGTCCGTCGGTCTGAGGATGAAACGCCGTACTGAGACTCACCTGTGTCCCTAATCCCTTCTGGAAAGACCTCCAGAAGTTAGCCGTGAACTGGGCTCCTCTGTCTGAAATAATCGATATAGGAACTCCGTGCAGTCTCACAATCTCTCTGATATACAGTCTAGCATAATCCTCGGCCGAAAAAGTCGTCCTGACTGGAAGAAAATAGGCTGATTTCGTCAGCCTGTCGACAATAACCCAAATGGAATCATGCTTCCTCTGAGTGGTAGGTAACCCTGTAATAAAGTCCATATTGATCACCTCCCACTTCCACATCGGAATATCAATAGCCTGCAATAGCCCACCGGGCTTCTGGTGCTAAACCTTGACCTGCTGACAATTAGGACACTGTGCAACAAAACCTGCCACGTCCCTCTTTAGGCCATCCCACCAATACACACATCTGAGGTCATGGTACATCTTAGTCGACCCCGGATGAATAGAATAACGAGCACTGTGTGCCTCCCCCAGAATCTGCTGACGAAGTCCTGTCACATCGGGAACACACAACCGGCCCTCAAATCTTAGTACCCCATCAGGTGCTACCTTAAATAGACTCTTCTCTTCCCGAAGAGCCGTACCTCGATACCGTTCCATAATCGGATCCTCATACTGTCGCCTCTTCACCTCCTCGATGATGGAAGACTCGGCAACCGCTCGAACCCGAACTCCATTACTATCAGAATCAAACAAACGAACCCCAAGGCTCGCTAGCTGATGTAACTCTCGGACCATATCCCTCCTCTCTGGCTGTACATCAGACAGACTACCCATCGATCTACGACTAAGGGCATCTGCAACTACATTGGCCTTCCCTGGGTAGTATAGAATATCGACATCGTAATCCTTCAGCAGCTCCAACCACCGTCTCTGCCGCAAGTTCAGCTCCCTCTGGCTGAAGATATACTGGAGACTCTTGTGGTCTGTGTAAATATCCACATGATCTCCATACAAATAATGTCTCCAGATCTTTAAGACATGAATCACTGCTGCCAACTCCAAGTCATGGGTGGGATAGTTCTTCTCATGCTTCCTGAGCTGTCGAGATGCGTAAGCTATAACTTTGCCGTGCTGCATCAAAACGCACCCAAGCCCGACACCCGACGCATCGCAATAAACCACATATCCGTCTAAACCCTCAGGAAGAGTAAGGACTGGGGCGGTCGTCAATTTCTCCTTTAGTAACTGGAAACTCTCCTCACAAGCATCTGTCCACCGGAACATAATCGCTCGAGTCACTAGTCAAAGGTCTTTGAGATGGAAGCAAACTTCTCCACAAATCTCAGATAATAACCCGAGGCCCAAAAGTCGCGCACCTCCGTTGGTGTAGTGGAGTGCAGGCCAAGTCTTGGCGCCTCGATCTTTCTTTGTATCAACCCGAATACCATCGGCCGATAACATGCCCTAAGAAAGCCACCGAGGCCAACCAAAACTCGCATTTCGAGAACTTGGCATCTGTCGCCGGTCGGAGGACTCCAATACCGCTCAAGTGATCGCGTGCTCCCGCTCGTAGGCGAATAAACCAGATATCATCAATGAATACTATAACGAACATATCCAAGAATGGCTTGAACACGGTTCATCAAATCCATGAATATCGCAGGACATTGGTCAACCCGAAAGACATCACCAGAACTCATAGTGCCGTGCAGTCACGAATGCAGTCTTTGGGATATCTGCCTCTCTAACTCGCACCTGATGATAACCAGATCGCAAGTCTATCTTGGAGAAACATCTCGCACCCTGCAACTGGTCAAACAAATCGTTAATCCTGGGGAGGGGATATCTATTCTTGATAGTTACCTTATTCAGCTGCCTGTAATCAACACATACGCAGCTGGCCCCATCCTTCTTCTTTACAAATAACACCGGCGCTCCTGGGAGAAATACTTGGCCCGATAAAGCCTTTTCCAAATCTTTCACTGGTCCTTCAATTCCTCAACTCAAAGTGCCATCCTCGTATGGCGGAATAGATATCGGTCGAGTGTCCGCGCCAAATCAATGCAAAACTCAATCTCTCTCGGGAGGATACGGAAGCTTCGTGCGGGAATACGTCAAAATTCTCTAACGGCCGGAATCGATCAAGGTCGGTATCTCACCTCGATGTCGAATACCCGAACCATATGGTAGATATACCCCTTCCGCACCATCTTCCTAGCCTTGAGGTAAGAAATAAACTTACCCTACGACGCAAAGATTCCCTTCCACTCGATAACCGCTAACCAAGAAACCGAACCGTGCAATCTCTCTCTCATCACATTGGCATAGCAGAACTCTAGCCAATCCATACCCATAATTACATCAAAGTCCGTCATATGCAACTCTATCAAGTCGGCTAGAGTATGACGACTGTCTATAGTCACTGGGCAAGCCTTATATACCCGCTCAACTACCACCGAATCACCTACTGGCGTAGCCACCTCAAAAGGTTTTATGCACTCGGGCTCTATCCCTATTCTACCAGCAATATGAGGAGATATATAGGACAAGGTAGAACGGGGATCTATCAAAGCATATACATCACAGCATGCAATCAATAATGTACATGTGACGACATCTGGTGACACCTCCTGGTCCTGACGGCTGGACATGGCATAGATGCGGTTCTGAGGACCGCTGGAACTGGGACCCCTACCACGACCCCTGCCGCGGCCTGCTGGTCCGTGAACACCCTGCCCTCCAGGGCGCATCGCCACCGAAGACGAAGATCCAACCACTGACCCTGTCGGCTGAGCCATAACATTCCCGCCGCCTCTAGTCGGACAATCTCTCCTCAAATGGCCCTGCTGGCCACAAGAGTAACAAGCTCCTGGAGTAACACGACACCCCCCATAATGGCAATCGCCACACCGACCACACCGACCACACCGAGGTATAGGTGGCCTCATCTGACTGGAACTCGTCCTCCGGGAACCCGGCCTCGAATCTGTCCCCGCCTCAATACCAGACGTCCGGAAGATGGTGGAGGAGCGCTCAACCGCCGAGGTGCAAATCCGATCTTCTTGAGGTTGTCTACCTCGAAAACTACGAGGACCTGCTGTCCGCCTCTTCGTTGATACACGTCAATCGCCGGCCCTGCGTTCACACCCAAGTGCATATGCCTGCATGCGGGCAATGTCCATGCCCGACTGAAGAGCTACTCCCGTGCAACTCTCGGCCAAGTAATCATCGAGCCCTGTGACATAGCGGTGCACCCTGTCCTCCATGCGCTGCACAAAGCGGGTACATACCGAGCCAACGAGTCAAACTCTACGTTGTACTCCCGGACCGTCCGCCCATTCTGTCTCAGTGTCAAAAATCTATCGGCCCGAGCTCTCCTCATCTGCGGAGGCAAGAAATGGCTAAGGAACGCCTCTGAGAACTCATCCCAAACAGATGGAAGCGCATGCTTCCCCCGGGATAGTTCCCAAGAATCATACCAGTCAACGGCAGTATCCCGTAGCCGATGTGAACCCAATAATACCGACTCTATCTCCGAAGCCCTGATCACTCTCATGATCCGTTGTAACTGTCGGATAAACTCCTGAGGATCATCCTCAGGCCTCGACCCATAGAACTCTGGTGGGCTGCAACTCAAAAAGTCCCGCAGTCTCAAACTATCAGCTCTGTGGTGGACTACGGGTACAACCGGAACCGCTGCCTCCCGTCTATCCTCCTGCCTAGCCATGATCCTGGCTAATAACTGGGCCATCTCCTTGTAACCCATCTCCTCTGCTCCAGTGTATGGCGAGAGGCTCGTGTATCGCGTCTCGTGGCGCCGCCGCTGCCCGAACTCTGGGGTTGACGTTGTGGAACTCGCCGCCCGAAACATCATCTCAGGTAAAGACTGGGTCTGTGCTCTGGTAACCCTCGGTGTCCTACTAGTAGTTCCCTCTGTTTCCTTGCCCTTCTGGGCCGCGGTTGCCTTGCGTGGAGGCATAACTGATACAGGAAAATATGTCAGAGGGAGTTCAACCTATAACACAGCTGTCACGACCCGACCCCGGGACCGCGACTGGTACCCTACCTGGGCACCCTTACAGGTAAACATCAGAGATAATCAGCGGAACATACATGAAACTTATAAATAAAACAACGGAAGTAAAACAACAGTCACCGATAGGGCTACCTTCGCGACGTACATACATAAACGGCGGTTGCCTTTCTTTACAAACGGACCCACAATATGTGACTACGCACCTCTAAGAATTACAATCGTGGCGGGACAGGCCCCGCCATACCCTGAACATACATAGCCATGACAACTCGGAACATCGGAGCCATCTAAAATCTTGAACCAGATCCTAAGCTCGCGGATCCACACTGTACCTAAACTGCGGACATTTAACGCAGCCTCGAAGGGGTCGATCTAACAGTGCGAATATGGAATGAAATAACGTGCAAGAATCAAATCATAATCGTACAAAGAATGCCATTTTTAACTCCTGAAATCACTCGTATATTAACTGTTCCATTCCTTCTTTCCATAAGATTTAACATCATATTCTTACATACATACTTAAGAGGTTAATCAAGTTTTCCACATAACTTACTTATCTTACATAACATAATCCGGCCCATTTGCGGGACACGGTGTACTGACGAATCATGTGACATAATCAGGCCCGCTGTGGGGCTCGGCATCGTGGAATCATGTAGCATAATCCGGCCCTCCTGTGGAGCTCGGTGTACTGTGGAATCATGTAGCATAATCCGGCCCGCCTGTGGAGCTCGGTGTACTGTGGAATCATGTAGCATAATCCGGCCCTCCTGTGGAGCTCGGTGTACTGTGGAATCATGTAGCATAATCCGCCTCCTCTGTGGAGCTCGGTGTCTTGTGGAATCATGTAGCATAATCCGCCTCTGTGGAGCTCGGTGTCTTGTGGAATCATGTAGCATAATCCGGCCTCTGTGGAGCTCGATATCTTGGACGTAACCCGCCTATGTGTAGGCTCGGGGTAATATGGCGTAATCCGCCTATGTGTAGGCTCGGTGTATCTCATAACGTGTCCGCCTATTTGTAGGCTCTGTATCTCATAACGCAATCCGGCCTATTTGTAGGCTCTGTATTTCATAACGTAATCCGGCCTATTTGTAGGCTCGGTGTATTTCATAACGTAATCCGGCCTATTTGTAGGCTCGGTGTATTTCATAACGTAATCCGGCCTATTTGTAGGCTCGGTGTATTTTCCTTACATAACATTTTAAAACGTATTGTTACCACTTCTTAAGTCGTTATAACAACTTCCCATAAAGCTATTATAACAACCTTTCATTTTAGAGAACTTAAGGCACTTTTATTCTTACAACATTAGGGAAACTAGACCCAAAATACTACGTACATACGTACTTAAAATAATCATAAACTTCTTCTTTTTAAAACTCAAGTCACATACTCTTTAGAAATCAAGTCCACAACTTGAAAAATAAAGTTTCATAATCCTTAGAAGACAACCAAAGTTCATAGTCTTAAAACCTTATATCATACATTCTTTAAAGTCCACTTACTTATATTATACAAAAAAAAAATATAAAGTTCCATACACTTCCAAAACCAAGTAACTTATTCTCTTAAAACCATATAACTTTCACTTTTAAAATCAATCCCCTTTCGCATATAAATTCAAGTCATTCTTGAACGTAAAATCCACTTACTTACTTTAAATAAATCAAGACACATAGCCTTTAAATCAAATCTCATAATTTCTAACCATTCTTACCAACATCTCCCATAAGACTTGGTAAGGACTTAGGACAATTTAACATACTTTTAACTTAGGATAACTTAGACATAACCCTTACGTAGAGTAAATCAACATACATACTTCTTAACTTCTAAGAGTAGAAGGAATCATGAAATAATACCACATGTATATTCCATACATAGAACCATGTCTAAAGAAGGAAGAGGTTCACATACCTCGCGACGCTTATCGACAAGTAGCAAAATGCTCCAACGTACTTCAACCTTGATAGCTATTCCATCCTTCAAGTAGAATACGCTATACTAAGTACTTCAACCTATAATGGTCACAATACGTCCATTAATCCTCTTACTTCAAACGTAGAGTATTCTAAGTGCTAAGTCGCTAATTTTTACGGAAAATCTGACAAAGACCTCCTTTGTTTCTACTAACTTTGCCACCTTTTTCAAGGCCGAATACAATAACCAAACAGCCTCAATTGGCTCACCACAATTTATAAGGTAGTCCAATACAAATGAATAACAACTAATACAACTACTACTCCAAATTCGGCCACAATGTTTATAACAATACCAATTCTTATTCAATTCCATTTCGATACAAATTGGTAGCATAATATGATATCAAGCGCAATCGATTATAACTACTACAATCCTCAAGTAGGTAAACATGCGACGATTCTAATTAACGACCAAAATTGCATTTCAATTTCAAAAGGCTAATCATGCCATTTCGGTTTTGGGCTCCTAAATTCCATAACACTTATCAAACTTCATAACACATATCACATGATCATTTCTAACTTATAACAACATGAAATCTTCAATTACAAAAGTAAAACGAAGATTATACCTCAATTAGCCCAAAATATGATCCAAGAGTACAAGTCGATCCCTAGCACCTTTAGCTCCTCCTTTCGACATTCCAATCCACTCCAAGCCACCCTTAGAAGCTTATAAAAACTCATCTTCAAGTTTCAACTTCAAAGTTGAATAACCCTTTAGGTTTTCGCCTTGCGACTAATACGAAAACACCACATTTCCGGGATCTTTCTATTGAGAAACACTTACAATACCCTTAGGTACCTTGGTTTAAAGTGGGGGAATTATTGGACAACAATTGAAAAAAATTTCTTCAAACCCTAGCCTATGGCCGAGAGCTTCCCAACGTTTTTCATCAATTTTTCTTGAAAAATTGCTAAGTGTTAAGCCTTGTCTTGCACTAGGGAGCTTATATAAATAAATGGAGGGTCAAGATTAGAACAAATGGGTGGTTTGGATGTTTTTCACATGGATCAAGCCAAGTGGCATTGACCTAGTCAACAATGTCATGCTAAAATGTCTTTGCAAGACTTGATCTTTTAATTTGTGGTCAAAAGACCATTTCCTCCATGTCATTTTCGTCCAAGACCATTAAGGGGGGGTGACACGTGTCGCCCTCCCGTTCGTCGCAATATTTCGTTTTCCGACAATTCCGATAAATTTTTACTCGTCTCAAACCTTAACATCTTTGAGTTCTTACGTACGTTCTTATAAACATATCCTGGGAATTCTGGGGTGTAACATTCTTCCCCCCTTAGAAACATTCGTCCTCGAATGTTCTTTCGGAGTCAAACTTATAATTAGCGATATAGTTTCCTTCCACAACCCGACACACTAATAATGCCACACATAGCCCTAATACTGCACATGCTTGTCAGTCCATCATAAGCCCAAAAGAGATTATCTTTCGCACTTCCAACTCCTTCTAACATACATACATAACTTCCATACCAATTCTGGCCTCAAATCTTTGGAGTCACTCTATAAGACAATATACGACCATTTCCGGCTTTCACGACCTGGTTCCGGTGGAACGCGTCCACGAACCCGTAAAACAATTAACTAGACTTGGACCTTGCACCCCCGTGACCCTGTCACGTAGCGGAACTACTACCAACTGATCCCACTCCATTCCAGGCCATGGGGAGACCGTACAGATCCTCAACCACTCGGCGCGACTTAACTCTTATCCTTGGTCTGACTTAAAATCTTATTGTCAGAGAAAGCCTTATATACCTAAGGTCTCGGCTGTAATCAATATTCTTAGGCTCGCAATTTCCATGCTCCAAGCCTACCTTACCAGTCCCCCAGTAACCGGGTACAAAAACTTCTCATAATACCAAAACCATGTTGTCTCGATCACAACAACCATTTCTTACTCTATCCAGACCTCATCCGTATAATTCTCTTAAGCTTACTACACAGCTTAATCTATTAACATGACATTCCGTTAGGTTCCTTAACATGGCTTCTTAAGGGTTCACTACCCTATCAGACAGCTCATCCTTTCCCAATTATCTTAAATAAAACATAAGACCTTGGCGAAAATTCATTAACTATTCCATACCTTCCCGGTATCTAGTTAGTCTTTACCAATTCCTGGTAATCTAAAATCATTCTAGGCAACACGCGTCTGACCCTCGTACATAACTCCGTATAGATGTATATCACAATACCAACTATACTACAATCATTACCAACCTGGATACGCAATCCACATAGTCCTTCTTGGGTCACTGCTGCCTTTCTCGTAGCTGAAATCAACATAACTCGTTAGGAGGAACGACCACTAACAACACAACTCTATCGCACGATCTCGAGTGAGAAGAATGGAAACCAATCCTAAATGTCCTGCTGCCTCCTGATTATAGATGTGGTGCACAACACACCGATAATCAAGACTCTACTAAACACGGTGCGTAGACACTTTCCGAGGACTAATCGCTCGATACCACTTTTGTCACGACCCGACCGGGATCGCGATCGTGCCCTACCGGGCACCCTTACGTAAACATCGAGAGATAATCGGAACATACATGAAACTTATAAATAAAACAACGGAGTAAAACAACAGTCACCGATAGGGCTACCTTCCCGACGCATACATAAACGATTGCCTCCTTTCTTTACAAACAGACCCACACATGTGACTACGCACCTCTAGAATTACAATCGTGGCGGGACAGGGCCCGCCATACCACTGAACATACATAGCCATGACAACTCCGAACATCGAGCCATCTAAAAATCCGAACCGGGATCCTAAGCTCGCGGATCCACACTGTAATACCTAAACTGCGGACATTTAACGCAGGCCCGAAGGTCGACAACAGTACGAATATGGAGCAGAAATAACGTGCAAGAATCAAATCATAAGCGTACAAAAGAATGCCATTTTTAACTCCCGAAATCACTCGTATATTAACCGCTCCATTCCTTCTTTCCATAAGATTTAACATCATATTCTTACATACATACTTAAGAGGTTAATCAAGTTTTCCACATAACTTACTTATCTTACATAACATAATCCGCCCATTTGCGGGACACGGTGTCTTGACGAATCATGTGACATAATCCGGCCCGCTGTGGGGCTCGTATCTTGTGGAATCATGTAGCATAATCCGCCCTCTGTGGAGCTCGGTGTATTGTGGAATCATGTAGCATAATCCGCCCTCCGTGGAGCTCGATTGTCTTGTGGAATCATGTAGCATAATCCGGCCCTCCCGTGGATCTCGATTGTCTTGTGGAATCATGTAGCATAATCCGGCCCTCTGTGGAGCTCGGTGTCTTGTGGAATCATGTAGCATAATCCGCCTCTGTGGAGCTCGGTGTCTTGTGGAATCATGTAGCATAATCCGGCCCTCCTGTGGAGCTCGGTGTACTGTGACGTAACCCGGCCTATGTGTAGGCTCGGGGTAATATGGCGTAATCCGGCCTTTTTGTAGGCTCGGTGTATCTAATAACGTAATCCGGCCTATTTGTAGGCTCGGTGTATTTTATAACGTAATCCGGCCTATTTGTAGGCTCGGTGTATTTCATAACGTAATCCGGCCTATTTGTAGGCTCGGTGTATTTCATAACGTAATCCGGCCTATTTGTAGGCTCGGTGTATTTTTCCTTACATAACTTTTAAAACGTATTGTTACCACTTCTTAAGTCGTTATAACAACTTCCCATAAAGCTATTATAACAACCTTTCATTTTAGAGAACTTAAGGCACTTTTATTCTTACAACATTAGGGAAACTAGACCCAAAATACTACGTACATACGTACTTAAAATAATCATAAACTTCTTCTTTTTAAAACTCAGGTCACATACTCTTTAGAAATCAAGTCCACTACTTGAAAAATAAAGTTTCATAATCCTTAGAAGACAACCAAAGTTCATAGTCTTAAAACCTTATATCATACATTATTTAAAGTCCACTTACTTATATTATACAAAAAAAAATATAAAGTTCCATACACTTCCAAAACCAAGTAACTTATTCTCTTAAAACCATATAACTTTCACTTTTAAAATCAATCCCCTTTTCGCATATAAATTCAAGTCATTCTTGAACGTAAAATCCACTTACTTACTTTAAATAAATCAAGACACATAGCCTTTAAATCAAATCTCATAATTTCCTAACCATTCTTACCAACATCTCCCATAAGACTTGGTAAGGACTTAGGACAATTTAACATACTTTTAACTTAGGATAACTTAGACATAACCCTTACGTAGAGTAAATCAACATACATACTTCTTAACTTCTAAGAGTAGAAGGAATCATGAAATAATACCACATGTATATTCCATACATAGAACCATGTCTAAAGAAGGAAGAGGTTCACATACCGCGACGCTTATCGACAAGTAGCAAAATGCTCCAACGCTTCAACCTTGATAGCTATTCCATCCTTCAAGTAGAATACGCTATACTAATTACTTCAACCTATAATGGTCACAATACGTCCATTAATCCTTACTTCAAACGTAGAGTATTCTAAGTGCTAAGTCGCTAATTTTTACGGAAAATCGGACAAGACCTCCTTTGTTTCTACTAACTTTGCCACCTTTTTCAAGGCGAATACAATAACCAAACAGCCTCAATTGGCTCACCACAATTTATAAGGTAGTCCAATACAAATGAATAACAACTAATACAACTACTACTCCAAATTCGCCACAATGTTTATAACAATACCAATTCTTATTCAATTCCATTTCGATACAAATTGGTAGCATAATATGATATCAAGCGCAATCGATTACAACTACTACAATCCTCAGTAGGTAAACATGCGACGATTCTAATTAACGACCAAAATTGCATTTCAATTTCAAAAGGCTAATCATGCCATTTCGGTTTTGGGCTCTAAATTCCATAACACTTATCAAACTTCATAACACATATCACATGATCATTTCTAACTTATAACAACATGAAATCTTCAATTACAAAAGTAAAACGAAAATTATACCTCAATTAGCCCAAAATATGATCCAAGAGTACAAGTCGATCCCTAGCACCTTTAGCTCCTCCTTTCGACATTCCAATCCACTCAAGCCACCCTTAGAAGCTTATGAAAACTCATCTTCAATTTTCAACTTCAAAGTTGAATAACCCTTAGGTTTTCGCCTTGCGACTAATACGAAAACACCACATTTCCGGGATCTTTCTATTGAGAAACACTTACAATACCCTTAGGTACCTTGGTTTAAAGTGGGGGAATTATTGACAACAATTGAAAAAATTTCTTCAAACCCTAGCCTATGGTGAGAGCTTCCTAACGTTTTCATCAATTTTTCTTGAAAAATTGCTAAGTGTTAAGCCTTGTCTTGCACTAGGGAGCTTATATAAATAAATGGAGGGTCAAGATTAGAACAAATGGGTGGTTTGGATGTTTTTCACATGGATCAAGCCAAGTGGCATTGACCTAGTCAACAATGTCATGCTAAAATGTCTTTGCAAGACTTGATCTTTTAATTTGTGGTCAAAAGACCATTTCCTCCATGTCATTTTCGTCCAAGACCATTAAGGGGGGGGTGACACGTGTCGCCCTCCCGTTCGTCGCAATATTTCGTTTTCCGACAATTCCATAATTCCGATAAATTTTTACTCGTCTCAAACCTTAACATCTTTGAGTTCTTACGTACGTTCTTATAAACATATCCTGGGAATTCTGGGGTGTAACAACAGCTCTATTGCACGATCTTAGAGTGAAAGAATGGAAACCAATCCTAAATATCTTGTAGCCTCCTGATTAAAGATGTGGTGCACAACACACCGATAATCAAGACTCTACTAGATACGGCCTGTAGACCCTTTCTGAGGATTAACTGCTTTGATACCACTTTTGTCACGACCCGACCACGGACCCGTGACTGGTGCCTTACCCCGGGCACCCTTGTGATACAACATCAGAGAAAACCAGCGGAAAATAAACTCACAACAAGAACCCATATAGAATATAAGCAGGCTAACCCAAAATGGCTACCTCTAAATATAACAAAGCTGAACAGTTACATCCTTAACAACCCAAGTTATGACAGGACTACAGGCCTCTAAGAATGAGTAAACACTATGACGGGACAGGGCCCCGTCATACCCCTGAATGTACAAACATCTACAACACCAGGGAGAACCGTACCAAAAGTCGAGCCTCCGGAGAAATGGAGCTCCTGAAACCTGAGCAAGATCCTAAGAATGAGGATCCACCACCTGCTTACCCTTACCTGCGGCATGAATGCAGCCCCCGAGGAAGGGGGTCAGTACACAATATGTACCAAGTATGTAAAACTGGAAAATACTGTAATAATATCATAAGTTAAAATAAACTGGAGTCATGGAAGAGAGTCAAAATACAGTACACTGTGCCTTACTAACAATGAGAGTATCAAGTATAAACTTTACTGCATAAAAATAAGAGGCTCATGATCAAAACAGGGTCTCTCGCCCGTAGTATCATTAAGCAGTCCTACTCCTGGGACTATTTCACCCGCATAGGTCCTGTGGACCCGCATGAGGTCATCCACCTCGCATGGGACTATTTCACCCGCATGGGACTATTTCACCCGCATGAGGTCATCCGCCTCGCATGGGACTATTTCACCCGCATGAGACTATTTCACCCGCATGGACCCGGTGGGCCCGCATGAGTACAAGCGCCGCACTCGCATCATGGGTAGCAAATCCATGGCATAAGTAGTAATAATAATAATAATACATAAATCAGCACAACCGGCTATCATACATAACATAAGCGCTACCGGCTTATCATAACGTAAGCAAGTTAAGAATATCCCCTAACTTCTTATTAACATTTTTAGTATATCCTCTCATTTTAGTTTACTTAAGGCACTAACATGTCATTTACAAGAAAATCCGGGAATTCAACCCAAGTACCACGTACCTCTAACCTTTTTAGAAAATGACTCCCTTTTTATGCTAAACTCCCAATATACTAATAACCGTAGTATCAAGTCACGACAACTTTTCAAAACAAGTCACGTTTACCTTTAAAAATACAATAGACTTCTAAATCAAGTGACTTCATTTCTTTTAAAACCTTAGGCAATTAATGCCTTAAAAACAATTTGCCTTTCACAAATTCAAATCCTTTATCCGTACTTATTTTACTTGGAGTAAACCTTTCCTTGTTAACCTTTCATAAGCCAATACAACCAACTTCCCATAAAGTTGTTATATTACCATTATACACTAGTCAAACACATCTCCCTATATCCAAGGGACTTATACTTTTAAAATGAAACAAGTTTCATACACTTAAAACACTTCAAGTCCCTTGACTTTGAAACTTAAGGCCTCATTAAAACAAGTAAGAAATATCAAAGCCTTGTACGTCTACCGTACTACATAGATGTAACTATTCATGCTCAAGAGATAGGAATGTCACGACCCGAACCAGGGCCCGTGACTGGTGCCTTACCCCGGGCACCCTAGTGATACAACATCAGAGAAAATCAGCGGAAAAAAAACATGAACATGAATTTAGAGACAAAATAAATAAACAGGCCAACCAAAACAGTTGCCTTCATCATATATACATAAATACCCGAACAGTTATCCTTTTTACAAACCTTGCCCACACAGTGCTACAGACCTCTAAGAGTTTATACAACAACTATGACGGGACAGGGCCCCGCCATACCCCTGAATGTACAAGAACCCTGCACTGTGGTAACATACCAAAGATAAGCCTCCAAGGAACGGAGCTTCCCAACACGAAAGGTGATCCTAAAATGGATCGACAACCGATGTACTCTACTGCGGATGAACGCACTCGGGCGAGGTCGATAACAGTACCAAGTATGTGAAATCAGAAATACCGCAATCAAATCATAATAGTCTATAAAAGCGGGAGATGTATGATAACCAAACTACGACATACACATAATGCTTATATCAATTCGTGGTCTCACGCCACAACATCAATCCCGCCCGTGAGTACCTTCCTCACCGCCGATGCCATGATATGATAACAACAAGATAGCAATCCAAATGGAGCATACCCGCGGCGCTACGCATCGTGTCGGTATGTCCAAAGGGAACAAATAAGACAACATTCCAAATGGAAGCATACCCGCAGCGCCACGATCGTGTCGATGAGTCCAAAGGGAAACAATAAGACAAAGATTCCAAATGGCAGCATACCCGCGCGCTACGCATCGTGTCAGTATGTCCAAAGGGAAACAATAAGTAACAAGGCGGTAATCAAAGTGGAAGCATACCCGCGCGCCACGATCGTGTCGTGATGTCCAAAGTGATTTAACAAAAGTAACACTATCAGCGCGAACGCATCTGCGGAATTTCTACGCCACCGCAGACGCCCAAGTAAGTTCTCAACAAGTCAACCGACCTCCATCGAGACGCCAGTAGTATAGAAACACAATTCTTGCACAACAAAGGCTATCACAACAAGCATAGGCAAGTTTCACAACAACAAGCATAGGCAAGTTTCACAACAACAAGCATAGGCAAGTTTCACAACAACAAGCATAGGCAAGTTTATACACAACTCGAAGTACTTTCATTTTATGCCCAAGTTCGGTTTTACTCTAAAGTACTACGACGTTAAATTCCTTTTAAAGAGATTTATTCCTTTATAAAAGTCACCCGATACCCGTAGTATAAAAATAGAGTGACTTATATCTTTTAAGTAAACTAAAACAACTTCCATACTATCCTTTTTAAAACCAAATTAAGGCAACACCATGCCTTCTTTTTAGACCAAAACACTTCTCTTTTTTAAAGTCAAGTTACCACCTTAAAACCAGTGATAAAACCTTCTTTTGTTTTCATAACGTCGTTATAACCAACTTCCCATAAGGCTGTTATAACACGTTATGTTTTAAACCATTTTAAGACAACACAATGCCTTTTCTTTACCCTAAAGTTCCAGTTTGCCTAATTTCAATTACGCAAGTCTCTTTTTAGAAAAGTTTCATAGTTCAATGTCTTAATCTCTTTGAAAACAATTGAGTAACATATGCCCTAGGCGAGTAGGTTATTCTTGATCATAATCAATCTTATTAAGCAGCCATGATCTAGAAAATGTAATATCATTTTGTCTCATCTTAGCTTCTATGCAGATGGAGGTTTCTACTGGTTTTAATAATACTTCGTTAGTCATTACATTTTCCTTTATTAGCGCTGCAGTGGCTTGTTCGATACTTATTCTGATTTCCGAATCAGTAAAACATTATTCCTTTTAAAAATCAAGTACTCATTACTCACGAATGAGGTTTCACATTAACATCCATATCAAGTCAAGTCTCTTAAGACGTTATACCTAACTTCCCATAAAGCTAGTATAACTCTTATGTTTTCAAAACCAAGTATTACTCTTCTTTCAAAACGGTTTCTTAATGAAATACTTCAAATGCTTTATTATCACACATCAAGTCAGTTATAAGTCAAATCAGTTACCTTTTAACAATCACAAAGCATTTTCTTATCTACATAAAGCTGTTATAACCAACCTCCCATAAAGCCGTTATAACACTTTATGTCTCAAACCAATCAAATACATTTAGCACATGTACGTCTACCGTACTACATAGTTACACACATATCATGCTAGAAAAGATAGGAAGAGGTTCACATACCTCGCGACGATTATCGACTAATAGCCAAACGCTCCAAGTACCTCAAACCGTCTGCTACACTCTCAGTCAAGCAGATCACTCCACACGTAGTACTACAACCTATAGAGGCCACAAAGCGCCTATTAATATCTTTTAGATCCCGACGTAGAATATTCTACAGAAAATTCGGCAGCACCTCCCCCCCCCGCAACAGCGTAAATCTCCTCCTCTATCGAGGCCGGCTACCAAGCCAACCAGGGGGGGGGGGGGTTAACACGTCTAACCGGACGTGTACAATTCTACTACACAGTAATGCTACACAAGTCTACTGTAATACAGTCCTATGTAATTACAGTTCAGTTCTCTTCTTTAAATTCAGGCTTAAGTCGCAAGACATTGCCGTAAGTATTATTCAGGCTTAAGTCAAAAGACATTGCCGCACAATTATAATGTTCAGTTCTATATATAGTATACTTCAACTATATATTCCTACAACATGTAATTTCCAATTACAATAGAAGGTCAAGAGTGTTTACCTCGATAAGCCCAAAATTATCCGAGTTTAAATGTCGATCCTGAGCAAGGTTTAGCTCCTACTCCGCAAGGCCCGACCCGCCTCCAACCAACCCTTAGAAGTTCTAACCAACTTCTACTTATAACTTCAACTACGGGTGAAGATTTACTTAGGTTTCAGGATCGAGGGAAGTATAATAGTATTTTCTGGCTTTTGTACAAGTGTAACTTTGGGAATACTACAAGGTATTTGGGCAAGGTATTTGGACATTATAACACTACTAGAGAGTATTTCTATACCAAAAAGGGGGTATTTATACGAGACAACAAGGCAGGGGGTACCGCTCGGCTAGGGCACCACAAAGGGGGAGGGGGGAGGCCCTCGGCCAAGACTCTCAAAGGAGGGGGGGGAGAGTTGGACGAACTCAACACTAAAGGGGGAGGGATTTTTAACACTTAGAAAAAGATTTTTGGATGAAGAAAGTTCATCACTTAGAGGGGTATTTATAGGTCAAGTGAAGGCCAACCAATGGCCAAGATGAAGACAAGTGCATAGCAAGTGTAAGGCCAAGATTTAGCCATGTGCTACCTTATCCATCTACACAAAAATATCCTACCTAACCCTTGACCAAAATTTCACACCAAAAACGTGCAAGACTTAGCCCAATTGCCGTCCAACCTCTTCCAATGTGAGGGTGACACATGTCACCCTCCCGTTGGTCCAAAATGTTTCGTCTCTCGGAAAAATCCGCAAAAATTATTAATGACATAGCCGGAATTTTCCCTTCGAAAGCTGTGGAAACGCTTTCGAAAAACGACTTTTCGGTGTTGTGTACAAATTTCGAAACTAGCCAACTTTAAGGCTCAAAGTGTATACGTACGCCCTCACGTACATACTCTGGAAATACGGGTATAACATTCTCCCCTCCTTAGAAACATTCGTCCCGAATGTTCCTTCTCAAATGAATAACGAAAGTTCTTCTAACAAGTTGCCAACGCCACACCGCCACGAAATATCACACGTTCTCTTCCTTCCTTACTCGTCGTGCTTTTCTGACACTTGAACTCTTCTAGTATACGCATCACACTTCGCCATCGCTCAGCTTCCGATACTTTGGAGTCACAACCTCCAAACTTGGTCATCTTACTAGCTTCACTGCCTTCACGATCCGCTTACGTCGAACATATCCACGAACTCATACGATGGTTATCTAATCATGGGCCTAGCACCCTCGTGACCTACCACTGGCGGGACCACCTGAGCTGACCCCACTTTGAAACCGGCCGCGGTTGGCCCTCAACATTGCCCCAACCCGACCCACTTACGCATCACGCTCTTGTTCCCGATCCGAACAATCTTACCTCTACAGTCATGAAAGCTACCACTTCCATTTTTACACTACCCAAGGAAATTTTCCCAAAATTACTCTACGTATGATAATACATTCTGACAAAGATCACCCGCAAGATCTTGTGCTCAAGACGGCCTTACATCTAAGGTCTCAACTGTAATATTCTAAGGTTCATCATTTCTCACCCTGTGCATACCCTTTTCACTAACTGTGTTTCTAAATCACATTTTAGCACAAAGCTATCCGAACATAACACTAAACACATCATCACAACATCAATACATACAAAACTCTAGAGGGTTAAGGATATACCTGAAAATAGGCGATTCAGAGGACCGCTAAAATTGGGAACTTCCACCGCGACCTACCGTGGGCCCGCCGGTGTATGAACATCCTGCCTGACTATGGGAGGTGAAGAACCCGCAACAAATCCCGTAGTCTGTGCTATCCTACCAGCGCTACCCCTGGTCGGACAATTTCTCCCAAAATGGCCCTGCTGGCCGCATGTAAAACAAACTCCCGACTAGCACGACACTCCCACCGTGGAGTCTACCACAATGTCACAACGAGGTAGGGTGGCTTCACCGCTAACACCTCGCTTCTCTCGAAACTCTGAACCTCGAGCCTCGACCGCTCCCGAGTACTGGGTGCTCAAGATTGTGGAGGACCACTCAGTCGGGCGGAGGCGCATAACTAGTCTGGCCGAGGCGGTCCGCTCGAAAGTCACCAAAGGACCTCGCTGCTCGCCCTCTTCACGACCTTGGTTATTTCGCCGATTTCTCCGCCTCACCTCCAAGTGCATAAGCTCGCATGCGGCAATGTCCATGCTCGTCAAGAGCTACACCAACAACTCTCGCTAGGTAATCATCGAGCCTCAGAACATATCGGTGCACTCGATCCTCCATACTAGCTACTAATGCGGACGCGTCGCCAATGAGTCGAACTCCACATTGTACTCCCGAACCGCACGCCTGCTTCGCCGCAACACCAAAAATTGTCGCCCGAGCCTCTCATCCGTGGCGGCAAAAGTGTGCAAGAAATGCCTTTGAGAACTCGTCCCATAAAGCGGAAGTGCATGCTCTCCCGACGGCTCCCACGAATCAAACCCAATCATGGGTATCACGCAGCCGATGCGAACCTAGACCACCGACTCGGTCTCCGATGCCTTGATCACTTTACGATCCACAGAATCGCCGGATGAACTCTCGCGGATCATCTCGTGCCTCACCCATAAAACTCGCGGGTTACATCTCGTAAAAATCCCGTAATCTCAAATCGCTCGCCGGGGTGAACTACGGTGCTATGGGCCGGAATCGCGATCTGCCTATCTCAAGTTCGCCACAACCTCGCCATTAATGGCCATCTCCTTGTAACCCATATCTCTCTCGCCTCACTGTAGGATCGAGGCTCGTATCGTGGTCTCTGTAGAGATCGCCGCCGCTTACTCGATTCTCTCGCCGCTTTGCCCTTCGGGCCCGGTTGCTCTGGCGCGAGGCATAATCGTAAAAACGAGATACGTCGAGGGGTTCAACTTACAACATGCCTCTAAGGCACGATCTCGGAATGAGAAGAATGGAAACCAATCCTAAATGTCTCAGCCTCCTCGACATTGATGGTGCACAACACATCGATAATCAAGACTTACTAGACACGGTTCGTAGACACTTTCCGAGGACTAATCGCTCGATACCACTTTTGTCACGACCAACCAGTGTTCGTGGATCGTGCCTTACCGGCACCCTAGTGATACAACATCGAGAAAATCACGGAAAAAACATGAACATGAATTTAGAGACAAAATAAATAAACAGCAACCAAAACAGTTGCCTTCATCATATATACATAAATACCCAACAGCTTATCCTTTTACAAACCTTGCCCACACAAAGGCTGCTGCACTTCTAAGAGTTTATATAACAACTATGACGGACAGTGGCCCCGCCATACCCCGAATGTACAAGAACCTACTGCACTGTGGTAACATACCAAAGATAAGCCTCCAAGGAACGGAGCTTCCCAACACTGAAAGGTGATCCTAAAAGCGGATCGACAGCCGATGTACCTTACTGCGGCATGAACGCAGCCTCAAGGCGAGGTCAAGACAGTACCAAGTATGTGAAATCAGAAAATACCGAATCAAATCATAATAGTCTATAAAAGCAGGAGACGTGTATGATAACCAAACTACGACATACACATAATGCTTATATCAATTCGTGGTCTCACGCCCACAACATCAATCCCCGCCGTGAGTACCTTCCTCACGCCGATACCTATGATATGATAACAACAAGATAGCAATCCAAATGGAGCATACCCGTGCGCTACGATCGTGTCGGTATGTCCAAAGGGAACAAATAAGACAACATTCCAAATGGAAGATACCCGCGCGCCACGATCGTGTCGATGAGGTCCAAAGGGAAACAATAAGACAAAGATTCCAAATGGAAGCATACCCGCAGCGCTACGATCGTGTCAAGATGTCCAAAGGGAAACAATAAGCAACAAGGCGGTAATCAAAGTGGAAGCATACCCGCGCGCTACGATCGTGGTCAAGATGTCCAAAGTGATTTAACAAAAGTAACACTATCAGCAGCGAACGCATCTGCGGAATTTCTACGCCACCGCCAGACGCCCAAGTAAGTTCTCAACAAGTCAACCGAATTCTCCATCGAGAGACGCCAGAGTATAGAAACACAATTCTTGCACAACAAAGGCTATCACAACAAGCATAGGCAAGTTTCACAACAACAAGCATAGGCAAGTTTCACAACAACAAGCATAGGCAAGTTTCACAACAACAAGCATAGGCAAGTTTATACACAACTCAAGTACTTTCATTTTATGCCCAAGTTCGGTTTTACTCTAAAGTACTACGTGACGTTAAATTCCTTTTAAAGAGATTTATTCCTTTTATAAAAGTCACCCGATACGTAGTATAAAAATAGAGTGACTTATATCTTTTAAGTAAACTAAAACAACTTCCATACTATCCTTTTAAAACCAAATTAAGGCAACACCATGCCTTCTTTTTAGACCAAAACACTTCTCTTTTTTAAAGTCAAGTTACCACCTTAAAACCAGTGATAAAACCTTCTTTTGTTTTCATAACGTCGTTATAACCAACTTCCCATAAGGCTGTTATAACACGTTATGTTTTAAACCATTTTAAGACAACACAATGCCTTTTCTTTACCCTAAAGTTCCAGTTTGCCTAATTTCAATTACGCAAGTCTCTTTTTAGAAAAGTTTCATAGTTCAATGTCTTAATCTCTTTTAAAACAATTGAGTAACATATGCCCTAAAGTAGTAGGTTATTCTTGATCATAATCAATCTTATTAAGCAGCCATGATCTAGAAAATGTAATATCATTTTGTCTCATCTTAGCTTCTATGCAGATGGAGGTTTCTACTGGTTTTAATAATACTTCGTTAGTCATTACATTTTCCTTTATTAGCGCTGCAGTGGCTTGTTCGATACTTATTCTGATTTCCGAATCAGTAAAACATTATTCCTTTTAAAAATCAAGTACTCATTACTCACGAATGAGGTTTCACACTAACATCCATATCAAGTCAAGTCTCTTAAGACGTTATACCTAACTTCCCATAAAGCTAGTATAACTCTTATGTTTTCAAAACCAAGTATTACTCTTCTTTCAAAACGGTTTCTTAATGAAATACTTCAAATGCTTTATTATCACACATCAAGTCAGTTATAAGTCAAATCAGTTACCTTTTAACAATCACAAAGCATTTTCTTATCTACATAAAGCTGTTATAACCAACCTCCCATAAAGCCGTTATAACACTTTATGTCTCAAACCAATCAAATACATTTAGCACACGTACGCTCACCGCACTACATAGTTACACACATATCATGCTAGAAAAGATAGGAAGAGGTTCACATACCTCGCGACGATTATCGACTAATAGCCAAACGCCCAAGTACCTTTCAAACCGCTCGCTACACTCTACCAAGCAGATCACTCCACACGTAGTACTACAACCTATAGAGGCCACAAAGCGCCTATTAATATCTTTTAGATCCCGACGTAGAATATTCTACAGAAAATTCGGCAGCACCTCCCCCCCCGCAACAGCGTAAATCTCCTCCTCTATCGAGGCCGGCTACCAAGCCAACCAGGGGGGGGTTAACACGTCTAACCGGACGTGTACAATTCTACTACACAGTAATGCTACACAAGTCATCGTAATACCCTATGTAATTCTGATTCGCTCTTCTTTAAATTCAGGCTTAAGTCGCAAGACATTACCGTAAGTATTATTCAGGCTTAAGTCAAAAGACATTGCCGCACAATTATAATGTTCAGTTCTATATATAGTATACTTCAACTATATATTCCTACAACATGTAATTTCCAATTACAATAGAAGGTCAAGAGTGTTTACCTCGATAAGCCCAAAATTATCCGAGTTTAAATGTCGATCCTGAGCAAGGTTTAGCTCCTACTCCGCAAGGCCCGACCGCCTCCAACCAACCCTTAGAAGTTCTAACCAACTTCTACTTATAACTTCAACTACGGGTGAAGATTTACTTAGGGTTTCGTTTGTGACTGAGGGAAGTATAATAGTATTTTCTGGGCTTTTGTACAAGTGTAACTTTGGGAATACTACAAGGTATTTGGGCCAAGGTATTTGGACATTATAACACTACTAGGAGAGTATTTCTATACCAAAAAAGGGTATTTATACGAGACAACAAGGCTAGGGGGTACCCTGGCTAGTGGCACCACAAAGGGAGGGGAGGCCTCGCCAAGACTCTCAAAGGAGGGGGAGAGTTGACGAACTCAACACTAAAGGGGGAGGGATTTTTAACACTTAGAAAAAGATTTTTGGATGAAGAAAGTTCATCACTTAGAGGGGTATTTATAGGTCAAGTGAAGGCCAACCAATGGCCAAGATGAAGACAAGTGCATAGCAAGTGTAAGGCCAAGATTTAGCCATGTGCTACCTTATCCATCTACACAAAAATATCCTACCTAACCCTTGACCAAAATTTCACACCAAAACGCAAGACTTAGCCCAATTGCCGTCCAACCTCTTCCAATGTGAGGTGACACATGTCACCCTCCCGTTGGTCCAAAATGTTTCGTCTCTGGAAAAATCCGCAAAAATTATTAATGACATAGCCGGAATTTTCCTTCAAAGTGGAAACGTTTCGTCGAAAAACGACTCCTTTCGGGTGTTGTGTACAAATTTCGAAACTAGCCAACTTTAAGGCTCAAATTGTATACGTACGCCCTCACGTACATACTCTGGAAATACGGGGTATAACAAGGAAAGTTTCACATACCTCTTCGGATCAATCCACTTGCTAAGTCCAATAAACCGCACGTAGTACGTCAACCTATAATGACCATAATACGTTTAATAACCTCAAGCTACAACGTAGAATATTCCAAGTTTAAAGTCACTAATTTCTATGGAAAATTAGGCAGCATTTCCTTTGTTTCTACTTACTTTGCCACTTTTTCAAGGCCGAATTCAACATCCAAACGCCACATTTAAGGCCCAACAATCCAAATATTTCAAAGGGGATTACACACCTAATCTTGGATGTGTAAAATTCTGCCCCACAATGTATAACAACTAACTTAACAAGTTAAAGGTAGTATTTTGGCTACAACATGCTCACATAACCTTCTTATCCAATTCTTTCATATTCAACCCATATTTCTTGCATGCAATTTATCTAAGAGCAATATTTTCAACTACAAATTCTTTCTTCTTCACATGCAACACCAAAAACCAACAAAGAGAGAAGGAATTGTTACCTTAGAACTTTATCCAAATTATTCCAACAAGTTTGCTATCCTCCTTTCCAAAAACACCACCACAATAACTTCTAAAAGCTAGCCAACAAGTTTCCTTCTTGCCACACTTTTCAGATTTTCCTCAAGCTTAGATTTCCTCTTGAAATTCTAGAGAGAAGGGAGAGCTTTTAGCTTTAGAGAGAGATGAGAGCTTGAAGAATGACCAAGTCTTCAAGACTTGGTCAATAAGTAGTGCATGCAAAATCAGATGGGGGGGGGGGGGGACACTTGTCACCCTCCCATGGCCTTTTTTAAAACAAAACAGTTCAGATTTTTCCACTCAACTTCCCAGAACCCGCCGCGCCAGCTGCACTGTGGCCAGTCACTGAAACCTCTCGCCGACTCTGTAACTTTCCAGCGCCGCGCTTCCTCAGCGCGCTGCAACTTCAGCGAATACTCAGGAAATCTAGCGCCGCGGCCCTGCATCCGGCGCCGCGGCCCTGTGGCTCCTGACCGAAACACCTTTCTGTCCGACTGCGCATTGAACTTGTAACTCCCATAACTTTCTACTCCGATGTCCTATCGACGAACGGTTGGTTGCGTTGGAAACTAGACTCAACGAACTACACACTAGGCCTTTGAAACACCTAGGAACTCTCAATGTAACGGGTCATAACCCGCCTCAAAGTTGACTAAAAACCCATCCGAAACAATCCGCCAACCTTTCTTTCGAAAATTTAAGCCTTACTTCCTTTCGTACGCTCTCACACGTATGACCAGAACTACGAGGTATAAAATCAACGTTCAAATTCAAATCAATCACTTCAATGAAACAAGTCACATAGACTCCACAATTTATCATGTCAAAGAAGGAAGGAATAACTTACATATTTCTAACACTTCCATTCCTTCCCCCTCGATAACCGGCTCACGGGAAAACTGGAATCGAACCAATCTCTCTCTACAGTCAACAGTGGAATACAATAAGCCAACTAGTCCATACCCATAATGACCTCAAAGTCTGTCATATCCAGCTCTACTAGGTCTGTTAGGGTCTGATGACTATATCATCACCGGGAAATTCTTATATACCCGCTCAACTATCACCCAATACTCACGGGTGTAGCTACCTCGAAAGGTTCTTATGGATTCAGGCTCTATTCTTTTACACTTGGTTGCTCTCTTTCTTACTGGTCGTACTCTTTCCGTACTTCCAAACTAATTCTAGGATACGTACATAACCTCCATACTGATTCTGGCCTCCAATATTTGGAGTCACAATATCATACAATTAATGGCCATTTCCAGCTCTCACGATCCGATTCCGGTGGAACACGTCACGAACCCGTAAAACGATTAACTAGACTTGGGCCTTGCACCCTCATGACCCTGTCACACAAATGACAACCCTTAATCGACCCCGCCATTACAAAGTATGGTCGACCCGTAATAGGTCCATAACCCGACTCAGCGGCTATCAATGTTCTAAGGCTCACAATTTCCATGCCCCAAGCCTACATTATCCTTCCGCGTATACGGGTAAGATAACTTCTTATAAACCCATAATCGTGTTGTATTGATCACAACAACCATACTTACTTCATATGGATCTCATCCGTACAATTCTCTTAAGCATACTACGTAGCTTAATCTATTAACAGAGTCTTCAATTAAGTCCTTTAACATGATTTCTTAAGGGTTCATTACCTTCTCAGACAACTCATCATCTCCTAATTATCTCAAATTAGCACGTAAAACATTGATGAGAATTCATTAAACTGTTTCATACCTTCCCGGTATCTATTTAGTCCTTACCAATTCTTGATAATCTATAAGCATTCTAGGCAACCCATAAATGACCCTCATACATAACTCTGTATAGATGTATGTCATTATACCAACCTGGATACACAGTCCACATAATCCTTCCTGGGTTACTGTTGCCTTTCTCAGAGCTGCAATCAACATAACTCGTTAGGGAGAGACGACCCTAACAACACAGCTCTATCGCACGATCTTAGAGAGAGAATAATGGAAACCAATCCTAAATATCCTGTAGCCTCCTAATTATAGATGTGATGCACAACACACTGATAACCAAGACTCTACTAGACACGGTCTGTAGACACTTTTCGAGGACTAACTGCTCTGATACCACTTTTGTCACAACCCGACCCCGAGCCCGCTACTGGTGCACTACCTGGGCACCTATACTGGTAACCATCAGAGAAAATCAGCGGAACATACATAAAACACATAACTTAATTCAATATGAAGTAAAAAACATGATAGCCGATAAGGCTGCCCTCCTGGATATATATATAGATAGCCAAAAGCAGTTATGAGGTAATTTCTTGACATAGGACTATTTCACCCGCATAGGCCGTATGGACCCGCATGAGGTAATTTCCTCGCATAGGACTGGTCAGCCCTTCATGGGACTGTTTCACCCGCATGAGCCCTACGGACTCGCATGAGGTAACTGCCTCGCATCGTGGGGAGTAAATCCACGGAATATGAAAATGCAACATGCCTCGGGGAATGACCCCGAAATGAATAATATATCACAAGCACAACCGGCTAACATAATCACGTAACATAAGCACAATCAGCTATCATAATCACATAACATAAGCACAACCGTCTATCATAATCACATAACATAAGCACAACCGACTACCATAAATATCATAAGCAACTTAAGAAATCCCTTAACTCTTATTCGACTTAATTAGCATGCACTCTCATTTTATTTAACTTAAGGCACTAACATGTCATGAAAAATCCGGGAATTTACCCCCAAAGTACCACGTACTTCTATTCTTTTCAAAATACTCATTTTTATATAAAACCCCAAGATACTAACAACCTTAGTATCACGGCATGCTTACTTTTTCAAAACAAGTCGCTACACCTTTAGAAATTCATTTCAAGGCTTTTAAACCAAGTGACTTCTACTTTCAAAACTTAGGCAACTTATGCTTTTAAATCAAGTTGTCTTTCTTTAACACCAAGTCATTTATCCTTGTTTAAATCATTTGAGTAAACCACACATTTAACTTCCTATAAAGTCGTTATAATTAACTTTCCATAAAACCATTATAACACTTTATGTCTTTCTAAACCAAGCATGGCATTCTTTAAAATCACATGAGTTTAACTTTCCAACTCAACCAAACTTACATACTTTAAATCAAGTCAATGATATCAAAATGAAACTGAATTCATTTAAAGCCCGTACGTCTACCGTACTATACATTAATAAAACTCATGCTCAAGAGATAGGGAAAGCTCCACATACCTTTTCGGCTTAATCCACTTGCTAGGTTGAATATGCCGCACGTAGAACGTCAGCCTATAATGACCATAATACGTCTATCAACTTCTAGCTTTCCAACGTAGAATATTTCTAAGTATAAAGTCTCTTATTCTACGGAAAATTGGGCAGCACTTCCTTTGCTTCTACGTACTTTTCCACCTTTTTCAAGGCCCGAAATCAATAACCAACATGCCACATTTAAGGCGCAACAAATCAGCAAATCAAAGGGGATTATACGTGTTACGCCCTGTAATTTCAAGGAAATAAGATTTGAAATTGGAAGATAAGTTGGCAAAAATGTTTTAGACAGATTTTGAGTCAACTTTGGAGTGCTATATATCCCAGTTTATTAAGAGTTTTTAGGTGTTTAAAAAGCCTAATATGAAGTTCGTTGAGTCTAGTTTCCAACGCAACAAACCGCTCGTCGATAGGACATCGGAGCGGAGAAGTATGGACGTTAGAAGTTCAGTTGGCAAAAGTGAAGGAAAAATATTCCAGACAAGCGCCACAGCGCCACGGCACCAGTTGCAGGGCCGCGGCGCCGTAAGTCCTGAAACTTTCTGAAGTTGCAACGCCACGGCGCCGAGGCGGGATTTTTCGAGAAAAATGGGGAAAAATCAGAAGATATTTTTGAAAAGGCCTATGGGAGGGCGACAAGTGTCCATCCCATCTTGTAGACCAAGAAAGGTCTTATATATTGACCAAGTCTTGCAAGACTTGGTCATTTGCAAAGATTCATCCTTAAGGAATTCCTTTTCTCTTCTCCCTAAAAATTTTAAGAACCCTAAGCCTAGTGAAATTTTTGGAAAGGCAACAAGAAGGAAATGTGTTGGCGAGCTTGTAGGGGGTTCGTAGAGATGATTTTAGCGGGAAGAAGAATTTTGGAAATAGGGTTAAAGTGGGCGAGATTGTTGGACTATTTTGGGCTTATCATGATAACCACTTTGTCCTCTTAAGTGATTGAAAATTTCTTATTATTGTAGTTATACATTTTAACAAGCATGAGATATATGTATTGGAGATTAATAAGGTTTATGGATATTGGAAGCCTAAATCCGAAATGACCTTGTTAGCCATTTGAAATTGAAATACAAGTTGGTCGATAGTTAGAATCGTCACATGTTATCTAATTGAATATTGTAGTTGTTATAATCGATTGTGGCTATATAACATGTTAGACTAAACAACTTGGATGGAAAAAGGAATTAGAAAAGACTTTACATTGTTGTTGCATTGTAACCATTTGGCATTGAAATGTTGGACTATTTGGATATTAATTGTGGGGCAGAATTTTACACGTCCTGTTAAGGCGTGTAACCCCCTTTGGTTAGCTGAATTGTTGAGCCTTAAATGTGGCGTTTGGTTATTGATTTCGGGCCTTGAAAAGGTGGAAAGGTATGTAGAAACAAAGGAAGTGTTGTCCAATTTTCCATAGAATTAAGTGACTATACACTTAGAATATTCTACGCTTGAAGCTAGAAGTTAATAGACGTATTATGGTCATTATAGGTTGACATACTACGTATGGCATATTGGACTTAGCAAGTGGATTGAACCGAAGAGGTATGTGGAACTTTCTTATCTCTTGAGCATGAGTAGTTGTAAATGTATAGTACGGTAGACGTACGAGATTTAAATGAACTTAGTTTTATTTGATATCCTGACTTGTTTTAAGAATGTCCAAGTTGGTTGAGTTAGAGAATTAACTCACTTGTTTTAAAGGTTAAAGACATCTTAGTTTCTAAAGTTAAGAGACTTGAAGTATTTTGAAAGTATATGATACTTGGATTTTGAAAGTATAAGTCTCTTGGTTATAAAAAAAAGAATGTAAGTGTCTAAAGCATAAAGTTAGTATAACGACTTTATGGGAAGTTGGTTATAATAACTTTATGGAAACTTGAAGGAATGGTTTACTCTAGTGATGTAAATAAAGATAAATGACTTGAAGAAAGGCAAATTGATTTAAAGGCATCAATTGCTTAAAGTTTTAAAGTAAAAAGTCACTTGGTTTAGAAGCCTATAAATGTATTTCTAAAAGGTATTGAGACTTGTCTTGAAAGGTAGATATGACTTAATACTACGGTTATTAGTATCTTGGAGTTTTATATGAAAAAGAGTTATTTTAAAAGAATAGAAGTACATAGTACTTTGGGTTAAATTCCCGGATTTTATAATGACATGTTAGTGCCTTAAGTAAACCAAAATGAGAGTATATATATAAATAAGGCTAATAAGAAGTTAGGGGATTTCTTAACTTGTTTATGTTATATATGATAAACCGGTGGTGCTTATGTTATGTATGATAAGCTGGTGGTGCTTATGTTATGTATGATAGCCGTTTGTGCTAGGTTATGTTATTCTTGCGGGGTAAACCCCCGGGTTACTACTTATTCCATGAATTTGCAACCCATGATGCGAGTGCGGCGTTTGTACTCATTGCGGGCCCACCGGGCCCATGCGGGTGAAATAGTCCTATGCAGGTGAAATAGTCCCATGCGAGATGGATGACCTCATTGCGGGTCCACAGGACCTATGCGGGTGAAATAGTCCCAGGAGTAGGATTGCTTAATGATACTACGGGCGAGTGACCCTACCTTGATCATGAGCCTCCTATTTTTATGCAGTAAAATATACTCTTGATTACTCTCATTGTTAGTAAGGAACAGTGTACTGTTATTTGAGTTATCATACATGTCTCCAGCTTTATTTTAGACTATATGATTTCATTTCGCGATTTCGCCACATACTTGGTACCTGTTGTACTGACCTCCTTCGGGGGGCTGCGTTCATGCCACATGTAGAGTTATACAGGTTGTTGATCCTCACTCTTAGGATCACTGTTCAGCTGTTGAGAAGCTCCATTACTCCGGAGCTTGTCTTTGGTTCAGATCCCTGGTATTGTCGGTTGTTGTACATTCAGGGGTATGGCGGGGCCCTGTCCCGTCACAGTTGTTATGTCAAATTCTTAGAGGTCTGTAGTCACGTATGTGGGTCAGTTTGAAAAACAAATGAAGGGTGTAACTTCTTTTGACAAGTTATGTATGTATATCCAGGAAGGCAGCCTCATCGGCTAGCCTGTTGTTTACTTCTTACGGATTTACGTTGTGTGTTCTATGTATGTTCCGCTGACTTTCTATGATGGTTACCTGTAAGGGTCCCAGGTAGGGCACCAGTCGCGGGCCCGGGGTCGGGTCGTGACAAAAGTGGTATCAGAGCAGTTAGTCCTCAGAAAGTGTCTACAAACCGTGTCTAGTAGAGTCTTGGTTATCGGTGTGTTGTGCACCACATCTATAACCAGTAGGCTGCAGGACATTTAGGATTGGTTTCCATCTTTCTCACTCTGAGATTGTGCGATAGAGCTGTGTTGTTAGGGTCGTTTCTCCCTAACGAGTTATGTTGATTGTATCTACGAGAAAGACAACAGTGACCCAGGAAGGATCTTATGGATTGCGTATCCAGGTTGGTAATAATTGTAGTACAGTTGGTATTATGACATACAGTTATACGAAGCCATGTATGAGGGTCATACGCGTGTTGCCTAGAACGATTTTAGATTACCAAGATTTGGTAAGGACTAAATAGATACCGGAAGGGTATGGAACAATTTAATAAATTCTCATCAAGGTTTACGTACTAATTTGAATTAGTTAGGAGATGATGAGCCATCTAAAAGGGTACTGAACCCTTAAGAAGTCATGATTAAAGGACTTAATGGAAGACTATGTTAGTAGATTAAGCTGTTTGGTATGCTTAAGAGAATTGTACGGAGGAGATCCGTATGAAAGTAATTATGGTTGTTATGATTAAGATAACACGATTATGGGTTATGAAAAGTTATTTTACACGTTTACGGGGGGACTGATAAGGTAGGCTTGGAGCATGGAAAAATGCGAGCCTAAGAATATTGATAACCGCCGATACCTTAGGTATATAAGGGCTTCTCGGCAATAAGATTTAATTCAGACTTATGGTAAGAGTTAAGTACGACGGTGGGTCGGGTTGAGAACCTATTACGGATCGCACCATAACCTGAAATGGATTGGGATCAGTTGGTAGTAGTCCCGCTATGTGACAGGGTCACGAGGATGCCAGACCCAAGTTTAGTTAAATTGTTTTGCGGGTTCATGGACGCATTCCACCGAAACCAGGCCGTGAAAGCCGGAAATGGCCTTATATTGTTTAATATAGTGACTCCAAAGATTGGAGACCAGAATCAGTATGGAGGTTATGTACGTATGTTAGAATAAGTTGGGAAGTACGGAAAAAGTACGACCAGTAAGAAAGAGAGCAACGAAGTGTAAAAGAATAGAGCCTGAATCCATAAGAACCTTTCGAGGTAGCTACACCAGTGGATGATTGGGTGGTAGCTGAGCGGGTATATAGGATTTTCCTGGTGATGATACAGTCGTCAGACCCTAGCAAACATGGTAGAGCTGGATACGACAAAGTTTGAGGTCATTATGGGTATGGACTAGTGGGCTTCTTGTATGCCAAGGTTGACTGTAGAGAGAAGTTGGTTCGATTCCAGTTTCCCGGTGAGCCGATTATCGATGGGGAGGGAATGGAAGTGCTAGTAAAATGTAAGTTACTACTTCCTTCTTTGACATGAAATTGTGGAGTCTATGTGACTTATTTTGTTAAATTATTGATTTGAATTTGAACGTTAAGAGACGGGGATAAGGACGTACGATTATTGAAGGATTTTATGTTAAGTGCCCTTGGAGGTAATTGGAATTGGTTTAATGTGACAGTCAGGGCCACGACATTCCTAATAATTTCAAGAAAAATGCGCAAGGCAAGAATAAGATAAGTATGAGTGCTGCCTATGGAAAATAGAAGACATCGCTGGTAGGTTTTGAAAATCTATACGACTATAAGGTGGCACTTGATGAACAAGATATTGAAAGGGAGATAAGCTCTCTCCCCCACGTAAAAGGATAGTTTTACGTACTATAGGGTTATGTGTACCCAGGTTATTAGGCGATGGATGTGAGACATGTAAGATCTTCAACGTCGTCATGCCATAGGTTACAATTTTAGATGACTGTGGGAAAAGTATTATGTTGGGGTAATTGAGGACGACATTAGGAAATGGTCGAGGATGTGTCTTAAGGATATAAACGCTGGTAATAAGCATAAATGGAAATGTGTGACACAGGAGTGAGGTAGAAATATTTTGGGTTAGTAATTAGTATGATGAAGGGTTATGACCAGAATAATAAGGAGAATGCAATTACAATTATGAAGGTTTCCCAAGGCATAGTTACCCAGACTAGTGTAAAGACCATTAGAAATGATGGGAAGTTAGGAACACCCCGACGAAAGGTGGCAAGCCTGTAATGACGGGCCAGACCGTATATATACGGGGAGGTAAGAGGCCCCAGGGAAACTTGAAAAAAATAAATAAAGGTAAGACGAGTAGACACTCGAACGATAAGAAATCTTGGCAAGCCATTGGATTATGTAATACCATGAATTGAGGTTGAAAACCTGACTATAAGCTCTATGAGCTGAAAGAGAATAATAGATTACTACTTGACGAGATCAAGGAAATCTCCCCCTAAATTGTGATTGGCAGGAAGTCTTAGCCATGAGTCAAGCAAATGAATCGAATCTAAGTATAGTGACCAAGTTTGGTTGCAACAGAGAAATGGAAACATGAATCATAATTGAGATTATATCCCCGAATATTTCGGAAGTATGAGACAGGCTTCCAGTTATTTGAAAGTAAGCTGACTACGACTACAGTTCTAACCCCTCATGAGGCCTGAGGGACTAGAGGGTTAGGTTGTTATGGTAGCACTTTGGGTGTTTTATTGGGTTGTGTGCAGATGTAACACGATAGGGTAACAACCAATATCTCCCGACAGCTACGGGAGCATAATAGAGGAGCTCAGGTTCGAGAGGTTGCCGATTTTTTCCTCATTGAGGAGGTGAAGAGGCGACAGTATAAGGATCCAGTTCTAGGGAGAATTTGAGATACATCTCTCCAAGAGGAGGATGAGCTGTATAGGTAGCACCGGATAGGGTACTGTGATATGAGGATAGGTTGTGTGTGCCCGATGTTGCATGACTTGTCAGCAGGTTTTAGGGGAGGCACGCAGTGCTCATTGCTCTATTTGTTCGGGGTCGACTAAGTTGTATCGTGACCTCAGATGTATGTATTGGTAAGATGACCGAAGAGGGACGTAGCAGAGTTGTTGCTTAGTGTCTGAATTAGTAGTAGGTCAGGGTTGAGCACCAGAAGCCCAGTGGACTATTACAGGCGATTGAGATCCTGACTTAAGAATGGGGGGTGATTGATATGGAGTTGTTCCAGGGGTACATCGTACTCAGATGAAGTGTGACTCCCTGAGGGTCATAGTAAACAGGCTGACGAAATCAGCCCATGTTCTTCCGGTCAGGACCACTTACTCGGCTGGGGATTATACTAGATTATATAGCAGAGAGATTGGGAGACTGCACGGGGTCCCTACATTTATTTATGATAGACAGATGAGCCCAGTTTACGGCTAACTTCCGGAGGTATTTCCAGAAGGGGTTAGGGACACATGTGAGTCTCAGTACTACGTTTCATCCTCAGACCGACAGGCAGACAGATCGTGCTATCCAGACACTTGAGGATATGTTGCGGGCCTGTGTTATTGATTTCAGGGGTAGCTGGGAGGATTATTTGCCTATTGTGGAGTTTGCTTATAACAACAGCTACCATTTTAGCACTCAGATGGCGTCATATGAGGCTTTGTATGGGCGGAAGTGTAGGTCACCGGTTGGTTGGGTCGACGTGGGCGAGGTTCAGTTAGTTGGCCCAGACTTGATTCAACAGGCTGTGGATAAGGTGAAGCTTATCCAGGTGAGACTGTTAGTAGCTCAGAGTCGGCAGAAGTCTTATGCAGATAATTGGCGTCGACATTTGGAGTTTCAGGTAGACGATTGGGGCTTCTCGAAGGTATCACCCATGAAGGGTGTGATGAGGTTCGGAAAGAAGAGGAAACTTAGCCCAAGGTACATTGGGTCTTACCAGATCATCCGTAGAGTAGACAAGGTTGCCTATGAGTTGGATCTGCCATCGGATTTAGAGGCGGTACATCCGGTCTTCCATGTTTCTATGTTGCGGAAGTGTATCGGAGAATCCCATAGCGATACTCGATCACCAGATCAGGCGACTGCATACCAAGGATGTGGCTTCCGTCAAAGTCTTGTGGCGGAATGAAAATAGGGAGGAGATGACCTGGAAAGCAGAAGAGGACATGATGAGGAAGTATCCTCACTTATTTTTGACACCTTCAGGTAATTCATTTCCCTTACTTGTGAAGAATTTTGCTTAAGTACTATTATGTGGCCACGTGTGGCATTATTGGTATGTAGGGGTTGTAAAGGGAGACTATGTTGCTATCTATAAGATTGACTCTGAAAGAACATTTGGGGACGAATGTTTCTAAGGGGGGAAGAATGTTACGCCCCGTAATTTCAAGGAAATAAGATTTGAAATTGGAAAGATAAGTTGGCAAATATGTTTTAGACAGATTTTGAGTCAACTTTGGAGTGCTATATATCCCAGTTTATTAAGAGTTTTTAGGTGTTTAAAAAGCCTAATATGAAGTTCGTTGAGTCTAGTTTCCAACGCAATAAACCGTTCGTCGATAGGACATCAGAGCGGAGAAGTATGGATGTTAGAAGTTCAGTTGGCAGAAGTGAAGGAAAAATATTCCAAACAGGCACCACAGCGCCACGATGCCGGTTGCAGGGCCGCGGCACCGTAAGTCCTGAAACTTTCTGAAGTTGCAGCGCCACGGCGCCGGCTGCAAGGACGCGGCGCCGAGGCGGGATTTTTCGCGAAAAATGGGGAAAAATCAGAAGATATTTGTGAAAAGGCCTATGGGAGGGCGACAAGTGTCCCTCCCATCTTGTAGACCAAGAAAGGTCTTATATATTGACCAAGTCTTGCAAGACTTGGTCATTTGCAAAGATTCATCCTTAAGGAATTCCTTTTCTCTTCTCCCTAAAAATTTTAAGAACCCTAAGCCTAGTGAAATTTTTGGAAGGGCAACAAGAAGGAAATGTGTTGGCGAGCTTGTAGGGGGTTCGTAGAGATGATTTTAGCGGGAAGAAGAATTTTGAAAAGAGGGCTAAAGTGGGCGAGATTGTTGGACTATTTTGGGCTTATCAAGGTAACCACTTTGTCCTCTTAAGTGATTGAAGATTTCTTATTGTTGTAGTTATACATTTTAACAAACATGAGATATATGTATTGTAGATTAATAAGGGTTATGGATATTGGAAGCCTAAATCCGAAATGACCTTGTTAGCCATTTGAAATTGAAATACAAGTTGGTCGATAGTTAAAATCGTCGCATGTTATCTAATTGAAAATTATAGTTGTTATAATCGATTGTGGCTATATAACATGTTAGACTAAACAACTTGGATGGAAAAAGGAATTGGAAAAGACTTTACATTGTTGTTGCATTGTAACCATTTGGCATTGAAATGTTGGACTATTTGGATATTAATTGTGGGGCAGAATTTTACACGTCTTGTTAAGGCGTGTAATCCCCTTTGGTTAGCTGAATTGTTGAACCTTAAATGTGGCGTTTGGTTATTGATTTTGGGCCTTGATAAAGGTGGAAAGGTATGTAGAAACAAAGGAAGTGCTGTCCAATTTTCCGTAGAATTAAGTGACTTTACACTTAGAATATTCTACGCTTGAAGCTAGAAGTTAATAGACATATTATGGTCATTATAGGTTGACATACTACGTATGGCATATTGGACTTAGCAAGTGGATTGAACCGAAGAGGTATGTGGAACTTTCTTATCTCTTGAGCATGAGTAGTTGTAAATGTATAGTACGGTAGACGTACGAGATTTAAATGAACTTAGTTTCATTTGATATCCTGACTTGTTTTAAGAATGTCCAAGTTGGTTGAGTTAGAGAATTAACTCACTTGTTTTAAAGGTTAAAGACATCTTAATTTCTAAAGTTAAGAGACTTGAAGTATTTTGAAAGTATATGATACTTGGATTTTGAAAGTATAAGTCTCTTGGTTATAAAAAAAAGAATGTAAGTGTCTAAAGCATAAAGTTAGTATAACGTCTTTATGGAAAGTTGGTTATAATAACTTTATGGAAAGTTGAAGGAATGGTTTACTCTAGTGATATAAATAAAGATAAATGACTTGAAGAAAGGCAAATTGATTTAAAGGCATCAATTGCTTAAAGTTTTAAAGTAAAAAGTCACTTGGTTTAGAAGCCTATAAATGTATTTCTAAAAGGTATTGTGACTTGTCTTGAAAGGTAGATATGACTTGATACTACAGTTATTAGTATCTTGGAGTTTTATATGAAAAAGAGTCATTTTAAAAGAATAGAAGTACATAGTACTTTGAGTTAAATTCCTGGATTTTATAATGACATGTTAGTGCCTTAAGTAAACTAAAATGAGAGTATATATATAAATAAGGCTAATAAGAAGTTAGGGGATTTCTTAACTTGCTTATGTTATGTATGATAAGCCGGTGGTGCTTATGTTATGTATGATAGCCGGTTGTGCTAGGTTATGTTATTCTCATGGGTAAACCTCGGTTACTACTTATTCCATGAATTTGCTACCCATGACGCGAGTGCGCGTTTGTACTCATCATGGCCCACCGCCCATGCGGGTGAAATAGTCCTATGTGGGTGATATAGTCCCATGCGAGGCGGATGACCTCATTGCGGGTCCACAGGACCTATGCGGGAGAAATAGTCCCAGGAGTAGGATTACTTAATGATACTACGGGCGAGTGGCCCTACCTTGATCATGAGCCTCCTATTTTTATGCAGTAAAGTATACTCTTGATTACTCTCATTGTTAGTAAGGAACAGTGTACTGTTATTTGAGTTATCATAGATGTCTCCAGCTTTATTTTAGACTATATGATTTCATTTCAGTACTTTCAGTTTCACATACTTGGTACCTGTTGTACTGACCTCTTTCGGGGGGCTGCGTTCATGCCGCAGGTAGAGTTATACAGGTTGTTGATCCTCACTCTTAGGATCACTGTTCAGCTGTTGAGAAGCTCCATTACTCCGGAGGCTTGTCTTTGGTTCAGATCCCAGGTATTGTCGGTTGTTGTACATTCAGGGGTATGGCGGGGCCCTGTCCCGTCACAATTGTTATGTTAAATTCATAGAGGTCTGTAGTCACGTATGTGGGTCGGTTTGAAAAAAAATATGAAGGGTGTAACTGCTTTTGACTAGTTATGTATGTATATCCAGGAAGGCAGCCTCATCGGCTAGCCTGTTGTTTACTTCTTACGGATTTACGTTGTGTGTTCTATGTATGTTCCGCTGACTTTCTCTGATGGTTACCTGTAAGGGTCCCAGGTAGGGCACCAGTCGCGGGCCTGGGGTCGGATCGTGACAATACGCCTAACAGGACATATAAAATTCTGCCCCACAATTTATATAAAATTGTCCAATATTCCAAAGCCATTCTCGGCTAAAATGAGCAACAACATGAATTCTTTTCCAACCCCTTTTTAATCCAAGTTGTTAGCCTAACGTGTTATATAGTCGCGACCAATTTTAACAACTATAATCTCTTCTTTATATGACATGAGACGATAGTAACTAACAACTAAATTGACTTACAATCTTAATGGCTAATCATGCCAATCTCGGATTTGAGCTCCTAAATTCCATAATAATTCTCAATCTTCATAATATACATCACATGATCAATTATAAACTACTACAACATGTAATCTTTAATTACATAAGTAAGGCGAAGATTATTACCTCTCTAAGCCCAAATATAATCCAAAACCTAAAGTCGATCCTTAGAAACTTTAGCTCATTTTCTTGACGTTCCAATCCACTCCAAGCAACCCTTGGAAGGTTATGAAGAACACCTCTTCAAGTTCCAACTCCAACTATGAAAAACCCCTTAGGTTTTCATGTTGCGACTAACATACAAACGTAGTATTTCCGGGATTTTTGTGTTGGGATATTCTTAGAATACCTCTAGGGGTCTTGGGTTTGAATATTGGGATTTATGAACAACAATTGAAGAAATGTTTTTTTCTTTTGAGGGCTAACCGAGAGCTCCCTTTGGAGCACAAGAGTTTTGATAATTTGTTTCTTAGTATGTGGAACTTTTCATCTTACTACTAGTAGTAGTTGCCATATATAATACAATCAATGGCTTAGATTAAAGCAAATGTGTGGCTAGGATAGGGTCAATTATATCAAGCTAACTTGACCCTTTGACTTGGTCCATTTCTTCATCCAACAAGCCCATGTGGAGGGTGACACGTGTCGCCCTCCCATTGGTCTAAAATATTTCGTTTCCCAAAATTTCCATAATTGGTCAAAATATCGGAAACCTCGTGGGCCCCACAAAAACGTAAAATTTCTCGGGTGGGCCCTACGTATCCAACTCTGAAAATAAAATTTCATAATTCCGATAAATTCTAAAAGTCTTAAATAACAAATTTGAGAATCCAATTCTCATTTAACAAACATTTTTCCTTCCCGAGGTTCGGAAGATTTTCCTTTGGAAAACAAATCTTTCTTTTGTTCAAATTTAAGTCTTGTTTCCTTACGTACATTCTTTTAAACATGTCCTGGAATTACGGGGTGTAACATTCTCCCCCCTTAGAAACATTCATCCCCGAATGTTCTTTCGAGGTTCAACCTACTAAGGCCCAATGTACCTTGGGCTAGGTATCTCTTTCTTCCAAACCCCATCATACCCTTCATGGGTGATATCTCCAAGAAGACCCAATCGTAAATCTCGAACTCTAAGTGTCGACGTCAATTCTCTGCATAAAGCTTCTGTCGACTCTGAGCTTGCTAATAATCTTTCCTGGATAAGCTCGCCTTATCCACAGCCCGCTGAATCAAGTCTGGGTCAATTAACTGAACCTCGCCTACGTCAAACCAACCAACCGGCGATCTACACTTTCTTTCATACAAAGCCTCATACGGGGCCATCTGAATACTGGAGTGGTAGCTGTTATTATATGCAAACTCAACTAGAGGCAAAAGATCGTCCCAACTACCCCTGAAATCAATAACACAGGCCCGCAACCTATCCTCGTTGTGCGGATAACATACCTGCTGTCTGCTTGGCCCGAGGGTGAAATGCAATGCTGAGACTCACCTGTGTCCCTAACCCCTTCTGGAAAACCTCCAGAAATTAGCCAAAAACTGAGTTCATCTGTCTGACATTATAATGTAGGAACCCGGTGCAGTCTCACAATCTTCCTGCTATATAATCTAGCATAATCCTCAGCCGAGTAAGTGGTCCTGACCTGTCATGACCCGACCCCGGGCCCACGACTGATGTCCTACCTGGGCACCCCTTACATGTATACATCAGAGAATAGCAGCGGAACATACAAAAACTCATAAAATACTTAGACAAGAATATCAACAGGCTAGCCGATAAGGCCACCTTCCGTGAAATATACATAACCCAAAAACAACAGTTACATACTTTTTTTTTCTTTACAACCCAATCCACAAGATATGACTACAGACCTCTAAGAATAACAACTGTAATGGGACAGGGCCCCGCCATACCCTTGAATGTACAACAACCGACAATACCAGGGATCTGAACCAAAGATAAGCCTCCGGAGTAATGGAGCTTCTCAACAACTGAACAGTGATCCTAAGAGTAAGAATCAACAACCTGTATAACTCTACCTGCGACATGAATGCAGCCCCCGGAAGGAGGTCAGTACAACAGGTACTAAGTATGTGAAACTGAAAGTACTATAATGAAATCATAATAGTCTAAAATAAAGATGGGGACATGTATGATAACCACATTAACAATACAATATGCCTTACTAACAATGAGAGTAGACAAGAATAACTTTTGCCGGTTTTAAAACAGTAAGCTCATGATTAACCTAGGGCCATCCGCCCGTAGTATCATTCTGCAATCCTACTCCTGGGACTATTTCACCCGCATAGGACGTATGGACCCACATGATGTAATTTCCTCGCATAGATCAGATCCGCCAAGATAGGTCGTATGGACCGCGTGAGGTAATCTCTCGCATAGACCGTCCGCCCGCATGAGACTATTTCACCGAAGAGCCCTACGAACTCGCATGAGGTATTCTCGCATCGTGGGAGCAAATCCACTAATATGCAATGCAACAAGCCCGGGAATGACCAGAATGAACAATACATCACTAGCACAACTGGCTATCATACATAACATAAGCACCACCGGCTTATCATACATAACATAAACACCACCGGCTTATCATAATTATCATAAGCAAGTTAAGACATCCCCTAACTTCTTATTAGCCTTAATTATCATGCACTCTCATTTTATTTAACTTAAGGCACTAACATGTTATTAGAAATCCGGGAATTTAACCCAAAGTACTACGTACTTCCGTTACTTTAAAAAGAACCCTCTTTATATAAAAACCCCAAGATACTAACACTCGTAGTATCAAGTCTTGTCTACTTTTCAAAACAAGTTACTACACCTTTAGAAATTCATTTCAAGGCTTTGACACTAAGTAACTTCTACATTCACAACTTAGGCAACTCATTCCTATAAATCAAGTAGACACTCTCTTAACCTTCCATAAAGCCGTTATAACTAACTTCCCATAAAGCCGTTATAACTAACTTCCCATAAAGCCGTTATAAATAACTTCCCATAAAGCCGTTATAACTCTTTATGTTCTAGACAATTTCATTCTTTTTGAAACCAAGAGACTTATACTTTCAAATCAAGTTTCGTAACTTTCAGAATACTTCAAGTCTCTTAAATTTTAGAAATCAAGTTTCGTAACTTTCAGAATACTTCAAGTCTCTTAACTTTTAGAAATCAAGTTTCTTAACATTAGAATAGTTCAAGAAATCAATACTTTCCAAACCAAGTATTCTATACATTTATAGCTACTCATGCTCAAGAGATAAGAAAAGTTTCACATACCTCTTCGACTTAATCCACTTGCCAAGTTGAATACGCCGCACATAGAATGTCAACCTATAATTACCATAATACGTCCATCAACTACTAGCTTTTAACATAGAATATTCCTAAGTATAAGGACTCTTAATTCTACGGAAAATCGGGCAGCACTTCCTTTGTTTCTACGTACTTTTCCACCTTTTCAAGGCTCGAAAATCAATAACCAAATTCCACATCTAAGGCTCAACAATCAGTTAAACAAAGGGGATTACACGCCTTACAATACGTGTAAAATTTTGCCCCACAATATATTCAAAACAGTCCAATAGTCAATGCCATTCTCGGCTAATATGAGCAACAATGCAAAGTCTATTCCAATTCTCTTTCAATCCATATTGTCGTTCCAACATGTTCTATAGTCGCAACCAACTTTAACAACTATAATTTCTTCTTTATATAACATGCGACGACTAAAACTAATAACTAAATCGAATTAAAATCTTAAAGGCAAATCATGCTAGTTTTGGATTTTAGGCTTCCAAAATTCCATAACACTTATAAATCTTCACAATATATATCACATGATCATTTCTAACTTATCATAACATGGAAACTTCAATTACAACAGTAAGACGAAGATTTATACCTCAAATAAACCCAAGTACTATCCAAGGCTTCAAGTCAATCCTTAGCAACTTTAGTTCCTCTTCTTGACGTTCCACTCCACTCCAAGCAACCCTTAGAAGCTTATGAAGAACTCCTCTTCAAGTTTCAACTCCAACTATGAAAACCCCCTTAGGTTTTCATGTTGCGACTAACGTAAAAACGTAGTTTTTCCGGGATTTTTCTATTGAGATATCATTGCAATACTCTTAGGAACCTTGGGTTGAAGTATTGTGAATTATGAACAACAATTGCAATTTTTTTTTATGTGGGAGAGCCCTATTGCCGAGAGCTCTCTAAGCTCTTCAAGCCTTTGGATTATTTTTTTTAAGTGTGGAATGTCATGCTACTACTAGTAGTAGTAGTAATATATAATACCCTCCAAGGGCTAGGATTATCACAAATGTGTGGTTAAGATGAGGTCAATAATGTCAAGCTAATTTGACTTCAAGACTTAATCAAATTTATCAAGCCAAGATTGGCTACACTTGTACATGAATTTCGTCCATCATGTTCCATGTGGAGGGTGACACGTGTCGCCCTCCCGTTGGTCCATAATATTTTGTTTCCCAAAATTTTCATAATTGGTCAAAATATTGGAAACCTTGTGGGCCCCACAAAACGTAAAATCTCTCGGGTGGCCCCACGTATCCAATTCTCAAAATAAAATTCCATGATTCCGATAAACTCTTAAAAGTCTTAAATAACAAATTCGAGAACCTAATTCTCATTAACAAACATTTCTCTTTTCCGAGGTTCGGAAGATTTTTCCTTCGGAAAACAATTCTTTCTTTCGTTCAAATTTTTACATCATGATTCCTTACGTACATTCTTATATACATGTTCTGGAATTACGGGGTGTAACATTCTCCCATCCTTAGAAACATTCGTCCCCGAATGTTCCTTCGAGGTTGCATCTAAACAGATATTGGCATAGTTCCTTGACTACTCCCAAAATAATCACACTTGCCACACATGGCCACATAACAATACTTATACTAAAACGTGAACCTGAACTCCAAGTGTCGACGTCGGTTATCTGCATAAAGCTTATGCTGACTCTGAGCTTTATTAATAATCTTTCCTGGACAAGCTTCGCCTTATCCACAGCCCGCTGAATCAAATCTGGGCCAATTAACTGAACCTCGCCTACGTCGAGCCAACTAATCGACGATCTACACTTCCTTTCATACAAAGCCTCATACAGGGTCATCAGAATACTGGAAGGGTATCTGTTATCGTACGTAACTCAGCAATAGGCAAATAATCCTCCCAACTATCTCTGAAATCAATAACACGGACCCGCAACCTATCCTCAAGTGCCCGGATAGTACGCTCAACCTTCCTGTCGGTCTGAGTGTGAAATGCAAT
The DNA here is from genome assembly GCA_029844215.1 of Przewalskia tangutica. NCBI lineage: Eukaryota > Viridiplantae > Streptophyta > Magnoliopsida > Solanales > Solanaceae > Przewalskia > Przewalskia tangutica. Next base: position 110,635,837 of record CM056721.1, read on the forward strand.
ACTGAGACTCACATATGACCCTAATCCCTTCTGGAAAAACCTCCAGAAGTTATCCGCAAACTGAGCTCATCCGTCTGACATCATAAATGTAGGAACCCCGTGCAGTCTCACAATCTCTCTGCTATATAATCTAGCATAATCCTCAGCCGAGTAAGTGGTCATGACCGGAAGAACATGGGCTGATTTCGTCAGTCTGTCTATAATAACACAAATGGAATCACACTTCCTCTGAGTACGAGGTAACCCTGTAACAAAATCCATGTTGATCACCTCCTACTTCCATGTCGGAATATCAATCGCCTGCAATAGCCCACCGGCTTCTGGTGCTCAACCTTGACCTACTGACAATTCGGACACTGAGCAACAAACTCTGCTACGTTCCTCTTCAGGCCATCTTACCAATACATACATCTGAGGTCATGATACATCTTAGCCAACCCCGGATGAATAGAGTAACGAGCACCGTGTGCCTTCCTTAAAACTTGCTGATACGTCATGCAACATCGGCACCCACAAGCTATCCTCATATCACATCACCCTATCTGGTGTTACTCAAACAGGCTCTTCTCCTCTCGGAGAGCCGTATCTCGATCTCGTACTAACACTGAATCCTCATATTGTCGCCTCTTCACCTCCTCGACGAAGGAAGACTCGGCAACCTCTCGGATCCAAACTCCATTAACCTTGGAAACAAATAATCGAACCCCGGTAGTCGATGAATCTCACGGACCACGTCCTGTCTATCTGGCTGTCCATCTGACAGACTACCCATAGATCTACGACTAAGAGCACCTGTAACCATATCGGCTTTCCCCGGGTGGTATAGGATATCAACATCACAATCCTTGAGTAACTCCAACCACCGTCTCTGTCGCAAATTCAGCTGCCTCTGTCTGAAGATATACCGGAGGCTCTTGTGGTCTGCACAAATATCCACATGAAATCTATATAAGTAATGCCTCCAAATTTTCAAGGCATGATTAACTGCCGCCAACTCTAAATCACGAGTAGCGTAATTCCTTTCATGCTCCCATAACCGCCGGGAAACATAGGCTCTAACCTAATCGTGTTGCGTCAGCACACAACCCAGCCCAACACCCAAAGTGTTACAATAATAACCTAACCCTCTAGTCCCTCATGAGGGGTTAGAACTGTAGTCGTGGTCAATTTATCTTCCAATGACTGGAAGCCTTTCTCATACTTGCGAAATATTCGGGCATCATTAATCTCAATTATGGATCCTGGTTCTAATTCTCTGTTGCAACCAGACTTGGTCGCTATACTTAGATTCAATTCCTTCACCTGTCTTATAGCTAAGACTTCCTGCAAATCGCACTTTTAGGGGGGGGGGGGGTTTCCTTGATCTCGTCAAGTAGTAATCTTATTATTCTCTTCCAGTTCATAGAGCTTATAGTCAGGTGTTAAACCCCAATTCATGGTATTACATAATCCAATGGCTTGCCAAGATTACTTTTTCTTTTTTTTTTCATTCGAGTGTCTACTCGTCTTTACCTTTTATTTTTCATTTCAAGTTGCCCTGGGGTCTCTTACCTCCCCGTATTTTTCCTACTACTTTTCTCGTTAGTACAGATCTTGCCACCTTTCCTCGAGGTGTTCTTACTGCCCATCATTCACTAATAGTCTTTACACTAGTCTGGGGTAATCATATCTGGTACAGCTTACATAACCATAGTTGCATTCTCCTGAATATTCTGGTCATAACCCTAATCACAGGGTCCTCTTGCGGTCCTGTAAATATCTAATCATCAAGCACAGATTTAAAAATCGTGTAGATTTTCAAAACCTACCAAAAATGTCTTCAGTTTTCCGCAGGCAGCACTCGTACTTATCTTATTCTTGCCTTGCGCATTTTCCTGAAATCATTCGGGAAGTCGTGGCCCTAACCGCCATACTAGAAAACTCCAAGAACCTCCAAGGGCAGTTAACATAAAATCCTTCAATGATCATACGTTCTTATCTCCGTCTCTTAGCTTTCAAATTCACGTACTACATACTTCCAACATCAATTTATTTACTTCAACCGAACAAGTCACCTAGAATTACTAAAATCAAGTCTGTCAATTGCATAACATCACCGGGCAATCTCATATACCCGCTCAGCTACCACCCAATCACTCACAGTGTAGCCTCCTTGAAAGGTTCGTATAGATTCAGGCTCTATTCTTTTACACTTGGTTGCTATCTTTCTTACTGGTCATACTCTTCCCGTACTTCCCAACTTATTCTAACATACATACATAACCTCCATACTGATTATGGCCTCCAATCTTCGGAGTTACAATATCGAACAATTTAAGGCCATTCCCGGCTCTCACGACCTGGTTCCGGTGGAACGTGTCCACGAACCAGTAAAATGATTAACTAGACTTGGGCCTTGTACCGTAGTGACCCTGTCACATAGAGGGACAACCCTTAACTGACCCTGCCTTACTACAGGCTATGGGTCGACCTGTAATAGGTCCCAAAACCCGACTCGCCGTCGCACTTAACTCTTATCCTTGGTCTGACGTAAATTTTTACTACCCGAGAAGGCCTTATATACCTAAGGTCTCGGCGGTTATCAATATTCTTAGGCTCGCAATTTCCATATTCCAAGCCTACATTATCCTCCCCCGCATAGGGGTAAGATAGCTTCTCATAAGTTCTTAATCGTGTTGTCTTAATCAGAACAATCATACTTACTCCATACGGATCTCATTTGTACCATTCTCTTAATCATACCACGTAGCTTAATTTACTAACATAATCTTCCATTAAGTCCCTTAACATGATTTCTTAAGGGTTCATTACCATATCCGACCGCTCACCACCTCCCAATTATCTTAAATAATACATAAAACCTCGATGTGAATTCATTAAGTTGTTTCATACCTTCCCGGTATCTAATTAGTCCTTACCAATTCTTGGTAATCCCAAAATCATTCTAGGCAACACGCGTCTGACCCTCATACATAACTCCGTATATCTGTATGTCATAATACCAACTATACTACAATTTTTTTACCAACCTGGATTCGCAATCCACATAATCTTTCTTGGGTCACTACTGCCTTTCTCGTAGCTGCAATCAACATAACTCGTTAGGGAGAGACGACCCTAACAACACATCTCTATCGCACGATCTCAGAGTGAGAAGAATGGAAACCAATCCTAAATGTCCTGTAGCCTCCTGATTATAGATGTGGTGCACAACACACCGATAATCAAGACTCTACTAGACACGGTATGTAGACACTTTCCGAGGACTAACTGCTTTGATACCACTTTTGTCACGACCCGACCCAAGCTCGCGATCGTGCCCTACACGGGCACCCTCATGTATACATCAAAGAATAGCAGCGAAACATACAAAAACTCATAAAATACTTAGACAAGAATATCAACAGGCTAGCCGATAAGGCCACCATCCGTGAAATATACATAACCCAAAAACAACCGTTACATCCTTTTTTTTTCTTTACAACCCAATCCATAAGATATGACTACAGAACTATAAGAATAACAACTGTAACGGGACAGGGCCCCGCCATACCCCTGAATGTACAACAACCGACAATACCAGGGATCTGAACCAAAGATAAGCCTCCGGAGTAATGGAGCTTCTCAACAACTGAACAGTGATCCTAAGAGTGAGGATCAACAACCTGTATAACTCTACATGCGACATGAACGCAGCCCCCGGAAGGAGGTCAGTACAACAGGTACTAAGTATGTGAAACTAAAAGTACTGTAATGAAATCATAATAGTCTAAAATAAAGCCGGGGACATGTATGATAACCACATTAACAGTACAATATGCCTTACTAACAATGAGAGTAGACAAGAATAATTTTCGCCGGTTTTAAAACAGGAAGCTCGTGATTAACCTAGGGCCATCCGCCCGTAGTATTATTCTGTAATCCTACTCCTTGGACTATTTCACCCGCATAGGCCGTATGGACCCGCATGAGGTAATTTCCTCGCATAGACTGTATCCGCCCGCATAGGTCGTATGGACCCGCATGAGGTAATCTCCTAGCATAGGACTGGTCAGCCCCGCATGAGACTATTTCACCCGCATGAGCCCTACGGACTCGCATGAGGTATTCCTCGCATCGTGGGGAGCAAATCCACGGAATATGCAAATGCAACAAGCCCGGGGAATGACCCCGTAATGAACAATACATCACTAGCACAACAGACTATCATACATAACATAAGCACCACCGACTTATCATACATAACATAAGCACCACCGACTTATCATAATTATCATAAGCAAGTTAAGACATCCCCTAACTTCTTATTAGCCTTAATTATCATGCACTCTCATTTTATTTAACTTAAGGCACTAACATGTTATTAGAAATCCGGGAATTTAACCCAAAGTAATACGTACTTCCGTTCCTTTAAAAAGAACCCTCTTTATATAAAAACCCCAAGATACTAACACCCGTAGTATCAAGGCTTGTATACTTTTCAAAACAAGTTACTACACCTTTAGAAATTCATTTCAAGGCTTTGACACTAAGTAACTTCTACATTCACAACTTAGGCATTCATGCCTATAAATCAAGTAGACACTCTCTTAACCTTCCATAAAGCTGTTATAACTAACTTCCCATAAAGCCGTTATAACTCTTTATATTTTAGACAATTTCATTCTTTTTGAAACCAAGAGACTTATACTTTCAAATCAAGTTTCGTAACTTTCAGAATACATCAAGTCTCTTAACTTTTAAAAATCAAGTTTCGTAACTTTCAGAATACTTCAAGTCTCTTAAATTTTAGAAATCAAGTTTCTTAACTTTAGAATAGTTCAAGAAATCAATACATTCCAAACCAAGTATTCTATACATTTATAGCTACTCATGCTCAAGAGATAAGAAAAGTTTCACATACCTCTTCGACTTAATCCACTTGCCAAGTTGAATACGCCGCACGTAGAATGTCAACCTATAATGACCATAATACGTCCATCAACTACTAGCTTTTAACATAGAATATTCCTAAGTATAAGGACTCTTAATTCTACGGAAAATCGGGCAGCACTTCCTTTGTTTCTACGTACTTTTCCACCCTTTTCAAGGCCCGAAAATCAATAACCTGTTACACCCCGGAAATTTCCAGGATAGGTTTATAAGAACGTACGTAAGAACTCAAATGTTAAGATTTGAGACGAGTAAAATTTATCGGAATTTTGGAATTTGTCGGAAAACGAAATATTGCGACGAACGGGAGGGTGACACGTGTCACCCCCTTAATGGTCTTGGACGAAATTAACATGGGGGAAATGGTCATTTGACCATAATTTAAAAGACCAAGTCTTGAAAAGGCAAGAGCTTGACATTGTTGACTAAGTCAAATGCCACTTGGCTTGATCCTTGTGAAAAGCATCCTAACCACCCATTTGTTCTAATCTTGACCCTCCATCTTGTTATATATGTATACTAGTGCAAGACAAGCTTCAACACTTAGACAAATTTTACAAAAAATCTTGAAGAACACAATAGAGGCTCTCGGGTTTGCTATAGGGTTTCAAGAGAAAAATTTTGTTTGTTGTCCAATAATCACCCCACTTTAAACCAAGGTACCTAAGGGTATTATAAGTGTATCTCAATAGAAAGATCCCGGAAAAATGGTGTTTTCGTATTAGTCGCAAGGCGGAAACTAAAGGAGTTCTTCAACTTTGAAGTTGGAACTTGGAGATAAGTTCTTCATAAGTTTCTAAGGGTTGCTTGGAGTGGATTGGAACGTCAAAAAGAGGAGCTAAAGTTGCTAAGGATCGACTTGTAAACTTGGATCATATTTGGGCTAAATGAGGTATAATCTTCGTCTTACTTTTGTAATTGAAGATTCCATGTTATTATAAGTTAGAAATGATCATGTGATATGTGTTATGAAGTTTGATAAGTGTTATGGAAATTTGGAAGCTCGAATCCGAAAATGACATGTTTAGCCATTTGAAATTGAAATACAATTTGGTCGATAATTAGAATCGTCGCATGTTATCTACTTGAAGATTATAGTTGTTATAATCAATTGCGGCCTTATAACATGTTATACTAAACAACTTATATTGAAAAGAAATTGGAAGAAGAATTGGTATTGTTGCCCTAATTGCCGAATTGACATTGTAGTTTAGACTAGTTTGTTATATATTGTGGGGCGGAATTTTACATGTCTTGATTAAGCGTGTAATCCCCTATTGTTAACTACTTTGCTGGGCCTTAAATGTGGCGTGTTTGATTATTGTATTCGGCCTTGAAAAAGGTGGCAAGTGAGTAAAAACAAAGGAGGTGCTGTCCGATTTTCCGTAGAATTTAGAGACTTTACACTTATAATATTCTACGTTTGAAGTAAGATGTTAATAGACGTACTATGGTCATTATAGGTTGACATACTACGTAAGGTGAATTGGACTTAGCAAGTGGATTAAACCGAAGAGGTATGTGGAACTTTCTTATCTCTTGAGCATGAATAAGTTGTAAATGTATAGTACGGTAGACGTACAAGATTTTGACAATCTAGGTCCATTTGATATCATTGGCTTATTTTAAGAATGTCCAAGTCGATTGAGTTAGGGAATTAACTCATTTGTTAAATATTAAGGATATCTTGGCTTTCAAAAGTTAAGAGACTTTAAGTATGTTGAAAGTATTATTGATACTTGTTTTGTTGGAAAGTTTAAGTCTCTTGGTTATAAAGAAGTATGTAAGTTGCTAATGTATAAAGCTAGTATAACGACTTTATGGGAAGTTGGTTATAATAGCTTTATGGAAAGTTAAAAAGAGTGGTTTACTCTAAGTAATTTAAGTATGATAAATGACTTGTTTTAATGAAAGGCAATTTGATTTTAAGGCATCAATTGCCTAAGGTTTTATAAGAAAATGAGTCACTTGATTTAGAAACCTAACTTTATTTCTAAAGGTATTGTGACTTGTCTTGAAACGTAATTGCGACTTGATACTATGGTTAATAGTATCTTGGAAGTGTTATACTAAAAAGAGTCATTTGTTTTAAAGAGTAGAAGTATGTAGTACTTGGGTTAAATTCCCGGATCTTTATAAAAGACATGTTAGTGCCTTAAGTAAACTAAAATGAGAGTGTAAGTGAACAAGAATAATAAGAAGTTAGGGGATTCTTAACTTGCTTATATATTGTGTGATAAGCCGGTAGTGCTTATGTTATGTTTGATAGCCGGTTTTGTGCTAGTGGTATATTATTCATTTCGGGGTCATTCCCGTTTGTGGCATTTGCATATTCCGTGGATTTGCTACCCACGATGCGCGAGGAATACCTCACGCGAGTCCGCGCGGCTTATGCGGGTGAAATAGTCCCATGCGGGCGGATACAACCTATGCGAGAAATACCTCATGCGAGTCCGTAAGGGCTTATGCGGGTGAAATAGTCCCATGCGAGGAATACTTCATGTGGGTCCACGCGACCTATGCGGGTGAAATAGTCCCAGGTGTAGGATTGCTTAATGATACTACGGGCGAGTGGTCCTGCTTTGATCGTGAGCTTCCTATTTTATATTGTAAGTATACTACTATTTACTCTCATTGTTAGTAAGGCACTGTGTACTGTTAATTGAGTTATCATACATGTCTCCAATTTTATTTTAGACTTATGATTTCATTACGCATTTCAGCCATATATTTGGTACTGTTATCGACCTCCTTCGCGGGCTGCGTTCACGCCGCAGGTAGAGTACGTGCACGATCCTCGCTCTTAGGATCACTGTTCAACTGTTGAGAAGCTCCTTTATTTCGGAGGCTTATCGCTGGTATTGTCGGTTGTCGTACATTCAGGGGTATGGCGGGGCCCTGTCCCGCCAGAGTTGTTATTCTTAGAGGTCTGTAGTCACATTGTGGTTTGGGTTGTAAATAAGAAAAAATGTACTGTTTTATTTGTATAGCTTACGGAAGGTGACCTTATCGGCTAGCCTGTTGTTATTTTTATGTTAAGCATTTTTATCAGTTGTGTATGTTCATTGCTATTCTCTCATGTATACGAGAGGGTGCCTGTAGGGCACCGCCATGCGGTCTGGGTCGGTCGTGACATAACCAAATGCCACATTTAAGGCTCAACAATCAGTTAAAAAAAGGGGATTACACGCCTTATAATACGTGTAAAATTCAGCCCCACAATATATTCAAAACAGTCCAATAGTCAATGCCATTCTCGGCTAATATGAGCAACAATGCAAAGTCTATTCCAATTTTTTTTCAATCCATATTGTCGTTCCAACATGTTCTATAGACGCAACCAACATTAACAACTATAATCTCTTCTTTATATAACATGCGACGACTAAAATTAATAGCTAAATCGAATTAAAATCTTAAAGGCAACTCATGCTAGTTTCGGATTTTAGGCTTCCAAAATTCCATAAGACTTATCAATCTTCATAATATATATCACATGATCATTTCTAACTTATCATAACATGGAATCTTCAATTACAATAGTAAGACGAAGATTTATACCTCAAATAAGCCCAAGTACTATCCAAGGCTTCAAGTCGATCCTTAGCAAATTTAGTTCCTCTTCTTGACATTCCACTCCACTCCAAGAAACCCTTAGAAGCTTATGAAGAACTCCTCTTCAAGTTCCAACTCCAACTATGAAAACCCCCTTAGGTTTTCATGTTGCGACTAACGTAAAAACGTAGTTTTTTCAGGGATTTTTCTATTGATATATCCTTGAAATACCCTTAGGAACCTTGGGTTGAAGTATTGTGAATTATGAACAACAATTGCAATTTTTTTTTTTGTGTGGGAGAGCCCTATTGCCGAGATCTCTCTAAGCTCTTCAAGCCTTGGATTATTTTTTTAAGTGTGGAATGTCTTGCTACTAGTAGTAGTAGTAGTAATATATAACACCCTCCAAGGGCTAGGATTATCACAAATGTGTGGTTAAGATGAGGTCAATAATGTCAAGCTAATTTGACTTCAAGACTTAGTCAAATTTATCAAGCCAAGATTGGCTACACTTGTCCATGAATTTCGTCCATCATGTTCCATGTGGAGGGTGACACATGTCGCCCTCCCGTTGGTCCATAATATTTTGTTTCCCAAAATTTTCATAATTGGTCAAAATATTGGAAACCTTGTGGGCCCCACAAAACGTAAAATCTCTCGGGTGGCCCCACGTATCCAATTCTCAAAATAAAATTCCATGATTCCGATAAACTCTTAAAAGTCTTAAATAACAAATTCGATAACCTAATTCTCATTAACAAACATTTCTCTTTTCCGAGGTTCGGAAGATTTTTCCTTCGGAAAACAATTATTTCTTTCGTTCAAATTTTTATATCCTGATTCCTTACGTACATTCTTATATACATGTTCTGGAATTACGGGGTGTAACATGACCGGAAGAAAAATGGGCTGATTTCGTCAGCCTGTCTACTATAACCCATAAGGAGTCGCACTTCCTCTGAGTACGATGCAACCCTATAACATAATACATATCAATCACCTCCCACTACCAAGTCGGGATCTCAATCGTCGATAATAGCCCACTGGGATTCTGGTGCTCACCCTTGACCCGCTGCCAATTGGACACTGAGCAACAACTCTGCTACGTCCCTCTTCAGGCCATCTTACCAATACATACATCTGAGGTCATGATACATCTTAGTCGACCCCGAATAAATAGAGTAACGAGCACTGCGTGCCTCCCCTAAAACCTGCTGACGAAGTCCTGCAGCACCGGGTACACACAATATGCCCTCGTATCCTAGCACCCCATCAGGTGCTATCTCACACAGGCTCTTCTCCTCTCGGAGAGTCGTATCTCAATTCCGTACTAAAACTGGATCTTTATACTGTCGCCTCTTCACCTCCTCGATGAGGGAAGACTCAACAACCTCCCGGACCCGAACTCCATTATTATCAAAAACAACAACCGAACCCCTAGGCTCGCTAGCTGATGAATCTCACGAATCATGTCCTGTCTACCTGGCTGTCCGTCTGACAGACTACCCATGAGTCTATGACTAAGAGCATCTGCAGCCATATCGGCTTTCCCTGGGTGGTGTAGGATATCAACATCATAATCCTTGAGTAACTCTAACCACCGTCTCTGTCGCAAATTCAGTTTCCTCTGTCTGAAGATATACCGGAGGCACTTGTGGTGTGCACAAATATCCACATGAAATCCATATAAGTAATGCCTTCAAATCTTCAAGGCATGCCTAACTGCCGCCAATTCAAATTGTGAGTAGCGTAATTCCTTTCGTGCTCCCATAGCTACCAGGAAACATAGGCTATAACCTTACCGTGCTGCATCAGCACGCAACCTAGCCCAACACTCAAAGTGTTACAATAATAACCGAACCCACTAGTCCCTCATGAGGGGTTATTGTAGTCGTAGTCTGTTATACCCCGTATTTCCAGAGTATGTATGTGAGGACGTACGTATAATTGTACAAACCCTAATTAGGTTAAGGATGAGATTGTGAACTTTCGACGGAAAAAGATTCCGAACCTTGTGAAGGAATTTCTACGTTTTTAATATTTTAACTGATTACGGATTTTTCCGAGAGACGAAATATTTTGGACTAATAGAAGGGCGACATGTGTCACCCTTAGTTGGCATGGGTTGGACGAAAATGTGGCCAAGTGGACAAGGTCAAATGGTCAAGTCTTGCAAAGATATTTTTTTGGGTAGTGGGGGTAGGTAGGTTGGACGGTTTCCTTGAGATAGTGGAGGCCACATGGCTCATTTTTGTGCGGGACATATGTCCCAATGTTGTGCTGGACATATGTCCCAACATTGTGGTGGACACTTGGTTGGAAGACCTCACTCTTCACATGGATCCTAATCCCCACCCTCCATTTGTTTTAATCTTGGCCATTGAGGGCTCTATAAATACCCCCCTCTTGTGCAAGACTTCTTCATCCACAAACACAATTTCCAAGTCTCAAAACTCCTCTCCTTGTAGTGTTCTCGCCCAAACCCTCTTCCCCTCCCCTTGCCTAGTGGTTCCGTGAAACACCCCTTCTCCCCTTCCTAGTTGTTCTAGTAAATACCCCTTGGTAGAAAATATTCTCCAAGTATTGTTACTATCCCCCAAAATACCCTATCCATATACCTTGTAGTATTCCAAAGTCACCTCTATACTAAAAGCCAAGAAATACTACCTTATATCCATTAGTCACAAAACGAAACCCTAAGGAAAATCTTCATAGTTGGTTGAAGTATTAGTAGAAGTTGTTTGGAAACTTCTAAGGGTTTCTTGGAGCTATCGGAGCATGCAGAATAGGAGCTAAACCTTGCTCAGGATCGACATTTAAACTTGGATAATTTTGGGCTTGTCGAGGTAAATATCTTGTCCTTCTATTGTAATTGGAGATTACATACTGTAGTAGTATAGAAATAAGTATAAGATATATAGAGGGATGGTATAAAAGAAGAGAATTGAACTGAAATCACATCAGAAGAATATTAAAGAAGGTTGAACTGTACTTACATAGGACTGTATTTACATTAGACTTGTGTAGTATGACGGGTAGGGAAGTACTGCCCAATTTTCCGTAGAATTAAGAACCCTCTGCTTAGAATATTCTACAGAATAGTCTAGACATTGATAGACGTATTTGACTATTATAGGTTGATACTCTGCGTGCGACATATTCGACTTGGCAGGTGGATTTCGCCGAGGAGGTATGTGATTCTTCCTATCCTCTTGAGCATGATATTTTTAAAATATATAAATAGTACGGTAGACGTACGTGTGTTAACTGAACTTGGTTTTACTCTGATGTCTTTCGACTTGAGTTTTAAATAATAAGAATCTTGAAGTATTTCAAAAGAGTTATGAATCATTTTTGAAAGAAAAGTATCACTTGGTTTTAAAAGCTTAAAGAGTTATACTAGCTTTATGGGAAGTTAGGTATAACGATTTAAGAAAGATAAAAGGAACGGTTTACTTATTTGTTTGTGAAAGTCTTGTATTAATTTCTGAAAAGTGTAGTAAGATGGTTTGATAAGTAAACATGTTATGATGCTACATGTGTTAGTGTCTTGTGATGTTGTGTAAGGGGGTTATCCTTGTTGTGCTTACGTTGTTAAACGATAAGCCCGTTGTACTGTTATTATATCACATACCCCTCTGACTTGTTATGATACCGAGGACTTGCCACCCTCGATGCGGGTCTATACGGCCTATGCGGTCTGTGTGACTATGCGAGTCGGGAGTTCCGGATTTTTCATTCGGTGTATTATCCCGTCGCGAGGATGCCTCACGCGATGCGTGTGACTACGCGGTCTATGTGACTATGCGGATCGCGAGTCCAAGAGGTACCGGGTTAGCTACCCCGTCGCGAGGAATACCTCATGCGTGCGTGTGTGACCCATGCGCGATCGCGGGAGTTCCAGGATTAGGCTCGCATAATGATACTATGGGCGATTGGCCTTGCTTCGATCATTAGTGGCCTAGAAAAGACCAGTTATGTTATACCTATTTTGCTTTTGGTTATGCTGTGGCACTATGTGCGGTTACATTGGTTGTTTCGTACATATTTGTAAAATTGGTTTTAAAATGATATGATTTCATTTAAAGTACTTTACAGTTTCACATACTTGGTACCTGTTGATCGACTCCTTCGGGCCGCTCATGCCGCAGGTAAGGGAAAGCAGGTGCTAGATCCGCATCCTTAGGATCTTTACTTTGGTGTCAGGAGCTCCATCTTCTCCGGAGGCTCGACTTTTTGGTATGGTTCTCCCTGGTGTTATAGATATATGTACCTTCAGGGTATGGCGGGGCCCTGTCCCGCCATAGTTGTTTACGTTCTTAGAGGTCTGTAGTCCTATTGTACAGTTGGGATGTAACTGCTAGACTTTGTACATATATATATGCCGAAAGGCGACTTTTTCTCAGATAAACTGTGTCTCATTTTACATTTGTTTCATGTCTTGTTTTTATATTCCGCTGATTACTCTGATGTATGACTACTTGGGTGCGGGTAAGACACGACCACGCCCCTGAACGGGTCGTGACAAAAGTGGTATCGAGCGATTAATCCTGAAAGTGTCTACTGCATCAGATCTAGTAGAAGTCTTGATTATCGGTGTGTTGCGCACCACACCAATAATCGTGAGGCTATAGGATATTTAGGATTGGTTTCCATTCTTCTCACTCGAGATCGTGCCTTAGAGGCGTGTTATAAGTTGGACCTCTAACGTATTCCTTTCTTTACCGCTATGCCTCCGCGTAAGGCAACCCGCCCGTGGCAAGGCAGCCGGCGAGGCGCTAGTAGGACACGAGGGTCACGAGGCCTGTGCCCGCCTATATCCGAGGCGATACCTCAGACGGCGAGTTCCACGACGCCGCAGTTAGCGGGTCGATGAGACCACAAGACTGCGCCCACCCCACACCGGAGCAGAGGAGATGGGTTACGAGATGGCCCGCCATCGCCGGGATCGTGGCGATACGGCGATAGATCGACGCAGCAGTTCAGCCCAAAGCAGCATTCCGTGGTTCACCCGAGGTCGGATAGTTTGAGGCTACGGGATTTTCTGAGTTGTAGCCCGCCCGAGTTCTACGGGTCGAGGCCTGAGGATGATCCGCAGGAGTTCATCCGTCGATTCTGAAGGATCACGCGAGTTATCAAGGCTTCGAGACCGAGTCCGTGATCTTCGTTCGCATCGGCCGCGCGTGATACCGCAATGATCGTTTGATTCGTGAGCTATCCCGGAGAGCACGCGCCCGCCTATTTGTGATGAGTTCTCGAGGCTTTTCTCACTCACTTGCCTCCGCAGATGGCGAGGGCACGCCGACAAGTTTTTGATCTTTGAGGCAGAGGCGCACCGTTAGGAGTACAACGTTGAGTTCGATTCGTTGGCTCGATATGTCCTCGCGCTTAGTAGCACGCCACGTCACCGGGTTAGATGATTATCCGCGTAGTCTTGCTCGGTGGCTCTTCACCGGGCATGGACATTGCGCGATTCGTGCTCATGACTGGGTGCGAGGAGCGTAGAGACCGACGTCGATGGATATCGCCAGCAGGAAGGCGCCAAGACGGCCGGATCTTTTGGTAGCTCTCGGGGTGGACGGCCTCAGCAGCAGTCTAGATTTGCACCACAGCCAGGTCAAAGCACTCCTACACCGTCTTCAAGATACCAGGTATTCGGGGCGGTCAGGCCCCGGACTTTGACTTCGTGGTAGCAAGAGTGCTAATCGATCGAGGTCCGCCTGTGTCCGATGTGGTAGATTCCATTCGTGGAGTTGTGGTACTACTTCGAGTTTGCTATACTTGGCCGCAGGTCACTATACGAGAGCCTGTCCGACCAGGGGCAGCGCTGATGGGAGGGGTCACCCTGTGGTTTGTTGGGTCTTCATCCTCATAGCTTACTCGCCCGAGGCGTGGTACTCATGGACCAGCAGGTCGCGGCAGAGGTCGTGGCGCGGTCCCAGCTTCTAGCGGTCCTCGTAATCGCATTTATGCCTTGTCCACCGCAGACCGGGAGTTCACCGATGTCGCCGCGTACTTTATCGATTCGTGTTGTGACGCGTGTATGCCTTGATAGATCCGGTTCTACTGCCCCATATATCTCCCTTATTGCTAGTAGGATAGGGATAGAGCACGAGTCCATAGACCCTTTCGAGGTAGCTACGCCAGTGGGTGATTCGGTGGTAGCTCGGCGGTATATGTGGCTTGCCCGTGACTTTACGCGATCGTCGGACTCAGCCGACTTGATAGAGTTGACATGACCGATTTCGATGTGATCATGGGTATGGATTGGCTAGCCCGCTACGCCAATGTAGATCGCAGGAGAGTGGTACGGTTCCGCTTCGGCGAGTCGGTTATTGAGTGAGGAACACCGTGTCGCCGGCGGGTAGGTTTATTTCCTACTTCAAGGCCGTGAATATGGTGCGAAGGGTATATCTACCATCTCATTCGGTGTTTGATATCGAGGTCGCGGTACCAGATTTTCATCGATTCGATGAGTCGAGAGTTCCCGGATGTGTTTCGCACAACCTCTGCATCCTCCCGAGAGGAGATAGAGTTTTGTATCGATGTCTTTGCGGACACTCTACTATTTCCATTCCGCCATACGTAATGGCACCCGCCGAAGTTGAGAGAGTCAAGGACCACCAGAGATTTCTTTGGAGAAGCGGCTTCATCGGACCTAGTGTTTCTCCCCGGGAGCGCCAGATTGTTCGTGAAGAAGAAGGACGCCGCTGACGTGTTGATTACAGCACCTGAACAAGGTGACTATTAAGAACGAATACCCCTTCCCAGATTGATGATTTGTTCGACCACCGCAGGTGCGAAATGTTTCTCCAAGATTGATCTGCGATCGCTATCATCAGTGCGAGTTAGAGAGCGGATGTCCCTAGATCGCATTCGGACCCTGCAGACGCACTATGAGTTCAGGGTCATGTCTTTCGGTTTGACCAATGCTCCGGCGGTATTTATGGATTTGATGAATCGAGTGTTCAAGCCATTTTTGGATATGTTTGTGATAGTATTCATTGATGACATCTTGGTTTATTCTCGCTCAGAGCAGGAGTATGCGGAGCATTTGAGGATTGTGCTGAGAGTTCTCCAGGACCAGCAGTTATACGCCAAGTTTTCCAAATGTGAGTTTTGGTTGGCTTCGGTGGCTTTTCTTGGGCACATTGTAGGGGCTGATGGTATTCGGGTGGATACGGCCAAGATCGAGGCAGTCAGGAGTTGGCCTAGACCTACTACTCCGACAGAGGTGCGCAGTTTTCTGGGCCTTGCAGGTTACTATCGGAGGTTCGTGGAGAAGGTTACTACCGCCCCAGTTCTTACTCTTCCAGAGGGTCTTGACGGCTATGTGGTGTATTGTGATGCGTCAGGCATCGGGCTTGGATGTGTGTTGATGAAGCAGGGCAAGGTTATAGCATACGCATCCCGACAGCTTAAGAAGCATGAGAGGAACTACCCCGCCCATGATTTGGAGTTGGCAGCGGTGATTCACGCCTTGAAGATCTGGAGGCACTATTTGTATGGGGTTCATGTGGATATTTATACAGACCACAATAGCCTCCAGTATATCTTCAGCCAGAGGGAGGTGAACTTACGACAGAGACGGTGGTTAGAGTTACTCAAGGATTATGATGTCGATATCCTGTACCAACCGGGGAAGGCCAATGTTAGGCGTATGCTCACCATAGGTCACGGGGAGTCTATCGATATGCAGCCGCAGAGGAGGGCATGGTCCGCGAGTTACATCGATTAGCGAGCCTCGAGTCCGATTGATTGGTTACGATAGCAGCTGGGTTCGAGTTCGAGAGGTTGCCGAGTCTTCCATCGTCGGCGAGAAGAGGCAACAGCTGAGGATCCGTTTTGACGCGGTATCGTGATACTGACTCTTCGTGAGGAAGGGTCCTTGAGATAGCACGGGGGTGCTAAGGTTTGAGGCGTGTGTGTTCCGGATATTGCAGGACTTCGCGAGTTCTAGGGAAGCACACAGTACAAGGTTACTCATCCATCCGGTCGACAAAGATGTACCATGACCTCGCATCAATGTATTGGTGGGATGGCTCAAGAGGACGTTGCGAGTTTGTGGCTCGCCCGTGTTGTCGCAGTGAAGGTAGAGCATCGAGGCCCGTGGATTATTGCGCATTTAGAGATCCCGACCTGAAAGTGGGAGGTGATCAACATGGACTTTATCACAGGATCACCTCGCACTCAGAAGAAGCATGATTCTATCTGGGTTATCGTTGACAGGCTGACGAAATCAGCCCACTTTCTTCCAGTCAGGATGACTTTTTCGGCCGAGGATTATGCCAGACTTTACATCCGAGAGATCGTCAGACTGCATGGGGTCCCTATTTCTATCATATCTGACAGAGGAGCCCAATTTACGACTAACTTCTGGAGGTCTTTCCAGAAGGGTTTAGGGACGTAGGTGAGCCTGAGTACTGCATTACATCCTCAGACAGACGGACAAGCAGAGCGCACTATCTAGACTCTTAAGGATATGCTGCGAGCCTGTGTTATTGACTTCAGGGGTAGCTGGGAGGATCATTTGCCTCTAGTAGAGTTTGCATATAATAATAGCTATCACTCCAGTATTCAGATGGCGCCTTATGAGGCCTTGTATGGGAGAAAGTGCAGATCGCCGATAGGCTGGTTCGATGTGGGCGAGGTGCAGTTAGTCGGGCCAGACATGATACAGCAGGCAGTGGATAAGGTGAAGCTTATCCAGGAGAGGCTATTGACAGCTCAGAGTCGACAGAAGTCGTATGCAGATCATCGTCGTCGGCATCTGGAGTTTGAGGTTGATGATTGGGTTTTCCTGAAGGTGTCACCCATGAAGGGTGTGATGAGATTTGGGAGGAAAGGGAAGCTCAGCCCAAGGTACATTGGGCCTTATCAGATTGTCCGCAGGGTAGGCAAGGTTGCCTATGAGTTGGATCTGCCGTCCGATCCGAGGCGGCATCCGTTTTTCATATTTCTATGCTGAGGAGATGTATCGGGGATCCATCTAGAGTGCACCCGATTGACGATGTCCAGGTGACCGAGGTGTTATCGTATGAGGAGAGTCCCATAGCGATACTCGATCGTCAGGTTAGACGGTTGCGAACGAAGGATGTGGCTTCCGTCAAGGTCTTATGGCGGAACGAGAACAGAGAGGAGATGACGTGGGAAGCAGAGGAGGACATGAGGCAGAGGTACCCTCACTTATTCCCCACACCTCCAGGTAACTCACTTTCCTACTTGTAAATTTTCATTGACATATTTTCTTAAGCGTTGTATTGTGGCCATGTGTGGCATTTGTAAATTGTTTAAATTGTGAGGAGCTTTATCATTTTATCTGTCTTGAGAAGGAACATTCGGGGCGAATGTTTCTAAGGAGGGGAGAATGTTATACCCCGTATTTCCAGAGTATGTATGTGAGGACGTACGTACAATTGTACAAACCCTAATTAGGTTAAGGATGAGATTGTGAACTTTCGACGGAAAAAGATTCTGAACCTTGTGAAGGAAATTCTACGTTTTTAATATTTTAACCGATTACGGATTTTTTCGAGAGACAAAATATTTTGGACCAATAGGAGGGCGACATGTGTCACCCTTAGTTGGCATGGGTTGGACGAAAATGTGGCCAAGTGGACAAGGTCAAATGGTCAAGTCTTGCAAAGATATTTTTTTGGGTAGTGGGGGTAGGTAGGTTGGACGGTTTCCTTGAGATAGTGGAGGCCACATGGCTCATTGTTGTGGGGGACATATGTCCCAATGTTGTGGTGGACATATGTCCCAACATTGTGGTGGAAACTTGGTTGGAAGACCTCACTCTTCACATGGATCCTAATCCCCACCCTCCATTTGTTTTAATCTTGGCCATTGAGGGCTCTATAAATACCCCCCTCTTGTGCAAGACTTCTTCATCCACAAACACAATTTCCAAGTCTCAAAAACTCCCTCTCCCTTGTAGTGTTCTCGTCCAAGCCCTTTTCCCTTCCTTGCCTAGTGGTTCCGTCGAAACACCCCCCTTCCCCCCCTTCCTAGTTGTTCGGCCGAAATACCTCCCCCCACCCCTTGGTAGAAAATATTCTCCAAGTATTGTTACTATCCCCCAAAATACCCTAGCCATATACCTTGTAGTATTCCAAAGTCACCTCTATACTAAACGCCCAGAAATACTACCTTATATCCATTAGTCACAAAACGAAACCCTAAGGAAAATCTTCAGAGTTGGTTGAAGTATTAGTAGTTGTTTGGAAACTTCTAAGGTTTCGAGCTATCTGAGCGCAAGTGCAGAATATGAGCTAAACCTTGCTCAGGATCGACATTTAAACTTGGATAATTTTGGGCTTGTCGAGGTAAATATCTTGTCCTTCTATTGTAATTGGAGATTACATACTGTAGTAGTATAGAAATAAGTATAAGATATATAGAAGGATGGTATAAAATAAGAGAATTGAACTGAAATCACATCAGAAGAATATTAAAGAAGATTGAATCAGATTTACACAAGATCGTATTCTGAGACTTGTGTAGTATGACGGGTAGGGAAGCACTGCCCAATTTTCTGTAGAATTAAGAACCCTCTGCTTAGAATATTCTACAAAATAGTCTAGACGTTGATAGACGTATTTGACTATTATAGGTTGATACTCTGCGCGCGACATATTCGACTTGGCAGGCGGATTTCGCCGAGGAGGTATGTGATTCTTCCTATCCTCTTGAGCATGATATTTTTAAAATATATAAATAGTACGTGTGTTAACTGAACTTGGTTTTACTCTGATGTCTTTCGACTTGAGTTTTAAATAATAAGAATCTTGAAGTATTTCAAAAGAGTTATGAATCATTTTTGAAAGAAAAGTATCACTTGGTTTTAAAAGCTTAAAGAGTTATACTAGCTTTATGGGAAGTTAGGTATAACGATTTAAGAAAGATAAAAGGAACGGTTTACTTATTTGTTTGTGAAAGTCTTGTATTAATTTCTGAAAAGTGTAGTAAGATGGTTTGATAAGTAAACATGTTATGATGCTACGTGTGTTAGTGTCTTGTGATGTTGTGTAAGGGGGTTATCCTTGTTGTTCTTACGTTGTTAAACGATAAGCCCGTTGTACTGTTATTATATCACATACCCCCTGACTTGTTATGATACCGAGGACTTGCCACCCTCGACGCGGTCTATACGGCTATGCGATGCGTGTGACTACGCGAGTCGCGGAGTTCGAGATTGATCATTCCGTGTATTATCCCGACGCGAGGATGCCTCACGCGTCTGTGTGACTATGCGGTCAGTGTGACTATGCGAGTCGCGGAGTTCGAGGATTGATCATTCCGGTGTATTATCCCGACGCGAGGAATACCACGCAGTTCGCATGTGACTATGCGATCGCGGAGTTCGAGGATTAGGCTCGCATAATGATACTATGGGCGATTGACATTGCTTCGATCATTAGCGCCTAGAAAAGACCGATTATGTTATACCTATTTTGCTTTTGGTTATCTTTGGCACTATGTATGCTACATTGGTTGTTTCGCATATATTTGTAAAATTGGTTTTAAAATGATATGATTTCATTTAAAGTACTTTACGCTTCACATACTTGGTACTGTTGTAATCGACCTCCTTCGGGCTGCGTTCATGCCGCAGGTGGAAAGAAAGTGTGCTAGATCCGCATCCTTAGGATCTTTACTTTGGTGTCAGGAGCTCCATCTTCTCCGGAGGCTCGACTTTTTGGTATGGTTCTCCCTGGTGTTGTAGATATATGTACCTTCAGGGTATGGCGGGGCCCTGTCCCGCCATAGTTGTTTACTTTCTTAGAGGTCTGTAGTCCTATTGTACAGTTGGGATGTAACTGCCATACTTTGTACATATATATATGCCGAAAGGCGACTTTTTCTCAGATAAACTGTGTCTCATTTTACATTTGTTTCATGTCTTGTTTTTATATTCCGCTGATTACTCTGATGTATGACTACTTGGGTGCCCGGGTAAGGCACCAGTCACAGGCCCCGGAACGGGTCGTGACATAGTCAGTTGATCTTTCAATAACTGGCAGTTTTTCTCGCACTTCTGAAATATTCGGGCATGATACAATCTTAATCATGATTCCTGTTTCCAGTCTTCTGTTGCAACCAAACTTGGTTACTATACCTAGATTCAAATTCCTTCATTTGCCTCATTGTTACAACTTTCTGCCGATCACAATCTAGGGGGAGATTTCCTTCATCTCGTCAAGTAAAAATCCTATTATTCTCCCCAGCTCATAGGGCTTATAGTCCGGTGTTCAACCTTAATTCATGGTATTACATAATCCAATGGCTTGCCAAGATTTCTTATCTTGTCATGATTATGTCTCTCATCGTTCGAGTGTCTGCTCGTCTTACCTTTATTTTCCATTTCAAGTTGTCCTGGGGTGTCTTATCTCCCCCCGTATATATACGGTCTGGCCCGTCATTTACTAATGGTATTTACGCTAGTCTGGGTAATTATGTCTTGGGAAACTTTCATAACTATAATTGCATTATCCTTATTATTCTGGTCATAACCCTTCTTCACTACTAACTACTAACCCACAATATTTCTAATAATCAAGCACCGCCTTAAAAATCGTGTAGATTTTCAAAACCTACTAAAGATGTCTTCCGTTTTTCGTCGGTATCACTCATACCTATCTTATTCTTGCTTTGCGCATTTTCTGGAGATTATTCGAAAAGTCGTGGCCCTGACTGCCACACTAAGCCGACTCCAAGTACCTCCAAGGGTACTTATCATAAAATCCTTCAATAATCGTACGTTCTTATCCCCGTCTCTCAGCGTTCAAATTCAAATCAATCACTTCAATGAAACAAGCCACATAGACTCCACAATTTATCATGTCAAAGAAGGAAGGAATAACTTACATATTACTAACACTTCCATTCCTTCCCCCTCGATAACCGGCTCACCGGGAAACTGGAATCGAACCAATCTCTCTACGATCCAACAAAGGGCATACAATAAGCCAACTAGTCCATACCATAATGACCTCAAAGTGCATCATATCCAAATCTACTAGGTGCATAGGTCCAAGATCAGATATCATCACCGGGCAATTCTTATATACCCGCTCAGCTACCACCCAATACTCACGGGTGTAGCTACCTCGAAAGGTTCTTATGGATTCAGGCTCTATTCATTTACACTTGGTTGCTCTCTTTCTTACTGGTCGTACTTTTTCCGTACTTCCAAACTTATTCTAGCATACGTACATAACCTCCATACTGATTATGGCCTCCAATATTTGGAGTCACAATATCATACAATTTAAGGCCATTTCCAGCTCTCACGATCCGGTTCCGGTGGAACGCCTCCACGAACCCGTAAAACGATTAACTAGACTTGGGCCTTGCACCCTCATGACCCTGTCACATAGAGAGACAACCCTTAACTGACCCTGCTTCATTACAGGCTATGGGTTGACCCGTAATAGGTCCATAACCCGACTCGACGGCTATCAATGTTCTAAGGCTCACAATTTCTATGCCCCAAGCCTACATTATCCTTCCCCGCATACGGGTAAGATAGCTTCTTATAAACCCACAATCATGTTTTCTTGATCACAACAACCATACTTACTTCATACGGATCTCATCCGTACAATTCTCTTAAGCATACTACATAGCTTAATCTATTAACATAGTCTTCAATTAAGTCCCTTAACATGATTTCTTAAGGTTTCATTACCTTCTCAGACAACTCATCATCTCCTAATTATCTCAAATTAACACGTAAAACCTTGATGAGAATTCATTAAACTATTTCATACCTTCCCGGTATCTATTTAGTCCTTAGCAATTCTTGGTAATCTATAAGCATTCTAGGCAACCCATAAATGACCCTCATACATAACTCCGTATAGTTGTATTGCATTATACCAACCTGGATACGCAGTCCACATAATCCTTCCTGGGTCACTACTGCCTTTCTCATAGCTGCAATCAACATAACTCGTTAGGGAGAGACGACCCTAACAACACATCTCTATCGCACGATCTTAGAGAGAGAATAATGGAAATCAATGCTAAATGTCCTGTAGCCTCCTGATTATAGATGTGGTGCACAACACACCGATAACCAAGACTCTACTAGACACGGTCTATAGACACTTTCCGATGACTAACTGCTCTGATACCACTTTTGTCACAACTCGACCCCGGGCCCGCGACTAGTTCCCTACCTGGGCACCCTTACAGGTAACCATCAGAGAAAATCAGCGGAACATACATAAAACACTTAACATAAATCAATATAAAGTAAACAACAGGCTAGCCGATAAGGCTGCCCTCCTAGATATATATATATATATATATATATATATATATATATAGCCAAAATCAGTTACATCTCTTTTTCTTTACAAGTCGACCCACAAGATATGACTACAGACCTCTAAGAGTTTTGACATAACAACTGTGACGGGACAGGGCCCAGTCATACCCCTGAATGTACAACAACCTACAATACCATGGATCTGAACCAAAGATAATCCTCTGGAGTAATGGAGCTCCTCAACAGCTGAACAATGATCCTAAGAGTGAGGATCAACAACTTGTTTAACTCTTCCTGCGGCATGAACGCAGCCCCCCGAGGAAAGGGGTGTCAGTACAAAATATGTACCAAGTATGTGAAACTGAAAGTACTGCAATTTAAATCAAAACTAAAAGTAATGCAATTTAAATCATAAGTCTAGACATATAACTGGAGACAAGTATGATAACCAAATTAACAGTACACTTGTGCCTTATTAACAAAGAGAGTGAACAAGAATAAACTTTGTCGGTTTTAAAACAGGAAGCTTATGATTAACCTAGGGTCATCCGCCCGTAGTATCATTATGCAATCT
This sequence comes from Przewalskia tangutica, assembly GCA_029844215.1. Classification (NCBI taxonomy): domain Eukaryota; kingdom Viridiplantae; phylum Streptophyta; class Magnoliopsida; order Solanales; family Solanaceae; genus Przewalskia; species Przewalskia tangutica. The sequence continues at coordinate 110,659,176 of CM056721.1, forward strand.
TACTCCTGGGACTATTTCACCCGCATATGCCGTATGGACCCGCATGAGGTAATTTCCTGGCATAGGATTATTTCACCCGCATAGGCCGTACGGACCCGCATGAGGTAATTTTCTCGCATAGGATTGGTCCGCCCTGCATGTGACTGTTTCACCCGCATGAGCCCTACAGACTCGCATGAGGTAACTTCCTCGCATCGTGGGGAGCAAATCCACGGAATAAGCAAATGCAACATGCCTCGAGGAATGACTCTGAAATGAATAATGTATCACAAGCACAACCGGCTAACATAATCACGTAACATAAGCACAATCGGCTATCATAATCACATAACACAAGCACAACCGGCTATCATAATCACATAACATAAGCACAACCGGCTACCATAAATATCATAAGCAAGTTAAGAAATCCCTAACTCTTATTAGACTTAATTAGCATGCACTCTCATTTTATTTAACTTAAGGCACTAACATGTCATGAAAAATCCGGGAATTTATCCCCAAAGTACCACGTACTTCTATTCTTTTCAAAAGACTCATTTTTATATAAAACCCCAAGATACTAACAACCTTAGTATCAAGTCATGCTTACTTTTTTAAAACAAGTCACTACACCTTTAGGAATTCATTTCAAGGCTTTTAAACCAAGTGACTTCTACTTTCAAAACTTAGGCAACTTATGCTTTTAAATCAAGTTGTCTTTCTTTAACACCAAGTCATTTATCCTTGTTTAAATCATTTGAGTAAACCACTCATTTAACTTCTCATAAAGTTGTTATAATTAACTTCCCATAAAGTCATTATAACACTTTATGTCTTTCTAAACCAAGCATTGCATTCTTTAAAATCACATGAGTTTAACTTTCCAACTCAACCAAACTTACATACTTTAAATCAAGTCAATGATATCAAAATGAAACTGAATTCATTTAAAGCCCGTACGTCTACCGTACTATACATTAATAAAACTCATGCTCAAGAGATAGGGAAAGTTCCACATACCTTTCCGGCTTAATCCACTTGCTAGGTTGACTATGTCGCACGTAGAACGTCAGCCTATAATGACCATAATACATGTATCAACTTCTAGCTTTCCAACGTAGAATATTTCTAAGTATAAAGTCTCTTATTCTACGGAAAATTGGGCAGCACTTCCTTTGTTTCTACGTACTTTTCCACCTTTTTCAAAGCCCGAAATCAATAACCAACATGCCATAGTTAAGGCACAACAAATCAGTAAATCAAAGGGGATTATACGCCTAACAGGACGTATAAAATTCTGCCCCACAATTTATATAAAATTATCCAATATTCCAAAGCCATTCTCGGCTAAAATGAGCAACAACATGAAGTCTTTTACAACCCCTTTTTAATCCAAGTTGTTAGACTAACGTGTTATATAGTCGCAACCAATTTTAACAACTATAATCTCTTCTTTATATGACATGCGACGATAGAAACTAACAACTAAATTGACTTACAGTATTAATGGCTAATCATGCCAATATCGGATTTGAGCTCCTAAATTCCATAATATTTCTCCAATCATCATAATATACATCACATGATCAATTATCAACTACTACAACATGTAATCTTTAATTACATAAGTAAGGCGAAGATTATTACCTCTATAAGCCCAATACAATCCAAAACCTAAAGTCGATCCTTAGCAATTTTATCTCCTTTTCTTGACGTTCCAATCCACTCCAAGCAACCCTTGGAAGCTTATGAAGAACTCCTCTTCAAGTTCCAACTCCAACTATGAAAAAAATTAGGTTTTCATGTTGCGACTAACATAAAAACGTAGTATTTCCGAGATTTTTGTATTGGGATATTCTTAGAATACCTCTAGGGGTCTTGGGTTTGAATATTGGGATTTATGAACAACAATTGAAGAAATTTTTTTCTTCTTTTGAGGGCTAGCCGAGAGCTCCCTTTGGAGCACAAGAGTTTTGATAATTATTTTCTAAATATGTGGAACTTTTCATCTTGCTACTAGTAGTAGTAGCCATATATAATACAATAAATGGCTTAGATTAAAACAAATGTGTGGCTAGGATAGGGTCAATTATATCAAGCTAACTTGACCCTTTGACTTGGTCCATTTCTTCATCCAACAAGACCATGTGGAGGGTGACACGTGTCGCCCTCCCATTGGTCTAAAATATTTCGTTTCCCAAAATTTTCATAATTGGTCAAAATATTGGAAACCTCGTGGGCCCCACAAAAACGTAAAATTTCTCGGGCGGGCCCTACGTATCTGTTACACCCCGTAAGTCCAGGACATGTATAAGAGAATGTATATAAGGAATCAAGACTTGGAAGTTAGTACGAAAGGAAGAATTGTTTTTTCGACGGAAAATCTTCCGAACGCCGGAAGGGAAAAATGTTCGTTGTTGAGAATTGAATTCTCAAAATGCATTATTTGAAGAGTATGGAACTCTTAACCTTATGGAAATTTATTTTTACGGATTTGGTCACGTGGGGCCCATCCGAGGAATTTTACGTTTTGTGGGGCCCACGAGGGTTACAGAATTTTATGGACGAATGAGAGGGCGACACGTGGTACCCCCCACATGTGGTCTTGGATGAAATTTAGTGAGGGTAAAATGGTCATTGACCACCTTGGAAGATTAGTCTTGCTAGCATGACATTGTTGACTTGTCAACTTGTCCACATGGGCTTGATCCTAGTGAAACCCATCCAAGCCACACATTTGTTGTAATCTAAGCCCTACAATGTGTTTTAAATACTACACTAGTAGCAAGACTTGGCATTTCTACACTTAGAAAAATTAGAGAACACTCTTGTTCTTCAAGTTGCTCTCGGCTTTAGAGTTTTTCCAACAAGAAAATTTTGTAGTTTTGATCCTTTGTTCACAAGACTTAAACTCAATGTTCCTAAGGGTATTGTAAGGATATCTCAATAGAAAGATTGCGAAAAAACGGCGTTTTCGTATTAGTCGCAAGGCGGAAACTTAAGGGGTTCTCCAACTTTGAAGTTGGAACTTGAAGATGGGTTCTTCATAGGCTTCTAAGGAGTGCTTGGAGCGGATTGGAACATAAGGAAAGGAGCTAAGAATTGCTAAGGAGCGACTTCGAATCTTGGAAATTTTAAGGGCTTGTAAAGGTATAAATCTTGTCGTTTTAGCAATTAAGTTTACTTATCATTGTAGCTATGGTTATTAGCAAGCATGAGTTACATATTATGAGGTTTGATAAGTGTTTTGGCTATTGGAACCCTAATCCGAAAACTAGCATGTTTAGCCTTAAGATTGGAATTGAAGTTGATTATTAGTTTAAGTCGTCGCATGTTGTATAAGAAAGAAATTGTAGTTTTTGAAGTTGTTTATGACTATATAACATGTTAGACCTTAGAACTTGGAATTTGAAAAGGATTGGAAAAGACTTTGAATTGTGATTATGTTGTTAGCCGAGAATGGCTTGATTATGGACTTAGTTGGTATTAATTGTGGGGCGGAATTTTACACGTATTGTTAGGCGTGTAATCCCCTTTGTTTGGTTGTTGTTTGGAGCCTTAAATGTGGCGTGTTGGTTATTGTATTCGGCCTTGAAAAAGGTGGCAAAGTGAGTAGAAACAAAGGAAGTGCTGCCCGATTTTCCGTAGAATTAGAGACCGTATACTTAGTATTATTCTACGTTAGAGACTAGAAGTTGATAGTCTTGTTGTGACCATTATAGGTTGACACTTTTACGTACGGCGTATTCGGATTAGCTTGTGGATTTAGCCGAAAAGGTATGTGAACTATCTCCTCTTCTAGCATGATTCCTTAAGATAAAGAAAGTATGTCCTACTCCTTAAATGATCCATTCCTTGGTTGTATTTGGATTGCCTAAAATAAAATTCGTTCTATGTACTCCCTTGATTGTACTTTGATGTTTAAATTATAAGTTGTATAATCCATTTCCTTAGTGAAGTTTGGATTCTTAAAAGTGAAAGTATTTTACTTAAAGTACATGGAGTCTTGAAAAGGAAGTGGTTTCCAAACCTTTTGGCTAGTTCCTTAGTTCCAAAACCTAAGGGTTGTTGTAATGACTTTAGGGGAGTTAAATTAGTGATTTACTTAATTGTTTTAAGAGAGGAGAAATGACATGATTTAAGAGAAGTAACTTGTTTTAAAGGTGTGAGTTACTTGAGGTTTAAAATTAGAAGAAACTTGTTTTCTAAATATTAAGAGACTTGAAGTGTTTTGAAAGTTAAGAACTTGATTTGTAAGTATGTGATACTTGGTTTTAAAAGTATAAGTCTCTTGGTTATAAAAGGAATGAAATTGTCTAAAAACCATAAAGGGTTATAACGGCTTTATGGGAAGTTGGTTATAACGGCTTTATGGAAGGTTTAGAAAGTTGTCTATTTTGATTAATGGGCATAAGTTGCCTTGATTGTGAAAATTTGAAGTTACTTGATTTCAAGCTTTGAAATGAGTTTTCTAAGAGTGTAGTAAATTACTTTGAAAAAATAGACACACCTTGATACTACGGGTGTTAGTATCTTGGGGTATTACATAAAAAAGGAGTCTTTTGAAAAGAATGTACGTACGTAGTACTTTGGCTTGATTAATTGAGAATTATTCTAAGTGTGCCTTGATAAGTACTTTGGCTTGATTAATTGAGAATTATTCTAAGTGTGCCTTGATAAGTACTTTGGCTTGATTAATTGAGAATTATTCTAAGTATGCCTTGATAAGTACTTTGGCTTGATTAATTGAGAATTATTCTAAGTGTGCCTTGATAAGTACTTTGGCTTGATTAATTGAGAATTATTCTAAGTGTGCCTTGATAAGTACTTTGGCTTGATTAATTGAGAATTATTCCAAGTGTGCCTTGATAAGTACTTTGGCTTGTTTAATTAAGAATTGCCTATATGTGCTGGTGATAGCCTTTGAGTGCAAGTATTATGTTTTATTACGTTGTCGCGACTCTCGGTTGGAGGGCCGGCTGTCTTGTTGTAAGTTACTTGGACGTACCGACAGTGATGTGGGATTCCACGGGTATGCTTCCGTTATTTGTAGTACTTGGGTTAAATTCCCGGATTTTTATAAAAGACCCGGTAGTGCTTATGTGTTGTTTGACGGCCGGTCGAGATAGGGTAAGAGTATAAGTGAGGGGTAAACCCCCAAGACGCTATACCACATTCTCCAGGGTAAGAGTATAAATGAGGGGTAAACCCCCAAGACATTATAACCCCTGCTTGTTTTGTTTGATGGTCGGTCGAGATAGGGTAAAAGTATAAGTGAGGGGTAAACCCCCAAGACGCTATACCACCTTCTCCAGGGTAAGAGTATAAATGAGGGGTAAACCCCCAAGACATTATACCCCCTGCTTTACCACCTGCTCGTCTTCCTACTTGCCTGCAGTTTTAGGACACAGTGGGACTTGGTGTTCATGTATGCCTATTGGTGTTATATTATATCATGGATGGCGATGGGGAAGGATTCGACGCATGATTGATATTATGGCGTAGACCCATGGTTATATTTTAGAAATGACTTGAGGCACGCGTCCACGACTTGATATGATTGCTTATGTATTGTGTCGTAGGTTGGCTATCATACATGTCTCGCTTTGTTTAGATTGTTATGATTTCATTACGATCTTCATGCTTCACATACTTGGTACATTCTTCTCGACCTTCGGCTGCGTTCATGATTCAGTCGTGGTGATCGGCGGAGTGTAGGACCGCTCGAGTTTTGGATAGCTCCTCTGCTCAAGAGTTTATCTTTTGGTATAGTTCCTTGATGTAGGCTTTTATGCGGTTATGGTGCAGCGGGGCCTTGTCCGTCATATTTGATAAAACTCTTAAGTGCAGTATTCATATGTAGGATTGGACTCATGTTCAGTGTAATGTCTTTTATTATGTATATTATATGGCAGCCTTGTCGGCTTTGCCCTTGCATGTACGTTGGTTTAAAAAAAAAAGGTGTTATTTAAATTCCGCAGTTTACTTGTGTTGTTAGGTAGAAGGGTGCCCAGGTAGGGCACCAGTCACGGGTCCGGGGTTCGGGGCGTGACAGTATCCAACTCTGAAAATAAAATTCCATAATTCCGATAAATTCTAAAAGTCTTAAATAACAAATTTGAGAATCCAATTCTCATTTAACGAACATTTTTCCTTCCCGAGGTTCGGAAGATTTTCCTTTGGAAAACAAATCTTTCTTTTGTTCAAATTTAAGTCTTGTTTCCTTACGTACATTCTCTTAAACATGTCCTGAAATTACGGGGTGTAACAACTTGGGCCTTGCACCCTCGTGACCCTGTCACATAGTGGGACAACCCTTAACTGACCCCACTTCATTACAGGCTATGGGTCGATCCGTAATAGGTCCATAACCCGACTCGGCGTCGCACTTAACTCTTATCCTTGGTCTGACTTAAATTTTTACTACCCGAGAAGGCCTTATATACCTAAGGTCTCGGCGGCTATCAATATTCTTAGGCTCGCAATTTTCATGTTCCAAGACTACCTTATCAGTCCCTTAACATGATTTCTTAAGGGTTCATTACCCTATCAGACAACTCATCATCTCCCAATTATCTCAAAATAATACGTAAGACCTTGATGAGAATTCATTAAACTGTTTCATACCTTCCCGGTATCTATTTAGTCCTTACCAATTCTTGGTAATCTATAAGCATTCTAGGCAACCTATGTACAGTCCTTATACATAAATTCGTATAGCTATACATCATTACCAACTATACAACAATTTTTTTTACCAACCTGGATACGCAATCCATAATAATCTTTTATGGGTCACTGTTGCCTTTCTCATAGATGCAATCAACATAACTCGTTAGGGAGAGACTACCCTAACAACACAACTCCATCGCACGATCTCAGAGTGAGAAGAATGGAAACCAATCTTAAATGTCCTACAGCCTCCTGGTTATAGATGTGGTGCACAATACACCGATAACCAAGACTCTACTAGGCACGGTCTATAGACACTTTCCGAGGACTAACTGCTCTGATACCACTTTTGTCACGACCACCCGGGCTCGCGATCAGTGCCCTACACAGGCACCCTTGTGTAATCGTCAGAGAAAATCAGCGGAACATACATAAAACACATAACGCACATCAATATGAAGTAAACAACTGGCTAGCCGATAAGGTTGCCTTCCTGAATATATATATAGATAGTCAAAAGCAGTTACATCATTTTTCTTTACAAACCGACCCACAAGATATGCCTACAGACCTCTAAGTGTTTTGACATAACAACTGTGACGGGACAGGGCCCCGCCATACCCTTGAATGTGCATAAATCTACAACATCAGGGAAAACAGTACCAAAAGACAAGCCTCCGGAGAAATGGAGCTTTCTGACAACTGATCAGTGATCCTAAGAGTGAGGATCCGTAACACGCTTACCCATACCGCATTTAACGCAAAATTCGAGCGGGGTCAGTACAAAATATGTACCAAGTATTTGAAACTGAAAGTACTGAAATGAAATCATATAGTCTAAAATAAAGCTGGAGACATGTATGATAACCAAAATAACAGTACACTGTGCCTTACTAATAATGAGAGTAAACAAGAGTACACTTTACTGCTTAAAATAGGAAGTTTATGATCAAATTAGGGCCACCCACCCGTAGTATCATTAGGCAATCCTACTCCTGGGACAATTTCACCCGCATAGGTCCTGTGGACCCGCAATGGAGCAATTTGCTCTGCATGGGACTATTTCACCCGTATGGGCCCGGTGGACCTGCAATGAGTACATACGCCGCACTCGCATCATGGGGATCAAATCCACGGAATATGTAGTAACCCGGGGGTTTACCCCGCATGATTAACATAACACTAGCACCTAAGGCTACCATAAATATCATAATATAAGCACAACCGGCTATCATAAATATCATAAGCAAGTTAAGAAATCCCTTAACTTCTCATTAGACTTAATTAGCATGCACTCTCATTTTATTTAACTTAAGGCACTAACATGTCATGAAAAATTCGGGAATTTAACCCAAAGTACTACGTACCTTTATCCTTTTTAAAATGACTCTTTCTCGTATAAAACCCCCAAGATACTAACACCCGTAGTATCAAGGCTTGTCTACTTTTCAAAACAAATCACTACACATTTAGAAATACAGGCTTCTAAAACAAGTGACTTTTACTTTAAAATTTTAAGCGATTGATGCCTTTAAATCAAATTGCCTTTTTTTTCATTTCAAGTCATTTATCTTTGTTTACATTACTAGAGTAAACCATTCTTTTAAATTTTCATAAAGTTGTTATAACCAACTTCCCATAAAGCCGTTATAATAACTTTATGCTTTAGAAACTAAGACATTTTTATCCTTTAAAACAAGTGAGTTAATTCTCTAACTCAACTAACGTGGACATTTTTAAAACAAGTCAAGGATATCAAAATGAAACTGAATTCATTTAAATCTCGTACGTCTACCGTACTATACATTTATAGCTACTCATGCTCAAGAGATAAGAAAAGTTCCACATAACTCTTCGGTTCAATCCACTTGCTAAGTCCAATATGCCGCACGTAGAATGTCAACCTACAATGACCATAATACGGATATCAACTTCTAGCTTTTAATGTAGAATATTCTAAGTGTAAAGCTTTCTATTCTACGGAAAATTGGGCAGCACTTCCTTTGTTTCTACGTACTTTTCCACCTTTTTCAAGGCCCGAAATCAATAACCAATGTCACGCCCCGAACCCCGGGCCCGTGACTGGTGCCCTACCTGGGCACCCTTCTACCTAACAACACAAGTAAATTGCGGAAATTAAATAACACCTCATTTTTTATTAAAACCAACATACGTACAAGGGCAAAGCCGATAAGGCTGCCATATAATATATATACTCAAAAGACACTACACTGTACATGAGTCCATTCCCACATATAAATACAGACCTCTAAGAGTTTTACTGAAATATGACGGGATAAGGCCCCGCCGTACCCATAACCGTACAAAAGCCTGTACTGAAGGAACTATACCAAAAAGATAAAATCCTGAACAGAGGGAGCTATCCAAAAACTCTGAGCAAGGTCCTACACCTGCAGATCACCAAATCACAGACCTAAACTCGCAGATGAACGCGGCCAAGGAGGTCAAGACAAGAATGTACCAAGTATGTGAAACGATGAAATCGTAATGAAATCATAATAGTCTAAACAAAACAAGAGACATGTATGATAGACAACCTACAGTACACAATACATAAGCAGTCATATCAAGTCAGGGACGCATGCCCTCAAAGTCATTACTCAAATATAACTATGGGTCTCACGCCCATAATATCAACTATGCCCGTGGAATCCTTTCTCACCGCGGCATCCATGATATAACAATATCCTCGTGGTCGCATGCCGGAATCCCACATCGTATAAGCATGACCGTGGGTAATACAAACAACCGAATCTAACCCGCCCCGTCACGTGCCGAAATCCCACATCGTATAAGCATGTCGCGAGTATCCTCGGCCGCATGCCGAATCCAACATCGTATAAGCATGACCATGGGTAATACAAACAACCGAATCTAACCCGCTCCGGTCACGTGCCGGAATCCCACATCGTATAAGCGTGTCGAGAGTATCCTCGTGGTCGCATGCCCCGGAATCCCACATCGTATAAGCATGACCATGGGGTAACACAAATAATGGAAGCATACCCGTGGAATCCCACCTCACTGTCGGTACATCCAAGTAAACTTACAACAAGGCAGCCGACCCTCCAACCGAGAGTCGCGACAACGTAATAAAACATAATACTTGTACTCAAATGCTATCACCAGCACACATTGGCAATTCTCAATTAAACAAGCCAAAGTACTTATCAAGGCACACATAGAATAATTCTCAATTAAACAAGCCAAAGTACTTATCAAGGCATACATAGAATAATTCTCAATTAAACAAGCCAAGGTACTACGTACGTACATTCTTTTCAAAAGACTTCTTTTTATGTAAAATCCCAAGATACTAACACCCGTAGTATCAAGGTGTGTCTATTTTTCAAAGTAAGTTACTACACTTTTAGAAAACTCATTTCAAAGCTTGAAATCAAGTAACTTCAAATTTTCACAATCTAGGCAACTTATGCCTAATAATCAAAATAGACAACTTTCTTAACCTTCCATAAAGCCGTTATAACCAACTTCCCATAAAGCCGTTATAACCCTTTATGGTTTTAGACATATTCATTCCTTTTTATAACCAAGAGACTTATACTTAAAACCAAGTATCACATACTTACAAATCAAGTTCTTAACTTTCCAAAATACTTCAAGTCTCTTAATATTTAGAAAACAAGTTTCTTCTCTTAAATCATGTCATTTCTCCTCTCTTAAAACAATTAAGTAAATCACTCCTTTGACTCCCCTAAAGTCATTATAACGACTCTTAGGTTTTGGAACTAAGGCACTAGCCAAAAGATTTGGAAACCACTTCCTTTTCAAGACTCTATGTACTTTAAGTAAAATACTTTCACTTTTAAGAATCCAACTTCACTAAGGCAATGGATTATACAACTTACAATTTAAACATCAAAGTACAATCAAGGAAGTACATAGAACAATTTCTATTTTAGGCAATCCAAATACAACCAAGGAATGGATCATTTATGGAGTAGGACATACTTTCTTTATCTTAAGGAATCATGCTAGAAGATGAGATAGTTCACATACCTTTTCGGCTAAATCCACAAGCTAAGCCGAATACGCCGCACGTAGAAGTGTCAACCTATAATGGTCACAACATGACTATCAACTTCTAGTCTCTAACGTAGAATAATACTAAGTATACGGTCTCTAATTCTACGGAAAATCGGGCAGCACTTCCTTTGTTTCTACTCACTTTGCCACCTTTTTCAAGGTCGAATACAATAACCAAACATGCCACATTTAAGTCTCAAAACAACAACCAACCAAAGGGGATTACAGGCCTTACAATACGTGTAAAATTCCGCCCCACAATTCATACCAAGTAGTTTAATACTCACTAGCCATTCTCGGCCAACAATAACTCAACACAAGTCCTTTCCAATTCTTTTTCAATTCCAAGTTCTAAGGTCTAACATGTTATATAGTAATAAACAACTTCCACAACTACAATTTCCTTCTTTATACAACATGCGACGACTTAAACTAATAATCAACTTGAATTGTAATCTTAAGGCTAAACATGCTAGTTTTCGGATTAGGGTTCCAATAGCCAATATAATTATCAAACTTCATACTATATATCTCATGCTTGCTAATATCCATAACTACAACCATAAGTAAACCTTAATTACTAAAACGACAAGATTATACCTTTATAAGCCCTTAAAATTTCCAAGATTCAAAGTCGCTCCTTAGAAAATTCTTAGCTCCTTTCCTTACGTTCCAAACCGCTCTAAGCACTCCTTAGAAGCCTATGAAGAACCCATCTTCAAGTTCCAACTTCAAAGTTGAAGAACTCCTTAAGTTTCCGCCTTGCGACTAATACGAAAACGCCGTTTTTCCGAAATCTTTCTATTGAGATATCCTTACAATACCCTTAGGGACCTTGGGTTTAAGTCTTGTGAATAATGGATCACAAACTAAATTTTTTTGTGTGGAAAGTTCATCAAAGCCGAGAGCATGCTAGTGTGCACAAGAGTTTGTCTAATTTTTCTAAGTGTGGAAGACCATGTCTTGCTACAAGTGTGGTATATAAAACACAATGGAGGGTCAAGATATCAACACTTGAGTGGCTAGGATGAGGAACACTTGGATAATGGCCAAGTGGACAAGTTGACTTGGTCAATAATATCAAGCTTGAAGACTTATCTTCCTTGATGGTCAAATGACCATTCTAACCCTTGCATTTTCGTCCAAGACCACATGAGGGGGTGCCACGTGTCGCCCTCTCATTCGTCCATAAAATTCTGTAACCTTCGTGGGCTCCGCAAAACGTTAAATTCCTCGGGTGGGCCCCACGTGACCAAATCCGTAAAAATAAATTCCATAATGTTAATAAGTTCCATATTCTTCAAATAATGCATTTTGAGAATCTAATTCTCCTCAACGAACATTTTTCTTTCCGACGTTCGGAAGATTTTTCCGTCGGAAAAACAATTCTTCCTTTCGTACCAATTTCCAACTCTTGGTTCCTTACATACATTTTCTTATACATGTCCTGGACTTACGGGGTGTAACATTCTTCCCCTCTTAGAAACATTCATCCCCGAATGTTCTTAGTCGGTTGTCAAGCTATACAAACTCCAGCATAAACTCTATACTATGCCTAACTGTCAATACTCCACAAGACAAACGATGCCACACATGGCCACCACCTAACCTACGTAAACATATCAATGGACCTTCCGTCCGCGACCCCTTCTCACAAAACTCGAAGGTTACAGTCCTCTAAAACACGGGATCCTTAGAGGTTCCTTTCTTTCCTTACTTGTCATACTTAACTTCTCATTCTTAGTCTGGAATAAATCTTTCTCTTATCTCAAGGTACTTCTCACCCTATTCCCCTATTCACTAGAGGTTCGTCACATAGGCCAAAGTATTTCTACTGTACATTCTTCCCTATTGGTCTTACACTGTTATGGGGCAATTACAACTTGTGAACTCTACACAACTATTGTCTCAGTTCACTTACCATTCTTGTCAACATTCTTAACTTCTCACTCTTACTAATCAAAGTATTCCTACCTCTGGGAGTACTATCACTTACAACTGCTAGCAACACAGGGAAAACATATACGCTAGGGCAAAATCTGAATCTAACAATGCACGTATGATTCAAAAGAATCGACATATACCTGTAACCCCATGCGATGTCGCCCCGATCTGTCGATGAGTCATGTCATCTATGCGGTTCAAGGACCGCCGAACTATAAACACCACCGACCTCTACCACGATCGGTGACATCCAACACCCCGCCTCGGGACGCATGTGGAGGAAAGGTAATCAACCATCGCCTCATAGGTGAGCCACCTTACGGCTCTTTCTAACAGACATACTCGGATATGGCGGACGGCCACAATAAAACAAACACTGTGCCATAACGGCATTTCTCGAATGATGCTTACCACATCCAAACATCGAGGAATAGGTGGCCTCGACCGAGAAAGTCCTCTGCTTCCTCGAGAACCTCGACCGGAGCTTGGACCGCTCCTAAATACCTCGGGGGTCGATCTCCCACATGTGCTCTGCAGGGTATGTCCGGGTAGTCGCGACGAATATCTCACTCGCCGAGGCCGCTCGTCCAAAACTCACCGATAACCAACCGGTCTAGCCTCTTACGCTGATCTCGCGTTGCCTCTACCCTATGTACACTGTATGCATCGCCGAATAACCTCCTGCTGATGAAATCAGAGTAATCGCTATCTTGGTCAATAACATAATCGCTCTCATGACTCCTATAGTCTTCTCCTAATCGAGAAACCGGAGGCTCGTGTTGGGTCTCAAAACTCGCGCAGAAGAACTCGCCGATCGCAAGACAACATCCAGATACCACAGGCATAAGCCCTATCAACTCTCTGAGTCCGACTAGTAGCTCTCGCTACTCCTTTGCCCTTCCGGCCGTTGCCCTCCTCGAGGCATAATCAGAACACAAAATTACGTCAGAGAGGAATTATCTTACTAACACAGCTCTATGGCACGATCTTAGAGTGAGAAGAATAGAAACCAACTCCTAAATGTCCTGTAGCCTCCTGTTTATGGGTGTGGCGCGCAACACACCGATAATCAAGACTCTACTAGACACGGTCTGTAGACATTCCGAGGACTGACTGCTCTGATACCACTCTGTCACGCCCTGAACCCCGGGCCCGTGACTGGTGCCCTACCTGGCCACCCTTCTACCTAACAACACAAGTAAATTGCGGAAATTAAATAACACCTTTTTTTTAAAAAACCAACATACGTACAAGGGCAAAGTCGATAAGGCTGCCATATAATATACATACTCAAAAGACACTACACTATACATGAGTCCAATCCCACATATGCATACAAACCTCTAAGAGTTTTACTGAAATATGACGGGACAAGGCCCCGCCGTACCCATAACCGTACAAAAGCCTGTAATGAAGGGACTATACCAAAAAGATAAACTCCTGAACAGAGGGAGCTATCCAAAACTCGAAAGGCGGTCCTACACTGCAGATCACCAAATCGCGTTACCTAAACTCGCGCAGATGTAACGCGGCCAAGGAGGTCAAGAAGAATGTACCAAGTATGTGAAACAGCAGCATCAGAATGAAATCATAATAGTCTAAACAAAGCAGAGACATGTATGATAGCCAACCTACGATTACAATACATAAGCGATCATATCAAGTCGTGGACGATGCCTCAAAGTCATTACTCAAATATAACTATGGGTCTCACGCCATAATATCAACCATGCCCGTGGAATCCTTTCTCACCGCTTCGGTCCATGATATAACAATATCCTCGTGGTCGCATGCCTCGTAATCCCACATCGTATAAGCATGACCGTGGGTAATACAAACAACCGAATCTAACCCGCCTCGTCACATGCCGGAATCCCACATCGTATAAGCATGACCACGGGTAATACAAACAACCGTAATATAACCCGCTCGGTCACATGCCTTAATCCCACATAGTATAAGCATGTCGGAGTATCCTCGTGGTCGCGTGCCGGAATCCCACATCGTATAAGCATGACCGTGGGTAACACAAATAATGGAAGCATACCCGGAATCCCACCTCACCGCTGACATCCAAGTAAGCTTACAACAAGGCAAATTCTCCAACCAAGAGTCGCGACAACGTAATAAAACATAATACTTGTACTCAAATGCTATCACCAGCACACATTGGCAATTCTCAATTAAACAAACCAAAGTACTTATCAAGGCACACATAGAATAATTCTCAATTAAACAAGCCAAAGTACTTATCAAGGCATACATAGAATAATTCTCAATTAAACAAGCCAAGGTACTACGTACGTACATTCTTTTCAAAAGACTCCTTTTTATGTAAAACCCCAAGATACTAACACCCGTAGTATCAAGGTGTGTCTATTTTTCAAAGTAAGTTACTACACTTTTAGAAAACTCATTTCAAAGCTTGAAATCAAGTAACTTCAAATTTTCACAATCTAGGCAACTTATGCCTAATAATCAAAATAGACAACTTTCTTAACCTTCTATAAAGTCGTTATAACCAACTTTCCATAAAGCCGTTATAACCCTTTATGGTTTTAGACATATTCATTCCTTTTTATAACCAAGAGACTTATACTTAAAACCAAGTATCACATACTTACAAATCAAGTTCTTAACTTTCCAAAATACTTCAAGTCTCTTAATATTTAGAAAACAAGTTTCTTCTCTTAAATCATGTCATTTCTCCTCTCTTAAAACAATTAAGTAAAACACTCCTTTGACTCCCCTAAAGTCATTATAACGACCCTTAGGTTTTGGAACTAAGGCACTAGCCAAAATATTTGGAAACCACTTCCTTTTCAAGACTCTATGTACTTTAAGTAAAATACTTTCACTTTTAAGAATCCAACTTCACTAAGGCAATGGATTATACAACTTACAATTTAAACATCAAAGTACAATCAAGGAAGTACATAGACCAATTTCTATTTTAGGCAATCCAAATACAACCAAGGAATGGATCATTTAAGGAGTACGACATACTTTCTTTATCTTAAGGAATCATGCTAGAAGAGGAGATAGTTCACATACCTTTTCGGCTAAATCCACAAGCTAAGCCGAATACGCCGCACGTAGAAGTGTCAACCTATAATGGTCACAACATGACTATCAACTTCTAGTCTCTAACGTAGAATAATACTAAGTATACGGTCTCTAATTCTACGGAAAATCGGGCAGCACTTCCTTTGTTTCTACTCACTTTGCCACCTTTTTCAAGGCCGAATACAATAACCAAACATGCCACATTTAAGGCTCAAAACAACAACCAACCAAAGGGTATTACACGCCTTACAATACGTGTAAAATTCCGCCCCACAATTCATACCAAGTAGTTTAATACTCACTAGCCATTCTCGGCCAACAATAACTCAACACAAGTCCTTTCCAATTCTTTTTCAATTCCAAGTTCTAAGGTCTAACATGTTATATAGTCATAAACAACTTCCACAACTACAATTTCCTTCTTTATACAACATGTGACGACTTAAACTAATAATCAACTTGAATTGTAATCTTAAGACTAAACATGCTAGTTTTCAGATTAGGGTTCCAATAGCCAATATAATTATCAAACTTCATATTATATATCTCATGCTTGCTAATATCCATAACTACAACCATAAGTAAACCTTAATTACTAAAACGACAAGATTATACCTTTATAAGCCCTTAAAATTTCCAAGATTCAAAGTCGCTCCTTAGCAAATTCTTAGCTTCTTTCCTTACGTTCCAAACCGCTCCAAGCACTCCTTAGAAGCCTATGAAGAACCCATCTTCAAGTTCCAACTTCAAAGTTGAAGAACTCCTTAAGTTTCCGCCTTGCGACTAATACGAAAACGCCGTTTTTCCGAAATCTTTCTATTGAGATATCCTTACAATACCCTTAGGGACCTTGGGTTTAAGTCTTGTGAATAATGGATCACAAACTAAAATTTTTTGTGTGGAAAGTTCATCAAAGCCGAGAGCATGCTAGTGTGCACAAGAGTTTGTCTAATTTTTCTAAGTGTGGAAGACCATGTCTTGCTACAAGTGTGGTATATAAAACACAATGGAGGGTCAAGATATCAACACTTGAGTGGCTAGGATGAGGAACACGTGGATAATGCTGTGGACAAGTTGACTGGTCAATAATATCAAGCTCAAGACTTATCTTCCTTGATGGTCAAATGACCATTCTAACCCTTGCATTTTCGTCCAAGACCACATGAGGGGGTTCCACATGTCGCCTCTCATTCGTCCCATAAAATTCTCAGAACCTCGTGGCCCCGCAAAACGTAAAATTCCTCGGGTGGGCCCCACGTGACCAAATCCGTAAAAATAAATTCCATAATGTTAATAAGTTCCATATTCTTCAAATAATGCATTTTGAGAATCTAATTCTCCTCAACGAACATTTTTCCTTTCCGACGTTCGGAAGATTTTTCCGTCGAAAAAACAATTCTTCCTTTCGTACCAATTTCCAACTCTTGGTTCCTTACATACATTTTCTTATACATGTCCTGGACTTACGGGGTGTAACATTCTTCCCCTCTTAGAAACATTCGTCCCCGAATGTTCTTAGTCGGTTGTCAAGCTATACCTTTAGGGATCTTGGGTTTGAATATTGGGATTTATGAAGCAAGATTGCAAAAAAAATCTCTTATTTTCCTTGCTTGGCCGAGAGCTCTCATCTTGCACTCTAAGTTTTTTGAAATTTTTCTAAGTATAGAATCCTAGTCTTGCACTAGTAGTGATATGTATATATAATGAGATCAAGGGCTAGGATTTGACCAAATGTGTGGCCAATATTTGGATGACTAAAGCTTGCAACTTGACCCCTAAGACTTGGTCAATAATATCAAGCTCAACTTGGCTACTCTTTTCTTGCCATTCTCGTCCCACATGACCATGTGTAGGGTGACACGTGTCACCCTCCCATTAGTCCATAATATTCTGTTTCACGAATTTTCATAATTGGTCAAAATATCGAAAACTCCGTGGGCCCCACAAAACGTAAAATTTCCCGGGTGGGCCCCACGTGACCAAATCCGAAAATAATTTTCCATAATTCTAATAATTTCCTTAAGTCTCAAATAACGAATTTGAGAACCCAATTATCATTAACAACCATTTTTCCTTCCTGAGGTTCGGAAGAATTTCCTTAAGAATAACGAATTCTTCTTTCGTTCAAAAATTTTAAAGTCCTGCTTCCTTACGTATATTCTCTTAAATATGTCCTGGAATTACGGGGTGTAACACCTTATAAGTAATGTCTCTGAATATTATGTGATTATATCGAAGCATGCTCGTCTTACGAAATTCTGGTAGTTAGTTCCGTATGTATTGGTCTCTTGTTTAGCTAAAAATGTATCTTGAAGTGTTTGTTTAACATCTCTATTGAATTTATCATACACGTGTCCCATCTGTTTAAGTGTTACAATGACTATGTATTACCATGTTAAGTCATCCATGTTGTCTGGTATCATGCCCTCTGCACATTTATGCATAATACATTCACATTTTTTTTGTTGAGATATGCACCCAAGACCATAGAGTACATGATATACTATTCAAGCTTAGTTTTCTTCTTATATTTCACCTCCACATCCAAGTATGTATTGCTGGTGTGTTATAGTAAAGCCCTCATAGCTAAAGCATGTTCTATATAGGATGTTATTTGTGTAGGATAAATTATTGTGCACCTCTTCTCTTCTACATGTTTTTTAATACGTTTTTCTGAGCTTAAGTTGTCCATTGTTTCTGTTATTAAATTTCCTTGAATGGCGTCTGTTCATGATTCCAACTGGGTCATCTATTATAATTCAAAGGACTATTGCACATATTGATAAAGATCTGCCTTTCCTTAAGTGTAAAGCTCTAGGCTTCTTATTTTCTACTTTAAATAATTGTCTATTAAAATTGCCAAAAAATGAAGTGATGTATATGTATTAAAATTTATATGTCCCTCTATTATTTTGACAAAGGTCTAGGGTATATACTAGTCCTTCTCCTCCTTTCTTTTACATGAAGGGCATCTGGAGCAACGAAGAGTCTCGCTATGAGACTCATCACGACTTTGTCAAGCGAAGATCTGCATCCACATTCATTACATCCTTCTGCCTCGAGATTTCTAAACAAATAGGGCGGGATAATATCTTCATCCGTCCTAGTCGCTTCTTTTAAAATTCTTTAAATTCCGCCGTTCTATTATTGTTGTAAATTTAAATATGTAATCTTGTATAAATATTGAAATGTGTAGAATAGATAAACTTAAGACCAATAAATTAAAGAGGAGGGTAGCTTAAAACGATTTTTTTTTCATATCTCTAAAACATGCATTTTTAATAATGCCTTACAAGTGCATATTTTCATAAAACTTTAATTTTATACACAACATATAATTTTCAAACAAACTATTTTCCATATATTTTTAAAGTAAACCTCATGCAAATTTATCAAAATATATACATCTTTCAAATAAATATTTGCAACATCTTTTCTTAACTTTATGCTTTCAAAACATGCATTTTTTAAGCCTAAGTTTGACTGGATAACCGCAAGTTAGCGGATCCTGAAAGGTACATAATCTCTTCCCTTTAGGATAATAAAGAATCCTCACCCAGAATTTCATAAATTTCACAGACCTTTTTAAATGGAGATCATTTATAGCATTTTTATGCTATTTAAAATTGTTCTAGTTCACTATAATAATTAGGTGGCGACTCCTTAAAAACGGTGATCTAATTTCATGAATCACCGACACTTGTCGAGGCCGCGGTAAAAAACGGGCTCGACAGCAAGGCGACTCTGTTGGGGATATCAGGTTCTTGACCATAACAACTTAGGTTTATTATTTTTGCTTTATTTGCTTGTATTTAATTTTGTGTTTTCAATTGCTTCTTTTATTTGTAACTGCTTTTATTTGCTACATTTTTTACTGCTTTCCTTAAATTGGCATTCCGCTCATATTTCTTCCATTATGGTTTAGGAGAGTTGGCGCATGCGCTGAGTTGTCCGGTTCGTCTGGACGGCCGCATAGCCTTCTCACTCGAGCAGTCCGTTTGGGAACCTTGCGTCTACTAAAGCCAAATCTTAGCAAATTTAGAATAGAGCTATACCACCCTTTATTTTAAGTCATGCATGCATTCACCTTAGGTGGGTCGGTCCTTGGTATCGACGCCACGATTAGGAAAACATCAAATTGGTCAATGGGTTTCACAACCCAACGACCAAATTAACATATTATGTGGTGTGAAAATGATAGACGGATCTGAGCCTAATCATGGCATGCCAAAATTGGAAAATGCACATTCATTTTAGTCGCAATTTCCAACAAAACATTGTTGTTTAACGACTTGGACATATTTATCATAATCTCGCATATTTATTGCTTAGGATTACCTCTGGCATAAAAGAGGTCCCAAGCATATTAGAGCGCGCGCTTGATTTGCATAAAATTTGCTTATCGTTGTTTGTCGTTTGCAATTTTGTACATATGATTAAAGCAATAATTACCCATGTTATACTAACTTGGTTTGCTTCATTTTTAGAAAGATTATTTTTGCCTAGCTTATTCCCCCAAAGGTTGATTCGCGTTAACTGGCAGAACGTCTCCACTTCACAAATAGCAAAGCCACCATTGTCCAGCAAAATGACTAATTCAGGGTCGTCCGAACAAACTGGCATAAGACTCGTCGCTATTCCTAGGGATGAACCTGAGAATTCAGAAAGGGGAAATCCCAGTGTCCAAGATGAATATCTTGCTCAGTTGCTACAACAGATGGCAAACATACAAGCCGAGATGGAGCGGCTGCAAAATCTCACAAATCTATCTATTAGTCTCAACACTCCGTTTCCCGAACAGAGGAGGGCTACAACAGCTCCACCCGAACCTTCACTTCCCCAAAACCCCCCTCAAAACCCTCCACTAAATAACCCCAATCCACAACATACTAATCCACAACCCTTTAATCCACAAGCTAGCCCACAAGAAAGTCAGCCACAAAATGACTCTCCATTATTCCCAACATCATATATACCTCAAGCTCCACTCGTCTCAAATCTTCCGTTTACCCAAAATTACCAGGCAACCCAGAAGTTGCCGATAGCACACCCAACTCAATAGAACAAACAATATATGTCGCCAATATATGCAACTGAAGCCCAGCCCTTTTAAACTACTATACCAAACCTGCCTCCCAGGAGGTTGACCAATATGAGGATATGGAGAGACGAGCGAGGGCCGAACAGATGAAAATGTGGCGAGGGAAATACATAGCCTAAAAGAGGCATTCAAGAATATGCAAACAAGAAAAGGGCATGAAGTACTGGAGTATGAAGACCTTTGCTTGCACATTGATGTAGAATTACCAATCGGTTATAAGGTATCGAAGTTTGATTTGTTTGACGGGAAGGGCAATCCCCGTGCACATCTGATATCCTATTGTGACAAATTGGTCGGAGTGGGTAAGAATCAGGCCATCATCATGAAGTTATTTATAAAAAGTTTAACGGGAGAAGCGCTAGATTGGTACAGTAGCCAAGATCCGCAAAAGTGGCATAGTTGGGGAATAATGGCCCAAGACTTCGTAGACAGGTTCAGATTCAACACCGATACGGTCTTGGATAGGTTCTATTTGATGAAGCTTGAAAAGAAGTCTACAGAAACATTCCGAGAATTCGCCATGAGATGGAGGGCGGAAGCTGCGAAAGTTCAACCGCCAATGGCGGAAAGTGAGATGACTATTCTCTTTGTGCAATTAATGAAATATGCTACATATTACGGGAGGATGATAAGTGTTATAGGATGGAGTTTCTCCGAAGTTGTGAGGATGGGAGACTTCATTGAGGAAAGTATGAAAACAGGGAGGACCACTAACCTGGCCGCACTACAGGCAACGAGTAAGGCGATTCAGTCAGACTCGCTCGCGGCAATCAAGAAAAGAGGGACGGAGCATCCCTTGTCATGTCATTACAAGAACACCAGGGAAACAGAGGTTAAACTACCAAAATCCTCAACTTTTTTACTATAACAAAGACATCCAAAGCCCACAACCGTATTTTCAACACTCAGCTACCCCATATCCTGTTTATCACACCCAGTAAATATTTAGTCCACCTCGAGCACCTACTACCCATCTCGACCACGAATCCATCCACAAAACGCACCCAGACCCCAGGCAAACTTCGAGAGAACACCCGCAAAAACCTACACACCCTTGGCCGAACCTCTGGCCCATTTGTTCGAAAGGTTAAAGGCTACAGGAATACTCCAGCCATTCCCAAGAAATATCCCCAATCCTACTTTCAGAGGACACGATGAGACTAAACATTATGCGTACCACTCTGGGGTCATTAGACACGACACGGGAAATTGCTATGACCTCAAAGATAAAATCGAGGAATTTATCAAAGAAGGAGTCATACAGCTGAATGGAGCTCTCCTTAATGTAAACAATAATCCTTGGCCAAATTATGACAATGCCCATGCGAACATGATTGATGTCGATGAAGAAAGTAGTTTAGAAGAGACTATTGTGCCAGTCGAGAGAGAGAAAATAGTGGAATCATCGACCAATCTCTAAAGGAAAAGAAGTACCCGTTGTCGAAGATTGTTCAGCCTCTGAATCAATCAAAGCATGCAACGTGATCCTGGATGATCCCGCCTAAAACCCAACTATCTGGCTGCAGAGCAAGGAAACGTTTGAAAATGTTATACCCCGTATTTCCGGAGTATGTACGTAAGGGCGTACGTACGAAAGTTTGGCCTTAAAAGTTTAAGCCTTGGACGTTTTTATTTGTGCACAACTCACTAAAAGAATCGTTTTCCGACGAAACGTTTCCACAGCTTTCGTAGGGAAAATTCCGGCTATGTCATTTAGTATTTTTGCGGATTTTTCCGAGAGACGAAACATTTTGGACCAACGGGAGGGCGACACTTGGCACCCTCCAATTGGTGGACTTGAAATCATCCATTGGACGAATTGGACATAGAGTTGCACGTTTTTTGTGCCTTTGCACAAGTCAAGGATTAGGTAGGATATTTTGTGTAGTAGATGGATAAGGACACTTGCCCTAATCTTGGCCTTACACTTGCCTAGCACTTGGCTTAATCTTGGCCATTGGTTGGCCACTTCTTGACCTATAAATACCCCCCCTTTAGATGAAGAGTTCTTCATCCACAAATCAATTTCCAAGTCTTGAAAAATCCCTCCCCCTCTCTCTAAAGCTTTTCGTCCAAAGCCTCCTACCCCCTCCTTTGAAGCTTGCCGAGGCAACCCCTCCCTAGCCTAGCCGAAACCTACCCCCCCTCCCTTGGTAGAAAAGTTGTCTTCTTGTATTGTTATAATGCCCAAAATACCCTAGCCCAAATCCCTTAGTCCTTAGTAGAAGTTGTGAAGAACTTCTAAGGTTTCTTGGAGCTACCGGAGCGTACAACTTAGGAGCTAAACCTTGCTCAGGCGCGACTTTATCTAGGATATTATTGGGCTTACCGAGGTAAATAATTCTAACCCTCTTTTGAATTAGAGAATACATACTGTAGTAGTATAAGAATAAGTATAAAATACTTAGGAGAATATCACAGAATAGAATTGAACTGTTATCACAGTAGAAGGGTTTAAAAGAAGAATAATCAAATTGTACTTACATAGTACTGTTTTCACAGTAGACTTGAGTAGCTCACGCAGGGAAGTGCGCCCAATTTTCCGTAGGATATAGAACCCTCTGTTTAGAACTGGTTACAAAGTAGTCTGAACGTTGATAGACGTGTCTGACTATTATAGGCTGATTCTCCGCGCGCGACATATTCAACTTGGCAGGTGGTTTTCGCTGAGAAGGTATGTGATTCTTCCTAAAAGCATGATATTTTACAATATATATGTAGTACGTAGACGCATACGTGTTAATCGAATAATAACTACGGCAATGTCTTTGACTTAAGCTCGAATAATACTTACGGCAATGCCTCACGCTTAAGCTCGAATAATACTTACTAAGAATACCTCACGCTTAAGCTGAATAATAAAGAATCGAAAGCATTTCAAAAGAATATCAATCATTTTTAATGAAGAGAACTAATTGGTTTTAAAATGAGCTTAAGAGTTATACTAGCTTTATGGGAAGTTAAGTATAACCACTTAAGAATGATAAAAGAAACATTTGCCTATGTGTTTATAATGACTTATATTGAATTGTGAAAAGAATAATAAGATGGTTTGATAAGTAGACATGATATGATGCTATGTGTGTTAGTGTCTTGTAACGTTTGTATAAGAGTATTCTTGTTGTGCTTATGTTGTTTAAAGATAATTTGTTATGTTAGTGTATTATCACTCACCTCTTGACATATTAGGGGTTAAGTCGCCTCCGCGGGTAGACTCAGCGATGCGAGACCATGATTCGAGAATACCTGCGGGTCCAGGGGACCTACGCGGAGCTACGGAGTTCCGTGTTAGTGATGCGGGTTATACCTCATGCGGTCTATGTGGCCATGCGGACTACGAGTCGGGGCGATGCCGAGTAGCTACCCTCGACGCGGGTTATGTACCTATGCGGGCCTATGTGAGTGGCCCATGCGGACTACGGAGTCCGTGATTAGGCTTGCATGGTGATACTACGCAATGGCCCCGCTCGATCATTCGCACCTAGAAAAGACCATTACGCTTTACCTATTGTTGCTCTTGTTTATGATGTGGCACTATGCGTCCCCTGGTTGTTTCATACATACTTGCAAAACTGATTTTAAAATGATATGTTTTCATTTAAGTATTTCTGATTTCATATACTTAGTACTGTTGCATCGACCTCCTTCGGGGCCGCGTTCATGCCGCAGGTGGGCAAGCAGTGCTAGATCCACATTCTTAGGATCTCTACGTTGGTGTCGAGCTCCATCTTTTCCGAGGCTCTACTTTGGGTATGATCTCCTGTTGTAGATAGTTTTGTACACAGGTATGGCGGCCCTGTCCCGCCATAGTTGTATATTTTCTTAGAGGTCTGTAGTCATGTTGTACAGTATCGGATGTAACTGCTAAACCATGTTTATATATATATTAGAAAGGCGACGTTTTCACATAAATCGTGTCTTATTTTATAAACTGTTTCATGTCTTGTTTTATATTTCCGGACATTACTCGATGTATGACTACTTGGGTGCCGAAGACACCGTCATGGGCCGAATGGGTCCCGACAAAGTGGTATCGTGAGCGATTAATCCTCGTAAAGTGTCTACGCATCGTATCTAGTAGAGTCTTGATTATCGGTGTGTTGTGCACCACACCAATAATCGTGAGGCTATAGGATATTTAGGATTGGTTTCATTCTTCTCACTCGAGATCGTGCTTTAGAGCCGTGTTAAAGTTGGACCTCTAACGTATTCCTTTCAGAATAGCTTATGCCTCCACGTAGGCAACCCGCCCGTATGCGGGCAAGGCGAGGAGGCGCTAGTGGGACACCTAGAGTCACGAGGGCTCGCCCGGGCCTATACCGAGACGGCGAGTTCCCACGACGCCGCCCCAAAGAGACCACGACCCACACCTCCCGCCCCACACCGCGAGGAGTTAGGTACAAGGAGACGGCCCACCATCGCCAGATCGTGGGCGACACGAGGACAGCCGGATGCAGCGAGTCAGCCCCACCGGGCCAGATTCGTGGTTCACCCGAGGCAGAGTTTGAGGCTACGAGACTTCCCGAGTCAGAGCCCGCGAGTTTTACTGTCGAGGCCGAGGATGATCCGCAGGAGTTCATCCGCCGCCTCTGAGGATTCTCGAGAGTGATCGGGCGTCGAGACCGAGTCCGTGATCTTTGGTTCACATAGCGCGTGACACCGCAATCGATTGGTTTGATTCATGGAGTTATCCCGGAGAACACCGTTATACCCCGATTTCGCAGTATGTACGTGGGGACGCACGTAGAAAATTTGAACTTGTAATTAAGGCTTGGCGAATTATTTTTGTTCACAACACCTTGCTAGAGTCGTTTTCGACTAAACGTTTCCACAACTTTCGTAGGAAAATTCCGCTATGCCATTTTTATTTTTGCGGATTTTTCCGAGAGACGAAACATTTTGGACCAACAAGAGGCGACACTTGTCACCCTCTCATTGTTAGGCTTAGGTAAAGGGTGGCCGAAAGTGTGGTTAAAGTGGTCAAGGTTGGTAGGATATTTTGTGTGTAGTGAGTTAAGGTGCACTTGGCAAGATTCGCCCTACACTTGCCTTGCACTTGGCAAGATCTTGCCATTGGTTGGCCTTTGCTAGACCTATAAATACCCCTCTTTGATGACTTCTTCATCCATTCCTAAAATATTTCTAAGTGTTAAAATCCTCCTCTCTTAGTAGTGTTCTCGCCCAACACCATCCCCTCCCCTTGCCGAGAGCCCTCCCCTCCTCGTGGTGCTAGTGGGTACCCCACTAGCCTAGTTGTCTTCGTATAATACCCTCCTCTTGTTAGAAATACTCTCAAAAGTATTGTTATAATGCCCAAATTACCTTAGCCGTATACCTTGTAGTATTCTAAGGTTATACTTATCTGAAAGCCCAAATACTATTATACTTCCTTCCACACAAAACCGAAACCCTAAGGAAAATCTCCATGGTTAGTTGAGCAATAAGTAGAAGTTGGTTAGAACTTCTAAGGGTTGTTTGGAGCGCCTGAGCGCACGAGTAGGAGCTAAACCTTGCTCAGATCGACATTTAAACTCGGATAATTATGGGCTTATCGAGGTAAATATTTTGTCCTCTATTGTAATTGGAAATTACATGATTGTTAGACTATATAGTTGAAGTATACTATATATAGAATCAACGTTGTTATCGACAATGTCTTTTGACTTAAGCCCGAATTATAAGAAACCTTTTGAAAAGAAGAGTCTCGAATCAGATTTACATAGATCAGACATAAGAGACTTGTGTAGCTTTTACGTGAGGTAGAATTGTGCACGTCCGATTAAGCGTATAACCCCACTGGTTGGCTTCGTAGCCGGCCGTTAGAGAGGAGATTTACGCCGCATGTGGGGAGGCGCCGAATTTTACGTAGAATGTTCTACGGGGGATCTAAATGTTAATAAGCGCCTTGTGGCCTTATAGGTTGAAGTACTACGTGGCGCGATCTACTTGGCTTAAAGGAGTAGCCGATTGGAAGTACTTGAGCGTTTTGCTATTAGTCGATACTGTCGCGAGGTATGTGAACCTCTTCCTATCTCTTCTAGCATGATATGTGTGAACTATGTAGTGCGGTAGACGCATACGTGCTAAATGTATTTGATTGGTTTAAAACATAAAGTGTTATAACGGCTTTATGGGAAGTTGGTTATAACGACTTTATGTTGGTAAGAAAATACTTGTGGCTTTTAAAAGGTAACGATTTGAACTATAAGCGCTTGTTATGTGTTAATAAAGAACTTGAAGTATTTCAAAAGATTTTTGAATCATTTTGAAAGAAGAGGTAATACTTGATTTTTTTAGAAAACTTAAGAGTTATACTAGCTTTATGGAAAGTTAGGTATAACGGCTTAAGAATGTTTCTTGATTTTGGAAATCGAATGTGTATCGACAAACCAACGCAACGTTAAAAGGAAATGTTTTTAATAATTAAGTATTATTAAAACCAGAGAAACTTCCATCCGCATAAGCTAAGATGAGACAAAATGATATTTCCTAGATCATGGTCATTGTAATAAGATTGTTATAAACAAGAATATCCTACTCACATATAAGGCTTATGTTTCTCGATTGTTTAAAGGAGAATTATATTCTTAAATGAATAAGATTATGAACTACTGAAACCTTTCTAAAATGAGAAACTTGAACATTGGAAATTAGGCAAACTTGAACATTGAAATTAGGCAAACTTGAACATTGGAAAAGAATGTTGCTACTTGATTTTACAAAGAGAAGTAATTGATTTACTTTAAAAGATAATCACTCTATTTTCATATACTACGTATTGTGTGGTTTTTGAAGTAACGTATCTTTTAAAAGATTTAATGTATGAAGTACTTTGGGGATAGGTACCCAAACTTGTTAGTAGAAAGTACCTTGTGTGAATAACTTGATTGTATTGGTTTGTGATAGCCTTGTAATACTTTCTTGTTGATTTGATAAGTAAGCATGTTAGGATGCTACGTGTGTTAGTATCTTGTGATTATTATGTAAGTGGTCACTCTTGTTGTGCTTACGTTGTCAAACGTTAAGCCCGTTGTAATCGTTATTGTATCACATACCCTCGACTTATTATACCGAGGGATTTCCACCCTGATGCGGTCTATACGGCCATGCGATCCTCGTGACTACGCGGAGCGCGGAGCTCCGGATTGATTGATCATTCCGGTGTTTAGCCCGATGTGGGGATTCCTATGCGGCCTGGCTGAGACTACGCGGTCTTTTGAGACTATGCGGCCGCGGAGCCTAGCGGATACCGAGGGTTAGCCGCTTCGATGCGGGTATACCTCAAAGCGATGCAGGACCATGATTCGAGGAATACCTCACGCGGTGCGTGTGTGACCTATGCGAGTCGCGGAGTTCGAGGATAGACGCGCACAATGATATTGCGCGAGTGGCCGCCTTCGACATGGTGCGCGCTAGAAAGACCTCGTGATATAATTTATGGCATTTTTGGTATCGCTGGTCTTAGTAGTCGGCTATGCCTTCGCATTTACCCCGTATGGTTCTATTGTGATGGATTGAGGCGTGAGTCACGACTTGACATGATCACGATTTATCGAGAATCGTAGTTTGTTATCATACATGTCTCCCGCTTTATTTAGACTACTATGATTTCATTTACGATGTATTTTCGTTTCACATACTTGGTACTGTTGATCGACCTCCTTCGGGCCGCTCATGCCGCAGTAAAGGTACACCGCCGTTGATCCTCGCTCTTGGTCACGGTTCGGCGTTTGGGAAGCTCGTTCCTCCGAGGCTTATTGGTATAGTCCGCTGATTGTAGATGCTACATTCAGGGTACGACGGCCCTGTCCGTCGTTGTTGTCATATCATTCTTAAAGGTCCGTAGTAATCTGCATGGGCGAGTGGTAGAAAGGGATGTAATCGCTCAAATTGTTATTTATATATACCGACGGTAACCATTTTGGTTAGCCTGCCTTCTTATTTCACCGTCTTATTACATTGGTTTCATGTATTGTCTTTATGTTCCGCCGACATTACTCGATGTTGTATCACTAGGGTGCCCGGTAAGGCATCCACGCCCCGAACGGGTCGTGACAAAAGTGGTATCGAGCGATTAATCTCTGAAAGTGTCTACATCGTATCCAAGAGTCTTGATTATCGGTGTTTGTGCACCACACCAATAATCGTGAGGCTATAGGATATTTAGGATTGGTTTCTATTCTTCTCACTCGAGATCGTGCCTTAGAGTTGTGTTGTAAGTCGACCTCTAACGTATTTCTTTCTCTTACCGCTATGCCTCCGCGTAGGCAACCCGCCCAGGAGGCAAGGCGGCGGAGGCGCGAGTAGAGTGCAGAGGTTACGTGGGCACAGCCCAATCATCACAGGGTGGTGCTTCATTCGGGAGTTTGCGGCGCCACTAGCCCCAAGAGAGTTTAGCACGCGGCAGCGATTCCTGCTGCGCCATGATGTTTGAACCTTCGCCCACGGCAGGAACAGAGAATATAGATTTCGCGAGGCGACCAGATTTGACTACGAGAGTATACCGATGTACCGCGAGTCTTGATGAATATCAACGAGAAGGTTGTGCAAAAGTAAGTTCTTCAGTTAGGCTTGATCATGGCCTGTGTACGGGCTTATGCGCAGCAGGCCGAGAAACGTAGAGATCGACGGGTTAACGAAGAACAACAGAAGAGGGCCAGAACAGCAAGGTCCTTTGGTAACTTTCGAGGCGAGTCGCCTCACCAGCAGATCAGATTATGCGCATCCACCAGTGCAAAGGTCCTCCACAGGTTGAACGTTCGGTATGCAGAGTTGGTCGAGCTCGAGCTTCCGTTCACACCACACGGGCGTTCCGCCATCCGATTCGATTTTTCTGTTCACAGCTGTGCAGCGCCATCTCGTGGAATGTCGTCTTTTAGTTGGTACTTGTTGTACCTATGACCGCCGTGGTCCGATGTCGAAAGAGTGTCTTGCGGAGGACTTAGCCTTCAGGATCGGTGGGTAGTTTGTCATCTTCCTTGCTTGCGCCTCACGGGCAGTTTGATTAGAACGACTAAGGGAGTGAAGAGAGATTCTGTATATCTTTAACCCTCTAGAGCTTTGTATACGTGATCAGGTGAGTATACCTTAAGTGTTATGTTCAGATACCATGAGTGTTTTTTTGGTGATTAGAAATCTTGGTTAGTTAACCAAGGAAGATTTGGAGGATAGAGAAGGTGTGAGCCTTAGAGTTTTATACGTAGAGACCTTAGAGGTAAGGCCATCTCGAGTAAAAGACGTATGTTTATGTTTGACCCTTATAGGAGTGCATAGTGCACGTGAGCTATGTTTACGGGATAAGTCCCTGAGTAGTGTGGCATGAAAGAGGGTAGTTGAGCTAAGAAGACCGCTAGGTTTTCGTAACGTGATTAGTGAGAGTTTTCCTTCGGAGAGCTAGCGTTTAGCGCATCACGGTCGGGTTGAGGCCACGCCGCGGGTCAACCCGCGGCATGTTTGGTGCGGGTCGGTGGTGGTCCCGCCTTGTGGTAGGGTCACGAGGGTGTTAGGCCCGAGTTTAGTTAACCAACGTACGAATTCATGGATGCATTCGACCAGTAGTCGGGCCGAGGAGGTCAACCGTCTTGTCTTCTAGCAAAGACCGTTTACTCGGCAGAGGGTTATGCGAGATGATATATCAGAAAGGTTGTAAGGCTGCACGAGGTGCCTACCTTCACCTTGGCGGCGCATGGAGTCGAGTCCGTGGTACTACTGCTTTTGGTTTCGGAAGTTTTTACCAAGGTGGTTAAGAACTCAGTGAGTCTCAGACCGCATTCGCCGCCGGTGTGGATTTCGAGGGTAGTTGTGGGGATTGTTGTCTCTGTGGAGGAGTGTTTAAGCTACCATTTCAATGTTCGGATGTCGCCTTATAAAGCCTCAGAGGCGGATGTGTAAGTCACGGCCGATTGGTTCGATGTTGGCAAGATTCAATGGTTGGTTCATGCTTTTTCCACAGATCGTGGATAGGGTAAAGCTTGTCTAGAAGAGGTTCCGCACTGCAGAAATCGTATGCGGATAATCGGCATGACGGCGCAGAGTTCGTGCCGACGGTCGGCCTTCTGAAAGTACCACCCCGTTGGGTGTGACGAGTTTTGGAAAACAGAGGAACTTAGCCCGAGTTACTTTGGGCCCTTTTGAGTTCAGTGAAGAATAGGCCAGTTGCCTATATGTTAGCATTTGCCGTCCGACTTAGGAGACAATGACGTCCGGTCTTCAGTATTGATATGATCAGAAAGTATCGAAGATCCATCCAGTGTTCCCGCTTAATAATGACCACGTTAGAGATAGTAACCCGAGTTTTGGAACCGAAGAAGTATCGAAATGTGGTAAGAGTTCGAGTATACGACAAATTTCGTGGATCGCAGCAGCCGGTACCATTTGTTGGTCGCCGAGTGACACTAGAACCTCGCGCAAAGTGACAAAAGTGGTATGCTTTATGATGTTAGAGGTGCTTCGTGGACTTGGATATAAGTATTTTGCGCAGATTGTTTGGTGGCCATGTGATGTGATTGTTCTCGTAAGTATAGTAGTGAAGACTATCTTGGCGCACGCTTGTTTCGAGACCTAGAAGGAACATTCGACGAATGTTTCTACGAGAGGAGAATGTTATACCGTATTTCGAGTATGTACGTAAGGACGCACGTGAAAATTTGAACTTGTAATTAAGGCTTGGCGAATTATTTTTGTTCACAACACCGGTTAGAGTCGTTCGACTAAACGCTTTCCACGCCTTCGTAGGAAAATTCCGGCTATGCCATTTTTATTTTTTGCAGATTTTTCCGAGAGACGAAACATTTTGGACCAACAAGAGGGCGACACTTGTCACCCTCTCATTGGTTAGGCTTGGGCGGTAAAGGGGTGGCCGAAAGTGTGGTTAAAGTGGTCAAGGGGTTGGTAGGATATTTTGTGTGTAGTTGGTTAAGGTGCACTTGCAAGATCTCGCCCTACACTTGCCTTGCACTTGGCAAGATCTCGCCATCGTTGGCCTTTGCTAGACCTATAAATACCCCTCTTTGATGACTTCTTCATCCATTCCTAAAATATTTCTAAGTGTTAAAATCCTCCCTCTCTTAGTAGTGTTCTCGCCCAACACCATCCTCCCCTCGCCGAGAGCCCTCCCCTCTCATGGCTAGCAGTGGTACCCCTAGCCTAGTTGTCTTCGTATAATACCCCCTCCCCTCTTGTTAGAAATACTCTCAAAAGTATTGTTATAATGCCCAAATTACCTTAGTCGTATACCTTGTAGTATTCTAAGGTTATACTTATCTGAAAAGCCCGTAAATACTATTATACTTCCTTCCACACAAACCGAAACCCTAAGGAAAATCTCCATGGTTAGTCGATAATAAGTAGAAGTTGGTTAGAACTTCTAAGGGTTGTTTGGAGCGGGCCTGAGCGCACGAGTAGAGCTAAACCTTGCTCGGGATCGACATTTAAACTCGGATAATTATGGGCTTATCGAGGTAAATATCTTGTCCTCTATTGTAATTGGAAATTACATGATTGTTAGACTATATTATATATAGAATCGAACGTTGTTATCGCAATGTCTTTTGACTTAAGCTCAATTATAAGAAACCTTTTCGAAAGAAGAGTAATCGAATCAGATTTACATAGATCAGACATGAGACTTGTGTAGCTTTTCGTGAGGTAGAATTGTGCACGTCCGGATTAAACGTATAACCCTCGGTTGGCTTGGTAGCGGCCGTTAGAGAGGAGATTTACGCTGCCATGTGGGGGAGGTCTCACGAATTTTCGTAGAATGTTCTACGGGGATCTAAATGTTAATAAGCGCCTTGTGGCCTTATAGGTTGAAGTACTACGTGTGGCGCGATCTACTTGGCTTAAAAGAGTAAGCGGTTGGAAGTACTGAGCGTTTTGCTATTAGTCGATACTCGTCGCGAGGTATGTGAACCTCTTCCTATCTCTTCTAGCATGATATGTGTGAACTATGTAGTACGGTAGACGATACATGTGCTAAATGTATTTGATTGGTTTAAAACATAAAGTGTTATAACGGCTTTATGGGAAGTTGGTTATAATGACTTTATGTTGGTAAGAAAATACTTGTGGCTTTTAAAAGGTAAATCGATTTGAACTATAAGCAAGCTTGTTATGTGTTAATAAAGAACTTGAAGTATTTCAAAAGATTTTGAATCATTTTGAAAGAAGAGGTAATACTTGATTTTTTAGAAAACTTAAGAGTTATACTAGCTTTATGGAAAGTTAGGTATAACGGCTTAAGAATGTTTCTCGATTTTGGAAATCGTAATGTGTATCGACAAACCATCGCAAATAATTAAAGGAAATGTTTTAATAATTAAGTATTATTAAAACCAGAGAAACTTCCATCTGCATAGAAGCTAAGATGAGACAAAATGATATTTCCTAGATCATGGCTGCTGTAATAAGATTGTTATAAACAAGAATATCCTACTCACATATAAGGCTTATGTTTCTCAGATTGTTTAAAGGAGAATTATATTCTTAAATGAATAAGATTATGAACTACGAAACCTTTCTAAAATGAGAAACTTGAACATTGGAAATTAGGCAAACTTGAACATTGGAAATTAGGCAAACTTGAACATTGGAAAAGAATGTTGCTACTTGATTTTACAAAGAGAAGTAATTGATTTACTTTAAAAAGATAATCACTCTATTTTCATATACTACGGGTATTGTGTGGTTTTTGTGAAGTAACGTATCTTTTAAAAGATTTAATGTATGAAGTACTTTGGGGATAGGTACCCAAACTTGTTAGTAGAAAGTACCTTGTGTGAATAACTTGATTGTATTGGTTTGTGATAGCCTTGTAATACTTTCTTGTTGATTTGATAAGTAAGCATGTTAGGATGCTACGTGTGTTAGTATCTTGTGATTATTATGTAAGTGGTCACTCTTGTTGTGCTTACGTTGTCAAACGTTAAGCCCGTTAATCGTTATTGTATCACATACCCTCGACTTATTATACCGAGGGCTTGCCACCCTTGACGCGTCTATACGGCTATGCGATCCTCGTGACTACGCGGAGCGGAGCTCGGATTGATCATTCCGGTGTTTATCGACGCGGATTCCTATGCGGTCCGTTGAGACTACGCGGTCTTTTGAGACTACGCGGCCGCGGAGCCTAGGCGGATACCGAGGGTTACCGCCGATGCGGGTATACCTCAGTGATGCAGGACCATGATTCGAGGAATACCTCATCGGTCCGTGTGACCTATGCGAGTCGCGGAGTTCCGTGGATAGACGCGCACAATGATATTGCGGGTGAGTGGCGGCCGATCACGTGGTGCGGTCTAGAAAGACCTCGTGATATAATTTATGGCATTTTTGGTATGCTGGGTCTTAGTAGTCGGCTATGCCTTCGCATTTACCCCGTATGGTTCTATTGTGATGGATTGAGGCGTGAGTCACGACTTGACACGATCGCCGATTTATTGAGAAGCGTAGTTTGTTTATCATACATGTCTCCCGCTTTATTTAGACTACTATGATTTCATTTACGATGTATTTTCGATTTCACATACTTGGTACTGTTATCGACCTCTTGGGCCGCGTCAAATGCCGCAGTAAAGGTACACGATCGTTGATCCTCGCTCTTGGTCACAGCGGCGTTTGAAGCTCCGTTCCTCGGAGGCTTATTCGTATAGTCCCCGTTGATTGTAGATGCTTACATTCAGGGTACGACGGCCCCGCCCGTCGTTGTTGTCATATCATTCTTAAAGGTCCGTAGTAATCGCATGGGCAGAGTGGTAGAAAGGGATGTAATCGTTTCAAATTGTTATTTATATATACCGACAGAACTGCTTTTGGTTAGCTTTTTCTTATTTCACCGTCTTATTACATTGGTTTCATGTATTGTCTTTATGTTCCGCCGACATTGATTACTCACTAGGGTGCCCGGTAAGGCACGATCCACGCCCCGAACGGTCGTGACAAGCACGCGCCCCGCTACTTGGGATGAGTTCTCGAGGCTTTCTCACTCACTTCTTGCCTCGCAGATGGCGAGGCGCGGCCGATAGATTTTTACCTGAGGCAGAGGACGACCGTCGTGGAGTACAATGTCGAGTTTGATTCATTGGCTCGATATGTCCCAGCGTTGGTAGCAGAGATATGGAGGATAGGTGCACCGCTACGCCACGGCTAGATGACTATATGGCCGAGTCATGCGGGTGTTTCTCTTCACCGTATGGACATTACCCGCACGCAGCTCATGCTCTTGACGCGGCGAGCGTAGAGACCGACGGGTTGACAGCAGCGAGAAGACCAGACGGTAGGGTCTTTTGGTGGCTATCGTGGTGGCGGCCTCGCAGCTAGCCTAGATTTGCACCACGGCACTCGAGCACTCCCGCACCGCCCTCAAGACACCAGATATTCGAGGCGCGTGCCGTGGCCCCAGTGACTTCGACGCCCGAGCGGCAGGTAATCGCCGATCGGGACCACCCTCAGGTGTGGCCGTGCGGCAGATCCCACTTCGAGTTGTGGTGCTACGAGCTTGTTTCGCCAGGGCGGCAGGTCACTATGCGAGGAACTGTCCGACCAAGCGGCTTGCGATGGTAGGGTCACCTACGAGTTCTTTCACGTCTTCTTCATCCCCGACAGCTACTCGCCCCGGAGGGCAAGGTACTCATGGACCAGCAGGTCGCGACAGGGGTCGTGGCGCGGGTCAGTTCTAGCGGTCCTCAGAACCGCATTTATGCCTTGTCCAGCCGGCAGGATCAGGAGGCCTCACCTGATGTCGTCACAGTACCTTATCGCTCGGGTTTGATGTTTATGCCTTGATAGATCCGGTTCTACTCCCTATATATCTCCCTAGTTGCTAGTAGGATAGGGATAGAGCCTGAGTCCATAGACCCTTTCGAGGTAGCTACGCCTGGTGATTCGGTGGTAGCTCGGCGGGTATATGAGCTTGTCTGTGACTATTTGATCGTCGGACTCAGCCGACTTGATAGAGTTGGAGATGATTGACTTCGACGTGATCACGGGGACGGATTGGCTAGCTTCTGCTACGCCAATGTAGACCGCAGAGAGAGAGTAGTACGGTTCCAGCTTTCGGCGAGGAGCGGTTGTTGAGTGGGAGGAGCACGGTATCGCCGGCGGTAGGTTTATTTCCTACCTCAAGGCTAGGAAGACGGTGCGCAGGCGGGTATATCTACCATCTCGCTCGTGTTTGATATCGAAGGCTGCGGTACCAGATTTTCCGTCGATTCCATGGTCGAGAGTTCCGACGTGTTTCCGCACGACCTCGCATATCCTCCCGAGAGGAGATTGAGTTTTGTATAGACATATTGCCGCACACTCGGCTTATTTCCATTCCGCCATACGTAACGGCACCGCCGAGTTGAGAGTCAAGGATCAACTTAGGATTTCCGGAGAAGCGGCTTCATCGTGCCTAGTGTTTCTCCCGGGAGCGCCAGATTGTTCGTAAGAAGAAGGACGGACGCCGCGCGTGTTGATTACGGTGAACAAGGTGACCATTAAGAACGATACCCTTCCTGTGATTGATGAT
The DNA here is from genome assembly GCA_029844215.1 of Przewalskia tangutica. Classification (NCBI taxonomy): domain Eukaryota; kingdom Viridiplantae; phylum Streptophyta; class Magnoliopsida; order Solanales; family Solanaceae; genus Przewalskia; species Przewalskia tangutica. Next base: position 110,695,517 of record CM056721.1, read on the forward strand.
TTGTTCGACTGGTTGGTGCGAGATGTTTCTCCAAGATTGATCCGCGATCGGCTATCATCAGTGCGAGTCGAGAGGTGGATGTCCCAGATCGCATTCGACCTGACGCATTATGAGTTCGTGGTCATGTCTTTGGGTTGACCAATGCTCCGCAGATTCATGGATTTGATGAACCGAGTGTTCAAACCATTTTGGACACGTTTGTGATAGTGTTCATTGATGATATCTTGGTTTATTATCGCTCGAGGCGAGCATTTGAGGATCAGGCCGATGGTGCTTCCAGACCAGCAGTTACGCCAAGTTTTCCAAATGTGAGTTTTGGTTGACTTGGTGGCTTTTCTTGGGCATATTGTCGGGCCGATGGCATTCGAGTGGATACGCCAAGATCGAGGCGCCAGACTTGGCCTAGACCTACTACTCAGAAAGAGGTTCGGAGTTTTCTGGTCATTGCAGGTTATTATCTGCTGTTCGTAGAGAAGTTTGCTTCTATCTCGCACCATTGACTAGGCCGACTCGAGGCAAAGGCAAGTTTGATGGATGATGCTTGTGAGCGGGGTTTCGATTCTTGAAAGAGATCGACGACCGCTTCGTTCTTACTCTTCCGCAGGTCCAGACGGTTATGTCGTGTATTGTGACGCGTCGTGCATCGGGTTGGGATGTGTTGATGCAGCATGGCGGGTTATAGCATACGCATCCCGACACCAAGAAACACGAGAGGAACTACCCCACCCATGATTTGGAGTCGCACCGTGATTCACGCTTTGAAGATCCGAGGCACTATTTGTATGGGGTTCACGTGGATATTTTTACGCACCACAAGAGCCTCCAAGATATCTTCACCGAGGAGCCGAACTTACGACAGGCGGTGGTTAGAGTTGCTTAAGGATTACGATGTTGATATCTGCACCACCCGGGAAAGCCAATGTTGTGGCGGATGCCTTAGTCGTAGTCGATGGGAGCCTATCGGATGTGCACTAGAGAGGAGGGACATGGTTCGTGATTTGCATCGATTAGCGAGCCTTGGTGTCCGCTTGATTGATTCCGATAGCAGATGGGTTCGAGTTCGTGAGGTTGCCGAGTCTTCCATTGTCGGCGAGGTGAAGAGGCAACACCGAGGATCCGCTTTTGACACGTTATCGTGATACGCCTCTTCGTGAGGCAAGCGGTCCTTTTGAGTAGCACCACGGGTGCTAAGGTTTGAGGGCGGTTGTGTGTTCCGGATGTTTCAGGACTTGGCAGTTCTTGGGAAGCACACGCGCGCGTTACTATCCATCCGTGGTCGACCAAGATGTACCACGACCCAGATCCGTATTGGTGGGATGGCTTGAAGAGGACGTTGCGAGTTCGTAGCTCGCCCGTGTTGTCCGCAGCGAAGGTAGAGCACCGGAGGCACGGTGGTTTGTTACGCATTTATCGAGATCCCGACCGAAGTGGGAGGTAATCAACATGGACTTTATCACAGATTACCTCGCACTCGGAGGAGACATGATTCTATATGGGTTATCGTTGTGGTCGACGAAATCAGCCCACTTTCTTCCGTCAGACGACTTTTTCTACTGTGGATTATGCCGACTTTACATCCGAGAGATCGTCGATCGCATGGAGTCCCTATTTCGATCATATCGCATGCAGGAGCCCGGGCCACGCTAACTTGAGGTCTTTCCAGAGGGTTTAGGACGCAGTGAGCCCGAGCAATCGCATTCCATCCACGCAGACGGACAGCCGAGCGCACTATCCGCACTCTCGAGGATATGCCGCGAGCCCGTGTTATCGACTTCGTGGGTAGCCGAGGATCATTTGCCTCTAGTTGAGTTTGCATACAATAATAGCTACCGCTCCAAAGATTCGGGATGGCGCCTTATGAGGCCTTGTATGGGAGGAAGTGCAGATCGCCTATAGGCTGGTTCGATGTGGGCGAGGTGCGATTAGTGGACCAGATTTGCGAAGAGCAGCCGGATAAGGTGGCTTATCCAGAGAGGTTGCCGACACCGTGAGTCGATGAAGTCATATGCAGATCATCGTCGTCGGCATCTTGAGTTCGAGGTTCATGATTGTGTTTTCCTAAAGGTGTCACCCATGAAGGATGTGATGAGATTCGGGAAGAAGGGGAAACTCAGCCCAAGGTATATTGGGCCGTTTCAGATTGTCCGCAGGCAGGTGCTTTACGAGTTGGATCCGCCGTCCGATCCGAGGCGGTGCATCCGTGTTTCACGTATCTATCTTTGAGGAGATGTATCGGGGATCCATCTAGGGTGCACCATCGACGATGTCCAGTGACGCGGGTTATCGTATGGCGAGGTTCCATGCGATAATCGATCGTCAAAGTTAGCGTCTGCGGACCAAGGACGTGGCTTCCGTCAAAGTCTTGTGGCGGAACGAGCTAAGGGAGGAGATGACTTGGGAAGTCGAGGAAGACATGAGGCAGAAGTATCCTCACATATTCCCCACACCTCCAGGTAATTCACTTTTCCTACTTGTAAATCTTCATTATCGTTTATGCCTAAGTGTTGTTCTGTGGCCGTGTGTGGCATTTGCAACTGTTTAAGTTATGAAGAATCTTATCGTTAATCGTTTGGGAAGGAACATTCGACGAATGTTTCTAAGGGGAGAGAATGTTATACCGTATTTCGAGTATGTACGTAGGCGTGCGCACGTAAAGTTTGCCTTAAAAGTTTAAGCCTTGACGTTTTTATTTGTGCACAACTCACTAAAAGAATCGCTTTCCGACGAAACGCTTTCCACGCTTCGTAGGGAAAATTCCGCTATGTCATTTAGTATTTTTGCGGATTTTTCCGAGAGACGAAACATTTTGGACCAACGGAGGGCGACACTTGGCACCCTCCAATTGGTGGACTTGAAATCGCCCATCGACGAATTGGACATAGAGTTGCACGCTTTTTGTGCCTTTGCACAAGTCAAGGATTAGGTAGGATATTTTGTGTAGTAGATGGATAAGGACACTTGCCCTAATCTTGCCTTACACTTGCCTAGCACTTGCTTAATCTTGGCCATTGGTTGGCCTACTTGACCTATAAATACCCCTTTAGATGAAGAGTTCTTCATCCACAAACCAATTTCCAAGTCTTGAAAATCCTCACCCTCTCTCTAAAGCTTTTCGTCCAAAGCCTCCTACCCCTCCTCAAGCTTGGCGAGGCAACCCTCCCCTAGCCTAGCCAAACCTACCCCCTCCCTTGGTAGAAAAGTTGCCTTCTTGTATTGTTATAATGCCCAAAATACCCTAGCCCAAATCCCTTAGTCCTTAGTAGAAGTTGTGAAGAACTTCTAAGGTTTCTTGGAGCTCTGAGCGCATACAACTTAGAGCTAAACCTTGCTCAGCGCGACTTTATCTAGGATATTATTGGGCTTACCGAGGTAAATAATCCTAACCTCTTTTGAATTAGAGAATACATCGTAGTAGTATAAGAATAAGTAGAAAATACTTACGAGAATATCACAGAATAGGATTGAACTGTTATCACAAAGAAGGGTTTAAAGAAGAATAATCAAATTGTACTTACATAGATCGTTTTCATGAGACTTGAGTAGCTCACCGTAGGGAAGTGCGCCCAATTTTCCGTAGGATATAGAACCCTCTGTTTAGAATCGGTTACAAAGTAGTGCGAGCGTTGATAGGCGTGTCGACTATTATAGTCGATTCTTCGCGCGACATATTCAACTTGGCGTGGTTTTCACTGGAAGGTATGTGATTCTTCCTAAAGCATGATATTTTACAATATATATGTAGTACGGTAGACGCATACGTGTTAATCGAATAATAACTACGCAATGTCTTTGACTTAAGCTCGAATAATACTTACTAAGAATGCCTCACGCTTAAGCACGAATAATACTTACAGAATGCCTCACGCTTAAGCCCGAATAATAAAGAATCAAAGCATTTCAAAGAATACTGAATCATTTTTAACAGAAGAGAACTAATTGGTTTTTAAAACAGAAGCTTAAGAGTTATACTAGATTTATGGGAAGTTAAGTATAACCACTTAAGAATGATAAAAGAAATAGTTTGCTTATGTGTTTATAACAGACTTATATTGAATTGTGAAAATAATAATAAGATGGTTTGATAAGTAGACATGATATGATGCTATGTGTGTTAGTGTCTTGTAACGTTTGTATAAGAGAGTATTCTTGTTGTGCTTATGTTGTTTAAAGATAAGCGGTTATGTTAGTGTACTATCACTCACCTCTTGACATATTACAGGGGTTAAGTCGCCTCCGACGCGGGTAGACTCGGTGATGCAGGACCATGATTCGAGAATACCTCATGCGGGTCCAGGGGACCTATGCGGAGCTACGAGAGTTCCAGGTTAGTGATGCGGGGTTATACCTCATGCGGTCTATGTGGCCATGCGGACTACGAGTCCGGGCGACGCCGAGGAGCTACCCTCGATGCGGGTTATGTACTACGCGGCCTATGTGAGTGGCCTATGCGACTACGGAGTCGAGGATTAGGCTTGCATGGTGATACTACGAAATTGGCCCCGCTTCGATCATTCGCACTAGAAAAGACACATACTTTTACCTATTGTTGCTCTTGTTTATGATGTGGCACTATGTGTGTCCTCGGGTTGTTTCATACATACTTGCAAAACTGATTTTAAAATGATATGTTTTCATTTAAGTATTTCTGATTTCATATACTTAGTACTGTTGTAATCGACCTCCTTCTGGGCTGCTCATGCCGCAGTAAGGGCAAGCAGTGCTAGATCCACATTCTTAGGATCTCTACGTTGGTGTCGGGAGCTCCATCTTTTCCGAGGCTCTACTTTTGGGTATGATCTCCTGTTGTAGATAGTTTTGTATACAGTGGTATGGCGGGCCCCGTCCCGCCATAGTTGTATATTTTCTAGAGGTCTGTAGTCATGTTATGCAAGATTTGATGTAATCGCTAAACCATGTTTATATATATATGCCGAAAGGCGACGTTTTCTCACATAAACTGTGTCTTATTTTATAAACTATTTCATGTCTTGTTTTATATTTCCGCTGATTACTCTGATGTATGACTACTTGGGTGCCCCGGTAAGGCACCAGTCACGGGCCCCGGAATGGGTCCTGATAGAAAATAAGACTTGTACTCCTGTTTTGGTCCTCCGAAAATCTTGATAAAATGATATTTGGCTCAGTAGAGGCCTGACTCACACTCACGTTGTAATATGTTTTTCCTCATTTTGTAATCTGAAGTACGTTATGACCTGATTCCCTCGGCGGGATACGTAGGCGGTCCATACGGGCTTCGGTCCAACTTTTGAAAATCTTACAATCCCATTAGTTTGTAATCTGAACTACGTTATGACCTGATTCCCTCGGCGGGATACGTAGGCGGTCCATACGGGCTTCGGTCCAACTTTTGAAAATCTTACAATCCCATTAGTTTGTAATCTGAACTACGTTCTGACCTGATTCCCTCAGCGGGATACGTAGGCGGTCCATACGGGCTTCGGTCCAACTTTTGAAAATCTTACAATCGGTAATTGTATGTCGAACTACGTTCGACTGATTCCTCACGGATACGTAGGCGGTCCATACGGGCTTCGGTCCAACTTTTGAAAATCTTACAATCCCATTAGTTTGTAACTTTGAACTATGTCATGACCTGATTCCCTCATGGGATACGTAGGCGCCTAAATTGGCTTCGGTCCTACCATTAAGAAATCATCTTCTTTCTTGCGTGTGATGAAAAACGCTCATCTGATTACATAATAGGATCAGCAAGCGATCCAGGTGAGACACGATTTCTTGTAAGTGAAAATCCAGCGCACTCGCACACCAGAAACTGGGGCAATCCTAAGAGTTCATCACAGAAGATAAGCATATTATTTTCAACAAATATGGTGTTACTAATGACTAGTCAAGATTTGGGAACCAGACAGAGGTCACATGTCCTGACTAGTCTGAACATAAAAACGTCAAGAGCCGAGGCTACAAAGTCAATGTGAATCAACCGCCCCTTCCCCAAACTCACAAATTTCTTTGAGTGCAGGTTTTCAGGTTACTGGAAGCATCAAAATCGCAACACTGATGTTTAATTCCGAAAAGAATTTCTGCATCGCAATGGATCACATTCCTATGGGACGACTACACAAAAATTGACCTACATGGCCTCGACGACATTATGTTTGCACAAGGACGGTATTTCGACTCACATGGTTATCTTCTTTCCCCTCAACTATTTATTGTACATCACCGATATCCTTGCATTTAATTTTTTGTTCACATTTAATTTACAAAAAACCCTCCATATAGCATTTCTACCTCAGGATCACATCTGCATTACGTCCAAAAATGACGAACATCTGCATTACGTCTCGAATGACGTCATCTGCATTATGTCCAGAAATGATGAATATCTGTATTACGTCCAGAACGACGTCATCTGCATTACGTCAGAAAATGACAAATATCTGCATTATGTACGGAAACTACGTCATCTGCATTACGTCTGGAAACGACGTCATATGCATTACGTCTGAAAATGACGTCATATGTATTACGTCCAGAAACGATTTCATCTGCATTACGTCCAGAAATGATGAATATCTGCATTACGTCCATAAACGACGTCATCTGCATTACATTCGGAAACAACGAATATCTATATTACATCCGAAAATGACATCATCTGCATTACGTCCGGAAACGGCGTCATCTGCATTAAGTCCAAAAACGACGTCATATGCATTATGTCCGGAAACGACGAATGTATGCATTACGTCCAAAAACGACGCCATCTTTATTACGTCCAAAAACGACATCATCTGCATTACGTCCGGAAACGATGAATATCTGCATTACGTCCAGAAACGATGTCATCTGCATTACATCTGAAAATGACGAATATCTGCATTACGTCCTGAAACTACATCATCTGCATTACGTCCAGAAACGACGTCATCAGCATTACGTCCGGAAACAATGAATATGTGCATTACGTCCAGAAATGATGTCATCAGCATTACGTTCGGAAACGATGTCATCTGCATTACATCTAGAAACGACGTCATATGTATTACGTCCGGAAACGACGAATGTCTGCATTACATTCGGAAACGACGCCATCTATATTACATTCGAAAATGACGACATCTGCATTACGTTCGAAAATGACGAATATTTGCATTACGTCTAGAAGTGACGTCATCTGCATTACGTCCGAAAATGATGAATATCTGCATTATGTCCGGAAACGACGTCATCTGCATTACGTCTGGGAATGACGAATATCTGCATTACGTCTGAAAACGACATCATCTGCATTACGTCCGGAAATGACATCATCTGTATTACGTCCGGAAACGATGAATATCTGCAATACGTCCAAAAACGACGTCATCTGCATTACATTCGAAAATGATGTTTGTCATTTCAATTCACATGATTGTGTTCTCATATATATATTTTTTATTCACATTTATACACTAATTTTTCTTAAGCTTAGCCTTCAGGAGCCTTAATTTATAAGAGCAGGAGCATAACATGAAACTATCTCTTACGACGAACAGAGATAATTTATACCTCGAATGTCGATCCGCTCTCCTCCAGCATTCCGCAATACCAATGGCTCCAGTGTCATCATAATTCGACACTGGGATAAAATTTTGAATCTACGTCCGCCCGCCTTAATTTTCTAGCATCACATCAACCCAGTGTCATCATAATTCGACACTAGGACAAAATTTTGAATCCACGTTAGCCTTGCCTTTAGTTTTCTAACGTTACATTAACCAGTGTCATCATAATCCGATACTGGGACAAAATTATGAATGTGCATCAGCTTTGCGCTTAAATTCCTAGCATCAGAAAATTCCCATTTTCTTCTTGAAAACTCCGTTTACCCATGCATTTTCTAATCTTTGACAATCAGGGCAAAATTGACTATAAGTCAACGTCTTTGTCCGAAAACTCTTTCATCGTCTTCAGCCAGAGAGGGACAAGCTATTGACACTCAATTTTATCCCTCTCTTCTTATTATTATTTGTCATATTAGATCCCCAACCCATTTTCCCTTTACTAAAATAAAATACACGTAAAACTCTACCCAGCTCAAAATTATTTCCCAATGTTTGTCCAGCCCAACCCTCTCTTTTAATTAATTCACGTCCAGCCCATTACCCCAACTCGCCGACCCGGCCCACTCCAATTCATAACCAGCCCATCGTTCATTCGCAACCAGCAGACCCCAAACCAAACCAGATGCCCCAAAAACCAGTGACCCTCCCCAAGAACTGTCGGACCATCGTCGGTACACCTTCAACCCGCCAGATAAATCCTTTCCTCGACGCCACACCTCACTCGTCACCTCTCCATCCCCATCATCTGCTTTCTCTGAACCCTCTGCACTGTAAAAAATAACATTTTGTTACCACTGAATCGGACTTTCTTCGATTCAGTGGTCAAACCACTGATTCGAGTCATGCAAGGTCCTAACCAAATGATTGAATCCAATTTCTGTCCTAACGTTTTCTTCTTGTCTAATCCGACCTGAAAAGGTGAATCTTTCACACCATTTTTCAGAGTTTTCCCCCATTATCTTCCTAGGTTCAAATTCGAATTGGAACCTCTGAAGAGAAGGGAGTATTTGACTATAAATATAGCCCTTGGGGTTGTGTTTTAAGGGTCCCTTTTTGGAGAAAAAGATCGAAAATTCTGGGTCTTGAAAAAACTTAGACAAAACTCATATATTGATAGCTTTCAAGGAGTTTAGAAAAATCATCCTCTCCTTCAGAATAAAAAAATCAAACGAAATCCCCTTGGTTGTTTACTCTCAGTTTTGGTTAGAAATGCCACAAAAATCTTTATACTTTCATTTCATCGCATAAGAAAAAATAAAACAATTCTCAGAGCGGAATCGACGAGTCGAAACACGCCTCGATTTGCTACCCAGAGAAGGTAAACTCAACTCCCCTCTATCTTGATTTATTTCATATTTTTCTTTGTGTTTTCCGTGCGTTTGCTTATTTTAATCATGTGTTAGTCTGTCTATATTACTGTGTCTATAATGCCTAAATGTGATGTTTAGTTAGTTCATTTTTATTAATCTAGGCATATTTAGTTTATTTAAATTATGGAGTAAGTTTACGTTCATTGTAATATGCTATAAATGTTATTTAGCACCTGTTTAGATGGATCATGATAGGGATTAAGTAAAATGCTTCATGATGTTTGTTATTGTTTCGTCATCTGCAATCTCGTCTAATTGATCGTCCATGACTATATATATGGTGAACTGGGAATATGTATATACTTGTTTAAGTGTCGCATGTTTGGTATTGGGCGATGTTTGCTTTATTTCTTACAAGTCATATTCTGTGGGAGTTTGAGGTCTGATTATAGGTAATCACATTCCCTTACATGTTTAAGACTACGTGAATAATAGTGTCTTAGGATTACCTCTTGATGGTTTATAAGCATTTTGGTGAACTTGTTAATATACCTTCTTAGATTAAGGGAATGGCATGCGTAGCTTAAAATATTTACCAACAAGCATACAAATCTGCATTTTTATAAATTTGGCATGAAGAGAACCTTGTAAGTAATGTCTTTGAATATTATGTGATTATATTGAAGCATGCTCGTCTTACGAAATTCTGGTAGTTAGTTCCTGTTACACCCCGTAAAATCCAGGACATGTATACGAGAATAGACGCGAGAACACAAGACTTAAAAATTTGAACGAAAGAAAGAATCGTTTTCCAAAGGAAAAATCTTCCGAACCTCGGGAAGGAAAATTGTTCGTTAATGAGAATCGGGTTCTCAAATTTATTATTTGAGACTTTTAAGGGTTTATCAGAATTATGGAATTTTATTTTCAGAGTTGGATACGTGGGGCCCACCCGAGAAATTTTACGTTTTTGTGGGGCCCACGAGGTTTCCGATATTTTGACCAATTATGGAAATTTCAGGAAACGAAATATTTTAGACCAATGGGAGGGCGACACGTGTCACCCTCCACATGGGCTTGTTGGATGAAGAAAATATTGACTAAGTCAAATAGTCAAGTTGAGCTTGATATAATTGAACACATCTTGACCACACATTTGTGTTGATCCTAGCCCTTGATTTTGTTATATATTACACACTAGTGCAAGACTAGTCTTCAAGACTTAGAAAAAAATCAAGAAACTTTGTGCAAGACTTAAGGGCTCTCGGCCAAGCATTTTTTTGGAGCACAAAAATTCTTCAAGTGTTGATGATAAATCCCAATACTTAAACCAAAGGTCCCTAGAGGTATTCTAAGGATATCTCAACACAAAAATCCTGGAAAAACTACGTTTTTACGTTAGTCGCAACATGAAAACCTAAGGGGGTTTTCATAGTTGGAGTTGGAACTTGAAGAGGAGTTCTTCATAAGCTTCTAAGGGTTGCTTGGAGTGGATTGGAACGTCAAGAAGAGGAGCTAAAGTTGCGAAGGATCGACTTTGAATCTTGGATTAGATTTGGGCTTATTGAGGTAATAATCTTCGTCTTACTATTGTAATTGAAGATTTCATGTTATGAAAGTGATAGATGATCATGAGATATATATTATGAAGATTGATAAGTGTTATGGAATATTGGAAGCCTAAAATCCGAAAAGTTCATGTTAGCCTTTAAGAGTGTAATTTAATTTAATTGTTAGTTACAATTGTCGCATGTTATAGAAGAAAAGAATTATAGTTGTTAGAATTGTTATTATGTATATAACATGTTGGAATAACGACTAGGACTAAAAAGGAAATTGAAAGAGAATTGATGTTGTTGTAGCCGAGAATGGCCATTGAATTATTGGAATGTTTTATACAATTATGGGGCAGAAGTTTACACGTCTTGTTAGACGTGTAATCCCCTTTGATTATTTGATTGGTTGAACCTTAAATGTGGCATGTTGGTTATTGATTCTCGGGCCTTGAAAAAGGTGGAAAAGTACGTAGAAACAAAGGAAGTGCTGCCCAATTTTCTGTAGAATAGGAAGCTTTATGCTTAGAATTATTCTACGATAGAATTCTAGAAGTTGATAGACGTATTATGATCATTATAGGTTGACATTCTACGTATGGCGTATTCAACTTGGCAAGTGGATTAAGTCGGAGAGGTATGTGGAACTTTCCTATCTCTTGAGCATGAAGTTTATAAATGTATGGTACGATAGGCGTGCAAGTTTTAAATGAATTCGGCGTCTTTTGAATTCATAGAATTGATTTTAAAGGATCTAGATTCCTTGGTTTTCAAAAAGACATAAAGTGTTATAATGGCTTTATGGGAAGTTAGTTATAACGACTTTATGGAAGATAAAAGAGTGGTTTACTCTATTGATTTTAAAGAAGATAAATGACTTGATTTAGAGAAAGGGTAACTTGATTTAAAGTCATAAGTTGCTTAAGTTTTGAAAGTAGAAGTCACTTGGTTTAAAAGCTTTGAAATGAATTTCAAAAGGTGTAGTGACTTGTTTTGGAAAGTAAGCGTGACTTGATACTTAAGGGTGTTAGTATCTTGGGGTTAATATTTAAAAGAGTCATTTTAAAAGAGTATGGAGTACGTAGTACTTTGGGTTAAATCCCCGTATTTCACGTAAAACGAAAGTGTCTTGAGTTTATAAAATGAAATTCACTTTTGTATGATAATGAAAGTCTAAAGCTTTTATGAACTTGCCTATGCTTGCTTGCGATAGCCTTTGAGTGCAAGTATTATATTTTTACGTTGTCGTGACTCTCACTTGGAGGGTCGGCTGTCTTGTTGTGAATTTACCTGGACGTACCGACAGTGATGAAGGATTCCACGGGTATGCTTCCATTGTGATTGTTCCATGGACATGCTTATACGATGAGGGATTCCGGGGCATGCAACCATGATGCGGGTTAAACTCCCGGATGCTATTATTGTTCCATGGACTAGCTCCCCATGAAGACATGTACCCGAGATGAGGGATACCACGGGCATGTTATATACTATTATTATTCCATGGACTAGCTCCCCATGAAGACATGTACCCGAGATGAGGGATTCCACGGGCATGTTATATACTATTATTATTCCATGGATTAGCTCTCCATGAAGTCATGTACCCGAGATGAGGGATTCCACGGGCATGAGATATATAAATATATTGCATATGTGCACGCCGACAGTGATGTAGGATTCCACGGGCGTGTTACATATATATATTTTATACTTGCGGCGGTCGGCAGTGATGAAGGATTCCACGGGCAAGCTTGATGTTTGCGGGCTTATGGCCCTTACTAAACTGTGTGATGATTTTGAGGGCTTGTGTCCCTAGCATTGGTGTGACTATTGTTTATGTGTTGAAATAGTCTTTAAAAGGTAAAACTGACTTTCATTACCTTCATTTCGACAAGGTACGGTTGTACTGTTAATTTGGTTATCATACTTGTCTCCAACTTTATGTCTAGACTTATGATTTAAATTGTAGTACTTTCAGTTTCATATACTTGGTACATATTTTGTACTGACCCCCTTTTCTCGGGGGGCTGCGTTCATGCCGCAAGTAGAATTAAATAGGTAGTTGGTCCTTAGTCTTATGATCACTGTTCAGCTGTTGAGAAGCTCCATTACTCCGGAGGCTTGTCTCTGGTTTAGATCCCTGGTATTGTCGGTGGTTGTACATTCAGGGGTATGGCGGGGCCCTGTCCCGTCACATTTGTTATGTTAAAATTCTTAGAGGTCTGTAGTCATATATATGGGTCAGTTTGTACAAAAAGATGTAACTGCTTTTGGCTATGTATATATTCAGAAAGGAGGCCTTATCGGCTAGCCTGTTGTTTTCACATTGCTATATATTTAAGAGTTGTATGTATGTTCCGCTGATTTTCTCTGATGTATACCTGTAAGGGCGCCCAGGTAGGGCACCAGTCGCGGGCCCGGGTCGGGTCGTGACAATTCCGTAGGTATTGGTTTCTTGTTTAGCTAAAAATGTATCTTTAAGTGTTTGTTTTTGTCATCCCTGTTTGTTTAACATCTCTATTGAATTTATCATACACGTGTCCCGTCTGTTTAAGTGTTAAAATGACTATGTATTACCATGTTAAGTCATCCATGTTTTCTGGTATCATGCCCTCTGCACATTTATGCATAATGCATTCACATTATTTTTGTTGAGATATGCATCCAAGACCAAAGAGTACATGATATACTATTCAAGCTTATTTTTCTTCTTATGTTTCACCTCCTCATCCAAGTATGTATTGCTGGTGTGTTATAGTAAACCCCTCAGAGCTAAAACATGTTCTATATAGGATGTTATTTGTGTAGGATAAATTGTTGTGCACCTCTTCTCTTCTACATGTTGTTTCTTATACGTTTTTCTGAGCCTAAGTTGTCTATTGTTTCTGTTTTGAAATTTCCTTGAATGGCGTTTGTTCATGATTCCAACTGGGTCATCTATTATTATTCAAAATACTATTGCACATATTGATAAAGATCTGCCTTTCCTTAAGTGTAAAGCTCTAGGCTTCTTAAGTTTCTACTTTAAATAATTGTCTATTAATATTGCCAGAAAATGAAGTGATGTATATGTATTAAAATTTATATGTCCCTCTATTTTTTTGACAAAGGTCTAGGGTATATACTAATCCTTCTCCTCCTTTCTTTTACATGAAATACATCGGGAGAAACGAAGAGTCTCTCTATGAGACTCATCACGACTTTGTCAAGCGAAGATCCGCATCCACATTCATTGCATCCTTCCTCCTCGGGATTTCTAAACAAATAGGGCGGGATGATATCTTCATCCGTTCTAGTCGCTTCTTTTAAAATTCTTTAAATTCCGCCGTTCTATTGTTGTTGTAAATTTAAATATGTAATCTTGTATAAATATTGAAATGTGTAGAATAGGTAAACTTAAGACCAATAGATTAAAGGGGAGTGTAGCTTAAAACGGAAATTTATTCTTTAAAACATGCATTTTTAATAATGCCTTACAAGTGCATATTTTCATAAAACTTTAATTTTATACACAACATATAATTTTCAAACAAACTATTTTCCATATATTTTTAAGTAAAACTCATGCAAATTTATCAATATATATATATATATATATCTTTCAAATAAATATTTGCAACATCTTTTCTTAATTTTATGCTTTCAAAACATGCATTTTTTAAGCCTAAGTTTGACCAGATAACCGCAAGTTAGCGGATCCTGAAGGGTGCCTAATTTCTTCCCTTTAGGATAATAAAGAATCATTACCCGGAATTTCATAAATTTTGCAGACCTCTTTAAATGGAGATCATTTATAACATTTTTATGCTATTTCAAAGTGTCCTAGTTCACTATAATAATTAGGTGGCGACTCCTTAAAAACAGTGATCTAATTCATGAATCACCGGTACTGGTCGAGGCCACGGTAAACAATGGGTGCGACACTCCTTACTCATCTTAGACCAACGGTGTTTTCCAAGCGCAGATCCGTATGCCCAAGATATTTGGGGCATGACGATCCTTACCGCTAATGCGATTCTCACCGGAATACCGCATAAGGATAAGGATAACCCTCCATGTGAAATATGGAAAGAATCCCATATACAAATGTGATATGGGATAGTGTGGCAAGTGTTGAGACACTAACGCCAAAACAGGTCAAGTTGGACCTAAGACTGTAGATTTTATATCCACTAGATATGCAAAAAACAGTAGTGCTTATCGCATCCTAGTGTCAAAGAATGATGAATTCTTTGAGGATAACTTTCTTTGAGAAGGAAAAAAAAGTAATTGCTCAAGGTTAACAAGAACCCGCGAGTGCCTGATTGTCCAGAACTAGACGTTCCAGATCTATAGGACTCGAAAGTTGCTGACTATCCGGAGTTCAAAGCTCCAGATCTACAGAACTCAGGGATTCTAGATGTTGAACCTAGACCGAGCAAAAAGAGGGGACAGAGACTTGTTCCATACCTTCTAACTTATATGGTTGAGAATGAACCATGGACAAATTGAGAATTGTCATCTCCAGAAGCGCTGCTTTGGAAATAAGCTAAAAGAGAGAAATAAACTCCATCAGATAGAACCACACTTGGGTGATGGTTGATCTTCCTCCGGAAAAAGAACCTCTTAGTTGAAATACAAAGTGGATGGATCTATTGACGAATATAAGGCCTCAGCTACTTGGACATGTGCTCCTATGTGAATAGCTTAACCTCCACGGTCACCGCAGTCTTGTGTGACATGGATGATTGAGACAACCTTCCTAACCGGAGAGTTGGTTTGATGGACTGTTGGGCTTCTTCCTGAACTTCCATTATGGTCCCTGGAATGTTTACATTTTGGTCTTGGAAATTTTAGATAAAACAGAAACAATGAATCTAACTACAGAAACATTGACTCTGAAACTAGAAGCAAACAGTGGGAAAATCAAAAGTCCGAAAGTGGAAGAAGAAAGTGATACGGAACAACCCGAGGAGTATGTGGTTCCAGGGAAGAGAAGAAAGTCTGTCGACTTGTCAAATCTCTGTGCGGGCTGAAACAGGCCCCGAAGCAATGGCACGAAACCCTTGATAGTACTCTACTATCGAAGGGTTTCTCCAGTAAAGAGTGTGACAAATGTGTCATGAAAAGGCAATTCTAACTCGTTTATGATATGTCTTTACGTAGACGACATGTTGATCACAAAGAGTAATATTAGTTTGATCCTAGAAGTATGTTGAAATAATATTTCGACATGAATGATATGGGTACTACGGATGACATCTTAGGAATTGGGAATTTCAAGACATCTAACAGACTGGTCTAAACCAAACTCATCTATGAGGAGTTTTGACAGTCTCGTTGAAGTCACCAATGGATTTGAATCATGGGAAGTGATTGGAATCATGGTGCACCCATATACCAAGAGCGATATGCGCAGGTCACATGTAGTTTAATGTATCTTACACACTACAACTGACCTGGTATCAACTCATAAATAAGATTGGTTGAACTAAGGTTCAATGATCAATAGAAGGCGTTAAATGGAATGTGACAACATCTGAATTATTCGCTCATCTATGGACTATGGTATTCTGATGTCCAACAATTCTGGGAGAACACAGTGATGCAAACTGGACATAATATTTAAAGAACACCAAAGCCACAAGTGGGTGTGCATGGTGTGTCTTTGCAAAATCCTCTAAGAAAATTTGCATCGGCCAATTCGTGATGAAATCGGAGTTTATCACTTTGTACAAAGCGTGATGAGAAGTTGAGTAACTTCACTACCTCTTAGAGGATGTCCCTTACCAGGAGTAACTCGTGCCTTCGTCAGTTATACACTGTAAGGGCACGGATGATGGAGTTTGGACATATCTGTCGCAGACATAAGACCATATGGCAGTTGATCGGGTGACACATCTTTGATTACTGAATAAAAGGATATACCGGACCCTTTAATTAAGGGAACACCCATAGATCAAGAGTTCTGCCGGTCTAGGGGAATGACTTAAAACCCAAACTATATTAACTGATACGGTGGATACCCAACCATACTGACTGGAGATCCCAAGAATTTTGGTTCAATGGGAAAACTAAGTCATAAAAGTTTAGTTGCGTGCTTCGGTGGAAGCAAGAGCACTTCGGATAATGTTTCTTTCTAGAAACATGAATCCAATGTCGTTCCCGATATAGACATTAAGTGCAACCTGTACAGTGGGTAAAGGTTAAGTTTCCAAAACCTTTTATGATCCTCAAACAATTGAGGTTAGGTTTGGAGAAATTTTTAATGGTTCTTAACGCTTGTGTAGTGGGTGTTAGGCGATTTTCACGTGCTCACGCAAGTGTATGTATCGTTCACAAGTATTATAGTCTGATAAGACCGAATATCGTCCTCAAAGACTGAGTTCTAATTACCGTTCATCGATTTTATGTTATCTAATTAGCAATCGATAATCGAGTTGGGTTTTTTGTTTAACTACTAGAATAATTTCAAGAATTAACTAAACTATTGAAAGTGTAATCAATTATGAAAGAATTAGAGCTTTCAAAATCCTCGACTATCCACTCTATTCAATCTTTAATGTAACTAGAATGACTTCTTCTACGTTAAGATAGCGGTTAAGTAGACTGTCTTATATTCCGTTAGGATATATAATCGCTCAACCCCAGTGCAGAACCCTTCTATATTTCTATGATAGGATTTATCATATAGGAGGATTAAGAACAGTAACCTATAATGCTACACAAGTATCGGGGTACTTTCGTCCGTGATTTAAACCTATGTCTATTCAATTACATCATATTCAAATCTCTCCTCTCTGTTCTTGATTCGAAATCATATAGATTATGATAATTAATGATCAATTAACTGTCAAACATTCATACCTATTATTGAATAAATCTTAATCAAGTGAAGAAGAAATCAACTAATGCATTAAGTCATGAAATAGAGTTTCAAGCGATTCAAAAGGAAAGTCCTAATAAAGTGTTTAGCTCCTAGCCATAGTCACGCTAAGAACTAATACAATTTCAAACGTAAACTGAATTAAAAAGAAAGAAAGAAAAGTGTTGCGAACTAAAGTCTCCAATTGTAGCTTTCAATCCTTGCCCTGTGATGATGTTTTGTGTTAGAATGACATTTTTTCCCTAGAATAATCCCTAGGGCTTTTAGTATGTTGCAATTTTCGTGCCCTACGGAACCTTCTGCCCCTGGCCAAATTAACCTCGGATTCTCGATTTTCGTACCGGCACCGCGGTCCTGCAGGCTGGCTCCATGGCGCCCAAAGTTCTGTGGCTTCTCTGATGTTCCGGCGCCGTGGCGCTGCCTGGCTTTTGTTCGGATCTTCAATTTCTATCCTTTTCGGCCTTGGTTTCCTCCTTTTATGCCCATTCTTCATTCCTTTTTGCCATTTGCCTTTTTGAATCGCTGTGACTCAAAAGAAAGAAAAACAAACCTAATATTATACTAAGCACAACAAAAACGAGTAAAATACTAACTAAAAATGACTCAAAAAGCGTATACAAAATACGCTTAACAAATACTCCCAAACATAACCTTTGCTCGCCCTCGAGCAAAGATCAAAGCAAAAACAAAGAACAAAAACAAAAGACTCAAAGACTCAAATCACGCAGCTGCACAAGATTACTTAGAAACACATGAACGTCAGTTGAGATAATATGTAGGAACAAATGTAGCATGAATTTAGCAATCTAGAATTTCAAGTCAGATATTTCGCAAATTTATTCCAGTCACAATCAATTGAAGCATGAATACCCAACCTATGCATGTCAATTTTATTTTCATTTTTTTCTCAAAGTTCCATGGGCCTGTTTACTTGTTATTCTCCACTAATCATGGACAGACATACTAGAGATCTTCAGGACTTTTCAGGGTTGTAATGTAGGCTTAGGCATGGGTAAATAAAAGTTGGCATTTAGGCTCAAATTACGTACCATAAGCGTTTTTCTCATTCAACCATTTTGTCCTTCTTTTTGGTATTCTTTTTCGTTCATACATATCATTCCCCTCTTCTCTTTTTGAGAGCATGAAAACATTCACATAGGCACCCCAAAACTTAAAGTTTTACATTTTTTTATTGGGGGCATCAATTTTTGACTCTCTTTTCGTATTTTTTTTACTCTTTTCATCCCTCTCTTCAATTACTGCTTATGGGACATGGGGTGTCAAAGAAATAACTTCTGTTTTAGGCTCAAAGGGGCTGACTAGGGATACAATTTATTGTCAGGGTAGGTAATGAAGGGTAAGAAGAGTTAACAAAGAAATGCCTGAATCATTTCCCTAACATGTACATCCTAAATATTTCGCCTCAAATAACAAGCAGCAGACATCACAAATATTTTTCACAATTGACAATACACAGGATAAGCGCAGAATACTCCAAATAATCAGATTTTCATGAATTTTTGACATATCTAACTTGAGCACACATATTTTAGCTTCTCATTCCATTACATTATCCCACTTAATTTATTAGGCGTTCCAAGTAAACACAACATGCATAATCATAAAAAAAATTGACTCATATAAAACACACAAAAAAACAAAAAGACTCAAAGATAGACACACAAAAATAAAATAAAATAAAATAAGAACTCCCCCCCAAACTTAAATGACACATTGTCCCAAATGTGTAAGACGTAAAATAAAAGGGACGACTTACAGACAATAGCGATTCAAAATGGTGGCGGTGGCGGCGGATACTGCATTGACCACTGCTTGAACCTGGTGCTCAAATCATTGACACGTTGGCTCAGGTCCTGATGCCTTTGCATCATCTGTTGCTGATTTAAAAGCATTTGTTCATGGTTTCGCAGCATCTGTTGTAGATTTAGGAGCATCTGCTCCATGATTGGTACTGGAGGCTCCAAAGCTAAGGGAGGCTGGCGGCTGCTTTCACCGGGCTCATGTTGTGTGGCTGCCTCTGGCTCCTCTTGCTCCATTGCAGTTGCGCCTGCTCCGTCTGCTTCTTGCCTTCGTCTCCTATCCGTTGGGTTTGCAGGGTCAGGGTATGAATGGACCAGACTATATGTTATATGTGGCAGAGTCTTCTCAAGAATGTCTGTGGCGAATGTTGGGATTCTGTGCCTAGCACATAATGCAGTGATGAATGAACCATGTCCCAAACAGCCAGTAGTAGTCAATTTGCTGGTTCTCCAATACTTTGCACTATCTCCATTCCAATATCAATAGTCAGGCACCTCATGATGCCAAAGATGAGCTTGATTCTGTCTTCTGGTACATTGGTGAAATGAGTTGACGTAATCAAGCGAGCGCTCACGAAATATAGCCAAGCCTTGGCTACTCTGTTGAATTGGCACCGGGCAAGTCCTCTGCCCCCGCTGCGGTAATAACGAAACTGCGCTCCTAGGTAGCATAGGGCCTTAGCAATTACATCCCATTGTATGTGGTTGGCATTTCTTGACCAGGTTCTGAAATGGTTTGGATGGTGGCCCTGGTCCCCAACATCAGTTGTCCCAAAAATAGCATTCACTGCTTCGACACTAACGGGTACATATCACCCTCTTACAAAGCATATCCCATTGCTTTGTTCTGGGTAATTGGCGTAGAATTCTCTCACAAGGCTGACATTCTGTTGTGGAATAGCCTCATGATCAATCAACCTCTCCCAACCATTAGCCTCAATCGTGGCTCCAATGGGCTTATAAACGTCATTCTCATCGAGTGGGTCGGCCTGATAGTCTATTCCTCACTCTTGTATTTATCACGACCCGACCCCGGACCCGCGACTGGTGCCCTACCTGGGCACCCTTCTATACATACAATGCAAAATAACCGTGGAAGATAAGTAACACATATTTTTTAAACAAGGGCAAAGCCGATAAGGCTGCCATAATATAAATCACCCAAAAGGGCCTACACTATTCAAAGGTTCTATTCCTCTACACTTGGTTGCTCTCATTCTTACTGGTCGTATTCTTTTCGTACTCTTTTCGTACCTCCAACTTATTCTAACATACGTACATAACTGTTATACCCCGTACTTCCAGAGTATGTATGCGAGGACGTACGTACGATTATTCAAGCCCTAATTAGGTTAAGAATGAACTTGTGAACTTTCAACGGAAAAGATTCCGAACCTTGTGAAGGAAATTCTACGTTTTTAATATTTTAACCGACTACGGATTTTTCCGAGAGACGAAATATTTTGGACCAATAGGAGGGCGACATGTGTCACCCTTAGTTGGCATGGGTTGGACGAAATGGTGGCCTAGTGGACAAGTCAAATGGTCAAGTCTTGCAAGATATTTCTTTGGGTGAGTGGGAGTAGGTAAGGGACGATTTTTTGGGCAAGTGGGGGGCTTGCCTTGGGCGTTTTTCTTGTGCTAGTGGAAGGCCACATGACTCATTGTTGTGGGGGACATATGTCCCAATGTTGTGGTGGACATATGTCCCAAGGTTGTGGTGGACACTTGGTGGAAGACTTCACTTGAACAAGCTACCAAATCCACACCCTCCATTTGTTTTAATCTTGGCCCTTGGTGGTTCTATAAATACCCCCCCTCTTGTGCAAGACTTCTTCATCCACTAAACATTTTCCAAGTCTCAAAATCCTTCCCTCTAGTAGTGTTCTTGTACAAGTCCTCTCCTCCCCCCTTGCCTAGTGTTTCCGTCAAACACCCCTTCCCCTCCCCTTGGTAGAAAAATATTCTCCAAGTATTGTTACTATTCCCAAATACCTTAGCCAAATACCTTGTAGTATTCCAAAGTCACCTCTATACTAAAAGCCCAAAAATACTACCTTATATCCATTAGTCACTAAACGAAACCCTAAGGAAAATCTTCATAGTTGGTTGAAGTGTTAAGTAGAAGTTGTTTGGGAACTTCTAAGGGTTTCTTGGAGCTATCGGAGCGTGCAAATTAGGAGCTAAACGTTGTTCAGGATCGACATTATTCTTGGATAATTTTGGGCTTATCGAGGTAAATATCTTGTCCTTCTATTGTAATTGGAGATTACATACTGTAGTAGTATAGAAATGAATATAAGATAACTAGAAGGATGGTATAAAAGAAGAGAATTGAACTGTACTTACATAGGACTGTATTTACAGTAGACTTGAGTAGTTTGACGGGTAGGGAAGTGCTGCCCAATCTTCCGTAGAATTAAGAACCTTCTGCTTAGAATATTCTACAGAGTAGTCTAGACGTTGATAGACGTATTTGACTATTATAGGTTGATACTCTGCGCGCGACATATTCGACTTGGCAGGTGGATTTCGCCGAGGAGGTATGTGATTCTTCATATCCTCTTGAGCATGATATTTTAAAATATATATATAGTACGGTAGACGTACGTGTGATAACTGAACATGGTTTTACTTGACGTCTTTTGACTTGAGTCTAAATAATAAGAATCTTGAAGTATTTCAAAAGAATTATGAATCATTTTTGAAAGAAGAGTAATACTTGGTTTTTAACCAAAAAGCTTAAGAGTTATACTAGCTTTATGGGAAGTTAGGTATAACGACTTAAGAAAGATAAAAGGAACGGTTTACTTATGTGTTTATGAAAGACTTGTATTGATTTCTGGAAAGTATAGTAAGATGGTTTGATGAGTAGACCTATTATGATGCTACGTGTGTTAGTGTCTTGTAAACGTTTGTATAAAAAGGTTATTCTTATTGTGCTTATGTTGTTTAATGATAAGCCGTTATGTTAGTATTGTACCACTCACCTCTTGACATGATATACCGGGGGTTAAGCTACCCCCCGATGCGAGGGATGCCTCATGCGGGTCCAGGGGACCTATGCGGAGCTACGAGAGTTCCAGGTTAGTGTGCGGGGAATACCTCATGCGGTCTATGTGGCCATGCGGACTACGAGAGTCTAGTACGATGCCGAGGAGTAGCTACCCTCGATGCGGGGAATACCTCATGCAGGCCTAGGTGGCCTATGCGGACTGCGGGAGTCCAGGATTAGGTGTAACGACCCGTTCCGGGGCCCGTTACTGGTGCCTTATCCCGGGCACCCTAGTGATACAATCATCAGAGAAAACCAGCGGAAATAAAACTTTACACAAGAAACAAGATATATGAACATAAAACAGGCCAACCCAACGGTTACCTTCCAATAACATAAATAAATACAACTCTTTCAAAACGAACAGTTTAATCCTTTTTACAACCCTGCCCACAACAGTACTACAGACCTCTAAGATTTACAACAACTATGACGGGACAGGGCCCCGACATACCCCTGAATGTACAAGAACCTACAACTCAGGGAACACATACCAAAAGATAAGCCTCCGGAGAAACGGAGCTTCCCAAAACGCTGAACTGAGATCCTAAGAGCGAGGATCCACGACCGATGTACCTCTACCTGCGGCATGAACGCACTTCCGGGGAGGTCGATAACAGTACCAAGTATGTGAAATCGTAAAATATCAGAATGAAATCATACTAGTCTATATAAAGCGAGACATGTATGATAACCAAACTACGATTCACAACATAAAAGTAGTCATGTCGATCGTGACTCACGCCTCAAGTCATCACTCAAATATAACTATGGGTCTCACGCCCACAACATCAATCATGTTCGCATCACGCGCACGCGGTGACTGCGATCGGTGTAGACATGTCCATGATGCAACAATACCAATGCCCTGGCCACGCCCGAATTCTACCTCGGTAGACACTTCCATGTGACATCAACAATAATATCTTTGGTGATCAACCCCGCCGCACGGCCATGCCCCGAATTCTACCTCGGTGTAGACATGTCCATGTAACCACAATAACAATATATCGTAATCAACCCGGCGCACGCGATGCCCGAATCTTTGCGACGGTGTAGACATGTCCATGTGACATCAACAACAAGACAAGAATCAAAATGGAAACATACCCGTGGAATTCTCCATCACCGCCAAAGACGCCCAAGTAAGTTCTCAAGTCGACCGGCCCTCTATCGAGAGACGCGGTAACACAGAAATACCACACTTGCACAACAAAGGCTATCATCACAAGCATAGGCAAGTTTCACAACAACAAGCATAGGCAAGTTTCACACAACTCAAAGTACTTTCATTTTATGCCAAAGTCCGGGTTTTTAACCCCAAAGTACTACATACGTTAAGTTCTTTTAAAAGAGATCCATTACTTTTATAAAAGTCACCCTATACCCATAGTATTAGAATGACCAACCCACATTCCTTTTCAAAATCAAGTAACAACATTCTTTTCCTAAGTTCCAGTTTGCCTAGTTTCAATTACTCAAGCTTCTCATTTTCAAATGCTCAAGTCACTTATTTTAGAAAGGTTTCATAACTCATAGTCTTAATCTCTTTTAAAACAATTGAGTAACATATGTCATATATGTGAGTAGTTTATTCTTGTTTATAACGATCTTATTACAAAGCTATGATCTAGAAAATGTAATATCATTTTGTCTCATCTTAGCTTCTATGCAGATGGAGGTTTCTACTGGTTTTAATACAACACATCATTATTCAATACATTTTCCTTTATTAACGCTGCAATGGTCTGTCGATACACATTCTGATTCCCGAAATCAGTAAAACATTATCCCTTTAAAAACCAAGTACTCATTACTCACGAATGAGGTTTCACACAAACATCCACATTAAAACAAATAAGTTAAGTCTCTTATCTTATAAGATCAAGTCTCTTAACTTCTAACATCAGTAAACCATTTTCACCTACATAAGGTCGTTATAACTAACTTCCCATAAAGCTATTATAACACCCTATGTTTTAAACCAACCAAATCACTTAGCACATGTACGCTCGTACTACATAGTTCACAACAATCATGCTAGAAAAGATAGGAAGAGGTTCACATACCTCGCGACGATTTATCGACAATAAGCAAAATGCTCCAAGTACTACAACCTTGCTAGCCCTTTCCACTCCTCGAGTAGAATACGCTACTCTTAGTACTTTCACCTATAAAGGTCACAAACGTCTATTAACCCCAAAACACAAGTTTCTATCTTCTACAGAAAATTCGGCAGCACCTCCCCCCCCCGCAACAGCGTAAATCTCCTCCTCTAACGAGGCCGGCTACCAAGCCAACCAGGGGGGGGGGGGTTTACACGTCTAACCGGACGTGTACAATTCTACTCAGTAATACTACACAAGTCTACTGCAATACAGTCCTATGTAAATACAGTTCAGTTCAGTTCTTTATTCTTCAGGCTTAAGTCAAAAGACATTGCCGAATACTAAGTATAGTTCCATATATAGTATACTTCAACTATATATTCTAACAAACATGTAATTTCCAATTACAATAGAGGGACAAGATAATTACCTCGATAAGCCCATAATTATCCAAGTTATAATGTCGATCCTGAGCAAGGTTTAGCTCAATTCGTGCAAGGCCCAAACCACTCCAACAACCCTTGAAGTTCTAACCAACTTCTACTCAAATATTTCAACCAACTAGAAGATTTCCTTGGGTTTCGGTTTGAGACTAAAAGGACAAAAGGTAGTATTTCCTGCTCTACGATAGCGGTAACTTTTGAAATACTACTAGGTAAAGGCTAAGGTATTTTGGGCATTATAACAATACTAGGAGAGTATTTCTATACCACAAAAAGGGGGTATTATACGAAAACAACTAGGCTAGGGGGGGGGGGTACCCCACGGCTAGCACCTCAAAGGGGGGAGGGGTTTCTCGGCCAAGGGCCTTTACTAGGGAGGGGGGGCTCTTGGACGAGAGTCAAACAAGAGGAGAGGGGAAGGATAGCAAGACTTGGAACATATTTGGGTGAATGAAGTTTTCAAGCCAAGGGGGGTATTTATAGCAAAACCAAAAGCCAACCAATGGCCAAGATCAAGCCATGTGCAAGGCAAGTGTAAGGCCAAGATCAAGCCAAGTGCACCCTAGACCCTACTCCTTAAAACCATCACAAATATCTACACAAATATCTACCACCACTTGCCCCCCCAATCGGCCAAGTGCCGCCCCACTTGCTTCCATTGTGAGGGTGACACATGTCACCCTCCCGTTGGTCCAGAATGTTTCGTCTCTCGGAAAAATCCGCAAAAATACAAAACGACATAGCCGGAATTTTCCCTTCGCAAGTTATGTAAAACGCTTTTAAAAACGACTTAACCAAAGGGTGTTGTGCAAATGTCATTCGCTAAGCCACTTAGGCGGGGTGACACGTGTCACCTCCTATTGGCCCTCAAAACGCTCTTCCAAAAATATCCACAATGGTCAAAATCTCAAAACAAAGTGGGCTACAAAATCAGAATTTCTCCGTGGGCCCACGTGACCATTTCCGAAAATAAAATTCCAAAATTCTAATATAATCTAAGAAGCCCAAATTCCAAATCTGGGAACCCAATTCCCTTCAACGAACATTTTTCCTTACAAAAACCGGAAACTTTTTCCGTGGAAGAATCACCTCTTTCTTCCTTTCCAATTTTTTTCTGTCGTGCTCTCGTACGTACGTCCTCGCATACATACCCTGAGAAATACGGGGTATAACATTAGGCATGCATAATGATACTATGGGCGATTGGCCTTGCTTCGATCATTCGCGGCCTAGAAAACACATTCTGCTTACCTATTATCGCTTGTTTGTGATGTGGCACTATACGCGATTAACTCGCTTTCATACATACTTGTGTTTTGGTTTTATAAAATGTTAAGGTTTTATATATGTATATATATCTGTACCTTACGCTTCACATACTTGGTACTTGTTATCGACCTCCTTCTGGGGCCGTTAACATGCCAGGTAAAGAAGCGTGTGATCCTCATTCTAGGATCCTTACCGTGTCGTGAGCTCCATTTCTCCGGAGGCTCGACTTTTGGTACGACTCTCCCAGTGTTGTATATATTTTGTACATTCAGGTATGGCGGCCTGTCCGCCATAGTTGTTTACTTCTGCAGAGTGCAGTAGTCATGTTGTAAAGTTGGGATGTAACTGCCAGACTTGGTTTATATATATATGCCGAAAGGCAACTTTTTCTCAAATAAACTGTGTTACATTTTACATTTGTTTCATGTCTTGTTTTATTATTCCGCTGATTTCTCTGATGTATGTCTACTTGGGTGCCCGGGTAAGGCACTACCACGCCCGGATCGGTCGTGACAAAATCGCATCGAGCGCTTAATCCTCTGAAAGTGTCTGCATCGTATCTAGTAGAGTCTTGATTATCGGTGTGTTGTGCACCACACCAATAATCAGGAGGCTATAGGATATTTAGGATTGGTTTCCATTCTTCTCACTCTGAGATCATGCTTTAGAGCTGTGTTATAAGTTGGACCCCTCTAACGTATTCATTTTCTGTACCAGTTATGCCTCCACGCAAGGCAACCCGGGCCCAGAAGGGCAAAGCAACCGAGGGAGCTGCTAGTAGGACACAGAGGGTCACGAGGGCCCAGGCCCAGTCTATATCCGAGGCGATACCTCAGACGGCGAGTTCCACGACGCCGCAGCAGTGGCTGATGAGACCACAGTACCTGCGCCTCCAGTCCCACAGCCTGGAGCAGAGGAGATGGGTTACAGAGAGATGGCCCAGTTGCTAGCCAGGATTGTGGCCAGACATGAGGATAGGCTGGATGCAGCAGTTCCAGCTCCAGCAGTACCCGAAGTCGGATAGTTTGAGGCTACGGGATTTTATGAGTTGTAGCCCGCCAGAGTTCTACGGGTCGAGGCCTGAGGATGATCCGCAGGAGTTCATCCGACAGCTACAGCGGATCATGCGAGTGATCAAGGCTTCGGAGACCGAGTCAGTGGTCTTAGGTTCACATCGGCTGCGTGATACTGCAGTCGATTGGTTTGATTCGTGGGAGCTATCCCGGGGAGAGTACGCGCTCCAAAGTATGGGACGAGTTCTGAGGCTTTTCACCACTTCTTGCCTCCGCAGATGAGGAGGGCACGCCTACGATTTTTGATCTTTGAGACGCAGGCGCGATTCGGGAGTACAACGTTGAGTTCGATTTGTTGGCTCGGTATGTCCTGCGTTGCAGATATGGAGGACAGGTGCACCGCCACGCCACCGTTAGATGATTATTTGGCGTAGTCTTGCTCAGGCGTGGCTCTTCACCGCATGGACATTGCCCGCACGCAGCTCATGCACTTGGATGCGGCGAGCGCAGCCGACGGGTCGATGATATCAGCAGAAGGCTCTGACGCCGATCTTTTGGTAGCTCTCGGGTGGACGGCCTCAGAAGAGCCTAGATTTGCACCACAGCCATTTCGAGCACTCCTACACCGCCTTCGTGACGGCTGGTATTCGAGGCGCATCAGGGCTCAGGACTTGGACTTCCAGTAGCAGTGCTAACCGATCAAGTCCTCTCGGTGTCCGATGTGGTAGATTCCATTCGGGTTGTGGTGCGCTACGGAGTTTGTTTCACTTGCGGCCAGGTCACTTTGCGAGACTGTCGTCCGAAGCGGGCGCGATGGTAGGGGTCACCTACGTGGTCTTTTTGTCTGCCTCATCCCCTACAGTTACTCGCCCCGGAGGGCAGGGTATTCATGGACCAGCAGGTCGCGGAAGAGGTCGTGGCGCGGTCCCGATTAGCGGTCCTCGTAACCACATTTACGCCTATCCACCGCCAGACTGGGAGGCATCGCGGATGTCGCCAGTACTTTATCAGTTTCTTGTTGTGACGTATACGCCTTGATAGATCCGGGTTCTACTCTGTCCTATATATCTCCCCTTGTTGCTAGTAGGATAGGGATAGAGCCTGAGTCCATAGACCCTTTCGAGGTAGCTACGCCGGTGGGTGATTCGGTGGTAGCTCGGCGGGTATATAGGGCTTGCCCAGTGACTTTATGCAGTCGTCAGACCATAGCCGACTTGATAGAGTTGGATATGACCGATTTTGATGTGATCATGGGCATGGATTGGTTAGCTTCTTGCTACGCCAATGTAGACTGCAGGGAGAGAGTGGTACGGTTCCAGTTTCTGAGCCGGTTATTGAGTGGGAGGGGAACACTGTGTCGCCGAGGGGTAGGTTTATTTCCTACCTCAAGGCTAGGAAGATGGTGCAGAAGGGGTATATCTACCATCTCATTCGGGTGTTTGATACTGAGGTTGCGGTACCAGATTTTCACCGCCCAGAGTCGAGAGTTCCCGCATGTGTTTCCGCACGACCTCCCGGGTATCCCTCCTGAGAGGGAGATAGAGTTTTGTATCGATGTGCTGCCAGACACTCGGCCTATTTCCATTCCGCCATACAGAATGGCACCTGCCGAGTTGAGATAGTTGAAGGACCAGCTGAGAGATTTGCTGGAGAAGGGCTTCATCAGGCCTAGTGTTTCTCCCTGGGGAGCGCTGGTATTGTTCGTGAAGAAGAAGGACGGGACGCTGCGCATGTGTGTTGATTACAGGTAGCTGAACAAGGTGACCATTAAGAATGTATACCCCTTCCCGTGATTGATGATTTGTTCGACGATTGCGAAGTGCGAGATGTTTTTCCAAGATTGATCTGCGATCGCTATCATCAGTGCGAGTTAGAGGCGGATGTCCCTAGGATCGCATTCGGACCCTGTGACGCACTATGAGTTCAGGGTTATGTCTTTCGGTTTGACCAATGCTCCGACGGTATTTATGGATTTGATGAACCGAGTGTTCAAGCCATTTTTGGATACGTTTGTGATAGTATTCATCGATGACATCTTGGTTTATTCTCGCTCAGAGCAGGAGCATACAGAGCATTTGAGGACTGTGCTGAGAGTTCTCCAGGACCAGCGGTTGTACACCATGTTTTCGAAATGTGAGTTCTGGTTGACTTCGGTGGATTTTCTTGGGCATATTGTTGGGGCCGATGGTATTCGGGTGGATACGGCCAAGATCGAGCGATCAGAGATGGCCTAGACTTACTACCGACGAGGTGCGCATTTTCGGGCCTTGCGAGTTACTATCGGAGGTTCGTGGAGAAGTTTGCTTTATTTCGCATCATTGACTAGCCGACTCGGAAGGCGGCTAAGTTTCGATGGTGATGCTTGTGAGCGTGGTTTCGATTCTTGAAGGAGAGGCTGACGACCGCCCCAGTTCTTACTCTTCCTGAGGGTCTTGACGGCTATGTGGTGTATTGTGATGCGTCAGGCATCGGGCTTGGATGTGTGTTGATGCAGCGGGGTAAGGTTATAGCATACGCATCCCGGCAGCTTAAAAAGCATGAGAGAAACTACCCCACCCATGATTTGGAGTTGGCAGCGGTGATTCACGCCTTGAAGATCTGGAGGCACTATTTGTATGGAGTTCACGTGGATATTTACACAGACCACAAGAGCCTCCAGTATATCTTCATCCAGAGGGAGCTGAACTTACGACAGAGACGGTGGTTAGAGTTACTCAAGGATTATGATGTCGCTATCCTGTACCACTATCACGACCCGATCCCGGGCCCGTGACTGGTGCCTTACCCGGGCACCTAAGTAGGCATACATCAGAGTAATCAGCGGAATATAAAAACAAGACATGAAACAAGTGTAAAATGAGACAGTTTATCTGAGAAAAAGTCGTCTTTCGGCATATATATATAAACCAAGTCCGCGCTACATCCCAACTGCATAGGACTACAGACCTGCAGGAAGTAAACAACTATGGCGGGACAGGGCCGCCATACCTGAATGTACAAAACTATCTACAAAACAGGAGATCATACCTAAAAGTCGATCCTCGGAGAAGATGGAGCTCTCGACACTGCAGAAAAGATCCTAACGAGGATCCGCTACCGCTTCCTTTACTCGGCAGATGAACGCAGCTCAAGAGGTCAGTACAACATTTACCAAGTATGTGAAACTGTAAAGTACTTTAAATGAAATCATATCATTTTAAAACCAATTTTTACAAATATGTACGAAACAACCAATGTAACCGCACATAGTGCCACATCACAAACAAGAGCAATAATAGGTAAACTGTAACAGGTCTTTTCTAGGCTGTGAATGATCGAAGCAAGGCCAATCGCCCATAGTATCATTATGCATGCCTAATCCTGGACTCCCGTAGTCCGCATAGGCCACCTAGGCCCGCATGAGGTATTCCCCGCATCGAGGGTAGCTACTCCTCGGCATCGTCCTGGACTCTCGTAGTCCGCATGGCCACATAGACCGCATGAGGTATTCCCCGCACACTAACCTGGAACTCTCGTAGCTCGCGCAGGTCCCCTGGACCCGCATGAGGCATCCCTCGCATCGGGGGGCAGCTTAACCCCCGGTATATCATGTCAAGAGGTGAGTGGTACAATACTAACATAATGGCTTATCGTCAAAACAACATAAGCACAATAATAATAACCTCTTTATACAAACGTTACAAGACACTAACACACGTAGCATCATAATATGTCTACTCATCAAATCATCTTACTATACTTTCCAGAAATCAATACAAGTCTTTCATAAACACATAAGTAAACCGTTCCTTTTATCTTTCTTAAGTCGTTATATCTATCTTCCCATAAAACTAGTATAACTCTTAAGCCTTTTGTTTAAAAACAAAGTATTACTCTTCTTTCAAAAATGATTCATAATTCTTTTGAAATACTTTAAGATTCTTATTAGTTATACTCAAGTCAAAAGACGCCAAGTAAAACCATGTTCAGTTAACACACGTACGTCTACCGTACTATATATATATTTTAAAATATCATGCTCAAGAGGATAGGAAGAATCACATACCTCCTCGGCGAAATCCACCTGCCAAGTTGAATATGTCGCGCGCAGAGTATCAACCTATAATAGTCAAATACGTCTATCAACGTCTAGACTACTCTGTAGAATATCCAAAGCAGAAGGTTCTTAATTCTACGAAAAAATTGGCAAGATTTCCTACCACAAACTACTCAGTTCATAAATACAGTCCTATGTAAGTACAGTTCAATTCCCTTCTTTAATAATCTTCTGATGTGATTTCAGTTCAATTCTCTTCTTTAATATCCTTCTATATATCTTATACTTAATTCTAAACTTCTACAATATGTAATCTCCAATTACAATAGAAGGATAAGATATTTACCTCGATAAGCCCAAAATTATCCAAGTTTAAATGTCGATCCTGAACAACGTTTAGCTCCTAATTTGCACGCTCCGATAGCTCCAAGAAACCCTTAGAAGTTTCCACACAGCTTCTACTTACTACTTCAACCAACTATGAAGTTTCTCCTAGGGTTTCGTTTTGTGACTAAGGGGTATAAAGTAGTATTTCTGGGCTTTTAGTATAGAGGTGACTTGGGAATACTACAAGGGATTTGGGCTAAAGTATTTTGGCATAGCAACAATACTTGAAGACAATTTTTCTACCAAGGGAGGGGGGTATGTTTCGGATAGAACACAAGGAAGGGGGGAGAGGACTTGGACGAGAATTACAACTAAAAGGCGGAGGATTTTAAGACTTGGAAAATGTTTTGTGGATGAAGAAGTCTTGCACTAAGGGGGGGGGGGGGTTATAGTACTACCAAGGGCCAAGATTAAGGCAAGTGGAGGGCAAGTGGAGGGTGTAGATTTGCACATGTGTACCTTATCCATCTACTCAATAAATATTCACAAAATATCCTACCTAACCTTGACCAATGTTTAAGGCCTTTTCCTTGAAAAAAACGTGCCAAGGTTTCGTCC
Source organism: Przewalskia tangutica (assembly GCA_029844215.1). Lineage (NCBI taxonomy): Eukaryota > Viridiplantae > Streptophyta > Magnoliopsida > Solanales > Solanaceae > Przewalskia > Przewalskia tangutica. The sequence goes on from CM056721.1 coordinate 110,727,526, forward strand.
CCCATTTCCGCCAACTTGAGGGTGACACATGTCGCCCTCTCGTTGGTCCAAAATATTTTATCTCTCGGAAAAATCTGTAAAAATAATAAATGTCGCAACCGTAATTTTCCCTTCGCAAGGTTCGGAAAACTTTTCGTCGAAAAACAATTCTTTTCGTTAGTTGTGCACAAATTTCGTCTCTTATGCCTAACTAAGGCTTAAAATTTTGTACGTACGTCCTCACATACATACTCTGGAAAATACGGGGTATAACATTCTCCCCTCCTTAGAAACATTCGTCCCGAATGTTCCTTCCCAAGACAGATAATGATAAGGTTCCTCATAACTTAAACAGTTTGCAAATGCCACACATGGCCACAAAAAAACACTTAAGCATATAAGTCAATTTAATCAACAAGTAGGAAAGTGAGTTACCTGGAGGTGTGGGGAATAAGTGAGGATACCTCTGCCTCATGTCCACCTCTGCTTCCCACGTCATCTCCTCCCGCTCGCCCGCCATAAGACTCGACTAAGCCACATCCTTCGTCCGCAACCTCCTAACTGACGATCGAGTATCGCTATGGGACTCTCTCATACGATAACCCCCGGTCACCGGACATCGTCAATCGGGTGTACTCTAGATGGATCCCCACACATCTCCTCAAAGATAGAAACATGAAAACCGGATGCACCGCCTCCAGACGGACGATGATCCAACTCATAGGCAACCTTTCCTACCCCGCGACAACTGAGCAAGGCCCAATGTACTTGGGTGAAGTTTCCTTTCTTCCCGAATCTCATCACACCCTTCATGGGTGACACCTTCAGAAAACCCAATCATCAACCTCAAACTCGGATGCCGACGACGATGATCCGTGATACGACTTTTGTCGACTCGATTGCCGCCAAGAATCGCTTGGATAAGCTTCACCTTATCCACCGCCGCCGCACTCAAGTCCGTCCTACTAATCGCACTCGCCCACATCAAACCAGCCTATCGGCGACCGCACTTCCTCCCATACAAGGCCTCATAAGGCGCCATCTGAATACTGGAGTGGTAGCTATTATTATACGCAAACTCAACTAGAGGCAAATGATCCTCCCAGCTACCCCTGAAATCAATAACACAAGCTCGTAGCATATCCTTAAGTGTCTGGATAGTACGCTCCGCCTGTCCACACCGAGGATGGAATGCAGATCGAGGCTCACTCGCCCCTAATCCCTTCTCGAAGGACCTCCGAAGTTAGCCGAACCGCACCTCGTCTGCGATATGATAGAAATAGGGACCCGTGCAGCTCACGATCTCTCTGATGTAAAGTCCGCATAATCCTCGCCAAAAAGGTCGCCCCGACCGGAAGAAAGTGGGCTGATTTCACACCACCGACGATAACCCAGATAGAATCATGCTTCCTCTGAGTGCGAGGTAATCCTGTGATAAATTCCATGTTGATCACCTCCCACTTCCAGGTCGGGATCTCTATCGTCTGCAATAATCCACCGTGTCTCCGTGTTCTACCTTACTGCCGACAACACGCACCGAGCCACAAACTCGCAACGCCCCTCTTCAAGCCATCCCACCAATACACGATTCGAGGTCGCGGGTACATCTTGGTCGACCCGATGGATAGAGTAACGCCGCGGTGCTTCCCTAGAACTCGCCAAGTCCCGCAATATCCGAACACACAACCCGCCTCGAACCTTAGCACCCCATCAGGTGCTACCTCAAAAGGACCCTTTCCCTCATGAAGGGTCGTATCACGGTACCGTGTCAAAATCGGATCCTCAAATTGTTGCCTCTTCACCTCCTCGACGATGGAAGACTTGGCAACCTCTCGAATTCGAACCCCACTGCTATCAGAATCAATCAATCAGACTCCAAGGCTCGCTAGATGATGCAACTCGCAGACCATGCCCCTCCTCTCTGGTTGTACATCTGATAGACTCCCCATCGACCTACGACTCAGGGCATCTGCCACAATATTGGCCTTCCCTGGGTGGTACAGGATGTCGACATCGTAATCCTTGAGCAGCTCTAACCACCGCCTCGTGTAAGTTCACCTCCTAGGCCGAAGATATACTGAAGGCTCTTGTGGTCTGTATAAATATCCACATGAACCCCCATACAAATAGTGCCTCCAGATCTTCAAGGCGTGAATTACCGCTGCCAACTCCAAATCATGGGGTAGTTCCTCATGTTTCTTAAGTCGCTGGACGCGTATGCTATAACTTTGCCCTGCTGCATCAACACACATCCAAGCCCGATGCCTAACGCATCACAATATACGACATAGCCGTCTGGACCCTCTGGAAGAGTAAGAACGGGGCGTCGCCGCCGCCTCCTTCAAGAATCGGAAACCCCGCCACAAGCATCGCCATCAAACTTAGCCGCTTTCTCGAGTCACCTAGTCAATGGTGCGTAGATAGAAGCAAACTTCTCACGAACCGATAATAACTCGCGAGGCCCGTAAAATCGCGCACCTCTGCTTGCAGTAGTAGGTTCAGGCCAAGTCTCGATCGCCGATCTTAGCCGTATCCACTGAATACCATCGCCCCGACAACGTGCCCAAGAAAAGCCACCGGTTAACCAAAACTCACATTTGGAAAACTTGGCGCATAACCGCTGTCTCGAGAACTCTCAAAGACGCCTCAAATGCTCCGCATGCTCCCGCTCCGAGCGAGAATAAACCAAGATGTCATCAATGAATACTATCACAAACGATTCAAAATGGTTTGAACACTCGGTTCATCAAATCCATAAATACCGTCGAGCATTGGTCAAACCGAAAGACATGACTCGAACTCATAGTGCGCATCGGTCCGAATGCACCCTAAGCGATATCCGCCTCGACTCGCACTGATGATAGCCCGATCGCAGATCAATATTGAGAAACATCTCGCACCGCAATCGGTCGAACAAATCATCAATCCTGGGAAGGGGGGATCTGTTCTTAATGGTCACCTTGTTCACCGCTCGTAATCAACACACATGCAATGGCCCCGCCCTTCTTCTTCACGAACAATACCGGCCCCTGTGGAGAAACACTAGGCCCGATGAAGCCCTTCTCCAAAGAAATCTCTCACCTGGTCCTTCAACTCTCTCAACTCGCAGTGCCATTCTGTATGGCGAATGGAAATAAAGCCGAGTGTCCGCAAAGACATCGACATAAAACTCTATCTCCTCTCGTGAGGGATACCCGGAGGTCATCCGAAACACATCCGGGAACTTCTCGACCATCGAATCGATCAAGATTCGTACCGCACCTCGTGATTTAATACCCGAATGAGATGGTAGATATACCCTTCTCGCACCATCTTTCCTAGCCTTGGGTAGGAAATAAACCTACCCCTCGACACGTTGTTCTCCCACTCAATAATCGGCCTCAGAAATCGAACTGCATCACTTTCTCCTCGTAGCTACATTGGCGAAGCGAAGCTAGCCAATCCATACCCATGATTACATCGAATCACCATGTCCAACTCTATCAAGTCGGCTAGGGTCTGACGACTGCATAAAGTCACTGGGCAAGCTCTATATACCCGCCGAGCTACCACCGAATCACCCACTGGCGTAGCTACCTCGAAAGGGTCTATGGACTCAGGCTCTATCCCTATACTACTAGCAATAAGGGGAGATATATAGGACAGAGTAGAACCCGGATCTATCAAGGCATACACGTCACAACAAGAAACTGAGAAGGTACCTGTGACAACATCCGGTGACGCCCCGTCCCGCCTACCGACAAGGCATATATGCGTTCGAGGACCGCTAGAATCGGGACCCGCGCCACGACTCGCCGTGACTCGCTGGTCCACGAGTACCTCGCCTCCGGCGAGTAATCGTAGGAGATGAAGAACCCAGAACGGACCTCGTAGTCGACTTACCCTCCGCTACGCTCTTGGCCTGACAGCTCGCAGTGACCTCGCCGCCGCAGTGAAACAAACTCCGTAGCGCACCACACCCGTGAATGGGATCTACCGACGGCCACACCGGCGGGGCGGGTGGTCCCGATCGTTAGCACTCGCTACTCGACGTCCAAGTCCTGGGGCCCCGGTCCGCCTCAAGACGGTAGAGTGCTCGAGCTGGTTGTGGTGCAAATCCCAGATCTGGCCGAGGTCGCCCACCCGAGAGCTACCAAAAGACCTCGCTGCCCCGACCTTTTTCTCGCCGCCGTCACAACCCGTCGGCCTCTACGCTCCTCGCATCCAAGTGCATGAGCCTGCATGCGGGCAATGTCCATGCCCGGCTGAAGAGCTACACCTGCGCAAGACTCTGCCATATAATCATCTAGCCCGGTGACGTAGCGGTGCAACCTGTCCTCCATATCTGCTACCAACGCAGGGACATATCGAGCCAACGAGTCGAACTCCACGTTGTACTCTAATCGCGGCGCCTCTCGTCTCAAAGATCAAAAACTTGTAGGCCCGTGCCCTCCTCATCTGCGGAGGCAAGAAGTGAGTGAGAAAAGCCTCCGAAAACTCGTCCCAAATAGCTGGAGGCGGGTGCTCTCCCCGGGATAGCTCCCACGAATCAAACCAGTCGACTGCGGTATCACGCAGCCGATGCGAACCGAAGATCACGGATTCGGTCTCCGAAGACTTGATCACTCGTGACGATCCTCTCAGAATCGACGGATGAACTCCCGCGGATCATCCTCGTGCCTCGACCCGTAACTCGGGCGGCTACAACTCGTAAAATCTCGTAGCCTCAAACTATCCGACTCGTGAACCACGGTACCGCTGAGCCGGAATCGCGATCCAAATTATTCTCCGTTCCGCCACAACTCAAGCAAGAATCGCCATCTCTCAGAACCCATCTCCTCTCGCTCCAGCCGTGGACCGAGGCGCAGTATCGTGGTCTCATCACCCACCGCCGCGCTCTAAACCCCGCTGGGATGGCGGCTGTGGAACTCGCCGCCGAGGTATCGCTGTATAGACTAGGCTCGGGCCTCGTGACCTCTCGTGTCCTACTAGCAGCCTCCTCGCTTTGCCCTTCGGGCCCGGTTGCCTTGCGTGAGGCATAATCGATACGTAAAAGGAATACGTTAGAGGGTCCAACTTATAACACACTCTAAGGCACGACTCAGAGTGAGAAGAATGGAAACCAATCCTAAATATCCTATAGCCTCGACATTATTGGTCGTGCACAACACACCGATAATCAAGACTTTACTAGATACGGCTCAGAGACACTTTTCGAGGATTAATCGCTCGATACCACTTTTGTCACGACCCGATCCTGCCTGCGGATCGTGCCTTACCCGCACCCAAGTAGGCATACATCGAGTAATCGAATATAAAACAAGACATGAAACAAGTGTAAATGAGACACGCTTTATCTCGAGAAAAGTCGCCAAAGATATATATATAAACCAAGTCCGCGCTACATCCCAACTGCATAATAGACTACTGCACCTCTAAGGAAGTAAACAACTATGGCGGGACAGGGCCCCGCCATACCCTGAATGTACAAAACTATCTACAACAACAGGGAGATCATACCCAAAAGTCGAGCCTTCGGAGAAGATGGAGCTCCGACACTGCAGAAAAGATCTTAAAATCGAGGATCCGCTACTGCTTTCCCTTTACTCGCAGATGAACGCCCTCAAGGAGGTCAGTACAACAGGTACCAAGTATGTGAAACTGTAAAGTACTTTAAATGAAATCATATCATTTTAAAACCAATTTTTACAAATATGTACGAAACAACCAATGTAACCGCACATAGTGCCACATCACAGACAAGAGCAATAATAGGTAAACTGTAACAGGTCTTTTCTAGGCCGCGAATGATCGAAGAAAGGCCAATCGCCCATAGTATCATTATGCATGCCTAACTCGACTCCCGTAGTCCGCATAGCCACATAGGACCGCATGAGGTATTCCCGCTTCGAGGGTAGCTACTCCCCGGCATCGTCCTGGACTCGTAGACCGCATGGCCACATAGACCGCATGAGGTATTCCCCCGCACACTAACCTGGAACTCTCGTAGCTCCGCATAGGTCCCCTGGACCAGCATGAGGTATTCTCGTGACGGGGACGCAACCCCAGATATCATGCAAGAGGTGAGTGGTACAATACTAACATAACGACTTATCGTCAAAATAACATAAGCACAATAAGAATAACCTCTTTATACAAACGTTACAAGACACTAACACACGTAGCATCATAATATGTCTACTCATCAAATCATCTTACTATACTTTCCAGAAATCAATACAAGTCTTTCATAAACACATAAGTAAACCGTTCCTTTTATCTTTCTTAAGTCGTTATATCTAACTTCCCATAAAGCTAGTATAACTCTTAAGCCTTTTGTTTAAAAACCAAGTATTACTCTTCTTTCAAAAATGATTCATAATTCTTTTGAAATACTTCAAGATTCTTATTAGTTTGACTCAAGTCAAAAGACGTCAAGTAAAACCATGTTCAGTTAACACACGTACGTCTACCGTACTATATATATATTTTAAAATATCATGCTCAAGAGGATAGGAAGAATCACATACCTCCTCGGCGAAATCCACCTGCCAAGTTGAATATGTCGCGCGTAGAGTATCAACCTATAATAGTCAAATACGTCTATCAACGTCTAGACTACTCTGTAGAATATCCTAAGCAGAAGGTTCTTAATTCTACGGAAAAATTGGGCAGCATTTCCCTACCCGTCAAACTACTCAGGTCTACTGTAAATACAGTCCTATGTAAGTACAGTTCAATTCCCTTCTTTAATAATCTTCTGATGTGATTTCAGTTCAATTCTCTTCTTTAATATCCTTCTATATATCTTATACTTAATTCTAAACTTCTACAATATGTAATCTCCAATTACAATAGAAGGATAAGATATTTACCTCGATAAGCCCAAAATTATCCAAGTTTAAATGTCGATCCTGAACAACGTTTAGCTCCTAATTTGCACGCTCCGATAGCTCCAAGAAACCCTTAGAAGTTTCCACACAAATTCTACTTACTACTTCAACCAACTATGAAGTTTCTCCTAGGGTTTCGTTTTGTGACTAAGGGGTATAAAGTAGTATTTCTGGGCTTTTAGTATAGAGGTGACTTGGGAATACTACAAGGGATTTGGGCTAAAGTATTTTGGCATAGCAACAATACTTGAAGACAATTTTTCTACCAAGGGAGGGGGGTATGTTTCGGCTAGAACACAAGGAAGGGGGGAGAGGACTTGGACGAGAATTACAACTAAAAGGGGGAGGATTTTAAGACTTGGAAAATGTTTTGTGGATGAAGAAGTCTTGCACTAAGGGGGTATTTATAGGACTACCAAGGGACAAGATTAAGGCAAGTGGAGGGCAAGTGGAGGGTGTAGATTTGCACATGTGTACCTTATCCATCTACTCCATAAATATCACAAAATATCCTACCTAACCTTGACCAATGTTGTTATACCCCGTATTTCCAGAGTATGTACGCAGGGGACGTACGTAGAAAAGTTTGTGCCTTAAAGTGCTTGGCCGAATTTTATTTGTGCACAACACCCGTTTAGAGTCGTTTTTCGACGAAACGTTTTCACAGCTTTCGTAGGGGAATTTCCGGCTATGTCATTTTTAATTTTTATGGATTTTTCCGAGAGACGAACGTGTTGACCAACGAGAGGCGCCACTTGGCACCTCCCATTGGCGGACGTGAGGACTCGCTTGACGAATTGAAGAGGGGAGTTGGTAGGATATTTTGTGTGTTAGCTGGTTAAGGACACATGGGTGAATCTGCCCTACACTTGCTAGGCACTTGGCTAGATCTTGGCCATCGTTGGCCTTGGCTTGTGCTATAAATACCCTCTAAGGTTGAAGACTTCTTCATCCAAAATGCCTAAGTCTTGAGAGCTTTCCTCCTTTCGTGAGGCCCTCGCCGAGAGTTTCCCTAGTGGGGTAGGCGAGGGTAGCCACCCCCTCCTTTGTGGTGTGGCCGTGGGTACCCCTAGCCTAGTTTGTTTTCATATAATACCCCTTCTTGGTAGAAATACTCTCAAAAGTATTGTTATAATGCCCAAATTACCTTAGCCATATACCTTGTTGTATTCTAAGGTTATACCTATACTGAATAGCCAGTAAAAATACTATTATACTTCCGCTACCACAAAACCGAAACCCTAGGAAAAATCTCCATAGTCCGTTGAGTATTGTGTAGAAGTTGGTTAGAACTTCTAAGGGTGGTTTAGAGCGGGTTGGAGCGCTGAGTCGAGCTAAACGATTGCCCAGGATCGACTTTAAGCTAGGATAATTATGGGCTTACCGAGGTAAATATCTTGTCCTCTATTGTAATTGAAATTACATATTGTTAGAATATATAGTTGAAGTATACTATATATAGAATCGAACGTAGTATCGCAATGTCTTTTGACTTAAGCCCGAATAATACTTACAGAATGTCTCGCGACTTAAGCCCGAATTGAAAGAAGAATACCGAATCGTAATTACATAGGGTTGTATTACAGAGACTTGTGTAGTAGTACCGTGAAGTAGAATTGTACCGTTAGGTTAGATGTATAACCCCGGTTGGCTTGCAGCCTACTCGATAGAGGAGAGATTTACGCCGCCATGGGGAGGCGCCGAATTTTCTGAGAATATTCTACGATGAGATCTGAATGTTAATGCGCCTTGTGGCCTTATAGGTTGAAGTACTACGAGTGGCGCGATCTACTTGGCTTAAGGAGTAGCCGACGTTTGGAAGTACTTGAGCGTTTGCTATTAGTCGATACTCCGCGAGGTATGTGAACCTCTTCCTATCTCTTCTAGCATGATATGTGTGAATTATGTAGCACGGTAGACGACATACGTGCTAAACGTATTTGGTTGATTTAGAACATAAAGTGTTATAACGGCTTTATGGGAAGTTGGTTATAATACTTTATGTTGGTAAGAAAATACTTGTGGTCTTTAAAAGGTAAATCGATTTGAACTATAACCGCTTGTTATGTGTTAATAAAGAACTTGAAGTATTTCAAAAGATTTTTGAATCATTTTGAAAAGAAGTAATATACTTGGTTTTTGAAAACTTAAGAGTTATACTAGCTTTATGGGAAGTTAGGTATAACGGCTTAAGAATGTTTTATCGATTTCGAAATCGAATGTATCGACAAACCACCGCAGCTAATAAAAGGAAATGTTTTGACTAATTAAGTATTATTAAAACCAAGTAGAAGCTTTCCATCCGCATAAGCTAAGATGAGACAAAATGATATTTCCTAGATCACGGTCAGTAATAAGATTGTAATAAACAAGAATATCCTACTCACATATAAGGCTTAGGTTTCTCAGATTGTTTAAAGAAGAATTATATTCTTAAATGAATAAGACTATGAATCATAAACCTTTCAAAAAAATGAGGAACTTGAACATTGAAATTAGGCAAACTTGAACATTGGAAAAGAATGTTGTCGCTTGATTTTACAAAGAGAAGTAATTGATTTTCTTTAAAAGATAATCACTCTATTTTCATATACTACGTATTGTGTGACTTTTGTAAGGTAACGATCTTTTAAAGAGTTAATGTATGAAGTACTTTGGGGATAAAACCCGATCTTGTTGATCATATAGTAGGAAGTACCTTGTGTGAACAACTTGATTGTATTGGTTTGTGATAGCCTTGTAATACTTTCTTGTTGCTTTGATAAGTAAACGTGTTAGGATGCTACGTGTGTTAGTATCTTGTGATGTTTGTGTAAAGGGTTTCCTTGATTGTGCTTATTAACTATCGTTATGATAGTATTGTGGCATTCATCTCGAGATGATTCCGGGTTAAGTCGCCCGACGCGGGTAGACTCAGCGGTCCGGGACCATGATTCGAGAATACCTACGCGGTCCCGGGGCCTATGCGGAGCTACGAGAGTTCCGTGTTAGCGTCGCCCTTTACGGGCACGCGTCTCAGGGCTACGCGACTGGAAGTCCGTGACGATGCCGGAGTAGCTACCCGACGCGGGAATACCTCACGCGGGCCGATGAGATTGGCCTACGCGGAGTCGCGGGAGTTCCAGGTTAGACGCTGCGACATCGATATCGCGGGCAAGTGGCCGCCTTTGATCATGTGACGGCCTAAACAGATCTTATGATACGCTTCATGACCTTGTTGGTACCGTGGGTTTTTAGTAGTCGGCTATGCCTTCGCATTTACCCCGCAACAGATATTATGACAGTGGGACCCGTGTTCATGTGTTCCTTGGTGCTTTTATATCATAGATCGCCAGATGGCGGAAGGTATTCCACGGGCATGATTGATGTTGTGGCCCGAGACCCATTGTTATACTTGAGTGATGACTGAGGGCGAGTCCCTAACTTGACATGATCGCTTTGTTGTAGAATCGTAGTTTGGTTATCATACATGTCTCCCGCTTTATATGATCGCTATGATTTCATTTACTGATGTATTTTCGCCACATACTCGCACTGCCAGATCGACCTTTCTGGGCCGCGTCATGCCGCAGTCGAGGTACACCGCCGTTGATCCTAGCTCTCGTGGTCACGCCAGCTTGGGAAGCTCCGCTTCTCCGAGGCTTATCACGTATAGTCCCCGCCGTCGTAAGTGTTTACATTCGTGGTTTGGCGGCCCTGTCCCGCCATTGTTGTCGTATCATTCTTAGAGGTCTGTAGTACTGTTGTGGGCAGGGTTTGTAAAAAGGATTAAACTGTTCATGTTGAAAAAGTTGGCATTTTTATATATATGCCGAAAGACAAGTTTTTCTCAGATTATTGTTTCATATTTCATAATATGTCTCAGATCGCTTTATATTCACTGACACTGATGTATGTCTACTGGGTGCCCGGTAGGCACTACCACGCCCGTTCGGTCGTGACAAAAGTGGTATCGAGCGCTTAATCCTCGGAAAGTGTCTACGCATCAGATCCAAGAGTTCTTGATTATCTGTGTTGTGCACCACACCAATAATCGTGAGGCTATAGGATATTTAGGATTGGTTTCTATTCTTCTCGCCCGAGATCGTGCCTTAGAGCCGTGTTGTAAGTTGGACCTCTAACGTAAATTCTTTCCTTATCGTTATGCCTCCGCGTAGGCAACCCGCCCAGTGAGGGCAAGGCGCGAGGAGCCGCGAGTAGAGTACGAGGGTTACGTGGGCACAGCCCAATTATCACCTCGGTGGTGCTTCATTCGGGGAGTTCTCACACGCCACTAGCCCCAGCAGAGTTTAGCACGGCAGCAGCTTCATCGCGACCATGATATTTGAACCTTCGCCCACGACCGAACAGAGAATTTAGATTGCAAAGAGGCGACCACATTAGCTATAGATTTGGCTACTGGAGTATACCGATGTACCGCGAGTCTTGAGGACTATCTAAAAGAGGGTTGTGCAAGAGTAATTCTTCGCTAGGCTTGAGCATGGCCTGTATCGCTTATGCGCAGCCGAGACGGTAGAGATCGACAGGTTAACGAAGGACACCGTAAGAGGCCGAGCAGCAAAGGTCCTTTAGTAACTTTTTGAGGCGAGTCGCCTCACCAGATTAGATTATGCACATCCACCAGCTGGCAATGAGGTCCTCCACGAATTTCGTGACGCTCGGTACGCGGAGTTGGTCGAGCTCCAGAGCTTCCGCTCACGATACACGTAGGTTCCACCATCCGGATTCGCTTTTTCTCGTTGTTCACACGTGCGCGCCATCCTGCGAATGTCGCCTTTTAGTTGGTACGTGTTGTACCTATGACCGCCGTGGTCCGTTGTCGAAAGAATGTCCTTGCGGGAGGACTTAGCCTTCGTGATCGGTGGGTAGTTCGTCATCTCCTTAGCTATGCGCTCACGCAGGGTTTGATTAGAACGACTAAGGGAGGAAGAAGAGACATAGATCTATCCTTAACCCTCTAGAGTTTTGTATAGGTGATAAGGTGAGTATACCTTAGGTGCTATGTTCGATAGCAAATGGGTTAGTTGTGATTTGAAATCATGGTTGTTTAACCGAGTAAGATTTTGGGGATAGAGGAAGTGTGAGCCTTAGAGCTTTATACGCAGAGACCTTAGAGGTGAGGCCATCTCGAGAAAAAGGTGTAGTGTTATGTTTGACTTTATCGGAGTGCATAGTGCACGTGAGTTATGTTGGGACAGTCCCTAGTAGTGTGGAATGAAAGAGGGTAGTTGAGCTAAGAAGACCGCCAGGTTTTCGTAACGTGATTAGCGAGATTGTTCCGCCGGAGCTAGTATGACGCGCGTTGCCGGGTCGGGTTGAGGCCACGCGGGTCAACCCGCCGCAGTTTGCGCGGGTCGGTGGTCCCGCCGTGTTAGGGTTGAGGGTGTTAGGCCCAAGTTTAGTTAACCAACGACGAAGTTCGTGGACGCGCTCGACCAGCTGGTCGCCGGGGCAGCCCATCATGTTCTTCGGTCAGACCGCATTTACCGTGTTGAGTTATCGAAAGGTTGTAAGGTCAAGACGGGTGCCTACCTTCACCTTAAGACGCATGTGAAGCCTGTGTTGTGGCTATTTTTTCGCCTTCTAAAAGTTTACCAGCAGGGTTAAGAACTCGTGAGTCTCGACCGCATTCGCCTCGCCATGCGTGGATTTTCGCAGAGCGGTCGCGGGATTGTTGTCTCTCGTGGAGGAAGCGCTTAAGCTACCATTTTAGTGTTCGGATATCGCATGAAGCCTTGTAGGGGCGGAAGTGTAAATTGCCGGCCGATTGGTTCGATGTTGGCAAGGTTCGATTAGTTGGTTCAGCTTGTTCCAGATCGTGGATAGTGCGGCTTGTCTAGAAGAAGTTCCGCAGCTCGCAGGAATTGTGCGGATAATCGGCGACGACGCTTAGAGTTCTGTGTCGACGGCCGGTCTTCGCGTACCACCCCGTTGGGTGTGACGCAGTCCGAATACAGAGGAACTTAGCCCGAGTTACTTTGGGCCCTTTAGTTCATGTGAAGAATAGGCCGTGGTGCCTATATGTTAGCTTTTGCCGTCCGACTTAGGAGGTCAGACGTCCGGCCTTCGTATTGTTATGATCGGAAAAGTATCGAGATCCATCCAGTGTTCCCACTTAATGATGACCACGTTAGAGATAGTAGCCCCAGTTTTGGGAACCAAGCAGATCGTAAATGTGGAAAGAGTTCGAGTATACGACATCCTCGTGGATCGCAAGCAGCCCGCACCATTTGTTGGGTCGCCGAGCAAGGCTCGCGACAAAGCGGACAAATTGGTGCCATTTGTTGGGTCGCTGAGAAGGTTAATGCCTCGTGCAAAGTGACAAAGTGGTATCTACGACGAGTAAAGAGAGAAGTGAGCATGTATGGCGAGCATAGGTGTGATCATTTCTTTGTAGAGAAGGTACGCAAGGAAGTATATTTTAGACTCGAGAGAGTGGTTGTGGTGATGTTAGAGGTGTTTCCTCGTGGACTTGGATATAAGTATTTTGCGCAGCTTGTTTCGTGGCCATATGTGTGTTTGTTCTCGTAAGTATAGTAGTGAAGACTATATCGGCGCGCTTGTTTTGAGACTTAGAAGGAACATTCGGACGAATGTTTCTAAGCGAGGAGAATGTTATACCGTATTTCCGCAGTATGTACGCAGGGACGACGTAGAAAAGTTTGTGCCTTAAAGTGCTTGGCCGAATTTTATTTGTGCACAACACCCGCTTAGAGTCGTTGACGAAACGCTTTCACGCTTCGTAGGGGAATTTCCGCTATGTCATTTTTAATTTCATGGATTTTTCCGAGAGACGAACGTGTTGGACCAACGAGAGGCGCCACTTGGCACCCTCCCATTGGCGACGTGAGGACTCGGCTTGGACGAATTGAAGAGGGGAGTTGGTAGGATATTTTGTGTGTTAGTTGGTTAAGGACACACGGGTGAATCTCGCCCTACACTTGCAGGCACTTGGCTAGATCTCGCCATTGGTTGGCCTTGGCTTGTGCTATAAATACCCTCTAAGGTCAAGACTTCTTCATCCAAAATGCCTAAGTCTTGAGAGCTTTCCTCCCTTTTCGTGAGGCCCCTCGGGTAGAGTTTCCCTAGTGGGTAGGCGAGGCAGCCACCCCTAGCCTAGTTTGTTTTCATATAATACCCCTCTTGGTAGAAATACTCAAAAGTATTGTTATAATGCCCAAATTACCTTAGCCATATACCTTGTTGTATTCTAAGGTTATACCTATACGAATAGCCCGTAAAATACTATTATACTTCCACTACCACAAACCGAAACCCTAGAAAAATCTCCATAGTCCGTTGGAGTATTGTGTAAGTTGGTTAGAACTTCTAAGGGTGGTTTAGAGCGGGTCGAGCGCTGAGTCGAGCTAAACGATTTCCCGTGATCGACTTTAAGCTAGGATAATTATGGGCTTACCGAGGTAAATATCTTGTCCTCTATTGTAATTGGAAATTACATATTGTTAGAATATATAGTTGAAGTATACTATATATAGAATCAACGTAGTATCGCAATGTCTTTTGACTTAAGCCCGAATAATACTTACGCAATGTCTTCGCGACTTAAGCCCGAATTGAAAGAAGAATACCGAATCGTAATTACATAGGGTCAGACAAAGAGACTTGGTAAGAGTACCGTGAAGTAGAATTGTACTGTTAGGTTAGATGTATAACCCCTGGTTGGCTTGGTAGCCGGCCCGATAGAGAGGAGATTTACGCTGCCATGTGGGAGGCGCCGAATTTTCGTAGAATGTTCTACGATGAGATCTGAATGTTAATAAGCGCCTTGTGGCCTTATAGGTCAAGTACTACGAGTGGCGCGATCTACTTGGCTTAAGGAGTAGCCGACGCTTTGGAAGTACTTGGAGCGCTTTTGCTATTAGTCGATACTCGTCGCGAGGTATGTGAACCTCTTCCTATCTCTTCTAGCATGATATGTGTGAATTATGTAGTACGGTAGACGCATACGTGCTAAACGATTTGGTTGATTTAGAACATAAAGTGTTATAACCGCTTTATGGGAAGTTGGTTATAACACTTTATGTTGGTAAGAAAATACTTGTGGTCTTTAAAAGGTAAATCGATTTGAACTATAATCGCTTGTTATGTGTTAATAAAGAACTTGAAGTATTTCAAAAGATTTTTGAATCATTTTGAAAGAAGAAGTAATATACTTGGTTTTTGAAAAACTTAAGAGTTATACTAGCTTTATGGGAAGTTAGGTATAACGGCTTAAGAATGTTTTATCGATTTGAAATCGTAATGTGTATCGACAAACCATCGCAATACATTAAAAGGAAATGTTTTGACTAATTAAGTATTATTAAACCAAGAAGCTTCCATCCGCATGAAGCTAAGATGAGACAAAATGATATTTCCTAGATCATGGTCATTGTAATAAGATTGTAATAAACAAGAATATCCTACTCACATATAAGGCTTAGGTTTCTCGATTGTTTAAAAGAATTATATTCTTAAATGAATAAGACTATGAACCATAAACCTTTCAAAAAAATGAGGAACTTGAACATTGGAAATTAGGCAAACTTGAACATTGGAAAAGAATGCTTTGCTTGATTTTACAAAGAGAAGTAATTGATTTTCTTTAAAAAGATAATCACTCTATTTTCATATACTACGTATCAGGTGACTTTTATGAAGGTAACGATCTTTTAAAGAGTTAATGTATGAAGTACTTTGGGGATAAAACCCGATCTTGTTGATCATATAGTAGAAGTACCTTGTGTGAACAACTTGATTGTATTGGTTTGTGATAGCCTTGTAATACTTTCTTGTTGCTTTGATAAGTAAACGTGTTAGGATGCTACGTGTTAGTATCTTGTGATGTTTGTGTAAAGGGGTTTCTTGATTGTGCTTATTAACTATCGATCGTTATGATAGTATTGTGGCATTCATCTCGAGATGATTCCGGTTAAGCGCCCTCCGACGCGGGTAGACTCAAAGTGTCCGGGACCATGATTCGAGAATACCTCACGCGGTCCCGGGGCCTATGCGGAGCTACGAGAGTTCCGTGTTAGCGTCGTCCCTTTATGGGTACGCGGTCTCGCGGGCTACGCGACTCGGAAGTCCGTGACGACGCCGGAGTAGCTACCGACGCGGGAATACCTCACGCGCCGATGAGATTGGCCTACGCGAGTCGCGGAGTTCCGTGGTTAGACGCAGACATTGATATCGCGCAAGCGGGCCGCCTTTGATCACGTGACGCCTCAAACAGATCTTATGATACGCTTCATGACCTTGTTGGTACTGTGGGTTTTTAGTAGTCGGCTATGCCTTCGCACTTACCCCGCAAGCCAGATTATGACACGTGGACCCGTGTTCATGTGTGTTCCTTGGTGCTTTTATATCATAGATCGCCGGCATGAGGAAGGTATTCCACGCATGATTGATGTTGTGGGCCCGAGACCCATTGTTATACTTCGAGTGATGACTTGAGGCGTGAGTCCCTAACTCGACATGATCGCTGGTCAGAATCGTAGTTTGTTATCATACATGTCTCCCGCTTTATATGATCAAGCTATGATTTCATTTACGATGTATTTTCAGTTTCACATACTGCACTGTTATCGACCTCCTTCGGGGCCGCTCATGCCGCAGTTGAGGTACACCGCCGTTGATCCTAGCTCGTGGTCACGCTTAGCGTTGGGAAGCTCCGCTTTCTCCGAGGCTTATCAGTGGTATAGTCCCCGTCGTCCGTAAGTGTTTACATTCGTGGTTTGGCGGGCCCCGCCCGCCATTGTTGTCGATCATTCTAGAGGTCTGTAGTAATCGCTGGGGCGTGGTTTGTAAAAAGGATTAAAATGTTCATGTTGAAAAAGTTGGCATTTTTATATATGAAGAAAGACAAGTTTTTCTAAGATTATTGTTTCATATTTCATAATATGTCTTTCATCGATTTATATTCCGCGACACTGATGTATGTCTACTTGGGTGCCCTGGTAGGCACCACCACGCCCGTTCGGTCGTGACAAAAGTTTAAGGCCTTTTCCTTGAAAAAAACATGCCAAGGTTTCGTCCCCCATTTCCGCCAACTTGAGGGTGACACATGTCGCCCTCTCGTTGGTCCAAAATATTTTATCTCTCGGAAAAATCCGTAAAAATAATAAATGTCGCAACCGTAATTTTCCCTTCGCAAGGTTCGGAAAACTTTTCGTCGGAAAACAATTCTTTTCGTTAGTTGTGCACAAATTTCGTCCCTTATGCCTAACTAAGGCTTAAACTTTTGTACGTACGTCCTCACATACATACTCTGGAAAATACGGGGTATAACAACCACCCAGGGAAGGCCAATGTTGTGGCAGATGCCCTTAGTCGTAGGTCGATGGGGAGTCTAGTAGATGTGCAGCCAGAGAGGAGGGGCATGGTCCGCGAGTTACATCAGCTAGCGAGCCTTGGAGTCCGATTGATTGGTTCTGATAGCTGTGGGGTTCGAGTTCGAGAGGTTGTCGAGTCTTCCATCATCGAGGAGGTGAAGAGGCAACAGTTTGAGGATCCGGTTTTGACGTCAGACGTGATACGCTCTTCGTGAGGAAGGGTCCTTTGAGGTAGCACCTGATGGGTGCTAAGGTTTGAGGGCAGTTGTGTGTTCCAGATATTTCAAGATTTCCAGCAGTTCTGGGAAGCACACAAGACGTTACTCTATCCATCCGGGGTCGACCAAGATGTACCACGACCTCAGATCTGTGTATTGGTGGGATGGATTGAAGAGGGACGTTGCAAAGTTTGTGGCTCAGTGCCCGTGTTGTCAGCAGGTGAAGGTAGAGCATCAGAGGCCTGGTGGATTATTGCAGACGATAGAGATCTCAACCTGGAAGTGGGAGGTGATAAACATGGACTTTATCACTGGATTACCTCGCACTCAGAGGAAGCATGTGTTACACCCCGTAAGTCCAGGACATGTATAAGAGAATGTACGTAAGGAAACAAGACTTGGACATTAGTACGAAAGGAAGAATTGTTCTTCCGACGGAAAATCTTCCGGACGTCGGAAAGGAAAAATGTTCGTTATTGAGAATTGGATTCTCAAAATGCATTATTTGAATAGTATGGAACTTATTAATATTATGGAAATTTATTTTTACGGATTTGGGCACGTGGGGCCCACCCGAGGAATTTTACGTTTTGTGGGGCCCACGAGGGTTACGGAATTTTATGGACGAATGAGAGGGCGACACGTGGCACCCCATAAGTGGTCTTGGTCGAATTAGAGGAGGGGTAATTTGGTCATTGAACCTCTTGGAAGATAAGTCTTCAAAGCTTGACATAATTGACTAGTCAACTTGCCACTTAGGCTTGATCCATGTGATTTTAATCCTAGCCTCACATTTGTTTAAGTCTAAGCCCTCCATTGTGTTTTATAAGGTTACTACTAGTGCAAGACTAGCTCTTTTACACTTAGAAAAATTAGAGAACTCTTGCCCTCTTTAAGAAGCTCTCGGCTTTCATGTAATTCCCACACAAAATTTTTATAGTTTTGATCCATTAGCCACAAGACTTTAAACCAAGGTTCCTAAGAGTATTGTAAGGTTATCTCAATAGAAAGATTTCGGAAAAAACGTATTTTTACGTTAGTCGCAAGGCGGAAACTAAGGGAGTTCTTCAACTTTGAAGTTGGAACTTGAAGATGGGTTCTTCATAGGCCTCTAAGGAGTGCTTGGAGCGGATTGGAACTTAAGGAAAGGAGCTAAGAATTTCTAAGGCGCGACTTTGGAATCTTGGAAATTTTAAGGGCTTCTAAAGGTATAAATTTTGTCGTTTTAGTAGTTAAGACTTACTTATTGTTATAGCTATGGATTTTAGCAAGCATGTGTTATATAGTATGAAGTTTGATATGTTTATCGCAATTGGAACCCTAATCCGAAACTAGCATGTTTAGCCTTAAGATTACAATTCAAGTCGACTATTGGTCTAAGCGTCGCATGTGGTATAAAGAAGGAAATTGTAGTTGTTGAAGTAGTTTATAACTATATAACATGTTAGACCTTGGAACTTGGAATTTGAAAAGGGTTGGAAAAGACTTAGTGTTGCTATGTAAGTTGGCCGAGAATTGGCTAGTGTGCATTAAACTACTTCATATGAATTGGGGCGGAATTTTACACGTATTGTAAGGCGTGTAATCCCTTTGTTTGGTTGTTTTTGGAGCCTTAAATGTGGCTTGTTGGTTATTGTATTCGCCTTGAAAAAGGTGGCAAAGTGAGTAGAAACAAAGGAAGTCGCCCGATTTTTAGAGAATTAGAGGTCGATACTTAGTATTATTCTACGTTGAGACTAGAAGTTGATAGTCTTGTTGTGACCATTATAGGTTGACACTTCTACGCACGGCGTATTCGGCTTAGCAGGATTTTAGTAAAAGGTATGTGAACTATCTCCTCTTCTAGCATGATTCCTTAAGATTAAGAAAGTATGTTTTACTCCTTAAATGATCCATTCCTTGATTGTACTTTGATGTTTAGATTGTAAGTTGTATAATCCATTTTCTTGATGAAGTTTGGATTCTTAAAAGTGAAGGTATTTTACTTAAAGTACATGGAGTCTTAAAAAGGAAGTGGTTTCAAATCTTTTGGCTAGTGCCTTAATTCTAAAACCTAAAGGTCATTATAATGACTTTAGGGGAGTCAAGGAGTGATTTACTTATTTGATTTAAAAGAGGAGAAATGACATGTTTTAAGAGAAGTAACTTGTTTTAAAGGAGTGAGTTACTTGAGGTTTAAAAGTAGAAGAAACTTGTTTTCTATATATTAAGAGACTTGAAGTGTTTTGAAAGTTAAGAACTTGATTTGTAAGTATGTGATACTTGGTTTTTAATAGCATAAGTCTCTTGGTTATTAAAGGAATGGATATGTCTAAAACCATAAAGGGTTATAACGGCTTTATGTGAAGTTGGTTATAACGGCTTTATGGAAGGTTTAGAAAGTTGTCTATTTTGATTAAAGGGCATAAGTTGCCTAGATGGTGAAAATTTGAAGTTACTTGATTTCAAGCCTTGAAATGAGTTTTCTAAACGTGTAGTAACTTACTTTGAAAAATAGACATGCCTTGATACTACGGGTGTTAGTATCTTGGGATTTTACATAAAAAAGAGTCTTTTGAAAAGAATGTACGTACGTAGTACTTTGTCCTACTTAATTGAGAATAATTCTATGTGATGCCTTGATTAGTACTTTGGCTTGATAAATTGAGAATTTGTCTAAGTGTGCCTTGATTAGTACTTTGGCTTGATAAATTGAGAATTTGTCTAAGTGTGCCTTGATTAGTACTTTGGCTTGATAAATTGAGGATTTGTCTAAGTGTGCCTTGATAAGTACTTTGGCTTGTTAAAAGAGAATTATTCTATGTATGCCTTGATTAGTACTTTGGCTTGATAAATTGAGGATTTGTCTAAGTGTGCCTTGATAAGTACTTTGGCTTGTTAAAAGAGAATTATTCTATGTATGCCTTGATTAGTACTTTGGCTTGATAAATTGAGGATTTGTCTAAGTGTGCCTTGATAAGTACTTTGGCTTGTTAAAAGAGAATTATTCTATGTATGCCTTGATTAGTACTTTGGCTTGATAAATTGAGGATTTGTCTAAGTGTGCCTTGATAAGTACTTTGGCTTGTTAATAGAGAATTATTCTATGTATGCCTTGATTAGTACTTTGGCTTGATAAATTGAGGATTTGTCTAAGTGTGCCTTGATAAGTACTTTGGCTTGTTAATTGAGAATTGCCTATGTGTGCTGGAAATAGCCGGTTGTGTGCTATTGGTATATCAGTCGTTTCGGGGTCATTCCCCGGGTTTGTGGCATTTGCATAATTCCGTGGATTTGCTACCCACGATGCGAGGAATACCTCACGCGAGTCCGTAAGGGCTTATGCGGGTGAAATAGTCCTATGCGAGGAATACCTTATGCGGGTCCGAAAGGGCTTATGCGGGTGAAATAGTCCCACGCGGCGGTCCAAATTACGCGAGAATACCTCACGCGGGTCCACGCGACCTATGCGGGTGAAATAGTCCCAGGAATAGGATTGCTGAATAATACTGCGGGCGGATGGTCCTGCTTTGATCATGAGCTTCCTATTTTATATTGTAAGGATACTACTGTTTACTCTCATTGTAGTAAGGCACAAGGTGTTGTATTTTGAGTATCATATATGTCCCCGGAATTGTTTGTGTTACCCTATGTTCATGCTTTTACGAGGTAGGATTCCGGGGCATGAGACCACGAGGTATTTCGGACACAGGTGGGACTTGGTGTTCATGTATCCTTATGGGTGTTGTTACATCATGGACTGCCGGCAGTGAGGAAGGATTCCACGGGCATGATTGATATTATTGGCGAGACCCATGGTTATATTTGAGTAATGACTTTGAGGCCTCGCCCCCGACTTGATATGATCGCTATGTATCAGGTAATCGTAGGTAGGCTATCATACATGTCTCATTCTTTGTTTAGATCGTTATGATTTCATTACGATTTCATCGCTCACATACTTGGTACATTCTTCGCATCGACTCCTTTCGGCCGCGTTCATGCCGCAGTTTAGGTACGCAGCTTGGTGATCGGCAGTGTAGGACCGCCGTAGTTTTGGATAGCTCCTTTGTTCGTGAGTTTATCATTTTGGTATAGTTCCTTCGATGTGCTTTTGTACATTTACGGGTACGGCGGGCCTTGTCCCGTCATAGTTCGCTTAACTCCTAGAGGTTTGTATTCATACGTGATTGGACTCGTGTGCAGTGTAGTGTCTTTTGTTTATGTATATTATATGGCGGCCTAGTCGCTTTGCCTCAGACGCATTTGCTGCTTTAAAAAAAGAAAAAATGAGTCATATTAATTTCCGCAACGTGCTTAGTTGTTAAGGTAGCGGTGCCTGTGTAGGGCACCACCACGCCCGGGTTCGGGCGTGATAGAGTGGTATCGTGAGCAATACCCGGAATGTTTACGCACCGTGTCAGTAGAGTCTTGATTATCGGTGTGTTGCGCGCCACACCCATAAACAGTGAGGCTACAGGACATCTAGAGTTGGTTTCTATTCTTCTCACTCTAAGATCGTGCCATAGAGTTGTGTTAGTAAGAAAATTCCTCTCTGACGTATTGTTGTGTTACAGTTATGCCTCCAAGGAGGGCAACAGCCGCCCAGAAGGGCAAAAAGGAGTAGCAAGAGCTACTAGTCGACTCAGAGAGTTGATAGGGCTTATGCCTGTGGTATATCGGATGTTGTTCCAATGGCGAATTCTTCTGCGCAGTTTTGAGGCCCCAACACCGTGAGCCTCCAGCTTTCGGTTAGGAGAGAAGACTATATGGTCATGAGGAAGCGGTTATGTTATTGACCAAGATAGCGGTGCTAGCAATAGTAAGTGATAGTACCCTGCAGGTAGGGATACTTTGATTAGTAAAGTGAGAAGTAGGAATGTTGACAAGAATGATAGGTGAACTGAGACTATAGTTGTATAAAGTTCACAAGTTGTAATTACCCCGTATAAGTGTAAGACCGATAGGAAGATTTGTACAGTAGAAATACTTTGGCTTATGTGACGAACCTCTAGTGAATAGGGGATAGGGTAAGAAGTACCTTGAGATAAGAGAGATGTATTTCAGACTAAGAATGAGGAGTTAAGTGTGACGATGAGTCGGGTTGTGGACTCATTTCGGGTCAGCCGATAGTATGGAATGGGGTGATGTCAGTTAGAAATGGTCCCGTTATGTGATAGGGTCCCGAGGATGCAAGGCCCAAGTTTAGTAAATTGTTGTACGAGTTTGTGGATGCGTTCCACCGGAACTAGGTCGTAAGGACCGAGGAGAGCCTTAGCAGGAAATTCAAGTAGCATAATGGCCAGGTTCGATTAATAACTCCAAGGATTGGAGAACAGAAACAATATTTGAGAATTGGTACGTGTACTAGATAAGTTTGCAAGTACGAGAAAGTATGACAAGTAAGGAAAGAAAGGAACCTCTAAGGATCCCGTGTTTGGGAAGACTGTAACCTTCGAGTTTTGTGAGAAGGGGGTCGCGAACGGAAGGTCCATTGATATGTTTACGTATGTTATGTGGTGGCCATGTGTGGCATCGTTGGTCTTGTGCATTTGATTGATAGGCATAGTATAGAGATTGTGCCGGAGTGTGTATAGCTTGGCAACCGACTAAGAACATTCGGGGATGAATGTTTCTAAGGGGGGAAGAATGTTACACCCCGTAAGTCCAGGAAATGTATAAGAGAATGTACGTAAGGAAACAAGACTTGGACATTAGTACGAAAGGAAGAATTGTTCTTCCGACGGAAAATCTTCCGGACGTCGGAAAGGAAAAATGTTCGTTATTGAGAATTGGATTCTCAAAATGCATTATTTGAAGAGTATGGAACTTATTAATATTATGGAAATTTATTTTTACGGATTTGGGCACGTGGGGCCCACCCGAGGAATTTTACGTTTTGTGGGGCCCACGAGGGTTACGGAATTTTATGGACGAATGAGAGGGCGACACGTGGCACCCCCCATAAGTGGTCTTGGTCGAATTAGAGGAGGGGTAATTTGGTCATTGAACCTCTTGGAAGATAAGTCTTCAAAGCTTGACATAATTGACTAGTCAACTTGCCACTTAGGCTTGATCCATGTGATTTTAATCCTAGCCTCACATTTGTTTAAGTCTAAGCCCTCCATTGTGTTTTATAAGGTTACTACTAGTGCAAGACTAGCTCTTTTACACTTAGAAAAATTAGAGAACTCTTGCCCTCTTTAAGAAGCTCTCGGCTTTCATGTAATTCCCACACAAAATTTTTATAGTTTTGATCCATTAGCCACAAGACTTTAAACCAAGGTTCCTAAGAGTATTGTAAGGTTATCTCAATAGAAAGATTTCGGAAAAAACGTATTTTTACGTTAGTCGCAAGACGGAAACTAAGGGAGTTCTTCAACTTTGAAGTTGAACTTGAAGATGGGTTCTTCATAGGCCTCTAGGAGTGCTTGAGCGGATTGGAACTTAAGGAAAGGAGCTAAGAATTTCTAAGGCGCGACTTTGGAATCTTGGAAATTTTAAGGGCTTCTAAAGGTATAAATTTTGTCGTTTTAGTAGTTAAGACTTACTTATTGTTATAGCTATGGATTTTAGCAAGCATGTGTTATATAGTATGAAGTTTGATATGTTTATCGCAATTGGAACCCTAATCCGAAAACTAGCATGTTTAGCCTTAAGATTACAATTCAAGTCGACTATTGGTCTAAGCGTCGCATGTGGTATAAAGAAGGAAATTGTAGTTGTTGAAGTAGTTTATAACTATATAACATGTTAGACCTTGGAACTTGGAATTTGAAAAGGTTGGAAAAGACTTAGTGTTGCATGTAAGTTGGCCGAGAATTGGCTAGTGGCATTAAACTACTTCAGTATGAATTGTGGGGCGGAATTTTACACGTATTGTAAGGCGTGTAATCCCTTTGTTTGGTTGTTTTGGAGCCTTAAATGTGGCTTGTTGGTTATTGTATTCGGCCTTGAAAAAGGTGGCAAAGTGAGTAGAAACAAAGGAAGTGCGCCCGATTTTCCGTAGAATTAGAGGTCGATACTTAGTATTATTCTACGTTGAGACTAGAAGTTGATAGTCTTGTTGTGACCATTATAGGTTGACACTTCTACGCACGCGATTCGGCT
Source organism: Przewalskia tangutica (assembly GCA_029844215.1). Taxonomy (NCBI): domain Eukaryota; kingdom Viridiplantae; phylum Streptophyta; class Magnoliopsida; order Solanales; family Solanaceae; genus Przewalskia; species Przewalskia tangutica. The sequence goes on from CM056721.1 coordinate 110,752,018, forward strand.
TAGCTTGTGGATTTTAGCCGAAAAGGTATGTGAACTATCTCCTCTTCTAGCATGATTCCTTAAGATTAAGAAAGTATGTTTTACTCCTTAAATGATCCATTCCTTGATTGTACTTTGATGTTTAGATTGTAAGTTGTATAATCCATTTTCTTGATGAAGTTTGGATTCTTAAAAGTGAAGGTATTTTACTTAAAGTACATGGAGTCTTAAAAAGAAAGTGGTTTCCAAATCTTTTGGCTAGTGCCTTAATTCTAAAACCTAAAGGTCATTATAATGACTTTAGGGGAGTCAAGGAGTGATTTACTTATTTGATTTAAAAGAGGAGAAATGACATGTTTTAAGAGAAGTAACTTGTTTTAAAGGAGTGAGTTACTTGAGGTTTAAAAGTAGAAGAAACTTGTTTTCTATATATTAAGAGACTGTTGTTTTGAAAGTTAAGAACTTGATTTGTAAGTATGTGATACTTGGTTTTTAATAGCATAAGTCTCTTGGTTATTAAAGGAATGGATATGTCTAAAACCATAAAGGGTTATAACGGCTTTATGTGAAGTTGGTTATAACGGCTTTATGGAAGGTTTAGAAAGTTGTCTATTTTGATTAAAGGGCATAAGTTGCCTAGATGGTGAAAATTTAAAGTTACTTGATTTCAAGCCTTGAAATGAGTTTTCTAAACGTGTAGTAACTTACTTTGAAAAATAGACATGCCTTGATACTACGGGTGTTAGTATCTTGGGATTTTACATAAAAAAGAGTCTTTTGAAAAGAATGTACGTACGTAGTACTTTGTCCTACTTAATTGAGAATAATTCTATGTGATGCCTTGATTAGTACTTTGGCTTGATAAATTGAGAATTTGTCTAAGTGTGCCTTGATTAGTACTTTGGCTTGATAAATTGAGAATTTGTCTAAGTGTGCCTTGATTAGTACTTTGGCTTGATAAATTGAGGATTTGTCTAAGTGTGCCTTGATAAGTACTTTGGCTTGTTAAAAGAGAATTATTCTATGTATGCCTTGATTAGTACTTTGGCTTGATAAATTGAGGATTTGTCTAAGTGTGCCTGTTATACCCCGTATTTTCAGAGTATGTACGTGAGGACGTACGTAGAAAATTTGAGCCTTAAGTTAGGCAAGTTTCGAAATTTGTACACAACACCCGATTAGAGTCGTTTTTCGACGAAACGTTTCCACAGCTTTCGTAGGGGAATTTCCGGCTATGTCATTTTTAATTTTTGCGGATTTTTCCGAGAGACGAAACATTTTGGACCAACAAGAGGGCGACACTTGGCACCCTCTCATTGGTTAGTCTTGGGCGGTTTGGACGATTTGGGTGAGTGGGAGTAGGTAGGATATTTTGTGTTGTTTGGTGTGGTAGATGGATAAGGTGTACTTGGGTGAATCTTGGCCTTACACTTGTGTAGCACTTGGCTTAATCTTGGCCATTGGTTGGCCATTGGTTGGCCTATAAATACCACCCTAAGTTGAAGACTTCTTCATCCAAAAATATTTCCTAAGTGTTTAAGCCTTCCTCCCTCTCTTGTGGTGTTCTCGCCCTAGTCTCCAACCCCCTTGCCGAGAGCCCTCCTCGCATGAGGCCTTGTTGGCCGAGAGTAACCCCCTAGCCTAGTTGTCTCGTATAAATACCCCTTGTTGTGGTATAGAAATACTCTCCTAGTATTGTTATAATGTCCAAATACCTTGGCCCAAATACCTTGTAGTATTCCCAAGGTTACACTTATACAAAAGCCTGTAAAATACGATTATACTTCCTTTAGCCACAAAAACGAAACCCTAAGGAAATCTTCACCCGTTGTTGAAGTTGTAAGTGGTTGGTTAGAACTTCTAAGGGTTGTTTGGAGCGCTCGGAGTAGGAGCTAGCGTTGCTCAGGATCGACTTTATACTTGGATAATTTTGGGCTTATCGAGGTAAACATCATCGCCCTTCTATTGTAATTGGAAATTACATAAGTGTTGAATATATAGTTGTTGTATACTATATATAGAATCGAACTTAGTATTGTGGCAATGTCTTTTGACTTAAGCACGAAGAATAAAGAATTGAACAAGAATCACATGTAAGGATAATAAAGAGAAGAACGAATCGTAATTACCTAGGGTTGACATTAAGGTAGACTTATGTAGCATTACCGTAGTAGAATTGTACGCCGTCCGTTAGACGTGTTAACCCCCGGTTGGCTTGGTAGCCGACCGATAAAGGAGGAGATTTACGCTATCATGTGAGGCGCCGAATTTTCTCAGAGATTATGGAACGTTGAGATCTAGATGTTAATAAGCGCCTTGTGGCCTTATAGGTCAAGTACTACGTGTGGAGTGATCCACGGCTTAAGGAGTAGCCGCGGTTTGAGGTACTGAGCGTTTTGCTATTAGTCGACAATCGTCGCGAGGTATGTGAACCTCTTCCTATCTCTTCTAGCATGATATGTGTGAACTATGTAGTACGGTAGACGCATACGTGTTAATCGTGTTTGATTGTTCTTAAACATAAGGTGTTATAACGGCTTTATGGGAAGTTGGTTATAATGACTTTATGTAGGTAAGAAAATACTTTGTGGTTTTAAAAGGTAATCGATGTGAATTATAACCGCTAGTTATAATAAAGAACTTGATGTATTTCAAAAGATTTATAAATCGTTTTGGAAAGGAGAGTAACACTTGGTTTTAAAAGGTTTTAAAAAGAGTTATACTAGCTTTATGGGGAGTTAGGTATAATGTCTTAAGAGAGGTAAAGAAAATGGTTTACTGATGTTAGAAGTTAAGAGACTTGATCTTATAAGATAAGAGACTTAACTTATTTGTTTTAATGTGAATGTTTGTGTGAAACCTCATTCGTGAGTAATGAGTACTTGGTTTTATTTAAAGGGATAATGTTTTACTGATTTGAAATCGAATGTGTATCGACTGCACCATCGCGTTAATAAAGGAAAATGTATTGAATAATGATGAATTGTATTAAAACCGGAGAAACCTCCATCCGCATAGAAACTAAGATGAGACAAATTGATATACATTTTCTAGATGATGGTTGCGTTAATAAGTATTTTTTATACAAGAATAACCTACTCTCACTTGAGACATATATTACTCAATTGTTATAAAAAGGAATAAAGTGATTAAGTTTGGAAACTATGAAACCATTTGAAAATGAGAAGCTTGAGTAATCAAACTAGGCAAACCGAACTTAGGAAAAGAATGTTGTTATCGGATTTTGAAAAGGGAATGGGTTGGTCATTCTAATACTACGGTATCGGGTGACTTTATAAAAGTAATGGATCTCTTTAAAAGAACTTAACGTATGTATTACTTTGGGGTTAAAACCCGACTTTGGCATAAAATGAAAGTACTTTGAGTTGTTGTGAAAATTGCCTTTGCTTGTTGTTGTGAAATTTGCCTTTGCTTGTTGTTGTGAAACTTGCTTATGCTTGTTGTTGTGAAACTTGCATATGCTTGTGATGATAGCCTTTGTTGTGCAAGTGTGGTATTTCTGTGTTACCGCGTCTCTCGATAGAGGCCGCTGACTTGTTGAGAACTTACTTGGACGCGTCCGGCGGTGATGGAGAATTCCACGTATGTTTCCATTTTGATTCTTGTCTTGTTGTTGATGTCACATGGACATGTCTACACCGACGCAAGATTCCGGCACGCGCCACGCGTCGTTGATTACCCGATATATGGTTATTACTGCAACATGGACGTGTCTACACCGACGCAAGATTCCGGGGCACGTGGCTACGCGCAGGTTGACCACCCAAAGATATTGTTATTGAGGTTACATGGGCATGCCTACACCGGCGCAGATTCCGGTACGCATGTGGCCACGCGCCTTGTTATTATTGCATCATGGACATGTCTACACCGATGCAGTATTCCGGGGGCATGCGGCCATGATGCGAACATGATGGATGATGTGGGCGTGAGACCCATAGTTATATTTGAGTGGTGACTTTGAGGGCGTGAGTCCCTGACTTGATCGCTTTTATGTTGCATCGTATTTTGGTTATCATACATGTCTCCCGCTTTTTAAGCTATTATGATTTCATTTACGTGATTTGACGCCACATACTTGGTACTGTTCAGATCGACCTCCTGGGCTGCTCATGCCGCAGTAGAGGTACATCGGTCGTGGATCCCCGCCTAGGATCTCATTTCGTGTTGAAAGCTCGCTTCCTTGAGGCTTATCTTTGTATGTTTCGAGTTGTAGGTTCTTGTACATTCGTGGTATGGCGGGCCCCGTCCCGCCATAGTTGTTGTAAATCTTAGAGGTCTGTAGTAATCGTTGTGCGTGGTTTGTAAAGGATAACTGCTCGGGTTTTTATGTATATACCAAGGCAACTGTTTTGCTGGCCTGCTTATTTATTATATCTCTTGTTTCATGACTCGTGTTTTATTTTCCGCTGGTTTTCTCGATGTTGTATCACTAGGTGCCCGGTAAGGCACTACCACGCCCGACCGGGCGTGACAAAGTGGTATCGAGCGATTAATCCTCTGAAAGTGTCTACGCACCGTGTCTAGTAGAGTCTTGATTATCTGGTGTCAGGCACCACATCTATAATCGTAAGGCTATAGGACATTTAGGATTGGTTTCATTCTTCTCATTACGAGATCGTGCCTTAGAGTCGTGTTGTAAGTTGGACCCTCCGACGATCTCGCTTTTACCGCTTATGCCTCCGCGCAAGGCAACCAGAGCCTGAAGAAGGTGGCAGCCGAGGGAGCTGCTAGTGAGATACAGAGGAGTACGAGGGCGCAGGCCCGGTCTGTACCTGAGATAGTACTTCAGACGGCGAGTTTGGCGACACCGCCAGCACCAGCAGAGTTTAGAGCCGCAGCAGAGGCTGCTGAGACTACAGTACCTGAGCCTCCAGTCCCACAGCCTGGAGCAGATGAGATGGGGTACAAGGAGATGGCCCATCGCCGGCCGTGGTCGTGCCGATATGGATAGGCCGGATGCAGCAGCCTTCAGCCCCAGAGCACCCGTAGTTCACCCCGAGCGCATTTGAGACTACGGGATTTTCTCGAGGTGTAACCTCCGCAGTTTTACGGGTCGAGGCACGAGGATGATCCGCAGGAGTTCATCCGGATTCGCCGATCACGAGAGTGATCAAGGCTTCGAGACCGAGTCGGTGGTCCTAGGTTCGCATCACGCGTGATACCGCAATGATCGGGTTTGATTCGCGAGCTCTCCCGGAGAGAATGCACTTCCACCGTTGGGACGAAGTTTTGGGGCCTTCTGGCACATTTCTTGCCTCCACAGATGAGGGCTCGCCGATGCATTTTTGATGCTGAGGCGAACGGGCGATAGCCGGAGTACAATGTGGAGTTCGTCTGATTGGACCTGTATGTTCCCGCATTAGTATCTAGTATTGAGGATCGAGTGCACCGTTATGTTACAGGGCTAGATGATTACCTAGCAGAGTTGTTCGTGCAGCTTTCACCGCACGGACATTGCCCGCATTCGTGCTCACGACTGGGTGCGAGTAGCGCAGAGATCGACGCGTGGACCTCTTTCAGAAGGCGCCAAGACACCGGATATTTTGGCGACTTTCGAGGCGGACCGCCAAGAAGCAGACTAGTTATGTACCTCCGCCATTGCAGAGTGGTCCTCCGCAGCCTTTCGACCTCGGGATATTCGGGAGCAGTCGTGGCTCCCGTGTTTGAGATGTTCAGGGAGTAGGTGTTGGCTGATGCAACACCCCTACCTCGGTGGTCGATGGTAGACCGCATTTCGGGAGTGTCGTAGTACCAAGGAGCTTGTTATTCTTGGCGCCAACAGGCCATATGACGAGAGACCGTCCACCGGGTAGCGCTGGTAGGATAGCATAGACTACTAGAGCGGGCCACGGTAGAGGTCGCGGTGGAAGTTCCGCTTTAGCGGTCCTTGAACCGCCTAGTTTCGTATATCCTTAACCTCGTAGATACTTGTATGTATTGATGTTAATGATGTGTTAAGTGTTATGTTCGGATAGCTTTGTGCTATAGTGTGATTAAAAAAATCGTTAGTGTGAGATGGAAGTGGTAGCCCATGATGGTTCCGTGTCGGCGAGCGAAGTTGCGCCGCAGATGGGTCGGGTTGGCCATGTTGCGGGCCAACCCGCCCCGCTTTCGGCGAGGAAGGGTCAGCTCGTGGTTCCCGCCGGTGGCAGGGTCACGAGGGTGCTAGGCCCAAGTTTAGATGACCATCGATGAGTTCGTGGATACGCTCGACCAGAATCAGTTCGTGAAGGCCGAGAATGGCCTTAGGAAATCGAGGTTAGTAAGATGACCAAGTTTGGAGGTAGTGACTCCAAGGGTTGGAAACAGGCGTTGATCGGGCGTGTGCAGATCGGGAAGAGTTCGAGTGTTCAACAGGTGCGACGAGGTAGGGAGAAGTGAACGAGTGTGATCGCTTTCTTTTGTGAAACGGCGCAGAGGGAGTATATGTTAGACCTTGGTGGGAACTTTTGTGATAACAGAGGTGATTCCTCGTGGACTTGGGATTTCGTATTTTGTGCATTTGTTATTTCATGGCCAGGTGTGGCATGATTGTTTTCAGACGATAGCGATGGAGACTATCTTCGCGCATGTCAGGTGTTGAGACTTGAGAAGGAACATTCGGGACGAATGTTTCTAAGGGGGGAAGAATGTTATACCCCGTATTTTCAGAGTATGTACGTGAGGACGTACGTAGAAAATTTGAGCCTTAAGTTAGGCAAGTTTCGAAATTTGTACACAACACCCGATTAGAGTCGTTTTTCGACGAAACGTTTCCACAGCTTTCGTAGGGGAATTTCCGGCTATGTCATTTTTAATTTTTGCGGATTTTTCCGAGAGACGAAACATTTTGGACCAACAAGAGGGCGACACTTGGCACCCTCTCATTGGTGAGAGTGTTGGGCGGTTTGGACGATTTGGGTGAGTGGGAGTAGGTAGGATATTTTGTGTTGTTTGGTGTGGTAGATGGATAAGGTGTACTTGGGTGAATCTTGGCCTTACACTTGTGTAGCACTTGGCTTAATCTTGGCCATTGGTTGGCCTATAAATACCACCCTCATGTGCCGACTTATTCATCCAAAAATTTTTCCTAAGTGTTTAAGCCTTCCACCCCTCTCGGGGGGTGTTCTCGTCCTAGTCTCCAACCCCTTTGCCGAGAGCCCTCCCTTGAGGGCCTTGTTGGCCGAGAGTAACCCCTAGCCTAGTTGTCTCGTATAAATACCCCTTGTCAGGTATAGAAATACTCTCCTAGTATTGTTATAATGTCCAAATACCTGCCCAAATACCTTGTAGTATTCCCAAGGTTACACTTATACAAAAGCCTGAAAATACGATTATACTTCCTTTAGCCACAAAAACGAAACCCTAAGGAAATCTTCACCCGTTGTTGAAGTTGTAAGTAGAAGTTGGTTAGAACTTCAAGGGTTGTTTGGAGCGCTGAGTAGAGCTAAGCGTTGCTCGTGATCGACTTTATACTTGGATAATTTTGGGCTTATCGAGGTAAACACTATCGTTCTTCTATTGTAATTGGAAATTACATAAGTGTTGAATATATAGTTGTTGTATACTATATATAGAATGAACTTAGTATTGTGGCAATGTCTTTTGACTTAAGCCCGAAGAATAAAGAATTGAACAAAGAATCACATGTAAGGATAATAAAGAGAAGAATCGAATCGTAATTACCTAGGTCAGACATAAAGAGACTTATGTAGCATTACCGTGTAGTAGAATTGTACGCGTCGTTAGATGTTAACCCCCGGTTGGCTTGGTAGCCGACTTCGATAAAGAGGAGATTTACGCTATCATGCGGGAGGTCGCGAATTTTCTCAGAGATTATGGAACGTTGAGATCTAGATGTTAATAAGCGCGTGGCCTTATAGGTCAAGTACTACGTGTGGAGTGATCCACTTGGCTTAAGGAGTAGCCGCGGTTTGAGGTACTTGAGCGCTTTGCTATTAGTCGACAATCGCCGCGAGGTATGTGAACCTCTTCCTATCTCTTCTAGCATGATATGTGTGAACTATGTAGTACGGTAGACGCATACGTGTTAATCGTGGTTTGATTGTTCTTAAACATAAGGTGTTATAACGCTTTATGGGAAGTTGGTTATAAATGACTTTATGAGGTAAGAAAATACTTTGTGGTTTTAAAAGGTAATCGATGTGAATTATAATCGGCTAGTTATAATAAAGAACTTGATGTATTTCAAAAGATTTATAAATCGTTTTGGAAGGGAGAGTAACACTTGGTTTTAAAAGGTTTTAAAAAGAGTTATACTAGCTTTATGGGGAGTTAGGTATAATGTCTTAAGAGAGGTAAAGAAAATGGTTTACTGATGTTAGAAGTTAAGAGACTCGATCTTATAAGATAAGAGACTTAACTTATTTGTTTTAATGTGAATGTTTGTGTGAAACCTCATTCGTGAGTAATGAGTACTTGGTTTTATTTAAAGGGATAATGTTTTACTGTATTTTGGTTATCATACATGTCTCCTGCTTTTTAAGCTATTATGATTTCATTTACAGTGATTTAAGCTTCACATACTGGTACTGTTAGATCGACCTCCTTCGGTCGCGCTCACGCCGCAGTAGAGGTACATCGGTCGTGGATCCCCGCCTTAGGATCTCATTTCGTGTTGAAAGCTCCGTTCTTCTGAGGCTTATCTTTGGTATGTTTCCCGAGTTGTAGGTTCTTGTACATTCGTGGTATGGCGCCCCGTCCCGTCATAGTTGTTGTAAATCTTAGAGTCTCAGAGCTCAAGTGTGGTTTGTAAAAGGATAATCGTCGGTTTTTATGTATATACCGGAAGGCAAATCGCTTTGGTTGGCCTGTTTATTTATTATATCTCTTGTTTCATGACTCGTGTTTTATTTTCCGCTGGTTTTCTCTGATGTTGTATCACTAGGGTGCCCGGGGTAAGGCACCAGTCACGGGCCCGGAATTCGGGGCGTGACAGTGCCTTGATAAGTACTTTGGCTTGTTAAAAGAGAATTATTCTATGTATGCCTTGATTAGTACTTTGGCTTGATAAATTGAGGATTTGTCTAAGTGTGCCTTGATAAGTACTTTGGCTTGTTAAAAGAGAATTATTCTATGTATGCCTTGATTAGTACTTTGGCTTGATAAATTGAGGATTTGTCTAAGTGTGCCTTGATTAGTACTTTGGCTTGATAAATTGAGAATTTGTCTAAGTGTGCCTTGATTAGTACTTTGGCTTGATAAATTGAGGATTTGTCTAAGTGTGCCTTGATAAGTACTTTGGCTTGTTAATTGAGAATTGCCTATGTGTGCTGGAAATAGCCGGTTGTGTGCTATTGGTATATCACTGCTTCGGTCATTCCCCGGGTTTGTGGCATTTGCATAATTCCGTGGATTTGCTACCCACGATGCGAGGAATACCTCATGCGAGTCCGTAAGGGCTTATGCGGGTGAAATAGTCCTATGCGAGGAATACCTCATGCGGGTCCGAAAGGGCTTATGCGGGTGAAATAGTCCCATGCGGCGGTCCGGCCTACGCGAGAATACCTCACGAGTCCACGCGACCTATGCGTGAAATAGTCCCGTGAATAGGATTCTTTGAATAATCCGCGACGGATGGTCCCGCTGATCATGAGCTTCCTATTTTATATTGTAAGGATACCATCGCTTACTCTCATTGTAGTAAGGCACAATGTGTTGTATTTTGAGTATCATATATGTCCCCTAATTGTTTGTGTTACCTATGTTCATGCTTACGAGGTAGGATTTCGGCACGACCACGAGGTATTTCGGACACGTGGGACTTGGTGTTCATGTATCCTTATGGGTGTTGTTACATCATGGATCGCAGCGGTGAGGAAGGATTCCACGCATGATTGATATTACGGGCGAGACTCATGGTTATATTTGAGTAATGACTTTGAGGGCCCGCGCCACGACTTGATATGATCGCTATGTATCAGGTAATCGTAGTAGGCTATCATACATGTCTCCCGCTTTGTTTAGACTGTTATGATTTCATTACGATTTATTGTTCATATACTTGGTACATTCTTCAGATCGACCTCCTTCGATTGCTGCTCACGCCGAGGTTTAGGTACGCAGCTTGGTGATCGGCAGTGTAGGACCGCCGTGAGTTTTGGATAGCTCCTTTGTTCGTGAGTTTATCATTTTGGTATAGTTCCTTCAAGATGTGCTTTTGTACATTTATGAGTACGGCGGGGCCTTGTCCCGTCATAGTTCAGTTTAACTCCTAGAGGTCTGTATTCATATGTGGGATTGGACTCGTGTGCAGTGTATTGTCTTTTGTTTATGTATATTATATGGCAGCCTAGTCGGCTTTTCCTCAGACGCAGTTGCTTTAAAAAAAAAAATCATATTAATTTCCGCAATGCTTAGTTGTTAAGTAGAAGGTGCCTGTGTAGGGCACTACCACGCCCGGGGTTCGGGGCGTGATAGCATGATTCTATCTGGGTTATTGTCGACAGGCTGACGAAATCATCCCACTTTCTTCCCGTCAGGATGACTTTTTCGGCCGAGAATTATGCCAGACTTTACATCCGAGAGATCGTGAGACTGCATGGAGTCCCTATTTCTATCATATCGCATGCAGGAGCCCGCCACGGCTAACCTCCGGAGGTCTTTCCGTGGATTAGGGACGCAGTGAGCCTCAAGATCGCATTCCATCCTCGCATGACGGACATGCAGAGCGCATCATACAAACTCGAGGATATCTTTGCGAGCCCTGTTATTGACTTCGTGGGTAGCTGGGAGGATCATTTGCCTCTAGTAGAGTTTGCGTATAATAATAGCTACCACTCCAAAGATTCGGATGGCGCCCATGAGGCCTTGTATGAGGAAGTGCGGACGCCGATAGGCTGGTTTGACGTGGGCGAGGTGCGATTAGTGGGTCCGCACTGGTTCAAGCAGTGGATAAGGTGAAGCTTATCCAGAGCCGTTCTCGACATTTCGAGTCGATGTAAGTCGATGCAGATCATCGCCGTCGCAGATCCGAGTTTGAGGTTGATGATTGGGTTTTCTGAAGGTGTCACCATGGCGGTGTGATGAGATTTGGGAGGAAAGGGAAGCTCACCAAGGTACATCGGGCCTTATCGATTGTCGGCAGGCAAGCGTTGCCTATGAGTTGATCTGCCGTCCGATCTGGAGGCATGCATCCGGTTTTCATGTTTCTATCTTTGAGAGATGTATCGGATCCATCTGTAGTACACCCGATTGACGATGTCCAGTGACCAGGGGTTATCGTATGAGAGAGTCCCATAGCGATACTCGATCGTCGGGTTAGGCGTCATGACGGCGAATGTGGCTTCCGCTGGCGTCTTATGGCGGAACGAGAACAGGGAGGAGATGACGTGGGAAGCAGAGGAGGACATGAGGCAGAGGTATCCTCACTTATTCCCCACACCTCCAGGTAAATCACTTTCCTACTAGTAAATTTTCATTGACATATATGCTTAAGTGTTGTATTGTGGCCATGTGTGGCATTTGCAAACTGTTTACGTTATGAGGAACGTTATCGTTATCTGTCTTGAGAAGGAACATTCAAGACGAATGTTTCTAAGAAGGGGAGAATGTTATACCCCGTACTTCCAGAGTATGTATGCGAGGACGTACGTACGATTATTCAAGCCCTAATTAGGTTAAGAATGAACTTGTGAACTTTCAACGGAAAAGATTCCGAACCTTGTGAAGGAAATTCTACGTTTTTAATATTTTAACCGACTACAGATTTTTCCGAGAGACGAAATATTTTGGACCAATAGGAGGGCGACATGTGTCACCCTTAGTTGGCATGGGTTGGACGAAATGGTGGCCTAGTGGACAAGTCAAATGGTCAAGTCTTGCAAGATATTTCTTTGGGTGAGTGGGAGTAGGTAAGGGACGATTTTTTGGGCAAGTGGGGGGGCTTGCCTTGGGCGTTTTTCTTGTGCTAGTGGAAGGCCACATGGCTCATTGTTGTGGGGGACATATGTCCCAATGTTGTGGTGGACATATGTCCCAAGGTTGTGGTGGACACTTGGTGGAAGACTTCACTTGAATAAGCTACCAAATCTACACCCTCCATTTGTTTTAATCTTGGCCCTTGGTGGTTCTATAAATACCCCCCTCTTGTGCAAGACTTCTTCATCCACTAAACATTTTCCAAGTCTCAAAATCCTTCCCTCTAGTAGTGTTCTTGTCCAAGTCCTCTCCTCCCTTGCCTAGTGTTTCGTCCAAACACCCCCTTCCCCTTCATTGTAGTTTCGTCCCAACCCCCTTGGTAGAAAACTATTCTCCAAGTATTGTTACTATTCCCAAATACCTTAGCCAAATACCTTGTAGTATTCCAAAGTCACCTCTATACTAAAAGCTCAGAAATACTACCTTATATCCATTAGTCACTAAACGAAACCCTAAGGAAAATCTTCATAGTTGGTTGAAGTGTTAAGTAGAAGTTGTTTGGGAACTTCTAAGGGTTTCTCGAGCTATCTGAGCGCAAATTAGGAGCTAAACGTTGTTCAGGATCGACATTAATCTTGGATAATTTTGGGCTTATCGAGGTAAATATCTTGTCCTTCTATTGTAATTGGAGATTACATACTGTAGTAGTATAGAAATGAATATAAGATAACTAGAAGGATGGTATAAAGGAAGAGAATTGAATCAGACTTACATGGATTGTATTTACGTGAGACTTGAGTAGTTTGACGGGTAGGGAAGTGCTGCCCAATCTTCCGTAGAATTAAGAACCTTCTGCTTAGAATATTCTACAGAGTAGTCTAGACGTTGATAGACGTATTTGACTATTATAGGTTGATACTCTGCGCGCGACATATTCGACTTGGCATGTGGATTTCGCCGAGGAGGTATGTGATTCTTCCTATCCTCTTGAGCATGATATTTTAAAATATATATATAGTACGGTAGACGTACGTGTGTTAACTGAACATGGTTTTACTTGACGTCTTTTGACTTGAGTCTAAATAATAAGAATCTTGAAGTATTTCAAAAGAATTATGAATCATTTTTGAAAGAAGAGTAATACTTGGTTTTTAAACAAAAAGCTTAAGAGTTATACTAGCTTTATGGGAAGTTAGGTATAACGACTTAAGAAAGATAAAAGGAACGGTTTACTTATGTGTTTATGAAAGACTTGTATTGATTTCTGGAAAGTATAGTAAGATGGTTTGATGAGTAGACCTATTATGATGCTACGTGTGTTAGTGTCTTGTAAACGTTTGTATAAAGAGGTTATTCTTATTGTGCTTATGTTGTTTAACGATAAGCCGTTATGTTAGTATTGTACCACTCACCTCTTGACATGATATACCGGGGGTTAAGCTGCCCCCCGATGCGAGGGATGCCTCATGCGGGTCCAGGGGACCTATGCGGAGCTACGAGAGTTCCGGTTAGTGTGCGGGGAATACCTCACGCGGTCCATGTGGCCTACGCGACTACGAGTCGGGACGATGCCGGCGAAAGTAGCTACCCTCGATGCGGGAATACCTCACGCAGCCTAGGTGGCATGCGGATCGCGCGGAGTCGAGATTAGGCATGCATAATGATACTATGGGCGATTGGCCTTGCTTCGATCATTCGCGCCTAGAAAACACACATTCTGATTACCTATTATTGCTCTTGTTTGTGATGTGGCACTATGCGATTAACTCGGTTGCTTTCATACATACTTGTGTTTTGGTTTTATAAAATGTTAAGGTTTTATATATGTATATATATCTGTACTTACGCTTTCACATACTGTACTTGTTATCGACCTCCTTCGGCAGCGCTCATGCCGCAGTAAAGGGAAGCAGTAGCAGATCCTCATTCTTGATCCTTACTCGTGTCGTGAGCTCCATTTCTCCGGAGGCTCGACTTTTGGTACGACTCTCCCTGGTGTTGTATATATTTTGTACATTCAGGGTATGGCGGGGCCCTGTCCCGCCATAGTTGTTTACTTCCTTAGAGGTTTGTAGTCATGTTGTAAAGTTGGGATGTAACTGCCAGACTTGGTTTATATATATATGCCGAAAGACAACTTTTTCTCAAATAAACTGTGTTACATTTTACATTTGTTTCATGTCTTGTTTTATTATTCCGCTGATTACTCTGATGTATGTCTACTTGGGTGCCCGGGTAAGGCACCAGTCACGGGCCCGGGATCGGGTCGTGACAATAACCTCCATACTGATTCTGGCCTCCAATCTTTGGAGTTACTAAATTGAACAATATAAGGTCATTTCCGGCTCTCACGACCTGGTTCCGGTGGAATGCGTCCACGAACCTGTAAAACAATTTAACTAGACTTGGGTCTGGCACCCTCCTGACCCTGTCACGTAGCGGAACTACTACCAACTGATCTCACTCCATTTCAAGCTATGGGGCGACCCGTAATAGGTCCTTAACCCGACCCACCGTCGCACTTAACTCTTACCAATTGCCCGAGAATGCCTTTTATACCTAAGGTCTCGGCGATTATCAATATTCTTAGGCTCGCAATTTCCATGCTCCAAGTCTACCTTACTAGTCCCCCTATAACGGGTACAATAACTCCTCATAATACCATAACCATGTCGTCTTGATCACAACAACCCAATATTATTTGTACATAACACTTTAGCGTACTACATAGCTTAATCTATTATATAGTCTTCCATTAAGTCTCTTATCATGATTTCTTAAAGGTTCATTACCTTCTCAGACCGCTCATCATCTCCTAATTATCTCAAATTAGTACGTAAGACCTTGATGAGAATTTATTAAACTATTACATACCTTCTCGGTATCTAATTAGTCCTTACCAATTCTTGGTAATCTAAAATCATTCTAGGCAACATGTGTCTGACCCTCGTACATAACTCCGTACAGTTGTATGTCATTATACCAACTATACTACAATTATTACTGTTACACCCCGTACTTACAGGACATGTTTTAAGAACGTACGTAAGAACTCACAAGTGTTGAGATTTGAGACTTGTAAAATTTTATCGGAATTATGAAATTGTCGGAAAACGTTTTATTGTGACGAATGGGAGGGCGACACGTGTCACCCCCCCTTAGTGATGCCTTGGTCGAATTAGGCAAGGCCAAAAGGGTCATTTGACCATTAGTGAGATGACCAAGTCTTGCAAATGACTTAGCTTGACATAGTTGACTAAAAGTCCAAGGGCCACATGGGCAAGATCCATGTGAAACTCATCCGAACCACCCATTTGTTCTAATCTTGACCCTCCATGTCCCTATATATTACTACTAGTAGTGAGACAAGTCCACACTTAGCCAAAAATTTGAAGAAAATTGGATGAACATAGAGCTAGTGCTCTCGGGTTCAACATGAGTGAAAAGGAAAAAAATTTGTTTGTTGTCCAATAATTCCCCCACTTTAAACCAAGGTTCATGAGTGTTATGTAAGTGTATCTCAATAGAAAAATCCCGGAAAAAGAGAGTTTTCGTATTAGTCGCAAAGTGAAAACCTAGTGGCTTTCTAGGTTTTGGATTGGAAGTTTGAAGGAAAGTTGTTGGTATGGTTCTAAGGGTCTCAACAAACGGATTGAAGTGTCTTGGAGAGGTTCTAAACTACTAAGGAGCGACTTCGGATTGGAATTGAATTAAGAATCGTTAAGGTATAATCTTGTCTTTTAAAAAGTGTTACAAGACTATATAATTATATTGTTGTTGTTAGCTTTACATGTTGCTAGCATGAAGTTGTTAAGTTGAAGTTTATAAGGATTATAGATCGATTGTGGTCTTGGAAGTTCGAAATGTAATGTAGGCCATGTTAAGTTGGATTACAATTTGATCGTTGTTAGAATAGTCGCATGTTAATTACTTGAAAATTACGGTTTATATAATCAAATGCGACTTGATATCTTGTTATGCTACCAATTCGGATTGAATTGGAAATTGGTTAAGAATTGGTATTGTATTGGACTACCTTATAGATTGTGGTGAGCCAATTGGGGCTGTTTGGTTATTGTATTCGGCCTTGAAAAAGGTGGCAAAGTTAGTAAAAACAAAGGAGGTGCTGTCCGATTTTCCGTAGAATTTAGTGACTTGGCACTTAGGATATTCTACGTTTAAAGTAAGAGGTTAATGGACGTATTGTGGCCATGATAGGTTGAAGTACTAAGTTTAGCGTATCCTACTTGAAGAATGGAATAGCTCAAGGTTGAAGTACTTTGGAGCATTTTGCTACTTGTCGACAATCGTCGCGAGGTATGTGAACCTCTTCTTTCGTTGGCATGATCCTACGTATGAAATATCCATGTGATAACATTTTAAGATTCCTTCTACTCTTAGAAGTTAAGAAGTATTTACATTGTTGAATCTAAGTTAAGAGTATGTTTAAATTGTCCTAAGTCCTTACTAGGTCTTATGGGAGACGTTGGTAAGGATGGTTAGGAAATTATGAGATTTGATTTAAGGGCTATGTATCTTGATTTATTTAAAGTAAGTATGTAAGTTGATTTTTATGTTTGAAAATGACTTGAATTTATATGTGAAAAGGGGATTGGTTTTAAAAGTGTAGATGACATGATTTTACAAGTATAAGTAAATGGACTTTAAAGAATGTACGTTATGAAGTTTTAAGACTATGAGCTTTGATTTTCTTTAAAGGATTATGAAACTTTATTTTTCAAGATTATGGAACTTGATTTCTAAAGTATAAGCGACATGATTTGAAAGAGTGTATGCTACGATGTGTTAAGGCTATAAGCCTTGATTTTATAAGTGGAAATGATTTAATTTTACAAAGTATGGCTTCTTAATTTATTTCAAAAGATAAGAAGATGGCTTCCAAAAGAGTATGTGACTTGAGCTTTAAAAAGAAAGGAGTTCTATGATTCTTTTTAAGTATGTATGTACGTAGTATTTTTGGATCTAGTTTTCCTAATGTTGTAAGAATAAAAGTGTCTTAAGTTCTCTAAAATGAAAGGTTGTTATAATAGCTTTATGGGAAGTTGTTATGACGACTTAAGAAGAAGTGAAAAGATGGTTTGAAAATGTTATGTAAGGAAAATCACACCGAGCCTACAAATAGGCCGGATTACGTTATGAAATACACCGAGCCTACAAATAGGCCGGATTACGTTATGAGATACACCGAGCCTACACATAGGCCGGATTACGCCATATTACCCCGAGCCTTCACATAGGCCGGGTTACGTCATCGTACACCGAGCCCCACAGGCGGGCTATATTATGTTATATGATTCCACAGTACACCGAGCCCCACAAAGCGGATTATGTTATATGATTCCACAAGACACCGAGCCCCACAGCGGGCGGATTATGTTATATGATTCCACAAGACACCGAGCCCCGGCGGGCGGATTATGTTATATGATTCCACAAGATAATCGAGCCCCAGTGGGCGGATTATGTTATATGATTCCACAAGACACCGAGCCCCACGCGGGCGGATTATGTTATGTAAGATATGTAAGCTATGTGAAAAAGTGGATTAAACTCTTAAGTAAGTATGTAAGAATATGTTGTTAATCTTATCGAAAGAAGGAAAGGCAGTTAATATATGTTTGGTTTCGCGAGTTAAAGGACATTCTTTTATCTGATATGATTTGGTTATTGCATTTATTTCATTCCATATTCGCACTGTTATCGAATTCTTCTGGCTGCGTTCATGCCCGCAGGTGATAGGTACACAGGTTGGTGATCCTTGCTCTTAGGATCTCTGTCCAGTTTTTGGAAAGAAGCCCCTTTCACTCTGGAGGCTTGTCTTCTGGTACGGTTTCCCTGATGTGGTAGACTTATGTACATTCAGGGGTATGGCGGGGCCCTGTCCCACCGCAGTTGTAATTCTTAGAGGTCGGTAGTCACATGTTGTGGGTCGGTTTGTAAAAAAGAAAGGGATGTAACTGCTGTTGTTATGTATATGTATATGTGTCCAGGAAGGTAGCCTTATCGGCTAACCTGTGGTTTAATCTGTCGTTATTTTTTTTATTTTATAAGTTTCATGTATGTTCCGCTGCTATTCTCTGATGTATACCTGAACAGGGTGCCCAGGTAGGGCACCAGTCGCGGGCCCGGGTTCGGGTCGTGACAATTACCAACCTGGATACGCAATCCACATAGTCCTTCCTGGGTCACTGCTGCCTTTCTTGTAGCTGCAATCACAATAATACGTTAGAGAGAGACCACCCTAACCACACAACTCTATCGCACGATCTCAGAGAGAGAATAAGAGAAACCAATCCTAAATATCCTGTAGCCTCTTGTTTATTGGTGTGGTGCACAACACACCAATAATCAAGACTCTACTAAACACGGTCTGTAGACATTCCGATGACTAACTGCTCTGATACCACTTTTGTCACGACCCGGCCCCGGGCCCGCGACTGGTGCCCTACCGGGCACCCTTCTATACATACAATGCAAAATAACCGCGGAAGATAAGTAACGCATTTTGTTTAAACAAGGGCAAAGCCGATTAGGCTGCCATAATATAAATCACCCAAAAGGGCCTACACTATTCAATAATGTAGTTACAACTCTAGCCAGTCCAGCCCACATATGAATACAGACCTCTAAGATTTTGGACCAATACTATGACGGGACAAGGCCCCGCCGTACCCCTGAACATACATAGCTATCATGACAAGCTCCGGAACATTGGAGCCATCTCAAAATGCTGAACCAGGATCCTAAGCCCGCGGATCCACAACTGTGTACCTACACCTGCGGACATGAACGCAGCCCCCCGAAGGAGGTCAGTACACAAGTACTGAATATGGAACGAAAATAAGGTACAGTAAACAGATCATAACTGTACAAAAGAATGACAGGGGCAAGTATAAAAAAGTAATTACCAGATCCTACCATGCCATTACAACTCATGAACTTGATCACACATTATTATCTTTTCCCATTTTTCAATAAGAGTTATAGTCAAATTCTTACGTACGTACTTAGGAAAAATCATCAAGTTCATTATCATACAACTTACTTATCTTGCATAACATAGTCCGATCCTTTTTATGGAAGGACGCCTTATTTTGGAGTTTACTTTGATTATCCATACGTAATAACGTAACCCGACCCATTTGCGGGACACGACGAAGTCATACATAAGTCTGCCCCTAAAGGTATACTGCCCGGCCCATTCTGGGACGCGATAAAGTCACATAAGTCTGCCCATAAAGGTATACTGTCCGGCCCATTCTGGGACGCGATAAAGTCACATAAGTCTGCCCATAAAGGTATACTGTCCGGCCCAATCTGGGATGCGATAAAGTCACATAAGTCTGCTCATAAAGGTATACTGCATAAAAATAGGAAGCTTATGATCAACTTAGGGCCACCTGCCCATAGTATCATTTGGCAATCCTACTCATGAGACTATTTCACCCGCATAGGTCCTGTGGACCCGCAATGAGGTCATCCGTCTCGCATGGGACTATTTCACCCGCATAGGACTATTTCACCCGCATGGGCCCGGTGGGCCCGCAATGAGTACAAACGTCGCACTCGCATCATGGGTAGCAAATCCATGGAATAAGTAGTAACCCGGGGGTTGACCCCGTAAGAATAACATAACCTAGCTCAACCGGCTATCATACATAACATAAGCACTACCGGCTTATTATACATAACCTAAGCACTACCGGCTTACCATACATAACATAAGCGCTACAGGCTTACCATACATAACATAAGCGCTACAGGCTTATCATACATAACATAAGCGCTATCGGCTTATCATACATAACATAAGCGCTACCGGCTTATCATACATAACATAAGCGCTACCGGCTTATCATACATAACATAAGCACTACCGTCTTATTATACATAACATAAGCACTAACATGTCATTATAAAATCCGGGAATTTAACCCAAAGTACTATGTACTTCTATTCTTTTAAAATGACTTTTTTTCATGTAAAACTTCCAAGATACTAATAACCGTAGTATCAAGTTATATCTACTTTTCAAAACAAGTCACTATATTTTTAGAAATACATTTCTAGGCTTCTAAAATCAAGAGACCCTTACTGTAGAACTTTAAGCAATTGATACCGTTAAATCAATTTGCCCTTCTTTATTTCAAGTTATTTCTTGGTTTACATTACTAGAGAAAACCATTCTTTTAACCTTCCATAAAGTTGTTATAACCAACTTCCCATAAAGTCGCTATAACTCTTTATGTCTTAGATAAATTCATTCTTTTTATAACCAAGAGACTTATACTTTCAAATCAAGTTACATAGCTTTCAAAATACTTCAAGTCTCTTATCTTTAGAAATCAAGTTTCTTAACTTTAGAAATCAAGTCTCTTATCTTTAGAATATCAAGAAATCAATACTTTCCAAATCAAGTAATCTATACTTTTAAATCAAGTTTTCCCTTCCTTTAAGAATCAAGTCTCATAACTTGAAAAATAAAGTCTCTTAACCTTTTAAGAATTTAAGGTTCATAGTCTTAAAACTTCATAACGTAAACCCTTTAAATTAAGTAACATATACTTTTGTGTGTTGTGAATAGGTTATACTTTTTTATAACGATCTTATTAAAGTAGTCATGATCTAGAAAATGTAATACAATTTTGTCTTATCTTAGCTTCTATACAGATGGAGAATTCTACTCATTTTAATTCAATTGATTGTCGATACATTTTCTTTTATTAACGCTACAATGGTTTGTTCGATACTTATTCGCATTCGTGCCGTAACTTAGCAAAGTCAACTTGACTCCAAATACTTCCTAACGACTCTTACCAATATCCCCCATAAGACTTGGTAAGAACTTAGGATAACTTAGACGTAACTTTTACATAGAGTAAATAAACATACATACCTCTTAATTTCTAAGAGTAGAAGGGACCATGAAATAACACCATATGTATATTTCATACCTAGAGTCAGGCCAAAAGAAGGAAGAGGTTCACATACCTCGCGACGATTACCGACAAGTAGCAAAATGCTCCAAAGTACTTCAACCTTGATAGTTATTCCATCCTTTAAGTAGAATACGCTATACGTAGTACTTCAACCTATAATGGCCATAATACGTCTATTAACTTCTATCTTCAAACGTAGAATATCCCAAGTGTAAAGTCACTTAATTCTACGGAAAATTGGACAGCACTTCCCTTGTTTCTACATACTTTTCCACCTTTTTCAAGGTCCGAAATCAATAACCAAATGCCACATTTCTTAACTAGTATAACATGTAATCTTCAATCATATTAAGAAGGTGAAGATATTACCTCAATAAGCCCTCATTCCGAAATTCTTCTTCACGTTAGAATCACCTCTACGAACCCCCTACAAGCTTGCCAACATATATCCTTCTTGTCGTCTTTCCAAAAATCTCATCACACAAGGCCTAGGGTTTATAAATTTGAGAGAGAAGGGAAGAGCAATTTCTTGGAATGAAATCTTGCAAATGGTCAAGTATTGCAAGACTTTGGCCATAATATAAGGTCTAGCTTGCTTTACAAGTTGGGAGGGACACTTGTCGCCCTCCCATAGGCCTTTTACCAAAATATCTTCTGATTTTCCCCAATTTTCGATACAAATGCCGCCTCGGCGCCGCGGCCCTGCAGCCGGCGCCGTGGCGCTGCAACTTCAGAAAGGTTCAGGACTTACGACACCGCGGCCTTGCAGCCGGCGCCTGACTGAAGCTTTCTTTCTCCTCCGTCAACAGAACTTCTAACGTCCATAACTTTCTACTCCGATGTCCTATCGACGAGTGGTTTGTTGCGTTGGAAACTAGACTCAACGAATTTCATAATAGGCTTTCAAAACACCTAAAAACTCTTAATGTACTAGGAGATATACCTCTCCAAAGTTGACTCAAAATCTGTCCAAAAACATTCTGTCAACTTATCTTTCTAATTTCAATTCTTATTTCCTTTCATACGTTCTCAATACATGACCTGGATTGACGGGGTGTAACAGTATTACTGCCCTACCACTTATCCTGTTGTACCTATCCTCTGCATCCCTGTTGGTGAACTGGGTCATATCATGATCTGGGACTGATGAAAATTAGGTGGTTCGGGCCATTCGTTTCCTTGAAGTCATTATGAAGGTTGTTGGGAAAATTTCAGCAGCGTTTCCTTTGTTTCTTTGAGGTTTCCCAACAACTTTCACTCCACACCGCAATAATAACCAACCACAATTCAAATACAACAGCAATACACCAACAATTACACCACAATACACCCAGTCCACACACACCGAACAGCGGCAACAACACACAACCCCTAATCACACAATACCAAAATAGCCCGTACACTACCCAATTCTTGAAGCTACTCTAACCACTAACCAAGAAATATTCAAGAGAATTGATGAAGATTACATTTTTGAAGAGTTTTTCTTCATAAATTTCTTAACCCAAGTGAAAGAATGATGATGGTGAAAGCTATGAGGGTTTTTTAATGAGGGAGGTTTGTAGGGATTTTTGGAAGAATTTTGGGAAGTTTGTGGAAGATTTTTATGTGTGAGAGTGATGATTTTCAGAATTTCTAGAGAGATGAAGGGTTTGGGTTAATGTGGGAAGGGGTGTGGGGGTTGAGGGAATTTTATTTTCTGAATTCCTGTCCCGGCGCCGCGGTCCTGCTGTTCGGCGTCGCGGCACCCAAACTTCTGCACCTCTCTGAACATTCGGCGCCGCGACCCTTTATTTTGGCGCCGCGACGCTGCATCGATTTCCTGTTTCCAGCGTTTTTCCGTGCTTCATGTCTCATTCCTTCACCTGTCATCACAACACAAAAAAAATACCAAAAGTGAGACTGTTCTAACAAAACTAAATTGCATAATTTAAACCTTGGGTTGCCTACCAAGTAGCGATGTCTTTAACGTCTTATAGCCGGACGCAGGTTCCTTATCAAATCATTAAGGTAAATTAACACAAGCTATCCACTTAAAAATCATTTTCCTCTTCCTCACTCTATTTTTCTTTTTCACATCATTGGGTTCAGTCAGATTTACCTGTTTGTCAGCTTTCATGTCATGAACTTTTGTTGCAGCTTTCAAACTAGCATGTGGGTTCACAACTGTAGGTGTGATCTCCCTAGTTTTGGTCTGTGTTTGCTGAACTGCTGTGCAAGTTGTGCTTACTGCGAAGCACTTGTTGCTGGCCTGGGACTCAATAGTGGATTTGAACACCTTGAATACCATTTCTTCTTTCTGAACCCATAGTCTCAATTCTCCCTTCTCCACATCGATTAGGGCTCTGCCCGTTGCAAGGAATGGTTTCCCCATAATGATGGGTATTTCATCATCTTCCTCCATGTCAAGAATGAGGAAGTCTGCTGGGAAGAAGAACTTTCCCACCTTGACAAGCACATCTTCCACTATGCCTATGGGGTGCACGTCAGTCAGCTGCATATTAACTGTGGTTGGTTTGGCTTCCCCCAAACCCAGTCTCTTGAACACAGACAGAGGCATGAGATTGATACTAGCCCCTAAGTCACAAAGTGCCCTGTTGCATGTTACTTTGCCAATAGTGCAGGGCAGGGTGAAGTTTCGTGGATCATTCAACTTAGGAGGCAGTTTCTTTTGTAAAATGGCGATGCACTCCTCTGTCAACGCTATTGTCTCATAATCCGTCAACCTTCTCTTTTTCCCAAGTATCCCCTTTATGAATTTGAAGTATGCGGGCATTTGTTCTAACGCCTCAATGAAGGGGATATTGATGTGAAGCTTCTTAAATACCTCCAAGAACTTGGAGAAGTGCTTGTCTATGGCCTTCTTTTGGAGCCTCTGAGGTAAGAGATTCTATCAGTGTATTCCCTCAAAGGTGCTGGTGGAGCTTTCTCAACTGTAGGGTAGTCCTCAGTGACCCCCTCCTTTCCTTCCTCAACTGCTTTCTCACCCTATTTCTCATGAACCACTGCGGGTTGGGGAGCAACCTGCTCCAACTGCTTTCCACTCCTTAACAACATTGCGTGACACTGCTTTCTTGGATTGACCTCTGTGTTGCTTGGGAGAGTACCCTGCGGCCTGTTGGTTACCATCTTTGTCAGTTGCCCAACCTGCATTTCCAGGTTCCTGAGAGAGGACCTTATTTTAGACATGAACTGATTCTGCGAATTGGTGAGTGTAAGCAATGCTTCTCACCATCAAAGCCTCGCTGTGGTAGTGGTCTAAATCTTTGGGATGAGGTAGCCTGATTCTGTGCTTGCTGGTTCTGGTAATTACCTTGATATGGTTGCTGTTGGGCATGGTCGTTCCTCCAGGAAAAGTTAGGGTAATTTCTCCACCATGGATTGTATGTGTTGGAACTATAAGGCCGCTGAAAGTTCCCAACTGCCTGAACCTGCTCCATGGGCACATTATTAGGATCCACCGTTGTGCATCTGTCAAAAGAGAGTAGGCACCCGCAAATCTCACAATTCACAGGTATCTGGACTGCATTCACAGACATAGTGTTCTACTGCAGTTGTTTTGTCAAGAGGGCCACCTGCGCATTTAATGATGTGATAGCATCTATCTCATGTATGCCCATAGTCTTCCTGCTACTCGCAGACCTATCATCTGCCCTTTGATGATTATTGGCAGCCATGTCCTCTAGTAATTCATGTGCCTCATTGACACTCTTCCTCATGAACGCTCCCTCTGCTGCAGCATCAATTATGGTACGAGTAGTACCACTCAACCCATTATAAAAAATGTGGACCAACATCCACTTCTCTACGCCATGATGGGGGCATTTTCTCTGTAAATCCTTAAATCGCTCCTATGCATCATACATCGACTCTCCATCTACCTGATAGAAATTGTTCAACTCTCCCCTTAACTTTGCTGCCTTTGAAGGAGGGAAGAACTTTGTAAGAAACTTTTGGGCTAGGTCCTGTCAGGTGATGACGGAGTTGGCAAGTAGTGAGTTCAACCAACTCTTGGCTCTGTCCCTAAGTGAGAACGGAAAGAGCCTCAGTCTAATGGCATCGTCAGTGATGCCATTGTACTTGAAAGTGGCACACAACTCCAGAAAGTTGACAATGTGCATGTGGGGGTCTTCAGATAGCAATCCCCCAAACTGTACTGTGTTCTGGACCATGCTCAGGATGACTGACTTGATCTCAAAGTTGTTTACCTCTATTGCTGGGAGCCTAATGCATGTCTGTGCACGAGTAACCGTGGGCAGAACATAATCTCCCAAGCTTCTTTCTGCTGGGACCGGTATTGGCTCCTCTACATGATCAGGAACTTCGTTGTTTGTCGCATTCTGATTCGGTGGTTGGTTGTCCATGGTCACTGAATCAACTATCCTTTTATTTCACCTATTTTGCTTGCACGTTTTCTCAATTTCAGGGTTGAAGGGAACAAATGTATCTGCTCCTCTCTTTCTTCGCATACACTAAATCTCTGAAATAAAACAAAATCAACAAACAAATCAAGACAACAGAGTTTTAACAGTAAAAATAAAAATAAAAATAAAGCCAAAGTAGAAATAAAAATAGATGGTTCGATATTAGAAGTACGTCAGTCCCCGGCAACGACGCCAAAAAATTGTTAGGCGATTTCCACGTGCTCACGCAAGTGTACGTATCGTTCACAAGTAGTATAGTCTGATAAGACCGAATATCTTCCTCAGAGACTGGGTTCTAATTACCGTTCATCTATTTTATGTTATCTATTTGCAATCGATAATAGAGTTGGTTGTTTTGTTTAACTACTAGAATAATTTCAAGAATTAACTAAACTATTGAAAGTGTGATCAGTTATGAAGGAATTAGAGCTTCCAAAATCCTCGATTATCCACTCTATTCAATCCTTAATGAAACTAGAATGACTTCTTCTTCTACGTTAAGATAGCGGTTAACTAGACTGTCTTATATTTCGGTTAGGATATATAATCGCTCAACCTCAAGGTAACCCTTCTATATTTCTATGATAGGATTTACCACATAGAGGATTAAGAACAAGAACCTATAATGCTACACAAGTATCGGTACTTTCGTCGCAATTTTAACTTATGTCTATTCAATTACAAAGATATCCAAATCTCTCCTCTTGCTTGATTCGAAATCATATAGATTATGATAATTAGTGATCAATTAACTATCAAACATTCATACCAATTATTGAATAAATCTTAATCAAGTGAAGAAGAAATCAACTAATGCATTAAGTCATGAAATAGAGTTTCAAACGATTCAAAAGGAAAGTCCTAATAAAGTTTTTAGCTCCTAGCCATAGTCACGCTAAGAACTAATACAATTCCAAACATAAACTGAATTAGAAAGAAAGAAAGAAAAGTATTGCGAACTAAAGTCTCCAATTGTAGCTTCTAATCCTTGCCCTGTGATGATGTTGTGTGTTAGAATGACCTTTTTTCCTAGAATAATCCCTAGGGCTTTTAGTATGTTGCAATTTTCGTGCCATATGGACCCTTCTGCCCGTGGCCAAATTAACCTCGGATTCTCGATTTTCAGACGGCTGCCGCGCAGGGCCGGCGCTGTGGCCCAAAGCTCGTGGGCTTCTCCGATGTTTCAGATTGCGGTCCTCGCTGGCCACGGCACGCTCGGCTTTCGTCCGGGTCTTCAATTTCTGTCCTTTTCGGCCTTTGATTCCTCCTTTTATGCCCATTATTCGTTCCTTTTCACCATTTTGTCTTTTTGAACCGCTGTGACTCAAAATTAAAACAAATCTAATACTATACTAAACACATCAAAAATGAGTAAAATACTAACTAAAAATGACTCAAAAAATGTATACAAAATACGCTTAACAGTGGGGTATTGCAAGATACCTTGTAGGAGACCACCTATTTAAGTGCGAGGACATGCCGCCTCAAATGAACGCACTTAAGAAACCAAGACGTGATCCACGACAACAACGGACAAACCTTAAAGAATGATAGAGTAAGGAAAGATGTTGTGTCGGTACCATTGTCTTGGCTTACACTAAACACTGACGGTTCAAGACATCATGTTCACCGCGTAGTAAGTAAGTCCGATGGTATTCTACTATGGAATGTTCAAAGCTACGGCTACCTATCCAGATGCAACATTGATCCGCCGGAAGGTTGCTCGAAAGGCACCATGTGCGTGCGCCAAAATCTCTTCCAATAGGGGATTGTTGGAAATTTGTTAAACATGAAATAAAGTTAATCCTATTAATTATGACTCGAACAATTGGGGCCCCGCACGTCGGAAACGTCGTTTCTATACACGTGCACACGTTGTACCAATGATCGTAAATTTCCTTAATGGAAGAGATATTGGTACGGATACAAAATGTTTGAGACATAAGATGATAGACGGTTACTGGCCAAATGACAATGGTTTCACGTTGGTAAGTGAAGGAAGAAGTGTACAATGTGTTAAAAGATGAAACGAGTCATGAATCGTCGTGGATCCAAGAAGGGCCGCGGCGCAACGTCATCAGGGTCACGACGCTCCAAGCGTCGCGACGCCTCCTCCATTGGGTCGCAGCACCTACGACGGGATTTGGTTACTGGAATTCGGCGCCTCCCCGAATGGCCGCGACTCTAAATGACGTTTGTGTTACAGTGATTTATTGGACGTGAAGCGCCGCGGATCCACCAGTGAGGGCCGCAACGCTTGACTTTCAGAAGTCACGAACGGGAGACGAAAAAACATGACTCTTGAGCTGATTTTGAGGCATTAAACCTCCATTACTGCCCACATGAATTCAGTTATTATTTGGCTGAATTGTAACTCTACATTCAAGGTCATTACATGATCATTCAAAGCCTTTACTTGACTAGGTGGAAGGTCATCTTCTCCACACTATAAAATGAAGTCATTGACTCATTTGCAAAACACACTTCAGAAATTATCTTCCTCTCTTGCAATCTTCCACACACTCAAAGATCCTTCTTTCCTAGCGAACACTTGAGTCTCATTTGCTCACTTGTTTGATTGCTGTTTTATCTTGGAAGATAAGTTGCCAACACATCGTTAAATGATTATACGAGACATTATTATCTTAAGAAAAGATTGAATATCAATCGACTCAGCAAACTATTTTCCTTGTTCTATTTCCAGAATTCTACAGATCTGGTATCTTTTGGTTTCAGATTATAAAGATCAAGAGGTTCGCTGCAGTTCTAAAGAATGATCCAAATGTCCAAGACTTAAGAACCATTCAAAACAGAAGATCAAGATCACAAGACTTATTGTTGTAACAATTGATATTAGGGCTTCAAGTCTATTGTATTGTAATTGTTTGTCTTTTCTAAGAACTAATGATAATTGTATACTATTCAGAGAGAACTGGGTTATAGGTTTTATGCATGGAATCCTTAAATCTACTAACAATTTATCTGAACTGCTTGCAATCCTACATGGGCTCAAAATTGCTTGGAGCCATAAGCTAACTCCCTTAGAAATTAACTCAAGATTCACAAGAGGTAATATATATGTTAAAAAATGGACATATACCTTATAATATTCTTATCCTTGAATGCAAATTGTTGATGGAGCAACTAGAAAGTCCAGAAATAAGCCGCAAAAATAGGTTTTGTATAGTATGTTATGTCGGTCAAAAATAAAAAAGAACAAGAAATTGGGTAAGCACACTTGTCATGACATGGAGTTCCCAATGGTCTTCTAATGACGCGCAGAAGCCAATGACCTTTCTCCACGTCAACAACTAGACATGGACCGGCCAATTCAAGTCACCATGTTTGTGACACTCATCAACACTTGTCTTGGTACGCAACTGGTTCCGCCCTTAACTAGTCAACTTCATCCACCTGTATAAATAGTTTTACCTCATTCCACCAAATTTAATATTTAGTATTTCTCAAATTTGAACTTGTGTGTTCATTGAATCTTGTTGTTGGTCCGTGAAATTGAGTGATCAATTATGTTTCTGGTGGATTGGTTCTATGGTGTGTTAGCATCACTAGGGTTGTGGCAGAAGGATGCAAAGATCTTGTTTTTAGGGCTTGATAATTCTGGCAAAACCACCTTGCTTCACATGTTGAAAGATGAGGTTCCTTTTCTCCTTCTTTTTATCATCTTAATACTTGACATAAGCTTAGTTGTTATACGTGTTTGTCAAGCTCCGTTGTCAAAGCTTATTAGCATTAGGATCAAAACCTGTCTTAATAGATGGAAACAAATCTCTAATTTTACAAAACCCCTTATTTGTCTTGCTTCCTCCGTTTCAATTTATGTGGCTTTTGAGTACGAGAGTCACAATAACTAATGTTCGGTGTTAATTATTTAGAAACTACATAAAAATGTTTCCTCCGTCCCAAAAAAAAAATTGTTCTAATTTCCTTATTAGTTTGTCTGAAAAGATTAACACATTCTATTTTTTTTAACTTTATGAGATATTTAAGAACACAAAAGCTTGTTTTGGATCGTATATTTCAAAATTCTTCCTTTATTTTTTGAACTCCGTACCAAATCAAACTAAGACAATCTTTTTTGGATGTAGGAGTTATTATAAGTCACAATAATTAACAATTCAAGATATTTAGAAAGTATTTGAAAAGTTATGGTAAAAAAAAATATCCTTTGACTGTTCAAATAGTAACTAAGAAAAACAAATTAAAACGGAGGGAGTAAATGACAAACTATTTACTATCACTGGAACGCAATGAATACACCTCAACTAGCTTCAAATGGAGTCTATTATTGATATGTTTGTGTATAATGCGGAGTTGATTCTTAGTAGTGTGTTTTGAGTACATGGTGTTTATTGATGGAGATAGTAAATGTATTGTATTCTTAAGAGGTTGAGTTATTGAAACCAATTCAAAAAAAATCTTATTGGTATTACTATTTGCTTATAAGGATGGTGTTGTATTGCTGACCACATTCATGTTAAAATTGATGCAGAGATTGGTGCAGCATCAACCTACACAATACCCCACATCAGAAGAGTTGAGTATAGGGAAAATTAAGTTCAAGGCTTTTGATTTAGGAGGACACCAGATTGCTAGAAGAGTCTGGAGAGACTACTATGCCAAGGTGAATAATTATATTGTTAATAACAGTTGTTTACTCATTTCGAAATGGGTTACTTGCAACTTTTGCATTATGTACATTTTCTAGTTGTATACCACTCTCATTTTGGACAAACATTTTAGTCTTCAATTTTAGTAGTGCGGTTGTTTCTTTTACTTTGAGTATCTTTACTAGGTCTGTGTACACTCCACCCTCCCAGACCCCACTTGTGCAGATTACACTGGGTGGTTGTTGTTATTATGGAGGATGGTGCAAGTTGTGACATTTTGGCTTTAATCAGGGTCAAGTGTGTGCATTATTAACTTCATGTTTTTTTGGAAATTAGTATTGACATGAATGCTATGCAAGTCTGTTGTAACTACTTTCCAAATTCGTGTTTCCCATACTCTATAGCTGCATGACAAGCAAGTTTTCACGTTTGCAGGTAGACACTGTTGTTTATCTTGTTGATGCATATGACAGAGAGAGGTTTCCAGAGTCAAAGAGGGAATTGGATGGGCTTCTGTCAGATGAGTCATTGGCAAATGTCCCATTTCTCATTTTGGGAAACAAGATTGATATAACATATGCTGCTTCAGAAGATGAGCTGCGTCATCACTTGGGCCTAACTGGTGTGACCACTGGCAAGGGTACCGTCAACCTCGCTGACACCAATGTTCGTCCAATTGAGGTGTTTATGTGCAGCATTGTGCGCAAGATGGGATATGGTGAGGGCTTCAAGTGGATGTCGCAATACATCAAGTAGGAGGGTTTACCACAGAGAACTTATTGGCAAAGTTCCATCTTTGTGATCCCAACCAGTTGGTGGGTGATGGGGCAACAACAACAAGAACTTCTCCCGATCAGGAAGGTCGGTTTACATTGTATTGGATAAAAGAAACAGCTTTGCATTAGCTTCTTTTTAGTTATATCTTTACCCTTCCGGTTTCTTTGTGGATCTGATCTCTGTATATATACATAATATAATGCAGTTAGCAGAAAACAAATAAAGTATGCAGAACGCGTGTTCCGAAAGTGATCGATAGAAACCTCATCGAGGGAAAGCACTATAACTAAAAAAAAGCAGTTCTATCAATCTATGATGTGCTCTTTATGTAGGGATTTGTTGGGTGTAAAACACACAAGTAAGGGACAGCGAAAGTTTAAAATTTTGTTTACTTGCTCCAACAAAGGTCGTCTGGTATGATTATGCGATAATTCAAATCTGCAAAGACAGGAAGAAAACTTACAGTTTAAGCTTTGTTAGTCTTTACTAAAGGGAGCGCACGCGATTGTCAATCCAGGTGCAAGCCTTGATTCAATATATTCCTTTGCCCAAGAAAACTAGGAAATCTTGTCAGAGGTTTGAGAGAATTTTATTTTCTGAACTCTGAGTTCAGAAAGTGGAAAGTGAGTTATGAAATTATGGGTTAAGTGTCAAATATATAGTGGAGGAAACCCTAAACCAAATCAGATTTGGATCAGGCTTCAAGACCTTACCCAAATTCAAATTGCAGTGGGCATTGAATCGCCATCGCCATGCGCCTCTATTTATTTTCTGCACGTTTTAGTTCTAATTAAATTCAAGATTTAATTTTGACTTAATCATATAATTTTCATCAAATGAAATTATCCCATAATTTATTATTAAATAAAATATCTTGATTCTAAATCCGATATTTTACATTCTCTCAATATACCCTTAGACCGAAAAGACAATCGACTTAGTGTGACCTTTAGGCATTCACACATCGGCACTTAATCAAATCAAGGTTCACACGGAACTCCTAGACGACGCCGGTGACAGACCCAATATGTGAAGTACGTTTACAAGACTCAAGCAAACAGACCTTTATGTGAGATGATAAATTCTTTTCATTCGCGACACACTCAATCAAGCTTAAGATTTGTCAAGTGTCTATCCAAATGGCTTGATTACTTTATCTCATCTATATCAGTCGACAACTAGACCATATCCTAGATATGTCTCTTGCATTAGCCAATAACTTGATCGACCTAACATCTCTGAGAAGCTGAGTGTTCTCTCGAAATTCCAATCGAGGAATGAATCTTATTCTTGGCTCAACTACCACCTTCAATCTACTTCGTAATGCACCCAACACAAGCCGCGTCTCAACCTATAAGACATTTGAGCTTAGGACAGTATCAAAGTGCATTGCTCCGTAAACAAGGCGATATTGACCTCAAGTCTAAGGACCTCTATCTCCCACATGTTGATAATACTCTAGACATGTATAATAAATAGTTTATCAGCAGGGTATGTCAATACTCCTCTAAAAGTATTCATGTGTCCATCACTAACAACTATTACTAGTAGTAAGTGAGATATACTACATTCTCTAAGAATGTGATGCAGACCACATGTCGACTTACAACATATCATTGATATCTCATTCTCAATGATCATCAGTCTAGGATATTTTAAGAACTACATTCTATCATTAATATCTCACACTATCAGTGACAATGTAAGTTCAAGAGATGCACATTAATGAATAATATAAACAATCAAATAATAATTCAATAATTGCAAATGTCAAGTACATATTAATCTTATTAATAATATGAATGTGTTCAAGTACATCTGCTCCTAAAATGATTGTTTCTAGGACATACATACTTTCAATCTCCCACTTGGCCTAGAGTCAATCACCAATGTGTCTAATGCCCATGTTTTCGAAATGACCATTATGCTTGACTACGCTTAATGATTTAGTAAATGGGTCTGCTAGATTATTATCGATGGGAATGTAGTCTATCTTTATTTCTTCTGTCTCCACCATCTCCCTGAGTATGTGGTATTTCCTTGGTACATGCTTGTTTCTATTCGTTGATCTTGGTTCCTTAGCTTGAGCAATCGCACCAGTGTTGTCACAATAAATCGTTATTGGACAACTGGTACTTGGAACAACCCCTAATTCCTTTAAGAACTCGGATAACGCGACAGCTTCTTTACCAGCTTCCGATCCAGCAATGTACTCGGCTTCTTTTGTCGAATCGACAGTTGTAGCTTGCTTGGAACTCTTCCAACTAACTACTCCACCATTTAAAATGAAGGCATAACCAGACTGAGATTTGAAGTCATCAAGATGCGCTCGAAGGTAGCATCAGAGCTACTAGCTCTTCTTGTCCGCCATAGACTAAGTATTCTTTAGTTCGTCTAAGATACTTAAGAATACTTGATCGCTTCGATGTTCCTCCCGTGATTCTCACTGAATTTGCAAGTCATGCTAAGTCATAGGCCACATCCGCCTTATGCAGTCATGACATACATGATTGATCCTATACCAAGATATGAGATTCTCTTCACGCTGCTCAAGTTACAGAATCGTGGAAGGACAATCCTTCCTTGACAACTTGATGTCTTGACCCATAGGAAGATTCCCTTTCTTGTCCATAGAGAAACGTTTTAGCACTTTGTCTATATATACGGACTGTGACAGCCCCAACAATCTATTAGGTCTATCTCTGTAGATTCTAATTCCAAGAATGTAGCAGGATTCACCCAAGTCCTTCATCAAGGCGTTCGATAACCATTCTTTGATCGATCAGATGAGAGTCTTATTGTCTCTCATTATCAATATGTCATCTACATATATAACAATGAAGACAATGCTCTCATTTGTGCGTTTACTATAAACACACGGATCTTCCTTACTTCTAACAAAGTCAAACGATTTGAATGCTTTGTCAAAACAAATGTTCAAACTCTTTGAGGCTTGCTTAAGTCCATAAATGGACTTTCGTAGTTTGCATACTGCTTTGGGTTGAGTCTTGGATGTAAACCCTCTGGCTGTATCATATACACCTCCTCAATTAGATTACCATTGAGGAAGACAGTTTTAACATCCATTTGCCAAATATCATAATCATAGTATGCAGCTATTGCAAGCAAAATCCGAATGGACTTAATCTTTGCAACAGGCGAAAAAGTTTCATCATAATCGACCCCAGGCCGTTGATTATAACCTTTAGCCACCAATCTTGCTTTATAAGTATGTATTTTGTCATATGCATCAATCTTCTTCTTGAAGACCCATTTGCATCCTATGGGTCTAACCCCTGTTGGCAAGTCAACCAAGTTCCATACTTGGTTTATGTACATAGACTCCATTTCGGATTTCATGGCTTCTTGTCATTGATCGGTGTATTTTATATACACCTTTTGAGTCATTTTTAGTTAGTCTTTTGCCCATTTTTGTACAAATACGTGTCGTCTTAGAATATATTTTCTGTCTTTTGAGTCATATTGGTTTAAAGTGGCTTATTGGCGGAAAAGGAGCAAAAAGAGGGCAGAAACAGAGGTTCCAGAGCTCAAAAAGCGAGAAAGTTGGCGAACCGGACACGAAACAGGGCGGTGCCTCCAGCCAGCAGAGTCAGAGCGCCACGACGCCCAATTTCCAGAGAGCTGCAGGAGTTTCGGCGCGCGCTGATTCTGGCGCGCCGAGGTGGGAAAACTGTCAAATTCGAATGGGAATGGGCCAAGGCTAGAAGGAAAACCTGGAAAATGAATTGGAGGCTATAAAAAGCAGCCTTTAGGTCAGAATTAGAGGTTTCAAACCCTTGCTAATTCACACAACCTTGGAGATCAAGATTGGAGACCACTTCTTAGTAATTTCTTGTTTCTTGTTTTATTTCTTTATATTTTATGTTGAATATTAGTTTAGTTCTTGTCATGTCTATGGCTAGGAACTAACTTAATCTAGGGCTTTCCATGTCAAATCACTTGAAACTTATTCTTATGAATTGATGCATGTTTTTGGTTCTTCTTATCATTGTTGAGATTTATTCAATAATTGTCTTGAATGTTTGGTAATTAATTGATCACTAATTATCATAATCCATATGAATTTCTAATCGAAAGCCGAAAGGGGAGATTGTGAATATGCTATAGTTGAATAAACATAGGTTAAATCGTGGACGAAAGTACCCCGATACTTGTGTAGTATTAATAGGTTTTTACTCTTAATCCTCCTTTATAGTCAATCTTATCACCGAAAGGTAGAAGGGTTCTATATTGGGGTTGAGTGTTTATATTATCTTAACAGGAGTATAAAACGGCTTAGTTAACCTGCTATCTCAAAATATAAGAAGAACCATAATTAATTGCATTAACAAGTAAGATGAGCGGATAGTTGAGGAGATTTGGAAGCCTTATTTCCTCCATAACTGAAGTAAAACAAAGTAGTCTAGTAATGCTAAACCTCCTCGGTTGAGCCAGCACAAGTAAAAGCAAGGGAAATAAGCCCGCCAAAACAGGTAAGTAATACTAAACCTCCTTTTGAAAAAAAAAAGAGAAAGAGAAACGGAAGGAGGAAGCGAAAAATATTGATGAAATGGATAGACTGTGGGGTTAATCTACCCCATGCCTCTTGAGTAAAGAACTTGCGTCCGGCTAAAAGACGTTAAAGACAGCGCTACTTGGGAGGCAACCCAAGGTTATTTTATTTTATTCAATTTGATGCAATTTAATTTTAACTTAGAACAGTCTCACGGAGGGTATTGTTTATATGTTGTGATGACAGGTACAGGACCAAGAATTTGGAGGACGATGCACTTCACCAGAGTGCCAGCAAATAGAATAAAAATGATATATGGAATCATGTCAGGGAAGACGATTGACGTTGGGAAGGAAATATTGCAAAACATTGGAGAAACCAAAGTTGGTAGCAGCTGGTTGGGACATGGCTCACTTATTAGCAGCTTATGCTCCAGATATGGGATCCCAACCCTACCCACTGATACATATGAGAAAGTCCAACCCCCTATGTAATATGGGATAGTGCATTCCTTCCCAGACCCACTCCATCCAAAGAAGAAGACGAATGAGACCAAAGACCGCAGAGGTCGCCATGGATGAAGATGAGTCTGAGACAGAGGCTCAAAGATGAAACAGAAGCCAAAGAAGAACCCCCAGAATTTGAACCTCCAGTGCCTATAATGGAGCAGTTTGCTCATGAACAGAGGGAGGATGATGCAGAACTTTGACATAATGATACAAGGTCACAGGGACTTGAGCAAGGACAACAAGAATTAAGGCAGGAGCAACAAATGCACTGCAGATTTGATTAGATGAGCTCCTTGTTCAACCAGTGGTCCATGCATTATCCGCCGCCACCGCCACCACTTTAAACCAAGTTTGTAAGTTGTCCTGTTTTTTTTTTTTAGTCTTGCACACATTGGGGACAATGTGTGATTTATGTTTGGGGGGTGTCTTATTTGTCTTATTGTTTTTGAGTCTTTTTGATTTGTTTTAAGTATTTTTGAGTCATATTTTTTCTTTAAAGATCATGCATGCTGCAGTTACTTGAATCGCATAGTGAAGTAAGGTTGAATAATGTAATGGAATTAGAAGCAACCATCTAAACACTTAGGTTAGATATGCCAAAAATTCATGAAATCAGATTATTTGGGGTATCTTGTTGGACTTGTGCATTGTTTATGATTAAACCTACGTGTATGCTTGCTTGCTATTTGAGGCGAAATAGTTAGGATATGCATGTTAGGGAGATGACTCAGACAATTCTTTGTTAGCCCTTTCTTACCACTTTTTGCCTATCCCTGACATTCAAAATATCCCTAGTCAGCCCCTTTGAGCCTAAAAATTAGACCTTTTTTTTGACACCCTATAATTCCACACTTGTGCCATAAGTGAAATTTTTTGGTGATTGGAATAGAAAGTGTTAAAAAAGAGACAAAAAGAGTGAACAATTTTGATGCACCCAAATGAAAAAGTAATAATAAATAGGCAAAAGACTAAGTTTGGGGGTGCCTGTTATTCATAATACACTTCATTCTCTCAAAACAAAAGAGGAGAAAGATAGGTATGAAGTGAAGAAAGAAAATCAAAAGAAAAGGGAAGAATTGAAAAGCAAAAGAGCTTATGGTACATAAAAAGAGCCTAAATGCCTATTTTTACCTACCATGCCTAAGCCTACATTACAACCCTAAAAAGCCCGGAAGATCTCTTACATGTGTATCTATGATTAGTGGAGAATAACAAGTAAACATGCCATAAGATTTTGAAATTGACATGCATAGTTAGGTATTCTTACTTCCATTAAGCATGATTAAATTGATTTTGCGAAATATCTAACTTAATGTGTTTAGAATGCTAAAAATTCATGCTATATATTCCTGCATATTATTCTGCTAACCTTCAGGCTTTTCTAAGTAACAATGATGCAACAAAGTGATCAGTGTCTTTGAGTCAGTTTATTTCCTTTTTCCTCTTGTCTTTAATTCTTTCTTTTGATCTTTGCTCGAGGGCGAACAAATGTTAAGTTTGGGGGTGTCTGATCGGTGTATTTTATATACACCTTTTGAGTCATGTTTAGTTAGTCTTTTTCTCATTTTTGTACAAATACGTGTCGTCTTAAGATATATTTTATGTCTTTTGAGTCATATTGGTTTAAAGGGGCTTATTGGCGGAAAATGAGCAAAAAGAGGGCAGAAACAGAGGTTCCAGAGCTCAAAAAACGAGAAAGTTGGCGAACCGGGCACGAAACAGGGCGGCGCCTCCAGCCAGCAGAGTCAGAGCGCCACGACGCCCAATTTCCAGAGAGCTGCAGGAGTTTCGGCGCCGCGGCGCCAGGCCGTGGCGCCGAGGCGGAAATCACAAATTGAATGGGAATGGGCCAAGGCACAAGGAAAACTCGAAAACGACCGAGGCTATAAAAGCAGCCTTTAGGTCAGAATTAGAGGTTTCAAATCCTTGCCAATTCACACAACCTTGGAGATCAAGATTGGAGACCACTTCTTAGTAATTTCTTATTTCTTGTTTTATTTCTTTATAGTTTATGTTGGATATTAGTTTAGTTCTTGTCATGTCTATGGCTAGAAACTAACTTAATCTAGGGCTTTGCATGTCAAATCACTTGAAACTTATTCTTATGAATTAATGC
Organism: Przewalskia tangutica; assembly: GCA_029844215.1. Taxonomy (NCBI): domain Eukaryota; kingdom Viridiplantae; phylum Streptophyta; class Magnoliopsida; order Solanales; family Solanaceae; genus Przewalskia; species Przewalskia tangutica. The sequence goes on from CM056721.1 coordinate 110,789,807, forward strand.
ATGTTTTTTGTTCTTCTTATCATTGTTGAGATTTATTCAATAATTGTCTTGAATGTTTGGTAATTAATTGATCACTAATTATCATAATCTATATGAATTTCTAATCGAAAGCCGAAAGGGGAGATTGTGAATATGCTATAGTTGAATAAACATAGGTTAAATCGTGGACGAAAGTACCCCGATACTTGTGTAGTATTAATAGGTTATTACTCTTAATCCTCCTTTATAGTCAATCTTATCACCGAAAGGTAGAAGGGTTCTATATTGGGGTTGAGTGTTTATATTACCTTAACAGGAGTATAAAACGGCTTAGTTAACCTGCTATCTCAAAATAGAAGAAGAACCATAATTAATTGCATTAACAAGTAAGATGAGCGAATAGTTGAGGTGATTTGGAAGCCCTATTTCCTCCATAACTGAAGTAAAACAAAGTAGTCTAGTAATGCTAAACCTCCTCGGTTGAGCCAGCACAAGTAAAAACAAGGGAAATAAGCCCGCCAAAACAGGTAAGTAATGCTAAACCTCCTCTTGAAAAAAAAGAAGAAAGAAAAACGGAAGGAGGAAGCGAAAAATGTTGATGAAATGGATAGGCTGTGGAGTTAATCTACCCCATGCGTCTTGAGTAAAGAACTTGCGTCCGACTAAAAGACGTTAAAGACAGCGCTACTTGGGAGGCAACCCAAGGTTATTTTATTTTATTCAATTTGATGCAATTTAATTTTTTTAACTTAGAACAGTCTCACGGAGAGTATTGTTTATATGTTGTGATGACAAGTACATGACCAAGAATTTAGAGGACGAAAACGGAGAAATCAAAGGGAAAAAAAAGAAAAATTGGCTCAGCGCCGTGGCGCCAAAAGTCCAGAAAAGCGCAGACGTCAGCCATAGCTAAATCAGAGCGCCACTACTGGAAGTCAGAGGGTCGCAAAGTTTGCGCCAGCCGCAAGAACGGAAATTTCAATTTTAAAGGAGCCCTAAATCCGATTTTCCTCACTCCAAATCAAAACCCAAGCCTCCCCTCTCTCCAAAACCCACGAAATTAACCCTTTTTCCTAAAAATCTTCCACAAACTAAACTCAATCACAACCAAAATACTTAATTTCCTTAAACCCTTAACCATCTTAAACAACAACCCTCATTCCATTGCCTCAATACATCATTAGAACAAGAAAATCTTGAAGAACAGTCGAAGGTAACCTTTATCACTTTTCTTGAAATCTTCAATACAATCGAGGAGGTAATAGGTGAGGAGGTGCTTTATCGTGAAAGGTGTGGTGTGTTGAAGTTGGGTGAGATTTCATGGAAGATTATCTGAAGTGGCGTGGGGTGTTGTGAGCTGTTGAGTGAAGTGTGAGGGTTGAAGAGTGTCAGAATTGCTGATTATTGATTGATAGTGTTGGGTAATATCGTTGAAACAAAGGAAACGCTGCCAAGTTTATCTAAAAATGTCTGCCAAGAAGAGGAGAGCTTCCACATCCACCTCCGTCCCTCAATATGACACTACTAGGTTTGTCAGCCAAAAAGCTGAGGATAGATATAAAAAACTTAGTACTAGACCCTTGATCCCTGAAAGAGGAATGGAATACCAAAGGGAGTCATTTGAGGAGGGAGATGCCTATGAGCCTATTCGGGCGATGATAGAAGTCATGGGGTGGAAGAGATTTGTTAACCCAGAAAGAATAACACCGCAGAACACAGTAATGGTGAGAGAATTTTATGCTAACTTTTCAGAGAAGGTGGATGATAGATGCTTTGTGAGGGGACGGTATGTGCCTGTGACGGCAGAAGTGGTGAACGTGCTATTAAAAATAGCCGATGTTGAAGAAAGAGGTGACGATCGGAGCTATTTCAGAACTTGGTCTAGAGACACCAACAACATCGATTGGGATGTCGTCGCAAGCACAGTAAGCTACCCTGGGGATGAGTATTATGAGAGTCGCTGTGATTTTGGGTACTGTAGGTGTGTTAACATTGAGGAAGTGGAGGGGGTTATGCGTAAGATGAGCAAGGGAACAACTCCAAATGCAATCCCGATGGAATTTTGGAAGAACGCAAGCAGGGCAAGCTTGGAGTGGCTTATTCGGTTGTTTAATGTCCTTTTTAGGACGTCAAAAATGTTCGAAGAATGGAGTTGGAGTATGATGATTTCATTATACAAGAACAAGGGGGATATCCAATATTGCAACAACTTTAGCGATATCAAGTTGTTAAGCCATACGATGAAAGTTTGGGAGAGAATTGTGGAAGTGAGAATGAGAAAGAATGTGTGTCTATTTCCGAGAACCAGTTTGGATTCATGCTAGAACAACTGACCACAAAAGTCATTCACTTTGTGAGGAGTTGGTAGACCAGTATAGGGAGAGGAAGGTGTTAGTTGACCTAGAAAAAACATACGACAAAGTACCGAGGGAGGTTCTATGGAGATGTCTGGAAGCTACAAGTGTTCCTTAGCATACATCAGAGTGATTAAGGACATGTATAATGGAGCTAAGACCCAAGTAAGAACAGTAGGTGACTCGAAACACTTCCGATCGTGATGGTTCTACAACAGGAATTCGCTCTTGGACCGTTTCTATTTGTCTTGGCGATGGACGCACTGACACATCACATTCAACGGGAGGTGTCATGGTGCATGTTATTTGCAGAACATATTGTACTTGATGAGATATGAAGCGACATTAACGCTAAAATTGGAGGTTTGGAGATCGATCTTGGAGTCTAAATGTTTCAAGTTACATGGAGTGCTAGTTCAGTGACGTGATTTATGAAGTGAACGAGGACGTGAGGCTTGATTCACAAGTCATCCCCAAGAGAGGAAGTTTTATGTACATGGGATCAGTTATCCAAGGCAGGGGTAGATTGACGATGAAATCACACATCTTATTAAAGCTGAATGGATGAAATGGAGGCTCGCATTCGACGTTTTGTGTGATAAGAAAGTGTTATCAAGACTTAAAGGCAAGTCCTACATAGTGGTGGTTAAACCAACTGTGTTGTATGGGGCGAAGTGTTGGCCAGTTAAGAAAGCTCATGTAAAGAAGATGAAGGTAACAGAAATAAGGATGCTGAGATAGATGTGTGGGCATACTGTTAGACGTATTTTGTATACGTTTTTTGAGTCATTTTTAATTAGTATTTCCCCATTTCCGTTTAAATAAGTGTAGTGTTAGGGTTTTTTTCCTTTTTTTTGAGTCACAGCGGTTCAAAAAGGTAAAATGGCGAAAATGAGCGAAAAGTGGGCATAAAAGAAGGGTCCCGAGGCAGCAAAAGGTTGAAAATTGGAGATTCAGACTAAGGCAAAGTAGCACTGCGGCACCCAACAGCACGACCGCGGTGCCAGAAGATCAGAGAACTCGCAGGACTTTCGGCACCACGGTGCCATTCTGCAGAATCGCGGTGCCGATGCGGAAAATTCAGAATCCGAAGTAAATTTGGTCAAGGGCAGAAGGGTCCAGAGGGCATGAAATTTGTAACATACTTAAGCCCTAGGGATTATTCTATTGAAGGGGGTCGGACATTCTATCACAGAACACAATTGAAGACAAATTGGAGGCTACCATTGGAGACCTAGTTCTAAGTACTTTTTCTTTCTTTAGTTTTCAATTCAGTTTATGTTGGTATTTGTATTAGTTCTTAGCGTGACTATGGCTAGGAGCTAAACACTTTATTAGGGCTTTCCTATTGAATCGCTTGAACCTCTATTTCATGAATTAATGCATTAGTTTGATTTCTTCTTCACTTGATTAAGATTTATTCAATATTGGTATGAATATTTGATAGTTAACTGGTCATTAATTATCATAATCTATATTATTTCGAATCAAGAACCGAGAGGAGAGATTTAGATATGTTGTGATTGAATAGACATAGGTTAAAATCGCGGACGAAAGTACCCCGATACTTGTGTAACATTATAGGTTATTGTTCTTAATCCTCCTATGTGGTAAATCCTATCATAGAAATATAGAAGGGTTCTGCACTGGGGTTGAGCGATTAAATATCATAACCGGAATATAAAATAGTCCAGTTAACCGCTATCTTAACGTAGAAGAAAAAGTCATTCTAGTTGCATTAGAGATTGAAAATAGTGGATAGTCGAGGATATTGAAAGCCCTAATTCCTTCATAACTGATTAAACCTCAACAATTTAGTTTATTTCTTACAATTATTCTAATAGTTAGATAAAAACCCAAATCAATTATCGTTTGCAAAATAGATAACCTAGAATAGATGTTCGGTAATTAGAAACCAGTTTCTGTGGACGATAAACTCGGTATTACAAGACTATATTACTTGTAACGATACGTACACTTGCGTGAGCACGTGGAAATCGCCTAACAAGTTTTTGGCGTCGTTGTCGGGGACAGGCATACTTCTAATATCGAACCATTTATTCTTATTTCTACTTTGGTTTTTACTTTTTTTTATTTTTAGAATCCTGTTGCCTTGATTTGTTTGTTGATTTTGATCGATTTCAGGGACTTAGTTTATGCGAAGAAGAAGAGGAGCAGACACACTTGTTCCTTTTAACCCTGAGATTGAGAAGGCTTTCAAGCAGAATAGGCGAAACAAGAGGATATCTAATTCAGTGACCATGGAAAACCAACCGAATCAGAATGGGGCGAACAATGAGGTTCTTGAAAATGCAGGAGCTACCCAGTTCCAATGAAAGAAGCTTGGGAGACTATGTTACGCCCACGTCACGGCAGTACGACATGCATCGTGCTCCCAAAGAATAGGACAAACAACTTTAAGATCAAGTCAGCCATCCTAAGCATGGTCCAGAACACAGTACAGTTTGAGGGTTTGCCGTCTGAAGACCCCCACATGCACATTGCCAATTTTCTGAAGCTGTGTGCCACCTTCAAGTACAATGGCGTTACTGACGACGCCATTAGATTGAGGCTCTTCCCGTTCTCACTTAGGGACAGAGCCAAGAGTTGGTTGAACTCACTGCCTGCCAACTCCGTCACCACCTGGCAGGATTTAGCCTAAAAGTTTCTTGCAAAGTTCTTTCCTCCTTCAAAGGCTGCAAAGTTAAGGGGAGAGTTGAACAATTACTATCAGGTAGATGGAGAGTCGTTGTATGATGTATGGGAGCGATTCAAGGATTTGCAGAGAAAATGCCCACATCATGACATAGAAAAGTGGATGTTGGTCCACAATTTTTATAATGGGTTGAGTGGTACTACTCGTACCATCATTGATGTTGCAGTAGGGGGAGTCTTTATGAGGAAGAGTGTCAGTGAGGCACATGAGCTACTAGAGGACATGACTGCCAATAATCATCAAGGGGCAGATGACAGATCAACGAGTAGCAGGAAGACTATGGGCATACATGAGATAGATGTTATCACTGCATTGAATGCGCAGGTGACCCTTTTGACAAAGCAGCTGCAATATAACACTATTTCTGTAAATGCAGTCCAGAAGCCGGTGAATTGTGAGATTTGCGGGGGCCCACACTATTTTGACAGATGTACAGCGGTGAATCCTAATAATGTGCCCATGGAGCAGGTTCAAACAGTGGGGAACTTTCAGCGCCCTTATAACTCCAACACATACAATCCGGGGTGGAGAAATCACCCCAACTTTTCGTGGAGGAATGACCAAGCCCAGCAGCCACCATATCAAGGTAATTACCAGAACCAGCAGATACATAATCAGTCTTTCCAGTAGTTTAGACCCCCTACCCAACAGGAGAAGCGTGATAAACTGAGAGCAGCACTGCTTACACTCACTAATTCGCAGAATCAATTCTTGTCTGAAACAAGGTCCTCTCTCAGGAACTTGGAAACGCAAGTGGGGCAACTGGCGAAGATGGTAAATAACAGACCGCAGGGTACTCTCCCAAGCAACACAGAGGTTAATCCGAGAGAGCAGTGCCAGGCAGTTTTGTTGAGAAGTGCAGCGATTGAGCGAGTTGCTCCCAACCAACAGTGGTGAATGAGAAAGAGTGTGAGAAGACAGTTGAAGTTGGAAAGGAGGGGGTCACTGAGGACCGCCTTACAGTAGAGAAAGCTCCACCAGCACTTTTGAGGGAATACACTAACAAAATCCCTTACCCTCAAAGGCTCCAAAAGAAGGCCCTAGAAAAACAGTTCTCCAAGTTCTTGGAGGTATTTAAGAAGCTCCACATCAATATCCCCTTCATTGAGACGTTAGAACAAATGCCCACATATTTCAAATTCATGAAGGAGATACTTGGGAAGAAGAAGAGGTTGGCGGATTACGAGACAGTAGTGCAGACAGAGGAGTGCATCGCTATATTACAAAAGAAGTTGCCTCCTAAATTGAAAGATCCAGGAAGTTTCACCCTGCCCTGCACTATTGGAAAGGTAACCTGTAACAGGTCACTTTGCGACTTAGGGGCTAGCATAAATCTTATGCCTCTATCAGTGTTAAAGAGATTGAGTTTGGGGGAAGCCAAGCCAACCAGTTAATATGCAGCTTGCTGACCGATCCATGGTGCACCTCCGAGGTATAGTGGAAGATGTGCTAGTCAAGGTGGACAAGTTCTTCTTTCCAACAGACTTCCTCACTCTTGACATGGAGGAAGATGAGGACATGCCTATTATTTTGGGAAGATCATTCCTAGCCACGAGCAGAGCCCTCATTGATGTGGAGAGGGAAGAGTTGAGACTCATGATTCAAGAAGAAGAGATGGTATTCAAGGTTTTCAAATATACTATTGAATCTCAGGCCAGCAACAAATGTTTTGCAGTGAGCACAACTGACACAACAGCTCATCAAGCACAAACCAAAGGTAAAAGAATCATTGCGACAGCTGTGAACCCACATGTTAGGTTGATTGCTGAAACAAAAGTGGATGAGATGAAAGCTGACAAAAAGGTAAACATTACTGAACCCAATCCTGCTAAAAAGAAGAATAGAGTAAGGAAGAGAAAAATATTTTTCAAATGGATGGGTTGTGAGGGTAATTTACCCCAGTTATTGAATAAAAGACCTGCGTCCGGCTAAAAAACGTTAAAGACAGCGCTACTTGGGAGACAACCCAATGTTTAAATTATGCAATTAGTTTAACTTGAACAGTCTTACTTGATGGTATTTTTAGTTGTGTTGTGATGACATGTGAAGGAATCGGAGACTAAGCACAAAGAAAAAGGTGGAAAACACGGAATCGAGTCGGCACCACGGTGTCATTCTGCAGGACCGCGGTTCCGAATGTTCAGAGAGGTCACAGTACTTTCAGGATAGCGGTGCCATTCTGCAGGACCGCGGTACTTGGGCACGATTTCAGAAAATAAAAAGCCCTAAATCCCCAAATCTCTTTCCATATTAACTCAAACCATTCCCTCTCTACAACAACGAAAACACCTCCTCCACCACCTAAAACTTCCTACAAATCCTTCCAATCCCCACAAACCATCCCCACTCAAAATGTCACGACCCGAACCCGGACCCGTGACCGGTGCCTTAACCCGGGCACCCTAGTGACACAACATCAGAGAAAACCAGCGGAATGTAAACTCAAGATAAACAACCATCTAGAATTTAAAACAGGCTAACCCAAAGTGGCTACCTCTAAATATAATTAAACGAACAGTTACATCATTACACCCCCAATTCATGACAGGACTACAAGCCTCTAAGAAAGTATAACACTATGACGGGACAGAGCCCCGCCATACCCCCTGAATGTACAAAAGTCTACAACCTCAGGGAATCGTACCAAAAGACGAGGCCTCCGGAGAAATGGAGCCTTCCGAGAACCGGACCGTGATCCTAAGAGCGGATCGCAAGCTATGAACCTCAACTGCGGCATGAACGCACCCAAGGCGAGGTCGAGACAACATGTACCAAATATGCGAACGGAAAATACGTAATAATATCATAAGTCAAAAATATAATTTGGAGTTATAGGCGAAAATCGGTTTACCTCAGACCGTGCCTTACTAACAATGAGTAACAAATGTAAGTTTTATAGCATAAAAATAGGAGGCTCACGATCAAAACAGGTACCTCGCGTAGTATCATTAAGCAATCCTACTCGGGACTATTTCACCCGCATAGGTCCCGTGGACCCGCATGAGGTCATCCGCCTCGCCATAGGACTATTTCACCCGCACGGGACTATTTCACCCGCATGGATCACGTGGATCCGCATGAGTACCATCGCGTACTCACGGGACTATTTCACCCGCATGGATCCTATGGTCCAGATCCGCACGAGTACAAGCGCGCACTCGCATCATGGGTAGCAAATCCATGACATAAATAATAACCCGGTTTTACGTAACAATATAAACATATAAAACATAGCTCATCCGGCTAATAAAACATAACATAAGCACTACCTACCTATCACATCACAACATAAGCACTACCGCCTATCATAACTCAAGCAAGTTAAGAATCACCTAACTTCTTATTAATAGTATTAATACATTCTCTCATTTTAGTATACCTAAGGCACGATCATGTCTTTTAGTAAAAATCAGAATTTAACCCAAGTATCATGTACTCTAACCTTTTAAGAAATAACTCTTTTATACAAAAATTCCAAGATACTAATCACCATAGTATCAAGTTACGATTTCTTTTCAAAACAAGTCACATTTCCTTTTAAAACTATCTCAAGCTTCTAAATTAAGTGACTTCATTTCTTGTAAAACCTTAGGCAATTCATGCCTTAAAACCATTTTCCTTCCACAAGTTCAAATCATCAAAACCTTTCTCCATTAAACTTTCACAAGCTAATATAACCAACTCCCATAAAGCCGTTATATTAGAGTTAAACAATAGTAAAACACATTCCTTAAGTCCAAGGGATTTTTATACTTTCCTTTTAAAACGGCAAGTATCAAATACTTATAACAAACGAAGATTTCCAAATTCAGACGCTCACCGTACTACATAGGTACAACTAATCATGCTCAAGAGATAGAAAGCTCCACATACCTCTTCGGTCAATCCACAAGCTAAGTCCACTTTACCGCACGTAGTATGTCAACCTAAATGACCATAATACGTTTATCAAGCTCTAGTTATAATGCAGAATTTTTCCAAGTTAAAGTCACCAATTTCCTACGGAAAAATCGCAGCTTTCCTTTGTTTCTACATACTTTGCCACCTTTTCCAAGGTCGATTTTTAACGCTCAAATGCCATGTTTAAGGCTCAACAACCAACCAACACTGGGGATTACACACCTAAACTTTGGTGTGTAAAATTCAGCCCCACAAGTTACAACAACTAACCCAACAAGTCTAATGCGATTTAGGCAACAACATGCTCATAATATCCCCCTAACCAATTCTTTCATAATCAACCCCATTTCTTACATGCAACTACTCTAAGTGCATTTTCCAACTACAAGTTCTTCCTATTAAACATGCAACACCCAAAACCAACTACAAGAGAAGAAATGTTACCTTAAGTTTTAGCCAAACTTATTCCAACACCTTGCTAGCCTTTTCTCCAAGAACACCACCACAATAGTCTTCACAAGCTTGTAATAACCTTTCCTTCCTATTCCACTTTTCAGATTTTTTTCCTTAGGCTAGAATTCCTCTTGGGAATTTAGAGAGAAGGATGAGCTTTTTAACTTAGAGAGAGATGGAGTGTAAAGATGAAAAGTTGAAAGAAATGACCAAGTCTTGGTCAATATAATGCATGAGCGTAAAATCAGATGGGGGACACTTGTCACCTCCCATGGCCTCTATTAAAATAAAAATCAGACTTTCTAAGTTTTTCCGCCCAAAATTCCCGCCGGCCTGATCCGGCGCATGGCCTGCAACTCCCGCGGACTCGGAACTTTAGGCGCCATGCCCGATTTCCGCGCTGCCATGAATTTCGCTTGGCCATGCGCCGCCCGGCCACACGAGGCCCCGGCCAAGTTTTCGATTTGAGTCCTAACTCCTTCCGCGTGGCCCCACACGCACGAACCACGAGGTATAACATTCTCCCTTAGAAACATTCGTCCCGAATGTTCCTTCTAGGCTTACTCAAATCACAATATCGACATAGACTCAAATAAAGACGCCCACACGCCACAACAAAACTCAAGCATAATTGCTAACCAAAACTAACAAGCAAAGAAAGTGGGTTACACGAGGTGTAGGAATAAGTGAGGATACTTCTTCATCATGTCATCCTCCGCTTCCCACGTCATTTCCTCCTCGCTTGTTCCGCCATAAGACCTTGACGAAGCCACCTCCTTCGTCCGAGTCGTCTAACTTGACGATCGAGTATCGCCATGACTCTCCTCATACGACAACTCCTACACTGGATATCCCGAATCGGTGCACTCTAGACGATCTCCAACGATTTCCGTAACATAGACACGTGAAAATCGGATGTACCGCCAAGATCGGACGGCAGATCCAACTCATAGGCAACCTTGCCCACTCTTCTGACAACTGACACGCCCAATGTACTGGGCCGAGTTTCCTTCTCCCAAATCTCATCACACCCTTCATGGGTGACACTTTCGAAAGACCCAATCATTAACCTCAACCTCTGTGTCGACGCCGATGATGCGCATATGATTTACGCCGACTGGTCGCCAATAACCGCTCTGGATAAGCTTCACCTTACCCATCGTCACGAACCAACCGCCCGATTAATCGCACTTCTCCCACTTCAAACCAACCTATCGGTGACTGCACTTCCTCCCGTATAAGGCCTCATAAGGCGCCATCCGAACACTAGAATGGTAGCCGTTGTTATAAGCAAACTCCACAAGAGGTAAATGATCCTCCCACTACCCTCAAATCAATAACACAAGCCCGCAGATATCCTCGAGTGTCGGATAGTGCGCCGCTCGTCCGTCCGTCTCGAGGATGAAACGCCGCACGAGACTCACTGTGTCCCTAATCCTTCCGAAAGACCTCAGGAAGTTAGCCGTGAATCGGGCTCTCTATCTCGATATAATCGACACCGACTCGTGCAATCTCACAATCTCTCTAATATATAATCCGCATAGTCTCTACAAAAACGTCGCCCCGATCGAAGAAAGTGGCTGATTTCACACCGCCTACAATAACCCAAATGGAATCATGTCTCTCCGGTGCGAGGTAACCTGTAATAAGTCCATGTTGACCACCTCCCATTTCCACATCGTAAATCGATAGCTGTAGCTTCACCGCTTCGTGCTCAACCTAACTGGCGATAATTAGGACATCGGGCAACAAAATCGCCACGCCCTCTTCAAACCATCCCACCAATACATGCACCTGAGGTCATGGTACATCTTAGTCGACCCCGGATGAATCGAATAACGAGCACTGTGTGCCTCCCGAGACTGACGAAGTCTGTCACATCGGAACACACAATCGCCTCGAATCTTAGCACCCCATCCGTGCTACCTCAAATAGACTTTTCTTCCGGAGAGCTGCATCTCGATGCACTAAAAATCGGATCCTCATATCGCCGCCTCTTCACCTCCTCGACGGCGATGGAAGACTCGGCGACCTTCGAACCCGAATTCGTTACTAACGGAATCAACCAAAAGAACCCCAAGGCTTGCTAATCGGTGTAACCTCGGACCATGTCCTTCTTCCCCGCCGCACTTCAACAGACTACCCATCGATCTGCGACTAAGGGCATCTGCAACTACATTGCCTTCCCCGGTGGTATAGATATCAATATCACAATCTCGAGTAACCCTAACCACCGCTCTCGCCGCAAATTCAGCCGCCTCGATCGAAGATATACCGAGTTTCGTGGTCTACGCAAATATCCACATGAAATCTATATAAGGAAATTGCCTCCAAATCTTCAAGGTACGATTAATCGCGCACTCTAAATCGTGAGTAACGTAATTCCTTTCGCTTCCCTAACCGCCGGAAACATAAGCTCTAACCTTATCGTGTTGCGTACAAGACACAACCTAGCCCAACACCCCACGTGTTACAATACTACCCTAACCTCTAGTCTCTCAAGAGGGTTAGAATCTGTAGTCGTGGTCAACTTCTCTTCCAATAACCGGAAGCCTCTTGTACTTGCTAAATATTCGAGCATCCTTAATCTCGGTTATGGTTCTGCTTTCTTTCTCTGGTAACCAAACTTGGTTACTATACTTGGATCTGATTCATTTGCTCGCCGCATGGCTAAGACTTCCTGCCAATCACAATTTTAGGGGGAAGACTTCCTTGATCGTGTCAAGTAGTAATCCTATTATCCTCTCTCAGCTCGTAGAGCTTATAGTCTGGTGTTCAACCTCAATTCACGGTATTACATAATCCAATGACTTGTCAAGATTTCTTATCGTTCGAGTGTCTACTCGTCTTTCCTTTATAAGTTATTTCAAGTTGTCCTGGGGTCCCCTACCTCTCCGTATTCTCTTACTATCTTTATCGTCAGTACAGATGCTACTACCTTTCCTCGAGGTGTTCCTACTGCCCATTACCTACTAATGGTCTTACACTAGTCCGAGGTAACTGTATCTCGTGCAACTTACATAACCATAGTTGTATTCTCTTTTATCCTTCTGGTCATAACCTACCTTATGCTTATTAATAGTAAAGTGTTTATAATCGATCTATAATCGCATGCTTTCAAATATGTGTACTACCTGCATTTTTCTTACGACACTTCCCTGACCGTTTCGTAACGTCGTTCTTAATTACCCCCAACATAATATTTTTTCCACGGTTATCTAAAACTGTAACTTATGGCATGACGATACTGAAGACCTACCAGCTCACATTCTTCGCCTAACTACATGGGTACACATAACCCCATAATACGTAAGACTATCCTTTTATGTATGGGAGAGAACTTATCTCCTTCAATAAACTTTCTTTGGTGTCACAACCCTAATCACCGGTCCTCTCATGGTCCTCAGAAATATCTAATCATTACGCACCGCCTTAAAATCGTGTAGATTTTCAAAACCTACCAAAGATGCCCTCACTTTCCGTTTAATACTGCGGTACTTATTTTATTCTTGCCTTGCACATTTCCTTGAAGTTATCAGGAAGGTCGTGGCCCCGACCGCCACACCAAACCAACTCCAAGTACCTCCAAGAGCACTTAACATAAATTCCTTCAAATTCAAGTATTACTTACTGCGTCAATTTTTCCCAATGGACAAGTCACACAGACTTATTAAAAACAATGATGCCAAAAAGGAAGGATAATTCATCGTTACTACTACTTCCTTCTTCTCCACTCGATAACTGCCACGGAACCGTACCGAATCAATCTCTTACATTGTCCACGTTGGCATAACATGAGGCCAACTAGCCCAGACTCATAATGACCTCAACGTCATCATAATACCGCTAGTGGTCCGACGATCGACGTTATCGACAATTATTATCCGCCCACTCACTACCACCCAACACTCACGCGTGGTTACCTCAAAGGTTCTCATGGATTCGCTTCATTTCTTTCACACGGTTGCTCACTTCCTACGGCCGTATTTTTCCGCATTTCCAAACTTATTCTAGCTTACGACATAACTTCCATAATAAAGTTGGCCTTCGATCTTGGAGTTACTAAGTTAAACAATATAAGGTCATTTCCGCTCACAACACGGTTCCGGTGGAATGCGTCCACGAATCCAGAAACGATTAACTAGACTTGCTTGTACCTCGTGACTCGCCACGAATGGCGGGACTACTATCAATCGATCCCACCCCATAAACGTATACTAACTTCTCATAATACCATAGTCGTGTCGCCTTGGTCACAACAACCATTACTTACTCCACACGGATCTCATTCGTACTATCCTCTTAAGCATACCACGTAGCTCAATTTACAAACATAGTCTCCATTGGGCCCTTAATTAAGCTTCTTAAGGTTCCATTACTTTTCCGACAACTCATCGTCTCCTAATTTTCTCAACTAGCACGTAAAACCTCGAGAGTTCCTTAATCGCTCCTACCTTCCCAGATCTATTTAGTCCTTACCAAATCGGTAATCTAAAATCATTCTAGGCAACACATATGTGACTCATACGTAAATCAGTATATGTATGTCACAATACCAACTATACTACAAGTATTACCAACCCGATACGCAATCCACATAATCTTCCCCGGTCATCACTGCCTCTCAGAATGCAAACACCATAACTGTTAGGAGAGACGACCTAACCACACGACTCTATCGCACGATCTTAGAGTGAGAAGAAATGGAAACCAATCCTAAATATCACGCAGCCTCACGATTATAGATGTGTGCACAACACACCGATAATCAAGACTCTACTAGATACGGCTGTAGACTCTTTCCGAGGATTAATCGCTCGATACCACTTTTGTCACGACCGAACCCGACGTGACCGGTGCCTTAACCCGCACCCTAGTGACACAACATCGAGAAAACCGGAATGTAAACTCAAGATAAACAACCATCTAGAATATAAAGCAAAGCTAACCCAAAGTGGCTACCTCTAAATATAATTAAACGAACGATTACATCATTACACCCCAATTCATGACAGACTACAAGCCTCTAAGAAAGTATAACACTATGACGGACAGTGGCCCCGCCATACCCCCGAATGTACAAAAGTCTACAACCTCGTGGAATCGTACCAAAAGACGAGGCCTCCGAGAAATGGAGCCTTCCGAGAACCGGACCGTGATCCTAAGAGCGGATCGCCAGCTATGAACCTCAACTGCGGATGAACGCACTTCAAGGAGGTCGATAACATGTACCAAATATGCGAAACCGAAAATACCGTAATAATATCATAAGTCAAAAATATAAGCCGGAGTTATAGATTTAAAATCGGTTTACTCAGACCGTGCCTTACTAACAATGAGAGTAACAAACGTAAGTTTTATAGCATAAAAATAGGAGGCTCACGATCAAAACAGGTACCTCGCCCAGAGTATCATTAAGCAATCCTACTCCGGGACTATTTCACCCGCATAGGTCCCGTGGACCCGCATGAGGTCATCCGCCTCCATAGGACTATTTCACCCGCACGTGGACTATTTCACCCGCATGGATCCTGTGGATCCGCATGAGTACCATCGCGTACTCGCATGGGACTATTTCACCCGCATGGATCCTATGGTCCAGATCCGCATGAGTACAAGCGCCGCACTCGCATCATGGGTAGCAAATCCATGGTATAAATAATATCCCGGTTTTTTCACGTAACAATATAATCATATAAAACTTAGCTCATCCGGCTAATAAAACATAACATAAGCACTACCGCCTATCACATCACAACATAAGCACTACCGGCCTATCATAACTCAAGCAAGTTAAGAATCACCTAACTTCTTATTAATAGTATTAATACATTCTCTCATTTTAGTATACCTAAGGCACGATCATGTCTTTTAGTAAAAATCCGGGAATTTAACCCAAGTATCATGTACTTAACCTTTTAAGAAATAACTCTTTTATACAAAAATTCCAAGATACTAATCACCATAGTATCAAGTTACGATTTCTTTTCAAAACAAGTCACATTTCCTTTTAAAACTATCTTAAGCTTCTAAATTAAGTGACTTCATTTCTTGTAAAACCTTAGGCAATTCATGCCTTAAAACCATTTTCCTTCCACAAGTTCAAATCATCAAAACCTTTCTCCATTAAACTTTCACAAGCTAATATAACCAACTCCCATAAAGCCGTTATATTAGAGTTAAACAATAGTAAAACACATTCCTTAAGTCGAAGGGATTTTTATACTTTCCTTTTAAAACGAAGCAAGTATCAAATACTTATAACAAGCGAAGATTTCCAAATCTTGACGCTCACCGTACTACATAGGTACAACTAATCATGCTCAAGAGATAGGAAAGCTCCACATACCTCTTCGGTCAATCCACAAGCTAAGTCCACTTTACCGCACGTAGTATGTCAACCTAAAATGACCATAATACGTTTATCAAGCTCTAGTTATAATGCAGAATTTTTCCAAGTTAAAGTCACCAATTTCCTACGGAAAATTGGGCAGCGTTTCCTTTGTTTCTACATACTTTGCCACCTTTTCCAAGGTCGATTTTTAACGCTCAAATGCCATGTTTAAGGCTCAACAACCAACCAACACTGGGGATTACACACCTAAACTTTGGTGTGTAAAATTCAGCCCCACAAGTTACAACAACTAACCCAACAAGTCTAATGTAGTATTTAGGCAACAACATGCTCATAATATCCCCCTAACCAATTCTTTCATAATCAACCCCATTTCTTACCTGCAACTACTCTAAGTGCATTTTCCAACTACAAGTTCTTCCTATTAAACATGCAACACCCAAAACCAACTACAAGAGAAGAAATGTTACCTTAAGTTTTAGCCAAACTTATTCCAACACCTTGCTAGCCTTTTCTCCAAGAACACCACCACAATAGTCTTCACAAGCTTGTAATAACCTTTCCTTCCTATTACACTTTTCAGATTTTTCCCTTAGGCTAGAATTCCTCTTGGGAATTTAGAGAGAAGGATGAGCTTTTTAACTTAGAGAGAGATGGAGTGTAAAGATGAAAAGTTGAAAGAAATGACCAAGTCTTGGTCAATATAATGCATGTAGCAGAAAATCAGATGGGGGGGGACACTTGTCACCCTCCCATGGCCTCTTTTAAAATAAAAATCAGACTTTCTAAGTTTTTCCGCCCAAAATTCCCGCCTCGGCCAGATGCATCCAGGCCATGGGCGCGCAATCCGCGGACTCGGAACTTTAGCGCCATGACTCGATTTCCGCACACGGCCATGAATTTCGCCGCGCTGCGCTTCGCCTCGGCCGTACTGAGGCCCTCGACCAAGTTTTTCGATTCAGTCCTAACTCCTTCCGCATGGCCCCATACGCACGGCCTGAACCACGAGGTATAACATTCTCCCCCCCTTAGAAACATTCGTCCCGAATGTTCCTTCTAGGCTTACTCAAATCACAATATCGACATAGACTCAAATAAAGACGCTCCACACGGCCACAACAAAACTCAAGCATAATTGCTAACCAAAACTAACAAGCAGCAAAGTGGGTTACCTGGAGGTGTAGGGAATAAGTGAGGATACTTCTTCATCATGTCATCCTCTGCTTCCCACGTCATTTCCTCCCTGTTCTTGTTCCGCCATAAGACCTTGACGGAAGCCACCTCCTTCGTCCGGAGTCGTCTAACTTGACGATCGAGTATCGCTATGAGACTCTCCTCATACGACAACTCCTCTGTCACCTGGATATCCTGAATCGGGTGCACTCTAGACGGATCTCCAACGCATTTCCGTAACATAGACACGTGAAAAACTGGATGTACCGCCTCAAGATCGGACGGCAGATCCAACTCATGGGCAACCTTGCCCACTCTTCTGACAACTGACACGCCCAATGTACCTTGGGCTGAGTTTCCCTTTCCTCCCAAATCTCATCACACCCTTCATGGGTGACACTTTCAGAAAGACCCAATCATTAACCTCAACCTCTAAGTGTCGACGCCGATGATCTGCATATGATTTACGCCGACTGGCTGCTAATAACCGCTCCCGGATAAGCTTCACCTTACCCATCGCTCACAACCAACCGCCCGATTAATCGCACTTCTCCCACTTCAAACCAACCTATCGGTGACCTGCACTTCCTCCCGTATAAGGCCTCATAAGGCGCCATCTGAACACTAGAATGGTAGCTGTTGTTATAAGCAAACTCCACAAGAGGTAAATGATCCTCCCCTACCCTCAAATCAATAACACAAGCCCGCAACATATCCTCGAGTGTCGGATAGTGCGCTCGCCTGTCCGTCCGTCCGAGGATGAAACGCCGTCTTTGAGACTCACTGTGTCCTAATCCCTTCGAAAGACCTCCGAAGTTAGCCGTGAACCGCTCTCTATCTCGATATAATCGACACCGACTCGCAATCTCACAATCTCTCTAATATATAATCGCATAGTCCTCGGTACGAAAACGCTGCCCGATCGGAAGAAAGTGGGCTGATTTCACACCGTCTCTACAATAACCCAAATGGAATCATGTCTCTCCGGGTGCGAGGTAACCTGTAATAAGTCCATGTTGACCACCTCCCATTTCCACATCGTAAATCAATAGCTGTAGCGACCTCACCGCTTCGTGCTCAACCTTAACCTGGCGATAATTAGGACATCGGGCAACAAAATCGCCACGTCCTCTTCAAACCATCCCACCAATACATGCACCGAGGTCATGGTACATCTTAGTCGACCGGATGAATCGAATAACGAGCATCGTGTGCCTCACGAGATCTTGACGAAGTCTGTCACATCGGAACACACAATCGGCCCTCGAATCTTAGCACCATCCGGCTACCTCAAATAGACTCTTCTCTTCCGGAGAGTCGCATCTCTGCATGCACCAAAATCGGATCCTCATATCACGCCTCTTCACCTCCTCGGCGATGGAAGACTCGGCGACCTTCGAACCGAATTCCGTTACTAACGGAATCAACCAAAAGAACCCCAAGGCTTGCTAATCGGTGTAACCTCGGACCATGTCCTTCTTCCCCGGCCGCACTTCACGGACTACCCATCGATCTGCGACTAAGGGCATCTGCAACTACATTGGCCTTCCCTGGGTGGTATAGGATATCAATATCATAATCCTTGAGTAACCCTAACCACCGTCTCTGTCGCAAATTCAGCTGCCTCAGTCTGAAGATATACCGGAGTTTCCTGTGGTCTACGCAAATATCCACATGAAATCTATATAAGGAAATTGCCTCCAAATCTTCAAGGTACGATTAACTGCCGCCGACTCTAAATCGTGAGTAACGTAATTCCTTTCTTGCTTCCCTAACCGCCGGGAAACATAAGCTCTAACCTTATCGTGTTGCAAGACACAACCTAGCCCAACACCCAACGTGTTACAATAATACCCTAACCTCTAGTCTCTCAAGAGGGGTTAGAATCGTAGTCGTGGTCAACTTCTCTTCCAATAATCGGAAGCCTCTCTGTACTTGCTAAATATTCGAGCATCCTTAATCTCGGTTATGGTTCTGTTTCCTTTCTCTCTGCAACCAAACTTGGTTACTATACTTGGATCGATTCATTTGCTCGCCGCATGGCTAAGACTTCCCGCCAATCACAATTTTAGGGGAAGACTTCCTTGATCTTGTCAAGTAGTAATCCTATTATCCTCTCTCTCACTGTAGAGCTTATAGTCCGGTGTTCAACCTCAATTCACGGTATTACATAATCCAATGACTTGTCAAGATTTCTTATCGTTCGAGTGTCTACTCGTCTTTCCTTTATAAGTTATTTCAAGTTGTCCTGGGGTCCCCTACCTCTCCGTATTCTCTTACTATCTTTATCGTCAGTACAGATGCTACTACCTTTCCTCGAGGTGTTCCTACTGCCCATTACCTACTAATGGTCTTACACTAGTCCGAGGTAACTGTATCTCGTGCAACTTACATAACCATAGTTGTATTCTCTTTTATCCTTCTGGTCATAACCTACCTTATGCTTATTAATAGTAAAGTGTTTCTAATCTGATCTATAATCGTACAGTTTCAAATATGTGTACTACCTGCATTTTTCTTACGACACTTCCCTGACCGTTTCGTAACGTCGTTCTTAATTACCCCCAACATAATATTTTTTTCCACGGTTATCTAAAACTGTAACTTATGGCATGACGATACTGAAGACCTACCAGTCTCACATTCTTCGTCTAACTACATGGGTACACATAACCCCATAATACGTAAGACTATCCTTTTATGTATGGGAGAGAACTTATCTCCCTTCAATAAACTTTCTTTGTGTCACAACCCTAATCACCGGTCCTCTCATGGTCTGTAAATATCTAATCATTACGCACCGCCTTAAAATCGTGTAGATTTTCAAAACCTACCAAAGATGATGCCCTCATTTCCGTTTCCGCTTCTGCCGTACTTATTTTATTCTTGCCTTGCACATTTCCTTGAAGTTATCCGGAAGGTCGTGGCCCTGACCGCCACACCAAACCAACTCCAAGTACCTCCAAGAGCACTTAACATAAATCCCTTCAAATTCAAGTATTACTTACTTTCAAGTCAATTTTTCCCAATGGACAAGTCACAGACTTATTAAAAACAATGATGCCAAAGAAGGAAGGATAATTCATCGTTACTACTACTTCCTTCTTCTCCACTCGATAACCGCCACGGAAATCGGTACCGAATCAATCTCTTCATTGTCCACGTTGGCATAACATGAGGCCAACTAGCCCGTACTATAATGACCTCAACGTCATTATAACAGCTGCTAGGTCCGACGATCAGATCGTTATCGACAATTATTATCCGCCCACTCGGCTACCACCCAACACTCACGGTGTGGTTACCCTCAAAGGTTCTCATGGATTCGCTTCATTTCTTTCACACTTGGTTGCTCACTTCTCACGGCCGCATTTTTCCGCATTTCCAAACTTATTCTAGCTTACGACATAACTTCCATAATAAAGTTGGCCTTCGATCTTGAGTTACTAAGTTAAACAATATAAGGTCATTTCGGCTCACAACCGGTTCCGTGGAATGCGCCCACGAATCCAGAAACGATTAACTAGACTTGGGCTTGTACCTGCGTGACTGGCCACGTGACTACTATCAATCGATCCCACCCCATAAACGTATACTAACTTCTCATAATACCATAGTCGTGTCGTCTTGGTCACAACAACCATTACTTACTCCACACGGATCTCATTCGCACTATCCTCTTAAGCATACCACGTAGCTCAATTTACAAACATAGTCTCCCATTGGGCCCTTAATTAAGCTTCTTAAGGTTCCATTACTTTTCCGACAACTCATCGTCTCCTAATTTTCTCAACTAGCACGTAAAACCTCGATGAGAGTTCCTTAATCGCTCCTACCTTCCCAGATCTATTTAGTCCTTACCAAATCACGGTAATCTAAAATCATTCTAGGCAACACATATGTGACCCTCATACGTAAATCAGATAGGCTGTATGTCACAATACCAACTATACTACAAGTATTACCAACCCGATACGCAATCCACATAATCTTCCTGGTCATCCGCTGCCTCAGAATGCGCAAACACCATAACTTTGTTAGGGAGAGACGACCCTAACCACACACTCTATCGCACGATCTTAGAGTGAGAAAAAATGGAAACCAATCCTAAATATCATGCAGCCTCACGATTATAGATGTGGTGCACAACACACCGATAATCAAGACTTACTAGATACACGTAGACTCTTTCCGAGGATTAATCGCTTCGATACCACTTTGTCACGACCGAACCGGACCGTGACCGGTGCCTTAACCCGCACCCTAGTGACACAACATCGAGAAAACGTGGAATGTAAACTCAAGATAAACAACCATCTAGAATATAAAGCAAAGCAACCCAAAGTGGCTACCTCTAAATATAATAAAACGAACAGTTACATCATTACACCCCAATTCATGACAGGACTACAAGCCTCTAAGAAAGTATAACACTATGACGGGACAGGGCCCCGCCATACCCCCTGAATGTACAAAAGTCTACAACCTCAGGGAATCGTACCAAAAGACGAGGCCTCCGGAGAAATGGAGCCTTCCGAGAACCGGACCGTGATCCTAAGAGTGCGGATCAGCAAGCTATGAACCTCAACCTGCGGCATGAACGCAGCCCCCCGAAGGAGGTCAGTACAACATGTACCAAATATGCGAAACTGGAAAATACTGTAATAATATCATAAGTCAAAAATATAAGCTGGAGTTATAGACGAAAATCAGTTTACCTCAGACCGTGCCTTACTAACAATGAGTAACAAACGTAAGTTTTATAGCATAAAAATAGGAGGCTCACGATCAAAACAGGGTACCTCGCCCGTAGTATCATTAAGCAATCCTACTCCTGGGACTATTTCACCCGCATAGGTCCTGTGGACCCGCATGAGGTCATCCGCCTCGTCATAGGACTATTTCACCCGCATGGGACTATTTCACCCGCATGGATCCTGTGGATCCGCATGAGTACCATCGCTGCACTCGCGTGGGACTATTTCACCCGCATGGATCCTATGGTCCAGATCCGCATGAGTACAAGCGCCGCACTCGCATCATGAGTAGCAAATCCATGGCATAAATAATAACCGGGTTTTACTAGAACAATATAAACATATAAAACATAGCTCATCAGGCTAATAAAACATAACATAAGCACTACCGCCTATCACATCACAACATAAGCACTACCGCCTATCATAACTCAAGCAAGTTAAGAATCACCTAACTTCTTATTAATAGTATTAATACATTCTCTCATTTTAGTATACCTAAGGCACGATCATGTCTTTTAGTAAAAATCCGAATTTAACCCAAGTATCATGTACTCTAACCTTTTAAGAAATAACTCTTTTATACAAAAATTCCAAGATACTAATCACCATAGTATCAAGTTACGATTTCTTTTCAAAACAAGTCACATTTCCTTTTAAAACTATCTCAAGCTTCTAAATTAAGTGACTTCATTTCTTGTAAAACCTTAGGCAATTCATGCCTTAAAACCATTTTCCTTCCACAAGTTCAAATCATCAAAACCTTTCTCCATTAAACTTTCACAAGCTAATATAACCAACTCCCCATAAAGCCGTTATATTAGAGTTAAACAATAGTAAAACACATTCCCTTAAGTCCAAGGGATTTTTATACTTTCCTTTTAAAACGAAGCAAGTATCAAATACTTATAACAATCGAAGATTTCCAAATCTTGACGTCTACCGTACTACATAGGTACAACTAATCATGCTCAAGAGATAGGAAAGCTCCACATACCTCTTGGTCAATCCACAAGCTAAGTCCACTTTACCGCACGTAGTATGTCAACCTAAAATGACCATAATACGTTTATCAAGCTCTAGTTATAATGCAGAATTTTTCCAAGTTAAAGTCACCAATTTCCTACGGAAAATTGGGCAGCGTTTCCTTTGTTTCTACATACTTTGCCACCTTTTCCAAGGTCGATTTTTAACGCTCAAATGCCATGTTTAAGGCTCAACAACCAACCAACACCAGGGGATTACACACCTAAACTTTGGTGTGTAAAATTCATCCCCACAAGTTACAACAACTAACCCAACAAGTCTAATGTAGTATTTAGGCAACAACATGCTCATAATATCCCCCTAACCAATTCTTTCATAATCAACCCCATTTCTTACCGCAACTACTCTAAGTGCATTTTCTAACTACAAGTTCTTCCTATTAAACATGCAACACCCAAAACCAACTACAAGAGAAGAAATGTTACCTTAAGTTTTAGCCAAACTTATTCCAACACCTTGCTAGCCTTTTCTCCAAGAACACCACCACAATAGTCTTCACAAGCTTGTAATAACCTTTCCTTCCTATTACACTTTTGATTTTTCCTTAGGCTAGAATTCCTCTTGGGAATTTAGAGAAGGATGAGCTTTTTAACTTAGAGAGAGATGGAGTGTAAAGATGAAAAGTTGAAAGAAATGACCAAGTCTTGGTCAATATAATGCATGTGAAAATCGGATGGGGACACTTGTCACCCTCCCATGGCCTCTTTTAAAATAAAAATCAGACTTTCTAAGTTTTTCCGCCCAAAATTCGCCTGGCGCGGCCAGATCCCGGCCATGGGCTGCAACTCTGCGACTCTCGGAACTTTAGGCGCCGCCACGATTTCCGCCGCGCCATGAATTTCGCCATGCGCGGCCGCCTCGCGCGCGCTGAGGCCTCGACCAAGTTTTCTGATTTCGAGTCCTAACTCCTTCCGCATGGCCCCATACGCACGGCCTGAACCACGAGGTATAACACAAAACTTGTAGCATCGCTCCAGAACATCATTTTTTCACTTGGGTCAAGGAAGCGGTGAAGAACAACCACTCAAAAAGGTAACCTTCATCACTGTTCTTGAGATTTAAAGGTTAGTGGAGAGAATAGCTTGTAGACTTGGGTGTGGTACGGGCTGCGTGTTGTTGGTGCTGTGAGGGTGATTTTTGCTTGGGTGTGTGTTGTTTGTGCTGTATTGTGGGATATTGCTGTTGGTGTTTGTGATTTTGGGGTTAAGGGTTGCTGTGTAGTGTTGATTCGTGGTGTATTGCTGCTATGATCAGATTTTTCTTGATTATTGTTGTTGTGTGGAGTGATAGTTGTTGGGAACCCTTAAAGAAACAAAGGAAACGCTCCAACAACTCGCACAATGGCATCTAGAAAATGAACCACCAGAGCTTCATCATCTCCATCAGCTCCAGAATATGATGTTACTCGATTTACCAACAAACAGGCGGAAGATCGATATAACAAAATAAACACTAGAGCATTGATGGATTACCAGACCATGTCATTTGATGATGATGATGACTACGAGCCCATTAGGGCCATGATCGAGGCGAATGGTTGGAAAAGGTTCACCAATCCAGAAAGGATTCCACTTCAGAACACTAGCCTTGTGAGGGAATTCTATGCTAATTATCCCGAGCAAAAGGATGGGAGATGCCTTGTTAGAGGGAGATATGTGCCCGTAAGTTCTGAAACAGTGAATGCGCTACTGAGGACCAATGATGTTGAGAACCAAGGTTATAACCCGCACCATTTCAGAAGTTGGTCGAGAGACGTCAACCACATCATGTGGAACAAAATTGCAGCAGTTTTATGCTACCCAGGCGCCGAATTCAACTTTTCTCGTAACGGGTCCAGGAGACTTGCCCGGTGCCAATTTAACAGAACAGTCAGAGGATGGCTATATTTCATAAGTGCTCGCTTGATTCCGTCAACTTATTTTACCAATGTGCCTACTGACAGAATCAATCTCATCTATGACATCATGTCGGGCAAGACCATTGATGTTGGGAGAGAAATAGTGCAAAGCATAGGGGATATTAGCAGGCTGGCTACTACTGGCGGACTGGGACATGAGTCACTCATTTCTGCCTTATGTGCTAGGCATGGAGTCCCAACATTCTCTACGGATATTCTCGAGAAGAGTCACTCCTGTGACCTGCAGTTTAGTGCACTCTTTCCATGACCCCACTCCAATACCAGCAACAAGTAGAAGGGGCCCAGTAGCAGCAGACACATCATCCATGGATGAAGAAGAGCCTGAGGCAGCTGCACACAATGAAACAGGAGAAAGCAGCCACCAGCCTCCCCTGTCCTTGGAACCTCCAATGCCAATGATGGAGCAGTTGCTCCTAAATCAACAAAGGATGCTGCAAAACCAAGAGCACATGATGCAGAATCAACAGCAAATGATGCAAAACCATCAACACCTGACCCAGCGTGTTAGATGGTTTAAGTTTCATGTTCACCCAATGGTCAATGCAACATCCGCCTCCATCGCCACTACCATCTTGAACCGTTGTATGTCTGTAAGTCGTCTCATTTTAATTTTTGTGTCGTTACACATTTGGGACAATATGTCGTTTAAGTTTGGAGGTACTTATTTTATTTTTGTGTTTCTGTTTTTGAGTCGTCGTTTTGATTGAGTTTTTGTGTCTATATGAGTCAATTTTTTTATGATCATGCATGTTGTATTTGCTGGAAACGTCTAGTGAATTAAGTGGGATAATGTAATGGAATTAGAAGCTAAAATCTGTGTACTTAAGTTAGATATGTCAAAAATTCATGAAAATCTAATTATTTGGGATAGTTGTGCTTAGCCTATGTGTTGTCAGTTATGGAAAGAAAGGTTGAAAATGTCTAGAAAATATGTTTGCTTGTTATTTGAGGCGAAATAGTTAAGATGTACATGTTTAGGGAGATGATTCAGACATTTATTTGATAGCCCTTCTGACCATTCATTACCTACCCTGACATAAATTGCATCATTAGTCAGCCCCGTTGAGCCTAAAATAATATCTTTGTTTGACACCTTATGATTCCATGTTTGTGCCATAAGTGATAATTGAAGATTCTTGAAATAAAAAAAAGTGTTGAAAAAGAGATAAACAGAGAATGAAAATTTGATGCACCCCAATGAAAAATATGTAAAAGTCTAAGTTTGGGGGTGCTTGTTATAATGTGTCTCATTCTCTCAAAAGAAATGAGGGGAGAGGATAGGTATGGGACTAAAAGAAAGTCAAAAAGAAGGAAGAAGGAGTTGAATGAAAATAGCTTATGGTACGTAATTTGAGCCTAAAATGTCTATTTTTACCTATCCCTGCCTATGCCTACATTACAACCCTTGAAAGTACTGATGATCTTTAATATGTATGTCTATGATTAGTGGAGAATAGCAAGTAAACAGGTCTATAACATTTTGGGAAAGATGGAATGAAATTGACATGCATAGGTTAGATGTTTGTACTTCCATTGATTATGATTGAAATGAATTTGCGAAATATCTGACTTGAAATTCTAGATTGCTAAATTCATGCTATGTATGTTCCAACATATTATCCCAACAGACATTCATACTTTTCTAAGTAACCTTGTGCAGCTGCTTGATTAGAGTCTTTTGAGTCAGTTTTCTTTCTGTTTCTTTGATTTTGTTTTAATCTTTGCTCGAGGGCGAGCAAATGTTAAGTTTGGGGTATTTGTTAGGCGTATTTTGTATATGTTTTTTGAGTCATTTTTAGTTAGTATTTTCCCCATTTTCGTTTAAATAAGTGTAGTGTTAGGGTAGTTTTCCTTTCTTTTGAGTCACAGCGGTTCAAAAAGGCAAAATGACAAAAATGAGCGAAAAGTGGGCATAAAAGGAGGGTCCCGAGGCATCAAAAGGTTGCAAAATTGGAGATTCGGACGAAGGCAAAGCAGCACCTCGGCGCCCAGCAACAGGACCGCGGTGCCAGAAGATTAGAGAACTCGCAGGACTTTCGGCACCACGGTGCCATTCTGCAAAACTGCGGTGCCGATGCGAGAAATTCAGAATCCGAAGTAAATTTGTCCAAGGGCAGAAGGGTCCAGAGGGCACGAAATTTGCAACATACTTAAGCCCTAGGGATGATTCTATTGAAGGGGTCGGACATTCTATCACAGAAGACAATTGAAGACAAATTGGAGGCTACCATTGGAGACCTAGTTCTAAGTACTTTTTCTTTCTTTAGTTTTCAATTCAGTTTATGTTGATATTTGTATTAGTTCTTAGCGTGACTATGGCTAGGAGCTAAACACTTTATTAGGGCTTTCCTATTGAATCGCTTGAACCTCTATTTCATGAATTAATGCATTAGTTTGATTTTTTCTTCACTTGATTAAGATTTATTCAATATTGGTATGAATGTTTGATAGTTAACTGGCCATTAATTATCATAATCTATATGATTTTGAATCAAGAACCGAGAGGAGAGATTTGGATATGCTGTAATTGAATAGACATAGGTTAAAATCGCGGACGAAAGTACCCCGATACTTGTGTAGCATTATAGGTTATTGTTCTTAATCCTCCTATGTGGTAAATCCTATCATAGAAATATAGAAGGGTTCTGCACTGGGGTTGAGCGATTCTATATCCTAACCGGAATATAAGACAGTCCAGTTAACCGCTATCTTAACGTAGAAGAAGAAGTCATTCTAGTTGCATTAGAGATTGAAAAGAGTGGATAGTCGAGGATATTGGAAGCCCTAATTCCTTCATAACTGATTAAACCTCAACAATTTAGTTTACTTCTTGCAATTATTCTAGTAGTTAGATAAAAACCCACCCAAATCTATTATCGTTTGCCAAATAGATAACCTAGAATAGATGTTCGGTAATTAGAAACTAGTCTCTGTGGACGATAAACTCGGTCTTACAAAACTATATTACTTGTAACGATACGTACACTTGCGTGAGCACGTGAAAATCGCCTAACACATACCATGAGAGATAAAATTAGGAATACGTAATTTAGTACAAGGTGGGAGTGACCCCATGGTTGACAAGATGCGAGAAGGGAGATTGAGATGGTTTGTCCACGTCCAAAGAAGATGCGCAGATGCTCCATTGAGGAGGTGTGAGAGGTTGGTCGTGGTGGGCTTCAGGAGAGGGAGAGGTAGGCCAAAGAACTCTCGGAGAGAGCTGATTAAGCAGAATATGGCGCAACTTCATCTTACCCGAGGATATGACCCTTGATACAAGGATGTGGAGGTCGAGTATCAGGTAGAGGGTTAGTGCATTTCCGCGTGAATTTCTTTTCCGTACCAGGAGTATTATTATCTTTTTACGTTTGCTTATTCTTAGATCCCTAATACTACCTTCTTATTTCTTTCACTTCATTATTTTATTATCTTATTGTTTTTACTGCTTATTATTACTGTTGCCTTTTCGTCTCTTCTCGAGTCGATAGTCTATGGGGAAAAATATTTCTACCTTCACAAGGTCTGCATACACTATACCATCCACAAACCCCATCTGGCGGGATTATACTAGGTATGTTGTTGTTGTTCATAGATTTTTATTGTCTCCCATCGATTATGCTTGAGCATGTATTTCAAAGCACTCAATGACGTCCACTACATGCATTAATCGGACTCAACAAGTGAGCATCTTGAATCCAAATCCAAATGACAACGAGATGTGCTTGACTGAATATTCGCCTGCACAAACTTTTAACTCTACCTCCCTTATCTTCTGCCACTTAACACTCGTGCATGGAATGTGATAGGCTACAATTTTTCCTCAATAAGTCTAAGAGATCTGTATCGACAAAGGTTCTGAGCCTTGTACATGGGGAACAAAGTGATGGCAACAAAAGTAGCGCTGTACAAAACAAGTAAATTCATAAAAAAAAAATGAGACAAAAAATTCAAAAAAAATGCTCTCTTCTCTCTCCTCCTTTTTTCCTCTCTTTCCTCTTCCTCCTTTCTCTGAACACCTTATCCCCCCTTTAGTGATCCGTCTGATCACCGGAATTTCCCCTTCTCTTTCTTCTCTTTTGTCTTATTTTCTCCTCTTCCTTTAGACACCTATTTTTGTCACTTTTCGAGCACTGTTCAGGCGTAATAACACTGTTCCGACGAAAATCTACAATGTTTCAGTTGATATTTTCTCAGATCTAATCTTTCTGGGGTATTGTTAGGTTGTTCTGACCCTACCCGTGCTTTAAGGCATCTACAGTCACTGTTTCGGAAGCTCTGGCGACTTTTTCGACAACTATTCAGGCCCAGATTTTAAAATTTACTGTTAGCGACAACGATGATGACGATGCAGCGATTCGAGAGCAAATAATACTTTCTCGATGAATAGTACTTTCCGACGGTGAATGTAATTTCCGTGATGAATGTATTTCGATAGTATGGGTGATAGGGTGTGCTCCTTTGTTTCTAGTGATAAGTATTTTGAACTTAATGACATTAGCGAAGGCCCTTTCAAGTGGTTCTTGTTCAAAGAAATCCATAGGCGGTTTATTTGCAAAATTTGGATCGACGAAGTTATTCTCAGATGGGTCTGCAATATAATGAAGTTGGGATCTCTACAAAATATGGGGTCGACTGAAGGAAGGTGATTTATTTAGTGTTTATCAGAATTTTAACTCTTATGGGAGATTTCTTCGAGTCGAAACAACGAGGGGTCAGATTATAATGCAGGATGAAGTGAAGTGGCTGACAAAATCATCAAATCTCTGGGTGAGCCAGTTAAGCCAGATCTTCGAAAGTTTATCGTCCCTGGAAAATCATTCAAAGATGCTGCAAACATTCAGAGATGGCCGGAATTGAATTCTCAGACGTGCTCTAAGCCGGAGGAATTAGAACAATATTTGCAACAATGCCTTGTTTGTACTTTTAATGATCCTTTCAGCTCAAGTCCAAATCCGATGGCCCATCGGTGGTTCTTAAAGAGATGGAATATGACGGCGGGGTTCTTTATCACGCCCGAACCGGGCGTGGATCGTGCCCTACACAGGCACCCTTCTACCTAATCGACACAAGTAAATCGCGAATTTAAATAACACCTCATTTTTTAAAACCAACATACGCAAGCGGTAAAGCCGACAAGCGCCGCCATATAATATACATAATCAAAAGACACTACACTGCATAATGAGTCCAATCCCATATATGAATACGCACCTCAAGAGTTTTATCAAACATGACGACAAGGCCCCGCTGTATCCATAATCGCATAAAAGCACGCATCAAGGATCTATACCAAAATGATAAACTCAACAGATGGAGCTATCCAAAACTACGGCAGGTCCTACACACGCAGATCACCAAATCTGCGTACCTAAACTGCGCATGATGAACGCACTTTCGGAGTTCAAGACGAAGAATGTACCAAGTATGTGAAATCAGAATATCAGAATGAAATCATAATCCCTAACAAAACATGAGACATGTATGATAGCCAACCTACGATTACACAATACATAAGCAGTCATATCAAGTCAGGGACGCATGCCTCAAAGTAATTACTCAAATATAATCATGGGTCTCACGCCCAAAATATCAATCATGCCCGTGGAATCCTTCCTCACTGTCGGCAGTCCATGATATAATACAACATCAGTAAGCACACTGAACCTTGCAATCATGAGAGTAATGCAATCCTTTTTATCTTTTAAGTTATGTCTTTAACAATGAGAATTACTGTTCCACTTTAAATCATACACACACTGCACCCTTTCATTAATGAAATCACTACCGTTTCAAAACATGAAGGTCGTGCCAGTGCCATGGTCAACCACCCTCTGTGTTATAATGTAACCTATCATAGGACTATTTCACCCGCAAGGGACTATTTCACCCGCTTAGGTCATGTGGACCCGCAATGAGTCATCGGTACACGATACTCGCATCACGGATAGCTAATCCATGGCTTATATATATCCCGGGAATTTAACCCGCCCGAGTCAAATACCGACCCGCCGTGAGTGTGTACCACTCACCCCCATGGGGAGCTAACCCATGGTATCCTTGAAACAAGTTGCCGTCCCTTTATGGAGGGACGCGGAGATATGGAAATATGACACTTGCACGAATGTCTATATGAGCAACCCATATGCAAGCAAACCAAGGCAAAACCATGCCTTTACACAAATCAAGACAATTACCATGCCTTTCTTTTTGTCATAAATCAAGACAATACCATGCCTTTCCTTTTTACACAAACCAAGACAATACTATGTCTTTACACAAACCAAGACAATTACCTTGCCTTCTTTTTATATAAACCAAGAGAAATACTTATTCAAGCAAGCCAAAATACTATCAAGGCACAAATAGAATAATTCTCATTTAACAAGCCAAAATACTTATCAAGGCACAAATAGAATAATTCTCATTTTACAAGCCAAGGTACTTATCAAGGCACAAATAGAATAATTCTCATTTAACAAGCCAAAGTACTTATCAAGGCACAAATAGAATAATTCTCTTTTAACAAGCCAAAGTACTACGTACGTACATTCTTTTCAAAAAACTCCTTTTTATGTAAAACCCCAAGATACTAACACCCGTAATATCAAGGCGTGTCTATTTTTCAAAGTAAGTTACTACACTTTTAGAAAACTCATTTCAAAGCTTGAAACCAAGTAACTTCAAATTTTCACAATCTAGGCAACTTATGCCCATTAATCAAAATAGACAACTCTCTTAACCTTCCATAAAGCCGTTATAACCAACTTCCCATAAAGCCGTTATAACCCTTTATGGTTTTAGACCAATTCATTCCTTTTTATATCCAAGAGACTTACACTTTTAAAACCAAGTATCACATACTTTCAATTCAAGTTTCTTAACTTTCAAAATACTTCAAGTCTCTTAATATTTAGAAATCAAGTTTCTTAACTTTAGAAATCAAGTTTCTTCTACTTTTAAATCTCAAGTAACTCATACCTTTAAAACAAGTTACTTCTCTTTAAATCATGTCATTTCTCCTCTTTTAAATCAATTAAGTAAATCACTCCTTTTACTCCCCTAAAGTCATTATAACAACCTTTAGGTTTTGGAACTAAGGCACTAGCCAAAAGATTTGGAAACCACTTCCTTTTCAAGACTCTATGTACTTTAAGTAAAATACTTTCACTTTTGAGAATCCAAACTTCACTAAGAAAATGGATTATAACAACTTACAATTTAAACATCAAAGTACAATCAAGGAAGTATATAGAACAAATTCTATATTAGGCAATCCAAGTACAACCAAGGAATGGATCATTTAAGGAGTAGGACTTACTTTCTTTATCTTAAGGAATCATGCTAGAAGAAGAGGAGATGGTTCACATACCTTTTCGGCTTAATCCACAAGCTAAGTCGAATACGTCGCACGTAGAATTGTCAACCTATAATTTCCACAACATGACTATCAATTTCTAGCTTCTAACGTAGAATAATACTAAGTATACGGTCTCTTATTCTACAGAAAATTTGGCAGCACCTCCTTTGTTTCTACATACTTTTCCACCTTTTTCAAGGCCCGATAATCAATAACCAACACGCCACATTTAATGCTCAATACAACAACCAACCAAAGGGGATTACACGCCTTACAATACGTGTAAAATTCTGCCCCACAATTAATACCAACTAAGTCCATAATCAAAGCCATTCTCGGCTAACTTATTCAACAACACAAAGTTCTTTCCAATTTTTTTTTTTCAATCCAAGTCCTTAGGTCTAACATGTTATATAGTCATAAACAACTTTTACAACTAAAATTCCTTCTTTATATAACATGTGACGACTTAAACTAATAATCAAATTGAATTGTAATCTTAAGGCTAAACATGCTAGTTTTCGGATTAGGGTTCCAATAGCCAATACACTTATCAAACTTCATACTAAATACCTCATGCTTGCTAAAATCCATAACTACAATGATAAGTAAACTTTAATTGCTAAAACGACAAGATTTATACCTATACAAGCCCTTAAAATTTCCAAGATTCAAAGTCGCTCCTTAGCAATTCTTAGCTCATTTCCTTTACGCTCCAATCCGCTATTTGAAGCCTTTAGAAGTTCACAACCAACTTCTCTTCCATTTCCAATCCAAACTTGTGAAAACGACTTAGGTTTTCGCCTTGCGACTAATGTGAAAACGTCGTTTTTCCGAAATCTTTCTATTGAGATATCCTTACAATACCCTTAGGGACCTTGGGTTAAAGTCTTGTGAATAATGGATCAAAACTACAAAATGTTCTTGTGAGAAATATCACAAAGCCGAGAGCAACTTTCTTGAACAAGAAATGTTGTGATTTTTTCTAAGTGTTGGAAGACCTTTTCTTGCTACTAGTGTGTATATATAACACAAGGAAGGGTCAAGATTATAACAAATGTGTGGCTTGGATGAAGAACACTTGGATAAAACACAAGTGGCAAGTTGACAAGTCAACAATCTCAAGCTAGCAAGACTTATTCATCTACCATGGTCAATGACCATTTTACCCATGCAATATTTCGTCCAAGACCATGTGGGGGAGGTTCCACGTGTCGCCCTCCCATTCGTCCATAAAATTCCGTAACCCTCGTGGGCCCCACAAAACGTAAAATTCCTCGGGTGGGCCCCACGTGACCAAATCCGTAAAAAATAAATTTCCATAATGTTAATAAGTTCCATACTCTTCAAATAATGCATTTTGAGAATCTAATTCTCCTCAACGAATATTTTTCCTTTCCGACGTTCGGAAGATTTTCCGTCGGAAAAACAATTCTTCCTTTCGTACCAATTTTCAAGTCTTGTGTTCTCGCGTCTATTATATTATACATGTCTTGGACTTATGGGGTGTAACATTCTTCCCCCCTTAGAAACATTCGTCCCCAAATGTTCTTAGTCGGTTGTCAAGCTATACAAACTCCGGCAAAATCTCTTTACCTTGCCTATCAATCAATACTCCACAAGACCAACGATGCCACACATGGCCACCACATAACATACATAAACATATCAATGGACCTTCCGTCCGCGGCCCCTTCTCACAAAACTCGAAGGTTACTGTCTTATCAAAAACAAGATCTTTAGAGGTTACTTTCTTTTTCCCCGCATAAAGGGATGGCCCTGTCGTAATATAAGTCATGGGACTAACACTAACTGAATCCTTCAGTCGGACTCCCACTCAGCTAACTGACGTGTTCCCCCGTGTTACTCCCTCTTCTCTGTCTCGCTTAGTCACCAAACTAGTTGGGACATGAACCTATAATTTGCTTAGCTTAGTTTACCAACCGGTGTAAACTCTAATGCTAGTATCATCTCAATCACGAGCACCTATGGATAGTGTTACTGAACCTAAGGCATGTGTATCATCATAAATAACCTTCACTCATGGCCAAAAAGGAATTTTCTCTACGCACCTTCATTACTTATCACTATAATCACTATAGTTCTTTTAACCCTTGTTCCTTCCTTTTTCTTACCTGTCATACTTTCTCGTACTTCCAAACTTACTTAGTATACGTACAAAATTTCAACTATTGGTTCTGTTCTCCGATCCTTGGAGTTACTATCCAAACTTGGCCATTATGCTACTTGAATTTCCGCTAAGGCTCTTCTCGACCCTTACGACCTGATTCCGGTGGAACGCGTCCACCAACTCGTACAACGATTAACCCAAATTGGGTCTGGCATCCTCGTGACCCTATCACATAGCGGGACCATTACCAACTGACATCACCCCATTTCATACTACCGGTTGACCCGAAATGAGTCCATAACCCGACCCATCATCACACTTAACTTCTCATTCTTAGTCTGCAATAAATCTCTCTCTTATCTCAAGGTACTTCTCACCCTATCCCCCTATTCACTAGAGGTTCTTCACAT
Source organism: Przewalskia tangutica (assembly GCA_029844215.1). NCBI lineage: Eukaryota > Viridiplantae > Streptophyta > Magnoliopsida > Solanales > Solanaceae > Przewalskia > Przewalskia tangutica. The sequence goes on from CM056721.1 coordinate 110,824,357, forward strand.
AGGTCGAAGTATTTCTACTGTACATTCTTCCCTATTGGTCTTACACTGTTATGGGACAATTACAACTTGTGAACTCTACACAACTATAGTCTCAGTTCACTTTATCATTCTTGTCAACATTCTTAACTTTTCACTTTACTAATCAAAATATCCCTACCTCTGGGGTACTATCACTTACAACTGCTAGCAACAAAGGGAAAACATATATGCTAGGGCAAAATCTGAATCTATAAATGCACGTATGATTCAAAAGAATCGAAATATACCTGTAACCCCATGCGATGTTGCCTCCTGATCCTGCCCCGTAGCCACGTCATCTATGCGGTTCGAAGGACCGCCAGAACTATAAACTCCACCCTAACCTCTACCACGGCTGGCTGACATCTGAACACTCTGCCCTGGGGGACGCACAACTGTGGAGGAAAGGGAATCAACCATCGGCCTCATAGGCTGAGCCACCTCACCGGTGCTCTTTCTAAAAGAACATACCCTCAGTATATGGCCCGGACGGCCACAATAAAAACAAACACCTGTGCCATAACGACATTCCCCATATGACGCTTACTACATCGGAAACACTGAGGAATAGGTGACCTCGACTGAGAAAATCCTCTGCTCCTCTGAGAACTTCGAGCCCTGGAGCTCGGACCGGCTCCTAAATACCTGGTGGGGTCAAATCTCCCACTTGTGAGCTGCGGGGGTATGTACTGGGTAGGCTGGGACAAATATCTCACTCGTTGCTGAGGCAGCTCGTCCAAAAACTCACCGGGGTAACTAACCGGTCTAGCCCTCTTACGCTGATTTCCGCGTTGGCCCTCTACCCTCTGTACACCTGTCTGTACTGGACGAATAACCTCCTGCTGAAGAAACTGCAGCACCGCTATCTTGGTCAATAACATAACTGCTTCCCTTATGACCCTATAGTCTTCTCCTAACTGAGAAACTGGAGGCTCTGGTGCTGGGGCCTCAATACCTGGCGCAGAGGAACTCGCCGACTGTGGCACAACATCCGGTATACCCTAGGCATAAGCCCTATCAACTCTCTGAGTCTGACTGGTAGCTCCTGCTACTGCTTTGCCCTTCTGGGCGACTATTGCCCTCCTTGGAGGCATAGCTGTAATACAAAAATACGTCAGAGAGGAATTATCTTAATAACACAGCTCTATGGCACGATCTCAGAGTGAGAAGAATAGAAACCAACTCCTAAATGTCTTGTAGCCTCCTGTTTATGGGTGTGGCGCGCAACACATCGATAATCAAGACTCTACTAGACACGCCTCAGAGACATTCCGAGGTCCGATCGCTCGATACCACTGTCACGCCCGAACCCAAGCGTGGATCGTGCCCTACAGGGCACCTTCTACCTAACTGACACAAGTAAACTGCGGAATTTAAATAACACCTCATTTTTTTTAAAACCAACATACGTGCAAGGGCAAAGCCGACAAGGCTTCCATATAATATACATAATCAAAAGACACTACACTGTACATGAGTCCAATCCCACATATGAATACAGACCTCTAAGAGTTTTACTGAAACATGACGGGACAAGGCCCCGCCGTACCCATAACTGTACAAAAGCCTGTACTGAAGGATCTATACCAAAATGATAAACTCCTGAACAGATGGAGCTATCCAAAAACTCTGAGCAGGGTCCTACACCTGCAGATCACCAAATCAAGGTACCTAAACTGCGGATTTAACGCAGCTTCGGGCGAGGTCGAAGAATGTACCAAGTATGTGAAGCGATAAGAATATCAGAATGAAATCATAACAGTCTAACAAAACAGGAGACATGTATGATAGCCAACATATAGTACACAATACATAAGCAGTCATATCAAGTCAGGGACGCATGCCCTCAAAGTCATTACTCAAATATAACCATGGGTCTCACGCCCAAAATATCAATCATGCCCGTGGAATCCTTCCTCATCACGGCGATCCCATGATATAATACAACATCAGTAAGCACACTGAACCTTGCAATCATGAGAGTAATGCAATCCTTTTTATCTTTTAAGTTATGTCTTTAACAATGAGAATTACTGTTCCACTTTAAATCATACACGCACTGCACCCTTTCATTAATGAAATCACTACCGTTTCAAAACATGAAGGTCGTGCCAGTGCCAGGGTCAACCACCCTCTGTGTTATAATACAACCTATCATAGGACTATTTCACCCGCTTAGGTCATGTTTACCCGCAATGAGTCATCGGTACACGATACTCGCATCACGGATAGCTAATCCATGGCTTATATATATCCCGGGAATTTAACCCGCCCGAGTAAAATACCGACCCGCCGTGAGTGTGTACCACTCACCCCCATGGGGAGCTAACCCATGGTATCCTTGAAACAAGTCGCCGGCCCTTTATGGAGGGACGCGGAGATGTGGAAATATGACACTTGCACAAATGTCTATATGAGCAACCCATATGCAAGCAATCCAAGGAAAAACCATGCCTTTACACAAATCAAGACAATTACCATGCCTTTCTTTTTGTCACAAACCAAGACAATACCATGTCTTTCCTTTTTACACAAACCAAGACAATACTATGTCTTTACACAAACCAAGACAATTATCATGCCTTTTTTTATATAAACCAAGAGAAATACTTATTCAAGCAAGCCAAAATACTATCAAGGCACAAATAGAATAATTCTCATTTAACAAGCCAAAGTACTTATCAAGGCACAAATAGAATAATTCTCATTTTACAAGCCAAAGTACTTATCAAGGCACAAATAGAATAATTCTCATTTAACAAGCCAAAGTACTTATCAAGGCACAAATAGAATAATTCTCTTTTAACAAGCCAAAGTACTACGTACGTACATTCTTTTCAAAAGACTCTTTTTTATGTAAAACTCCAAAATACTAACACCTGTAGTATCAAGGCGTGTCTATTTTTCAAAGTAAGTTACTACACTTTTAGAAAACTCATTTCAAAGCTTGAAACCAAGTAACTTCAAATTTTCACAATCTAGGCAACTTATGCCCATTAATCAAAATAGACAACTCTCTTAACCTTCCATAAAGCCGTTATAACCAACTTCCCATAAAGCCGTTATAACCCTTTATGGTTTTAGACCAATTCATTCCTTTTTATATCCAAGAGACTTACACTTTTAAAACCAAGTATCACATACTTTCAATTCAAGTTTCTTAACTTTTAAAATACTTCAAGTCTCTTAATATTTAGAAATCAAGTTTCTTAACTTTAGAAATCAAGTTTCTTCTACTTTTAAATCTCAAGTAACTCATACCTTTAAAACAAGTTACTTCTCTTTAAATCATGTCATTTCTCCTCTTTTATATCAATTAAGTAAATCACTCCTTTTACTCCCCTAAAGTCATTATAACAACCTTTAGGTTTTGGAACTAAGGCACTAGCCAAAAAATTTGGAAACCACTTCCTTTTCAAGACTCTATGTACTTTAAGTAAAATACTTTCACTTTTGAGAATCCAAACTTCACTAAGGAATGGATTATAACAACTTACAATTTAAACATCAAAGTACAATCAAAGAAGTATATAGAACAAATTCTATATTAGGCAATCCAAGTACAACCAAGGAATGGATCATTTAAGGAGTAGGACTTACTTTCTTTATCTTAAGGAATCATGCTAGAAGAAGAGGAGATGATTCACATACCCTTTCGGCTTAATCCACAAGCTAAGTCGAATACGCCGCACGTAGAATTGTCAACCTATAATGGCCACAACATGACTATCAATTTCTAGCTTCTAACGTAGAATAATACTAAGTATACGGTCTCTTATTGTACAGAAAATTGGGCAGCACCTCCTTTGTTTCTACATACTTTTCCACCTTTTTCAAGGCCCGATAATCAATAACCAACACGCCACATTTAAGGCTCAATACAACAACCAACCAAAGGGGATTACACGCCTTACAATACGTGTAAAATTCTGCCCCACAATTAATACCAACTAAGTCCATAATCAAAGCCATTCTCGGCTAACATATTCAACAACACAAAGTTATTTCCAATTCCTTTTCAATCCAAGTCCTTAGGTCTAACATATTATATAGTCATAAACAACTTTAACAACTAAAATTCCTTCTTTATATAATAAGTGATGACTTAAACTAATAATCAAATTGAATTGTAATCTTAAGGCTAAACATGCTAGTTTTCGGATTAGGGTTCCAATAGCCAATACACTTATCAAACTTCATACTAAATACCTCATGCTTGCTAAAATCCATAACTACAATGATAAGTAAACTTTAATGGCTAAAACGACAAGATTTATACCTATACAAGCCCTTAAAATTTCCAAGATTCAAAGTCGCTCCTTAGCAATTCTTAGCTCCTTTCCTTTACGCTCCAATCCGCTATTTGAAGCCTTTAGAAGTTCACAACCAACTTCTCTTCCATTTCCAATCCAAACTTGTGAAAACGACTTAGGTTTTCGCCTTGCGACTAATGTGAAAACGTCGTTTTTCCGAAATCTTTCTATTGAGATATCCTTACAATACCCTTAGTGTTATACCCCGTATTTCCAGAGTATGTACGTAAGGATGTACGTAGAAAAGTTTGGGCTTTAAAGTTAGGCATAGGTTCGATTTTTGTGCACAACACCCGGTTAGAGTCGTTTTTCGACGAAACGTTTTACAAACTTTGCGAAGGGAAAATTCCGGCTATGTCATTTTTAATTTTTGCGGATTTTTCCGAGAGACGAAACATTTTGGACCAACGGGAGGGTGACAAGTGTCACCCTCATATTGGGCGTTGTGGTGGGCGGCTCTTGGACGATTTGGGAGTCAAGGTTGGTAGGATATTTGTGAGGGTTTTAAGGAGTAGGGGCTAGGGGGCACTTGGGCACATCTTGGCCCTCCACTTGCCCCCCATTTGGCTAGATCATGGCCCTTGATTTCCCTATAAATACCCCTCCCCCTTTGAAGACTTCTTCATCCTAAAAACTTTCCTAAGTCTAAAAATCTTCCCCCCCTCTTCTTGTGTTCTCGTCCTAGCCTCCCCCTCCCCCCTTTGTGAGGCCCCTTGGCCGAGAGTCCCCTCCCCCTTGGCCGAGAGTACCCCCCCTCCTAGTGGGGTTGGCCGAGGGGTACACCCCCCCTTGTGGTGTTGTCTCGTATAAATACACCCCCCTCTTGGTAGAAATACTCTCCAAAGTATTGATACTATACCCAAATTACCTTAGCCGTATACCTTGTAGTATTCCAAAGATACCTCTATACGTAGAGCCCGGAAATACTACCTTATGTCCTTTTTGTCTCAAACCGAAACCCTAAGGAAAATCTTCACAGTTGGTTGAAGTATTAAGAAGAAGTTGCGTAGAACTTCTAAGGGTTGTTTGGAGCGGGTTGGAGCACCCGGAGTAGGAGCTAAACGTCGCTCAGGATCGACATTTAAACTTGGATAATTTTGGGCTTATCGAGGTAAATATCTTGTCTCCCTTTTGTAATTGGGTATATACTATTGAAGTATAAGAATTAAGTATAAGGTGTATACAAGAAAAGTATATAAGAAGAGAATTGAACTGTACTTACATAGGACTGTATTTACAGTAGACTTGTGAAGTTTGGCGGGTAAGGAAGTGCTGTCCAATTTTCCGTCTAATCTTGTATCTAGATTTATTCTACCGAGTAGTCTAGACGTTGATAGACTTGTGTAACCTTTATAGGTTGAATGTTCTGCAAGTAGCATGTACTACTTGAAAGGTGGACAAGGCTAGCCGGGTTATAACCGTGGAGCGTTTTGCTAATAGTCGATAATCGTCGCGAGGTATGTGATTCTTCCTATACTCTTGAGCATGATACTTTAAAGAATATATATATAGTACGGTAGACGTACGTGTGTTAACTGAATAATAATTTCGGCAATGTCTTTTGACTTAAGCCTGAATAATAATTACGACAATGTCTTTTGACTTAAGCCCAATAAAAGAATCAAGTATTTCAAAAGAATTAAGAAACCTTTTTGAAAGAAGAGTAACACTTGGTTTTAAAAGCTTAAGAGTTATACTAGCTTTATGGGAAGTTAGGTATAAGGGCTTAAGAGAGATAAAAAGAATGATTTATTGATTTAAGAAGTTAAGAGACTTGATCTTAAAAGATAAGAGACTTGACTTAATTATATTAATGTGAATTTTGTTAAAAAGTGTGAAACCTCATTCGTGAGTAATGAGTATTTTGGTTTTCAAAAGGAATGATGTTTCTTGATTTGTAAATCAGAATGAATGTCGAACAAACCACAACAGCGCTAATAAAGGGAAATGTATTGACTAATAAAGAATTATTAATAACCAGTAGAAACCTCCATCTGCATAGAAGCTAAGATGAGACAAAATGATATTACATTTCCTAGATCATGGCTGCTTTAATAAGATTGTTATAAACAAGAATAACCTACTCACGTATCAGACATATGTTTCTCAAATTGCTTTCAAAGAGAATTATATCATTAAGTGATTAATACTATGAACTACGAAACCTTTCGAAAATGAGAAACTTGAGTAATTGAAATTAGGCAAACTTGATCGTTTGGAAAAGAATGTTGTTACTTGATTTTACAAAGAGAAGTGTTTTGGTTTACTTCAAAAGATAATCACTCTATTTTTATACTACGGGTATTGTGTAACTTTTGTGAAAGAAACAGATCTTTTAAAAGAGTTAATGTATGAAGTACGTTGGGGATACAAACCCGAACTTGTTGACATATAGTAGAAAGTACCTTGTGTGTATAACTTGATTGTGTTGGTTTGTGATAGCCTTGTAATACTTTCTTGTTGATTTGATAAGTAAGCATGCTAGGATGCTACGTGAGTTAGTATCTTGTGATGTTTGTGTAAAGGGGTTTCCCCTCGACTGCGCTTAAGTTATTTGACTATCAGCCGTTATGTTGGTATTGTACCACTCACCTTGACATGATCCCGGAGGTTAAGCTGCCCTCCGATGCGGGGTATATCTCAGGCGGTCTGGGACCATGATTCGAGAATACCTCATGCGGGTCCAGGGGACCTATGCGGAGCTACGAGTTCCGTGTTAGCGCGCCTTTATGGTCACGCGGTGCATGTGGCCATGCGGAATGCGAGTCGAGCGGACGCCGGGAGTACCCTCGATGCGGGTTATACCTCATGCGGCCTATGAAGTTGGCCTACGCGGAGTCGCGGGAGTTCGGGGCTAGACGCGCACATTTGATATCGCGAGCGAGTGACCGCTTTGATCATGTGACGCCTGCAGACAGATATCATGATACGATTTATGACCTTGTTAGTACCGCTGGTGTTAGTAGTCGGCTATGCCTTCGCATTTACCTCAGATCTTTTTTATTTGAACACAGTGGGACACGTGTTCATGTGTATTCCTTGGTGCTTTTATATCATAGATCGGCGTGAGGAAGGTATTCCACGCATGATTGATGTTGTGGGCATGAGAACCATAGTTATATTTGAGTGATGACTTTGAGGTGTGAGTCACGACTTGACACGATTGTTTATTTATTGTGAATCGTAGTTTGGTTATCATACATGTCTCTCGCTTTATAGACTACTATAATTTCATTTACTGATTTTTCGCCACATACTTGGTACTGTTATCGACTCCTCGGGGCTGCATTCATGCCGCAGTAGGTACCCAGTGTTGATCCTCGCTCGTAGGTCACGATTCAGCGTTTGGGAAGCTCCGTTTCTCCGAGGCTTATTGGTATAGTCCTCGTTGTTGTAGGTGCTTACATTCGGGGTATGACGGCCCTGTCCCCGTCGTTGTTGTCATATCATTCTTAGAGGTGCGTAGTAATCGCCAGGCGTAATTGAAAAAATAAAAAGGGGATGTAACTGTTTTAGTTGATATATATATATATGCCGAAAGGCAAGTTTTTCTCAGATTACTGTTTTACACTTCTGGATATTTCATGTCTTGTTTTATGTTCCGCTGATTACTCTGATGTATGTCTACTTAGGTGCCCGGGGTAAGGCACCAGTCACGGGCCCGGGTTCGGGTCGTGACAAAAGTGGTATCAGAGCAGTTAATCCTCGGAAAATGTCTACAGACCGTATCCAGTAGAGTCTTGATTATCGGTGTGTTGTGCACCACACCAATAATGTTATAACCCGTATTTCCTGAGTATGTACGTGAGGGCGTACGTATATAAATTTAAGCCTTAAGGTTTGGCTAGGTTCGAAAATTTGGGCACAAGTGCCGAAAAGAATCGTTTTTCGACGAAACATTTTACTAAACTTGCAAAGGGAAAATTCCGGCTATGTCATTTATAATTTTTGCGGATTTTTCCGAGAGACGAAACATTTTGGACCAACGGGAGGGTGACATGTGTCACCCTCACATTGGAGGAAGTTGTGGGCGGTTTGGACGAAAAGGGGTCAAGGGAGTTGGTAGGATATTTTGTGATATTTTGTGGGTAGATGGATAAGGTACACATGGTTGAATCCTAGCCCTACACTTGCCTAACACTTGGATGGATCTTGGCCATTGGTTGACCTTTGCTTGACCTATAAATACCCCTCTAAGTTGATGAACTTCTTCATCCAAAAATCCTTTTCCAAGTCTTGAAATCCTCCCTTGCCTTGTAGTTTCGTCCCACCATCCCCTCTTTTGAGAAGCCTTGGACGAGAGCCTCCCCCTCCCCCTGTGTAGTGTCTAGCCGAGGGGTACCCCCCCTAGCCTAGTTGTTTTCGTATAATACCCCCCTTTTGTGGTATAGAAATACTCTCCAAGTATTGTTATAATGCCCAAATACTTTAGCCCTTATACCTTGTAGTATTCCAAGGTTATACCTATACTAAAAGCCCAGAAATACTATTATACTTCCTTTAGCCACTAAACGAAACCCTAAGGAAATCTTCATTGATAGTTGAAGTAATTGAGTAGAAGTTGGTTAGACCTTCTAAGGGTTGTTTGGAGCGGGTTGGAGCGCTTGAGTAGAGCTAAACCTTGCTCAGATCGACATATAAACTTGGATAATTTTGGGCTTATCGAGGTAAACACTCTTGACCTTCTATTGTAATTGGAAATTACATGTGTAGAATATATAGTTGAAGTATACTATATATAGAATGGACATAATTATGCGGCAATGTCTTTTGACTTAAGCACGAATTTAAAGAAAGAACTGAATCTGTAATTACATAGGGTGTATTATAGTAGACTTGTGTAGCTTTCTTGTGAAGTAGAATTGTACACGTCCGGATTAGGCGTACAACCCCTAGGGAGTTGTTGGCTGTTAGCGTGCCTCGATGGAAGAGGAGATTTACGCGTCATTGCGGGGAGAGGTCTTTGCGAAATTTACGTAGAATATTCTACGTTGAGATCTAGATGTTAATAGGCGCCTTGTGGCCTCTAGGTTGAAGTACTACGTGTGGCGTGATCGCTGGCTTAAGGTGTAGCCGCGGTTTGAGGTACTTGGAGCGTTTTGCTATTAGTCGATAATCGTCGCGAGGTATGTGAACCTCTTCCTATCTTTTCTAGCATGATATGTGTATAACTATGTAGTACGGTGACGCGTACGTGTGTTAAAAGTATTTGATTGGTTTAAAACATAAAGTGTTATAACGACTTTATGGGAAGTTGGTTATAACGATTTTATGTAAGTAAGAAATGCTTTGTGGTTTTTAAAAGATAAGCGACTTGATGTGTGATGATAAGAATCTTGAAGTATTTCAAAAGAATTAAGAAACCTTTTTGTGAGAAGAGTAATACTTGGTTTTGAAAACATAAGAGTTATACTAGCTTTATGAGAAGTTAGGTATAACGTCTTAAGAGAGATAAAGAGAATGGTTCTTGATTTTTAGAAGTTAAGAGACTTAATCTTAAAAGATAAGAGACTTGACTTGAATGAATTAAATATGAGTTTTGTGTGAAACCTCCTTCGTGAGTAATGAGTACTTGGTTTTAAAAGGAATAATGTTTCTTGATTTTGGAAATCGAATGAGTATCGAAAAACCAGCAGCGTTAATAAAAGGAAATGTTTTGACTAATTAAGTATTATTAAAACCAGTAGAAACCTCCATCTGCATAGAAGCTAAGATGAGACAAAATGATATTACATTTCCTAGATCATGGCTGCTTTAATAAGATTGATTATGAACAAGAAAAACCTACTCACATATAAGACATATGTTTCTCAAATTGTTTAAAAGAGGATTATATTCTTAAGTGATTAAGTCTATGGACTATGAAACCTTTCTAAAATAAGAGACTTAAGTATTTGAAATTAGGAAAACTTGAACTTTTGGAAAAGAATGTTGTTACTTGATGTTAAAAAGGAAAGTGTTTTGGTTTACCTAAAAATGTGAGTCACTCTATTTTAATACTACGGGTATCGGGTGACCTTTATAAAAGAAATGGATCTTTTTAAAAGAATTTAACGTACGTAATACTTTGGGGTCAGAACCTGGACTTTGGCCTAAAATAAACTTGAGTTGTGTGTAACTTGCCTATGTTTGTGTTTGATAGCCTTGTTGTGCAAATACTGTATTTCTATACCACCGCGTCTCTCGATGGAGGGCCGGCTGATTTGTTATGAACGATTCTTCACCGAGTCCCACGAGATGGGCCGGGAAACGTATTTCATCTGATTCTTCACCGAGTCCCACGAGATGGGTCGGGACACGTATTCCATCTGATTATTCACCGAGTCCCACGAGATGGGCCGGGACACGTATTTCATCTGATTCTCTACCGAGTCCCATGGGATGGGCCGGGACACGTATTCCACATGATTCTCTACCGAGTCCCATGGGATGGGCCGGGACACGTATTCCACATGATTCTTTACCGAGTCCCACGGGATGGGCCGGGACACGTATTCCACACGATTTATACCTAGACTGCCGGCAGTGAGGAAGGAGTTCCACGGGCTTGAGGGATGACTTGAGGGCGTGAGTCCCTGACTTGACATGACTGCTTTTATGTTGTGAACTGTAGTTTGGTTATCATACATGTCTCCTGCTTTATATAGACTATTATGATTTCATTTACAGTGTTTTACAGTTTCACATACTTGGTACCTGTTGTACTGACCTCCTTCGGGGGGCTGCGTTCATGCCGCAGGTAGAAGTACATCGGTTGTGGATCCTCGCTCATAGGATCACAGTTCAGCGTGTCGGGAAGCCCCATTTCTTCGGAGGCTTATCTTTTGGTATGTTACCACAGTCAGAGATTCTTGTACATTCGGGGGTATGGCGGGGCCCTGTCGTCATACCGTTGTAAAAATCTTAGAGTGCGTAGCCTTTGTTGTGGGCAGGGTTTGTAAAAAGGATAACTGTTCGGGTATTTATGTATATACTGAAGGCAACTGTTTTGGTTGGCCTGTTTATTTATCATGTCTCTTAATTCATGTTCATGTTTTTATTTCCGCTGATTTTCTCTGATGTTGTATCACTAGGGTGCCCGGGGTAAGGCACCAGTCACGGGCCCGGGTTCGGGTCGTGACAAAAGTGGTATCGAGCGATTAGTCTCGGAAAATGTCTACTGCATCGTGTCTAGTAGAGTCTTGATTATCGATGTGTTGTGCACCACATCTATAATCGTGAGGTCGCAGGACATTTAGGATTGGTTTCCATTTCTTCTCATTTTGAGATCGTGCCTTAGTCGTGTGTGATAAGTTGGACCCTCCGACGTATTTCGTTTTACGATTATGCCTCCGCGTAAGGCAACCCGCCCAGTGGGCAAGGCAAAGCGGTGAGGCGCTAGTGAGATCTGAGAGTACGAGGCGCGAACGTCGACTGAGATTGTGCTTGACGGTGAATTTTGCGGCGCCGCGGCCGCGCAGAGTTTAGAAACGCAGCGGTGCTCACGAGACTCTGATGCACGAGCCTCGATCCCACACCTGGAGCGATGAGATGGATGAGGAGATGGCGCCATCGCCGTGGTCGTGGCAGATATGAGGATAGGCCGGATGCGATTCCAGTCCATTAGCACCGTAGTTCACCCCGAGCGCAGTTTGAGACTACGGGACTTTACGAGTTGTAGCCTTGATGTTCTATGGATCGAGCCGAGATGACCTCGTGAGTTTATCCGACAACTCTGGATCAAGAGTGATCGTAGTCTCGCAGCGCAGTCGGTGGTGTTGGTTCGCATCACCGCGTGATCCGCAGCTGATCGGTTTGATTCGCGAGCTGTCCCCGGAAAGCATGCACCTCCAACCGTTAGGGACGAGTTCTCAAGGGCTTTTCTTGCACATTTCGTGCCCCCACAGATGAGGAGAGCTCGGGCCGACAAATTTTTGACGTTGAGGCGGGGCGGCGACGGTTAGAGAGTACAATGTGGAGTTCGACTCATTAGCTCGGTATGTTCCGTAGTAGGCGATATAGAGGGAGTACACCGCTACGCCACCGCTAGATGATTACTTGGCAGAGGCTTGTACGGGTGTAGCTCTTCAGCCGGGCATGGACATTGCCCGCATGCAAGCTCATGCACTTGGATGTGAGGCACGGAGAGGTCGACGGAATGACCAGGATCGATGAAGAGGCGAGCAATACAGGGTCCTTTGGTAACTTTCGAGGCGGGCCGTCCCAGAGACTAGTTATGTACCTCCGCCGGCGTAATGGTCCTCCACAGTCTTCAGGACGTTCGGGGTATTCGAGCCGGTCGTGGCTCGTGGCTTCCGTTCACGAATATACGGGTTCTAGCGATTCGGATTGAGTTTTCCTCGGTGTGCATAATGTGGCGACGCCATCCCGGGAATGTCGTCTTTTTATCGGGTGCTTGTTTTTCTGCGGCCGTCGCCGTGGCCATATGACGAGAAATCCTAATAGGAAGGATGCGACAGAATGACTCACCCTACCGGTCGATGTGTTCATCGCCTTCTACTATGCGCCTGCGGCGTGCCTATGATTAGAGTGGAGCGGTAGATTCAGGTATATCCTTAACCCTCTAGAGATTTGTATGCATGATATGATGACCTTATTATTGTGTGCTATGTACGGATAGAGTTATATTGATTATGAGTTAGAAAACCTGGTTAGTGAAAAAGGGTAAGCCTGGGGGTGAGAAAATGATGAACCTTAGAATATTACAGTTGAGACCTTAGATGTAAGGCCGTCTTGAGTACAAGATTTTGCGGGTGATACTTGTCAGAATGTATAAGTTTACGTGGAGTAATTGTGGGAAGATTCCTTGGGTAGTGTAAAATAGAAGTGGTAGCTTTCATGACCTGTATAGGTAAGATTGTTCCGGATCGGGAAACAAGAGCTTGATGCGTTAAGTAGGTCGGGTTGGGGCCATGTTGCGGGCCAACCCGCGGCCTGTTTCGAGGTGGGGTCAGCTCTGGGTGGTCCCGCCAGGTGGTAGGGTCACGAGGGTGCTAGGCCCAAGTTTAGATGACCATCGTATGAGTTCGTGGAGATGTTCGACCAGAAGCGGATCGTGAAGGCCGGGAATGGCCTTAAGGGAGATTGAGGCTAGTAAAATGACCAAGTTTGGAGGTGGTGACTCCAAAGTCTTGGGAACAGAAGCGTTGACTGAAGTGTGGTACGTGTACTAAGAAGAGTTCGAGTGTTCGAGAAGGGCACGTCGAGTAAGGAAGGAAGTGAACTTGTGCTGAAAGATGGGAGTAATCATTTTTGAGAAATGAATGTGCGAAGGGAGTGTCCCTTGGACCAAGAGCGAGAGTTGGTATTGTTTTGCATCATCGAGGTGGTTCCTCGTTGGCCTGGATTTAAGTATTTGCGCGCATGTGTTATTTCGTGGCCAGGCATGGCGTTGGCAACTTGTTAGAAGAACTTTATCGTTATCCGTCTTGAGAAGGAACATTCGGGACGAATGTTTCTAAGGAGGGGAGAATGTTATACCCCGTATTTCCAGAGTATGTACGTGAGGGCGTACGTATATAAATTTAAGCCTTAAGGTTTGGCTAGGTTCGAAAATTTGGGCACAAGTGCCGAAAAGAATCGTTTTTCGACGAAACATTTTACTAAACTTGCGAAGGGAAAATTCCGGCTATGTCATTTATAATATTTGCGGATTTTTTCGAGAGACGAAATATTTTGGACCAACGGGAGGGTGACATGTGTCACCCTCACATTGGAGGAAGTTGTGGGCGGTTTGGACGAAAAGGGGTCAAGGGAGTTGGTAGGATATTTTGTGATATTTTGTGGGTAGATGGATAAGGTACACATGGTTGAATCCTAGCCCTACACTTGCCTAACACTTGGATGGATCTTGGCCATTGGTTGGCCTTTGCTTGACCTATAAATACCCCTCTAAGTTGATGAACTTCTTCATCCAAAAATCCTTTTCCAAGTCTTGAAATCCCTCCCCCTTGCCTTGTAGTTTTCGTCCACCATCCCCCCCTCTTTTGAGAAGCCTTGGCCGAGAGCCTCCCCCTCCCCCTTTGTAGTGTCTAGCCGAGGGGTACCCCCCCCCCTAGCCTAGTTGTTTTCGTATAATACCCCCCTTTTGTGGTATAGAAATACTCTCCAAGTATTGTTATAATGCCCAAATACTTTAGCCCTTATACCTTGTAGTATTCCAAGGTTATACCTATACTAAAAGCCCAGAAATACTATTATACTTCCTTTAGCCACTAAACGAAACCCTAAGGAAATCTTCATTGATAGTTGAAGTAATTGAGTAGAAGTTGGTTAGAACTTCTAAGGGTTGTTTGGAGCGGGTTGGAGCGCACGGAGTAGGAGCTAAACCTTGCTCAGGATCGACATATAAACTTGGATAATTTTGGGCTTATCGAGGTAAACACTCTTGACCTTCTATTGTAATTGGAAATTACATGTGTAGGAATATATAGTTGAAGTATACTATATATAGAACTGAACATAATTATGCGGCAATGTCTTTTGACTTAAGCCTGAATTTAAAGAAGAGAACTGAACTGTAATTACATAGGACTGTATTACAGTAGACTTGTGTAGCTTTACTGTGAAGTAGAATTGTACACGTCCGGATTAGACGTACAACCCCCCCCCCCTCTAGGGAGTTGTTGGCCTGTTAGCAGGCCTCGATAGAGGAGGAGATTTACGCGGTTGCAGGGAAGTCTTTGCCAAATTTCTGTAGAATATTCTACGTTGAGATCTAGATGTTAATAGGCGTCTTGTGGCCTCTATAGGTTGAAGTACTACGTGTGGCGTGATCTGCTTGGCTTAAGGTGTAGCCGACGGTTTGAGGTACTTGGAGCGTTTTGCTATTAGTCGATAATCGTCGCGAGGTATGTGAACCTCTTCCTATCTTTTCTAGCATGATATGTGTATAACTATGTAGTACGGTAGACGTACATGTGTTAAAAGTATTTGATTGGTTTAAAACATAAAGTGTTATAACGGCTTTATGGGAAGTTGGTTATAACAGTTTTATGTAAGTAAGAAATGCTTTGTGGTTTTTAAAAGATAACTGACTTGATGTGTGATGATAAGAATCTTGAAGTATTTCAAAAGAATTAAGAAACCTTTTTGAAAGAAGAGTAATACTTGGTTTTGAAAACATAAGAGTTATACTAGCTTTATGAGAAGTTAGGTATAACGTCTTAAGAGAGATAAAGAGAATGGTTTACTGATTTTTAGAAGTTAAGAGACTTAATCTTAAAAGATAAGAGACTTGACTTGAATGAATTAAATATGAGTTTTGTGTGAAACCTCCTTCGTGAGTAATGAGTACTTGGTTTTAAAAGGAATAATGTTTCTTGATTTTGGAAATCAGAATGAGTATCGACAAACCACTGCAGCGTTAATAAAAGGAAATGTTTTGACTAATTAAGTATTATTAAAACCAGTAGAAACCTCCATCTGCATAGAAGCTAAGATGAGACAAAATGATATTACATTTCCTAGATCATGGCTGATTTAATAAGATTGATTATGAACAAGAAAAACCTACTCACATATAAGACATATGTTTCTCAAATTGTTTAAAAGAGGATTATATTCTTAAGTGATTAAGTCTATGGACTATGAAACCTTTCTAAAATAAGAGACTTAAGTATTTGAAATTAGGCAAACTTGAACTTTTGGAAAAGAATATTGTTACTTGATGTTAAAAAGGAAAGTGTTTTGGTTTACCTAAAAATGTGAGTCACTCTATTTTAATACTACGGTATCGGTGACCTTTATAAAAGAAATGGATCTTTTAAAAGAATTTAACGCACGTAATACTTTGGGTCGAACACGGACTTTGGCCTAAAATAAACTTGAGTTGTGTGTAACTTGCCTATGTTTGTGTTTGATAGCCTTGTTGTGCAAATCGTATTTCTATACCACCGTCTCTCGATGGAGGGCGGCTGATTTATTCTGAACGATTCTTCACCGAGTCCCGAGATGGCGGGACACGATTTCATCGATTCTTCACCGAGTCCCACGAGATGGGCGGGACACGTATTCCATCCGATTATTCACGAATCCCACGAGATGGGCGGGACACGTATTTCATCCGATTCTCACCGAGTCCCGTAGGATGGCGGGACACGTATTCCACGTGATTCTCACCGAGTCCCGTGGGATGGCGGGACACATATTCCACATGATTCATTACCGAGTCCCGGGATGGCGGGACACGTATTCCACGATTTATACCTAGGCTGCGGTGAGGAAGGAGTTCCACGGGCGTGAGGATGACTTGAGGCGTGAGTCACGACTTGACATGGCTTTTATGTTGTGATCGTAGTTTGGTTATCATACATGTCTCGCTTTATATAGACTATTATGATTTCATTTACTGATGTTTCTGATTTCACATACTTAGTACTGTTATCTTGACCTCCTTTGGGGCTGCGTTCATCTGCATGAGTAGAAATCATCGGTTGTGGATCCTCGCTCATAGGATCACAGTTCAGCGTGTCGGGAAGCCCCATTTCTTCGGAGGCTTATCTTTTGGTATGTTACCCTGAGTCTGTAGATTCTTGTACATTCAGGGGTATGGCGGGGCCCTGTCCCGTCATAGCTGTTGTAAAAATCTTAGAGGTCTGTAGCACTGTTGTGGGCAGGGTTTGTAAAAAGGATAACTGTTCGGGTATTTATGTATATATACTGAAGGCAACTGTTTTGGTTGGCCTGTTTATTTATCATGTCTCTTAATTCATGTTCATGTTTTTATTTCCGCTGATTTTTCTCTGATGTTGTATCACTAGGGTGCCCGGGGTAAGGCACCAGTCACGGGCCCGGGTTCGGGTCGTGACAAATAATCAGGAGGCTATAGTATATTTAGGATTGGTTTCTATTCTTCTCACTCAGAGATCGTGCCTTAGAGCTGTGTTGTAAGTTGGACCCTCTAACGTATTTCTTTCCCTTACCGTTATGCCTCCGCGTAGGGCAAACCCGGGCCCAGGAGGGCAAAGCGGCCAGGAGGCTGCGAGTAAGTCTGAGAGAGGGTTCTGAGGGCACAGCCCAATCATCACACAGGGTGGTCTTTCATTCGGGAGTTATGCTACGTCCCAGCCCAGTGAGTTTACACGCAGCGGCAGCGATCGCGACCATGATATATGAACCTTCAGTTCCACGACCGGGGACAGAGAATATAGATTGCAAAGAGGCGACCCTGTTACTAGATATGGATTTGGCTACCAGAGAGTATACCGATGTACCGCGAGTCTTGATGACTATCTAAGAGAGGGTTGTACAAGAGTAATTCTTGATTAGGCTTGAGCATGGCACGTATGCGGGCTTATGCGCGGCGAGCCAAGCGTAGAGATCGACGGGTTAACCAGGCGAAGAGGGCGAGCAAGCGAGTCCTTTGGTAACTTTAGTCGAGTCACCTCACGGCCAGATTAGGTTACGCACATCCACGATGCAGTGGTCCTCCAGGGGTTCCGAACGTTCGGTAAGCGGAGTTGGTCGAGCTCGAGCTTCGGTTCACACGGCTACGTAGGTTCCAGCCAGCCGGATTCAGTTTTTCCCAGTGTTCACAGTGTGACAGACGTCATCCCGGGGAATGTCGTCTTTTAGTTGGTACTTGTTTTACCTGCGGCCGTCAGGGCCATGTGTCGAAAGGATGTCCTAGTAGGAGGGATGCAAGTAGGAGGACTCAGCCTTCAGGATCGGTGGGTAGGTCGTCATCTTCACGGCTGTCGCCTACAGGCGAGTTTGATTAGAACGACTAAGGGAGTGAAGCGATGAATCTGAGATATATCCTTAACCCCCTAGAGATTAGTATGTGTGTAAGATGAGTATATCTTAAGTGTTATGTCAGATAACATAAGTGTAAAATTGTGGTTAGAAACCATGGTTAGATAGAAAGGGTAAGATTGGGGATAAGGGAAAGTGTGAGCCTTAGAATGTTACGTAGAGACCTTAGAGGCAAGGCCATCTCGAGAGAAAGATTTATTTTTGACCCTTATCAGAGTGCATAGTGCACGTAAGCTATGTTTATGGGATAAGTCCCTGAGTAGTGTGGAATGAAATAGGGTAGTTGAGCTAAGAAGACTGCTAGGTTTTCGTAACGTGGATTAGTGAGATTTTTCCGGATCGGGGAGCTAGTGTTTTGCGCGTTGCCGGGTCGGGTTGAGGCCATGTTGCGGGTCAACCCGCGGCCTGTATAGTGGTGGGGCCAGTTTGTGGTGGTCCCGCTTTATGTCAGGGTCACGAGGGTGTTAGGCCCAAGTTTAGTTAACCATCGTACGAGTTCGTGGATGCGTTCGACCAGTAGTCGGGCCGAAGAGGTCAGCCCGTCTTATCTTTAGTCAAAACCTTGTACTAGGCAGTAAGTTATGCGAGACGATTATTATCAGAAAGGTTGTAAGGCTGCACGGGGTGCCTACCTTCACCTTATGACAGACAGTGGAGCCCAGGGTACGGCTGTTTCTTTTTCTGGAGGTTTTACCAGGCAAGGTTAGGAACTCAGGTGAGTCTCAGAATCGCATTCGCCCTCGGGCCAGTGTTGGGATTTCAGGGGTAGCTGTGAGGATTGTTGTCTCCTGTTGAGGGAGTGTATTATAACTACCATTTCAGTGTTCGGATATTGCCTTATGAAGCCTTGTAGGGGCGGAAGTGTAAATTGCCGGTTGATTGATTCGATGTAGCAAGGTTCAGATAGTTGGTTCATACTTATTCAGCAGAATGTGGCTAGGGTGTGACGAGTTTTGAGGAAACTTAGCCCGAGTTACCTTGGGCCTTTCAGATCATGTGAGGAAATAGGCCAGGTTGCCTATATGTTAGCATTTGCCGTCCAACTTAGGAGGCAGTATGTCCGGTCTTTCGTGTTGCTAAGTTCGGGAAAGTATCGGAGATCCATCCAGAGTGTTCCCAGTTAATGATGACCAAGTTGGAGATAGTAACCCAGAGATTTGGAAACTGAATCAGTAACAGAGATATGGTAAGAAAGAGTTCGAGTGTACGAGAAGGGTACGACGCGTAAGGGAAGAAGCGAGCATGTATTGCGAGCATAGATGTGATCATTTCTTTTGTAAGGAGAAGGTGCGAATGAAGTATATTTTAGACCTCGGGTAAGGGCTTTTGTGATGTCAGAGGTGTTTCCTCGTGGACTTGGATGTAAGTATTTTGCGCAGGTGTTTCTGTGGCCAGGTGTGGCAGGTTTGTTCTCGTAAGTATAGTAGTGAAGACTATACTGGCGCATGTTTGTTTTTGAGACTTAGAAGGAACATTCGGGACGAATGTTTCTAAGGAGGGGAGAATGTTATACCCCGTATTTCCAGAGTATGTACGTAAGGACGTACGTAGAAAAGTTTGGGCTTTAAAGTTAGGCATAGGTTCGATTTTTGTGCACAACACCCGGTTAGAGTCGTTTTTCGACGAAACGTTTTACAAACTTTGCGAAGGGAAAATTCCGGCTATGTCATTTTTAATTTTTGCGGATTTTTCCGAGAGACGAAACATTTTGGACCAACGGGAGGGTGACAAGTGTCACCCTCATATTGGGCGTTGTGGTGGGCGGCTCTTGGACGATTTGGGAGTCAAGGTTGGTAGGATATTTGTGAGGGTTTTAAGGAGTAGGGGCTAGGGGGCACTTGGGCACATCTTGGCCCTCCACTTGCCCCCCACTTGGCTAGATCATGGCCCTTGATTTCCCTATAAATACCCCTCCCCCTTTGAAGACTTCTTCATCCTAAAAACTTTCCTAAGTCTAAAAATCTTTCCCTCTTCTTGTGTTCTCGTCCTAGCCTCCCCCTCCCCCCTTTGTGAGGCCCCTTGGCGAGAGTCCCTCCCTTGGCCGAGAGTACCCCCCCTCCTAGTGGGGTTGGCCGAGGGGTACACCCCCCTTGTGGTGTTGTCTCATATAAATACACCCCCCTCTTGGTAGAAATACTCTCCAAAGTATTGATACTATACCCAAATTACCTTAGCCGTATACCTTGTAGTATTCCAAAGATACCTCTATACGTAGAGCCCGGAAATACTACCTTATGTCCTTTTTGTCTCAAACCGAAACCCTAAGGAAAATCTTCACAGTTGGTTGAAGTATTAAGAAGAAGTTGCGTAGAACTTCTAAGGGTTGTTTGGAGCGGGTTGGAGCACCCGGAGTAGGAGCTAAACGTCGCTCAGGATCGACATTTAAACTTGGATAATTTTGGGCTTATCGAGGTAAATATCTTGTCTCCCTTTTGTAATTGGGTATATACTATTGAAGTATAAGAATTAAGTATAAGGTATATACAAGGAAAGTATATAAGAAGAGAATTGAACTGTACTTACATAGGACTGTATTCTGATGAGACTTGTGAAGTTTGGCGGGTAAGGAAGTGCTGTCCAATTTTCCGTAGAATCTTGTATCTAGATTTATTCTACCGAGTAGTCTAGACGTTGATAGACTTGTGTAACCTTTATAGGTTGAATGTTCTGCAAGTAGCATGTACTACTTGAAAGGTGGACAAGGCTAGCCGGGTTATAACCGTGGAGCGTTTTGCTAATAGTCGATAATCGTCGCGAGGTATGTGATTCTTCCTATACTCTTGAGCATGATACTTTAAAGAATATATATATAGTACGGTAGACGTACGTGTGTTAACTGAATAATAATTTCGGCAATGTCTTTTGACTTAAGCCTGAATAATAATTACGGCAATGTCTTTTGACTTAAGCCTGAATAAAAAGAATCTGAAGTATTTCAAAAGAATTAAGAAACCTTTTTGAAAGAAGAGTAACACTTGGTTTTAAAAGCTTAAGAGTTATACTAGCTTTATGGGAAGTTAGGTATAACGGCTTAAGAGAGATAAAAAGAATGATTTATTGATTTAAGAAGTTAAGAGACTTGATCTTAAAAGATAAGAGACTTGACTTAATTATATTAATGTGAATTTTGTTAAAAAGTGTGAAACCTCATTCGTGAGTAATGAGTATTTTGGTTTTCAAAAGGAATGATGTTTTACTGATTTCGGAAATCAGAATGAATGTCGAACAAACCACAGCAGCGCTAATAAAGGAAATGTATTGACTAATAAAGAATTATTAATAAACAGTAGAAACCTCCATCTGCATAGAAGCTAAGATGAGACAAAATGATATTACATTTCCTAGATCATGGCTGCTTTAATAAGATTGTTATAAACAAGAATAACCTACTCACGTATCAGACATATGTTTCTCAAATTGCTTTCAAAGAGAATTATATCATTAAGTGATTAATACTATGAACTACGAAACCTTTCGAAAATGAGAAACTTGAGTAATTGAAATTAGGCAAACTTGAGCGTTTGGAAAAGAATGTTGTTACTTGATTTTACAAAGAGAAGTGTTTTGGTTTACTTCAAAAGATAATCACTCTATTTTTATACTACGGGTATTGTGTGACTTCTGTGAAAGAAACGGATCTTTTAAAAGAGTTAATGTATGAAGTACTTTGGGGATACAAACCCGAACTTGTTGACATATAGTAGAAAGTACCTTGTGTGTATAACTTGATTGTGTTGGTTTGTGATAGCCTTGTTGTCACGACCCAACCCCGGGCCCGCGACTGGTGCCCTACCTGGGCACCCCTTACATGTATACATCAGAGAATAGCAGCGGAACATATAAAACTCATAAATACTTAAACAGTAAATATCAACAGGTTAGCCGATAAGGCCACCTTCCGTAAAATATACATGAACGAATAAAATAAACCAAGACATTTCGTTCTTAAAAACCCAATCCACAATGTGACTCTGGACCTCTAAGAATAACAACTGTGGACGGACGGGGCCCGCCATACCCCGAATATACAATAACCGACCATACCAGGATGCGAACCAGGATAAGCCTCGAGTAATGGAGTTTCCCAACGGTGAGCAGTGATCCTAAGAGTGAAGCAACTTTGTATACTCTACTGCGGCATGACGCACCCCAAGGAGGTCAGTACAACATGTACCAAATATGTAAAACTGAAAGTACTGTAATGAAATCATAAGTCTATAATAAAACTGGAGACATATATGATAGCTCAATTAACAGTACATTGTTCCTTACTAACAATGAGAGTAAACAAGTATATATTTTACTGCATAAAAATAGGAGACTCATGATCAAAACAAGGTCCCTCGCCCGTAGTATCAATAAGCAATCCTACTCCTGGGACTATTTCACCCGCATGAGGTATTCTTCGCATAGGCTGTACCCGCCCGCATGGGACTATTTCACCCGCATAAGCCCATAAGGACTCGCATGAGGTATTCCTCGCATCATGGGTAGCAAATCCACGGAACAGGTGGTATAACGTCTTGGGGGTTTACCCCTCATTTATACTCTTACCCTGGAGAAGGTGGTATAACGTCTTGGGGGTTTACCCCTCATTTATACTCTTACCCTAGCTCAACCTGCCATCATACATAACATAAGCCCTACCGGCTTATCATACATAATATAAGCACTACCGGCTTATCATACAATAAATAAGCAAGTTAAGAAATCCCCCTAACTTCTTATTAGTCTTATTCATATACACTCTCATTTAGTTTACTTAAGGCACTAACATGTGATTATAAATCCGGGAATTTAACCCAAAGTACTACGTACTTCTACTCCTTTAAAATGACTCTTTTTCATACAAAACTTCCAAGATACTAATAACCATAGTATCAAGTCATAACTACTTTTCAAGACAAGTCACAATACCTTTTAGAAATACAATTATCGGCTTCTAAATCAAGTGACTTCTTTCTTTTAAAACTTTAAGCAATTGATGCCTTTAAATCAATTTGCCTTTCATTATTTCAAGTCATTTATCATACTTAAATTACTTAGAGTAAATCACTCTTTTTAACCTTCCATAAAGCTATTATAACCAACTTCCCATAAAGCCGTTATACTAGCTTTATACCTTAGAAACTTACATTCTTCTTTATAACCAAGAGACTTAAACTTTCCAACAAAACAAGTATCAAAAATACTTTCAACATACTTAAAGTCTCTTAACTTTTGAAAACCAAGATATCCTTAATATTTAAACAAGTGAGTTAATTCCCTAACTCAATCAACTTGGACATTCTTAAAACAAGTCAAGGATATCAAATGAAACTAAATTTGTCAAAATCTCGTACGTCTACCGTACTATATATTTACAACTACTCATGCTCAAGAGATAAGAAAATTCCACATACCTCTTTGGTTCAATCCATTTGCTAAGTCCAATACGTCGTACGTAGTATGTCAGCCTCGAATCCAAGCTTTAATAAATCAAATTCCCACTTAAAATGGCAACTTCAATTTATTGTTGCAGGGCGTTGGTAAGCAAGTTTCCTCTAATTACTTTTGCTCCAATTTGTCGTGAGCAGAGGAGCATTTTTAGCCAAATATAAGAAATCCTTTGGTCAACAATGTGATTCATCCTACCTAAACACTATGGACGAGATACACCCTTAAAACAAAATAAATTGTTTTCTAAAATGTAATTTGAATCTTTGAACGTTTTGAGTCTTTAAAGAGTTCTCAAAATAATGTAATGTCTAGCTCACAATTAAGATGTTAACAATTTCACGTCCCAATCTCTAAGACAAAGCATAAATTCCCTTTATATACCTTAATCGGCATTTAATGAATGCCATAATTTGGTCCCCGCTAGTAAACTCTCAAATTGCCACCTATTTACTACATGCACGAATGGCTTCGTGTCACTTATGTCAATTTCGATTATCTTACACGTAAATGCATCACTAATTTTTGTCCCCATGGTTATTAATGGATCCCACAATTAATCAATTATACATAATCAATTTCTTGATCTCAACTCACTTAAGTCTCCGTGACTAATAAATCCTTCATATACTCAATGTCATCATTCTTATAATATGACCTTTGGTCCATAACCTCTTAGCACATACCATATTAATTTAGACTCCTGTCGTCACACTTGTTACGTTTAAAATTATTTCGAATCACACCCTTTTATATACCAATTTTCTTATTGACATACGTGAATATAACACACTTTCCGGGGTCCGGGTTTACTTGCCTACATAAAAGTGCTCTAATCATCGTCCAAAATTACGAGACGTTACACCCTTCCCTCCTTAGAAACATTCGTCCTCGAATGTTGGGTGACGTATCTAATCTTTGTCGCATAGCCAGAAAACACACCATCCTTTATCCGGCTGACCCAAATAACTGAACCTCGCCTACGTCGAACCCATCAACCGGCGATCTACACTTTCTTACATACAAGGCCTCATCTGAGCCATCGAAATCTTGGAAGGGTATGCATATCGTCGTAACTCAACAAGAGGCAAATAACCCTCCCGGCTATCTCTCGAAATCAAGAACATAGGCCCGCCACCATCCTCAGTGCTGGATAGTGCGCTGCTGCCGTCGATGCGAGGGTGTAATGCAACACCGAGACTCACGTGTCCTAACCCCTTCGAAAACCTCCAAGTTATCCAATCGAGCTCATCATGCGACATCATAAACGTAGGAACCCCGTGCAGTCTCACAAAAGCTGGCATAAACCTCAGCCGAGCAAGTGGTCCTAACCGGAAGAACACGGTTGGTTTCGTCAGCATGTTTACCATGACCCCCAGGGAGTCACACTTCCTCTGAGTACGATGTCACCTTGTAACAAGATCCATATTAATCACCTCCCATATCTAAGTCGGGGTCTAAATCGCCTGTAATAGCCCACTGGGCTTCTAGGTTTCAACCCTGACCTGTTACAAATTCGGACATTAAGTAACAACTCTGCTACGTCCCTTTTTAGGTCATTTTACCAACACATACATCTGAGGTCACGACACAACTTAGTCGACCCCGAACAATTAGAGAAATAAGCACCGCGTGCCTCGCTAAAACCGCCGACAAGTCTGCGCAGACCGGTACACACAATCATCTCATATCACAAAGACCCATGCGGTGCTACCCAAACAGCTCTTCTCTTCTGAGAGCCGTATCTCGATAACGTATTATAAGCTGGATCCTCATCTTGTCGCGTCTTTACCTCCTCAACGGCGGAAGACTCAGAACCTCTCGGATATAAACTTTATTAACCTTGGAAACAAATAATCGAACCCCTCGGCTTGGTAGATGATGAATCTTACGGACCACGTCCTATCTATCTGGCTGTCAATCTGACAGACTACCCATAGATCCACGACTAAGAGCATATCGCTATGCCGGCTTTCGGGTGGTATAGGATATCAATATAACATCCTTGAGTAACTCTAACCACCGTCTGCATGCAAATTCGATTGCCTGCATGCGAAGATATACCGGAGGCTCTTGTGGTCTGTACAAACATCCACACGAAGTCTATATAATGAATGCCTCCAAATCTTCAAGGCATGATTAGCTGTCGCCGACTCTAAATCGTGAGTAGCGTATTTCCTTTCATGTTTCCCTAACCGCCGGGAAAACATAGGCTCTAATCTTATCGTGTTGCGTCCGCACAAAACCTAGTCCAACACCCAACATGTTACAATAACAACCTAACCTATAGTCTCTCGGGAGGTTAGAAGCGTAGTCGTGGTCAACTTATCTCCCAATAACTGGACCTTTCTCATTCTGCAGAATATTCAGGCATCCTTATTCTCAATTATGGTTCCTGTTTCCCTTTCTCCGTTGCAACCAAACTTGGTTACCATACTTAGATTTGATTTCTTTGCTTGCCTCATGGCCAAGACTTACTGTCAATCACAATTTAGGGGGGGTATTTCCTTGATCTCGTCAAGTAGCAATCCTATTTTTCTCATGACTCGTAGAGCTTATATCCAGGTGTTCAACCTCAATTCATGGTATTACATAATCCAATGTCTTGTCAAGATTTCTTATCGTTCGAGTGTCTACTCGTCTTTCCTTTATAAGTCATTTCAAGTTGTCCTGGGGTCCCTTAACCCACCGTATTTTCTTACCATCTTTCTCGTCAGTACAGATGTTACCACCTTTCCTCGAGGTGTTCTTACTGCCCATCATCTACTAATGGTCTTTACACTAATCTGGGGTAATCATACCTCGTGCAACTTACATAACCATAGTTGTATTCTCTTTTATCATTCTGGTCATAACCTTTCCTTATGCTTATTATTATCAAAAGTGTTTCTATCTTGATTCATAATCATAAAGTTTCATGCATGCGTACTACCTGTATTTATATCCTTACAACCTTCCGACCATTTCCTAACGTCGTTCTCCATTACCCCAACACAATACTTTTCCCACGGTTATCTAAAACTGTAACCTATGGCATGACGATACTGAAGACCTTACCAGTCTCCTATCCTTCGTCTAATAACATGGGTACACGTAACCCCATAATACGTAAAACTGCCCTTACGTGGGGGAGAGAACTTACCTCCCTTAAATAAACTTCTTAAGGGTTCATTTCCTTCTCAGACAGCTCATCATCTCCTAATTATCTCAAATTAACACGTAAAACCTTGATGAGAATTCATTAAACTATTTCATACCTTCTCGGTATTTATTTAGTCCTTACGATTCACGGTAATCTAAAATTATTCTAGGCAACACATAGGTGACCCTCATACATAAATCCGTATAGCTGTATGTCATAATACCAACTATACTACAAATATTACCAACCTGGATACGCAATCCACATAATCTTTCCTGGGTCACTGTTGCCTTTCTCGTAGCTGCAATCAACATAACTTGTTAGGGAGAGACGACCCTAACCACACAGCTCTATCGCACGATCTCAGAGTGAGAAGAATGGAAATCAATCCTAAATGTCCTGCAGCCTCATGATTATAGATGTGGTGCACAACACACCGATAACCAAGACTCTACTAGACACGGTCTGTAGACACTTTCCGAGGACTAACTGCTCTGATACCACTTTTGTCACGACCCAACCGGGCATGGCCCGGTGCCCTACAGGCACCCCTACGTATACATCGAGAGAATAGCGGAACATATAAAACTCATAAATACTTAAGCAAGAAATATCAGCGGGTTAGCCGATAAGGCCACCTTCCGTAAAATATACATGAACCAGAATAAAATAAACGGTACATTTCGTTCTTAAAACCCAATCCACAATGTGACTACAGACCTTAAGAATAACAATGTGGACGGATGGGGCCCGCCATACCACGAATATACAATAACCGACCATACCAGGGATCTGAACCAGGGATAAGCCTCCGGAGTAATGGAGTTTCCCAACAGCTGAACAGTGATCCTAAGAGTGAAGCAACCTGTATACTCTACCTGCGGCATGAACGCAGCCCCCCGAAGGAGGTCAGTACAACATGTACCAAATATGTAAAACTGAAAGTACTGTAATGAAATCATAAGTCTATAATAAAACTGGAGACATATATGATAGCTCACTAATTAACAAGACATTGTTCCTTACTAACAATGAGAGTAAACAAGTATATATTTTCTCGCATAAAAATAGAGACTCATGATCAAAACAAGGTCCCTCGCCCGTAGTATCAATAAGCAATCCTACTCCTGGGACTATTTCACCCGCATGAGGTATTCTTCGCATAGGTCAGACTACCGCATGGGACTATTTCACCCGCATAAGCCCATAAGGACTCGCATGAGGTATTCCTCGCATCATGGGTAGCAAATCCACGGAACAGGTGGTATAACGTCTTGGGGGTTTACCCCTCATTTATACTCTTACCCTGGAGAAGGTGGTATAACGTCTTGGGGGTTTACCCCTCATTTATACTCTTACCCTAGCTCAACCTGCCATCATACATAACATAAGCCCTACCGGCTTATCATACATAATATAAGCACTACCGGCTTATCATACAATAAATAAGCAAGTTAAGAAATCCCCTAACTTCTTATTAGTCTTATTCATATACACTCATTTAGTTTACTTAAGGCACTAACATGTGATTATAAATCCGAATTTAACCCAAAGTACTACGACTTCTACTCCTTTAAAATGACTCTTTTCATACAAAACTTCCAAGATACTAATAACCATAGTATCAAGTCATAACTACTTTTCAAGACAAGTCACAATACCTTTTAGAAATACAATTATCGGCTTCTAAATCAAGTGACTTCTTTCTTTTTAAAACTTTAAGCAATTGATGCCTTTAAATCAATTTGCCTTTCATTATTTCAAGTCATTTATCATACTTAAATTACTTAGAGTAAATCACTCTTTTAACCTTCCATAAAGCTATTATAACCAACTTCCCATAAAGCCGTTATACTAGCTTTATACCTTAGAAACTTACATTCTTCTTTATAACCAAGAGACTTAAACTTTCCAACAAAACAAGTATCAAAAATACTTTCAACATACTTAAAGTCTCTTAACTTTTGAAAACCAAGATATCCTTAATATTTAAACAAGTGAGTTAATTCCTAACTCAATCAACTTGGACATTCTTAAAACAAGTCAAGGATATCAAATGAAACTAAATTTGTCAAAATCTCGACGCTCACCGTACTATATATTTACAACTACTTAGGCTCAAGAGATAAGAAAATTCCACATACCTCTTTGGTTCAATCCATTTGCTAAGTCCAATACGTCGTCGTAGTATGTCACCTCGAATCCAAGCTTTAATAAATCAAATTCCCACTTAAAATGGCAACTTCAATTTATTGTTGCGCAGGCGTTGTAAGCAAGTTTCCTCTAATTACTTTTGCTCCAATTTGTCGTGAGCAGAGGAGCATTTTAGCCAAATATAAGAAATCCTTTGGTCAACAATGTGATTCATCCTACCTAAACACTATGGACGAGATACACCCTTAAAACAAAATAAATTGTTTTCTAAAATGTAATTTGAATCTCAACGTTTTTGAGTCTTTAAAGAGTTCTCAAAATAATGTAATGTCCTAGCTCACAATTAAGATGTTAACAATTTGCACGCCCCAATCTCTAAGACAAAGCATAAATTCCCTTTATATACCTTAACGGCATTTAATGAATGCCATAATTTGTCCCCGCTAGTAAACTCTCAAATTGCCACCTATTTACTACATGCACCGAATGGCTTCGTGTCACTTATGTCAATTTCGAGATCTTACACGTAAATGCATCACTAATTTTTGTCCCCCATGGTTATTAATGGATCCCACAATTAATCAATTATACACATAATCAATTTCTTGATCTCAACTCACTTAAGTCTCCGTGACTAATAAATCCTTCATATACTCAATGTCATCATTCTTATAATATGACACTGGTCCATAACCTCTTAGCACATACCATATTAATTTAGACTCGTCTACACTTGTTACGTTTAAAATTATTTCGAATCACACCCTATTATATACCAATTTTCTTATTGACATACGTGAATATAACACACTTTCCGGGGTCCGGGTATACTTGCCTACATAAAAGTGCTCTAATCATCGTCCAAAATTACGAGACGTTACACTTGTAATACTTTCTTGTTGATTTGATAAGTAAGCATGCTAGGATGCTACGTGAGTTAGTATCTTGTGATGTTTGTGTAAAGGGGTTTCCCCTCGACTGCGCTTAAGTTGTTTGACTATCAGCCGTTATGTTGGTATTGTACCACTCACCTTGACATGATCCCGGAGGTTAAGCTGCCCTCCGATGCGGGGTATATCTCAGGCGGTCTGGGACCATGATTCGAGAATACCTCATGCGGGTCCAGGGGACCTATGCGGAGCTACGAGTTCCGTTAGTGCGCCTTTATGGTCACGCGGTCATGTGGCGTACGCGGTGTGAGTCCAGTGCGGATCGGGAATAGCTACCTCGATGGGGTTATACCTCACGCGCCTATGAGGTTGGCCTATGCGAGCTGGGGGAGTTCTGTGGCTAGCGCGCACATTTGATATCGCGCGAGTGACCAGGCTTTGATCATGTGACGGCCTGCAGACATATCATGATACGCTTTATGACCTTGTTAGTACTAGGTGTTAGTAGTCGGCTATGCCTTCGCATTTACTCCTGCATCGTTTTTATTTGGACACGTGGGACACGTGTTCATGTGTATTCCTTGGTGCTTTTATATCATAGATCGCCAAGTGAGGAAGGTATTCCACGAGCATGATTGATGTTGTGGGCGTGATACCCATAGTTATATTTGAGTGATGACTTTGAGGGCGTGAGTCCCTGACTTGACATGACTGCTTATTTATTGTGAACTGTAGTTTGGTTATCATACATGTCTCCTGCTTTATAGACTACTATGATTTCATTTACAGTATTTTTCAGGGCCACATACTGCAATGGCTGTTATCTTGACCTCCTCGGGTGCGTTCATGCCGCAGGTAGAGGTACCCCAGTGTTGATCCTCGCTCGTAGGGTCACAGTTCAACATTTGGGAAGCTCCGTTTCTCCGGAGGCTTATCTTGGTATAGTCCCCTGTTGTTGTAGGTGCTTACATTCAGGGGTATGACGGGGCCCTGTCCCGTCGTTGTTGTCATATTATTCTTAGAGGTCTGTAGTACTATTGTGGGCAGAATTGAAAAAAATAAAAAGGGGATGTAACTGTTTTAGTTGATATATATATATGTCACGACCCGACCCCGGGACCGCGACTGGTGCCCTACCTGGGCACCCTTACAGGTAAACATCAGCGAAAATCAGCGGAACATACATGAAACTTATAAATAAAACATCGGAATTAATACAACAGGTTAGCCGATAGGGCTACCTTCCTGAACATATATATATAAATACAACCGAAGCAGTTGCCTCCTTTCTTTTACAAACTGACCCACAATATGTGACTACTGCACTTCTAAGAGTGTTAACATAACCATTTGGCGTGACAAGGCCCCGCTGCACTTGAATATACATAGCCATGACAACTCCGAACATTGGAGCCATCTCAAAATCTTTGAATCGGGATCCTAAGCTCGCGGATCCATAATCGTACCTAAACTGCGACATGAACGCAGCCGGCGGGGTCGCATAACAAATTTAATATGGAACAGAAATAACGTCGAAGAAATAGATCATAATCAGATAAAAGAATGACAAGGACAAGTATAAAAATACATACGGATCTCCGCCGTGTCATTACCACTTATGAACTTAATTTCACATCAATATCTTTTTCCATTCCATTGAGAGTTATAGCCATATCTTACGTACTTACTTAGGAGAAGTCATTAAGTTCATTTCTGTCTAACTTACTTATCTTTCATAACATAGTCCGTCCCACTACGGAGGGACATATATACTACCCGGCCCAAATCGACGCGATCACCACACCAATATCAAAGCATGCCGTGGAATCCCCATCATCGCCGATCGCTAAAAGTGTAAAACATAACCATGGGTCTCACGCCATAAAATCAATCAAAACAGTGGTATAACGTGCGGGGCTTGCCTCATTTATACTCTTACTCGAGAAGGTGTGGTAAGCGGGGTATAACGTCTTGGGGCTTGCCTCATTTATACTCTTACCACGAGAAGGTGGTAAAGGGGTATAACGTCTTGGGCTTGCCTCATTTATACTCTTACCTGAGAAGGTGGTATAACGTCTTGGGCTTGCCTCATTTATACTCTTACCCTATCTCGACTGGCCGTCAAATAACACATAAAGCGGTGTGGTGCAGTCTCTGGGATTTACCCTCACTTATACTCTTACGGAGAAGGTGGTATAACGTCTGGGCTTGCCCTCATTTATACTCTTACCCTAACTCAACCGCCATCATACATAACATAAGCCCTATCGACATCATACATAACATAAGCACCACCAAATTACCATACATACATAACATAAGCACTACCGACTTATCATACATAACATAAGCACTAATGCTTATCATACATAACATAAGCACTACCGACTTATCATACATAATATAAGCAAGTTAAGAAATCCCCTAACTTCTTATTAGCTTGTTCATATACACTCTCATTTTTGTTTACTTAAGGCACTAACATGTCATTATAAAATCCGGGAATTTAACCCAACGTACTGCGTGGCCTCTACTCCTTTAAAATGATTCTCTTTCAAATAAAACTTCCAAGATACTAATAACCGTAGTATCAAGTCATATCTACTTTTCACGACAAGTCACAATACTTTTAGAAATACATTTATAGGCTTCTAAATCAAGTGACTTCTTTCTTTAAAACTTTAAGCAATTTGTACCTTTAAAACAATTTGCCCTTCTTTATTTCAAATCATTTCTTTGCTTACATTACTGAAGAAAACCATTCTTTTAATCTTCCATAAAGTTGTTATAACCAACTTCCCATAAAGCCGTTATAACTCTTTATGTCTTAGACAAATTCATTCCTTTTATGACCAAGAAACTTATACTTTCAATTCAAATCATATAGCTTTCAAAATACTTCAAGTCTCTTATCTTTTAAGAAAACAAGTTCCTTAACTTTAGAAAGGCAAGAAATCAATACTTTCCAAATCAAGTATTCTATACTTTTAAATCAATTCATTTCTTCCTTTAAGAATCAAGTCTCATAACTTGAAAAATAAAGTCCCTTAACCTTTTAACAATTGAGGTCCATAGTCTTAAAACTTCATACGTAAATCCTTATAAATTAAGTAACATATACTTGGTGCGTTGTGAATAAGTTATACTTATTTATAGCCATCTTAATCAAGTAGCCATGATCTAGAAAATGTAATACAATTTTGTCTTATCTTAGCTTCTATGCAGATGGAGAATTCTACTTGTTTTAACATAATTAATTGTCATTACATTTTCCTTTATTAACGCTGCAATGGCTTGTTCGATACTTATTCTTATTCGTGCCGTAAATTAGCCAAGTCAACTTGGCTCCAAAATACCTCCTAACGACTCTTACCAACATCCCCCATAAGACTTGGTAAGAACTTAGGATAACTTATACATAACCTTTACGTAGAGTAAATCAACATACATACCTCTTAACTTCTAAGAGTAGGAATCATGAAATAGTACTACATGTATATTCCATACATAGAATCATGTCAAAAGAAGGAAGAGGTTCACATACCTCGCGACGATTGTCGACAAGTAGCAAAATGCTCCAAAGTACATCAACCTTGAGCTACTCCATTCTTCAAGTAGGATACGCTATACCTAGTACTTCAACCTATCATGGTCACAATACGTCCATTAACCTCTTACTTCAAACGTAGAATATTCTAAGTGCTAAGTCGCCAAATTCTACGGAAAATCGGACAGCACTTCCTTTGTTTTTACTTACTTTGCCACCTTTTTCAAGGCCGAATACAATAACCAAACAACCCCAATTGGCTCACAATTTCTATAAGGTACTCCAATACAAATAAAAACTAAACAGCCCCAATTGGCTCACAATTTAGAAAGTAGTCCAATACAAATGAAAAACAAACTAAAAGTCCAAATTCGGCCACCTTGAGTTCAACCTTACCAATTCTTATCAAATTTCCATTTCAATCCAAATTGGTAGCATAACACGATATCAAGTCGTATTTGATTATAATAACCATAATCTTTAAGTAAGTAACATGCGACGATTTTAGTAACGACTAAATTGTGATCCAACTTAACATGGCTTACATACATTTCGAATTTTCCAAGGCTACAATCAATCCATAATCCTTATAAACTTCAACACATATACTACATACTAGCAACATGTAAAGCTAACAACAAAATAAATAATCTTGTAACACTTTCAAATAACAAGATTATACCTCGACGATTCTTAATCCAAATTCCAATCCAAAGTCGCTCCTTAGTAGTTTAGAACCTCTCCAAGACACTTCAATCCGCTTGTTGAGACCCTTAGAACAACACCAACAATTATCCTTCAAATCCCCAAACAAAACCTAGAAAGACCATTAGGTTTTCACTTTGCGACTAACCCAAAACTCTCTTTTTCCGGATTTTTCTATTGAGATATGTTTACACTACCCTCAAGAACCTTGTTTAAAGTGTGGAGTTGAATGGACAAGGAACAAATTTTTTCTTTCTTGCTAGTGAACCGAGACTCACAACAATGAGTTCTTCAATTTGCACAAATTTTTCTAAGTGTAAAACTCTCCCTCTACTAGTAGTAATATATAAAGCACCTAGGAGGGTTATGATATAAACACATGGATGGCTTAGATGTAGTCTTACATTAAAAATCAAGACTTATTGACCCTTGACTAGTCAACATTCTCATGCTACATCTTGCAAGACTAAGGTCCAATGACCCTCTTGCCCTTGCATTTTTCGACCAAGGCATCACATAAGGGGGGTGACACGTGTCGCCCTCCCATTCGTTACAATAACACAATTTCCGACAATTCCATAATTTCCGATAAATTTTACAAGTCTCAAATCTTAACACTTGCGGGTTCTTACTTACGTTCTTACACCATGTCCTGTCAATACGGGGTGTAACATTCTTCCTCTTAGAAACATTCGCCCTCGAATGTTCTTTCGAGTCAACTTATAATTACTGGCATAGTTTCCTGTCACAATCCCGACATACCAACAATGCCACACATGGCCCTAATATCTCGCACATGTATAACTGTCCATCATAAGCCCAAAAGAGATTATCCTTTCGTACTTCCAACTCATACTAGCATACATACATAACTTCCATACCGATTCTGGCCTCAAATCTTTGGAGTCACTCTATAAAACAATATAAGGCCATTTCCGCCATGACTTGGTTCCGGTGGAACGCGTCCACGAACCCGTAAAACAATTAACTAGACTTGGGCCTTGCGCCCTCGTGACCTTGTCACGTAGCGGAACTACTACCAACTGATCCCACTCCATTCCAGGCCATGGGGAGACCCGTAACAGGTCCTCAACCGGGCCTCGTCGACTTAACTCTTATTCTTCGTCTAAAATAAATCTTTCTACAGAAGACCTTGTACATCTAAGGTCTCGGCCACACATATTCTTAGGCTCGCAATTTCCATGCTCCCAGCCTACCTTATCAGTCCCCCCGTAAACGGGTACAAAAAAACTTCTCATAATACCGTAATCGTGTCGTTGATCACTAGAACCTTTACTTACTCTATACGGACCTCATCCGTACCATTTCTTAAGCCTACTACGCCGCTTAATCTGTTTACATGACATTCTGTTAAGTTCCTTAACATGGCTTCTTAAGGGTTCACTACCCTATCAGACAGCTCATCCTTTCCCAATAATCTCAAAATAAAACACAAGACCTTGGCGAAAATTCATTAACTATACCATACCTTCCCGGTATCTAGTTAGTCTTTACCAATTCCTGGTAATCTAAAATTATTCTAGGCAACACGTGTCTGACCCTCATACATAACTCCGTATAGATGTATGTCACAATACCAACTATACTATAATCATTACCAACCTGGATACGCAATCCACATAGTCATTCCTGGGTCATCACGCTTTCTCGTAAATGCAATCAACATAACTCGTTAGGGAGGGACGACTAACAACCTGACTCTATCGCACGATCTCGAGTGAGAAGAATGGAAACCAATCCTAAATGTCCCGCAGCCTCCCGATTATAGATGTGGTGCACAACACACCGATAATCAAGACTTACTAGACACCGCTGTAGACACTTTCCGAGACTAATCGCTCGATACCACTTTTGTCACGCACCGACCGGGATCGCGATCGTGCCCTACCCGCACCCTTGGTAAACATCAAAAATCGAACATACATGAAACTTATAAATAAAACATCGGAATTAATACAACAAAGTTAGCCGATAGGGCTACCTTCCGAACATATATATATAAATACAACCAAGCAGCTTGCCTTTCTTTTACAAATCGACCCACACATGTGACTATAGACCTCAAGAGTGTTAACATAACCATCTGATGGACAAGGCCCCGCTGCACTTCAATATACATAGCCATGACAACTCCGAACATTGAGCCATCTCAAAATGTCAACCGATCCTAAGTCATGATCCATAATCGTACCTAAACTCGCGACATTTAACGCACTTCGGGCGGGGTCGCATAACAAAAATTTAATATGGAATGTAAATAACGCATAAGAAACAGATCAATCAGATAAAAGAATGACAAGGACAAGTATAAAAATACATACGGATCTCGCCGTGTCATTACCACTTATGAACTTAATTTCACATCAATATCTTTTTCCATTCCATTAAGAGTTATAGCCATATCTTACGTATTTACTTAGAGAAGTCATTAAGTTCATTTCATCTAACTTACTTATCTTTCATAACATAGTCCGCCCACTACGGAGGGACACATATACTACTACCAAATCGACGCGATCACACCAATATCAAAGCATGCCTGGAATCCCCATCACCGTCGATCGCTAAAAGTGTAAAATATAACCACGGGTCTCACGCCCATAAAATCAATCAAAACAGTGGTATAACGCCCGGGCTTGCCTCATTTATACTCTTACCGGAGAAGGTGGTAAGCGGGTATAACGTCTTGGGCTTGCCTCATTTATACTCTTACCCCGGAGAAGGTGGTAAAGGGGGTATAACGTCTTGGCTTGCCTCATTTATACTCTTACCGGAGAAGGTGGTATAACGTCTGGGGCTTGCCTCATTTATACTCTTACCCTATCTCGACGGCCACAAATAACACATAAAGTGTGGCAAATGCTCTGGGATTTACCCTCACTTATACTCTTACCCCGGAGAATGGTATAACGTCTGGGCTTGCCTCATTTATACTCTTACCCTAACTCAACCGCCATCATACATAACATAAGCCCTATCGGCTTATCATACATAGCATAAGCACCACCAGTTTACCATACATAACATAAGCACTACCGACTTATCATACATAACATAAGCACTACCGGCTTATCATACATAACATAAACACTACCGACTTATCATACATAATATAAGCAAGTTAAGAAATCCCCTAACTTCTTATTAGCTTGTTCATATACACTCTCATTTTTGTTTACTTAAGGCACTAATATGTCATTATAAAATCCGGGAATTTAACCCAACGTACTACGTGCCTCTACTCCTTTAAAATGATTCTCTTTCAAATAAAACTTCCAAGATACTAATAACCGTAGTATCAAGTCATATCTACTTTTCACGACAAGTCACAATACTTTTAGAAATACATTTATAGGCTTCTAAATCAAGTGACTTCTTTCTTTAAAACTTTAAGCAATTTGTACCTTTAAAACAATTTGCCTTCTTTATTTCAAATCATTTCTTTGCTTACACATCAAGAAAACCATTCTTTTAATCTTCCATAAAGTTGTTATAACCAACTTCCCATAAAGCCGTTATAACTCTTTATGTCTTAGACAAATTCATTCCTTTTATGACCAAGAAACTTATACTTTCAATTCAAATCATATAGCTTTCAAAATACTTCAAGTCTCTTATCTTTTAAGAAAACAAGTTCCTTAACTTTAGAAAGGCAAGAAATCAATACTTTCCAAATCAAGTATTCTATACTTTTAAATCAATTCATTTCTTCCTTTAAGAATCAAGTCTCATAACTTGAAAAATAAAGTCCCTTAACCTTTTAACAATTGAGGTCCATAGTCTTAAAACTTCATACGTAAATCCTTATAAATTAAGTAACATATACTTGGTGCGTTGTGAATAAGTTATACTTATTTATAGCCATCTTAATCAAGTAGCCATGATCTAGAAAATGTAATACAATTTTGTCTTATCTTAGCTTCTATGCAGATGGAGAATTCTACTTGTTTTAACATAATTAATTGTCATTACATTTTCCTTTATTAACGCTGCAATGGCTTGTTCGATACTTATTCTTATTCGTGCCGTAAATTAGCCAAGTCAACTTGGCTCCAAAATACCTCCTAACGACTCTTACCAACATCCCCCATAAGACTTGGTAAGAACTTAGGATAACTTATACATAACCTTTACGTAGAGTAAATCAACATACATACCTCTTAACTTCTAAGAGTAGAAGGAATCATGAAATAGTACTACATGTATATTCCATACATAGAATCATGTCAAAGAAGGAAGAGGTTCACATACCTCGCGACGATTGTCGACAAGTAGCAAAATGCTCCAAAGTACATCAACCTCGAGCTACTCCATTCTTCAAGTAGGATACGCTATACCTAGTACTTCAACCTATCATGGTCACAATACGTCCATTAACCTCTTACTTCAAACGTAGAATATTCTAAGTGCTAAGTCGCCAAATTCTACGGAAAATCGGACAGCACTTCCTTTGTTTTTACTTACTTTGCCACCTTTTTCAAGGCCGAATACAATAACCAAACAACCCCAATTGGCTCACAATTTCTATAAGGTACTCCAATACAAATAAAACTAAACAGCCCCAATTGGCTCACAATTTAGAAAGTAGTCCAATACAAATGAAAAACAAACTAAAAGTCCAAATTCGGCCACCTTGAGTTCAACCTTACCAATTCTTATCAAATTTCCATTTCAATCCAAATTGGTAGCATAACACGATATCAAGTCGTATTTGATTATAATAACCATAATCTTTAAGTAAGTAACATGCGACGATTTTAGTAACGACTAAATTGTGATCCAACTTAACATGGCTTACATACATTTCGAATTTTCCAAGGCTACAATCAATCCATAATCCTTATAAACTTCAACACATATACTACATACTAGCAACATGTAAAGCTAACAACAAAATAAATAATCTTGTAACACTTTCAAATAACAAGATTATACCTCGACGATTCTTAATCCAAATTCCAATCCAAAGTCGCTCCTTAGTAGTTTAGAACCTCTCCAAGACACTTCAATCCGCTTGTTGAGACCCTTAGAACAACACCAACAATTATCCTTCAAATCCCCAAACAAAACCTAGAAAGACCATTAGGTTTTCACTTTGCGACTAACCCGAAAACTCTCTTTTTCCGGGATTTTTCTATTGAGATATGCTTACACTACCCTCAAGAACCTTGGTTTAAAGTGTGGAGTTGAATGGACAAGGAACAAATTTTTTTTCTTTCCTTGCTAGTGAACCCGAGACTCACAACAATGAGTTCTTCAATTTGCACAAATTTTTCTAAGTGTAAAACTCTCCCTCTACTAGTAGTAATATATAAAGCACCTAGGAGGGTTATGATATAAACACATGGATGGCTTAGATGTAGTCTTACATTAAAAATCAAGACTTATTGACCCCTTGACTAGTCAACATTCTCATGCTACACATGCTTGCAAGACTAAGGTCCAATGACCCTCTTGCCCTTGCATTTTTCGACCAAGGCATCACATAAGGGGGGTGACACGTGTCGCCCTCCCATTCGTTACAATAACACAATTTCCGACAATTCCATACTTTCCGATAAATTTTACAAGTCTCAAATCTTAACACTTGCGGGTTCTTACTTACGTTCTTACACCATGTCCTGTAAATACGGGGTGTAACATTCTTCCCCCCTTAGAAACATTCGTCCTCGAATGTTCTTTCGGAGTCAACTTATAATTACCGACATAGTTTCCTATCACAATCCCGACATCCCAACAATGCCACACATGGCCCAAATATCTCGCACATGTATAACTGTCCATCATAAGCCCAAAAGAGATTATCCTTTCGTACTTCCAACTCATACTAGCATACATACATAACTTCCATACCGATTCTGGCCTCAAATCTTTGGAGTCACTCTATAAAACAATATAAGGCCATTTCCGGCTTTCATGACCTGGTTCCGGTGGAACGCGTCCACGAACCCGTAAAACAATTAACTAGACTTGGGCCTTGCGCCCTCGTGACCTTGTCACGTAGCGGAACTACTACCAACTGATCCCACTCCATTCCAGGCCATGGGAGACCTGCATGTGTCCTCAACCGGCCTCGCCGCACTTAACTCTTATTCTTCGTCTAAAATAAATCTTTCTACCCGAGAAGACCTTGTACATCTAAGGTCTCAATGTCACACATTCTTAGGCTCGCACTTCCATGCTCCCACTTACCTTATCACCCCCGCAAACGGTACAAAAACTTCTCATAATACCGTAATCGTGTCGTTGATCACTAGAACCTTTACTTACTCTATACGACCTCATCCGTACCATTTCTTAAGCCTACTACGCCGCTTTAACTGCTTACATGACATTCGTTAAGTTCCTTAACATGGCTTCTGGGGTTCACTACCCTATCGCATACCTCATCCTTTCCCAATAATCTCAAATTAAAACACAAGACCTTGGCGAAAATTCATTAACTATACCATACCTTCCCAGATCTAGTTAGTCTTTACCAATTCCTCGTAATCTAAAATTATTCTAGGCAACACGTGTCCGACTTCATACATAACTCCGTATAGATGTATGTCACAATACCAACTATACTATAATCATTACCAACCCGGATACGCAATCCACATAGTCATTCCTGGTCATCACGCTTTCTCGTAATGCAATCAACATAACTCGCAGTGAGGACGACCCTAACAACACGCCTTTATCGCACGATCTCAGAGTGAGAAGAATGGAAACTAATCCTAAATGTCCCGCACCTCCCGATTATAGATGTGGTGCACAACACACCGATAATCAAGACTCTACTAGACACGGCCTCAGACACTTTCCGAGGACTAATCGCTCGATACCACTTTTGTCACGACCACCCTCGATCGCGATCGTGCCCTACACGGGCACCCTTACAGTAAACATCAAAAAAATCAGCGAACATACATGAAACTTATAAATAAAACATCGAATTAATACAACAGTTAGCCGATAGGCTACCTTCCCGAACATATATATATAAATACAACCAAGCGGCTTGCCTTTCTTTTACAAATCGACCCACAATATGTGACTATAGACTCTAAGAGTGTTAACATAACCATCGCATGGACAAGGCCCCGCTGCACTTCGAATATACATAGCCATGACAACTCCGAACATTGAGCCATCTCAAAATGTCAACCGGGATCCTAAGCTCATGGATCCATAATCGTACCTAAACTCATGACATGAACGCACTTCGGCGGGTCGCATAACAAAAATTTAATATGGAATGTAAATAACGTACAAGAAATGATCATAATCAGATAAAAGAATGACAAGGACAAGTATAAAAATACATACGATCCTCGCCGTGTCATTACCACTTATGAACTTAATTTCACATCAATATCTTTTCCATTCCATTAAGAGTTATAGCCATATCTTACGACTTACTTAGAGAAGTCATTAAGTTCATTTCTGTCTAACTTACTTATCTTTCATAACATAGTCCGCCCACTACGGAGGGACACATATACTACCCTACCAAATCGACGCGATCAACACACCAATATCAAAGCACGCCCGTGGAATCCCCATCACCGCCGATCGCTAAAAGTGTAAAACATAACCACGGGTCTCACGCCCATAAAATTAATCAAAACAGTGGTATAACGTCCGGGGCTTGCCTCATTTATACTCTTACCCCGGAGAAGTGGTAAAGCGTGGTATAACGTCTGGGCTTGCCTCATTTATACTCTTACCCCGAGGTGTGGTAAAGCGGGTATAACGTCTTGGGGCTTGCCCTCATTTATACTCTTACCGGAGAAGGTGGTATAACGTCTGGGCTTGCCTCATTTATACTCTTACCCTATCTCGACTTGGCCACAATAACACATAAAGCGGTGGTACAGGTCTGGGATTTACCCTCACTTATACTCTTACCCCGGAGAAGGTGGTATAACGTCTTGGGCTTGCCCCTCATTTATACTCTTACCCTAACTCAACCGGCCATCATACATAACATAAGCCCT
The DNA here is from genome assembly GCA_029844215.1 of Przewalskia tangutica. NCBI lineage: Eukaryota > Viridiplantae > Streptophyta > Magnoliopsida > Solanales > Solanaceae > Przewalskia > Przewalskia tangutica. The sequence continues at coordinate 110,866,323 of CM056721.1, forward strand.
ATCGGCTTATCATACATAGCATAAGCACCACCAGCTTACCATACATAACATAAGCACTACCGACTTATCATACATAACATAAGCACTACCGGCTTATCATACATAACATAAGCACTACCGACTTATCATACATAATATAAGCAAGTTAAGAAATCCCCTAACTTCTTATTAGCTTGTTCATATACACTCATTTTTGTTTACTTAAGGCACTAATATGTCATTATAAAATCCGGGAATTTAACCCAACGTACTACGTGCCTCTACTCCTTTAAAATGATTCTCTTTCAAATAAAACTTCCAAGATACTAATAACCGTAGTATCAAGTCATATCTACTTTTCACGACAAGTCACAATACTTTTTAGAAATACATTTATAGGCTTCTAAATCAAGTGACTTCTTTCTTTAAAACTTTAAGCAATTTGTACCTTTAAAACAATTTGCCCTTCTTTATTTCAAATCATTTCTTTGCTTACATTACTGAAGAAAACCATTCTTTTAATCTTCCATAAAGTTGTTATAACCAACTTCCCATAAAGCCGTTATAACTCTTTATGTCTTAGACAAATTCATTCCTTTTATGACCAAGAAACTTATACTTTCAATTCAAATCATATAGCTTTCAAAATACTTCAAGTCTCTTATCTTTTAAGAAAACAAGTTCCTTAACTTTAGAAAGGCAAGAAATCAATACTTTCCAAATCAAGTATTCTATACTTTTAAATCAATTCATTTCTTCCTTTAAGAATCAAGTCTCATAACTTGAAAAATAAAGTCCCTTAACCTTTTAACAATTGAGGTCCATAGTCTTAAAACTTCATACGTAAATCCTTATAAATTAAGTAACATATACTTGGTGCGTTGTGAATAAGTTATACTTATTTATAGCCATCTTAATCAAGTAGCCATGATCTAGAAAATGTAATACAATTTTGTCTTATCTTAGCTTCTATGCAGATGGAGAATTCTACTTGTTTTAACATAATTAATTGTCATTACATTTTCCTTTATTAACGCTGCAATGGCTTGTTCGATACTTATTCTTATTCGTGCCGTAAATTAGCCAAGTCAACTTGGCTCCAAAATACCTCCTAACAACTCTACCAACATCCCCATAAGACTTGGTAAGAACTTAGGATAACTTATACATAACCTTTACGTAGAGTAAATCAACATACATACCTCTTAACTTCTAAGAGTAGAAGAATCATGAAATAGTACTACATGTATATTCCATACATAGAATCATGTCAAAAGAAGGAAGAGGTTCACATACCGCGACGATTGTCGACAAGTAGCAAAATGCTCCAAAGTACATCAACCTCGAGCTACTCCATTCTTCAAGTAGGATACGCTATACCTAGTACTTCAACCTATCATGGTCACAATATCCATTAACCTCTTACTTCAAACGTAGAATATTCTAAGTGCTAAGTCGCCAAATTCTACGAAAATCTGACAACACTTCCTTTGTTTTTACTTACTTTGCCACCTTTTCAAGGCCGAATACACAATAAACAGCCCCAATTGGCTCACAATTTCTATAAGGTACTCCAATACAAATAAAACTAAATGTACCCAATTGGCTCACAATTTAGAAAGTAGTCCAATACAAATGAAAAACAAACTAAAAGTCCAAATTCGGCCACCTTGAGTTCAACCTTACCAATTCTTATCAAATTTCCATTTCAATCCAAATTGGTAGCATAACACGATATCAAGTCGTATTTGATTATAATAACCATAATCTTTAAGTAAGTAACATGCGACGATTTTAGTAACGACTAAATTGTGATCCAACTTAACATGGCTTACATACATTTCGAATTTTCCAAGGCTACAATCAATCCATAATCCTTATAAACTTCAACACATATACTACATACTAGCAACATGTAAAGCTAACAACAAAATAAATAATCTTGTAACACTTTCAAATAACAAGATTATACCTCGACGATTCTTAATCCAAATTCCAATCCAAAGTCGCTCCTTAGTAGTTTAGAACCTCTCCAAGACACTTCAATCCGCTTGTTGAGACCCTTAGAACAACACCAACAATTATCCTTCAAATCCCCAAACAAAACCTAGAAAGACCATTAGGTTTTCACTTTGCGACTAACCCGAAAACTCTCTTTTTCCGGGATTTTTCTATTGAGATATGCTTACACTACCCTCAAGAACCTTGGTTTAAAGTGTGGAGTTGAATGGACAAGGAACAAATTTTTTTTTCTTTCCTTGCTAGTGAACCCGAGACTCACAACAATGAGTTCTTCAATTTGCACAAATTTTTCTAAGTGTAAAACTCTCCCTCTACTAGTAGTAATATATAAAGCACCTAGGAGGGTTATGATATAAACACATGGATGGCTTAGATGTAGTCTTACATTAAAAATCAAGACTTATTGACCCCTTGACTAGTCAACATTCTCATGCTACACATGCTTGCAAGACTAAGGTCCAATGACCCTCTTGCCCTTGCATTTTTCGACCAAGGCATCACATAAGGGGGGTGACACGTGTCGCCCTCCCATTCGTTACAATAACACAATTTCCGACAATTCCATACTTTCCGATAAATTTTACAAGTCTCAAATCTTAACACTTGCGGGTTCTTACTTACGTTCTTACACCATGTCCTGTAAATACGGGGTGTAACAATATATATGCCGAAAGGCAAGTTTTTCTCAGATTACTGTTTTACACTTCTGGATATTTCATGTCTTGTTTTATGTTCCGCTGATTACTCTGATGTATGTCTACTTAGGTGCCCGGGGTAAGGCACCAGTCACGGGCCCGGGTTCGGGTCGTGACACTTAGGGACCTTGGGTTAAAGTCTTGTGAATAATGGATCAAAACTATAAAAAAAATTGTGAGAAATATCACAAAGCCGAGAGCAACTTTCTTGAACAAGAAATGTTGTGATTTTTTTCTAAGTGTTGGAAGACCTTTTCTTGCTACTAGTGTGTATATATAACACAAGGAAGGGTCAATATTATAACAAATGTGTGGCTTGGATGAAGAACACTTGGATAAAACACAAGTGGCAAGTTGACAAGTCAACAATCTCAAGCTAGCAAGACTTATTCATCTACCATGGTAAATGACCATTTTACCTATGCAATATTTCTTCCAAGACCATGTCGCCCTCCCATTCGTTCATAAAATTCCGTAACCCTCGTGGGCCCCACAAAACGTAAAATACCTCGGGTGGGCCCCACGTGACCAAATCCATAAAAAATAAATTTCCATAATGTTAATAAGTTCCATACTCTTCAAATAATGCATTTTGAGAATCTAATTCTCCTCAACGAACATTTTTCCTTTCCGATGTTCGGAAGATTTTCCGTCGGAAAAATAATTCTTCCTTTCGTACCAATTTTCATGTCTTGTGTTCTCGCGTCTATTCTCTTATACATGTCTTGGACTTACGGGGTGTAACAGTTGCGTGTCTCTCAACTAACATACAATCAGATGCTATTCGAGTTTCCCTCAAGGCGCGAAGCGGAAAGGATAATAATGGGTGAATGGTTTTGGAATGGGAGAAGACTGTCACTCGAATGGTGGTCTCCTGAAGCGGGTACAGAGAACCATAAAGTAGATGTAGCATCAAATCAGAGATAGATTAGGGGTTTTGGTATTCCTCTTCACGCTTGGTCCGAAAACACTATGGAATTTATTGGGGGTAGTTGTGGCGACTTTCTTGGTGTAGACGAGGATACTAAAAAGAGGAATCATATTCTATGGGCCAGGATCTGTATTCCTGCAGGAGCCCACGATCTTCCTTCTAAGATTAATTTGATAGTAGGAGATAAGTCTTTCGATATTTTCATAGTTGCCGATGCTTTCTCCAAGTTCTCTAACAAAGGTGATAGCAAGAGTCAAGGTTATAACCAGCAATACAAGATGCCACTTGCACCGAAACCCACGCAATCAAAGATCTTTCATTCAAGAAGGAAAAAAGGGAAGTTTCATGTTAATAAACGAAAAGGATTAATAAAAGAGTGGAAACCTATTAGGCCAACCCAACTCAAACAAGAAGGCCACTTTACTAACTTTAATCACTCTAAGAATCAAGCTATGGGTGGTCTAGAGTGTGCTACGTCTCAAAAACCACAACTTTCTCAAATGCCTACAAAGTATACTGAGGAGTGCGAAGGAGATGCTGATGATGAAGCTGAATTAATGCAACCCTTACCTCTTATCTCTCGTCCTCCTCCTCACTCAGAGTATTTAATGGGAGGCTCACAAGCTTCAGGTCTACCGTCTCTAGCCAGCAGCGACACTTTGTCTCTATATTTTTATGATGACAATCTGAACGAGCAAGAATTTATCTCAAGTCCTACAGTCATTGAAACCTCTCATTGGACCAAGATTGTAATAACCAAAGCATGCAAAGCTTTTGGGGTCAACACAGTTGGATTTGAGCATGAAATTTTAGACATGATCCTACGAATGGAACAAATAAGAAGATTACAACTGCATCAGATGAAAGGGAAAGATAAAAAGAAGGAAAGTTCAAAGGAAAGGGGTTAAATTGTTGCAAATAGATTGGAGTGCACTATCAACTATGACAAAGAAGAAGGGTCAAACAGGGGCAGGTTCCACAAGGCCTTTTCCGAATGAAAGCAAAAATTATTAGCTGGAATGTCATGGGGCTTAGTGATATAAGCAAAAGAAGCACCATCCATCTACTTGTTCAGAAATAGAAGCCCGATAGTTTTTGTTTACAAGAAAGTAAAACATATAGTTGCTCTGTGGCATGGGCAAGACATATTTGGGGCTCTAGATGGGTCAATTGGGTCGAATTGAAAGCAAGTGGCGTTAGGGGAGGCATAATTGTTACGTGGGACAAAAGACAATGGAAATGCTTAGACTCTTATCAGTGGCAACATACTATCACCGTCATATTGGAGGGTATACAGGTGAACTTTCAGTTTTGTTTTACTGGGGTGTATGGTCCTCACTCAAACTTGGAAAGGTTGGATTTTTGGGATGAGTTGGCTGATATAAGAGGTTTATGGGCAGAATGTTGAGTCATAGGTGGTGACTTTAATGTATGCAGATTTGAACACGAGAGACATAATTGTACTAGAAGATCAAGGGCAATGAAGAACTTCTCTGCATTTATCCAGGACATGGGTTTGATTGATCTACCTTTACATGGTGCTGCTTATACTTGGACTAGAGGGGAATACTCTTTACAGGCTTCAAGAATTGATAGATTTTTGATTTCCTATTGAGTGGAATGAAATTTTTGGCTCAGTGAAGCAGGTGGCTCTACCAAGAGTCCTCTCCGACCATAGGCCCTTAGCTTTGGAGAGTGGTGACTGAACTTCTGATCTTTCATACTTCAAATTTGAAAATATGTGGCTGCAATATGATGGATTTTATGATATGATCAGTCAATAGTGGCAAGGATATATTGTTAATGGCTCTCCAGATTTCATTCTCTCACAAAAACTAAAATTCTTAAAGGACATTACTACTTGGAATAGGGAGGTATTTGGAAAGATTAATGCAAGAATCAACAAAGCGATGAATGATCTCCTGTTGGCAGAACAAGCAACTGAGGAAAGGGTATTGACACAAATTGAAAAAAGTAGGATCCTGCAGCTAAAACTAGAGATCGAGAGCCTAGCAAAAGAAGAGGAAACTTCATGGAGACAAAAATATAGGTGCTTATGGCTAAAGGAAGGGGACAAAAATACTAAGTACTTCCAGAGAGTAGCCAGCTCTCACAGGAGATACAATCACATCGACAGGATACAGGTTGGCGATAACTTGATTGAAAGGAAAGAGCAGGTGCAAGAAGTAATTCTTGATTTCTATCAAGAATTATACTTCGAAAATGAACATTGGAGGCCCACAACTTTTTTTGAAGGTATGGGTAGCCTGAGCACTGATGAAAAGAATGATCTGAAAAAAGCTTTTGAAGAAGAAGAGGTTTTGAATGCTATCAACTCTTGTGCCCCGGATAAAAGCCCAGATGGTTTCTCAATGGCTTTTTATCAGAAGTGTTGGAGTATTATCAAGTTAGATATCTTAGGCACCCTCAACCACTTTCACAGTAATTGCCACATGGTAAAATCTTTCAATGCTTCTTTTATTGCACTTGTTCCAAAAAAGAAAGGTGTAATAGAACTAAAAGATTTCAGGCCTATTAGCCTTATTGGTAGTGTGTACAAGATCTTGGCCAAATTACTTGCTGAAAGACTTAAGAAGGTCATTGAAGGTCTAGTCTCTGGTTGTCAAAATGCCTTTATTCAAGGAAGGCAAATCTCGGACGCATCTCTCATTGCAAATGAAGTTTTGGACTGGAAACAGAAAAGTGGCACCTCTGTTATTTTTAAGCTTGATATAGAGAAGGCTTTTGACAAGCTGAACTGGTCTTTCCTTATCTCAATCCTAAGACAAATGGGATTCAGAGAAAGGTGGATTCGATGGATCAAATACAACATCTCCACAGTGAAGTATTCAGTGTTGGTAAACAAAAGTCCGGTGGGTTTTTTCTCCCCTATGAGAGGCATCCGACAAGGAGACCCGCTATCACCCTTCTTATTTATTTTGGTAATGGAGGGGTTGAGTAACATGTTAGAAAAGGTCAAACAATTACATTGGTTAGAAGGATTTAAGGTGGGCAATGGATCTGGTCCAACAGTATCCATATCCCATCTCTTATTTGCTGACGATACCTTGATCTTTTGCCAAGCTAAAAAATCGCAAGTGCAATACCTTAACCTCACTCTTATGCTTTTTGAAGCCATATCAGGACTCCACATTAACATGTCAAAAAGTGTCATTTATCATATTAATGAGGTGCCTAACTTGGAAGAATTCGCTGACATTATGTGTTGCACAACTGGTCTTTTTCCTACTACATATTTGGGGTTACCTCTGGGTGCTAGTCACACATCAGTTGAGGCATGGAATGTTATCGTGGGAAATCTTGAAAGAAGATTGGCTTCCTGGCAGCAACAATATCTCTCACTAGGGGGCAGGGTAACACTTATTAATAGTGTCTTGGATAATATTCCCACTTATTTTATGTCCCTTTTCCCTATGCCAGATAAGGTGCGAAAGCGACTTGACAAGATTAAGAGAGACTTCCTCTGGAAAGGTAATAGCGAGGAATACAAATTTCACCTTGTAAAATAGGCCAAAGTCACCATGCCAAAACAATTTGGAGGCTTAGGGATTAAAGACTTGGCATTACATAACAAGTGTATGCTAATGAAGTGGCACTGGATGTATAATCAGGAGACAACTGGTCTATGGAAGGAGGTGATTCAAGCAAAATTCGGTAGCTCTATTCACTGGTGCTCTAATCAAGCTACAACCCCCTATGGCACAGGAGATTGGAAAGCTATAACGAATTTGTGGAAGGTCTTCTCTAGCAATGATTCTCTCAAGGTGGGAAGTGGGGTGCATATTCAGTTTTGGAAAGACACTTGGTTGGAAAATATCCCTCTTATGAATGTTTTTCCAACCATCTTTCGAATTTCATCCAACCCTGATTCAACAATATCTCAGTGTAGGGAAGACAATGTCTGGAATCTGATTCTAAGAAGAAATCTAAATGACTGGGAGGTGGAAGATTATATAACTCTCATGGCCACCATACAAAGCAGCACAATCAATGTATTACACCCCGTAGTTCCAGGGTATGTATGTGAGGACGTACGTACGAGAATACGACATTTAAATTAGAAAGGAAGAAAGATGTGATTTTTCTACGGAAAAGTTTCCGGATTTTGTGAAGAAAAAAGGTTCGTTAAAGGGAATTGGATTCCCGGATTCGGTATTCGGACTTTTTGGAATATTTGAGAATTATGGAATTTTATTTCCGGAATTGGTCACGTGGGCCCACGGAAAATTTACTTTGTGGGGCCCACTTTATTTTCGGATTTTTGGCATTACGGATATTTTGGAAGATGAAATATTTTGATGAGTAGGGGCGACACGTGTCACCCCATGTGGCCATGTTGACCGATCGAGTCGACAAGTGTCATTGGCGTTTTGTGGACAAGTGGCAAGCCACTTGTCCCATTTTTGTGGTGGACATGTGGTTGGTAGAATCCACACCCACATGTCCCCAATCTACACCACACACTTGCCTAGATCTTGGCCATTGATTTCTCTATAAATAGACCCTTAAGTGCAAGACTTTATTCATCCATTTAGAAAGTTTCCAAGGCAAGAATAATTCTCCCTCCCCTTAGTAAAGCTCTCGTCCAAACCCCCCCCCCCCCCCACCTTGTGTAGAAATTCTTCAAGTGTTGTTATTATTCCAAATACCTTAGCCTAAATCCCTTGTAGTATCCTAAAGTAATCCCAACATAAGAGCCCGGAAATACTACTTTATTCCAATAGTCGCAAAAGTGAAACCCTAGGGAAATCTTCATAGATGGTTGAAGTGTTTAGAGAAGTTGTGTAGAAACTTCTAAGGGTTGCTTGGAGCGGGTTGGAGCGTAAGGAATTGGAGCTAAGCGTTGCTCAGGATCGACTTATTAATCTTGGATAATTTTGGGCTTATCGAGGTAATGATCTTTGTCCCCCTATTGTAATTGGATATTACATATTGTAGTAGTTTAGAATTGAGTATAAGATATATATTGGAAGGATGTTTATAAAGAATTGAACTGTATTTACATTGGACTGTATTTACAGTAGACTTGTAGTATTATTGTGGGGCAGTGTTGTACACGTCTGGTTAGACGTGTAACCCTCGAGTTGTTGGCTTGTAGCGCCTTGATAGAGATGAGATTTATGTGTCATGGGGGAGTGGGAGGTGCCGAATTTTCCGTAGAATAAGGAGCCTTGTACTTAGAATTGTTCTACGATGAAATCGAGAAGTTAATAGACGTCTTGTGGCCTTTATAGGTGGAAGTACTACGAGTAGCATATTCTACTGGGCGGTGGAAAAGGCTAGCGCGTTACAAGATTTCGGAGCGTTTTGCTTATTGTCGATAATCGTCGCGAGGTATGTGAACCTCTTCCTATCTTTTCTAGCATGATGGTTGTGAACTATGTAGTACGGTAGACGTACGTGTGCTAAACAAATTTGGTTGGTTTAAAACATAAAGTGTTATAACGGCTTTATGGGAAGTTTGTTATAACAACTTTATGTAGGTAAAGAATGGTTTGTTGAATTTTTAAAAGATAAGAGACTTGACTTATATTGGACTTGATATGAAATGTGAAGAACTTTAATTGTGTTAAAAAGTGGTAAAACCTCATTCGTGAGTAATGAGTACTTGGTCTTTAAAAGAATAAAGTTTTACTTGATTTCGGAAATGGGAATAACTATCGAACAAGCCATTGCAGCATCAATAAAGGAAAATGTAATGACAAATAATTAATTATATTAAAACCAGTAGAAACCTCCATCTGCATAGAAGCTAAGATAAGACAAAATTGTATTACATTTTATAGATCATGGCTACTTTAATAAGAATCATTATAAACAAGTATTGTTTTCTTAAATTCCAAAGTAAGGAGCTTGATTTCTAAAAGGAAAGAGACTTGAGAATTTGAAGTGTTTTGGTTTAAAGAAAGGCATGGTTTTGTCTTAAATTGGTTTAAAACATAAAGTGTTATAATAGCTTTATGGGAGGTTAGTTATAACGACTTTATGAAAATAAAAGAATGGTTTTAGTATTGGATTTAAAATGGTAATTTGATTTTGGAAAAAAAGAAGTAACTTGAGTTTACTGGTATAAGTAACTTGTTTTCAAATATCGAACTTTTCTTGATGGAAAAGTATAAGTGGCTTGGTTTTAAAAGGTAGGAGTACCTTGATCTTAAAAGAGTTAGTTACTTGGGTTTTAAAAGTATACTTGACGTTGTTGTAAAAGTGTAAGCCACTTGGTTTAAAAAGTATAAAGTACGTGATTTAACATGAACGTGTTTGGTACTACGGATAATAGTATCGAGTTATTTTACGTAAAAAGAGATCTTTTTGAAAGGATTAAAGTATGTAGTACTTTGAGGTTAAAACCCGGACTTTGGCATAAAATGAAAGTACCTTGAGTTGTGTGTAACTTGCCTATGTTTGCGTGTGATAGCCTTGTTGTGCAAGTGTTGTACCCTTATGTTACCGTTTCTCTCGATGGAGGGCCGGTCATGTTATTCTTGATTGATGGACATACTGACACGATGGGTGGCCCACGGGTATGCTTCCACTAGGAGTGTTGTCTTGTTATATCATTGGACCTACTGACACGTTGGGTGGCCCACGGGTATGGTTCCATTAGGATTATTGTTCCATGGACTAGCTCTCCATGAGGTTTACTGATTCGGCCTTGGTATCTGGTAGCTAGCCCTCGTACTTGCCCCGATCGTTGCTGATGCAGGTTGGTTCTGGTAGTTGGCTTTCGTACTTGCCCCGATCAGTTATTGATAGTGTCATTCCATGGACCAGCCCTCCATGGGGTTTTACTGATTCGGCCTTGGTATCTGGTGGTTGTCTCTCGTACTTGCCCCGGTCGTGGCTGATTCGGCTTTGGTATCTGGTAGTTAGCCTTCGCACTTGCCCCGTTCAGTTTTGTGGCGAAGTCTCGTGCTCACGGCCTTGGTATCTGGTAGTTAGCCCTCGTACTTGCCCCCATCAGCGACGTGATGCGGCCTTGGTATCTGGTAGTTGGCTTTCGTACTTGCCCCGTGTCAGCTTCGTGGTATGGTTATATAGTATTGTTAGTACGGCTTTGGTATCTGGTAGTTGGCTTTCGTACTTTCCCCGGTCAGTTGATGATGCGGCTTTGGTATCTGGTAGTTAGCCTTACTTGCCGTGACGGTTTTATGACACAGTTGGACTCGTGTTCAAGTGTACTCCTTGGTGTTGTTATATCATAGACTGCCGGCAGTGAGGAAGGAATTCCACGGGCATGATTGATGTTGTGGGCGTGAGACCCATTGTTATATTTTGAGTGATGATGTTACACCTCGTATTTCCAGAGTATGTACGTGAGGGCGTACGTACAAAAGTTTTTAGCCATAAGTAGGCAAGGGTCGAAATATTTGTGCACAACTACCAAAAAGAATTGTTTTCCAACGAAACGTTTTCCAAACTTTGCGAAGGGAAAAATACGGCTATGTCATTTATAATTTTTGCGGATTTTTCCGAGAGATGAAATATTTTGGACCAACGAGAGGGTGACAAGTGTCACCCTCAAATGGGCGGTAATTGTTGGACGATTGGCACGTTTTTGTTGCCTTGTTTTTTGTCAAGGATTAGGTAGGATATTTTGTAGATATTTTGTGTAGTAGATGAGCAAGTGGGGCCCACAAACACATGTCCAAATCTTCACCCTACACTTGCCCACCACTTGGCTTAATCTTGGCCATTGAATGTCCTATAAATACCCCTCTAATGCAAGACTATTTCTTCATCCTCACTTGAAATTCCAAGTCTAAAAACCCTCTCCCCCTTAGTGTAGTTTTCGTCCAAGGTTCCCCCTCCCCCTTTGAGAGGCCTTGGCCGAAACTTCCCCCCCCCCCCCCTCTTGCCTTGTAGTTTTCGTAAAATACCCCTCCCCCCTTGGTAGAAAAGTATTCTCCAAGTATTGTTACTATTCCAAAATACCTTGGCCCAAATACCTTGTAGTATTCCAAGGTTACACCTATACAAAGCCCAGAAATACTATTATACTTCCTTTAGCCACTAAACGAAACCCTAAGGAAATCTTCATAGCGAGTTGAAGTATTAAGTAGAAGTTGTGTAGAACTTCTAAAGGTTTCTTGGAGCGAATTGGAGCGTTCAGAATAGGAGCTAAACGTTGCTCAGGATCGACATTTAAACTTGGATAATTTTGGGCTTACCGAGGTAAATACTATTGTCCTTCTATTGTAATTGGAAATTACATACTGTAGTAGTATAGAAATGAATATTAGATTCATAGAAGGGTATTACAGAAGAGAATAGAACTGTAATAGAAGGATATTACAGAAAAGAATTGAACTGAAATCACATCAGAAGAATATTAAAGAAGATCGAATCAGCATTTACATGTGATTGTATTTACAGTAGAATTGTATAGTTTGACGGATAGGAAAGTGCTGCCCAATTTTCCGTAGAATTATTCTACAGAGTAGTCTAGACGTTGATAGACTTATATGACCATTATAGGTTGAAGTACTGCGAGTAGCGTATTCTACTCGAAGGGTGGAAAAGGCTAGCAGGATTACAGTACTTTGGAGCTATTTGCTAATAGTCGATAAATCGTCGTGAGGTATGTGATTCTTCCTATCCTCTTGAGCATGATATTTTAAAAGAATATATATAGTACGGTAGACGTACGTGTGTTAACTGAACGTGGTTTTACTGCGATGTCTTTTGACTTGAGTCTAATAATAAGAATCTTGAAGTATTTCAAAAGAATTAAGAATCGTTTGTGAAAGAAGAGTAATACTTGGTTTTAAAAGCTTAAGAGTTATACTAGCTTTATGGGAAGTTAGGTATAACGACTTAAGAGAGGTAAAAAGAATGGTTTACTGATTTTAGAAGTTAAGAGACTTGATCTTAAAAGATAAGAGACTTGACGTAATTATATTAATATGAATTTTGTTAAAAAGTGTGAAACCTCATTCGTGAGTAATGAGTACTTGGTTTTTAAAAGGAATAATGTTTTACTGATTTCGGAAATCAGAATAAGTATCGAACAAACCACTGCAGCGTTAATAAAGGGAAATGTATTGACTAATTAAGTATTATTAAAACCAGTAGAAACCTCCATCTGCATAGAAGCTAAGATGAGACAAAATGATATTACATTTCCTAGATCATGGCTGCTTTAATAAGATTGTTATAAACAAAAATAACCTACTCACACATAAGACATATATTACTCAACTGTTTTAAAAGGAGAATTATGTTATTAAAAGATTAAGACTATGAACTATGAAACCTTTCGAAAATAAGAAATGTGAATATTTGAAATTAGGCAAACTTGAACTTTTGGAAAAGAATGTTGTTACTTGACTTTAAGAAGGAAAGTGTTTTGGTTTAAAAAGAAGGGCATAATGTTACCTTAGTTGTTTTAAAAGGAAAATATGGTATTACCTTAATCTGTCTTAAAAGAGCGTTTAAATGTTATTTCACTCGACACCGCGTTCATGGGATGAACCGGGAATGTATTTCACTCGACACCGCGTTCATGGGATGAACCGGGAATGTATTTCACTCGATACCGCGTCCATGAGATGGACCGGGAATGTATTTCACTCGACACCGCGTTCATGGGATGAACCGGGAATGTATTTCACTCGATACCGCGTCCATGAGATGGACCGGGAATGTATTTCACTCGACACCGCGTTCATGGGATGAACCGGGAATGTATTTCACTCGATACCGCATCCATGAGATGGACCGGGAATGTATTTCACTCGACACCGCGTTCATGGGATGAACCGGGAATGTATTTCACTCGATACCGCGTCCATGAGATGGACCGGTAATGTATTTCACCCGACACCGCGTTCATGGGATGAACCGGGAATGTATTTCACACGATACCGAGTTCATGAGATGGACCGGGAATGTATTTCATACGACACCGCGTTCATGGGATGAACCGGGAATGTATACCACCTGATTTGATACCGAGTCCATGAGATGGACCGGGAATGTATTCCATACGATTTCACCTCGAGTCCATGAGATGGGCCGAGACATGCTACACGTATCACATGACTTATACCTAGACTGCCGACAGTGAGGAAGGAGTTCCACGCGTGAGGATGACCTTGAGGCGTGAGTCCCGACTTGACATGACTACTTTTATGTCGTGGAAGCGTAGTTTTGTTATCATATATGTCTTCTATTTTATATAGACTATTATGATTTCATTTTCGATTTTCGCCACATACTTGGTACTGTTAGATCGACTCTTCGGGGCTGCGTTCATGCCGCAGTAGAGGTACACCGGGCCGTTGATCCTCGCCATAGGATCACGATTCAACGTGGGAAGCTCTGCTTTCTCCGAGGCTTATCTTTTGTATAGTCCCCGTCACATTGTAGGTACTTGTACATCTGTGGGTATGGCGGGCCCCGTCCCGTCATGTTGTATAAAAACTCTTAGAGGTCTGTAGTCTTGCAAGTGTGGTTTGTAAGGATGTAACTGCTTCCAGCTTTTTAGTATATATGCAAAAAGGTAACTTATTGGTTGACTGCTTTTATTCATATCTCTTGTTTAATGTTTAAAGTTTTTATTTCCGCGATTTTCTTTGATGTTGTATCACCAGGGTGCCCGGTAGGCACGACCACGCCCGGATCGGGTCGTGACAAAAGTGGTATCGAGCGCTTAATCCTCGGAAAGTGTCTACAGACCGTGTCTAGTAGAGTCTTGATTATCGGTGTGTTGTGCATCACATCTATAATCAGGAGGTTGCAGGACATTTAGGATTGGTTTCCATTCTTCTCATTCTGAGATCGTGCCTTAGAGCTGTGTTATAAGTTGGACCCCTCTGACGCATTTCGTTTTTACCAGTTATGCCTCCGCGCAAGGCAACCCGGGCCCAGATGGGCAAGACAGCCAAGGAAACTGCTAGTAGGATACAGAGGAGTACAAGGGCGCAGGCCCGGACATTACCTGAGATAGTGCTTCAGACGGCGAGTTTTGTGACGCCGCCAGCCCCAGCAGAGTTTAGAGCCGCAGCAGTGGCTGCTGAGACCACAGTACCTGAGCCTCCAGTCCCACAGCCTGGAGCAGAGGAGTTGGGTACAAAGAGATGACCCAGTTATTGGCCAGGATAGTGGCAAGGCATGAGGATAGGTTGGATGCAACAGTCCCAGTAGTACCCATAATTCACCCGAGATCAGATAGTTTGAGGCTACGGGACTTTATGAGTTGTAGCCCGCCAGAGTTCTACGGGTCGAGGCCTGAGGATGATCCGCAAGAGTTCATTCGACAGTTACAGCGGATCATGAGAGTGATCAAGACTTCGGAGACCGAGTCGGTGGTCTTAGGTTCGCATCGACTGCGTGATCCGCAATGATCGGTTTGATTCGTGGGAGCTGTCCCGGGGAGAGTATGCACTTCCAGCCATATGGAACGAGTTCTCAGGGGCATTTCTTGCACATTTCTTGCCTCCACAGATGAGAAGGGCTCGGGCCGACAGATTTTTGACGTTGAGGCAGACCGGGCGTATGGTTCGGGAGTACAATGTGGAGTTTGACTCATTAGCTCAGTACGTCCCCGCATTGGTAGCCGACATGGAGGACAGAGTGCACCTCTACGTCACCGGGCTCGATGACTACTTGGCAGAGGCTTGTTCGGGAGTAGCTCTTCAGCCGGGCATGGACATTGCCTTCATACAGTCTTATGCACTTGGATGTGAGGAGCGGAGAGGTCGACGGAATGACCGAGATCGCCAGAAGGCCAGACAGCAGGTCCTTTGGTAACTTTCGAGGCGACCGCCTCAAGAAGAAGTTAGTTATGTACCTCCGCCAAGACAGAGTGGTCCTCCGCGCCTTCGTGACTTTCGGTATTCGAGCTGGTCGAGCTCCGTGGCTTCGGGTTACGATATACACGGGTTATAGCCAGCAGGATTCATGTCCCCCTCACTGTGCACGATGTGGCAAGCGTCATCTCGGGGAATGTCGTCTTCTTACTGGTGCTTGTTTCACCTGCGGCCGTCAGGGCCATGTGACGAGAGACTGTGTGTTATACCCCGTATTTCCAGAGTATGTACGTGAGGGCGTACGTATACAATTTGAGCCTTAAAGTAGGCATAGGTTCGAATTTGTGCACAAGTGCCGAAAGGAGTCGTTTTTCGACGAAACGTTTCCACAGCTTTCGTAGGGAAAATTTCGGCTATGTCATTAATAATTTTTGCGGATTTTTCCGAGAGACGAAACATTTTGGACCAACGGGAGGGTGACATGTGTCACCCTCACATTGGAAGAGGTTGGACGGCAAATGGGCTAGTCTTGCACGTTTTTTGTGTTGAAATTTTGGTCAAGGGTTAGGTAGGATATTTTGTGTAGATGGATAAGGTAGCACATGGCTTAATCTTGGCCTTACACTTGCCTAACACTTGGATGGATCTTGGCCATTGGTTGGCCATTCCTTGACCTATAAATACCCCTCTAAGTTGAAGAGTTATTTCATCCAAACTTGAGCAATCTATCTAAGTCTCAAAAATACCTCTCCCTCAACCTTGTTCTCGTCCAAACACCACCCCTCTCCCCTTCAAGGCCCTCACCGAACCCCGCTCATGTGGTGCCTAGCCGAGGGGTAACCCCCCCTAGCCTAGTTGTTTTCGTATAATACCCATTTTTGTGGTATAGAAATACTCTCCTAGTATTGTTATAATGCCCAAATACTTTAGCCCATATACCTTGTAGTACTTTCCAAAGTACCTTTTTTATACAAAAGCCCGTAAAATACTATTATACTTCCTCACCACAAAAACTAAACCCTAAGGAAAACCTTCATAGTCGGTTGAAGTGTTAAGTAGAAGTTGGTTAGAACTTCTAAGGGTTGGTTGAGCGGGTTGGAGCGCCTGAGTAGGAGCTAAACCTTGCTCAGATCGACATATAAACTCGGATAATTTTGGGCTTATCGAGGTAAACATTCTTGACCTTACATTGTAATTGGAAATTACATGTTGTAGGAGTATATAGTTGAGTATACTATATATAGAATGAACATAGTTGTGCGGCAATGTCTTTTGACTTAAGCTGAATAATACTTACGCAATATCTTGCGACTTAAGCCCGAATTTTAAGAAGTGAACTGAATCAGAATTACATAGGATCAGACAAAGAGGCTTGTGTAGTATTACCGTGAGTAGAATTGTACGCGTCGGTTAGACGTGCAAACCCCTCGTTGGCTTGGTAGCCCTCGATAGAGGAGGAGATTTGCGTTGTTGCGGGAGGTCGCGAATTTTCTGTAAGATATTCTACATTAAGATCTAAGATGTTAATAGGCGCCTTGTGGCCTCTATAGGTTGAAATACTACGTGTGGCGTGGTCTACTTGGCTTAAGGTGTAGCCGACGGTTTGAGGTACTTGGAGCGCTTTGCTATTAGTCAGTAATCGTCGCGAGGTATGTGAACCTCTTCCTATCTGTTCTAGCATGATATGTGTATAACTATGTAGTACGGTAGACGCATACGTGTTTAATGTATTTGATTGGTTTGAAACATAAAGTGTTATAACGGCTTTATGGGAAGTTGGTTATAACAGCTTTATGTAGGTAAGAAAATGCTTTGTGGTTTCAAAGGGTAACTGATTTGACTTATAACGGATTTGATGTGTAGTAATAAAGAACTTGAAGTGTTTCAAAAAGACCTTTTTGAAAGAAGAGTAATACTTGGCTTTGAAAACATAAGAGTTATACTAGCTTTATGGGAAGTTAGGTATAACGTCTTAAGAGAGATAAAGAGAATGGTTTACCGATTTTTAGAAGATAAGAGACTTGACTTAAATGTATAAATTTTGGGTGAAACCTCATTCGTGAGTAATGAGTACTTGGTTTTTAAAAGGAATAATGTTTTACTGATTTCGGAAATCAGAATAAGTATCGACAAACCACTGCAGCGTTAATAAAGGGAAATGTAAAGACTAATGAAGTATTATTAAAACCAATAGAAACCTCCATCCGCATAAGCTAAGATGAGACAAAATGATATTACATTTCCTAGATCATGACTGCTTAATAAGATTGTTTATAAACAAGAATAACCTACTCACCTATAAGGCATATGTTTCTCAAAACGTTTAAAGGAGAATTATGTTTAAAGGATTAAAACTATGAACTACGAAACCTTTTCTAAAATGAGAAACTTGAGCATTTGAAATTAGGCAAACTCAACGCTTGGAAAATAAGGTTGTTACTTGATTTTACAAAGGAAAGCATTTTGGTTTACTTAACGATGTTAGTCACTCTATTTTTATACTACGGGTATCGGGTGACCTTTGTAAAAGAAATGGATCTTTAAAAGTAATTTAACGTACGTAGTACCTTAGGGTTAAAACCCGGACTTTGGCATAAAATGAAAGTACTTTGAGTCAGGTATAACTTGCCTATGTTTGTTGTCGTGAAGCTTGCCTATGCTTGTTGTCGTGAAGCTTGCCTATACTTGTTGTTGTGAAAACTTGTGTAACGACTGCCCGGCCCGCATCTTGGTGCCTTATCCCGCACCCTAGTGATACAACATCGAGAAAACCAATGGAAAATAAAACATGAGTCATGAAACAAGAGATATAATAAAAACAAAGCAACCAAAACGGTTGCCTTCGATATACATAAAACACGAGCAGCTTTAATCCTTTACAACCCCGCCCACAACAAGATTCATGCACTTAAGATTTACAACGACTATGACGGACAGGCCCCGCCATACCCCGAATGTACAAGAACCTACAACTCAGTGGAACACATACTAAAAGATAAGCCTCAAGAAACGGAGCTTCCAAAACGCCGAGCCGTGATCCTAAGAGCTGGGATCCACGATCGATGTACCTACTGCAGATGAACGCACTCAAGGAGGTCGATAACAGTACCAAGTATGTGAAATCAGAAAAGATATCAGAATGAAATCATACTAGTCTATATAAAGCATGAGACATGTATGATGATAACCAAACTACGATCACAACATAAAAGCGATCATGTCGATCAGTGACTCACGCCTCAAGTCATCACTCAAATATAACTATGGGTCTCACGCCCACAACATCAATCATGTTCGCATCACGGCCGCATGCCGGAATTCTGACGGTGTAGACATGTCCATGATGCAACAATAATACCAATGCCCTACGGCCACATGCCCGAATTCTACCTCGGTGTAGACACGCCCATGTGACATCAACAATAATATACCGGGTTATCAACCCTGCCGCATGGCCACCTGCCCCCGGAATTCTACCTCGGTGTAGAAATGTCCATGTAACCACAATAACAATATATCGGGTAATCATCCCGGCCGCATGGCCGCATGCCCCGACTCAGACGGTGTAGACATGTCCATGTGACATCAACAACAAGACAAGAATCAAAATGGAAACATACCCGTGGAATTCTCCATCACCGCCAAAGACGCCCAAGTAAGTTCTCAACAAGTCGACCGCCTCTATCGAGAGACGCCAGAATACGTAAATACCACACTTGCACAACAAAGGCTATCATCACAAGCATAGGCAAGTTTCACAACAACAAGCATAGGCAAGTTTCACAACAACAAGCATAGGCAAGTTTCACACAACTCAAAGTACTTTCATTTTATGCCAAAGTCCGGGTTTTTAACCCCAAGGTACTACATACGTTAAGTTCTTTTAAAAGAGATCCATTTCTTTTATAAAAGTCACCCGATACCCGTAGTATTAGAATGACCAACCCACCTTCCTTTTCAAAACCAAGTAACAACATTCTTTCCTAAGTTCCAGTTTGCCTAGTTTCAATTTCTCAAGCTTCTCATTTTCAAATGGTTTCATAGTTCCCAAACTTAATCACTTGATTCCTTTTTAGAACAATTGAGTAACATATGTCATATATGTGAGTAGTTTATTCTTGTTTATAACGATCTTATTACAAAGACCATGATCTAGAAAATGTAATATCATTTTGTCTTATCTTAGCTTCTATGCAGATGGAGGTTTCTACCGGTTTTAATACAACACATCATTATTCAATACATTTTCCTTTTTATTAACGCCGCAGGTCCTGTCGATACACATTCTCGATTCCCAAATCAAGAAACATTATCCCTTTAAAAACCAAGTACTCATTACTCACGAATGAGGTTTCACACAAACATCCACATTAAAACAAATAAGTTAAGTCTCTTATCTTATAAGATCAAGTCTCTTAACTTCTAACATCAGTAAACCATTTTCACTTACATAAGGTCGTTATAACTAACTTCCCATAAAGCTATTATAACACCCTATGTTTTAAACCAACCAAATCACTTAGCACATGTACGTCTACCGTACTACATAGTTCACAACAATCATGCTAGAAAAGATAGGAAGAGGTTCACATACCTCGCGACGATTTATCGACAATAAGCAAAATGCTCCAAGTACTACAACCTTGCTAGCCCTTTCCACTCCTCGAGTAGAATACGCTACTCTTATTACTTTCACCTATAAAGGTCAAAACGTCTATTAACCCCAAAACACAAGTTTCTATCTTTCTATAGAAAATTCGGCAGCACCTCCCCCCCCCGCAACAGCGTAAATCTCCTCCTCTATCGAGGCCGGCTACCAAGCCAACCAGGGGGGGGTTTACACGTCTACCCGGACGTGTACAATTCTACTCAGTAATACTACACAAGTCTACTGCAATACAGTCCTATGTAAATACAGTTCAGTTCAGTTCTTTATTCTTCAGGCTTAAGTCAAAAGACATTGCCGAATACTAAGTATTGTTCCATATATAGTATACTTCAACTATATATTCTAACAAACATGTAATTTCCAATTACAATAGAGGGACAAGATAATTACCTCGATAAGCCCAAAATTATCCAAGTTATAATGTCGATCCTGAGCAAGGTTTAGCTCCACTCCGTGCGCTCCAAACCACTCCAAACAACCCTTAGAAGTTCTAACCAACTTCTACTCAAATACTTCAACCAACTATGAAGATTTCCTTAGGGTTTCGGTTTGAGACTAAAAGGACAAAATGTAGTATTTCCGGACTCTACGTAAAGAGGTATCTTTGGAAAACTACAAGGTACAAGGCTAAGGTATTTTGGGCATTACAACAATACTAGGGGAGTATTTCTATACCACAACAAGGGGTATTATACGAAAACAACTAGGCTAGGGGGGGGGGTACCCCACGGCCAAGGCACCACAAAGGGGGAGGGAGGAGGCCCTCGGCCAAGACTCTCAAAAGAGGGGGGGATGAGTTGGACGAACTCAACACTAGAGGAGGGAGGGATTTTAGGCTTGGAAGGTTTCATCATGGATGAAGAGTTCATCAACATAAGGGGGGTATTTATAGCAAAACCAAAAGCCAACCAATGGCCAAGATCAAGCCATGTGCAAGGCAAGTGTAAGGCCAAGATCAAGCCAAGTGCACCCTAGACCCTACTCCTTAAAACCCTCACAAATATCTACACAAATATCTAGCACCACTTGCCCCCTCAAATCGGCCAAGTGCCGCCCCACTTGTCTCCATTGTGAGGGTGACACATGTCACCCTCCCGTTGGTCCAGAATGTTTCGTCCCTCGGAAAAATCCGCAAATACAAAACGACATAGCCGGAATTTTCCCTTCGCAAGTTACGCAAAACGTTTCGTCGAAAAACGACTCTAACCGGTGTTGCACAAATGTAAAATCGGCGGGTGCCACATGGGGTGACACGTGTCGCCCGATTCGCCTGCAATATTTCGTCTTAAAATATCCAAAATACCGGAAATCTCAAAAACAAAGCCTCACAAAATCAGAAATTTCTCCCGTGGGCCCCACGTGACCATTTCCGAAAATAAAATCTCAAAATTCTAATATAATCTATGAAGTCCAAATACCAAATCTGGGAATCCAATGTTATACCCCGTATTTCCAGAGTATGTACGTAAGGGAATACGTACGAAAGTCTAGCCTTAAAGATAAGCCTTGGACGTTTTTTTTTAGGCACAACTCACAAAACGAATAGTTTTCCGACGAAACGTTTCCACAGCTTTCGTAGGGTAAATTCCGCTATGCCATTTCTAATTTTGCGGATTTTTCCGAGAGACGAAAACATTTTGGACCAACGAGGGCGACACTTGTCACCCTCCAATTGATGGACTTGAAATCGCCCATTGGGACGATTTGGACTAGAGAGCACGCTTTTTGTGCCTTGTGCACAAGTCAAGGAGTTGGTAGGATATTTGTGTATAGTTAATCCTCACCCTACACTTGCCTTGCACTTGTCTTCATCTTGGCCATTGATTGGCCACTTCTTGACCTATAAATACCCCCCTTAAGATGAAGAGTTCTTCATCCACAAATTACTTTCCAAGTCTTGAAAATCCTCCCTTCTCCCTTGTTAGCCATTTCGTCCAAGCCCTCTTCCCCCTCTAGCCTAAGTGGCCTTGGCCGAATACCCCCTAGCCTAGCAAAAATCTACCCCCTCCCTTGGTAGAAAAGTTACCTTCAGTATCGTTATAATGCCCAAAATACCCTAGCCCAAATACCTTAGTACTTAGTAGAAGTGAAGAACTTCTAAGGTTCTGAGCATACAACTTAGAGCAAAACCTTGCTCAGCGCGACTTTTCTAGGATATTATTGGGCTTACCGAGGTAATAATCCTAACCCTCTTTTGTATTAGAGAATGCATCTTGTAGAAGTATAAGAATAAGTATTAATCACTTGAAGGGTTTAAAGAAGAATAATCAAACCATTTACATAGGACTGCTTTTCACATGAGACTTATATAGCTCACCGGGTAGGAAGTGCTGCCCGACTTACCGTAGAATTATGAACCCCGTTTAGAATGACCTTGAGTAGTCTTTAATAGATATCTGTGACTATTATAGGTCGACTCTCTGCACGACATATTCAACTCGCGGTGGTTTTCACGGTAAGGTATGTGATTCTTCCTAAAGCATGATATTTTACAATATAACTACAATGTCTTTGACTTAAGCTGAATAATACTTACGGCAATGCCTCACGCTTAAGCTCGAATAATACTTACGGAATGCCTCACGCTTAAGCTCGAATAATACTTACTAAGAATGCCTCACGCTTAAGCACAATAATAAAGAATCGAAAACATTTCAAAAGACTACTGAATCATATTAACAGAAGAGAACTAATTGGTTTTTAAAACAGAAGCTTAAGAGTTATACTAGCTTTATGGGAAGTAAGTATAACCACTTAAGATTTATAAAAGAAACAAGTTTGCCTATGTGTTTATAACAGACTTGTATTGTGAAAAGAATAATAAAGATGGTTTGATAAGTAGACATGATATGATGCTATGTGTGTTAGTATCTTGTAACGCTTTGTATAGGTGAGTATCCTTGTTGTGCTTATGTTGTTTAAAGATAAGTTGTTATGTTAGTATACTATCACTCACCTCGAGATGATACCGGGTTGTCGCCTCCGACGCGGGTAGACTCAGCGGTGCGGGACCATGATTCGAGAATACCTCACGCGGGTCCAGGGGCCTATGCGAGCTACGAGAGTTCCGTGTTAGTATGCGGGTTATACCTCATGCGGTCTATGTGGCCATGCGGACCACGAGTCGGGGCGATGCCGAGGAGTAGCTACCCTCGATGCGGGGTTATACCTCATGCGGGCCCATGTGAGTGGCCTATGCGGACTCCGGGAGTCCAGGATTAGGCTTGCAGAATGATGATATGGGCGAGTGGCCCTGTTTCGATCATTCGCAGCCTAGACAAGACTTATTACAGTTACCTATTGTTGCTCTTGTTTGTGATGTGGCACTACGTGCGGTTTCCTTGGTTGTTTCACACATATTTGTAAACTGGTTTTAAAATGATATGTTTTCATTTAAGTATTTTACAGTTTCGCATACTTAGTACCTGTTGTACTGACCTCCTTCGGGGGGCTGCGTTCATGCCGCAGGTAAGGGCAAGCAGGTGCTAGATCCGCATTCTTAGGATCTCTACGTTGGTGTCGGGAGCTCCATCTCTTCCGGAGGCTCTACTTTTGGTATGATCTCCCTGTTGTAGATAGTTTTGTACAGTCAGGGTATGGCGGGGCCCTGTCCCGCCATAGTTGTATATTTCCTTAGAGGTCTGTAGTCATGTTGTACAGTGTCGGATGTAACTGCTAAACCATGATTTTATATATATACGCCGAAAGGCGATGTTTTCTCACATAAACTGTGTCTTATTTTATAAACTGTTTCATGTCTTGCTTTATATTTCCGCTGATTACTCTGATGTATGACTACTTGGGTGCCCCGGTAAGGCACGATCCACGCCCGAACGGTCGTGACAAAAGTGGTATCGTGAGCGATTAATCCGGAAAGTGTCTAGGCATCGTATCTAGTAGAGTCTTGATTATCTGTGTTGTGCACCACGCCAATAATCGTGAGGCTATAGGATATTTAGGATTGGTTTCCATTCTTCTCATTCTCGAGATCGTGCTTTAGAGTCGTGTTATAGGTTGGACCTCTAACGTATTCCTTTCTGTAATGCGATTATGCCTCCACGAAAGGCAACCCGCCCGAAGGGCAAGGCGCCGAGGAGTCGCTAGCGAGACACCCAGAGTCACGAGGCTCGTGCCCATCTATACCGAGACGGCGAGTTCTATGACGCCGCCATTTCAAAGAATGACCACAGTACCCACACCTCCTGTCCCACAGCCTGGGGCGGAGGAGTTAGGGTACAAGGAGATGGCCCAGATTTTGGCCAAAGTTGTGGCCCGATACGAGGAGAGGCTGGATGCGGCAGTTCCAGCTCCAGCTCCAGTCGTACCCGTTGTTCACCCGAGGGCAGAGAGTTTGAGGCTACGAGACTTCGAGTCAGAGCCCGCCGGAGTTTTATGGGTCGAGGCCGAGGATGATCCGCAGGAGTTCATCCGCCGATCGAGGATTTTGAGAGTGATCGGGCGTCGAGACCGAGTCCGTGATCTTTGGTTCACATAGGCCGCGTGATACCGCGATGATTGGTTTGATTCATGGAGTTATCCCGGGAGAGCACGCGCCCAGCCTACTGGGATGAGTTCTCGAGGCTTTCTCACTCACTTCTTGCCTCCACAGATGGCGAGGGCGCGGTGATAGATTTTACCGCCGAGGCGCAGAGGACGACCGTCGTGGAGTACAATGTCGAGTTTGATTCTTTGGCTCGATATGTCCCAAAGATTGCAGCAGATATGAGGATAGGGTGCACCGCTATGTCACCGCCAGACGACTATATGGCCGAAGTCATGTGCGGGGTTTCTCCACCGGTATGGACATTACCCGCACGCAGCTCACGCCTGCGCGGCGAGCGCAGAGGTCGACGAGTCGACGTACAGCAGCAGGTTAAGGCCGGGACGGAGGGTCTTACGGTGGTTATCGTGGTGGGCGGCCTCAGCAGCCTAGATTCGCACCACGGCCACCAGAGCACTCCCGCACCGCCCTCAAGACACCCAGAGTTTTGAGGGCGCATCGGCCCTGTGGCTTCGCACGCCCGAGTAGCAGAGATCGCCGACGGACCACCCCAGTGTGGCTGATGCGGGGATCCCATTACGGAAGTGTGGTACTACTTTTGGAGCTTGTTACGCCAGGGCCAGCAGGTCACTTTGCGAGGATCGCCCGACCGGGGCGCGGTGGTAGGCTCACCTTCGTTCGCTGCCGCCATCATCTCCTATTTACTCGCCCGAGGCGTGGTGCTCGGGTCGCAGGTCGCGCAGAGGTCGTGGCTCGTCCCAGCTTCTAGCGGTCCTCGTAACCGCATTTATGCTTTGTCCACCGACAGATCGTGAGGCCTCACCGATGTCGCCACTGTACCTTATCGCTTCGGGTTTGATGTTTATGCCTTGATAGATCCGGTTCTACTCGCCCTATATCTCCCTTGTTGCTAGTAGGATAGGGGATAGAGCACGAGTCCATAGACCCTTTCGAGGTAGCTACGCCAGATGGTGATTCGTGGTAGCTCGGCGGTATATAGGGCTTGTCTGTGACCATTTACGCCGTGACCGCCGACTTGATAGAGTTGGAGATGATTGACTTCGACGTGATTATGGGGACGGATTGGCTAGCTTCGCTATGCCAATGTAGACCGCAGAGAGAGTAGTACGGTTCCGTTTCGGCGAGCCATTGTTGAGTGGGAGGAGCACGGTATCGCCGAGGGTAGGTTTATTTCCTACCTCAAGGCTAGGAAGATGGTGCGAAGGGTATATCTACCATCTAGTTCGAGTGTTTGATATCGAGGTCGTACCAGATTTTCGGGCCTCGTAGTCACGAGTTCCCAGACGTGTTCCTGATGACCTCGTATCCTCTCCCGAGAGGAGA
Source organism: Przewalskia tangutica (assembly GCA_029844215.1). Classification (NCBI taxonomy): domain Eukaryota; kingdom Viridiplantae; phylum Streptophyta; class Magnoliopsida; order Solanales; family Solanaceae; genus Przewalskia; species Przewalskia tangutica. The sequence continues at coordinate 110,892,238 of CM056721.1, forward strand.
TCGAGTTTTGTATTGACATATTGCGGATACTCGCCTATTTCCATTCCGCCATACGTAACGGCACCGCCGAGTTGAGAGAGTCAAGGACCACCGAGGGATTTCCGAGAAGCGGCTTCATTAGGCCCAGTGTTTCTCGGGGCGCCAGATTGTTCGTGGAAGAAGTGACGGACGCCGCGCATGTGTGTTGATTACAGCGGTGAACAAGGTGACCATTAAGAATGATACCCCCTTCCTGTGATTGATGATTTGTTCGACGATTGCGTGGCGCGAGATGTTTCTCCAAGATTGATCTGCGTCGCTATCATCGTTCGTGTCGAGAGGTGGATGTCCCTAGATCGCATTCGGACCCGCACGCATTATGAGTTCGTGGTCATGTCTTTGGTTGACCAATGCTCCGCAGATTCATGGATTTGATGAACCGAGTGTTCAAACCATTTTGGACACGCTTGTGATAGTGTTCATTGATGATATCTTGGTTTATTCTCGCCAGAGGCGAGTACGCGAGCATTTGGCGATCTGTGGCCGACAGCTTCTCCAGATCGGCAGATTGTACGCCAAGTTTTCCAAATGTGAGTTTTGCTGACTTCGCGGCGCTTTCGGGCATATTGTCGGGCCGATGGCATTCGAGTGGATACGCCAAGATCGAGGCCAGACTTGGCCTAGACCTACTACTCCGGCTGAGGTTCGCAGCTCGGGCCTTGCAGTTATTATCGGCGGTTCGTGGAGAAGTTTGCTTTATCTCGCACCATTGACTAGCCGACTCGAGGCGCCAAGTTCCATGGACCGATGCTTGGAGCGTGGTTTCGATTCTTTGAAAGAGAGATTGACGACCGCTCGCTTCTTACTCTTCCAGGGTCCAGATGGTTATGTCGTATTGTGACGCGTCGTGCATCGGGTTGGGATGTGTGTTGATGCAGCATGGCGGGTTATAGCATATGCATCCCGACACCGAGGAAACACGAGAGAACTACCCCACCCATGATTTGGAGTCGCACCGTGATTCACGCCAAGATCCGGAGGCACTATTTGTATGGGGTTCACGTGGATATTTATACGCACCACAAGAGCCTCCAAGATATCTTCACCGCAGGAGTCGAACTTACGGCGAGACGGTGGTTAGAGTTGCTTAAAGATTACGATGTTGATATCTGTACCACCCGGGAAGGCCAATGTCATGGCGTACGCCTTAGTCGTAGGTCGATGGGGAGCCTATCGATGTGCAGAGAGAGGGACATGGTTCGTGATTTGCATCGCTTAGCGAGCCTTGTGTCCGCTTGATTGATTACGATAGCGGTGGGGTTAGAGTTCGTGAGGTTGCCGAGTCTTCCATCGCCGTCGAGGTGAAGAGGCAACAGCTCGAGGATCCACTTTGATTCGATATCGTGATACGCCTCTCTTCGTGAGGGCAAGGGTCCTTGAGGTAGCACGATGGGGTGCTAAGGTTTGAGGCGCATCGTGTGTTCGATGTTTGAGGACTTGGCAGTGTTCTTGGGGAAGCACACAGCGGCGTTACTCTATCCATCCGGTCGACCAAGATGTACCACGACCTTAGATCTGTATTGGTGGGATGGCTTGAAGAGGACGCTGCGAGTTCGTAGCTCGGCCCGTGTTGTCGCGCAGTGAAGGTAGAGCACCGCAGGCCCGTGGTTTGTTACAAACGATAGAGATCCCGACCGGAAGTGGAGGTAATCAACATGGACTTCATCACGATTACCTCGCACTCGGAGGAGACATGATTCTATATGGGTTATCGTCGACGGTCGACGAAATCAGCCCACTTTCTTCCGCCAGACGACTTTTTCTACCGAGGATTATGCCGACTTTACATCCGAGAGATCGTCGATCGCATGGAGTCCCTACTTCGATCATATCGCAGAGGATCCCGCTTTACGGCTAACTTGAGGTCCTTCCAGGGGTTTAGGACGCAGTGAGCCCGAGCATCGCATTTCATCCACGCAGACGACAGCAGAGCGCACTATCCGCACTTTCGAGGATATGTCGCGAGCCTGTTATTGACTTGATGGTAGTTGGGAGGATCATTTGCCTCTAGTTGAGTTCGCGTATAATAATAGCTACCACTCCAAAGATTCGATGGCGCCTTATGAGGCCTTGTATGGGAGGAAGTGCAGATCGCCTATAGGTTGGTTCGATGTGGGCGAGGATGTAGTGGGACCGCTTTTGGTACAGCAGGCGATGGATAAGGTGAAGCTTATCCGAGGCGCTATCGACAGTCGAGTCGTAAGTCGACGCAGATCATCGTCGCAGATCTTGAGTTCGAGGTTCATGATTGGGTTTTCCTAGGTGTCACCCATGGCGGTGTGATGAGATTCGGGAAGAAGGGGAAACTCAAATTTCAGGTACATTGGGCCGCTTCAGATTGTCCGCAGGTAGGCAAGGTTGCCTATGAGTTGGATCCGCCGTCCGATCCGGAGGCGATGCATCCGGTTTTTCACGTGTCTACGCCGAGGAGATGTGTCGGGATCCATCTAGTGGTACACCCGATTGACGATGTCCGTGTGACCGGCGGGTTATCGTATGAGGAGATTCCCATAGCGATAGTCGATCGTCGAGTTAGGCGTCTGCGGACCAAGGACGTGGCTTCCGTCAAAGTCTTGGCGAACGAGCTCGTGGAGGAGATGACGTGGAAGCCGAGGAGATACGAGACGGAAGTATCCTCACCTATTCCCCACACCTCCGGTAAATTCACTTTCCTACTTGTAAATTTTCGTTATCGTTTACGCCTAAGTGTTGCTGCGGGCCGTGTGTGGCATTTACAACCGCTTAAGCTTCTTCGATAATCGTTTTGGGAAGGAACATTCGACGAATGTTTCTAAGGGGAGAATGTTATACCGTATTTCGCAGTATGTACGTAAGGGAATACGACAAAGTCTAGCCTTAAAGATAAGCCTTGACGCTTTTTTTAGGCACAACTCACAAGCGAATAGTTTTCCGACGAAACGCTTTCCACAGACTTTCGTAGGGTAAATTCCGCTATGCCATTTCTAATTTTTGCGGATTTTTCCGAGAGGCGAAACATTTTGACCAACGGGAGGCGACACTTGTCACCTCCAATTGATGGACTTGAAATCGCCCATTGGGACGATTTGGACTAGGAGAGCACGTTTTTGTGCCTTGTGCACAAGTCAAGGAGTTGGTAGGATATTTGTGTATAGTTAATCCTCACCCTACACTTGCCTTGCACTTGTCTAAATCTTGGCCATTGGTTGGCCACTTCTTGACCTATAAATACCCCCTTAAGATGAAGAGTTCTTCATCCACAAATTACTTTCCAAGTCTTGAAAATCCTCCTTCTCCCTTTGTTAGCCATTTCGTCCAAGCCCTCTCCCCCCTCTAGCCTAAGTGGCCTTGGCCGAATACCCCCCCTAGCCTAGCAAAAAAATCTACCCCCCCTCCCTTGGTAGAAAAGTTACCTTCTTGTATCGTTATAATGCCCAAAATACCCTAGCCCAAATACCTTAGTACTTAGTAGAAGTTGTGAAGAACTTCTAGGGATCTTGGAGCATACAACTTAGAGCAAAACCTTGCTCAGCGCGACTTTTCTAGGATATTATTGGGCTTACCGAGGTAATAATCCTAACCCTCTTTTGTATTAGAGAATGCATCTGTAGAAGTATAAGAATAAGTATTAATCACTTAGAAGGGTTTAAAAGAAGAATAATCAAATCAGATTTACATAGGACTGTTACATGAGACTTATATAGCTCACCGGTAGGGAAGTCTGCCTGACTTACCGTAGAATTATGAACCCTGCTTAGAATGACCTTGAGTAGTCTTTAATAGATATCTGTGACTATTATAGGTCGACTCTCTGCGCGACATATTCAACTTGCGTGGTTTTCACGGAAGGTATGTGATTCTTCCTAAAGCATGATATTTTACAATATAACTACGGCAATGTCTTTGACTTAAGCTCGAATAATACTTACGCAATGCCTCACGCTTAAGCCCGAATAATACTTACGAATGCCTCACGCTTAAGCCCGAATAATACTTACGGAATGCCTCACGCTTAAGCTGAATAATAAAGAATCAAAACATTTCAAAAGACTATCAATCATATTAATGTAAGAGAACTAATTGGTTTTAAATGAAGCTTAAGAGTTATACTAGCTTTATGGGAAGTAAGTATAACCACTTAAGATTTATAAAAGAAACAAGTTTGCCTATGTGTTTATAATGGACTTGTATTGTGAAAAGAATAATAAAGATGGTTTGATAAGTAGACATGATATGATGCTATGTGTGTTAGTATCTTGTAACGCTTTGTATAGTGAGTATCCTTGTTGTGCTTATGTTGTTTAAAGATAAGTTGTTATGTTAGTATACTATCACTCACCTCGAGATGATACCGGGGTTGTCGCTCCGACGCGGGTAGACTCAGCGATGCAGGACCATGATTCGAGAATACCTCACGCGGGTCGTGGGCCTATGCGAGCTACGAGAGTTCGAGTTAGTATGCGGGTTATACCTCACGCGGTCTATGTGCCATGCGACAACGAGTCGGGACGACGCCGAGGAGTAGCTACCTCGATGCGGGTTATACCTCATGCGCCCACGTGAGTGGCCTATGCGGACTCGGAGTCGAGGATTAGGCTTGCAATGAATGATGATATGGGCGAGTGGCCTGTTTCGATCATTCGCGGCCTAGACAAGACTTATTACGCTTACCTATCACGCTCTTGTTTGTGATGTGGTACTACGCGGTTTCCTCGTTGTTTCACACATATTTGTAAACTGGTTTTAAAATGATATGTTTTCATTTAAGTATTTTTCTGATTCGCATACTTAGTACTGTTATCGACCTCTCTGGGCTGCTCATGCCGCGGTAAGGCAAGCAGGTGCTAGATCCGTATTCTTAGGATCTCTACGTTGGTGTCGGGAGCTCCATCTCTTCCGGAGGCTCTACTTTTGGTATGATCTCCCTGTTGTAGATAGTTTTGTACAGTCAGGGTATGGCGGGGCCCTGTCCCCCCAGAGGGGTATTTTTCCTTAGAGGTCTGTAGTCATGTTGTACAGTGTCGGATGTAACTGCTAAACCATGATTTTATATATACGCCGAAAGGCGATGTTTTCTCACATAAACTGTGTCTTATTTTATAAACTGTTTCATGTCTTGCTTTATATTTCCGCTGATTACTCTGATGTATGACTACTTGGGTGCCCCGGTAAGGCACCAGTCACGGGCCCCGGAACGGGTCGTGACATCCAATTCCCATTAACGAACCTTTTTCTTCACAAATAACCGGAAACTTTTCCGTCGAAAACTCACATCTTTCTTTCTTTTCAAAATTTCTGCCGTACTCTCGTACGTACGTCCTCACATACATACCCTGCAACTACGGGGTATAACATTCTCCCCTCCTTAGAAACATTCGTCCCGAATGTTCCTTCTCAAGACGGATATCGATGAAGTTCCTCTTAACAAGTTGTCAACGCCACAGCTTGGCCACGAAATAACACCCGTTATCTTCCTTCCTTACTCGTCGTGCCCTTCTCGAACACTTGAACTCTCCCAGTATGTACCATACTTCAGTCATTACTTGCTCGAAAATCTGCGAGTCACTACCTCCAAACTTGGTCATCTTACTAACCTCAAACTTCCTTAAGGCCATTCCGGCCTTTACGAACCGCTTCGGTCGAACGCGTCCACGAACTCATCGTTGGTCACACAAACTTGGGCCTAGCATCCCGTGACCCTACCACTGGCGGGACCACCCAGAACTGACCCCACCCCAAACCGGTTACGGTTGACCCGCAAATGGTCCTCAACCCGACCCCCAACCGCAAACCTCTTGTTCCGATCCTAACAATCTTACTAATTCACATCATGAAAGCTACCACTTCCATCTCACACTACCCATGGACTTATCACACAAATAAATCCCACGTATACTACTACTCTGATAAGGGTCAAAAATAAATCTTTAACTCAAGACGACCTTACCCTAAGGTCTCGGGCCGTGACATAGTCTAAGGTTCACACTTACCATGCCCCCATTCGTAACCTCCCAACTAAGCATGTTTTCAAACTCACAATTAACACAACGCTATTCGTACATAGCACATAATAATGAGACCATCATAACAAGCATACCCAAACTCTAGAGGGTTAAGGATATACACGGCTACCGCTCCACTCTAATCATAGGCACGCCGCAGGCGCATAATCGTATGAAGGCGATGAACCACCATCGATCCTAGTGAGTCGTAACATCCGTGCTACCTTGGTCGGACAGTTCCTCGCAAATGGCCCCGCTGGCCGCAAAAATAACAAGCTCCTGGCACCACGACACTCCAAATGCGGTCTACCACATCGACCACACCGAGGTAGGGTGACCGCATCAGCCAACACCCTTACTTCCTCGAAACACTGAACCTGGAGCCACGACTGCTCCCGAATACTCAAGGTTGTGGAGGACCACTCTGTCTGGCGGGGTACAAAACTAGTCGCTTCGAGGCGGTCCGCCTCGAAGTCGCCAAAAGACCACGATGTCTCGCCCTCTTCGCTGATCCAGGTCATTCCGCCGACCTCTCCGTGCCTCACATCCCAGCCAGATGAGCTGCACGGGCAATGTCCATGCCCTGAAGAGCTACTCAACATGCCTCGACATGTAATCATCGAGCCACAAACATATCGGTGCACTCGATCCTCCATACTAGCTACAACGCCGACGCATCGCCAATGAGTCGAACTCACATTGTACTCCAACCGCACGCCCGCTCGTCTAAGCATCAAAATCTGCCGTGCCCGTTCTCCTCATTCGCGGAGGCAAGAAGTGCGTGAGGAAAGCCCGAAAACTCATCCCATGCTGGAGGTGCATGCTCTCCCGAAAGCTCCTATGAATCAAACCAATCGATCGCGTATCACGCGGCCGACGCGAACCAAAGGTCACGACTCGGTCTCAAGCCTTGATCACCCGCATGATCCGTCAGAATCGCCGGATGAACTCTCGCGATCATCCTCGAGCCTCGACCCATAAAACTCGGGCGCTACAACTCGTAAAGTCCGTAGCCTCAAACTATCTCGCTCGGGGTGAACCATGGTGCTCGAATCGAATCGCCAGGCTGATTCACCTATCCTCATATTCGCCACGACCGCCAAAGAATCGCCATCTCTTGTAACCCATCTCCTCGCCTGCATCGTGGGACTGAGGCTCGTATCAGAGTCTCACGCCTGGCCGCGCCTAAACTCGCTGGGAAATTTGGCGGCGCTACAAAACCCGCCGTCAAGCACAACTCAGTATTGTCCGCTGCGCTCGTACTCCTCTGATCTCACTAGCGGCACCCTCGCCGCTTGCCCTTCGGGCTCGTTGCCTTGCGCGGAGGCATAACTGTAAAACGAGATACGTCGGAGGGTCCAACTTACAACATGACTCTAAGGCACGATCTCGTAATGAGAAAATGGAAACTAATCCTAAATGTCCTGCTGACCTCACGATTATAGATGTGGTGCACAACACACCGATAATCAAGACTCTACTAGACACGGTCGTAGACATCTTCCGAGGATTAATCGCTCGATACCACTTTTGTAACGACTCCGCCCGGTTCTGATCGTGCCTTATCCCGCACCCTAGTGATACAACATCGAGAAAACCGGAAAATAAAACATGAGTCATGAAACAAGAGATATAATAAAAACAAAGCCAACCAAAGCGGTTGCCTTGATATACATAAAACACGAGCTTAATCCTTTACAACCCCGCCCACAACAAGATTACATGCACTTAAGATTTACAACGACTATGACGACAGGGCCCCGCCATACCACGAATGTACAAGAACCTACAACTCGTGGAACACATACCAAAAGATAAGCCTCCAAGAAACGGAGCTTCCCAAAACGCCGAAATGTGATCCTAAGAGCGGGATCCACGATCGATGTACTTACTCGCGGATGAACGCGGCCCGGGAGGTCGATAACAGTACCAAGTATGTGAAATCAGAAAAGATATCAGAATGAAATCATACTAGTCTATATAAAGCGGAGACATATATGATAACCAAACTACATTCACAACATAAAAGCGATCATGTCAAATGTGGACTCACGCCTCAAGTCATCACTCAAATATAACTATGGGTCTCACGCCCACAACATCAATCATGTTCGCATCACGGCCGCATGCCGGAATTCTCAGCCGGTGTAGACATGTCCATGATGCAACAATAATACCAATGCCCCACGGCCACATGCCCCTAATTCTACCTCTGTAGACACGCCCATGTGACATCAACAATAATATCTTTGATCAACTCGCCGCACGCCACATGCCCCGAATTCTACCTCGGTGTAGACATGTCCATGTAACCACAATAACAATATATCGGGTAATCAACCCGACCGCACGGCCGCATGCCCCGAATTCTGCAGACGGCAGACATGCCCACGTGACATCAACAACAAGACAAGAATCAAAATGGAAACATACGTGGAATTCTCCATCACCGCCAAGACGCCCAAGTAAGTTCTCAACAAGTCGACCGCCTCTATCGAGACGCGGAATACGTAAATACCACACTTGCACAACAAAGGCTATCATCACAAGCATAGGCAAGTTTCACAACAACAAGCATAGGCAAGTTTCACAACAACAAGCATAGGCAAGTTTCACACAACTCAAAGTACTTTCATTTTATGCCAAAGTCCGGGTTTTTAACCCCAAGGTACTACATACGTTAAGTTCTTTTAAAAGAGATCCATTTCTTTTATAAAAGTCACCCGATACCCGTAGTATTAGAATGACCAACCCACCTTCCTTTTCAAAACCAAGTAACAACATTCTTTTCCTAAGTTCCAGTTTGCCTAGTTTCAATTTCTCAAGCTTCTCATTTTCAAATGGTTTCATAGTTCCCAAACTTAATCACTTGATTCCTTTTTAGAACAATTGAGTAACATATGTCATATATGTGAGTAGTTTATTCTTGTTTATAACGATCTTATTACAGCAGCCATGATCTAGAAAATGTAATATCATTTTGTCTTATCTTAGCTTCTATGCAGATGGAGGTTTCTACTGTTTTAATACAACACATCATTATTCAATACATTTTCCTTTTATTAACGCTGCAGTGGTCTGTCGATACACATTCTGATTCCCGAAATCAGTAAAACATTATCCCTTTAAAAACCAAGTACTCATTACTCACGAATGAGGTTTCACACAAACATCCACATTAAAACAAATAAGTTAAGTCTCTTATCTTATAAGATCAAGTCTCTTAACTTCTAACATCAAGAAACCATTTTCACTTACATAAGGTCGTTATAACTAACTTCCCATAAAGCTATTATAACACCCTATGTTTTAAACCAACCAAATCACTTAGCACACGTGACGTCTACCGTACTACATAGTTCACAACAATCATGCTAGAAAAGATAGGAAGAGGTTCACATACCTCGCGACGATTTATCGACAATAAGCAAAATGCTCCAAGTACTACAACCTTGCTACTTTCCACTCCTCGAGTAGAATACGCTACTCTTAGTACTTTCACCTATAAAGGTCAAAACGTCTATTAACCCCAAAACACAAGTTTCTATCTTTCTATAGAAAATTCAAAGACCTCCCCCCAACAACAGCGTAAACTCTCCTCTCTATCGAGGCCTGGCTACCAAGCCAACCGAGGTGGTTTACACGCCTACCCTGACGTGTACAATTCTACTCGAATACTACACAAGTCTACCGCAATACACCCTATGTAAATACATCGATTCAGTTCTTTATTCTTCAGCTTAAGTCAAAAGACATTGTGAATACTAAGTATTGTTCCATATATAGTATACTTCAACTATATATTCTAACAAACATGTAATTTCCAATTACAATAGAGGACAAGATAATTACCTCGATAAGCCCAAAATTATCCAAGTTATAATGTCGATCACGAGCAAGGTTTAGCTCCAATCCGGCGCCCAAACCACTCCAAACAACCCTTAGAAGTTCTAACTAACTTCTACTCAAATACTTCAACCAACTATGAAGATTTCTTAGGGTTTGGTTTGAGACTAAAAAGACAAAATGTAGTATTTAGGACTCTACGTAAAGAGGTATCTTTGGAAAACTACAAGGTACAAGGCTAAGGTATTTTGGGCATTACAACAATACTGGAGTATTTCTATACCACAACAAGGGGTATTATACGAAACAACTAGGTGGGGGTACCCACGCCAAGGCACCACAAAGGGGGAGGAGGCCTCGCCAAGACTCAAAAGAGGGGGATGAGTTGACGAACTCAACACTAGAGGAGGGAGGGATTTTAGGCTGAAGGTTTCATTTGTGGATGAAGAGTTCATCAACATAAGGGTATTTATAGCAAAACCAAAAGCCAACCAATGGCCAAGATCAAGCCATGTGCAAGGCAAGTGTAAGGCCAAGATCAAGCCAAGTGCACCCTAGACCCTACTCCTAAAAACCCTCACAAATAACTACACAAATATCTAGCACCACCGCCCCTCAAATCGGCCACGCCCACTTGTCTCTTGTGAGGTGACACATGTCACCCTCCCGTTGGTCCGAATGTTTCGCCCTCGGAAAAATCCGCAAAATACAAAACGACATAGCCGAATTTTCCTTCGCAGTTACGAAAACGTTTCGTCAAAAACGACTTAACCGTGTTGTGCACAAATGTAAAATCGGCCGGTGCCACATGGGGTGACACGTGTCGCCCCGATTCGCCTCAGAATATTTCGTCTTAGAAAATATCCAAAATACCAAATCTCAAAACAAAGCGCCCCACAAAATCAGTAAATTTCTCCGTGGCCCCACGTGACCATTTCCAAAATAAAATCTCAAAATTCTAATATAATATATGAAGTCCAAATACCAAACTGGGAATCCACCCCATTAACGAACCTTTTTCTTCACAAATAACAGAAACTTTTCCAGTGAAAACTCACATCTTTCTTTCTTTTCAAAATTTCTGCCGTACTCTCGTACGTACGTCCTCACATACATACCCTGCAACTACGGGGTATAACAACTTGCCTATACTTGTTGTTGTGAAAACTTGCCTATACTTGTTGTTGTGAAAACTTGCCTATGCTTGTTGTGATAGCCTTTGTTGTATTTCACTCCCGCCTCTCGATGGAGGGCCGGTTGATTTGTTGTGAACGATTCTACACCGAGTCCCACGAGATGGGCAGGGACACGTATTCCATTTGATTATACACCGAGTCCCACGAGATGGGCAGGGACACGTATTCCATTTGATTATACACCGAGTCCCACGATGGGCAGGACACGTATTCCATCCGATTATACACCGAGTCCCAAGATGGGCGAGGACACGTATTCCATCCGGTTATCATACATGTCTCCCGCTTTATATAGACTATTATGATTTCATTTACGCTTTACGATTTCACATACTGTACTCCAGACTCGACCTCGGCCGCGTTTCACGCCGCAGTGGAAGTACATCGGTTGTGGATCCTCGCCATGATCACAATTCAGCGTGTCGAAGCCCCATTTCTTGAGGCTTATCTTTTGGTATGTTACCTCGAGTCCAGATTCTTATACATTCGTGGTATGGCGGCCTGCCCCGTCATACCGTTGTAAAAATCTTAGAGAGTCTAAGCAGCATGCCAGTGTGGTTAAAAAGGATAACCGTCGGTATTTATGTATATATGATGAAGACAACCGTTGGTGGCCTCGCTTATTTATCTTGTCTCTTAATTCATGTTCATGTTTTATTTCCGCTGATTTTCTCTCGATGTTGTATCACTAGTGCCCGGTAAGGCACCACCACGCCCGGTTCGTCGTGACAAAAGTGGTATCGAGCGCTTAGTCCTCGAAGTGTCTACGACATCGTGTTCAGTAAGTCTTGATTATCGGTGTGTTGTGCACCACATCTATAATCGTGAGGCTATAGGACATTTAGATTGGTTTCATTCTTCTCATTCGAGATCGTGCCGTAGCCTGCAGGATAAGTTGACCCTCCGACGTATTCCTTTACTTTACCGCTATGCCTCGCGTAAGGCAACCTGTGCCCAGATGGGCAAGGCCGGGAGTCAAGGCGAGATACATGCAGGAGTACGAGGCGCAGCCCTGGCCGGCTCGAGACAGTTTCCAACCATGAAGTTTCGCGACGCCGCCAAAGACCAAAGAGAGCTTAGAGCCGCAGCGGTGGCCGAGACTACGATTCGAGCCTCCGGCCCCACACCGGAGCATGAGATGGGGCAAGGAGATGGCTCGCCATCGGCCGTGGTCGTGGCTGATATAGGATAGCTGGACGCAGCAGCCCACTTCAAAGCACCCGTAGTTCACCCCGCGCGCATAGCGAGGCTACGGACTTTCCGAGTCAGAGCCCGCTGTTCTATGGATCGAGAGCCGAGGATGACCTCGTGAGTTTATCCGACAGCTACAACGATCATGAGAGTGATCGTAGTTTGAGGCGTAGTCGGTGGTATTGCTCGTGATCACCGCGGATATCGCAGCTTGATCGTTTGATTCGCGAGTTGTCCCGGAAGAGCATGCACTTCCACCGTACGACGTTCTCAAGGCTTTTCTTGCACATTTCTTGCCCCCACAAATGGCGAGGCTCGGGCCGACAGATTTTTGACGCTGATGCAGATCGCGACGGTTAGAGAGTACAATGTGGAGTTCGACTCATTAGCTCGGTATGTTCCCGCCGTGTAGTTGATATGAGATGAGTACACCGCCACGCCACCGGGACGATTACTTAGCGTAGGCTTGTACGGTAGCTCTTCACCGGCATGGACATTGCCCGCACGCAAGCTCATGCACCAGGATGTGAGGCACGGAGAGGTCGACGATGACCGAGATCGCCAGAGGCAGTAACAGCAGGTCCTTTGGTAATCTCGAGGCGACCGCCACAGCTCCAGTTATGTACCTCCACCGCATGCAGTGGTCCCCACGCCGCCGGGACGCTCAGGTATTCGAGCCGGTGAGCTCCGTGGCTTAGGTTCGCTGATATACGGGTTCTAGCGATCGGTTCAGTTTTCTCGCGACGACGGGTACGCCATCCTGGAATGTCATCTTTTATCGGGTGCTTGTTTTTCGCCGCCGTGGATACATATGACGAGAAACTGTTCTCTAGTAGGAAGGATGCAAACACGACTCACCTACGGGACAAGTGCGTTCATCGCCTTCATACACATCGCCTGGTATGCTTATGATTAGAGCCGAAGGCGGTTTCAGTATATCCTTAACCTCTGAAGGCTCAGTTTTGATGTTATGTTAATGTGTTAAGTGTTATGTTGGATAGCTTTGTGCTAAAATGTGATTTAGAACCTTGTAACGCCGAAACCTGACGTCACATCGGTGCCTTACCCCGGCACCTAGTGATACAACATCGAGAAAACCAATGGAAATAAAAACTTTACACATGAAATGAGACATAAATAAATAAACAGCCAACCCAACCGTTGCTTTCAGATATATACATAAAACCCGACAGTTATCCTTTTTACAAACCACGCCTGTGACAACAAAGCTGCACTTCTAAGATATACAACAACTATGACGGACAGGCCCGCCATACCCTCGAATGCATAAGTACCTACAATGACAGGGACTATACCAAAAGATAAGCTCCGGAGGAACTGAGCTTCCTAACGCCGAATGCGATCCTATGAGCGAGATCAACCAACTGTGTACCTCTACCGCGCGTGAACGCAGCCCCAAGGAGGTCGATAACAGTACCAAGTATGTGAAATCGAAATATCAGAATGAAATCACATTTCATCATTTTATAAAACCATTTCGCAATAAGTAAACAAGAGGCTGGCAGGGACGATATCCCTGAATAATCACTCACACATAATTATGGGTCTCACGCCCATAATACCACTCATGCCCGTGGAACTCATTCCTCATCACTGCGGTACATGATGTAAAACAACACCCATATGTGAACACGAACACTAGATCACGCTCGCCATCAAAACCGACGCCAAGTAGAATAGCCAACTACCACCCAAAAGCTAGTCATATCCCATCACGCAAGGTACGGAAGCCAACTACTACCCAAAAGCTAGCCACGCAATCGCCGAGGCAAGTATCTTAAGCTAACGCATAATAGCCTACCGTCTCACAAGATATGGCCGAGGCAAGTATCTTAAGCTATCTACCGAGGCACGAGACACGAGAAATGACCGTAACAAGTATCTAAAGTGCACGAACCACACGCATAAAACCAAGCCCGTGATCGCTCATCACGCGCAAGCTTCATGGATTAGCGGTCCGTGGACTAACATCTGAACCTCACAATGACCGCATGCCCAAGATCTTACCTCGGAAGTCATGGCCATGAAACCATCCATCGACGCATGCGTGGAACATCCATCACGCCAAGATGTCCAAAGGAAATAAATCGATAGCCGCCCTGCAGAGTCACGACAAAGACAAAACAACCATCAATACTCAAAGTGGACGATACTGCGGACCACCCAACGCCGGTATGTCCAAATAATCAATCAGATAGCCACTCCTGCAGAGTCACTGAAGACATCAACAAAACACTTGCACATCAAAGACTATCACAACAATCATAGGCAAGTTTAACATACATTCATTTTAATCAACAATCGGGTTTCAAACCCAAAATACTACATACTTTCCTTCTTTCAAAAGACCTCTTTCTATGTAAAAGCCACACGATACTAATACTGCGTAGTATATAAAGAAAACTCGTTTACTTTTAAAACCAAATTACTTCACCTTCAGAAAATCTTTACAAGGCTTTTAAAATCAAGTACTTATACTTTATAAACCAAGTGCTTTTCTTTTAGAACAACATCAAGTATACTCTTTTAAAACCCAATTAACTTACTCTTTTCAAAACAAGTAACCTATACTTAAATCAAGTTACTTCTCCTTTTCCAAAACAAGTCGTTATAAGTCAAGTCTCTTATCTTTCAAGATCAAGTCTCTTAACTTTCAAAATCAAGTCGCTTATCACAAAACCAAATCTTTCTTTTATCTTCATAAAGTCGTTATAACTAACTTCCCATAAAGCCATTATAACACTTTATGTTTTAAAACAAACAAAAATCGTTTCACACACGCACGTCTACCGTACTATATAGTTCACAACAATCATGCTCAAGAGTATAGGAAGAATCACATACCTTTAGCTTAAACCACAAGCCAAGTCAAGTATGCGCGCGTGAAAGATCCACCTATAACAACCACAATATATAAATCAACTTCTAGCACTCTCCGTAGAATATTCTAAACACAAGATTCCTTATTCTACGTAAATTTCGCGACCTCCCCGCTATCACATAAATCTCTCCTAACGGTGCCCGCTAATGTGCCAACAACTCAGTGGATTACACGCCTAACCTGACGTGTTCAAATATGCTTCACAATAATACTTACACAAGTCATCGTAAGTACACCAATGTAAATACAATCAATCCTTTATAATCATCCTTCCAATATAATATACTCAAGTATAACTACTACAACATGTAATATCCAATTACAATAGGGGACATAGATCATTACCTCGATAAGCCCAAAATTATCCAAGTTATAAGTCGATCCTGAGCAACGTTTAGCTCCAATCCTTACGCTCCAACCCGCTCCAAGCGACCCTTAGAAGTTTCTAAACAACTTCTCTAAATACTTCCACAAAGCTAGGAAGATATTTCTAGTGGTTTCGCTTACTATTGAATAAAGTAGTATTTCCGGGCTCCTAGTATTGAAATAACTTTGTAATACTTCTATTGATACTAGGCCAAGGTATTTGGGATTATACAACAATACACCAAGTATTTTCTACACAAGAGGAGGGGGACTAAATCTACACAGGGAGGGAAAACATTTGCTTTGGAAAGCTTTCTGTGAGGATGATTTTACTCTTCAAGCCGGGTATTTATGAAGAACCAAGGGCCAAGATCAATATAAGTGTAGGTCAAGATTGGGCCATGTGTGTGTGGGTCCCACCACACCACATGGCCAAACGAAATGCCAAGTTAGAGGGCCCAAATCGCCAAGGGACAGCCGCCTACCATCATTCACCCATTTCGACCAAGTGCCACATGGGGTGACACGTGTCGCCCCAATTGGTCCAAAATATTTCGTCTTAGAAAATATCCAAAATACCGGAAATCTCAAAAAACAAAGCGCCCCACAAAATCAGAATTTCTCCCGTGGGTCCCACGTGACCATTTCAAAAATAAAACCTCAAAATTCTAATATAATCCAAGAAGTCCAAATACCAAACTGGGAATCCACCCCATTAACGAACCTTTTTCTTCACAAAAACCTAACTTTTCCGTTAAAAATCACATCTTCCTTTCTTTCCAAAATTTCACAGATTTTCGCACGTCGTCCTCACATACATACCACGAACTACGGGTATAACATTCTTCCTTAGAAACATTCGTTCCGAATGTTCCTTCTAAGTCTCCAAACGAACGGTGTCTGTGATAGTCTTCACTACTATACTTACGAAACCAATCATGCCATCAATGGCCATAGTATAACATACAAATCCAAGCTAACGAAAATCATTTCTAATCTCACAACACTCCTACTAGCTTCAATTTACTCTAAGGCCTATCTCCGCCTTCACGATCCGATTCTCGATCGAACACATCCCCAACTCATACGATGGTTACCTAAACTTGGGCCTAGCACTCGCGTGACTTACCACCCTGGCGGACCACCTCGAACCGACCCACCTCAATCCGGCCGCGTTGACGCGACTTGGCCTCAACCCGACCCGCTATCGCGCCTAATCTCTCGCTCGATCCGGAACAATCTTACTAATTCACGTCATGAAAGCTACCACTTCCATCTTACACTACCCATGGAATTATCACACCAACATAATGCTATCGTAACATAATAATTAAAAATATACTTATCTTAATACAAATGCATACTAGTCTCTGTAGGTCAAGGATATACCGATATCACAAAACAAATAGGCGATTTCAAGGACCGCTTATAATCGAACTTCCACCACGACCCGCTCGCCTCACGCAGATATGAACACCGCCTAGCTATCGGGCGAAGAACCCGCAATGATCCCGGTGCCGAAGTCTCAACATCCGCTACCTGCAGTAGGACAATTTCGCAAAAATGGCCCCACGCCACATGTAAAACAAGTCTCGACACTTCGAACGGGTTTACTACACCGTTACACTTAGGTCGGGTGGCTTCCTCCGCCAAGACCCCAACTCCTCGAAACTCAACCTCGAGCCCGACCGCTCCAATACTGGAGGCACAAGATCGTGAGGACCACTGCATCGGGCGGCGCGTATAACTAGTCTCACACTGAGGCGGTCCGCCTTGAAAGTTACCAGCGACCTCGCTGTCCCGCCTCTTCGCCGATATTGTCAATCCGTCGGCCTCCGTGCCTCACACCCTAGCGCATGAGTCGCACGCGGGCGATGTCCATGCCCGGCCAAGCGATACACGAACAAGACTCGCCAAGTAGTCATCAAGCCCTCGTGATGTAGCGGTGCACTCGCCCTCCATATTAGTTACTAACGCAGGGACATATCGAGCCAACGAGTCGAACTCTACGTTGTACTCCCGAATCGGCGCCCTCCTCGCCTCAAAGATCGTAAACTCGCCGCGTCTCTCATCCGCGCGGCAAGAAATGGCCGAGAAATGCCTCCGAGAACTCGTCCCAAATACCGGGGCGCATGCTCCCGACAGCTCCCATGAATCAAACCCGATCATGCGGTATCACGCACGATGCGAACCGAAAATCACGGACTCGGTCTCAAGCCTTGATCACTCGCATGATCCTTCAGAATCGACGGATGAACTCTCGCGATCATCTCGTGCCTCGACCCGTAGAACTCGGGCGATACAACTCGTAAAATCCCGTAGCCTCAAACTATCCGGACCGGGATGAACTACGGGGCTACCGAATCGAATCGCCAGATCCGGCCTTTCTCTCGTGTCGCCACGATCCCGCCAAGAATCGGGCCATCTCCTTGTAACCCATCTCTCTCGCTCCAGCCGTGGGACTGAGGCTCGTACCGTGGTCTCGCAGCCATCGCTGCGCTCTAACCTCTCGCTGGGCCTGGCGGCGTCGCAAAACTCGCCGTCTCAAGAACTATCTCGTAATGACCGCTCGCGCTCGTACTCTCTGTGTCCCACTAGCAGCCTCCCACGGCCGCCTTGCCCTTCTGCCGGGTTGCGTTGCGCGAGGCATAATCGCGTAAAAGAACACGCCGGAAGGAGTCCAACTTACAACATCGCTCTAAGGCACGATCTCAGAGTGAGAAGAATAGAAACCAATCCTAAATGTCTCAGCCTCCGATTATAGATGTGGTGCACAACACACCTATAATCAAGACTCTACTAGGCACGGTTCAGACACTTTCCGAGGATTAATCGCTCGATACCACTTGTAACGCCCGAAACCGGCCGCACATCGTGCCTTACCCCGGCACCCTAGTGATACAACATCGAGAGAAAACCAATGAAATAAAAACTTTACACATGAAATGAGAGACATAAATAAATAAACAAAGCAACCCAACCGTTGCCTTTCAAGATATATACATAAAACCCGAACAGCTTATCCTTTTTACAAACCCCGCCACAACAAAGGCTGCACTTAAGATATCTAACAACTATGACGACGGCCTCGCCATACCCTCGAATGTACAAGTACCTACAATGACAGGGACTATACTAAAAGATAAGCCTCCGGAGAACGGAGCTTCCTAACGTGAATCGCGATCCTATGAGCGAGATCAACCAACTGTACTTACTGCAGATGAACGCACTTCGGGCGAGGTCGCAACAGTACCAAGTATGTGAAATCGAAAATATCGTAATGAAATCACATTTCATCATTTTATAAAACCATTTCGCAATAAGTAATTATGTCAAGTAAGGCAAGGACGATATCCCCGAATAATCACTCACACATAATTATGGGTCTCACGCCATAATACCACTCACGCCCGTGGAACTCATTCCTCATCGCCAGCATACATGATGTAAAACAACACCCATATGTGAACTCAACACTAGATCCACTGCGTCGCTATCAAAACCGACGGCCAAGTAGAATAGCCAACTACGGTCCAAAAGCTAGTCATATCCCATCACGGCAAGGTACGGAAGCCAACTACTACCCAAAAGCTAGCCACGCAATCGCCGAGGCAAGTATCTTAAGCTTAACGCATAATAGCCTACCGCCTCACAAGATATGACCGAGGCAAGTATCTTAAGCTATCTACCGAGGCTACCAGACACGAAAATGACGTAACAAGTATCTAAAGTGTGCACGAACCACACGCATAAAACCAAGCCCGTGATCGCCGTCACCGCGCAAGCTTCATGGATTAGCGGTCCATGGACTAACAATCGAACCTCACAATGACCGCATGCCCAAGATCTTACCTCGGAAGTCATGGCCATGAAACCATCCATCGACGCATGCCCGTGGAACATCCATCACGCCGCATGTCCAAAGGAAATAAATCGATAGCCGCCCTCCTGCAGAGTCACGACGAGACGTAAACAACCAAATAATACTCAAAGTGGACGCATACTCGTGGACCACCCAACGTCGGTATGTCCAAATAATCAATCGAGCAGCCTCCCTGCAGAGTCACGAAGACATCAACAAAACACTTGCACATCAAAGACTATCACAACAATCATAGGCAAGTTTAACATACATTCATTTTAATCAACAATCCGGTTTCAAACCCAAAATACTACATACTTTCCTTCTTTCAAAAGACCTCTTTCTATGTAAAAGCCACGATACTAATACTGTAGTATATAAAGAAAACACGTTTTACTTTTAAAACCAAATTACTTCACCTTCGTAAAATCTTTACAAGGCTTTTAAAATCAAGTACTCTATACTTTATAAACCAAGTGCTTTTCTTTTAGAACAACATCAAGTATACTCTTTTAAAACCCAATTAACTTACTCTTTCAAAACAAGTAACCTATACTTAAATCAAGTTACTTCTCCTTTCCAAAACAAGTCGTTATAAGTCAAGTCTCTTATCTTTCAAGATCAAGTCTCTTAACTTTCAAAATCAAGTCGTTTTACTGTCAAAACCAAATCTTTCTTTTATCTTCATAAAGTCGTTATAACTAACTTCCCATAAAGCCATTATAACACTTTATGTTTTAAAACAAACAAAAATCGTTTCACACACGTACGTCTACCGTACTATATAGTTCACAACAATCATGCTCAAGAGTATAGGAAGAATCACATACCTTTAGCTTAAACCACAAGCCAAGTCAAGTATGCCGCGCGTAGAAAGATCCACCTATAACAACCACAATATATAAATCAACTTCTAGCACTCTCCGTAGAATATTCTAAACACAAGATTCCTTATTCTACATAAATTTCGGCAGCTCGGCCGCCCCCCGCTATCACATAAATCTCCTCCCCTAACCAGGCCCGCTACCAGGCCAACAACTCCCAGGGGATTACACGTCTAACCTGACGTGTTCAAATATGCTTCACAATAATACTTACACAAGTCTACTGTAAGTACAGTCCAATGTAAATACAGTTCAATCCTTTATAATCATCCTTCCAATATAATATACTCAAGTATAACTACTACAACATGTAATATCCAATTACAATAGGGGGACATAGATCATTACCTCGATAAGCCCAAAAATTATCCAAGTTATAAGTCGATCCTGAGCAACGTTTAGCTCCAATCCTTACGCTCCAACCCGCTCCAAGCGACCCTTAGAAGTTTCTAAACAACTTCTCTAAATACTTCCACCAAGCTAGGAAGATTTTTCTAGGGTTTCGCTTACGCTATTGGAATAAAGTAGTATTCTGCCCTAGTATTGAAATAACTTTGGAATACTACTAGGGATACTAGGCCAAGGTATTTGGGATTATACAACAATACACCAAGTATTTTCTACACAAGAGGGGAGGGGGACGAAATCTACACAAAGGGAGGGAAAACATTTGCTTTGGAAAGCTTTCAAGTGAGGGATGATTTTACTCTTCGCCAAGGGGTATTTATAGAAGAACGAGGCCAAGATCAATATAAGTGTAGGGTCAAGATTGGGCCATGTGTGTGTGGGTCCCACCACACCACATGGCCAAACGAAAATGGTGCCAGTGTGAGGGCCAAATCGGCGAGGACAAGTGGCTAGCCACATGCCCACCCATTTCGACCAAGTGCCACATGGGGTGACACGTGTCGCCCCAATTCGTCCAAAATATTTCGTCTTAGAAAATATCCAAAATACCGGAAATCTCAAAAACAAAGCGGGCCCCACAAAACCGTAAATTTCTCCCGTGGGTCCCACGTGACCATTTCTGAAAATAAAACCTCAAAATTCTAATATAATCCAAGAAGTCCAAATACCAAATCTGGGAATCCAATTCCCATTAACGAACCTTTTTCTTCACAAAAACCGGAACTTTTCCGTCGAAAAAAATCACATCTTCCTTTCTTTCCAAAATTTCTGTCGTATTTTCGTACGTACGTCCTCACATACATACCCTGGAACTACGGGGTATAACAAACCTGGTTGGTGAAAAAGGGTAAGCCTGGGGGTGAGAAAATGATGAACCTTAGAATATTACAGTTGAGACCTTAGATGTAAGGCCGTCTTGAGTACAAGATTTTGCGAGTGATCCTTGTCAGAGTGCATTTTATGCCTAGAATGTATTGTGTGATAAGTCCCTGGGTTGGGTAAATGAAAGTGGTATCTTTCATGATGTGATTTAGCAAGATTGTTCCGTGTCGAGGAGCAAGAGTTGGCGCGACAGTGGTCGGGTTGGCCGTGTTGCGGCCAACCCGCCTGTTTCGAGGTGGTCAGCGGGTGGTCCTCCAGTGGCGGTCACGAGGGTGCTAGGCCCAAGTTTAGATGACCATCGTATGAGTTCGTGGATACGTTCGACCAGAATCAGTTCGTGAAGGCCGAGAATGGCCTTAGAGGAAATCGAGGTTAGTAAGATGACCAAGTTTGGAGGTAGTAACTCGGGTTGGAAAACGAAACGTTGAAAGTGTGGTACGATACTAGAAGAGTTCAAGTGTTCGAAGAGTACGACAGTAAGGGTAGAAGCGAGCATGTATTGCGAGCATATATATGATCATTTCTTGTAAAGGGAGAAGGTGCGGAGGATGTATATTTTAAACCTCAGGGATCGCATGCAGTCCGATACCATTTGTTGGGTCGCCGGAGTGACACTAGAACCTCGCGGCAAAGTGACAAGAGTTTGTGATGTTAGAGGTTTCCTCGTGGACTTGATATAAGTATTTGCTGCACGTGTTATTTCGTGGCCAGGCGTTGCAACTTGTTAGAAGAACTTTATCGTTATCCGTCTTGAGAAGGAACATTCGGACGAATGTTTCTAAGGAGGAGAATGTTATACCCGTATTTCCGCAGTATGTACGTGAGGCGCACGATACAATTTGAGCCTTAAAGTAGGCATAGGTTCGAATTTGTGCACAAGTGCGAAAGGAGTCGTTTTTACGAAACGTTTCCTGACTTTCGTAGGAAAATTTCGCTATGTCATTAATAATTTTATGGATTTTTCCGAGAGACGAAACATTTTGGACCAACGGGAGGGCGTGTGTCACCTCACATCAAAGAGGTTGACGGCAAATGGGCTAGTCTTGCACGCTTTTTGTGTTGAAATTTTGGTCAAGGTTAGGTAGGATATTTTGTGTAGATGGATAAGGTAGCACATGGCTTAATCTTGCCTTACACTTGCCTAACACTTGGATGGATCTTGGCCATTGGTTGGCCATTCCGACCTATAAATACCTCTAAGTCAAGAGTTATTTCATCCAAACTTGAGCAATCTATCTAAGTCTCAAAATCCCTCTCCTCAACCTTGTTCTCGTCCAAACACCACCCCTCCCCCTCTCGAAGGCCCTCGGCGAACCTCCCCTTGCTTTTGGTGCTCACCAGGGTACCCCAGCCTAGTTGTTTTCGTATAATACCCATTTTTGTGGTATAGAAATACTCTCCTAGTATTGTTATAATGCCCAAATACTTTAGCCCATATACCTTGTAGTACTTTCCAAAGTACTTTTATACAAAAGCCCGTAAAATACTATTATACTTCCTACCACAAAAACGAAACTAAGGAAAACCTTCAGTCGGTTGAAGTGTTAAGTAAGTTGGTTAGAACTTCTAAGGGTTGGTTGGATCGGGTTGAGCGCTGAGTAGAGCTAAACCTTGCTCAGATCGACATATAAACTCGGATAATTTTGGGCTTATCGAGGTAAACATTCTTGACCTTCTGTAATTGGAAATTGCATGTTGTAGAGTATATAGTTGAGTATACTATATATAGAATCAACATAGTTGTGCGGCAATGTCTTTTGACTTAAGCTGAATAATACTTACGCAATATCTTGCGACTTAAGCCCGAATTTTAAGAATTGAATCGAATCAGAATTACATAGGATCGTATTAAGAGCTTGTGTAGACATCGTGAGTAGAATTGTACGCGTCCGGTTAGACGGCAACCCCGTTGGCTTGGTAGCGCCTCGATAGAGGAGGAGATTTGCGGCGTCATGGGGTGCCGCTAATTTTCTCGTAAGATATTCTACATTGAGATCTAAGATGTTAATAGGCGCCTTGTGGCCTCTATAGGTTGAAATACTACGTGGCGTGGTCTACTTGGCTTAAGGTGTAGCCGACGGTTTGAGGTACTGAGCGCTTTGCTATTAGTCGGTAATCGTCGTGAGGTATGTGAACCTCTTCCTCTGTTCTAGCATGATATGTGTATAACTATGTAGTACGCAGACGCATACGTGTTTAATGTATTTGATTATTTGAAACATAAAGTGTTATAACGCTTTATGGGAAGTTGGTTATAACACTTTATGTAGGTAAGAAAATGCTTTGTGGTTTCAAAGGGTAATCGATTTGACTTATAACGGATTTGATGTGTAGTAATAAAGAACTTGAAGTGTTTCAAAAGACCTTTTGAAAGAAGAGTAATACTTGGCTTTGAAAACATAAGAGTTATACTAGCTTTATGGGAAGTTAGGTATAACGTCTTAAGAGAGATAAAGAGAATGGTTTACCGATTTTAGAAGATAAGAGACTTGACTTAAATGTATAAATTTTGGGTGAAACCTCATTCGTGAGTAATGAGTACTTGGTTTTAAAAGGAATAATGTTTTACCGATTTCTAAATCGAATAAGTATCGACAAACCACCGCAGTTAATAAAGGAAATGTAAAGACTAATGAAGTATTATTAAAACCAAAGAAACCTCCATCCGCATAGAAGCTAAGATGAGACAAAATGATATTACATTTCCTAGATCATGATCGCTTAATAAGATTGTTTATAAACAAGAATAACCTACTCACCTATAAGGCATATGTTTCAAAACGCTTAAAGGAGAATTATGTTTAAAGGATTAAAACTATGAACTACGAAACCTTTTCTAAAATGAGAAACTTGAGCATTTGAAATTAGGCAAACTTGAACGATTGGAAAATATGGTTGTAAATTTATTTTACAAATGAAAGCATTTATGTTTACTAAACGAGGTTAGTCACTCTATTTTTATACTACGGTATCGGGTGACCTTTGTAAAAGAAATGGATCTTTAAAAGTAATTTAACGACGTAGTACCTTAGTTAAAACCCGGACTTTGGCATAAAATGAAAGTACTTTGAGTTGTGTATAACTTGCCTATGCTTGTTGTCGTGAAGCTTGCCTATGCTTGTTGTCGTGAAGCTTGCCTATACTTGTTGTTGTGAAAACTTGCCTATACTTGTTGTTGTGAAAATTTGCCTATACTTGTTGTTGTGAAAACTTGCCTATGCTTGTTGTGATAGACTTTGGTGTATTTCTCGCACTCGCGTCTCGATGAGGCCGTTGATTTGTTGTGAACGATTCTACACCGAGTCCCACGAGATGGGCAGGGACACGTATTCCATTTGATTATACACCGAGTCCCACGAGATGGGCAGGGACACGTATTCCATTTGATTATACACCGAGTCCCACGAGATGGGCAGGGACACGTATTCCATCTGATTATACACCGAGTCCCACGAGATGGGCAGGGACACGTATTTCATCTGGTTATCATACATGTCTCCTGCTTTATATAGACTATTATGATTTCATTTACGCCTTTACGCCACATACTTGGTACTGTTATCGACCTCCTTGGGCCGCGTTCACGCCAGTGGAAGTACATCGGTTGTGGATCCTCGCCATAGATCACAGCCACGGCGTGGGAAGCCCCATTTCTTCTGAGGCTTATCTTTTGGTATGTTACCCGAGTCCAGAGATTCTTATACATGTGGTATGGCGGGGCCCGTCCCCATAAACATTGTAAAATCTTAGAGGTGCAGATCCTGGCAAGTGTGGTTTGTAAAAGGATAATCTCGGTATTTATGTATATATGATGAAGGCAAATCGCTTTGGGCCTGCTTATTTATCTTGTCTCTTAATTCATGTTCATGTTTTATTTCCGCTGATTTTCTCTGATGTTGTATCACTAGGTGCTCGGTGCACCACCACGCCCGAGTTCGGGTCGTGACACTGTGCTTATAGGAGGGGTACAAGCATAATGACGCAGCCTACCGGGTCAGTGGCAGGATCATCGCCTTCTATAGCTATGCGCCCTGCAGGGCAGGCCTATGATTAGAGTGGAGCAGATGTTATAGGTATATTCTTACCCCTCTAGAGACTAGTATGCGTTGATGTTATAGTGAAGTGTTAAGTATTATGTTCAGATAGCATTATGTTAAAATTGTGATTAGAAACATGGTTAATTAGAAGGGTAAGTTTGGGGACAGGGAAAGTGTGAGCCTTAGAGTTTTATACGTAGAACCCTTAGATGGGAGGCCATCTTGAGTAAAAGATTTATGTTTATGTTGACCTTTATCAGAGTGCATAGTATACATGGGATATATTTGTGTGATAAGTCCCTGAGTGGTATGAAATGAAAGAGGGTAGTTGAGCTAAGAAGACCACTAGGTTTTCCTGACTTGATTTGTGAGATTGTTCCGGATCGAGAAACAAGAGAGTTCGGCACGGCGAGGTCGGGTTGAGGACGATGCGGGTCAACCCAGAGGCCGGATAAAGTGGGGTCAGTTCTGGGTGGTCCCGCCAGTGGTAGTGTCACGAGGTGCGAGGCCCAGTTTAGGTAACCATCGTATGAGTTCGTGGATATGTTCGACCAAGAATCGGATCGTAAGGCGGAATGGCCTTAAAGGAATTGAGGCTAGTAAGATGACCAAGTTTGAAGTAGTGATTCCAGAGATTTTGGAAACCCGACGATGGCAAGTATGGTACGATACTAGAAAGAGTTCGGTGTTCGAGAAGAGTACGACGAGTGAGGAAAGAAGAGAACGTGTTAGCGTAATAATGAGATCATTTTGTTGTGAAGTGAAGATGCGAAGAGAGTATCCTTTAGACCAGGGTGGAAGATTTTGTGATGTGGGAATGATTTCTCGTGGACTTGGGTTAAGTATTTTTCGCGTATGTTATTTTTTTTATGGCCAGGTGTGGCGTTGGCAACTTGTTAGAGGAACTTTATCGTTATCCGTCTTGAGAAGGAACATTCGAGACGAATGTTTCTAAGGAGGGGAGAATGTTACACCCCATATTTCCAGAGTATGTACGTGAGGGCGTACGTACAAAAGTTTTTAGCCATAAGTAGGCAAGGGTCGAAATATTTGTGCACAACTACCAAAATGAATTGTTTTCCGACGAAACGTTTTCCAAACTTTGCGAAGGGAAAAATACGGCTATGTCATTTATAATATTTGCGGATTTTTCCGAGAGATGAAATATTTTGGACCAACGAGAGGGTGACAAGTGTCACCCTCAAATGGGCGGTAATTGTTGGACGATTGGCACGTTTTTGTTGCCTTGTTTTTGGTCAAGGATTAGGTAGGATATTTTGTAGATATTTTGTGTAGTAGATGAGCAAGTGGGGCCCACAAACACATGTCCAAATCTTCACCCTACACTTGCCCACCACTTGGCTTAATCTTGGCCATTGAATGTCCTATAAATACCCCTCTAATGCAAGACTATTTCTTCATCCTCACTTGAAATTCCAAGTCTAAAACCTCTCCTTAGTAGTTTTCGCCCAGGTTCCTCCCCTGAGAGGCCTTGGCCAAACTCCCCTTGCCTTGTAGTTTTCGTGAAATACCCCCATTGGTATAAAAGTATTCTCCACGTATGGTTAGTAGGCCAAAATACGTTGGCCCAAATACCTTGTAGTATTCCAAGGTTACACCTATACAAAGCCCAGAAATACTATTATACTTCCTTTAGCCACTAAACGAAACCCTAAGGAAATCTTCATAGCGAGTTGAAGTATTAAGTAAAAGTTGTGTAGAACTTCTAAGGGTTTCTTGGAGCGAATTGGAGCGTTCAGAATAGGAGCTAAACGTTGCTCAGGATCGACATTTAAACTTGGATAATTTTGGGCTTACCGAGGTAAATACTCTTGTCCTTCTATTGTAATTGGAAATTACATACTGTAGTAGTATAGAAATGAATATTAGATTCATATGGTATTAGAAGAGAATAGAAGCGTAATAGAAGGATATTACGTAAAAGAATTGAATCAAATCACATCGTAAGAATATTAAAGAAGAAGATCGAATCGTTTACATAGATCGTATTTCTGAGAATTGTATAGTTTGACGGGTAGGGAAGTGCTGCCCAATTTTCCGTAGAATTATTCTACAGAGTAGTCTAGACGTTGATAGACTTATATGACCATTATAGGTTGAAGTACTGCGAGTAGCGTATTCTACTCGAAGGGTGGAAAAGGCTAGCAGGATTACAGTACTTTGGAGCTATTTGCTAATAGTTGATAAATCGTCGTGAGGTATGTGATTCTTCATATCCTCTTGAGCATGATATTTTAAAAGAATATATATATTACGGTAGACGTACGTGTGTTAACTGAACGTGGTTTTACTGCGATGTCTTTTGACTTGAGTCTAATAATAAGATTCTTGAAGTATTTCAAAAGAATTAAGAATCGTTTGTGAAAGAAGAGTAATACTTGGTTTTAAAAGCTTAAGAGTTATACTAGCTTTATGAGAAGTTAGGTATAACGACTTAAGAGAGGTAAAAAGAATGGTTTACTGATTTTAGAAGTTAAGAGACTTGATCTTTAAAAGATAAGAGACTTGACGTAATTATATTAATATGAATTTTGTTAAAAAGTGTGAAACCTCATTCGTGAGTAATGAGTACTTGGTTTTTAAAAGGAATAATGTTTTACTGATTTCGGAAATCAGAATAAGTATCGAACAAACCACTGCAGCGTTAATAAAGGGAAATGTATTGACTAATTAAGTATTATTAAAACCAGTAGAAACCTCCATCTGCATAGAAGCTAAGATGAGACAAAATGATATTACATTTCCTAGATCATGGCTGCTTTAATAAGATTGTTATAAACAAGAATAACCTACTCACACATAAGACATATATTACTCAACTGTTTTAAAAGGAGAATTATGTTATTAAAAGATTAAGACTATGAACTATGAAACCTTTCGAAAATAAGAAATGTGAATATTTGAAATTAGACAAACTTGAACTTTTAGAAAAGAATGTTGTTACTTGACTTTAAGAAGGAAAGTGTTTTGGTTTAAAAAGAAGGGCATAATGTTACCTTAGTTGTTTTAAAAGGAAAATATGGTATTACCTTAATCTGTCTTAAAAGAGCGTTTAAATGTTATTTCACTCGACACCGCGTTCTTGGGATGAACCGGGAATGTATTTCACTCGACACGCTCACGGATGAACCGAATGTATTTCACTGATACCGCGCCCATGAGATGGACCGAATGTATTTCACTGACACCGCGTTCATGGATGAACCGAATGTATTTCACTCGATACCGCATCCATGAGATGGACCGGAATGTATTTCACTCGACATCGCGTCACGGATGAACCGAATGTATTTCACTGATACCGCGTCCACGATGGACCGAATGTATTTCACTCGACCGCTGCGTGGGATGAACCGAATGTATTTCACTCGATACCGCGTCCATGAGATGGACCGGAATGTATTTCACCGACACCGCGTTCATGGGATGAACCGGAATGTATTTCACGATACCGAAGTTCATGAGATGGACCGAATGTATTTCACGCGACACCGCGTTCATGGGATGAACCGAATGTATACCACCGATTTGATACCGATTCCATGACGGACCGGGAATGTATTCCATACGATTTCACCTCGAGTCCATGACGGGCCGAGACATGCTACACGTATCACATGACTTATACCTAGACCCGGCGGTGAGGAAGGAGTTCCACGCATGAGGATGACTCGAGGCGTGAGTCACGACTTAACATGACTACTTTTATGCCGTGAATCGTAGTTTTGTTATCATATATGTCTTCTGCTTTATATAGACTATTATGATTTCGTTTTGATTTTCGCCATACTTGGTACTGTTATCGACCTCCCAGGGGCTGCGTTCTGCCGCAGTAGAGGTACACCGCCGTGATCCTCGCCATGTGGATCACTCACAGATTGGGAAGCTCCGCTTCTCCGAGGCTTATCTTTTGGTATAGTCCGTCACAGAGGTACTTGTACATTCAGGGTATGGCGGGCCGCCCCGTCATGTTGTATAAAAACTCTTAGAGGTGCAGTAATCGCTTGTGGTCAAGGTTTGTAAGGATGTAATCGTCCGCTTTAGTATATATGCAAAAGGTAACCATTGGTTGCTGCTTTTTATTCATATCTCTTGTTTAATGTTTAAAGTTTTTATTTCCGCGATTTTCTCGATGTTGTATCACTAGGGTGCGGGTAAGGCACGATCCACGGGCCCGGATCGGGTCGTGACATGACTTTGGTGGCGAGTCCTCGACTTGACATGATCGCCATATGTTGTATCGTAGTTTGGTTATCATACATGTCTCCCGCTTTATATAGACTATTATGATTTCATTTACGATTTTCGTTTCCATACTGTACTGTGTATCGACCTCCTTCGGGGCTGCGTTCATGCCGCAGTAGGTACACCGATTGTTGATCCTCGCTCATAGGATCACGATGCTCGTAAAGCTCCGTTTCTCGGAGGCTTATTCGTATAGTCCCTGTTGTAGGTACTTACATTCGTGGTATGGCGGGCCCGTCCCGTCGTAGTTGTGGTTACATTCTTAGTGATGCCAATCTTGTTGTGGCGGGGTTTGTAAAAGGATATAACTGCTCGTATATATATGCGTAAAGGTAACCGCTTGGTTAGCTTTGTTTCTTATTTTATCTTGTTTCATGTTTAAGTTTTTATTTCCGCTGATTTTCTCGATGTTGTATCACTAGGTGCCCGGTAGGCACGACCACGGCCCGAGGTCGGTCGACAAAAGTGGTATCGAGCGATTAATCCTGAAAGTGTCTACAGACCGTCTAGTAGAGTCTTGATTATGGGTGTGTGCACCACATCTATAATCGTGAGGCTACGAGATATTTAGGATTGGTTTCCATTCTTCTCACTCGAGATCATGCCTTAGAGTCGTGTTATAAGTTGGACTCTGACGTACTCGTATGTACCGCTTATGCCTCTACGCAAGGCAACCAGGCCCGTAAGGCAAGGCAAGGCAGGAGCTGAGTGGAACGCAGAGGAGGCCGCGGGCGCGAGCCCGGTTATTACCTGAGATCGTCCTTCAGACGGCGAGTTGTATGACGCCGCGAGCCCCAGGAGAGTTTAGAGCGACAAAGATTTCATCGAGGCCACGATACCGAGCCTCAGGTGCCACGGCCGAGGATATGAGTTCGGGAGATGGCCCGATTACTAGCTAGGTGGTGGCGAGGAATGAGGACGACGGAGCCGGTGGTTCCGCAGCGATGATTCACCCTAGATCCGATAGTCCGAGACTTCGGATTTCTTGAGTGCAGTCGCGAGTTCTATGGATAGAGAGGATGATCCTCGTGTCGTGCTAATTTGGGAGATTTTTATACTTGCGCCGTCGGGCCATGATGGGAGGATATCCAAGTAGGAGGATACAAGAGGATGACTCACCACCGGGCCGGGGTTCAGTTGTTCGGGAGAAGTGGGTGTTAGTCAGATGAGGTCACCCCTACCTCGTTGTGGCCGTTGTAATAGACTTCATTATGGGGAGTGTCGTACTACTTCGACAGCTTGTATACTTGCAGCCAACAGGGCCATTTGGTGAGAGTTTGTCCGACCAGAGGTAGCACAGATGTAGAGACTCAGCCTTCGGGATCGGTGGCTGGTTCATCGCCTTATATAGCTAGGCGCCCTGCAGGGCAGGATTATGATTAGAACGACAAAGGGAAAGTGAGGCAGTAGTTACAAAGATATCTTTAGCCCTTAAGAGACTTGTTTATGTTGTTCTGGTGGATACATGTTAAGTGTTATGTACGGATGGCATTGTGTTATGTGTGAATTAGAAAACATGGGTAGTGTGAAAGAGAAGTGTTAGCTTTCATGACATGAATTAGTAAGATTGCTCCGGATCGGGGAACGAGAGAGTTTGGCGCGATAATGGGTCGGGTTGAGGCCAGGTCGCGGGTCAACCCGCAGCCCGGAATGAGGTGGGGTCAGTTTGGGGTGGTCCCGCCAGGTGGTAGGATCACGAGGGTGCTAGGCCCAGGTTTAGGTAACCATCGTATGAATTCGTGGATGTGTTCGAGCAGAATCGGATCGTGAAGGCCGGGAAAGGCCTTAAAGGAATTTGAGGCTAGTAAGATGACCAAGTTTGGAGGCAGTGGCTCCAAAGGTTTTGGAACCAGGCGATCGAGTATGGTACGTGTACTAGAAAGAGTTCGGGTGTTCGAGAAAGGTACGACGAGTAAGGGAAGGAGTGAACATGTGTTAAGAGAAGGGAAGTGATCATTTTGTGAAGTAACGAGGTGAAGAAAGTATCCTTTAGACCATGGGTGGAAGCTTTTGTGACGTTAGAGATGATTCCTCGTTGGCTTTGATTCGAGTTTTGCGCAGGTGTTATATTATGGCCAGGTGTGGCATAATTGGTTTTGTAAGTATAGTAGTGAAGACTATACCAGCGCGTGTATGTTTTGAGACTTAGAAGGAACATTCGGGACGAATGTTTCTAAGGGGGGGAGAATGTTACACCCCGTAGTTCCAGGGTATGTATGTGAGGACGTACGTACGAGAATACGACATTAAAATTGGAAAGGAAGAAAGATGTGATTTTTTTCGACGGAAAAGTTTCCGAACTTCGTGAAGGAAAAAGGTTTTTATTGAGAATTGGATTCTCAACTTTGGTATTTAAGACTTTAAGAACTTATAAGAATTATGGAATTTTATTTCCGGAATTGGTCACGTGGGGCCCACGGGGGAAATTTACGGTTTGTGGGGCCCACTTTATTTTCGGATTTTTGGCATTACGGATATTTTCGGAAGATGAAATATTTTGGGCAGTAGGCGACACGTGTCACCCCATGTGGCCATGTTGACCGATTGAGTCGAGTGTCATGTCCTTGCGTTTTGTGGACAAGTGGCAAGCCACTTGT
This sequence comes from Przewalskia tangutica, assembly GCA_029844215.1. Classification (NCBI taxonomy): domain Eukaryota; kingdom Viridiplantae; phylum Streptophyta; class Magnoliopsida; order Solanales; family Solanaceae; genus Przewalskia; species Przewalskia tangutica. Next base: position 110,924,695 of record CM056721.1, read on the forward strand.
CCCATTTTTGTGGTGGACATGTGGTTGGTAGAATCCATACCCACATGTCCCCAATCTACACCACACACTTGCCTAGATCTTGGCCATTGATTTCTCTATAAATAGACCCTTAAGTGCAAGACTTTATTCATCCATTTAGAAAGTTTCCAAGGCAAGAATAATTCTCCCTCCCCTTAGTAAAGCTCTCGTCCAAACCCCCCCCCCCCCACCTTGTGTAGAAATTCTTCAAGTGTTGTTATTCCAAATACCTTAGCCTAAATCCCTTGTAGTATCCTAAAGTAATCCCAACATAAGAGCAGGAAATACTACTTTATTCCAATAGTCGCAAGTGAAACCTCAGGAAATCTTCATAGATGGTTGAAGTGTTTAGAGAAGTTGTGTAGAAACTTCTAAGGGTTGCTTGGAGCGGGTTGGAACGTAAGGAATTGGAGCTAAGCGTTGCTCAGGATCGACTTATTAATCTTGGATAATTTTGGGCTTATCGAGGTAATGATCTTTGTCCCCCTATTGTAATTGGATATTAGATATTGTAGTAGTTTAGAATTGAGTATAAGATATATATTGGAAGGATGTTTATAAAGAATTGAACTGTATTTACATTGGACTGTATTTACAGTAAACTTGTAGTATTATTGTGGGGCAGTGTTGTACACGTCTGGTTAGACGTGTAACCCCCTTGGAGTTGTTGGCTTGGTAGCGGACCTTGATAGAGGATGAGATTTATGTGGTTGCGGAGGGGGAGGTGCTGCCGAATTTTCCGTAGAATAAGGAGCCTTGTACTTAGAATTGTTCTACGATGAAATCGAGAAGTTAATAGACGTCTTGTGGCCTTTATAGGTGGAAGTACTACGAGTAGCATATTCTACTTGAAGGGTGGAAAAGGCTAGCAAGGTTACAGTACTTGGAGCGTTTTGCTTATTGTCGATAATCGTCGCGAAGTATGTGAACCTCTTCCTATCTTTTCTAGCATGATGGTTGTGAACTATGTAGTACTCAGACGACGCGTGTGCTAAACAAATTTGGTTGGTTTAAAACATAAAGTGTTATAACGGCTTTATGGGAAGTTTGTTATAACAACTTTATGTAGGTAAAGAATGGTTTGTTGAATTTTTAAAAGATAAGAGACTTGACTTATATTGGACTTGATATGAAATGTGAAGAACTTTAATTGTGTTAAAAAGTGGTAAAACCTCATTCGTGAGTAATGAGTACTTGGTCTTTAAAAGAATAAAGTTTTACTTGATTTCGGAAATGGGAATAACTATCGAACAAACCATTGCAACATTAATAAAGGAAAATGTAATGACAAATAATTAATTATATTAAAACCAGTAGAAACCTCCATCTGCATAGAAGCTAAGATAAGATAAAATTGTATTACATTTTATAGATCATGGCTACTTTAATAAGAATCATTATAAACAAGTATTGTTTTCTTAAATTCCAAAGTAAGGAACTTGATTTCTAAAAGGAAAGAGACTTGAGAATTTGAAGTGTTTTGGTTTAAAGAATGGCATGGTTTTGTCTTAAATTGGTTTAAAACATAAAGTGTTATAATAGCTTTATGGGAGGTTAGTTATAACGACTTTATGAAAACAAAAGAATGGTTTTAGTATTGGATTTAAAATGGTAACTTGATTTTGGGAAAAAAGAAGTAACTTGAGTCATCGGTATAAGTAACTTGTTTTCAAATATCGAACTTTTCTTGATGGAAAAGTATAAGTGGCTTGGTTTTAAAAGGTAGGAGTACCTTGATCTTAAAAGAGTTAGTTACTTGGGTTTTAAAAGTATACTTGACGTTGTTGTAAAAGTGTAAGCCACTTGGTTTAAAAAGTATAAAGTACGTGATTTAACATGAACGTGTTTGGTACTATGGATAATAGTATCGAGTTATTTTACGTAAAAATAGATCTTTTTGAAAGGATTAAAGTATGTAGTACTTTGAGGTTAAAACCCGGACTTTGGCATAAAATGAAAGTACCTTGAGTTGTGTGTAACTTGCCTATGTTTGCGTGTGATAGCCTTGTTGTGCAAGTGTTGTACCCTTATGTTACCGCATCTCTCGATGGAGGGACGGTCATGTTATTCTTGATTGATGAACATACTGACACGATGGGTGGCCCACGGGTATGCTTCCACTAGGAGTGTTGTCTTGTTATATCCTCGACCCATCGACACGCGTTGGTGGCCCACGTATGGTTCCATTAGGATTGTTGTTCCATGGACTAGCTCTCCACGAGGTTTCTTCGATTCGCCTTGTATCCGGTAGCTAGCCCTCGTACTTGCCCGATCGTTCTTGATGCGGGTTGGTTACGTAGTTGGCTTTCGTGACTTGCCCCGATCGGTTATTGATAGTGTCATTCCATGGACCACCTCCACGGGGTTTTCTCGATTCGGCCGTATCCGTGGTCAGATCTCGTACTTACCCCGGTCGTGGCTGATTCGGCTTTGGTATTTGGTAGTTAGCCTTCGCACTTGCCCCATTTAGTTTTGTGGCGAAGTCTCATGATCACGGCCTTGGTATCTGGTAGTTAGCTCAGACTTGCCCCCATCGACGTGACGCGACTCCAGTATCCGTAGTTGGCTTTCGTACTTGCCCCGTGTCAGCTTCATGGTATGGTTATATAGTATTGTTAGTACGGCTTTGGTATCTGGTAGTTGGCTTCGATTTGCCCGCCGATTGATGACGCGCTTTGGTATCTGGTAGTTAGCCTTCGTACTTGCCCCGTACGGTTTTATGACACAGGTGGGACCTGGTGTTCAAGTGTACTCCTTGGTGTTGTTATATCATAGACTGCCGGCAGTGAGGAAGGAATTCCACGGGCATGATTGATGTTGTGGGCGTGAGACCCATTGTTATATTTTGAGTGATGACTTTGAGGGCGTGAGTCCCTGACTTGACATGACTGCTCATATGTTGTGTACTGTAGTTTGGTTATCATACATGTCTCCTGCTTTATATAGACTATTATGATTTCATTTCTGATTTTTGGGCACATACTTGGTACTGTCAGATCGACCTCCTTCGGGGGGCTGCGTTCATGCCGCAGGTAGAGGTACACCAGTTGTTGATCCTCGCTCATAGGATCACAGTTCAGCGTTCGGAAAGCTCCGTTTCTCCGGAGGCTTATCTTTGGTATAGTCCCCTGTTGTTGTAGGTACTTACATTCAGGGGTATGGCGGGGCCCTGTCCCGTCGTAGTTGTGGTTACATTCTTAGAGGTCTGTAGCAATCTTGCCAGGGGTGGTTTGTAAAAGGATATAACTGCTCGTATATATATACGCAGAAGGTCACCGCTTTGGTTGCTTTGTTTCTTATTTTATCTTGTTTCATGTTTAAGTTTTTATTTCCGCTGATTTTCTCTGATGTTGTATCACTAGGGTGCCCGGGGTAAGGCACCAGTCACGGGCCCGAGGTCGGGTCGTGACACAATGATCAAGGTATGGATAGGCTCGCTTGGGGAAGTCGCAAGGATGGAACCTATTCAGTCAAACAAGGCTATTTGCATCTAACCTCAAAGAAGACACTTAATGATGTGTGGCCTTGGAAACTTATCTGGAGAACTAATCTGCCTCAAAAAGTAATATGTTTTAGCTGGGTCGCTCTTAAGGGTTCTTGTTTAACTCAAGATAATCTTATGAGAAGGAAGTTCCACTTATCCAACAGATGCTACATGTTCTTGTCCTACTCAGAATCTATTAATCATCTGTTTCTTCATTGTACGGTGGCAACTAATCTTTGGAATATGTTCTTGTCTCTCTTCGGAATTGCTTGGGTCATTCCAGATACCTTGAGAGAGGTTTTTGTGTGTTGGAGATCTTGGAAAGTTGGGAAGTCCATCCAAAAGACATGGTCTTTGGTTCCAGCATGTATCTTGTGGTGCTTATGGTTAGAGAGGAACAAAAGGTGTTTTGATGGCATCTCAACTCGAATCCCCATTCTTAGGGGTAGATGTCTAATTTGTCTTTTTAGTTGGGTCAACCTCTCCTCTGTAGTTACTGTTGACTCTTTCTTAGAATTTATCAGTTTCATAGATCTATGTCGATAACTCTTAGGTAGCTTTTGTATGTCTCTTGGGAGCTGACACTTTCTTTGTCTGTTATGTTGCATCTTCTTGGTGCTTTTTTTAATGATATCCTTCTTATTTCATAAAAAAAAGTAAATTCATAAAAACATTCAGCAAAAGTAAGTGGCCTACAGGATTTCTCCGATTAAGCCACATAGAAAAAGTGGAACAGAGTTTTTCTTATTATCTTAAATTCAGGTGTTCAATTTACATCAACTGTAGTTATATAAACAAGAAGGGAAAAAGATTTCAACTCAACAATTATAACCAAAAAAAGCAGAAACCAGAAATATAGCAGAACCGCAATGAGGAGCACCTATCCATTGGATATATAACAAGCAAGGTAGCAAACAATAATGAAAAGTATGAACACACTCAGGATCATTTGACACTCACTTTTAAGTGTTCATGTGCTTCTTTTACAGTTTTCCCATCCTTTTTCTTCTTCCAGCTGTGACTGTCTTTCCGGAAATTCCTCAGCATCTTTCTATCAAACAACACGATTGTGCCATATGTTGTATTAAAACAGGAGAACATTACATAAATCATTAGAATCTATCCTGTCCTAGGAGTTTAGTTCACTGAAACCTTATTTTAATAAGTATTTATTTTATTGCTTTAATAAGTAAATGTTATAATTCAAAAGTAGTCTGAAGCACTAAGTTTAGTGTTGGGTATGAATTTGTGTACTGATGACATGCTCCATTTCCTTTAATATTACACTCAACAACAACAACCCAGTGTAATCCAAAAAGTGGGGTCTGGGGAGGGTGGTGTGTAGGCAGAACTTAATCACCGACCATATCTATTATTAGTAGGACGGTAAGTACAAAAAACTAGATTTCTCTATTTGATTGACATTGTGAAGGTAGAGAGGAATTACACTCATATGCACAAAACAAGAAAGAGATCACTGCGAGTCAAAGACCATAACAACATATGCATGCTTAGAGTGGCATTACTTGTTGGCAAGTTTACAGGCTTGACAAAGATGTTGAAGTACTTGTAGTTGCACAATATCGCATGGATCTCGTTTGGTCGGAGCTACCTCATCTTCGCTTCTTCCATTATACCGGGAATATCCAAATCTGTTCAAGAAACAGAGAGTATCACTTTTAATCAGCAAGGATGATTGAAAAAGTAAGTCAACCAAAAGCAAAAAATGCAAGCAATAGCGGAAAGGTCAGAGGCTAATTCTGATCTGAGCTTAGCAGTGATGTGCCTCTACACCATGAGTTCATACATCCATCCAGGGCCGTTCCTATACTTTTAAGGGCCCCATACGAGAAACAAAAAGAGGTCATTTTTTATTCACATGAAAAATTTAAATTAACTAATTAATCAATATTAAAAACAATTATTGATCAAAACATCAAATAAATGTATAGTAAACACTATATTCGATTCAATGTTTTCAATTTTAGTACAATGATTTTGTGTTTTAAAAAGTCTTTCGCTGCTCATTGGATTCGAACACGCGACCTCTCACTAGGGAATGACTTTTGAAGGGAGCTCTCAACCGCTAGGCTACAACTCTCACCGATAAGATTGGAGGCATGTTTAATACATATCTTAATATTTGAAACCAATAAAAGAAAAAATGAAAATTTTGGGGATGAGGGACGGCTCTGCATCCATCTAATCACTTGTATAGAGTACATCACTAAGTATTAGGTTCCAATAGAACTCTATAGAGATCAAGTCAAGTATCGTTTAAGGATTAAAATCCACTCACTTTATAAAATAAAATCAAGTATCAATAAGGATTAAAATCTACTCACTTTATAAAATCAAATCATGTTAAAAGAAGAAGGGATAGTTCACATACCTTATCCGCTTATTCCAACTTGATAACTAGTATACGTCTCAATGTAGTACTTCAACCTATAAATACAATAACACTTCTATCAACTTCATGCTTTCTAAAGTAGATTAATACCAAGTATAGGTTCTCTTTTCCTACAAAAATTTGGGCAACACTTTCCCCGTTTATATGTACTTTACCACCTTTTTAAAGGCCTAAATTCAACAACAATCAAGCCACACTTAAGGGCACAACCAACAATTAACCAAAGGGGATTACACGCCTACTTACGTGTAAAATTCTGCCCCATAATCACATAAAAACAGTCCATAAAATCAGTCCAATATCCAACAACAGTAAGGGTAAAATGTGAAGCCTTTTAACACATTTCTATACCCTTAATCTCTTAGGACTTTCATTAGCAACTACTACATTTAAACATGCATTTAGGTGGCTGATTTTTTCAGAATTCCAGCGCCACAAAACAGTCCATAAAAACTGCATAACAACGTTCAACAATTTTATAGATTCCACGACCAACAACGACAATCCGATAACTCTTTCCTTAATACTTTTTATTCCAATTCAAGTTCCAAAACTTCTATATAAGTTATATCAACTTATTAACAACAATATTACCTCATTTTAACATGCAATAGGTGAAGATAACAATAATAATAAACAACGAATCCAACGACGCCGAAAATGCCTAGTCTCGGCCCAACACAACATCTATCACATACACTTCTTATTTTCCATTTATTCCTTAACACAAGTTCATCCCTTAAACATAAAAACATGTAATATCCAATTACTTTAAAAGAAGAAGAACTTTTACCTCATTTTTTGTGCCCAAAAGAGTCTGTAGGTATTAGGCCCGTAGTTTTCGTTTCGCTCCACTTCTTCAAGTTCCAATCACATATATGCAACCCCTATAAGCTTATAATCAATTTCCCTTCACGTTTCAACACCAAAAAGTCGACGAAAAACCCTAGGGGTTGAAACCAAGTTTCAACCCACAACTATTTTGGAGGATCTTGGAGTGTTAACTTGTCTTAAAACTTGATTAGGGTTCTTAATCTAGGAGAATAATTAACTCTTGTTCTTCACTTTTGTTATGGTAAATTTTGAAATCTTGCAAGAGAAGAAAGGAGAGAAAGAGCTTTGGGAGGAGATGAGAGATTAAGAGCTCAAGTCTTGCAAGACTTATCCTATATAGTTGTCAACTTGTAATGACAAGTGAAGAGGGACACATGTCACCCTCTTATTGGTCCAAATTATCTCTTCAAATAAATATCCCACACTTAGCCAAAATATCTAAATTTTCCGAAGGCCCCCACAAAATTGTGAAATTTTTGGTGGACCCTATATTATCAATTCCAATTCTTCGTAATTCAATACTAATCCCATAAATCCAATTAGAAGTATTAAACTTCAAGTTAATAATTTTTTCCGTCGTCACATTTTTTTTCCAAAATTTTCCTACGAAAAATTTAAATACGCTTTCCTTTCAACCTTCAAATCTTAATTCCTTAATCACGTTCTCATATCAATGTCGTGGAATTACAGGGTGTAACAAAAACCTTGGCTGCAAGCAAGTGTCAATACTTAGGTATGTATGAGGTAGCATATGAAGCTTTATGAATTGCCCTGGAGTTAGTCTCGGTCAGACATAAAGCGAATAACGAGATTCCTTAAGCACAATACTAATTGTTGGTACCAACTGGAGTCAAAACGTGATTCTGTCTTTTCATTTTTTCCAAAAAAAAACAACAAAAAATATATATTAAAATCTCTTTTGTTTATCACGAACTACATTATGACCTGATTTTCTCAGCGGGATACGTAGGCGGCCATATCGGCTTCGGTCCCATTAAAAAAAATCTTGCAATCTCTTTTGTTTGTCACAAACTACGTCTTGACCTGATTCCCTCGGCGAAATACTGTCACGACTCGAACCGACGGGCCGCGACTGGTGCCCTACCTGGGCACCCTTATACCCACACATCACATATAACCAGTGGAAGCTTAAGAAAACTCATAATCTCATAAAATAAAAATAGGAAAGCCGACAAGGCTGCCACTATATACAGTATTTTCCAAAACGAGTTACAACATATACAACCCACATGTATCCAAATACACATTTACCACCCACACATGTCTACATACCTCTAAGAGTATGATAAAGAAATGTGATGGGACAAGGCCCCGTCGTACCCCTGAATATACACAAGTCTATAATCAAATACCTGTACCAAAATCACAAGCTCCGGAACAAGGGAGCTATCTCAACAAGCTGAGCAGAGATCCTAAGCTCGAGGATCACCAAACTGAGTACCTATACTTGCGGGCATGAACGCAGCCCCCGGAGAGGGGGTCAGTACAATAATGTACTAAGTATGTAGACAAAAAGTACAATAAATAAGATCATAATTGTACAAAAGATGACAGGGACAAGTATGATAATTAACATACCAGATCCAACCTTGCCATATAATATAAGCAACTGTACCTTGTACAAATAGAGAGTCAACTGTACATTTTTTTTAAAAGTGAGAGTCATATCAAAATCATGAATGTCTGTCCATATAATCATATACTGTCTTGGGTATCTATACCCATATCATAGATACATGTCCATGGAATCATATACTGTCATGAGTATCTATACTCGTATCATGGATACATGTCCATGAAATCATATATGTCATAGGTATCTATACCCGAATCATGGATACATGTCCATGGAATCATATACTGTCATGAGTATCTATACTCGCATCATGGATATATGTCTATGGAATCATATATGTCATAGGTATCTATACCCGCATCATGGATACATATCCATGGAGTCATCGTATCTATTTACATATAACGTATCCCGGCCCTCTCTGAGGAACTCGGTGGAATCATATAATCATGAATATTTGTCCATATAATCAAAATATATATACATCTATACTCGCATGGGTGTCTCCTACCCGTATCACGGAGGTCGGTCCATGGAATCATAATACATATATACACGCATGAGTATCATGTACTCGCATCACGGAGGTCGGTCCATGGAATAATAATACATATATAACGCATGAGTATCATGTACTCGCATCACGGAGGTTATGGAATAATAATACATATATAACGCATGAGTATCCTGTACTCGCATCACGGAGGTCGGTCCATGGAATCATATAATCGCATGAGTATCTATACTCGCATCACGGATCTTGTCCATGAAATCATATAATCGCATGAGTATCTATACTCGCATCACAGATCTTGTCCATGTAATTATATACACATACAACATTGCCGACCCTCTAGTGAGGAGCTCGGTGTAGTGGAATAATAACACTTGCACGAATAGCTATCATGAGCAACCATGTGCAATTTAAATCATCTTTTGACTCTCAATTGAATAAATAGAATGAATCATCGCTTGTAAAATCAAGGCACTAGCACTTGTAACATCAAGGCACTTTCACTTATAAAATCAAGACATTTACACTTTTAAAATCAAGTCACTTACACTTTCATTTAGAAACACCCAAGACACTACCATATCTTTCATTTTAGAAAACACCAAGACACTATCACATCTTTCATTTTAGGAAACACCAAGACACTATCATATCATGTATCATAAATGATTCAATGGAATTACGTACGTCCGCCGTACACTCATTTCATACAAATCATGCCAAAAGAAGAAAAGATAGTTTCACGTACCTTATCGGCTATACCAACACGACAAGTAAAATACACCTCAAGTAGTACTTCAACCTATAATAACGATAACACATCTATCAACTTCATGCTTACTAGTGTAGGTCATATACCAAGTAATGGTTCTCTTTTCATATAAAAATTTGGGCAGCACTTCCCCTATTTATACATACATTTTCACCTTACAAATAAGGCCAGTAACATCAATAACCAAGCACCAATTAAGGGCACAACCAAACAACAACAAAGGGGATTTACACACCCACTTCTCATGTAAATTCAGCCTCTTAATCCACGTTAAAACAGTCCACAAAAATAGTCCATAATCCAACAATAACGAGGGTAGAATGTGAAGACTTTCTACACCTTTTTACACCCTTATTCCTTTAGGACTTACATTAGAAATTACCATATTTAAACATGCATAATGATAACTGAATTTTCAGCATTATAACACCACAAAACAGTCCCTAAAATAGCACCACAATATCCAACAGTTTTATACAATCTCGGCCAACAAGACCTAATACCATTTCCCTTTTCATAATTCCTTATAATTCAATTCAAGTCTCAACACTTTAATATAAACCATTTCAACTTCCAATATCAAGATTTCCTTCATTTAACAACATGCAATTAGTGACGATAATAACAATAACAACCAACGAATCCATTATAATAAAAATTGTCTCATTCTCGGCTAAGCACATCAACAATAACCACATGCATTTTCTTACTTCCAATTCTTCTTAATACATGTTTATCCCTTAACTATAACATCATTTAACTTCTAATAACTTTAAGAGGAAGAAGAAATCTTACCTTATCTTTAGCACAAAACAATCCACAAGTTCTCGGCCAACAACTTCACTTTTGCACTTCTTCAAGTTACAATAACACACATGTATCCTCTACAATATTGTAACCATCTTACTTTCTTGTTTTTCTTCCAAAAAGTTCATCCCAAGCTTAGGGTTTTTCTTGGACAGAATCGGTCCATACCGTGACCACTACCTTGGAGTGTTAATCTTGGCTTAGAACTTAGTTAAGGAGCTTAATCTTGTAAAATAAGTAACTCTTGTTCTTCATGGATATGGATTTCGAATCTTGTTGGAGAAGGAAGAGAGAAGAGCTTGAAAGATGAATATATTTATGATACACAAAGTCTTGCAAGACTTGTATAGAGTTGGTGTATGTAGCACAAGTGGAGGGGGGACCCATGAACCCCACTTGTCCACTTGTCTCTCCCTTTACAAGAATATCTCCCACACTTAGCCAAGTCTTGCAATGTATATCAATATAATTAAAGATTTGCTACACAAGTGGGGAGGGACACATGTCACCCTCTTATTCGCCCTTAATTCTCTTCACAAAAATAATTTCATACTTAGCCCAAAATTGTGAAATTTTCGATTGGCCCATATTCTTAATGCCAAGATTTAATAATACAATCTTAAGTCCATAACTCCATTTGGAAAGAATTCAACCACTAATATTAATTCTCGTTGCCACATTTTTTTTATCTAAATTTTTTTCATACTAGAGAATGTAAATATACTTTCCTTTCAACTTTCAAATCTTATTTCCTTACTTATGTTCTCACTTATATGCCCTGGAATTACGGGGTGTAACATATATGTAGGAGGCCACATCGGCTTCGGTCCCACATTATTGAAAACCTTAAAATCCCTATTTTTGCAGCACGAATTACGTCTTGACCTGATTCCCTCGGTGGGATACGTAGGCGGCCACATCGGCTCCGGTCCTATTTTTGAAAACTTTAAAATTCCTATTTTTGCCTTACAACGAACTACGTTATGACCTGATTCCCTTGGCGGGATACGTAGGAAGCCAAATCGGCTTCGGTCACACCATCAGAAATCTTTCTCCCTTGTTTTGCACATAACAAGATAAGCTCATTAGATCATCTTGATAGAGCAGTCAAGCTACCTACAAAGGACTCAGTTTTGTCTATTGGAGAGGTTCATCCTCATATACCAGAAACTGGGGCATATTTTGAGGGTCGCATTCTCATATACTCATTGTACATCGCCTATGTCCCCGCATTAGCTTTGCATCTATGTTTTATATGAAAACAATCCCACCTGATCGCCTTGATAAAGCAGGCTAATCAAGCCGCAAGTCTCAACCTTGCCCAGTTGAAAGCTCGACATCTTCATCTACCAGAAACTAGGGAATATTAAGGATTCATTGCGAGAAGACGACAATAGAAATGGAAAAGAGTCGGACAATTGAGCCTTCAGTCCAAACCAGTCTGAGCTTGAAAGTGTCAAGAGCCAAGGCTACAAAGTCAGCGTGAATCAACTGCCCTCCCCCAAACTCACAAATTCCTTTGAGTGCAGGTTTTTAGGTTAACAACGACATTGAAACTGTGACACTGATGTGTTCAATTTCTAAGGACTTCGGCGTCATAATTCAGTCCACAAGGATCCCACTCTTATTAGGCAGCTACGCAAAATTGACCTACATGGTTCCAACGACATCGTATTTGTACAAGGATGGTATTTTGACTCACAGGGTCACATTCTTCTTCTTATCTATCCATTTTGCATCGCGTATGTCCACACATTTATTCTTTTCATCCAGATTGACGTTTGTAAAATTTCAACGTGGCATTTCGGCCTCAGAGCCACAACTGCACCACATCTGAAAACGATGTCATGTCTGAAAATGATGTCACGTCCGAAAATGACATCGACTTCACCATATCCAAAAACAACGCCAACTGCATTACATCCAAAAAGGACGTCATCTTCGTCAAAAAACAATGAACATATGTATTACGTCTGAAAAATGACGTCATTTTCATCTAAAACGATGAACATCTGTATTACGTCCGAAAATGACATCATCTGCTTTACATTAAAAAACGACGTCATCTTCGTCCAAAAATGACGAACATCTGCATTACGTCCAAAAACGACATTATCTTCGTCCAAAAATGACGAACATATGCATTGCGTCCAAAAATGATGTCATCTTCATCCAAAAATGATGAACATTTACATTACGTCCAAAAATGACGAACATCTGCATTATACCTGTACAACGGCGTCATCTGCATTACGCCTGTACACCGGCGTCATTTGAATCATGTTTAATTTCAGTCAGGAGCCCACTTTCTAATGCATGTATTTTTAAATTCAGTCAACGTCTGAGCACCGGCGTCATTTGCATCATGTTTAATTTCAGTCAGGCGTCCACCTTCTAATGCAGGTATTTTAAATTCAGTCAATGCCTGAGCACCGACGTCATTTGTATCATGTTTAATTTCAGTCAGGCGCCCACCTTCTAATGCATGTATTTTAAATTCAGTCAACGCCTGAGCACCGACATCATCTGCATCACGCCTGAGCACCGGTGTCATCTGCATCATATCTGAGCATCGGTGTCATCTTCATTACGCCTATGCTACGGCGGCATCTACATTACGTCTAAGCAACGACGTCAACTTACATTACGTCGGGGCAAAGACATCATTCACATTGCATCACATCTGTGCAAGGGCGTCATTTCGACTCACATGGGCCACGTTTTTTTTTCATGTACTCACTCTCTATCATTTGTTTCAGCGGTTATGCATTAATTTTATCCTGGCTCTAGCCTACAGGAATTTGAATCGACACCTGAATCGAACGTTGTTATGCTCTTGCTTAATATTTTATCGCGCAACCAGTGTCATCATAACTCGACACTGAGGTATTGATTCTTGAATCTGCATCAGCTTTGCAATCAATTATCCTTAATCTTCATTCAAATTCCAGATGATCGGTATAAAATTGCTAATCAGTCAACATATTTGGCCGAAAACTCTTTCATCATCTTCAGCTAAACATGTGCATGCCGTTGACACCCAATTTTGACTCATCTTTCTCGATAATTTGTTGCAATTTTAATATATTTGATACAACATTTTTATCATCATTTTTTGTATTTTATATATCATAATCATAAATATTCCATTTTATCCTATTTTCGCAAAGTGACATCGCATTTTCATTTATTTAAATTAAGAATTAAACTTTTCTTAATATTATGTTTTTATCATTACCACATCGTCATTTTTATTTTAATAATTTTGCACCTCTTCAAATCATTTTTTTTCTTTTAAATAAATCTCTTTTATATTTTTTAAAACCCAAACCATTCACACAAAACAAAACCCATTCCAGCCCAATAACCCAAGCCGAACCGAAAACACCCCCAGGCCCAAACATCCCAAACCCGTTCAGCCCCATTTTATTCCCTTCCCCCTAAACCTAACCCAAAAACAAAAACAAAACAAAAACCTAGAAAACCCTACACTTTTCTTTCTCTCACCCTACCCTCTCTTAGCCGCCCACACCCCACATCCCAATCCGTCGCTGCACACCCCCTACCCCTTCTTCCATCACATCGCCAACCACCCCTATGCCCCCATCACTTCAACCCCCACCCCTATCCCCTAAAATCCGTTCTAAGTCGTCACTTTTACCCCTATTTTTTGAATGTCAAACTATTTTTTTATCTATAAAAGACCCCCTTGTTCTTCATTTTAAGGGGTCAGATTTCTTGAATATTTTGGTGGATATCATCTTTTATTCTTCATTGTTTTGACCGAAAAATAAAAAAAAAGGCCTAAAACATGATATTTTTATAATCTTTGTGTTGTTATTAGAGATCGAAAAATCCGAAATATTAACAAGAGAGATTGAATTTTCTGTTTGAATATTGTTGTTTGAATATCATCTTGTTCTTCACTATCCTTGGATATCATTTGTTCTTCATTTCTGATCCGGATCCGAAAACAAAGGTTGGATTTTGATTTACCCATTTCTATTTCCTAATTTCTAATATAAAAATACACAAAAAAGGGGAAACAAATTCTATTTCTCGGTTTCTTGCTCACTATTTTCGGGTCGGGTTGACCTGAATCCGGGTCTGTTTTAGAATTGGGTTTGTGATATTTTTATATTTCTTTTTTTTGTATGTTGGTTAATTGGAAAATACAAGACAAAATATGTTTCGGGTCCGAGTGCATTGTTCGGGTCGGGTCGACTCGAGCAAAAAATTCCAGAATTTGTATTTTGATATTTTAGTTGTTGGTTATCTGAAAATTAAAAAAAATGATCCGGGTCGGGTCACTGTTCCGGGTCTGTCCCAGAAATTGAAATCCAGAAAATAAAAATAAAAATAAAAAAGAGGAAAAAAGAAAACTGATCCGGGTCAGAATCCGGGTCGGATGTTTTAATCACAGACTATTTGATTTATTTTTGTTATTTGGATATCTGTTAAGCCGCTGCTTTTGTTTATTCTACTGATTTGAAAAAACACTACACTTTGGGCGATGAAAAAATATCCGTCGATTTTTTAGGCCTCCACAGTTGTAAAGACGGAAAATAAAAGCTTCTGGGCTAGGATGAATACTTAAATCCTTTTGTTTCTCACTCAAGTGACCAACACGTTCGGAAGGTGAGGCGACTAAAATGACCAACGAGTCATATGTTTGCAGCCACGACGCATTTGGAATGATCTTTTCAAAATTTAAGTTTGAGCCCTCCGTAACTAAAACATTTATTGTTTTGGGTACGGATCTGAAGTTTTTTATTTATATTCAATTGTTTATAACCGTTTGTTCTTAATAGCTTGCGAGGAACAATTACGAAAGTTAAAAAAGACGAGATACCCCTCATAGATGATTTTATTATTGTTCTTATTTTCTTAAATTCAGTTTTATTTTATTTTGTATTGTAATTTAATTTATTGTACATGTATAATTATTGAAATGTTTAGAATAATTAGACTTAGAATTAATAATTTAAAAAGCATAGTTTTAAAATTGAAAACCCGACGCTAGTTTTATTTCTTATGCTTGTTAGACATGTTTCAAAACGCCTCTAGTTTATTTATTCTAGACATTGCATATTTTATTTAATTACTTACAATATTGTTTTACTTTATTAATTTTGTATCTAAAAAATGAATTTTCTTTAGCATAATAATTAATTTAGGTTTGACCGGATAATCGCAAGTTATCGGATCTTAAAAGATGCCTAACCCCTTCCCTTTAGGATAATAAAGAACCCTGATCCAGAATTTCATTAGTTTTGCAGACCATTATATGGAGATCATTTGTAGCATTTTTATGCTACATGAGTGTACTAATTCACTTTAATAATTAGATGACGACTCCTCAACATTAGCAATTTCATCAAATGAGAGGGATCACCAAAAAATACGTTGCAGTTCCGTTCAGACCCCTGCGGTAAAAAACGGGCGCGACAAACAACACACTCATGGGAAGTCGTGAAGTCCTTATACTCATCCAGAATTTTCCACCGGAGCCCAACTTTTGGCTGAATAATAATAACTGTTGCAGGCGTGCAATCCCTTCCCCGCGTATCATCATCATCATCTCAATGTTGCCATAATCTCATAAAGCTCTTACCTTTCTGGTCTCTTGGACCCATAATATTTTTATATCAATATCATCAGAACCATGAATGTATGAATGCAAATGACAATACAAGGCAAGAATCATGACGTAATAATATGTAACTAACTATAGAGATGAATATCACATGTTTTCAAGAATTCAATAACATATAATCCAAGTACAATTAGGATATAATATCAAAGTATGTGTGATGAATAAGCATAACAATAGAAAATATGGCAACGAGCCCACATAATATCGACAAGCCCAATCAATCAACAGTTGGAATCAGCTCGAGGGTGAATCCCAAAATCCATTATCACAGTTCAACACTGGTATCCATTCAAACGTTCATCAAAACTATTTGAATGGGACCCCTAAACACGCTCAATACCCCTCAACATTTATAACTAATTACGTACTTCTATCAGAGCCTAATGAAAGTAAACCATAGCCTACCTCTAGGCCAACATGAGCCTCAAACGGTCAATCCTCCACGCAAGCCTTACCTTCCGGAGCGCCTCGTGGTAATCGAAGTCTAACACACATATATTATATGTTAAAATCAAGTTATCATATAATACAAGGACGTAGTTCTTAAGCATACCAAAACCTTCCAAACCAACTCTGGAACCACGGTGTCAAGATTCAAACTATATTAACCAAAAAAAATAAACACATAAAACCAATCATATCGTTAAATTAATTGAAGAACTAAACCCAATTGAACCTTCAAGTGCACACTTCCAGAAAATCCCCAATTCATAAACCCTAGATTTGTTTCCGATTTCAAAAGGGTTTATATAATCAAATTAAATGCTACAATATGATCTTCTATCATAAATCAATACTTATTCACAATATTAGAGTAAATTAATCTATATTACACCCTTAAATCAAGATTCAACCTCTCTGATTCTCATATGAACACTAGACTCATTTTCCCTAAATTTACATACATTTTATAGCACCATTAGAGACTTAAAACTAGGGGTGGCCAGTGGGTCGGGACTGGTCGGGGCGGGATCAGGGTAGGGAAGGGGGCGGGATTGAGCTGGGCCTGGCGGGCCGGGTCCGAGCGGGACGAGACCGAGTCCCGTCCCAGTTCTGGTCCCGTTGTATAGGAGTCGGGGCGAGACAAGGCGAGGCATTTTTTTTTGCACTTAATTAAAAAAACATAATATAAACAACTCAATAATTGAACAAGAGTGTAATAAAAACATCCCAAGACTGTTTTGTGCCTCTTATATTATTTAATAGAAATATGATTTTTTTCTAATACATTATATAGATACAATTGTCAAAATTTACAACTTTTTAATGTCGTTCAAAAGTTGCAAATGACATAGTGAAATTGCAATTAAAGAAATTACATTTTCAAAAAAAAAAAGTTATATTTTCCTTATAATTTCATGTGGTTCTTCGGTTGGAATTGATATTTATTGGTCAAATTGCTCCACGTCGCTACTCATACATTCAGATAAGATGTCGTTGTAGTTTTCATCTTCTTCTTCATTCATCTCCAGTTGACCGCATCTTCTCCGCTCCGCTCGTAACCAATCTCTGAATAATACTGCAATCTCCAAACTGTCTCCGGCTAATGAGTGACCATGCTCTCCTATTTGAAATCTGTCGGCAGAAAAAATGCTTTCAGACACTGTTGATGACGCTTGAATGTTCAAAACATCTCGGGCCATCATTGAAAGTGTCGAAAATATCTTCTCATTCTCCCTCCAGTATTTCAGCAAGTCTTCATGTCATTCTTCATTGACAACTGCTTGGTACATTAAAGCACCCTGCAAAACAAAAACATCAAACTCGCTAATTTGGTTAGTAGTGTTAGCACCACACATTTTATTTCCGAGGCTTTCAATACTAGCCACAGAAACAACATGTCTTTTTTGAGGTTGTGTTGAA
This sequence comes from Przewalskia tangutica, assembly GCA_029844215.1. Classification (NCBI taxonomy): domain Eukaryota; kingdom Viridiplantae; phylum Streptophyta; class Magnoliopsida; order Solanales; family Solanaceae; genus Przewalskia; species Przewalskia tangutica. The sequence continues at coordinate 110,942,653 of CM056721.1, forward strand.
GAAGAAGAAGTAGATGGTACGAAAGCCGGTTGGTTGCTAACACTTTCTTGGTGGTAATACTTATATACTTTTTTGCATTCATCTTGTATGCTAGATAACACTTCTTCTTTGGTTTGTTCAATATGTGGTGTATCATTTGGATTTTTGGGAGTTGGAGGTGGTAGTACTGCTATACAATCATAAATAGTTTCAATAAGTGATTTACATCCATTTATTTTAATAGTCGAATTTAATACAACACCAATAATATATATAGTGGGAATAAGAATAAATATTTTTTTTGATAAATATTTTTTTAATAGCTGCCTTATAAGCTGGTTTAGCCATATATTTATTAAGTAATAAAAATATGAGAGTTATATAAAACAACATAGTTGAAATAGTAGGATAATATATACCGAAAAATTCTTTTGTTGCTTGAAAAAAATTCTCTAAAAATACAATAAGTTCAGCAATCTTGTCCTAATCGCTATCTACAATCATATAAGCTGTATTTTGATTATGTGCATTAAAAAATAAAATTATAGGTCCTCTATAGTCATAAGAAACAAGTAGTTGATGGTACAAAGAATTTCACCCAGTGGGTACTTCTTCGAGAATTTTTCTATAAGGTAGTTGACAATCGTGACAAAATTTTTTATATTATTTTTTTCGTTGTATTCTATTATTTTTAAAAATATACTTTATAACAAATTGTATTTTATCAAGAATGTCTGTAAAAAGTGATAGACTATCCTTTACAACTAAATTATATATATGGCACACACATCTTATATGAAAATGATCTGAAAAAGATGGAGTTAAGCTATTTTTTAAAATATTAATAGCATAATTATTAGAAGAAGTGTTATCTAATGTAATAGTCATAATTTTATCAGTTATTCCATAATAATGGCAACCAGAATAAATATTTTCTGCAATAAAATACGTTTTTGCATAGACCATTTATAATCTATCCAATGACAGGTTACCGTTAAATAATCATGACCGTTAGTACTACGGCCTATATCAGACGTAATAGATACTTTATCAGGAAAATGATATAATGAATAACGTAAATATTGTTGATTTTCGTGTGCAAATTTAAATACAACTTTCTTAACAGTTGATCTAGGAAAACCTTTATAAACAAGATTATACATTTCTCTAATGTAATGAATAAAACCAGGAGATTCAGTAAATGAAAAAGGCAAACCCTCCACAACAACTAATTTTGATAGTGCTTCCCTATCTCTGTGGTTATCGTATTTAAGGCCTATAATTCCCCCTGTCACAGGGTTAATTTTACCCTGTACTTGATCCGGGATAGTATGTGAACCTTGTCCCGATGGAGAGGGCGCTTGCGCACCCTTTTTTTGAGCATCGTATTGGGCATACCTAGCTTGGTATTTTTGTTTTATGTGTCTCATTAAACCCCCACCCCCCCCCCGTCCCACCATGACCTTGTCTAGTTTTAAAACTATAAACCCCTTTACAAATTTTACATATAGCTACTTATTTGCTATGTCCCTAATAAAAAATCGCCATGCATATGATTTTAATGGCCATTTTGCTGGACCTCGTCTCATACTAGAAGGAATATGAGACATTTCAGTTGAAGGCACATTAGTGGGTGTGTCATCTACATTAGTGGGTGTGTCATCATCTAGATCATCTTCTAAATTAAAGTCTTCTTGAGTTCCAGAAAATATCTCATCGTCTAAATCATATGGTATTTCAGGAAATTTTTCAATATCAACAAAATCATCCAGTCAAGGAATGTGATCATGTCTAGGAATAAGATGACTAGAACTAGAAGAAGTATACTTACCCTTATTACCCCTACTAGTAGAAGTACACTTACCCGTAATCATACGTTTAAATCCTTCCATTATAATTATGCAAATAAATAATTAAAGATAATGAAATTAAGTGCTCTAAAAAAATGAAGAAATAATAATAATTTAATGAAGGAACGAATGTACCAAACAATGACGTAACGTCGACGTGTAATCGAGAGGTTGAAAATTGAAACTTTACTCGATAGATGGTCCTCAAGCTAGTTGCCAACTTCACTCCCAAATGAATAAATAAAATTGAATATTTAGTAGACAATGTAGACTTGTAGAGAGATTGATTTAGAGATTAGAGAGATTGTAGGAAGATTTGTGAGAAAGATAAAGAGAAAATAAAGTATTTATAGTTGGAAAATTGGGTTAAAGTATAAATATAATAACTTAGGGGTTAAAAATAAATATAAAGACAGTATGAAGGGTTGGGGAAGGCCAAAAATGGTCGTTACACAACGGCAAAAAATGGTCGTTACACAACGGCCAAAATGTAAAATGGCCATTGGTGCAATTAGGGTTGTTACCGGTCTGGATACTCCCGGTAATTACTCGAGAAACTGACCGGTAAACTCAGACGATACTCGGATCGAAACCTTAAGGGTCCGGATACGAGTACCAAAAAATTACCCGGACCGATAAGGAGCCGCACCAGAACTCCAAGAAATACCCAGAACACCCTCCTCCCTACCGCCCCGGCCTCCCACTTCTTCTAGCAAGCTCTAATTATATTTAATTGCAATATTTCCTAATATTGGAATATTTTACATGTTTTAAATATATGTGATGTAGACTTTATATTTTAATTTGAAGTATTGACATATAAAATATAGGTTGTAAATTAGTGAAACTTTAAATGGTCATAACTTTGCGCTCGGACGTCCGTTTGACCTAATTGTTTTTTTGATTTCACGTATTTTTTCGAGACGGAGCCATCCCAAACCGATGAGAGTCCGTTTGGTTCAGCGGATTTCTACAAAAACGTCCTTCTTGGAAATCAATTTCACTTTTCCCCCAAATCGTTACGTTTTTTCCCTTTTTAAAGCTAAATATCTCGCGATATACAATAGATTTCAACGTACAAATTTCGTGGTAATGTGTCCGAGAATGTCAATTTCAGTATTGAAAATTCAATTTTAAAAAAAATAAAAAATTGGGCCCCCGGACCCGGAACCAGACCGAGAACCGAACCGATAAGTTTTCGGTCCGGTCCCGGATCTCGTCCCAGGACCGAAACCTTATCGGTCCAGTTCTCGGTCCAGACCGATAACACCTCTAGGTGCAATGACTATTTTTGCAAATGGGGATTTCGGGCGGGACCGGGACTTGGCGGGCCTGGGCGGGACGATCCTGGCGGGATGAGGCCATGTCCCGTCCCGGGTTCGAGTATCGATACCAATTTTTTTTTTAAACGGGGTCGGGGCGGGGCCAGTGCAGGATCGGGGTGGGTCCGGGCTGGGACCGGGCCGGCCCACTAGCCAACCATACATAAAACATGAAAATATAATCACAAAGGGTGAAGAACCTTACCTCAAATGAAGAATTTAATCTCAACCTTCAAGAATCCCCTCTTGACAACTCTAGAACCGAAGAAATATTATTTTTGGAAAGTGATTAGACATAGAGAGTTTATTAGGTTACTAGATGCAACGATTCCTCCCTCGCGAACCCGACTCCGCTGGCGAGGTCTCACTCCAGTGTAACAAGACCTCGCTGGAGCGTAGTCACTTGACAACTTGCCCCAGCGTAGAAGCAAACAGAATCCGGCAGAGGCACATTCGCCTCCGCGAGAGAACCTCCGCCGAGGCAAAACCTTACCAAACTCTCAATCCCCGCTTTTGCGAGCCAACCTCTACAGAAGCGAACACACAGGAGAGGACAATCCACCCGCTAGGTTGGACACCAGACACTAGCAGCTTAAATTCCAACTCAAATTTCTAACAAACACTCCTGAGACCCCCGAACACAAATCAGACATGCTCTCCAAAGGTAAACAATGCTACGAAATCACTCGCACCACGGGATTTCCCAATTGACCGAGCCAAGACATATGTTTTTACAGAATCTGTTACACCCCGTAATTCCAGGACATGTATAAGAGAATAGATGGGAGATCACAAGACTTAAAAATTTGAACGAAAGAAAGAATTGTTTTCCGAGGGAAAAATCTTCCGAACCTCGGGAAAGAGAAATGGTTGTTAATGAGAATTGGGTCTCGAAATTGTTATTAAGACTTTTAAGAGTTTATCCGAATTATGGAAGTTTAATTACAGAGTTGGATACGTGGGGCCCACCCGAGAGATATTACATTTTTGTGGGGCCCACGAGGTTTCCGATATTTTGACCAATTATGGAAATTTCGGGAAACGAAATATTATGGACCAATGGGAGGGCGACATGTGTCACCCTACACATGATTCATCTTGGACGAAATTTGTGGCTAGTGTAGCAAATTTTTAGCTTGTTAAAAAATGGACCAAGTCAAGGGTCAGACTTGGCTTGACATTCTTGACTCAATCCTAGCCCTTCAAGAGTATTAATCTTGGCCCTTAGATGTGTTATATATTAAACTAGTAGCAAGACTAATTCTCAACACTTAGAAAATTTCACAACATTATTGTTCTTGAGGGGGAAACTCTCGGCTTTGAGCTTCAATGGGAAGAACAAATTTTTCGTTTGTGGTTCAATAATCCCAATACTTCAACCCAAGGTTCCTAAGGGTATTACAAGGATATCTCAATAGAAATATCCTGGAAAAACAACGTTTTCACGTTAGTCGCAAGGTGAAAACCTAAGGTGTTCTTCAACTTTGAAGTTGGAAATTGAAGAGAAGTTGGTTATGAGCTTCTAAGGAGTGCTTGGAGCGGATATGAAAATAAGAAGAGTAGCTAAAAGTTGATAAGTGTTACACCCCGTAATTTCAGGACATGTTTTAAGAACGTAAATAAGAACTCACAAGTGTTAGGATTTGAGACTTGTAAATTTATCGGAATTATGAAATTGTCGGAAAACGTAAGTGTTGTGACGAATGGGAGGGCGACACGTGTCACCCCCCTTATGGGATGCCTTGGTCGAAATATGCAAGGGAAAGAGGGTCATTGGACCTTAGTCTTGCAACATGAGTAGCATGAGAAAGTTGACTAGTCAAAAGGTCAATAAGTCTTGATCTTTTGTAAGACCACATCCAAGCCTCACATTTGTAATTATCTTGACCATCCAATTCTCTATTTAATACTAGTAGCAAGAGATGTCTTAACACTTAGAAAATTTTACACAAAATTTGGATGAACATAGGGCAAGCTCACGGGTTCACTAAGAAAAAGAAAGAAAAATTTTCGTTTCTTGTCCATTTGATTCCACACTTTAAACCAAGGTTCTTGAGGGTAGTGTAAGCATATCTCAATAGAAAAATATTGGAAAAAGATTGTTTTCGGGTTAGTCGCAAACGAAAACCTAAAGGGTCTTTCTAGGTTTTGCTTGGAGTTTTGAAGGATAATTGTTGGTATTGTTCTAAGGGTCTCAACAAGCGGATTGAGGTGTCTTGGAGAGGCTCTAAACTACTAAGGAGCGACTTCGGATTGGAGTTGGATTAAGAATCGTTGAGGTATAATCTTGTTCTTTGAAAGTATTACAAGATTACTTATATTGTTGTTGTTAGCTTTGTATGTTGCGAGCATGAAATTGTTATATTGAAGTTATAAAGATTATGGATTGATTATAGTCTTGGAAATCCAAAATGTAATGTAATCCATTACTAAGTTGAATTATAATTTAATCGTTGTTAGAATCGTCGCATGTTATTGACTTGAAGATTATGGTAGTTATAACCAAATGCGACTTGATATCATTTTATGCTACCAATTTGGATTGAAATGGAAATTTGATAGAATTGGTATTGTTGAACTCAAGATGGCCGATTTTGGACTACCTACATATAATTGTGAGCCAATTGGGGCATTTAGTTAGTCATTTGCATCGACTACCTACATATATTTGTGAGCCAATTGGGGCTGTTTAGTTAGTCATTTGCATCGACTACCTTCTATATATTTGTGAGCCAATTGGAAATTTTAGTTAGTCATTTGCATTGGACTACCTTCTATTTAATTGTGAGCCAATTGGGGCTGTTTAGTTAGTCATTTGCATTGGACTACCTTCTATATAAATTGTGAGCCAATTGGGGCTGTTTGGTTATTGTATTTTCGGCCTTGAAAGAGGTGACAAAGTGAGTAAATACAAAGGAGGTGCTGTCCGATTTTCCGTAGAAATTAGAGACTTAACACTTATAATATTCTACGTTTGAAGTAAGGCTTTAATAGACGTATTGTGAATATTATAGGTTGACATAGTACGGGCGGGACTTTGTACTTGGCAAGTGGTTTGACCCGACAAGGTATGTAGAACTTTTCCTATCTTTGAACATGACTAGTTTCACGTATATAGTACGGTAGACGTACAAAACTTTGACATTCCTTACTTGTTTTATGAAATGCCAAGTCGGGTGAGTTAGGAGATTAACTCACTTCTTTGAGAATATTAAAGATGTCTTAAGTCTTGTTAAAGATAAGGGACTTGAAGAATTTTAAAGTATGTAATACTTGGGTCGTTTTAAAAACGTATAAGTCCCTTGGATAGGAAATTGAGCATGACTAAGGTATAAAGTGAATATAACGACTTTATGGGGAGTTGGTTATATTGACTTTATGGAAAGATAAATGACTTGATTCAATGGAAGGCAATTCGATTTTAAGGCATCAATTGCCTAAGGTTTTATAAGATACGAGTCACTTGATTTAGAACCATATTTTATTTCTAAAAGTATTGTGAATTGTCTTGAAAAGAAATTGTCACTTGATACTACGGCTAGTAGTATCTTGGAAGATTTATAATGAAATGAGTCATTTTAAAAGAATAGAAGTACGTAGTACTTTGGGTTAAATTCCCGGATTTTCATAAAGACATTTTAGTGCCTTAAGTAAACTAAAATGAGAGTGTATATGAACACGAATAGTAAGAAGTTAGGGGATTTCTTAACTTGCTTATATATATTGTATGATAAGCCGATAGAGCTTATGTTATGTGTGATAGATTTGGGCTAGGGATATATTATTCGTCATGGTCATTCCCGGATTGTGGCATTGTATATTTCCGTGGATTTGCTAACCACGATGCGAGGAATACCTCATGCGAGTCCGTAAGGGCTTACGCGGTGAAATAGTCCCGTGCGGCGTCCACCTATTCGAGGAATACCTCATGCGAGTCCGTAAGGGCTTATGCGGGTGAAATAGTCCCATGCGAGGAATACCTCACGCAGGTCCACTGGACCTATGCGGGTGAAATAGTCCCAGGAGTAGGATTCCAATCCTATTTTTCGTTGTAAGTATACACCTATTTATACTCATTGTTAGTAAGGCAATCGAATCGTAATTTCGTTAGCATACATGTCTCCCGCTTTCTTTAAACTTATGATTGTAATTACTGATTTTCCAATTTTGCATACTTAGTACATATTGTGATCGACCCTTCCTTCTGGAGTGCGTTCACGCCGCAGAGAAAGTGGTAAGGTGCGGATCCACATTCTTAGGATCACTTATCGGACGTCGGAAGCTCCATCCTCCGGAGGCTTGTCTTTCTTTTGGTACAGTCTTGTCCCTGATGTTGTAGATTATGTACATTCAGGGTATGGCGGGGCCCTGTCCCGCCACAGTTGTTATTCCTAGAGGTCTGTATTCACCTATGTGGTTGGGCTATAAGAACTGAGTTGTAAAAATTGTACTTTTGACTTTGTTTATATTATGGAAGGCGGCCTGATCGGCTAGCCTGTGTTGTTTTATTGTTTACACCTGTGTTTATGTTGTGTATGTTCCGCTGCTATTCTCTGATGTATACCTGAACAGGGTGCCCAGGTAGGGCACCAGTCGCGGCCCGGGGTCGGGTCGTGACAAAAGTGGTATCAGAGCAGTTAGTCCTCGGAAAGTGTCTACAGACCGTGTCTAGTAGAGTCTTGATTATCGGTGTGTTGTGCACCACATCTATAATCAGGAGGCTACAGGACATTTAGGATTGGTTTCCATTCTTCTCTCCGAGATCGCAAGAGAGCTGTCTTATTAGGTTGAATCCTCTCTGACCTCTTCTTATGAAACAGCTATGCCTCCACGGAAAGCTACCAGGGCCCAGAAGGGCAAGGCAGCAGCAGGAGCTGCTAGCGGTACTCAGAGGGTTACACGGGCTCAGGCACAGACTATGCCTGAGGTAGTAGGCGGGTCGGCGAGTTCAGCCACGCCTGCAGTTTTAGAGGAGCCGAGAGCGGCAGTAGCTCCAGAGATTCCGGTACCAGAGCCTCCAGTTCCACAGCCAGCTGCTGAGTATAGAGACTACGGGGAACAGATTCGATTGTTGACCAGTATAGTAGTCGGGCAACAATGACAGTGAGCAGCACCACCCAGAGCCGATGGGCCACGGATTAGGGATTTTCTCGGGATGTCATCCACCCGAAGTTTTATGGTTCGAGGTCGATGAGGATCCGCAGGAGTTCATTCGGCGGCTACAAATGACCTCGCAGTCCTTAGGCTTGAGACAGATGCATTACACTAGCCTCTTACCGGGTCATGCGATATTGCGTTGAACCGGTTTGAGTCGTGGTTGCTTTCGAGAGGTGATGATGCTCTTCCACTGTTTGGGAGGAGTTTACAGAGGCCTTTATGGATCACTTTTACCTCCCGAGATGAGGAGAGCCCGGTAGACAGATTTTTGACCTCGGCGAGCGGAGGATCAGGGAGTACACTGAGTTTGACTCGCCGAGCATGCTCACACTATTGTAGCTAGCATGGCGGATAGAGTTCATCGTTATGTGATGGGCTAGACCGCCATATGATTACAAAGATGTTTGGGGTGGCTCTTCACCGAGCATGGACATTGCTAGGATGCAGCCTATGCTCGTGGGATAGAGGATAGAGAAAGGAGGACCAGATTGACGCAGCCACCAAGAGGCGAGACATCGTGGTCTTAGGCGCTTATCGAGGCGACAGCCTCGCAGCAGACCAGGTCCACTTTCCACCAAAGACAGAGTGCTCCATCACGGTTTTCCGCGAGGTCCGATCGGCCAGGTCACCGGAGCAGTCGTGGCTCCGTGTCTTCTGGTTTGCGAGGCAGATCTCGCGATCGAGACCACCCACGGTTCGGTGCTCGATGCGCAGATCTCACCTGTGCGAGTGTCGTGTTCCCGCAGGAGGTTGTTACTCTTGTGGCGGGCCATTTGAAGAGAGATTGTCCGTCAGAGGCAGATGGGTGGTACAGACACCGACGGATCGATTCCGGGTCTTCTTCTCCTTCAGGTTATGCGCCCCGAGGCGGTGGTACTCGCGACAGCAGCCGAGGTAGAGGCGTGGTGGTGGTTCCATTCTAGCGTCCCCGAACCGCATATATTCTCTAGCCACCGCCAGATCGGAGGCTTCCCGACGCCGCATGTACATTACCGATTTCAGTCGTGATGTTTATGCATTGATAGATCCGGTTCTACCTTGTCCCACGTGTCCTCTTATGCGGGTAGAATCGAGATAGAGCGGTGTCGATAGAGCCGTTTGAGGTAGCTACGCCAATGGGTGATTCGGGGTTAGCTGAGCGAGTGTATAGAGGTTGCCCGAGATTTATTTACGTCGCCGACCGCAGACTTGATAGAGCCGAGATGGCGATTTTGATGTCATTACGGGTATGGATCGTTGGCTTCGTTATGTCAACGCTGACCGTAGGGACAGGTTGGTTCGGTTCAGCCGCGAGCCGATTATCGAGTGGAGGGGCAACACAAAGATCGCCAGGGATAGGTTTATTTCTTACCTCAAGGCTAGGAAGATGGTGCGAAGCGGTACATCTATCATCCGTTCGGTATTCGATACGCAGGCCGAGGTGCCGCTTGATCGATGCCGGTGGTTAGGAGTTTCGGATGTGTTCCCGGATGATCTTCCGTATCCTCACGAGAGAGATCGAGTTTTGTATTGACACGTTGCGGACACTCGACCTATTTCCATTCCGCCATACAGATGGCACTCCGAGTTGAGGAGGCTGAAAGACCACCAAAGATTTCTTTGGAGAAAGGCTTTATCAGGCCTAGTGTATCTCCCCGGGAGCGCTGTTGTTTGTGAAGAAGAAGGATGGACGCTGCGTATGTGTTGACTACAGCACCGAATAAGGTAACCATTAAGAATAGGTACCCTCCCGTGATTGATGATTTGTTTGACCGATTGTAGGTGCGAGGTGTTTTCAAAGATAGACTCGCGGTGCAGTTATCATCGTTCGAGTTCGAGAGGCGACATCCCAAAGATCGCATTCAGACCCTATGGGCACTATGAGTTCGTGGTTATGTCTTTCGGTTTGACTAACGTGTCACGACCGCCCGGCCCGTGATCGTGCCTACCGGCACCCAAGTAGTCATACATCGAGTAACATTGGAAATATAAAGCAAGACATGAAACAGCTTTATAAAATAAGACACGCTTTATGTGAGAAAATATCGCCTTTCGATATATATATAAACATGGTTTAGCAGCTACATCCGACATCGCATAACATGACTACGCACTTAAGGAAATATACAACTATGGCGACAGGGCCCCGCCATACCCTCGATCAGACAAAACTATCTACAACAGGAGATCATACCCAAAAGTAGAGCCTCCTAAAAGATGGAGCTCCCGACACCAACGTAGAGATCCTAAGAATGTGGATCTAGCACTGCCGCCTTACCGCGGCATGAACGCAGCCCCGAAGGAGGTCAAGATAACAGTACTAAGTATATGAAATCAGTAAAATACTTAAATGAAACATATCATTTTAAAAGCAGTTTTGCAAGTATGTATAAAACAACTAAGGAAACCGCATAGTGCCACATCACAAACAAGAGCAAGAATAGGTAAATCAGAATGTGTCTTTTCTAGGCCGCGAATGATCGGCAGGCCAATTGCCCGTAGTATCACCATGCAAGCCTAATCTCGGACTCCCGTAGTCCGCCAGGCCAATCACATAGGCCCGCATAGGTACATAACCCCGCATCGGTGGTAGCTACTCCGGCATCGCCCCGACTCGTCGTCCGCATGGCCACATGGACCGCATGAGGTATAACCCCGCACACTAACTCGAACTCCGTAGCTCCGCATAGGTCCTTGGACCCGCATGAGGTATTCTCGAATCATGGTCCTGCATCACTGAGTCTACCCCGCGACGGAGGCGCTTAACCCCATATGTCAAGAGGTGAGTGATGCTACACTAACCTAACAACTTATCTTTAAACAACATAAGCACAACAAGAATACTTTTTCACAAACGTTACAAGACACTAACACACATAGCATCATATCATGTCTACTTATCAAACCATTTTATTATTCTTTTCACAATTCAATATAAGTCCGCTTATAAACACATAGGCAAACTGCTTTCTTTTATCAATCTTAAGTGGTTATACTTAACTTCCCATAAGGCTAGTATAACTCTTAAGCTTCGCTTAAAACCAATTAGTACTCTTCATAAGAATGATTCAAGATTCTTATGAAATGCTTTGGATCTTTATTATTCAGCTTAAGTGAGGCATTCGTAAGTGTTATTAGGCTTAAGCTTCGAGGCATTGCCGTAAGTATTATTCAGGCTTAAGTCAAAGACATTGCCGTAGTTATATTTTAGTTAACACATGTACGTCTACCGTACTATATATATTGTAAAATATCATGCTTTAGGAAGAATCACATACCTTCTCAGCGAAAACCACCTGCCAAGTTGAATATGTCGCGCGCAGAGAGTCAGCCTATAATAGTCACAGATATCTATCAAAGACTACTCTGAAGGTCATTCTAAACAGAGGGTTCATAATTCTACGGAAAGTCGGGCAGCACTTCCCTACCCGGTGAGCTATATAAGTCTACTGTGAAAACAGTCCTATGTAAGTACAGTTTGATTATTCTTCTTTTAAACCCTTCTACTGTGGTAACAGTTCAATTTTATTCTACAATATTCTTCTAAGTATTTAATACTTATTCTTATGCTACAACAGTATATATTCTCTAATTCAAAAGAGGGTTAGGATTAGTTACCTCGGTAAGCCCAATAATATCCTAGAAAAAGTCGCGCCTGAGCAAGGTTTTGCTCCTAAGTTGTATGCTCCAAGGAAACCTTAGAAGTTCTTCACAACTTCTATTAAGTACTAAGGTATTTGGGCTAGGGTATTTTGGGCATTATAACAATACAAGAAGGCAACTTTTCTACCAAGGAGGGGTAGATTTTTGGCTAGGCTGGGGGTATTCGCCAAGGGCCTTCACAAGGGGAGGGGGAAGGTGTTGGACTAAAAGGGCTACAAAGGGAGAGGAGAGGATATTCAAGACTTGAAAAGATTTGTGGATGAAGAACTCTTCATCTCTAAGGGGTATTTATAGGTCAAGTGGCCAACCAATGGCCAAGATTAAGACAAGTGCAAGGCAAGTGTAGGGTGAGGATTAACTATACACAAATATCCTACCAACTCCTCGACTTGTGCACAAGGAACAAAAACGTGCTCTATTGTTCAAATCGTCCAAATGGACGATTTCAAGTCCATCAATTGGAGGTGACAAGTGTCGCCTCCCGTTGGTCCAAAATGTTTCATCTCTAAAAATCCGCAAAATTAGAAATGGAATAGCCGAATTTACCCTACGAAAGTTGTGGAAACGCTTCGTCGAAAACTAATCGCTTTGTGAGTTGTGCCAAAAAAAAACGCTTTGCCTAAACTTTAAGGCTAGACTTTTGCACGTATTCCCACGCACATACTTTGAAATACGGTATAACATTCTCCTCCTTAGAAACATTCGTCCGAATGTTCCTTCCCAAGACGCTTAACGATAAGATTCTTCATAACTTAAATGATTGTAAATGCCACACACGCCACAGAGCAACACTTAGGCGTAAACGATAACGAAAATTTATAAGTAGGAAAGTGAATTACCCGGAGGTGGGAATAGGTGAGGATACTTCGCCTCATGTCCTCATCGCTTCCCACGCCATCTCCTCCCGAGCTCGTTCGCCACAAGACTTTGACGGCCACGCCCTGTCCGCAGACGCCTAACCCGACGATCGACTATCGCGCATGGAATCTCCTCATACGATAACCCCCACACTGACATCGCCAATCGGTGTACCCTAGATGGATCCCCGATACATCTCCTCAAAGATAGATACGTGAAAACCGGATGACCGCCTCCAGACGGACGGCAGATCCAACTCATAGGCAACCTTGCCTACCTCGCGGACAACTAAACGCCCAATGTACCTGTCGAAGTTTCCTTCTTCCCGAATCTCATCACACCCTTCATGGGTGACACCTTTAGAAAACCCAATCATGAACTCCGAACTCAAGATGCCGACGACGATGATCCGTGATACGACTTCGTCGACTCAGTCCAATAGCCGCCTCGGATAAGCTTCACCTTATCCATCGCTTTGCACATCAACCGTCCCACTAGCCGCCGCCCACATCGAACCAACCTATAGGCGATCCGCACTTCCTCTCATACAAGGCCTCATAAGGCGCCATCGAATCTTGGAGTGGTAGCTATTATTATACGCGAACTCAACTAGAGGCAAATGATCCTCCCAACTACCATCGGTCAATAACACGGCTCGCAGATATCCTCGCAGTCCGGATAGTGCGCTCGCCGTCCGTCTGCTCGTGGATGAAATGCGCATCGTGCTCACCGCCCCTAAACCCCTCGAAGGACCTCTGGTTAGCCGAAATCGGGCTCTCTGTCTGATATGATCAAGTAGGGACTCCATGCGATCGACGATCTCTGATGTAAAGTCCGCATAATCCTCACCAAAAGTCGCCCCGACGGAAGAAAATGGGCTGATTTGTCACCGCCGACGATAACCCATATAGAATCATGTCTCTCCGAGTGCGAGGTAATCCCGTGATAAAATCCATGTTGATTACCTCCCACTTCCGTGTCGATCTCTATCGCCGCAACAAACCACTGTGCCTCTCGTGCTCTACCTTCACCGCCGACAACACGCACCGAGCTACGAACTCGCAACGCCCTCTTCAAGCCATCCCACCAATACACGATCTAAGGTCGTGGTACATCTTGGTCGACCGGATGGATAGAGTAACGCCACGCCATGTGCTTCCCAAGAACTCGCTGCCAAGTCCTCAAACATCCGAACACACACCGCTCAAACCTTAGCACCCCATCGTGCTACTCAAAGGACCTTGCCTCACGAAGAGTCAGATCACGATATCGAATCAAAGCCGGATCCTCGAATCGCTGCCTCTTCACCTCCTCGACGATGGAAGACTGCAACCTCACGAACTCTAACCCCACCGCTATCGTAATCAATCAAACGGACACCAAGGCTCGCTAATCGATGCAAATCACGAACCATGTCCCTCCTCTCTAGCCGCACATCCGATAGATCCCCATCGACCTACGACTAAGAGCATCCGCCACAACATTGGCCTTCCCGTGGTACAGATATCAACATCGTAATCCTTAAGCAACTCTAACCACCGCTCTCGCCGTAAGTTCGCCTCCTCCGTCAAGATATACCGAGGCTCGTGGTCTGTAAAATATCCACGTGAACCCCATACAAATAGTGCCTCCAGATCTTCAAAGTGTGAATCACACCGCTAACTCCAAATCATGGGGGTAGTTCCTCGTGTTTCTTCACTGTCGGGATGCATATGCTATAACCCCGCCATGCCGCATCAACACACATCCCAACCCGATGCCCGACGCATCACAATACACATAACCATCCGACCTCTCCGAAGAGTAAGAACGGGCGGTCGCGCCTCTTCTTTCAAAGAATCGAAACCCCGCCACAAGCATCACCATCAAACTTGGCGCTTCGAGTCACCTAGTCAATGGTGCAGATAGAAGCAAACTTCTCCACGAACCGCCGATAATATCCTCGCAAGGCCCGTAAAATCGCGAACCTCGTCGGAGTAGTAGGTCTAGGCCAAGTCCTCGATCGCTTCGATCTTGCCAGACGACTAATGCCATCACCCGACAATATGCCCAAGAAACGCCATCAAGTCAACCAAAACTCACATTTGGAAAACTTGGCGATAACCGCTGGTCTCGAGAATCACAAGACAGCCTCAAATGCTCGCATGCTCCTCGCCCGAGCGAGAATAAACCAAGATATCATCAATGAACACTATCACAAACGTGTCCAAAATGGTTTGAACACTCGGTTCATCAAATCCATGAATACCGCCGAGCATCGTCACCAAAAGACATGACCCAACTCATAATGCCTGCACGGGTCCCGAATGCACCCTAGGGACATCCACCTCTCTCGACTCGCACTGATGATAGCCCGATCGCAGATCAATCTGAGAAACATCTCGCACTCGCAACCGGTCGAACAAATCATCAATCCCGGGAAGGGGTATTCGTTTAATGGTCACCTTGTTCACCGTCAGAATCAACACACGCGCAGCTGCCCCGCCATTCTTCTTCACGAACAATACCGGCTCCCTGTGGAGAAACACTAGACTAATGAAGCCCTTCTCCAACAAATCTCTAAGCCGATCCTTCAACTCTCTCAACTCGGCAGTGCCATTCTCAGATGGCGGAATGGAAATAGGCCGAGTGTCCGCAATATGTCAATACAAAACTCAATCTCCTCGTGAGGGATACCCGAGGTCATCCGAAACACGCCTGGGAACTCGACCATCGAATCGATCAAAATCTGGTACCGCAGCCTTCAAGATCAAACACCCAACGAGATGGTAGATATACCCTTCTCGCACCATCTTCCTAGCCTTGAGGTAGGAAATAAACCTACCCCTGATACCGCGTTCTCCCACTCAACAACCGGCCTCGTGAAACTGGAACCGCATTACTTTCTCTGCAGCCAACATTGGCGAGCAAGAAGCTAGCCAATCCATCCCCATAATCACGCCGGTCGGGCCATCTCCAACTCTATCAAGTCGGCAGGGTCCGACGATCAGAATGGTCACAGACAAGCTCTATATACCCGCCGAGCTACCACCGAATCACCATCGCGCGTAGCTACCTCGAAAGTGGTCTATGGACTCGTGCCCTATCCCTATCCTACTAGCAACAAGGGGATATATAGATGAGTAGAACCCGATCTATCAAAGCATACACATCAAACCTAAACCGAGCAAGGTACCGTGCGATTTACATCGCGAGGCCTCCGATCCCGCTGGCCGACAAAGCATAAATGCGCTCGAGGACCGCTAGAATCGACCCGAGCCACGACACCGCCGCGACCGCCGACCCATGAGTACCTTGCCTCCGTGGCGAGTAATCGGGGGATGAAGAAGACCCGCGAAAGAACTCGTAGGTCGACTCTACCATCAAGATCGCCTTGGCCTGACAAGCCGATAGTGACCCCGCCGCGCCACAATCAAACAAACTCCCGTAGCACCACAACTCCCGGCGGATCTACCGTGACGCCACACCGGCGGGTGGTCCCGACGCCGCATCTCCGCCGCTCGACGCTCAAGTCCTGGCCCCGGTTCGCCTCGAATATCCCGGCCAGGCCGAGGACGGCGCAGAGTGCTCTGGGCTGGCCGTGGTGCACCCAGATCGGCCGAGGCCGCCACCACGATAGCCACCAAAAGACCCCGCCGCCCCGGCCTTCTTCACGTCACAACCCGGCGGTCTCTACGCCTCACATCCAAGAGCACGAGCTCGCACGCGGTAATGTTCATACCCTACCGGAGAGAAACACCCGCACACGACTCGCCATATAGTCGCTTCAGCCCTGACATAGGTGCACCCTATCCTCCATATCGCTACCAATGCCGAACATATCGAGCCAATGAATCAAACTCGACATTGTACTCCCGACAAGGCCCTCTCTCGCTCGCAGTAAAAATCTATCACCCGCGCCTCCTCATCCGCGAGGCAAGAAGTGAGTGAGGAAAGCCTCCGAGAACTCATCCCAAGTAGCCGGGACGCTGCTCTCCCGGATAACTCCCATGAATCAAACCAATCGATCGCGGTATCACGCAGCCGACGCGAACCGGCGTCACAGACTGCCTCGAGGCCTTGATCACCTCATGATCCTCTGGCCGACGGATGAACTTCGCGATCATCCTCCGCCGACCCGTAAAACTCGCGGCTACAACTCAAGAAATCTCGTAGCCTCAAACTATTCGCCTCGTGTACCACGGCGCGACCGGCGCTGAGCTGAACTGAACCGCCAGATCCAGCCTCTCTCAGACGGGCCACAACTTTAGCCAAAAGTCGGGCTATCTCTCAGACCCTAACCTCCGCCCCAGTGCCGTGGGACGAGGTGTGGGTACTGTGGTCTGGCTGGGCCGGGCGGCGCCATAGAACTCGCCGCCTCTCGTATAGATCGGGCTCGAGCCTCGTGACTCGGGTGTCTCGCTAGCGCCTCCGCCGCTTGCCCTTCTGGGCCCGGTTGCCTTACGTGGAGGCATAATCGTACAGAAAGGAATACGTTAGAGGGGTCCAACCTATAACACCTCTAAAGCACGATCTCGTAATGAGAAGAATGGAAACCAATCCTAAATATCTTATAGCCTCTCGATTATTGTGGTGCACAACACACCGATAATCAAGACTTACTAGATACGATCTGTAGACACTTTCCGAGGATTAATCGCCTCGATACCACTTTTGTCACGACTGCCTCGGCCCGTGGATCGTGCCTTACCGGCACCCAAGTAGTCATACATCGAGTAACCTGGAAATATAAAGCAAGACATGAAACGCTTTATAAAATAAGACATACGCTTTATGTGAGAAAATATCGCTTTCGCATATATATATAAACATGGTTTAGCAAGCTACATCCGACAATCGCATACAACATGACTACGCACTTCTAAGGAAATATACAACTATGGCGGACAGTGGCCCGCCATACCCGATCAGATAAAACTATCTACAACAGGAGATCATACCCAAAAGTAGAGCCTCCTAAAAGATGGAGCTCCGACACCAACGTAGAGATCCTAAGAATGTGGATCTAGCACTGCTTCTTACCGCAGCATGAACGCACTTCAAGGAGGTCAAGCATAACAGTACTAAGTATATGAAATCAAAATACTTAAATGAAACATATCATTTTAAAAACAGCAAGTATGTATAAAACAACTAAGGAAACCGCATAGTGCCACATCACAAACAAGAGCAAAGAATAGGTAAATCAGAACATGTCTTTTCTAGGTCGCGAATGATCAAGCAGGCCAATTGCCCGTAGTATCACCATGCAAGCCTAACTCGACTCCCGTAGTCCGCCAGGCCAATCACATAGGCCCGCATAGGTACATAACCCCGCATCGAGGGTAGCTACTCTCGCATCGCCCCGACTCGTCGTCCGCATGGCCACATGGACCGCATGAGGTATAACCCCGCACACTAACCTGAACTCCCGTAGCTCGCATAGGTCCTGGACCCGCATGAGGTATTCTCGAATCATGGTCCTGCATCGCCCGAAGTCTACCCCGCATCGGAGGGCTTAACCCCTAATATGTCAAGAGGTGAGTGATGCTACACAAACCTAACACATTATCTTAAAAAAAAATAAGCACAACAAGAATACTCTTTTTCACAAACCTAACAAGACACAAACACACATAGCAGCATATCATGTCTACTTATCAAACCATCTTATAATTCTTTCACAATTCAATATAAGTCTGCTTATAAACACATAGGCAAACTGCTTTTTATCAATCTTAAGTGGTTATACTTAACTTCCCATAAGGCTAGTATAACTCTTAAGCTTCGCTTAAAACCAATTAGTACTCTTCCATAAGAATGATTCAAAGATTCTTATGAAATGCTTTCAGATCTTTATTATTCAGGCTTAAGCCGTGAGGCATTGCCGTAAGTGTTATTTAGGCTTAAGCCGTGAGGAATTGCCGTAAGTATTATTCAGGCTTAAGTCAAAGACATTGCCGTAGTTATATTTTAGTTAACACACGTACGCTTCACCGTACTATATATATTGTAAAATATCATGCTTTAGGAAGAATCACATACCTTCTCAAATAAAACCACCGCCAAGTCAATATGTCACACAGAGAGTCACCCTATAATAGTCACGATATCTATCAAAGACTACTCAAGGTCATTCTAAACAGAGGGTTCACAATTCTACGGAAAAGTCGGGCAGACTTCCCTACCCTGAGCTATATAAGTTCATCAGTGAAAACAAATTCTATGTAAGTAGCTTGATTATTCTTCTTTAAACCCTTCTACGTGGTAACAGTTCAATTTTATTCTACAATATTCTTCTAAGTATTTAATACTTATTCTTATGCTACAACAAGATATATTCTCTAATTCAAAAGAGGGTTAGGATTAGTTACCTCGTAAGCCCAATAATATCCTAGAAAAGTCGCTGAGCAAGGTTTTGCTCCTAAGTTGTATGCTCCATGAAACCTTAGAAGTTCTTCACAACTTCTATTAAGTACTAAGGTATTTGGGCTAGGTATTTTGGGCATTATAACAATACAAGAAGGCAACTTTTCTACCAAGGGAGGGGGTAGATTTTTGGCTAGGCTAGGGGTATTCGCCAAGGGCCTCACAAGGAGGGGGAGGTGTTGACGAAAAGGGCTACAAAGGAGAGGAGAGGATTTTCAAGACTTGAAAAGATTTGTGGATGAAGAACTCTTCATCTCTAAGGGGGTATTTATAGGTCAAGAAGTGGCCAACCAATGGCCAAGATTAAGACAAGTGCAAGGCAAGTGTAGGGTGAGGATTAACTATACACAAATATCCTACCAACTCCTTGACTTGTGCACAAGGCACAAAAAACGTGCTCCCTATTGTTCAAATCGTCCAAATGGACGATTTCAAGTCCATCAATTGGAGGGTGACAAGTGTCGCCCTCCCGTTGGTCCAAAATGTTTCGTCTCTCGGAAAAATCCGCAAAAATTAGAAATGGAATAGCCGGAATTTACCCTACGAAAGCTGTGGAAACGTTTCGTCGGAAAACTAATCGTTTTGTGAGTTGTGCCCAAAAAAAAAAACGTTTTGCCTAAACTTTAAGGCTAGACTTTTTGTACGTATTCCCTTACGTACATACTCTGGAAATACGGGGTATAACACAATGCTCCAGTGGTATTTATGGATTTGATGAACCGAGTGTTCAAATCATTCTTGGATACATTTGTGATTGTATTCATTGATGACATCCTGGTTTATTCACGGACAGAACGGGAGCATGCAGATCACTTGAGGTCAGATTGGGATTCTCCGAGCCGGCAGCTATTCGCCAAGTTCTCCAAGTGTGAGTTTTGGTGGCCTCGGCATTCCCGGGCATATTATTGGGCCGACGTGTTCGCGTGGATACGCAAAGATCGAGGCGCTCAAGTCTTGCCGAGGCCTACTACTCGACCGGCGCGCAGTTTCTTAGGACTAGCGGTTATTATCGTAGGTTTGTGGAGCGCTTATTCGATTTCAAGACCGCTGACTAGTCGACTCGTAAGCGCAAGTTCCAGTGACGAGGTCATGAGAAGGGTTTCAGCTTGTTGAAGGAGAGGTTGACTACAACCCCGCCTACTCTTCCGGCGGGTTGACGCACGCGATCTATTGTGATGCCTCGGGTATCGGGCTAGGTGTGTTTTGATGCAAAGACGGCAGGTTATAGCCTATGCTTCCCGGCAGCTACTAAGCATGAGAGGAATTACCCTACCCATGACTTAGAGTTGGCGCTTATACATGCCTCAAGATTTTGAGACACTATTTGTACGGTTCATGTGGATATTTATACAGACCACAAGAGCCTCCAGTATATCTTCAGGCAGAGGGAGCTGAACTTGAGGCAGAGAGGGTGGTTAGAGTTACTGAAAGATTATGATGTTGATATTCTATACCATCCGGGGAAGGCCAACGTAGTTGCTGATGCCTTGAGTCGTAGATCTATGGGGAGCCTATCAGAGGTACAACAGAGAAACAGACATGGTCCGTCGATCCACCGCTTAGCGAGCCTGGGGTTCGATTGATCGACACCGACGATAGTGAGTACGGTTCGTGAGGTTGCCGAGTCTTCCATCGTTGATGAGGTGAGGCGGCGCTTGAGGACCCAGGTTGGTACGATCGTGATGCGCCTTCGGGAGGAGAAGAGTCTATTCGAGGTAGCGCTGATGCCGAGATTTGAGGGCCGCAGGTGTTCTCGATGTATCAGACTTCGGCAGATTCGGGAGGCACACGCCGATATTCTATTCATCCGGTCGACCAAGATGTACCATGACCTCAGATGTTTGTATTGTTGGGATGGCTCAAGAGGACGTGGCGGTGTTTTGTTGCACAATGTCCTAATTGCCGCAGTCAAGGTCGAGCACCGAGGCCCAGTGGTTTATTGCGCTATCGAGATTCCGACTGGAAGTGAGATGATCAACATGGACTTTGTTACAGGTTACCTCGCACTCGAGGAAGTACGACTCCATTTGGGTTATTGTTGACAGTGAAATCAGCCCATTTCCTTCCAATCAGACGACGCCACCGAGGACTATGCTAGATTGTACATCCGAGAGATAGAGGTCGCACGGTGTTCGGTGTCGATTATATCCGATAGGGAGCCTGTTCACGGCTAACTTCGGAGGTCTTTCCGAAGGTTTAGGGACACAGTGAGTCTCAAAGACAACATTTCACCTCGGATCGACGGCAGCAGAGCGCACTATCCGCACACTTGAGGATATGCCGCGAGCTGCGTGATTGATTTGGTATGCTGGAGGATCATTTGCCTCGTGGAGTTTGCTTACAACAACGGCTACCATTCCAAAGATACAGATGGCGCCATACGAGGCTTTATATGGGCAGAAATGCAGGTCGCCGATCGGTTGGTTCGACGTGGGCGAGTGCGAAGTTGGCTGCACTTGCAATACAGTCGGATAAGTGAAGCTTATCCAGAGATCGCTAGCGGCTCGTAGTCGCAGAAGTCATACGCGGATAATCGGCGCCGGCATTTGGAGTTTCGTGACGATTGGGTCTTTGAAGGTGCCACCCATGAAGCGGTGTGATGAGATTCGGTAAGAAGGGGAAACTCAGCCCAAGATACATTGGGCCCTACCAGATCGTCCGTAGAGTGGGCAAGGTTGCCTACGAGTTGGATCTGCCATCAGAGTTAGAGGCGGTACATCCGGTCTTCCATGTTTCTATGTTGAGGAAGTGTATCGAGATCCAAAGAGTTTTTCCTACTAGTGAGGTCCAGTGGCAGAGGGTTATCGTATGAGGAGAGTCCCATAGCGATACTCGATCGCCAGTCGGCGATCGCGACCAAGGATGTAGCTTCCGTCAAAGTCCTGTGGAGAAATGATAACCGCAAGGAGATGACTTGGGAAGCGGAGGAGGACATGTTGACGAGGTATCCTCACTTATTTCCTATACCTTCAGGTATTTCATTTTGCCCTTACTTGTCAGGTTAATTGAAGTGTTCCTTTGCTTAAATGCTTTTATGTGGCCATGTGGCATTTTTGGTATGTCGGGTCAGGAAAGGAAACTATGTCGCAAATTGTAAGTGTGACTCAAAGAACATTCGGGACGAATGTTTCTAAGGGGAAGAATGTTACACCGTAATTTCGTGACATGTTTTAAGAACGTAAATAAGAACTCAAGTGTTAGGATTTGAGACTTGTAAATTTATCGAATTATGAAATTGTCGGAAACGTAAGTGTTGGATTTAATGGGAGGCGACACGTGTCACCCCCTTATGTAATGCCTTGGTCGAAATATGCAAGGGCAAGAGGTCATTGACCTTAGTCTTGCAACATGAGTAGCATGAGAAAGTTGACTAGTCAAAAGGTCAATAAGTCTTGATCTTTTGTAAGACCACATCCAAGCCTCACATTTGTAATTATCTTGACCATCCAATTCTCTATTTAATACTAGTAGCAAGAGATGTCTTAACACTTAGAAAAATTTACACAAAATTTGGATGAACATAGGGCAAGCTCACGGGTTCACTAAGAAAAAGAAAGAAAAATTTTCGTTTCTTGTCCATTTGATTCCACACTATAAAACAAGGTTCTTGAGGGTAGTGTAAGCATATCTCAATAGAAAAATATTGGAAAAAGATTGTTTTCGGGTTAGTCGCAAACGAAAACCTAAAGGGTTTTTCTAGGTTTTGCTTGGAGTTTTGAAGGATAATTGTTGGTATTGTTCTAAGGGTCTCAACAAGCGGATTGAGGTGTCTTGGAGAGGCTCTAAACTACTAAGGAGCGACTTCGGATTGGAGTTGGATTAAGAATCGTTGAGGTATAATCTTGTTCTTTGAAAGTATTACAAGATTACTTATATTGTTGTTGTTAGCTTTGTATGTTGCGAGCATGAAATTGTTATATTGAAGTTATAAAGATTATGGATTGATTATAGTCTTGAAATCAAATGTAATGTAATCCATTACTAAGTTGAATTACAATTTAATCGTTAGAATCGTCGCATGTTATTGACTTGAAGATTATGGTAGTTATAACCAAATGCGACTTGATATCATTTTATGCTACCAATTTGGATTGAAATGGAAATTTGATAGAATTGGTATTGTTGAACTCAAGATGGCCGATTTTGGACTACCTTCTATATAATTGTGAGCCAATTAAATTTTTAGTTAGTCATTTGCATTGACTACCTTCTATATTTGTGAGCCAATTGGGGCTGTTTAGTTAGTCATTTGCATCGACTACCTTCTATATATTTGTGAGCCAATTGGCTGTTTAGTTAGTCATTTGCATCGACTACCTTCATTTAATTGTGAGCCAATTGGCTGTTTAGTTAGTCATTTGCATTGGACTACCTTCATATAAATTGTGAGCCAATTGCTGTTTGGTTATTGTATTTTAGGCCTTGAAAGAGGTGGCAAAGTGAGTAAATACAAAGGAGGTCTTGTCCGATTTTCCGTAGAAATTAGAGACTTAACACTTATAATATTCTACGTTTGAAGTAAGGCTTTAATAGACGTGTGTGAATATTATAGGTTGACATAGTACGCGGGACTTTGTACTTGGCAAGTGGTTTGACCCGACAAGGTATGTAGAACTTTTCCTATCTTTGAGCATGACTAGTTTCACGATATAGTACTAGACGACAAGACTTTGACATTCCTTACTTGTTTTATGAAATGCCAAGTCGTGAGTTAGAGATTAACTCACTTTGAGAATATTAAAGATGTCTTAAGTCTTGTTAAAGATAAGGGACTTGAAGAATTTTAAAGTATGTAATACTGGTCGCTTTAAAACGTATAAGTCCCTTGGATAGAAATTGAGCATGACTAAGGTATAAAGTGAATATAACGACTTTATGGGAGTTGGTTATATTGACTTTATGGAAAGATAAATGACTTGATTTAATGGAAGGCAATTCGATTTTAAGGCATCAATTGCCTAAGGTTTTATAAGATACGAGTCACTTGATTTAGAAGCCATATTTTATTTCTAAAAGTATTGTGAATTGTCTTGAAAAGAAATTGTCACTGATACTACCTAGTAGTATCTTGGAAGTTTTATAATGAAATGAGTCATTTTAAAAGAATAGAAGCACGTAGTACTTTGGGTTAAATTCGGATTTTCATAAAGACATTTTAGTGCCTTAAGTAAACTAAAATGAGAGTGTATATGAACAAGAATAGTAAGAAGTTAGGGATTTCTTAACTTGCTTATATATATTGTATGATAAGCGATAGAGCTTATGTTATGTGTGATAGCCTGATTTGGGCTAGGGATATATTATTCGTCATGGGTCATTCTCGATTGTGGCATTGTATATTTCGTGGATTTGCTAACCACGATGCGAGGAGGAATACCTCATGCGAGTCCGTATGGGCTTATGCGGTGAAATAGTCCCACGCGGCGGGTCCAAATTTATGCGAGGAATACCTCACGCGAGTCCGTAAGGGCTTATGCGGGTGAAATAGTCCCATGCGAGGAATACCTCACGCAGGTCCACTGGACCTATGCGGGTGAAATAGTCCCAGGAGTAGGATTCCAATCCAATTTTTCGTTGTAAGTATACACCTATTTATACTATCATTGTTAGTAAGGCACTGAGTACTGTAATTGCGTTAGCATACAGGTCTCCGGCTTTCTTTTAAACTTATGATTGTAATTACTGATTTTCCGCTTTGCATACTTAGTACATATTGTGCATCGACTTCTTCCTGGGGCTGCGTCACGCCGCAGAAAGTGGTAAGGTGTTGCGGATCCACATTCTTAGGATCACTTATCTGGACGCCTGAAGCTCCATCCTCCTGAGGCTTGTCTTTCTTTGGTACGCCTTGTCCCTGATGTTGTAGATTATGTACATTCAGGGTATGGCGGGGCCCTGTCCCGCCACAGTTGTTATTCCTAGAGGTCTGTATTCACCTATGTGGTTGGGCTATAAGAACTGAGTTGTAAAATTGTACTTTTGACTTTGTTTATATTATGGAAGGCGGCCTGATCGGCTAGCCTGTGTTGTTTTATTGTTTACACCTGTGTTTATGTTGTGTATGTTCCGCTGCTATTCTCTGATGTATACCTGAACAGGGTGCCCAGGTAGGGCACCAGTCGCGGCCCGGGGTCGGGTCGTGACAATAAGGATCGACTTGAAGTCTTGGATAATATTTGGGCTTATTTGAGGTTGACATACTACGTACGACATATTGGACTTAGCAAGTGGATTGAACCGAAGAGGTATGTGAAACTTTCTTATCTCTTGAGCATGAGTAGTTGTAAATGTATATTACGGTAGACATACGAGATTTAAATGAACTTAGTTTCATTTGAGATCCTTGACTTGTTTTAAGAATGTCCAAGTTGGTTGAGTTAGAGAATTAAATCACTTTTTTTAAAGGTTAAAGATATCTTAGTTTCTAAAGTTATCAAACTTGATTTTTGAAAGTATATGATACTTGGTTTTTGAAAGTATAAGTCTCTTGGTTATAAAAAGAATGTAAGTGTCTAAAGCATAAGGTTAGTATAACGGCTTTATGGGAAGTTGGTTATAATAACTTTATGAAAAGTTCAACGTATGGTTTACTCTAGTGAAGTAAATAAAGATAAATGACTTGAAATGAAGAAAGTCAAATTGATTTAAAGGCAAGACTACTTGGACACTTAGAAAACATTTCAAGACTTCATCTTGTTCTTGAGAGCTCTCGGCATTGAGCCCATTTCCACACAAAAAAAATTTCGTTTGTTGTCCATAATTCACCATACTTTAAACCAAGGTTCCTAAGGGTATTGTAAGGATATCTCAATAGAAAGATCCCGGAAAAGCTACATTTTTACGTTAGTCGCAAGATGAAAACCTAAGGTGTTCTTCAACTTTGAAGTTGGAAATTGAAGAGAAGTTGGTTATGAGATTCTAAGGAGTGCTTGGAGCGGATTGGAACGTAAGAAGAGGAGCTAAAAGTTGCTAAGGATCGACTTTGACGCTTGGATATTATTAGGGCTTATTGAGGTAAAATCTTCATCTTCTTAATGTGATTAAAGATTACATGTTATAGTAGTTAATAAATGAGCATGTGGTATAGGTTGAAGTTTGAAAAGATATGATCATGTGAATTATATAATGAAGATTGACTAGTGTTATGAATATTGGAAGCCTAAATCCGAGAATGACCTTGTTAGCCATTGAAATTGAAATACAATTTGGTCGATCGTTATTCTCATGTTATCTAAAGAGGAGATTGTAGTTGTTATAATCGATTGCGGCTATATAACATGTTAGACTAAACAACTTGGATTAAAAAGGAATTGGATGAGACTTTGCATTGTTGTACATTGTAACCGAAAATGGCATTAAAATGTTGGACTTTTTGGATATCAATTGTGGGGAAGAATTTTACACTTTCGGCTAGGCGTGTAATCCCCTTGGAATTTCTGAATTGTTGAGCCTTAAATGTGGCATTTGGTTATTGATATTCGGGCCTTGAAAAAGGTGGAAAAGTACGTAGAAATAAAGGAAGCGTTGCCCGATTTTCCGTAGAATAAGAGTCCTTATACTTAGAAATATTCTACGTTGAAAGCTAGAAGTTGATAGGCGTATTGTGGTCATTATAGGTTGACATTCTACGCGCGAAGTATTCAACTTGGCAAGTGGATTGAGCCGGAGAGGTATGTGGAAACTTTTCTTATCTCTTGAGCATGAATCTTGTAAAATGTATAGTACGGTAGACGTACATAAATTAAGAGCACTCGGTTCCATTTTAGTATCCATGCCTTGATTCTTGAAAGTGTAGTAACTTGACTTTTAAAAGGTATAGGTTACTTGATCTTATGTATAAAGACATCTTGACGTGTAAAGTATTGATTATTTGATATTCTAAAGATAAGAGACTTGATTTCTAAGTTAAGAAATGTCACGACCCGACTCCGGGCCGCGACTGGTGCCCTACCTGGGCACCCTCCTATTCATATAACATACTAAACTGCGGAAGATAAATAACACTCTTTTTTTTTTCAAAACTAAGGCCAAGCCGATAAGGCTGCCATAACACAAAGATTACCCGAAAGGGTCTACACAGTTTAACAATGTAAAAACAACTCTAGCCAGTCCAGCCCACAGATGAATACATACCTCTAAGATTTGGACAAATACTATGACGGGACAAGGCCCCGCCGTACCCCTGAATATACATAACCATGACGACAAGCTCCGAAATATTGGAGCCATCTCAAGATGCTGAACCAGGATCCTAAGCTCGCTGATCCACAACTGTGTACCTAAACCTGCGGACATGAACGCAGCCCTCCGAAGGGGGTCAGTACAACAGGTACCGAATATGGAACGGAAAATAAGGTACATTAACAAAACATAATCTGCAAAAAGAATGGCGGCAAGTATAAAAAGGGTAGATACGGATCTACCGTGTCATTTCCATCTCGTGAACTTAATCGTACCTTATTATCTTTTCCCATTTTTCCATAAGAGTATAGTCAAATTCTTACGTACATACTTAAGAAAACTCATCAAGTTCATAAACATATAACTTACGTATCTTGCATAACCTAATCCGCCCCTTTATGGAGGAACGCCTATACCGTCGCCCAACTGGGACGCGACAGTCACATAAGTCTGCCCATAAAGGTATACTGCCCGGCCCAATCTGGGACGCGATAAAATCACATAAGTCTGCCCATAAAGGTATACTACATAAAAATAGGAGGCTCATGATTAAAGCAGGGTCCCTCGCCCGTAGTATCAATAAGCAATCCTACTCCTGGGACTATTTCACCCGCATAGGTCCTGTGGACCCGCATGAGGTATTCCTCTCATAGGTTGTACCCGCCCGCAAGGGACTATTGCATCCGCATAAGCCCATAAGGACTCGCATAAGGTATTCCTCGCATCATGGGTAGCAAATCCACGGAACATGTGGTATAACGTCTTGGGGGTTTACCCCTCATTTATACTCTTACCCTGGAGAAGGTGGTATAACGTCTTGGGGGTTTATGTTATACCCCGTATTTTCAGAGTATGTACGTAAGGACGTACGTAGAAAATTTGAAACTTGTACTAAGGCTTGGCCGAATTAATTTTGTTCACAACACCCGTTTAGAGTCGTTTTTCGACGAAACGTTTTCCTGACTTTAGGGAATTTCCGCTATGTCATTTTTAATTTTTGCGGATTTTTAGAGAGGCGAAGCGTGTTGGGCCAACAAGAGGCGCCACTTGGCACCTCCATTGTGGGCGTGAGAGCTCGGTTTGGACGAAATGGAGAGGTGTAGTTGGTAGGATATTTTGTGTGTTAGTTGGTCAGGACACGTGGGTGAATCTTGGCCTACACTTGCCTTGCACTTGGCAAGATCTTGGCCATTGGTTGGCCTTCACTTGACCTATAAATACCCCTTCCCTTTGAAGACTTCTTCATCCAAAAAAATCTCTAAGTCTTGAGAGCTCCCCCTCCCCATTTCGTGAGGCCCCCTTGGCCGAGAGTAGCGCCCCCCCTCCTAGTAGGGTGGCCGTGGGGTACCCCCCCCCGAGCCGAGTTGCTTTCGTATAATAACCCCCTTTGGGGGGGAGAAATACTCGCAAAAGGCTTGTTATAATGCCCAAATTACCTTAGTCAGTATACCTTGTTGTATTCTAAGGTTATACCTATCTGAAAATGCCGAAATACTATTATACTCCGGTCCACAAAACCGAAACCCTAGGAAAATCTCCATAGTCCGTTGGAGTATTGTGTAGAAGTTGGTTAGAACTTCTAAGGGTGGTTTAGAGCGGGTTGGAGCGCTCGGAGTTGGAGCTAAACGATTGCCCAGGATCGACTTTAACTAGGATAATTATGGGCTTATCGAGGTAATTATCTTGTCCCTCTATTGTAATTGGAAATTACATATTGTTAGAATATATAGTTGAAGTATACTATATATAGAACTGAACGTAGTTATCGGCAATGTCTTTTGACTTAAGCCTGAATAATACTTACGGCAATGTCTTGCGACTTAAGACTGAATTTAAAAGAAGAATCGTAATTACATAGGGTTGTATTACGATGAGACTTGTGTAGTAGTACCGTGGAGTAGAATTGTACCGTTAGGGTTAGGCGATAACCCCCGGTTGGCTTGGTAGCCGACCTCGATAGAGGAGGAGATTTACGCTGTTGCGGGGGGGGGAGGTGCTGCCGAATTTTCGGTAGAATGTTCTACGATGAGATCTAAATGTTAATAAGCGCCTTGTGGCCTTATAGGTTGAAGTACTACGTGTGGCGCGATCTACTTGGCTTAAGGAGTAGCGAC
The DNA here is from genome assembly GCA_029844215.1 of Przewalskia tangutica. Lineage (NCBI taxonomy): Eukaryota > Viridiplantae > Streptophyta > Magnoliopsida > Solanales > Solanaceae > Przewalskia > Przewalskia tangutica. Next base: position 110,972,164 of record CM056721.1, read on the forward strand.
GGTTGGAAGTACTTGAGCGTTTTGCTATTAGTCGATACTCGTCGCGAGGTATGTGAACCTCTTCCTATCTCTTCAGCATGATATGTGTGAACTATGTAGTACGGTGAGCGTCATGTGCTAGATGTATATGATTGGTTTAAAACATAAAGTGTTATAACGGCTTTATGTGGAGGTGGTTATAACAGCTTTATGTTGGTAAGAAAATACTTGTGGTCTATAAAATGTAACCGATTTGAACTATAAGCGGCTTGTTATGTGTTAGTAAAGAACTTGAAGTATTTTCAAAAGATTTTGAATCATTTTGAAAGAAGAAGTAATACTTGGCTTTTGAAAAACTTAAGAGTTATACTAGCTTTATGGGAAGTTAGGTATAACGGCTTAAGAATGTTTTACTGATTTCGGAAATCAGAATGTGTATCGACAAACCAATGCAGCGTTAATAAAAGGAAATGTTTTGACTAATTAAGTATTATTAAAACCAGTAGAAACTTCCATCTGCATAGAAGCTAAGATGAGACAAAATGATATTTCCTAGATCACGGTTGTAATAAGATTGTTATAAACAAGAATATCCTACTCATATAAGACTTATGTTTCTGATAGTTAAAAGAGAATTATATTCTTAGCGAATAAGACTATGAACTACGAAACCCTTCTAAAATAAGAAACTTGAACATTGGAAAAGAAGGTTGCTACTTGATTTTACAAAGAGAAGTAATTGATTTACTTTAAAAAGATAATCACTCTATTTTTCATATACTATGGTATTGTGTGGTTTTGTGAAGTAACGATCTTTTAAAGATTTAATGTATGAAGTACTTTGGGGATAGGTTCGAACTTGTTAGTAGAAAGTACCTTGTGTGAATAACTTGATTGTATTGGTTTGTGATAGCCTTGTAATACTTTCTTGTTGATTTGATAAGTAAGCATGTTAGGATGCTACGTGTGTTAGTATCTTGTGATTATTGTGTAAGGGTCACTCTTGTTGTGCTTACGTTGTCAAACGTTAAGCCCGTTATCTTGTTATTGTATCACATACCCCGACTGTTATACGAGGGCTTGCCACCCTTGATGCGGTCTATACGGCTATCTGATCCTTGTGACTACGCGAGTCGCGGTAGCTCGGGATTGATCATTCGGGTGTTTAGCCCGACGCGGGGATTCCTATGCGTCCGCTGAGACTATGCGGTCTTTTGAGACTACGCGGCCGCGGGAGCCTGGCGGATACCGAGGTTGGTCGCCCGATGCGGGGTATACCTCAGTGATGCAGGACCATGATTCGAGGAATACCTCATGCGGAGTGCATGGGTGACCTATGCGAGCTGCGAGAGTTCGAGGATAGACGCGCACATTGATATTGCGGGCGAGTGGCGGCCGATCATGTAGTGCGGTCTAGAAAGACCTCGAGATACGCTTTGTGGTATTTTTGGTGCTGTGGGTCTTAGTAGTCGGCTATGCCTTCGCACTTGCCGTGCGGTTTATTGTGATAACTTTGAGGCGTGAGTCCACGACTTGACATATTTGCTTATTTATTGTGAACTGTATTTTGGTTATCATACATGCCTCGCTTTATATAGACTACTATGATTTCATTTGATGATTTATTTTCAGTTTCACATACTTGGTACTGTCTTGACCTCGCCCGGAAGTGCGTTCATGCGCGAGTAAAGGTACACCGATCGTTGATCCTAGCTCTCGGTCACGATTAGCGTTTGGGAAAGCTCCGTTTCTCGGAGGCTTATCGATGGTATAGTCCGCCGCCGTAAGTGTTTACATTCCGGTTTGGCGGGGCCTGCCATCGTTGTTGTCGTATCATTCTTAGAGTGCTGTAATCTTGTTGTGGGCAGGGTTTGTAAAAGGATTAAACTGTACATGTTGAAAGTTTTTATTTATATATATCTTGAAGGTAACCGCTTTGGTTAGCTATGTCTTATTTCACCGTCTTATTACACCGGTTTCATGTATTGTCTTTATGTTCGTGATTACTCGATGTATGGCTACTTGGGTGCGGGGTAAGGCACGATCCACGGGCAGGTTGGTCGTGACAAAAGTGGTATCGAGCGATTAATCCTCGGAAAGTGTCTGAGCCGTATCGATCCGAGTCTTGATTATCGGTGTGTTGTGCACACTGATAATCGAGGAGGCTATAGGGTATTTAGGATTGGTTTCTATTCTTCTCACTCGAGATCGTGCCTTAGAGCCGTGTTGTAAGTTGGACCTCGGACGTATTTCTTTCCACCGTTATGCCTCGCGTAGGCAACCCGGCCCAGGAGGTCAAGCGGCCGAGGAGGCGAGTAGAGTTCAGAGGGTGGCGAGGCACGGACCAATCATTACCTAGGGTAGTGCTTCATTCGGGAGTTTTGCGGCGTCACTAGCCCGTGAGTTTGGCAGCGTGGCGATTCCCATCGCGGCCATGATATTTGAACCTTCCACGGCCGGGGCGGTGAATATAGAGTGCAAAGAAGGCGACCACATTAGCTATGGATGTGGCTACGGAGAGTATACCGATGTACCACGGGTCTTGATGACTATCTAAGAGAGGTTGTGCAAGAGTAATTCTTGATTGAAGCTTGAGCATGGCACGTATGCGGGCTTATGCGCGGCGAGCCAAGCGTAGAGATTTACGGGTTAACAAAGGACAGCAGGAGAGGGCGAGCAGCGAGTCCTTTAGTAACTTTCGAGGCGAGTCGCCACCGGCAGAATTAGATATGCACCTCGCGGTCTGCAGTGGTCTTCCGCAATTTGGGGCGTTCGGTGTGCGGGAGTCGGTCGAAACTCGGGGCTTCCGGTTACGCGATGTGACGCGTCATTCCGGGGAATGTCGTCTTTTAGTTGGTACTTTGTACCTACGACCGTCCGGGTCTGATGTCGATGGGGTGTCCTTGTAGGAGGACTTAGCCTTCAGGATCGGTGGGTAGTTCGTCATCTTCCTTAGCTATGAGCCTACGTGGCGAGTTTGATTAGAACGACTAAGGGAGTGAAGCAGTAGATATAGATATATCTTTAACCCTCTAGAGATCAGTATGGTGATAAGGTGAGTATACCTTAAGTGTTATGTTCTGATAGCAGTGTGTTAGTCGTGATTAGATCATGGTTGTTTAACCGAGTAAGATTTTGGGGATAGAGAAGGTGTGAGCCTTAGAGCTTTTACGTAAAGACCTTAGAGGTGAGGCCATCTCGAGAAAGGTGTAGTGTTATGTTTGACCACTTATCGGAGTGCATAGTGCGTGAGTTATGTTGGGATAGGTCCCAGTAGTGTGGAATGAAAGGGGTAGTTGAGCTAAGAAGACCGCTAGGTTTTCAAACGTGATTAGTGAGATTGTTCGGATCGGGAGCTAGTATTGTGCGCGTTGCGGTCGGGTTGAGGCCACGTTGCGGGTCAACCAGCGGTAGGTTTGGTGGTGGGGTCGGGTTGTGGTGGTCCCGCTTGTGTTAGGGTTGTGAGGATGTTAGGCCCAAGTTTGGTTAACGTGAACGAGTTCGTGGGTGCGTTCGACCGGTGGTCGGGCGATGGGGCAACCCATCGTGTTCTTGATCGGGACCGTTTACTCGGTGTGTTGAGTTATCGAGAAAGGTTGTAGGGCTGCACGAGGTGCCTACCTACACCTTAAGAGCGATGGAGCCAGTTCACGCGCTTCTTTTCTGGAGGTTTTGCCAGGCAAGGTTAGGAACTCAGGTGAATCTCAGAATCGCATTCGCCCTCGGGCCAGTGTGTGTATCTCAGAGGTAGTCGTGGGGATTGTTGTCTCCTGTGGAGGAAGTGTTTAAGCTACCATTTCGGTGTTCGGATATCTCCTTATGAAGCCTTGAGGCGGAAGTGTAAGTTCACGGTCGATTGGTTCGATGTTGGCAAGGTTGAACGATTAGTTGAGCTTGTTCCGGCATTGTGGTTAGGGTGTGACGAGTTTTGGTATGACAGAGGAACTTAGCCCGTGTTACTTTGGGCCCTTTTGAGTTCATGTGAAGGATAGGTCAGGTTGCCTATATGATAGCTTTTGCCGTCCGACTTAGGAGGCGATGCGTCCGTCTTTTCGTATTGTTATGATCGGAAAGTATCGGAGAATCCATCCAGTGTTCGATTAATGATGACCACGTTAGAGATAGTAACCGAGTCTTGGCGAAGCCGTATCGAATGTGGTAAGAGTTCGAGTGTCACGACGACCTCGAGTCATGGCGGCCGGCACCATTTGTTGGGTCGTCGAGCAAGGCTCGCGACAAAGTGACAAAAGTGGTACCATTTGTTGGGTCGCGGAGAAGGTTAATGCCTCGAGCAAAGTGACAAAGTGGTATCTACGACGAGTAAAGAGAGAGCGAGCATGTATGGCGGGCATAGATGTGATCATTTCTTTTGTAAAGAGAAGGTGTGAAGGAAGTATATTTTAGACCCGGTGAGAGTGTTTTGTGGTGATGATTAGAGGTGTTTCCTCGTGGACTTTGATGTAAGTATTTACGCAGTGCGGTTGTGGCGAGGATTGTTCTCGTAAGTATAGTAGTGAAGACTATCTTGCGCGCGGTTGTTTGAGACTTATAAGGAACATTCGGGACGAATGTTTCTAAGGAGGAGAATGTTATACCGTATTTTGAGTATATGCGTGGGGCGTGCGTAGAAAATTTGAAACTTACTAAGGCTTGGCGAATTAATTTTGTTCACAACACCCGTTTAGAGTCGTTTTTCGACGAAAGCGTTTTCCACGACTTTCGTAGGGAATTTCCGGCTATGTCATTTTTAATTTTTGCGGATTTTTCCGAGAGGCGAAGCGTGTTGGGCCAACAAGAGGCGCCACTTGGCACCTCCCATTGGCGGACGTGAGAGCTCGGTTTGGACGAAATGGAGAGGTGTAGTTGGTAGGATATTTTGTGTGTTAGTTGGTCAAGGACACGTGGGTGAATCTTGGCCTACACTTGCAACTTGGCAAGATCTTGGCCATTGGTTGGCCTTCACTTGACCTATAAATACCCTTCCTTTGAAGACTTCTTCATCCAAAAAATCTCTAAGTCTTGAGAGCTCCCCTCCCATTTCGTGAGGCCCCTTGGCCGAGAGTAGCGCCCCTCCTAGTAGTGTGGCGTGGGGTACCCCACTGCTAGTTGCTTTCGTATAATACCCCTTTGTGGTGTAGAAATACTCTCAAAGTATTGTTATAATGCCCAAATTACCTTAGTCAGATACCTTGTTGTATTCTAAGGTTATACCTATCTGAAAATGCCCGAAATACTATTATACTTAGTCGATTACAAAACCGAAACCCTAGGAAAATCTCCATAGTCAGTTGGAGTATTGTGTAGAAGTTAGTTAGAACTTCTAAGGGTGGTTTAGAGCGGGTTGGGCGCTCGGAGTTGGAGCTAAGCGATTGCCCGGGATCGACTTTAACTAGGATAATTATGGGCTTATCGAGGTAATTATCTTGTCCTCTATTGTAATTGGAAATTACATATTGTTAGAATATATAGTTGAAGTATACTATATATAGAATGAACGTAGTTATCGGCAATGTCTTTTGACTTAAGCTGAATAATACTTACTGCAATGTCTTTGCGACTTAAGCTGAATTTAAAGAAGAATCTTGTTGTAATTACATAGTGTATTACGGTGAGACTTGTGTAGTAGTACCGTGGGTAGAATTGTACCGTTAGGGTTAGACGTATAACCCCTGGTTGGCTTGGTAGCCGGCCTCGATAGAGAGGAGATTTCTGTTGCGGGGAGAGTCTTGCGAATTTTGGTAGAATGTTCTACGATGAGATCTAAATGTTAATAAGCGTCTTGTGGCCTTATAGGTTGAAGTACTACGTGTGGCGCGATCTACTTTGTCACGACCCGGCGGGCGTGGTGATGCCCGGGCACCAGTAGACATACAGGAACAAACACAACCATATGAGATAAAGTATAAAACAATAATGAAAACTTGCCTTCGGCATATATATATAAATGACAACTTTTAACATGAGCAGTTTAATCCTTTTTACAAACCATGTCCACAATGATTACTCAAGAATGATATGACAACAATGGCGGGCCAAACCACGAATGTAAACACTTACTACGGGGACTACACGTGATAAGCCTCGTGGCGGAGCTTCCCAACGCTGAATGTGACCACGAGCTAGGATCAACGGCGGTGTACCTCAACTGCGGCATGAACGCAGCCCGGAGGTCGAAGTATGTGAAACTAAAAATACCGCAAATGAAATCATAATAGTCTATAAAGCGGGAGACATGTATGATGACCAAACTACGCTTTTACAATAACTAAGCGATCATATCAAGTCGGGGACTCGCCTCAAGTCATCACCAAAGAACATAACGGTGGGTCTCACGCCACAACATCGTGCAGTGGGACACATTTCCTCTTGGCGGTTTATGATATAAAAGTTCAAGGAACACACATGAACACGAGTCCCACCTGCCATAATAACAAATGCGAAGGCATAGCCGTCTACTAACACCTACAAGGTCATGAATCGTATCATAAGATGCATCTGACCGTCACATGATCAAAGCGGCCACTTGCGCGATATCTAATGTGCGCGTCTAGTCACCGGAACTTCCGCGACTCGCGTAGGCCAATCTCGGCCCGCATGAGGCATCCCCGCGTCGAGGGTAGCTACTCCGGCATCGCCTGGACTTGCGATCCGCATAGCCACAAGGACCGCATGCCCATAAGGCGACGCTAACACGGAACTCGTAGTTCGCATAGGCCGGGACTGCATAGGTATTCTCGAATCATAGGTCCATCGACCTTTGAGTCTACCCCGGAGGCGACTTAACCCGGAATCATCTCGAGATGAATGCCACAATACTATCATAACGGTGATAGTTAATAAGCAATCAAGAAACCCCACACAACATCACAAGATACTAACACGTAGCATCCCAACACGTTTACTTATCAACGCAATCAAGAAAGTATTACAAGGCTATCACAAACCAATACAATCAAGTTGTTCACACAAGGTACCTTCTACTATATGATTAACAAAATCGGGTTTTATCCCCAAAGTACTTCATACATCAACTCTTTAAAAGATCGTTACTTTCACAATGTCACACAATACGTAGTATAAAATAGAGTGACTATCCTTTTAAAGTAAATCAATTACTTCTCTTTGTAAAATCAAGTAACAACATTATTTTCAAACGTCCAAGTTTGCCTAATTTCAAATGTTCACGTTTCTTATTTTTAGAAAGGTTTCGTAGTTCATAGTCTTATTCATTTAAGAATATAATTCTCTTTTAAACAATCTGAGAAACATAAGCCTTATATGTGAGTAGGATATTCTTGTTTATAACAATCTTATTACAGCAGCCATGATCTAGGAAATATCATTTTGTCTCATCTTAGCATGCGGATGGAAGTTTCTCGGTTTTCATAATACTTAATTATTCAAAACATTTCCTTTTATTAACGCTGCAGTGGTTTGTCGATACACATTCTGATTTCCGAAATCAGTAAAGCATTCTTAAGCCGTTATACCTAACTTCCCATAAAGCTAGTATAACTCTTAAGTTTTCAAACACCAAGTATTACTTCTTTTCAAAATGATTCAAAAATCTTTTGAAAATACTTCAAGTTCTTTCTTATCATATAACAAGCGATTATAGTTCAAATCGATTACCTCTTAAAAACCACATGTATTTTCTTACTAACATAAAGTATTATAACCAACTTCCCATAAAGCGTTATAACACTTTATGTTTTAAACCATTCAAACACATTTAGCACGTATTACTACATAGTTCACACATATCATGCTAGAGAGATAGGAAGAGGTTCACATACCTCGCGACGATTATCGACTAATAGCAAAATGCTCAAGTACCTCAATGCCGGCTACTCCGCCAAGTAGAGCGCGCCCACGTAGTACTTGACCTATAAGGCCACTGGCGCTTATTAACATTTAGGTCTCATCGTAGAACTTTCTCTGAAATTTGCAAAGACCTCCCCGACAGCGTAAACCTCCTCTCTTACGGTAGGCTACCAAGCCAACCGGGGGTTATACATCTAACCTAACGGGTACAATTCTACTCCACAAGTCTCATGTCTGGTCTATGTAATTACAGTTCAAGACTATATATAGTATACTTCTACTATACAATCTAACAACATGTAATTTCCAATTACAATAGGACAAGATAATTACCTCGATAAGCCCATAATTATCCGAGTTTAAAGTCGATCTGGGCAATCGTTTAGCTCGACTCAACCCGCTCTAAACCACCGCCAGAAGTTCTAACCAACACACAATACTCAACCTATGGAGATTTTCCTAGGGTTTGGTTTTGGGAAGTATAATAGTATAAGCTGGGCTTTTTGTAAAGGTATAACCTTAGAATACTACAAGGTATATGGCTAAGGTAATTTGGGCATTATAACAATACTTTTGAGAGTATTTCTACGAGAGGGGTATTATATGAAAACAAACTAGAGGGGGTACCGCCACCACAAGGAGGGGGTGGCTACCTCGACTACCCACTGGGAACTCTCGGCGAGGGCCTCACGAAAGGGAGGAAGGCTCTCAAGATTTAGGCATTTTGGATGAAGAAGTTCATCAAAGGAGAGTGGTATTTATAGCAGGCCACGATGGCCAAGATCTAGCCAAGTGCCTAGCAAGTGTAGGATTCACCCAGTGTCTAGCCAACTTGCACACAAAATATCTACCAAAATATCTCCCACTTGCCTCCCCAAATCGTCCACGCCCCACTTTGCCCACCAATGAGAGGGTGCCGCCTCTCGTTGGTCCAAAATGTTAATCTCTCGGAAAAATCCATAAAAATACTAAATGACATATGGAAATTCCCACGAAAGTGAAAACGTTTAAAAACGACTCTAACGGGTGTTGTGCACAAACATATTTCGACCCAAGGTGCCACGTGGGGTGACACGTGTCGCCCCGATTAAATCAAAATATTTCGTCTTGAAAATATCCAAGCGGCCAAAATCTCAAAATCAAAGCGGGCCCCAAAAGCAGTAAATTTCTCGTGGGCCCAGCGTGACCATTTCGAAAATAAAATTCCATAATTCTCTAATATTCGGAAGTCCGAATACCAAAGGGAATCCAATTCCCATAAACGAACCTTTTCCTTCACAAAAACGGAAACTTTTCCGTGGAAAATTCACCTCTTTCTTCCTTTCCAATCTTTATTCTCGCGTGCGCCCTTGCATACATACCACGGAACTACGGGTATAACATTCTTCCTTTAGAAACATTCGTCCCGAATGTTCCTTCTAAGTCTCAAACAAGCGTCGCCAAGTATAGTCTTCACTACTATACTTACGAAACAATCCGCCATACCGCCACGAAATACTGCAACACTTACATCTAAGTCCACGAGGAAACACCTCTACATCACCACAAATAATACTACTTTTGTCACTTTGTCGCGAGCCTTGCTCGACGACCCAACAACGATCCACGAAGCTGTACACTCGGATTCTTATCACATTTAAATCGCTTTAGTATCAAAACTGGTTACTATCTCTAACGTGGTCATCATTAATCGATCATGGATGGATCTTGATACTTTCGAACATAACAATCTGAAGACCGGACGCCCTTCCTCCTAAGTCGGACGGCAAATGCTAACATATAGGCAACTGGCCTATTCTTCATGAACTCAAGGCCCAAAGTAACTTCGCTAAGTTCCTACATTTCCAAAACTCGTCACACCGCGGGGTGGTACTTTCAAAGACCGACCGTCCGAACTCTGGCGCCGTCGCCATTATCCGCACAATTCCTAACTTCTTCTAGACAAGCCTACTATCGCGATCTGCCGGAACAAGCTGAACCAACTATCTGAACCACGCGAACATCAGACCAATCGACCGCAACTTGCATTTACGCCCTGGCGCCGCAAGGCGACATCCGAACACGAAATGGTAGCAAACACTCCCCACCGGAGACAACGATCCTCACAAATCAAAACAACGCCGGGGCGAACGCGATCTGAGACTCACGAGTTCTAGCCACGCTCGTACAAACTCGAGAAAAGAAAACCACAGGCTCCATCGTTCGTAAGGTGAAGGTAGGCACCGTGCAACCTCACAACCTTTTCGGATAACATCAACAACTGCGAGAACGACCGACCGAAGAACACGATAGTGCCCATCGGCGGACGGCTGGTCGAACGCATCCACGAACTTGCATTGGCTAACTAAACATGGGCCTAACACCTCATGACCCTAACACAAGAGGGACCACCACCACCAAACCTACGGGTTGACCCGCGTAGCCTCAACCACGACGGCAAGCGCGAAATACCATCTCCCGAAGGAACAATCTTACTAAACACGTTACGAAAACTGGCGGTCTTCTTAGCTCGACTACCTTCCTTCAAATCACGCTACTGGGACTTATCCCACGAACATAGCTCACGTGCACTATGCACTCCTATAAGTCAAACATAACACTACACCTTTCTCGAGATGGCCACCTCTAAGGTCTTTACGTATAACACTAAGGCTCGCACCTTCTCTATCCCCAAAATCTTACTCGGTTAACCCACCGTGATTCTAATCACAACTAACACACCGCTATCGAACATAGCACTTAAGGTATACTCACGAAAGTTACCGAAGGACCTTCTCGTCCTTGGTTAACCCACAATCTACGTTTTCGGCTGCTGTACATAAGCCGCCATGCTCAACCAATCAAGAATTACTCTACCCTCTTAGTCATCAAGACTCGTGGTACATCGGTATAATCTCGGTAGCCAAATCTATAGCTAGTCGCAAATCTATATTCACTGTTGTGGGCGAAGGTTCAAATATCGTGATGCTAAACTCGGCTAGTGACGTGAAATCCCGAATGAAGCACTACCTAGGTAATGATTGGGCTGTGCCCTCGCCACCGAACTCTACTCGCAGCTCGCCTCACAGGCTCGGGTTGCCCTACGCGGAGGAATAATGATAAGGGAAAAGATTTCGTCAGAGGGTTCAACTTACAACACATCTCTAAGGCACGATCTCAGAGTGAGAAGAATAGAAACCAATCCTAAATATCCTATAGCCTCCTGATTATTGATGTAGTGCGCACACCGATAATCAAGACTAGACACTTTCAGAGGATTAGCGCTCACGATACCACTTTTGTCACGACGAACCGGGGTGGATCGTGCCTACCGGGCACCCAGTAGACATACATCAGTGTCAACAAACACAACCATATGAGATAGAAGTATAAAACAATAATGTGAAAACTTGCCTTTGGCATATATATATAATGACAACTTTTAACATGAGCAGTTTAATCCTTTTTACAAACCATGTCTGATTACTACGGACCTCTAGAATGATATGACATGATAGGCGGGGCGGGCCAACCCCGAATGTAAACACTTACTACGACGGGGACTACACGTGATAAGCCTCGGAAGCGGAGCTTCGTGACCACGAGCTAGGATCAACGGCGGTGTACCTCAACTGCGGCATGAACGCAGCCGAGGTCGATACAGTGCAGAGTATGTGAAACTAAAAATCACGCAAATGAAATCATAATAGTCTATAAAGCGGGAGACATGTATGATGACCAAACTACGATTTACAATAACTAAGCGATCATATCAAGTCGAGGACTCGCGCCTCAAGTCATCACCAAAGAACATACGATGGGTCTCACGCCTGACATCAATCGTGCGTGGGACACATTCCTCATTCTTGGCGGTTTATGATATAAAGTTCCAAGGAACACACATGAACACGGGTCCCACTGTGCCATAATAACACCGTCACGGGGTAAATGCGAAGGCATAGCCGTCTACTAACACCCAGTACCAACAAGGTCATGAAGCGTATCATAAGATCTGTCTAGGCGTCCATGATCAAAGGCGGCCACTTGCGCGATATCTAATGTGCGCGTCTAGTCGAACTTCCGCGACTCGCGTAGGCCAATCATCGGCCGCATGGCATCCCCGCATCGAGGTAGCTACTCCCGGCATCGTCACGGACTTCGCGATCCGCGTAGCGCGAGGCCGCATGCCCGTAAGGGCGTCCTAACACGGAACTCTCGTAGTTCGCGTAGGCCGGGACTGCGTAGGTATTCTCGAATCATAGGTCCATCGACGCTGAGTCTACCCGCGTCGGAGCGACAACCCGGAATCATCTCAAGAGATGAATGCCACAATACTATCATAACGACCGATAGTTAATAAGCACAATCGAGAAACCCTTCGCAAAGCATCGCGAATACTAACACGCGTAGCGTCCCAACACGTTTACTTATCAGCGCAATCAAGAAAGTATTACAAGGCTATCACAAACCAATACAATCAAGTTGTTCACACAAGGTACCTTACTATATGATTAACAAAATCGGGTTTTATCCCCAAGTACTTCATACATCAACTCTTTAAAAGATCGTTACTTTCGCGATGTCACCTGATACGTAGTATAAAATAGAGTGACTATCCTTTTAAAGTAAATCAATTACTTCTCTTTGTAAAATCAAGTAACAACATTATTTTCAAGCGTCCAAGTTTGCCTAATTTCAAATGTTCACGTTTCTTATTTTTAGAAAGGTTTAAGTAGTTCATAGTCTTATTCATTTAAGAATATAATTCTCTTTTAAACAATCGAGAAACATAAGCCTTATATGTGAGTAGGATATTCTTGTTTATAACAATCTTATTCTGACCATGATCTAGGAAATATCATTTTGTCTCATCTTAGCTTACATGCGGATGGAAGTTTCTCGTTTTCATAATACTTAATTATTCAAAACATTTCCTTTTATTAGCCGCGGTGGTTTGTCGATACACATTACGATTTAGAAATCGATAAAGCATTCTTAAGCCGTTATACCTAACTTCCCATAAAGCTAGTATAACTCTTAAGTTTTCAAACACCAAGTATTACTTCTCCTTTCAAAATGATTCAAAAATCTTTTGAAAATACTTCAAGTTCTTTCTTATCATATAACAAGCGATTATAGTTCAAATCGATTACCTCTTAAAAACCACATGTATTTTCTTACTAACATAAAGTGTTATAACCAACTTCCCATAAAGCGTTATAACCTTTTATGTTTTAAACCATTCAAACACATTTAGCACGTATGCGTCTACCGTACTACATAGTTCACACATATCATGCCAGAGAGATAGGAAGAGGTTCACATACCTCGCGACGATTATCGACTAATAGCAAAATGCTCAGAGTACCGCCGTCGGCTACTCAGCCAAGTAGAGCGCGCCACACGTAGTACTTGACCTATAAGGCCACAGCTTATTAACATTTAGGTCTCATCGTAGAACTTTCTACGAAATTTCACCTCCCCATGACAGCGTAAACCTCCTCTCTACAGTAGGCTACGAAGCCAACGGGGTTATACATCTAACCCTAACGGGTACAATTCTACTCCACGGTACTACTACAAGTCTCATGTCTAATTCCTATGTAATTACGATTCGATTACTATATATAGTATACTTCTACTATACAATCTAACAACATGTAATTTCCAATTACAATAGGGGACAAGATAATTACCTCGATAAGCCCATAATTATCCGAGTTTAAAGTCGATCTGGGCAATCGTTTAGCTCGACTCAAGCGCTCAACCGCTCTAAACCACCCTTAGAAGTTCTAACCAACTTCTACACAATACTCAACGGACTATGGAGATTTTCCTAGGGTTTCGGTTTGTATTGTGGGAAGTATAATAGTATAAGCGGGCTTTTGTAAAGGTATAACCTTAGAATACTACAAGGTATATGGCTAAGGTAATTTGGGCATTATAACAATACTTTTGAGAGTATTTCTACCAAGAGTGGTATTATATGAAAACAAACTAGGCTGGGGTACCCCACGGCCACACCACAGGAGGGGTGGCTACCTCGCCACCCACTAGGGAACTCGGCCAAGGGCCTCGAAAAGGGAGGAAGGCTCTCAAGATTTAGGCATTTTGGATGAAGAAGTTCATCAAAGGAGAGGGTATTTATAGCACAAGCCAAGGCCAACCAATGGCCAAGATCTAGCCAAGTGCCTAGCAAGTGTAGGGCCAGATTCACCCAAGTGTCCTAGCCAACTTGCACACAAAATATCTACCAAAAATATCTCCACTTGCCCTCCCAAATCGTCCATGCACTTTGCCCACCAATGAGAGGGTGCCAAGTGCGCCTCTCGTTGGTCCAAAATGTTCCGTCTCTCGGAAAAATCCGCAAAAATACTAAATGACATAGCGGAAATTCCCTACGAAAGTGAAAGCGTTTACGTCAACGACTCTAACCGGTGTTGTGCACAAACATATTTCGGCCCAAAGGTGCCACGTGGGGTGACACGTGTCGCTCGATTAAATCAAAATATTTCGTCTTGAAAATATCCAAAGCGGCCAAAATCTCAAAATCAAAGCGGGCCCCACAAGTAAATTTCTCCGTGGGCCCAGCGTGACCATTTCGAAAATAAAATTCCATAATTCTCTAATATTCGGAAGTCAGAATACCAATCTGGGAATCCAATTCCATAAACGAACCTTTTTCCTTCACAAAACCGGAAACTTTTCCGTGGAAAATTCACCTCTTTCTTCCTTTCCAATCTTTCTGTCGTATTCTCGTACGTACGTCCTTGCATACATACCCTGGAACTACGGGGTATAACATACTTGGCTTAAGGAGTAGCCGACGGTTGGAAGTACTTGGAGCGTTTTGCTATTAGTCGATACTCGTCGCGAGGTATGTGAACCTCTTCCTATCTCTTCTAGCATGATATGTGTGAACTATGTAGTACGGTAGACGTACATGTGCTAAATGTATTTGATTGGTTTAAAACATAAAGTGTTATAACGGCTTTATGGGAAGTTGGTTATAACAGCTTTATGTTGGTAAGAAAATACTTGTGGTCTTTAAAAGGTAACTGATTTGAACTATAACTGGCTTGTTATGTGTTAGTAAAGAACTTGAAGTATTTTCAAAAGATTTTTGAATCATTTTGAAAGAAGAAGTAATACTTGGTTTTTGCAAAACTTAAGAGTTATACTAGCTTTATGTGAAGTTAGATATAACGGCTTAAGAATGTTTTACTGATTTCGGAAATCAGAATGTGTATCGACAAACCACTGCAGCGTTAATAAAAGGAAATGTTTTGACTAATTAAGTATTATTAAAACCAGTAGAAACTTCCATCTGCATAGAAGCTAAGATGAGACAAAATGATATTTCCTAGATCATTCTTTGTAATAAGATTGTTATAAACAAGAATATCCTACTCACATATAAGACTTATGTTTCTCGGATAGTTAAAGAGAATTATATTCTTAATGAATAAGACTATGAACTACGAAACCCTTCTAAAATAAGAAACTTGAACATTGGAAAAGAAGGTTGCTACTTGATTTTACAAAGAGAAGTAATTGATTTACTTTAAAAGATAATCACTCTATTTTTCATATACTACGGTATTGTGTGGTTTTTGTGAAGTAACGTATCTTTTAAAGATTTAATGTATGAAGTACTTTGGGGATAGGTACGAACTTGTTAGTAGAAAGTACCTTGTGTGAATAACTTGATTGTATTGGTTTGTGATAGCCTTGTAATACTTTCTTGTTGATTTGATAAGTAAGCATGTTAGGATGCTACGTGTGTTAGTATCTTGTGATTATTGTGTAAGGGTCACTCTTGTTGTGCTTACGTTGTCAAGCGTTAAGCGTTATCTTGTTATTGTATCACATACCCTTGACTGTTATCTGAGGGCTTGCCACGCGATCTTGGTCTATCGGCTATGCGATCCTTGTGACTACGCGGAGTCGCGGTAGCTCGAGATTGATCATTCGGGTGTTTAGCCCGACGGGGATTCCCTATGCGGTGCTGAGACTATGCGGTCTTTTGAGACTATGCGGGTGCGGGAGCCTAGGCGGATCGAGGGTTGCTGCGCCCGATCACGCGGTATACCTCGGTGATGCAGGACCATGATTCGAGGAATACCTCATGCGGGTCATGGGTGACCTATGCGGGCTGCGAGAGTTCGAGGATAGACGCCGCATTGATATTGCGGGCGAGTGGCGGCCGATCGTGTGGTGCGATGCAGAAAGACCTCGAGATACGGTTTGTGGTATTTTTGATGCTGTGGGTCTTAGTAGTCGGCTATGCGCCGTACTTGCCGTCACGGTTTTATTGTGATAACTTTGAGGCGTGAGTCACGACTTGACATATCGCTTATTTATTGTGAACTGTATTTTGGTTATCATACATGCCTCATGCTTTATATAGACTACTATGATTTCATTTCTGATGATTTATTTTGATTTCACATACTTGGTACTGTTATCGACCTCGCCCGGAAGTGCGTTCATGCCGCAGTAAGGTACACGATCGTTGATCCTAGCTCGTGGTCACGATTCAGCGTTTGGGAAGCTCCGTTTCTCAGGAGTATTATCAGTGGTTTAGTCCCCTGTCGTCGTAAGTGTTTACATTCCGGGTTTGGCGGGGCCTGTCCGCCATTGTTGTCGTATCATTCTTAGAGTGCATGTAATCTTTGTTGTGGCGGGGTTTGTAAAAGGATTAAACCGCTCATGTTGAAAGAGTTGTTATTTATATATATCTTGAAGTACTTAGTTTTGGTTGCTTTATGCCTTATTTCCTTTGTCTTATTACTTGGTTTCATGTATTGTCTTTATGTTCGTGATTACTACGATGTATGGCTACTTGGGTGCCCGGTAAGGCACGATCCACGGGCGGGTTGGTCGTGACAAAAGTGGTATCGAGCGATTAATCCTCGGAAAGTGTCTCTGCACCGTATCGATGAAGTCTTGATTATCGGTGTGTTGTGCACCACACCATAATCGTGAGGCTATAGGGTATTTAGGATTGGTTTCTATTCTTCTCACTCGAGATCGTGCCTTAGAGTGTGTTGTAAGTTGGACCCTCGACGTATTTCTTTCCTTACCGTTATACCTCGCGTAGAAACCCGCCCAGAGGTCAAGGCGTGGGAGGCTGCGAGTAGAGTTCGAGAGGTGGCGAGGGCACAGCCCAATCATTACCTAGGGTAGTGCTTCGTTCGGGAGTTTTGCGGCGTCACTAGCCCCAAAGAGTTTGTACGGCGTGGCGGTTCCCAGCTGCGGCCATGATATTTGAACGCCGGTTCCACGGCCGGGGGCGGTGAATATAGAGTGCAAAGAAGGCGACCACATTACTAGCTATGGATGTGGCTACGGAGTATACCGATGTACCACGGTCTTGATGACTATCTAGAGAGGTTGTGCAAGAGTAATTCTTGATTGAAGCGAGCATGGCACGTATGCGGGCTTATGCGCGTGAGCCAAGCGTAGAGATTTACGGGTTAACAAAGGGCGAGAGGGCGAGCGGCAAGGTCCTTTAGTAACTTTCGAGGCGAGTCGCCTCACGGCCAATTAGATATGCACCTCGCCCGGTCGAGTGGTCTTCCACAGATTTCAGGACGTTCGGGGTGTGCAGGAGTTGGTCAGAACTCCAGGGCTTCCGGTTCACAGTGTGACAGACGTCATTCCGGGGAATGTCGTCTTTTAGTTGGTACTTTGTACCTACGACCGTCCGGGTCTGATGTCGATGGGGTGTCCTTGTAGGAGGACTTAGCCTTCAGGATCGGTGGGTAGTTCGTCATCTTCCTTAGCTATGAGCCCTACGTGGCAGGTTTGATTAGAACGACTAAGGGAGTGAAGCGATAGATATAGATATATCTTTAACCCTACAGAGATCGGTATGGTGATAAGGTGAGTATACCTTAAGTGCTATGTTCGATAGCGATGTGTTAGTCGTGATTAGATCATGGTTGTTTAACCGAGTAAGATTTTGGGGATAGAGAAGGTGTGAGCCTTAGAGCTTTTACGTAAAGACCTTAGAGGTGAGGCCATCTCGAGAAAGGTGTAGTGTTATGTTTGACCCTTATCGGAGTGCATAGTGCCGCGTGAGTTATGTTGGGATAGGTCCTAGTAGTGTGGAATGAAAGGGGGTAGTTGAGCTAAGAAGGCCAGGTTTTGAAGCGTGATTAGTGAGATTGTTCGGATCGGGAGCTAGTATTGTGCGCGTTGCGGGTCGGGTTGAGGCCACGTTGCGGGTCAACCACGGTAGGTTTGGTGGTGGGGTCAGGTTGTGGTGGTCCCGCGTGTTAGGGTTGTGAGTATGTTAGGCCCAAGTTTGGTTAACGTGAACGAGTTCGTAGGTGCGTTCGACCGGTGGTCGGGCGATGGGGCAGCCCATCGTGTTCTTGATCGGGACCGTTTACTGGCTGTGTTGAGTTATCGAGAAAGGTTGTAGGGCTGCGAGGTGCCTACCTACACCTTAAGACGACAGTGGAGCCCGTGTTACGGTGCTTCTTTTACGGAGGTTTTGCGAGCAAGGTTAGGAACTCGGTGAATCTCGAGAATCGCATTCGCCTCGGGCGGTGTGTGTATCTCGGAGGTAGTCGTGGGGATTGTTGTCTCTGTGGAGGAAGTGTTTAAGCTACCATTTCGGTGTTCGGATATCGCCTTATGAAGCCTTGTAAGAGGCGGAAGTGTAAGTTCTTGGTCGATTGGTTCGATGTTGGCAAGGTTGAGCGATTGGTTGAGCTTGTTCGGTAATCGTGGTTAGGGTGTGGCGAGTTTTGGTATGACAGAGGAACTTAGCCCGTGTTACTTTGGGCCGCACGAGTTCATGTGAAGGATAGGTCGGGTTGCCTATATGATAGCTTTTGCCGTCCGACTTAGGAAGCGACGTCCGTCTTTCGTATTGTTATGATCGGAAAGTATCGGAGAATCCATCGAGTGTTCCCGGTTAATGATGACCACGTTAGAGATAGTAACCGAGTCTTGAAGGCGAAGCCGTATCGTAATGTGGTAAGAGTTCGAGTGTCACAGCGACCTCGAAGTCATGGCGGCCAGTACCATTTGTTGGAGTCGTCGGAGCAAGGCTCGCGACAAAGTGACAAAAGTGGTACCATTTGTTGGGTCGTAGGAGAAGGTTAATGCCTCGAGCAAAGTGACAAAGTGGTATCTACGAGTAAAGAGAAGCGAGCATGTATGGCGGGCATAGATGTGATCATTTCTTTTGTAAAGAGAAGGTGTGAAGGAAGTATATTTTAGACCCCGGTGAGGAGTGTTTTGTGGTGATGATTAGAGGTGTTTCCTCGTGGACTTTGATGTAAGTATTTACGCAGGTGCAGCTGTGGCAGGATTGTTCTCGTAAGTATAGTAGTGAAGACTATACTGGCGCGCGGTTGTTTTGAGACTTATAAGGAACATTCGGGACGAATGTTTCTAAGGAGGGGAGAATGTTATACCCCGTATTTTGGTATATGCGTGGGGCGTCGTAGAAAATTTGAAACTTGTACTAAGGATTGGCGAATTAATTTTGTTCACAACACCCGTTTAGAGTCGTTTTTAAACGAAAGCGTTTTCCACGACTTTCGTAGGGAATTTCCTATGTCATTTTTAATTTTTGCAGATTTTTCGAGAGACGAAGCGTGTTGGGCCAACAAGAGGCGCCACTTGGCACCCTCCCATTGGCGGACGTGAGAGCTCGGTTTGGACGAAATGGAGGTGTAGTTGGTAGGATATTTTGTGTGTTAGTTGGTCGAGGACACGTGGGTGAATCTTGGCCCTACACTGGCCTGGCACTTGGCAAGATCTTGGCCATTGGTTGGCCTTCACTTGACCTATAAATACCCCTTCCCTTTGAAGACTTCTTCATCCAAAAATCTCTAAGTCTTGAGAGCTCCCCCTCCCCATTTCGTGAGGCCCCTTGGCGAGTAGCGCCCCACTCACAGTAGTGTGGCGTGGGGTACCCACTAGCCTAGTTGCTTTCGTATAATACCCCTTTGTGGTGTAGAAATACTCTCAAAGTATTGTTATAATGCCCAAATTACCTTAGCCGTATACCTTGTTGTATTCTAAGGTTATACCTATCTGAAAATGCCCGAAATACTATTATACTTAAATCGGTTACAAAACCGAAACCCTAGGAAAATCTCCATAGTCCGTTGGAGTATTGTGTAGAAGTTAGTTAGAACTTCTAAGGGTGGTTTAGAGCGGGTTGGGCGCTCGGAGTTGAGCTAAGCGATTGCCAGGATCGACTTTAACTAGGATAATTATGGGCTTATCGAGGTAATTATCTTGTCCTCTATTGTAATTGGAAATTACATATTGTTAGAATATATAGTTGAAGTATACTATATATAGAATCGAGCGTAGTTATCGGATGTCTTTTGACTTAAGCTGAATAATACTTACAGTGATGTCTTGCGACTTAAGCTGAATTTAAAGAAGAATCTTGTTGTAATTACATAGGGTGTATTACGGTGAACTTGTGTAGTAGTAGTGGAGTAGAATTGTACAGTTAGGGTTAGGCGTATAACCCCACGGTTGGCTTGGTGGCGGCCTCGATAGAGGAGGAGATTTCTGTTGTTGCGGGGAGAGTCTTTGCGAATTTCGATAGAATGTTCTACGATGAGATCTAAATGTTAATAAGCGCCTTGTGGCCTTATAGGTTGAAGTACTACGTGTGGCGCGATCTACTTGGCAGGAGTAAGCGGTTGGAAGTACTTGGGCGTTTTGCTATTAGTCGATACTCGTCGCGAGGTATGTGAACCTCTTCCTATCTCTTCTAGCATGATATGTGTGAACTATGTGATACGGTAGGCGTCACGTGTGCTAAATGTATTTGATTGGTTTAAAACATAAAGTGTTATAACGGCTTTATGGGAAGTTGGTTATAACAGCTTTATGTTGGTAAGAAAATACTTGTGGTCTTTAAAAGGTAACTGATTTGAACTATAACTGGCTTGTTATGTGTTAGTAAAGAACTTGAAGTATTTTCAAAAGATTTTTGAATCATTTTGAAAGAAGAAGTAATACTTGGTTTTTGCAAAACTTAAGAGTTATACTAGCTTTATGGGAAGTTAGGTATAACGGCTTAAGAATGTTTTACTGATTTCGGAAATCAGAATGTGTATCGACAAACCACTGCAGCGTTAATAAAAGGAAATGTTTTGACTAATTAAGTATTATTAAAACCAGTAGAAACTTCCATCTGCATAGAAGCTAAGATGAGACAAAATGATATTTCCTAGATCATGACTGCTGTAATAAGATTGTTATAAACAAGAATATCCTACTCACATATAAGACTTATGTTTCTCGGATAGTTAAAGAGAATTATATTCTTAGCGAATAAGACTATGAACTACGAAACCCTTCTAAAATAAGAAACTTGAACATTGGAAAAGAAGGTTGCTACTTGATTTTACAAAGAGAAGTAATTGATTTACTTTAAAAAGATAATCACTCTATTTTTCATATACTACAGGTATTGTGTGGTTTTTGTGAAGTAACGTATCTTTTAAAGATTTAATGTATGAAGTACTTTGGGGATAGGTACCCGAACTTGTTAGTAGAAAGTACCTTGTGTGAATAACTTGATTGTATTGGTTTGTGATAGCCTTGTAATACTTTCTTGTTGATTTGATAAGTAAGCATGTTAGGATGCTACGTGTGTTAGTATCTTGTGATTATTGTGTAAGGGGGTCACTCTTGTTGTGCTTACGTTGTCAAGCGTTAAGCGGTTATCTTGTTATTGTATCACATACCCGCCCGACTGTTATACAGGGCTTGCCACCGCGATGCGCTTGGTCTATCGGCTATCGATCCTTGTGACTATGCAGTCACGGTAGCTCGAGGATTGATCATTCGGGTGTTTAGCGACGCGGGGATTCCTATGCGGTCTGTTGAGACTATGCGGTCTTTTGAGACTATGCGGTGCGGGAGCCTAGGCGGATACCGAGGTTGGCTGCGCCCGATGCGGGGTATACCTCGAGTGATGCAGGACCATGATTCGAGGAATACCTCGTGCGGGTGCGTGGGTGACCTATGCGGGCTGCGAGAGTTCGAGGATAGACGCGCATTGATATTGCGGGCGAGTGGCGGCCGATCATGTGGTGCGGTGCAGAAAGACCTCGAGATACGATTTGTGGTATTTTTAGTGCTGTGGGTCTTAGTAGTCGGCTATGCCTTCGCACTTGCCGTCACGGTTTTATTGTGATAACTTTGAGGCGTGAGTCACGACTTGACATATTGCTTATTTATTGTGAATCGTATTTTGGTTATCATACATGTCTCTGCTTTATATAGACTACTATGATTTCATTTACTGATTTATTTTGATTTCACATACTTGGTACTGTTGTCTTGACCTCGCCCGGCTGCGTTCATCTGCGCGAGTAAAGGTACACCGATCGTTGATCCTAGCTCTCGGTCTGATTTCAGCGTTTGGGAAGCTCGTTTCTCGGAGGCTTATCGATGGTATAGTCCTGTCGTCGTAAGTGTTTACATTCGGGGTTTGGCGGGGCCTGTCGCCATTGTTGTCGTATCATTCTTAGAAGTGCTGTAATCTTTGTTGTGGCGGGGTTTGTAAAAGGATTAAACTGTTCATGTTGAAAGAGTTGTTATTTATATATATCTTGAAGGTAACCGTTTTGGTTAGCTTTATGCCTTATTTCCTTTGTCTTATTACACTTTGGTTTCATGTATTGTCTTTATGTTCGTGATTACTCGATGTATGGCTACTTGGGTGCCGGGGTAGGCACGATCCGCGGGCCGGGTTGGTCGTGACGATTTACCCTCATTTATATTCTTACCTAGCTTAGCAGGCCATCATACATAACATAAGCCCTACCGGCTTTTCATACATAACATAAGGACCACCGGCTTACCATACATAACATAAACACCACCGGCTTATCATACATAACATAAGCCCTACCGGCTTATCATACATAACATAAGCACCACCGGCTTACCATACATAACATAAACACCACCGGCTTATCATACATAACATAAGCACCACCGGCTTATCATACATTACATAAGCAAGTTAAGAAATCCCCTAACTTCTTATTAGCTTGTTCATATACACTCTCATTTTTGTTTACTTAAGACACTAACATATCATTATAAAATCCGGGAATTTAACCCAACGTACTACGTGCCTCTACTCCTTTAAAATGATTCTCTTTCAAATAAAACTTCCAAGATACTAATAACCGTAGTATCAAGTCATATCTACTTTTTAAGACAAGTCACAATACCTTTTAGAAATACATTTATAGGCTTCTAAATCAAGTGACTTCTTTCTTTAAAACCTTAAGCAATTGGTACCTTTAAAACAATTTGCCCTTCTTTATTTCAAATCATTTCTTTGCTTACATTACTTAAGAAAACCATTCTTTTAATCTTCCATAAAGTTGTTATAACCAACTTCCCATAAATCCGTTATAACTCTTTATGTCTTAGACAAATTCATTCCTTTTATAACCAAGAAACTTATACTTTCAATTCAAATCACATAGCTTTCAAAATACTTCAAGTCTCTTAACTTTTAAGAAAACAAGTTTCTTGATTTTAGAATGGCAAGAAATCAATACTTTCCAAATCAAGTATTCTATACTTTTAAATCAATTCATTTCTCCCTTTAAGAATCAAGTCCCATAACTTGAAAAATAAAGTCCCTTAACCTTTTAAAAATTTGAGGACCATAGTCTTAAAACTTCATACGTAAATTCTTATAAATTAAATAACATATACTTTGGTGCGTTGTGAATAAGTTATACTTATTTATAACGATCTTAATCAAGTAGCCATGATCTAGAAAATGTAATACAATTTTGTCTTATCTTAGCTTCTATGCAGATGGAGAATTCTACTCATTTTAACTTAATTGATTGTCATTACATTTTCCTTTATTAACGCTGCAGTGGCTTGTTCGATACTTATTCTCATTTGTGTCGTAACTTAGCCAAGTCAACTTGGCTCCAAATACCTCATAACGACTCTTACCAACATCCCCCATAAGACTTGGTAAGAACTTAGGATAACTTAGACATAACCTTTACGTAGAGTAAATCAACATACATACCTCTTAACTTCTAAGAGTAGAAGGAATCATGAAATAGTACTACATGTATATTCCATACATAGAATCATGTCAAAAGAAGGAAGTGGTTCACATACCTCGCGACGATTATCGACAAATAGCAAAATGCTCCGAAGTACTTCAACCTTGATAGCTATTCCATCCTTCAAGTAGAATACACTATTCTTAGTACTTCAACCTATAATGGCCATAAAACGTCCATTAAACCTCTAGCTTCAAACGTAGAATATTCTAAGTGCAAAGTCACTAAATTCTACGGAAAATCGGACAACACTTCCTTTGTTTTTACATACCTTGCCACCTTTTTCAAGGCCGAATTCAATAACTAAACACGCCACATTTAAGGCCCAATACAACAACCAATCAAAGGGGATTACACGCCTTACAATACGTGTAAAATTCCGCCCCACAATTAATACCAACTAAGTCCTTAATCAAGGTCATTCTCGACTAACTTATTCAATAACACAAAGTCCTTTCCAATTCTTTTTATTCAATCTAAGTCCTTAGGTCAAACATGTTATATAGTCATACACAACTTCAACAACTACAATTTCCTTCTTTAAATAACATGTGACGACTTATACTAATAATCCAATTGAATTGAAATCTCAAGGGCTAAACATACTAGTTTTCGGATTAGGGTTCCAATAGCAAATATACTTATCAAACTTCATAATATAAACATCTCATGCTTGCTAATATTCCGAGCTACAACAATAAGTAATCTTAATTACTAAAACGACAAGAATTATACCTTTACAAGCCCTTAAAATTTCCAAGATTCAAAGTCGCTCCCTAGAAATTCTTAGCTCCTTTCCTTTACGCTCCAATCAGCTATTTGAAGCCTTTAGAAGCTCACAACCAACTTCTCTTCCATTTCCAATCAAAACCTATGAAAATGCCTTAGGTTTTCGCCTTGCGACTAACGTGAAAACGCCATTTTTCCGAAATCTTTCTATTGAGATATCCTTACAATACCCTTAGGGACATTGGGTTAAAGTCTTGTGGCTAAAGAACCACAAAAGAAAATATTTTCTTGTTCATATGGAGCAAACCCGAGAGCAACTAAGAGGGACAAGAATGTAGTGAAATTTTTCTAAGTGTTCAAGACTTGGTCTTGCTACTAGTGTACTTATATAATACATTGGAGGGTCTAGATTACAACACATGTTAAAATTGGATGAAAGGGATCAAGACAAGTGGCTCTTGACTTAGTCAACAATGTCAAGCTCTTAGCTTGCAAGACTTTGTCATCTAAACTTTGGTCAAATGACCATTATACCCTTGTCTCAATTCGATCAAGCCATGTGGGGGTGCCACGTGTCGCCCTCCCATTCGTCCATAAAATTATGTAACCCTCGTGGGTCCCACAAAACGTAAAATTCCTCGGGTGGGCCCCACATGACCAAATCCGTAAAAATAAATTTCCATAATGATAATAAGTTCCATACTCTTCAATTAATGCATTTTGAGAATCTAATTCTCACCAACGAACATTTTTCCTTTCCGACGTTCGGAAGATTTTTCGTCGGAAAAACAATTCTTCCTTTCGTACCAATTTCAAGTCTTGAGTTCCTTACGTACATTCTCTTAAACATGCCCTGGACTTACAGGGTGTAACATTCTTCCCCCCTTAGAAACATTCGTCCCCGAATGTTCTTTCGGAGTCCAATCTAATTAGATAGCGACATAGTCTCCTTTTTACTACACCCTTCATACAACATATGCCACCCATGGCCACATAACAATACTTATACTAAGATGTCAACCTTGGCACTCACGAAGCCAACTAGTCCATACTCATAATGACCTCAAAGTCTGTCATAATCATCTCTACTAGGTCTACTAGGGTCTGACGACTGTATCATCACCGACGAAGCTCATATACCCGCTCATCTACTACCCCAAACACTCACGGGTATAGTTACCACGAAAGGTTCTTAGGGATTCAGGCTTTATTCCTTTACACTTGGTTGTTATCTCTCTTACTGGTCGTACTCCTTCCGTATTTCCCACTCATACTAGTATACATACATAACTTCCATATCGATTCTGGCCCCCAATCTTTTGGAGTCACTCTTTTAAACAACATAAGGCCATTTCCGGCTCTCACAACCTGGTTTCGGTGGAACGCGTCCACGAACCCGTAAAACAATTAACTAGACTTGGGCCTTGCACCCTCGTGACCCTGTCACGTAGAGGAACTACTACCAACTGATCCCACTCCATTTCAAACTATGAGGCGACCCGTAATAGGTCCTCAACCCGACTCAGCATCGCACTTAACTCTTATCCTTGGTCTGACTTAAAATCTTATTGCCAGAGAAAGCCTTATATATCTAAGTTCTCGGCAGTTATCAATATTCTTAGGCTCGCAATTCCCATGCTCCAAGCCTACCTTACCAGTCCCCCCGTAAACGGGTACAATAACTTCTCACAATACCATAATCGCATCGTCTTGATCACCATAATCCTTACTTACTCTATACGGATCTCATCCGTACAATCCTCTTACGCATACCACGTAGCTTAATCTATTAACACGGCATTCCATTAAGTTTCTTAACATGACTTCTTAAGGGTTCACTTCCCTATCAGACATCTCATCCTTTCCCAATTATCTCAAAATAAAACATAAGACCTTGGCGAGAATTCATTAACTGTTCCATACCTTCCCGATATCTAGTTAGTCTTTACAAACTCTTGGTAATCTAAAATCATTCTAGGCAACACACGTCTGACCCTCATACATAACTCCGTATAGATATATGTCACAATACCAACTATACTATAATCATTTCCAACATGGATACGCAATCCACATAGTCCTTCCTGGGTCACTGCTGTCTTTCTTGTAGCTGCAATCAACATAACTCGTTAGGGAGAGACGACCCTAACAACACAGCTCTATCGCACGATCTCAGAGTGAGAAGAATGGAAACCAATCCTAAATGTCCTGCAGCCTCCTGGTTATAGATGTGGTGCACAACACACCGATAACCAAGACTCTACTAGACACGGTCTGTAGACACTTTCCGAGGACTAACTGCTCTGATACCACTTTTGTCACGACCCGACTCCGGGCCGCGACTGGTGCCCTACCTGGGCACCCTCCTATTCATATAACATACTAAACTACGGAAGATAAATAACACTTTTTTTTTCAAAACTAAGGCCAAGCCGATAAGGCTGCCATAACACAAAGATTACCCGAAAGGGTCTACACAGTTTAACAATGTAAAAACAACTCTAGCCAGTCCATCCCACAGATGAATACAAACCTCTAAGATTTGGACAAATACTATGACGGGACAAGGCCCCACCGTACCCCTGAATATACATAACCATGACGACAAGCTCCGGAACATTGGAGCCATCTCAAGATGCTGAACCAGGATCCTAAGCTCGCGGATCCACAACTGTGTACCTAAACCTGCGGACATGAACGCAGCCCGAAGAAGTCGATACAACAGTACGAATATGGAGCGGAAAATAAGTGCGATAACAAATCATAATCGTACAAAAGAATGACAGGGCAAGTATAAAGAAAGGGTAAATACGGATCCTACGTGTCATTTCCATCTCGTGAACTTAATCGTACCTTATTATCTTTTCCCGTTTTCCATAAGAGTATAGTCAAATTCTTACGCATACTTAAGAAAACTCATCAAGTTCATAAACATATAACTTACGTATCTTGCATAACCTAATCCGCCTTTATGGAGGAACACATATCTTGTCCACTGGGACGCGATAGCGATAAATCACATAAGTCTGCCCATAAAGGTATACTGCCCGGCCCAATCTGGGACGCGATAAAATCACATAAGTCTGCCCATAAAGGTATACTGCATAAAAATACGAGGCTCATGATCAAAGCAGGGTCCCTCGCCCGTAGTATCAATAAGCAATCCTACTCCTGGGACTATTTCACCCGCATAGGTCCTGTGGACCCGCATGAGGTATTCCTCTCATAGGTTGTACCCGCCCGCATGGGACTATTTCACCCGCATAAGCCCATAAGGACTCGCATGAGGTATTCCTCACATCATGGGTAGCAAATCCACGGAACATGTGGTATAACGTCTTGGGGGTTTACCCCTCATTTATACTCTTACCCTGGAGAAGGTGGTATAACGTCTTGGGGGTTTACCCCTCATTTATACTCTTACCCTAGCTCAACCGGCCATCATACATAACATAAGCCCTACCGTCTTATCATACATAACATAAGCACCACCGGCTTACCATACATAACATAAGCACCACCGGCTTATCATACATAACATAAGCACCACCGGCTTATCATACATTACATAAGCAAGTTAAGAAATCCCCTAACTTATTATTAGCTTGTTCATATACACTCTCATTTTTGTTTACTTAAGGCACTAACATATCATTATAAAATCCGGGAATTTAACCCAACGTACTACGTGCCTCTACTCCTTTAAAATGATTCTCTTTCAAATAAAACTTCCAAGATACTAATAACCGTAGTATCAAGTCATATCTACTTTTCAAGACAAGTCACAATACCTTTTAGAAATACATTTATAGGCTTCTAAATCAAGTGACTTCTTTCTTTAAAACCTTAAGCAATTGGTACCTTTAAAACAATTTGCCCTTCTTTATTTCAAATCATTTCTTTGCTTACATTACTGAAGAAAACCATTCTTTTAATCTTTCATAAAGTTGTTATAACCAACTTCCCATAAAGCCGTTATAACTCTTTATGTCTTAGACAAATTCATTCCTTTTATAACCAAGAAACTTATACTTTCAATTCAAATCACATAGCTTTCAAAATACTTCAAGTCTCTTAACTTTTAAGAAAACAGGTTTCTTGACTTTAGAATGGCAAGAAATCAATACTTTCCAAATCAAGTATTCTATACTTTTAAATCAATTCATTTCTCCCTTTAAGAATCAAGTCCCATAACTTGAAAAATAAAGTCCCTTAACCTTTTAAAAATTTGAGGACCATAGTCTTAAAACTTCATACGTAAATTCTTATAAATTAAATAACATATACTTTGGTGTGTTGTGAATAAGTTATACTTATTTATAACGATCTTAATCAAGTAGCCATGATCTAGAAAATGTAATACAATTTTGTCTTATCTTAGCTTCTATGCAGATGGAGAATTCTACTCATTTTAACTTAATTGATTGTCATTACATTTTCCTTTATTAACGCTGCAGTGGCTTGTTCGATACTTATTCTCATTTGTGTCGTAACTTAGCCAAGTCAACTTGGCTCTAAATACCTCCTAACGACTCTTACCAACATCCCTCATAAGACTTGGTAAGAACTTAGGATAACTTAGACATAACCTTTACGTAGAGTAAATCAACATACATACCTCTTAACTTCTAAGAGTAGAAGGAATCATGAAATAGTACTACATGTATACTCCATACATAGAATCATGTCAAAAGAAGGAAGTGGTTCACATACCTCGCGACGATTATCGACAAATAGCAAAATGCTCCGAAGTACTTCAACCTTGATAGTTATTCCATCCTTCAAGTAGAATACACTATTCTTAGTACTTCAACCTATAATGGCCATAAAACGTCCATTAAACCTCTAGCTTCAAACGTAGAATATTCTAAGTGCAAAGTCACTAAATTCTACGGAAAATCGGACAACACTTCCTTTGTTTTTACATACCTTGCCACCTTTTTCAAGGCCGAATTCAATAACCAAACACGTCACATTTAAGGCCCAATACAACAACCAATCAAAGAGGATTACACGCCTTATAATACGTGTAAAATTCCGCCCCACAATTAATATCAACTAAGTCCTTAATCAAGGTCATTCTCGACTAACTTATTCAATAACACAAAGTCCTTTCCAATTCTTTTTATTCAATCCAAGTCCTTAGGTCAAACATGTTATATAGTCATAGACAACTTCAACAACTACAATTTCCTTCTTTAAATAACATGTGACGACTTATACTAATAATCCAATTGAATTGAAATCTCAAGGGCTAAACATACTAGTTTTCAGATTAGGGTTCCAATAGCCAATATACTTATCAAACTCATAATATAAACATCTCATGCTTGCTAATATCCATAGCTACAACAATAAGTAATCTTAATTACTAAAACGACAAGAATTATACCTTTACAAGCCCTTAAAATTTCCAAGATTCAAAGTCGCTCCCTAGAAATTCTTAGCTCCTTTCCTTTACGCTCCAATCCGCTATTTGAAGCCTTTAGAAGCTCACAACCAACTTCTCTTCCATTTCCAATCAAAACCTATGAAAATGCCTTAGGTTTTCGCCTTGCGACTAACGTGAAAATGCCGTTTTTCCGAAATCTTTCTATTGAGATATCCTTACAATACCCTTAGGGAACTTGGGTTAAAGTCTTGTGGCTAAAGAACCACAAACGAAAATATTTTCTTGTTCATATGGAGCAAACCCGAGAGCAACTAAGAGGGACAAGAATGTAGTGAAATTTTTCTAAGTGTTCAAGACTTGGTCTTGCTACTAGTGTGCTTATATAATACATTGGAGGGTCTATATTACAACACATGTTAAAATTGGATGAAAGGGATCAAGCCAAGTGGCTCTTGACTTAGTCAACAATGTCAAGCTCTTAGCTTGCAAGACTTTGTCATCTAAACTTTGGTCAAATGACCATTATACCCTTGTCTCAATTCGATCAAGCCATGTGGGGGGGGGTGCCACATGTCGCCCTCCCATTCGTCCATAAAATTCCGTAACCCTCGTGGGTCCCACAAAACGTAAAATTCCTCGGGTGGGCCCCACATGACCAAATCCGTAAAAATAAATTTCCATAATGATAATAAGTTCCATACTCTTCAATTAATGCATTTTGAGAATCTAATTCTCACCAACGAACATTTTTCCTTTCCGACGTTCGGAAAAACAATTCTTCCTTTCGTACCAATTTCATGTCTTGAGTTCCTTACGTACATTCTCTTAAACATGCCCTGTACTTACGGGGTGTAACAACAAACTTGATATTCTAAAGATAAGAGACTTGATTTCTAAGTTAAGAAACTTGATATTCTAAAGATAAGAGACTTGATTTCTAAGTTAAGAAACTTGATATTCTAAACATAAGAGACTTGATTTCTAAGTTAAGAAACTTGATATTCTAAAGATAAGAGACTTGATTTCTAAAGCTAAGAAACTTGATTTCTGAAGTTAAGAGACTTGAAGTATTTTGAAATTTATGTAACTTGATTTGAAAGTATAAGTCTCTTGGTTATAAAAGGAATGAATTTGTCTAAAACATAAAGAGTTATAACGACATTATGGGAAGTTAGTTATAACGGCTTTATGAAAGGTTAAAGATGTCTTAGTTTCTAAAGCATAAAGTGAGTATAACAACTTTATGGAAAGTTGGTTATAATAACTTTATGGAAAGTTAAAAGAATGGTTTACTCTAAGTAATGTAAACAAAGATAAATTACTTGAAATAAAGAAGGACAATTTGATTTAAAGGCATCAATTGCTTAAAGTTTTAAAAGTAAGGTTCACTTGATTTAGAAGCCTAAAAATGTATTTCTAAAAAGTATAGTGACTTGTTTGAAATGTAGACAAGCCTTGATACTACGGGTGTTAGTATCTTGGGATTTTATATAAAAATGAGTCTTTTGAAAGGAATGGAAGTACGTAGTACTTTGGGTTAAATTCCCGGATTTTTATGTGACACGAAAGTGCCTTGAGTTTATAAAATGAAATTCATTTTTGTATGATAATGAAAGTCTAAAGATTTTATGAACTTGCCTATGCTTGCTTGTGATAGCCTTTGAGTGCAAGTATTATATTTTCTGTTGCTGACTCTCGGTTGGAGGGTGGTGTCTTGTTAATGAATTTACTTGGGCGTCTGAAGCGGTGATGGAGGATTCCACGGGTATGCTTCCATTGTGATTGATCCATGGACATGCTTATACAATGAGGGATTCCGGGGCATGCTACCATGATGCGGGTTAAATTCCCAGATGCTATTATTACTCCGTGGTCATGCTTATACGATGAAGGATTCCGGGGCATGCGACCATGTTATATACTATTACTCCATGGACTAGTTCATCATGAAGACATGTACCCGAGATGAGGGATTCCACAAGCATGTTATATACTATTATTACCCCATGGATTAGCTCTCCATGAAGTCATGTACCCGAGATGAGGGATTTCACGGGCTTGAGATATATATATATATTGCATATGTGCACGCCGACAGTGAGGTAGGATGTCACGGGCTTGTTACATGTATATATTGTACACTTACGGATGTCGACAGTGATGGAGGATTCCACGGGCACGCTTTGAGGTTTTGAGGGCTTGAGACCCTTACTGGACTGTGTGATGATTTTGAGGGCTTGTGTCCCTAACCATGGTGTGACTATTGTTCATCTGTTGAAATATTCTTTAAAAGGTAAAAACTTACTTTCATTACTTTTATTTCGGTAAGGCACTGTTGTACTATTAATTTGATTATCATACTTGTCTCCAGCTTTTTATATCTAGAATTTATGATTTAAATTACAGTACTTTCAGTTTTACATACTTGGTACATATTTTGTCTTGACCTCGCCCGGTATGTTAAATGCGCAGGTTGAGGTACATAGCTTGATGATCCTCACTCCTAGGATCACTGTTCAGTTCTTGGAAAGCTCCATTTCTCCGGAGGCTTTGTCTTTTGGTACATTTCCCTGAGGTTGTAGATTTATGTACATTCAGGGGTATGGCGGGGCCCTGTCCCGTCACAGTTCTTATTCTTAAAGGTTTGTAGTCAATCTTGTGGATTGGTTTGTAAAAACAAAGATGTAACTGTTTTTTATTGGGTTATGTATATTTTTCGGAAGGTGGCCTTATCGACTAGCCTATTGATATTTAATGTCTAGTAATTTATGAGTTTATGTATATTCCGCTGCTATTCTCTGATGTATACCTATAAGGGGGCCCAGGTAGGGCACCAGTCGTGGGCCCGAGGTCGGATCATGACAAAAGTTGTATCAGAGCAGTTAGTCCTCGGAAAGTGTGTACAGACTGTGTCTAGTAGAGTCTTGATTATCGGTGTGTTGTGCACCACATCTATAATCAGAAGGTTGCAGGACATTTAGGATTGGTTTCCATTCTTCTCTCTTTGAGATCGTGCAGTAGAGCTGTCTTATTAGGTTGAATCCTCTCTGACCTATTCTTATGTATCAGTTATGCCTCCACGGAAGGCGACCCGGGCCCAGAAGGGCAAGGAAGCATCAGGAGCTGCTAGTGGTACGTAGAGGGTTACTAGGACTCGTGCCGGACTATATGCGAGGTTGTGGGCGATCGGCGAGTTCAGCCACCGCAATATTAGAGGCCGAGGCGGTGTAGCTCAGAGGTTCGATACTTGAGCCTCAGGTCCTGCTCGTGGCGAGTATAGAGATTATAGAGAGAAGATCAGGTTATTGACTAGTATAGTGGCAGGGCAGCGCCGACAGGAGCAGGTAGCTAACCCTAGAGCCGACAATTTGAGGATTCGTGATTTTCTGGGTTGTAATCCACCCGAGTTCTATGGTTCGAGATCTGAGGAGGATCCTCAGGAGTTCATTCGGCAGGTACATCGGACTATGTAGGTTCTTAGGGCCTCATAGACAGAGTCATTTGTGCTAGCTTCTAACGGGTTACGCGATATTGCGTTGAACTGGTTTGAGTCATGGGAGTTGTCTAGAGGTGTGGGTGCTCTTCCAGCTGTTTGGGATGATAACACAGAGGCCTTTCTTGATCACTTTTTGCCTCCTGAGATGAGGATAACCCGTGTTGATATGTGCCTGGGAGTGGCCCTTCAGCCAGGTATGGATATTTCCAGGATGTAGGCTTATGCACAGGGGATTGAGGACAGAGAGAGAGAGGACCAGCCAAACCCAGGCCAGCCCAAGAGGGCTAGGACTTCAGGGTTTCAGAGTAACTTTCGAGGCAGACAGCCTCAACAGCAGGCTAAGTCTACATCTCAGCTGACACAGAGTTCTCCTTCCCAGTCTTCTGGCAGGAAGTTTGATCGCTGGGGATTTTCGGGGCGGTCGAGGATCGAGTGCGAGTTCACGAGATGTCGGGGTATTAGCGGGAAGCCACCTTTGCCTCGGTGTAGTCGCGTGGTAGATTCCATTTTGGGAGTGTCGTACTACTTGACGACTTGTTATGCTGCGGCGGCGAGGCCATTTGGTGAGAGATCGTCCAGGCGGAGGTGGCGGGTAGTGTGGCGGCCTACGAGTCGATTCATCGGGCCTTCATCTTCTGTGGTCATGCACCCCGGAGGGCAGGGAGTTCACGGGCCAGCAGGTCGCGACAGAGGTTGTGGCAGGGGTCCTAAGTTCTAGCGGTCCATAGAACCGCATATATTCCTTGATCGGCGGGACCGGGGGCTTGCGGATGTCGTCACAGGTATATTGTTGATTTCATGCTGTGACGTTTATGCTTTGATAGATCCATATTCTACTTTGTCCTATGTGTCCCCTCGTATTGCTGGTAGAATAGGGATAGAGCCGGTGTCGATAGAGCCTTTTGAGGCAGCTACACCAGTGGGTGATTTGGGTGGTAGCTGAACGAGTATATAAGACTTGCCCGGTGATGATACAGTCGTCAGACCCTAGCATACCTAGAAGAGCTGAATATGACAGACTTTGATATTATTATGGGTATGGACTAGTTGGCTTCTTGTATGCCAAGGTTGACTGTAGAGAGGGGTTGGTTCGATTCCAGGTTCCCGGTGAGTCGGTTATCGACGGGGAAGGAATGGATGTGTTAGTAATATGTAAGTTATTCCTTCCTTCTATGACATGATAAATTGTGGAGTCTATGTGACTTGTTTTATTGAAATGATTGATTTGAATTTGAACGTTAAGAGACGGAGATAAGAACGTACGATTATTGAAGGATTTTATGTTAAGTGCCCTTGGAGGTACTTGGAGTTGGTTTAGTGTGGCGGTCAGGGCCACGACTTTCCAAATAATTTCAGGAAAATGCGTAAAGCAAGAATAAGATAATTACGAGTGCTTCCTGCGGAAAACAGAAGACATTGTTGGTAGGTTTTGAAAATCTATACGATTATAAGGTGGCGCTTGATGATCAAGATTATGAAAGGGAGATAAGTTCTCTCCCCCACGTAAAAGGATAGTTTTACGTATTATGGGGTTATGTGTACCCATGTTATTAGGCAATGGATGTGAGACTGGTAAGATCTTCGGTATCATCATGCCATAGGTTACAGTTTTAGATAACCGTGGGAAAAGTATTGTGTTGAGGCAATTGAGGATTATGTGAGATTATATATCAGGAAAAATTATGAGACTGCACGGGGTTCCTACATTTATTTATGACAGATAGATGAGCCCAGTTTACGGCTAGCTTCTGGAGGTTTTTCCAGAAGGGATTGGGGACACAGGTGAGTCTTAGTGTTGCATTTCTCCCTCAGACCGACGGACAAGCAGGGCATGTTATCCAGACCCTTGAGGATAGGTTGTGGGCCTGTGTTATTGATTTCAGGGGTAGCTGGGAGGATTATTTGCCACTTGTTGAGTTACGTATTATAACAACTACCATTCCAGTTTTCGGATGACACATTATGTGGCCATGTGTGGCACGAGATTTTGTTGAGATAGTTAAAGTAGACTATGTCGCTATCTAATTAGTTTGACTCCGAAAGAACATTCGGGGATGAATGTTTCTAAGGGGGGAAGAATGTTACACCCCGAAATCCCAGGACATGTATATAAGAACGTACGTAAGAAATCAGGACGTTAAGATTTGAGACTTGTAGAATTTATCGAAATTATGGAAATGTCGGGAAACGAAATATTGCGTCGAATGGGAGGGTGACACGTGTCACCCCTAGTATGGTCTTGGTCGAAATGGACCAAGGATATAATGGTCAAATGACCAAGGTAAGATGATCAAGTCTTGCAAGCCCAAGCTTGAGATAATTGACTAAGTCAATGAGCCACTTGGCTAGATATTTAAGTCATCCAAATCCAAGCCACACAAGTGTTTTAAATCTTAGCCCTTGATCTCCTTATATATCCATTACTAGTGCAAGACTACTTGGACACTTAGAAAAAATTTCAAGACTTTATCTTGTTCTTGAGAGCTCTCGGCATTGAGCCCATTTCCACACAAAAAAAATTTCGTTTGTTGCCCATAATTCACCATACTTTAAACCAAGGTTCCTAAGGGTATTGTAAAGATGTCTCAATAGAAAGATTCCGGAAAAACTACATTTTCACGTTAGTCGCAAGATGAAAACCTAAGGTGTTCTTCAACTTTGAAGTTGGAAATTGAAGAGAAGTTGGTTATGAGCTTCTAAGGAGTGCTTGGAGCGGATTGGAATGTAAGAAGGGAAGCTAAAAGTTGCTAAGGATCGACTTTGACGCTTGGATATTATTAGGCTTATTGAGGCAAAATCTCCATCTTCTTAATGTGATTAAAGATTACATGTTATAGTAGTTAATAAAGGAGCATGTGGTATATAGATTGAAGTTTGAAAAGATATGATCATGTGAATTATATAATGAAGATTGACTAGTGTTATGAATATTGGAAGCCTAAATCCGAGAATGACCTTGTTAGCCATTGAAATAGAAATACAATTTGGTCGATAGTTATTCGCATGTTATCTAAAAAAGAGATTGTAGTTGTTATAATCGATTGCGGCTATATAACATGTTAGACTAAACAACTTGGATTAAAAAGGAATTGGATGAGACTTTGCATTGTTGTACATTGTAACCGAAAATGACATTGAAATGTTGGACTTTTTGGATATCAATTGTGGGGCAGAATTTTACACGTCCGGCTAGGCGTGTAATCCCCTTGGAATTTTTGAATTGTTGAGCCTTAAATGTGGCATTTGGTTATTGATTTTCGGTCCTTAAAAAGGTGGAAAAGTACATAGAAACAAAGGAAGTGCTGCCCGATTTTTCGTAGAATAAGAGTCCTTATACTTAGAAATATTCTACGTTGAAAGCTAGAAGTTGATAGGCGTATTGTGGTCATTATAGGTTGACATTCTACGTGCGACGTATTCAACTTGGCAAATGGATTGAACCGGAGAGGTATGTGAAAACTTTTCTTATCTCTTGAGCATGAATCTTGTAAAATGTATAGTACGGTAGACGTACGTAAATTAAGAGAACTCGGTTCCATTTTAGTATCCTTGCCTTGATTCTTGAAAGTGTAGTAACATGACTTTTAAAAGGTATAGGTTACTTGATCTTATGTATAAAGACATCTTGACGTGTAAGCTAAGAAACTTGATTTCTAAAGTTAAGAGACTTGAAGTATTTTGAAAGTTATGTAACTTGATTTGAAAGTATAAGTCTCTTGGTTATAAAAGGAATGAATTTGTCTAAAACATAAAGAGTTATAACGACTTTATGGGAAGTTAGTTATAACGGCTTTATGAAAGGTTAAAGATGTCTTAGTTTCTAAAGCATAAAGTTAGTATAACGGCTTTATGGGAAGTTGGTTATAATAACTTTATGGAAAGTTAAAAGAATGGTTTACTCTAAGTAATGTAAACAAAGATAAATGACTTAAAATAAAGAAGGGCAATTTGATTTAAAGGCATCAATTGCTTAAAGTTTTAAAGTAAGTGTCACTTGATTTAGAAGCCTAAAAATGTATTTCTAAAACGTATAGTGACTTGTTTGAAATGTAGACAATCCTTGATACTACGGGTGTTAATATCTTGGGGTTTTATATAAAAATGAGTCTTTTGAAAGGAATGGAAGTACGTAGTACTTTGGGTTAAATTCCCGGATTTTTATGTGACACGAAAGTGCCTTGAGTTTATAAAATGAAATTCATTTTTGTATGATAATGAAAGTGTAAAGATTTTATGAACTTGCCTATGCTTGCTTGCGATAGACTTGGAGTGCAAGTACTATATTTTTACGCTGTCGTGACTCTCGGTTGGAGGGTCGGCTGTCTTGTTGTGAATTTACTTGGACGTACCGACAGTGATGGAGGATTCCACGGGTATGCTTCCATTGTGATTGATCCGGGGCATGCTACCATGATGCGGGTTAAATTCCCGGATGCTATTATTACTTCGTGGCCATGCTTATACGATGAAGGATTCCGGGGCATGCGACCATGTTATATACTATTACTCCATTGACTAGCTCCCCATGAAGACATGTACCCGAGATGAGGGATTCCACGGGCATGTTATATACTATTATTACCTCATGGATTAGCTCTCCATGAAGTCATGTACCCGAGGTGAGGGATTCCACGGGCATGAGATATATATATATATTGCATATGTGCACGCCGACAGTGAGGTAGGATGCCACAGGCTTGTTACATATATATATTGTACACTTACGGCTGTCGACAGTGATGAAGGATTCCACGGGCACACTTTGAGGTTTTGAGGGCTTGAGACCCTTACTGGACTGTGTGATGATTTTGAGGGTTGTGTCCCTAGCCATGGTGTGACTATTGTTCATGTGTTGAAATAGTCTTTAAAAGGTAAAAATTGACTTTCATTACTTTCATTTCGGCAAGGCACGATTGTACTGTTAATTTGATTATCATACTTGTCTCCAGCTTTTTATATCTAGACTTTATGATTTAAATTACAGTACTTTCAATTTTACATACTTGGTACATATTTTGTACTGACCTCCTTCGGGGGGCTACGTTCATGTCGCAGGTTGAGGTACATAACTTGTTGATCCTCACTCCTAAGATCACTGTTCAGTTCTTGGAAAGCTCCATTTCTCCAGAGGCTTTGTCTTTTGGTACAGTTCCCTGAGGTTGTAGATTTATGTACATTCAGGGGTATGGCGGGGCCCTGTCCCGTCACAGTTCTTATTCTTAGAGGTCTGTAGTCAATCTTGTGGATTGAGTTGTAAAAACAAAGATGTAACTGTTTTTTTTGGGTTATGTATATTTTTCGGAAGGTGGCCTTATCGGCTAGCCTATTGATATTTAATGTCTAGTATTTTATGAGTTTATGTATGTTCCGCATCTTTTCTCTGATATATACCTGTAAGGGGTGCCCAGGTAGGGCACCAGTCGCGGTCCCGGGTCGTGACAAGCAGTTACCTCTTTTTTTTTTCAAACCGACCCACAAGATATGACTACAGACCTCTAAGAGTTTTGACATAACAAGCGTGTGGACGGGGCCGCCATACCCCTGAATGTACATAAAACTACAACCTCAGAGAACTGTACCAAAAGACAAAGCCTCTGGAGAAATGGAGCTTTTCAAGGAGTTAACGGAGATCCTAAGAGCAAGGATCACCAACCTGTGTACCTAACACCTGCGGGCATGAACGCGCCCGAAGAATTCGATCTAACAATCTGCAAGTATGGAACGGAAAATAAAGTACAGTAAACAAATCATAACTGTACAAAAGAATGACAGGAGCAAGTATAAAAAGTAAATACCAGATCCTACCGTGCCATTACAACTCATGAACTTAATCGCACATTATTATCTTTTCCCATTTTCAATAAGATTTATAATCAAATTCTTACATTCATACTTAGGAAAAATCATCAAGTTCATAAACACATAACTTACGTATCTTGCATAATATAATCTGACCCTTTATGGAGGGACGTCTCATTTTGGAGTTCACTTTGATTATCCATACGTGATAACGTAACCCGACCCATTTGCGGGACACGGCGAATTCATAAAAAGTCTTCCCACGAAGGTATACTGCCCGACCCATTCTGGGATGCGATAAAGTCATATAAGTCTGCCCATAAAGGTATCTTGCCGGCCCATTACGGGGCGATAAAGTTATATAAGTTTGCCCATAAAGGTATCTTGCCGGCCCATTACGGGACGCGATAAAGTCATATAAGTCTGCCCATAAGGTATCTTGCGGCTCGTTACGGGGCGATAAAGTCATATAAGTCTGCCCATAAAGGTATACTGCCCGGCCCATTCTGGGACGCGATAAAGTCATATAAGTCTGCCCATAAAGGTATACTGCCCGGCCCATTCTGGGACGCGATAAAGTCATATAAGTCTGCCCGTAAAGGTATTGCCCGACCCATCCTGGGACGCGATAAAGTCTTCTGTACATAACATTTTTTAAACCATCTTTTCACTTCTTCTTAACTCGTTATAACAACTTCCCATAAAGCTATTATAACAACCTTTCACTTTAGAGAACTTAAGACACTTTTATTTCTTATTACATTAGGGAAAATTAAACCCAAAAGTACTACATACATACATACTTAAAAAGAATCATAAAACTCCTTCTCTTTTAAATCAATAAACTTCTTCTTTTGAAAACTCAAGTTACATTCTCTTTTGAAATCAAGCCTCTTAACTTTTGAAATAATTCATGGAAACCATACTTTTTTTTAAATCAAGTCATTCCTTTCTTTAAGAATCAAGTCCCATAACTTGAAAAATAAAGTCTCATAACCTTTTAAGAAATCAAGGTTCATAGTCTTAAAACTTCATAACATAAATTCTTTTAAATTAAATAACATATACTTTTATGAGTTGTGAATAGGTTATACTTGTTTATAACGATCTTATTAAAGCAGCCATGATCTAAAAAATGTAATGCAATTTTGTCTTATCTTAGTTTCTATGCAAATGGAGAATTCTACTCATTTTAATATAATTGATTGTTGATACATTTTATTTTATTAACGCTGCAATGGCTTGTTCGATACTTATTCTCATTAGTGCAGTAAATTAGTGATGCGCGAAAAGATGCACACACTTTAACGCAAGTGCACGTTGTCGACTCAAGTAATATAGTCTAGGTAAGACCGAATATCGTCCTCAAGGATTGGTTTTCAAGTACCGATTATC
Organism: Przewalskia tangutica; assembly: GCA_029844215.1. Classification (NCBI taxonomy): domain Eukaryota; kingdom Viridiplantae; phylum Streptophyta; class Magnoliopsida; order Solanales; family Solanaceae; genus Przewalskia; species Przewalskia tangutica. Next base: position 111,012,863 of record CM056721.1, read on the forward strand.
TATCCTATGGTATCTATTTGGTTAACGTAAATTGAATTTGTTGATTATAACTAACAAGTATAAAGACTAATTAACTATGTGTTTACTTCAGTAGTGATGGAAATAGGGCTTCCAAGTCGCTTCAACTATCCGCTTATATTACTTATTAATGCAATGAATTATGGTTCTTCTTCTTTTGGAGCTAGCAGGTTTACTAAATCGTTTTATACTCCCGTTAAGGCTATATAAACACTCAACTCCAGTAGCGCTTCTTTCTACCTTTCGGTGATAAGGATGACTCTATAGGAGGATTAAGACCAAAAACCTAGTTAACCGTCACGCGCCATGCGTGAAATTAGGTGTTTAAACCTCTCATTAACGCTACACAAGTAATTGAGGTATTATCCCCAATCCAAAATATGTCTACCCAACTTACAGCATAGTCACAACCTCCTCCTTTCGACGTTTGATTAGAAATCATATAAATAATGATAATTAGTGATCAATTAATTACCAAGCATTCAAAGCAATTATTGGGTAAATCTCAACAATAAGAAGAAAACCATAAACATGCATTAACTCATAACATAAGTTTCAAGTGATTTGACATGGAAAGCCCTATATTAGAATTAGTTCCTAGTCATTGACATGACAAGAACTAATTAAATATCCAACATAAAAACTGAAATAAAGTAAAAGAAAGAAAAGAAAATACTTAAGTACGAGTCTCCAAGCCTTCTAGCATCCAAGGGTTGTGTTGTGGAATATTTACAAGATGGATTGGTGGATGGATGGATGTAGAATGGTGAATGGTGGAATGGAGAATGCATTCTTCTAATGATGTAGAGACTATTTATAGACCAAGAATCCTTTAGGTGAAGGGTTAAGGATTTATGTAGGTAGGAAAAGTTATTAGAATCCTTTTAGGTAAAGGTTTTAAGGTAGGAAAAGTTATCTCTTTAGGTAGGAAAAGTTATGTGAAATCCTCTTAGGTAGGGGTTTTAAGGTAGGAAATGTTATCCCTTTAGGTAGGAAAAATTATCCCTTTAGGATTCTGAAAACATGTCAAATTCGGCCCAGAACTTCATAAATCCCGCGTCGGCGCCGCGGCCCTGCAAACTGGCGCCGCGGCGCCGCAAAACCTGCAACTTTCTGAACTTCCAGCACATTGGGCGCCGCGGCGCTGCTGCCAGGCGCCGGTGACGTTTTTCTGGCGGATTTCGTCTCGTCGCCCTTTTTTCGTCCGGACTTCGTCTGATCTCCTCTATAATTTCCGGAACTTCTTAGACTTCATTTCTTGGCTTTTTTAGTGTGCAATTCCATCTCATTTATGCTCATTTCATCTCCTTTTCGCCATTTCTCCATTTTTGACCGCTGTGACACAAAAGAAAGGAAAACGACCCTAATACTGTACTAAACATAAATAAAATGAGTAAAATACTAACTAAAAATGACTCAAAAGGTGTATATAAAATACACCGATCAAATACCCCCAAACTTAACCTTTGCTCGCCCTCGAGCAAAGATAAAAAATATAAACAAAGACGTGAAAGAAAAGAAAATAAAATGACTCAAAGACATTGATCAAATTGCTGTATAATTGTCACTTAGAAAAACATGAAGGTTAGTAGGATAATATGTAGGAACATATAGCATGGATTTTTAGCATTCTAAACACTTAAGTCTGATATTTCGCAAATTCAATTTAATCATACTCAATGGAAGTAAGAATAGCTAACTATGCATGTTAATTTCAAAATCCTATGGCATGTTTACTTGCTATTCTCCACTAATCATGGATACACATATTAGAGATCTTCAGGGCTTTTCAGGGTTGTAATGTAGGCTTAGGCAGGGGTAGGTAAAATAGGCATTTAGGCTCAATTTACGTACCATAAGCTCTTTTTCTTTCAACTTTTCCCTTTTCTTTTTGATTCTCTTTTTCACTTCATACCTATCTTTCCCCTCTTTTGTTTTGAGATAATGAGGTGTATGATGAATAGCAGGCACCCCCAAACTTAGGCTTTTGCCTATTTATTATTACTTTTTCATTGTGGTGCATAAAAATTGTTTACTCTCTTTTTTTCTCTTTTTCAACACTTTATATTTCAAACCTCTCAATTTTTCACTTATGACACAAGTATGGAATTATAGGGTGTCAAAGAAAGGTCTTATTTTTAGGCTCAAAGGGGCTGACTATGGATATAATTTGACTGTCAGGGATAGGCAAAGAATGGTAAGAAAGGGCTAACAAAGAAATGCCTGAGTCATCTCCCTAACATGCATATCCTAACTATTTCGCCTCAAATAGCAAGCAAGCAGACACATAGGTTTAATCACTAACAATGCATAAATCAAGCAAGATACCCCAAATAGTTCGATTTCATGAATTTTTGGCATATCTATCCTAAGTGTTCAGATGGTTGCTTCTAATTCCATTACATTATTCCACTTTACTTCATTAGGCGTTTCAAGTAACTACAGCATGCATGATCATAAAAAAAAATTATGACTCAAAAATGACTCAAAAGATACTCAAAAATACACAAAACAATTCAAAAAGACTCAAAAAAAACAATAAAACATCCCCCAAACTTAAATCACACATTGTCCCCAATGTGTGCATGACTCAAAAAAAATATGGACAACTTACTGACACAACACAGCGGTCATAACGGAGGTCTAGGAGGAAAAATTCTGGAATTTGCACGGAATCTGGGTCTCTGAAGTTCGGGCGCCGCGGCCCTGAGATTCGGCGCCGCGGCGCTGCTAGTACTGTGGCTCTCTGAAGTTACGGCGCCGCGGCCCTGATTCTGGCGCCGCGGCGCTGACGACTGCTTTTCCTTTTTTCAGCGTTTTTGCTCTTTTTTCCTCGGTTTTAGCTTTCAGTCCACCTGTCATCCAACAACACAAAACAAGAACCCAAGACCGTGAGACTGTTCAAGACAAAATAAAATAAAATAAAGACAGAAATTAAAATAACATAATTAAAAACATTGGGTTGCCTCCCAACAAGCGCTGTCTTTAACGTCTTTTAGCCGGACGCAATTAACCTTTACGAGTGCCCATTGGATCCTTCTGCGAACTGCTTGCAATCCGCAGAGTTATTGTTGCAGGTCTCACTTCAACTACAACAATTGCTTCAAACAAGGGCCTCAAATATACGATTATTCCCCAAGTACATAAGACTTGCTTGTCTTTTAGGCTCTCTCTAATATAGGGATTAGTGAGATTCCCAACATCTCTCAACTCTAGGGGGTGCCCTTGATGGTATGGACTTTCTGTTTGGGGATCAACATTGACAGCTGGTGGTGTTTCTTCTGCAATAAGTACAAGAAAAAGATTTTTCAAGGAATCCAAAAAGATGAATAATTGGATCTCAGTACCCTTTTCCTTCTCTACACCAATTATCTCGTCAGATTCCTCAACAGCTGGGTGTGGTTCAGGCTCTTCTATTTGCTTACCACCTCCCATAATGATGTCGCTAGACAGATTTGCTTGAGTTGTATTGCTCATCTCATCCATCAATTGCCCTATTTGTGTCTCAACTTTACGAGGACTCCTTGTCTCAGCCATAAACTGAGCCTGGCACTTGGCGAACATAAGTATGCCTGCCTGCAACTCATTTCGATCTTCCTCTGAAATCTGTGGGTTAAGCTGTTGTTGATGACTCCACTGTCTCTGATAGTAGTAGTCCATGTGTCCTGATTTTATTATTAATATTTTTTTTTCGTTTTTTTTTCCGAATTTAACCTGCAAAATAAGAAAAATAACAAAAGGTGATAAAAAGATGCTCGCAGAACAAGTTAGAAACTTGTTCTTGGAGCAACCAAATTAGAAATAAGAATAGATAAATCAATATTGAAAGTAAGCCAATCCCCGGCAACGGCGCCAAAAACTTGATGCGCGAAAAGATGTACACACGTTAACGCAAGTGCACGTTGTCGACTCAAGTAATATAGTCTAGGTAAGACCGAATATCGTCCTCAAGGATTGGTTTTCAAGTACCGATTATCTATCCTATGGTATCTATTTGGTTAACGTAAATTGAATTTGTTGATTATAACTAACAAGTATAAAGACTAATTAACTATGTGTTTACTTCAGTAGTGATGGAAATAGGGCTTCCAAGTCGCTTCAACTATCCGCTTATATTACTTATTAATGCAATGAATTATGGTTCTTCTTCTTTTGGAGCTAGCAGGTTTACTAAATCGTTTTATACTCCCGTTAAGGCTATATAAACACTCAACTCCAGTAGCGCTCCTTTCTACCTTTCGGTGATAAGGATGACTCTATAGGAGGACTAAGACCAAAAACCTAGTTAACCGTCACGCGCCATGCGTGAAATTAGGTGTTTAAACCTCTCATTAACGCTACACAAGTAATTGAGGTATTTTCATCCTCAATCCAAAATATGTCTACCCAACTTACAACATAGTCACAACCCCGTCCTTTCGAAGTTTGATTAGAAATCATATAAATAATGATAATTAGTGATCAATTAATTACCAAGCATTCAAAGCAATTATTGGGTAAATCTCAACAATAAGAAGAAAACCATAAACATGCATTAACTCATAACATAAGTTTCAAGTGATTTGACATGGAAAGCCCTATATTAGAATTAGTTCCTAGTCATTGACATGACAAGAACTAATTAAATATCCAACATAAAAACTGAAATAAAGTAAAAGAAAGAAAAGAAAATACTTAAGTACGAGTCTCCAAGCCTTCTAGCATCCAAGGGTTGTGTTGTGGAATATTTACAAGATGGATTGGTGGATGGATGGATGTAGAATGGTGAATGGTGGAATGGAGAATGCATTCTTCTAATGATGTAGAGACTATTTATAGACCAAGAATCCTTTAGGTGAAGGGTTAAGGATTTATGTAGGTAGGAAAAGTTATTAGAATCCTTTTAGGTAAAGGTTTTAAGGTAGGAAAAGTTATCCCTTTAGGTAAGAAAAGTTATTTGAAATCCTCTTAGGTAGGGGTTTTAAGGTAGGAAAAGTTATCCCTTTAGGTAGGAAAAATTATCCCTTTAGGATTCTGAAAACATGTCAAATTCGGCCCAGAACTTCATAAATCCCGCGTCGGCGCCGCGGCCGTGCAAAACCTGCAAATCCTCTTAGACTTCATTTCTTGGCCCTTTTAGTGTGCAATTCCATCTCATTTATGCTCATTTCATCTCCTTTTCGCCATTTCTCCATTTTTGACCGCTGTGACACAAAAGAAAGGAAAACGACCCTAATATTGTACTAAACATAAATAAAATGAGTAAAATACTAACTAAAAATGACTCAAAAGGTGTATATAAAATACACCGATCAATTAGCAAAGTCAACTCGACTCCAAATACTTCCTAACGACTCTTACCAACATCCCCTATAAGACTTTGTAAGAACTTAGGATAACTTTGACATACCTTTTACACAGAGTAAATCAACATACGTACCTCTTAACCTCTAAAAGTAGAAGGAATCATGAAATAACACCACATATACGTAGAACATGCCAAAAGAAGGAAGAGGTTCACATACCTCGCGACGACTATCGACAAGTAGCAAAATGCTCCAAGTACTTCAACCTTGATAGCTATTCCATCCTTCAAGTAGAATACGCTATACGTAGTACTTCAACCTATAATAACCATAACATGTCTATCAACTCCTAGCTTATCAATGTGGAATAATATTAAGTGCTAGGTCTCTAATTCTACAAAAAATTGGGCAGCACTTCCTTTGTTTCTACGTACTTTTCCACCTTTTTCAAGGCCCGAATTTAACAACCAAACATGCCACATTTAAGGCTCAACAATTCAGCTATCCAAAGGGGATTACACGCCTTACAAGACGTGTAAAATTCTGCCCCATAATTATACAAAACAATCCAATATTAACTTATCATTCTCGGCTACAAAGTACAATCACATATAATCCTTTCCAATACCTTTCAATCCATAATGTCGTCCTAACATGTTATATAGTCGCAAACAACTTTAACAACTATAATCCCTTCTTTATATAACATGCGACGACTAAAACTAATAACTAAATTGAATTACAATCTTAAGGCTAATCATGCAACTTTCGGATTAGTGGTTCCAATATCCATAACACTTATCAATCTTCATTATATAAATCTCGTGCTTGTTTATATCCATAACTACAACAATATGTAATCTTTAATCACTAAGACGACAAGATTGTTATCTTGATAAGCCCTAATATGATTTCAAGATTCAAAGTCGCTCCTTAGCAACTTTAGCTCCTCTCCTTGACGTTTCAATCCACTCCAAGCAACCCTTAGAAGTTCATAACCAACTTCTCTTCAATTTCCAACTTCAAAGTTGAAGAACACCTTAGGTTTCCATCTTGCGACTAACGTAAAAACGTAGTTTTTACGAGATCTTTCTATTGAGATATCCTTGTAATACTCCTAGGAACCTTGGGTTTAAGTATTGTGAATTATGAACAACAAACGATTTTTTTTTCTTTTCTTCAAGAGCTTTAGCCGAGAGCTCTCCTTTGTGCACACAAGTTTTTCTTGAAAATTCTAAGTATTAGAACTTGTCTTGCTATGTGGGTGTATATATAATTAAATGTAGGGTCAAGATTAAAACACTTGTTTGGTCTTGGATGAATTAAATTGAAATATCAAGGGGTCAATTTGACTAGTTGACTTGGTCAATTTTCTCAAGCTTTGTTCATCCATATTAGACTACTTAACCTTGGTCACAAGACCACTTAATCTTGGTCACTAATTTGACCAAGCCTATGTAGGGGGGTGACACGTGTCGCTCTCCCATTCGGCACAATATTTCATTTCCCGACATTTCCAAAATTTCGATAAATTCTACAAGTCTCAAATCTTAAAGTCCCGTTTTCTCTTACGTACGTTCCTATATACATGTTCTGAAATTACGGGGTGTAACATTCTTCCCCCTTAGAAACATTCGTCCCCGAATGTTCTTTCGGAGCTCAATCTATCATTTCTCGGCATAGTCTCACAAAACTACACTTAATGAAATCTAATTATGCCACATATGGATCTAATACATCACACATGCATATCCATCCATCATAAGCCAAACGAGGAAACAAATCGAAAGTGTGCACCATCACTACTTACTCCTATTCATGGCTTAAAAGGATTATCTTTATGTACCTCCAACTTATTCTATCATATGTACATAATCTCAATATTATCCGTTCATGGCACTTAAACATACAACAACCTTATCATGCATACAAGTCTCTAAAGGGTCAAAGATATACCTGAAATCATATAGGCGGTTCAAAGGACCGCTAAAACTGCGAAATTCACCACAACCTTTGCCACGGCGTGGCGGTGTATGAACATCCTGCCTAGCTATTGAAGGCGAAGAACCCGCAACTGATCCAGTAGACTGTGCTATCCCACCAGTTCCACCTCGATGAGGACACTCTCTTATCCTATGGCCCGGAAGACCACAAGAAAAACAAACATCCGTACCGGAGCGACACACCCCAGAATGGAACCTACCACACTGGGTGCATTGAGGCAAAAGTGGCCTCGACTGACTGGAACCCCCATCTCCCTAGGACCCTGAAGCCCTAGAGATCTGACCGGCCCCTGCATTCCCGGGGTTGTAAAACCCCCCGCCGAAAAACTGTGGAGGAGCACTCGGTGCTGGCTGAAATGTAGACCTAGCCTGCTGCTGAGGCTGTCCGCCTAAAAAATTACCCTGAAACCCTGCCGTCCTGGCCCTCTTGGGCTGGCCTTGGTCTGGCTGGTCCTCTCTCTCCTTGTCCTCAATCCCCTGTGCATATGCCTGTATCCTGGCAATATCCATACCTGGCTGAAGGGCCACTCCCAGGCATGCAGTAACCATGTAGCGGTCTAGCCCCATCACATAGCGATGAACTCTATCAGCCATGTCAGCCACAATAGTGAGAGCATACCTTGCCAATGAGTCAAACTCCAGGTTATACTCTCTGATGGACCTTTCATTCTGTCTCAACGTCAAGAACCTATCAACATGGGCTCTCCTCATCTCAGGCGAAAAAAAGTGATCAAGAAAGGCCTCTGTGAACTCATCCCAAACAGCTGGAAGAGCACCCAAACCCCTCGATAGTTCCCATGACTCAAACCAATTCAAAGCAATATCGCGTAACCGATAAGAAGCTAGCACCACTGACTCGGTCTCCGAGGCCCTAAGTACTTGCATAGTCCGCTGTATCTGTCGAATGAACTGTTACACCCCGGAATTTCAGGAAAAGTATACGAGAATGGACGCAAGAACACAAGACTTGGAAATTGGTACGAAAGGAAGAATTGTTTTTCCGAAGGAAAATCCTCCGAACGTCGGAAAGGAAAAATGTTCGTTGATGAGAATTAGATTCTCAAAATGCATTAATTGAAGAGTATGATACTTATTAACATTATGAAAATTTATTTTTACGGATTTGGTCACGTGGGGCCCACCCGAGAAATTTTACGTTTTGTGGGGCCCACGAGGGTTACGAAATTTTATGGACGAATGGGAGGGTGACACGTGGCACCCCCCCAATGGTCTTGGACGAAATTAGACAAGGGTAGAATGGTCATTTGACCATTGTAGATGATAAGTCTTCAATCTTGATAATATTGACCAAGACAACTTGTCCACTTGGCTAATTAATTAATCTCCTTCATCCTAGCCACTCAAGTTTTGCAATCTTGACCCTCCATTGTGTTATATATACTACCCTAGTGCAAGACAAGGTCTTCAACACTTAGAAAAAATCACAACATTTCTTGTTCCCTTTAGGAAGCTCACGGGTTCAAGGTTATTCTCACAAGAAAATTTTGTAATTTTGTTCCATTGTTCACAAGACTTTAACCCAAGGTCCCTAAGGGTATTTTAAGGATATCTCAATAGAAAGATCTCGGAAAAACGGCGTTTTCACGTTAGTCGCAAGGCGAAAACCTAAGGCATTTTCATAGGTTTTGATTGGAAATGGAAGAGAAGTTGGTTGTGAACTTATAAAGGCTTCAAATAGCGTATTGGAGCGTAAAGGAAAGGATCTATGAAATTCTAACGAGCGACTTTGAATTTTGGATTTATAAGGGCTTGTAAAGGTAATAATTCTTGTCGTTTTAGCAATTAAAGATTTCTTATTGTTGTAGCTATGGATATTAGCAAGCATGAAGTATATAGTATGAAGTATGATAAGTGTATTGGCTATTGGAACCCTAATCCAAAAACTAGCATGTTTAGCCTTGAGATTACAATTCAATTTTATTATTGTATAAGTCGTCACATGTTATATAAAGAAGGAATTGTAGTTGTTGAAGTTGTCTATGACTATATAACATGTTAGACCTAAGAACTTGAATTGAAAAAAATAATTGGAAAGGACTTGTGTTGTTGTATATAGTAGCCGAGAATGGCTTTGGTTATTGATCTACTTAGTATGAATTGTGGGGCGGAATTTTACACGTATTGTAAGGTGTGTAATCCCCTTTGGTTGGTTGTTGTTTTGAGCCTTAAATGTGGCGTGTTTGGTTATTGAATTCCGCCTTGAAAAAGGTGGCAAAGTATGTAGAAACAAAGGAGGTGCTGCCCGATTTTTCGTAGATTAAGAGAGTGAATACTTAGTATTATTCTACGTTTGAAGCTAGAGGTTAATGGACGTATTATGGCCATTATAGGTTGAAGTACTACGAGTAGCATATTCTACTTGAAGGGGTGGAAAAACTAGCAAGGATAAAGTACTTGGGAGCATTTTGCAACTTGTCACTAGTCGTCGCGAGGTATGTGAACCTCTTCTTTCTTTGGCATGATCCTACGTATGAAATATCCATGTGATAGTATTTCATGATTCCTTCTACTCTTAGAAGTTAAGAAGTATTCACATTGTTGATTCTAAGTTAAGAGTATGTTTAAATTGTCCTAAGTCCTTATCAAGTCTTATGGGAGATGTTGGTAAGAATGGTTAGGAAGTTATGAGATTTGATTTAAAGCTATGTGTCTTGATTTATTTAAAGTAAGCAAGTTGATTTGTTGTTTAAAAAAAATGATGACTTGAATTTATATGTGAAAAGGGGATTGATTTTAAAAGTGGAAGTTATATAGTTTTAAAGAGAATAAGTTACTTGGTTTTGGAAGTGTATGAAACTTTATTTTTCAAGTTATGGGACTTGATTTCTAAAGTATAGATGATATGATTTTATAAGTATAAGTAAATGGACTTTAAAGAATGTATGTTATGAAGTTTTAAGACTATGAACTTTGATGGTCTTTTAAGGATTATGAAGTTTTAAGCGATATGATTTGAAAGAGTGTATGTTACGAGGGGTTAATACTATAAGCCTTGATTTTATGAGTGGAAATGACTAAACTTTAAAAAGTATGGCTTAATTTATTTAAAAAGTTAAGAAGATGGTTTCCAAAAGAGTGTGTGACTTGAGCTTTAAAAAGAAAGGAGTTTATGATTCTTTTTAAGTATGTATGTACGTAGTGTTTTTGGGTCTAGTTTTTCCTAATGTTGTAAGAATAAAAGTGTCTTAAGTTCTCTAAAATGAAGGGTTGTTATAATAACTTTATGGGAAGTTGTTATGACGACTTAAGAAGAAGTGAAAAGATGATTTAAAAATGTTATGTAAGAAAAAACACACCGAGCCTACAAATAGGCCGGATTACGTTATGAGATACACCGAACCTACAAATAGGCCGGATTACGTTATGAGATACACCGAGCCTACACATAGGCCGGATTACGCCATATTACCCCGAGCCTCCACATAGGCCGGGTTACGTCATCTTACACCGAGCTCCACAGGCGGGCCGGATTATGCTACATGATTCCACAAGATGCAGGCTCACAGGCGGGCCGGATTATGCTACATGATTCCACAGTACACCGAGCTCCACAGGCGGGCCGGATTATGCTACATGATTCCACAGTACACCGAGCCCTATAGGCGGACTGGATTATGTCACATGATTCATCAGTACACCGTGTCCCGCAAGTGGGCCGGATTACGTTATCACGTATGGATAATCAAAGTAAGCTCCCAAATAAGAAGTCCCGCCATAAAGGGCCGGATTATGTTATGTAAGATATGTAAGTTATGTGGAAAAACTTGATTAAATCCTTAAAGTAAGTACGTAAGAATATGGTGTTAATTCTCATTGAAAGAAGGAAAAGAACGGTTAATAAATGATTGATTTCAGGAGTTAAAATGACACGGTAGGATCTGGTATTTCATTTTTATACTTGCCCTGTCATTTTTTTTTATACAGTTATGATTTGGTTACTGTACCTTGTTTCTGTTCCATACTAAATTTTTGTTGTCTTGACGGCCGCTGCGTTCATGCCCGCAGGTGTTAGGTACACAGGTTGGTGATCTCTGTTCAGTTTTTGGCAAGAAGCTCCATTCACTCCGGAAGCTTATCTTTTGGGTATGGTTTCCCTGATATTGTAGATTATGTACATTCAGGGTATGGCGGGGCCCTGTCCCGCCACAGTTGTAATTCTTAGAGGTCTGTAGTCACATGCTGTGGGTCGGTTTGTAAAAAAAAATAGGGATGTAACTGCGGTTGTTTATGTATATGTATTTGTGTCCAGGGAGGTAGCCTTATCGGCTAACCTGTTGTTTAAATTCTCGTTGTTTTATTTTATAAGTTTCATGTATGTTCCGCTGATTATCTCTGATGTATACATGTAAGGGTGCCCAGGTAGGGCACCAGTCGCGGGCCCGGGGTCGGGTCGTGACATGAATTCCTGGGGATCATCCTCGGATCTCGAACCATAGAACTCGGGTGGACTACAACCCAGAAAATACCGAATCCTCAAACTGTCGGCTCTAGGGTTAGCTACCTGCTCCTGTCGGCGCTGCCCTACCACTATGCTAGTCAATAACCTGATCTGCTCTCCATAATATCTAAACCCCGCCCCGGTGGGATGGAGGCTCAGTATCGGAACCTCTGAGTCGCGGCCGCCTCGGCTCTCTACCGCCGTGGCTGGTCGAATTCGCCGACCGGCCCACAACCTCAGGCATAGTCTGGGCCTGAGTCCTAGTAACCCTCTGCGTAGCACTAGCAACTCCTGCTGCTGTCTTGCCCTTCTGGGCCCTGGTCGCATTCTGTGGAGGCATAACTGATACATAAGAATAGGTCAGAGAAGATTCAACCTAATTAGACAGCTCAACTGCATGATCTCAGAGAGAGAAAAATGGAAACCAATCCTAAATGTCATGCATCCTCCTGGTTATAGATGTGGTGCACAACACACCGATAACCAAGACTCTACTAGACACGGTCTGTAGACACTTTCCGAGGACTAACTGCTCTGATACCACTTTTGTCACGACTCGACCCCGGGCGCGCTACTGGTGCCCTACCTGGGCACCCTTACAGGTATAAATCAGAGATAATCAGCGGAACATACATAAACTCAACAAGAAATAAATAACAGGTTAGCCGATAAGGCTACCTCCCTAAATATATATATATATATATATATATATATATATATATATATACGTAAAACCAAAAACATTTAATTTTTTTTTAAACCGACCCACAAGATATGACTACAGACCTCTTTGACATAACAACTGTGACGGGACATGGCCCCGCCATACCCCTGAATGTACATAAAACTACAACCTTAGGGAACTGTACCAAAAGACAAAGCCTCCGGAGAAATGGAGAATTCCAAGGACTGAACAGAGATCCTAAGAGCAAGGATCATCAACCTGTGTACCTAACACCTGCGGGCATGAACGCAGCCTCGGTCTGAGTCGTGCAGAAATTTAGTATGGAACGGAAAATAAGGTACAGTAAACAAATCATAACTGTACAAAAGAATGACAGGGGCAAGTATAAAAAGTAAATACCAGATCCTACCGTGCCATTACAACTCATGAACTTAATCGCACATTATTATCTTTTCCCATTTTCAATAAGAGTTATAATCAAATTCTTACATTCATACTTAGGAAAAATCATCAAGTTCATAAACACATAACTTACGTATCTTGCATAACATAATCCGACCCTTTATGGAGGGACGTCTCATTTTGGAGTTCACTTTGATTATCTATACGTGATAACATAACCCGACCCATTTGCGGGACACGGCGAATTCATAAAAAGTCTTCCCACGAAGGTATAGACGCGATAAAGTCATATAAGTTTGCCCATAAAGGTATACTGCCCGGCCCATTCTGGGACGCGATAAAGTCATATAAGTCTGCCCATAAAGGTATACTGCCCGGCCCATTCTGGGACGCGATAAAGCCATATAAGTCTGCCCATAAAGGTATACTGTCCGGCCCATTCTGGGACGCGATAGAGTCATATAAGTCAGCCCATAAAGGTATATTGCCCGGCTCATTCTGGGACGCGATAAAGTCTTCTTTACATAACATTTTTTAAACCATCTTTTCACTTCTTCTTAAGTCGTTATAACCACTTCCCATAAAGCTATTATAACAACCTTTCACTTTAGAGAACTTAAGACACTTTTATTTCTTATTACATTAGGGAAAATTAAACCCAAAAGTACTACATACATACATACATAAAAAGAATCATAAAACTCCTTCTCTTTTAAATCAATAAACTTTTTCTTTTGAAAACTCAAGTTATATTCTCTTTTGAAATCAAGCCTCTTAACTTTTGAAATAATTCATGGCAACCATACTTTTTTTTAAATCAGGTCATTCATTTCTTTAAGAATCAAGTCCCATAACATGAAAAATAAAGTCTCATAACCTTTTAAGAAATCAAGGTTCATAGTCTTAAAACTTCATAACATAAATTCTTTTAAATTAAATAACATATACGTTTATGAGTTGTGAATAAGTTATACTCGTTTATAACGATCTTATTAAAGCAATCATGATCTAAAAAATGTAATACAATTTTGTCTTATCTTAGTTTCTAAGCAAATGGAGAATTCTACTCATTTTAATATAATTGATTGTCGATACGTTTTCTTTTATTAACGCTGCAATGGCTTGTTCGATACTTATTCTCATTAGTGCAGTAAATTAGCAAAGTCAACTCGACTCCAAATACTTCCTAACGACTCTTACCAACATCCCCCATAAGACTTGGTAAGAACTTAGGATAACTTACACATACCTTTTACACAGAGTAAATCGACATACGTACCTCTTAACCTCTAAGAGTAGAAGGAATCATGAAATAACACCACATGTATATTTCATACGTAGAACATGCCAAAAGAAGGAAGAGGTCCACATACCTCGCGACGACTATCGACAAGTAGCAAAATGCTCCAAGTACTTCAACCTTGATAGCTATTCCATCCTTCAAGTAGAATACGCTATACGTAGTACTTCAACCTATAATAACCATAACATGTCTATCAACTCCTAGCTTATCAACGTGGAATAATACTAAGTGCTAGGTCTCTAATTCTACAGAAAATTGGGCAGCACTTCCTTTGTTTCTACGTACTTTTCCACCTTTTTCAAGGCCCGAATTTAACAACCAAACATGCCACATTTAAGGCTCAACAATTCAGCTATCCAGAGGGGATTACACACCTTACAAGACGTGTAAAATTCTGCCCCACAATTATACAAAACAATCCAATATTAACTTATCATTCTCGGCTACAAAGTACAACAACATATAATCTTTTCCAATACCTTTCAATCCATAATGTCGTCCTAACATGTTATATAGTCGCAAACAACTTTAACAACTATAATCCCTTCTTTATATAACATGCGACGACTAAAACTAATAACTAAATTGAATTACAATCATAAGGCTAATCATGCAACTTTCGGATTAGTGGTTCCAATATCCATAACACTTATCAATCTTCATTATATAAATCTCATGCTTGTTTATATCCATAACTACAACAATATGTAATATTGAATCACTAAGACGACAAGATTGTTACCTTGATAAGCCCTAATATGATTCCAAGATTCAAAGACGCTCCTTAGCAACTTTAGCTCATCTTCTTGACGTTTCAATCCACTCCAAGCAAACCTTAGATGTTCATAACCAGCTTCTCTTCAATTTCCAACTTCAAAGTTGAAGAACACCTTAGGTTTCCATCTTGCGACTAACGTAAAAACGTAGTTTTTCCGGGATCTTTCTATTGAGATATCCTTGTAATACTCCTAGGAACCTTGGGTTTAAGTATTGTGAATTATGAACAACAAACAATTTTTTTTCTTTTCTTCAAGAGCTTTAGCCGAGAGCTCTCCTTTGTGCAAACAAGTTTTTCTTGAAAATTTCTAAGTGTTAGAACTTATCTTGCTATGTGGGTGTATATATAATTAAATGTAGGGTCAAGATTAAAACACTTGTGTGGTCTTGGAAGAATTAAATTGAAATATCAAGGGGTCAACTTGACTAGTTGACTTGGTCAATTTTCTCAAGCTTTGTTCATCCATATTAGACTACTTAACCTTGGTCACAAGACCACTTAATCTTGGTCACTAATTCGACCAAACCTATGTAGGGGGGTGACACGTGTCGCCCTCCCATTCGTCACAATATTTCGTTTCCCGACATTTCCAAAATTCTGATAAATTCTACAAGTCTCAAATCTTAAAGTCCCGTTTTCTCTTACGTACGTTCTTATATACATGTCCTGAAATTACGGGGTGTAACAACAATAGTCTAAGAAGTCTAATAATGTCTCCCGGAACAAGTAAAAGACATAAATAGAGATAAGAGCATCCAAGGCAATGTTGAACGAAAGCATCCTCACCCCGAATGCTAGAGATCCACCTGCTCAGACTCAGCCATGAAGTTTGAACTAGTAGAAGGAGATGTATCTACATCCAAAAAGAATGCAACAAGTGTAGTATGAGTACACAACGTACCACCGTAGGCATCATAGGTCGACAGTGACACAAGATACACAAAAAGAGATAAATATTGAGTTGATACCAAATAAATTTTATACTGGACAGTTCAATAATTCAATTAGGTCACGTAGTTCATTTAACAGTTCGCTTAAACAACAAGCCACTTATTTCACATAAAACCTCATTATCATAAGAGTTATCCGATTCCAAAAAGGTTGAATAACAATGTTCAAGTACTTAATAATCAAATATTATCCTCATTTATCCAGAAATCAACCAAGTCATTAATTACCAATTTAGCACTTGATTTATCAATAGATAATAAATTAAGTATGTATGATATAAATGCAATACATATGCCAGGTACCTTTCATTATCCAATATAAAGACGATCAAATTCTATGAACATCACACCCATTGAGGACTCGCAAAGTCCATATACTCCTATAGAAGTTCTCATTAGAGTCAACTCTTGGCTGAATAATAATAACTATTTCAGGCGCGTAACCCGTTCCCCCACGTATCATCATCATCATCATCTCAATGTTGCCATAATCTCATAAAGCTTTTATCTTTCCGGTCTCTTGGACCCATAACATTTCCATACCTCTCACATATCAATATCATAAAAACTATGAGTGTATGAATTTAAATGACAATACAAGACAAAAATCATGATGTAATGAGATGAAACCAAGTATAGAGACTAATATCACATGATTTAAAAATTCAATAACATATAACCCAAGTACAATTAGGATATAATATCAAAGTATGTGTGATGAATAAGCACAACAATAACAAATATGGCGACGATCCCACATAATGACGACAAGCTTAATCAATCAGCAATCAGAATCAACTCGAGGCTGATTACCCAAATTCCATCATCACAATTCAACATTGGTATCCATTCAACGTTCATCACCACCATTTGAATGGGACCCCCAAACACGTCCAATACCCCTTAATATTTATAACTAATTACATCTATCGGAGTCTAATGAATGTAAATAATAGCCTACCTCTAGGCCGGACAAGAGCCTCGAATGGTCAACCCTCCATGTAAGTCTTGCCCTTCCCCGAGCGCCTCATGGTAATCAAAATCTAACACTCATATATTATACGTTAAAAATCAAGCTATCACATAATACAAGGATGTAGTCCTTAAACATACCAAGACTTCCCAAACCAACCCCTGGCCTACGGTGTCAAGATCCAAACTTTTTCAAAAAGCATAAACACATACTAACTAATCATATCCTTAAGTTAATTGAAGAACTAAACCCAATTGAACCATCAGTTGCACACTTCAAGAAAAGCCCCAATTCATAAATCCTAAAATTTCCCCCAATTCAAAAATGGTTTCTATAATAAAATTAAATGCTACAACATGATCTTCTATCATAAATCAATACTTGTTCACAATATTAGAGTAAACTAATCCATATTACACCCTTAATCAAGATTCAACCTCTCTTATTCTCATATGAACACTAGACTCATTTCCCCCAAAATTACATACATTATATACTACCATTAGAGACTAAAATAATGAAAATATAATCACAAAGGGTGAAGAACCTTACATCAAATGATGAATTTAATTCCAACCTTCAA
Source organism: Przewalskia tangutica (assembly GCA_029844215.1). Classification (NCBI taxonomy): domain Eukaryota; kingdom Viridiplantae; phylum Streptophyta; class Magnoliopsida; order Solanales; family Solanaceae; genus Przewalskia; species Przewalskia tangutica. The sequence goes on from CM056721.1 coordinate 111,030,302, forward strand.
GAATCCCCTCTTGGCAACTGTAGACCCAATGAAATATTATTTTGGGAAAGTGATTCGAGCTAGTAAATTTATGAGGTTACTAGATACTGTGATTCCACCTCTGTAGACCCGACTCTGTTGAGCGGTCTTGCTCTGTCATAACAATACCTCGCTGGGGCATAGTCGCTTGATAGCTCGCCCCAGCGTAAAAACAAACAGAATCCTGCAGAGGCGCATTCACCTCTGAGAGAGAAACTCTACCGAGGCAGAACCTTACAAAACCTTGCAAGCCTCGCTTCTACGAGCCAACCACTGTAGAGGGGGACACACATAAGTGGACAAACCACCTGCTGGGGCGGACACTAGACACCAACAACTTGAATTCCAACTCATACTTCGACCAAACACCCAAAACACTCTCTAGCCTAACAGACACAAACCAGACATGCTTTCTCAAGCTAAGCATTGGTATAAACTCACTCGTGCCCTTGAATTTCCCATTTGACCGAGCTTAGACATACTTTTCTAAAAAATTGCTCAAAATAACCAAATATTCAAATTTCATAAATAAGGCCACAAAATATATTCGATCGTCTCAGAAAGAGAATTAATAAACTGACTTAGTCATAAATGACCCTCCGACACTATTAGAAGCGACATAACCCAGAAATGAACTCATATACTCAAAAGTCAACCTTAAGTCAAACTATCTAAATCTAAGATTTTTATTTGGGGTTTTCATCCGAAACTTACATGAATGGACCTCGGGAGCAGTACCACCCACCTTCATGCATCACAAATTGCTTATAGAGTCTACAGAAAAGGTAAAATCATCAAATAGAGGTATTTAGTTAAAATCAACTGGATGAGTCATTATAATCTTCTCAAAAGTTGTAGTCGGTAGACACTTGGTGAATAAATTAGTTATATTACCACTCGAACAAATCTGTTGCATGTTGATGTCAATATTTTTTTGAAGATCGTCGTCCAGAACACCTTTGGTGAAATGTGTTATGTTCTATCTTGTTTACTGATCCTCCCTTTAGTTGGACTGTGTGTGTTGCATCTCTACACTTTTAAAAGAGTTGCATCATCGACACATAATATTGTTAGAATCACGCTAAGTATATTTCTGACTTTCTTTATAAACTGACGTTATGTTTGTATGATTTTACTATCATGTAGGACAATATCATATGGATGTAATCCCTCATGAAGTAGAAAACATATCTTGAACGGACATTTTTGTCGATTAGATGAGTGCTCTATATAAAAAAAACTTGACAATATTTGTTAGTATAAACACATTCATACCAGGATTCTAATTGATCTTGTTTCAATAAATGCATAATTGAAATTAAACACACACACACATATGACATTTTTCATACAAGTTATGGCGATCCAACATATATTAACAGGGTCAAACAAACAGCAGTCCAAACATATTAACTAAAGTAATGGGACTCAAATATGTAAATGATGTGTGAGCAAAAATATAAAACAGGCCCTAAAAGAAATGGATAAACCTTAGACTTAAGAAAAGACAGATCAAACCATAGATGCACCAAAACCCAATTAAGCACATACCCAAGTTTAGAAATATTCAGGCCCATATCTGACATACGTTTGGACATATAAAGGCTAGGATACACATGATATTCAAGGGATACACGATATACTGGAGGATATGCAATGGTATACGACTTTGGTATACACTTCATGTATGCCATAGTTTCTTATACCTTGTACATCTTGAGGTATATCATTGTATATCCATCCCCTTAGAAGAGATTAGGAAAAAAATTAAAGAAGGCAGACCCAAGAAGAAAGTATCCATACAAGAGACTGAATGATGTAACAATGTACTAAGGCTAGACTCTCTTACATACACATTGGTTATTAGGATAGGCAAACATGCTCACATAGACCAACTTAAAGACTAAAGCAATATGAACACATGCTCTTAATACATGACTTTGGGAGGCCAAAACAGACTACATATAACCTAACAGGGCATCTATATGCAAATAAAGTAGACATACGATTGGACTATTAGACATACAGACATATAATAAACCAATCAAAGGCATATTTTGTAGACACAAGATTGTCTAGACTAGTCCTAACGTGTATATCTCATAAAGGTAGACAAAAACAAATAGGTAACTAGTTTTAGCAAGGCATACAAATAGAGCCTTTGTAGGGATAATTTCTCAAAACATGCATGACCACATGGATCCAAGCATGCACAATCATAGCTCATGTCACATAATGACACCTTGGGTAAGTAGGACATTACATGATCATTTTTATACAATCAGGCTCGAAACAATAGCAAAACAGACAACCAAACAACATGTCATTACTAAGGGCATTACTAAGTAGACAGAATCACTAAACACACACATGTCAGATTATATGTTAAACATAGTGACACTTCCAAAATAGTTCTGACAGAGTTGTTATGGCTATCAAATAACATTTAGCTTAACTATTATCATCCAAGGCAGATTGAGCTAAGTGTATGGACTCAATAGGATAGTCATATTGGTTTATAGTTTATTAACCAATTTAGGGGAATCAACAAACATGCATGGGATTCAAACATACACCCACATATTCATGCTGACAGATACTTAATGAAGGCCTAATTCATAGTACTCCTAAATCACACAAAAATGGGTCATATGATAAGATCATGCTAGCTTACATCTAACTTATGGAACAACTAGGTTCTTGTGATCAATATTTAGAGGATTCAAAATAGGTAGGAAATCAACGATACTTAGATACTAGCAATGATTTGATATAACTTATAAGCAGTGGAAAACTACATTTTTAGTCATTCATCTTCACAGATTTTAGTCATACAGGCTCATATCACAATTGTTAAGAATATGAGAGCTCAATTCACACCATCCTTAAGTTTAAAGAGACATATCCAAACACAGTTTACCTCTACACCCATCCTAATCTACATAAAGCAAGTTGATTATTAGTATAGCTGAATAAAGGGACTCAAACAGATGAAAGGCTAACATATCAATAGAATTTATATCATGGTATGGCACAACGTGGTTCAAGATATCAAATATTCACTCTAGTCATTCATACCACAATTTACTTATACAAAAACCACATCCTATAAAGGTCAGACCTAGACTCTAATCATCATACCTAATCATAATTACATCTAAAAAACCACACATTCTAAGGTATACTTCTTAACTATGTTATGATACCTGCCATATAGGCTTCCAATAGAACTTACACATTTCACGATGCAAAGAAGAAAACTAACACATCAGTCTCAGACATTATCCAAACCAGTATATTAAGGATCAACATTAAGTCAGGTGATAAATATTCTGACCTTCTAATAGCACTAGGCGTCAGTTAAAACAGGCCAAGACATTTTCAATCTTATTAATCAACAAAGCTTAACATAATCAATATTACTACCCACACTGCCTGGGGATGAGATATTTGAGACTCAATTAATTACACCAGGCAAGCAAGGCTTAATCACATATATTGAGGTCATATTAAACTAATCTAAACTAAACTAAATATTTTAACTACAACCTATAATACAAAACCATAGAAAATGAAAGCGATCGAGAGAAAATCAAACTCACCTTTTTCAGGAGCAGTGGTGAACAAGATACGGAGTGAAAAGCTCCTCCAAAACCTATCGAACTCGTATAGCACACCAAAAAGAAAATGAAAAAAAGATTTAAAACTATGGAAACCCTCGGATTCACAGTATGTAACAGACGACTGAGGTCTGTTACTTGGAAATCACAGGAAAGGAAGAGAGAAAGAGATAAGGAAAATAGGGTTTTGATTTCTGAATAATGACAAATACGGTTACATCGTCCTATATATAGCCAAGGGCTAAAGTGCAAATACTAAACAATACTTAATGAACATAAAAGACTGAATACAAATGACAATAAAATAACTTAGAGGACTATAGTGTTCTAATAATAATACTAGTCACAATAATGAATTGTGACATTCTACTCCCCTTGAAAAACAACTTGAACTCCTGATTCTATCTTGAACTTTTAATTTTGCACTGATTTTAGAACTCAGCAATTTCCGGGAACTGTGACTTGATGAACTGATAATCTTCCCAAGTAGCTTCTTTCGGTAGCAAATTGGCCCACTGAACTAGAATCTGAGTTGTCGCCTTGTTTCCCTTCTTGATTATCCTCTTGTCAAACACTGCTACATGCTCGACTAATGGCTGTCCCTCTGATGAACATAAGGGAGGATTTACAGTGGTAGTAATATGATCCCCCACCCTTTTCTTGAGTTGAGATATGTGAAACACATGATGTATCATGGCAGTGGTTGGTAATGCCAATTTATAGGCCACTGATCCCACCTTTTGTATCACTTGATAAGGTTCATAGTACTTAGAATCTAGCTTGAGGCTTCTCCTAACAACTACTGATGTTTGCCTGTAAGGATGTATCTTTAGGAATACCCCATCTCCTATATTGAACTCACTTTCAGTTCTCTTCCTGTCAGCATTTGTCTTCATTCTGTTTTGTGCCTTCATCAAGTTTTCCTTCAACATTTTAGCCATTAACTTCCTTTCCTTAAGCATTTGGTCCACAGTTTCTACCCTTGATTGAGATATGAGTTCAAATGTTATTTGGGGAGGGTCATATCCATACAATACTTTGAAGGGGGTCATCTTTAAGGATGTGTGGTAGTTGCTGTTATACCAGAACTCAGCTTGTGACAGCCATTTGTGCCTATGTTGAGGATTATGGCTGGTCATGCATCTCAAGCAATTTTCCAGGCATCTATTAAGCCTCTCAGCCTGTCCATCAGTTTGAGGGTGATAAGCTGTACTGTGGCATAATTGAACTTGCAGCAGCTTGAACAATTCTCTCCAGAAGTTGCTAACAAACACCTTGTCCCTGTCTGATACTATGCTCTTAGGTATGCCATGTAGCTTGTAGATGTTGTCAAGGAAGATCCTGACTATTTGGATTGCAGTAAAAGGATGAGCAAGGCTAATGAAATGTACATACTTGATATACATGTCTACAACTACTAGTATAGTATATTTCCCTTCAGAATTAGGCAGACCTTCAATAAAATCCATAGAAATGCATTCCCATGTCCTTTCTGGAATTGGCAAGGGCTGTAATAATCCAGGGTATGCTACTTGTTCTCCTTAGCACCTTTGGCAGATTTCACAATTCTGCACTGATGTCCTGACTTGCTTCTTCATCCCTGGCTAGTAGAAGATGGCTTTGAGTCTCTGATAAGTGACCCATGCTCCTGAATGCCCCCTAGCCCAAAACTGTGTATATTTTGAATGAGTTGTTATCTCAAAGTTCCTTGTTGTCCCACCCAAGCTATGCCCTTATATCTCGACACCCCTTGCTTCAGTGATATAAGTTGTTTATCATTTGGATTGGCTCCTAATGTCATGAACCAAATCGATGGCCGTGACTGGTGCCCTAGCTGGACACCCGTATACGAACCTGTTAAATATAATCAGACTGATACCAAAGATAATGTAGAAATCTGTAAAAGTATGCAGCAGACTCACAACGCTACGTATCAGAATGATCCTGTCTCCCGAGGAGTAACAACTAATCAACCATAACAAATAGGCAAGCCGACAAGGCTGCCACTATACACGGGAATGTCCAAAAACGAACTACAATAGTCTGGCTGACCAAAACATGTCTTCAAAACACACATATCCAACCCACACATGACTACAAACCTCTAAGAGTATAACAGTAAAATAAGATGGGACAGGGTCGCGCCGTATCACTGAATATGGATAAGTCTATATCAAAGGATTTGTACCAAAATGACTAGGCTCCGGAACAATGGAGCTCTCCGAATAGCTGAGCAGGAATCCTAGACTGGAGGATCACCAAACCGAGTGTCTGTACCTGCGGGCATGAAACGAAGCCCCCCGAGGAAAGGGGGCCAGTACGAAAAAATGTACCAAGTATATAAAATATGAAGTACCATAAAGAAGATCATAACTGCCAAAAGATGACAGGAGACAAGTATAATAATCAAATATAGCAATGCATCTGTGCCTTCTGAAATAAGATTCATACATGTCCATATCATATACTGTACCCGACCCATTCTGGGACTCGGTGAATGAAGTCATATACATATACATACCGTACCCGACCCTCTAGTGAGGGTCTTGGTGAAATCATCATCTGTGCACATACCGTACCAGGCCCATCATGTGACTCGATGAAATAATCATATATATACCGTACCCGACCCTCTAGTGAGGGACTCGGTGAACAATGCAATGAAACTGCGCACGAATATACCCAGCCCGGGACTCGGTGAAATGATATAATCACATTAAGCACGAACAAAATATCATGTTCAACCATATACAAATTAAATCATCATCTGACTCTCAATGGAATAATTAGAATGAACTATCACTAGAAAATCAAAGGCATCTATCATATCAAGTATCACCAGGAATTTGGATTCATTGGAATTTCGTACGTCCGCCGTACGCTCATTTTAAGTGACTCATGCCAAAAAGAAATAAGGGATAGTTTCACATACGCTTGTCGTCCGTATCAACCCAATAATTAAAATTCGTCTCGATTAGCACTTCAACCTATAGCAATGGTAACATGTCTGTCAACTCTATGATTACTAGTATACGTTTTATATCGAATGATAACTCGTTTTATGTAGAAATTTGGGCAGCACTTCCCCTACTTATACACACATCCACAACTCACACACAAGATCAACAACATCAACAACAAGACGCATCTCAAGGTTATAGTAAAATCAGTTATATATACACCATCATTATACATTCTTTCTTTTTACGTCCATGGAATACAACAACCACATCAACCAAGGTGAATAATACACCAATTTCTCGTGTTAATCCAATCCCTTTAACCATATTAAAACACCCACTTAAATAGTCCATACTCCAACAACAACGAGAGTGCAATGGGTGTTGTATCGAGCAACAAACTTGTCTTATAGTTTGCAACATAACACTTTTCTACACCTTAATTCATTTAGGAAATATATTAGCAATTAGCACAATGTACATGCATATTTGTAACTAAATTTCCAGCATTTCAACTCAACAAGAATAACCCCTAAATACAATTCAACAATGCCCAACGATTTCATGAACATCTAATCCACAAGAACATAATACCATAACTCTTCACATAATTCCTTAAAAAAACCAATTCATATTCCAATAATTTCATATAACCAACTACAACTTTAAATATCAAGATTCCTCATTTTTAACATGCAATCAATGACAACGATAACAACAACAACAACAACCAAACCCAATGTACTTAAAACAGCCCCAAATCGGCTCAACTACAACACCAATACAATCACATGCATTTTCTTACTTCCAATTTCTCTTAACACGAGTTCATCTCTTAACTACAATATCATTTAACTACAATTACTCTATAAGAAGAAGAAAACTTACCTTAACTTAGCTAAAACAGTCCCTACTTGCATCGGCACCCACTGGTCCAATTTGCACCATTTCTTCAACTTACAATGACATGCATGCATCATTTACAAGTTTAACCTCATCTCACTTACATATTTTTCTTCCAAATAGCTCATCTCCAAAACTTGAGTTTCTGGGGCAGATTCGTCCAGCATTACTGAAACAGTCACTGGTTAGGAGTTTACCATGACTTAGAACTTAGTAGAAGAGCTTAATATTGAAAGGGGGAGTTGATTTAGTCTTCACTTAGCTATAAAAGATCGGGGGAAATTGGTTGGAGAAGATAAAATGGATGTGAGAGGGTGTAGTTTTGAATTAAAGGTGAAGAAGCATGGGTATATGTGAGCATGTGAGCTGAAAATTATGTTGGTGTGTGCCACCTTGTTCGACGTGTGAGGAGGGCACAAGTTCCCACAAATTGTCCACTTATTATCATCATCTCCACTAAGATTAATCCCATAATTAATTAATCTTAGATCACACTTCATGTAAATCCTGAAAATTCATAAGACCTCATAGTCTCGATGTCAAAATTTATATAATACGACACTAGTCCATAACCCCCTTGGAAATACACAACCATTATTATTAATTTCCATCGTCATATTTGTTGTATCCAAAATTATTCTGGGATCACATCCTTTTGTATATATTAATTTTCGTATTAGCATATGTAATTATACTTTATTTCCAATACTCTGAATCTTATTTTCTTAATTACATTATCAAATTATTGCCTTAAAATTACGAGGTGTAACACCTAATGTGGTCCCAACAACTCATCTAGAAGATCATCAATCATGGGTATAGGGTATTTGTTCTTAACAGTTATACCGTTCAACATCTTATAATCAACACATAATCTCCAGGTGGAGTCCTTCTTTTTAACAGCAGGGCAAGAGAGGCATAGGGTGATTGACTTGGTATAACAGTAGCAGCTTGGAGCATCTCAGCTTCAATGGATTCTATGGTGTTCTTTTGGTCATATGAGTATCTGTAAGGGCTTAGGTTAATGGGTTGGGAATCTGAAATCAGGCTTATATGGTGGTCACAATCTCTTTTAGGTGGTAATTTAGTAGGTTCTTGGAAGATTGGTTGGTATTGTGCAGCAGTTTGACAATATCTGGGTGTAATTTTGGTGTATGTTTGTATATCTTTTCAGTTTTTATCAGGGACAGTCCTGCTATGACTTCACAAGTCCCACACTTTAACATTCTTTTCAGTTTTTTTGAATCCAGAGTTTTTAGTCTGGAACTGTCTTGTTCCCCACATAAGGTAATCATCCTTCCTCTAAACCTGAAACTGATGCTGAGAGGCCTGGTGTGTAAAACTATTGGAGCAACTTGGTCTATCCAATCCATTCCCAAGATCATATCACACCCTCCTACTTTTAGCAGTCTCAACCTGAACTTGAATTGTTTATCCTGCATTTTCCATTCAAATGCTGGACTATCCCAATGACAAATCATTTTTTGATCATTGGCTACCTTGACTCTCATTGGCTTTGTTAGAGGCTAAATGTATTTCTTCACACTCTTGACAATGAATGGATCAGTAAAGGAATGGGTGGATCCACTATCTATTAAGATTGTCATAGAAATCTTACTCACATACCCAATGATCTTAATAGTTGAGGCCTGGCCTAGTGAGGAACTTAATCCTAGCAAGACATTAAGGGAAATTTCAGCTTGATCTTCAGCCTCATCTTCCAAATTTTCAGCCACATCCACAAACTCTTCATTGTTATCTTTATCACCTTCAACTTCTATCCCCTCCATAGCATGTAAACCCCTTACTCTGCATTGGTGGCCATGAGTTTATCTTTCCTTGAATTTGTAACACAACCCTTGTTCTCTCAATGCTTCTAAGTGGGGAGGAAGGTTGTATGGTTTATTGGGAATTTTAATCTGTGGTTTATGTTGAGGATATGTAGGCTTAGTGGCATTTTGGTTTTGGACTGGTTTGTGTGCATATATGTTGGAAGTTCTTGGGTAAATGTTGGTTATAGGTTTTTGGGTATGTTGTGGGGGGGTGTATTTGGTATGTATAAAAGGTGTGAGTGCTTTGAATGACTCTTCGAATAATTTGGCTACTTCATAGGCATCCAATACAGTGGAAGGATTGGTCAGTTTCACTAATGGCTTAATCTAAGACTTAAGACCACTAATGAAACTAGAAACATAACGTGCTTCATTAAGTAAAGGGTTCAAGATGGCCATGTGGCTGATTAGTTCATCGAATCTGTTTTGGTAATGATCCACAGTACTAGTTTGTGTAAGCTTATTGAACTCTTCTACCACATCTTGGGGTCTCAGGTTCCCAAATCTTCGACACACTTCTACACAGAATTACTCCAGGTTATGGTCCCCTTAACATTCATAGTATAACCATCCAACCACAAATCTACCCTGTCCCCAACATGTACAGCTGCATAGTTCAACTTTTCATCGTCTGGAATTTTGTAAAGTTAAAAAAACTTCTCGCATTTTCTCAACCAACTTCTCGGGTTCACTTCGTCAAACTCCAGAAAATTGATTTTAGGTTTTAGGGCACTGAAACTGCTCGGGGTTTCAGGGATATGCACCACTGCTCCTGGTGCACTAAGGGGTGAGGATGAGTAGTTAGGGTTTCTAAAAATTGGGGGACTATTAAGTAGTGGTGCTGGAGGGAATGTAAACCCTCTCCCGACGCTCTGTTTTGACGATATATATGAGAATGAGTTAGGGGTTTTGCTATCTGAAGCTTGGTCGCAGTCATAACTTGTTTGTAGAACTGGTATCTGAGTCAGAATCGAATCGAGTGTGATGTTCGTGTGTGTCTCCACTGGTGTCGCCGGTGCGGAACCACCACTGAGCTGTAGTTGATGAGTCATTCCCGCTATTAATAGCTCCAATTTCTGGTGTACTTATCTGTTATCGCCCGATTGCCTCTGCTCCACAGCTAAGAACCTTCGATTGGTCTCTTCGGCTAACGTTGATATATGTATCCTTAGCATCTGCATGTCGTCGTTGGTTGTTTGATGTTCCGGTGGAACATCAATTCCCGTCGTCGGAATCGACTCTGATGCCATTTGTAACAGACTGAGGTCTGTTACTTGGAAATAGCAGGAAAGGGGAGAAAGGAAGAGAGAAAAAGATAAGGAAAATAGGGTTTTGATTTCTGAATAATGACAAATACGGTTACATGGTCCTATATATAGCCAAGGGCTAAAGTGAAAATTCTAAACAATACTTAAATGAACATAAAAGACTGAATACAAATGACAATAAAATAACTTAGAGGACTATATTGTTCTAATAGTAATACTAGTCACAATAATGAATTGTGACACAGTATCAATCGATGTGGGAGAAGGAATTTCAAAGGATTTTTTATTTAAAATCGAAACTAAATTAAAATGCAACCAATGATAAATCGAGATGAGCAGAGGACAGGGCGAATCTTATTTGATTTGTCATCGAAGAAAAAGTAATAGAGATGGGGTTTATCTTTGTGAGCGGTGGTAGAAGACAAGGCTCATTAAGAGCCTTGCCCAAAAGACGGGTAAAAACATGCTTTGCCTCAAAAGAGGATATCAGTGGCGGCTAGAGTTTTGAACCCTAGTCGATATGCATAAAAATAAAAGGCGTAAGAGTTATTGCCCATTTGAATCAATAATGGGTCGAGTTCGATCCCTTTTAGACTGCGCCTGTCATAAAAAATAAAAAAGAAGAAGGCCCGAAATTGGCTAAATACAAAGTGTTGGGGCTTGGGATAGATTTTGGAAACTTAGGCCATGGATTTATTTAAAATATGGGCAAGTTGACTTCAATTTAAATCGGATTGAGCAATTAAAAAAATCAATTTGGCCAAAATTAAAACAAGTGAGTAAGTACTAGTCTTCGATCTTAATTTTGCTTCGAACATATTTTCCATTTTCTTTGGCAACATTGCCAGGTGTGGGGATGTTATCGTCATACTTTTTTATCTTAATTTTCTTAGCGGGTGTCCTCTCGACACTTCTTGGCTCATACTTTTCCGAGAGTGCAATGAAAATGACTTCCCATACTTCTGTTGTGGATGAATGGCCCTCTCAGCATCTTTATGTAAAATGAATAGTTCTCTCGACATTGTTTTTGTATGAATGACTCTCTTGGCATTCTTATACGTCATCTCGGCAATTTTGTGGAATAACTTTCTCAGCATTCTTGTACAACCCTCTCGACATCTTTGTAGAATGACCCTTTTGGTATTTTGTTGAATAACTCTCTCGGCATTCTTCTATGGCCCTCTCGACATCTTTGTAGAATGGCCCTCTTGACATTCTTGTGTGGCTTTTTGGCATCTTTGTAGAATGACCCTATCGACATTCATGTGTGGCCCTCTCGACATTTTTTTGAATGACCCTCTCGACATTCTTATATGGACCTCTCGGCATCTTTGTAGAATGACTCTTTTGACAGTTTGTGTGAATGGCCCTCTTAGAATTTCGTATTCATAGCTCTCTCGGCATCTGGTATGGTCCTCTCAACTATTTGGATGGATGACCCTCTCGACCGTTTATATAGCCTTCTTGGGATGCAAATGATAAATATGGCCCTCTCAGCTATTTAGATGAATGACCCTCTGGGCATGCAAATTAAAATTATAGCCCTCTAGATTGTATCATATTTCTTTCATTCTTGATGTCGGCTATGACCCTCCCGATCTGATTACCATTTTTCTCATATGTTGGTTGTGACTCTCTCAGTCTGATTGCCATTTTCAATTTATTGGTTGTGACCCTCTTGGTCTGGTTTCCCCTCGTCCATTTATATATCCATTTGACTCGATTTTGCCACCCTTATGGCACTTTATCCTTGTATAGCCCTTTTGGCTAACTTGTGTGCCTTTGTGGTGAATTGTCGTATCAGCGACTCTCCCAGTTTTTTGGTTTTGCCCTGTCTTTTATCATAAACAAACAAGTTAGTGAAAATATATTGTCGTCCTCTGGCGATACATTGGAACCTACATCCATAGAAAAGTCTTTAGTTTTAATAAGGTTAGCTCGTGTCGTTGGTCCTCTTTATTTCCTTATGCCAGATGATGGCATTTGCTCCATCTTGGCTTCCGATTCGATAGAATAAAGTGTTTGAGTTTAATAAAAAGAATAGTACTAATTTAAGATATGTTGATCAGGAAAGATAAAGGATCATTTTTTCAAAATTCTTGTTTTAATGTCATGACATGTGCATTTAAAGTGAGACTTCTTTCCTGGCTTTGTTCTCATGGAAATTTTGAGATCTACCCCAGTCTGCAGCTTGTACTGTCGAACACTCGCGACATTTTGTGATGAAGGAATTTTTGAGAACCCCTAAAAAATTTTGCCCTAGTTATGAGATCTCTGTCGATTGACATTCTTCGAGTCTTCTTGGAAGGAATATTTGAGGTCCTCTAAAGAATTCTACTCTAGTTGAAGCAGTGATGACGATCATCTTCGATTGATTCTGAATTTTGGGAATTTTTGAGATCTTCTCAAAAACATTTCCCATGTGGCTTCCTAATGATTTCTTTGATTTTTCTATTAGTGCGACCGAGATCAGAAAGTGCCTACGTATCTTGTCGTAATAGAAATCAGGTCGAACATAGTTTGGGATAAACATAATTGATTTTTTTCTAATGATGTGACCGAGTTCAAAATTAACTGCCTATGTATCACACCTTGGAGGAAATCAGGTCATTGTGTAGTTCATATTAGAAGGAAATATCACTTGGATTTCCTTTTTATTACAAGGAAAAGACCAAAACCCAACAAGGGTTCCTCTACGTATCTCTGTCGTAAGAGATATGTCTTGATATAGAGATTATAATTGAAGAAATGTGATTGCATATAGAAACGCACATTCACGCATAGTATCTCTTGATTGCGTCCAAGTTGACAGCTTTGGGCCACTCTTGGCCGTCTATTTCTACTAAGATTACTCCTCCAGAAAGTACTTTGAGAATCATGTAGGGCCCTTGCCAGTTGTGTGCAAATTTTCCTTTACATTCATCTTGGTGAGGGAATACTCCCTTGAGGTCCAGCTGTTCTATCTGAAAGATTCGGGATCTAACCCATTTATTGAAGGTGTATGCTATTTTCTGTTGGTACAGTTGATTGTGACACACAACGACCATCCTCTTTTCATCAACCAGTTGCTCATACCTCTTTCGAACCCATTCTACAGTATCCAAATTTGTTCTTAGATAGTATATAGTAACAGTATCTCAACCTCGTCTGGGATAACTACTTCTTTGCCGTAAACAAGCAAATACAACATGGCTCTGGTAGAAGTTTTGTACCTAAGCAAAGCATATGGCAATTGTTCGTGCCAAACTTTGTAGTTATCTGTCATCTTTCATAGTATCTGTCACGACTCGACCCCGGGCCCGCGATTTGTGCCCTACCTGGGCACCCTTACAGGTATACATCAGAGATAATCAGCGGAACATACATAAACTTAACAGGAAATAAATAACAGGTTAACCGATAAGGCTACCTTCCTGGATATATATAACTACGTAAAACAAAAAACAGTTACCTCTTTTTTTTTTTTTTTTTACAAAGCGACCCACAAGATATGACTACAGACCTCTAGGAGTTTTGACATAACAACTGTGACGGGACAGGGCCCCGCCATACCCCTGAATGTACAACAACCGACAATACCAGGGATCCAAACCAAAGATAAGCCTCCGGAGTGAATGGAGCTTTTACCCAAAACTGAACAGAGATCCTAAGAGCAAGGATCACCAACCTATGTACCTAACACCTGCGGGCATGAACGCGGCCCCTCGAAGGGGGTCAGTACAACAGGTACCGAGTATGGAACAGAAATAAGGTACAGTAACCAAATCATAACTGTATAAAAGAATGACATAGTCAAGTATAAAAATGAAATACCAGATCCTACCGTGCCATTTTAACTCATAAAATCAATCGTACATTAATCATTTTTTTCCTTCTTTCAATAAGAATTAACATCATATTCTTACATACATACTTAAGAATTCGATCAAGTTTTTCCACATAACTTACATATCTTACATAACATAATCCGGCCCTTTTATGAAAGGACTTCTTATTTGGGAGCTTACTTTGATTATCCATACGTGATAACGTAATCCGGCCCATTTGCGGGACACGGTGTATTGATGAATCATGTGGCATAATCCGGCCCGCCTGTGGGGCTCGGTGTACTGTGGAATCATGTAGCATAATCCGGCCCGCCTGTGAGGCTCGGTGTAAGATGACGTAACCCGGCCTATGTGTAGGCTCGGTGCATATGGCGTAACCCGACCTATGTGTAGGCTCGGTGTATCTCATAACATAATCCGGCATATTTGTAGGCTCGGTGTATCTCATAACATAATCCGGCCTATTTGTAGGCTCGGTGTATCTCATAACATAATCCGGCCTATTTATAGGCTCGGTGTGATTTTCCTTACATAACATTTTTAAACCATCTTTTCACCTCTTCTTAAGTCGTTATACCAACTTCTCATAAAGCTATTATAACAACCTTTCATTTTAGAGAACTTAAGGCACTTTATTTCTTATCACATTGGGGAAACTAAACTCAAAAGTACTACGTACATACATACTTAAAAAGAATCATAAAACTCTTTTCTTTTTAAAACTCAAGTCACATACTCTTTTGAAATCAATCTTCTTAACTTTTGAAATAAATTAAGAAGCCATACTTTTTAAACCAAGTCATTTCCACTTATAAATTCACGGCTTATAGTCTTAAAACCTCGTATCGTATACTCTTTAAAATCATGTCACTTATACATGTAAAATCATGTCATCTATACTTTTAGAAATCAAGTCTCATAACTTGAAAAATAAAGTCTCATAACCTTTTTAGAATTCAAGGTTCATAGTCTTAAAACTTCATAACATAAACTCTTTTAATTTAAGTAACATATACTTTTATGAGTTGTGAATAGGTTATACTCGTTTATAACGACCTTATTAAAGCAGCCATTATCTAGAAAATGTAATACCATTTTGTCTTATCTTAGTTTCTATGCAGATGGAGAATTCTACTCATTTTAATATAATTGATTGTCGATACATTTTCTTTTATTAACGCTGCAATGGCTTGTTCGATACTTATTCTCATTCGTGCAATAAATTAGCAAAGTCAACTCGACTCCAAATACTTTCTAACGACTCTTACCAACATCCCCCATAAGACTTGGTAAGAACTTAATATAACTTAGACATAACTTTTACATAGAGTAAATCAACATACATACCTCTTAACTTCTAGGAGTAGAAGGAATCATGAAATAACACCACATGTATATTTCATACATAGAATCATGCCAAAAGGAGGAAGAGGTTCACATACCTCGCGACGATTATCGACAAGTAGCAAAATGCTCCAAAGTACTTCAACCTTGATAGCTATTTCATCCTTAAGTAGAATACGCTATACGTAGTACTTCAATCTATAGCAACCACAACATGTATATCAACTTCTAGCTTTCAACGTAGAATATTCCTAAGTATAAGGACTCTTATTCTATGGAAAATCGGGCAGCACTTCCTTTGTTTTTACGTACTTTTCCACCTTTTTCAAGGCCCGAAAATCAATAACCAAACGCCACATTTGAGGCCCAACAATTCAACAATACAAAGGGGATTACACGCCTAATAGGACATGTAAAATTCTACCCCACAATCAATATTAAACTGTCCAATATTTCCAACCCATAATCGGCTACAATTGTCACAACAATTATCAATTTCCTTTCAATTCCTTTTTCAATCCAAGTTGTTATTCCAACATGTTATATACATAATAACAATTACAACAACTATAAATCCTTTCTTCCTTAAAATGAGACGATTGTAACTATCGACCAAATTGATTACAACATTAATGACTAACTTGTCCATTTTCGGTTTTCACATGTCGACATGATCCAAATCTTTTCAAACTTCATTCTATATACCACATGCTCATTTCTTAACTACTATAACATGTAATCTTCAATTACTTTAAGAAGATGAAGATTTTACCTCAATAAGCCCTAATAATGTCCAAGCGTAAAAGTCGATCCTTAGCAACGTTTAGCTCCTCTTCTTATGTTCCAATCCGCTCCAAGCACTCCTTAGAAGCTCATGAAGAACTCCTCTTCAAGTTCCATCTTCAAAGTTGAAGAACACCTTAGGTTTTCGCCTTGCGACTAATGTAAAAACGTCATTTTTCCGGGATCTTTCTATTGAGATATCCTTACAATACCCCTAGGAATCTTGGGTTAAAGTCTTGTGAATAATGAACCACAAATGAAAATATTTTGTCTTAAAAAATGGCATAAAGCCGAGAGCTCTCAATGAGCAAGACACAAGCTCTTGAAATTTTCTAAGTGTTGGAATGATCAAGTATTGCACTACTAGTATGGATATATACTACAACCAATGATCTAGATCTACAAAAATGGATGGCTTAGGATTGGTCCATTATGTCAAGCTCCCACTTGACCCTTTGACTTGGTCCATTTTATCAAGCCAACATGGCTATTCTTTAATGACTATTTCGTCCAAGATGACTATGGGGAGGGTGACACGTGTCGCCCTCCCATAGGTCCATAACATTTCGTTTCCCAAAATTTCCATAATTGGTCAAAATATCGGAAATCTCGTGGCCCCTACAAAAACGTAAAATTTCTCGGGTAGGCCCCACGTATCCAACTCTGAAAATAAGATTCCAAAATTCCGATAAATTCTAAGCGTCTCAAATATCAAATTCGGAACCCCAATTCTCACTAACAAACTATTTTCCTTCCCGAGGCTCGAAATCATTTTCCGTAGGAAAAAACAATCCTTCTTTCGTTTCAAACATAAAGTCGTATCTTCTCACGTACATTCTCTTAAACACATGTCCTGGAACTACGGGGTGTAACAATATCATCTTTATATTCTTATTGACAACTTCTACAACTCCATTCATTTGTGGCCTGTACATCGTGGAATTCCGATGAGTTATACGGAATTGGACACATATATCCTTCATCAAATGACTGCTCAAATTTGCCCCATTATCTGTCATAATGGACTCTGGAACACCGAATTGACAAATGATATAGTTCTTTACGAAATCATTTACTACCTTCTTAGTTACTAACTTGTGTGAGGTAGCCTCGACCTATTTAGTAAAATAGTATATAGCAACCAGAATGATATGATGCCCATTGGACGGGGTATGATAAATTGGTCTAATGATATCCATGTCCCAAACAACGAATGGCCAAGGTGCACACATGGTGTTAAGTTTGTTTGGTGAGACTCTGATTAAATCTCTATGTATCTGGCATTGGTGACATCTTTGTACAAATATGATGTCCCGACCCGTCCCCGGGCCCGCGACTGGTGCCCTACCTGGGCACCCTTGCAGGTATACATCAGAGATAATCAGCGGAACATACATGAAACTTATAAAATAAAACAACAGAAGTAAATAACAGGTTAGCCGATAGGGCTACCTTACTGGACATATATATATACAACCGAAGCAGTTGCCTCCTTTCCTTTACAAACTGACCCACAAAATGTGACTACAGACCTCTAAGAGTTTTAACATAACAATCTGGCGTGGGGCGGGGCCGCCATACCCCTGAATATACATGAATATACAACCTCAGGGGGAAACCGTACCAAGAGATAAGCCTCCGAAGCAAATGGAGCTTTTTTTTTCCCAAAACTGAACCGAGATCCTAAGAACAAGGATCACCAACCTGTGCACCTAATACCTGCGGGCATTTAACGCACTTCAAGAAGTCGATACAACAGTGCAGAATATGGAACGTAAATCAGGTACAACAATTAAAACATATCTGTATAAAAGCATGACAGAGGTAAGTGTAAAAGAAGTAAATACCTGAACCTACCATGTCATTACTATCTCGTGAACTTAATCGTACCTTATTATCTTTTCCCATTTTTCAATAAAAGTTATAGTCACTTTCTTACGTACATACTTAGGAAAATCATCAAGTTTATTACCATATAACTTACTTACTTACTTACTTTACATAACACAATCCGACCCTTTATGGAGGGACGCCTATACTGCCCGGCCCAATCTGGGACACGATAAAGTCATCTAGTCTGCCCATAAAGGTATACTGCCCGGCCCATTCCTGGGACACGATAAAGTCACCTAGTCTGCCCATAAAGGTATCTTGCGGCCCATTCTCGACGCGATAATGTCATATAGTCCGCCCATAAAGGTATACCGCCCGCCCATCTCTCGGGGCGATAATGTCATATAGTCGCCCATAAAGGTATCGCCGCCCATCTCTCGACGCGATAATGTCATATAGTCTGCCCATAAAGGTATACTGCCCGACCCATCTCTGGGACGCGATAATGTCATATAAAATCCGGGAATTTAACCCAACATACTACGCACCTCTACTCCTTTAGAAAGACTCTTTTTCAAATAAAACTTCCCCGATACTAACAACCGTAGTATCAAGTCATATCTATCTTTCAAGACAAGTCACAATACCTTTTTAGGAATACATCTACCGGCTTCTAAATCAACTGACTTCTTTCTTTAAAACCTTAAGCAATTGGTACCTTTAAAACAATTTGCCCTTCTTAATTTCAAATCATTTCTTTGCTTACATTACTGAAGAAAACCATTCTTTTAATCTTCCATAAAGTTGTTATAACCAACTTCCCATAAAGCCGTTATAACTCTTTATGTCTTAGACAAAATCATTCCTTTTATAACCAAAAGACTTATACTTTCAAATCAAATCACATAGCTTCAAAATACCTCAAGTCTCTTAACTTTTAAGAAAACAAGTTTCAAAGTCTTAAAAACTTCATACATAACTCTTTTAAATTAAGTAACATATACTTGGGTGCGTTGTGAATAAGTTATACTTAAATATATCGATCTTATTCAAGTAGCCATGATCTAGAAAATGTAATACAATTTTGTCTTATCTTAGCTTCTATGCAGATGGAGGATTCTACTTGTTTTAATATAATTAATTGTCATTACATTTTCCTTTATTTACGCTGCAATGGCTTGTTCGATACTTATTCTCATTCGTGCCGTAATTTAGCCAAGTCAACTCGACTCCAAATACTTCCTAACGACTCTTACCAACATCCCCCATAAGACTTGGTAAAAACTTAGGATTTCTTAGACGTAGCTTTTACATAGAGTAAATCAACGTAACTACCTCTTAACTTCTAAGAGTAGACGGAAACATGAAATAATACCACATGTATATTCCATACATAGAATCATGCCAAAGGAAGGAAGAGGTTCACATACCTCGCGACGATTGTCGACAAGTAGCAAAATGCTCCAAAGTACTTCAACCTTGAGCTATTCCATTCTCCAAGTAGGATACGCTATACTTAGTGCTTCAACCTATAATGGTCACCATACGTCCATTAACCTCTTACTTCAAACGTAGAATATTCCAAGTGCTAAGTCACTAAATTCTACGGAAAATCGGACAGCACCTCCTTTGTTTTTACTTACTTTGCCACCTTTTTCAAGGCCGAATTCAATAACCAAACACGCCACATTTAAGGCCCAATCAATGAAATTAATCAATAGGGGATTACACGCCTACTAGACGTGTAAAATTCCGCCCCACAAACGATATCAACCTAATACAACCTACAAGTCCAATTCGGCCACATAGAGTATAATAACACCAATTCTTATCCAATTCCTATTTCAATACAAGTTGTTAGCATAACATGATATCAAGTCGCAATCGATTATAACCACTATAATCTTCAAGTAATTAACATGCGACAATTCTAATAAACGACCAAATTGTAATCCAACTTCACAAGGCTTAAATGACATTTCGGATTTAAGACTACAATCAATCCATAATACTTATCAAACTTTAACATATAAACTTCATGCTAGCAACATGTAAAGCTAACAACAAACAATATATATATAATCTTGTAACACTTTTAAGAGACAAGATTATACCTCAACGAATCTCAATCCAACTCCAAATCCGAATTTGATCCTTAGCAACTTAGAGCTCCTTCAAGACACTTCAATACGCTACTTGGGACCCTTAGAACAATACCAACAACTTTCCTTCAAACTTCCAAACAAAACCTAGAAAAGCAACTAGGTTTTCACCTTGCGACTAATACGAAAACTCTCTTTTTCTGGGATTTTTCTATTGAGATACACTTACAATACCCTCATGAACCTTGGTTTAAAGTGTGGAGCTAAATGGACAAGAAACAAATTTTTTTCTCTTCTTGAATGCTTGAACCCGAGAGCACTATGTGATGTGTCACGACCCGTTCCGGGGCCCGTGACTGGTGCCTTACCCGGGCACCCAAGTAGTCATACATCAGAGTAATCAGCGGAATATACAACAAGACATGAAACAATGTAAATGAGACACAGTTTATCTGAGGAAAAGTTGCCTTTCGGCATATATATATAAATACCCAAAGTGAATAGTTACATCCCAACTTTACAACAAGACTACAAACCTCTAAGGAAGTAAGACAACTATGGCGGGACAGGGCCCCACCATACCCTGAATGTACATATATCTACACCACCAGGGAGAACCATACCAAAAGTCGAGCCTCCGGAGAAGATGGAGCTCCTGACACCAAAGCAAAGATCCTAAGGATGTGGATCTAGCACCTGCTTCCCTTTACCTGCGGCATGAACGCACTTCCAAGGAGGTCGATAACAGGTACCAAGTATGTGAAACTGTAAAGTACTAAAGTGAAATCAAAGTATTTAAAACCATTTGCAAATACAACCAGTTCAACTGCACATAGTGCCACAACATAAACAAGAGCAAGGTAGATATAATGTAACTGGTCTTTTCTAGGCCGCTAATGATCGAAGCAAGGCCAATCGCCCATAGTATCATTATGCGTGCCTAATCCTGGACTTCCCGCAGCCCGCATAGGTCACACACAGACCCGCATGAGGTATTCCTCGCATCAGGGGTAGCTAACCCGCGGTACCCTCCTAGACTCCCGCAGCCCGCATAGTCACACAGACGCATAGTCAATTGCATCGCGATGCGTAGGCATCCTCGTGACGGATAATACACCTGCAATGATCAATCTCGGAACTCCCGACTCGCATAGTCACACAGACCGTATAGGCCGTATAGACCCGCATCAAGAGTGGCAAGCCCTCGGTATAACAAGTCAAGGGGGTATGTGATATAATAACAGTACAACGGTCTTAACGTTTAACAACGTAAGCACAACAAGAATAATGTCACGACCCGAACCCGGGCCCGTGACTGGTGCCTTACCCCGGGCACCCTAGTGATACAACATCAGAGTAATCAGCGGAACATAAGACGATAACATGAAATAACAAGAAGTATGAAACAACAGTCTGAGAAAACTTGCCTTACGGCATATATATAAATTAATTTAAACCGACGATTATATCCCATTACAACTCGCCCAGATTACTCTACGGACCTTAAGAATGATACGACAACAATGGCGGGCGGGGCCCGCCATACCTCGAATGTAAATACCTACAACGACGGGGACTATACCACCGATAAGCCTCCGGAGAAACGGAGCTTCCCATACGAATCGTGACCCTAAGAGCGAGGATCAACATCGGTGTACCTTTACTCGCAGATGAACGCAGCCCCGGGAGGTCGCATAACAGTACCAAGTATGTGAAATCGAAAATACGTAAATGAAATCATAATAGTCTATAAAGCGTGAGACATGTATGATAACCAAACTACGATTCCCAATAAATAGCAATATGTC
This sequence comes from Przewalskia tangutica, assembly GCA_029844215.1. Classification (NCBI taxonomy): domain Eukaryota; kingdom Viridiplantae; phylum Streptophyta; class Magnoliopsida; order Solanales; family Solanaceae; genus Przewalskia; species Przewalskia tangutica. Next base: position 111,052,600 of record CM056721.1, read on the forward strand.
AAGTCGTGACTCACGCCAAAGTCATCACTCAAATGTAACTATGGGTCTCACGCCCATAACATCAATCATGCGTGGAATACCTTCCCACCGGCTAGCTTTATGATATAAAAGCACCAAGAAATACACATGAACACCGTGTCCCACGTGTCCTAATAAAACGATGCAGGGTAAGTCACGAAGGCATAACCGACTACTAACACCTATAGTACTAACGGTCATAAATCGTATCATGATATCTGTCTGGCCGTCACATGATCAAAGCCGACACTCGCCGCCGAATCAAATGCGCGCGTCTAGCCTCGAACTCTCCGTAGCCCGCGATAGGCCAACCTCATAGGCCGCATGAGGTATTCTCGCATCGAGGTAGCTACTCCCAAGATCGCCCCGACTCGCAATCCGCATGGCCACAAAGACCGCATGACCACAAGGGCGCAAACTAACTCGAACTCCGTAGTTCCGCATGGATCCCCGGACCCGCATGAGGTATTCTCGAATCACGGTCCTGCATCACCGAGTCTACCCCGCGACGGAGGCGACAACCTCCTAAGTAAGTCAAGGTGAGTGGTACAATACCAACATAACAGCTGAGAGTCAAACATCTTTAAGCGCAGTCGAGGGAAAACCCCCTTTACACAAAACATCACAAGATACTAACACACGTAGCATCCTAGCATGTTTACTTATCAAATCAACAAGAAAGTATTACAAGGCTATCACAAACCAACACAATCAAGTTATACACACAAGGTACATTCTAATATATGATTAACAAGATCGGGTATCTATTCCCAAAGTACTTCATACATTATCTTTTAAAAGATACGCTACGTTTACAAAAGTCACACAATACCCGTAGTATATGAAAATAGAGTGATTATCTTTTGAAGTAAATCAAAGCACTTCTCTTCGTAAAATCAAGTAACAACATTCTTTTCCAAATTTTTCAAGTTTGCCTAATTTCAATTACTCAAGTTTCTCATTTTCGAAAGGTTTCGTAGTTCATAATTTTAATCACTTAATGATATAATTCTCCCTTAAAAGCAATTTGAGAAACATATACGATCATTGAGTAGGTTATTCTTGTTTATAACAATCTTATTTAAGCAGCCATGATCTAGGAAATGTAACATCATTTTGTCTCATCTTAGTTTCTATGCAGATGGAAGTTTCTACTTGTTTTAATAATACATAATCTGTCAAAACATTTCCTTTTATTAACGCTGCAGTGGTTTGTCGATACACATTCTGATTTCCGAACTCAGTAAAACATTCTTAAGCCGTTATACCTAACTTCCCATAAAGCTAGTATAACTCTTAAGTTTTCAAAAACTAAGTATTACTCTTCTTTCAAAATGATTCAAAAATCTTTTGAAATACTTCAAGTTCTTTATTATCACATAACCAAAGCTTATAGTTCAAATCAGTTACCTTTTAAAAACCATAAGTATTTTCTTACATACATAAAGCTGTTATAACCAACTTCCCATAAAGCCGTTATAACACTTTATGTTTTAGACCAATCAAATACATTTAACATATGTACGTCTACCGTACTACATAGTTACACGCATATCATGCTAGAAGAGATAGGAAGAGGTTCACATACCTCGCGACGATTATCGACTAATAGCAAAACGCTCCAAGTACCTCAAACCGCCGGCTACTCCTTAAGCCAAGTAGATCGCGCCACACATAGTACTTCAACCTATAAGGCCACAAGGCGCTTATTAAAATCTAGGTCTAATCGTAGAACATTCTGCAGAAAATTCGGCAGCACCTCCCCCCCGCAACCGCGTAAATCTCCTTCTCTATCGAGGCCGGCTATCAAGCCAACCAGGGGGGGGTTTATATATCTAACCGGACGTGTACAATTCTACTCACAGTAATGCTACACAAGTCTCATCTGATACCCCATGTAATTACGCTTCGATTCTCTTCTTTAAATTCAGCTTAAGTCAAAAGACATTGCCGCACAATTATGTTCGATTCTATATATAGTATACTTCAACTAGACATTCCTACAACATGTAATTTCCAATTACAATAGAAGGTCAAGAGTGTTTACCTCGATAAGCCCAAAATTATCCGAGTTTAAATGTCGATCCCGAGCAAGGTTTAGCTCTACTCGTGCGCTCAGGCCCTCCAAACAACCCTTAGAAGTTCTAATCAACTTCTACTTATACTCCAACCAACTATGGAGATTTTCCTTAGTGGTTTCGGTTTTGTGGTGACGGGAAGTATAATAGTATTACTGGGCTTTTCAGATCGATATAACCTTAGAATACTACAAGGTATACGGCTAAGGTAATTTGGGTATAACAACAATACTTTTGAGAGTATTTCTACCAAGAGGGGGTATATATACGACAACACCACAAGGGGGTGTATACCCTCGGCCTACCCACTAGGGGGTACTCTCGCCATGGGGAAGGGCTCTCGGCCAAGGGGGCCTCACAAGGGGGAGGACGAGACAACCACTCCAAAGGGGGGGGGGAAGCTCTCAAGACTTTAGGAAAGTTTAGGAATGGATGAACAAGTCTTCCAAGGGGGGGGGGGTATTTATAGGACAAGCCAAGGCCAACCAATGGCCAAGATCATGCCAAGTGCATAGCAAGTGTAGGGCCAAGATTCACCCATGTGTCCTTAACCAACTAACACACAAATATCCTACCTAACCCTTGACAAAAATGGCCACACTTTCGGCCACCTTTACCGCCCACACTCCACCAATGAGAGGGTGCCAAGTGGCGCCCTCTTGTTGGTCCAACACGTTTCGTCTCTCGGAAAAATCCGCAAAAATTAGAAATGACATAGCCGTAATTTTCCCTTCGCAAGTTATGTAAAACGTTTCGTCGAAAAACGACTCTAATCGGGTGTTGTGAACAAATAATTTTCGGCCAAGCCACTTTAAAGCCCAAACTTTTCACGCACGCCCCACGCACATACTCTGGAAATACGGGGTATAACATTCTCCCCTCCTTAGAAACATTCGTCCCGAATGTTCTTTCTAAGTCTCGAAACAAACGCGCGCCAGTATAGTCTTCACTACTATACTTACGAGAACAATCCTGCCATACATGGCCACAGAAACACCCGCGCAAATTCCTCCATCCAAGTCCACGAGGAAACACCTCTAATATTACCACAAACACCTCTCTCCGGGGTCTAAAATATACTTCCTTCGCACCTTCTCCTTACAAAAGAAATGATCACATCTATGCTCGCCATACATGCTCGCTTCTCCCTTTACTCGTCGTGATACCACTTTTGTCACTTTGCCGCGAGGTTCTAGTGTCACTCCGGCGACCTAACAAATGGTACCGCCGCATGCGATCCCCGAGGTCGTCAGACACTCGAACTCTTACCACATTCCCGACATCGCTTGGTTTCCAAAACTCGGGGTTACTATCTCTAACGTGGTCATCATTAACTGGGAACACTCTGGATGGATCTCCGATACTTTCCCGATCATAACAATACGAAAGACCGGACATACTGCCTCCTAAGTCAGACGACAAATGCTAACATATAGGCAACCTGGCCTATTCTTCATATGAACTCAAAAGGGCCCAAAGTAACTCGGGCTAAGTTCCCTCTGTTTCCAAAACTCGTCACACCCAACCCGGGGTGGTACTTTCAAGAAGACCGACCGTCAACCTGAACTCTAAGCGTCGTCGCCGATTATCCGCGTGATTTCTCTGAGCTGCCAGAACCTCTTCTAGATAAGCTTTACCCCATCCACAGTCTGCTGGAACAAGCCTGAACCAACTATCTGAATCTTGCCAACATCGAACCAATCGACCGGCGACTTACACATCCGCCCCTACAAGGCTCCATAAGGCGACATCCGAACACTGAAATGGTAGCTTAAACACTCCCTCCACAGGAGACAACAATCCTCACAACTACCCCTGAAATCCACACACCGCCCGAGGCGAACGCGGTCTGAGACTCACCTGAGTTCTTAACCCTGCTTGGTAAAACTTCCAGAAACAAAAACAGCCGTACCCTGGGCTCCACTGTCTGTCATAAGGTAAAGGTAGGCACCCCGTGCAGCCTTACAACCTTTCTGATAAATCAACACTGCCGAGTAAACGGTCTTTGCTAGAAGACAAGACGGCTGACCTCCTCGGCCCGACTACTGGTCGATTGCATCCACGAACTCGTACGCTGGTTAACTAAACTTGGGCCTAACACCCTCATAACCCTAACCCAAAGCGGGACCACCACAAACTGACCCCACCACCATACAGGCCGCGGGTTGACCCGCAACGTGGCCTCAACCCGACCCGGTAACGCGCAAGACATTAGCTCCCCGAACCGGAAAACTCTCACTAATCACGTTACGAAAACCTAGTGGTCTTCTTAGCTCAACTACCCTCTTTCATTCCACACTACTAAGGGACCTATCCCAAACATAGCTCACGTGCACTATGCACTCCGATAAGGATCAAACAAAACACTACACCTTTACTCGAGATGGCCTTACCTCTGTGGTCTTCACGTATAAAGCTCTAAGGCTCACACCTTCTCTATCCCCAAAATCTTACTTGGTTAACTAACCAAGATTTCTAATTACAATTTACACAATGCTATCAGAATATAACACTTAAGGTATACTCACCCTATCACACATACTAATCTCTAGAGGGTTAAGGATATATCTATATCTACCGCTTCACTTCCCTTAGTCGTTCTAATCAAACCTGCCCCGTAGGGCGCATAGCTAAGGGAGGATGACGAACTACCCACCGATCCTGAAGGCTAAGTCCTCCTACTAGGACATCCTTTCGACACATGGCCCTGACGGCCGCAGGTAAAACAAGTACCAACTAAAAGACGACATTCCCTAGGATGACGTCTGTCACACTGTGAATACCGGGAACAGAATCAGTGTTGGAACCTACGTGTAGCGTGAACGGAAGCTCGGAGCTCGACCAACTCTGCATACCCGAACGCCCCAACCCGCGGAGGACCTTTCGCACGGTGGATGTGCATAATCTAATCACTTGGTGAGGTGACTCGCCTCGAAAGTTACCAAAGGACCTTCGCTCGCCTCTTCTGCGTCGCCGTTAACCCGTTGATCTCTACGTTTCTTGGCTCATTGCGCATAAGCCCGCATACGTGCCATGCTCAAGCCTAATCAAGAATTACTCTTGTACAACCTCTCTTAGATAGTCATCAAGACTCGCGGTACATCGGTATACACTCGCACCAAATCCATAGCTAGTAATGTGAGGTCACTTCTTTGAAATCTCTATTCTCTGTTCGGCCGTGGGCGATGGTTCAAATGTCATGGCGCAGAGGAATCTGCCGCCGTGCTAAACTTCTGGGGCGGTGACGAGCATAACTTCCCGAACGGCACCTAACTCGGTGATGGTTGGGCCTGTGCCTCGTAATCTCTATACTCTACTCGCAGCTCTCGGCCGCTTTGCGCGCCTCTGGGCGGGTTTGCCCTACGGAGGCATAGCGGTAAGGAAAGAAATACGTTAGAGGTCCAACTTACAACACACTCTAAGGCACGATCTCGAGTGAGAAGAATAGAAACCAATCCTAAATATCCTATAGCCTCACGATTATTGGTGTGGTGCACAACACACCGATAATCAAGACTTACTAGATACGGTGCGTAGACACTTTCCGAGGATTAATCGCTCCGATACCACTTTTGTCACGACCGAACCGGGCGTGATCGTGCCTACCGGGCACCCTAGTGATACAACATCAGAGTAATCAGCAGAACATAAGACGATAACATGAAATAACAAGAAGTATGAAACAATAGTCTGAGAAAACTTGCCTTACGACATATATATATATAAATTAATTTAAAACCGAACAGTTACATCCCATTACAACTCGCCCACAATAAGATTACTATGGACCTCTAAGAATGATACGACAACGATGGCGGGACGGGGCCCCGCCATACCGCGAATGTAAATACCTACAACGACGGGGACTATACCATCGATAAGCCTCGAGAAACGGAGCTTCCCATACGCCGACTTGTGACCCAAGAGCGAGGATCAACACGGTGTACCTTTACTGCGGCATGAACGCAGCCGAAGAGAGTCGATTACAACGGTACCAAGTATGTGGCGAAAATCACGTAAATGAAATCATAATAGTCTATAAAGCAGGAGACATGTATGATAACCAAACAACAGTTCCCAATAAATAGGCAGTCATGTCAAGTCAGGTACTCACGCCCTCAAACTCATCACTCAAATGTAACTATGGGTCTCACGCCCAAAACAGCAATCATGCCGTGGAATACCTTCCTCACCGCAGTGATTTATGATATAAAAGCACCAAGAAATACACATGAACACCAGGTCCCACCTGTGTCCTAATAAAACAGTACAGGGTAAGTACGAAGGCATAACCGACTACTAACACCCATAGTACTAACAGGGTCATAAACTGTATCATGATATCTATCTAGGCCGTCACATGATCAAAGCTGGACACTCGCCCGCCGAATCAAATGTGCGCGTCTAGCCCTGGAACTCTCCGTAGCTCCGCATAGGCCAACCTCATAGGCCCGCATGAGGTATTCCTCGCATCGAGGGTAGCTACTCCCCGGCATCGTCCTGGACTCGCAGTCCGCATGGCCACAAAGACCGCATGACCACAAGGGCCGCAAACTAACCTGGAACTCCCGTAGTTCCGCATGGATCCCCTGGACCCGCATGAGGTATTCTCGAATCATGGTCCCAGACCGCCTGAGTCTACCCCGCATCGGAGGGCAGCTTAACCTCCGGAAGTAAGTCAAGGTGAGTGGTACAATACCAACATAACGGCTGAGAGTCAAACAACTTTAAGCGCAGTCGAGGGAAAACCCCCTTTACACAAAACATCACAAGATACTAACACACGTAGCATCCTAGCATGTTTACTTATCAAATCAACAAGAAAGTATTACAAGGCTATCACAAACCAACACAATCAAGTTATACACACAAGGTACATTCTAATATATGATTAACAAGATCGGGTATCTATTCCCAAAGTACTTCATACATTATCTTTTAAAAGATACGCTACGTTTACAAAAGTCACACAATACCCGTAGTATATGAAAATAGAGTGATTATCTTTTGAAGTAAATCAAAACACTTCTCTTCGTAAAATCAAGTAACAACATTCTTTTCCAAATGTTTCAAGTTTGCCTAATTTCAATTACTCAAGTTTCTCATTTTGAAAGGTTTCAGAGTTCATAATTTTAATCACTTAATGATATAATTCTCCTTAAAAGCAATTTGAGAAACATATATACGTCATACGTGAGTAGGTTATTCTTGTTTATAACAATCTTATTTAAGCAGCCCTGATCTAGGAAATGTAACGTCATTTTGTCTCATCTTAGTTTCTATGCAGATGGAAGTTTCTACTGGTTTTAATAATACTTAATCTGTCAAAACATTTCCTTTTATTAACGCTGCAGTGGTTTGTCGATACACATTCGATTTCGAACTCAAGAAAACATTCTTAAGCCGTTATACCTAACTTCCCATAAAGCTAGTATAACTCTTAAGTTTTCAAAACTAAGTATTACTCTTCTTTCAAAATGATTCAAAATCTTTTGAAATACTTCAAGTTCTTTATTATCACATAACCAAATTATAGTTCAAATCGATTACCTTTTAAAAACCATAAGTATTTTCTTACATACATAAAGTCATTATAACCAACTTCCCATAAAGCCGTTATAACACTTTATGTTTTAGACCAATCAAATACATTTAACATATATGCGTCACCGCATTACATAGTTACACGCATATCATGCTAGAAGAGATAGGAAGAGGTTCACATACCTCGCGGCGATTATCGACTAATAGCAAAACGCTCAAGTACCTCAAACCGCCGGCTACTCCTTAAGCCAGTAGATCGCGCCACATAGTACTTCAACCTATAAGGCCACGGCGCTTATTAAAATCTAGGTCTAATCGTAGAACATTCTACAGAAAATTCAAAGACACCTCCCCGCAATCACCGCGTAAATCTCCTCTCTCTATCGAGGCTATCAAGCCAACCGGGGGTTTATATATCTAACGGACGTGTACAATTCTACTCACGCATGCTACACAAGTCTCATCAGATACCCTATGTAATTACTGATTCGATTCTCTTCTTTAAATTGAGCTTAAGTCAAAAGACATTGCCGCACAATTATGTTGATTCTATATATAGTATACTTCAACTATACATTCCTACAACATGTAATTTCCAATTACAATAGAAGGTCAAGAGTGTTTACCTCGATAAGCCCAAAATTATCCGAGTTTAAATGTCGATCCTGAGCAAGGTTTAGCTCACTCGTGCGCTCAGGCCGCTCCAAACAACCCTTAGAAGTTCTAATCAACTTCTACTTATACTCCAACCAACTATGGAGATTTTCCTTAGGGTTTCGGTTTTGTGACTGACGGGAAGTATAATAGTATTACGGGGCTTTTCGTATCGATATAACCTTAGAATACTACAAGGTATACGGCTAAGGTAATTTGGGTATAACAACAATACTTTTGAGAGTATTTCTACCAAGAGGGGGGTATATATACGAGACAACACCACAAGGGGGGGTGTATACCTCGGCCTACCCACTAGGGGTACTCGGCCAAGGGGGAAGGGCTCTCGGCCAGGGGCCTCACAAGGGGAGGGCGAGACAACCACTCCAAAGGGAGGAAGCTCAAGACTTTAGGAAAGTTTAGGAATGGATGAACAAGTCTTCCAAGGGGGTATTTATAGGACAAGCCAAGGCGACGATGGCCAAGATCATGCCAAGTGCATAGCAAGTTTAGGGCAAGATTCACCCGTGTGTCGCCAACTAACACACAAATATCCTACCTAACCCTTGACAAAAATGGCCACACTTTGGCCACCTTTACGCCACACTCCACCAATGAGAGGGTGCCAAGTGGCGCCCTCTTGTTGGTCAACACGTTCGTCTCTCGGAAAAATCCGCAAAAATTAGAAATGACATAGCGGAATTTTCCGCCTTGAAGTTATGTAAAACGTTCATTAAAAACGACTCTAATCGGGTGTTGTGAACAAATAATTTTCGCCAAGCCACTTTAAAGCCCAAACTTTTCACGTGCGCCCCACGCATACTCTGAAATACGGGTATAACATTCTCCCCTCGAAACATTCGTCCGAATGTTCTTTCTAAGTCTCGAAACAAGCGCGCCAAAGATAGTCTTCACTACTATACTTACGAGAACAATCACGCCATACGTGGCCACGAAACACCCGCGCAAATTCCTCCATCCAAGTCCACGAGGAACACCTCTAATATTACCACAAACACCTCTCTCAGGGGTCTAAAATATACTTCCTTCGCACCTTCTCCTTACAAAAGAAATGATCACATCTATGCTCGCCATACATGCTCGCTTCTCCCTTTACTCGTCGTGATACCACTTTTGTCACTTTGCCGCGAGGTTAGTGTCACTCGGCGACCTAACAAATGGTACCGGGCTGCACGCGATCCCCGAAATTTGTCGTACACTCGAACTCTTACCACATTCACGATCGCTTCGTTTCCAAAACTGGGGTTACTATCTCTAACGTGGTCATCATTAGCGGGAACACTGGATGGATCTCGATACTTTCCGATCATAACAATACGAAAGACCAGGACATCTTGCCTCCTAAGTCGACGACAAATGCTAACATATAGGCAACCCGGCCTATTCTTCATATGAACTCAAAGGGCCCAGTAACTCGGGCTAAGTTCCTCTGTTTCCAAAACTCGTCACTGACCCGGGTGGTACTTTCAAGAAGACCGACCGTCAACCTGAACTCTAAGCGTCGTCGCCGATTATCCGCGTGATTTCTCTGAGCTGCCAGAACCTCTTCTAGATAAGCTTTACCCCATCCACAGTCTGCTGGAACAAGCCTGAACCAACTATCTGAATCTTGCCAACATCGAACCAATCGACCGGCGACTTACACATCCGCCCCTACAAGGCTCCATAAGGCGACATCCGAACACTGAAATGGTAGCTTAAACACTCCCTCCACAGGAGACAACAATCCTCACAACTACCCCTGAAATCCACACCGGCGGGGCGAATGCGGTCACGAGACTCACGAGTTCTTAACCTTGGTAAAACTTCGAAACAAAACAGCGTACCACTGGCTCCATGCGTCATAAGGTAAAGGTAGGCACCCCGTGCAGCCTTACAACCTTTCTGATAAATCAACACTGCCGAGTAAACGGTCTTTGCTAGAAGACAAGGCGGTGACCTCGCCGGCCCGACTCATCGGTCGATTGCATCCACGAACTCGTCTGTTGGTTAACTAAACTTGGGCCTAACACCTCATAACCCTAACCCAAAGCGGGACCACCACAACTGACCCCACCACCATACAGGCGCGGGTTGACCCAGCGTGGCCTCAACCCGACCCGGTAACGCGCAAGACATTAGCTCCCCGAACCGGAAAACTCTCACTAATCACGTTACGAAAACCTAGTGGTCTTCTTAGCTCAACTACCCTCTTTCATTCCACACTACTAAGGGACCTATCCCAAACATAGCTCACGTGCACTATGCACTCCGATAAGGATCAAACAAAACACTACACCTTTACTCGAGATGGCCTTACCTCTGTGGTCTTCACGTATAAAGCTCTAAGGCTCACACCTTCTCTATCCCCAAAATCTTACTTGGTTAACTAACCAAGATTTCTAATTACAATTTACACAATGCTATCAGAATATAACACTTAAGGTATACTCACCCTATCACACATACTAATCTCTAGAGGGTTAAGGATATATCTATATCCACTGCTTCACTCCCCTTAGTCGTTCTAATCAAACTCGCCTTAGTGGCGCATTAGGAGGATGACGAACTACCCACGATCACGAAGGCTAAGTCCTCCTACTAGACATCCTTTCGACCACGTGGCCTCGACGGCCAGTAAAACAAGTACCAACTAAAGGCGACATTCCTGGGATGGCGTGCATCTGTAATGAATCCGGGGAACAGAATCCGGTGTTGGAACCTACGTGTAGCGTGAACGGAAGCCTGGAGCTCGACCAACTCCTGCGTACCGAACGTCCCGAACCTGTGGAGGACCTTCAGACCAGTGGATGTGCATAATCTAATCTGGTGAGGTGACTCGCCTCGAAAGTTACCAAAGGACCTTGCCGCTCGCCTCTTCTGCGTCGCCCGTTAACGTTGATCTCACGTTTCTTGGCACATTGCGCATAAGCCCGCACACGAGCCATGCTCAACTATCAAGAATTACTCTTGTACAACCCTCTCTTAGATAGTCATCAAGACTCGCGGTACATCGGTATACACTCTGGCAGCCAAATCCATAGCTAGTAACAGGGTCACTTCTTTGAAATCTCTATTCTCTGTTCCCGGTCGTGGAACTGATGGTTCAAATGTCATGGCCGCAGTAGGAACTGCTGCCGCCGTGCTAAACTCTGCTGGGGCTGGTGACGTAGCATAACTTCCCGAACGAAGCACCTAACTCAGGTGATGGTTGGGCCTGTGCCCTCGTAACCCTCTATACTCTACTCGCAGCTCCTCGGCGCCTTGCCTCTGGGCGGGTTTGCCCTACGCGGAGGCATAGCGGTAAGGAAAGAAATACGTTAGAGGTCCAACTTACAACACGGCTCTAAGGCACGATCTCGAGTGAGAAGAATAGAAACCAATCCTAAATATCCTATAGCCTCACGATTATTGGTGTGGTGCACAACACCGATAATCAAGACTCTACTAGATACGATGCGTAGACACTTTCCGAGGATTAAGCGCTCTGATACCACTTTTGTCGGCCGAACCGGGCGTGGATCGTGCCTTACCGGGCACCCTAGTGATACAACATCCAGTAATCAGAACATAAGGCGATAACATGAAATAATGAAGTATGAAACAATAGTGCGAGAAAACTTGCCTTACGACATATATATATATAAATTAATTTAAAACCGAAACGATTTACATCCCATTACAACTCTGCCCAGCGATACTCTGGACCTCTAAGAATGATACGACAACAATGGCGGGCGGGGCCGCCCATACCCTGAATGTAAATACCTACAACGACGGGGACTATACCTGATAAGCCTCGGAAACGGAGCTTCCCAAATGCTGAACTGTGACCCTAAGAGCGAGGATCAACGATTGGTGTACCTTTACCTGCGGCATGAACGCAGCCCCCCGAAGGAGGTCAGTACAACAGGTACCAAGTATGTGAAACTGAAAATACTGTAAATGAAATCATAATAGTCTATAAAGCAGGAGACATGTATGATAACCAAACTACAGTTCCCAATAAATAGGCAGTCATGTCAAGTCAGGGACTCACGCCCTCAAAGTCATCACTCAAATGTAACTATGGGTCTCACGCCCATAACATCAATCATGCCCGTGGAATACCTTCCTCACCGCGATTTATGATATAAAAGCAAGAAATACACATGAACACCAGATCCCACCTGTGTCCTAATAAAACAGTACAGGGTAAGTACGAAGGCATAACCGACTACTAACACCCATAGTACTAACAGGGTCATAAACTGTATCATGATATCTATCTAGGCCGTCACATGATCAAAGCTGGACACTTTCGCCGCGAATCAAATGCGGCGTCTAGCCACGGAACTCTCCGTAGCTCAAGATAGGCAAACCTCATAGGCCAGCATGAGGTATTGCTCGCATCGGTAGCTACTCCCGGCATCGCCCCGACTCGCGATCCGCATGGCCACAAAGACCGCATGACCACAAGGGCCGCAAACTAACACGGAACTCCGAGTTCGCGTGGATCCTGGACCCGCATGAGGTATTCTCGAATCATGGTCCTGCATCGCCGAGTCTACCCGCGTCGGAGGCGCCTAACCTCCGGAAGTAAGTCAAGGTGAGTGGTACAATACCAACATAACGGCTGAGAGTCAAACAACTTTAAGCGCAGTCGAGGGAAAACCCCCTTTACACAAAACATCACAAGATACTAACACACGTAGCATCCTAGCATGTTTACTTATCAAATCAACAAGAAAGTATTACAAGGCTATCACAAACCAACACAATCAAGTTATACACACAAGGTACATTCTAATATATGATTAACAAGATCGGGTATCTATTCCCAAAGTACTTCATACATTATCTTTTAAAAGATACGCTACGTTTACAAAAGTCACACAATACCCGTAGTATATGAAAATAGAGTGATTATCTTTTGAAGTAAATCAAAACACTTCTCTTCGTAAAATCAAGTAACAACATTCTTTTCCAAATGTTTCAAGTTTGCCTAATTTCAATTACTCAAGTTTCTCATTTTCGAAAGGTTTCGTAGTTCATAATTTTAATCACTTAATGATATAATTCTCCTTAAAAGCAATTTGAGAAACATATATACGTCGTGAGTAGGTTATTCTTGTTTATAACAATCTTATTTAAGCAGCCATGATCTAGGAAATGTAACATCATTTTGTCTCATCTTAGTTTCTATGCAGATGGAAGTTTCTACTGGTTTTAATAATACATAATCTGTCAAAACATTTCCTTTTATTAACGCTGCAGTGGTTTGTCGATACACATTCTGATTTCGAACTCAAGAAAACATTCTTAAGCCGTTATACCTAACTTCCCATAAAGCTAGTATAACTCTTAAGTTTTCAAAAACTAAGTATTACTCTTCTTTCAAAATGATTCAAAATCTTTTGAAATACTTCAAGTTCTTTATTATCACATAACTTGATTATAGTTCAAATCAGTTACCTTTTAAAAACCATAAGTATTTTCTTACATACATAAAGTTGTTATAACCAACTTCCCATAAAGCCGTTATAACACTTTATGTTTTAGACCAATCAAATACATTTAACACGTATGCGTCTACCGTATTACATAGTTACACGATATCATGCTAGAAGAGATAGGAAGAGGTTCACATACCTCGCGGCGATTATCGACTAATAGCAAACGCCCAAGTACCTCAAACCCGGCTACTCCTTAAGCCAAGTAGATCGCGCCACACATAGTACTTCAACCTATAAGGCCACAAGGCGCTTATTAAAATCTAGGTCTAATCGTAGAACATTCTGCAGAAAATTCGGCAAAGACTCCCGCGCGTAAATCTCTTCTCTATCGAGGCCGCTATCAAGCCAACCAGGGGTTTATATATCTAACCGGACGTGTACAATTCTACTCACAGAATGCTACACAAGTCTCACATGTCTGATCCTATGTAATTCTGATTCGCTTCTCTTCTTTAAATTCAGCTTAAGTCAAAAGACATTGCCGATTATGTTCAGTTACATATATAGTATACTTCAACTATACATTCCTACAACATGTAATTTCCAATTACAATAGAAGGTCAAAGTGTTTACCTCGATAAGCCCAAAATTATCCGAGTTTAAATGTCGATCCCGAGCAAGGTTTAGCTCCTACTCGTGCGCTCAGGCCAGCTCCAAACAACCCTAGAAGTTCTAACCAACTTCTACTTATACTCCAACCAACTATGGAGATTTTCCTTAGGGTTTGATTTTGTGGTGGGAAGTATAATAGTATTACGGGGCTTTTAGATCGATATAACCTTAGAATACTACAAGGTATACGGCTAAGGTAATTTGGGTATAACAACAATACTTTTGAGAGTATTTCTACCAGAGGGGGTATATATACGAGACAACACCACGAGGGGGTGTATACCCTCGGCCTACCCACTAGGGGGTACTCTCGGCCAAGGGGAAGGGGCTCTCGGCCAGGGGCCTCATGAGGGAGGGCGAGACAACCACTCCAAAGGGGGGGGGGGGGGGAAGCTCTCAAGACTTTAGGAAAGTTTAGGAATGGATGAACAAGTCTTCCAAGGGGGGGGGGGGTATTTATGGGACAAGCCAAGGCCAACCAATCACCAAGATCATGCCAAGTGCATAGCAAGTGTAGGGCCAAGATTCACCCATGTGTCCTTAACCAACTAACACACAAATATCCTACCTAACCGCGACAAAATGGCCACACTTTCGGCCACCTTTACAGCCCACACTCCACCAATGAGAGGGTGCCAAGTGGCGCCCTCTTGTTGGTCCAACACGTTTCGTCTCTCGGAAAAATCCGCAAAAATTAGAAATGACATAGCCGGAATTTTCCTTCATGAAGTTATGTAAAACGTTTCGTCGAAAAACGACTCTAATCGGGTGTTGTGAACAAATAATTTTCGGCCAAGCCACTTTAAAGCCCAAACTTTTCTACGTACGTCCTTACGTACATACTCTGGAAATACGGGGTATAACAAATAACCCCCTTACACAACATCACAAGACATTAACACGCGTAGCATCATAACATGTTTACTTATCAAACCATCTTACTACACTTTGCAGAAATCAATACGAGATTTTTATAAATAAGTAAAATCGTTCCTTTTATCATTCTTAAGTCGTTATACCTAACTTCCCATAAAGCTAGTATAACTCTTAAGCTTTCTGTTTAAAAATCATGTATTACTCTTCTTTCAAAAATGATTCATAATTCTTTTGAAATACTTCAAGGTTCTTATTATTTAGACTCAAGTCAACAGACGTCCAGTAAAACCATGTTCAGTTAACACACATACGTCTACCGTACTATATATATATATATTTTAAAATATCATTCTCAAGGGGATAGGAAGAATCACATACCTTCTCGGCGAAATCCACCTGCCAAGTCGAGTATGTCGCGCGCAGAGTATCAACCTATAATAGTCAAATACGTCTATCAACGTCTAGACTACTCTGTAGGATATTCTAAACAGAGGGTTCTCTATTCTACGGAAAATTGGGCAACATTTCCCTACCCGTCAAACTACTCAAGTCTACTGTAAATACAGTCCTATGTAAGTACAATTCAATTCTTCTTCTTTTATACCCTTCTACTGTGATTACAGTTCAATTCTATTCTTTAATATCCTTCTATATCTTATACTCAACTCTTAACTATTCTTATATGTAATCTCTAATTACAATTGAGGGACAAGAGTATTTACCTCGATAAGCCCAAAATTATCCAAGTTAAATGTCGATCCTGAGCAAGGTTTAGCTCCTAATTTGCACGCTCCGATAGCTCCAAGAAACCCTTAGAAGTTTCTAAACAACTTCTACTTTAAATACTAAAAGGGATTTGGGGCTAGGGTAATTTGGAATAGTAACTATACTAGAAGGCAACTTCTACAAAAGAGGGGGGGGGGGGGGGGGGTTTGGACGAGACTTCTACACAAAGGGGGAAGGATTTTTTGAGACTTAGAAAAATGTGGAGTGGATGAAGAAGTCTTCAAGGGGGGTATTTATAGAGCCCTCAAAGGCCAAGATTAAAACAAATGGAGGGTTGGGATTAGGATCCATGTGAAAGATGAGGTCTTCCAACCAAGTGTCTACCACAATAATTGGACATATGTCCACCACAATATTGGAACACATGCCCACCACAAAAATGAGCCATGTGGCCTCTACTATCTCACAAAAACCGTCCACTTCCACCTACTCCCACTCACACAAAATCAACTTGCAAGACATGACCAATTGACTTGCCCACTAGGCCCCCCAATACGTCCAACCAAAGCCAACTAAGGGTGACACATGTCGCCCTCCTAATGGTCCAAAATATTTCGTCTCTCGGAAAAATCCGTAATCGGTTAAAAATATTAAAAACGTAAAATTTCCTTCACAAGGTTCGGAATCTTTTCCGTCGAAAGCTTACAAGTTCATTCTTAACCTAATTAGGGCTTGAATATTCGTACGTACGTCCTCGCACCTACTCTGGAATTACGGGGTATAACATTCTCCCCTCCTTAGAAACATTCGTCCCGAATGTTCCTTCTTAAGACAGATAACGATAAAGTTCCTCATAACTTAAACAGTTTGCAAATGCCACACATGGCCACAATACAACACTTAAGCAAATATGTCAATGAAAATTTACAAGTAAGAAAGTGAGTTACCTGGAGGTGTGGGGAATAGGTGAGATATACGCCTCATGTCCTCGCCGGCTTCCCACGTCATCTCCTCCCGAGCTCATTCCGCCACAAGACTTTGTGGAAGCCACGCGTCCTGGTCCGCAGACGCTTAACTCGGACGATCGATTATCGCTATGGGAATCTCCTCATATGATAACCCTCCGGTCACTGGACATCGTTAATCGGGTGTACCACAGATGGATCCCGATACATCTCTCAAAGATAGAAACATGAAAAACCGGATGCACTGCCTCAAGATCGGACGGCAGATCCAACTCATAGGCAACCTGGGCTGAGTTTCCCTTTCTTCCCGAATCTCATCACACCCTTCATGGGTGACACCTTCAGGAAAACCCAATCATCAACCTCGAACTCCAGATGCCGACGACGATGATCTCGCATACGACTACGCCGACTCGAGCTGTCAAGAACCGCTCTGGATAAGCTTTACCTTATCCACTACTGCTGAACTGTGCGGTCCCACTAATCGCACCTCGCCTACATCAAACCAGCCATCGGCGATCCGCACTTCCTCCCATACAAGACCTCATAGGCGCCATCGAATACCGGAGTGGTAGCTATTATTATACGCAAACTCAACTAGAGGCAAATGATCCTCGGCTACCTGGTCAATAACATGTGCTCGCACTCACCTCAAGAGTCCGGATAGTGCGCTCTGCTGTCGTCTGTCGTCGAGGATGGAATGCAGACTCGTGCTCACTGCGTCCTAATCCTTTTCGGAAGGACCTCCAGTTAGCGTAAACCGGGCTCCTGCATGCGATATGATAGAAATAGGGACCCCATGCAGTCTAACGATCTCTCGGATGTAAAGTCTGGCATAATCCTCAGCCGAAAAAGTCGTCCTGACGGGAAGAAAGTGGGCTGATTTTGTCAGCCTGTCGACGATAACCCATATAGAATCATGCTTCCTCCGAAAGCGAGGTAATCCTGTGATAAAGTCCATGTTGATCACCTCCCACTTCTAGGTCGGGAACTCTATCGTCTGCAACAAACCACCAGGCCTCTGGTTCTCTACCTTCACCTGCTGACAACACGGGCACTGAGCCACAAACGCAACATCCTCTTCAAGCCATCCCACCAATACGGATCTGAGGTCGTGGTACATCTTGGTCGACCCCGGATGGATAGAGTAACGTGCGCTGTGTGCTTCCCCTAGAACCTGCTGCCGAAGTCCTGCAATATCCGGAACACACAACCTGCCCTCGAACCTTAGCACCCCATCAGGTGCTACCTCAAAAGGACCCTTCCCCTCACGAAGAGTCGATCACGATCCGCATCAAAACGGATCCTCAAATGTTGCCTCTTCACCTCTCGACGATAGAAGACTCGGCAACCTCTCGAACTCGAACCCTGCTATCAGAATCAATCAATCGGACTTCAAGGCTCGCTAGCTGATGCAACTCGCGGACCATGCCCCTCCGCTCTGGCTGCACATCTGATAGACTCCCATCGACCTACGACTAGAGCACCGCCACAACATTGGCCTTCCCTAGGTGGTACAAGATGTCGACATCGTAATCCTTGAGTAACTCTAACCACCGTCTCTGTCGTAAGTTCAGCTCCCTCTGGCTGAAGATATACTGGAGGCTCTTGTGGTCTGTATAAATATCCACATGAACCCCATACAAATAGTGCCTCCAGATCTTCAAGGCGTGAATCACCGCTGCCAACTCCAAATCATGGGTGGGGTAGTCCCTCTCATGCTTCTTAAGCTGCTGGGATGCGTATGCTATAACCTTGCCCTGCTGCATCAACACACATCCCAGCTCGATGCCTGACGCATCACAATACACGACATAGCCGTCTGGACCTGCGGAAGAGTAAGAACGGGCGCGTCGATCTCTCCTTCAAGAATCGAAACCCTCCTCACAGCATCACCATCAAACTTAGCCGCTTCGAGTCGGCCTAGTCGCTGGTGCAGATAGAAGCAAACTTCTCCACGAACGCCGATAATAACTGCGAGGCCCGAGCTGCGCACTGCGCCGGAGTAGTAGGTCTAGGCCAAGTCCTCGCCTCGATCTTGGCGTATCCACCGAATACCATCACCCCTAATGCCCAAGAAAAGCCACCAAGCCAACCAAAACTCACATTTGGAAAACTTGGCGTATAGCTGGTCTCGAGAACTCTCGGCCTGATCTCAAATGCTCCACATGCTCCTGCTCTGAGCGGGAATAAACCAAGATGTCATCAATGAACACTATCACAAACGTATCCAAAAATGGCTTGAACACTCGGTTCATCAAATCCATGAATACCGCCGGAGCATTGGTCAAACCGAAAGACATAACCCTGAACTCATAGTGCGTGCGGGTCCTAATGCGATCTAGGGATATCCGCCTCTATAACTCGCACCTGATGATAGCCCGATCGCAGATCAATCTTGGAGAAACATCTAGCACCCTGCAGCTGGTCGAACAAATCATCAATCCTGGGAAGGGGGTATATGTTCTTAATAGTCATCATGTTCAGCTGCCTGTAATCAACACACATGCGCAGCGTCCCATCCTTCTTCTTCACGAACAATACCGGCGCTCCCCAGGGAGAAACTCTAGGCCTGATGAAGCCCTTCTCCAGCAAATCTCTCAGCTGGTCCTTCAACTCTCTCAACTCGGCAGGTGCCATTCTGTATGGCGGAATGGAAATAGGCCGAGTGTCCGGCAAAGACATCGATACAAAACTCTATCTCCTCTCGTGAGGGATACCCGGAGGTCGTCTGAAACACATCGGGAACTCTCGACATCGAATCGATGAAAATCTGGTACGCGACCTCGTGATCAAACACCGAATGAGATGGTAGATATACCCCTTCGCACCATCTTCCCGGCCTCGAGGTAGGAAATAAACCTACCCTCGGCGACACAGTGTTCCTCCACTCAATAACCGGCTCCAGAAATCGAACCGTACCACTCTCTCCTGCAGTCTACATTGGCGTAGCGGGAAGCTAGCCAATCCATACCCATGATCACATCGAAATCGGTCATGTCCAACTCTATCAAGTCGGCTGGGTCCGACGATCGCATAAAGTCAGGGCAAGCTCTATATACCACCGAGCTACCACCGAATCACCCGGCTGGCGTAGCTACCTCGAAAGGGTCTATGGACTCGTGCTCATCCCTATCCTACTAGCAATAAGGGAGATATATAGGACAGTAGAAGCCGGATCTATCAAGGCATACACGCCACAACATGCGATAAAGTACACGCGGATGACATCGGTGACGCCTCCGTCCCGCCGAACAAGGCATAAATGCGGTTCTGAGGACCGCTAGAACTGGGACCTACGCCACGACCTCTGCTGCGACCTGCTGGTCCATGAGTACCACCGCCCGGGCGTAAGCAGGGGATGAAGACACGAATGGACTCGTAGTGACCCCTACCATCAGCGCGCCGGTCTGACAGGCTCGCGTAGTGACCTGCGGCCACAAGTATAGCAAATTCCAAGTAGTACCACAACTCCTTGAATGGAATCTACCATCGGACACCGAAGCGGACCTCGATCGGTTAGCACCACGCTCGAAGTCCAAGTCCCGGGCCTCGACCGCCCGAATACTCTGCCACATCAAGACGGTGTCAGTGCTCTGGTGGCGTGGTGCAAATCTAGACTACTGCTGAGGCCGTCCACCCCGAGAGCTACCAAAAGATCCGGCCGTCTTGGCCTTCTTCTGTTGCTGATATCTGTCGACCCGTCGGTCTCTACGCTCCTCGCACCCAAGTGCATGAGCCTGAATGCGGGCAATGTCCATGCCCGGCTGAAGAGCCACACCTGAGCAAGACTCTGCCAGATAATCATCTAACCCGGTGAGGTAGCGGTGCACTCGGTCCTCCATATCTGCTACTAGCGCAGGGACATATCGAGCCAACAAATCGAACTCAATGTTGTACTCCCTAACGGTGCGCCCTCTCTGTCTCAAAGATCAAAACTTGTCGGCGTGCCCTCATCTGCGGAGGCAAGAAGTGAGTGAGAAAAGCCTCCGAGAACTCGTCCCAAATAGCTGGAGGCGCGTGCTCTCCCCGGGATAGCTCCCACGAATCAAACCAGTCGACTGCGGTATCACGCAGCCGATGCGAACCGAAGATCACGGACTCGGTCTCCGAAGCCTTGATCACTCGCATGATCCTCTGTAACTGACGGATGAACTTCTGCGGATCATCCTCAGGCCTCGACCCGTAGAACTCTGGTGGGCTACAACTTAGAAAATCCCGTAGTCTCAAGCTGTCCGATCTAGGATGTACCACGGGTGCAGCATTGGGCTGCCGCGTCCGGCTATCCTCGTATGACCAATCTCGGCGAATGGCGGGCGTCTCAGTAACCCATCTCATCCGCTTCCAGTGTGGACTGGAGGTGCAGTCTTGTGGTCTCATCACCAGCTGCGGCTCAAAACCCTGCTGGGGCCGGCGGCGTCGTGGAACTCGCTGTCTGAGGTATCGCCTCGGGTATAGACTGGGCCTGAGCCCTTGTGACTCTCGGTGTCCTACTAGCAGCTCCCTCGGCTGCCTTGCCCTTCTGGGCCCGGGTTGCCTTACGTGGAGGCATAATCATAAAGAAAGGAAATACGTTAGAGGTCCAACTTATAACACAACTCTAAGCACGATCTCGAGTGAGAAGAATGGAAACCAATCCTAAATATCCTATAGCCTCACGACATGGGTGTGGTGCAACACACAGCGATAATCAAGAATC
Source organism: Przewalskia tangutica (assembly GCA_029844215.1). Lineage (NCBI taxonomy): Eukaryota > Viridiplantae > Streptophyta > Magnoliopsida > Solanales > Solanaceae > Przewalskia > Przewalskia tangutica. Next base: position 111,074,267 of record CM056721.1, read on the forward strand.
TACTAGATACGGTCGTAGACACTTTCCAGAAATTAATCGCTCTGATACCACTTTTGTCACGACCCGTTCCGGGGCCCGTGACTGGTGCCTTACCCGGGCACCCAAGTAGTCATACATCAGAGTAATCAGCGGAATATAAAACAAGACATGAAACAATGTAAAAGAGACACAGTTTATCTGAGGAAAAGTTGCCTTTCGGCATATATATATAAATACCCAAAGTGAACAGTTACATCCCAACTTTACAACAGGACTACAGACCTCTAAGGAAGTAAGACAACTATGGCGGGACAGGGCCCCGCCATACCCTGAATGTACATATATCTACACCACCAGGGAGAACCATACCAAAAGTCGAGCCTCCGGAGAAGATGGAGCTCCTGACACCAAAGCAAATATCCTAAGGATGTGGATCTAGCACCTGCTTCCCTTTACTGCAGATGAACGGCCTGGCGAGGTCAATAACAGGTACCAAGTATGTGAAACTGTAAAGTACTAAAGTGAAATCAAAGTATTTAAAACCATTTGCAAATACAACCAGTTCAACTGCACATAGTGCCACAACATAAACAAGAGCAAGGTAGATATAATGTAACTGGTCTTTTCTAGGCCGCTAATGATCGAAGCAAGGCCAATCGCCCATAGTATCATTATGCGTGCCTAATCCTGGACTTCCCGCAGCCCGCATAGGTCACACACAGACCCGCATGAGGTATTCCTCGCATCGGGGGTAGCTAACCCGCGGTACCCTCCTGGACTCCCGCAGCCCGCATAGTCACATAGACCGCATAGTCACACAGACCGCATGAGGCATCCCTCGCATCGGGATAATACACCCAGAATGATCAATCCTGGAACTCCCGCAGCTCCGCATAGTCACACAGACCGCATAGGCCGTATAGACCCGCATCAAGGGTGGCAAGCCCTCGGTATAACAAGTCAAGGGGGTATGTGATATAATAACAGTACAACGGTCTTAACGTTTAACAACGTAAGCACAACAAGAATAACCCCCTTACACAACATCACAAGACATTAACACGCGTAGCATCATAACATGTTTACTTATCAAACCATCTTACTACACTTTGCAGAAATCAATACGAGATTTTTATAAATAAGTAAAACCGTTCCTTTTATCATTCTTAAGTCGTTATACCTAACTTCCCATAAAGCTAGTATAAATCTTAAGCTTTCTGTTTAAAAATCAAGTATTACTCTTCTTTAAAAAATGATTCATAATTCTTTTGAAATACTTCAAGGTTCTTATTATTTAGACTCAAGTCAACAGACGTCCAGTAAAACCATGGTCAGTTAACACACGTACGTCTACCGTACTATATATATATATTTTAAAATATCATGCTCAAGGGCATAGGAAGAATCACATACCTTCTCGGCGAAATCCACCTGCCAAGTCGAGTATGTCGCGCGCAGAGTATCAACCTATAATAGTCAAATACGTCTATCAACGTCTAGACTACTCTGTAGGATATTCTAAACAGAGGGTTCTCTATTCTACGGAAAATTGGGCAGCATTTCCCTACCCGTCAAACTACTCAAGTCTACTGTAAATACAGTCCTATGTAAGTACAGTTCAATTCTTCTTCTTTTATACCCTTCTACTGTGATTACAGTTCAATTCTATTGTTATACCCCGTATTTCCAGTGTATGTACGTGAGGGCGTACGTATAAAAATTTGAGCCTTAAAGATTTGGCAAGTTTCGAAAATTGTACACAAGTGCCGAAAAGAGTCGTTTTTAAACGCTTTACAAGACTTTGCGAAGGAAAATTCCGGCTATGTCATTTATAATTTTTGCGGATTTTTTCGAGAGACGAAACATTTTGGACCAACGGGAGGGTGACATGTGTCACCCTCACATTGGACGTGTTGGGGCGGCAAAGTGGACGACAAGGGGGGCTTGGAGTTGGTAGGATATTTTGTGCAAGTTGGTGTGGTAGATGGATAAGGTGCACATGGCTTAATCTTAGCCTTACACTTGCCTAACACTTGGATGAATCTTGGCCATTGGTTGGCCATTTCTTGACCTATAAATACCCCTCTAAGTTGATGAACTTCTTCATCCTAAAATCATTTTCCAAGTCTTGAAATCCCTCCCCCTTTTGTGAGTTGAGTTCGTCCAACCCCCTCTTTTGAAGAAGCCTTGCCGAGAGCCTCCTCGAGTGAGGCTTGGCGAGAGTACCCCCGCCTAGTTGTCTCGTATAAATACCCCCCTTTTGTGGTATAGAAATACTCTCCAAGTATTGTTATAATGCCCAAATAATTTAGCCCTTATACCTTGTAGTACTTTCCAAAGTTACCTCTATACGTAGAGCCCGAAAATACTATTATACTTTCCCTCAGCCACAAAACGAAACCCTAAGGAAAACCTTCATAGTCGGTTGAAGTGTTAAGTAGAGGTTGCGTAGAACTTCTAAGGGTTGTTTGGAGCGGGTTGGAGCACACGGAGTAGGAGCTTAACGTTGCTCAGGAGCGACATTAAACTTGGATAATTTTGGGCTCATCGAGGTAAATACTATTGTCCTTCTATTGTAATTGGGAATTACATACTGTAGTTGGATTGAAATGAATATAAGATTCATATAAGAGAATTGAACTGTAATAGAAGGATATTACAGAAAAGACTTGAACTGAAATCACATCAGAAGAATATTAGAGTAGAAGATTAAACTGTACTTACATAGGACTGTATTTACAGTAGTCTGATAACCTTTATTGGTTATAGCTAGCCGGGTTATAGCCGTGGAGCGTTTTGCTTATAGTCGATAATCGTCGCGAGGTATGTGATTCTTCCTATACTCTTGAGCATGAAGTATTTTAAAAGAATACATATAGTACGGTAGACGTACGTGTGGCAATGTCTTTTGACTTAAGCCTGAATAATATGTATATATAATATAGTAGCCGTACGTGTGCTAACTGAATATAGTTGTACGGCAATGTCTTTTGACTTAAGCCTGAATAATAAGAACCTTGAAATATTTTAAAAGGAATATATATATAGTACGGTAGACGTACGTGTGTTAACTGAATGTAGTGTTACGGCAATGTCTTTTGACTTAAGCCTGAATAATAAAGAATCTTGAAGTATTTCAAAAGATTAAGAAACCTTTTTGAAAGAAGAGTAATACTTGGTTTGAAAACATAAGAGTTATACTAGCTTTATGGGAAGTTAGGTATAACGTCTTAAGAGAGATAAAAAGAATGGTTTACTGATTTAGAAGTTAAGAGACTTAATCTTAAAAGATAAGAGACTTGACTTAATATGGATGTTTGTGTGAAACCTCATTCGTGAGTAATGAGTACTTGGTTTTTAAAAGAGAATAATGTTTTACTGATTTCAGAAATCAGAATAAGTATCGAACAAACCACTGCAGCGTTAATAAAGGAAATGTAATGAATAATGAGGTATTATTAAAACCAGTAGAAACCTTCATCCGCATAGAAGCTAATATGAGACAAAATGATATTACATTTTCTAGATCATGGCTGCTTTAATAAATGGTTATAAACAAGAATAAACTGCTCACGCCTATGGCATATGTTACTCAATTGTTTTAAAGGAAATTAAGACATCGAACTATGAAACTTTTCTAAAATAAAGAGACTTGAGTAATTGAAATTAGGCAAACTGGAACTCTAGGGAAAAGAAAGGCATTGTTTTGTCTTAAATTGGTTTAAAACATAAAGTGTTATAACAGCTTTATGGGAAGTTAGTTATAACGACTTTATGAGAACAAAAGAAGGGTTTTATCATTGGTTTTAATGTGGTAACTTGACATTAAAAAGAGAAGTGTTTTTGTCCAAAAAGAAGGCATGGTATTGCCTTAATTTGGTTTAAAAAAAAAAGGAAAGTATAGAAGTTGTTTTGGTTTATTTAAAAGATGTAAGTCACTCTATTTTTATACTACGGGTAACGGGTGACTTTTATAAAAGGAATGGATCTCTTAAAAGGAATTTAACGTACGTAGTACTTTAGGGTTAAAACCCGGACTTTGGCATAAAATGAAAGTACCTTGAGTAATGTATAACTTGCCTATGCTTGTTGCTGTGAAACTTGCCTATGCTTGTTGTGATAGCCTTTGTTGTGCAAGAATTGTGTTTCTATACTATCGCGTCTCTCGATGGAGGGCCGGTTGACTTGTTGAGAACTTACTCGGACGTGCCGGCAGTGACGGAGAATTCCACGGGTACGCTCCTGTTGATAGTGTTATTTTTGCTAATCACTTTGGACATACTGACACGATGCGTGGCGCACGGGTATGGTTCCATTTTGATTGCTGTTTAGTTGTTTCCTTTTGGACATACTGACACGATGCGTGGCGCACGGGTATGGTTCCATTGGGATTGCTGTATTGTTGTTTCCTTCTGGACATACTGACACGATGCGTGGCGCACGGGTATGGTTCCATTGGGATTGTTATTCCATGGACTAGCTCTCCATGAGATTTTACTGTTCGGCCTTGGTATCTGGTAGTCGGCTTTCGTACTTGCCGATGTCACCGTGGTTTGGTTGTATTGTATTGTTAGTACGGCTTTGGCATCAGGTAGGACTTGGTGTTCAGGTGTACTTCTTGGTGTTATCATAACATAGACTGCCGGCAGTGAGGAAGGTATTCCACGGGCATGATTGATGTTATGGGCGTGAGACCCATCGTTATATTTGAGTAATGACTTGGAGGGCGTGAGTCCCTGACTTGATATAACTGTTATATGTGTGTACTGTAGTTTGGTTATCATACATGTCTCCTGCTTTATATAGACTATTATGATTTCATTTATGATATTCTGATTTCACATACTGTACTGTTGTCGACCTCGCCCGAGTGCGTTCATGCCGCAGTGAGAGGTACATCATTTGTCGATCCGCGTTTAGGATCACTTTTCAGCGTATTGGGAAGCTCCGTTCCTTGGAGGCTTATATTTTGGTATGTTACCACAGTGCAGAGGTTCTTGTACATTCGTGGTATGGCGGGGCCTGTCCGTCATAGTTGTTGTATAAATCTTAGAGGTGCATGCCTTTGTTGTGGCGGGGTTGTAAGGATTATGGCTTGTTCAAATGTCTATATTTATATATGTTGAAAGACAACCGTTTTGGTTGGCCTATTTTCTTTTATCTTGATCCATGTCTATTTGAATGTTTAAGTTTTTATTTCCGCTGGTTTTTCTCTGATGTTGTATCACTAGGGTGCGGGGTAAGGCACGATCCACGGGCCGGAATGGGTCGTGACAAAAGTGGTATCGAGCGATTAGTCCTCGGAAAGTGTCTGCACCGTGTCTAGTAAGTCTTGATTATCGATGTGTTGTGCACCACATCTATAATCGAGAGTGCGAGGCGTTTAGGATTAGTTTATTCTTCTCATTCCGAGATCGTGCCTTAGAGGCGTGTGATAAGTTGGACCCTCAGCGTGCCGTTTTCACGATTATGCCTCGCGCAAGGCAACCCGGCCCGAAGCGCAAAGCGTGAAGGAGGCTGCGAGTAGAAGCGGCGGTCTCTGAGAGACCACGATGCACGAGCCTCGATCCTGCGATCGGGCGAGAGAGATGGGTTACAAGAGTGGGCGATTAATGGCGAGTTGTGGCAGACTTGAGATAGGCCGACGCAGCAGATTCTATAGCACCGATGGTTCACCCTAGTTCGAGATAGTTTGAGGCTACGGATTTTTACGAGATGTAGCCGCGAGTTTTATGGGTCGAGGCACGAGGATGATCGCGAGAGTTCATCAAGCGATTCTGACGGATCATGAGTGATCAAGGCATCGGAGACGAGTCGGTGGTCTAGGTTCGTATCGGCTGCGTGATACCGCGATCGGGTTTGATCGTGGGAGTCGTCGGGAGAGAACGCACTTCCGGTATATGGGGCGAGTTCTCAAAGGCATTTCTTGCACACTTCGCCTCGCGGATGAGAGGGCTCGGGTAAACAATTTTTGGTGTTGCGGCGAGCAGGCGTACGGTTCGGGAGTACAATGTGGAGTTCGACTCATTGGCCCGGTACGTCCCCGCGTTAGTGGCTAGTATGGAGGATCGAGTGCACCGATATGTTATAGGGCTCGATGATTGCCTAGCAGAAAGTTGTTGGTGTAGCTCTTGGTAGGGCATGGACATTGCCCGCATGCGAGCTTATGCACTTGGATGTGAGCGGAGAAATCGATGGAAAGACGAGATCGGCGAGAAGAGGGCGAGCAGCAGGTCCTTTGGTGACTTTCGAGGCGGACCGCCTCGGCAGAACTAGTTATGCGCCTCCGCCCGATGCAGTGGTCCTCCACAATCTTGAGGGCATCGAGTATTGAGAGCGGTCGGGGCTCCAGGTTCAGATTTTGGGAGAGCGGGGTGTTAGCGGTGAAGCCACCCTACCTCGTTGTGGCGTGGTAGACTCCGTAGTGGGAGTGTCGTGCTAGTTAGTTCGGAGTTTGTTTTACATGCGGCCAGAGGGCCATTTGCGGCTGTCCGACCGGATGTAGCACTGGTGGGGCAGCACAGACTACGGGATCTATGGCTGGTTCATCACCTTCTATACGCCTGCAGGCGTGACTGTGATTAGAGTAAAGCGGTAGATACAGGTATATCCTTACCCCTCTAAAGACTTGTATGTATTGATGTTTTGATAATGTGTTAAGTGTTATGTTCGGATAACTTTGTGCTAAAATATGATTTCAAAACCTGGTTAGTGAGAAAGGGTAAGCCTGGGGGTGAGATGATGATGAACCTTAGAATATTACAGTTGAGACCTTAGATGTAAGGCCGTCTTGAGTACAAGACTTTGCAGGTGATCGTTGTCAGAATGTATAAGTATACGTGGAGTAATTGTGGGAAAATTTCCTTGGGTAGTGTAAAAATGGAAGTGGTAGCTTTCATGACTTGTATAGGTAAGATTGTTCCGGATCGGGAAACAAGAGCTTGATGCGTTAAGTAGGTCGGGTTGGGGCCATGTTGCGGGCCAACCCGTGGCCTGTTTAGAGGTAGGGTCAGCTCTGGGTGGTCACTTTGGTGGTAGGGTCACGAGGGTGCTAGGCCCAAGTTTAGATGACCATCGTATGAGTTCGTGGATATGTTCGACCAGAAGCGGATCGTGAAGGCCGGGAATAGCCTTAAGGGAGATTGAGGCTAGTAAGAGGACCAAGTTTGGAGGTGGTGACTCCAAAGTTTTTGGAACTGAAGCGATGACTCAAGTGTGGTACGTATACTAGAAGAGTTCAAGTCTTCGTGAAGGGCACGACGAGTAAGGAGGGAAGAGAACGTGTGTTATTTCGTGGCCAGGTGTGGCATTGGCAACTTGTTAAGAAGAACTTCATCGTTGTCCGTCTTGAGAAGGAACATTCGGGACGAATGTTTCTAAGGAGGGGAGAATGTTATACCCCGTATTTCCAGAGTATGTATGTGAGGGCGTACGTATAAAAATTTGAGCCTTAAAGATTTGGCAAGTTTCGAAAATTGTACACAAGTGCCGAAAAGAGTCGTTTTTCGACGAAACGTTTTACAAGACTTGCGAAGGGAAAATTCCGGCTATGTCATTTATAATTTTTGCGGATTTTTCCGAGAGACGAAACATTTTGGACCAACGGGAGGGTGACATGTGTCACCCTTACATTGGACGTGTTGGGGCGACAAAGTGGACGACAAGGGGGGCTTGGAGTTGGTAGGATATTTTGTACAAGTTGGTGTGGTAGATGGATAAGGTGCACATGGCTTAATCTTAGCCTTACACTTGCCTAACACTTGGATGGATCTTGGCCATTGGTTGGCCATTTCTTGACCTATAAATACCCCTCTAAGTTGATGAACTTCTTCATCCTAAAATCATTTTCAAGTCTTGAAATCCTCCCTTTTGTGAGTTGAGTTCGTCCAAACCCCTCTTTTGAAGCCTTGGCGAGAGCCTCCCCCTTGTGAGGCTTGGCGAGAGGTACCCACTGCCTAGTTGTCTCGTATAAATACCCCCTTTTTGTGGTATAGAAATACTCTCAAGTATTGTTATAATGCCCAAATACTTTAGCCCTTATACCTTGTAGTACTTTCCAAAGTTACCTCTATACGTAGAGCCCGGAAATACTATTATACTTTCCCTCAGTCACAAAAACGAAACCCTAAGGAAAACCTTCATAGTCGGTTGAAGTGTTAAGTAGAGGTTGCGTAGAACTTCTAAGGGTTGTTTGGAGCGGGTTGGAAGCGACGGAGTAGGAGCTTAACGTTGCTCAGGAGCGACATTAAACTTGGATAATTTTGGGCTCATCGAGGTAAATACTACTGTCCTTCTATTGTAATTGGGAATTACATTCTGTAGTTGGATTGAAATGAATATAAGATTCATAGAAGAGAATTGAAGCGTAATAGAAGGATATTACAGAAAAGACTTGAGCGAAATCACATGGAAGAATATTAGAGTAGAAGATTAAGCTGTACTTACATGAATTTGTATTCTGATAGTCGATAACCTTTATTGGTTGAATGTTCTGCGAGTAGCATGAACTACTTGGAAGGTGGACAAGGCTAAGCGGGTTATAGCGTTGAGCGTTTTGCTTATAGTCGATAATCGTCGCGAGGTATGTGATTCTTCCTATACTCTTGAGCATGAAGTATTTTAAAAGAATACATATAGTACGGTGAGCGTGCGTGTGGCAATGTCTTTTGACTTAAGCTGAATAATATGTATATATAATATGGTAGACGTCACGTGTGCTAAGCGAATATAGTTATGCGGCAATATATCTTTTGACTTAAGCCTGAATAATAAGAACCTTGAAATATTTTAAAAGGAATATATATATATAGTACGGTAGACGTACGTGTGTTAACTGAATGTAGTGTTACGACAATGTCTTTTGACTTAAGCCTGAATAATAAAGAATCTTGAAGTATTTCAAAAGATTACGAAACCTTTTTGAAAGAAGAGTAATACTTGGTTTGAAAACATAAGAGTTATACTAGCTTTATGGGAAGTTAGGTATAACGTCTTAAGAGAGATAAAAAGAATGGTTTACTGATTTAGAAGTTAAGAGACTTAATCTTAAAAGATAAGAGACTTGACTTAATATGGATGTTTGTGTGAAACCTCATTCGTGAGTAATGAGTACTTGGTTTTTAAAAGGGAATAATGTTTTACTGATTTCGGAAATCAGAATAAGTATCGAACAAACCACTGCAGCGTTAATAAAGGAAATGTAATGAATAATGAGGTATTATTAAAACCAGTAGAAACCACAATCCGCATAGAAGCTAAGATGAGACAAAATGATATTACATTTTCTAGATCATGGCTGCTTTAATAAATGGTTATAAACAAGAATAAACTGCTCACGCCTATGGCATATGTTACTCAATTGTTTTAAAGGAAATTAAGACATCGAACTATGAAACTTTTCTAAAATAAAGAGACTTGAGTAATTGAAATTAGGCAAACTGGAACTCTAGGGAAAAGAAAGGCATTGTTTTGTCTTAAATTGGTTTAAAACATAAAGTGTTATAACAGCTTTATGGAAAGTTAGTTATAACGACTTTATGAGAACAAAAGAAGGGTTTTATCATTGGTTTTAATGTGGTAACTTGACTTTAAAAAGAGAAGTGTTTTTGTCCAAAAAGAAGGCATGGTATTGCCTTAATTTGGTTTAAAAAAAAGAAGGAAAGTATAGAAGTTGTTTTGGTTTATTTAAAAGATGTAAGTCACTCTATTTTTATACTACGGGTAACGGGTGACTTTTATAAAAGGAATGGATCTCTTAAAAGGAATTTAACGTACGTAGTACTTTAGGGTTAAAACCCGGACTTTGGCATAAAATGAAAGTACCTTGAGTAATGTATAACTTGCCTATGCTTGTTGCTGTGAAACTTGCCTATGCTTGTTGTGATAGCCTTTGTTGTGCAAGAATTGTGTTTCTATACTATCGCGTCTCTCGATGGAGGGCCGGTTGACTTGTTGAGAACTTACTCGGACGTCTGCGTGGTGGCGGAGAATTCCGCAGTGCGCTCGCTTGATAGTGTTATTTTTGCTAATCACTTTGGACATACCGACACGATGCGTGGCGCACGGGTATGGTTCCATTTTGATTGCTGTTTAGTTGTTTCCTTTTGGACATACTGACACGATGCGTGGCGCACGGGTATGGTTCCATTGGGATTGCTGTATTGTTGTTTCCTTACGGACATCTCGACACGATGCGTGGCGCACGGGTATGGTTCCATTGGGATTGTTATTCCATGGACTAGCTCTCCATGAGATTTTACTGTTCGGCCTTGGTATCTGGTAGTCGGCTTTCGTACTTGCCCCGTGTCAGCTTCGTGGTTTGGTTGTATTGTATTGTTAGTACGGCTTTGGCATCAGGTAGGACTTGGTGTTCAGGTGTACTTCTTGGTGTTATCATAACATAGACTGCCGGCAGTGAGGAAGGTATTCCACGGGCATGATTGATGTTATGGGCGTGAGATCCATCGTTATATTTGAGTAATGACTTGGAGGGCTTGAGTCCCTGACTTGATATAACCGTTATATGTGTGTACTGTAGTTTGGTTATCATACATGTCTCCTGCTTTATATAGACTATTATGATTTCATTTACAGTATTCTGATTTCACATACTTAGTACTGTTATCTTGACCTCCTTGAGGCTGCGTTAATCTGCGGTAGAGTACGTCATTGTCGATCCGCGTTTAGGATCACTTTGGCGTATTGGGAAGCTCCGTTCCTTGGAGGCTTATATTTTGGTATGTTACCACAGTGTAGGTTCTTGTACATTGGGGTATGGCGGGCCTGTCCGTCATAGTTGTTATATAAATCTTAAGTGCATGCTTTATTGTAGGCGGGGTTGTAAGGATTATAGCTGTTCAAATGTCTATATTTATATATGTTGAAAGACAAGTTTTGGTTGGCCTATTTTCTTTATCTTGATCCATGTCTATTTGAATGTTTAAGTTTTTATTTTATTTGGTTTTCTCGATGTTGTATCACTAGGGTGCGGGGTAAGGCACGATCCACGGGCCGGGCAGTCGTGACAAAAGTGGTATCGAGCGATTAGTCCTCGGAAAGTGTCTACATACCGTCTAGTAGAGTCTTGATTATCGATGTGTTGTGCACCACATCTATAATCGGGAGGCTGAGGCGTTTAGGATTAGTTTCTATTCTTCGATTACGAGATCGTGCCTTAGAGTGTGTGATAAGTTGGACCCTCTGGCGTGCCGTTTTCCCGATTATGCCTCCGCGCAACCGGGCCCGAAGGGCAAAGCGAGGAGGCTGCGAGTAGAGCGGCGATCTCTACAGACCACAGTACACGAGCCTCGATCCTGCGATCGGAGAGAGGAGATGGGTTACAAAGTAGGCCCGATTAATAGCGAGGTTGGCGGACTTGAGATAAATTGGGCGCGGCCGATTCTATGCACAGATGGTTCACTAGTTCGAGATAGTTTGAGGCTACGGGATTTTACGAGATGTAGCACGCGAGTTTTATGGGTGAGGCACGAGGATGATCGAGGAGTTCATCAAGCGATTCTGACGGATCGTGAGTGATCAAGGCATCGGAGACCGAGTCGGTGGTCCTAGGTTACGTATCATTGCGTGATACCGCGATCGGAGTTTGATTCGTGGGAGCTGTCGGAGAGAACGCACTTCCGGTATATGGACGAGTTCTCAAAGGCATTTCTTGCACACTTGCCTCGCGGATGAGGGCTCGGGCGATTTTTGGTGTTGCGGCAGAACGGGCGTATGGTTCGGGAGTACAATGTGGAGTTCGACTCATTGGCCCGGTACGTCCCCGCGTTAGTGGCTAGTATGGAGGATCGAGTGCACCGATATGTTATAGGGCTCGATGATTGCCTAGCAGAAAGTTGTTCGGGTGTAGCTCTTGTGGGCATGGACATTGCCGTGCGAGCTTATGCACTTGGATGTGAGGCGGAGAAATCGGCGGAAAGACCAAGATCAGCGAAGAGGCGAGCAGCGGGTCCTTTGATGACTTTCGAGGCGGACCGCCTCGTGAACTAGTTATGCGCCTCCGCCCGATCTGAGTGGTCTCCACAATCTTGAGGCATCAGTATTGAGGCGGTCGGGCTCGAGGTTCAGATTTTCGGAAGCGAGGGTGTTAGCGGTGAAGCCACCTACCTCGTTGTGGCCGCTGTGGTAGACTCCATAGTGTGGAGTGTCGTGCTAGTTCGGGAGTTTGTTTTACATGCGGCCAGCAGGGCCATTTCTGCTGTCCGACCAGGTAGCGGCAAGTGGCGGCCCACAGACTACGGGATCTATGGCTGGTTCATCACCTTCTCTGACTATGCCTGCAGCAGTGATTGTGATTAGAAAGCGGTAGATACGGGTATATCCTTACCCTCTAAAGACTTGTATGTATTGATGTTATGATAATGTGTTAAGTGTTATGTTCGGATAACTTTGTGCTAAAATATGATTTCAAAACACAGTTAGTGAGAAAGGGTAAGCTGGGGTGAGATGATGATGAACCTTAGAATATTCTGATTGAGACCTTAGATGTAAGGCCGTCTTGAGTACTGAAGACTTTGCGGTGTCGTTGTCGGAATGTATAAGTATCGTGGAGTAATTGTGGGAAAATTTCCTTGGGTAGTGTAAAAATGGAAGTGGTAGCTTTCATGACTTGTATAGGTAAGATTGTTCCGGATCGGGAAACAAGAGCTTGATGCGTTAAGTAGGTCGGGTTGGGGCCATGTTGCGGGCCAACCCGTGGCCTGTTTAGAGGTAGGGTCAGCTCTGGGTGGTCACTTTGGTGGTAGGGTCACGAGGGTGCTAGGCCCAAGTTTAGATGACCATCGTATGAGTTCGTGGATATGTTCGACCAGAAGCGGATCGTGAAGGCCGGGAATAGCCTTAAGGGAGATTGAGGCTAGTAAGAGGACCAAGTTTGGAGGTGGTGACTCCAAAGTTTTGGGAACTGAAGCGATGACTGAAGTGTGGTACGTATACTAGAAGAGTTCAAGTCTTCGTGAAGGACACGACGAGTAAGGAGGGAAGAGAACGTGTGTTATTTCGTGGCCAGGTGTGGCATTGGCAACTTGTTAAGAAGAACTTCATCGTTGTCCGTCTTGAGAAGGAACATTCGGGACGAATGTTTCTAAGGAGGGGAGAATGTTATACCCCGTATTTCCAGAGTATGTATGTGAGGGCGTACGTATAAAAATTTGAGCCTTAAAGATTTGGCAAGTTTCGAAAATTGTACACAAGTGCCGAAAAGAGTCGTTTTTCGACGAAACGTTTTACAAGACTTGCGAAGGGAAAATTCCGGCTATGTCATTTATAATTTTTGTGGATTTTTCCGAGAGACGAAACATTTTGGACCAACGGGAGGGTGACATGTGTCACCTCACATTGGGCGTGTTAGGCGGCAAAGTGGGCGACAAGGGGGCTTGGAGTTGGTAGGATATTTTGTGCAAGTTGGTGTGGTAGATGGATAAGGTGCACGTGGCTTAATCTTAGCCTTACACTTGCCTAACACTGGATGGATCTTGGCCATTGGTTGGCCATTTCTTGACCTATAAATACCCTCTAAGTTGATGAACTTCTTCATCCTAAAATCATTTTCAAGTCTTGAAATCCCTCCCCTTTTGTGAGTTGAGTTCGTCCAAACCCCTCCCCTCTTTGAAGAAGCCTTGGGAGCCTCCCCTTGAGTGAGGCTTGGCAGAGAGGTACCACACCGCTAGTTGTCTCGTATAAATACCCCCTTTTTGTGGTATAGAAATACTCTCCAAGTATTGTTATAATGCCCAAATACTTTAGCCCTTATACCTTGTAGTACTTTCCAAAGTTACCTCTATACGTAGAACCCGAAAATACTATTATACTTTCCCTCAGCCACAAAATGAAACCCTAAGGAAAACCTTCATAGTCGGTTGAAGTGTTAAGTAGAGGTTGCGTAGAACTTCTAAGGGTTGTTTGGAGCGGGTTGGAGCGCACGGAGTAGGAGCTTAACGTTGCTCAGGAGCGACATTAAACTTGGATAATTTTGGGCTCATCGAGGTAAATACTACTGTCCTTCTATTGTAATTGGGAATTACATACTGTAGTTGGATTGAAATGAATATAAGATTCATATAAGAGAATTGAACTGTAATAGAAGGATATTACAGAAAAGACTTGAACTGAAATCACATCAGAAGAATATTAGAGTAGAAGATTAAACTGTACTTACATAGAATTTGTATTCTGATGGTCTGATAACCTTTATTGGTTGAATGTTCTGCGAGTAGCATGAACTACTTGGAAGGTGGACAAGGCTAGCCGGGTTATAGCCGTGGAGCGTTTTGCTTATAGTCGATAATCGTCGCGAGGTATGTGATTCTTCCTATACTCTTGAGCATGAAGTATTTTAAAAGAATACATATAGTACGGTAGACGTACGTGTGGCAATGTCTTTTGACTTAAGCCTGAATAATATGTATATATAATATGGTAGACGTACGTGTGCTAACTGAATATAGTTGTACGGCAATGTCTTTTGACTTAAGCTTGAATAATAAGAACCTTGAAATATTTTAAAAGGAATATATATATACGGTAGGCGTCGTGTGTTAGCGAATGTAGTGTTACGGCAATGTCTTTTGACTTAAGCCTGAATAATAAAGAATCTTGAAGTATTTCAAAAGATTAAGAAACCTTTTTGAAAGAAGAGTAATACTTGGTTTGAAAACATAAGAGTTATACTAGCTTTATGGGAAGTTAGGTATAACGTCTTAAGGAGATAAAAAGAATGGTTTACTGATTTTTAGAAGTTAAGAGACTTAATCTTAAAAGATAAGAGACTTGACTTAATATGGATGTTTGTGTGAAACCTCATTCGTGAGTAATGAGTACTTGGTTTTTAAAAGGAATAATGTTTCTTGATTTGGAAATCAGAATAAGTATCGAACAAACCACTGCAGCGTTAATAAAGGAAATGTAATGAATAATGAGGTATTATTAAAACCAGTAGAAACCTCAATCCGCATAGAAGCTAAGATGAGACAAAATGATATTACATTTTCTAGATCATGGCTGCTTTAATAAATGGTTATAAACAAGAATAAACTGCTCACGCCTATGGCATATGTTACTCAATTGTTTTAAAGGAAATTAAGACATCGAACTATGAAACTTTTCTAAAATAAAGAGACTTGAGTAATTGAAATTAGGCAAACTGGAACTCTAGGGAAAAGAAAGGCATTGTTTTGTCTTAAATTGGTTTAAAACATAAAGTGTTATAACAGCTTTATGGAAAGTTAGTTATAACGACTTTATGAGAACAAAAGAAGGGTTTTATCATTGGTTTTAATGTGGTAACTTGACTTTAAAAAGAGAAGTGTTTTTGTCCAAAAAGAAGGCATGGTATTGCCTTAATTTGGTTTAAAAAAAAAAGGAAAGTATGGAAGTTGTTTTGGTTTATTTAAAAGATGTAAGTCACTCTATTTTTATACTACGGGTAACGGGTGACTTTTATAAAAGGAATGGATCTCTTAAAAGGAATTTAACGTACGTAGTACTTTAGGGTTAAAACCCGGACTTTGGCATAAAATGAAAGTACCTTGAGTAATGTATAACTTGCCTATGCTTGTTGCTGTGAAACTTGCCTATGCTTGTTGTGATAGCCTTTGTTGTGCAAGAATTGTGTTTCTATACTATCGCGTCTCTCGATGGAGGGCCGGTTGACTTGTTGAGAACTTACTCGGACGTGCCGGCGGTGTGGAGAATTCCGCGATGCGCTCGCGGTGATAGTGTTATTTTGCTAATCACTTTGGACATCGACCACGATGCGTGGCGCGCGGGTATGGTTCCATTTTGATTCTTTGTTTAGTTGTTTCCTTTTGGACATCGACACGATCGTGGCGCGCGGGTATGGTTCCATTGGGATTCTTTGTCTTGTTGTTTCCTTCGGACATATCGACACGATCGTGGCGCGCGGGTATGGTTCCATTGAGATTGTTATTCCATGGACTAGCTCTCCATGAGGTTTTACTGTTCGGCCTTGGTATCTGGTAGTCGGCTTTCGTACTTGCCCCGTGTCAGCTTCGTGGTTTGGTTGTATTGTATTATTAGTACGGCTTTGGCATCAGGTAGGACTTGGTATTCAGGTTTACTTCTTGGTGTTATCATAACATAGAAGGCGGTGAGGAAGGTATTCCACGGGCATGATTGATGTTATGGGCGTGAGACCATCGTTATATTTGAGTAATGACTTAGGCGTGAGTCACGACTTGATATAACCATTATATGTGTATCGTAGTTTGGTTATCATACATGTCTCTGCTTTATATAGACTATTATGATTTCATTTACTGATGTTCTGATTTCACATACTTGGTACTGTTATCGACCTCCTCGGGGCTGCGTTCATGCGCGGTAGAAGTCGTCATTATCGATCCGCGTTTAGGATCACTTTTCAGCGTATTGGGAAGCTCGTTCCTTGGAGGCTTATCTTTTGGTATGTTACCACAGTGCAGCAGGTTCTTGTACATTCGAGGGTATGGCGGGGCCTGTCCGTCATAGTTGTTGTATAAATCTTAGAGGTTTGTAGCCTTTGTTGTGGCGAGGTTGTAAGGATTATGCTTGTTCAAATGTCTATATTTATATATGTTGAAAGGCAACCGTTTTGGTTGGCCTATTTTCTTTTATCTTGATACATGTCTATTTGAATGTTTAAGTTTTTATTTCCGCTGGTTTTTCTCTGATGTTGTATCACTAGGGTGCCCGGGGTAAGGCACCAGTCACGGGCCCCGGAACGGGTCGTGACATCTATTCTTTAATATCCTTCTATATCTTATACTCAACTCTTAACTATTCTTATATGTAATCTCTAATTACAATAGAGGGACAAGAGTATTTACCTCGATAAGCCCAAAATTATCCAAGTTAAATGTCAATCCTGAGCAAGGTTTAGCTCCTAATTTGCACGCTCCGATAGCTCCAAGAAACCCTTAGAAGTTTCTAAACAACTTCTACTTTAAATACTAAAAGGGATTTGGGGCTAGGGTATTTTGGAATAGTAACTATACTAGAAGGCAACTTCTACAAAAGAGGGGTTTCGCCAAAGCCACTAGGAAGGGGTTGGGACGAGACTTCTACACAAAGGGGGAAGGATTTTTGAGACTTAGAAAAATGTGGAGTGGATGAAGAAGTCTTCAACACAAGGGGGGTATTTATAGAGCCCTCAAAGGCCAAGATTAAAACAAATGGAGGGTTGGGATTAGGATCCATGTGAAAGATGAGGTCTTCCAACCAAGTGTCTACCACAATAATTGGACATATGTCCACCACAATATTGGAACACATGCCCACCACAACAATGAGCCATGTGGCCTCCACTATCTCACAAAAACCGTCCACTTCCACCTACTCCCACTCACACAAAATCAACTTGCAAGACTTGACCAATTGACTTGCCCACTAGGCCCCCCAATTCGTCCAACCAAAGCCAACTAAGGGTGACACATGTCGCCCTCCTAATGGTCCAAAATATTTCGTCTCTCGGAAAAATCCGTAATCGGTTAAAAATATTAAAAACGTAGAATTTACTTCACAAGGTTCGGAATCTTTTCCGTCGAAAGCTTACAAGTTCATTCTTAACCTAATTAGGGCTTGAATAATCGTACGTACGTCCTCGCACCTACTCTGGAAATACGGGGTATAACATGATGTTCTTCCAATTTTTTGTAAATTTGGCTAAGTATGGAACTTGTCTCACTACTAGTAGTATTATATAGTAACATGGAGGGTCAAGATGTGTACAATTGGGTGGCTAGGATGAGGTCTTACTAAATATCAAGACTATGTGGACCCATTGACCAAGTCAATTATGTCAAGCTCTTCAAGTTGCAAGACTTGTCTTCCTAACAAGGGTCAAATGACCCTCTTATCCATGTTCAATTCGCCCAAGCTCACTTAAGGGGGGGTGACACGTGTCGCCCTCCCATTCGTCACAATATTACGCTTTCCGACAATTTCATAATTCCGATAAATTTTTACAAGTCTCTAATCTTAACATTAGGAGTTCTCACGTACGTTCTTAACACATGTCCTGTAAATACGGGGTGTAACATTCTTCCCCCCTTAGAAACATTCGTCCCCGAATGTTCTTTCGGAGTCAAACTTATAATTAGTGACATAGTTCCCTTTCACAACCCCGGCATACCAACAATGCCACACATGGCCCTAATACCTCGCACACGCATATCCGTCCATCATAAGCCAAAAAGAGATTAGCTTTTCGTACTTCCAACTCCTTCTAGCATATACATAGTTTTAATATAATCTGTTCATGACATTTTAAACATACCACAACTTTATCATGCATACAAGTTTCTAAAAGGCCAAAGACATACCTGATATCATATAGGCGGTTCAAAGGACCGCTAAAACTGGGAACTACCACCACGACCTCTGCCACGTCCTGTCGGTGCATGAACCTCCTACCTAGCTATTGAAGGCGAAGAACCCGCAACTGATCCAGTAGACTGTGTTATCCCACCAGGACCCCCTCTATAAGGACACTCTCTTAACATATGGCCTAGACGACTACAAGAAAAACAAGCACCCGTACTGGCGCGACATAACCCAGAATGTAACCTGCCACACTGGGCGCATGGAGGCAAATGTGGCCTCGACTGACTGGAACCCCCATCTCTCTGTGACTCTGAAGCTCTAGAGTCTGGCCGCCTGCATTCAGGGGTTGTAAAACCCCATGGAAAAAGCGTGGAGAGCACTCGGTCGGCTATAATGTAGACCTAGTCATTCTTTGAAATTGTCCGCCTCGAAAGCGCCACGAGACCTGGTCACAGCCTCTTGGGCTGGCCTGAGTCAACCTGATCCTCCCTCTCTCTATCCTCTATCCCCTGCGCATAGGCCTGCATCCTAGCAATGTCCATACCGGGCTGAAGAGCCACCCCCAAGCATGCAGTAATCATATGACGGTCTAGCCCCATCACATAACGATGAACTCTATCCGCCATGTCAGCTACAATGGTGTGCGCATGCCTGGCCAAGGAGTCAAACTCCAGGCTGTACTCCCTGATGGTCCTCCCATTCTGCCTCAATGACAAGAACCTATCAACACGGGCTCTCCTCATTTCAGGAGGCAAAAAGTGATCAAGAAAGGCCTCCGTGAACTCATCCCAAACTGCTGGACGAGCCCCCACTCCTCTCGACAGCTCCCAAGACTCAAACCAGTTCAACGCAATATCGCGTAACCGGTAAGAGGCTAGCGTAACAGACTCTGTCTCCGAAGCCCTAAGAACCTGCATAGTCCGCTGTAGCTGCCGAATGAACTCCTGCGGATCCTCCTCAGACCTCGAACCATAAAACTCGGGCGGACTACAACCCAGAAAATCCCGAATCCTCAAACTGTCTGCTCTAGGGTTAGCTACCTGCTCCTGTCGGCGCTGCCCTACCACTATGCTAGTCAATAGCCTTATCTGCTCTCCATAATCTCTAAACTCCGCCCCTGGCTGCGGAACTGGAGGCTCTGGTACCGGAACCTCTGGAGCTACTGCCGCCCTCGGCTCCTCTAATACTGCCGGCGTGGCTGAACTCACCGATCCGCCTACTACCTCAGGCATAGTCTGTGCTCGAGTCCTGGTAACCCTCTGCGTACCACTAGCAGCTCCTGCTGCTGCCTTGCCCTTCTGGGCCCTGGTCGCCTTCCGAGGAGGCATAACTGTTACATAAGAAGGGGTCAGAGAGGATTCAACCTACTAGGACAGCTCTACTGCACGATCTCAAAGAGAGAAGAATGGAAACCAATCCTAAATGTCCTAGAGCGTCCTGATTATAGATGTGGTGCCTGACACGCGATAATCAAGACTCTACTAGACACGATGCATGTAGACACTTTCGAGGACTAACTACTCGATACCACTTTTGTCACGACCGTCCCGGGCATGGCGGTGCCCTACACAGGCACCTTGCAGGTATACATCAGAGATAATCAGCGGAACATACATGAAACTTATAAAATAAAACAACATAAGTAAATAACAGGTTAGCCGATAGGGCTACCTTACTGGAAATATATATATACAATCGAAGTAGTTACCTCCTTTCCTTTACAAACTGACCCACAAAATGTGACTACAGACCTCTAAGAGTTTTAACATAACAACTGTGGCGGGACAGGGCCCCGCCATACCACTGATTATACATGAATATACAACCTCGGAAAGCCGTACGAAGAGATAAGCCTCGGAGAAAATGGAGCTTTTTTTCCCAAAAGCAACCGAGATCCTAAGAACAAGGATCACCAACATGTGCACATAATACCTGCGGGCATGAACGCAGCCCCCCGAAGGGGGTCAGTACAACAGGTACCGAATATGGAACGGAAATAAGGTACAACAATTAAAACATATCTGTATAAAAGCATGGAGGTAAGTGTAAAAAGTAAATACAGAACCTACCATGTCATTACTATCTCGTGAACTTAATCGTACCTTATTATCTTTTCCCATTTTTCAATAAAAGTTATAGTCACTTTCTTACGCATACTTAGGAAAATCATCAAGTTTATTACCATATAACTTACTTACTTACTTACTTACTTTACATAACACAATCCGACTTTATGGAGGGCGCCTATACTTCCGCCCGATGCGGGGACGCGATAAATACTAGCGCGCCCATAAAGGTATCTTGCCGGCCCGTTCACGGGGCGCGATAAGTCACCTAGTGCGCCCATAAAGGTATCTTGCGGCCCGTTCACGGGACGCGATAATGTCATATAGTGCGCCCGTAAGGTATCTTGCGGCCCGTCTACGGGACACGATAATGTCATATAGTACGCGTAAAGGTATCTTGCCGGCCCGTCTGGGATGCGATAATGTCATATAGTCGCCCATAAGGTATCTTGCCGGCCCGTCTACGGACGCGATAATGTCATATAAAATCCGAATTTAACCCAACGTACTCTGTGACTCTACTCCTTTAGAAAGACTCTTTTTCAAATAAAACTTCCCGATACTAACAACCGTAGTATCAAGTCATATCTATCTTTCAAGACAAGTCACAATACCTTTTTAGGAATACATCTAGAACACTAAATCAAGTGACTTCTTTCTTTAAAACCTTAAGCAATTGGTACCATTAAAACAATTTGCCCTTCTTAATTTCAAATCATTTCTTTGCTTACATTACTGAAGAAAACCATTCTTTTAATCTTTCATAAAGTTGTTATAACCAACTTCCCATAAAGCCGTTATAACTCTTTATGTCTTAGACAAAATCATTCCTTTTATAACCAAGAGACTTATACTTTCAAATCAAATCACATAGCTTCAAAATACCTCAAGTCTCTTAACTTTTAAGAAAACAAGTTTCAAAGTCTTAAAAACTTCATACATAACTCTTTTAAATTAAGTAACATATACTTGGGTGCGTTGTGAATAAGTTATACTTAAATATATCGATCTTATTCAAGTAACCATGATCTAGAAAATGTAATACAATTTTGTCTTATCTTAGCTTCTATGCAGATGGAGGATTCTACTTGTTTTAATATAATTAATTGTCATTACATTTTCCTTTATTTCTGTTGCAATGGCTTGTTCGATACTTATTCTCATTAGTGCGTAATTTAGCCAAGTCAACTCGACTCCAAATACTTCCTAACGACTCTTACCAACATCCCCCATAAGACTTGGTAAAAACTTAGGATTTCTTAGACGTAGCTTTTACATAGAGTAAATCAACGTAACTACCTCTTAACTTCTAAGAGTGAGCGGAAACATGAAATAATACCACATGTATATTCCATACATAGAATCATGCCAAAGGAAGGAAGAGGTTCACATACCTCGCGACGATTGTCGACAAGTAGCAAAATGCTCCAAAGTACTTCAACCTTGAGCTATTCCATTCTCCAAGTAGGATACACTATACTTAGTGCTTGACTATAATGGTCACCATACGTCCATTAACCTCTTACTTCAAACGTAGAATATTCCAAGTGCTAAGTCACTAAATTCTACGGAAAATCGGACAGCACCTCCTTTGTTTTTACTTACTTTACCACCTTTTTCAAGGCCGAATTCAATAACCAAACACGCCACATTTAAGGCCCAATCAATGAAATTAATCAATAGGATTACCGCTACTAGGCGTGTAAAATTCCGCCCACAAACGATATCAACCTAATACAACCTCTGAGTCCAATTCGCCACATAGAGTATAATAACACGATTCTTATCCAATTCTATTTCAATCCAAGTTGTTAGCATAACATGATATCAAGTCGCAATCGATTATAACCACTATAATCTTCAAGTAATTAACATGCGACAATTCTAATAAACGACCAAATTGTAATCCAACTTCACAAGGCTTAAATGACATTTCGGATTTAAGACTACAATCAATCCATAATACTTATCAAACTTTAACATATAAACTTCATGCTAGCAACATGTAAAGCTAACAACAAACAATATATATATAATCTTGTAACACTTTTAAGAGACAAGATTATACCTCAACGAATCTCAATCCAACTCCAAATCTGAATTTGCTCCTTAGCAACTTAGAGCTCCTTCAAGCCACTTCAATACGCTACTTGAGACCCTTAGAACAATACCAACAACTTTCCTTCAAACTTCCAAACAAAACCTAGAAAAGCAACTAGGTTTTCACCTTGCGACTAATACGAAAACTCTCTTTTTCTGGGATTTTTCTATTGAGATACACTTACAATACCCTCATGAACCTTGGTTTAAAGTGTGGAGCTAAATGGACAAGAAACAATTTTTTTTCTCTTCTTGAATGCTTGAACCCGAGAGCACTATGTGATGTGTCACGACCCGTTCCGGGCGTGGTAGTGCCTTACGGGCACCCAGTAGTCATACATCAGAGTAATCAGCGGAATATAAAACAAGACATGAAACAATGTAAATGAGACACAGTTTATCTGAGGAAAAGTTGCCTTTCGGCATATATATATAAATACCCAAAGTGAATAGTTACATCCCAACTTTACGGGACTACAGGACCTCTACAGGAAGTAAGACAACTATGGCGGGACGGGGCCCATACATACCAATGTACATATATCTACACCACCGGGAGAACCATACCAAAAGTCGAGCCTCGGAGAAGATGGAGCTCACGACACCAAAACAAAGATCCTAAGGATGTGGATCTAGCTTTCTTCCCTTTACTGCGGCATGAGCGGCCCAAGGAGAGTCGATCTGCAGTACCAAGTATGTGAAGCGTAAAGTACTAAAGTGAAATCAAAGTATTTAAAACCATTTGCAAATACAACCGGTTCAAGCTGCACATAGTGCCTGACATAAACAAGAGCAAGGTAGATATAATGTAGCGGTCTTTTAGGCCGCGAATGATCGAAGCAAGGCCAATCGCCCATAGTATCATTATGCGTGCCTAATCGTGGACTTCCGCAGTCCGCATAGGTCACACACAGACCCGCATGAGGTATTTCTCGCATCAGGTTAGCTAACCCCCGGTACCCTCCTGGACTCCCGCAGTCCGCATAGTCGCGCGACGCGTGAGACATCCGCCGCGTCGGGATAATACACCCGAATGATCAATCTCGGAACTCCGCGACTCGCATAGTCACACAGACCGCATAGGCCGTATAGACCCGCATCAAGAGTGGCAAGCCCTCGGTATAACAAGTCAAGGGGGTATGTGATATAATAACAGTACAACGATCTTAACGTTTAACAACGTAAGCACATCAAGAATAACCCCCTTGCACAACATCACAAGACATTAACACGCGTAGCATTATAACATGTTTACTTATCAAACCATCTTACTACACTTTGCAGAAATCAATACGAGATTTTTATAAATAAGTAAAACCGTTCCTTTTATCATTCTTAAGTCGTTATACCTAACTTCCCATAAAGCTAGTATAACTCTTAAGCTTTCTGTTTAAAAATCAAGTATTACTCTTCTTTCAAAAATGATTCATAATTCTTTTGAAATACTTCAAGGTTCTTATTATTTAGACTCAAGTCAACAGACATCCAGTATAACCATGTTCAGTTAACACACGTACGTCTACCGTACTATATATATATATTTTAAAATATCATGCTCAAGGGGATAGGAAGAATCACATACCTTCCTGAAATCCACCGCCAAGTCGGTATGTCGCGCGAGTATCAACCTATAATAGTCAAATCGTCTATCAGCGTCTAGACTACTCAGAGGATATTCTAAGCAGAGGGTTCTCTATTCTACGGAAAATTGGGCATTTCCCTACGTCAAACTACTCAAGTCTCGTAAATCTGATCACATGTAAGTCTGATTCAATTCTTCTTCTTTTATACCCTTCTATTGTGATTACAGTTCAATTCTATTCTTTAATATCCTTCTATATCTTATACTCAACTCTTAACTATTCTTATATGTAATCTCTAATTACAATTGAGGGACAAGAGTATTTACCTCGATAAGCCCAAAATTATCCAAGTCAAATGTCGATCCTGAGCAAGGTTTAGCTCATAATTTGCGCTTTCAGATAGCTCGAGAAACCCTTAGAAGTTTCTAAACAACTTCTACTTTAAATACTAAAAGGGATTTGGGGCTAGGGTAAAAGAGGGGGGGGGGGGTTTCGGCCAAAGCCACTAGGAAGGAGGGAGGGGGGGTTTGGACGAGACTTCTACACAAAGGGGGAAGGATTTTTTGAGACTTAGAAAAATGTGGAGTGGATGAAGAAGTCTTGACACAAGGGGTATTTATAGAGCCCTCAAAGGCCAAGATTAAAACAAATGGAGGGTTGGGATTAGGATCCATGTGAAAGATGAGGTCTTCCAACCAAGTGTCTACCACAATAATTGGACATATGTCCACCACAATATTGGAACACATGCCCACCACAACAATGAGCCATGTGGCCTCCACTATCTCACAAAAACCGTCCACTTCCACCTACTCCCACTCACACAAAATCAACTTGCAAGACTTGACCAATTGACTTGCCCACTAGGCCCCCCAATTCGTCCAACCAAAGCCAACTAAGGGTGACATATGTCGCCCTCCAAATGGTCCAAAATATTTCGTCTCTCGAAAAAATCCGTAATCGGTTAAAAATATTAAAAACGTAGAATTTCCTTCACAAGGTTCGGAATCTTTTCCGTCGAAAGCTTACAAGTTCATTCTTAACCTAATTAGGGCTTGAATATTCGTACGTACGTCCTCGCACCTACTCTGGAAGTACGGGGTATAACATTCTCCCCTCCTTAGAAACATTCGTCCCGAATGTTCCTTCTTAAGACAGATAACGATAAAGTTCCTCATAACTTAAACAGTTTGCAAATCCCACAATACAACACTTAAGAAAATATGTCAATGAAAATTTACAAGTAAGAAAGTGAGTTACCTGGAGGTGTGGGGAATAGGTGAGATATACGCCTCAT
This sequence comes from Przewalskia tangutica, assembly GCA_029844215.1. NCBI lineage: Eukaryota > Viridiplantae > Streptophyta > Magnoliopsida > Solanales > Solanaceae > Przewalskia > Przewalskia tangutica. The sequence continues at coordinate 111,099,628 of CM056721.1, forward strand.
GTCCTCTCGGCTTCCCACGTCATCTCTCCCTGAGCTCGTTCGCCTGAAGACTTTGGCGGAAGCCCGTCCTTAGTCATGACGCCTAACCTGACGATTGATTATCGCTATGGGAATCTCCTCATACGATAACCCCTCGGTCACCTGGACATCATCAATCGGGTGTACCCTAGATGGATCCCCGATACATCTCTTCAGCATAGAAACATGAAAAACCGGATGCACTGCCTCAAGATCGGACGGCAGATCCAACTCATAGGCAACCTTGCCTACCCTGCGGACAATCTGATACGGCCCAATGTACCTTGGGTTGAGTTTCCCTTTCTTCCCGTGTTATACCCCGTAGTTCCAGGGTATGTATGCGAGGACGTACGTACGAGAATACGACAGAAAGATTGGAAAGGAAGAAAGAGGCGATTTTTCCACGGAAAAGTTTCCGGTTTTTGTGAAGGAAAAAGGTTCGTTAATGGGAATTGGATTCCCAGATTTGGTATTCGGACTTCCTGGAATATTAGAGAATTATGGAATTTTATTTTCGGAAATGGTCACGTGGGGCCACGGGAGAAATTTACGGTTTTGTGGGGCCACTTTGTTTTGAGATTTTGGCCATTGTGGATATTTTGGAAGATGTTTTATTTTGGGCGATAGGAGGGTGACACGTGTCACCCCGCCTAGGTGGCTTAGAATGGCATTTGTGCACGACACGGTTAGAGTCGTTTTCGGCGAAGCGTTTTACATAACTTGCGAAGGAAAATTCGGCTATGTCTTTTCTTATTTTTGCGGATTTTCCGAGAGGCGAACATTTTGGACCAACGAGAGGCGGCACTTGGCACCTCTCGTTGGTGGGCAAGGTGGGCACGTGGGACCAATTGGGGAGGTCAAGTGGTAGATATTTTGGTAGATATTTGTGAGGGTTTTAAGGAGTAGGGACTAGGGGGGCACTTGGGCATATCTTGGCCCTACACTTGTGTAGCACTTGGCTCAATCTTGGCCATTGGTTGGCCTTGGCTTGTGCTATAAATACCCCTCTCCCTTTGATGAATTCTTCATCCTTTCCTAAATGTTTCTAAGTGTTAAATCTTCTCCCTCCCCTTAGTGTTGAGTTCGGCCAAGAGGCCTCCCCTCTCTAGAGGCCTTGGCGAGGTACACCCCCTCTCTAGTAGTGTGGCGTGGGGTACCCACTGTGAGTTGCTTTAGTATAATACCCCTTTGTGGTGTAGAAATACTCTCAAGTATTGTTATAATGCCCAAATTACCTTAGCGTATACCTTGTAGTATTCTAAGGTTATACCTATCTGAAAAGCGGAAATACTATTATACTTCCCGTCAGTCACAAAACCGAAACCCTAGGAAAATCTCCATAGTCCGTTGGAGTATTGTGTAGAAGTTGGTTAGAACTTCTAAGGGTGGTTTAGAGCGGGTTGGAGCTCTCGGAGTTGGAGCTAAACGATTGCCCAGGATCGACTTTATACTTGGATAATTATGGGCTTATCGAGGTAAATATCTTGTCCCTCTATTGTAATTGGAAATTACATGTTGTTAGAATATATAGTTGAAGTATACTATATATAGAAGCGAGCGTGGTTAGTTGGCAATGTCTTTTGACTTAAGCTGAAGAAGCTGAAGCGTATTCTGATAGACTTGTGTAGTAATCTTGTGGAGTAGAATTGTACCGTTCGGGTTAGATGTATAACCCACTGGTTGGCTTGGTAGCGGCCGTGAGAGGAGGAGATTTCTGTTGTTGCGGGGAGGTCTTTGAATTTTACGTAGAATGTTCTACGATAAGATCTTAATGTTAATAAGCGCCTTGTGGCCTTATAGGTTGAAGTACTACGTGTGGCGCGTTCTACTTGGCTTTAGGAGTAGCGGCGGTTGGGAGTACTTGGGCGTTTTGCTATTAGTCGATACTCGTCGCGATGTATGTGAACCTCTTCCTATCTCTTCTAGCATGATATGTGTGAACTATGTAGTGCGGTGAAGCGTACATGTACTAAATGTATTTGATTGGTGTAAAACATAAAGTGTTATAACGGCTTTATGGGAAGTTGGTTATAACGGCTTTATGTTGGTAAGAAAATACATGTGGTTTTAAAAGGTAGCGATTTGAACTATAAGCGGCTTGTTATGTGTTAATAAAGAACTTGAAGTATTTCAAAGAGTTTTGAATCATTTTGAGAGAAGAAGTAATACTTGATTTGTTTTGAAAACTTAAGAGTTATACTAGCTTTATAGAAAGTTAGGTATAACGTCTTAAGAATGTTTCTTGATTTTGGAAATCAGAATGTGTATCGACAAACCAACTGCGGCGTTAATAAAAGGAAATGTTTTGTGATTAAGTATTATTAAAACCAGTAGAAACTTCCATCTGCATAGAAGCTAAGATGAGACAAAATGATATTTCTAGATCATGTCTTTGTAATAAGATTGTTGTAAACAAGAATATCCTACTACTCACATATAAGACTTATGTTTCTCGGATAGTTTAAAAGAGAATTATATTCTTAAATGAATAAGACTATGAACTCTGAAACCTTTCTAAATAAGAAACATGAACATTTGAAATTAGGCAAACTTGGGCGTTTGGAAAATAATGTTGTTACTTGAGTTTTACAAAGAGAAGTGTTTTGATTTACTTGAAAGATAATCACTATATTTTCATATACTACGGGCATTGTGTGACTTTTGTGAAAATGCGTATCTTTTAAAGAGTTAATGTATGAAGTACTTTGGGGATAAAACCCGAACTTGTTAGCATATAGTAGAAAGTACAGTGTGTATAACTTGATTGTGTTGGTTTGTGATAGCCTTGTAATACCTTCTTGTTGATTTGATAAGTAAACATGCTAGGATGTTACGTGTGTTAGTATCTTGTGATGTTTGTGTAAAGGGGTTTTTCCTTTGTTGTGCTTATGTTGTTTAACGATAATTTGTTATGATAGTATTATACATCACTCGTCTCTTGAGATGATTAGGGGTTAGCGCCCTCCGTGCGGGGTAGACTTCAGCGGGTCGATGGACCTATGATTCGAGACTACCTCATGCGGGTCGAGGGCTATCTTGCGAGCTGCGGAAGTTCGAGTTGAGATCGACCCTTGTGGTCATGCGGTCTTTGTGGCCATGCGGACGGCGAGTCGAGGCGGCTAGGAGTAGCTACCCTCGATGCGGGGTTATACCTCATGCGGGCGATCTGATTGGCCTGGCGGGCTGCGGAAAGTTCGAGGCTAAACGCGCACATTAGATCTGCGGGCAAGTGGTCGGCTTTGATCATGTGGCGGTCTAGCAGATCTTATGATCTGATTCATGACCTTGTTGATGCTGTGGGTGTTAGTAGTCGGCTATGCCTTACGTACCACATGCGTGTTATTATGCGCAGTGGGACACGGTGTTCATGTGTGTTCCTTGGTCTTTGTTATATCATAAAGCTGGCGGTGAGGAAGGTATTCCACGGGCATGATTGATGTTGTGGGCGTGAGACCCGTTGTTATATTTGAGTGATGACTTGAGGCGTGAGTCACGACTTGACATGGCTTATTATTGTGGCGTAGTTTGGTTATCATACATGTCTCTGCTTTATAGACTATTATGATTTCATTCTGATATTTTTAGTTTCACATACTCGGTACTTTTGTTATCTTGACCTCCTTGGGGGCTGCGTTCATGCGCAGTAAAGGTACGCGATCATTGATCCTCGCTCTTAGGAGTCCGATTCGGCGTGTGGGAAAGCTCGTTTCTCGGAGGCTTATCGATGGTATAGTCCCTGTTGTTGTAGGTGTTTACATTCGGGGTATGGCGGGCCTGTCCGCCATTGTTGTCGTATCATTTCTTAGAAGTGCATGAAATCTTGTTGTGGCGGGGTTTGTAAAGGATTAAAGCTGTTCATGTTGGAAAAAGTTGTTATTTATATATATCGAAAAGCAAGTTTTCTCAGTTATTGTTTCATATTTCATAATATGTCTTGTATTGTTTATGTTCGCTGATTACTCGATGTTGTATCACTAGGGTGCGGGTAAGGCACGATCCACGGGCGGAATCGGTCGTGACAAAAGTGGTATCGAAGCGATTAATCCTCGGAAAGTGTCTGAACCGTATCGATAGAGTCTTGATTATCGGTGTGTTGTGCACCACGCCAATGTCGAGGAGGCTATAGGATATTTAGGATTGGTTTCTATTCTTCTCACTCACGGTCGTGCCTTAGAGTTGTGTTTTAAGTTGGACCCTCTAGCGTATTTCTTTCCCTGCCGTTATGCCTCGCGTGGGCGGCCGGGCGGGAGGGCAAAGCGGCGAGGCTGCGAGTAGAATCTGAGAGGGTTGCGAGGGCCTGAGCCCAATCATTACCTAGGGTAGTGCCCGTTCGGGATTTCTGCGGCGTTACTAGCCCGTGAGTTTAGCACGGCGGCGGTTCCTGCTGCGGCCATGATATTTGAACCTTCGGTTCCACGGCCGGGAGCAGAGAATGTAGATTGCAAAGGCGACCACATTACTAGCCATGGATTTGGCTACGGAAGATTATACCGATGTACCACGAGTCTTGATGACTACCTAAGAAAGGGTTGTGCAAGTAATTCTTGATTGGGCTTGAGCATGGCACGTATGCGGGCTTATGCGCGGCGGAAAGCGTGAGATCGGCGGGTTAACCAGGGCGAGAAGAGGGCGAGCGGCAAGGTCCGGTAACTTTCAAGGTGAGTATACCTTAAGTGCTATGTTACGATAGCGGTGTGTTAGTTGTGATTAGAAATCATGGTGGGTTAGCGAGTAAGATTTTGGAGGATAGATAAAGTGTGAGCCTTAGAGCTTTATACGCAAAGACCTTAGAGGTAAGGCCATCTCGGGTAGGCGTATGTTTATGTTTGACCCTTATAGGAGTGCATAGTGCCGTGGCGTGTTTGGGGATAGGTCCTAAGTAGTGTGAAATGAAGAGGGTAGTTGAGCTAAGAAGACCGCTAGGTTTTAGCGTGATTAGTGAGATTGTTAGATCGGGAGCTAGTATTGTGCGGCGTTGCGGGTCGGGTTGAGGCCACGTTGCGGGTCAACCAGCGGCATGTATGGCGGTGGGAATGCGGTTGTGGTGGTCCGCCTTGTGGTAGGGTCACGAGGGTGCTAGGCCCAAGTTTAGTTAACCAGCGTGCGAGTTCGTGGATGCGTTCGGCCGGTGGTCGGGCGATGGGGCAGCCATCGTGTTCTTGATCGGGACCGTTCACTTGGCGATGTTGATTTATCGAAAGGTTGTAAGGCTGCGCGGGGTGCCTACCTTCACCTTATGACAGTGGAGCCAGTTCTGGCTGTTTTGTTTACGGAAGTTTTACCAAGCATGTGTTAAGAACTTCGGGTGAGTCTCGAGAATCGCATTCGCCCTCGGGCGGTCGTGGATTTGAGGTAGTTGTGAGGATTGTTGTCTCTGTGGAGAAGCGTTTGAGCTACCATTTCGGTGTTCGGATGTCGCCTTATGAAGCCTTGCGGGGCGGAAGTGTAAGTTGCTGGTCGATTGGTTCGATGTTGGCGGGGTTCGATAGTTGGTTGATCTTGTTCCGGTGGCGTGGATAGTGAAGCTTGTCTAGAAGAAGTTACGGCGGCTCGGAGGAATCGTGCGGATAATCGGCGGCGGCGCTTAGAGTTGACGGTCGGTCTTCTTGAAAGTACCACCGGACGGTGTGGCGAGTTTTGGAAAGCGAAGGAACTTGCGAGTTACTTTGGGCCTTTGTGAGTTCATGTGAAGAATAGGCGGGTTGCCTATATGTTAGCATTGCCGTCCGACTTAGGAGGAAGGGCGTCGGTCTTTCGTATTGTTATGTTCGGAAAGTATCGAAGATCCATCGAATGTTCGATTAATGATGACCTCGTTAGAGATAGTAACCGAGTTTTGGATACTAAAGCGATGTCGAAATATGGTAAGAATTCGAGTGTCACGGCGGGGATGGATCGCGGCCGGTACCTTTTGTTGGAGTCGTTGGAGCAAGGCTCGCGACAAAGTGACAAAAGTAGTATTATTTGTGGTGATGTTAGAGGTGTTTCCTCGTGGACTTGGATGTAGGTATTTTGCGTGGGTATTTACGTGGCGGTGTGGCGGGATTGTTTCGTAAGTATAGTAGTGAAGACTATCTTGCGCGCGTTCGTTTGAGACTTAGAAGGAACATTCGGGGCGAATGTTTCTAAGGGGAAGAATGTTATACCCGTAGTTCGAGGTATGTATGCGAGGGCGTGCGTGCGAGAATCTGACGAAAGATTGGAAAGGAAGAAAGAAGCGATTTTTCCACGGAAAAGTTTCGGTTTTGTGAAGGAAAAAGGTTCGTTAATGGGGTGGATTCCCAGTTTGGTATTCGGACTTCTGGAATATTAGAGAATTATGGAATTTTATTTTGGAAATGGTCACGTGGGGCCACGGGAGAAATTCTGTTTTGTGGGAGCCAGCTTTGTTTTGAGATTTTGGCCATTGTGGATATTTTGGAAGATGTTTTATTTTGGGCGATAGGAGGGTGACACGTGTCACCCTGCCTAGGTGGCTTGGTAGAATGGCATTTGTGCCTGACCTTTGGTTAGAGTCGTTTTTGACGAAGCGTTTTACATAACTGCGAAGGAAAATTCGGCTATGTCTTTTCTTATTTTTGCGGATTTTTAGAGGCGGAACATTTTGGACCAACGAGAGGCGGCACTTGGCACCCTACCGTTGGTGGGCAAGGTGGGCGACACGTGGGGCCAATGGGGAGGTCAGTGGTAGATATTTTGGTAGATATTTGTGAGGGTTTTAAGGAGTAGGGACTAGGGGGCACTTGGGCATATCTTGGCCCTACACTTGTGTAACACTTGGCTAGATCTTGGCCATTGGTTGGCCTTGGCTTGTCTATAAATACCCTCTCCCTTTGATGAATTCTTCATCCTTTCCTAAATGTTTCTAAGTGTTAAATCTTCTCCCTCCCCTTAGTGTTGAGTTCGGCCAAGAGGCCTCCCCCTCTCCTAGAGGCCTTGGCCGAGGTACACCACTCTCTAGTAGTGTGGTAGTGGGGTACCCACACTGTGAGTTGCTTTCGTATAATACCACTTTGTGGTGTAGAAATACTCTCAAAGTATTGTTATAATGCCCAATTACCTTAGCAGTATACCTTGTAGTATTCTAAGGTTATACCTATCTGAAAAGCCGGAAATACTATTATACTTCCGTCGGTCCAAAACCGAAACCCTAGGAAAATCTCCATAGTCAGTTGGAGTATTGTGTAGAAGTTGGTTAGAACTTCTAAGGGTGGTTTAAGCGGGTTGGGCGCTCGGAGTTGGAGCTAAGCGATTGCCCGGGATCGAATTTATACTGGGATAATTATGGGCTTATCGAGGTATATATCTTGTCACTCTAGGGTAATTGGAAATTACATGTTGTTAGAATCTATAGTAAAAGTATACTATATATAGAACTGACCGTGGTTAGTTAGCGATGTCTTTTGACTTAAGCTGAAGAAGCCCAGGCGAAGCGTATTCTGATAGACTTGTGTAGTAATCTTGTGGAGTAGAATTGTACCGTTCGGGTTAGATGTATAACCCCACTGGTTGGCTTGGTAGCGGCCCAGTGAGAGGAGGAGATTTCTGTTGTTGCGGGGAGGTCTTTGCGAATTTTACGTAGAATGTTCTACGATAAGATCTTAATGTTAATAAGCGCCTTGTGGCCTTATAGGTTGAAGTACTACGTGTGGCGCGTTACTTGGCTTTAGGAGTAGCGAGCGGTTGGGAGTACTTGGGCGTTTTGCTATTAGTCGATACTGCGTCGCGAGGTATGTGAACCTCTTCCTATCTCTTCTAGCATGATATGTGTGAACTATGTAGTGCGGTAGGCGTCACGTGTACTAAATGTATTTGATTGGTGTAAAACATAAAGTGTTATAACGGCTTTATGGGAAGTTGGTTATAACGGCTTTATGTTGGTAAGAAAATACATGTGGTTTTTAAAAGGTAGCGATTTGAACTATAAGCGGCTTGTTATGTGTTAATAAAGAACTTGAAGTATTTCAAAGAGTTTTGAATCATTTTGAGAGAAGAAGTAATACTTGATTTGTTTTGAAAACTTAAGAGTTATACTAGCTTTATAGAAAGTTAGGTATAACGTCTTAAGAATGTTTCTTGATTTTGGAAATCGAATGTGTATCGACAAACCAACTGCGGCGTTAATAAAAGAAATGTTTTGTGATTAAGTATTATTAAAACGGTAGAAACTTCCATGCATAGAAGCTAAGATGAGACAAAATGATATTTCCTAGATCATGGTATTTGTAATAAGATTGTTGTAAACAAGAATATCCTACTCACATATAAGACTTATGTTTCTCGGATAGTTTAAAGAGAATTATATTCTTAAATGAATAAGACTATGAACTTCTGAAACCTTTCTAAATAAGAAACATGAACATTTGAAATTAGGCAAACTTGGGCGTTTGGAAAATAATGTTGTTACTTGAGTTTTACAAAGAGAAGTGTTTTGATTTACTTGAAAAGATAATCACTATATTTTCATATACTACGGGCATTGTGTGACTTTTGTGAAAGTGCGTTATCTTTTAAAGAGTTAATGTATGAAGTACTTTGGGGATAAAACCCGAACTTGTTAGCATATAGTAGAAAGTACAGTGTGTATAACTTGATTGTGTTGGTTTGTGATAGCCTTGTAATACCTTCTTGTTGATTTGATAAGTAAACATGCTAGGATCTACGTGTGTTAGTATCTTGTGATGTTTGTGTAAAGGGGTTTTTCCTTTGTTGTGCTTATGTTGTTTAACGATAAGTGTTATGATAGTATTATACATCACTCGTCTCTTGAGATGATTAGGGGTTAAAGCGCCTCCGATGCGGGGTAGACTTCGCGGGTCGATGGACCTATGATTCGAGACTACCTCATGCGGGTCGAGGGCCTATGCGGAGCTGCGGAAGTTCGAGTGTTAGATGCGCCTTGTGGTCATGCGGTCTTTGGCATGCGGACGGCGAATCGGGGCGGCAGAGTAGCTACCCTCGATGCGGGGTTATACCTCATGCGGGCGATCTGATTGGCCTGGCGGGCTGCGGAAAGTTCGAGGCTGAAGCGCGCGCATTAGATGCTGCGGGCAAGTGGTCGGCTTTGATCATGTGGCGGTGCAAGCGAGATCTTATGATCTGATTCATGACCTTGTTGAGTGCGTAGGTGTTAGTAGTCGGCTATGCCTTCGTACTTACCATGCGTGTTATTATGGCAGTGGGACACGGTGTTCATGTGTGTTCCTTGGTCTTTGTTATATCATAAAGCTGCCGGTGAGGAAGGTATTCCACGGGCATGATTGATGTTGTGGGCGTGAGACCCGTTGTTATATTTGAGTGATGACTTGAGGCGTGAGTCACGACTTGACATGGCTTATTATTGTGAGCGTAGTTTGGTTATCATACATGTCTCTGCTTTATAGACTATTATGATTTCATTTCTGATATTTTTAGTTTCACATACTCAATTTTGTTATCTTGACCTCCTTGAGGCTGCGTTAAATCGCGGTAAAGGTACACGATCATTGATCCTCGCTCTTAGGGTCACGATTCGGCGTGTGGGAAAGCTCCGTTTCTCGGAGGCTTATCGGTGGTATAGTCCCTGTTGTAGGTGTTTACATTCGGGGTATGGCGGGCCTGTCCGCCATTGTTGTCGTATCATTTCTTAGAAGTGCAGAAATCTTGTTGTGGCGGGGTTTGTAAAAGGATTAAAGCTGTTCATGTTGGAAAAAGTTGTTATTTATATATATGCTAGAAAGGCAAGTTTTCTCAGATTATTGTTTCATATTTCATAATATGTCTTGTATTGTTTATGTTCCGATTACTCGATGTTGTATCACTAGGGTGCGGGGTAAGGCACGATCCACGGGCGGAATCGGGTCGTGACATCCGAATCTCATCACGCCGCCATGGGTGACACCTGAGAAAACCCAATCATCGACCTCGAACTCGATGCCGGCGATGATCTGCATCGACTTACGTCGACTACGAAATTGTCGATAAGCTCTGGATTAGCTTTACCTTATCCACTGCTGAACCGGGTATGGTCCCAGCTTGCACCTCGCCTACATCAAACCACTATCGTCTGCACTTCCTCATACAAGGCCTCGTAAGGCGCCATCGAATCTTTGGAGTGGTAGCTATTATTATCGCATGAAACTCAACTAGAGGCAAATGATCCTCGGCTACCTGAAGTCAATAACACGGGCTCGCGACATATCCTCAAGTGCGGATAGTGCGCTCTGCGTGTCCGTGCATGCGAGGATGGAATGCGATGCTCGGCTCACTGCGTCCTAATCCATGCGGAAGGACCTCGAGTTAGCCGTAAACTAGGATCCTCATGCGATATGATAGAAATAGGGACCCATGCGATCGACGATCTCTCGGATGTAAAGTCGGCATAATCCTCGGTGAAAAATCGTCTGACGGGAAGAAAGTGGGCTGATTTCGTCGACTGTCGAAGATAACCCGAGATAGAATCATGCTTCCTGAGTGCGAGGTAATCCGTGATAAAGTCCATGTTGATCACCTCCCACTTCCGGTCGGGATCTCTAAATCGCGCAACAAACCACGGGCCTGCGGTGCTCTACCTTCACTGCGACACGGGCCTTTGAGCCACAAACTGCGGCGTCCTCTTGAAGCCATCCCACCAATACGGATCTAAGGTCGTGGTACATCTTGGTCGACCGGATGGATGAAGTAACGTCGTTGTGTGCTTCCCCCAGAACCTGCTTTGCGAAGTCTGCGATATCCGGAACACACACGCCTCGAACCTTAGCACCCCGTGGTGCTACTCCGAGACCGCTTCCTCACGAAGAGTCGTATCACGGTGCAGCGTCAAAGGATCCTCGACTGTTGCCTCTTCACCTCTCGGCGATGGAAGACTCGTGACCTCTCGAACTCGAACTCCTGCTATCGAGAATCAATCAATCGGACTCCAAGGCTCGCTGGCGATGCAACTCGCGGACCATGCCCTCCTCTCTGGCTGCGTCGATAGACTCATCGACCTCGACTAGAGCATACGCCTGACATTGGCCTTCCGGGTAGTACGGGATATCGACATCGTAATCCTTGAGTAACTCTAACCACCGTCTCTGCCGTAAGTTCGGCTCCTCTGGTGAAGATATCTTGGAGGCTCTTGTGGTGCGTATAAATATCCACATGAACCCCACAAATAGTGCCTCGGATCTTGGCGTGAATCACGCGACTCCAAATCATAGGTGGGGTAGTTCCTCATGCTTCTTAAAGTTTGTCGGGATCGTGCGCTATAACCTTGCCCGCTGCATCAACACACATCGGCCGATGCGACACATCACAATACGACATAGCCGTCTGGACCTGCGGAAGAAAAGAGCGAGGCTGTCGTCGATCTCTCAAGATGGCGGAAACCACGCTCCTGGCATCGATCCCGCTGAAACTTAGGCTTATACGAGTCGGCCTAGTCGGTGGTGCGAGATAAAGCAAACTTCTCCACGAACCGATAATAACTGCGAGGCCCAGAAAAGCGCACTCTGCCGGAGTAGTAGGTCTAGGCCAAGTCTTGACCGCCTCGATCTTGGCGTATCCACCCGAATACCATCAGCCCTGATGTGCCCGAAAAGCCACGAAGCGACCAAAACTCACATTTGGAAAACTTGGCGTATAAGCGCTAGTCTGGAGAACTCGGCGATCCTCAATGCTCCGCATGCTCCTGCTCTGAGCGGGAATAAACCAAGATGTCATCAATGAACACTATCACAAACGTATCCAAAAATGGCTTGAACACTCGGTTCATCAAATCCATGATGTTATACCCCGTATTTCCAGAGTATGTACGTAGGGACGTACGTAGAAAAGTTTGGGCTTTAAAGTAGGCTTGGCCGATTTTACTTTGTGCACAACACCCGATTAGAGTCGTTTTTCGACGAAACGTTTTACACAAATCGCGTAGGGTAAATTACGGCTATGTCATTTCTAATTTTGCGGATTTTTAGAGGCGAAACATTTTGGACCAGCGAGAGGCGACTTGTCACCTCGATTGAGTGGGCGTATGGGGCGGACTTGGGGACGATTTGGATGGCTTTTTGTCAAGTAGTTGGTAGGATATTTTGGTGGTAGATGGATAAGGTGTACTTGGGTGAATCTTGACCCTACACTTGCCTTGCACTTGGCATGATCTTGGCCATTGGTTGGCGTGGCTTGACCTATAAATACCCTCCGCTGAAGACTTCTTCGTCAAAATTTTGCTAAGTCTTGAGAGCTCTTCCCCTTTTGTAGATGTCTCGTCCTAGCCTCCCCCTCACTTGGTGAGGCCCCTTGGCGAGCCCCTCCCTTGGTAGAGAGTACCCTCCTAGTGGGGTTGGCGAGGTACCTACCCCTTTGTGGTGTTGTCTCGTATAAATACACCCCCTCTTGGTAGAAATACTCTCCAAAGTATTGTTACTATACCCAATTACCTTAGCCGTATACCTTGTAGTATTCCAAAGATACCTCTATCGTAGAGCAGGAAATACTACCTTTTGTCCTTTTAGTCTCAGCGAAACCCTAAGGAAAACCTTCATAGTTGGTTGAAGTGTTAAGAAGAAGTTGTGTAGAACTTCTAAGGGTTGTTTGGAGCGGGTTGGAGCGCGGAGTGGGAGCTAAACCTTGCTCGGATCGACATTATAACTTGGATAATTTTGGGCTTATCGAGGTAAATATTCTTGTCCCTTGTTGTAATTGGAAATTACATGTTGTAGGATTATATAGTTGAAGTATACTATATATAGTCTGAACATAGTTTTGCGGCAATGCCTTTTGACTTAAGCTGAATTTAAAGAAGAGATTTAGTGTAATTACACTATCTGAGAATAATGCTAAAGGAATGGGTGTACTTACGTGGGGCTGTATTTATAGTAGCGTGTTGTAGAATTGTACGTCAGGTTAGGCGTATAACCCCTCGGTTGGCTTGGTAGCGGCCTCGATAGAGGAGGAGATTTCTGTGATTTGCGGGAGGTCTTTGAATTTTACGTAGAATATGGGCAGTGTTTAGATGTTAATAGGCGTTTGTGGCCTATATAGGTGGAAGTACTATGAGTAGCATATTCTACTTGAAGAGTGGAAAAGGCTAGCAGTCTGATCTTGTGGGCGTATTGCTAATTGTCGATAATTGTCGCGGTATGTGAACCTCTTCCTATCCTTTCTAGCATGATGTTTTGTAAACTATGTAGTGCGGTGAGCGTACATGTGCTAAATGAGTTTGGTTGGTTCAAAACATAGGGTGTTATAATAGCTTTATGGGAAGTTAGTTATAACGACTACATGTAGGTAACAGAATGGTTTATTTATTGTAGAAAATAAGAGACTTAACCTAATTGACTTGATGTGTAACATTTTGTTAAAAATGTTGTAAAACCTCATTCGCGAGTAATGAGTACTTGATTTTAAAGAATAATGTTTCTTGATTTGGAAATGAGAATAAGTATCGAACAAACCACGGCGCTAATAAAGGAAATGTATTGGTGATCAAGTATTATTAAAACCGATAGAAACTTCCATCTGTAGAAGCTAAGATGAGACAAAATGATATTACATTTCTAGATCATGGCTTTGTTATAAGATTGTTATAAACAAGAATAACCTACTCATATAAGGCATATGTATATCAAATTGTTTTAAAGGAGAATTATACCATTAAGTGATTAAAACTATGAACTACGAAACCTTTGAAAATGAGAAACTTGAGCATTTGAAATTAGGCAAACTTGAGCGTTTGGAAAATAATGTTGTTACTTGATTGGTAGTGCATGTGACCTATGATTCGAGAATACCTTATGCAGTGCATGTGGCCTATTCGGAGCTGCGGGAGTTCGAGTTAGTGTGCGGTCCTTGTGGTCATGCGGTTATGTGGCGTGCGGACGGCGAGTCGAGGCTGTCGGGGTAGCTACCCTCGATGCGGGGAATACCTCATGCGGGCCATTGGAGTGGCCTATGCGGGTGCGGGAAGTTCGAGGGCTAGGCGCGCACATTAGATAGATCTGCGAGTGGCGGCTTTGATCATGTGGCGGTGCAGGCAGATATCATGATACGATTTATGACCACTGTTTGTCTTTGGGTTTTAGTAGTCGGCTATGCCGTACTTACCCGTCTGATTTTATGATGACACGGGTGGGACCTGATGTTCATGTGTATTCCTTGGTGCCTTTTCTATCATAGACTGCCGGCAGTGAGGAAGGTATTCCACGGGCATGATTGATGTTATGGGCGTGAGACCCATAGTTATATTTGAGTGATGACTTTGAGGGCGTGAGTCCCTGACTTGACATGACTGCTATTTATTGTGAACTGTAGTTTGGTTATCATACATGTCTCCTGCTTTATAGACTATTATGATTTCATTTCTGATATTTCGATTTCACATACTTGGTACTGTTATGCGACCTCGCCGAGCTGCGTTCATCTGCATGAGTTGAGTACGCGATCGTTGATCCTAGCTCGGGTCATAGTTGGCGTTTGGGAAGCTCCGTTTCTCGGAGGCTTATCGATGGTATAGTCCACTGTCGTAGGTGCTTATTCGAGGGGTATGGCGGGGCCTGTCGCCATTGTCATGTCACTCTTAGAAGTGCAGCCAAATGCTTATTGTGGGTAGAGTTGTATATGGGATGTAACTGTTCGGATTCAAATTGATTTATATATGCCGAAAGGAAAGTTCTCTCAGATTACTGTTTCTTACTTCATAATATTTTCATGTCTTGCTTTATGTTCCGCTGATTACTCTGATGTTGTATCACTAGGGTGCCCGGGGTAAGGCACCAGTCACGGGCAGGTTGGTCGTGACAAAAGTGGTATCGAGCGATTAATCCTCGGAAAGTGTCTACAGACCGTATCTAGTAGAGTCTTGATTATCGGTGTGTTGTGCACCACATCAATAATCAGGAGGCTATAAGATATTTAGGATTGGTTTCCATTCTTCTCACTCTGAGATCGTGCTTAGAGCTGTGTTATAAGTTGGACCCCTCTAACGTATTTTCTTTCCCTTACCGTTATGCCTCGCGTAAAGCGGCGAAACCCGGGAGGACAAAGCGTAGAGGCTGCGAGTAAAGTCTGAGAGGGTTACGTGGGCCTGAGGCCAATCATCACCTGATATGGTGCTTCGTTCGGGGATGCGACATCGCGACCCAGTGAGTTGCACGGCGGCGGTTCCTCTGCGGCCATGACATTTGAACCTTGATCCACGGCAGAGAGAATATAGATTGCAAAGGCGACCACATTACTAACTATGGATTTGGCTACGAGGAGTATACCGATGTACGCGAGTCTTGATGACTATCTAAGAAGGTTGTGCGAGAAATTCTTGATTGGGCTTGAGCATGGCACGTATGCGGTCTTATGCGCGGCAAAAGCGTAGAGATCGGCGGGTTAACGAGGGGCGAAGGGCGAGCAGCAAGGTCCTGGTAACTTTGGCGAATGCCTGCAATGGCCAGTTATGCACATCCACGGTGCGAGTGGTCCTCGCGGGTTCGGGGCGTTCGGGGTATCACGAGAGTTGGTGAGCTCGAGCTTCGGTTCCACTACTGCGTAGGTTCCGGCCAGTGGATTCGGTTTTCCCAGATTCCTGATGTGACGCGCGTCGTCGGGAATGTCGGTCTTTTAGTTGGTACTTGTTGTACCTCACGTCGAGGGTGTCGAAGGATATCTGATGGGAGGACTCGACGCCGGGATCGGTGGGTGGTTCGTCATCTTGTGGCTATCGCCTACTGGGCAGGTTTGATTAGAGCGACTTAGGGAGTGAAGCGATGAATCTGCGGTATACCATAACCTAGAGATTAGATGCGTGTAAGATGAGTATATCTTAAGTATTATGTTCGGATAACATAAGTGGAAATCGTGATTAGATATCATGGTTAGTTAGCCAGGAGTAAGATTTGGGGATAGAGGAAGTGTGAACCTAGAGTCTTTGTTATACCAGTATTTCTAAAGTTAGCCTTGGGCGTTTTTATTTGTAACTCACTAAAAGAATCGTTTCAGAAGCGAGCGTTTCCACGACTTTAAATGCGGAAAATTCCGGCTATGCCATTGCTAATTTTGCGGATTTTTGAGAGGCGAAACATTTTTGGACCAGCGGGAGGCGACATGGCACCCTCCATTGATGAACAGATCGTCCATTGGAATTGGAGTGGAGGAAAGTGCGTTTTTGTGCCTTGTGCACAAGTCGAGTTGGTAGGATATTTGTGTGGAGTAAATCTTCACCTACACTTGCCTTGCACTTGTCTTAATCTTGGCCATTGGTTGGCCACTTCTTGACCTATAAATACCGCTTAAAGATGAAGAGTTCTTCATCCACAAGTTATCTTCCAAGTCTAAAATCCTCTCCTCTCCCTTAGCCTTTCGTCCACCTCCCCTTTGGGTGAGTTTGGTAGGGCCTACCCACTAGCCTAGCGAAATCTACCCCCTCCTTGGTAGAAAAGTTGTCTTCTAGTATTGTTATAATGCCCAAAATACCTAGCCCAAATCCCTAGTCCTTTGTAGAAGTTGTGAAGAACTTCTAAGGTTTCTTAGTGCTCTGGGCGTACAACTTAGGAGCTAAACCTTGCTCAGTGCGACTTTATCTAGGATATTATTGGGCTTACCGGGTAACTAATCCTAACCCTCTTTTGAATTAGAGAATACTTCTTTGTAGTAGTATAAGAATAAGTATAAATACTTAGAAGAATATCCAGAATAGAATTGACTGTTATCACGATAGAAGGGTTTAAAGAAGAATAATCAAAGCTGTACTTACATAGGATTTGTTTCATGATGAACTTATATAACTACTTGGGTAGGGAAGTGCTGCCCGACTTTCCGTAGAATTGTGAACCCTCTGTTTAGAATGACCTTGAGTAGTCTTTGATAGATGTGCGTGACTATTATGGTGACTCTCTGCGCGCGACATATTCGACTTGGCGGTGGTTTTTATTTGAGAAGGTATGTGATTCTTCCTAAAGCATGATATTTTACAATATATATATAAATGCGGTAGCGTACATGTGTTAAGCGAATAATACTTACGGCAATGCCTCGGCTTAAGCTGAATAATACTTACGGCGATGCCTGGCTTAAGCTTTGAATAATAAGAAGCGAAAGCATTTCAAAAGAATACTGAATCATTTTTAACAGAAGATAAATATTTGGTTTTTAAAAACAAAGTCTTAAGAGTTATACTAGCTTTATGGGAAGTTAGGTATAACAACTTAAGAAAGATAAGAAGGAACTGTTTACTTGTTTGTTTATAAAAGCCTTGTATTGATTACATTAAGTGTAATAGATTTGTGTGATAAGTAGACCTATTATGATGCTACAGGTTATTGTCTTGAAATCTTTGTGTAAGGGTCATTCTTGCGTGCTTACGTTGCTAACGGTAAGTCAGTTGTCTTTGTTATTGTATCACCTACCCCACTTTGTTATCTGAGGGCTTGCCCGCGATCTTGGTCTATCGGCTATGCGGTCGGTGAGACTATGCGGGCGGCGGTATGCTCGAGATTGATCATTCGGGTGTTTTAGCACGATGCGGGGATTCCTATGCGATCTGTTGAGACTATCACGGTCTTTTGAGGCTATGCGAGTGCGGGAGCCTAGGCGGATCTGGGGTTAGCTGCCCCGATCGAGAATACCTCATGCGGTGCGTGTGTGACCTATGCGGTGCGGAAGTCGAGGACTAGGCACGCGAGAATGATACTATGGGCGATTGGCCTTGCCGATCATTCGCGGCCTAGAATAGACTATTCTGATCTTCCTATTCTTTGTTGTTGTTTGTGATGTGGCACTATGTGCAATTGAGTGATTGTATTTGTGAAAATGTTTTAAATACTTTGATTTCATTTGATTCTTTATAGTTTCACATACTTGGTACTGTTATCTTGACCTCGCCGGAGGCTGCGTTCATCACCGCGAGTAAGGGCAGCAGTGCTAGATCCGCATCCTTAGGATCTCACGTTGGTGTCGGGAGCTCGTCTCTTAGGAGGCTCTGCTCTTTGGTATGATCTCCCTGTTGTAGATAGTTTTGTATAGTCAGGGTATGGCGGGGCCCTGTCCCGCCATAGTTGTATATTTCCTTAGGGTATGTCGGATGTAACTGCTAAACCTTGTTTATATATATATCGAAAGCGACGTTTATTCACATAAAGCGTGTCTTATTTTATAAACTGTTTCATGTCTTGTTTTATATTTCGATTACTCGATGTATGACTACTTGGGTGCCGGTAAGGCACGATTCACGAACCGGAATGAGTCGTGACAAAAGTGGTATCGAGCGATTAATCCTCGGAAAGTGTCTATGACCGTATCTAGTAGAGTCTTGATTATCGGTGTGTTGTGCACCACTTGATAATCGAGGAGGCTATAGGATATTTAGGATTGATTTCCATTCTTCATTACGAGATCGTGCTTTAGAGGCATGTTATAGGTTGGACCCTCTAACGTATTCCTTTCTATGCTGATTATGCCTCCGTAAGGCAACCGGGCGAGAAGGCAGCAAGAGGAGGCGCTAGCGAGACACCCGAGTCACGAGGCTCAGGCCCGATCTATACGAGGCGGCGAGTTCTATGGCCGCCCGGCCCGGCAGACCACGGTACCCACCTCATCCCGCGGCTGGGGCGGAGGTTAGTACAAGGAGATGGCCCAGCTATTGGCTAAGTTGTGGCGATCTGAGAGAATTTGGATCACGGCAGTTCCGGCTCGGCTCGATCGCGCCGTGGTGCACCGGCGAATAGTTTGAGGCTACGAGATTTCTTGAGTTGTAGCCGCGAGTTTCTGGTCGGCGGAGGATGATCGCGAGTTCATCCGTCGGCTGAGAGGATCATGCGGGTGATCAAGGCCTCGAGAGACAGTACGTGACGCCGGTTCGCGTCATTGCGTGATCTGCGGTCGATTAGTTTGATTCATGGGAGCTTTCGGGAGAGCATGCACCTCGGCAGTATGGGATTAGTTTTAGAGGCTTTTCTCACACTTCTTGCCTCCGCGGATGAGGAGGGCGCAGTGATAGATTTTGTTCTTTGAGGCAGGGGAGGGCGCCAGTGAGGAGTACAATGTCGAGTTTGATTCTTTGGCTCGATATGTCCACTGCTGCTGTAGCGAGATGGAGGGCCGGGTGCATCGCTATGTCATTTGGGCTAGATGATTACATGGCGAGTCTTGTGCGGGTGTGTCCCTTGACCGAGCATGGACATAACGTATCGGGCTCATGCGCTAGGATCACGAGGCATAGAGACCAGCGGGTAGAGCGATATCAGCGAGAAGAAGGCGAAGGCGGCGGTTCTTTTGGTGGTCCTCGGGGTGGCGGCATCGTGAAGTCGGTTGCACCACGGCCCGGTGAGCGCTCTACCTCATTTCGATGCAGCGGAGAAGTCGAGCGGTCGGGGCCCGGGACTTGATTTCGAGTGAGGTGCTAACGTTCGAGTGCCTTTCGGTGTGCCCGTTGTGGTAGATACCATTACAGGGCGTACTCGAGCTGCTATACTTGTGGCGGCGAGGTCATTTCGCGAGTTTGTCAGGCCGGCGGCGGTAGTAGGGCCCGATCACAGTGCATTGCGCTTCTTCATCCCCAGCGATTACTCGCCCGGAGTCAAGGTACTCATGGACGGCCGGGTCGCGTGAGGTCGTGCGCGGGTCCCGATTTAGCGGTCCTCGAACCGCATTTATTCTTTGTCGGTAAGCGGATCGGGAGGCCTCGCGATGTCGTCGCGGTACCTGCTCGGTTCCGGGTTTGATGTGTATGCTTTGATAGATCGGGTTCTACTACATCTATATATCTCCCTTGTTGCTAGTAGGATAGGGATGAGCACGAGTCCATAGACCCTTTCGAGGTAGCTACGTGATGGGTGATTCGGTGGTAGCTCGGCGGGTATATAGAGCTTGTCTGTGACCATTCTGATCGTCGGACCTGGCGGAAGCTTGATAGAGTTGGAGATGATTGACCAGCGTGATCATGGGGATGGATTGGCTGGCTTCTTGCTACGCCAATGTGGCTGCGAGAGAGAGAGTAATGCAGTTCGGTTTCTGAGGCCGGTTGTTGAGTGGGAGGGAGCACGGTATCGTAGGGGTAGGTTTATTTCTACATCAAGGCTAGGAAGATGGTGCGAAGGGTATATCTACCATCTTGTTGGGTGTTTGATCTTTGAAGGCTGCGGTGCAGATTTTGATAAGTTCGGTAGTCGTGAGTTCCCAGACGTGTTTCGGATGACCTCGGGTATCCTCACGAGAGGAGATTGAGTTTTATTGACATATTACGGACACTCGGCCTATTTCTATTCCGCCATACGAATGGCTGCCGAGTTGAGAGAGTTGAATGATCGGCTTAGGATTTCTTTGGAGAAGGGCCATCGGGCCTAGTGTTTCTCGCAGGGGCGCGGTATTGTTCGTGAAGAAGGGCGGGGCGCTGCGCATGTGTTGATTCTGGCGGTGAACAAGGTGACCATTAAACGAATACCCTTCCCGGGATTGATGATTTGTTCGACCGATTGCGAGTGCGAGATGTTTCTCAAGATTGATCACGGTCGGGCTATCATCAGTGCGAGTCGAGAGAGGTGGATGTCCACAGATGCATTCGGACGTGCGGGCATTATGAGTTGAGTCATGTCTTTTGGGTTGACCAATGCTCGGCGATATTCATGGATTTGATGAACCGAGTGTTCAAACCATTTTGAACACATTGTGATAGTGTTCATTGATGATATCTTGGTTTATTCTGCTCAGGCGGGAGCATGCGGAGCATTTGAGGCTGTCTTTGGCGAGTTCTCGAGACCAGCGATTTATGCGCCAAGTTTTCCAAATGTGAGTTTTGGTTGACTTGATGGCGTTTCTTAGGCATATTGCCGGTGATGGCATTGAGTGGATACGGCGAATCGAAGCGATCGAGGACTTGGCCTGAACCTACTACTCCGTGAGGTTCGCGATTTTACGGGCCTTGCGAGGATATTATCGCGGTTCGTAGAAGTTTGCTTATCTACGCACCATTGACTAGGCTAACTCGAGCGGCAAGTTTGATGGTGATGCTTGTGGCGGGGTTTCGATTCTTTGAAAAGAGGCGGCAGCCGCCCCGTTCTTACTCTTCGGAGGTCGGATGGTTATGTCGTGTATTGTGATCGTCGGGCATCGGGTTGGGATGTGTATTGATGCGGCATGGCGGGGTTATAGCATATGCATCGGCGGTGAAGAAACACGAGAGGAACTACCCGCGTGATTTGGAGTTGGCGGTGTGATTCACGCTTTGAAGATCGGGAGGCACTATTTGTATGGGGTTCACGTGGATATTTTTACGGACCACAGAGCCTCGGTATATCTTGGCGGAGGAGCCGAACTTACGGCGAGGCGGTGGTTAGAGTTGCTTAAGGATTACGATGTTGATATCTGTACCACGGGGAAGGCCAATGTTGTGGCGGATGCTCTTAGTCGTAGGTCGATGGGAGCCTATCGGATGTGCGGCTAGAGAGGAGGGACATGGTTGCGTGATTTGCACCGTTAGCGAGCCTTGGTGTCCGTTTGATTGATTACGATAGCGATGGGGTTAGAGTTCGTGAGGTTGCGAGTCTTCCATCGTTGAGGAGGTGAAGAGGCTTGATTCGAGATCCGGCTTTGATTCGATATCGTGATCTGACTCTTACGTGAGGCAAGGGTCCTTTTGAGGTAGCACGATGGGTGCTAAGGTTTGAAGCGGTGTGTGTTCCAAATGTTTGAGGACTTGTGAGTTCTTGGGAAGCACGGTAGCGCGTTACTCTATCCATCGAGTCGACCAAGATGTACCACGACGCTTAGATCGTGTATTGGTGGGATGGCGAAGAGGGCGTTGCGAGTTCGTAGCTCGGTGCCCATGTTGTCGGCGGTGAAGGTAGAGCACGAGGCACGGTGGTTTTATTCTGACGATTGAGATCGAGCACGGAAGTGGGAGGTAATCAACATGGACTTCGTCACGGGATTACCTCGCTTTCGGAAGAGACATGATTCTATATGGGTTATCGTCGGTGTGAAATCAGCCACTTTCTTCCGTCGGGCGACTTTTAGTGAGGATTATGCGAACTTTACATCAGAGATCGTCGATTGCATGAGTCCCTACTGATCATATCGATGAGAGCCGGTTCTGGCTAACTTACGGAGGTCCTTCGAGGGGGTTTAGGGGCGGTGAGCACAGTCTTGCATTTCATCCTGCAGCAGACGGACGAGCGGCGCCTATCGGACTGCGAGATATCTTTGCGAGCTTTGTGTTATTGACCGATTGTAGTTGGGAGGATCATTTGCCTCTAGTTGAGTTCGCGTATAATAATAGCTACCACTCCAGTATTCAGATGGCGCCTTATGAGGCCTTGTATGGGAGGAAGTGTAGATCGCCTATAGGTTGGTTCGATGTGGGCGAGGTGCAGCTAGTGGGACGATTTGGTGCGTGAGCGATGGATAAGGTGAAGCTTATCAGGCGGCTATTAATGGCTCGAGTCGGCCAGTCGTATGCAGATCATCGTCGTCGGCATCTGGAGTTCGCAGTTGATGATTGGGTTTTCCTAAAGGTGTCACCCATGAAGGGTGTGATGAGATTCGGGAAGAAGGAAACTTCACCCAGTACATTGGGCGTTTGATTGTCGCGAGGTAGGCAAGGTTGCCTATGAGTTGGATCTGCCGTCCGATCGGAGGCGGTGCATCGGTTTTTCACGTATCTATCTTTGAGGAGATGTATCGGGGATCCATCTAGGGTACACCCGATTGACGATGTCGGTGACCAGGGGTTATCGTATGAGGAGATTCCCATGCGCGATGTCGATCGTCGAGTTAAGCGTCTGCGGACGAGGCGTGGCTTCCGTCAAAGTCTTGTGGCGGAACGAGCTTAGGGAGGAGATGACGTGGGAAGCTGAGGAGGACATGAGGCAGAGGTACCCTCACCTATTCCCCACACCGCCAGGTAATTCACTTTCCTACTTGTAAATTTTCATTATCGTTTTTGCCTAAGTGTTGTTTTGTGGCCGCGTGTGGCTTTTGCAAACTGTTTAAGTTATGAAGAACCTTATCGTTATCTGTCTTGGGAAGGGAACATTCGGGACGAATGTTTCTAAGGAGGGGAGAATGTTATACCCCGCATTTCCAGAGTATGTACGTAAAGGAATACGTACAAAAAGTTTGGCCTTAAAGTTAGCCTTGGACGTTTTTATTTGTACACAACTCACTAAAAGAATCGTTTTCCGACGAAACGTTTCCACAGCTTTCGTAGGGAAAATTCCGGCTATGCCATTGCTAATTTTTGCGGATTTTTCCGAGAGACGAAACATTTTGGACCAACGGGAGGGCGACACTTGGCACCCTCCCATTGATGGACTTGAATCGTCCATTGGACGAAATTGGAGAGGAAGTGCACGTTTTTTGTGCCTTGTGCACAAGTCAAGGAGTTGGTAGGATATTTGTGTGGAGTAAATCTTCACCCTACACTTGCCTTGAACTTGTCTTAATCTTGGCCATTGGTTGGCCACTTCTTGACCTATAAATACCCCCTTAAAGATGAAGAGTTCTTCATCCACAAAGTTATCTTCCAAGTCTAAAAATCCTCTCCTCTCCCTTAGCCTTTCGTCCAACACCTCCCCCCCTTTGAGTGAGTTTGGCGAGGCCTACCCCCAGCCTGGCCAAATCTACCCCCCTCCCTTGGTAGAAAAGTTGTCTTCTAGTATTGTTATAATGCCCAAAATACCCTAGCCCAAATCCCTTAGTCCTTTGTAGAAGTTGTGAAGAACTTCTAAGGTTTCTTGGTGCTACCGGCGCGTACAACTTAGAGCTAAACCTTGCTCAGCGACTTTATCTAGGATATTATTGGGCTTACAGAGGTAACTAATCCTAACCTCTTTTGAATTAGAGAATACTTCTGTAGTAGTATAAGAATAAGTATAAATACTTAGAAGAATATCACGAGAATAGAATTGAATGTTATCACGAGAAGGGTTTAAAGAAGAATAATCAAACTGCATTTACATAGAATTGTTTTCATGATGACTTATATAACTCGCTGGGTAGGGAAGTGCTGCCCGACTTTCCGTAGAATTGTGAACCTCTGTTTAGAATGACCTTGAGTAGTCTTTGATAGATGTCTGTGACTATTATAGTGACTCTGCGCGCGACATATTGAACTGGCGGTGGTTTTATTGAGAAGGTATGTGATTCTTCCTAAAGCATGATATTTTACAATATATATAGTACGGTAGACGCGTACATGTGTTAAGCGAATAATACTTACGGCAATGCCTCACGGCTTAAGCTGAATAATACTTACGGAATGCCTCACGCTTAAGCTGAATAATAAAGAATGAAAGCATTTCAAAAGAATCTGAATCATTTTTAATGGAAGATAAATATTTGGTTTTAAAACAAAAGCTTAAGAGTTATACTAGCTTTATGGGAAGTTAGGTATACCAACTTAAGAAAGATAAGAAGGAATTTACTTGTTTGTTTATAAAAGCCTTGTATTGATTTACATGTAGTAAGATTTGTGTGATAAGTAGACCTATTATGATGCTACAGGGTTATTGTCTTGAAATCTTGTAAGGGGTCATTCTTGCTTTGTGCTTACGTTGCTAACCGTAAGTCAGTTGTCTGTTATTGTATCACCTACCCTTGATCGTTATCTGAGGGCTTGCCCTTGACGCGGGTCTATACTACGCACGGTCGGTGAGACTATGCGGAGCAGCGGTATGCTCAGGATTGATCATTCGGTGTTTTAGCACGATGCGGGGATTCTATCACGGTCTTTTGAGGCTATGCGGGCTGCGGAGCCTAGGCGGATCGGGGTTAGCTGCCCCGATGCGAGGAATACCTCATGCGGTGCGTGTGACCTATGCGGTGCGGAAGTCCAGGACTAGACACGCGAGATCGACATCGCGACCGAACCGGGCCGTGGATCGGTGCCTACCGGGCACCTAGTGATACACCATCGAGAAAATCAGCGGAAATAAAAACATGAACATGAACTAAGAGACATGATAAAAAAAAAGCAACCAAAGCTTGCCTTGTATATATACATAAATACCCGAATTGTTATCCTTTTTACGGACTACGCCACAGCATTCACGGACCTAAGAAGTGACAACAACTATGGCGGACAGGCCCCGCCATACCCCGAATGTACAAGAACCTCTGACTGTGGTAACATACCAAAGATAAGCCTCGAAGGAACGGAGCTTCCCAACACGCCGAATGTGATCCTAGCGGGGATCGGCGGTAGATGTACCTTTACTGCGGCATGAACGCGGCCCGAAGGAGGTCGATAACAGTACCAAGTATGTGAAATCAGAAAAATCGTAAATGAAATCATAATAGTCTATATAAAGCAGGAGACATGTATGATAACCAAACTACAGTTCACAACATAAAAGCAGTCATGTCAAGTCAGGGACTCACGCCCTCAAAGTCATCCCTCATGCCCGTGGAACTCCTTCCTCACTGCCGGCAGTCTAGGTACAAATCATGTGATACGTATAACAGGTCTCGGCCCATCTTATGGACCCAATATAGAAAAGTGTGGAATACATTCCCGGTTCATCCATGAACGGTAGTCGAGTGGAATACATTCCGGATGAACCGTTAGTCAAGTGAAATACATTCCCGGATGAACCGGTACTCAAGTGAAATACATTCCCGGATGAACCGGTAATCAAGTGAAATACATTCCCGGATGAACCGGTAATCAAGTGAAATACATTCCCGGATGAACCGGTAGTCAAGTGAAATACATTCGGATGAGCCGTAGTCGAGTAGAACACGACTTGCACAACAAGGCTATCACACGTAACATGGTCAAGTTTCATAACAACAAGCATAAGCAAGTTACACACAACTCAAGGTACTTTCATTTTATGTCAAAGTCGGATTTTAACCCTAAAGTACTACGTCAGTTAAATTCCTTTTAAGATCCATTTCTTTTACAAAGGTCACCCGATACAGTAGTATAAAATTAGAGTGACTAACATTGTTAAGTAAACCAAAATGCTTTCCTTTGTAAAAATCAAGTAACAACCTTATTTTCCAAGCGTTCTAGTTTGCCTAATTTCAAATGCTCAAGTTTCTCATTTTAGAAAAGGTTTACGTAGTTCATAGTTTTAAATCCTTTAAAACATAATTCTCCTTTAAGCGTTTTGAGAAACCTATGTCTTATAAGTGAGTAGGTTATTCTTGTTTATAATCAATCTTATTAAGCCATGATCTAGAAATGTCATTTTGTCTCATCTTAGCTTCATGCGGATGGAAGTTTCTACTGGTTTTAATAATACTAAATCTGTCCAAAACATTTCCTTTTATTAACTGCGGTGGTTTGTCGATACACATTACGATTTAGAAATCAAAAACATTTTAAGCCGTTATACCTAACTTCCCATAAAGCTAGTATAACTCTTAAGTTTCCAAAACCAAGTATTACTTCTTCTCTCAAAATGATTCAAAAATCTTTTGAAATACTTCAAGTTCTTTATTATCACATAGCTTGACCGGTTATAGTTCAAATCGATTACCTCTTAAAAACCACAAGTATTTTCTTACCTACATAAAGTGTTATAACCAACTAAACATCAGCCGGTCCGGTTGACGCCGAACCGAGTTGACCGGTAGTTTAGCCCTACCGGACGGTAAGAGGCATCCGGGTTGGGGTTGGGTTGGCCCCAACCCCAACCCGCAGGTTATTTAAAACCGGTAAGGCGGACCAGTTAGGCCGTGAACGAAAACCGGTTCGTTCGGTTAGCCGGACCGACCAAAAAAAAAAAAAAAATGCCCAGCGGTCATTTCGACCGTTGGAGCTTGGGAAAAGGGCGGGGGCCTGGGCCAACGGTCCTTTCGGCCAGTTGGTCGGTTTATTATTTTTTTTTGTTTTTATTTTGTTTAATTATTTATTTTAATTCCATTTTTACCCTTTAAAAATCTATAAATTCTCTACATTTTCTTCATTTTTATCACACAACATTTCTCTCAATTCTCTTATTCTCATACTCTCTTAATCATCTTTATTATCAATTTTCAAGTTATTAATATTATTAGTTTTCAAATTCAAAGTAGCAAGACGCAAGACTTGAGCTTGAGTTTCTATTGAATGCGAATCAAGTTTGGTACACTCGTTTCATTCTCTAATTATTTTATTAAATTGTCATATTTATTTGTTGATTATTTAAATATTTTATAATGTCTTTACTAAGGGGAATTGCGTCGGATTGTAGTAAATCTAGTTCAAGGGTAAAAATCAGAGGTACGTCATCATCTAATCAAAATATAGATTATGATCAAATGCAAGAAGATTTTGGAATAGAAGATAATGAATGTGATAACGTTCAATTAGATAATATTGTTGAACTTGAAGAACAAGAACAAGAACCTCCTACACCTACTAGTGTTCCTTACATCGATGTTGGTGCTAGTGGTAGTCGTAGTCGTAGACCTCCTTTACGAGAACCAGTAGCAAGAAAAAAAAGGAGTAAAGTGTGGCTCTTTTATGATATAGTTGTGGGTACTGATAGAGTTAAATGTAATATTTGTGGGAGAACTTATAAACATAAGACAGGGGGTGGTGGGGACGGTCACTATAGGTAGACATATAAAACACGATCATACGGCACAATGGGATCTTGTCTACGATTTAGAACCGGTCAACAACAACAATCCATTAGCGGGGGTTGGCTAAGTACGATCCAAAAAAATCGCATTGAATTAGCAAAAATGATTGTCGGAGGTTGTTTGCCTTTTTCTTTGCTTCTTCTTCATATTTAATTACATATATTCAAAGAGTATATAATCCTTTTTTAAAGGTGTTCCTCGTAGTACTACTAGAGCGATATTTTTAGACTTCATAATGATTATGTTATTTTCTTGCAATATTTGTTTGCTAACCTTCCATGCCACGTTAGTTTTACTTGGACATTGGACATCATTGAGCGGTTATGATTATTTAACAATTACTTGTCATTGGATTGATGAAAATTTTAAAATGGAAAACGATATTGCTTTTTGTATGGCGAGGATCAAAGTCATCTTGGAAAATATATAAAGCGAAACTATTTGTTTTTATGCCCAAAAATATAATCTTTATAATAAAATACTTTGTGTATCATTTGATAATGCATCTAATAATACTACTGCTGTAGATCTTTTAAAAGCGGAAGTACAACCACCACTTCCTGATATATTTCATGTTCGTTGTGCTTTTCATATTTATAATTTAATTGTTAAAAGTGGTCTTGATTTATTTTCACCAAATAAAACTTGTCAAAAGAGTCATTGGAGTTATTGAGTAATAATAGGAAAAATAGAATTATTGTATTTAAAGAAAATGTAAACAATTTAATTTGAGACCTAAATTCATGCCAGAAGAGATTATTACACGGTGGAATTATACTTATTTATTTTTAAAAGAATGTTATAAGTATAAAGACCCCATAACACATGTTTCAAATGCGCATTGTAAGAACGTGATGTATATGTTAACCGACGAACATTGGAAATCAATTGGTGAACTTTTAAAATTTTTACGTAAATTTTACACTGCAATTGTTGAATTTTCAGGATCTTATTACCCAACAGTTTGTAATGCTTTAGCTCATATAGCTGAAATTTCCTATTTACTTTATGGTTTAAAATCAAATGTGAAATATACAGATGCGATTCTGATTATGTTTGAAAAGTTTAAAAATATTTTTTCCTATTCACGATGTTTATTGTATTGGTGCAGTCTTAAATCCTTCTATTAAAAAAGTAGATTGTCATAATCTAATATTTAGTTTATATACTTATATGGAAATAGGTGGAACAGAAACTCCATCTTCATTTGATTGCATAAATAAACTTGATACTAATTTAACTACATTATATGAATATTATGCTACATTACATGATAACACCAACTCTGCTACTAATATTCCTTCTAGTTACGGTTACGTGTCTACACTGCAGGATTCAATGATGATGACGATGAAGAAGAATCTTTAGACATATGGAGCACTTTTACAACACAACCAACCACTAGCCGATCTTGCGATGAGATGCAATTTTATTTGCAAAACCCAGCGGAGCCGAAAAAAATTTTTGACCCTTTACAATGGTGGCAGGATAACAAAAGGCAATTCCCGGTACTTGCAGCGATGGCCCGGGATGTTCTTAATGTGTCGATCTCAACAGTGGCTTCTGAAAGTGCATTTAGCCAAGCACGAGATCAAATAGGAGACACACGTCACTCATTGGGTGGAAACACATTAGAAGTGTTAGTGCGCATGGATTGGATCAGATCGAGAGAAGAAATCAAGGATGTGGAGGCGTTAATTCTCGGAAGATGAAGAAATAGGCAATATTTTGGAAGGCGAGAGCGAGGCGGATGGAATTAATACTCGGATTTAGAGGCTATGGAGCATAACCAATTCAATCAACCTATAGATTACGAAGAACTTGCAAGAAGGATGCATAATATGTAAATTAAATTATTATTACTTCATTATGTACTCTTATTAACATTATGAAAGTTCAAAAGTTAACATCTTATCATTAGTTTTAATTTTACTATCTATTTAGTTGTTAATTTGTTATTACTTATTTGTTAACTTATATCTACTAATCTAATAAATTAATAAAAGTATAATTACAAATTTACAATATAAAGTTATAAACTTATAAAGTATAAAGTTATAAACTATAAAATAAAAATTAACTTTAAAGTTTCAATTTTAATATATACAACTAAATTATATATTATATTATTATATTACATATTTAAATTGAATTTAGTTTATATTATAGAAAATAAATACTAGAAATTTAAAAAAAAAAAAATTAGAAAGCGGACCGGTTGGACTGTTCGACCGAACCGCACGCCAACACGAATCGTCTAACGACGGTTGGCGGTAGTCGATGAACCGACCAGGCAATCAGGTTAAACCTGAGAACTCTGACGGCTACCGGCCCGGACCGGTCACTAGCGGTATATAACCAACTTCCCATAAAGCCGTTATAACACTTTATGTTTTAAACCAATCAAATACATTTAGCACATGTACGTCTACCGTACTAGATAGTTCACACATATCATGCTAGAAGAGATAGGAAGAGGTTCACATACCTCGCGAAAATTATCGACTAATAGCAAAAAGCTCCAAGTACCTCAAACCGTCGGCTACTCCTTAAGCTAAGTAGACCAAGCCATACGTAGTACTTCAACCTATAGAGGCCACAATGCGCCTATTAACATTTAGATCTCAATGGAGAATATCCTACGAGAAAATGCGACCCCCGCAATGTGTAAATCTCCTCCTCTATCGAGGCCGGCTACCAAGCCAACCAGGGGGGGGGGGTTAACACGTCTGACCGGACGTGTACAATTCTACTACACAGCAATGCTACACAAGTCTACTGTAATACAGTCCTATGTAATTACAGTTCAGTTCACTTCTTAAAATTCAGGCTTAAGTCGCAAGACATTGCCGTAAGTATTATTCAGGCTTAAGTCGAAAGACATTGCCGCACAACTATGTTCAGTTCTATATATAGTATACTTAACCATATACTCCTACAACATGTAATTTCCAATTACAACAGAAGGTCAAGAATGTTTACCTCGATAAGCCCAAAATTATCCGAGTTTATATGTCGATCCTGAGCAAGGTTTAGCTCCTACTCCGCGCTCAGGCGCTCCAACCAACCCTTAGAAGTTCTAACCAACTTCTACTAATAACTTCAACAACGGGTGAAGATTTACTTAGGGTTTCGTTTTAGTGACTGAGGGAAAGTATAATAGTATTTTCTGGGCTTTTGTAAAAAGGGTACTTTGGAAAGTACTACAAGGTATTTGGCTAAAGTATTTTGGGCATTATAACAATACTAGGAGAGTATTTCTATACCACAAAAAGGGGTATTATACGAAAACCACTAGGCTAGGGGGGGGTACCCTAGCTAGGAGCACCACAAAGGGGGGAGGGGTTTCGCCAAGGCCTTCTCAAAGGGGAGAGGGCTATTGGGCGAGAGCAAAGAGGAGGAGGAAAGGTTTTCATGACTTAGACAATTTTGGATGAATAAGTTCATCAACTTAGAGGGGTATTTATAGGTCAAGAAATGGCCAACCAATGGCCAAGATCTATCCAAGTGTAAGGCAAGTGTAAGGTCAAGATGAAGCCATGTGTTTGTGGGTCCCACTTGCTCATCAACTACACAAAATATCCTACCTAACCCTTGACCACATTTTTTGCACAAAAACATGCTCACCCTTCCTTTGGCCGTCCACCTTCTTTCCAATGTGAGGTGACACATGTCACCCTCCCGTTGGTCCAAAATGTTTCGTCTCTCGGAAAAATCCGCAAAAATATTAATGACATAGCGAATTTTCCTACGAAAGTTGTGGAAACGTTTCATTTAAAAACGACTCCTTTAGGTAGTTATGCACAAATTCGAAACTTGCCTAACTTTAAGGCTCAAATTATAATACGTACGCCCTCACGTACATACTCTGAAGTACGGGGTATAACATTCTCCCCTCCTTAGAAACATTCGTCCCGAATGTTCCTTCTCAAGACGGATAACGATAAAGTTCTTCTAACAAGTTGCCAACGCCACAACTGGCCACGAAATAACACATGCACGCAAATACTTATATCCAAGTCCACGAGGAAACACCTCTAACATCACAAACTTTTGTCACTTTGCCGCGAGGTTCTAGTGTCACTCCGGCGACCCAACAAATGGTACCGGACTGCATGCGATCCCTGAGGTCTAAAATATACATCCTTCGCACCTTCTCCCTTCACAAGAAATGATCACACACGTTCACTTCTCCCCTATCTTGTTGTACCCTTCTCGAACACTCGAACTCTTTCTAGTATCCGTACCACACTTCCGTCAACGTTTCTGTTTTCCAGCACTTGGAGTCACCACCTCCAACTTGGTTATCTGACTAGCCTCAATCTTCCTTAAGGCCATTCCCGGCCTTCACGACCGGTCGAACACTCCCACGAACTTATACGATGGTCAATTTAAACTTGGGCCTAGCACCCTTGTGACCCTACCACCTGGCGGGACCACCCAGAGCTGACCCCACCTCGAAACAGGCTGCGGGTTGGTCCGCAACATGGCCCCAACCCGACCCACTGTCGCGCCAACTCTTGCTCCTCGACACGGAACAATCTTGCTAAATCACAACATGAAAGATACCACTTTCATTTACCCAACCCAGGGACTTATCACACAATACTTTCTAGGCAGAAAATGCACTCTGACAAGGATCACTCGCAAAATCTTGTACTCAAGACGGCCTTACATCTAAGGTCTCAACTGTAATATTCTAAGGTTCATCATTTCCTCACCCCCAGGCTTACCCTTTTTCCCCAACCAGGTTCCTAAATCACATTTTAGCACAAAGCTATCCGAACATAACACTTAACACATTAACATAACATCAAAACATACAAGCCTCTAGAGGGTTAAGGATATACCTGAAGCTACCGCTCCACTCTAATCATAAGTCTGCCCTGCAGGGCGCATAACTGTAGAAGGCGATGAACACGCCATCGATCCGTGAGGTCGCGCTGCCGGTACCCCTCCTATAAGCACAGTCTCTCGTCACATGGCCCTGACGGCCGCAGGTGAAACAAGCACCAGTAAAAAGACGACATTCCCCGGGATGATGTTTGCCACATCGTGCACACTGAGGGGGACATGAATCCTTCTGGCTAGCACTCACGTATACCTGTGAACCAGAAGCCCTGGAGCTCTGACCAGCTCCCGAATACCCTGAACGTCCCGAAGACTGAGGGGGACCACTGCATCTTGGTGGAGGTACATAACTAGATCGCGAGGCGGTCCGCCTCGAAAGTTACCAAAGGACCTGCTGCTCGCCCTCTTCGCGATCTCGGTCATTCCGTCGACCTCCGTGCCTCACATCCTAGTGCATGAGCTTGCATGCGGGCAATGTCCATACCGTGAAGAGCTACACCCGCAAGCCTCGCTAAGTAATCATCTAGCGGTGGCGTAGCGGTGTACTCGTCCTCCATATCGCCTACCACAGCGAACATACCGAGCTAATGAGTCGAACTCCACATTGTACTCTCTAACCGCCCGCCCGCCCCGCCTCAGCGTCAAAAATTGCAGCCGAGCCTCTCATCTGTGGGGCAAGAAATGTGCAAGAAATGCCTCGAGAACTCATCCCAAATCGCTGGAAGTGCATGCTCTTACCGGGACAGCTCCCACGAATCAAACCAGTCAACAGCAGTATCACGCAGCTGATGCGAACACAATACCACCGACTCGCCTGCGAGGCTCGATCACTCATGATCCGTAGGCCATCGGATAAACTCCCGAGGGTCGTCCTCGCCTCGATCCATAGAACATCGGCGGGCTACAACTCGAGAAAGTCACGTAGCCTCAAACCGCTCGCCGGGGTGAACTCACGGTGCTACTGGGCCGGAATCGCTGCATCTAGCCTATCCTCATATCGCCACGACCACGGCGATCGCCATCTCCTTGTACTTCATCTCATCTCGCTTCCAGCCGTGGGACCGAGGCTCAGTATCAGAGTCTCGGCCCACCGCCGCGGCTCTAAACTCTCTGGTCTTTGGCGGCGTCGCGAAACTTCGCCGGGAAGCACTGTCTCGTGATCGACCGGCTCGCGCTCGCATCTCTCAGATCTTACTAACTCCTCGATTGCCTTGCCCATCCGGGCTCGCAGGTTGCCTTACGCGAGGCATAATCGTAAAGGAAAAGAATACGTCGAGGGTTCAACTCATCACACAGCTCTACGGCACGATCTTAGAATGAGAAGAATGGAAACCAATCCTAAATGTCCTATAGCCTCCTGATTATAGATGTGGTGCACAACACACCGATAATCAAGACTCTACTAGACACGGTTCAGACACTTTCCGAGGACTAATCGCTCACGATACCACTTTTGTCACGACCCAACCGGCCCGTGGATCGTGCCTTACCCCGGGCACCCTAGTGATACACCATCAGAGAAAATCAGCGGAAATAAAAACATGAACATGAACTAAGAGACATGATAAAAAAAACAGGCCAACCAAAACAGTTGCCTTCAGTATATATACATAAATACCCGAACAGTTATCCTTTTACTGCATCGCCACAACAAGATTACATGCACTTCTAAGAAGTGACAACAACTATGACGGACGGGCCCCGCCATACCTCGAATGTACAAGAACCTGCTGCACTGTGGGTAACATACCAAAGATAAGCCTCCAAGGAACGAGCTTCCAACACGCCGAATGTGATCCTAGCGGGATCGGCGATGTACCTTTACTGCGGCATGAACGCAGCCGGGCGAGGTCGATAACAGTACCAAGTATGTGAAATCAGAAATCAGTAAATGAAATCATAATAGTCTATATAAAGCGGAGACATGTATGATAACCAAACTACGCTCACAACATAAAAGCCATGTCAAGTCGTGACTCACGCCTCAAAGTCATCCTCATGCCCGTGGAACTCTTCCTCACCGCGTAGTCTAGGTACAAATCATGTGATACGTATAATGTGTCTCGCCAATCTTATGGACCCAATATAGAAAAGTGTGGAATACATTCTGCTCATCCCATGAACCTAGAGTCGAGTGGAATACATTCTGATGAACCGTAGTCAAGTGAAATACATTCTGATGAACCGGTAATCAAGTGAAATACATTTCCGGATGAACCGTAATCAAGTGAAATACATTCGGATGAACCGGTAATCAAGTGAAATACATTCGGATGAACGGTAGTCGAGTGAAATACATTCCCGGATGAACCGGTAGTCGAGTAGAACACAGTACTTGCACAACAAGGCTATCACACGTAACATGGTCAAGTTTCATAACAACAAGCATAAGCAAGTTACACACAACTCAAGGTACTTTCATTTTATGTCAAAGTCCGGATTTTAACCTAAAGTAATACGTCCGTTAAATTCCTTTTAAGATCCATTTCTTTTACAAAGGTCACCCGATACCCGTAGTATAAAATTAGAGTGACTAACATTGTTAAGTAAACCAAAATGCTTTCCTTTGTAAAAATCAAGTAACAACCTTATTTTCCAAACGTTCTAGTTTGCCTAATTTCAAATGCTCAAGTTTCTCATTTTAGAAAAGGTTTCAGAGTTCATAGTTTTAAATCCTTTAAAACATAATTCTCCTTTAAACGCTTTTGAGAAACCTATGTCTTATAAGTGAGTAGGTTATTCTTGTTTATAATCAATCTTATTAAGCAACCATGATCTAGGAAATGTCATTTTGTCTCATCTTAGCTTCTATGATGGAAGTTTCTACCGGTTTTAATAATACTAAATCTGTCCAAAACATTTCCTTTATTAACGCCGCAGTTGGTTTGTCGATACACATTCGATTTCCAAATCAAGAAACATTTTAAGCCGTTATACCTAACTTCCCATAAAGCTAGTATAACTCTTAAGTTTCCAAAACCAAGTATTACTTCTTCTCTCAAAATGATTCAAAATCTTTTGAAATACTTCAAGTTCTTTATTATCACATAGCCACCAGTTATAGTTCAAATCAGTTACCTCTTAAAAACCACAAGTATTTTCTTACCTACATAAAGCTGTTATAACCAACTTCCCATAAAGCCGTTATAACACTTTATGTTTTAAACCAATCAAATACATTTAGCACATGACGCTCACCGCACTAGATAGTTCACACATATCATGCTAGAAGAGATAGGAAGAGGTTCACATACCTCGCGAAGATTATCGACTAATAGCAAAAAGCTCCAAGTACCTCAAACCGCCGGCTACTCCTTAAGCTAAGTAGACCAAGCCATACGTAGTACTTCAACCTATAGAGGCCACAATGCGCCTATTAACATTTAGATCTCAATGGAGAATATCCTACGTAAAATTCGAAGACCCCCGCAACAACAGTGTAAATCTCCTCCTCTATCGAGGCCGGCTACCAAGCCAACCAGGGGGGGGGTTAACACGTCTGACCGGACGTGTACAATTCTACTACACAACAATGCTACACAAGTTCATCAGAATACGATCCTATGTAATTACAGTCACCACTTCTTAAAATTCAGCTTAAGTCGCAAGACATTGCTGTAAGTATTATTCAGGCTTAAGTCGAAAGACATTGCCGCACAACTATGTTCAGTTCTATATATAGTATACTTAACCATATACTCCTACAACATGTAATTTCCAATTACAATGTAAGTCAAGAATGTTTACCTCGATAAGCCCAAAATTATCCGAGTTTATATGTCGATCCTGAGCAAGGTTTAGCTCCTACTCCGTGCGCTCCGACCCGCTCCAACCAACCCTTAGAAGTTCTAACCAACTTCTACTAATAACTTCAACAACGGGTGAAGATTTACTTAGGGTTTCGCTTAGTGATCGAGGAAAGTATAATAGTATTTTCTGGCTTTTGTAAAAGGGTACTTTGGAAAGTACTACAAGGTATTTGGCTAAAGTATTTTGGGCATTATAACAATACTAGAGAGTATTTCTATACCACAAAAAGGGTATTATACGAAACCACTAGGCTAGGGGTACCTGGGCTTAGGCACCACAAAGGGGAGGGGTTTCGCCAAGGCCTTCTCAAAGGGGGAGAGGCTATTGGACGAGAGCAAGCAAGAGGAGTGGGAAAGGTTTTCAAGACTTAGACAATTTTTGGATGAATAAGTTCATCAACTTAGAGGTATTTATAGGTCAAGAAATGGCCAACCAATGGCCAAGATCTATCCAAGTGTAAGGCAAGTGTGTAAGGTCAAGATGAAGCCATGTGTTTGTGGGTCCCACTTGCTCATCAACTACACAAAATATCCTACCTAACCCTCGACCACATTTTTTTGCACAAAAACATGCTCACCCTTCCCTTTGGCCGCCCACCTTCTTCCAATGTGAGGTGACACATGTCACCCTCCCGTTGGTCCAAAATGTTTCGCCTCTCGGAAAAATCCGCAAAAATATTAATGACATAGCCGGAATTTTCCCTACGAAAGTCGTGGAAACGCTTTTTAAAAACGACTTTTAGGTAGTTATGCACAAATTCAAACTTGCCTAACTTTAAGGCTCAAATTATAATACGCACGCCTCACGCATATACTCAAGCACGGTATAACATTCTCCTCCTTAGAAACATTCGTCCCGCATGTTCCTTCTCAAGACGGATAACGATAAAGTCCTTCTAACAAGTTGCCAACGCCACAACTGGCCACAAAATAACACATGCACGCAAATACTTATATCCAAGTCCACGAGGAAACACCTCTAACATCACAAACTTTTGTCACTTTGCCGCGAGGTTCTAGTGTCACTCCGGCGACCCAACAAATGGTACCGGACTGCATGCGATCCCTGAGGTCTAAAATATACATCCTTCGCACCTTCTCCCTTCACAAGAAATGATCACACACGTTCACTTCTCCCCTATCTTGTTGTACCCTTCTCGAACACTCGAACTCTTTCTAGTATCCGTACCACACTTCCGTCAACGTTTCTGTTTTCCAGCACTTGGAGTCACCACCTCCAACTTGGTTATCTGACTAGCCTCAATCTTCCTTAAGGCCATTCCCGGCCTTCACGACCGCTCGCCTAACACTCCCACGAACTTATACGATGGTCAATTTAAACTTGGGCCTAGCACCCTTGTGACCCTACCACCTGGCGGGACCACCCAGAGCTGACCCCACCTCGAAACAGGCTGCGGGTTGGTCCGCAACATGGCCCCAACCCGACCCACTGTCGCGCCAACTCTTGCTCCTCGACACGGAACAATCTTGCTAAATCACAACATGAAAGATACCACTTTCATTTACCCAACCCAGGGACTTATCACACAATACTTTCTAGGCAGAAAATGCACTCTGACAAGGATCACTCGCAAAAATCTTGTACTCAAGACGACCTTACATCTAAGGTCTCAACTGTAATATTCTAAGGTTCATCATTTCCTCACCCCCCTGCTTACCCATTTTCCCCAACCAGGTTCCTAAATAACATTTTAGCACAAAGCTATCCGAACATAACACTTAACACATTAACATAACATCAAAACATACAAGCTCTAGAGGGTTAAGGATATACCAAGCTACCGCCCACTCTAATCATAAGTCCACTGCAGGCGCATAATCGTAGGCGCGATGAACTCGCCATCGATCCAGGTCGCGCTGCCGCCGCATTCTCCTATAAGCACGCCTCTCGTCACATGGCTCGACGACCGCAGTGAAACAAGCACCGCAAAAGACGACATTCCCGATGATGTTTGCCACATCGCGCACACCGAGGGGACATGAATCCTTCTCGCTAGCACTCACGTATACCGCGAACGAAGCCCCGAGCTCACTCACCCCGAATACCTCGAACGCCCCAAGATCGAGGGGACCACTGCATCGTGGAGGTACATAACTAGATCGCCGCCGAGGCGGTCCGCCTCGAAAGTTACCAAAGGACCTCGCTGCTCGCCTTCTCGCCGATCTCGGCCATTCCGTCGACCTCTCCGTGCCTCACATCCTAGTGCATGAGCTTGCACGCGGCAATGTCCATACCCGGCCAAGAGCTACACCCGCATAAGCTTCTCGCCAAGTAATCATCTAGCCCGTGACGTAGCGGTGTACTCGCCCTCCATATCGCCTACTACAGCGGGAACATACCGAGCTAATGAGTCGAACTCCACATTGTACTTCTAACCGTCCGCCCGCCCCGCTCAACGCCAAAAATTGCTACCGAGCCTCTCATTCATGGGGCAAGAAATGTGCAAGAAATGCCTCGAGAACTCATCCCAAATCTGGAAGTGCATGCTCTTCCCGACAGCTCCTACGAATCAAACCACCAATCTGCAGATCACGCACTGATGCGAACCCAATACCACCGACTCGCTCGAGGCTCGATCACTCACGATCCGTCAGAGTCGCTTGATAAACTCGAGGGTCGCCTCGCCTCTCGATCCATAGAACATCGGCGGCTACAACTCGTAAAGTCACGTAGCCTCAAACCGCTCGCCGGGGTGAACTACGGTGCTCTTGGGCCGAATCGCAGATCTAGCCTATCTCATATCCGCCACGACCGCCAGAATCGGGCCATCTCCTTGTACCCCATCTCATCTCGCTTCCAGCCGTGGGACCGAGGCTCAGTATCAGAGTCTCAGCAGCCACCGCCGCGCTCTAAACTCGCTGGGCGGGCGTCGCGAAACTCGCCGTCTAAGCATCGCTTTCAGATCGACCGGCTCGCGCTCGCATGCTCCTCAGATCTTACTAACAGCCTCGATCGCTTGCCCATCTCGGGCTCAGGTTTTACGCGAGGCATAATCGTAAAGGAAAAGAATACGTCGAGGGTTCAACTCATCACACGCCTCTACAAGACGATCTTAGAATGAGAAGAATGGAAACCAATCCTAAATGTCCTATAGCCTCCGATTATAGATGTGGTGCACAACACACCGATAATCAAGACTCTACTAGACACGGTTCAGACACTTTCCGAGGACTAATCGCTCGATACCACTTTTGTCACGACCCGAACCCGGGCCCGTGGCTGGTGCCTTACCCCGGGCACCCTAGTGATACACCATCAGAGAAAATCAGCGGAAATAAAAACATGAACATGAACTAAGAGACATGATAAAAACAAAGCCAACCAAAACAGCTTGCCTTCAATATATACATAAATACCCGAACAGCTTATCCTTTTTATGGACTCGCCACAACAAAGATTACATGCACTCTAAGAAGTGACAACAACTATGACGGACAGTGGCCCCGCCATACCCCGAATGTACAAGAACCTGCTGGACTCGTGGTAACATACCAAAGATAAGCCTC
Organism: Przewalskia tangutica; assembly: GCA_029844215.1. Taxonomy (NCBI): domain Eukaryota; kingdom Viridiplantae; phylum Streptophyta; class Magnoliopsida; order Solanales; family Solanaceae; genus Przewalskia; species Przewalskia tangutica. The sequence goes on from CM056721.1 coordinate 111,139,347, forward strand.
GAAGGAACGGAGCTTCCCAACACGCTGAATGTGATCCTAAGCGGATCGGCAATCGATGATCTTTACCGCGCAGATGAACGCAGCCCCAAGGAGGTCGATAACAGTACCAAGTATGTGAAATCAGAAATATCGTAAATGAAATCATAATAGTCTATATAAGCGGAGACATGTATGATAACCAAACTACGATTCACAACATAAAGCGATCATGTCAAGTCGTGGACTCACGCCTCAAAGTCATCCTCATGCCCGTGGAACTCCTTCCTCACCGCCGTAGTCTAGGTACAAATCATGTGATACGTATAATGTGTCTCGCCAATCTTATGGACCCAATATAGAAAAGTGTGGAATACATTCCTGCTCATCCTATGAACCTAGTCGAGTGGAATACATTCGGATGAACCTAGAGTCAAGTGAAATACATTCTGATGAACCGGTAATCAAGTGAAATACATTTCCGGATGAACCTAATCAAGTGAAATACATTCCGGATGAACCGGTAATCAAGTGAAATACATTCGGATGAACCAGAGTCGAGTGAAATACATTCCGGATGAACCGGTAGTCGAGTAGAACACAGTACTTGCACAACAAGGCTATCACACGTAACATGGTCAAGTTTCATAACAACAAGCATAAGCAAGTTACACACAACTCAAGGTACTTTCATTTTATGTCAAAGTCCGGATTTTAACCCTAAAGTACTACGTCCGTTAAATTCCTTTTAAGATCCATTTCTTTTACAAAGGTCACCCGATACCCGTAGTATAAAATTAGAGTGACTAACATTGTTAAGTAAACCAAAATGCTTTCCTTTGTAAAAATCAAGTAACAACCTTATTTTCCAAACGTTCTAGTTTGCCTAATTTCAAATGCTCAAGTTTCTCATTTTAGAAAAGGTTTCGTAGTTCATAGTTTTAAATCCTTTAAAACATAATTCTCCTTTAAACGTTTTGAGAAACCTATGTCTTATAAGTGAGTAGGTTATTCTTGTTTATAATCAATCTTATTAAGCGCCCATGATCTAGAAATGTCATTTTGTCTCATCTTAGCTTCTATGCAGATGGAAGTTTCTCTGGTTTTAATAATACTAAATCTGTCCAAAACATTTCCTTTATTAACGCCGCAGTTGGTTTGTCGATACACATTCTCGATTTCCAAATCAAGAAACATTTTTAAGCCGTTATACCTAACTTCCCATAAAGCTAGTATAACTCTTAAGTTTCCAAAACCAAGTATTACTTCTTCTCTCAAAATGATTCAAAATCTTTTGAAATACTTCAAGTTCTTTATTATCACATAGCCACCGCTTATAGTTCAAATCATTTACCTCTTAAAACCACAAGTATTTTCTTACCTACATAAAGTCGTTATAACCAACTTCCCATAAAGCCGTTATAACACTTTATGTTTTAAACCAATCAAATACATTTAGCACATGACGTCACCGTACTAGATAGTTCACACATATCATGCTAGAAGAGATAGGAAGAGGTTCACATACCGCAAGATTATCGACTAATAGCAAAAGCTCCAAGTACCTCAAACCGTCGGCTACTCCTTAAGCTAAGTAGACCAAGCCATACGTAGTACTTCAACCTATAGAGGCCACAATGCGCCTATTAACATTTAGATCTCAATGGAGAATATCCTACGTAAAAAGAAGACTTCCGCAACAACAGAAATCTCCTCTCTATCGAGGCCGGCTACCAAGCCAACCAGGGGGGGGTTAACACGTCTGACCGGACGTGTACAATTCTACTACACAACAATGCTACACAAGTCTACTGTAATACAATCCTATGTAATTACAGTTCAGTTCACTTCTTAAAATTCAGGCTTAAGTCGCAAGACATTGCCGTAAGTATTATTCAGGCTTAAGTCGAAAGACATTGCCGCACAACTATGTTCAGTTCTATATATAGTATACTTAACCATATACTCCTACAACATGTAATTTCCAATTACAACAGAAGGTCAAGAATGTTTACCTCGATAAGCCCAAAATTATCCGAGTTTATATGTCGATCCTGAGCAAGGTTTAGCTCCTACTCCGGCGCCCGACCCGCCTCCAACCAACCCTTAGAAGTTCTAACCAACTTCTACTAATAACTTCAACAACGGGTGAAGATTTACTTAGGGTTTCGTTTAGTGATCGAGGAAAGTATAATAGTATTTTCTGGCTTTTGTAAAAGGGTACTTTGGAAAGTACTACAAGGTATTTGGCTAAAGTATTTTGGGCATTATAACAATACTAGAGAGTATTTCTATACCACAAAAAGGGTATTATACGAAACCACTAGGCTAGTGGGGTACCCTCGGCTTAGTGGCACCACAAAGGGGAGGGGTTTCGCCAAGGCCTTCTCAAAGGGGAGAGGGGCTATTGGACGAGAGCAAGCAAGAGGAGGGGAAAGGTTTTCAAGACTTAGACAATTTTTGGATGAATAAGTTCATCAACTTAGAGGGGTATTTATAGGTCAAGAAATGGCCAACCAATGGCCAAGATCTATCCAAGTGTAAGGCAAGTGTAAGGTCAAGATGAAGCCATGTGTTTGTGGGTCCCACTTGCTCATCAACTACACAAAATATCCTACCTAACCTGACCACATTTTTTGCACAAAAACGTGCTCACCCTTCCCTTTGGCCGTCCACCTTCTTTTCCAATGTGAGGTGACACATGTCACCCTCCCGTTGGTCCAAAATGTTTCGCCTCTAAAAATCCGCAAAAATATTAATGACATAGCCGGAATTTTCCTACGAAAGTCGTGGAAACGTTTAAAAAAACGACTCCTTTAGGTAGTTATGCACAAATTCGAAACTTGCCTAACTTTAAGGCTCAAATTATAATACGTACGCCCTCACGTACATACTCTGAAGTACGGGGTATAACAGATACTATGGGCGATTGGCCTTGCTTCGATCATTCGCGGCCTAGAATAGACCTGTTACAGTCTTCCTATTACTGTTGTTGTTTGTGATGTGGCACTATGTGCAATTGAACTGATTGTATTTGTGAAAAGGTTTTAAATACTTTGATTTCATTTCAGTTCTTTATAGTTTCACATACTTGGTACCTGTTGCCGACCTCGCCGGGGCCGTTCTCGCCGCAGGGCAAGCAGGTGCTAGATCCGCATCCTTAGGATCTCTACGTTGGTGTCGGGAGCTCCATCTCTTCCGGAGGCTCTACTCTTTGGTATGATCTCCCTGTTGTAGATAGTTTTGTATAGTCAGGGTATGGCGGGGCCCTGTCCCGCCATAGTTGTATATTTCCTTAGGTGCAGAGTCATGTTATGCGATGTCGGATGTAACTGCTAAACCTTGTTTATATATATATGCCGAAAGGCGACGTTTGTTCACATAAACTGTGTCTTATTTTATAAACTGTTTCATGTCTTGTTTTATATTTCCGCTGATTACTCTGATGTATGACTACTTGGGTGCCTGCAAAGGCACGCCACGCCCCGAATGGGTCGTGTGATCTTACGTAAAACCCAGAGTAAGGCCATCTCGAGTAAAAGATGTATTGTTATGTTTGATCCTTATCGGAGTGCATAGTGCACGTGAGCTATGTTTATATAATAAGTCCCTGAGTAGTGTGAAATGAAAGAGGGTAGTTGAGCTAAGAAGACCGCTAGGTTTTCATAACGTGATTAGTGAGAGTTTTCCGGATCGGGGACCTAGTGTTTTGCGCGTTGCCGGGTTGAGGCCACGTTGCGTCAACCCGCGGCTGTATGGTGGGGTCAGTTTGTGGTGGTCCCGCCTTATGGGGGTCATGAGGTGTTAGGCCCATGTTTGGTTAACCATCAGACGAGTCGTGGACGATTCGACCGAGTCCGCCGGCGAGGTCACCGCCTTGTCTTCTAGTAAAGACCGTACTCGGTAGTAAGTTGCGGGATGTTATATCGGGAAGGTGGTAAGGTCGCACGAGGTGCCTACCTTCACCTTATGGCGCATGAAGCCGTGTTCTACTGCTTTTTCGGAGGTTTTACCAGCAGGTTAGGAACTTAGCGAGCCTCGACCGCATTCGCCCTCGGGCCAGTGTTGGGATTTCAGGGGTAGCGGTGATGATTGTTGCCTCCTGTTAGAGAGTGTTTCATAGCTACCATTTCAGTATTCGGATGTCGCTTTATGACGCCTTGTAGGGGCGGAAGTGTAAGTTGCCGGTCGATTGGTTCGATGTTGGCAAGGTTCAGATAGTTGGTTCATACTTGTTCAGTAGAATGTGGATAGGGTGAAGCTTATCCAGATGAGGTTATTGGCAGCTCAGAGTCAACAGAAGTCGTGCGGATAATCGACGTCGACACTTAAAGTTCAGGTTGGCGGTCGGAATTCTTGAAGGTACCACCCCGGATAGGGTGCGACGAGTTTTGGAAAGCAGAGGGAACTTAGCCCGAGTTACTTTGGGCCTTTCAGATCATGTGAAGAGTAGGCCAGGTTGCCTATATGTTAGCGTTTGCCGTCTGACTTGGGAGGCAGTATGTCCGGTCTTTCGTATTGCTATGTTCGGGAAAGTATCGGAGATCCATCCAGAGTGTTCCCAGTTAATGATGACCAAGTTGGAGATAGTAACCCAGAGATCTAGGGAACGGAATCAGTAACAGAAATATGGTAAGTTATGAGAAGGAGTTCGAGTGTACGAGAAGGGTACGGCGCGTAAGGGAAGAAACGAGCATATATTGCGAGCATCGATGTGATCATTTCTTTTGTATGAAGAAGGTGCGAAGGAAGTATATTTTAGGCCTCGGGTAAGAGCTTTTGTGATGTCAGAGGTGTTTCCTCGTGGACTTGGATGTAAGTATTTACGCAGGTGTTTCGTGGCGGTATGGCAGATTGTTTTCGTAAGTATAGTGAAGACTATCTCGGCGCATGTTTGTTTGAGACTTAGAAGGAACATTCGGGACGAATGTTTCTAAGGAGGGGAGAATGTTATACCCCGTATTTCCAGAGTATGTACGTAGGGACGTACGTAGAAAAGTTTGGGCTTTAAAGTAGGCTTGGCCGATTTTACTTTGTGCACAACACCCGATTAGAGTCGTTTTTCGACGAAACGTTTTACACAAATCGCGTAGGGTAAATTACGGCTATGTCATTTCTAATTTTTGCGGATTTTTCCGAGAGACGAAACATTTTGGACCAACGAGAGGGCGACACTTGTCACCCTCCAATTGGTGGACGTATGGGGCGGACTTGGGGACGATTTGGATGGCTTTTTGTCAAGTAGTTGGTAGGATATTTTGGTGGTAGATGGATAAGGTGTACTTGGGTGAATCTTGACCCTACACTTGCCTTGCACTTGGCATGATCTTGGCCATTGGTTGGCCATGGCTTGACCTATAAATACCCCTCCCCTTTGAAGACTTCTTCATCCAAAAATTTTGCTAAGTCTTGAGAGCTCTTCCCCCCCTTTTGTAGATGTCTCGTCCTAGCCTCCTCCCCTCGTGAGGCCCCTTGGCCGAGAGCCCCTCCCCCCTTGGCCGAGAGTACCCCCCCTCCTAGTGGGGTTGGCCGAGGGGTACACACCCCCCTTTGTGGTGTTGTCTCGTATAAATACACCCCCCCTCTTGGTAGAAATACTCTCCAAAGTATTGTTACTATACCCAAATTACCTTAGCCGTATACCTTGTAGTATTCTTAAGATACCTCTATACGTAGAGCCCGAAAATACTACATTTTGTCCTTTTAGTCTCAAACCGAAACCCTAAGGAAAACCTTCATAGTTGGTTGAAGTGTTAAGAAGAAGTTGTGTAGAACTTCTAAGGGTTGTTTGGAGCGGGTTGGAGCGCACAGAGTAGGAGCTAAACCTTGCTCAGGATCGACATTATAACTTGGATAATTTTGGGCTTATCGAGGTAAATATTCTTGTCCCCTTGTTGTAATTGGAAATTACATGTTGTAGTATTATATAGTTGAAGTATACTATATATAGTATTGAACATAGTTTTGCGGCAATGTCTTTTGACTTAAGCCTGAATTTAAAGAAGAGATTTAGACTGTAATTACACTATACAGAAGAATGCTAAAAAGGAATTGAACTGTACTTACGTAGGACTGTATTCTGATGAAGCGTGTTGTAGAATTGTACACGCCCGTTAGGCGTATAACCCCGGTTGGCTTGGCCAGCCTCGATAGAGAGAGATTTACGCGCGGTGGGAGGTCCGCGAATTTTCTGTAGAATATGGAACCGAGTGTTTAGATGTTAATAGACGTTTGTGGCCTATATAGGTGGAAGTACTACGAGTAGCGTATTTTACTTGAAGAGTGGAAAAGGCTAGCGAGTGCGATCGTGGAGCGATGCTAATGTCGATAATCGTCGCGAGGTATGTGAACCTCTTCCTATCCTTTCTAGCATGATGTTTTGTAAACTATGTAGTACCAGACGTACATGTGCTAAATGAGTTTGGTTGGTTCAAAACATAGGGTGTTATAATAGCTTTATGGGAAGTTAGTTATAACGACTCTATGTAGGTAACAGAATGGTTTATTTATTGTAGAAAATAAGAGACTTAACCTAATTGACTTGATGTGTAACATTTTGTTAAAAATGTTGTAAAACCTCATTCGCGAGTAATGAGTACTTGATTTTAAAGAATAATGTTTTACTGATTTCGGAAATGAGAATAAGTATCGAACAAACCACAGCAGCGCTAATAAAGGGAAATGTATTGACTGATCAAGTATTATTAAAACCAGTAGAAACTTCCATCTGCATAGAAGCTAAGATGAGACAAAATGATATTACATTTCCTAGATCATGGTCAAGTTATAAGATTGTTATAAACAAGAATAACCTACTCACATATAAGGCATATGTATATCAAATTGTTTTAAAGGAGAATTATACCATTAAGTGATTAAAACTATGAACTACGAAACCTTTCGAAAATGAGAAACTTGAGCATTTGAAATTAGGCAAACTTGAACGTTTGGAAAATAATGTTGTTACTTGATTCAGGCGGGTCTGTGTGACCTATGATTCGAGAATACCTTATGCGGGTCTGTGTGGCCTATTCGGAACTGCGGGAGTTCCAGGTTAGTGTGCGGTCCTTGTGGTCATGCGGTCTATGTGGCCATGCGGACGGCGAGTCCAGGACGCTGTCGGGGAGTAGCTACCCTCGATGCGGGGAATACCTCATGCGGGCCATTGGAGTGGCCTATGCGGAGCTGCGGGAAGTTCCAGGGCTAGACGCGCACATTAGATACTGCGGGCGAGTGGCCAGCTTTGATCATGTGACGGTCTAGACAGATATCATGATACAGTTTATGACCCTGTTTGTACTGTGGGTTTTAGTAGTCGGCTATGCCTTCGTACTTACCCCGTACGGTTTTATGATGACACAGGTGGGACCTGGTGTTCATGTGTATTCCTTGGTGCCTTTTCTATCATAGACTGCCGGCAGTGAGGAAGGTATTCCACGGGCATGATTGATGTTATGGGCGTGAGACCCATAGTTATATTTGAGTGATGACTTTGAGGGCGTGAGTCCCTGACTTGACATGACTGCTATTTATTGTGAACTGTAGTTTGGTTATCATACATGTCTCCTGCTTTATATAGACTACTATGATTTCATTTACAGTATTTTCAGTTTCACATACTTGGTACTTGTTGTACTGACCTCCTTCGGGGGGCTGCGTTCATGCCGCAGGTTGAGGTACACCAGTCGTTGATCCTAGCTCGTGGTCATAGTTCGGCGTTTGGGAAGCTCCGCTTTCTCGGAGGCTTATCAGCCGTATAGTCCCCGTCGTAGTAGGTTCTTACATTCAGGTATGGCGGGCCCCGTCCCCGCCATTGTTGTCATGTCACTCTTAGAGGTCCTGTAGTAATGCCAGGCGAGTTGTATATGGGATGTAAATCGTCGATTCAAATTGATTTATATATGCCGAAAGGCAAGTTCTCTCAGATTACTGTTTCTTACTTCATAATATTTTCATGTCTTGCTTTATGTTCCGCTGATTACTCTGATGTTGTATCACTAGGGTGCCCGGGGTAAGGCACCAGTCACGGGCCCGGGTTCGGGTCGTGACACATGAATACCACCGGAGCATTGGTCAAACCGAAAGACATAACCCTGAACTCATAGTGCCCGTACCGTGTCCGGAATGCAGTCCTAGGGATATCCGCCTCTCTAACTCGCACCTGATGATAGCCCGATCGCAGATCAATCGTGGAGAAACATCTCGCACCCTGCAGCTGGTCGAACAAATCATCAATCCTGGGAAGGGGGTATCTGTTCTTAATAGTCACCATGTTCAGCTGCCTGTAATCAACACACATGCGCAGCGTCCCATCATTCTTCTTCACGAACAATACCGGCGCTCCCTGAGGAGAAACACTAGGCGATGAAGCCCTCTTCTCCAAAGAAACCTCTCACCGGTCCTTCAACTCTCTCAACTCGGCGGGTGCCATTACGTATGGCGAATGGAAATAGGCCGAGTGTCCGCAAAGACATCGATACAAAACTCTATCTCCTCTCGGGAGGGATACGAGGTCGTCTGAAACACATCCGGGAACTCTCGACTACCGAATCGACCGAAAATCTGTACCGCACCGAAGATCAAACACCGAATGAGATGGTAGATATACCCTTCTCGCACCATCTTCCCGGCCTCGAGGTAGGAAATAAACCTACCCTCGACACGGTGTTCCTCCCACTCAATAACCGGCCTCAGAAACCGGAACCGTACCACTCTCTCCTGCAGCTACATTGACGTAGCAGAAGCTAGCCAATCCATACCCATGATCACATCGAATCGGTCATGTCCAACTCTATCAAGTCGGCTAGGTCCGACGATCGCATAAAGTCTCTCGGGCAAGCTCTATATACCCGCCGAGCTACCACCGAATCACCCACTGGCGTAGCTACCTCGAAAGGGTCTATGGACTCAGGCTCTATCCCTATTCTACTAGCAATAAGGGGAGATATATAGGACAGAGTAGAACCCGGATCTATCAAGGCATACACGTCACAACATGAAACTGATAAAGTACTTGTGACGACATCAGGTGAGGCCTCCTGGTCCTGCCACGAACAAGGCATAAATGCGGTTCGAGACCGCTAGAATCGACTGCGCCACGACTCTGCCGCGACCGCTGGTCCATGAGTACCGCCTCCGGGCGAGTAATCGTAGGGATGAAGACCACAATGCACTCGTAGCCGACCCTACCATCGCCGCTCGGCTCTGACAGTCTCGCGATAGTGACTGGCGGCCACAAGTATAGCAAACTCCCGAAGTAGTACCACAACTCCCTGAATGGAATCTACCACATCGGACACACTGATCGGACCTAGATCGGTTAGCACCCTTGCTGCCCTGGAAGTCCGAAGTCCTGGGGCCCTGACCTGCCCCCGAATACTCTGGTTGTAATGAAGACGGTGTCGGAGTGCTCTGAGCTGGCTGTGGTGCAAATCTAGACTGCTGCTGAGGCCGTCCACCCCGAGAGCTACCAAAAGTTCCGGCCGTCTTGGCCTTCTTCTGCTGCTGATATCTGTCGACCCGTCGGTCTCTACGCTCCTCGCATCCAAGTGCATGAGCCTGAATGCGGGCAATGTCTATGCCCGGCTGAAGAGCCACACCTGAGCAAGACTCTGCCAGATAATCATCTAACCCGGTGACGTAGCGGTGCACTCGGTCCTCCATATCTGCTACTAGCGCAGGGACATATCGAGCCAACGAATCGAACTCAACGTTGTACTCAACGGTGCGCGCCTCTCTGCCTCAAAGATCAAAATCTTGTCGGCCCGTGCCCTCCTCATCTGCGGAGGCAAGAAGTGAGTGAGAAAAGCCTCCGAGAACTCGTCCCAAATAGCTGGAGGCGCGTGCTCTCCCCGGGATAGCTCCCACGAATCAAACCAATCGACTGCGGTATCACGCAGCCGATGCGAACCGAAGATCACAGACTCGGTCTCCGAAACCTTGATCACTCGCATGATCCTCTCAGAATCGACGGATGAACTCTCGCGGATCATCCTCGTGCCTCGACCGTAGAACTACGGCGGGCTACAACTCGTAAAATCCCGTAGTCTCAAATCGTCCGATCTAGGATGTACCACGGTGCTCTTCGAACTGGCCCAGCCTATCTCTCATGTATGGCCACAATCTCGCCGAATCGCCATCTCTTTGTAACCCATCTCATCTCGCTCCGGTGCCGGGATCGAGGTGCAGTCTTGTGGTCTCATCACCATCGCTGCAGCCTCTAAACCTCGCTGGCCGGGCGGCTCGTGGAACTCGCCGTCTGAGGTATCGCCTCAGGTATAGACTGGGCCTGAGCCCTCGTGACTCTCGGTGTCCTACTAGCAGCTCCCTCGGCTGCCTTGCCCTTCGGCCCGGTTGCCTTTACGTGGAGGCATAATCGTAAAGAAAGGAAATACGTTAGAGGTCCAACTTATAACACGCCTCTAAGGCACGATCTCGAGTGAGAAGAATGGAAACCAATCCTAAATATCCTATAGCCTCGACATTATGGGTGTGGTGCACAACACACCGATAATCAAGACTCTACTAGATACGGTCTGTAGACACTTTCCGAGGATTAACTGCTCTGATACCACTTTTGTCACGACCCGTTCCGGGGCCCGTGACTGGTGCCTTACCCGGGCACCCAAGTAGTCATACATCAGAGTAATCAACGGAATATAAAACAAGACATGAAACAATGTAAATGAGACACAGTTTATCTGAGGAAAAGTTGCCTTTCGGCATATATATATAAATACCCAAAGTGAACAAGCATATCCCAACTTTACAACAGACTCTGCACCTCTGAAGTAAGACAACTATGGCGGGACAGGGCCCCGCCTTACCCTGAATGTACATATATCTACACCACCAAGGAGAACCATACCAAAAGTCGAGCCTCCGGAGAAGATGGAGCTCCTGACACCAAAGCAAAGATCCTAAGGATGTGGATCTAGCACCTGCTTCCCTTTACCTGCGGCATGAACGCAGCCCCCCGAAGGAGGTCAGTACAACAGGTACCAAGTATGTGAAACTGTAAAGTACTAAAGTGAAATCAAAGTATTTAAAACCATTTGCAAATACAACCAGTTCAACTGCACATAGTGCCACAACATAAACAAGAGCAAGGTAGATATAATGTAACTGGTCTTTTCTAGGCCGCTAATGATCGAAGCAAGGCCAATCGCCCATAGTATCATTATGCGTGCCTAATCCTGGACTTCCCGCAGCCCGCATAGGTCACACACAGACCCGCATGAGGTATTCCTCGCATCGGGGGTAGCTAACCCGCGGTACCCTCCTGGACTCCCGCAGCCCGCATAGTCACATAGACCGCATAGTCACACAGACCGCATGAGGCATCCTCGTGACGGATAATACACCTGAATGATCAATCTCGAACTCCCGCAGCCCGCATAGTCACACAGACCGCATAGGCCGTATAGACCCGCATCAAGGGTGGCAAGCCCTCGGTATAACAAGTCAAGGGGGTATGTGATATAATAACAGTACAACGGTCTTAACGTTTAACAACGTAAGCACAACAAGAATAACCCCCTTACACAACATCACAAGACATTAACACGCATATCATCATAACATGTTTACTTATCAAAACATCTTACTACACTTTGCAGAAATCAATACGAGATTTTTATAAATAAGTAAAACCGTTCCTTTTATCATTCTTAAGTCGTTATATCTAACTTCCCATAAAGCTAGTATAACTCTTAAGCTTTCTGTTTAAAAATCAAGTATTACTCTTCTTTAAAAAATGATTCATAATTCTTTTGAAATACTTCAAGGTTTTTATTATTTAGACTCAAGTCAACAGACGTCCAGTAAAACCATGTTCAGTTAACACACGTACGTCTACCGTACTATATATATATATTTTAAAATATCATGCTCAAGGGCATAGGAAGAATCACATACCTTCTCGGCGAAATCCACCTGCCAAGTCGAGTATGTCGCGCGCAGAGTATCAACCTATAATAGTCAAATACGTCTATCAACGTCTAGACTACTCTGTAGGATATTCTAAACAGAGGGTTCTCTATTCTACGGAAAATTGGGCAGCATTTCCCTACCCTTCAAACTACTCAAGTCTCATCAGAAATACCCTCATGTAAGTACAGTTCAATTCTTCTTCTTTTATACCCTTCTACTGTGATTACAGTTCAATTCTATTCTTTAATATCCTTCTATATCTTATACTCAACTCTTAACTATTCTTATATGTAATCTCTAATTACAATAGAGGGACAAGAGTATTTACCTCGATAAGCCCAAAATTATCCAAGTTAAATGTCGATCCTGAGAAAGGTTTAGCTCCTAATTTGCACGCTCCGATAGCTCCAAGAAACCCTTAGAAGTTTCTAAACAACTTCTACTTTAAATACTAAAAAGGATTTGGGGCTAGGGTATTTTGGAATAGTAACTATACTAGATGGCAACTTCTACAAAAGAGGGGGGTTTCGGCCAAAGCCACTAGGAAGGGGGGGGGGGGGGGTTTGGACGAGACTTCTACACAAAGGGGGAAGGATTTTTTGAGACTTAGAAAAATGTGGAGTGGATGAAGAAGTCTTCAACACAAGGGGGGTATTTATAGAGCCCTCAAAGGCCAAGATTAAAACAAATTGAGGGTTGAGATTAGGATCCATGTGAAAGATGAGGTCTTCCAACCAAGTGTCTACCACAATAATTGGACATATGTCCATCACAATATTGGAACACATGCCCACCACAACAATGAGCCATGTGGCCTCCACTATCTCACAAAAATCGTCCACTTCCACCTACTCCCACTCACACAAAATCAACTTGCAAGACTTGACCAATTGACTTGCCCACTAGGCCCCCCAATTCGTCCAACCAAAGCCAACTAAGGGTGAAACATGTCGCCCTCCTAATGATCCAAAATATTTCGTCTCTCGGAAAAATCCGTAATCGGTTAAAAATATTAAAAACGTAGAATTTCCTTCACAAGGTTCGGAATCTTTTCCGTCGAAAGCTTACAAGTTCATTCTTAACCTAATTAGGGCTTGAATAATCGTACGTACGTCCTCGCACCTACTCTGGAAATACGGGGTATAACATGATGTTCTTCCAATTTTTTGTAAATTTGGCTAAGTATGGAACTTGTCTCACTACTAGTAGTATTATATAGTAACATGGAGGGTCAAGATGTGTACAATTGGGTGGCTAGGATGAGGTCTTACTAAATATCAAGACTATGTGGACCCATTGACCAAGTCAATTATGTCAAGCTCTTCAAGTTGCAAGACTTGTCTTCCTAACAAGGGTCAAATGACCCTCTTGTCCATGTTCAATTCGCCCAAGCTCACTTAAGGGGGGGTGACACATGTCGCCCTCCCATTCGTCACAATATTACGCTTTTCGACAATTTCATAATTCCGATAAATTTTTACAAGTCTCTAATCTTAATATTAGGAGTTCTCACGTACGTTCTTAACACATGTCCTGTAAATACGGGGTGTAACATTCTTCCCCCCTTAGAAACATTCGTCCCCGAATGTTCTTTCGGAGTCAAACTTATAATTAGCGACATAGTTCCCTTTCACAACCCCGGCATACCAACAATGCCACACATGGCCCTAATACCTCGCACACGCATATACGTCCATCATAAGCCAAAAAGAGATTATCTTTTCGTACTTCCAACTCCTTCTAGCATATACATAGTCTTAATATAATCTGTTCATGACATTTTAAACATACCACAACTTTATCATGCATACAAGTTTCTAAAAGGCCAAAGACATACCTGATATCATATAGGCGGTTCAAAGGACCGCTAAAACTGGGAACTTCCACCACGACCTCTTCCACGGCCTGTCGGTGCATGAACCTCCTGCCTAGCTATTGAATGCGAAGAACCCGCAACTAATCCAGTAGATGGTGTTGTCCCACCAGGACCCCCTGTATAAGGACACTCTCTTAACATATGGCCTAGACGACCACAAGAAAAACAAGCACCCGTACCGGCGCGACATACCCCAGAATGTAACCTGCCACACTGGGCGCATGGAGGCAAAGGTGGCCTCGACTGACTGGAACCCCCATCTCTCTGTGACTCTGAAGCTCTAGAGACCTGACCGGCCCCTGCATTCCCGGGGTTGTAAAACCCCCCGCCGGAAAACTGTGGAGGAGCACTCGGTGCTGGCTATAATGTAGACCTAGTGCATTCTTTGAGTTGTCGCCTCAGCGCCCGAGACCTGTGTCCTGGCCCTCTTGGGCTAGCCTGAGTCAACCTGATCCTCACTCTCTCTATCCTCTATCCCCTGCGCATAGGCCTGCATCCTAGCAATGTCCATACCGGGCTGAAGAGCCACCCCCAAGAATGCAGTAATCATATGACGGTCTAGCCCCATCACATAACGATGAACTCTATCCGCCATGTTAGCTACAATGGTGTGCGCATGCCTAGCCAAAGAGTCAAACTCTAGGCTGTACTCCCTGATGGTCCTCCCATTATGCCTCAATGACAAAAACCTATCAACACGGGCTCTCCTCATTTCAGGAGGCAAAAAGTGATCAAGAAAGGCCTCCGTGAACTAATCTCAAACTGCTGAACGAGCCCCCACTCCTCTCGACAGCTCCCAAGACTCAAACCAGTTCAACGCAATATCGCGTAACCGGTAAGAGGCTAGCGTAACAGACTCTGTCTCCGAAGCCCTAAGAACCTGCATAGTCCGCTGTAGCTGTCGAATGAACTTCTGCGGATCCTCCTCAGACCTCGAACCATAAAACTCGGGCGGACTACAACCCAGAAAATCCCGAATCCTCAAACTGTCTGCTCTAGGGTTAGCTACCTGCTCGTTTGCCGCCTACCACTATGCTAGTCAATAGCCTTATCTGCTCTCCATAATCTCTAAACTCCGCCCCTGGCTGCGAAACTGGAGGCTCTGGTACCGGAACCTCTGGAGCTACTGCCGCCTCGACTCTCTATCTGCGACGTGGTGAACTCACCGATCCGCCTACTACCTCGGGCATAGTGCGTGCTCGAGTCACGTAACCTCTGCGTACCACTAGCGACTCCTGCTGCCGCCTTGCCCTTCGGGCCTGGCCGCCTTCCAGGAGGCATAATCACATAAGAAGGGGTCGAGAGGATTCAACCTACTAGGGCGACTCTCGCACGATTTCAAAGAGAGAAGAATGGAAACCAATCCTAAATGTCCTAGAGCGTCCTGATTATAGATGTGGTGCACAACACACCGATAATCAAGACTCTACTAGACACGGTCTGTAGACACTTTCCGAGGACTAACTACTCTGATACCACTTTTGTCACGACCCGTCCCAGACGCGGCGGTGCCCTACCCGGCACCTTGCAGGTATACATCAGAGATAATCAGCGGAACATACATGAAACTTATAAAATAAAACAACATAAGTAAATAACAGGTTAGCCGATAGGGCTACCTTACTGGAAATATATATATACAACCGAAGTAGTTACCTCCTTTCCTTTACAAACTGACCCACAAAATGTGACTACAGACCTCTAAGAGTTTTAACATAACAACTGTGGCGGGACAGGGCCCCGCCATACCCCTGAATATACATGAATATACAACCTCAGGGGGAAACCGTACCAAGAGATAAGCCTCCGGAGAAAATGGAGCTTTTTTTTCCCCAAAACTGAACCGAGATCCTAAGAACAAGGATCACCAACATGTGCACATAATACCTGCGGGCATGAACGCAGCCCCCCGAAGGGGGTCAGTACAACAGGTACCGAATATGGAACGGAAATAAGGTACAACAATTAAAACATATCTGTATAAAAGCATGACAGAGGTAAGTGTAAAAGAAGTAAATACCTGAACCTACCATGTCATTACTATCTCGTGAACTTAATCGTACCTTATTATCTTTTCCCATTTTTCAATAAAAGTTATAGTCACTTTCTTACGTACATACTTAGGAAAATCATCAAGTTTATTACCATATAACTTACTTACTTACTTACTTACTTTACATAACACAATCCGACCCTTTATGGAGGGACGCCTATACTGCCCGGCCCAATCTGGGACGCGATAAAGTCACCTAGTCTGCCCATAAAGGTATACTGCCCGGCCCATTCCTGGGACGCGATAAAGTCACCTAGTCTGCCCATAAAGGTATACTGCCCGGCCCATTCCTGGGACGCGATAATGTCATATAGTCTGCCCATAAAGGTATACTGCCCGGCCCATCTCTGGGACACGATAATGTCATATAGTCTGCCCATAAAGGTATACTGCCCGGCCCATCTCTGGGACGCGATAATGTCATATAGTCTGCCCATAAAGGTATACTGCCCGGCCCATCTCTGGGACGCGATAATGTCATATAAAATCCGGGAATTTAACCCAACGTACTACGCACCTCTACTCCTTTAGAAAGACTCTTTTTCAAATAAAACTTCCCCGATACTAACAACCGTAGTATCAAGTCATATCTATCTTTCAAGACAAGTCACAATACCTTTTTAGGAATACATCTACCGGCTTCTAAATCAAGTGACTTCTTTCTTTAAAACCTTAAGCAATTGGTACTTTTAAAACAATTTGCCCTTCTTAATTTCAAATCATTTCTTTGCTTACATTACTGAAGAAAACCATTCTTTTAATCTTCCATAAAGTTGTTATAACCAACTTCCCATAAAGCCGTTATAACTCTTTATGTCTTAGACAAAATCATTCCTTTTATAACCAAGAGACTTATACTTTCAAATCAAATCACATAGCTTCAAAATACCTCAAGTCTCTTAACTTTTAAGAAAACAAGTTTCAAAGTCTTAAAAACTTCATACATAACTCTTTTAAATTAAGTAACATATACTTGGGTGCGTTGTGAATAAGTTATACTTAAATATATCGATCTTATTCAAGTAGCCATGATCTAGAAAATGTAATACAATTTTGTCTTATCTTAGCTTCTATGCAGATGGAGGATTCTACTTGTTTTAATATAATTAATTGTCATTACATTTTCCTTTATTTACGCTGCAATGGCTTGTTCGATACTTATTCTCATTCGTGCCGTAATTTAGCCAAGTCAACTCGACTCCAAATACTTCCTAACGACTCTTACCAACATCCCCCATAAGACTTGGTAAAAACTTAAAATTTCTTAGACGTAGCTTTTACATAGAGTAAATCAACGTAACTACCTCTTAACTTCTAAGAGTAGACGAAAACATGAAATAATACCACATGTATATTCCATACATAGAATCATGCCAAAGGAAGGAAGAGGTTCACATACCTCACGACGATTGTCGACAAGTAGCAAAATGCTCCAAAGTACTTCAACCTTGAGCTATTCCATTCTCCAAGTAGGATACGCTATACTTAGTGCTTCAACCTTTAATGGTCACCATACGTCCATTAACCTCTTACTTCAAACGTAGAATATTCCAAGTGTTAAGTCACTAAATTCTACGGAAAATCGGACAGCACCTCCTTTGTTTTTACTTACTTTGCCACCTTTTTCAAGGCCGAATTCAATAACCAAACACGCCACATTTAAGGCCCAATCAATGAAATTAATCAATAGGGGATTACACGCCTACTAGACGTGTAAAATTCCGCCCCACAAACGATATCAACCTAATACAACCTACAAGTCCAATTCGGCCACATAGAGTATAATAACACCAATTCTTATCCAATTCCTATTTCAATCCAAGTTGTTAGCATAACATGATATCAAGTCGCAATCGATTATAACCACTATAATCTTCAAGTAATTAACATGCGACAATTCTAATAAACGACCAAATTGTAATCCAACTTCACAAGGCTTAAATGACATTTCGGATTTAAGACTACAATCAATCCATAATACTTATCAAACTTTAACATATAAACTTCATGCTAGCAACATGTAAAGCTAACAACAAACAATATATATATAATCTTGTAACACTTTTAAGAGACAAGATTATACCTCAACGAATCTCAATCCAACTCCAAATCCGAATTTGCTCCTTAGAAACTTAGAGCTCCTTCAAGACACTTCAATACGCTACTTGAGACCCTTAGAATAATACCAACAACTTTCCTTCAAACTTCAAAACAAAACCTAGAAAAACAACTAGGTTTTCACCTTGCGACTAATACGAAAACTCTCTTTTTCGGGATTTTTCTATTGAGATACACTTACAATACCCTCATGAACCTTGGTTTAAAGTGTGGAGCTAAATGGACAAGAAACAAATTTTTTTCTCTTCTTGAATGCTTGAACCCGAGAGCACTATGTGATGTTCTTCCAATTTTTTGTAAATTTTGCTAAGTATGGAACTTGTCTCACTACTAGTAGTATTATATAGTAACATGGAGGGTCAAGATGTGTACAATTGGGTGGCTAGGATGAGGTCTTACTAAATATCAAGACTATGTGGACCCATTGACCAAGTCAATTATGTCAAGCTCTTCAAGTTGCAAGACTTGTCTTCCTAACAAGGGTCAAATGACCCTCTTGTCCATGTTCAATTCGCCCAAGCTCACTTAAGGGAGGGGTGACACGTGTCGCCCTCCCATTCGTCACAATATTACGCTTTCCGACAATTTCATAATTCCGATAAATTTTTACAAGTCTCTAATCTTAACATTAAGAGTTCTCACGTACGTTCTTAACATATGTCCTATAAATACGGGGTGTAACATATGACACAATCGTCTCCATAGTCATCCACTAGTATCCAGTTCACACTATCTTCTTAGTCAAAACAAAACCATTTATGTGAGGTTTGCAAGCCCTGACATGCACTTCTTCCAGTAGCTTAGTGGCCTCGATACCATCAACACATTTGAGTAATTTTAGATCCGGGGTCCTTCTGTAGAGCGTATCATTGCTAAAAAAGAACTTATTGGCCATTCTTCAAAGGGTATTCTTTTGATTGCTTATGGTACCCTCAGAATATTCTCCCTTTTCTAAGTAAGCTTTTAAATTAGTTTAACATGGCTTGCCACCTGGTTTTTCTTCCACATGAAAACATTAAGCATGTTCATTTTTTCAAACTTATCTCAAGTGGATCGATGTGACTACTTTCAGGATGTTGTATCATAGAGGCTATAGCAGTGAGAGCATCTGCGAACTGATTCTGCGCTCTTGGGGGTATGTCTGAACATAATCTTCTTGAACATATTGCTCAATCTTTGAACGAAGTTGACATATGGAAGGATCTTAGCGTTCTTTGTCGCCCACTCTCCATGTACTTGGTGAATTATAAGAGTATGCATCACCTACTACCAACAATTCATCGATGTCCTTATCTAATTCCATTCGGAGACCCAAAATGCAAGCTTCATACTCCGCCATATTATTGGTACGCTGGAATATGAGCGTAGTGGCCATCATGTATTGATGCCCTATTTTTTATACTAGCACTGCTTTGATCCCCAAACCTTGATAATTAATAACACTATTAGAGAACAATCGCTATCATGAATATGGATCTTCTTCTTCGTCTACTATGAATACCTCTTCATTTGGGAAGTACGTTCGAAGGGGTTCCTCATTCTACTGGGCTTCCGGTGAGAAATTCAGCCAAAGCTTGCCCTTTCACAGCTTTTTGAACCATATACACGATGTTGAACTCACTGAACAACACTTACCATTAGACCAACTCTCCCACGGGCATTGACTGACGGAAGATGTATTTTAAAGGATCCATCCTGGAGATGAGGTAGGTAGTGTAGAATAACAAATAATGTCTCAACTTCTGAACTATCCACATCAACGCATAACACATTTTTCTACCAAGGTATACCACACTGCGCATGCGGTGAACTTCTTGCTTAAGTAGTAGATGTCATGTTCTTTCTTCCCTTCCTGGTTGTTTTGTCCTAACATTCATCCGAAAGCTTTGTCTGATACCGAGATACACAGCAACAGGGGACTTCCCGGCCTCGGAGGGACCAATATAGGAGGATTGGAGAGATACATCTTGATGGTATCGAATGTTGTCTGACATTCATCATTCTATCTTGTCGATGCATCTTTCTTCAAGATCTTGAGTATGAGCTCCACAATCACTGTAGACTGAGATATGAAGCAACCGATGTAATTCAACCTTCCTAGGAATCTCATGACTTCTTTCTTGGTCTGCAGAGGAGGCAAATCCTGCATGGCCTTGATTTTTGATGGATCCAACTCTATGCCCCTTCGGCTAATTATAAACTCGAGTAGTTTTCTAGCGGGCACCCTAAATGCACACTTGGCCATGTTTAACTTTAGATTGGATTTTCAGAATCTTTCAAAGAATTTCCATAAATTAGTGATATGATCAGCTTTCTTTTTGAATTTTTCTCTCTTTTTGTTTGTGCTTTGTACTCTCTTTAAATTTGATGATGACATCACTTCAATTTTCCTGTGGATCATATGATGAAAGATGATCGTCATGACTCTCATGTATGTGGCGCCGACATTTTTAAGACCGAACAACATTACTCGATAATGATACTCCACATGGCATAATAAAAGTTATATTCTCTGCATCTTTGTTTTTTCATCAAGATTTGATGATATCCGATAAAACAATCGACAAATGACTATAACTCATGCGTCATGCAGTTGTTGATGAGGATATGGATATTCAAAAGTGGAAAATTATCTTTAGGACTAGCTTTGTTAAGATCCCGATAGTCTACACAGATTTGGATCTTTCCATCCCTTTTCAATACTGACACAATGTTAACTAACCACGTGGGATACGAGGTTACCTCTAGCACTCTCAACTCAATCTGTTTTTCAACCTCCTCTTTAATTCATAATCCCAACTCGAGCTTGAACTATCTGATCTTGTGTTTTACCGACATGAAACCATGATTGATTGGTAATTTGTGTGCTACTATGTTTGTGCTGAAATCGGTCATATAACCGTATGACCATGTAAATATGTCTACATATTCTTTCAGCAATTAAATTTACTTTATGTGGCGGCCTAAATGCGCACTGATTTGCATCTCCTTGACTATCCCTTCGCATCGCAAATATATCACTTTGGTTTCATCCAGTTTAGGTTTCTGCCTATTCTCATATTGATCTTCTTCGTCGATGAGATCCTCATGTAAAATGATATTTTCGTCGTATTCCCCATACATTCTCAACACTTGACTCGCTTGTTTCGCTAACATGCCATGACATTAAGGATTAGTTTATTATTATTACTGAAAAGTAAGGCAAATGATGATTAGTAATACAAAGTTAAAACAATCAAGCATTATTTTTCAATAAACCAATTCTTTTAATTGATTTATAAAAGTTAATACAAACTGTGGTCCTGACTCGGATCAACATTGAGTCATTTCTATTTTTTTCAACGAACATCATGAGGTAATAAGAGGGTGACTAGCCGGTCCTCAATTGTAGTACAACGGTTTTCAAAACTAAGAAATTTTATCATTGCTATCGAGGAACCAAGAGCAGAGTGGAAGTCCAGTTGGAGAGTCACTCGCCCGGATTTGCATTGCAAATTGTGGGCACCTCAGTGTACTCCTCTAGAATTTCAAAGCACTTTTATTCTAAAAACAACATCTCTATCCAACATTGTTATCTTGACTGGAAATGAATGTTATATGTTAGGAATTGGCTTTCATAACTTTGGGGAATCCTTCTTTTTTTTTGCTTTCTTTGGAATCTTCTTCAGGACTGGGAATATATCTGAGGCCATAAAGAAAACAATTTTCAAGGATTATAATTAGCTCTGTAATATCATGTAAATCTTTCCCGAGACCTCTCCTAGTTTGACCACATGAGGGTCAGTTCCTTTTGGAGTTTCCTCAATTACCAGAACAGATTTGTTGGGATAGTTATGAATGCTTCCTTCTTCGTGTATCACAACTTCATATCCTTCCAGGATGAATTTCAAATACTGATGCAATGACGATAGCATGGCTCCGGCGGGTGGATCCAAGGTCTTTCCAATAGCATTTTGTAATTTATGGTGATAGATATGACTTGGTATTCAATGGTGAACTCGGTGGGTCCCATTCGGATGAAAAGATCGACGTCCCAACTAAGGTTGCACTAAGCTCTATCGAATTCTCTTACATTGGTATAACTACTCCTTATCTTTCCAACATCATATTCCAGCTGTTCCAGCGTGGATTCAGGGCAAATATTAAGACCGACCCCATTATATACGAGGACTCGTGCTATCATTTTGTGTATGTATTCAACAGTGATGTATAATGCTTTATTACACATTATTTCTTCCTTAGGCAACTCTTCATGATTAAATGATATCCGATGGTCTACCATGGTGGTCAAACTCTTACTGCTTGTTCCAGCGGGAACATGTGCTTCATACAATATTTTTATCAATTTCAAGAGGTGTTTGGAAGAACATAGCAATAGTACTAGCACCGATATCTAAACCGACATCTTTTTCAGATGCTTTATGATATAATATTCCTTCGGTTGCATCATTTGCCAGAAATCTTCAGCCTCACCTTCCATGATTGTTCTTATTTGATTGTTATCTTTCCTGGCGCATCCTTGGGCCATTTCCTCAGGCGTATAACATCACACTGATCTGGTCATACCGTGTGTAATGACGGTCTTAACAATGAATTTCTTTTTTGGTGATTTTATTTCACTAGGTTCCACTTGCGCTATCACAGGTGCGAGAATCAACACTTTAAACCTAGGGTGCTCATGTAGAGTCAATGACGCAACAATTTGTTCGAGAGATTCAACAGGTGCCAGACTTAGGGTTTTATAGACTGTCCAATTTTCATCTCTTTCGATCATATAAATAGTGGCACCGCCATGATTAGGCAGTAGGTTTGTGTTCACATTGGGAGCAGCCATCTCCAATATGATCCTCTTGTCAATCAAATCTGAATCTTATGTTCCAGGTTGATGCAATCTTTAGTGTTGTGTCTGGCCCCACCAGAGTAATAAGCACATTTTGGTCTGACCGAAAAAAGCAATTTCCGGGATCGATTAGCTTTGGTGGTATTGTTTGAATCATGCCGACATCATTCAATCTTTCGAACACCTAAGTGCGTGTTTCTAGCAGAGGTGTGAACATTCGAGCTAGTTTTTTTTGTAACTTAGGATGTTGTGCATTATATGAAGTTGGGGTGGTTGGTTTTGGTAATTTGGATCTTGTGGGGAAGATGTTGGGGTTTGAAAAATTGGTCAGACTATTTGTGGGTTAGGTAGAGGGCTTTGAAAGATTTGAGGTATTTGGTAGCTTGGTTGAGCATAGTAGATAGAGACTGGGCTATATTGTGGAGTTACGTAACTGCTGATGGAAGGTGGTTGATATACTTCCATGGGCGAGCAAAACTCTTCCCGTTTCTTTGGTTTGGGGTTAGAAGAGTGGATTACATTTGCCACGTCCTTTCTTTTCTTTCGTACACCGCCTACAGTGTTTTACTGAGAAACTCTGCCCGTCATACTGGTGATCTTTCCAGATTTAAGGCCATCTTCTATGACTTCTCCCATCTTGACTAACTCTAAGAATGACCTTCTATCCATAGAGAGCATTTTGTCGTAATAGTCATGGTCTTGTGCCTAGATAAAAGCAGCGACCAACTCTTTTTTAGTCATGGGTGGTTGCACTCGAACGGCTTCCGCTCTCCACCTGTTTGAGTATTCCTGTTAGGCGTATTTTGTATATGCCTTTTGAGTTATTTTAGTTGATATTTTACTCGTTTTTATTGTGTTTAGTATAGTAGTAGGTTTGTTTTTCTTTCTTTTGAGTCACAGCGGTGCAAAAAAGCAAAATGGCAAAAAGGAATGAGAAATGGGCAGAAAAGGTGCTCCCGAGGCGAAAAAGACGAAAGTTGGCAACTCAGAGCGAAAGAAGGCAGCATCGTTGTGCCACTACGCAGAACTGCGGTGCCATATTTACCGAGGAGTCACAGGACTTTCAGCACCACGGTGCCATCAGGCAGTACCGCGGTGCCATTTGTGCTGAGAAGCTGCAGGAGTTTTGGCACCGCAGTGCCGGTATACAGAACCGCGGTGCCGACACGGAAAATTTCAGTTCCTAAGGCAAATTGGCTAAGGGTAGATTGGTCCATAGGGCACGAAAATTAGAGGATATTTAAGCCCTAGGGATTAATGCTATGAAGGAGGTTGGTCATTCTACAACACAACACAACACAAGACGGATTTGGAGCTACAATTGGAGAGTTAGTTCACAGTAATTTCTTTTCTTTCGTTTTTAATTCAGTTTATGTATGGATTTTGTGTTATTTCTTAGCGTGACTATGGATAGGAGCTAAACACTTTATTAGGGATTTTCTTATGAATCGCTTGAAATTTTATTCATGAATTAATGTAGTAGTTTAATTTCTTCTTCACTTGATTAAAATTTAGTCAATAATTGGTATGAATGCTTGATAATTAATTGATCACTAATTATCATAATATATATGATTTCGAATCAAGAACCGATGAGAGATTTGGATATGCTGTAATTGACTAGACATATGTTAAAATCGCGAACGACAGTACCCCGATACTTGTGTAGCATTATAGGTTACTGTTCTTAATCCTCCTATGTGGTAAATCCTATCATAGAAATATAGAAGGGTTCTGCACTAGGGTTGAGTGATTATATGTCCTAACCGGAATATAAGACAGTTTAGTTAACCGCTATCTTAACGTAGAAGAAGAAATCATTCTAGTTGCATTAAAGATTGAATATAGTGGATAGTCGAGGATTTTGGAAGCCCTAATTCCTTCATAACTGATCACAACTTAAATAATAGTTAATTCTTGCAATTATTCTAGTAGTTAAACAAAAACCCAGCTTAAATATCGATTGCCAAATATATAACATAAAATAGATGAACGGTACTTAGAAACCAGTCTCTGAGGACGATATTCGGTGTTATCAGACTATATTACTTGTGAACGATGTGTACGCTTGCGTGAGCAGTCGAAATATCGCTAACAAGTTTTTGGCGCCATTGCCGGGGACTAACGTATTCTAATATCGAATCGTATATTTTTAGTTTCTAATTTGGCTTGTACTTTATTTCTTTTTACTGTTAGAACCGTGTGTCATGATTTGTTTGTTGATTTTGATCTATTTCAGGGAACCAGTTTATGCGAAGAAAAAGAGGGGCAGACACACTTGTTCCTTTCAATCCTGAAATTGAGAAAACCTGCAAACAGAACAGACGTGAAAAGAGAATTGCGAACTTATTGGAAATGAACAACCAGAGGAACAACGAGTTAAACGGAGGGTTGGGTGATGATCAAAACAACTATGAAATACCTGAAGATGTGCCCGGAAATAATGAGGTACCAGCTGCCATGGGACAAGTCCCGCCACTGCGAGAAAGAGTGCGGGGATTATGTTTTGCCACGATCCACGGTGCACATACTTGCATCAGGCTCCCAGCTATAGGGGCCAATAACTTTGAGATCAAGCCAGCCATCCTGAGCATGGTCCAGAACACAGTACAATTTGGGGGACTGCCATCTGAAGATCCCCACATGCACATTGCAAACTTTCTGGAGCTGTGTGCCACTTTCAAATACAATGGCGTTACTGACGATTCCATTAGACTGAGGCTCTTCCCGTTCTCACTGAGGGATAGAGCCAAAAGCTGGTTGAACTCACTGCCTTCCAACTCCATCACTACCTGGCAGGACCTAGCACAAAAGTTTCTAGCAAAGTTTTTCCCTCCTTCCAAAGAAGCAAAGTTAAGGGGAGAGCTGAACAACTTTTATCAGGTGGATGGTGAGTCGCTCTATGATGCGTGGGAACGATTTAAGGACTTGCAAAGGAAATGGCCACATCATGGCATTGAAAAGTGGATGTTAGTCCACATTTTTTATAATGGGCTAAGTGGTACTACTCGTACCATCATTGATGCTGCAGCAGAGGGTGCTTTCATGAGAAAGAGTGCCAATGGGCACATGAGTTACTGGAAGATATGGCTGCCAACAATCATCAAGGGGCGGATGACAGGTCAGTAACAGCAGGAAGACTATGGACATAGATGAAATAGATGCCATCACTGTTTTGAATGCACAGGTGACCCTTCTGACGAAGCAACTGCAGCAGAACACCATGTCTGTGAATGCAGTCCAGATGCCGGTAAATTGTGAGATTTGTGGTGGGCCGCACCCCTTTGACAGATGCACAACAGTTGACCCCAAAAATATGCCAATGAAGTAGGTGCAGGCAGTTGGAAAGTTTCAGAGGCCTTATAATTCCAACACGTACAATCCAGGGTTGAGAAATCACCCTAACTTTTCGTGGAGGAACGACCAACCCCAGCAGCAAACATATCAAAGTGGTTTCCAGAACCAGCAGACACAGAATCAGGCTACCTCATCTCATCAGTATAGACCACCTACACAACAGGAGAAGCCTGATGAACTGAAATCTGCATTGCTTACACTCACCGATTCGTAGAATCAGTTGATATCTGAAACCAGGTCCGCTCTCAGGAACCTGGAAACGCAGGTTGGACAACTGGAAAACATGGAAACCAACAGACCGCAGGGAACTCTCCCAAGCAATACAGAGGTAAATCCTAGAGAGCAATGTCAGGAAGTGTTGTTGAGGAGTGGAAATCAGTTGGAGCAGGTTGCTCCCCAACCCGCAGTGGTTAGTGAGAAAGAGGTTGAGAAAACAGTTGAGGTAGAGAAGGAGGGGGTCACTGAGGAACACCCTACAATTGAGAAAGCTCCATCAGCACCTTTGAGGGAATACGTTGATAAATTCCCTTACCCTCAGAGGTTACAAAAGAAGGCAATTGACAAGCAATTCTCCAAATTCTTGGAGGTGTTTAAGAAGTTGCACAAAAATATCCCCTTCATTGACGTGCTAGAACAGATGCTCGCATACTTCAAATTCATGAAGGAGATACTTGGGAAAAAGTGGAGGCTAGCGGATTATGAGACAATATCATTGACAAAGGAGTGCAGTGCCATCCTGCAAAAGAAACTGCCTCCTGAGCTGAAGGATCCAGGAAGCTTCACCTTGCCCTGCACTATTGGTAAGGTGACATGCAACAAGGAGCTATGTGATCTAGGGGCCAGTATCAATCTCATGCCTCTGTATGTCTTCAAGAGACTGGGTTTGAGTGAAGCCAAACAAACCACAGTCAATTTGCAGTTGGCCGACCAAATCTTAGTGCACCCCAGAGGCATAATAGAAGATGTGCTTATCAAGGTGGGGAAGTTCTTCTTCCCAGCAGACTTCTCATTCTGGACATGGAGGAAGATGATGAGATATCCATCATTTTGGGGAGACCCTTCCTTGCAATGGGGAGAGCTTTAATTGATATAGAGAAGGGAGAACTGAGATTGAAGGTTCAAGAGGAAGAGATGGTCTTCAAGGTGTTTAAATCCACCATCGAATCTCAGGCCAGCAACAAGTACTTCGCAGTAAGCACGACTGACACAACAATTCAGCCAGCACAGGCCAAAGCCAGGGAGATCATTTCGACAGCTGTGAAACCACAGGCTAGGTTAAAAGCTAAAATGAAAATTGATGAGATGAAAGTCGTCGAACAGGTAAGTCTTACTGAACCCCCTCTTGTGAAAACGAAAAAAGAATGAGAAAGAGGAGGTTGATTATGAAGTGGATAGGTTGTGGGGTTAAATTACCCAAATGATTTTTGATAAGGAACATGTATCCCGCTACAAGACGTTAAAGACAACGCTACTTGGGAGACAACCCAATTTTTAAATTATGCAATTTAATTTAATAGAACAGTCTCACTTTTGGTATATTTTTGTTGTGTTGTGAAGCCAGGTGAAGGAATGCCACTAAGCATGAAGACAAGGACGGAAACACAGAATCCGGAAAGCAACGCGGTGCCATTGTGCAGGACCACATTGCCTAATGTTCAGAGTGGTCGTGTGAGTTTATGCATCGCGGTGCCATGATGCAATACCGCGGTGCCGCAAGAGCAGAGTGGCCATATTATTTTTGGCACAGCGGTGCCTTCAGGCAGTACCGCGGTGCGGGGATGGGATTTCCAAATTAAAAGCCCTAATCCCCCAAATCTTTTCCCACAAAAACACAAATCCCTTTCTCTACCCATAAAAATCTCCCACAAACTTCCCCAAATTCTTCCAAAAATCCCTACACAAAACTTCACATCTTGCACCACCATCATTCCTTCCAATTGGGTCAAGAAATTGGTGAAGAACAACTCTTCAAAAAGGTAATCTTCATCATTTTTCTTGCAATTTCAAGGCTAGTAGGGAAAGTAACTTGCATGTTTGGGGGTGTACGGACTTTGTTGGTAGGGCGTTGTGTAGTTGTGGGTGTGTGCTGCAGTGGTTGTCTGTTGTGTAGTTGTGTGAATTGAGGCGTATTGTGGTGTAGTTGTTGTTTATTGCTGATGTGGTACGATTTTGCTTGGTTATTGTTGTTGTGTAATGTGAGAGTTGTTGGGAAACCTCAAAGAAACAAATAAGACGCTGCTGAAAATTTTCCAACAACCTTCACTATGGCCTCTAGGAAGCGAACTTCAAGAGCTTGCCAATTTTCATCCGCCCCAGACTATGATGTGACTCGATTCGCCAACAAACAGGGGGAGGATCGATACAATAAGATTAGCACTAGGGCATTGATACCAGAAAGAGGCATAAATTACCAGGCTACGCCATTTGATGACGATGATGGCTACGAGCCTATTAGGGCCATGATTGAGGCAAATGGGTGGAGAAGGTTCACCAATCCAGAAAGGATCCCACTTCAAAATTCTGGCCTTGTGAGAGAGTTCTATGCGAACTACCCCGAGCAAGAGGATGGGCGGTGCTTTGTTAGAGGGAAATATGTGTCTGTCAGTTCTGAAACAGTGAATGCGATACTAAGGACCTATGATGTGGAGGACCGAGTCGATAATCCAAACCACTTCAGAAGTTGGTCAAGAGACGACAACCACATCCTGTGGGACGTAGTAGCGCAAACATTGTGCTACCCAGGCGCTGAGTTTAGTTTTGCCCGCAACGGATCCAGGAGACTTGGCCGATGCCAATTCAATATAACAGCCGAATGATGGCTATATTTCATAAGTGCACGCTTGATTCCGTCAACTTATTTTACAAATGTGCCCTCAGACAGAATCAAACTCATTTATGGCATCATGACGGGCATGACAATTGATGTGGGGAGGGAAATAGTGCAGAGCATAAGGGAGATTAGTAGGCTGACGACTACTGGCGGATTGGGACATGGTTCACTCATTACTGCCTTATGTGATAGGCATGGAGTCCCAATATTTACCACTGATATCCTAGAGAAGAGTCAGTCTGTTGTGACCTACAGTTTAGTGCACTCCTTCCTTGACACCCACCCAGACCAAAGAAGAGGAAAGGGCCCAAAGAAGCAGACCAGGCCATGTATGAGGAAGATCCAGAGGCACACAATGAAGCAGGAGAAAACAACCATCAGCCTCCCCTGTCCTTAGAGCCTCCATGCCAATGATGGAGAAGATGCTCATGAACCAATAAATGATGCTGCGGAATCAAGAGCAAATGATGCAAGACCATCAACACCTGACCCAGCGTGTTGATAATTTGAGTTCCATGTTCACCCAATGGACAATGCAGTATCCGCCGCCACCAACACCATTTTGAGCCGTTGTATGTCTGTAAGTCGTCCCATTTTAATTTTTGAGTCTTTTACACATTTGGGAAAATGTGTAGTTTAAGTTTGGGGGAGTTTTTATTTTATTTTATTTTATTTTTGTGAGTCTTTTGTTGTTTTTGTGTTTTATATATCATGCATGTTGTGCTTATTTAGAATGCCTATTAAACTAAGTGGGATAATATAATGGAATGAGAAGCTAAAATTCGTGTGCTTAAGTTAGATATGCCAAAAATTCATAAAAATCTGATTATTTGGAATATTTGATGCTTAGCCTATGTGTTGTCAATTGAAAAATATCTGTGAAGTCTGCTTGCTTGTTATTTGAGGTGAAATAGTTAAGATGTACATGCTAGGGAGATGATTCAAGCATTTCTTTGTTAGTCCTTCTTACCATTCATTGCCTACCTTGCAATAAATTGTATCCCTAGTCAGCCCCTTTGAGCCTAAAATAAGTTATTTCTTTGACACCCTATGATTCCCTTGTGTGCCATAAGCAGTAATTAAAAAAAATTAGAATGAAGAAGTGTGAAAAAGAAATACAAAAGAGAGTGAAAAATTGATGCACCTCAATAAAAAAAAATGCTAAAGCTTAAGTTTGGGGGTGCCTATGTGAATGTGTTCCATGCTCTAAAAAAGATAAGAGGGGAACGATAGATATGAACTGAAAAGGAATACAAAAAATAAGGACCAAATGGTTGAGTAAGAAAAATGCTTATGGTACGTATGTCTATAATTAGTGGAGAATAACAAGTACACAATCCCGTAGACTAAATGAAATTGACATGCTTATGTTATGTATTCATGCTTCCATTACTTGTGATTGAAATGAATTTGCAAAATATCTAACTTGAAATTCTAGATTGCTGAGCATATTATCCCAACTGACGTTCATGTGTTTCTAAGTCTTTGTGCAGCTGCTTGATTTGAGTCTTTGAGTCTTTTATTTTTGTGTCTTTGTTTTTGTTTTGATCTTTGCTCGAGGGCGAACAAAGGTTAAGTTTGGGGGTGTTTGTTAGGCGTATTTTGTATAGCCTTTTGAGTCATTTTTAGTTGGTATTTTACTCGTTTTTATTGTGTTTAGTATAAAGTAGGTTAGTTTTTCTTTCTTTTGAGTCACA
This sequence comes from Przewalskia tangutica, assembly GCA_029844215.1. Lineage (NCBI taxonomy): Eukaryota > Viridiplantae > Streptophyta > Magnoliopsida > Solanales > Solanaceae > Przewalskia > Przewalskia tangutica. The sequence goes on from CM056721.1 coordinate 111,170,025, forward strand.
ACGGTGCAAAAAGGCAAAATGACCAAAAGGAATGAGAAATGGACAGAAAAGGTGCTCCCGAGGCGAAAATGACGAAAGTTGGAAACTCAGAGCGAAAGAAGGCAGCACCATGGTGCCACTATGCAAAACTGCGGAGCCATATTTGTTATACCCCGTAGTTCCAGAGTATGTATGTGTGGACGTACGTACAATTGTTTAAGCCCTAAATAGGTTTAGGATGAAATTGAGAACTTTCGACGGAAAAGATTCCGAACCTTGTGAAGGAAATTTTACGTTTTTAATATTTTAACCGATTACGGATTTTTCCGAGAGATGAAATATTTTGGACCTATAGGAGGGCGACATGTGTCACCCCACTTAGGCCCATGTTGGACGATTTGTATGGCCAAGTGGACAAGGTCAAGTGGTCAAAGTCTTGGAAGATATTTTTTTGTTGGGATAGTGGGAGTAGGTGGGCATTTTTTTTGTGGGCAAGTGGGAGAAGCTTGGACGGTTTTTGGAGGAGCATGTGGCTAGCCACATGGCTCATTGTTGTGATGGACATATGTCCCAATGTTGTGGTGGACATATGTCCCAATGTTGTGGTGGACACTTGGTGGAAGACTCCACTCACACAAGCTATCTAATCTACACCCTCCACTTGCTTGAATCTTGGCCCTTGTTTGTTCTATAAATAGCCCCCTCTAGTTGCAAGACTTCTTCATCCACTAAACATTTTCCAAGTCTCAAAATGTTACACCCCGTAATTTCAGGACATGTTCTAAGAACGTAAGTAAGAACTCACAAATGTTAAGATTTGAGACTTGTAAAAAAATTGTCGGAAATTATGGAATTGTCGGAAAATGTATTATTGTAACGAATGGGAGGGCGACATGTGTCACCCCCCTTATGTGATGCCTTGGTCGAAATGTGCAAGGGCAAGAGGGTCATTGGACCTTTGTTGCAAGACAAGTCTTGCAACTTGTGTAGCATGAGAAGGTTGACTAAGTCAAGGTCAATTAGTCTTGATTTTTATGTAAGACTTCATCCTAGCCACCCATATGGTTACATATTGTCCCTCCATGCCCCTTTATATTACTACTAGTAGTGCTAGAGTGAGCTAACACTTAGAAATTTCACAAAAAATTGGATGAACTTTGAGCCTTGCTCTCGGGTTCAAGAAAAAGAAGAAAGAAAATTTTTCGTTTCTTGTCCTTTTGATCCCACACTTTAAACCAAGGTTCTTAGGTGTATTCTAAACACATCTCAATAGAAAAGTCTTGGAAAAAGGTAGTTTACGGGTTAGTCGCAAAACGAAAACCTAAGGGTCTTTCTAGGTTTTGTTTGGAGTTTTGAAGGATAATTGTTGGTATTGTTCTAAGGGTCTCAACAAGCGGATTGAGGTGTCTTGGAGAGGCTCTAAACTACTAAGGAGCGACTTCGGATTGGAGTTGGATTAAGAATCATTGAGGTATAATCTTGTTCTTTGAAAGTATTACAAGATTATTTATATTGTTGTTGTTAGCTTTGTATGTTGCGAGCATGAAATTATTATATTGAAGTTATAAGGATTATGGATTGATTATAGCCTTGGAAATCCGAAATGTAATGTAAGCCATGACTTAGTTGAATTACAATTTAATCGTTATTAGAAATCGTCGCATGTTACTTACTTAAAGATTATGGATTGATAATCAAATGCGACTTGATATCGTATTATGCTACCATTTTGGATTGAAATGGAAATTGGATAAGAATTGGTATTTGTTGAACTCAAGGTGGCCGAATTTGGACTTGTAGTTTGTTATTCATTTGTATTGGACTACCTTCAGTATAATTGTGAGCCAATTGGGGCTGTTTAGTTATTCATTTGTATTGGACTACCTTCTGTATAATTGTGAGCCAATTGGGGCTGTTTAGTTATTCATTTGTATCGACTACCTTCGTGATAATTGTGAGCCAATTGGGGTCATTTAGTTATTCATTTGTATTGACTACCTTCTCGTATAATTGTGAGCCAATTGCTGTTTAGTTATTCATTTGTATTGGACTACCTTCTATAAAATTGTGAGCCAATTGGGGCTGTTTGGTTATTGTATTTCGGCCTTGAAAAAGGTGGCAAAGTAAGTAAAAACAAAGGAGGTGCTGTCCGATTTTCCGTAAAATTAGAGACTTAACACTTATAATATTCTACGATTGAAGTAAGGCTTTAATAGACGTATTGTGAATATTATAGGTTGACATAATACGGGCGGGACTTTGTACTTGGCAAGTGGTTTGACCCGACAAGGTATGTAGAACTTTTCCTATCCTTTGAGCATGACTAGTTTCACGTATATAGTACGGTAGACGTACAAGACTTTGACATTCTTTACTTGTTTTATGAAATGCCAAGTCGGGTGAGTTAGGAGATTAACTCACTTCTTTGAGAATATTAAAGATGTCTTAAGTCTTGTTAAAGATAAGGGACTTGAAGAATTTTAAAGTATGTAATACTTGTGTCGTTTTAAAAACGTATAAGTCCCTTGGATAGGAAATTGTACATGACTAAGGTATAAAGTGAATATAACGACTTTATAGGGAGTTGGTTATATTGACTTTATGGAAAGATAAATGACTTGATTTAATGGAAGGCAATTCGATTTTAAGGCATCAATTGCCTAAGGTTTTATAAGACACGAGTCACTTGATTTAGAAGCCATATTTTATTTCTAAAAGTATTGTGACTTGTCTTGAAAAGAAATTGTCACTGATACTACGCTATTAGTATCTTGGAAGTTTTATAATGAAATGAGTCATTTTAAAAGAATAGAAGCACGTAGTACTTTGGGTTAATTCGGATTTTCATAAAGACATGTTAGTGCCTTAAGTAAACTAAAATGAGAGTGTATATGAACAAGAATAGTAAGTTGGGATTTCCTAACTTGCTTATATATTGTATGATAAGCTCAGAACGACCTGCCCGCCTCGCATCGTGCCTTATCCCGGGAACCCTAGTGATACAATCATCAGAGAAAACCAGCGGAAGATAAAACTTTAAACAAGAAACAAGATATATGAACATAAACAGGCCAACCCAACGGTTACCTTCCAATAACATAAATAAATACAACTCTTTCAAAACGAACAGTTTAATCCTTTTTACAAACCCTGCCCACAACAAGATTTGCTGCACTTCTAAGATTTACAACAACTATGACGGGACAGGGCCCCGCCATACCCCTGAATGTACAAGAACCTACAACTCAGGGAACACATACCAAAAGATAAGCCTCCGGAGAACGGAGCTTCCCAAAACGCTGAACTGAGATCTTAAGAGCGAGGATCCACGACCGATGTACTTACTGCGCAGATTTAACGCAGCCCGGGCGAGGTCGATAACAGTACCAAGTATGTGAAATCAGAAAAATATCAGAATGAAATCATACTAGTCTATATAAAGCAGAGACATGTATGATAACCAAACTACGATCACAACATAAAGCGATCATGTCCATCGGGAATCACGCCCTCAAGTCATCACTCAAATATAACTATGGGTCTCACGCCCACAACATCAATCATGTTCGCATCATGGCCGCATGCCCCCGGAATTCTGCATCGGTGTAGACATGTCCATGATGCAACAATAATACCAATGCCCCATGGCCACATGCCCGAATTCTACCTCTGTAGACACGCCCATGTGACATCAACAATAATATCTTGGGTGATCAACCCGCCGCACGGCCACATGCCCCGAATTCTACCGGTGTAGACATGTCCATGTAACCACAATAACAATATATCGTAATCAACCCGACCGCGTGGCCGCATGCCCCGCATCATCAGACGGTGTAGACATGTCCATGTGACATCAACAACAAGACAGTAATCAAAATGGAAACATACCCGTGGAATTCTCCATCACTGCCAGCACATCCAAGTAAGTTCTCAACAAGTCGACCTACTCATCGAGAGACGCCAGAATACGTAAATACCACACTTGCACAACAAAGGCTATCATCACAAGCATAGGCAAGTTTCACAACAACAAGCATAAGCAAGTTTTACAACAACAAGCATAGGCAAGTTTCACAACAACAAGCATAGGCAAGTTTCACACAACTCAAAGTACTTTCATTTTATGCCAAAGTCCGGGTTTTTAACCCCAAAGTACTACATACGTTAAGTTCTTTTAAAAGAGATCCATTACTTTTATAAAAGTCACCCTATACCCGTAGTATTAGAATGACCAACCCACATTCCTTTTCAAAATCAAGTAACAACATTCTTTTCCTAAGTTCCAGTTTGCCTAGTTTCAATTACTCAAGCTTCTCATTTTTGATGATTTCATAGTTCCCAAACTTAATCACTGATTCCTTTTAGAACAATTGAGTAACATATGTCATATATGTGAGTAGTTTATTCTTGTTTATAACGATCTTATTACAAAGACCATGATCTAGAAAATGTAATATCATTTTGTCTCATCTTAGCTTCATGCAGATGGAGGTTTCTACCGGTTTTAATACAACACATCATTATTCAATACATTTTCCTTTATTAACGCTCGCAGTTGGTCTGTCGATACACATTCGATTTCCAAATCAAGAAACATTATCCCTTTAAAACCAAGTACTCATTACTCACGAATGAGGTTTCACACAACATCCACATTAAAACAAATAAGTTAAGTCTCTTATCTTATAAGATCAAGTCTCTTAACTTCTAAAAGAAGAAACCATTTTCACTACATAAGGTCGTTATAACTAACTTCCCATAAAGCTATTATAACACCCTATGTTTTAAACCAACCAAATCACTTAGCACATGTACGCTCACCGCACTACATAGTTCACAACAATCATGCTAGAAAAGATAGGAAGAGGTTCACATACCTCGACGATTTATCGACAATAAGCAAAATGCTCCAAGTACTACAACCTTGCTAGCCCTTTCCACTCTCGAGTAGAATACGCTACTCTTAGTACTTTCACCTATAAAGGTCACAAACGTCTATTAACCCCAAAACACAAGTTTCTATCTTTCTACGTAAAATTAAGATAATTACCTCGAAAAGCCCAAAATTATCCAAGTTATAATGTCGATCCCGAGCAAGGTTTAGCTCCTACTCCGTGCGCTCCAATCCGCTCCAAACAACCCTTAGAAGTTCTAACCAACTTCTAATCAAATACTTAAACCAACCATGAAGATTTCCTTAGGTTTTGGTTTGAGACTAAAAGGACAAAAGGTAGTATTTCCGGACTCTACGTAAAGAGGTATCTTTGGAATACTACAAGGTACAAGACTAAGGTATTTTGGGCATTATAACAATACTAGGAGAAGTATTTCAATACCACAAGGGAGGGGTCTTATACGAAAACAACTATGCTAGTGGGTACCCTACCGCTAGCACCACAGGGGAGGGAACCTCTCGCCAAAGGCCACACGGTGGGGAGGGAAGGCTCTCGCTAAGAGCTCACAAAGGGGAGGAGAGTTTTCAAGGCTTAGACAAGTGAAGAGTGGATGAAGAAGTTCATCTCTAAGGGGGGGTATTTATAGGAAACCAAAAGCCAACCAATGGCCAAGATCAAGCCATGTGCAAGGCAAGTGTATGGCCTTGATCAAGCCAAGTGCACCCTAACCCCTACTCCACAAAACAAGGCACAAAACATGGCACCAAACAAGCCACAAAACAAGGCCAAAACAAGGAGCCAATAGGCCTCCAACCCGTGACCAACCGGCCAACCCACATCGCCCAAATGAGGGTGACAAGTGTCACCCTCCCGTTGGTCCAAAACATTTCGTTGCTCGGAAAAATCCGCAAAAATACTAAATGACATAGCCGGAATTTTCCCAACGTAAGCTGTGGAAACGTTTCGTCGAAAAACGACTCCAATCGGCACTTGTGCCCAAAATTCGGTCCTTTGCCTAACTTAAGGCTCAAATTCTCTACGTACGTCCTTACGTACATACTCTGGAAATGCGGGGTATAACAAAGCCGATAGAGCTTATGTTGTGTGTGATAGCCGGATTTGGGCTAGTGATATATTATTCGTTGCGGGGTCATTCCCCGGGATTGTGGCACAGTATATTTCCGTGGATTTTCTAACCACGATGCGAGGAATACCTCATGCGAGTCCGTAAGGGCTTATGCGGGTGAAATAGTCCCATGCGGGCGGGTCCAAATTTACGCGAGGAATACCTCACGCGAGTCCGTAAGGGCTTACGCGGGTGAAATAGTCCCACGCGAGGAATACCTCACGCAGTCCACCGGACCTACGCGGGTGAAATAGTCCCGCGAGTAGGATTCCAATCCTATTTTTCGTTGTAAGTATACACCTATTGTTACTCTCATTGTTAGTAAGGCAATCGGTAATCGTAATTTTGTTATCACACATGTCTCCCGCTTTCTTAAACTTATGTTGTAATTACAGACTTTCTAGTTTTACATACTTAGTACATATCAGGTAATCGACCCCTTCTCGGGGCTGCGTTCACGCGAGAAAGGGTAAGGTGTCATGATCCACACTCGGAGGATCACTTATCAGACGTCGGAAGCTCCCTTCTCCGGAGGCTTGTCTTTCTTTTAGTACGATCTTTCCCCGATGTTGTAGATTATGTATATTCGTGGTATGGCGGGCCCCGTCCCGCCACGCTTGTTATTCCTAGAGGTCCGTATTCACGAGTGGTTGGGTCAGAAGAACCGAGTTGTAAAGTTGTACTTTTGACTTTGTTTATATTATGGAAGCGCCCGATCGGCTAGCCCGTGTTGTTATATTGTTTACACTGTGTTTATGTTGTGTATGTTCCGCCGCTATTCTCTCGATGTATATGAATAGGGTGCCTGTGTAGGGCACGATCGCGCCCGGTCGGTCGTGACAAAAGTGGTATCGAGCGCTTAGTCCTCGGAAAGTGTCTACGCATCGTGTCTAGTAGAGTCTTGATTATCGGTGTGTTGTGCACCACATCTATAATCGTGAGGTCGCAGGACATTTAGGATTGGTTTCCATTCTTCTCTCCGAGATTGCAGACAGAGTTGTCTTATTAGGTTGAATCCTCTCCGACCTCTTCTTATGAAACAGCTATGCCTCCACGAAAGGCGACGAGCCCGGCAAGGCAAAAGCAGGAGTCGCTAGCGGTACTCGAGGGTTACACTGCTCGTGCACGATTATGCCCGAGGTAGTAGGCGGTCGGCGAGTTCACCACGCTGCAGCTTTAGAGGAGCCGAGAGCGGCAGAGCTCCAGAGGTCCCGATACTGCACTCTCCGCCTCCCACCAGCCGAGTATAGAGACTACGGGGAGCAGATTCGATTATTGACCAGTATAGTAGTCGGGCAGCGCCGACAGGAGCAGGCAACCCACCCTAGAGCCGACAGTTTGCGGATTAGGGATTTTCTGGGATGTCATCCACCTGAGTTTTATGGTTCGAGGTCTGATGAGGATCCGCAGGAGTTCATTCGGCAGCTACAAATGACCATGCAGTTCTTAGGGCTTCAGAGACAGAGTCTGTTACACTAGCCTCCTACCGGTTGCGCGATATTGCGCTGAACTGGTTTGAGTCGTGGTTGCTTTCGAGAGGTGATGATGCTCTTCCAGCTGTTTGGGAGGAGTTTACAGAGGCTTTCATGGATCACCCGAGATGAGGAGAGCCCGGGTAGACAGATTCTTGACCATGAGGCAGAACGGGAGGACTGTCAGGGAGTATAGCTTGGAGTTTGACTCCTTGTCCAGGCATGCGCATACTATTGTAGCTAGCATGGCGGATAGAGTTCATCGTTATGTGATGGGGCTAGACCGTCATATGATTACAACATGCTTGGGGGTGGCTCTTCAGCCCGGTATGGATATTGCTAGGATGCAGGCCTATGCACAAGGGATAGAGGATAGAGAGGGGGAGGACCAGATTGACGCAGCCACCAAGAGGCCACGACATCGTGGTCTCAGTGGCGCTTATCGAGGCGACAGCCTCAAGGCAGACTAGGTCCACTTTCCACCAGACAGCAGTGCTCGTCACGGTTTTCCGCGGGAGGTTCGATCGCAGGTCGATCAGAGCGGTCGTGGCTCCGTGTCTTCTGGTTTCAGGGAGGCAGAGATCCTCGCCGATCGAGACCACCCACATCTCGGTGTGCTCGATGCGGTAGATCTCACCCAGGCGAGTGTCGTGTTCCTGCAGGGGGTTGTTACTCTTGTGGCCAGCTGGGCCATTTGAAGAGAGATTGTCCGTCTAGAGGCGACATGGTGGTACAAAGACACCGGATGTGATCGATTCTTGCCGGGTCTTCTTCTCCTTCACGGTTATGCGCCCGAGGCGTGGTACTCACCTGACAGGCGGTGTCGCGGTAGAGGTCGTGGTGGTGGTTCCATTCTAGCGGTCCCCGTAACCGCACATATTCTTTCTAGCCACCGCCAGATCGTGAGGCTTCCCCGACGCCGCTGTACATTAATCGATTTCAGTCGTGATGTTTATGCTTTGATAGATCCGTGTTCTACCTTGTCCTATGTGTCCCCTCTTATCATGGGTAGAATCGGATAGAGCCGTGTCGATAGAGCCATTTGAGGTAGCTACGGTGGGTGATTCGGTGTTAGCCGAGCGGGTGTATAGAGGTTGTCCTAAGATTCATTTACGCCGGACCACTTGCAGACTTGATAGAGTTAGAGATGATGATTTTGATGTCATTACGGGTATGGATCGGTTGACTTCTTGTTATGCCAACGCTGATCGTAGAGACAGGTTGGTTCGGTTCCAGTTTCCTGGCGAGCCAGTTATCGAGTGGAGGGGCAACACAACGTCGCCGAAAGGTAGGTTTATTTCTTACCTCAAGGCTAGGAAGATGGTGCAGAAAGGGTACATCTATCATCTGGTTCAGGTAGTCGATACGGAGGCTGAGGTTCCGCTTCTTGATCGGTGCCGATGGTTAGGGAGTTTCGGATGTGTTCCCGATGATCTTCGGGTATCCTCCCGAGAGGAGATCGAGTTTTGTATTGACACGTTGCCGCACACTCGACCTATTTCCATTCCGCCATACAGACGGCACCGCCGAAGGAGGATTGAAAGACCGGTGAAAGATTTCTCGGAGAAAGGCTTTATCAGGCCTAGTGTATCTCCCTGGGGAGCGCCGGTGTTGTTTGTGAAGAAGAAGGATGGGACGTTGCGTATGTGTGTTGACTACAGGCAGCTGAATAAGGTAACCATTAAGAATAGGTACCCCCTCCCCAGGATTGATGATTTGTTTGACCAGTTGCAGGGTGCGAGGTGTTTCTCAAAGATAGACCTGCGGTCTGGTTATCATCAGGTTCGAGTTCGAGAGGCAGACATCCCAAAGACTGCATTCAGGACCCGGTATGGGCACTATGAGTTCAGGGTTATGTCTTTCGGCCTGACCAACGCTCCAGCGGTATTTATGGATTTGATGAACCGGGTGTTCAAGCCTTTTTTGGATACATTTGTGATTGTATTCATTGATGACATCCTGGTGTATTCACGGACAGAACGGGAGCATGCAGATCACTTGAGGGCTGTACTTGGGATTCTCCGGAGCCGGCAGTTATTCGCCAAGTTCTCCAAGTGTGAGTTTTGGTTGGCCTCAGTGGCATTCCTGGGGCATATTATTGGGGCTGATGGTGTTCGCGTGGATACGGCTAAGATTGAGGCGCCAAGTTCGCCGAGGCCTACTACTCCGACCGAGGTACGCAGCTTTCTTAGGACTAGCGGTTATTATCGTAGGTTTGTGGAGCGCTTGTTTCGATTTCAGACCGCTGACTAGTCGACTCGTAAGGCAACCAAGTTCCAGCGACGAGGTCATGAGCGGGGTTTTCATTCTTGAAGGAGAGGTTGACTACACCCGTTCTTACTCTTCCGGAGGGTTAGACGCACGTGATCTATTGTGATGCCTCGCATCGCCAGTGGTGTGTTTTGACGCAAAGACGGCAAGGTTATAGCCTATGCTTCCCTAGCGATTTAAGCATGAGAGGAATTACCCTACCCATGACTTAGAGTTGGCGCGTTATTCATGCCTTCAAGATTTGGAGACACTATTTGTACGGGTTCATGTGGATATTTATACGCACCACAAGAGCCTCCAGATATCTTCGTGCAGAGGAGCTGAATTTGAGACAGAGCGGTGGTTAGAGTTCTTTGAAAGACTATGATGTTGATATTCTATACCATCCGGGAAAGCCAACGTAGCTTGCCGATGCCTAGTCGTAGATCGATGGGGAGCTCGTCGAGGTATCACACGACCAACCGCCCGTGATCGTGCCTTACCCCGCACCCTAGTGAAACAACATCGAGTAATCCGGAACATAAAACAAGACATGAAAATATTATGAAGCAAGAAACGATGTCGGAGAAAACTTGCGCTTACGGCATATATATAAATCAATTTTAAAACCGAACAGTTACATCCCATTACAACTCATCCCACAACAGTACTACAGACCTCTAAGAATGATACGACAACAATGGCGGGACAGGGCCCCGCCACACCCCTGAATGTAAATACCTACAACGACAGGACTATACCACGATAACCTCCGAGAAACGGAGCTTCCCATACGAATCGTGACCCCGAGAACTAGGATCAACGATCGTGTACTCAACTCGCAGATGAACGCACTGGGCGAGGTCGATAACAGTACCAAGTATGTGAAATCAAAAATATCGTAAATGAAATCATAATAGTCTATAAAGCGGAGACATGTATGATAACCAAACTACGCTCACAATAAATAGGCGATAAGTCAAGTCGTGGACTCACGCCTCAAAGTCATCACTCAAATGTAACTATGGGTCTCACGCCCATAACATCAATCATGCCCGTGGAATACCTTCCTCACTGCCGGCAGTTTATGATATAAAAGCACCAAGCACTACACATGAACACCAGGTCCCACCTGTGTCCTAATAAAACAGTACAGGGTAAGTACGAAGGCATAACCGACTACTAACACCTACAAGACTAACAGTGGTCAAAATCAGATCATGATATCTGCTCTGCACCGCCACATGATCAAAGCCGGCCACTCGCCGCAGATCAAATGCGGCGTCTAGCCCCGAACTCTCCGTAGCTCGCATAGGCCAACCTCATAGGCCCGCATGAGGTATTCTCACATCGAGGGTAGCTACTCCCGCATCGCCCCGACTCGCACCGCATGGCCACAAAGACCGCATGACCACGCGGCCGCAAACTAACCCGAACTCCGTAGTTCCGCATGGATCCCCGACCCGCATGAGGTATTCTCGAATCACGGTCCTGCATCACCGAGTCTACCCCGACGGAGGGCGCTTAACCTCCGAGACAAGTCAAGGTGAGTGGTACAATACCAACATAACTACCGAGAGTCAAACAACTTTAAGCGCAAATGAGGAAAACCCCTTTACACAAAACATCACAAGATACTAACACACGTAGCATCCTAGCATGTTTACTTATCAAATCAACAAGAAAGTATTACAAGGCTATCACAAACCAACACAATCAAGTTATACACACAAGGTACATTCTAATATATGATTAACAAGATCGGATATCTATTCCCAAAGTACTTCATACATTATCTTTTAAAAGATACGTTACGTTTACAAAAGTCACACAATACCCGTAGTATATGAAAATAGAGTGATTATCTTTTGAAGTAAATCAAAACACTTACCTTTGTAAAATCAAGTAACAACATTCTTTTCCCAACGCTCAAGTTTGCCTAATTTCAAATGTTCACGGTTCTTATTTTAGAAAGGTTTCAGTAGTTCATAGTCTTATTCATTTAAGAATATAATTCTCTTTTAAACCATCCGAGAAAACATAAGCCTTATATGTGAGTAGGATATTCTTGTTTATAACAATCTTATTACAAAGACCATGATCTAGGAAATATCATTTTGTCTCATCTTAGCTTCATGCAGATGTAAGTTTCTACCGGTTTTAATAATACTTAATCACAAAATATTTCCTTTTATTAACGCCGCAGTGGTTTGTCGATACACATTCGATTTCAAATCAAGAAACATTCTTAAGCCGTTATACCTAACTTCCCATAAAGCTAGTATAACTCTTAAGTTTTCAAAAACCAAGATACTTCTTCTTTCAAAATGATTCAAAAATCTTTTGAAATACTTCAAGTTCTTTATTATTACATAACCACGGGCTTATAGTTCAAATCGATTACCACTTTTTTAAAACCACAAGTATTTTCTTACCTACATAAAGTCGTTATAACCAACTTCCCATAAAGCCGTTATAACACTTTATGTTTTAAACCAATCAAATACATTTAACACATGACGCTCACCGTACTACATAGTTACACACATATCATGCTAGAAGAGATAGGAAGAGGTTCACATACCGCGACGATTATCGACTAATAGCAAAACGCCCAAGTACTTCCAACCGTCGGCTACTCCTTAAGCCAAGTAGATCGCGCCATACGCAAAGATTCAACCTATAAGGCCACAAGGCGCTTATTAACATTTAGATCCCTTCAGAGAACATTCTACGTAAAATTCGAAGACCTTCCCCGCAACAAACAGCGTAAATCTCCTCCTCTATCGGGGCCGGCTACCAAGCCAACCAGGGGGGGGGGGGGTTGTACGTCTAAACCGGACGTGCACAATTCTATCACACAGAAAAGCTACACAAGTCTCATCAGAATACGGTCCTATGTAATTACAGTTCAGCACTCTTCTTTCGAAAAGGTTTCTTATAATTCAGGCTTAAGTCAAAAGACATTGCCGATAACTACGTTCATTTCTATATATAGTATACTTCAACTATATATTCTAACAACATGTAATTTCCAATTACAATAGGGGGACAAGATAATTACCTCGATAAGCCCATAATTATCCAAGTATAAAGTCGATCCTGGGCAACGTTTAGCTCCAACTCCGAGCGCTCCAACCCGCTCCAAACTACCCTTAGAAGTTCTAACCAACTTCTACATACTACTCCAACTAACCATGGAGATTTTTCCTTAGGGTTTTGGTTTGGTGACTGACGGGAAGTATAATAGTATAACTGGGCTTTTGTATAGGTATAACCTTAGAATACTACAAGGTATACGGCTAAGGTAATTTTGGCATTATAACAATACTTTGAGAGTATTTCTACCAAGATGGGTATATACGAAACAACTAGGCTAGTGGGGTACCCACGACTAGCACCACATGAGGGGGTGTATACCTCTCGGCCTACCCCACTAGGGGGGGGTACTCTCGGCCAAGGGGGAGGGAGAGGGGCTCTCGGCCGAACTCAACACAAAGGGGAGGGAGGAGGATTTAACACTTAGAAATATTTGGAATGGATGAAGAAGTCATCCAAAGGGGGGGTATTTATAGGTCAAGCCTTGGCCAACCAATGGCCAAGATCTTGCCAAGTGCAAGGCAAGTGTAGGGCCAAGATTCACCCATGTGTCCTTAACCAACTAACACACAAAATATCCTACCAACTACACCTCTCCATTTCGTCCAATCCGTCCCTCACGTCCGACAATGGGAGGGTGCCAAGTGGCGCCCTCTCGTTGGTCCAACATGTTACGCCACTCGGAAAAATCCGCAAAAAATAAAAATGATATAGCCGGAATTTTCCCTACGAAAGCTGTGGAAACGTTTCGTCTAAAAACGACTCTAACCGGGTGTTGTGCACAAAGTGAAAACGTCCAAGCCTATTTGAAGGTTCAAATTTTCTACGTACGTCCTTACGTACATACTCTGGAAATACGGGGTATAACAGGTACAGCCAGAGAAACAAGACATGGTCCGTCAGATCCACCAGTTAGCGAGCCTTGGGGTTCGATTGATCGATACCGACGATAGTGGGGTACGGGTTCGTGAGGTTGCCGAGTCTTCCATCGTTGATGAGGTGAAGAGGCACGATTTGAGGACCAGTGTTGGTACGATCCGTGACGCAGCTCTTCGGGAGGAGAAGAGTCTATTCGAGGTAAATACTGGGTGCCGAGATTTGAGGGGCCAGTGTGTTCCGATGATCAGACTTCGTCGCCACAGATTCGGGAGAGGCACACGGCCGATATTCTATTCATCCGGTCGACCAAGATGTACCATGACCTCGATGTTTGTATTGGTGGGATGGCCCAAGAGGACGTGGCGTGTTTTGTCGCACTGATGTCCTAATTGCCGCAGTCAAGGTCGAGCACCAGAGGCCCTGGATTATTGCGATCTATCGAGATTCCGACTTGGAAGTGGGAGATGATCAACATGGACTTTGTTACAGGTTACCTCGCATCGGAGGAAGTACGACTCCATTTGGGTTATTGTTGTGGTCGACGAAATCAGCCCATTTCCTTCCATCGGGACGACGTTACCGAGGACTATGCCGATTGTACATCCGAGAGATAGTGAGGCCGCACTGTTCGATGTCGATTATATCCGATAGAGGAGCCCGGTTACGCTAACTTCGGAGGTCTTTCCGTAAGGGTTTGGGGACACAGTGAGTCTTAGCACAACATTTCATCCTCGATCGCCGGCAGCAGAGCGCACTATCCGCACAACGAGGATATGTGCGAGCTGCGTGATTGATTTCGATGGTAGCTGGAGGATCATTTGCCTCTTGTGGAGTTTGCTTACAACAACCTACCATTCCAAAGATACTGGATGGCGCCATACGAGGCTTTATATGGGCGAATGCAGTCGCCGATCGGTTGGTTCGACGTGGCGAGGTGCGATTAGTTGGCGCACTTGGTACAACAGTGTGGATAAGGTGAAGCTTATCCAGAGAGACCATAGCACTCGTAGTCGGCAGGTCATACGCGGATAATCGGCGTCGGCATTTGGAGTTTGGTGAGACGATTGAGTCTTCGAAGGTGTCACCCATGAAGGGGTGATGAGATTCGTAAGAAGGGAAACTCACCCAAGTTACATTGGGCCCTACCAGATCGTTCGTAGAGTGGGCAAGGTTGCCTACGAGTTGGATCCGCCATCGAGTTAGAGGCGGTACATCCGCCTTCCATGTTTCTATGTTGCGGAAGTGTATCGGTGATCCAAATGAGTTTTCCCTACTAGTGAGGTCCAGTGACAGAGGGTTATCGTATGAGGAGAGTCCTAGCGATACTCGATCGCTGTGTCAGCGATCGCGACCAAGGATGTAGCTTCCGTCAAAGTCCTGTGGAGGAATGATAACCGAGAGGAGATGACTTGGGAGGCGGAGGAAGACATGTTGAGGAAGTATCCTCACTTATTTCCTATACCTTCAGGTAATTCATCTTCCCTTACTTGTCAAGTTTTAATTGAAGTATCTCTTTTGCCTAAATGCTATTATGTGGCCATGTGTAGCATTTATTTTGGTATGTCGGGGTTGTGAAAGGAAACTATGTCGCTATTTTAAGTTTGACTCCGAAAGAACATTCGGGGACGAATGTTTCTAAGGGGGGAAGAATGTTACACCCCGTAATTTCAGGACATGTTCTAAGAACGTAAGTAAGAACTCACAAATGTTAAGATTTGAGACTTGTAAAAAAGTTATCGGAAATTATGGAATTGTCGGAAAATGTATTATTGTAACGAATGGGAGGGCGACACGTGTCACCCCCCCTTATGTGATGCCTTGGTCGAAATGTGCAAGGGCAAGAGGGTCATTGGACCTTTGTTGCAAGACAAGTCTTGCAACTTGTGTAGCATGAGAAGGTTGACTAGTCAAGGTCAATTAGTCTTGATTTTTATGTAAGACTTCATCCTAGCCACCCATATGGTTACATCTTGTCCCTCCATGCCCCTTTATATTACTACTAGTAGTGCTAGAGTGAGCTAACACTTAGAAATTTCACAAAATATTGGATGAACTTTGAGCCTTGCTCTCGGGTTCAAGAAAAAGAAGAAAGAAAAATTTTCGTTTCTTGTCCTTGTGATCCCACACTTTAAACCAAGGTTCTTAGGTGTATTGTAAACACATCTCAATAGAAAAGTCTTGGAAAAAGGTAGTTTACGGGTTAGTCGCAAAACGAAAACCTAAGGGTCTTTCTAGGTTTTGTTTGGAGTTTTGAAGGATAATTGTTGGTATTGTTCTAAGGTCTCAAATGCGGATTGAGGTGTCTTGGAGAGGCTCTAAACTACTAAGGAGCGACTTCGGATTGGAGTTGGATTAAGAATCATTAAGGTATAATCTTGTTCTTTGAAAGTATTACAAGATTATTTATATTGTTGTTGTTAGCTTTGTATGTTGCGAGCATGAAATTGTTATATTGAAGTTATAAGGATTATGGATTGATTATAGCATTGGAAATACGAAATGTAATGTAAGCCATGACTTAGTTGAATTACAATTTAATCGTTGTTAGAAATCGTCGCATGTTACTTACTTAAAGATTATGGATTGATAATCAAATGCGACTTGATATCATATTATGCTACCATTTTGGATTGAAATGGAAATTGGATAAGAATTGGTATTTGTTGAACTCAAGGTGGCCGAATTTGGACTTGTAGTTTGTTATTCATTTGTATTGGACTACCTTCAGTATAATTGTGAGCCAATTGGGGCTGTTTAGTTATTCATTTGTATTGGACTACCTTCTGTATAATTGTGAGCCAATTGGGGTTGTTTAGTTATTCATTTGTATTGGACTACCTTCAGTATAATTGTGAGCCAATTGGGGCTGTTTAGTTATTCATTTGTATTGGACTACCTTCTGTATAATTGTGAGCCAATTGGGGCTGTTTAGTTATTCATTTGTATTGGACTACCTTCTATAAAATTGTGAGCCAATTGGGGCTGTTTGGTTATTGTATTTCGGCCTTGAAAAAGGTGGCAAAGTAAGTAAAAACAAAGGAGGTGCTGTCCGATTTTCCGTAAAATTAGAGACTTAACACTTATAATATTCTACGATTGAAGTAAGGCTTTAATAGACGTATTGTGAATATTATAGGTTGACATAATACGGGCGGGACTTTGTACTTGGCAAGTGGTTTGACCCGACAAGGTATGTAGAACTTTTCCTATCCTTTGAGCATGACTAGTTTCACGTATATAGTACGGTAGACGTACAAGACTTTGACATTCTTTACTTGTTTTATGAAATGCCAAGTCGGGTGAGTTAGGAGATTAACTCACTTCTTTGAGAATATTAAAGATGTCTTAAGTCTTGTTAAAGATAAGGGACTTGAAGAATTTTAAAGTATGTAATACTTGTGTCGTTTTAAAAATGTATAAGTCCCTTGGATAGGAAATTGTACATGACTAAGGTATAAAGTGAATATAACGACTTTATGGGGAGTTGGTTATATTGAATTTATGGAAAGATAAATGACTTGATTTAATGGAAGGCAATTCGATTTTAAGGCATCAATTGCCTAAGGTTTTATAAGACACGAGTCACTTGATTTAGAAGTCATATTTTATTTCTAAAAGTATTGTGACTTGTCTTGAAAAGAAATCGTCACTTGATACTACGGCTATTAGTATCTTGGAAGTTTTATAATGAAATGAGTCATTTTAAAAGAATAGAAGTACGTAGTACTTTGGGTTAATTCTGATTTTCATAAAGACATGTTAGTGCCTTAAGTAAACTAAAATGAGTGTATATGAACAAGAATAGTAAGAAGTTGGGGATTTCCTAACTTGCTTATATATTGAATGATAAGCGATAGAGCTTATGTTGTGTGTGATAGCGGATTTGGGCTAGTGATATATTATTCGTCATGGGTCATTCCCGGGATTGTAGCATAGTATATTTCGTGGATTTGCTAACCACGACGCGAGGCAGGCATACCTCATGCGAGTCCGTAAGGGCTTACGCGGTGAAATAGTCCCACGCGGGCGTCCAAATTTATGCGAGAATACCTCATGCGAGTCCGTAAGCGGCTTATGCGGTGAAATTGTCCCATGCGAGGAATACCTCACGCAGGTCCACTGGACCTATGCGGGTGAAATAGTCCCAGGAGTAGGATTCCAATCCTATTTTTCATTGTAAGTATACACCTATTGTTACTCTCATTGTTAGTAAGGCAATTTGTAATCGTAATTTTGTTATCATACATGTCCCGCTTTCTTTTAAACTTATGTTGTAATTACAAGATTTTCTAGTTTTACATACTTAGTACATATTGTGTACTCGACCCCTTCCTGGGCCGCTCACGCCGCAGAAAGTGGTAAGGTGCGGATCCACACTCTTAGGATCACTTATCGGACGTCTAAGCTCCATTCTCCTGAGGCTTGTCTTTCTTTTGGTACGCCTTTCCCCGATGTTGTAGATTATGTACATTCGTGGTATGGCGGCCCTATCCCGCCACGCTTGTTATTCCTGAGGTCTGTATTCATACGAGTGGTCACTGTAAGAACCGAGTTGTAAAGTTGTACTTTGACTTTGTTTATATTATGGAAGGCGGCCTGATCGGCTAGCCTGTGTTGTTATATTGTTTACACCTGTGTTTATGTTGTGTATGTTCTGCTGCTATTCTCTGATGTATACCTGAATAGGGTGCCCAGGTAGGGCACCAGTCGCGGCCCGGGGTCGGGTCGTGACACAAAATCCCTCTCCCCCTTTGAGAAGCTCTCATCCAAACACCTTCCCCCCCCCCTTCCTAGTAGCTCTCGCGAAACCCCTAGTAGAAAAATTCCTCCAAGTATTGTTACTATTCCAAAAGCCTTAGCCTACATCCCTTGTAGTATTCCAAAGTTACCTCTATACTAAGAGCCCGAAAATACTACTTTATTTCCTTTAGTCACAAATGAAGCCCTAGAAAAATCTTCATAGCTTAGATGAAGTGTTAAGAGAAGTTGTTTAGAAACTTCTAAGGGTTGCTTGGAGCGGGTTGGAGCGTAAGGAGTTGGAGCTAAACGTTGCTCAGGATCGACTTTTAATCTCGGATAATTTTGGGCTTATCGAGGTAATGACCTATGTCCCTCTATTGTAATTGGATATTACATATTGTAGTAGTTTATAATTGAGTATAAGATATATTGGAGGAATCAGTATAAAGAATTGAACTGTAATTACATGCGATCAGACAAGAGACTTGTGTAGTTTGTCGCAGGGAAGTCTCGCCCAATTTTCCGTAGAAATAAGAACCTTATGCTTAGAATATTCTACTGAGTAGTCTAGACGTTGATAGACGATTTGACTATTATAGGTTGATACTCGCGACATATTCGACTTGGCAGGTGGATTTCGCCGAGGAGGTATGTAATTCTTCCTATCCTCTTGAGCATGATATTTTTAAAATATATATAGTACGGTAGACGTACGTGTGTTAACTGAACGTGGGTTTACTTCAATGTCTTTTGACTTGAGTTTTAAATAATAAGAATCTTGAAGTATTTCAAAATAATTATGAATCGTTTTTGAAAGAAGAGTAATACTTGGTTTTAAAAGCTTAAGAGTTATACTAGCTTTATGGGAAGTTAGGTATAACGACTTAAGAAAGATAAAAGGAACGGTTTACTAAATTGTTTATGAAAGCCTTGTATTGATTTCGGAAAGGGGAATAAGTATCGAACAAACCACTGCAGCGCTAATAAAGGAAAATGTATTGACTAATTAATTATTATTAAAACCAATAGAAACCTCCATCTGCATAGAAGCTAAGATAAGACAAAATTGTATTACATTTTCTAGATCATGGCTGCTTTAATAAGATTATTAATAACGAGTATTGATTTTTCTTAAATTCCAAAGTAAGGAACTTGTTTTCTAAAAAGAGAAAGACTTGAAAATTTGAAGTGTTTTCGTAAAAAGAAGGCATGCTTTTGTCTTAAGTTGGTTCAAAAAGAAGGTAGGGAAATTGTTTTGGTTTACTTAAAAAGATAGTCACTCTATTTTGATACTACGGGTATCGTGTGACTTTTGTGAAAGAAATGGATATTTTTAAAAGAGTTAAAGTATGTAGTACTTTAGGGTTAAAAACCCGGAATGGTTGACATGAAATAAAAGTACTTTGTGTGAGTAACTTGCCTATGTTTTGCCTGTGAAAGCCTTGTAATGATTTCTAGAAAGTGTTGTAAGTTGGT
Organism: Przewalskia tangutica; assembly: GCA_029844215.1. Taxonomy (NCBI): domain Eukaryota; kingdom Viridiplantae; phylum Streptophyta; class Magnoliopsida; order Solanales; family Solanaceae; genus Przewalskia; species Przewalskia tangutica. The sequence goes on from CM056721.1 coordinate 111,189,944, forward strand.
TTGATAAAGTGAACATGTTATGGTATCTTGTGATGTTTGTGTAAGGGATTTATTCTTGTTGTGCTTACGTTGTTTAACGATAAGCCCGTTGTACTGGTATTATATCACATACCCCCCTGACTTGTTATGATGCCGAGGATTTGCCACCCTCGATGCGAGGAATACCTCATGCAGGTCCATGTGTGGCCTATGCGGAGCTGCGGGAGTTCCAGGACAGGATGATCACTCCGGGTGTGTTACGCCGATGCGAGGTTTTATACCTTATGTGGCCCAGGTGTGGCTATGCGGACTTCGGGGGTCCAGGAGGATGCCGCGGGTTAGCTACCCCCGATGCGAGGAATACCTCATGCGGGCCTATGTGTGGCCTATGCGGAGCTGCGGTAAGTTCCAGGATTAGACGCGCACATTGATACTGAGGGCGAGTGGCGGCTTCGATCACGTGGCGCGATCTAGAAAGACCTCGTGATACGCCTTATAGCATTGTTGGTACGGTGGGTTTTGTGAGTCGCTATGCCTTCGCATTTACCCCGCAGACGGTTTTATTATGACACGTGGGACTCGTGTTCGTGTGTATTCCTTGGTGCTTTTATATCATGGATCGCGATGAGGAAGGAATTCCAGGCATGATTGATATTGTGGGCGAGACCCACGGTTATATTTGAGTGATGACTTTGGGCGTGAGTCCCCGACTTGATACGATCGCTACATATCAGGTATCGTAAATTGGTTATCATATATGTTTTCTGCTTTATATAGACTATTATGATTTCATATACGATTTTCGGGCCACATACTTGGTACTGTTATCGACCTCCTTCGGGGGGCTGCGTTCATGCCGCAGGTAGAGGTACACCAGTCGTCGATCCTCGCTCATAGCATCACAGCTCAGCGTTTTGGGAAGCTCCGTTTCTCCGGAGGCTTATCTTTTGGTATAGTCCCCTGTCGTTGTAGGTACTTACATTCAGGGGTATGGCGGGGCCCTGTCCCGTCATAGTTATGGTTATATTCTTAGAGGTATGTAGTACTGTTGTGGGCAAGGTTTGTAAAGAGGATGTAACTGTTCAAGTTTTTATTTATATATACAGAAAGGTAACCGTTTTAGTTGGCCTGTCTTCTTATTTCACTGTCTGTCTTTTTGAGTTTTTATTTCCGCTGATTTTCTCTGATGTTGTATCACTAGGGTACCCGGGGTAAGGCACCAGTCGCGGGCCCGAGGTCGGGTCGTGACAAAAGTAGTATCAGAGTAGTTAATCCTCGGAAAGTGTCTACAGACCGTATCTAGTAGAGTCTTGATTATCGGTGTGTTGTGCACCACACCAATAATCAGGAGGCTATAGGATATTTAGGATTGGTTTCCATTCTTCTCATTCTGAGATCGTGCCTTAGAGCTGTGTTATAAGTTGGACCCCTCTAACGTATTTCTTTCCTTACCGCTTATGCCTCGCGCAAGGCCACCCGCCCGTATGGCAAGGCAATGAGGAACCGCGAGTAGAGCACGAGAGGTTACATGGCACAGCCCAATCATCACCCGAGGTGGTGCTTCATTCGGGAGTTCTGCGACGCCGCCACCAACAGAGTTTAGCACAATGGCAGCAGCTCATCGCGCCATGATATCTGGACCTTCGCCCACGACCCGAGCGTAAAGTATGGATTGCAAAGAGAAGACCGTTACATTAGCTAGGATTTAGCAACCAGAGAGTATATTATGTACCGATTTATCACGGTCTTGATGATTATCTAAAGAAGGTTGTGCAAGAGTAGCTCTTGATCTGTACGAGCATGGCTCGTGATACGGCTTATGCGCAGCAGTCCGAGAAACGTAGGATCGACGGGTTAACCAAGATCAAGAAAAGAGGCCACCTACAGGTCCTTTGGTAACTTTCGAGGCTAATCGCCTCAAAGAGCAGATCGATATGCGCCTCGCTTGATCAGAGTGGTCCTCCACTGTGGTTCGTGACGCTCGAGTATACAGGAGTTGGTCAGAGCTCCAGGGCTTCTGGTTCACAGCTATACATAGGTTCTAGCCAGCCGGGTTCAGTTTTCCCTCAGTGTTCACGATGTGGCAGGCATCATCCCGGGGAATGTCGTCTTTTTGTTGGTGCTTGTTTTACCTGCGGCCGTCAGGGCCATGTGACGAAAGAATGTTCTAGTAGGAGGGATGCAAGTAGGAGGACTCAGCCTACCAGATCAGTTGCGGATTCAGTGGTTCGGAGAGGAAGGGGTGTTAGCCAGAGGAGGCCACCCCCACCTCGGTGTGGCCGTTGTGGTAGGTGTCATTGTGGGGAGTGTCATACTACTTCGACAGCTTGTTATTCTTGCGGCCAGCAGGGCCATTTTGTGAGAAATTATCCGACCAGAGGTGGCGCGGATGTAGAGACTCAGCCTTCAGGATCAGTGGCTAGTTCATCACCTTCCCTAGCTATGCGCCCAACAGGGCAGGATTGATTAGAACGACAAAGGGGAGTGAAGCAGTAGATACAGGTATATCCTTAACCCTCTAGAGATTTGTATGTGTGATAAGATGGGTATATTTTAAGTGTTATGTTCAGATAGCATTGTGTTAATTGTAATTAGAAGACAAGGTTAGTTAAAAGGGTAAGATTGGGGACAGGGAAATTGTGAGCCTTAGAATGTTATACGTGGAGACCTTAGAGGCGAGGCCATCTTGAGTAAAAGATTTATTTTTATGTTTGACCCTTATCGGAGTGCATAGTATACGTGGGATATATTTGTGTGATAAGTCCCTGAGTGGTGTGAAATGAAAGAGGGTAGTTGAGCTAAGAATGACCACTAGGTTTTCGTGACTTGTTGAGTGAGTATTATATAGCTACCATTTCAGTATTCGGATGGTGCCTTATGAAGCCTTGTATGGGCGGAAGTGTAGGTTGTCGGTCGATTGGTTCGATGTTGGCAAGGTTCAGATAGTTGGTCCCTACTTGTTTCAGCAGGATGTGGATAAGGTGAAGCTTATCCATAAGAAGTTATTAGCACTGAGTCACCGTGGTGGATAATCGGGCGTCAAGACTTGGAGTTCAGGTTTACGGTGGGTCTTCTTGAAGGAACCACCCCGGAAGGGTGTGACGAGATGTGGAAAGAAGGGGAAACTTAGCCCGAGGTACTTTGGGCATTTTTCAGATCGTTGTAGAATAGGCCAGGTTGCCTATAAGTTAGCACTGCCGTCCGACTTAGGAGGCAGTACATCCAGTCTTTCATGTTGCTATGTTTCGGAAGAGTATCGGAGATCCATCCAGAGTGTTCCCAGTTAATGACGACCAAGTTGGAGATAGTAACCCTGAGATTTTGGAAACTGAAGCAATAAATGTGGTAAGTTTATTAGGAAGAGTTCGAGTGTACGAGGAAGGTACGACGAGTAAGAAAAGAGGCTAAGATGTGTTAAGAAGATGGAAGTGTCATTTTTATAAGTGAAGATGGGAAGAAAGTATCCTTTGGACCTTGGGTGGAGCTAATGGTATTGTTATACGCTTTAGAGATGATTCTTCGTTGGCTTGGATGTGCGTTTTTGCGCATATGTGGTATTATGGCCAGGTGCGGCATAATTGGTTCCGTAAGTATAATAGTGAAGACTTTACCGGCGCAAGCATGTTGGGGACTTAGAAGGAACATTCGGGACGAATGTTTCTAAGGAGGGGAGAATGTTATACCCCGTAGTTCCACAGTATGTATGTGTGGACGTACGTACAATTGTTTAAGCCCTAAATAGGTTTAGGATGAAATTGAGAACTTTCGACGGAAAAGATTCTGAACCTTGTGAAAGAAATTTTACGTTTTTAATATTTTAACCGATTACGGATTTTTCCGAGAGATGAAATATTTTGGACCTATAGGAGGGCGACATGTGTCACCCCACTTAGGCCCATGTTGGACGATTTGTATGGCCAAGTGGACAAGGTCAAGTGGTCAAAGTCTTGGAAGATATTTTTTTGTTGGGATAGTGGGAGTAGGTGGGCGTTTTTTTTGTGGGCAAGTGGGAGAAGCTTGGACGGTTTTTGGAGGAGCATGTGGCTAGCCACATGGCTCATTGTTGTGGTGGACATATGTCCCAATGTTGTGGTGGACATATGTCCCAATGTTGTGGTGGACACTTGGTGGAAGACTCCACTCACACAAGCTATCTAATCTACACCCTCCACTTGCTTGAATCTTGGCCCTTGTTTGTTCTATAAATACCCCCCTCTAGTTGCAAGACTTCTTCATCCACTAAACATTTTCCAAGTCTCAAAATCCCTCTCCCCCTTAGTAGAAAAATTCCTCCAAGTATTGTTACTATTCCAAAAGCCTTAGCCTACATCCCTTGTAGTATTCCAAAGTTACCTCTATACTAAGAGCCCGGAAATACTACTTTATTTCCTTTAGTCACAAATGAAGTGTCACGACCCGATTCCGGGCCCGTGACTGGTGCCTTACCCCGGGCACCCTAGTGATACAACATCAGAGTAATCAGCGGAACATAAAACGATACAAGACATATTATGAAATATGAAACAATAATCTGAGAAAAACTTGCCTTTCGGCATATATGTAAATAACAACTTTTTCAACATGAACAGTTTAATCCTTTTTACAAACCCTGCCCACAACAGTACTACAGACCTCTAAGAATGATATGACAACAATGGCGGGACAGGGCCCCGCCAAACCCCTGAATGTAAACACTTACTACGACAGGGGACTATACCACTGATAAGCCTCCGAGAAACGAGCTTCCCAAACGCCAAATCGTGACCGAGAGCTAGGATCAACGATCGTGTACCTCAACTCGCGCAGATGAACGCACTTCAAGGAGGTCGATAACAAAAATTTAGTATGTGAAACTAAAAATATCGTAAATGAAATCATAATAGTCTATAAAGCAGGAGACATGTATGATAAGCAAACTACAGTTCACAACAAATAAGCAGTCATGTCAAGTCAGGAACTCACGCCCTCAAAGTTATCACAATAAAACCGTACGGGGCAAGTACGAAGGCATAGCCGACTACTAAGACCCACAGTACCAAAAATACCACAAATCGTATTCGAGGTCTTTCTAGACCGCACCATGATCGGCCGCCACTCGCCCGCAATATCAATGCGCGGCCTATCCTCGAAACTCTCGCAGCCTCCGCATAGGTCACACACGGACCCGCATGAGGTATTCTCGAATCACGGTCCTGCATCGCCGAGGTATACCCCGCATCGGCGCAGCTAACCCTCGTATCCGCCTAGGCTCCCGCAACCCGCATAGTCTCAAAAGACCGCATAGTCTCAACAGACCGCATAGTGGAATCCCCGCATCGTGCTAAACACCCGAATGATCAACTCGAGCTACCGCGACTCGCATAGTCACGAGGACCGCATAGCCGAAAGACCGCATCTGCGTGGCAAGCCCTGTGATAATAAGTCAGCGGTATGTGATACAATAATAGTAATAACGCTTAACGCTTAACAACGTAAGCACAACAAGAATGACCCCTTACATCACGATCACACAAGATACTAACACACGTAGCATCCTAACATTTTCACTTATCACATCAACAAGAAAGTATTTACAAGGCTATCTCAAACCAAAGACAATCAAGTTATTCACACAAGGTACCTTAAGCTAACAAGTTCGTATCTACCCCTAAAGGACTTCATACATTAAATCTTTTAAAAGATCCGTTGCTTTCACATAAGTCACACAATACCCGTAGTATAAAATAGAGTGATCTGTCTTTTTAAATACTAAAACACTTACCTTTGTAAAATCAAGTAACAACATTATTTTCCAAACGCCCAAGTTTGCCTAATTTCAAATGTTCACGCTTTCTTATTTTAGAAAGGTTTCAGAGTTCATAGTCTTATTCATTTAAGAATATAATTCTCTTTTAAACAACTGAGAAACATAAGTCTTATATGTGAGTAGGATATTCTTGTTTATAACAATCTTATTACAAAGAACCGTGATCTAGGAAATATCATTTTGTCTCATCTTAGCTTCATGCAGATGGAAGTTTCTACCGGTTTTAATAATACTTAATTAGTCAAAACATTTCCTTTTATTAACGCCGCAGTTGGTTTGTCGATACACATTCGATTTCCAAATCAAGAAAACATTCTTAAGCCGTTATACCCAACTTCCCATAAAGCTAGTATAACTCTTAAGTTTTTCACAAACCAAGTATTACTTCTTCTTTCAAAATGATTCAAAAATCTTTTGAAATACTTCAAGTTCTTTATTAACACATAACAAGCCGCTTATAGTTCAAATTAGTTACCTTTTAAAAACCACAAGTATTTTCTTACCAACATAAAGTTGTTTATAACCGACTTCCCATAAAGCCGTTATAACACTTTATGTTTTAAACCAATCAAATACATTTAGCACACGTGACGCCTACCGCACTACATAGTTCACACATATCATGCTAGAAGAGATAGGAAGAGGTTCACATACCTCGCGACGAGTATCGACTAATAGCAAAACGCCCAAGTACTTCCAAACGCCGGCTACTCCTAAGCCGTAGATCGCGCCACACGTAGTACTTCAACCTATAAGGCCACAAGGCGCTTATTAACATTTAGGTCTAATCGTAGAATATTCTACGTAAAATTCGCAAAGACCTCTCCCGCAACAACAGAAATCTCCTCCTCTATCGAGACCGCTACCAAGCCAACCAGTGGGGTTATACATCTAACCCTAACGTACAATTCTACTTCACTACACTACTACACAAGTTCATCGTAATACACCCTCATGTAATTACGCTCAAGATTCTTCTTTATTCAGCTTAAGTCGCAAGACATCCGATAACTATGTTCAAGACTATATATAGCATACTTCAACTATATAATCTAACAACATGTAATTTCCAATTACAATAGAGGACAAGATATTTACCTCGATAAGCCCATAATTATCCAAGTATAAAGTCGATCCTGGCAATCGCTTAGCTCCAACTCCGAGCGCCCAACCCGCTCTAAACCACCCTTAGAAGTTCTAACCAACTTCTACACAATACTCCAACTGACTATGGAGATTTTCCTAGGTTTTGGTTTGTGACAGACGGAAGTATAATAGTATTTCCGGCTTTTCAGATAGGTATAACCTTAGAATACTACAAGATATACTGCTAAGGTAATTGGGCATTATAACAATACTTTGAGAGTATTTCTACCAAGAGAGTGGGTATATACGAAAGCAACTAGGCTAGTGGGTACCCCACGCCACACTACTAGAGTGGTGTACCCTCGCCAAGGCCTCAGAGAGTGAGGCCTCGCCGAACTCAACACAAAGGGAGGGAGAAGATTTAACACTTAGGAACATTTAGGAATGGATGAATAAGTCTTCAAAGGGATGGGTATTTATAGGCCAAGTGAAAGTCAACCAATGGCCAAGATTGAGCCAAGTGCTACACAAGTGTAAGGCCAAGATTCACCCAAGTACACCTTATCCATCTACCACACCAACCAACACAAAATATCCTACCTACTCCCTTAAGCCCAAATCGTCCATAATGCCGTCAAGGTTCCAATGAGAGGTGACAAGTGTCGCCTCTTGTTGGTCCAAAATGTTTCGCCTCTGGAAAAATCCGCAAAATAAAATATGGCATAGCCGAAATTCCCTACGAAAGTCAGGAAAACGCTTTCACTAAAAACGACTCTAACCGGGCCAGGTAATAAAATTAAATCGCCAAGCCTACTTTGCCTACTCAAGGCTTTAAACTTTTATACGTACGCCCTCACGTACATACTCTGGAAATACGGGGTATAACATTCTCCCCTCCTTAGAAACATTCGTCCCGAATGTTCCTTCTAAGTCTCAAAACAAACGCTACGCAGATAGTCCTCACCGCTATACTTATTTAAAACAATCCCGCCACGCATGGCCACGAACCAACTTGCGCAAAGTACTTACCTTCAAGTCCACGAGACACACCTCTAACATCACAAACGCTCCCATCCAAGGGTCTAAAATATAATTTCTTCGCACTTTCTCCACACAAAAGAAATGATCACATCTACGCCGCCATACACGCCGCTTCTTCCTTACGTGTCGCACTCTTCTCAGACACTAATTCTTACCACATGATACCACTTTTGTCACTTTGCCCGAGGCATAAACCTTCTCAGCGACTCCAACAAATGGTACCGATCGCATGTGATCATCATCGCACTGCCGTGATTCCCAAACTTCGATATCGCTTCGCTCAAACTCGGGTTACTATCTCTAACGGTCATCATTAATCGAACACTGATGGATCTCCGATACTTTCCCGAACATAACAATACGAAGATCGGACATACCGCCTCCTAAGTCGGACCAAGAAAGCTAACATATAGGCAACCCGCCTATTCTTCACATGAACTCGTGCGGCCCAAAACAACTCGCTAAGTTCCTCTGCTTTCCGTAACTCGTCACACCCGACCGGTGGTACTCTTCAAGAAGACCGACCGCCAACTCAACTCTAAGCGCCGCCGATTATCCGTGACGATTTCCTCCGAGCCGCTAGAACTTCTTCTAGACAAGCTTCACCGACTACACCGCTGGAACAAGCTCAACCAATCGGCTCAACCTTGCCAACATCGAACCAATCGACCGCAACTTACACTTCCGCCTCTTACAAGGCTTCATAAGGCGACATCCGAACACCGAAATGGTAGTTAAAAACATTTCTCTCCAGAGACAACAATCCCCACAACTACCTCAAATCCAAACACCGCCCGAGGCGAACGCGATTCGAGACTCACTGAGTTCTTAACCTTGCTCGTAAAACTTTCCAAACAAAACAGCCGCACTGGCTCCACTGTCATCATAAGGTGAAGGTAGGCACCTGCAACCTTACAACCTTTCGTAAAATCAACATCGCCGAGTAAACCGCCTTTGCTAAGACAAGACGGCCGACTTCCTCGCCCGACCATCGTCCGAACGCATCCACGAACTCGTATCCGTTAACTAAACTGGGCCTAACACCTCACAACCCTAACACAAGCGCGACCACCACAACCGACCCCACCACCAAACCTACCGCTGGTTGACCCGCAACGTGGCCTCAACCCGACCCAAGAACGCCGCACAATACTAGCTCCCGATCCTAACAATCTCACTAATCACGCTTCAAAACCTAGCGGTCTTCTAGCTCGACTACCCTCTTTCAAATCACGCTACTCGTGACTTATCCCATAAACATAGCTCACGTGCACTATGCGCCCGATAAGGATCAAACATAACACTACACCTTTACTCGAGACTACTTTACCTCTAAGGTTCCTACGCATAAAACTCTAAGGCCCACACTTTCTATCCCCAATCTTCCCTACACTAACCATGATTTCTAATCACAAATATTAACACACCGCTATCAAAACATAGCACTTATGCTATACCCATCTTATCACACATACCGAACTCTGTAGGTTAAGGATATGCTCGACCCATCGCTTCACTCCCTAGTCGTCTAATCAAACTCGCCTGCAGGCGATAGCTAGGAAGGTGACGAACTACCCACCGATCCTGAAGGCTAAGTCCTCCTACCAGGACACTCTTTCGACAACAGACCCTGACGGTCATAGGTACAACAAGTACGAACTAAAAGACGACATTCCCGATGACGCTCATTACATCGTGAACCGAAGCCCCGAGTTCTCACCAACTCTCGCATACCCCGAACGCCCCGAAATCCGGGAAGACCACTCGCATTGTGGATGTGCATAATCGACCACGGTGAGGTGACTCGCCGAAAGTTACCAAAGGACTTGCCGCTCGCCCTTCTTCGCCTCGTTAACCCGCCGATCTCTACGCTTTCTACCGCGTGTATAAGCTCGCATACGTGCCATGCTCGCTTCAATCAAGAACTACTTGCACAACCTCTCGTTGATATTCATCAAGACTCGCAGACATCGGTATACTCTCCGTAGTTAAATCCATAGCTAGTAAATGTGGTCGCCTTTGCAATCCATATTCTCTGCTTTCGATCGTGAACCGGCGTTCAAATATCATGGCCGCAGTAGGAACTGCCGCCGCCGTGCTAAACTTTACTGGGGCTAGTGATGTCGCAGAAATCCCCGAATGAAGCACCTAACTCAGGTGATGATTGGGCCTGTGCCCTCGTAACCCTCTGAACTCTACTCGCAGCCTCCTACGCTTTGCCCTCCCGGGCCCGGTTTGCTCTACGCGAGGCATAACGATAAGTGGAAATAATTTCGCGAGGGTCCAACTTACAACACAAATTTCTAAGGCACGATCTCGAGTGAGAAGAATAGAAACCAATCCTAAATACCCTATAGCCTCCTCGATTATTGATGTGCACAACACACCGATAATCAAGACTCTACTGGATACGGTCTGTAGACACTTTCCGAGGATTAACTGCTCTGATACCACTTTTGTCACGACCCGATTCCGGGCCCGTGACTGGTGCCTTACCCCGGGCACCCTAGTGATACAACATCAGAGTAATCAGCGGAACATAAAACGATACAAGACATATTATGAAATATGAAACAATAACTGAGAAAAACTTGCTTTAGGCATATATGTAAATAACAACTTTTTCAACATGAACAGCTTTAATCCTTTTTACAAACCCCGCCACAACAAGATTCATGCACTTCTAAGAATGATATGACAACAATGGCGGACAGGGCCCCGCCAAACCCCGAATGTAAACACTTACTACGACAGGGACTATACCACCGATAAGCCTCCGAGAAACGGAGCTTCCCAAACGCCAAATCGTGACTCGAGAGCTAGGATCAACGATCGTGTACCTCAACTCGCGCAGATGAACGCACTTCAAGGAGGTCAAGACAACAAAAATTTGCATGTGAAACTAAAAATATCGTAAATGAAATCATAATAGTCTATAAAGCAGAGACATGTATGATAAGCAAACTACGCTCACAACAAATAAGGCCATGTCAAGTCGAACTCACGCCCTCAAAGTTATCACAATAAAACCGTACGGGGCACGTACGAAGGCATAGCCGACTACTAAGACCCACCGTACCAAAAATACCACAAACTGTATTCCGAGGTCTTTCTAGACCGCACCACATGATCGGCCGCCACTCGCCCGCAATATCAATGCGCGCTGCCTATCCTCGAACTCGCAGCCCGCATAGGTCACACACGACCCGCATGAGGTATTCTCGAATCACGGTCCTGCATCACCGAGGTATACCCCGCATCGGGCAGCCTAACCCTCGGTATCCGCCTAGGCTCCCGCAACCCGCATAGTCTCAAAAGACCGCATAGTCTCAATGCACCGCATGGAATCCCCGCATCGGGCTAAACACCGGAATGATCAATCTCGAGCTACCGTGACTCGCATAGTCACGAGGACCGTGATAGCCGTGAAAGACCCGCGATCAAGCGTGGCAAGCCCTGATAATAAGTCAAGGGTATGTGATACAATAATAGTACAACCGCTTAACGCTTAACAACGTAAGCACAACAAGAATGACCCTTTACATCACGATCACACAAGATACTAACACACGTAGATCCTAACATTTTCACTTATCACATCAACAAGAAAGTATTTACAAGGCTATCTCAAACCAAAGACAATCAAGTTATTCACACAAGGTACCTTAAGCTAACAAGTTCGGTATCTACCCCTAAAGGACTTCATACATTAAATCTTTTAAAAGATCCGTTGCTTTCACATAAGTCACACAATACCCGTAGTATAAAATAGAGTGATCTTTTTAAATACTAAAACACTTACCTTTGTAAAATCAAGTAACAACATTATTTTCCAAACGCCCAAGTTTGCCTAATTTCAAATGTTCACGTTTCTTATTTTAGAAAGGTTTCGTAGTTCATAGTCTTATTCATTTAAGAATATAATTATCTTTTAAACAATCTGAGAAACATAAGTCTTATATGTGAGTAGGATATTCTTGTTTATAACAATCTTATTACTGAAATTGTGATCTAGGAAATATCATTTTGTCTCATCTTAGCTTCTATGCAGATGGAAGTTTCTACTGGTTTTAATAATACTTAATTAGTCAAAACATTTCCTTTTATTAACGCTGCAGTGGTTTGTCGATACACATTCTGATTTCCGAAATCAGTAAAACATTCTTAAGCCGTTATACCTAACTTCCCATAAAGCTAGTATAACTCTTAAGTTTTTCAAAAACCAAGTATTACTTCTTCTTTCAAAATGATTCAAAATCTTTTGAAATACTTCAAGTTCTCTATTAACACATAACAAGCCAGTTATAGTTCAAATCAGTTACCTTTTAAAAACCACAAGTATTTTCTTACCAACATAAAGCTGTTTATAACCGACTTCCCATAAAGCCGTTATAACACTTTATGTTTTAAACCAATCAAATACATTTAGCACATGTACGCTCACCGTACTACATAGTTCACACATATCACGCTAGAAGAGATAGGAAGAGGTTCACATACCTCGCGACGAGTATCGACTAATAGCAAAACGCCCAAGTACTTCCAAACGCCGGCTACTCCTTGCCAAGTAGATCGCGTCACACGTAGTACTTCAACCTATAAGGCCACAAGGCGCTTTATTAACATTTAGGTCTAATCGTAGAATATTCTACGAAAATTCTAAGACTCCCCGCAACAGCGTAAATCTCCTCCTCTATCGAGACCGGCTACCAAGCCAACCAGGGGGGGGGGGTTATACATCTAACCCTAACGGGTACAATTCTACTTCACTACTACTACACAAGTCTCACTGAATACAAATTCTATGTAATTACAACAAGATTCTTCTTTATTCAGCTTAAGTCGCAAGACATTGCCGATAACTATGTTGACTATATATAGCATACTTCAACTATATAATCTAACAACATGTAATTTCCAATTACAATAGAGGACAAGATATTTACCTCGATAAGCCCATAATTATCCAAGTATAAAGTCGATTGGGCAATCGTTTAGCTCCAACTCGAAGCGCCCAACCCGCTCTAAACCACCCTTAGAAGTTCTAACCAACTTCTACACAATACTCCAACGGACTATGGAGATTTTCCTAGGGTTTCGGTTTTGTGACAGACGGGAAGTATAATAGTATTTCTGGGCTTTTCGTATAGGTATAACCTTAGAATACTTCTAGATATACTACTAAGGTAATTTGGGCATTATAACAATACTTTTGAGAGTATTTCTACCAAGAGAGGGTATATACGAAAGCAACTAGGCTAGGGGGTACCCACGGCCACACTACTAGGAGGGTGTACTTCCGGCCAAGGCCTCAGGAGAGGGAGGCCTCTTGGCGAACTCAACACAAAGGGGAGGGAGAAGATTTAACACTTAGGAACATTTAGGAATGGATGAATAAGTCTTCAAAGGGATGGGTATTTATAGGCCAAGTGAAAGCCAACCAATGGCCAAGATTGAGCCAAGTGCTACACAAGTGTAAGGCCAAGATTCACCCAAGTACACCTTATCCATCTACCACACCAACCAACACAAAATATCCTACCTACTCCCTTAAGCCCAAATCGTCCATAATGTCGTCCAAGGTGTTCCAATGAGAGGGTGACAAGTGTCGCCCTCTTGTTGGTCCAAAATGTTTCGTCTCTCGGAAAAATCCGCAAAAATAAAATATGGCATAGCCGGAAATTCCCCTACGAAAGCTGTGAAAACGTTTCGCCGAAAAACGACTCTAACCGGGTGTTGTGCACAAAATTAAATCGGCCAAGCCTACTTTGCCTACTCAAGGCTTTAAACTTTTATACGTACGCCCTCACGTACATACTCTGGAAATACGGGGTATAACATGAAGCCCTAGAAAAATCTTCATAGCTTAGATGAAGTGTTAAGAGAAGTTGTTTAGAAACCTTTAAGGGTTGCTTGGAGCGGGTTGGAGCGTAAGGAGTTGGAGCTAAACGTTGCTCAGGATCGACTTTTAATCTCGGATAATTTTGGGCTTATCGAGGTAATGACCTATGTCCCTCTATTGTAATTGAATATTACATATTGTAGTAGTTTATAATTGAGTATAAGATATATTGGAAGAATCAGTATAAAGAATTGAACTGTAATTACATAGGACTGTATTGCAGTAGACTTGTGTAGTTTGACGGGTAGGGAAGTGCTGCCCAATTTTCCGTAGAAATAAGAACCTTCTGCTTAGAATATTCTACAGAGTAGTCTAGACGTTGATAGACATATTTGACTATTATAGGTTGATACTCTGCGCGCGACATATTCGACTTGGCAGGTGGATTTCGCCGAGGAGGTATGTGATTCTTCATATCCTCTTGAGCATGATATTTTTAAAATATATATAGTACGGTAGACGTACGTGTGTTAACTGAACGTGGTTTTACTTCAATGTCTTTTGACTTGAGTTTTAAATAATAAGAATCTTGAAGTATTTCAAAATAATTATGAATCATTTTTTAAAGAAGAGTAATACTTGGTTTTAAAAGCTTAAGAGTTATACTAGCTTTATGGGAAGTTAGGTATAACGACTTAAGAAAGATAAAAGGAACGGTTTACTAAATTGTTTATGAAAGCCTTGTATTGATTTTGGAAAGGGGAATAAGTATCGAACAAACCACTGCAGCGCTAATAAAGGAAAATGTATTGACTAATTAATTATTATTAAAACCAGTAGAAACCTCCATCTGCATAGAAGCTAAGCTAAGACAAAATTGTATTACATTTTCTAGATCATGGCTGCTTTAATAAGATTATTAATAACGAGTATTGATTTTTCTTAAATTCCAAAGTAAGGAACTTGTTTTCTAAAAAGAGAAAGACTTGAAAATTTGAAGTGTTTTCGTAAAAAGAAGGCATGCTTTTGTCTTAAGTTGGTTCAAAAAGAAGGTAGGGAAATTGTTTTGGTTTACTTAAAAAGATAGTCACTCTATTTTGATACTACGGGTATCGTGTGACTTTTGTGAAAGAAATGGATCTTTTTAAAAGAGTTAAAGTATGTAGTACTTTTGGGTTAAAAACCCGGAATGGTTGACATGAAATAAAAGTACTTTGTGTGAGTAACTTGCCTATGTTTTGCCTGTGAAAGCCTTGTAATGATTTCTAGAAAGTGTGGTAAGTTGGTTTGATAAAGTGAACATGTTATGGTATCTTGTGATGTTTGTGTAAGGGATTTATTCTTGTTGTGCTTACGTTGTTTAACGATAAGCCCGTTGTACCGGTATTATATCACATGCCCCCCTGACTTGTTATGATGCCGAGGATTTGTCACCCTCGATGCGAGGAATACCTCATGCAGGTCCATGTGTGGCCTATGCGGAACTGCGGGAGTTCCAGGACAGGATGATCACTCCGGGTGTGTTACGCCGATGCGAGGTTTTATACCTTATGCGGCCCATGTGTGGCTATGCGGACTTCGGGGGTCCAGGAGGATGTCGCGGGTTAGCTACCCCCGATGCGAGGAATACCTCATGCGGGCCTATGTGTGGCCTATGCGGAGCTGCTGTAAGTTCCAGGATTAGACGCGCACATTGATACTGAGGGCGAGTGGCCAGCTTCGATCATGTGGCGCGGTCTAGAAAGACCTCGTGATACAGTATTATAGCATTGTTGGTACGGTGGGTTTTAGGAGTCGGCTATGCCTTCGTACTTACCCCGTACGGTTTTATTATGACACAGGTGGGACCTGGTGTTCAGGTGTATTCCTTGGTGCTTTTATATCATGGATCGGCGGTGAGGAAGGAATTCCACGCATGATTGATATTGTGGGCGTGAGACCCATGGTTATATTTGAGTGATGACTTTGGGCGTGAGTCCCGACTTGACACGATCGCTACATATTGTGTATCGTAAATTGGTTATCATATATGTCTTCTGTTTTATATAGACTATTATGATTTCATTTACAGTATTTTCAGTTTCACATACTTGGTACCTGTTGTACTTGTCACGACCCGAACCCGGGCCCGTGACTGGTGCCTTACCCCGGGCACCCAAGTAGACATACATCAGAGTAATCAGCGGAATATAAAAACAAGACATGAAACAATATGAAATGAGAAACAGTTTATCTGAAAAATTGCCCTTCGGCATATATATAATAAATCTTGAACAGTTACATCCCCATTTACAAAACCTGCCCACAACAGTACTACAGACCTCTAAGAATGTAACAACAACTATGACGGGACAGGGCCCCGCCATACCCCTGAATGTACAAGAACATACAACTCAGGGAAACATACCAAAAGATAAGCCTCCGGAGAAACGGAGCTTCCCAATACGCTGAACTGTGATCCTATGAGCGAGGATCAACAACCGGTGTACCTCTACCTGCGGCATGAACGCAGCCCCCCGAAGGAGGTCAGTACAACAGGTACCAAGTATGTGAAACTGAATAATACTGTAAACGAAATCATAACAGTCTAAAATAAAACAGGAGACATGTATGATAACAAAACTACAGTTCACAACATAAAAGCAGTCATGTCAAGTCAGGGACTCACGCCCTCAAAGTCATCCCTCATGCCCGTGGAACTCCTTCCTCACTGCCGACAGTCTAGGTATAAATCGTATGGAATACATGTCTCGGCACATCTCATGGGACTCGATAGGAATCGTATGGAATACATGTCTCGGCCCATCTCATGGGACTCGATAGGAATCATACATGTCTCGGCCCATCTCATAGGACTCGATAGGAATCGTACATGTCTCGGACCATCTCATGGGACTCGATAGGAATCGTACATGTCTCGGCCCATCTCATGGGACTCGATAGGAATCGTATGGAATACATTCCCGGTTCATCCCATGAACGCGGTGTCGTGTGAAATACATTCCCGGTTCATCCCATGAACGCGGTGTCGTGTGAAATACATTCCCGGTTCATCCCATGAACGCGGTGTCGTGTGAAATACATTCCCGGTTCATTCCATGAACGCGGTGTCGTGTGAAATACATTCCCGGTTCATCCCATGAACGCGGTATAGAATTGACCATAACATTTAAACGCTCTTTTAAGACAGATTAAGATAATACCATGCTTTCCTTTTAAATCAATTAAGGCAATATTATGCCCTCCTTTTTAAACCAAAACACTTCCCTTTTTAAAGTCAAGTAACAACATTCTTTTCCAAAAGTTCAAGCTTCCTAATTTCAAATACTCAAGCCTTTTAGTTTCGAAAGATTTCATAGTTCATAGGCTTAATCACTTATTAACGTAATTCCCTTTTAAAACAATTTGAGTAACATATGCCTTATGTGTGAGTAGGTTATTCTTGTTTATAACAATCTTATTAAAGCAGCCATGATCTAGGAAATGTAATACAATTTTGTATTATCTTAGCTTCTATGCAGATGGAGGTTTCTACTGGTTTTAATTTATTTATTTGCCAATACATTTTCCTTATTTAACGCTGCAGTGGTTCGTCCGATACTTATTCTCATTTCCGAAATCAGTAAAACATTATTCTTTAAAAACCAAGAACTCATTACTCACGAATGAGGTTTCACACTTTTTAACAACATTCATATCAATTCAATTAAGTCAAGTCTCTTATCTTTTAAGATCAAGTCTCTTAACTTTTAAAATCAATAAACCATTCTTTTTATCTCTCTTAAGTCGTTATACCTAACTTCCCATAAAGCTAGTATAACTCTTAAACTTTCAAAAACGATTCTTAATTCTTTTGAAATACTTCAAGATTCTTATTATTTAAACTCAAGTCATAAGACATCGAAGTAAAACCACGTTCAGTTAACACACGTACGTCTACCGTACTATATATATATTCTTTTTAAAATATCATGCTCAAGAGGATAGGAAGAATCACATACCTCGAGACGATTACCGACAATTAGCAAAACGCTCCACAGTACTGTAACCCTGCTAGCCTTTCCACCCTTCGAGTAGAATAGGCTACTCGCAGTACTTCAACCTATAACGGTCATATAAGTCTATCAACGTCTAGACTACTCTGTAGAATATTTCTATGGAAAATTGGGCAGCACTTCCCTACCCGTCAAACTACACAAGTCTTGTTATACCCCGTATTTCCAGAGTATGTACGTGAGGACGTACGTAGGAAAATTTAAGCCTTAAAGTTAGGCAAGATTCGAATTTTGTTCACAACCCCCGATTAGAATCGTTTTTCGACGAAACGTTTTACACAACTTCATGAAGGAAAATTCCGGCTATGTCATTTAGTATTTTTGCGGATTTTTCCGAGAGACGAAATATTTTGGACCAACAAGAGGGCGACACTTGGTACCCTCTAATTGGTGGGCTTATGGGCGGCAAGTTGGACGAAAGGAAGAGTGGGAGTAGGTAGGATATTTTGTGATATTTGTGTGGTAGATGGATAAGGTACACATGGATGAATCTTGACCCTACACTTGCCTTGCACTTGGCATGATCTTGGCCATTGGTTGGCCATTGCTTGACCTATAAATACTACCCCCCTCTTGGTAGAAATACTCTCCAAGTATTGTTACTATTCCCAAAATACCTTGGCCCAAATACCTTGTAGTATTCCAAGGTTACACTTATACGAAAAGCCCAGAAATACTATTATACTTCCCTTCAGTCACAAAAACGAAACCCTAAGGAAAATCTCCATAGTTGGTTGGAGTATTAAGAAGAAGTTGCGTAGAACTTTTAAAGGGTTGTTTGGAGCGGGTTGGAGCACCCAGAGTAGGAGTTAAACGTTGCTCAGGATCGACATTAAACTTGGATAATTTTGGGCTTATCGAGGTAAATACTCTTGTCCTTATATTGTAATTGGAAATTACATACTGTTGTAGCATAGAAATGAATATAAGATTCATAGAAGAGATTTGAACTGTAATAGAAGGATATTACAGAAAAGACTTGAACTGAAATCACATCAGAAGAATAATCTACAGAGTAGTCTAGTCATTGATAGACTTGTATAACCTTTATAGGTTGAATGTTCTGCGAGTAGCATGTACTACTTGAAAGGTGGACAAGGCTAGCCGGGTTATAGCCGTGGAACGTTTTGCTAATAGTCGATAATCGTCGCGAGGTATGTGATTCTTCCTATCCTCTTGAGCATGATATTTTAAAGAATATATATATAGTACGGTAGACGTACGTGTGTTAACTGAATAATAATTGCGGCAATGTCTTTTGACTTAAGCCTGAATAATAAGAATCTTGAAGTATTTCAAAAGAATACTGAATCATTTTTAACAGAAGAGTAATACTTGGTTTTAAAACTTAAGAGTTATACTAGCTTTATGGGAAGTTAGGTATAACGGCTTAAGAAAGATAAAAAGAATGGTTTATTAATTTTAGAAGTTAAGAGACTTGATCTTAAAAGATAAGAGACTTGACTTAAAGGAATTAATATAAATTTTGTTAATAAGTGTGAAACCTCATTCGTGAGTAATGAGTACTTGGTTTTTAAAATGGGATAATGTTTTACTGATTTCGGAAATCAGAATAAGTATCGAACAAACCATTGCAGCTTAATAAAAGGAAATGTCTTGAATAATTAAGTATTATTAAAACCAGAGAAACCTCCATCCGCATGAAGCTAAGATGAGACAAAATGATATTACATTTCCTAGATCATGGCTGCTTTAATAAGATTGTTATAAACAAGAATAACCTACTCACATATAAGACATATATTTCTCAAATCGTTTTAAAGGAGAATTATATCATTAAGTGATTAAAACTATGAACTACGAAACCTTTCGAAAATGAGAAACTTGAGCATTTGAAATTAGGCAAACTTGAACGTTTGGAAAATAATGTTGTTAATTGATTTTACAAAAGGAAGTGTTTTGGTTTACTTAAAAAGATAGTCACTCTATTTTAATACTACGGGTATTGTGTGACT
The DNA here is from genome assembly GCA_029844215.1 of Przewalskia tangutica. Lineage (NCBI taxonomy): Eukaryota > Viridiplantae > Streptophyta > Magnoliopsida > Solanales > Solanaceae > Przewalskia > Przewalskia tangutica. The sequence continues at coordinate 111,209,729 of CM056721.1, forward strand.
TTTGAAACGGATCTTTTAAAGAGTTAATGTATGAAGTACTTTGGGGATAAAAACCCGAAAGTGTTAACATAAAGTAGAAAGTACCTTGCGTGAATAACTTGATTGTGTTGGTTTGTGATAGCCTTGTAATACTTTCTTGGTGATTTGATAAGTAAACATGTTAGGATGCTACGTGTGTTAGTATCTGGTGATGTTTGTGTAAAGGGGTTTCCCTTATTGTGCTTATGTTGTTTAACGATAAGCTGTTATGTTATTATATCACATACCCCCTTGACTTGTTATACCGAGGGCTTGCCACCCTTGATGCGGGTCTATACGGCCTATGCGGTCTATGTGACCATGCGGAGCAGCGGTATGCTCCAGGATTGATCATTCCGGGTGTTTTATCCCGATGCAGGGGATGCCCTATGCGGTCTGTGTGACTATGCGGTCTATTGAGACTATGCGGATTGCGGGAGTCCAGGAGGGTACCGGGGTTAGCTACCCCCGATGCGGGTCTATACGACCTATGCGGGTCTATGTGTGACCTATGCGGGCTGCGGGAAGTCCAGGATTAGGCACGCATAATGATACTATGGGCGATCGGCCTTGCTTCGATCATTAGCGGCCTAGAAAAGACCAGTTACAGTATATCTATTTCACTCTTGTTTATGTTGTGGGCGTAAGACCTATAGTTATAATTGGGTGATGACTTTGAGGGCGTGAGTCCCTGACTTGACATGACTGCTTATTTATTGTGAACTGTAGTTTGGTTATCATACATGTCTCCTGCTTTATATAGACTACTATGATTTCATTTACAATATTTTGATTTCACATACTGTACCGTATCGACCTTCTTCGGGGGGATGCGTTCATGTCGCAGGTAGAGGTACACCAGTCGTTGATCCTCGCTCTTAGGGTCACAGTTCATCGTTTGGGAAGCTCCGTTTCTCCGGAGGCTTATCGGTGGTATAAGTCCCCTGTCGTAGTAGGTATTTACATTCAGGGGTATGGCGGGGCCCTGTCCCGCCATTGTTGTCGTATCATTCTTAGAGGTCTGTAGTACTGTTGTGGGCAGAATTGTAAAAGGGATGTAACTGTTCTAGTTTATATATATATATATGCCGCAAGGCACGTTTTTCTCAGATAACTGTTTTTCACTTCACTTTATTCATGTCTTGTTTTATATTCCGTTGATCACTCTGATGTATGGCTACTTGGGTGCCCGGGGTAAGGCACCAGTCACGGGAGCATGTACTACTTGAAAGGTGGACAAGGCTAGCCGGGTTATAGCCGTGGAGCGTTTTGCTAATAGTCGATAATCGTCGCGAGGTATGTGATTCTTCCTATCCTCTTGAGCATGATATTTTAAAGAATATATATATAGTACGGTAGACGTACGTGTGTTAACTGAATAATAATTGCGGCAATGTCTTTTGACTTAAGCCTGAATAATAATTGCGGCAATGTCTTTTGACTTAAGCCTGAATAATAAGAATCTTGAAGTATTTCAAAAGAATCAATCATTTTTATGTAAGAGTAATACTTGGTTTTAAAACTTAAGAGTTATACTAGCTTTATGGGAAGTTAGGTATAACGGCTTAAGAAAGATAAAAAGAATGGTTTATTAATTTTAGAAGTTAAGAGACTTGATCTTAAAAGATAAGAGACTTGACTTAAAGGAATTAATATAAATTTTGTTAATAAGTGTGAAACCACATTCGTGAGTAATGAGTACTTGGTTTTTAAAATGGGATAATGTTTTACTGATTTCGGAAATCAGAATAAGTATCGAACAAACCATTGCAGCGCTAATAAAAGTCATGTCTCAAGTCTAAGTCTCATAGGAGTTAGAGAGAAGTTTCTCTCACTAAGGAAAACACTCTCAACGTTTTCCCTTAGTTGCTCCTTCGGTTTTTTCCTCTTCTCCCCCCCCCTATGTTTTCCGATTGTTCCCCCATGGTTTGAAGTATTACGTTTGCAATATGAAGAAATCTAAACGCTGCACACGTTCCAGTAATGATTCAGGAGGTTCAGGAAGTTCGACGAAGGCTAGAACAAGGAAGAAGAAAAAAAATGGAGGCAGTCCAATAATTGCCGAAGAAAACCTCATTCCGACAATTTCAGACCCATCTGTCTTGGTTCATGTCACGCCAGACTCACGCATCCCTCTAGAGAATGTAATAGATGATGCTACGCTACAAAAGATTCATGAATGGGGCAAAAGTATTGATACTGAGAACTTGGATATAAGGGTATTTGAAGGCGGGAAGCTTCTTGCTTCTATGGTGGTAGATCCTATCACGGGCCAATTGGTTGATTCAGGGATTATCACGGAGGAACAGGGCAGTCACGGTAGCACTAGTACCTCGACACACCCTGGTAATTTACTCAGGCTAACTGAAAAAGGGACGTATTCTGGGCCAGACATTGCGTTGGATGCAATGAGGAGTGATGGCCTACTCGGGTCTAAACCGGGTATGGGCGTGGGTCGTGAGCTCGGGGCGGTCGTGAGGATGTCAATGGGTCTGAGACTATTCACGTATTGCAAGTTCCTAAGTCAGTTGATAGCATTAATGACACTCTTATTCCCAATAAGCATGCTGCGGGAGTCAAGGTTAAGGGAGCCGAGGTGTCACTCTCTAAGTATGCGGGTACCAACGAGCCCCTTCCAATGACGGGCCATTATGAGGATCAGAATACCAAGACGTTTCAAGAGGGTGTCCATGGGACATTGAATATCCCCGTTGTTCAAGGATCGAAGTCAGTTGTGGGAAAGGAGCCTTACATTAATGTTGTGGGAACCGAGGCGTTAAACTTTAAGGCTGCGGGTATTAACGAGCCTCTTTCAATGACGGGTCTTTATGATGGTAAGAATACCAAGACGGTTCAGGAGGGTGCCCAAGGGACATTGAGTATCCCCGTTATGCAAGGATCGAAGTCAATTGTGGGAAAGGAGCCTTACATTAATGTTGTGGGAACCGAGGCGTTACACTTTAAGGCTGCGGGTATTAACGAGCCTCCTTCAATGACGGGACTTTATGATGGTAATAATACCAAGACGGTTCAGGAGGGTTCTCAAGGGACATTTAGTATCCCCGTTATGCAAGGATCGAAGTCAATTGTGGGAAAGGAGCCTTACATTAATGTTGTGGGAGCCGAGGCGTCACATGTTAAGGCTACGGGTACCAATGTGCCTCATTCAAGGACGGGTCATTATGTTGGGCAGAATACCAAGGCGAGTCAGGAGGGTGCTCATGGGTCACTAATTATTCCCGTAATGCAAGGATCGAAGTCAATTTTGGGAAACAAAGTGAATTCTACCTCCAATGAGCCTAGGAACTACACGATCATTAATAACGCGGAAGCCAAGGGGTCGGACTTAAATGACGCGAGTTCCAAAGCTCCCTCTCGTGCAATGAGACAACAACCCATGAATCTAAGTGTCACTAATGAAGCCTTCCCCTCTTTAACAAGTGTGCTTAGTGGTGCAAACATCAAGAACCGAAATAAACCTTTCGTCTTTAACTCTTCCTTGAGCACGAACAAAGTCTTAAACAAACACACTCTCTCACCCAATACCTCCTCAATACTCCCTGATCCACACTTAGCCCCACCTCTTCTATCATCCCTTCCTTCTTTACCTTCTAAAACACATGACACATTCCCTACCCTACCAAATGGCACGCGAATTCTTTCTCCTATTGCGTGCCCTAGCACAAATCCTTCTACCCAACCCCCTCTGCCTATACCTCCAGAAATACCTCCCATTGATCCACAAACAAATGCATCTTCTAAACAACACCAAATTCCACCCGAAAGTTCGACTTTTATTAATCATCCCCCGAATCATGGCAAAGGTGCCTTCCCTCCCAAGAAGACTTATGCGGGAGTCTTTGCGGGTACTAGGATTGAAGCAAAAGGAATGAAGCTACAATATATTGAACAACAAGGGGTGGAAGTAAACATAGAAGCTGAGGATGAAGTGCCATTCATTGAAACATGGGGTTATTGCTTAATTGGTTGCTTCACGGGTCCCTTCCCGGGAAGAGAAGCCTTAAATACCATTGTGAAGGGGTGGGGTGTGAAATGTCGTATTATACCATATGGCAAAGGATGGACGGTGTTCAAATTTATGACGGAGGATGAGCGCACTAATGTACTTCATGGTGGCCCTTATATGGTCTACGGGAAGACTATGATGCTCAAAGCTATCAATAAAGGAGTTCTTATAACGGATGAGTTATTCATGGATATTCCTATTTGGGTCACATTTCCGGACATTCCCCTCTCTATCTGGAGTGCCACGGGACTTAGTAAGATTGCTTCACGTGTAGGAAAACCTCTTTACACTGACCAATTTACTAAGGAAAGATCCAAAATGAACTATGCTAGAGTTCTTGTAGAAGTGGATGTCAGCAAGGAGCCAATAAGGGAGTTTGTTGTCAATCTCCCCGATAACAGAAGGTATACTCAAAGGGTAAACTATGAAAATTATCCGGACTTTTGCTATCAATGTGCGGCTTTTGGACACAATCACCTGAAGTGTAGGATTCTGGGGTATGATGCTAACACGGAAGTTGCTCCAAAGAAACGCAATACAGTGATACATCCTAAAAACAAGGAAGGTGCTACTTGTGCGAATGCCAACAGAGGTACGGATGGAACCTTGCATCCCCCCCCCCCAATCTACCTTCTGCGCATCATCCCGCAGATGCTGATAACTTGATGGAAGTTGATTAATTTAAACACACAACACCTCCCGGTCCCGGTTGTTTGGGAGAAGCGCGCATCTTTGCCGCGATTTTGGGTCATTCTGGTCCAACATCCTTACGGGAATCTCAAGCTAGGTCCTCTAGGCCTCATTCACGTGATAGTAGTGTGCAACTTAATAGGATGCGTTATGAGTCTAAGCATCCTGATCCTGAGGTTCCTATAAACCCGCAACCCTCTTTGGATGGAAATACAAACAAGGGTGTAACGGAGGTTTCGTTGCTGGCGTCTCGGAGTGTTACCTTTGAACGCGGGGAACATAGCTTGGTTGGAACACAAGCTATGGCTTCCAGCAAAATAGAAGATGGTTGGAAAGATGTAATGTCGAGGAAGTTCATGACAAAAGGCAGTGGGAAGACTAAGGCAGCAAAGCGCGGAGGTGCTAACAAAACCTCCTCTGTTTCCTAATGAAAATTCTTTCTTGGAATGTCCGTGGACTTTGCGGACTAAGGGACAGGGCAGCCACGCAAGCTCTTGTGTGTAGTCTCACTAAACATCATGATGTGGCATTGATTTGTCTGTTGGAAACAAAACTCTCAAGGGAAAGGATTGAGTCTTTCTCTACTCAAAGATTCAAAAATTGGAACTTTTGCTCAAATCTAGAATTCATTGGTGGCGGACGGATGCTACTAATTTGGGATCCCTCTAGGGTCTGTTGTGAAGTGCTTGGAATGGATTCTCAACATATCCATGTCCAGGCAAGTTGTAAGATAACACAGGTGTCTTTCCTTGCCACATTTGTGTACCCGGTTTATAGCATCACGGATAGGAGGAAGCTTTGGCATCACCTTACTCACTTGGGCATTGGCATCACTAGGCCTTGGATGATTATGGGAGATTTCAACACTTATTGCTACCCTCATGATAAGGCGGGGGGTCCTCCACTTACGCCTTATGCACTTAAGGACCTTGGTGATTTCAGGAATGCCCATGGACTGGAAGACACTCCTTCTTCCGGTTCATTCTACACTTGGACCAATGGTTCGATTTGGTCCAAGCTTGATAGAGTAATGATGAATCAAAATTGGAGTGATTTGACCTTAGAATGCAAGGCCAATTTCTTGCCTATGGAACCTGTCTCGGACCACTGTCCCGTGATGGCTACTGTAATTGCATCCTATAATGTTGGGAAGCAGCCTTTCAAGTTCATGAATATGTGGCTCTCTCACCCCGCATTCGAGAACATTATGACTTCATCTGGAGACAAGACATATTGGGAACAGCTCAATTCGTCCTAGCCTCAAAATTGAAAACCTTGAAACAACCACTGAGGGCATTGAATATAAGTGAATTTGGTAGTATTGATCAAAGAGCAAAGGAGGCTAACATGGAGTTTAAGGAGGCTATCAATGAGCACATGGAAGATCCCTTTGATGAGGAACTTAAAGCCAAGGTTAAGTCCTCAAGAGTTAAAGCCAACACCTTAATGGGCCAGAGACACTTCATAAGGCAAAAGTCGAGGCAGAAACACTTGATTGGAAGTGATAAATGCTCCAAATACTTCCATAGCTTGATCAAGAGAAGCAATGTCAAAAACTCCATCAACTTTCTTGTCAAATCCAATGGTGCTATCACTACATCACCCGGGGAAGTGAGGGAGCTACTTGTGGAGTTTTACAAAGATCTTTTAGGCTCATCCCAATCCACATCGAACCTTGATCCGAAGTATGCAACTTTGGCGAAGATAAGTGAAGAGGACAAAGATACATCTTTTGCATTTCATATCCCCAAAGGAGATTTGGGAAGCTCTTTCTGATATAGGGAATGACAAGGCTCCTGGACCGGATGGTTATTCGGCTGCCTTCTTCAAGAATAGATGGAAAGATGTGGGACATGACGTAGTAAGAAGTGTTCAAGAGTTCTTCTCTACTGGGGTTCTTTTGAAGCAAGTAAATCATACCATCATTGCCCTGCTTCCCAAGACAGATCGGGATCCTAAGGTAACTGATTTTAGGCCTATTGGATTAACTAATGTGGTCTATAAGATCATTACAAAGATTCTAGCTAACAGAATGGCAAGGGTTCTTCCTTCTCTTGTGGACAAATCACAAGGGGCTTTTGTGAAAGGCAGAAACATGATGGACAATGTCTATATAGCACAAGAACTCGTGAGAGGATTTAATAGAGCCAGAGTCTCACCAAGGTGTATGCTTATAGTAGATCTTCGGAAAGCTTTTGACACGGTCTCTTGGAGTTTCCTTGATTCGGTATTAAGAGGCCTTAACTTTCCGAACAGATTTGTTAGATGGATCATGGAATGTGTTTGCTCAGCCTCCTTCTCTCTTTCTATCAACGGTGAGCTACATGGTTACTTTAAGGGTAAGCGCGGCTTAAGACAAGGTGATCCTATGTCCCCTTCGCTCTTTATCTTGTGTATGGAATACTTATCAAGGATGCTGAATTTGAAGGCTCAGGCAAGAACTTTCTCTTATTATCCAAAGTGTAAAAGGTTGGGTATTACTCATCTTGCCTTTGCGGATGACCTCATGCTCTTTGCCAAAGGTGATGTATCTTCATGGGGACTCTTATGAATTGTGCGGAGGAATCGGAGGCTGTCTCGTGGTTAACTCTTAACCCATCCAAATCCTCCGTCTACTTAGCGAGTGCAGGATCTTGCTCGTGACTTGATCTTGTCCAGAGTGGGATTCGGCATCGGTAGCTTTCCGGTTCGGTACTTGGGGATTCCTTTGTCCCCAATCTCAGTCTCGGTAGATCAATTTGCTCCTTTCACTAGTGCAATTTCGAATTACATTCAAAAATGGGGGCACCACTCGCTTTCTTATGCGGGTAAGCTAGAACTTATCAGGTCGGTCATCCAAGGGGTTGAGAGCTTTTGGTTCCGGCACTTCTATTCCATACGATCCTCAACAAGGTGCGGTCTGCATGTATTCAGTTCTTATGGGGTGGGAAACCACCAAGAGTCGCTTGGGATGTTATTTGCTTGCCTCAATCCGAAGAGGCTTGAGCCTTATGAACATCAAGGAATGGAACCATGCCCTGCTATCCCGGACTATTTGGCAAACCCACAATGAGACTGATTCACTATGGGTCCAATGGATCAACAGCTTTTATTTGAGAGGCGATTCTTTTTGGGAATATGTGGTACGTCCTAGGGACTCACCTCTATTCAAAAAAATTTGCGGAATTCGTGACAAACTTGTTTCCATCTACGGTAGCCAAGGAGTCGCAATTGCTGGATTGGAAAAGTGTTGTACCAATGGTAAATTTGATTCAAGCCTAGTCTATGATATTTTGCGCGCTACGCAAGATAAAAAGCCTTGGATGTCCCAAATTTGGAAAGGGTTCATTCCCCCTAAGTTTTCGTTCACCATGTGGCTTAATTGTAGAAAGCGGCTAGCTACAAAGGACACTCTTTCATTTCTAAATTTGGAGGATAAGTCTTGCGGGTTCTGCAAGCTAATGAGACAAGGGAGCACCTCTTCTTTACCTGCCCCTACACCAGCTTGATTTGGAAGAGCATAAGGGATTGGTTGGGTATTAGGAGAGAAATGTCAACTGTCGAAAGTTCTCTCAAGTGGATTAAGAAAGACCACCGCGGGACAAGCATCCGAGCCAAAGCTACCTTGCTTGCCTTTTGCATAGTGGTCTATGAGATTTGGAGGACAAGAAACACACTGCTCTTTGAAGGCACAAGCTTACCGGCAGAAGAGGTCATTACAAGGATTAAAACAACATCTTATAGAGTTCTCTATGACTTTATCCCCTCTTGTAATGGCACCTTTGAGTGACCACCCCTCCCTCCCTAATTTCTTCTTTTCATTACGTTGAGGATTGAGAACCCTCAATGACTGATTGTAGCCACTTTTCTTTCCGTTATTATTAATAATATTTGCATTTACCTAAAAAAAAAAAAAAAATTAAGTCAAGTCTCTTATCTTTTAAGATCAAGTCTCTTAACTTTTAAAATCAATAAACCATTCTTTTTATCTCTCTTAAGTCGTTATACCTAACTTCCCATAAAGCTAGTATAACTCTTAAACTTTCAAAAACGATTCTTAATTCTTTTGAAATACTTCAAGATTCTTATTATTTAAACTCAAGTCATAAGACATCGAAGTAAAACCACGTTCAGTTAACACACGTACGTCTACCGTACTATATATATATTCTTTTTAAAATATCATGCTCAAGAGGATAGGAAGAATCACATACCTCGCGACGATTACCGACAATTAGCAAAACGCTCCACAGTACTGTAACCCTGCTAGCCTTTTCCACCCTTCGAGTAGAATACGCTACTCGCAGTACTTCAACCTATAACGGTCATATAAGTCTATCAACGTCTAGACTACTCTGTAGAATATTTCTATGGAAAATTGGGCAGCACTTCCCTACCCGTCAAACTACACAAGTCTACTGTAAATACAGTCCTATGTAAGTACAGTTCAGTCTTTTTCTTTAATATTCTTCTGATGTGATTTCAATTCAATTCTCTTCTTTTATACCATCCTTATATACGTCTTATACTCATTTCTATACTACTACAGTATGTAATTTCCAATTACAATAGAAGGACAATAGTATTTACCTCGATAAGCCCAAATTTATCCAAGTTTAAATGTCGATCCTGAGCAACGTTTAGCTCCTACTCTGGGCGCTCCAACCCGCTCCAAACAACCCTTAGAAGTTCTACGCAACTTCTTCTTAATACTTCAACCAACTGTGAAGATTTTCCTTAGGGTTTCGTTTTGTGACTGAAGGGAAGTATAATAGTATTTCTGGGCTTTTAGTATAGGTGTAACCTTGGAATACTACAAGGTATTTGGGCCAAGGTATTTTGGAATAGTAACAATACTTGGAGAATACTTTTCTACCAAGGGGGGGGGGGGGTATTTTACGAAAACAACTTAGGAAAGGGGGGGGGCTTGGTTTCGGCCAAGGCTTCTCAAAGGGGGAGGGATAGCTTGGACGAAAACTACACTTAAGGGGGAGAGAGTTTTGAGACTTGGAAAATGATTTGTGGATGAAGAATAAGTCTTGCATTTGAGGGGTATTTATAGGCCAATTAATGGCCAAGATTAAGGCAAGTGGAGGGCAAGTGGAGGGTGGAGATTTGGCCAAGTGTTGTGTGGGTCCCACTTGCTCATCTACTACACAAAATATCACAAAATATCCTACCTAATCCTTGACCAAAAATAAGGCACAAAAAACGTGCCAAGATGACTCACTTTGCCGTCCACTTGAGGGTGACAAGTGTCACCCTCTCGTTGGTCCAAAATATTTCATCTCTCAGAAAAATCCGCAAAAATTATAAATGACATAGCCGTAATTTTCCCTACGCAAGTTTTGGAAAACGTTTCGTCGGAAAACAATTCGTTTCGTGGGTTGTGCACAAATTTCGTCCTATGCCTAACTTTTAAGGCTAAACTTTTGTACGTACGCCCTCACGTACATACTCTGGAAATACGGGGTATAACATTCTCCCCCCGAATGTTCCTTCTATGCCTCAAAACATACCTGCGCCAGTATAGTCTTCACTACTATACTTATGAAAACAATCATGCCACACCTGGCCATAAAATAACACACGCGCAAATACTTAATTCAAGTCCATGAGAAATCATTCCTACATCACAAAAGCTTCCACCCTGGTCTAAAGGATACTCCCTTCGCATCTTCACTTCACAACAAAATGATCTCTTTTATTCTGCTAACACACGTTCACTTCTTTCCTCACTCGTCGTACTCTTCTCGAACACTTGAACCCTTCTAGTATACGTACCATACTTCAGTCATCACTTCAGTTTCCAAAATCTCTGGAGTCACTACCTCCAAACTTGGTCATCTTACTAGCCTCAATCTCTTTTAAGGCCATTTCCGGCCTTCACGATCCGATTCTGGTCGAACATATCCACGAACTCATACAACGGTCATCTAAACTTGGGCCTGGCGCCCTCGTGACCCTACCACCTGGAGGGACCACCTCGAACTGACCCCACCACAAACCGGGCTGCGGGTCGACCCGCGAATGGTCCTCAACCCGACCCGCTATCGCGCCAACCACTTGTTTCCCCCGATCCGGAACAATCTCACAAATCAAGTCACGAAAACCTAGTGGTCTTCTTAGCTCAACTACCCTCTTTCATTTTATACCACTCAGGGACTTATCACACAAATATATCCCACGTATACTATGCACTCCGATAAAGGTCAACATAAACATAAATCTTTTACTCAAGATGGTCTCGCATCTAAGGTCTCTACGTATAAAACTCTAAGGCTCACACTTTCCCTGTCCCCAAACTTACCCTTCTAACTAACCATGTTTTCTAAACACAATTTTAACATAATGCTATCTGAACATAATACTTAGCATTTCATCATATCATCAAAGCATACTAGTCTCTAGAGGGGTAAGAATATACCTGCATCATCTGCTTCATTTTCCCTTCGTCGCTCTAATCATAATCCTGCCCTGTCGGGCGCATAGCTATAAAAGGCGATGAACTCCGCCATCGACCGGTGAGGCTGCGTCATTCTACTGTATCCTCCTTCTAGGATAGTCCCTCGTCACATGGCCGACGGCGCGGTGAAACAAGCACCGATGAAGACGACACTTCCGGGATGACGTTTGCCGCATCGCGCACACTGAGGAAAACATGAACCCGACTGGCTAGAACCCATGTATACCGTGAACCGAAGCCACGGAGCTCGAGCTCCCAAATACGACGTCACGAAGGCGCGGGGACCACTCATCTTGGCGGAGGTACATAACTAACCTGCTGCTGAGGCGGTTCGCCTCGAAAGTTACCGAAGGACCCTGCTGTTCTGGCCCTCTTCTGCTGATCTCGGTCATTCCGTCGACCTCTCCGCTCATCACATCCAAGCGCATAAGCCTGCATGCGGGCAATGTCCATGCCCGGCTGAAGAGCTACACCCGAACAAGCCTCTGCCAAGTAGTCATCGAGCCCGGTGACGTAGCGGTGCACTCTGTCCTCTATGTCGGCTACCAATGTGGGGACGTACCGAGCTAATGAGTCAAACTCCATATTGTACTCCCGAACCGTACGCCCTCTCTATCTCAGCATCAAGAATCTGTCAGCCCGTGCCCTCCTCATCTGCGGAGGCAAGAAGTGGCTGAGAAATGCCTCCGAGAACTCGTCCCAAATAGCTGGAGGCGCATGCTCCCCCCGGGACAGCTCCCACGAATCAAACGATCATTGCGGTATCACGCGGCCGATGTGAACCTAAGACCAGCGACTCGGCCTCAAGCCTTGATCACTCTCATGATCCGTCAGCGCCGGATGAACTCCTGCGGATCATCCTCGTGCCTCGATCCATAAAACATCGGCGTGCAACTCGAGAAAGTCCGCGATCTCAAACTATCCGCTCGGGTGAATTATGGGTACTACTGTCACGGAATCGCTGCATCCGTTTATCTCGTTCCTTGCCACTATCACGGCCAATAATCGGGCCATCTCTTTGTACCCCAACTCCTCTGCTCAGTGTGGGGTGGAGGCTCAGTCTTGTGGTCTCAGTGACCACCGCTGCGGCTCTAAACTCTTTGAAATTTGGCGGCGTCAAAACTCGCCGTCAAGCACTATCTCGGTAATGGTGGGCTGCGCCCCGTGCTCCTCAGTATCCTACTAGCGACTTCCTCGTTGCCTTGCCCATCTGGGCACAGGTTGCCGTGCGAAGCATAATCGTAAAAACGAAATGCGTCGGAGGGTCCAACTTATAACACGACTCTAAGGCACGATCTCGAATGAGAAGAATGGAAACCAATCCTAAATGTCCTGCGACCTCCTAATTATAGATGTGGTGCACAACACACCGATAATCAAGACTACGCTAGACGCGGTCGTAGACACTTTCCGAGGATTAAGCGCTCGATACCACTTTTGTCACGATCCGAACCGGGCGTGATCGTGCCTTACCGGGCACCCAGTAGACATACATCAGTAATCGGCGAATATAAAAACAAGACATGAAACAATATGAAATGAAAGCAGTTTATCGAAAAATTTCCGCCGGCATATATATAATAAATCTTGAGCGATTACATCCCCATTTACAAAACACGCCCACAGTACTACGGACCTCTAAGAATGTAACAACTATGGCGGGACAGGGTCCCGCCATACCACGAATGTACAAGAACCTACAACTCGAGAAACATACCAAAAGATAAGCCTCGGAGAAGCGGGCTTCCCGATCGTTGAGCGTGATCCTATGGCGAGGATCAATAGCAGGTGTACCTACTGCGGCATGAACGCGGCCCCGAAAGGTCGATAACAGTACCAAGTATGTGGCGAAAAAAATCGTAAACGAAATCATAACAGTCTAAAATAAAACAGGATACATGTATGATAACAAAACTACAGTTCACAACATAAAAGCAGTCATGTCAAGTCAGGGACTCACGCCCTCAAAGTTATCCCTCATGCCCGTGGAACTCCTTCCTCACTGCCGGCAGTCTAGGTATAAATCGTATGGAATACATGTCTCGGCCCATCTCATGGGACTCGATAGGAATCGTATGGAATACATGTCTCGGCCCATCTCATAGGACTCGATAGGAATCGTACATGTCTCGGCCCATCTCATGGGACTCGATAGGAATCGTACATGTCTCGGCCCATCTCATGGGACTCGATAGGAATCGTACATGTCTCGGCCCATCTCATGGGACTCGATAGGAATCGTATGGAATACATTCCCGGTTCATCCCATGAACGCGGTGTCGTGTGAAATACATTCCCGGTTCATCCCATGAACGCGGTGTCGTGTGAAATACATTCCCGGTTCATCCCATGAACGCGGTGTCGTGTGAAATACATTCCCGGTTCATTCCATGAACGCGGTGTCGTGTGAAATACATTCCCGGTTCATCCCATGAACGCGGTATAGAATTGACCATAACATTTAAACGCTCTTTTAAGGCGATTAAGATAATACCATGCTTTCCTTTTAAATCAATTAAGGCAATATTATGCCCTCCTTTTTAAACCAAAACACTTCCCTTTTTAAAGTCAAGTAACAACATTCTTTTCCAAAAGTTCAAGCTTCCTAATTTCAAATACTCAAGCCTTTTAGTTTCGAAAGATTTCATAGTTCATAGGCTTAATCACTTATTAACGTAATTCCCTTTTAAAACAATTTGAGTAACATATGCCTTATGTGTGAGTAGGTTATTCTTGTTTATAACAATCTTATTAAAGCAGCCATGATCTAGGAAATGTAATACAATTTTGTATTATCTTAGCTTCTATGCAGATGGAGGTTTCTACTGGTTTTAATTTATTTATTTGCCAATACATTTTCCTTATTTAACGCTGCAGTGGTTCGTCCGATACTTATTCTCATTTCCGAAATCAGTAAAACATTATTCTTTAAAAACCAAGAACTCATTACTCACGAATGAGGTTTCACACTTTTTAACAACATTCATATCAATTCAATTAAGTCAAGTCTCTTATCTTTTAAGATCAAGTCTCTTAACTTTTAAAATCAATAAACCATTCTTTTTATCTCTCTTAAGTCGTTATACCTAACTTCCCATAAAGCTAGTATAACTCTTAAACTTTCAAAAACGATTCTTAATTCTTTTGAAATACTTCAAGATTCTTATTATTTAAACTCAAGTCATAAGACATCGAAGTAAAACCACGTTCAGTTAACACGCGTCGTCTCTAGTACTATATATATATTCTTTTAAAATATCATGCTCGAGGATAGGAAGAATCACATACCTCGAGGCGATTACCGATTAGCAAAGCGCTCCACGATCAGTAACCTGCTAGCCTTTCCACCGCCGAGTAGAATAGGCTACTCGCGATCTTGACTATAACGGTCATATAAGTCTATCAACGTCTAGACTACTCTGTAGAATATTTCTATGGAAAATTGGGCAGCACTTCCCTACCCGTCAAACTACACAAGTCTTGTTATACCCCGTATTTCCAGAGTATGTACGTGAGGACGTACGTAGGAAAATTTAAGCCTTAAAGTTAGGCAAGATTCGAATTTTGTTCACAACCCCCGATTAGAATCGTTTTTCGACGAAACGTTTTACACAACTTGCGAAGGGAAAATTCCGGCTATGTCATTTAGTATTTTTGCGGATTTTTCCGAGAGACGAAATATTTTGGACCAACAAGAGGGCGACACTTGGTACCCTCTAATTGGTGGGCTTATGGGCGGCAAGTTGGACGAAAGGAAGAGTGGGAGTAGGTAGGATATTTTGTGATATTTGTGTGGTAGATGGATAAGGTACACATGGATGAATCTTGACCCTACACTTGCCTTGCACTTGGCATGATCTTGGCCATTGGTTGGCCATTGCTTGACCTATAAATACTACCCCCCTCTTGGTAGAAATACTCTCCAAGTATTGTTACTATTCCCAAAATACCTTGGCCCAAATACCTTGTAGTATTCCAAGGTTACACTTATACGAAAAGCCCAGAAATACTATTATACTTCCCTTCAGTCACAAAAACGAAACCCTAAGGAAAATCTCCATAGTTGGTTGGAGTATTAAGAAGAAGTTGCGTAGAACTTTTAAAGGGTTGTTTGGAGCGGGTTGGAGCACCCAGAGTAGGAGTTAAACGTTGCTCAGGATCGACATTAAACTTGGATAATTTTGGGCTTATCGAGGTAAATACTCTTGTCCTTATATTGTAATTGGAAATTACATCTTTATGTAACATAGAAATGAATATAAGATTCATAGAAGAGATTTGAAGTAATAGAAGGATATTCTGAGAAAAGACTTGGCGAAATCACATCGGAAGAATAATCTCTGAGTAGTCTAGTCATTGATAGACTTGTATAACCTTTATAGGTTGAATGTTCTGCAGTAGCATGTACTACTTGAAAGGTGGACAAGGCTAGAGTTATAACCATGGGCGTTTTGCTAATAGTCGATAATCGTCGCGAGGTATGTGATTCTTCCTATCCTCTTGAGCATGATATTTTAAAGAATATATATATAGTGCGGTGAGGCGTCGTGTGTTAAGCGAATAATAATTGCGGCAATGTCTTTTGACTTAAGCTGAATAATAAGAATCTTGAAGTATTTCAAAGAATACTGAATCATTTTTAACAGAAGAGTAATACTTGGTTTTAAAACTTAAGAGTTATACTAGCTTTATGGGAAGTTAGGTATAACGGCTTAAGAAAGATAAAAAGAATGGTTTATTAATTTTAGAAGTTAAGAGACTTGATCTTAAAAGATAAGAGACTTGACTTAAAGGAATTAATATAAATTTTGTTAATAAGTGTGAAACCTCATTCGTGAGTAATGAGTACTTGGTTTTTAAAATGGGATAATGTTTTACTGATTTCGGAAATCAGAATAAGTATCGAACAAACCATTGCAGCGCTAATAAAAGGAAATGTACTGAATAATTAAGTATTATTAAAACCAGTAGAAACCTCCATCTGCATAGAAGCTAAGATGAGACAAAATGATATTACATTTCCTAGATCATGGCTGCTTTAATAAGATTGTTATAAACAAGAATAACCTACTCACATATAAGACATATATTTCTCAAATCGTTTTAAAGGAGAATTATATCATTAAGTGATTAAAACTATGAACTACGAAACCTTTCGAAAATGAGAAACTTGAGCATTTGAAATTAGGCAAACTTGAACGTTTGGAAAATAATGTTGTTAATTGATTTTACAAAAGGAAGTGTTTTGGTTTACTTAAAAAGATAGTCACTCTATTTTAATACTACGGGTATTGTGTGACTTTTGAAACGGATCTTTTAAAGAGTTAATGTATGAAGTACTTTGGGGATAAAAACCCGAAAGTGTTAACATAAAGTAGAAAGTACCTTGCGTGAATAACTTGATTGTGTTGGTTTGTGATAGCCTTGTAATACTTTCTTGGTGATTTGATAAGTAAACATGTTAGGATGCTCGTGTGTTAGTATCGGTGATGTTTGTGTAAAGGGTTTCCACTTATTGTGCTTATGTTGTTTAACGATAAGTTGTTATGTTATTATATCACATACCCCCGACTTGTTATACCAGGGCTTGCCACCCTTGATGCGGTCTATACGGCTATCACGGTCTATGTGACCATGCGAAGCGTGGTATGCTCGAGATTGATCATTAGGGTGTTTTATCCCGATCTGAGGGGATGCCCTATGCGATGCATGTGACTATGCGGTCTATTGAGACTATGCGGATTGCGGGAGTCGAGGAGGGTACAGGGTTAGCTACCGTCTTGCGTCTATACGACCTATGCGGGTCTATGTGTGACCTATGCGGGCTGCGGGAAGTCCAGGATTAGGCACGCATAATGATATTATGGGCGATCGGCCTTGCTTCGATCATTAGCGACCTAGAAAAGACCAGTTACAGTATATCTATTTCACTCTTGTTTATGTTGTGGGCGTAAGACCTATAGTTATAATTGGGTGATGACTTTGAGGGCGTGAGTCCCTGACTTGACATGACTGCTTATTTATTGTGAACTGTAGTTTGGTTATCATACATGTCTCCTGCTTTATATAGACTACTATGATTTCATTTCTGATATTTTGATTTCACATACTTGGTACTGTTATCGACCTCCTTCGGGGGGATGCGTTCATGTCGCAGGTAGAGGTACACCAGTCGTTGATCCTCGCTCTTAGGGTCACAGTTCATCGTTTGGGAAGCTCCGTTTCTCCGGAGGCTTATCGGTGGTATAAGTCCCCTGTCGTAGTAGGTATTTACATTCAGGGGTATGGCGGGGCCCTGTCCCGCCATTGTTGTCGTATCATTCTTAAGTGCATGTAAATCTTGTTGTGGGCAGAATTGTAAAAGGGATGTAACTGTTCTAGTTTATATATATATATATGCCGCAAGGCACGTTTTTCTCAGATAAATGTTTTTCACTTCACTTTATTCATGTCTTGTTTTATATTCCGTTGATCACTCTGATGTATGGCTACTTGGGTGCCCGGGGTAAGGCACCAGTCACGGGCCCGAGTTCGGGTCGTGACAAAAGTGGTATCAGAGCAGTTAATCCTCGGAAAGTGTCTACAGACCGTATCTAGTAGAGTCTTGATTATCGGTGTGTTGTGCACCACACCAATAATCAGGAGGCTATAGGATATTTAGGATTGGTTTTCATTCTTCTCACTCTGAGATCGTGCCTTAGAGTTGTGTTATAAGTTGGACCCCTCTAACATATTTCTTTCCCGTACCTGTTATGCCTCCGCGTAAGGCAACCCGGGCCCAGGAGGGCAAGCGGCGAGGGAGGCTGCGAGTTAGTCTGAGAGGTTACGAGGGCGAGCCCAATCATCACTGATATGGTGCTTCATTCGGGAGTTGCGATATCGCCCGGCCCAGTGAGTTTAAGCGCGGCGGCGGCGATTCCTCTGCGGCCATGATAGTTGAACCTTGATTCGCGGCCAGGGAACAGAGAATATAGATTTCAAAGAGACGACCCTGTTACTAGCTAAGGATGTAGCTACCAGAGAGTATATGATGTACCGATTTATCACGGGTGTTAATGACTATCTAAGAGAGGGTTGTGCAAGAATAGCTCGTCAGTCAGGCTTGAGCATGGCCTGCGTACGGGCTTATGCGCAGCAGGCCAAGAAACGTAGAGATCGATAGATTAATCGGGGGCAGCGAAGAGGGCGATCGGCGGGATCCTTTGGTAACTTTCGGGCGAACGCCTCGGCGGCCAATTAGATATGCACATCCACATGCGAGTGGTCCTCGCGGACTTGGGCGTTCGGAGTATGCGGGAGTTGGTGAACTCCGGGGCTTACGGTTGCAGACTATACATAGGTTCTAGGCCCGATTGATTTTCCCAGTGTTCACGATGTGAGCGTCATCGGGAATGTCGTCTTTTGTTGGAGCTTGTTATACTTACGGCGGCGGGGCCATTTTGCGAGAAATTGTCCGACTAAAGGTGGCACGGATGTAGAGACTTCGACGCCGAGGATCGGTGGCTAGTTAATCACCTTCCACTGGCTATCGCCTGCAGGCGGGATTGATTAGAACGACAAAAGGGAAGTGAAGCGGTAGATACATGTATATCCTTGAACCCTCTAGAGATTGTAGGTGTGATAAGATAAGCGTATCTTAAGTGTTATGTTCAGATAACATAAGTGTTAATTGTGATTAGAAATCATGTTAGTTAACCGGGTAAGATTGGGGGGCATAGAAAGTGTGAGCCTTAGAGTTTTATACGTAGAGACCTTAGAGGCGAGGCCATCTCGAGTAGAAGATTTATATTTCTTATGTTTGACCCTTATCGGAGTGCATAGTGCACGTGAGATATAGTTGTATAGTAAGTCCCTGAGTAGTGTGGAGTGAAAGAGGGTAGTTGAGCTAAGAAGACCTCTGGGTTTTCGTGACTTGATTAGTGAGATTGTTCCGGATCGGGGAGCAAGTGTTTTACGCGAGAGTGGGTCGGGTTGAGGCCATGCCGCGGGTCAACCCGCGACCTGTTTTATGGTGGGGCCAGTTTGTGGTGGTCCCGCCAGGTGGTAGGGTCACGAGGGTGTTAGGCCCAAGTTTAGTTAACTATCGTACGAGTTAGTGGATGCGTTCAACCAGTAGTCGGGCCGATGAGGTCAGCCCATCTTGTCCTTCAGGTTATGCGAGATGTTATTTATCAGGAAGGTTGTAAGGCTGCACGAGGCGCCTACTTTCACCTTATGACAGACAGTGAAGCCTAGGTTGTGGCTATTTCGTTTTCCGGAAGTTTTACCAGACAGGGTTGAGGAACTCAGGTGAGTCTCAGTATCGCATTCACCCTCGGGCCTGTGTTTGGATTTCAGGGGTAGCTATGAGGATTTTTGCCTCCTGTTAAGGGAGTGCTTTTATAACTACCATTTAAGTATTCGGATATCGCCTTACGAAGCCTCGTAGGGGCGGAAGTGTAAGTTGCCGGTCGATTGGTTCGATGTTGGCAAAGTTCAGATAGTTGGTTCATACTTGTTTCGGCAGGATGTGGATAGGGTGAAGCCTATCCAGGAGAGGTTATCGGCAGCTCAGAGTCAACAGAAGTCGTGCGGATAATCGGTGACGACGCTTGGAGTTCAGGTTGACGGTGGGTCTTCTTGAAGGTACCACCCCGGAAGGGTGTGACGAGATTCGGAAAACATAGGAAACTTAGCCCGAGTTACTTTGGGCCTTTTCAGGTCATGTGAAGAGTAGGCCAGGTTGCCTATATGTTAGCTTTTGCCGTCCGACTTAGGAGGCAGTATGTCCGGTCCTTCATGTTGTTAGGTTCGGAAAAGTATCGGAGATCCATCCAGAGTATTCCCGGTTATGATGATCAAGTTGGAGGTAGTAACCCAGAGATTTTTGAAATTGATGCAGTAACAAAAATGTGGTAAGTTATGAGAAGGAGTTTGTGTGTACGAGAAGGGTACGACGAGTAAGGGAAGAAGCGAGCATGTGTTAAGAACATATATGTGATCTTTTCTTTTGTAAAGTGAAGGTGCGAGGGGAGTACCTTTTAGCCCTTGGGTGGGAATTTTTGTGATGTTAGAGGTGATTCCTCGTGGGCTTGGATGTCAGTATTTGCGCGGGTGTTTTCTGTGGCCATGTGTGGCATTTGCAAGCTTGTTAAGCTATGAGGAACTTCATCGTTATCCGTCTTGAGAAGGAACATTCGGGACGAATGCTTCTAAGGAGGGGAGAATGTTATACCCCGTATTTCCAGAGTATGTACGTGAGGACGTACGTAGGAAAATTTAATCCTTAAAGTTAGGTAAGATTCGAATTTTGTTCACAACCCCCGATTAGAATCGTTTTTCGACGAAACGTTTTACACAACTTGCGAAGGGAAAATTCCGGCTATGTCATTTAGTATTTTTGCGGATTTTTCCGAGAGACGAAATATTTTGGACCAACAAGAGGGCGACACTTGGCACCCTCTAATTGGTGGGCTTATGGGCGGCAAGTTGGACGAAAGGGAGAGTGGGAGTAGGTAGGATATTTTGTGATATTTGTGTGGTAGATGGATAAGGTACACATGGATGAATCTTGACCCTACACTTGCCTTGCACTTGGCATGATCTTGGCCATTGGTTGGCCATTGCTTGACCTATAAATACTACCCCCCTCTTGGTAGAAATACTCTCCAAGTATTGTTACTATTCCCAAAATACCTTGGCCCAAATACCTTGTAGTATTCCAAGGTTACACTTATACGAAAAGCCCAGAAATACTATTATACTTCCCTTGATCCACAAAAAGCGAAACCACAGGAAAATCTCCATAGTTGGTTGGAGTATTAAGAAGAAGTTGCGTAGAACTTTTAAAGGGTTGTTTGGAGCGGGTTGGAGCACCCGGAGTAGGAGCTAAACGTTGCTCAGGATCGACATTAAACTTGGATAATTTTGGGCTTATCGAGGTAAATACTCTTGTCCTTATATTGTAATTGGAAATTACATACTGTTGTAGCATAGAAATGAATATAAGATTCATAGAAGAGATTTGAACTGTAATAGAAGGATATTACAGAAAAGACTTGAACTGAATCACATCAGAAGAATAATCTACAGAGTAGTCAAGTCATTGATAGACTTGTATAACCTTTATAGGTTGAATGTTCTGCGAGTAGCATGTACTACTTGAAAGGTGGACAAGGCTAGCCGGGTTATATCCGTGGAGCGTTTTGCTAATAGTCGATAATCGTCGCGAGGTATGTGATTCTTCCTATCCTCTTGAGCATGATATTTTAAAGAATATATATATAGTACGGTAGACGTACGTGTGTTAACTGAATAATAATTGCGGCAATGTCTTTTGACTTAAGCCTGAATAATAATTGCGGCAATGTCTTTTGACTTAAGCCTGAATAATAAGAATCTTGAAGTATTTCAAAAGAATACTGAATCATTTTTAACAGAAGAGTAATACTTGGTTTTAAAACTTAAGAGTTATACTAGCTTTATGGGAAGTTAGGTATAACGGCTTAAGAAAGATAAAAAGAATGGTTTATTAATTTTAGAAGTTAAGAGACTTGATCTTAAAAGATAAGAGACTTGACTTAAAGGAATTAATATAAATTTTGTTAATAAGTGTGAAACCTCATTCGTGAGTAATGAGTACTTGGTTTTTAAAATGGGATAATGTTTCTTGATTTGAAATCGAGAATAAGTATCGAACAAACCATTGCAGTGCTAATAAAAGGAAATGTACTGAATAATTAAGTATTATTAAACCCAGTAGAAACCTCCATCTGCATAGAAGCTAAGATGAGACAAAATGATATTACATTTCCTAGATCATGGCTGCTTTAATAAGATTGTTATAAACAAGAATAACCTACTCACATATAAGGCATATATTTCTCAAATCGTTTTAAAGGAGAATTATATCATTAAGTGATTAAAACTATGAACTACGAAACCTTTCGAAAATGAGAAACTTGAGCATTTGAAATTAGGCAAACTTGAACGTTTGGAAAATAATGTTGTTAATTGATTTTACAAAAGGAAGTGTTTTGGTTTACTTAAAAAGATAGTCACTCTATTTTAATACTACGGGTATTGTGTGACTTTTGAAACGGATCTTTTAAAGAGTTAATGTATGAAGTACTTTGGGGATAAAAACCCGAAAGTGTTAACATAAAGTAGAAAGTACCTTGCGTGAATAACTTGATTGTGTTGGTTTGTGATAGCCTTGTAATACTTTCTTGGTGATTTGATAAGTAAACATGTTAGGATGCTATGTGTGATAGTATCTGGTGATGTTTGTGTAAAGGGGTTTCCCTTGTTGTGCTTATGTTGTTTAACGATAAGCTGTTATGTTATTATATCACATACCCCCGACTTGTTATACAGGGCTTGCCACGCGATGCGGTCTATCGGCTACGCGGTCTATGTGACCATGCGGGCAGCGGTATGCTCGGGATTGATCATTCGGGTGTTTTATCCGATCACGGGGATGCCTATGCGATGCAATGTGACTATGCGGTCTATTAAGACTATGCGGATTGCGGGAGTCGAGGAGAATGCAGGGGTTAGCTACCGTCGCGGTCTATCGACTATGCGGGTCTATGTGTGACCTATGCGAGCTGCGGGAAGTCGAGATTAGGCACCCATAATGATCTTATGGCGTCGGCCTTGCCCGATCATTAGCGGCCTAGAAAAGACCGATTCTGATATATCTATTTCACTCTTGTTTATGTTGTGGGCGTAAGACCCATAGTTATAATTGGGTGATGACTTTGAGGCGTGAGTCACGACTTGACATATCGCTTATTTATTGTGAGCGTAGTTTGGTTATCATACATGTCTCTGCTTTATATAGACCACTATGATTTCATTTCTGATATTTTGATTTCACATACTTGGTACTGTTATGCGACCTCGCCCGGGTGCGTTCACGCCGCAGGTAGAGGTACACCAGTCGTTGATCCTCGCTCTTAGGGTCACAGTTCAGCGTTTGGGAAGCTCCGTTTCTCCGGAGGCTTATCGGTGGTATAAGTCCCCTGTCGTAGTAGGTATTTACATTCAGGGGTATGGCGGGGCCCTGTCCCGCCATTGTTGTCGT
Organism: Przewalskia tangutica; assembly: GCA_029844215.1. NCBI lineage: Eukaryota > Viridiplantae > Streptophyta > Magnoliopsida > Solanales > Solanaceae > Przewalskia > Przewalskia tangutica. Next base: position 111,232,976 of record CM056721.1, read on the forward strand.
ATCATTCTTAGAGGTATGTAGTACTGTTGTGGGCAGAATTGTAAAAGGGATGTAACTGCTCTAGTTGATATATATATATATATGCCGCAAGGCACGTTTTTCTCAAATAACTGTTTTTCACTTCACTTTATTCATGTCTTGTTTTATATTCCGCTGATCACTCTGATGTATGGCTACTTGGGTGCCCGGGGTAAGGCACGATCACGGGCAGGTTGGGTCGTGACAAGTCTCTGTAAATCTGATCCTATGTAAATCTGATTCAGTCTTTTTCTTTAATATTCTTCTGATGTGATTTCAATTCAATTCTCTTCTTTTATACCATCCTTATATACGTCTTATACTCATTTCTATACTACTACAGTATGTAATTTCCAATTACAATAGAAGGACAATAGTATTTACCTCGATAAGCCCAAATTTATCCAAGTTTAAATGTCGATCCTGAGCAACGTTTAGCTCACTCTGGGCGCTCAACCGCTCCAACAACCCTTAGAAGTTCTACGCAACTTCTTCTATACTTCACCAAGCGTGAAGATTTTCCTTAGGGTTTCGTTTTGTGACAGAAGGGAAGTATAATAGTATTTCTGGGCTTTTAGTATAGGTGTAACCTTGGAATACTACAATGTATTTGGGCCAAGGTATTTTGGAATAGTAACAATACTTGGAGAATACTTTTCTACCAAGGGGGGGGGGGGTATTTTACGAAAACAACTTAGGAAAGGGGGGGGTTGGTTTCGGCCAAGGCTTCTAAAAGGGGGAGGGATAGCTTGGACGAAAACTACACTTAAGGGGGAGAGAGTTTTGAGACTTGGAAAATGATTTGTGGATGAAGAATAAGTCTTGCATTTGAGGGGTATTTATAGGCCAATCAATGGCCAAGATTAAGGCAAGTGGAGGGCAAGTGGAGGGTGGAGATTTGGCCAAGTGTTGTGTGGGTCCCACTTGCTCATCTACTACACAAAATATCACAAAATATCCTACCTAATCCTTGACCAAAAATAAGGCACAAAAAACGTGCCAAGATGACTCACTTTGCCGTCCACTTTAGGGTGACAAGTGTCACCCTCTCGTTGGTCCAAAATATTTCATCTCTCGGAAAAATCCGCAAACATTATAAATGACATAGCCGTAATTTTCCCTACGCAAGTTTTGGAAAACGTTTCGTCGGAAAACAATTCGTTTCGTGGGTTGTGCACAAATTTCGTCCTATGCCTAACTTTTAAGGCTAAACTTTTGTACGTACGCCCTCACGTACATACTCTGGAAATACGGGGTATAACGATCGACCTCGCCGGGGTGCGTTTATCTGCGGTAGAGGTACATCATTCGTCGATCCTCGCTCATAGGATCACAGCTCAGCGTTTTGGGAAGCTCCATTTCTCCGGAGGCTTATCTTTTGGTATAGTCCCCTGTCGTTGTAGGTACTTACATTCAGGGGTATGGCGGGGCCCTGTCCCGTCATAGTTATGGTTATATTCTTAGAGTGCATGTAATCGTTGTGGGCAAGGTTTGTAAAAAGGATGTAACTGTTCAAGTTTTTATTTATATATACAGAAAGGTAACCGTTTTGGTTGTCCTGTCTTCTTATTTCACTGTCTGTCTTTTTGAGTTTTTATTTCCGCTGATTTTCTCTGATGTTGTATCACTAGGGTGCCCGGGGTAAGGCACCAGTCGCGGGCCCGAGGTCGGGTCGTGACAATATTTACCGAGGAGTCATAACACTTTCGTGGCGCGATCATATCAGGCGATACCAGTGCCATTTGTCTTTGAGAAGGCTGCGGGAGTTTCGGCAGCGGTGATCGGTATCTGAAACCGCGGTTCCGACACGGGAAATTTTAGTTCCGAAGCCAAATTGGCTAAGGGAATATTGTTCCACAGGGCACGAAAATTAGAGGATATTTAAGCCATAGGGATTAATGTTATAAATGAGTTTGGTCATTCTACAACACTACACAACACAGGGCGGATTTGGAGCTACAATTGGAGACTTAGTTCACATTAATTTCTTTTCTTTCGTTTTTAATTCAGTTTATGTATGAATTTTGTGTTAGATCTTAGCTTGATTATGGCTAGGAGCTAAACACTTTATTATGGATTTCCTTATGAATCGCTTGAACTTCTATTCATGAATTAATGCAGTAGTTTGATTTCTTCTTCACTTGATTAAGATTTAGTCAATAATTGGTATGAATGTTTGATAATTAATTGATCACTAATTATCATAATATATATGATTTCGAATCAAGAACAGAGAGGAGAGATTTTGATATGCTGTAATTGACTAGACATAGGTTAAAATCGCTTACGACAGTACCCCGATACTTGTGTAGCATTATAAGTTACTTTTCTTAATCCTCATATGTGGTAAATCCTATCATAGAAATATAGAAGGGTTCTGCACTGGAGTTGAGTGATTATATGTCCTAACCGGAATATAAGACAGTTTAGTTAACCGCTATCTTAACGTAGAAGAAGAAGTCATTCTAGTTGCATTAAGGATTGAATAGAGTGGATAGTCGAGGATTTTAGAAGCCCTAATTCCTTCATAACTGATCACAACTTAAAATAGTTAGTTAATTCTTGCAATTATTCTAGTAGTTAAATAAAAACCCAACTTAAATATCGATTGCCAAATAGATAACATAAAATAGATGAACGATACTTAGAAACCAGTCTCTAAGGACGATATTCGGTCTTATCAGACTATATTACTTGTGAACGGTGTGTACGCTTTTGTGAGCAGTCGAAATATCGCTAACAATTCCTAATAATTTTCTGTGGATTTTTGCCTGATTTTCTCCAAGTAGTATCGGTCAGGCACAATTTCGACATTGAACCGATATCGCTCCATGAAGGATTCTGTCATGTATTCCCAAATTGGCGCATATCTTGCGCAACAAACCAGTCAGAAGCCTCCCCGATTAAGCTTCGGCTAAACATTCTCATAATCGAAGCATGATTATTTCGTACTCCTACCAGTTAGTCATAATCGAAGCATTTATGTCGCGTTTTTATCACTATGGACTAGTAATAAGCTGGTTAGGGGGTGTGATTAGTGTGTAAATATGCATATGTTTTAACAATTCCATGTGTATTTTAGTTGTTATTGTATAGTACTTGTTGCATATTTATACGTAATTTTGTATTTCATAGGTTAGCCATAAATATCTATTTTTCTATAGTAATGGAATACTTAAGCATGATTGAACGTGATTAGTATGTGTATTGCTTGATGTCTAGGCCATAATATAAATTACACTCATCCAAATTTTGTGACACTAATGTTTTTGGACACTCAAGACAATGTACTAAAGATATAAGTGGGTATATAAAACTAACTTTGCAATTTGAAAGTCCAACTAACCAAAAAAAGATTACACAACAATTCTGTCCAAATTTTGGTTGAGTTTTGATCCATAACATATTTTCTTATTTGGCCCATATCTCAAGCTATACAAATCCAATTGATACAATTGCAGTTGCATTGGTTAGATAACTCATGTATCTAAAACTCTTATCAAGGTCCAAACTGCTGAAAACATTGGATTCTAAAGTAAAATTGACGATCAAAGTGTTCATCATGACAATGCTCCGGATTTGAATCGTGTAAACTCATCATAATAATCTGCCAAAGTTGTCAATGTTCATTTAACCAAGGAGCAGTAATTTGACCATAACATTCACATGAAAAATATAATGGAATCTGGAAAGCTAACTCAAAGGCCCACAATTGATATGAAGGAAGAAATTCAAGATTTCAATAGGAAGTTTGTCCGATTTAGCAATTAATGAGTGTGCCCGAAATTGTCCATAATAATGCAAGTCTTCTCAACTTTGGAGCCTATATAAAGGAGCCTCTGGCAAGCCATTTGGGGCATCTCTCTATTTGTAATATATCTCCTATATTAGTAGTATTTCTCTGAAAAATATAAGTTTTATTTATTATAGTATGAGTAGCTAAACCTTTAGCTAGAGCTAGGGGTGAAGCTTTAGTAAGATAATAGTAATGTTCTTGGCTTTTCAAAAGCTCTTCAATGTTATATCTTTTTAGTTGTCTAATGAGATATGTCGATGGTTTTGTTTCTTGAAAACTTTGATTTGTTGTAGACATACTTGGCACAATGAATGTATAGTTTACATAACAACAATTGGTTTCATAAACTCTTTTAAGGGAACTAGAAAGATACTTGTCAAAAGTTATAAACTTTCAAGTGCTTAATGTTTTTATCTTCCAATTGAAATCACTTGATTGTTAGATTTCAATTGAATTATCAAATATAGCCAAGAACAACTCTATTATTTTATTTAAGTGGAAATCCAGAGCTCTAGTACGTAGTCCACTATATAAAGCCTTAAAATTCACAACAAGATTCACATTCTCATTCTTCAAAATATCCCTGTGGTTCGACACTCGGACTTCCGAAAAATTTATTACTTGAGACAAACCTATACTTGGGTGTGTAACGATAAAGTGTTATCAAAAGTCTCAAAGATATTAAATTCCATGGGTGGATCACTCCATAAATCTTAGTAAATTGAGAGAAAAATCTACTACATCTTACCCAAATTTCAACAATCTTATGACGTAAGTTGCGATGACTTTTGCCAACTTTTGTTTTACAACTTGCTTAACTTCAAAGATTATCATACGACTATTATATGATTCTAATACCTAATAAAAAGACCTTCTTATCATATTAAGTACTCTTATTCTTATCCCCAAAGTATGGGCTATTACATTATATTTTTTTGGCGAACTTCATCAAAAAATATTTTCTTTGATTCGTTTAACCCCGAACTATTATGAAACTTACTTAGCACTTATTTAAACTCATTTTAATCTAAATATAGGATCTTAGCCTCACCGATCTTTCATTACTTTACTCACGATGCATACTAGAATAAAAAATATGGGGTATAACATCATTCCCCTCTAAGGACCATTTGTCCTCGAATGTAGAGGGGAATAGAGGAGAAACTAACTCTTAAGGGTCTTCTGAAAATTAAAACAGAGTCTCCTCTGTATACTGTACTATATTCAACCTATCACGTAGCCAGAAAACATAATATATATGCTACACATGGGCACAATTAATAATAACAACTTTTGTCTCTAAACATCCATCGACTTTAATAAAAGCATCACAACATTGTAAATTACCTCATATACATACATATCTATCTCTTATTTATGCGGCAAATTTTTTTATTCGAATATCCTATAATCATAAAATACTTTTGTAATATAGATACATGAAAGGTTGGATGCACATACTCTAATTTTAGAGGCAACTCTAACTTGTAGGCCACCTGGGCTTTCGTAGAACAATTCTATAAGGCCTAATGTACCTTTGGCTAATATTTCCTTTCTTACTAGATCTCATTACGCCTTTCATTGGCGACATTTAAAAAAACCCAATCATGTACACAAATTTTAGATCTCGCGTTGTAAATCTATAAGTGATTTCTGGTGACTCTAGGCTATCATCAATCACTTCTAAAGAATCTTTATTTTCTCTACAGTCTAGTGGACCAAAATAGGTCTAAGCAACTTTGATTTTCTCACATAAAATGAATCGATAGGAGGTCTATACTTTCAACCATACAAGGTCTATAAGGAGCGATCTTGATATTATAATGATAACTGTCTTTATATGCATACTCAATAAGGGGTAATTGATCATCCCAACCTTCTTTGAAGTCTATCATATATGCCCATATCATATTATTGAGCGTCTGAATCGTGTGCTCGATTTAGTAATCTATCTGGGGGTGAAAAGTTGTACTATTGTTCACCTGTACCCCCAAATCTTCTTGGAAGGATCTCCAGAAGTTTCTATAAACTAAGCTCTATCCGAGGTAATATACATTAAAATGTCATGAAACTGCACTATCTCCGTAATATACAACTTTGCAAATTTGTCGATTATCACTCTTGTGAAGTCACATTTTTTATAAGAATGGGGTAAATCCATACTGAACTTTATATTAACCACCTCTCATTTTCAAGTTGAGATCTATATTCTTTGTACTGGCCCTCTAGGCCTCTTATTATCTATCTTTACCTTCTGACAATTAGGACACTATGCCACCAACTCAACAATGCCCTTCTTTATGTCATTCTCTCAATATATATATATCCTTGATATCATGGTGTATCTTCGTCGAATCAGGATGAATATAATAGTAGGAATAATGTACCTCTGTATTGGAGAACTCATTCTTCCTTAAACTCAAACTTTGGTTTCTTTAGCCATAAAACTTTATCTTTCGTCATCACTAACTCAGGATCCCCGTATTGTAATTTTTTCACCCTTATCACAATGGACGATGCGGTAACATTCTGCACCACAACTTTACTATCATCGGAGTACATAAGTTGAACTCTTAATTTGTTACCTGATGGAGCTCGTTAGCTAACTTTCTATCTTTTTAGCCTTTAGGTAAGCCAAGATACACATAAATATTATCTTATGCTATACGGAAGGCTATCACCTCATACTGCTGAGCTTTCTCTTTAAATTATATGAGGACAACATCTACATATTGTTTCTCTTTCACTTTTACCACTGGGTCTGAATGGTAAGCATGTTGTTATCTTAGTTCAGTGTTCATTTACCACTTTCGTGGGATACTCTTCCATTGTTGTCACGACCCGACCCCGGGCCCGAGACTGGTGCCCTACCTGGGCACCCTTACATGTATACATCAGAGATAATCAACGGAACATACATAAAATTTGTAACGTAAATAAACAAGAAAATAAACAACCGGTTAGCCGATAAGGCTACCTCTCTGGATATATAAATACATAGCCAAAAGCAGTTACATCCTTTTTTGTTTACAACCCAACCCACAAGATATGACTACAGACCTCTAACAATTTTGACATAACCACTGTGACGGGACAGGGCCCCGCCATACCCCTGAATGTACATAAATCTACAACATCAGGGAAATCGTACCAAAAGACAAGCCTCCAGAGAAATATAGCTTTCTGACAACTGATCAGTGATCCTAAGAGTGAGGATCCGCAACCTGCTTACCCCTACCTGCGACATGAACACAGCCTCCGGGAAAAGGGGGTCAGTACAAAATATGTACCAAGTATAAGAACTGAAAATACTGAAATGAAATCATATAGTCTAAAATAAAGCTGGAGACATGTATGATAACCAAATAACAGTACACCGCACCTTATTAACACTAAGACTAATGAGAGTATCTTTTGTCGTTTAAAAGTAGGAAGGTTATGATTAATTTAGGGTTACCCGCCCGTAATACCATTATGCAATCCTATTCATGGGAATTTAACCCGCATGGGAATCGAACCCGCATAGGTCACGTGGACCCACAATGAGTATGTGTGGATACCCGCATCGTGGAGAGCTAGCCCACGGAATAGTCATGAGAATTGAACCCGCATAGGTCTCGTGGACCCGCAATGAGTATATGTGGATACCCGCATCGTGGAGAGCTAATCCACGGAATAAAACAATATCAAGGGAATTTAACCCGTAGCATAACACATGATTTCCGACCCTCAAGTGAGGGACGCGGTGATATGGAAATATAATACTTGCACGAATGTCTATCGTGAGCAACATATGCAACTTAAAATCATTTAGGACTCTCATTAGATTAAGGTGAATCACTTATCATTTTATAAAACTCAAGGCACTAGCATGTCATGTCAAATTTGGGAATTTAACCCCAAGTACTACACCTTTAGAAATTCAAACCAAAGCTTTTAAAATCAAGCACTTCTACTTTCACAACGTAGGCAACTCATGCCTATAAATCAAGTAGATCAATTTCTTAACTTTCCATAAAGCCGTTATAACTAACTTCCCATAAAGCAGTTATAACTCTTTATGTTTTAGACAATTAAGGCATTTTCATCTTTTAAAAATAAGTGAGTTAATTCTCTAACTCAACCAAACTTAGACATTCTTAGATTAAGGCAGTGATATCAAAATGAAACTGAATTCCTTTAAAACTCGTACGTCCACCGTACTATATATTTGTAAAACTCATGCTCAAAAGATAGGGAAAGTTATACATACCTTCCCGGCTTAATCCACTCGCTAGGTTGAATACGCCTCACGTAGAATATTAACCTATAATAACCATAACACGTCTATCAACCTCTAGCATTCAATCGTAGAATAACTCTAAGTATGAAGTCTCTTATTCTACGGAAAATTGGGCAGCACTTCCTTTGTTTCTACGTACTTTTCCACCTTTTCAAAGCCCGAAATCAATAACCAACATGCCACATTTAAGGCTCAACAATTTAGCTAACCAAAGGAGATTACACGCCTAATAGGACGTGTAAAATTCTGCCCCACAATTGATATCAAAATAGTCCAATATTTCAATGCCATTCTTGGCTACAATGTACAACAATGTAAAGTCTTATCCAATTCCTTTTCAATCCAAGTTGTTTAGTCTAACATGTTATATAGCCGCAATCGATTATAACAACTACAATCTTTTCTTTAGATAACATGCGACGATTATAACTATCGACCAAATTGTATTTCAATTTCAATGGCTAACAAGCTCATTCTGGGATTTAGGCTTCCAATATTCCATAACACTTATCAATCTTCACTATATAATTCACATGATCATATATCAACTACTAACACATGCAATCTTTAATTACATAAGTAAGATGAAGATCATTACCTTGTTAAGCCCAAATATAACTCCAAGATTCAAAGTCGCTCCTTAGCAACTTAGCTCCTTTCCTTCATGCTCCAATCCGCTATTTGAAGCCCTTAGAAGTTCATAAACAACTTTCCTTCAATTTCCAATCAAAACTTATGAAAACAACTTAGGTTTTCATCTTGCGACTAATGTAAAAACGTAGCTTTTCCGGGATCTTTGTATTGAGATATCATTATAATACCTCTAGGAACCTTGGGTTGAAGTATTGTGATTTATGAACTACAAAACGATTTTTTTTGTGTGGAGAATGGACAAAGCCGAGAGCTCTATCTCTAGATCAAGTGTTCTTGATTTTTTTCTAAGTGTTGAGACTTGTCTTGCTACTAGGATGAATATATAATAAAATTAAGGGTCAAGATTAAAACACTTGTGTGGATTGGATGAAGAAAAAATTAAATATCTAGAGTCAAGTGGGCTCATTGACTTAGTCAATTATATCAAGCTTTGGTTTTTCAAGACTTGACCATTTGATCTTGGTCATTAATGTCAAGCCTTGGCTTGTCAAGACTTGGTCATCTTGCCTTGGTCATTCTCGACCAAGTCCATGTGGGGGGTGATATGTGTCGCCCTCCCATTCGTGCATAGAATTTCGTTTCCCGACATTTCCATAATTCCGATAAATTCTACAAGTCTCAAATCTTTAAGTCCTGTTTTCTTACGTACGTTCTTATATACATGTCCTGGAATTACGGGGTGTAACATTATTCCCCCCTAGAAACATTCATCCCCGAATATTCTTTCGGAGTCAATCTAATTAGATAGCGACATAGTCTCCTTTACCTACACCCAACATACCAAAATATGCCACACATGGCCACATAATAGCACTTAAGAAAATACATCAATTAAAACTGACAAGTAAGGGAAAAGGATTACCTGGAGGTGTAGGGAATAAGTGAGGATACTTTTCCATCATGTCCTCCTCTGCCTCCCAAGCCATCTCCTCTCTATTATCATTCTGCCACAAGACTTTGACGAAAGCCACACCCTTGGTCCGCAATCGCCTGACCTGGCGATCGAGTATCGCTATGGGACTCTCCTCATACAATAATCCTCTGCCACCTGGATATCTCTAGCTGGGAAAACTATCGATGGATCTCCGATACACTTCCGCAACATAGAAACATGGAAGACCGGATTTACTGCCTCTAAGTCGGACGGCAGTTCCAACTCATAGGAAACCTGGCCTACTCTACGGACGATCTGATAAGACCCAATCGTCAACCTGAAACTCCAAGTGTCGACGCCGATTATCTGCATAATACTTCTGGCGACTCTGAGCTGCTAATAGTCTCTCCCGGATAAGCTTCACCTTATCCACAACCTGCTGAATCAAGTCTGGGCCAACTAACTGAACCTCGCCCACGTCGAACCAACCAATCGGCGACCTACACTTTCGCTCATACAAAGCATCATATGGCGCCATCTGAATACTGGAATGGTAGCTGTTGTTATATGCAAACTCAATAAGAGGCAAATGATCCTCCCGAACCTCGAAATCAATAACAGCCCGATATATCCTTAATGTATGCGGATAGTACGCTCTGCCTGTCCGTCGGTCTGAGGATGAAACGCGGTACTGAGACTCACCTGTGTCCCTAACCCCTTCTAGAAAGACCTCCAGAAGTTAGCCGTAAACTTGGCTCCTCTGTCTGATATAATAGAAGTAGGAACTCCGTGCAGTTTCACACTCTCCCGGATATAAAGTCTAGCATAATCCTCAGCCGAATAAGTAGTCCTGACTGGAAGAAAGTGGGCTGATTTCGTTAGCCTGTCCACAATAACCCAGATGGAATCATACTTCCTCTGAGTACGAGGTAATCCTGTAACAAAATCCATGTTGATCACCTCCCACTTCCATGTCGGAATCTCAATCGCCTGTAATAGCCCACCGGGCTTCTGGTGCTCAACCTTGACCTGCTGACAATTCAGACACTGAGAAACAAACTCCGCTACGTCCCTATTCAGGCCATCCCACCAATACATACATCTGAGGTCATGGTACATCTTAGTCGACCCCGGATGAATAGAGTAATGAGCACTATGTGCCTCCCCTAGAACCTGCTGACGAAGTCCTGCAACATCGGGAACACACAATCTGCCCTCGTACCTTAGCACTCCATCAGGTGCTACCTCAAACAAACTCTTCTCCTCTTGAATAGCCGTATCTCGATACCGTATCAGAATATTGTCGCCTCTTCACCTCCTCAACGATGGAAGACTCGGCAACCTCTCGAACCCATACCCCACTATCATCGGTATCGACTAACCGAACCCCAAGGCTCGCTAGCTGATGGATCTCACGGACCATGTCCTATCTATCTGGATGTACATTAGACAGACTCCCCATAGATCTATGACTCAGAGCATCTGCAACCACGTTGGCTTTTCCCAGATGGTATAGGATATCAACATCATAATCCTTCAGCAACTCTAACCACCGTCTCTACCGCAAGTTCAGCTCCATCTGCCTGAAGATGTACTGGAGGCTCTTGTGGTCTGTATAAATATCCACATGAACCCCGTATAAATAATGTCTCCAAATCTTCAAGACATGAATAATTGCGGCCAACTCTAAGTCGTGAGTAGGGTAATTCCTTTCATGCTTCCGTAGCTGCCGGAAAGCATAGGCTATAACATTGCCGTGATGCATCAATACACACCCTAGCCCAATACCCGAGGCATCACAATAAATCACATAACCCTCTAATCTCTCGGGAAGAGTAAGAACTGGAGCCATCATCAACTTTTCCTTCAATAACTGGAAGCCCTTCTCAAAAGCTTCCGTCTACTGGAACTTAGCCGCTTTCTGAGTCAGCCTAGTCAAAGGTGCTGATATCGAAGCGAACTTCTCCACAAACCTACGATAATAACCCGCCAATCCTAAGAAGCTGCGCACCTCCGTCGGAGTAGTAGGTCTCGGCCAAGTCTTGACCGCCTCAATCTTCGCCGTATCGACCCGAACACTGTCGGCCCCGATAATGTGCCCCAAAAATGCCACTGAGGCTAGCCAGAACTCACACTTGGAGAACTTGGCATACAACTGCCGGCTTCGGAGGACTCCAGTACCATCCTCAAGTGATCTGCATGCTCCTGCTCTATGCGAGAGTAAACCAGGATGTCATCAATGAATACTATAACAAATGTATCCAGAAATGGCTTGAACACCCGGTTCATCAAATCTATAAACACCGCTGGAGCGTTAGTCAAACCGAAAGACATCACCCTGAACTCATAATACCCATACCGGGTCCTGAATGCAGTCTTCGGGATATCTGCCTCTCTAACTCGCACCTGATGATAACCGGACCGCAGGTCTATCTTGGAGAAACACCTCGCACCCTGCAACTGGTCAAACAAATCATCAATCCTGGGGAGAGGGTATCTATTTTTAATGGTTACCTTATTCAGCTGTCTGTAGTCAACACACATACGCATCGTCCCATCCTTCTTTTTTACAAACAAAACCGGCGCTCCCCAGGGAGAAATACTACGCCTAATAAAGCCTTTTCCAGCAAATCTTTCAGCTGGTCCTTCAATTCCCTCAACTCAGCAGGTGCCATCCTGTACGGCGGAATAGATATAGGCCGAGTGTCTGGCAGCACATCAATACAAAACTCTATCTCCCTCTCTGGAGGAATACCAGAGAGATCATCTGGGAATACATCCGGAAACTCTCTAACCACCGGGCCGATCAAGAAGCGGCACTCAGCCTCTGTATCGAATAATCGAACCAGATGATAGATGTACCCTTTCTGAACCATCTTCCTAGCCTTGAGGTAAGAAATAAACCTACCCCTCAGCGATGCTGTATTGCCTTTCCACTCAATAACCGGCTCACCAGGAAATTGGAATCGGACCAACCTGTCTTTACAGTCAACATTGTAATAACAAGAAGCCAACCAGTCCATACCCATAATGACATCAAAATTTGTCATCTCCAACTCTATCAAGTCTGCTATGGTCTGACGACTGTATATGAACACCGAGCAGTTTTTATACACCCGCTCAGCAACACCGAATCACCCACTGGCGTAGCTACCTCAAAAGGCTCTATCGACACTGGCTCTATCCCTAATCTACCAGCAATAAGAGGGGACACATATGATAAGGTAGAACCTGGATCTATCAAAGCATAAACGTCACAGCATGAAATCAACAATATACCTGTGACGACATCCGGTGAAGCCTCCTGGTCCTGTCGACTGGCGAAGGAATATATGCGGTTCTGTGGACCGCTAGAACTAGCATCCCTTCCACGACCTCTGCTGCGGCCTGCTGGCCCGTGAACACCCTGCCCTCCGCGGCGCATAGCCACAGAAGATGAAGACCCAGCAACTGACCCTGTAGGCTGAACCATACTACCCGTGCCCCTCTTGTACGAACACTCCCTCACCAGATGGTCTCGACTGCCGCATGAAAAACAGGATCTCGAAGTAGCATGACACTCCCAACATGGGACCTCCCACATCGGACACACCGAGGTAAGGGTTGCCTATCCGGCTAGTACCTCTGAACATCTGCGAACCTACCGCCCTGGAGCCCTGACTTGCTCTTGAATAACCCGGCTGATCAAACCTCCTGCCAGAAAACTGGGAAGGAGCACTCTATGCCGGCTGAATTGTAGACCTAGCCTGCTGCTGAGGTTGTCCGCCTCGAAAGTTACCCTGAAACCCTGTCGTCCTGGCCCTCTTGGGATGGCCTGGGTCTGGCTGGTCCTCTCTCTCTCTGTCTTCAATACCCAGAGCGTATGCCTGCATCCTGGCAATATCCATACCTGGATGAAGGGCCACTCCCAGGCATGCAGTAACCATGTAGCGGTCTAGCCCCATCACAAAGCGATGAACCCTATCAGCCATGTCAGCCACAATAGTGAGCGCATACCTGGCCAATGAGTCAAACTCCAGGTTATACTCTATGATGGTCTTTCTATTCTGCCTCAATGTCAAGAACCTATTAACACGGGCTCTCCTCATCTCAGGAGGCAAAAAGTGATCAAGGAAGGCCTCTGTGAACTCGTCCCAAACAGCTAGATGAGCACTCACACCCCTAGACAGTTCCCATGACTCAAATCATTTCAACGCAATATCGCGTAACAGGTAAGAAGCTAGCACAACTGACTCGGTCTACGAGGCCCTAAGTACCTGCATAGTTCGCTGTATCTGCCGAATGAACTCCTAAGGATCCTCCTCAGATCTCGAACCATAGAACTCGGGTGGATTACAACCCAGAAAATCCCGAATTCTCAAACTGTCGGCTCTAGGGTTAGCTACCTGCTCCTGACGGCGCTGCCCTGCCACTATATTGGTCATTAACCTGATCTGCTCTCCATAATCTCTATACTCTGCCTCTGGCTGAGGGATGGAGGCTCAGGTATAGGAACTCCTGGAGCTGCGGCTGCTCTCGGCTCTCTACACAATGCCGGGTAATCGAACTCGCCGCTGGGCCTGACCTCAGGCATAGTCTGGGCTTAAGTCCTAGTAACCCTCTGCATACCACTAGCGACTCCTCATTGCCTTGCCTGGCTACAGTCGCCTTCCGTGGAGGCATAACTGATACATAAGAATAGGTCAGAGAGGATTCAACCTAATAAGACAGCTCTACTGCACGATCTCAGAGAGATAAAAATGGAAATCAATCCTAAATGTCTAGCAGCCTCCTGGTTATAGATGTGGTGCACAACACACCGATAACCAAGACTCTACTAGACGCGGTCGGTCTGTAGACACTTTTCCGAGGACTAACTGCTCTGATATCACTTTTGTCACGACCCGACCCCGGGCCCGCGACTGGTGCCCTACCTGGGCACCCTTATAGGTATACATTACAGATAATCAGCGGAACATACATAAAATTTGTAACGTAAATAAAAAGGAAAATAAACATCCGGTTAGCCGATAAGGCCACCTCCCTGGATATATAAATACATAGCCAAAAGCAGTTGCATCTTTTTTGTTTACAACCCAACCCACAAGATATAACTACATACCTATAAGAATTTTGACATAACCACTATGACAGGACAGGGCCCCGCCATACCCCTGAATGTATATAAATCTACAACATCAGGGAAATCGTACCAAAAGACAAGCCTCCGGAGAAATGGAGCTTTCTGACAACTGATCAGTGATCCTAAGAGTGAGGATCCGCAACCTGCTTACCCCTACATGCGGCATGAACGCAGCCCCCTGGGAAAGGGGGTCAGTACAAAATATGTACCAAGTATAAGAACTGAAAATATTGAAATGAAATCATATAGTCTAAAATAAAGCTGGAGACATATATGATAACCAAATAACAGTACACCGCACCTTATTAACACTGAGACTAATGAGAGTATCTTTTGTCGTTTAAAAGTAGGAAGGTTATGATTAATTTAGGGCTACCCGCCCGTAATACCATTATGCAATCCTATTCATGGAAATTTAACTTGCATGGGAATCGAACCCGCATAGGTCACGTGGACCCGCAATGAGTATGTGTGGATACCCGCATCGTGGAGAGCTAGCCCACGGAATAGTCATGGGAATTTAACCCGCATAGGTCTCGTGGACCCGCAATGAGTATATGTGGATACCCGCTTCGTGGAGAGCTAATCCACGAAATAAAACAATATCAAGGGAATTTAACCCGTAGCATAACACATGATTGCCGACCCTCAAGTGAGGGACGCGGTGATATGGAAATATAATACTTGCACGAATGTCTATCGTGAGCAACATATGCAACTTAAAATCATTTAGGACTCTCATTAGATTATGGTGAATCACTTATCATTTTATAAAACTCAAGGCACTAGCATGTCATGTCAAATCCGGGAATTTAACCCCAAGTACTACACCTTTAGAAATTCAAACCCAAGCTTTTAAAATCAAGCACTTCTACTTTCACAACGTAGGAAACTCATGCCTATAAATCAAGTAGACCAATCTCTTAACTTTCTATAAAGCCGTTATAACTAACTTCCCATAAAGCCGTTATAACTTTTTATGTTTTAGACAATTAAAGCATTTTCATCTTTTAAAAACAAGTGAGTTAATTCTCTAACTCAACCAAACTTAGACATTCTTAGATTAAGGCAATGATATCAAAATGAAACCGAATTCCTTTAAAACTCGTACGTCCATCGTACTATATATTTGTAAAACTCATGCTCAAAAGATAGGAAAAGTTCTACATACCTTCCCGACTTAATCCACTCGCTAGGTTGAATACGCCTCACGTAGAATATCAACCTATAATAACCATAACACGTCTATCAACCTCTAGTATTCAATCGTAGAATAACTCTAAGTATGAAGTCTCTTATTCTACGGAAACTTGGGCAGCACTTCATTTGTTTCTACGTATTTTTCCACCTTTTTCAAGGCCCGAAATCAATAAACAAACATGCCACATTTAAGGCTCAATAATTTAGCTAACCAAAGGGGATTACACGCCTAACAGGACGTGTAAAATTCTGCCCCACAATTGATATCAAAATAGTCCAATATTTCAATGTCATTCTCGGCTACAATGTACAACAATGTAAAGTCTTATCCAATTCCTTTTCAATCCAAGTTGTTTATTCTAACATGTTATATAGCCGCAATCGATTATAACAACTACAATCTTTTCTTTAGATAACATGCGACAATTATAACTATCGACCAAATTGTATTTCAATTTCAATGGCTAACAAGATCATTCTGGGATTTATGCGTCCAATATTCCATAACACTTATCAAGCTTCACTATATAATTCACATGATCAAATATCAACTACTAACACATGTAATCTTTAATTACATAAGTAAGATGAAGATCATTACCTTGTTAAGCCCAAATATAACTCCAAGATTCAAAGTCGCTCCTTAGCAACTTAGATCCTTTCCTTCATGCTCCAACCCGCAATTTGAAGCCCTTAGAAGTTCATAAACAACTTCCCTTCAATTTCCAATCAAAACTTATGAAAACAACTTAGGTTTTCATCTTGCGACTAATATAAAAACGTAGCTTTTCCGGGATCTTTATATTGAGATATCCTTATAATACCTCTAGGAACCTTGGGTTGAAGTATTGTGAATTATGAACAACAAACAAATTTTTTTTTGTGTGGAGAATGGACAAAGCCGATAGCTCTATCTCTAGCTCAAGTGTTCTTGATTTTTTTCTAAGTGTTGAGACTTGTCTTGCTACTAGGGTGAATATATAATAAAATTAAGGGTCAAGATTAAAACACTTGTGTGGATTGGATGAAGAAAAAATTAAATATCTAGAGTCAAGTGGGCTCATTGACTTAGTCAATTATATCAAGCTTTGGTTTTTCAAGACTTGACCATTTGACCTTGGTCATTAATGTTGTCGCGCCCTTTTTTGACCGCGACATTTCTAACTCCTGCTTAGAAGTTTAGAAAATAAAATAAATGCTAAAAGTGCAAAATGTGCTAAGATGTTAAAAGGGGGTGCTGAAAGGCTGCTAGAATGCTAAAAGGGTTCGCGGAGTCGCCACCTAATTATTTTGGGTGAATTAGGACACATAAATGTCAACTAAGTTAAAGTCGACATTAACTCCATTTTAATGGTCTGCAAAATTGTGTGAGATTCTGGGCAAGAGTTCTTTATTATCCTAAAGGGAAGAGGTTAGGCACCCTAAAGGATCCGTTAACTTTCGGTTGTCCGTTCAAACCTAGAGTAATTATTATGCTAAGATGCAATACATGTCTTGAAAAGTATTTGAGTACAAGATATGGAAAATATTCTTTGCTAACATAAAATGTGAGATTTATTTTAAAATATATAAAGCTAGTTCTAGTTAAAATATGTATTATTATATGTGCAAAGATGATTTATACATTTATTCATTAACGAATCTTATTAGTATATCATAATATGCCAAATGTTTAGGAGGATTTTTAATAAAAGAAATAAGATTTTTATGTAAATGTTAATGAGGGTCTATAATAAAATGGGTTAGAAATCTAGTAATAAAATGCTAGCTGCGAGAACAGTTACGTGGAAAAAATTAAATAGTTTAATATGACTTAAACAATATGTGGCGAGTCTAAAGTAATTATCCTAGAGGGAATTGCTTTCTAATCTAGAGGTTCAAGGTCTAGATATTCTAAGTATTCTACTAATTAACGTAGCATTAGCCAATTAATTTACAATAAATAAATGGGGCGGGGCAGAAATTAATAAAGGACTCGAGGAATGGCGATGTAATTTGCCAGCGGGCTGGAATTTCCAATGCGGATAGAGAAATGCACATAGATGCGGGTCTTAATTTGTTGTAGCTTGTGATGAGACTTACCATGAGACTCTTCATTTTTGCTCCGATGTATTTCATGTAAAAAAAAATAAGAAAAGAATTAGTAAATATTCCAAAAGAATATAAATGAATATGTGCATAGTCTAGCTAACATCTAATTAAGTTGATCTCTAAGAATAGTAGAAGTCACTCAAGGGCCCAACGTTATTCAGCCCAAGCTGGGCCCCGGTAATTGGCAGCAGCCAACATCAACAAAATGTTGGGTTTCAGATTTTGATTAAACATACCAAACTGGACAGTCCTAATGCAAGGCTCCTAGATGATCATAACTACATTTAGGGACATGAATATGGGCTTAACAGAGGACAGAGGCAGTTCTTAATTCCAGAGAAATCTGCTCAAATCATCTACAAAAATTCTACTTTTTTTTTAATACCCTTTAAAGTCGGGTCATATCCCTAACCTGCTCATTACATAGGATTACAAACTAAAGATAAAAATGCAAGCGGGGAATGGAATTGGACATGACACAGATTGGTCACATAGCGTAGTATATTAAAGAGGACATCATTTAAGCAGCGCCATGGACAAGGCATGATATGTACTGGTTTAGCAAGAAGCAGCATAGTCCATACAACCATTATTTTGAACACCTTAGCAGATGGATATGATACATGATGGTTCAGAATATTTTCATGTCAATAAAGAGGTATCTTATCAGGATAACAACCCAGCAAGTAAACAATCCATTTAATGAAATATATAGGCATTTTG
This sequence comes from Przewalskia tangutica, assembly GCA_029844215.1. NCBI lineage: Eukaryota > Viridiplantae > Streptophyta > Magnoliopsida > Solanales > Solanaceae > Przewalskia > Przewalskia tangutica. The sequence goes on from CM056721.1 coordinate 111,251,736, forward strand.
TCCAGCAAAAGGGCTTACTCAGATCGTTTCTGCTCAGACCCTTAGGCAGCCTCAATGTTTAAACCAAATCTATACATGTTTGCATGAAAACAAGATTACAACTGGGTGTATGCGAATAGGGACTTATGGCTAACACGACACAGGCTGGTTTCAGTAGACATGCTAAATAAATGGGAATTCGGTCAAATATGCACACCAATTGTTAAAAGGCTTAAGTCGATAGTTCCTGCAGCTATTGAATTGAATTCTGATTTGGAGCTGGAAGGACAGGGTATGGACACATATAACAGGGCAGCACCACGGTAGTGGTATGTTAGTGGCAGTAGCCATAACTGGTAAAATACAATTATGCCTAATCAGTTCAAGAACCACGACACAGTGGACCATCTTACACTACATACTATAACTAAACCAACCTAATATGCAGATTACTCATCCTACATACAACCAAACAGATCCATGAAGCATATATTCCACACAAAGATAAATAAAATAAAGCTTCAGATTATCACAAGAGATGATTAACGATGCATATTGCGATCTAGAAGAACAAATACCACATGACCTTAAACATATTAAGACAATATAACAAATTCCAACATAACTCGAAACTAAACAACATGTATAGCTTACTATTTTAGATATGATCTAGTCGATATTAATAACCCAAAGATGAATCAGCCAAGTAAAGCAGATTTGACAGGTGAAACAATACTAACAGGTATAACCAATGCATATATGACAGGACGTGCACATATTCAAATAACGGGAGCAAAATTCAAAAGGGGTTTTGATTTTACCTTCTCCGGGCAGCGAATCGAGGCAGTGTATCAAGCGTCGATCCACTCGGAGTTTTGTTGCGATGCGATAAAAAGGGAATGAAGCTTTTGCTTTGAGGATACTCACTGGTTCGTGACAGATTCTTACGAGGAAGATGAAAGGGTTCGATTTTATGTTCTTGCCTTAGCCTTCTAATTTTCGGATTGTAAAGAAAGGTATTATTGAAGGTGACAGCGGTGCTCGACCTCTGTCTTTTCCTGTGTAAGAGAATGGTTTTTAGACTGTCCCCAAAAGCCCCTTGACCTGCTAATTTTTTGATTTAGGAAGAGGGTTCCTCTGTGTAAATTCGGATCTTTTCTCGTCCCCCCTTCTCTGCCTTTGCATGTGCAAAATGGGTTCATTTATATGGCCATCCTTTGGGTTCTAATGTTGGTAAGTATTTAAGGTGTGATTTTGGATGAGATTTTGGCTTGATTCTTACTGCGATTTCCTGTTTATTCCCTGCGATTTTGTGTGATTTGGGTGTCATATGGATTAGGATTATGTTACCCTTTAGAAGATGGGGGGTGAGTGCGTTGGTTATGCCGGGTAAGGGAAGGGTCGCCGGATTCTCAGGTGAGAATCTCGGCGAGGAAGGTGCGGCGATCTTTTCCTTTTAGGTTTAGGTATCCTTCTCTCTTTTTTAGAAGATGAAGTCAAGGTATAGTTAAAGGGCTGAAGGGGTGAATTTGGGTTGGGGAATGGGCTGGGGCGAGGTTATGGGCTGATTTATTTTGGACGAAAAATAAGTGGGCTTGGGGTATTTTAATTGGTTTGGATGATGGTTAGTGGTAAATAAATGGGTTTAGGTTAGTTTTAATTGGGTATTAGTTTTAAGTGTTAGTTTTAGGTGTATTATTTAATTAGTGGTAAATTATTATTTAAATTTTGATTAAATTATTTAGGTGCTTTATTAGTCTCAGTTTGAGTTTAAATTATTATAAAAAATAAAGACGGGTGTGCTATTTAATTAGTGCTTAATATTTTATAATGATATGCTGTTACTAAAATCTTATTTATTATGCGTATTTTGCGATGTTAAATTAAAATTGAATGGGGTTTAGATTATTATTAAATTATTTAAATGCTAAATGCAGATATGACATTTTAGGATTGCTTAATGCTTTTATAAATGCGACGCTATTAAAACGCATGTATTTTAAATTACAAACCATAATTATGAAACTGCCCTGCGTATTAATAAATGCGACTATGCTATTTGACACGACGTCATTGTTAAATTATTTATTTATTTACGTGATTATTATTACTGAATTTATTAAAATTAATAGAATTATGATAAGGCTTAAAATTGATAAATGCGGGCGCGAGACTCAAAGTACTTAATACTCTTCGTAAAATGCGGTGTCATTATTAAATGCATCTATTAACGTTTTATTGTCGCATTTTATTATTATAAAATTGCTAAGATGTTTTTTTTTTGGAAAATTAGTGTAATTTCACAGTTAATGACTGGACGGGAGGGTCAAAATTGGGTGTCAACAACTTGTCCCTCTTTGTATGGAGATTGTTACACCCCGTAAGTTCATGACATGTAAAAGAGAATGTACGAAAGGAAACAAGACTTGGAAATTGATACGAAAGGAAGAATTGTTTTTCCGACGGAAAATCTTCCGGAAGTCGGAAAGGAAAAATGTTCATTGTTGAGAATTGGATTCTCAAAATGCATTATTTGAAGAGTATGGAACTCTTAACCTAATGGAATTTTTTTTTTTTACGGATTTGGTCACGTGGGGCCCACCCGAGGAATTTTACGTTTTGTGGGGCCCACGAGGGTTACGGAAATTTTATGGACGAATGAGAGGGCGACACGTGGCACCCCCTCATGTGGTCTTGGACGAAAATGCAAGGGGTAGAATGGTCATTTGACCTATGTAGATGATAAGTCTTGCAAGCTTGACATATTTGACCAAGTCAACTTGTCCACATGGGCTCAATCCTTGTGATATTCATCCTAGCCTCACATTTGTTGATATCTAAGCCTTCCAATGTGTTTTATATTCACTAACTAGTGCAAGACTAGCTCATTCAACACTTAGAAAAAATTAGAACACCTTGTGCTTGAGAGATAGCTCTCGGCTTTGTCCCTCTTCCAACAAGAAAATTTTGTGATTTTGATCCATTAGCCACAAGACTTTAACCCAATGTCCCTAAGGGTATTATAAGGATATCTCAATAGAAAGATTTCGGAAAAAATGCATTTTTACGTTAGTCGCAAGGCGGAAACTAAGGGAGTTCTTCAACTTTGAAGTTAGAACTTGAAGATGGGTTCTTCATAGGCCTCTAAGGAGTGCTTGGAGTGGATTGGAACCTAAGGAAATGAGCTAAGAATTGCTAAGGCGCGACTTTGGAATCTTGGAAATTTTAAGGGCTTATAAAGGTATAATCTTGTTGTTTTAGTAGTTAAGATTGCTTATTGATTGTAGCTATGGATATTAGCAAGCATGAGTTATATATTATTTTGTTGGATTAGTGTATTGGCTATTGGAACCCTAATCCGAAATCTAGCATGTTTAGCTTTAAGATTTCAATTCAAGTCGATTATTAGTTAAGTTGTCACATGTTGTATAAAGGAGGAAATTGTAGTTGTTGAATTTGTTTATGACTAAATAACATGTTGACCTTAGAACTTGGAATTTGGAAAGGATTGGAAAAGACGTAGTGTTATTGGTTATATGTTGGCCGAGAATGGCTAGTGAAGTATTATACTATTTGGTATGAATTGTGGGGCGGAATTTTACACGTATTGTAAGGCGTGTAATCCCCTTTGTTTGGTTGTTGTTTGGAGCCTTAAATGTGGCTTGTTGGTTATTGTATTATGCCTTGAAAAAGGTGGCAAAGTGAGTAGAAACAAAGGAAGTGCTGCCCGATTTTCCGTAGAATTAGCGACCGTATACTTAGTATTATTCTACGTTGAGACTAGAAGTTGATAGTCTTGTTGTGACCATTATAGGTTGACACTTCTACGTACGGCGTATTCAGCTTAGCTTATGGATTTAGCCGAAAAGGTATGTGAACTATCTCCTATTCTAGCATGATTCCTTAAGATTAAGAAAGTATGTTCTACTTCTTAAATGATCCATTCCTTGGTTGTATTTGGATTACCTAAAATAGAATTCGTTCTATGTACTCCCTTGATTGTACTTTGATGTTTAAATTGTAAGTTGTATAATCCATTTCCTTAGTGAAGTTTGGATTCTTAAAAGTGAAAGTATTTTACTTAAAGTACATGGAGTCTTGAAAAAGAAGTGGTTTCCAAACCTTTTAGCTAGTGCCTTAGTTCCAAAACCTAAGGGTTGTTGTAATGACTTTAGGGGAGTTAAAGGAGTGATTTACTTAATTGTTTTAAGAGAGGAGAAATGACATGATTTAAGAGAAGTAACTTGTTTTAAAGGTGTGAGTTACTTGAGGTTTAAAAGTAGAAGAAACTTGTTTTCTAAATGTTAAGAGACTTGAAGTATTTTGAAAGTTAAGAACTTGATTTGTAAGTATGTGATACTTGGTTTTAAAAGTATAAGTCTCTTGGTTATAAAAGGAATGGATATGTCTAAAACCATAAATGGTTATAACGGCTTTATGGGAAGTTGGTTATAACGGCTTTATGGAAGGTTTAAAAAGTTGTCTAGATTGTGAAAATTTGAAGTTACTTGATTTCAAGCCTTGAAATGAGTTTTCTAAACGTGTAGTAACTTACTTTGAAAAATAGACATGCCTTGATACTACGGGTGTAAGTATCTTGGGGTTTTACATAAAAAGGAGTCTTTTGAAAAAAATGTACGTACGTAGTACTTTGGCCTGTTAATTGAGAATAATTCTATGTGATGCCTTGATTAGTACTTTGGCTTGATAAAATGAGAATTATTCTATTGGTGCCTTGATAAGTACTTTGGCCTGTTAATTGAGAATAATTCTATGTGATGCCTTGATTAGTACTTTGGCTTGATAAAATGAGAATTATTCTATTTGTGCCTTGATAAGTACTTTGGCTTGTTAATTGAGAATAATTCTATGTGATGCCTTGATTAGTACTTGGGCTTGATAAATTGAGAATTTGTCTAAGTGTGCCTTGATTAGTACTTTGGCTTGATAAATGAGAATTATTCTATTTGTGCCTTGATAAGTACTTTGGCTTGTTAATTGAGAATTATTCTATATGTGCCTTGATAAGTACTTTGGCTTGATTAATTGAGAGTTAGTCTAAGGGTGCCTTGGTAAGTACTTTGGCTTGCTAAATGAGAATTTTTCTATGTGTGCCTTGATAAGTACGTTGGCTTGTTTAGTTGAGAATTGCCTATGTGTGCTGGAAATAGCCGGTTGTGTGCTATTGGTATATCAGTCGTTTTGGGGTCATTCCCCGGGTTTGTGGCATTTGGATATTCCGTGGAATTGCTACCCACGATGCGAGGAATACCTCATGCGGGTCCGTAAGGACTTATGCGGGTGAAATAGTCCATGCGGGCGGGTCCAGCCTATGCGAGGAATACCTCATGCGAGTCCGTAAGGGCTTATGCGGGTGAAATAGTCCCATGCGAGGAATACCTCACGCGGGTCCACGCGGCCTATGCGGGTGAAATAGTCCCAGGAGTAGGATGGCTAAATGATACTGCGGGCGGATGGTCTGTTTGATCATGAGCTTCTATTTCATATTGTAAGGATACTCTGTTTACTCTCATTGTTAGTAAGGCACTGTGTTGTAATTTGATTATCATATATGTCCCCGGTTGTTTGTGTTACCACTATGGTCATGTTTTTACGATGTGGGATTAGGGGCATGAGACCACGTGGTATTTAGGACACGGGTGGGACTTGGTGTTCATGTATCCTTATTGGTGTTATTACATCATGGATGCGGTGAGGAAGGATTCCACGGCGCATGATTGATATTATGGGCGTAGACCCGTGGTTATATTTTAGAAATGACTTGAGGCGTGCGTCCACGACTTGATATGATGCTTATGTATTATGTATCGTAGGTTGGCTATCATACATGTCTCTGCTTTGTTTTAGATTATGATTTCATTCTGATGCTTCATTTCACATACTTGGTACATTCTTGTCTTGACCTCCTTGGTGGCTGCGTTCATGCCGCAGTTTAGGTCTGTTGTTTGGTGATCGGCAGTGTAGGATCTGCTCGAGTTTTGGATAGCTCCTTACATTGGGAGTTTATCTTGTTGGTATAAGTTCTTTTTAGTCTGAGCTTTTATGCTGATTATGGGTACGGCGGGGCCTTGTCCCGTCATAATTCAGTTTAACTCTTAGAGGTTTGTATTCATAAGTAGGATTGGACTCATGTACAGTGTAGTGTCTTTTATTATGTATATTATATGGCAGCCTTGTCGGCTTTGCCTTGCACGTACGTTGGTTAAAAAAAAAGTGTTATTTAATTTCCGCAGTTTGCTTAGTTGTTAAGGTAGAAGGGTGCCTGTATGGTACGATCCACGCCCGGTTCGGCCGTGACAGAGTGGTATCGAGCGATCGATCCTCGGAATGTTTACAGACCGTGTCTAGTAGAGTCTTGATTATCGGTGTGTTGCGCGCCACACTCATAAACAGGAGGCTACAGGACATTTAGGAGTTGGTTTCTATTCTTCTCACTCTGAGATCCTGCCCTAGAGCTGTGTTAGTAAGATAATTTCTCTCTGACGTATTCTGTTTTACAGTTATGCCTCCAAGGAGGGAAACAGCCTTGAAGGCAAAGGAGTAGCAGAGCTACTAGTCGACTCAGAGAGTTGATAGGCTTATGCCTGTGGCATACCGGATGTGGTTCCGATGGCGAAGTTCTTCTTCGCCAGGTTTTGAGGCCCCAGCACCAGAGCCTCCAGTTTCTTAGTTAAGGGAAGACTTTAGGGTCATGAAGGAAGCCATTATGTTATTGACCAAGATAGCGGTGCTGCAGTTTCGTCAGCAGGAGGTTATTTGGCCAAGCATGCAGTGTACAGAGGGTAGAGGCCGCGGAGATCTGCGTAAGAGGCTAGACCGGTTGGTTATTCCGTGAGTTTTTGGACGAGCCGCTCAAGAATGAGTGAGATATTCGTCCCTACCCAAGACATACCCCGCAGCTCACAGTGGGCGATTTGACCCACAAGGTATTTAGGAGCCGGTCCAAGCTCGAGGATCGAGGTTCTCGAGGAGCAGAGGATTTTCTCATCGATGCCACTTATTCCTCGATGTTCCAGATGTGTAAGCGTCATTCGGGAAATGCCGTTATTGCATGTGTGTTTGTTTTTATTGTGGCCGTCCGGCCATATTCGAGGGTATGTCCTTTTAGAAGGAGCACCGGTGAGGTGGCTCACCTATGAGGCCGATGGTTGTTCCTTTCCTCCACAATCGCGTCCCCTGCGGGGTGTTGAGATGTTAGCCACCGTGGTAGAGGTCGTGGAGTTTATAGTTCGCGGTCTTTCAACCGCATAGATGACGACGCGACCATCGGACAGGATCAGAAGCAACATCGCTAGGGTTACAGGTGTATACTTCGATTCTTTTGAATCATACGTGCATTGTTAGATTCAGATTTTACCCTAGCGTATATGTTTTCTATTTATTGCTAGAGTTGTAAAGTGAAAGTACCCCAGAGGCAGGGATACTTTGATTAGTAAAGGAAAAAGTTAAGAATATTGACAGGAATGGTAAGTGAACTGAGACTATAGTTGTGTAGAGTTCTCAAGTTGTAATTACCCCGTAACAGTGTAAGACCAATAGGGGAGATTGTACAGTAGAAATACTTTGGCTTATGTGACGAACCTCTAGTATATAGGGGATAGGGTAAGAAGTACCTTGAGATAAGAGTGAGATTTATTTCAGACTAAGAATGAGGAGTTAAGTGTGACGATGAGTCGGGTTATGGACTCATTTCGGGTCAGCCGATAGTATGGAATGGGGTGATGACAGTTAGAAATGGTCCCGTTACGTGATAGGGTCCCGAGGATGCCAGGCCCAAGTTTAGTTAATCGTTGTACGAGTTCGTGGATGCGTTCCACCGGAACTAGGTCGTAAGGACCGAGATGAGCCTTAGCAGGAAATTCAAGTGGCAATATGGCCAAGTTTGGTTAGTAACTCCAAGGATTGGAGAACCGAAACAAAATTTGAGATTTTGTATGTTTACTAAATGAGTTTAGAAGTACGAGAAAGTATGACAAGTAAGGAAAGAAAGGAACCTCTAAGGATCCCGTGTTCTAGGAGACTGTAACCTTCGAGTTTATGAGAAGGGGTAGCGGACGGAAGGTCCATTGATATGTTTACGTATGTTAGGCGATGGCCAGGTGTGGCATCGTTAGTCTTGTGGAGTATTGATTGATAGGCATAGTATAGAGTTTATGCCGGAGTTTGTATAGCCTGGCAACCGACTAAGAACATTCGGGGACGAATGTTTCTAAGGGGGGAAGAATGTTACACCCCGTAAGTTCAGGACATGTAAAAGAGAATGTACGAAAGGAAACAAGACTTGGAAATTGATACGAAAGGAAGAATTGTTTTTCCGACGGAAAATCTTCCGGAAGTCGGAAAGGAAAAATGTTCGTTGTTGAGAATTGGATTCTCAAAATGCATTATTTGAAGAGTATGGAACTCTTAACCTAATGGAAATTTATTTTTTTACGGATTTGGTCACGTGGGGCCCACCCGAGGAATTTTACATTTTGTGGGGCCCACGAGGGCTACGGAAATTTTATGGACGAATGAGAGGGCGACACGTAGCACCCCTCATGTGGTGTTGGACGAAAATGCAAGGGGTAGAATGGTCATTTGACCTATGTAGATGATAAGTCTTGCAAGCTTGACATATTTGACCAAGTCAACTTGTCCACATGGGCTCAATCCTTGTGATATTCATCCTAGCCTCACATTTGTTGATATCTAAGCCTTCCAATGTGTTTTATATTCACTAACTAGTGCAATACTAGCCCATTCAACACTTAGAAAAAATTAGAACACCTTGTGCTTGAGAGATAGCTCTCGACTTTGTCCCTCTTCCAACAAGAAAATTTTGTGATTTTGATCCATTAGCCACAAGACTTTAACCCAATGTCCCTAAGGGTATTATAAGGATATCTCAATAGAAAGATTTCGGAAAAAAACGCATTTTTACGTTAGTCGCAAGGCGGAAACTAAGGGATTTCTTCAACTTTGAAGTTAGAACTTGAAGATGGGTTCTTCATAGGCCTCTAAGGAGTGCTTGGAGTGGATTGGAACCTAAGGAAAGGAGCTAAGAATTGCTAAGGCGCGACTTTAGAATCTTGGAAATTTTAAGGGCTTATAAAGGTATAATCTTGTCGTTTTAGTAGTTAAGATTGCTTATTGATTGTAGCTATGGATATTAGCAAGCATGAGTTATATATTATGTTGTTGGATTAGTGTATTGGCTATTGGAACCCTAATCCGAAATCTAGCATGTTTAGCTTTAAGATTTCAATTCAAGTCGATTATTAGTTAAGTTGTCACATGTTGTATAAAGGAGGAAATTGTAGTTGTTGAAGTTGTTTATGACTAAATAACATGTTGACCTTAGAACTTGGAATTTGGAAAGGATTGGAAAAGACGTAGTGTTATTGGTTATATGTTGGCCGAGAATGGCTAGTGAAGTATTATACTATTTGGTATGAATTGTGGGGCGGAATTTTACACGTATTGTAAGGCGTGTAATCCCCTTTGTTTGGTTGTTGTTTGGAGCCTTAAATGTGGCTTGTTGGTTATTGTATTCGGCCTTGAAAAAGGTGGCAAAGTGAGTAGAAACAAAGGAAGTGCTGCCCGATTTTCCGTAGAATTAGCGACCGTATACTTAGTATTATTCTACGTTGAGACTAGAAGTTGATAGTCTTGTTGTGACCATTATAGGTTGACACTTCTACGTACGGCGTATTCGGCTTAGCTTATGGATTTAGCCGAAAAGGTATGTGAACTATCTCATCTTCTAGCATGATTCCTTAAGATTAAGAAAGTATGTTCTACTCCTTAAATGATCCATTCCTTGGTTGTATTTGGATTACCTAAAATAGAATTCGTCATGTAATCGCTTTGATTGTACTTTGATGTTTAAATTGTAAGTTGTATAATCCATTTCCTTAGTGAAGTTTGGATTCTTAAAAGTGAAAGTATTTTACTTAAAGTACATGAAGTCTTGAAAAAGAAGTGGTTTCCAAACCTTTTGGCTAGTGCCTTAGTTCCAAAACCTAAGGGTTGTTGTAATGACTTTAGGGGAGTTAAAGGAGTGATTTACTTAATTGTTTTAAGAGAGGAGAAATGACATGATTTAAGAGAAGTAACTTGTTTTAAAGGTGTGAGTTACTTGAGGTTTAAAAGTAGAAGAAACTTGTTTTCTAAATGTTAAGAGACTTGAAGTATTTTGAAAGTTAAGAACTTGATTTGTAAGTATGTGATACTTGGTTTTAAAAGTATAAGTCTCTTGGTTATAAAAGGAATGGATATGTCTAAAACCATAAAGGGTTATAACGGCTTTTTGGGAAGTTGGTTATAACGGCTTTATGGAAGGTTTAAAAAGTTGTCTATTTTGATTAAAGGGCATAAGTTGCCTAGATTGTGAAAATTTGAAGTTACTTGATTTCAAGCCTTGAAATGAGTTTTCTAAACGTGTAGTAACTTACTTTGAAAAATAGACATGCCTTGATACTACGGGTGTAAGTATCTTGGGGTTTTACATAAAAAGGAGTCTTTTGAAAAAAATGTACGTACGTAGTACTTTGGCCTGTTAATTGAGAATAATTCTATGTGATGCCTTGATTAGTACTTTGGCTTGATAAAATGAGAATTATTCTATTGGTGCCTTGATAAGTACTTTGGCCTGTTAATTGAGAATAATTCTATGTGATGCCTTGATTAGTACTTTGGCTTGTTAATTGAGAATAATTCTATGTGATGCCTTGATTAGTACTTGGGCTTGATAAATTGAGAATTTGTCTAAGTGTGCCTTGATTAGTACTTTGGCTTGCTAAATGAGAATTATTCTATTTGTGCCTTGATAAGTACTTTGGCTTGTTAATTGAGAATTATTCTATTTGTGCCTTGATAAGTACTTTGGCTTGATTAATTGAGAATTAGTCTAAGGGTGCCTTGGTAAGTACTTTGGCTTGCTAAATGAGAATTTTTCTATGTGTGCCTTGATAAGTACGTTGGCTTGTTTAGTTGAGAATTGCCTATGTGTGCTGGAAATAGCCGGTTGTGTGTTATTGGTATATCAGTCGTTTTGGGGTCATTCCCCGGGTTTGTGGCATTTGGATATTCCGTGGAATTGCTACCCACGATGCGAGGAATACCTCATGCGGGTCCGTAAGGACTTATGCTGGTGAAATAGTCCCATGCGGGCGGGTCCAGCCTATGCGAGGAATACCTCATGCGAGTCCGTAAGGGCTTATACGGGTGAAATAGTCCCATGCGAGGAATACCTCACGCGGGTCCACGCGGCCTATGCGGGTGAAATAGTCCCAGGAGTAGGATGGCTAAATAATACTGCGGGCGGATGGTCCTGTTTTGATCATGAGCTTCCTATTTCATATTGTAAGGATACTACTGTTTACTCTCATTGTTAGTAAGGAACAATGTGTTGTAATTTGATTATCATATATGTCCCGGATTTGTTTGTGTTACCCTATGGTCATGCTTTTACGATGTGGGATTCCGGCATGAGACCACGTGGTATTTAGGACACGGTGGGACTTGGTGTTCATGTATCCTTATCGTGTTATTACATCATGGATCGCCAGCGATGAGGAAGGATTCCACGCATGATTGATATTATGGGCGTAGACCCATGGTTATATTTAGAAATGACTTGAGGTACGCGCCCACGACTTGATATGACCGCTATGTATTATATCGTAGGTTGGCTATCATACATGTCTCCCGCTTTGTTTTAGATCATGATTTCATTACTGCATTTCATCGCTTCACATACTTGGTACATTCTTCGTACTGACCTCCTTCGGGGGGCTGCGTTCATGCCGCAGGTTTAGGTACGCTGTTTGGTGATCGGCAGGTGTAGGATCCTGCTCAGAGTTTTTGGATAGCTCCTTCTGTTCGGGAGTTTATCTTGTTGGTATAAGTTCTTTTAGTACAGGCTTTTGTACAGTTATGGGTACGGCGGGGCCTTGTCCCGTCATAATTCAGTTTAACTCTTAGAGGTCTGTATTCATAAGTGGGATTGGACTCATGTACAGTGTAGTGTCTTTTATTATGTATATTATATGGCAGCCTTGTCGGCTTTGCCTTGCACGTACGTTGGTTAAAAAAAAAGTGTTATTTAATTTCCGCAGTTTGCTTAGTTGTTAAGGTAGAAGGGTGCCCAGGTAGGGCACCAGTCACGGGCCCGGGGTTCGGGCTGTGACAGAGATGATGGAAGAGTCATCGGACAAAGATGTTGACTTAAAGCCAATTTTGTCTCGATCCTCAAAAAAAATGCTGGGCAATTAAGACAAGGCTGACGCAAAATCAAAATCTGTCCCAGTGTCGAGTTATGACGACACTGGACTACCTTGGTCAAACACCAAGCCGGGCTAACGCGGACTCAAAATTTGTCCCAGTGTCGAGTTATGATGACACTGGGCTATCATGGTCAAAACACCAAGGTGGGCTAACGCGGACTCAAAATTTGTCCCAGTGTCGAGTTATGACGACGCTGGGTCCACGTGATGTTAAAATAAAAAATAAAAAAAAAAAAAAACTAGCTTGACCCTAGGGGTGTACCGGTATCGACTTATGTTGCTGGGTTTATGGTGATGTGGAATGAGTGGACCGACGCTTGAGGCCGCTTCTGCCATTCGTTGGGAAGGTTGGCTGATGCGCGAAAAGATGCACACACTTTAACGCAAGTGCACGTTATCGTGACAAGTAATATAGTCTTGGTAAGACCGAATATCGTCCACAAGGATTAGTGTTCAAGTACCAATTATCTATTTTTTGGTAACCGATATTGATTTTTGTTGTTTATGACTAACAATTATAAAGGCTAATTAACTATAGGTTTACTTCAGTTGTGATGAGAATATGGCTTCCACGTCTCTTCAACTATCCGCTTATGTTACTTATTAATGCAATGAATTATGGTTCTTCTTCTTTTGGAGCTAGCAGGTTTACGAAATCGTTTTATACTCCCGTTAAGGCTATATAAACACGCAACCCCAATATTGCTCCTTTCTACCTTTCGGTGATAAGGATGACTCTATAGGAGGATTAAGAACAAAAACCTAGTTAACCGTCACGCGCCATGCGTAAAATTAGGGTTTTTAAGCCTCTCATTAACGCTACATAAATAATTAAGGTATTTTCATCCCCAATCCAAAATATGTCTACCCAACTTACAGCATATTCACAACCTCCTCCTTTCGAAGTTTGATTAGAAATCATATAAATAATGATAATTAGTGATCAATTAATTACCAAGCATTCAAAGCAATTATTGGATAAATCTCAACAAGAAGAAGAATAACCATAAACATGCATCAATTTATAACATAAGTTTCTAGTGATTTAACATGGAAAGCCCTATAAAAGAATTAGTTCCTAGCCATTGACATGACAAGAACTAATTCAAGGTTCATCATACAAAACTGAAATAAAAGAAAAGAAAAGGAAAGAAAGTTACTAAACTATGGTCTCCAATCTTCAATCCAAGAATCCTTGTGTTGTGCAAGAAAGGGAACCCTTTAGAACTGCCTAGCGTTCTCCTTTTATAGGCTCAAAACCGCCTCTAACTTTCCCCTTCAGGCCTGGCCCAGAAATTCGTCATTATCGCACACTAAACACATTAAGCTAGATATTTCGCAAACTCATTTTTATCATGCTTAATGAAAGTCAACATACTGAATCATGCTTGTAAAATTCAAAAATCCTATGGCATGTTTACTTGCTATTCTCCACTAATCCTGGATATGCATAAAAGAGATCTTCAGGACTTTAAGGGTTTTAATGTAGGCTTAGGTATAGGTAGGTAAAAATAGGCATTTAGGCTCATTTTTGTGTACCATAAGCTCTTTAGCTTTTCAGTGTTTCCCTTTTCTTTTGATTCTTTTCTTCACTTCAAATCAATCTTTCCCCTCTTTTGTTTTGGGAGAGTGAAGTGTATAATAATGACAAGCACCCCCAAACTTAGGCTTTTGCCTATTTCTTATTACTTTTTTTTTGGGGTGCATCAAAGTTGTTCACTCTTTTTGTCTCTTTTTTAACACAATTTATTCCACTATTTCACATTTTTACTTATGGCACAATTTGTGGGAATATAGGGTGTCAAAGAAGAAGTTTCAATTTTTAGGCTCAATGGGGCTGACTAGGGATACTTTTAAAGTCAGGGATATAAAAGAGTGGTAAGAATTGGTTATCAAAGAAACGCCTGAGTCATCTCCCTAACATGCATATCCTAACTATTTCGCCTCAAATAGCAAGCAATCATAACACATAAGTTTTCATCAATTTAGCATGCATAATTTAAGCAAGAAACTCCAAATAGACAGATTTTGTGAGTTTTTGACATATCTAACCTAGGTGTTTAGATGGTTGCTTCTAATTCCATTACATTATTCCACCTTACTTCACTAGGTGTTTCTAGTAACTACAGCATATATGATCTTTGACAGACAATTATGACTCAAAAGAAAAAAAAAATGTGACTCAAAATATACACAAAACAATAAAAAAATACTCAAACATACTATAACAATAAGACACAAATAAAACACCCCCCCAAACTTAAATCACACATTGTCCCCAATGTGTGTAGACTCAAAGACAGTAAAAGAAAACAAGACACTTACAGACTTGGCTAAAATGGTGGTGGTGGCGGTGGCATGGGATAGTGCATGGACCACTGGTTGAACAAGGAACTCATCTCATTAATTTGTTGCCGCGTTTCTTGTTGTCCTTGTATCACTGTGTCCAAACTCTGCATCATCCTCATCTGATTCTGAAGCAATTGCTCCATCATGGGCACTGAGGGTTACGACCGTGGTAGGTGAGTGGCTAGGCCCTGCCGCATATTGAGCCTCTATTTCAGGCTCATATTCGTTCATTGCGGCCTCTGCTGGTGGTGGTGGTGGTTGTGCTCTTCTTCTTGCTGCTGGGGGGGCTTGGGTCTGGGAAAGAGTGCACTATCCCATATGACACATGCAGTTGGTTTCTCTCTTTAGTTTCAGTGGGTAGGATTGGGACCCCATTCATGTGGCATAACTCAGTGATAAGTGAGCCATGTCCCAATCCACCTGTTGTTACCAACCTGCTGATTTCTTCAATGCTCTGCACTATCTCTTTCCCCACATTAATCGTTTTCCCCGTCATGATTCCATATATCAATTTAATCCTATCTTCTAGCACTCTGGTGAAGTGCGTTGATGAGATCAGACGGGCACTGATGAAATATAGCCAACCCTTGGCTGTTTTGTTGAACTGGCACCTGCTCAGTCCTCTTGACCCATTTCTTGCAATATCAAATGCATCCCCAGGGTAGCTCATCAGGTTCGCAACTGGCCCCGATTGATGCTGGTGGTGCTTCTCGACCATGGTCTGAAATAGCTTCGGTCGTCACCCCTTTCTTCAACATCTGCTGTTTTTAGAGATATATTTATCACTCCTGCCGTCACAGACATATATTTTCCCCTGACAAAGCATTTGTTGTCCACCCTCTCCGGAAAGTTAGCATAGAATTCACGCACCATTGATGTGTTCATAGGTGCTATCTTGTCCGGGTTCACAAATCTCCTCCACCCCATCATCTCAATCATTGCCCGAATGGGCTCATAGGCATCCTCCTCCCCAAGCGACTCCCTCTGATAGTCCATTCCCCTTTCAGGTATTAAGGGTCTGGTACCAAGCTTTTTGTATCTTTCATAAGCTTGGTAGCTCACGAACCTAGTATCGTCGTATTGCGGGGCTGAGGTGGATGTGGAGGCTCTTCTCTTTCTGGCGGACATGGTTAAATTACTTTCTGCAGCTTACAACTTAGTAGCACAAATGTTCCCCAACACAATCAACAATTAGCAGCTACAACACTAACACCCCCAAACTTCAACTCTACTACCCAATACCCACACCCTCCTTGTCTACTCCTTCTCTAAACTTCACAACCAATTTTTCAGCACCCCAACTACTTCACAATGCAACACTTCTCCAAACTACTACCTTCTTTAACTACTGAAAGCTTTCAAGAAAAGATGAAGATTACCTTTTTATGGTGTTCTTCAAGGTGTTCTTGCTTCTAATGGTGATTTGAGGCAATGGGATGGAGTTTTGTTGGTTGAGATAGCTAAGGGTTTTAGGAATTTAAGAGTTTTGGTTGTGGTTGGGTTTGATTTGTGGAGGATTTGTGGGTAACTTGTGGATTTTTGTAGGTTTTGTGGAGAAGGGGGGTTAGGTTTTGGTTTTGAAATTGGGGAAAATCTGATTTCTGGGCGTCTTTTAATTTCTGGATTTTCGTCAGCCGCTGTTCGCAGCGCGCTAGACTTGGCAATTTTTCTCGATTTTAGCGCCGCGCTTAAACTTCGCTTTTCGCTTCTTTGCCGCGCCCCCGCTCCCGCTTTTGAAATCCTCTGCTCTCGATTTCGCCCTTCAATTTATTGGCCTATACCTGTCAATCAAAACACAAACACTACCTCCGTGAGACCGTTCTTAATAAAAAAAACTATTATATTAAAGTAAAATAAATCAAAATACCTTGGGTTGCCTCCCAAGTAGCGCTGTCTTTAACGTCTTTTAGTCGGACGCAAGTTCCTTAACTCAATGAATGTGGGGTGGATTAACCCCACAACTAATCCATTTTCTCCATATTTTTCGTTTTCTTTTTCTTCTTCTCCTCTTAGCATTATCGTTAAGAGGAAGTTCAGGAACACATACCTGCGTTTGTGGAGGTTCGGCAAGCCATACCTGCTTTCGTGGGCTCATCTCCCTTGGTTTGACTTGTACGGGCTCACAGGGAGGGTTGATGGTGCTGATTGCAAAACACCTGCTGATGGTTGGTGGCTCAATGATGTGTTTAAATATTTTAAACACCATTTCTTCCTTCTCCACCCTTAATGTCAGCTCTCTTCTTTCTACATCGATCAAGGCTCTCCCTGTTGCTAGGAATGGTCTCCCCAATATGATAGGGATTTCTGCATCCTCTTCCATGTCAAGAATGAGGAAGTCCGCAGGAAAAAAGAATTTTCCTACTTTAACAATCACGTCCTCAATCTTCCCTCTTGGATGAACCATCGCCCCATCGCCGCAGGCTCACTGTGGTTGGTTTTGCCTCGCCCAACTCCAATCGTTTAAATACCGATAAAGGCATCAGATTTATACTTGCCCCTAAATCGCACAGAGCCCTGTTGCATGTTACCCTGCCAACTGTGCAAGGTAGTGTAAAGCTCCCTGGGTCTTTTAGTTTAGGGGGCAACTTCTTCTGTAAGATAGCACTGCACTCCTCCGTTAGTGCTACCATCTCATACTCCGCCAGTTTCTTCTTCTTCCCCAAGATCTCCTTCATGAACTTGAAATAGGAGGGCATCTGCTCCAATGCTTCTATAAAGGGTATGTTGATATGCAGCTTTCTGAATGTCTCCAAAAATTTGGAGAATTGTTTATCAACCGCCTTCCGCTGTAATCTCTGGGGGAATGGGATCTTCTCTGTATACTCCTTCTCTGGAGTTTTCTCTACTGCTGGGCGAGATTCAACCACCTTCTCTTTTTCTATCTCTGCCCTTTGCTCAACTACTGGCTGAGGTGACTGCTGCTCCAACTGCTTGCCACTTCTCAATTGTACTGCCTGACATTGCTCCCTCGGATTCACCTCTGTGTTGCTTGGCAGTGTACCCTGTGGCCTGCTGTTTGCTTGCTTTGCTAGCTGACCCACTTGTGTTTCCAAATTCCTGAACGAGGATCTAGCTTCTGTCACGAACTGAGTCTGGGCGTTGGTGAGTGCCAACAAAGCTGCTCTCAGCTCGTCTGGCTTTTCTTGCAGTAACTGCATTGAATCGCTGGGATGTGGGGCTTGAGTAAAGCGGCTACCGATTCTCAGTTCTGGGTTTGCATCGCCTCGTATTGATTCTCACGCCTCGGTCTCTCCATGAGAACTTTGGGTGATTCCTCCACCCTGGATTATATGTGTTGGAGTATGGATTGTTTTGTGGCCTCTGATAATTACCCACGGCCTGACACTCTGCCTGCTCAATTGGCATATTATTAGGATCAGCTGAAGGACACCTATCGAATGTATGTGGGCCACCACATATTTCACAGCTCTTAGGCATCTGCACTGCATTCACTGATACTGTATGTTGCTGCAACTGTTTCGCCAAAAGGGCCACTTGGGCATTCAAGACAGCAATAACATCTATTTCGTGGACTCCCACTGTTCTCCTCCCACTCATTGATCTCTCTTCTGTGACATGGTTGTTGGTGGCCATATCTTCTAATAATTCGTGAGCGTCATGGGTTGTTTTCCTCATGAATGTCCCACCTGCTGTTGCATCTATAATGGTTCCGGTTGTTCCGCTGAGCCCATTATAGAAGATGTGGACCAAGTTCCACAACTCAATGCAATGGTGTGGGCATTTTCTCTGTAAATCTTTGAACCTTTCCCACGCTTCGTACAAGGACTCTCCATCTGCTTGGTAGAAGTTATTCAACTCCCCTCTCAATTTTGCTGCTTTGCATGGGGGAAAGAATTTGGCTAGAAATTTTTGTGTCAGCTCTTGCCATGTAAAAATCGAATCAGCTGGCAGGGAATTTAACCATACTTTTGTTCTATCCACGAGAAGTGGAAAGAGCCTCAACTGACGGCATCATCGTGAACGCCGTTATATATCTGAAAGTTGCACATAGCTCCAAGAAATTAGCTATGTGCATGGGTGGATCCTCGGATGGCAGTCCTCCAAATTGCATTGTGTCTCGCACCATGCTCGTAATCGCGGCTTTATCTCAAAGTTGTTTGCTCCTATTGCAGGGAGCCTAATACATGTATGTGCTCCATTTACCCTCGGCAGCACATAGTCTCCCAAGCTTCTTTCTGCCTGGACTTGAACTCTTTCCTCGACATCCATAGGTACTTGCCGAGGTATTTCTGAGTTAGGTTGATTTTCACCTAACCCTTCTCTGATCATATTGTTGTTTTGAACACCGTCCATCTCTATCAAGGTTGCAATCCGCTGATTCTTTCTCGCTTACATGTGAGTTTTCAATCTCTGGATTGAAGGGAACAAGAGTGTCTGTCCCTCTTCTCCTTCGCATAAACTGATTTCCTGAAATAGATAAAAAACAGACAATAAATCACGGCACCCTGATTTTTACCGAAATCAATAAAAAAACGTAAAAATAAAATTAAAATTAAAAACCAAATTAGAAATTAAAAATAGACAAAATTGATATTGAAATATGCCTAATCC
Organism: Przewalskia tangutica; assembly: GCA_029844215.1. Classification (NCBI taxonomy): domain Eukaryota; kingdom Viridiplantae; phylum Streptophyta; class Magnoliopsida; order Solanales; family Solanaceae; genus Przewalskia; species Przewalskia tangutica. Next base: position 111,270,926 of record CM056721.1, read on the forward strand.
CCGGCAACGGCGCCAAAAACTTGATGCGCGAAAAGATGCACACACTTTAACGCAAGTGCACGTTATCGTGACAAGTAATATAGTCTTGGTAAGACCGAATTTCGTCCACAATGATTAGTGTTCAAGTACCAATTATCTATTTTTTGGTATCTATTTGGTAACCGATATTGATTTTTGTTGTTTATGACTAACAATTATAAAGGCTAATTAACTATATGTTTACTTCAGTTGTGATGAGAATAGGGCTTCCACGTCTCCTCAACTATCCGCTTATGTTACTTATTAATGCAATGAATTATGGTTCTTCTTCTTTTGGAGCTAGCAGATTTACGAAATCGTTTTATACTCCCGTTAAGGCTATATAAACACTCAACCCCAGTATTGCTCCTTTATACCTTTCGGTGATAATGATGACTCTATAGGAGGATTAAGAACAAAAACCTAGTTAACCGTCACGCGTCATGCGTAAAATTAGGGTTTTTAAGCCTCTCATTAACGCTACATAAATAATTGAGGTATTTTCATCCTCAATCCAAAATATGTCTACCCAACTTACAGCATATTCACAACCTCCTCCTTTCGAAGTTTGATTAGAAATCATATAAATAATGATAACTAGTGATCAATTAATTACCAAGCATTCAAAGCAATTATTGGATAAATCTCAACAAGAAGAATAATAACCATAAACATGCATCAATTTATAACATAAGTTTCTAGTGATTTAACATGGAAAGCCCTATAAAAGAATTAGTTCCTAGCCATTGACATGACAAGAACTAATTCAAGGTTCATCATACAAAACTGAAATAAAAGAAAAGAAAAGGAAAGAAAGTTACTAAACTATGGTCTCCAATATTCAATCCAAGAATCCTTGTGTTGTGCAAGAAAGAGAACCCTTTAGAACTGCCTAGGGTTCTCCTTTTATAGGCTCAAAACCGCCTCTAACTTTTCCCTTCGTGCCCGCCCGTAAATTGCCATTAAACTCGATTTTTCCGCCGGCGCCGCGCTATCGGTGCCGCGGCGCGGAACTCGCGATACCGGTGATTTACGCCGCGCCTCGCTCTCTGCTCGGCAGCGCGCGCCGCAACTTCGCGCCTTCGATAATTTGGTGTCGCGCCCAGTTCTCGATTGCAGGAGGCCGCGCTGGTCCGTGTTTCTTCCTCGTTCGCCACTTTCTCATCTTTTAAGCTCTGGAACCTCCACTTTTGCCCTCTTTTAGTTCCTTTTCCGCCATTTGGCCATTTTAACCACTTTGACTCAAAAGGAAGAAAATCTATCCTAATACGACACTTATTTGTACAAAAAGGGACAAAAGACTAACTAAAAATGACTCGAAAAGTGTATATAAAATACACCGATCATTGGCCCCCAACAAATTGCCCCGGTTCGCTGTAATGCTCCTGCTCCTGCTCCTGCATGCTAAGACTTAAGCAAACGATTAGTGCAAAACTGTTACGGTAAAATGATAACGCATGAATTTATAGGCGATATAACTGTGTGAATAGAAATGTTATCCTGTAAAATGTGATGTCGATTGTGTTTACGTGATTCTGCAAATGCTGTGATTTTGTCCTTGCACAGACGTGTTGCGATTGTGAATGCGGATATGTTGTCCTTGCTGCAACTGCCCCTGTAGACTAAAGCTCAAGAAAGAGTTAGTGCGTAACTGCTAAGACAGAATAATAAATCATGAATAAGAAATGCAATTTTGAGAGTAGAGAAATCGTCCTTGCGTAGATGTGGTATGTTGATGACGTCGTTTTGGACGTGGCATCGTTTTCGTACGGATGTCGTTTCGGACTCTGCGTCATTTTCGGACTCGGCGTCATTTTCGGACGGACGTCATTTTCGGACTTAGCGTCATTTTCGGACTCGGCGTCGTTTTCGGACTCGGCCGCTTTCGACTTCGGCGTCATTTTCAGACTCGGCCGTTCCTGACTCGGCCGCTTTGGACTTGAGTCGCTGACTCGGCCGCTTTCGGACTTGGCGTCGTTTTCGGACGTGGCGTCGTTTTCGGACTTGGAGTCGTGGCGTCGTTTTCGGACTTGGGCGTCGTTTTCGGACTCGGCGTCGTTTTCAGACTCGGAATCATTTTCGTACTCGGCGTCGTTCTCGGACTCGGCGTCGTTTTCGGACTTGGAGTCGTTTTCGGACTCGGCGTCGTTTTCGGACTTGGCGTCGTTTTCGGACTCGGCATCGTTTTCAGACGTGGCGTCGTTTTCGGACTTGGAGTCGTGGCGTCGTTTTCGGACTTGGGCGTCGTTTTCGGACGTGGCGTCGTTTTTGGACATGGCGTCATTTTCGGACGTGGCGTCATTTCGAACACAATATTGAGGGCGTCATTGCGTAGACGTAATGCTGATGACGTCGTTGCCTGGACGTATTGCTGTTGGCGTCGTTGTGTAGACGTAGTGCTACTGGCGTTACTGCGTAGACATAATGCTGATGACATCATTGCGTGGACGTGATGCTGATGACGTCGTTGTCTGGACGTGTTGTTGCTGCTCCTGTAGCATAAATGCTCCTGCAAGCTAAGCTTGAGAAAAATTAGTGTATAACTGTTAAAACAGAATGATAAATATATGAGAAATGCAATTCTGTGAGTAAGGATGTCATCCATGTATGATATGTGGGGTGTTGTGAATGCTGAGATGTTGTTGTAATGCATTTTGTGAACCGTATGGATTGTCATGATGTCTTTGTTGTGCGTTTGTGCACTGCATGGATTACAATTTGACTCTAGGCCCAAGATGATGCGCTAGACTTTGTTGCGGGATTTGAATTTTGATTGTTGATGTATGTCTGCTTTTGCTGCTTCTTTATGCTTCTGCTAATATGAAGAACTTTTGTTGTATTTTCTGCTTCTGCTAGTATGAAGAAACTTTTGTTGCATCTTCTGCTAATATGAATAACCAGCGCTCAAAGAAAATTTGTGAGTTTGAGGGGGGACGGTTTATTCGCATTGACTTTGTAGTTTTGACTCTTGATGCTCGAACGTCTGCCTTGTTTGGACTCATAACCCCTGCCTGGTTTTCTACCTTGTCCCAGTTCTGAATATGCAAAAGGGAGTTTGGCCTAAAGTGGGTCTCAATGGGGTTGTTTGTATATTATGTGTATTTTCAAAGTAAGTGAAGGTTTCCTAATGGTGTGACCGAAGCCGATTTAGGCCGCCTACGTATCCCATGAGGGAATCAGGTCATGACGTAGTTCATTACAAGCGAAATTGGGTGAAATTAAAATTTCTAAAGGTGGGACCGAAGCCGAAACGGCCGCCTACGTATCCGCCAAGGGAATCTGGTCAAACGTAATTCCATTTTATTACATATAAAGGGCAAAATATATTAAACTAACTATTCCAGGACTCGGTGGGCCAAGGCAGGGGCACAAGTCCACTTCTTCTTGCTCTGTGTTTTCACTGGCTGAGTCTTTAGCAGGATCATCTCTTGCAGCACACAACTAGACGAATGACTTATTCAATGGTTAAACAATCTCCGTCAAGGAGCACCTCCTTTTCTCTGGCGGTTGGTCAATGACTCAACTTTCTTCCCTTTTCGGGCTGGTGTAATAGTCCCTTCCAGACTGTCTTCTTCATCTTTAGCTATCATGCTCACATGGGTATCTTCATAACCGGGAAGAAGGTTATTATTTTCATTGATAGGAGCATCTTTCAGCTGAATGACTCCCTCTTCGATTAACTCCTCTATTTTGTCCTTGAGTGTATAGCAATTTACGATGTCGTGCCCCTCGGCACCAGAGTGGTATGCGCAATGTTTGGTTTTATCGTGCCCTCGGGAAGTAGGCCTGGGGGTATTTCTGGGAATTGGCTGGAGTATTCCTGCGGCTTTCAGCTTCTCATACACTTGGGCTATGGGTTCGGCTAAAGGTGTATAGGTTCTGGTTGGCTTTCTCTCAGCATTTATGTTGGGTTTGGGTCCGTTTGGTGTGCGGGTTCGTGATTATGGTGAGTATTTTGGGTATGATGGTTGGGTATGGTAAACAGGATATGGGGTAGCTCGGTGCTGAAAGTATGACTGTGGATTTTGAGTGTTTTGGTTATAAGAAGTTGGTGAGCTTTGATACACTGGAAGTTGTTCTGGCATATGTTCCTGAATGACCATGACAGAGGGTGATGCATCTCTTCTCCTCTGTGAGGTAACTCCTATGGAATCTGACTGCATTGCTCTGCTAGTTTCTTGTAGGGTTGTCAAGTTTGTAATCCTGCTGTCGTAATGCCTTCTTCCACGAAGTCGTCCATTCTTACGACTTCTGCAAAACTTCGCCCAATTACACTGATCATCCTTTCATAATACGTCGCGTTTTTTAACGACTGCACGAACAAGGTGGTCATTTCGCTCTCTGCCATTGGAGGTTGGACCTTTGCTGCTTCTGACCGCCACCTCAGGGCGTATTCCCTGAAAGTTTCTGTGGATTTCTTTTCAAGTTTCATAAGATAAAATCTATCCGGGATAGTGTCAGTGTTGAATCTGAATCTATCCATGAAATCTTGTGCCATGGCATTCCAACCGTCCCATTTTCGAGGGTCTTGGCATATGTACCAGTCCAGCGCCTCGCCGGTTAGACTCCTGATGAATAGTTTCATGATGATTGCTTGATTTTTCCCAACTCCAATCAATTTATCGCAATATGACCTTAGATGAGCTCGAGGATTCCCCTTTCCACCGAACATGTCAAATTTGGGCACCTTGTACCCCACAGGTAATTCAACGTCGGGGTGCATACATAAGTTTTCATATTCTAACCCTTCATCCTCCTTGTTCATCTGAATGCTTTTGAATTCCTCTTTCAAGCTACATATTTCTTTTTCCATATTTTCATCTGCTCTAGCTCAAGTCTGCCGCTCCACTTCCTTGTATTGATCTGTCTCTTGAGAGGATACATGCACAATAAATGGTTGACTTTCGGTCGGATGTGCTAATGCCCCATATTGTTTGTTAGGACTAGTGATGTATGTCATCTGCTCGTATTGGGTGGCTTGGCAATTTGGGTTGAGTGGGGAGATATAAGTAGGTGGAGGTTGAGATGTGTTTGTAGTAAACGGATCATTTTGGAGGTCGGTTTGCAAATTGACCGAGCGAGTGACATTTTGGTATGAGCTGGTATGTTGCGGCATTTGCGGGGAGCTTTGGGGAAGTGGAGGCTCAAGGGCTTGTGACACGATTGCATTTGTCCTTTGCTCTTGGAGTGGTGCATTCAAGCTAATAGACAGGTTTGTGATATTTCAGAGCCTTTCTATTTCGGCTTGCATGATTTCCATTTGCTGCAATAGTTTGGCGAGGTGTTGATCATTGGTGTTTCTCCTTTCTAATGCCTCTGCATCCTCTACAGGAACGGGGGTGAGTCCTAAGTTGTTTCGTTCTGGTGCCTCTGGATTAGTCATTGAATGATTGTGCTTCTAGCAGTCAACGCGAATCAACCTTTTGGGGATAAGCTAGACAAAAATAACCTTCTAACAAATGAAGCAAACCAAGTTAGTATAATATGCAAAGAGTTGCAGGCAATATATAATTGTAAATCAAGCGTGTGATCTAACATGTTTGGGACCTTTTTATGCCAGAGGTAGGCCTAAACGTCACATATGCGAGGTTGTGATAGATTTGTCCAAGCCGTCCAATTGTAATGCTTTCGTTGGAAATGGCGACCAAATGACGGTGCACTTTTTTCCAATTTCGGCACGTCATGATTAGGTTTGGATTTGTCTATCATTGTCACGCTACACATAATATGTTGGTTAGTCGTTGGGTTGAGAAACCCGTCGACAAGTTTGGTGTTTTCCTAATTGTGGTGTCGATACCAGGGACCGACCCACCTAAGGTAAATGCATGCATGCCTTAAAATAAAGGGTGGTATAGCTCTATCCTGAGTTTCTAAAATTTGTCTTTACTGGACGCAAGGTTCTCGAGCGGACAACTCGAGTGAGAAGGCTACGCGGCCACCGGTTAGACCAGACACTCCACGTATATTATCAACTCTCCTAAATTTGGGTTTTGAAGAAAGAATTTTGCTGATGTACCAATCGCACCTCGCATGTGGTGTGCGATAGTGTGAATTTTTCAGAGTGGAAGAAATATGAGCGGAATGCCAGTTTAAGGAAAGCAGTAAAACAAATAGCAATTAAAATAAATAAAACAAAATACAGCACACAAAAATTAAATGCAAAAATAATGGCCAAATAATAACCCTAGGTCTGTTGTGGTTAAGAGCCTTAAATCCGCAGCGGAGTCGCCATTTCTGTCGCGCCCTTTTTCGACCGCGACATTTCTAACTCCTGCTTAGAAGGTTAGAAAATAAAATAAATGCTAAAAGTGTAAAATATGCTAAGATGTTAAAAGGGGGTGCTGAACGGCTGCTAGAATGCTAAAAGGGTTCGCGGAGTCGCCACCTAATTATTTTGGGTGAATTAGGACACATAAATGTCAACTAAGTTAAAGTCGACATTAACTCCATTTTAATGGTCTGCAAAATTGTGTGAGATTCTGGGCAAGGGTTCTTTATTATCCTAAAGGGAAGGAGTTAGGCACCCTAAAGGATCCGCTAACTTGCGGTTGTCCGTTCAATCCTAGGGTAATTATTATGCTAAGATGCAATACATGTCTTGAAAAGTATTTGAGTAAAAGATATGGAAAGTATTCTTTGCTAACATAAAATGTGAGATTTATTTTAAAATATATAAAGCTAGTTCTAGTTAAAATATGTATTATTATATGTGCAAAGATGATTTATACATTTATTCATTAACGAATCTTATTAGTATATCATAATATGCCAAATGTTTAGGAGAATTTTTAATAAAAGAAATAAGATTTTTATGTAAATGTTAATGAGGGTCTATAATAAAATGGGTTAGAAATCTAGTAATAAAATGCTAGCTGCGAGAACAGTTACGTGGAAAAAATTAAATAGGTTAATATGACTTAAGCAATATGTGGCGAGTCTAAAGTAATTATCCTAGAGGGAATTGCTTTCTAATATAGAGGTTCAAGGTCTAGATATTCTAAGTATTCTACTAATTAACGTAGCATTAGCCAATTAATTTACAATAAATAAATGGGCTGGGGCAGAAATTAATAAAGGACTCGAGGAATGGCGATGTAATTTGCCAGCGGGCTGGAATATCCAATGCGGATAGAGAAATGCACATAGATGCGGGTCTTCATTTGTTGTAGCTTGGGATGAGTCTCACCATGAGACTCTTCATTTTTGCTCCGATGCATTTCATGTAAAAAATAAGAAAATGATTAGTAAATATTCCAAAAGAATATAAATGAACATGTGCATAGTCTAGCTAACATCTAATTAAGTTGATCTCTACGAATAGTAGAAGTCACTCAAGGGCCCAACATTATTCAGCCCAAGTCGGGCCCCGGTAATTGGCAGCAGCCAACATCAACAAAATGTTGGGTTTCAGATTTTGTTTAAACATACCAAACTGGACAGTCCTAATGCAAGGCTCCTAGATGATCATAACTACATTTAGGGACATGAATATGGGCTTAACAGAGGACAGAGGCAGTTCTTAATTCCAGAGAAATCTGCTCAAATCATCTACAAAAATTCTACTTTTTTTAATACCCTTTAAAGTCGGGTCATATCCCTAACCTGCTCATTACATAGGATTACAAACTAAAGATAAAAATGCAAGTGGGGAATGGAATTGGACATGACACAGATTGGTCAACATATCATAGTATATTAAAGCGGACATCATTTAAGCAGCGCCATGGATAAGGCATGATATGTACTGGTTTAGCAAGAAGCAACATAGTTCATACAACCATTATTTTGAACACCTTAGCAGACGTATATGATACATGATGGTTCAGAATATTTTCATGTCAATAAAGAGGTATCTTATTAGGATAACAACCCAAGCAAGTAAACAATCCATTTAATGAAATATATAGGCATTTTGTCCAGCAAAAAGGCTTACTCAGATCATTTCAGCTCAGACCCTTAGGCAGCCTCAATGTTTAAACCAAATCTATACATGTTTGCATGAAAAAAAAGATTACAACTGGGTGTATGCGAATAGGGACTTATGGCTAACACGACACATGCTGGTTTCAGTAGACATGCTAAATAAATGGGAATTCGGTCAAATATGCACACCAATTGTTAAAAGGCTTAAGTCGATAGTTCCTGCGGTTGTTGAATTGAATTATGATTTGGAACTGGAAGGACAGGGTATGGACACATATAACAGGGCAGCACCATGGTAGTGGTATGTTAGTGGAAGTAGCCATAATTGGTAAAATATAATTATGCCTAATCAGTTCAAGAACCACGACACAGTGGACCATCTTACACTACATACTATAGCTAAACCAACCTAATATGCAGATTACTCATCCTACACACAACCAAACAGATCCATGAAGCATATATTCCACACAACGATAAATAAAATGAAGCTTCAGATTATCACAAGAGATGATTAACGACACAAATTGCGGTCTCGACGAACAAACACCACATGACCTTAAACATATTAAGACAGTACAACAGATTCCAACATAACTCGAAACTAAACAACATGTATAGCTTACTATTTTAGATATGATCTAGTCGATATTAATAACCCAAACATGAATCAGCCAAGTAAAGCAGATTTGACAGGTGAAACAATACTAACAGGTATAACCAATGCATATATGACAGGACGCGCACAGATTCAAATAACGGGAGCAAAATTCAAAGAGGGTTTTGATTTTACCTTCTCCGGGAAGCGAATCGAGGCAGCGTATCAACCGTCGATCCACTCGGAATTTTGTTGAGATGCGATAAAAAGGGAATGGAGCTTTTGCTTTGAGGATACTCACTGGTTCGTGACGGATTCTTACGAGGAAGACGAAAGGGTTCGATTTTATGTTCTTGCCTTAGCCTTCTAATTTTCAGATTGTAAAGAAAGGTATTCTTGAAGGTGACAACGGTGCTCGACCTCTGTCTTTTCCTGTGTAAGAGGATGGTGTTTAGATTGTCCCCAAAAGCCCCTTGACCTGCTAATTTTTCGATTTAGGAGGAGGGTTCCTCTGTGTAAAACTCCGGATCTTTTCTCGTCCCCCCTTCTCTGCCTTTGCATGTGCAAAATGGGTTCATTTATATAGCCATCCTTTGGGTTCTAATGTTGGTAAGTATTTAAGGTGTGATTTTGGCTGATTTTGGACAAGATTTGAGCTTGATTATTACTGCGATTTCCTGTTTATTCCCTGCGATTTTGTGTGATTTGGGTGTGATATGGGTTAGGACTATGTTACCCTTCAGAAGATGGGGGGTGAGTGCGTTGGTTATGTCGGGTAAGGGAAGGGTCGCCGGATTCTCAGACGAGAATCTCGGCGAGGAAGGTGCGGCGATCTTTTCCTTTTAGGTTTAGGTATCCTTCTTTCTTTTTTAGAAGATGAAGTCAAGGTATAGTTAAAGGGCTGAAGGGGTGAATTTGGGCTGGGGACCGGGCTGGGGCGAGGTTATGGGCTGATTTGTTTTGGACAAAAAATAAGTGGGCTTGGGGTATTTTAATTGGTTTGGATGATGGTTAGTGGTAAATAAATGGGTTTAGGTTAGTTTTAATTGGGTATTAGTTTTAAGTGTTAGTTTTAGATGTATTATTTAATTAGTGGTAAATTATTATTTAAATTGTGATTAAATTATTTAGGTGATTTATTAGTCTCAGTTTGAGTTTAAATTATTATAAAAAATAAAGACGGGCGTGCTATTTAATTAGTGCTTAATATTTTATAATGATATGCCGTTATTAAAATCTTATTTATTGTGTGTATTTTGTGATGTTAAATTAAAATTGAATGAGGTTTAGATTATTATTAAATTATTTAAATGCTAAATGCAGATATGACATTTTAGGATTGCTTAATGCTTTTATAAATGCGACGCTATTAATACGCTTGTATTTTAAATTACAAACCATAATTATGAAACTGCCATGCGTATTAATAAATGCGACTATGCTATTTGACGCGACGTCATTGTTAAATTATTTATTTATTTACGTGATTATTATTACTGAATTTATTAAAATTAATAGAATTATGATAGGGCTTAAAATTGATAAATGCGGGCGCGAGACTCAAAGTACTTAATACTCTTCGTAAAATGCGGTGACATTATTAAATGAATCTATTAACGTTTTATTGTCGCATTTTATTATTATAAAATTGCTAAGATGTTTTTTTTTGGAAAATTAGTGTAATTTCACAGTTAATGACTGGACGGGAGGGTCAAAATTGGGTGTCAACAAATGTCAAGCCTTGGTCATCTTGCCTTGGTCATTCTCGACCAAGTCCATGTGTGGGGGGGGGGGGGTGACACGTGTCGCCCTCCCATTCGTCCATAGAATTTCGTTTCCCGATATTTCCATAATTTCGATAAATTCTACAAGTCTCAAATCTTAAAGTCCTGTTTTTTTACGTACATTCTTATATACATGTCCTGGAATTACGGGGTGTAACAATTGTAGTCTAGCTTATGAGTTGTTTCCCTCTCGATTAGGGTAATACTCAACTATATCATCTTGGCTCATCATTACTTACTTCTCAATCCCAAGGTCTGTTACACCCTTTAAAAGGATTCATGTATCTCTGTATTATCATGGATCTCCCTAGACAATGTTTTTACTATTAATAGAAAAAACTTATCCCACATTCAACTATTTCTTCTTGAAGATAAACAAGAGGTTCTTATAGTTATAAAAGATGTCAAGTCATATCTCAAATGTGTGCTTACTGTTGCCAATCCTAAATCATGGGTCTATAATTTTCCTTGGTCTCAACCGCTCTTAAGCATAAAAAATCTCATTTCCTTATTCACTCTAAATAGGCACATTAAGAATGTATTAAATCACCTCAGTCTCTACTATCACGGAGTTCTTACATACATAGCCTCAAGTATTATCATGGGTTCTGATTCATTCTTTATTCGACTGACATAGTTAGCAATAAGTTGTTAACATGCTTTCTCATTGGGTACATACCCACATTTTAAACCACTATACTCGGAGTAAATTCTCCTCCCTCGTCTCTTAGCTAACATATTTTATCAATATACTTTCATACTAAAACTTCTCATTCATATTAAGCTGCAAGCTTATTATTATATATCCTTGTAGGATCTTAGGCGCTCTTAAACTATCCACAATTATTCTTTATCACTTTCACTTCCATCCTTACTCTATAACATCAATTATGTACACAACCTTTAAATGCTTGCATAATCCTAGGGGTCATGCCCTTTTTAACTTCTGAACTGGTGTGTACTCTATCTTATTGGTCATTACTACTTCCTAAAACACCTTCTGAGAGTTATGATAATTTACTTGCGAAATTACAATTTCAGATACAAGAACCATTTTGTAATGTGTAATTATGTATCGTCTAACGGCTCTTCTGGCCTCTTGGATAACCTCTCTCTGGGCTTTACATAAATCATCTTCTGATTGTTAACTCGGCTTACCTTTCATTTATTAGTTCTGAATAACCCCTCTTGGATCCGTTTATACTTCTATCTTTGTCTATACTTCACACTAACTTTTCCAGGCCTGATATATCTAGTAGTTTTTATTGTTACTTAACTCCTCTAGATAGGAGGTTGCTACTGTTATTTTCTTAGCATTTATATTTACATATCATTCCATAGTCATCACACCTCTGTAGAATCTGGATAACACAATCTTATTCTCCTTGAAACTCTTCGATGTAACCCTTCTTACTCACTAAATCACTAACCTAACATGTGATTGTATTTCAATACTTTATCGTACTATTTCTCCTTTTGGGAGTATGACCACACCTTGCGCTCAAGGATTTCATTCCTGAGAAGTCAAATTATTACCTCAGCACATTCTACAAATCTGGAAACTTTAATAGCTTACAACCTGCCTTAGAACAATCCCCTCTTACTAGGGGCTACTGAAACGTTTACATAGATGGAATGCCATTAAATTAATAATTGACATGCTCGATCTCGATAAATTTCAGCCTTGACTCAAGACGTTATTCTTAGAGGAACTCTTTTTTATAACCTTCAAAGGTTGCTCTTTTGCAGTTCAATCCCTTACTTCCTAAGCATTCACCTTGCGATTTCAACAATAATTGTTGTTATAACAATCTCTTGAGTTTCTGACTCATTTTCTGTTCAGTTTGGATTAGGGTACTTTCCAATATCGATACTTCCTGATTCAGGGAGCTAAATCATCTGATTGATATATTGTGTTTACATATGTCAATTCAAATCTCGTAAATGAGACTTAGTCTCGTAACATACATCTCTTTATAACTCACTAGTTGCTTGCTCTTGCCTTTTGTTCTACCTGGATATGAACGTTGTCGCATTACCACACTTTATCTTACAACTCCTCGTTCATTTCTCATATATACTAAGGAGCACCACTTATCTTCCTGACAATCTTTTGCCATGTCATTGCTTTTATCTTATTATGGAAATTTTTAGCAAGACATTATCTCGCTTTTACTCCTTCCTCTTAATCCGACCTTATTCTCTAGACATTTATTATTTCTTCTTTACTTGAGATAGGAGCCTCATTGAGGAAAAAATTGGCTCATACACAAAGATTTCAATACTCGACTCCTGGATCTTCAAGATTATCAACAAGTTGAGTCCGTCTAACAATTTATGGGTGCATCATGGATATATCTTCTAAAGAGGTACTATCGATATATTTGTGTTATTCTTCAGTACTGGTCATGCTAAGGAATATTATAACCCTTACTAGATCCCGAGATCTCACTTTTTTTCTAAAACTACATCTATCGACGTCTATAAATAATGAGATAGAGTAGATACTACTCACTATAATTCTACCACCGCTAAAAGTGGGATACCAACGCTTATATCATTAAATTTGAGCGCCAACCACTTTACAATCTTCAATATTCAGGTACTTTGTACATCTTTCACTATACCTTGTGTCACGACCCGAACCCCGGGCCCGTGACTGGCGCCCTACCTGGGCACCCTTCTACCTAAATGACACAAGTAAAACCGCGGAACTAAATAATACCTCATCATTTTTTTTAAAACCAACGAATATGCGAAGGCAAAGCTGACAAGGATGCCATATAATATACATAATAAAAAGGCACTATACTGTACACGAGTTCAATACCACATATGAATACAGACCTCTAAGAATTTTACTGAACTATGACGGGACAAGGCCCCACCGTACGCATAACTGTACAAATCCTGTAATGAAGGATCTATACCAAAATGATAAACTCCTGAACAGATGGAGCTATCCAAAAACTCCGAGCAAGGGTCCTACACTTGCAGATCACCAAATCTGCACCTAAACTCATAAGATGAACACAATTTCCGGAAAAAGGGGTCGATGCGAAATATGTACCAAGTATGTGAAACTGAAAATACTGTAATGAAATCATAACGGTCTATATAAAACAGGAGACATGTATAATAACCAAACTACAGTACACAATATATAAGCAGTCATGTTAAGTCAGGGACGCATGCCCTCAAAGTCATTACTCAAATATAACCATGGGTCTCACGCCCATAATATCAATCATGCCCGTGGAATCCCTTCCTCACTGTCGGCAGTCCATGATATAATATAACACCAATAAGTATACATGAACACCAGGTCCCACCTGTGTCATAAAAACTGTACGGGCCAAGTAGGAAAGCGAACCACCAGATCCAGCCTGCATCATAAAACTGACCGAGGCAAGTACGAAAGCCAACTACTGATCCGGCGTCAACAATCGATCGGGCAAGTACGAAAGCCAACTACTAGATCCAGCCTGCCGTCACGAGATATGACCGGGGCAAGTGCGAAAGCTATCTACCGAGTCTATGCACTAAATCGTGCCATAGAATCGACCGGCATGTACGAAAGCCAACTACTGACCATCTCGCCACCATCGACCGGCAAGTATTAAGCTAACTACTGCACCATCCTGCGTCACTAAACCTCATGGAGAGCTAGTCCATGGAATAACAATATCATCTGGGAATTTAACCCAAAGTACTACGTACTTCTATCCTTTTCAAAAGACTCATTTTTATATAAAATCCCAAGATACTAACACCCGTAGTATCAAGGCATGTCTATTTTTCAAATTAAGTTACTACACCTTTAGGAATTCATTTCAAGACTTTGAAACCAAGTAACTTTTAATTTCACAACCTAGGCAACTCATGCCTATCAATCAAAATAGACAACTCTCTTAACCTTCCATAAAGTCATTATAACTAACTTCTCATAAAGCAGTTATAACTCTTTATCGTTTTAGACAAATTCATTCTTTTTATAACCAAGAGACTTATACTTTTAAAACCAAGTATCATATACTTTCAAATCAAGTTACATAACTTTCAAAATACTTCAAGTCTCTTAACTTTAGAAATCAAGTTTCTTAACTTTAGAAATCAAGTTGCTTCTACTTTTAAATCCCAAGTAACTCACACCTTTAAAACAAGTTACTTCTCTTTAAATCATGTCATTTCTCCTCTTTTAACTCAATTTAGTAAATCACTCCTTTGACTCCCCTAAAGTAGTTATAACGACCTTTAGGTTTTGGAACTAAGGCACTATCCAAGAGATTAGGAACCACTTCCTTTTTAAGACTCTAAGTACTTCAAGTAAAACACTTTCACTTTTGAAATCCAAATTTCATCAAGGGAATGGACTACAACAACTTCCAATTTAAACATCCAAAGTACAATCAAAGAAGTATATATAACAACTTCTATATTAGGCAATCCAAGTAAAATCAAGGAGTGGATCATTTAAGGAGTAGGATTTACTTTCTTTACCATAAGGAATCATGCTAGAAGAAGAGGAGATGGTTCACATGCATTTTCGGCTTAATCCACAAGCTAAGTCGAATACACCGCACGTAGAATTGTCAACCTATAATGGCCACAACACGACTATCAACTTCTAGTTTCTAACGTAGAATGATACTAAGTATATGTTATACCCCGTAGTTCTGGCCATACGTGTGAGGGCGTGCTAAAGGGATTAAGACTTAAATTTTTGAAGGATAGGTTGACGGATTGTTTCGGACGAGTTTTTGGTCAACTTTGAGGCGGGTTATGACCCGTTACATTGAGAGTTCCTAAGTGTTTCAAAGGCCTAGTGCGTAGTTCGTTGATTCTAGTTCCCAACGCAACCAACCGTTCGTCGGTAGGACATCAGAGTAGAAAGTTATGGGAGTTACAAGTTCAGTGCACAGTTGGACAGGAAGGTGTTTCGGTCAGGAGCCTCAGGGCCGCGGCCGTGCGTGGTCGCGCGCCGCTAATCTGAGGGTTCGCTGAAGTTGCAGCGCCGCGGCGCCGGGAAGCAGGGCCGCGGCACCGGCTGCAGGGCTGCGGCGCCGAGGCGGGTTTTGCGAAGCTGAGTGGAAAATTCTGCACTGTTTAGTTTTAAAAGAGGTCATGGGTGGGTGACAAGTGTCCCCCCCATCTGATTTTTGCATGTCTTATATATTGACCAAGTCTTGAAGACTTGGTCATCTTTCAAGTCCTTCTCTCTCTCTAAAGCTAAAGCTCTCACTTCTCTCAAGAATTCCAAGAGAAATTCAAAGCTTGAGGAAAATCTGAAAAAGTGTGGCAAGAAGGAAGCTTGTGGCTAGCTTGTAGGAGTTATTGTGGTGGTGTTCTTGGAAAGGAGGCTAGCAAAGTTGTTGGAATAATTTTGGCTAAAGCTCTAAGGTAACAATTCTTCTCTTGTAGCTAGTTAATTGTGTTGCATGTGAAGAAGAAGGAACTTGTAGTAGTAAATAATGCTCTTAGATTCATTGCATGTAAGAAATATGGGTTGGATATGAAAGGATTGGTTAAGAAGGTTATGTGAGCATGTTGTAGCCTAAAAACTACCTTAAACTTGTTAAGTTAGTGGTTTTACATTATGGGGCAGAATTTTACACATCCAAGTTTAGGTGTGTAATCCCCTTTGAAATGTTTGCATTGTTGGGCCTTAAATGTGGCGTTTGGATGTTGAATTCGGCCTTGAAAAAGGTGGCAAGTATGTAGAAACAAAGGAAATGCTGCCCAATTTTCCATAGAAATCAGTAACTTTGGACTTGGAATACTCTACATTGAAACTAGAGGTTAATAAACGTATTATGGTCATTATAGGTTGAAATATTACGTGCGGTATTTTGGACTTAGCAAGTGGATTGACCAAAGAGGTATGTGGAGCTTTCTTATCTCTTGAGCATGAGTAGTTGTACCTATGTAGTACGGTAGACGTACAAGATTTGACATTCTTCACTTGTTTTAAGTATATGATACTTGTTTCGTTTAAAAGTAAGTCCCTTGGATATATGGAGATGTGTTTGACTAGTGTATAATGATAATATAACAACTTTATGGGAAGTTGGTTGTATTGGCTTTATGAAAGGTTAATAAGGAAAGGTTTACTCCAAGTAAATAAGTACGGATAAATGATTTGGATTTGTGGAAGGCAAATTGTTTTAAGGCATTAATTGCCTAAGGTTTTAAAAAAGATGAAGTCACTTGATTTTAGAAACCTATTGTATTTTTAAAGGTAAACGTAACTTGTTTTGAAAAGTTGTCGTGACTTGATACTACGGTTATTAGTATCTTGAGAGTTTTACATAAAAAGGGGTCATTTTCTTAAAAGGTTTAAGGAACGTGGTACTTGGGTTAAATTCCCGAATTTTCTTTTTAAAATGACATGTAGTTCCTTAAGTAACTAAAATGAGAGGATGTACTAGAAATGTTATTAAGAAGTTAGGAGATATTCTTAACCTGATTACGTTATGATAAGCTGGTAGCGCTTATGTTATGTATGATAGCCGGTTGTACTGATTTATGTATTATTATTATTATTACTATTTATGCCATGGATTTGCTACCCATGATGCGAGTGCGACGCTTGTACTCATGCGGGCCCACTGGGTCCATGCGGGTGAAATAGTCCCATGCGGGTGAAATAGTCTCATGCGAGGCGGATGACCTCATGCGGGTGAAATAGTCCCATGCGGGTGAAATAGTCCCATGCGAGGTGATGACCTTATGCGGGTCCACAGGACCCATGCGGGTGAAATAGTCCCAGGAGTAGGATTGCTTAATGATACTACGGGCGGGATACCCTGTTTTGATTATGAGCCTCCTATTTTCATGCAGTAAAGTTTATACTTGTTACTCTCATTGTTAGTAAGGCACAGTGTACTGTATTTTGATTTTCTTCCATGACTCCAGCTTATTTTAGACTTATGATATTATTACAGTATTTTCCAGTTTTACATACTTGGTACATATTGTGTACTGACCCCCTTCCTCGGGGGCTGCGTTCATGCCGCAGGTAAGGGTAAACAGGTGGTGGATCCTCATTCTTAGGATCTTGCTCAGGTGTCAGGAGCTCTATTTCTCCGGAGGCTCGACTTTTGGTACGGTTCTCCCTGGTGTTGTAGATATTTGTACATTTAGGGGCATGACGGGGCCCTGTCCCGTCATAGTGTTTACTCTTTTTTAGAGGTCTGTAGTCCTGTTATAGCTTGAGTTGTTAAGGATGTAACTGTTCAGCTTTGTTATATTAGAGGTAGCCATTTTTGGTTAGCCTGTTATTTTCTATATGCGTTCTTGTTGTGAGTTTATTTTCCGCTGGTTTTTTCTGATGTTGTATCACAAGGGTTCCCGGGGTAAGACACCAGTCACGAGTCCGTGGTCGGGTCGTGACAAAAGTGGTATCAGATCAGTTAATCCTCGAGTGGTCTACAGCCGTATCTAGGTAGTCTTGATTATCGGTGTGTTGTGCACCACATCTATAATCAGGAGGCTACCGGATATTTAGGATTGGTTTCCATTCTTTCACTCTGAGATCGTGCAATAGAGCTGTGTTATAGGTTGAACTCCCTCTGACATATTTTCCTGTATCAGTTATGCCTCCACGCAAGGCAACCGCGGCCCAGAAGGGCAAGACAGCAGAGGGAACTACTAGTAGGACACCGAGGGTTACTGTGGCACGAGCCCGCCTTTACTGCAGGAGATGTTTGGATGGCGAGTTCCACGACGCCGCCAACCCCAAAGAAGTTCGGGCAGCAGCGCCATCGAGACCGCGATACATGAGCCTCCGATACACTGACCGAGAGGATATGGGCTACAAGGAGATGGCCCAGTTATTAGCCAGGATCGTGGCTAGGCAGGAGGATAGACGGGAGGCAGCGGTTCCGGTTGTACCCGTAGCCCACCACAGAGCCGATAGTTTGAGACTGTGGGACTTTTTGAGTTGCAGCCCACCAGAGTTCTACGGGTCGAGACCTGAGGATGACCCTCAGGAGTTTATCCGACAGTTATAGCGGATCATGAGAGTGATCAGGGCTTCGGAGACAGATTCGGTATTATTGGGCTCACATCGGCTGCGGGATACTGCGGTTGACTGGTATGATTCATGGGAACTATCCCGGGGGGAGAATGCGCTTCCAGCTATTTGGGACGAGTTCTCAGAGGTGTTCCTTGGCCATTTCTTGCCTCCGCAGATGAGGAGGGCTCGGGCCGATAGATTTTTGATACTGAGACAGAGTGGGCGGACGGTCCGGGAGTACAATGTAGAGTTTGACTCGTTGGCTCGGTATGTACCCGCATTGGTAGCAGACATGGAGGACAGGGTGCACCGCTATGTCACAGGGCTCGATGATTACTTGGCAGAGAGTTGCACGGGAGTAGCTCTTCAGCCGGGCATGGACATTGCCCGCATGCAGGCATATGCACTTGGGTGCGAGGAACGCAGGGGCCGACGGATTGACAGTATCGCCAGAAGAGGCCGTGACAGCGAGGTCCTCTAGTAGTTTTCGAGGTAGACAACCTCAGCAGCAGATCGGATTTGCACCTCAGCCGGTTCAGAGCGCTCCTCCACCATCTTACGGACGACAGGCATTCGTGGCGCGACAGTGGTCCTGTGGCTTCGTTCCTGAGGACTGTGGTTCCAGTCAGATGAGGCCACCTATACCTCGGTGTGGTCGATGTGGCGATTGCCATTATGGAGGGTGTCGTGTTACTCCAGGGGCTTGTTACTCTTGTGGCCAGCAGGGCCATTTGAGGAGAGATTGTCCGACTAGAGGCGGTGGGAATGTTATGGCTCAGCCGACAGGGTCAGTGGCTGGATCTTCGTCTTCGGTAGCAATGCGCCCCGGAGGGCAGAGTGTTCACGGACCAGCAGGCCGCGGCAGGGGTCATGGTAGGGGTCCTGGCCCAGCGCCTCGAACCGCATTTATGTTATGTCCACCGCCGTGACTGTGAGGCGCCACCGATGTCGCCACAGTACATTATTGATTGCATGTTGTGATGTATATGCTTTGATAGATCCGTGTTCTACCTTGTCCTATATATCTCCTCATATTGCCGGTAGAATAGGATAGAGCCCGAGTCCATAAAACCTTTGAGTGGCTACGCCAGAGTGATTCGGTAGCTGAGCGGGTGTATAAGGCTTGCCCAGTGACTATAGACAGTCGTCAGACTCTAGCCGACTTGATAGAGTTGGATATGACGGACTTTGATGTAATTATGGTATGGATTGGCTAGCGTCTTGCTATGCCAATGTGGACTGTAGAGAGGTTAGTTCGGTTCCGCTTCCGCCGAGCGGTTATCGAGTGGAAGGAACATCGCGCCGCCAAGCGGTAGGTTTATTTCTTACCTCAAGGCTAGGAAAATGGTGCGGTGCGGTATATCTACCATACGGTTCGGGTGTTCGACATCGAGGTGAGATACCGACCTTGATCGGCCCGGTTGTTAGAGAGTTTTCGACGTATTCCCGCACGAAGCTTCCGTATCCTCCCGAGAGGAGATTGAGTTTTGCATTGATTTGGCGCCGACACTGACCGATATCTATTCCGCCATATAGGACGGCACTGCCGAGTTGAAGGAATCAAGGATCACCAAGGATTTTCGGAGAAAGGCTTTATCAGCCAAGTGTTTCTCCCCGGGAGCGCCAATGTTGTTTGTAAAGAAAAGGATGGGACGCACAGATGTGTGTTGATTACAAAGGTGAATAAGGTAACTATCAAGAATGTATATCCTCCCCGTGATTGATGATTTGTTTGACCGCCATTCTGGTGCGAGGTGTTTTTCCAAGATAGACTGCGACCGTTATCATCAAAGCGAAGTTAGAGAGGCAGATATCCCAAGACTACATTCAGTGACCCAGATGGGCACTATGAGTTCGGTGATGTCCTTCGGTTGACCAACGCCCAAAGATTCATGGATTTGATGAATAGGTGTTCAAGCCATTCTTGATATGTTCGTTATAGTATTCATTGATGATATCCTCGTTTATTCGCGCACGAGCGAGAACACGCGATCATTTGAAGACGGTATTGAGTCCTCGGACCGGCAACAGATGCCAAGTTCTCAAATACGAGTTTTGGTTGGCTTGATGGCTTTCTTAGTGGCATGTTATCGGGGCCGACAGATTCGGTTGATCAAATAAGATTGAGGCAGTCAAGACTTGGCCTAGACACACTACACCGACGGAGGTGCGCAGCTTTTTGGGCCTTGCAGGTTATTATCGGAGGTTTGTGGAGAAGTTTGCTTCCATTTCAGCCTATGTTAGGTGGACGATGTCAGGAGAGAGTTTCCATTACTAAAGGAGAAATTGACGACCGCCTCAGCTTCTTACTCTTCCGCAGGTTTAGACGGATATGTGGTTTATTGTGATGCGTCAGTGTCGGGCTTGGTGCGCGTGACGCAAAGATGACAGAGTTATAGCTTACGCATCCCGACAGCTCAGGAAGCATGAGAAGAACTATCCCACACATGACTTAGAGTTGGCAGCAGTGATTCATGCCTTAAAGATCTGGAGGCATTATTTATATGGAGTTCACGTGGATATTTACACAGACCACAAGAGTCTCCAGTATATCTTCAGCTAGAGGGAGCTGAACTTGCGGCAGAGACGGTGGTTGGAGCTACTTAAGGATTATGATGTCGACATTCTATATCACCCAGGGAAGACCAATGTAGTTGCGGACGCCCTTAGTTGCCGATCGATGGGTAGTCTGTGCGATGTACCTGCGGAGGCGGATATGGTCCGAGAGTTACATCAGCTAGCGAGCCTTGGGGTTCGTTTGGTTGATTCTGATAGTAATGGAGTTCGGGTTCGAGAGGTTGCCAAGTCTTCCATCGTCGAGGAGGTGAAGAGGCGACAATATGAGGATCCGATTTTGGTACGGTATCGAGATGCAGCTCTTCAGGAGGAGAAAAGTCTATTTGAGGTAGCACCTGATGGGGTGCTAAGATTTGAGGGCCGGTTGTGTGTTCCCAATGTGATAGGACTTCATCAGCAGATTCTGGGAGAGGCACACAGTGCTCGTTATTCTATTTATCCGGGGTCGACTAAGATGTACCATGACCTCAGATGTGTGTATTGGTGGGATGGCCTGAAGAGGGACGTAGCAGGTTTTGTTGCCCAGTGCCCTAATTGTCAGCAGGTCAAGGTTGAGCACCAGAAGCCCGGTGGGCTGTTGCAGGCGATTGATATTCCGATGTGGAAATGGGAGGTGATCAATATGGATTTTATTACAGGGTTACCTCACACTCAGAGGAAGCATGATTCCATTTGGGTTATCATCGACAGGCTGACGAAATCAGCCCATTTTCTTCCAGTCGGGATGACTTTTTCTACGAGGATTATGCTAGATCAGATATCGAGAGATTGTGAGACCGCACGAGTTCCTATATCGATTATTTCGCACAGAGAGCCCGTTCACGCTTAATTTCGGAGGTCTTTCCGAAGGATTAGGGACACGGTGAGTGCCAAGACAACGCTTCATCCTCGCATCGACGGACAGCCGAGCGCACTATCCGCATAATTTTAGGATATGTTGTGGGCTTGTTTTATTGATTTCAGGGGTAGCTGGGAGGATCATTTACCTCTTGTGGAGTTTGCTTATAACAACAACTACCATTCTAGTATTCAGATGACGCCCTATGAGGCCTTATACGGGAGGAAGTGCAGGTCACCGATAGGCTGGTTCGAGGTGGGAGAAGTTCAGTTAGTCGGGCCAGACTTGGTTCAGCAGGCAGTGGATAAGGTGAAGCTTATCCAGGAGCGGTTATTGTCAGCTCAGAGTCGACAGAAGTCGTATGCAGATCATCGGCGTTGACACTTGGAGTTTGAGGTAGATGATTGGGTTCTTCTGAAGGTATCACCCATGAAGGGCGTGATGAGATTTGGGAAGAAAGGGAAACTTAGCCCAATGTACATTGGACCTTATCAGATTGTCCGTAGGGTAGGCAAGGTTGCCTATGAGTTGGATCTGTCGTCCGATCTGGAGGCAGTACATCCAGTGTTTCACGTGTCTATGCTGCGAAAATGTATTGGAGATCCATCTAGAGTGCACCCGATTAGTGATGTCCAGGTGACAGAGGGGTTATCGTATGAGGAGAGTCCCATAGCGATACTCGATCGTCAGGTTAGGCGTCTTCGGACAAAGGATGTGGCTTCCGTCAAGGTGTTATGGCGAAACGAGAACATGGAGGAGATGACGTGGGAAGCAGAGGATGACATGATGAAGAAGTATCCTCACTTATTCCCTATACCTCCAGGTAACCCACTTTCCTGCTTGTTAGTTTTAATTTGGCAATTATGCTTGAGTAATGTTGTGTCTATGTGGAGTGTTTTATTTGCAGAGAAATAGTTAAGAGGGTCTATGTCGATATCGTGATTCGAGTAAGCCTAGAAGGAACATTCGGGACGAATGTTTCTAAGGGGGGGGGGGAGAATGTTATACCCCGTAGTTCTGGCCATACGTGTGAGGGCGTGCTAAAGGGATTAAGACTTAAATTTTTGAAGGATAAGTTGACGGATTGTTTCGGACGGGTTTTTGGTCAACTTTGAGGCGGGTTATGACCCGTTACATTGAGAGTTCCTAAGTGTTTCAAAGGCCTAGTACGTAGTTCGTTGAGTCTAGTTCCCAACGCAACCAACCGTTCGTCGGTAGGACATCGGAGTAGAAAGTTATGGGAGTTACAAGTTCAGTGCACAGTTGGACAGGAAGGTGTTTCGGTCAGGAGCCTCAGGGCCGCGGCGCCGGGTGCAGGGTCGCGGCGCCGGGTGCATGGCGGCGGCGCCACTTAATCTGAGGGTTCGCTGAAGTTGAAGCGCCGAGGCGCCGGAAAGCAGGGCCGCGACGCCAGAATGTTCTGGGAGTCGGCAGAAGTTGCAGCGCCGCGGCGCCGGCTGCAAGGCCACGACGGGTTTTGCGAAGCTGAGTGGAAAATTCTGCACTGTTTTGTTTTAAAAGAGGCCATGGGTGGGTGACAAGTGTCCCCCCCCCCATCTGATTTTTGCATGTCTTATATATTGACCAAGTCTTGAAGACTTGGTCATCTTTCAAGTCTTGAAGGCTTGGTCATCTTTCAATTCCTTCTCTCTCTCTAAAGCTAAAGCTCTCACTTCTCTCTAGAATTCCAAGAGAAATTCAAAGCTTGAGGAAAATCTGAAAAAATGTGGCAAGAAGGAAGCTTGTGGCTAGCTTGTAGGAGTTATTGTGGTGGTGTTCTTGGAGAGGGGGCTAGCAAAGTTGTTGGAATAATTTTGGCTAAAGCTCTAAGGTAACAATTCTTCTCTTGTATCTACTTAATTGTGTTGCATGTGAAGAAGAAGGAACTTGTAGTAGTAAATAATGCTCTTAGATTCATTGCATGTAAGAAATATGGGTTGGATATGAAAGGATTGGTTAAGAAGGTTATGTGAGCATGTTGTAGCCTAAAAACTACCTTAAACTTGTTAAGTTAGTGGTTTTACATTATGGGGCAGAATTTTACACATCCAAGTTTAGGTGTGTAATCCCCTTTTAAATGTTTGGATTGTTGGGCCTTAAATGTGGCGTTTGAATGTTGAATTCGGCCTTGAAAAAGGTGGCAAGTATGTAGAAACAAAGGAAATGCTGCCCAATTTTTCATAGAAATTAGTAACTTTGGACTTGGAATACTCTACATTGAAACTAGAGGTTAATAAACATATAATGGTCATTATAGGTTGACATATTACGTGCGGTATTTTGGACTTAGCAAGTGGATTGACCAAAGAGGTATGTGGAGCTTTCTTATCTCTTGAGCATGAGTAGTTGTACCTATGTAGTACGGTAGACGTACAAGATTTGACATTCTTCACTTGTTTTAAGTATATGATACTTGTTTCGTTTAAAAGTAAGTCCCTTGGATATAGGGAGATGTGTTTGACTAGTGTATAATGATAATATAACAACTTTATGGGAAGTTGGTTGTATTGGCTTTATGAAAGGTTAATAAGGAAAGGTTTACTCCAAATAAATAAGTACGGATAAATGATTTGGATTTGTGGAAGGCAAATTGTTTTTAAGGCATTAATTGCCTAAGGTTTTAAAAGAGATGAAGTCACTTGATTTTAGAAGCCTATTGTATTTTTAAAGGTAAACGTAACTTGTTTTGAAAAGTTGTCGTGACTTGATACTATGGTTATTAGTATCTTGGGAGTTTTACATAAAAAGGAGTCATTTTCTTAAAAGGTTTAAGGAACGTGGTACTTGGGTTAAATTCCCGGATTTTCTTTTTAAAATGACATGTAGTGCCTTAAGTAACTAAAATGAGAGGATGTACTAGAAATGTTATTAAGAAGTTAGGAGATATTCTTAACCTGCTTACGTTATGATGTTCGTAGCGCTTTATGTTATGTATGATAGCTTGTCAGTTGATTTATGTATTATTATTATTATTACTATTTATGCCATGGATTTGCTACCCATGATGCGAGTGCGACGCTTGTACTCATGCGGGCCCACTGGGTCCATGCGGGTGAAATAGTCCCATGCGGGTGAAATAGTCCCATGCGAGGCGGATGACCTCATGCGGGTGAAATAGTCATATGCGGGTGAAATAGTCCCATGCGAGGTGATGACCTTATGCGGGTCCACAGGACCCATGCGGGTGAAATAGTCCCAGGAGTAGGATTGCTTAATGATACTACGTGCGGGAGACCCTGTTTTGATCATGAGCCTCCTATTTTCATGTAGTAAAGTTTATACTTGTTACTCTCATTGTTAGTAAGGCACAATGTACTGTATTTTGATTTTCTTCCATGACTCCATCTTATTTATTATTTTTTTTTTTTTAGGTAAATGCAAATATTATTACTAATAACGTAAAGGAAGTGGCTACAATCAGTCGTTGAGGTATCTCAAGCCTCAACGTAATGCAAACAAGAAGAGATAGAGGGGATGGGCGGTCACTCAAAAGGTGCCACTACAAGAGGGGATAAAATCATAGAGAACTCTATAAGATGTTGTTTTGATTCTTGCAATGATCTCTTCTGCCGGCATGCTTGTGCCTTCAAAGAGCATTGTGTTTCTTGCCCTCCAAATCTCATAAACCATTATGCAAAAAGTAAGCAAAATAGCTTTGGCTCGGATGCTTGTCCCGCGGTGTTCTTTCTTAATCCATTTAAGGGAGCTTTCAACAGTTGTCATCTCTCTTCTAATACCCAACCAATCTTTTATGCTCTTCCAAATCATGTGTATAGGAGGCAAAGAAGAGGTGTTCCCTTGTTTCATTAGCTTGCTTGCAGAATCCGCAAGATTTATCCTCCAAGTTGAGAAATGATAGAGTATCCTTTGTAGCTAACCGCTTCTCGCAATTTAGCCACATAGTAAAAGAGAATTTGGGAGGAATGAATCCTTTCCAAATTTGTGACATCCAAGGCTTTTTAGCATGGAGGCGCAAGGTGGCTATTGATCCATTGGACCCAGAGAATCACCTGTGTGAGTTTGCCAAATCGTCTGGATAGCGTGGAATGATTCCATTCCTGATGTTCATAAGACCCAAGCCACCTTCGTTTGAGGCGTGCAAATGATATCCCAAGCAACTCGTGGTTTCCATAAGAATTGAATACAAGCAGACCGCACTTGTTGATAATAGTGGGGATAGGAAGTGCGGAACCAAAAGCTCTCAACCCTCGACGACCGACTGATTAGTTCCACTTACCAAAGATAAGAAAGGGTGTGATGCCCCATTTCTGACTGTAATTCGAAATAGCACTAGTGAATGGGGCAAATTGATCCACCGAGACTGAAATTGGGGACAAAGGGATCCCCAAGTATCGTACCGGAAAGCTTCCAATGGCGAAACCCACTCTGGTCAATATCAAGTCCCGAACTGTAGAATGCATTCCCGCTAAGTAGACAGAGGATTTAGCTGGGTTAAGATTTAATCCTGAGGCAGCCTCCAACT
This sequence comes from Przewalskia tangutica, assembly GCA_029844215.1. Classification (NCBI taxonomy): domain Eukaryota; kingdom Viridiplantae; phylum Streptophyta; class Magnoliopsida; order Solanales; family Solanaceae; genus Przewalskia; species Przewalskia tangutica. Next base: position 111,297,164 of record CM056721.1, read on the forward strand.
CTTCCGCATAATCCATAAGAATCCCAACTGAAGATATATCTCCTTTGGCAAAAAGCATGAGGTCATCCGCGAATGCTAGATGAGTAATGCCCAATTTCTTACACTTTGGAAAATATGAGAAAGCTCTTGCCTCAGCCTTCATTTTAAGCATCCTTGAGAGGTATTCCATGCACAAGATAAAGAGAGTAGGGGACATAGGATCACCTTGTCTTAGGCCGCGCTTTCCTTTGAAGTATCCATGTAGCTCACCATTGATAGAAAGGAGAAGGAGGTTGAGCTAACACATTCCATGATCCATCTTGTAACTGTCGGAAATTTTAGACTTCTTAGTACCAATTCGAGAAGCTCCAAGAGATCAGATCTAATGTTTTACGAAGGTCCACCATAAGCATACATCTTGGTGAGACTCTGGCTCTATTAAATCCTCTCACAAGCTCTTGTGCCACATATACGTTGTCCATCATGTTTCTTCCTTTCACAAAAGCCCCTTGGGATTTGTCAATGAGAGAAGGAAGGATCAATGCCATTCTGTTAGCTAGAATCTTTGTGATGATCTTATAGATCACATTAGTCAATCCACGGGCTCAAATCATTTACCTTGGGATCATGGTCGCTTTTTGTAGCAGGTAATGATGGTATGATTAACTCGCTTCAAAAGAACTCGAGAGAAGAACTCTCGACACATCTTACAACATCATGGCCCACATCTTTCCATCTATTCTTGAAGAAGGCAGCCGTATAACCATCCGGTCCAGGTGCCTTGTCATTGCCTATATCAGAGAGTGCTTCCCAAATCTCCTTTGGGGTGATGAAATGCAAAAGCTATAATCTTTCTTCTTCACTCAGCTTTGGGCCATAGTTGAACACATCAGAATCAAAGTTGGTGGGTGGGAAGTACCTAATAGATCTTTGTAAAATTCAACAAGCAACTTCCTGACTTCTTCTGGTGATGTAGTGATAGTACCATTAGCTTTAACAAGAAAGTTAATGGAGTTCCTGACATTACTCCTTTTGATCAAACTATGAAAGTATTTGGAACATCTATCACTTCCAATCAAGTGCTTCTGTCTTGACTTCTGCCTTATGAAGTGTCTTTCAGCTTCCAGTAAGGTATTTGCTCTAGCTCTTGAGGACTTAACCTTGGCTTTAAGCTCCTCATCAAAGGGATTTTCCATGTGTGCATTGATAGCCTCCTTGAACTCTATGTTTGCCCCTTTTGCTCTTTGTTCGATACCTCCAAAGTCACTTATGTTCAAAGCCCTTAAAGGTTGCTTCAAGGCTTTCAATTTGGAGGCAAGGACGAATTGAGCAAGACCATATGTCTTGTCTCCAACATGAAGTCATAATGTTCTCAAAGGCTGGGTGAGAAAGCCACATATTCATGAACTTGAAAGGGCGTTTCCCAACATTATAGGATGCAATAATCGTGGCTATCACAGGACAGTGGTCCGAGACAGGCTCCATAGGCATGAAATTGGCCTTGCATTATTTTAGACTTATGATATTATTACAGTATTTTCCAGTTTTACATACTTGGTACATATTGTGGTATCGACCTTCCTGGCCGCTGCGTTCATGCCGTAGGTAAGGGTAAGCAGGTGGTGAATCCTCATTCATAGGATCTTGCTCAGGTGTCAGGAGCTCCATTTCTCCGGAGGCTCGACTTTTGGTACGGTTCTCCCTGGTGTTGTAGATATTTGTACATTCAGGGGCATGACGGGGCCCTGTCTCGTCATAGTGTTTACTCTTTCTTAGAGGTCTGTAGTCCTGTTATAGCTTGAGTTGTTAAGGATGTAACTGTTCATCTTTGTTATATTAGAGGTAGCCATTTTTTGTTAGCTTGTTATTTTCTATATGGGTTCTTGTTGTGAGTTTATTTTCCGCTGGTTTTCTCTGATGTTGTATCACAAGGGTGCCCGGGGTAAGGCACCAGTCACGGGTCTGTGATCGGGTCGTGACAGTATAGGTCTCTTATTCTACGGAAAATTGGGCAGCACTTCCTTTGTTTCTACGTACTTTTCTACCTTTTTCAAGGCCAGAAATCAATAACCAACATGCCACTTTTAAGGCTCAACACATCAACCAATCAAAAGGGATTACACGCCTTACAATACGTGTAAAATTTTGCCCCAAAATTAATACCAAGTAGTTCAATATCCAAAGCCATTCTCGGCTAACATGTTACAATAACACAAAGTCCTTTCCAATTCTTTTTCAATCCAAGTTGTTAAGTTTAACATGTTATATAGTCGTAAACAACTTTAACAACTATAATTCCTTCTTTATATAACATGCGACGACTACACTAATAACCAAATTGAATTGTAATCTCAAAGGTTAATCATGCAAGTTTCGGATTAGTGGTTCCAATATCCATAACACTTATCAAACTTCAATATATAGATCTCATGCTTGTTTATATCCATTACTACAACAATAAGTAATCTTTAATCACTAAAACGACAAGATTGTTACCTTGGTAAGCCCTTATAAAATTCCAAGATTCAAAGTCTCTCCTTAGCAATCTTAGCTCATTTCCTTCACGCTCCAATCCGCTATTTGAAGCCCTTAGAAGTTCACAAACAACTTCCCTTCCATTTCCAACATCAAAGTTGAAGAACACCTTAGGTTTTCGCCTTGCGACTAACGTAAAAACGTCGTTTTTCCGGGATCTTTCTATTGAGATATCCTTATAATACCCCTAGGAACCTTGGGTTAGAGTATTATGAATTATGAACCACAAACTAAATTTTTTTGTGCGGGAATGGGCATGAACCCGAGAGCTCTCAAGACTAGCACAAAGTTCTCTAATTTTTTTCTAAGTGTTGGGAGTTTGTCTTGCTACTAGTGTAGTATATATAACACAATGGAGGGCTTAGATCAAAACACTTGTGTGGCTTGGATGAAGGAGATTAAATATCAAGTGCCAACTTGGCTTAGTTGACTCGGTCAATTTTATCAAGCTTGTCAAGACTTGATCATCTACATTGGTCATTGACCATAATACCTTGGTCCAAATCGTCCAAGACCATGAAGGGGGGGGGGGTGACACGTGTCGCCCTCCCATTCGTCCATAAAATTTCGTAACCCTCGTAGGCCCCACAAAACGTAAAATTTCTCGGGTGGGCCCTACGTGATCAAATCCGTAATTAAATTTCCACAATGTTAATAAATTCCATACTCCTCAAATAATGCATTTTGAAAATCTAATTCTCATCAATGAACATTTTTCCTTTCCGATGTTCGGAAGATTTTCCTTCGGAAAAACAATTCTTTCTTTCGTACCAATTTAGAGTCCTGATTCCTTACGTACATTATCTTAAACATGTCCTTGAATTACGGGGTGTAACACCTTGCTTACATTTTGAAACTTACAACCTCTCTAGACTTTCATTACCTTCTTTTGAACGAGTTAGAGAAATGCTCACACTCCGAATTTTAGCATGATACTCGCACCTCTAGTGCATACATATTTTGGTAGGGATTTCTCACTACTTGACAAAAGTACGAGATGGGATCAAGTTCCTATGACTCAACCATGTTGCATGATTTGCAATAAGAAAGAAAGGTAACCGATCCTAAATTCCTTGTAGCCTCCTAATTATAAGTGGTGCACAACACATCCATAAGAAAGACTCTACTAGACATAGCTCGTAGAATCCCTAAGACACGGCCTACTCGGATACTAAGTTTGTCATGCCCCAAAATTGGGGAAGCATGGCCGGCACTCGGTGCCTTACTTGACCTCAAGTGTACCATCTGTAACTCATGAGCTCAGGAAACCCAACAAGCAATCTGGGCCGATAAGGCCAATCTTTAAACCAATCATAATATCTTAGGCTGACAAGGCCACCACAAATGTCTAATACAACAACCCCAAAACAAATATATACAAGTACTGAAAAAGGCCGCCATGGTGACATACTATACACACAGGACATGTCTACAAGTCTCTAAAGAGAACACAATTGTACTGTGATCGGGACAGGGCCTCGACCTACCTTCATATCCATTAATATACTAATACTCTAGACCTGGAAACTTTGAATGACATGGAATTTACTAAATAATCCGAGCTCGACATCGCCTACAGAAGAGGCCTATCTATCTGTCTCTTAATATAGGAGAAGAGGAAGAACAAGTATAAAAAAAGGAAAGATGTCTTCAAGGAAAACAACATCTCTAGAAATGAATGTATATTGAAAGGACATTGTACAACTTGTAACCCTTCTTAGAAAAAAGGTATCCCAAGAAAAATTAAGGCATAGACCTTGGATCAAACTTCTGCCTATGAACCTTGGGAACATAGGCGTAGTAAAGACATCCAAAAGTCATGAGACGTGCATAAACAGAAAAAATTCCATAAAGCATATCGAAAGGACTCTTGTTATTGAGAATGGTAGATGGGAACCTATTTATGAGATATGTAGCTATCAAAATGAAATCACCCCCAAAATATGGGTAATTTAGACTGAAAAGCAACACCCTAGCACTTTCAAGGAGATGTTTATATTTGCTCTCCACCACTCTATTTTATTGAGAAATGTGACAATATGAATATTGATGAATAATCCCTTTATTAGAGAAAATTAATACAAAAAGAAGCATGCCAGGTGAAGCCTTGCATGAAGTATGGCTAAGGTTAAAAAAGAAGCTCAAACAATGCTACAATCATGGGTTGAGTGATGATGTATTGCTACAAACATTCTATTGGGCACTCAATTCGGGCAACAAGTCGGTCGCCAACAATATATCGGAGGGTGCCTTGATGGATAATTCATTTATTATGGTGAGTGAGCTTATTAATCATCAAACAAAGATGAACCATGCTTGGCACACTAGGGCATCATATGTAGTTAGTGGAGGTCCCTCAAAAGTCATTGGTAGAGAGACATTGAAAAAGGAAAAAGAGAGGAACGAGACTATGACATATTTAGTGACCCAAATGGCGGTCCTTACTAAACATATGATGGAAAAAAGGGACCAACAAAGTGAATGTAGTAACAAGCATGGGTACCCAACAAGGTATAACCGAGATGGTATCCTATGATCATGAATGGTACAATGAGCAAGAGGAAGATGTGAACTTTGTGAACAAAGTGTAAGGGAGGGTTTTCACCATAATTACCAAGGATCAAACCAAAAATATTAATTTAGTAATCAAGGTGAGAATCATGGTTAGAATAATGACCAAGGCAGCCCAAATTGGAGAGAAATGAATGAAGAAAATTGGAGAGATAATAATAACAATGGGTACCAAAACCGAAGCTCTAGCCCTTATGTTCCACCTAGAAGGAAAGCATACCAACAACCTCCTCCTTACCACAATCATGAGTCTACTAGCGATCCCACTCATTCAAAACTTGAAAATGTTATCAAGAGTATTGAAAAATCAAGACAAGTCTGAGTCCAACATGAAGGAGCTCAACAATCTTGTATACTCCCATTCAACATCTATCAAGCAATTAGAAATCCAATTAGGGCAAATCGCCTCTACACTAAACCTAAGACAAAAAGGGTCCCTCTCTAGTAATATGGTGGTAAATCCATGAAATGAAGGGGATGAGTGTCTCATTGTCTAGCTATTTCTACAAGAAGTGAGAAAGTGTTGGAAGAGCCAAAGATGCCAATAGATGTGGTAGATGAGAGATTGATTGAGGTTGAAAAGCTGAAGAAGAGTGATGACAAGATGGTAGATTATTATATCTTGATTGAAGATAAGGTGATTGAAAATAATGGAAGGAATGACAAAGAAGAGGAGGCTCCAAAAGCCTTAAACCCTATTTCAAGGCCTCCTCCTCATTTTCCACAAATATTTGCCAAGATAATTAAAGATGGCAAGTTCAACAAGTTCTTGGATATGCTATCAACTATCAGTTAATATTCTACTTGTTGAAGCCTTGGAACAAATGTCGGATATGCCAATTTTATGAAGGATTTGCTAACAAAGAAGATAAGAGTGAGTTTTGAGACGGTGGACGTTACACACCAATGTAGTGCCATAATTTCTAGCTCCATTGTGAAGAATCAAAAGGATCCCAGTGCTTTCACCATTCCATACATCATTGGAGCATATCAATTCGCAAAGGCCCTTTGTGACCTAGGAGCAAACATCAATTTGATGTCGTTTACTATTTTCAAGAAGTTAGGTTTGGACAATTCCCGACCTATAAGTATGGGGTTGTTTATGGCGGATAGGATGGTGAAGATGCCAATGGGGATCATTTACAATGTATTTGTGAAGGTTGACAAGTTTATTTTCCCCATCGATTTGTGATATTGGATTGTGCAGTTGACTATAAAGTTCCTATAATCTTGGGAAGACCATTCTTAGAAATGTAGAAAGCAATTTGTAATGTGGAGAGTGGATAATTGAAGTTCTGAATGAATGATGAAGAACTTACCTTAATATGTGCAAATATATGAAGCAATCTATAGATATGGGGATGATTTTGATGATCGATGATGATGAGGTAGAGTTAAATATCGATATTGATGTCATTAAAGGGACTTTAATGGTGGTGTTGTTGAATCATGATGATGAGGTTGTTGAGGGTATTGCGGAGACCGTGCTTGCACTAAAGGTCCAAGGGTCCTATTCTTATGCTCCTAGACAATTGGCCTTGGACTTGAAAAATCAGGGAGCCCTCCCCCTCTTAAGCCTCTATTGAGGAATTGCTAACTCTTGAGCTCAAGACACTTCCAATTCATTTGGAGTATAAGTTCCTTGGGCCAAATGACTTTTTGCCAGTTATATCTCATCAAAGCTAAATAAAAGTCAAATAGAAGTTTTATTGTCTATCTTTAGAAATTATAAAAGGGCAATCAGGTAGACTATTATGAATATCCGAAGACTAAGTTTGAGTATGTGTATTCATCAGATCCATCTTGAAGAGAATAGTTCCCTGAGTGTTAAACAACAAATGAGGTTAAACCCCTCAATGCAAGAAGTTATCAAGAAAGAGATCATTAAGTGGTTAGATGTTGGGGTTGTGTACCCCATTTCCTATAGTTTATGGGTGAGTCCCGTGCAATGTTTGCCAAAGAAAGGAGGGATCACGATGGTCCCTAATGATAAAAATGAGTTGATACCTATGAGAACGGTAACCGGATGGAGAGTTTACATGGATTACCGGAAGCTAAATAGTGCTACAAGGAAGGACCATATCCTTCTACCTTTCATTCATCAAATGTTTGATAGGTTGGTGGAAAAGACTTATTATTTCTTCTTGGAGGGTACCGGGCTACAATCAAATTCAAATAGCTCCGGAAGACCAAGAAAAGACGACATTCACTTGCCCATATGGTACATTTTGTCACGACCCGTTCCCGGGCCCGTGACTGGTGCCTTACCCGAATACCCAAGTAGCTAAACATCAGAGTAACCAGCGGAACATAACCAAGACATGAAATAATAAAAGTAAGAATAGTCTATCCAAGGAAAAGTTGCCTTTCGGCATATATATATCATTACCCAATAGTGAACAGTTACAATCCCAAAATGCGACAGGACTACAAACCTCTAAGGAAATGTAAACACTACGACGGGACAGGGCCCCGTCATACCCCTGAATGTACAAAACATCAACAACACCAGGGAAAACCATACCAAAAGTCGAGCCTCCGGAAAAATGGAGCTCCTGACACCAGAGTAAAGATTCTAAGACTGAGGATCCGCTACCTGCTTCCCTTTACCTGCGGCATGAACGCAGCCCCCCGAAGGAGGTCAGTACAACAGGTACCAAGTATGTGAAATCAGAAGCACGATATATACACATATATAAAACCATAACATTTTAAAACCAATTCACAAGTATGTATGAAAACAACCGAGTTAATCGCATAGTGCCACATCACAACCAAGAACAATAATAGTATATCAGAATGGTCTTTTCTAGGCCGCGAATGATCGAAGCAAGGCTAATCGCCCATAGTATCATTATGCATGCCTAATCTTGGACTCCCGCAGTCCGCATAGGCCACCTAGGCCCGCATGAGGTATTTCTCGCATCGAGGGTAGTTACTCCTCGGCATCGTCCTGGACTCTCGTAGTCCGCATGGCCACATAGACCGCATGAGGTATTCCTCGCACACTAACCTGGAACTCCCGTAGCTCCGCATAGGTCCCCTGGACCCGCATGAGGCATTCCTCGCATCGGGGGGCAGCTTAACCCCCGGTATAACATGTCAAGAGGTGGATGGTACAATACTAGCATAATGGCTTATCGTTAAACAACATAAGCACAATAAGAATAACCTTTTTATACAATCATCACAATAATCGAGCACAACGACTAATCGTTGAACAATATAAGCCTAACAAGAATAACCTCCTTACGTAGGTGTTACAAGATACTAACACACGAGGCATCATAACATGTCTATCAAACCAACTTACCATACCTTCAGACAATATTTCAAGCATTTGATAAACAAATAATAAAAACCGTTTCTTATATTTTAAGTCGTTATACTTAACTTCCCATAAAGCTAGTATAACCCTTAAGCTTTTTGTAAAACCCAGTATTACTTTTCTTACGAAAATGATTCATAACTCTTTTTGAAATATTTAAGATTCTTATTATTTAGAACTCCAGTCCAAAGATATCAAAGTAAAACCAAGTTCAATCCAACACCCGTACATCTACCGTACTATATATATATTTGGAAAATATCATGCTCAAAGGGATAGGAAGAATCACATACCTCCTCGGCTAAACCCACTTGCCAAGTCGGATATGTTGCGTGCAAAGTGTCAACCTATAATAGTCAAAACACGACTATTAACCTCTAGTTTTTCGTGGAATTCTTCTAAGTGAGACTTCTCTTAGCCTACAGAAAATTGGGCAGCACTTCCCCCGTTTTTACTCCATTCTCCATTTTTAACAAAGCCCGATAACAATAACTGACGTGCAATAAATAAGACGCATTACTTTCGATCAGTAAGGAAGGGGATTACGCGCCCAAACGGTAACGCGGTTTACTATCTCGCCTTCAAAATATCAATAAGTAAAAGAAGGGGATTACGCGCCCAAACGGTAACGCGGTTTACTATCTCGCCTTCAAAATAACAATAAGTAAAAGAAGGGGATTACGCGCCCAAACGGTAACGCGGTTTACTATCTCGCCTTCAAAATAACAATAAGTAAAAGAAGGGATTACGCGCCAAACGGTAACGGTTTACTATCTCGCCTTCAAAATAACAATAAGTAAAAGAAGTCCAAAGTAACAAGTCCATAAAATACTTCCAATATATGTATAATATCATATATACATAACAATCAAATTCACAAAGAGTCTAAGGCGCATTACCTTAATACTAGCCCAACAATATCCAAGATTTTAAAGTCGTTTCAAAGCAAGTCTTAGCTCCAAACCTTTGTGTTTTAGCTCCAATTTCTTGTGTTCCAACTCACCATAGTTTACCCTTAGAAGTTCCAACCAACTTCTATTCAAGAATTTGACTCAAAAAGGTGAAGAACACTTAGTCTTCAAAACTGTCCAGTTTCGGTTTTGGTGGTGTTTTAGAGGCTATAGGTGTGAAAATCTCATCTAACTCTTGGTTGGTGATCTTCCTAACATACTAAGGAAGAACACTTATAAGTTTAAGAGTTTTTGGACAACTTTAGGTAGGGGAGGGGGCTGTTTTAGACGAGATCAACTAGGGATGAAGGGAGAGGAAAATATTTTCCAAGACTTGTAATGTTTAAGTGTGGATGATTTCATCTACTTAGGGGGTTTATATAGCATAACCAAGGGATGGGATTAACACAAGTGTAGGGTGGAGATGAAGTGTGTAAGATCCTTCCCACACTTGTCTTACAAAAGTTAGGCAAGTCTTGACTAAGCAAGACTTGCCCAAATCCTTCCATTTTGCCGTCCAAGCCATGCCAACTTGGCAAGACTTGTTGGCCACTTGTCTTGCCAACTTGTCCATCCATTTTCGTCCACTTGGCCCAATCCATGGGTGACACATGTCGCCCTCCTATTGGTCCAAAATATTTTATCTTTCGGAAAAATTCCATAGTCGTAAAAATATTGAAAGCGTAAATTCCTTCACAAGGTTCAAATAACTTTCGTGGAAAACAATTCTATCATTATTACCTAATTGGCCTATACATTCGTACGTACGTCCTCACATACGTACTCCGGAACTACGGGGCATAACATTCTCCCCCCCTTTGAAACATTCGTCCCGAATGTTCCTCCAAGATTCAAAATAACTCAGATAACGGCATAGTCCCCCATAATTCGAACAATTAGCAAAATGCCACATATGGCCACAACAGAATACCTAAGTATATATGACAATTTAAATTAACCGGTATGAAAGTGAGTTACCTCGAGGTGTGGGGAATATGTGGGGATACTTCTGCCTCATGTCCTCCTCTGCTTCCCACGTCATTTCCTCTCTGTTCTCGTTCCGCCATAAGACTTTGACGGAAGCCACATCCTTTGTCCGCAGTCGCCTAACCTGACGATCAAGTATCGCTATGGGAATCTCCTCATACGATAACTCCTCTGTCACCTGGACATCATCAACCGGGTGTACTCTAGACGGATCTCCGATACATCTCCTCAGCATAGAAACATGAAAAACTGGATGTACTGCCTCCAGATCGGACGGCAGATCCAACTCATAGGCAACCTTGCCTACTCTACGGACAATCTGATAAGGCCCAATGTACCTTGGGCTGAGCTTCCCTTTCTTGCCAAACCTCATCACACCCTTCATGGGTGATACCTTCAGAAAAACCCAATCAGCAACCTCAAACTCCAAATGTCGACGCCGATGATCTGCATACGACTTCTGTCGACTCTGAGCTGTCAATAACCACTCCTGGATAAGCTTCACCTTATCCACTGCCTGCTGAACCAAGTCTGGACCGACTAACTGTACCTCACCTACATCAAACCAGCCTATCGGTGACCTGCACTTCCTCCCATATAAGGCCTCGTAAGGCGCCATCTGGATACTGGAGTGGTAGCTGTTGTTATACGCAAACTCTACTAGCGGCAAATGGTCCTCCCAGCTACCTCTGAAGTCAATAACACAGGCTCGCAGCATATCCTCAAGTGTCTGGATAGTACGCTCTGCCTGTCCGTCGGTCTGGGGATGGAATGTAGTACTGAGGCTCACCTGCGTCCCTAACCCCTTCTGGAAAGACCTCCAGAAGTTAGCCATAAATTGGGCTCCTCGGTCAGATATGATAGATATAGGGACCCCATGCAGTCTCACGATCTCTCGGATATAAAGTCTGGCGTAATCCTCGGCCGAAAAAGTCGTCCTGACAGGAAGAAAGTGGGCTGATTTCGTCAGCCTGTCGACGATAAACCAGATAGAATCATGCTTCCTCTGAGTGCGAGGTAATCCTATAATGAAGTCCATGTTGATCACCTCCCACTTCCATGTCGGAATCTCTATAGCCTGCAATAACCCACCAGGCCTCTGGTGCTCTACCTTGACCTGCTGACAACTCGGGCACTGAGCAACAAATTCTGCAACGTCTCTCTTCAGGCCGTCCCACCAATACAAAGATCTGAGGTCGTGGTACATCTTTGTCGACCCCGGATGGATAGAGTAGCGCGCGCTGTGTGCTTCCCCTAGAACTCCGCCAAGTCCTGCAATATCCGGAACACACAACTCGCCAAACCTTAGCACCCCATCAGTGCTACCTCAAAAGGACCCTTCCTCACGAAGAGTCGTATCACGATACCGTGTCATAACCGATCCTCATATCGCCGCCTCTTCACCTCCTCGATGATGGAAGACTCAAGAACCTCTCGAACCCGAACCCGTTATCATCGTAATCAATCAATCGGACTCCAAGGCTCGCTAGCCGATGTAACTCGCGACCATGCCCTCCTATTCGGGTGAACATCCGATGCACTACCCATCGACCTACGACTAAGGGCATCCGCCACTACATCGCCTTCCCGGTGGTATAAGATATCGACATCATAATCCTTGAGTAGCTCCAACCACCGCCTCTCGCCGCAAGTTCGCCTCCTCCGCCAAGATGTACTGGAGGCTCTTGTGGTCGGTGTAAATGTCCACGTGAACCCCATACAAATAATGTCTCCAGATCTTCAAGGCGTGAATCACTACTGCCAACTCCAAGTCATGTGTGGGGTAGTTCTTCTCATGCTTCTTGAGCTGTCGAGATGCGTAAGCTATAACCTTGCCGTGCTGCATAAACACACATCCAAGCCCGACGCCCGACGCGTCACAATAAATCGCATAGCCGTCTGGCCCCTCTGGAAGAGTAAGAACTGGGGCGGTTGTCAACTTCTCCTTTAGTAACTTAAAGCCCTTCTCGCAAGCATCCGTCCACTGAAACTTAGCTGCCTTCTGAGTCAGCTTAGTCAAAGGTGCTGAAATAGAAGCAAACTTCTCCACAAACCTTCGGTAGTAACCCGCAAGGCCTAAAAAACTACGCACCTCCGTCGGGGTAGTAGGTCTAGGCCAACTCTTGACTGCCTCGATCTTTGTCGTATCTACCCGAATACCATCGGTCCCTACAATGTGTCCTAAGAACGCCACCGAAGCTAACCAAAACTCACATTTTGAAAACTTGGCGTATAACTGCTGGTCCCGGAGGACTCTCAGCACTGTCCTCAAATGCTCTGCATGGTCCTGCTCCGAGCGAGAATAAATCAAGATGTCATCAATGAATACTATGACGAACGTATCCAAAAATGGTTTGAACACTCGGTTCATCAAATCCATGAATACCGCCGGAGCATTGGTCAAGCCGAAAGACATGACCCTAAACTCATAGTGCCCATCGTCCGAACACGCCCCAGGGATATCTGACTCCCTAACTCGCACCTGATGGTAACCAGATCGTAGGTCTATCTTAGAGAAACATCTCGCGCCCTGCAACTGGTCGAACAAGTCATCGATTCTAGGAAGGGGGTATCTGTTCTTAATAGTCACCTTTTTCACCGCTCAGAATCAACGCACATACGCAGCTGCCCCATCCTTTTTCTTCACGAACAATACCGCGCTCCCGTGGAGAAACACTAGGCCTAATGAAGCCTTTCTCCAAAGAAATCGCTCACCGGTACTTGCTTCTCAACTCGGCAGGTGTCATTCGGTATGGCGGAATGGATATAGGTCGAGTATCAGGCAGAATATCAATGCAAAACTCTATCTCCCTCTCCGGAGGGATACCTGGGAGATCGTCTGGGAACACATCTGGAAACTCTCTGACTATCGGAACTAACTGTAGGTCTGGTGTCGCCGCCTCCGTATCAAATACCCGGACGAGATGGTAGATACACCCCTTCTGAACCATCTTCCTGGCCTTGAGGTAGGAAATAAACTTACCCCTCGGCGACAAAGTGTTCCCCTCCCACTCGATAACCGGCTCCCCCGGAAACTGGAACCGTACCAATCGTTTCCTACAGTCTACATTGGCGTAACAAGAAGATAGCCAATCCATACCCATGATCACATCAAAATCGGTCATATCCAACTCTATCAAGTCGGCTAGGGTCTGACGACTGCATATAGTCACTGGGCAAGCTCGATATACCGCCACCTGCTACCGAATCCCCACAGCGTAGCTACCTCGTGCGGTCTATAGACTCGTGCTCATCCCTATCCTACTAGCAATAAGGGGGGATATATAGGACAAGGTAGAACCTGGATCTATCAAGGCATATACGTCGCAACACGAAACTGATAAAGTACCTGTGATGACATCCGACGACGCCTCCTGGTCCTGGCGGCTGGACATGGCATAAATGCGGTTCGAGGACCGGCCGAACTAGCACCTCGCCACGACCTCCGCCGCGACTGGCCGCCCACGAGAACCCCGCCATCCGGGCGAGTAATCAGAGGAGATGAAGATACGCAAAAGACCTGTAGGGCGAACTTACTATCTCGCGCGCCCTTAGTCTGACAGCCGCAAAGTGACCCTGCTGGCCACAAGTGAAACAAACTCCCGCAGCAGTACCACATTTCCCGAAATGGGATCTCCCACATCGAACACACTGAGCGGAAGGTGGTCTCGATTGGTTAGCACCTTTGCTACCCCGAAGTTCAAGTCCCGGGCCCCGACCGCTCAATACCCTGTCGGTCCTAAAGATGGTGTGGGAGTGCTCTGAGCTGGTTGAGGTGCAAATCTACTCCGCTGCTGAGGTCGTCCACCTCGAGGACTACCAAAGGACCCTGTTGTCCTGGCCTTCTTCTGCTGATATCTGTCAACCCGTCGGCCTCTACGCTCCTCACATCCAAGTGCATGAGCCTGCATGCGGGCAATGTCCATGCCCGGCTGAAGAGCTACACCTGAGCAAGACTCCTCCAAGTAGTCGTCAAGACCTGTGACGTAACGGTGCACTCGGTCCTCCATATCTTCTACCAGTGCGGGGACATACCGAGCCAACGAGTCGAACTCTACATTGTACTCCCGAACCGTGCGCCCTCTCTGCCTTAGCATCAAAAATCTGTCAGCTCGTGCCCTCCTCATCTGCGGAGGCAAGAAGTGAGCAAGAAATTCCTCTGAGAACTCATCCCAAACGGCTGGAGGCACCTGCTCCCCCCGGGACAGCTCCTAAGAATCAAACCAGTCGACTGCGGTATCGCGCAACCGATGTGAACCTAAGACCACTGACTCGGTCTCCGATGCCTTGATCACTCTCATGATCCGCTGTAACTGTCTGATGAACTCCTGTGGATCATCCTCAGGCCTCGACCCATAAAACTCTGGCGGTCCGCAACTCAGAAAGTCCCGAAGTCTCAAACCATCGGACCTCGGGTGAACCACGGGTACTACTGACGAATCGCCAGATTCGCCTATCCTCGTGCTCGCCACGACTCGCCAATAATCGGGCCATCTCCTTGTAACCTATGTCCTCCGCCCAGCCGGGGTTGGGTCGGCAGCCGTGGCCTTAGCAGCCTCCGCCGCGCCCTAAACTCGCTTGGGCCGGGCGACGCGTGGAACTCTCCGTCGAGGTATCACCTCGTAAGGGTTGGGCACGAGCCCTCGTGACTCTGCGTGTACTACTAGCGCCTCGGCTGCCTTGCCCTTCTGGGCCCGGGTTGCCTTACCTGGAGGCGTAACTGGTAAGAAAGAGAAATTCGTCAGAAGGGTCTAACCTATAACACCGCTCTAAGGCACGATCTCAGAGTGAGAAGAATGGAATCCAATCCTAAATGTCCTGCAGCCTCCTGATTATATATGTGGTGCACAACACACCGATAATCAAGACTCTACTAGACACGGTCTGTAGACACTTTCCGAGGATTAACCGCTCTGATACCACTTTAGTCAAGACCCGTTCCTGGGCCCGTGACTGGTGCCTTACTCGGACACCCAAGTAGCTAAACATCAGAGTAACCAGTGGAACATAACCAAGACATGAAATAATAAAAGTAAGAATAGTCTATCCAAGGAAAAGTTGCCTTTTGGCATATATATATCATTACCCAATAGTGAACAGTTACAATCCCAAAATGCGACAGGACTACAGACCTCTAAGGAAATGTAAACACTACGATGGGACAGGGCCCCGTCATACCCCTGAATGTACAAAACATCAACAACACCAGGGAAAACCATACCAAAAGTCGATCCTCCGGAAAAATGGAGCTCCTGACACCAGAGTAAAGATCCTAAGACTGAGGATCCGCTACCTGCTTCCCTTTACCTGCGGCAAGAACGCAGCCCCCCGAAGGAGGTCGATAACAGTACCAAGTATGTGAAATCAGAAGCACAGATATATACACATATATAAAACCATAACATTTTTAAAACCAATTCACAAGTATGTATGAAAACAACCGAGTTAACTGCACATAGTGCCACATCACAACCAAGAGCAATAATAGGTATACTGTAACAGGTCTTTTCTAGGCCGCGAATGATCGAAGCAAGGCCAATCGCCCATAGTATCATTATGCATGCCTAATCTTGGACTCCCGCAGTCCGCATAGGCCACCTAGGCCCGCATGAGGTATTTCTCGCATCGAGGGTAGCTACTCCTCGGCATCGTACTGGACTCTCGTAGTCCGCATGGCCACATAGACCGCATGAGGTATTCTTCGCACACTAACCTGGAACTCCCGTAGCTCCGCATAGGTCCCCTGGACCCGCATGAGGCATTCCTCGCATCGACGGCAGCAACCCGGTATAACTTGTCAAGAGGTGGGTGGTACAATACTAGCATAACGTCTTATCGTTAAACAACATAAGCACAATAAGAATAACCTTTTTATACAATCATCACAATAATCGAGCACAACGACTAATCGTTGAACAATATAAGCATAACAAGAATAACCTCCTTACGTAGGCGTTACAAAATACTAACACACGAGGTATCATAACATGTCTATCAAACCAACTTACCATACCTTCAGAAAATATTTCAAGCATTTGATAAACAAATAATAAAAACCGTTTCTTATCTTTTAAGTCGTTAAACTTAACTTCCCATAAAGCTAGTATAACCCTTAAGCTTTTTGTAAAACCCAGTATTACTTTTCTTACGAAAATGATTCATAACTCTTTTTGAAATATTCAAGATTCTTATTATTTAGAACTCCAGTCCAAAGATATCAAAGTAAAACCAAGTTCAATCCAACACCCGTACGTCTACCGTACTATATATATATTTGGAAAATATCATGCTCAAAGGGATAGGAAGAATCACATACCTCATCGGCTAAACCCACTTGCCAAGTCGGATATGTTGCGTGCAAAGTGTCAACCTATAATAGTCAAAACACGACTATTAACCTCTAGTTTTTCGTGGAATTCTTCTAAGTGAGACTTCTCTTAGCCTACAGAAAATTGGGCAGCACTTCCCCCGTTTTTACTCCATTCTCCATTTTTAACAAAGCCCGATAACAGTAACTGACGTGCCATAAATAAGACACATTACTTTCGATCAGTAAGGAAGGGGATTACGCGCCCAAACGGTAACGCGGTTTACTATCTCGCCTTCAAAATATCAATAAGTAAAAGAAGGGGATTACGCGCCCAAACGGTAACGCGGTTTACTATCTCGCCTTCAAAATAACAATAAGTAAAAGAAGGGGATTACGCGCCCAAACGGTAACGCGGTTTACTATCTCGCCTTCAAAATAACAATAAGTAAAAGAAGGGGATTACGCGCCCAAACGGTAACGCGGTTTACTATCTCGCCTTCAAAATAACAATAAGTAAAAGAAGTCCAAAGTAACAAGTCCATAAAATACTTCCAATATATGTATAATATCATATATACATAACAATCAAATTCACAAAGAGTCTAAGGCGCATTACCTTAATACTAGCCCAACAATATCCAAGATTTTAAAGTCGTTTCAAAGCAAGTCTTAGCTCCAAACCTTTGTGTTTTAGCTCCAATTTCTTGTGTTCCAACTCACCATAGTTTACCCTTAGAAGTTCCAACCAACTTCTATTCAAGAATTTGACTCAAAAAGGTGAAGAACACTTAGTCTTCAAAACTGTCCAGTTTCGGTTTTGGTGGTGTTTTAGAGGCTATAGGTGTGAAAATCTCATCTAACTCTTGGTTGGTGATCTTCCTAACATACTAAGGAAGAACACTTATAAGTTTAAGAGTTTTTTGGACAACTTTAGGTAGGGGAGGGGGCTGTTTTAGACGAGATCAACTAGTGATGAAGGGAGAGGAAAATATTTTCCAAGACTTGTAATGTTTAAGTGTGGATGATTTCATCTACTTAGGGGGTTTATATAGCATAACCAAGGGATGGGATTAACACAAGTGTAGGGTGGAGATGAAGTGTGTAAGAGCCTTCCCACACTTGTCTTACAAAAGTTAGGCAAGTCTTGACTAAGCAAGACTTGCCCAAATCCTTCTATTTTGCCGTCCAAGCCATGCCAACTTGGCAAGACTTGTTGGCCACTTGTCTTGCCAACTTGTCCATCCATTTTCGTCCACTTGGCCCAATCCATGGGTGACACATGTTGTCCTCCTATTGGTCCAAAATATTTTATCTTTCGGAAAAATTCCATAGTTGTAAAAATATTGAAAGCGTAAATTCCTTCACAAGGTTCGAAATAACTTCGTCGGAAAACAATTCTATCATTCTTACCCTAATTAGGGCCTATACATTCGTACATACGTCTTCACATACGTACTTCGGAACTACGGGGCATAACACATTTGCTTTTCGAAGGAAGCTATTTTGGTCTTTTCAATGCTCCCGCCACCTTCCAACATTACATGATGGTCATTTTCAATGATTTATTGGAAGATGTTATGAAGGTATTCATGGATGACTTCTCCGTGGTTAGGGAGTCCTTTGAAAGTTACTTAAGACAATCTCTCCCAAGTGTTGAAAAGATGTGAAAATACCAACTTGGTCTTGAATTAGGAGAAATATCATTTCATGTTCATGGAAGGTATAGTCCTTGGTCACAAAATTTCTAAGGAAGGTATTGAAGTAGATAAGGCCAAAATTAAAGTGATAGTCAAGTTACATACTCCCACAACCATCAAGCGTATTCGAAGTTTCTTGGGCACGTCGGGTTGTATAGAAGATTCATCAAAGACTTATCTAAGATCATTAGCCCGATGTGTAAGCTCCCAGAGAAAGATGCTAAGTTTGAGTTCAATGAAGTATGACTCCAAGCATTTGAGGATTTGAAATAAAGGTTGGTTTCAGCTCTAATTATTGTGACTCTAAAGTGGGATCTTCCGTTTGAATTGAATGTGTAATGCAAGTGGAGTAGCTATTAGAGCTATGTTGGGTGAAAGACATGGCAAAATTCTTCACTCGATTTACTATGCAAGTAGATCACTCAACGAAGCTCAAAAGAACTATAGGGTGATGGAGCAAGAGTTGCTAGCCATTATCTTTGTATTTAAGAAGTTTCGGTCCTACCTATGGGGTTCTAAAGTGGTGATATATTTCGATCATATAGCCTTCCGATACTTAATGGCAAAGAAGGACACAAAACCATGATTGATTAAGTGGGTGCTCCTTCTACAAGAATTTGATTTTGAGATAAAAGATTAGAAATGTTGTGAGAACCAAGTGGCAGACCATCTGTCAAGAATTAAAGAGGACAAACTCCTTACCATCCTAAACAAATGGTCGAGTAGAAGTGTCCATTCGGGAGATGAAGAGTATTTTGAAAAAGATGGTAAATCTCATGAGGATGGATTGGTCACGAAAGTTAAATGACGCCTTGTGGGTGTATAGAACGACATATAAGTCTCATATTAGTATGTCACCGTACAAGTTGGTAATTGGAAAGGCATGTCATCCTCCAATACAGGTACAATACAAGGCAATATGGGCATTGAAGAAACTCAACATTGATTGGGAGAATGCTTCGTGGTTAAGGGTGGATCAACTCAATTAGATGAATGAGTTTCATTTCCAAGCATATGGAATTTTCATTCTTTAAAAGGAGAGGATGAAGTTCCACCATGACAAGAGGATTTTGAAGAGGTAATTTTCACTTAAGGACTTGGTCTTGCTCTACAATTATAGACTCAAGTTATTCCCCGGGAAATTGAAGCCAAATAGTCAAGCATTATTTGGAAAGTGTGGATCATCATAGGGTGAATACAATCATCACCTTCCATGAACCTTGAAGAAAATGTTGTAACAATTGTCATGTCGCGATGTTTATGTTACACCCCATAGTTACAGGACATGTATATGAGGACGTATGTGAGAAATACGACTTTAAGTTTGAAACGAAAGAAAGATTACTTTTTCCTACGGAAAATATTTCGAACCTCATGAAGGAAAAAAGTTTAATAATTGAAATTTAGTTCTCAAATTTGGTATTTGAGACTTATAGAATTTATTAGAATTATGGAATTTTATTTTCAGATTTGGTCATGTGGGGCCCACCCGGGAAATTTTACGATTTTGTGGGGCCCACAAGATTTTCGATATTTTGACCAATTATTGAGATTTTGGGGAGATAAAATATTTTGGACCAATAGGATGGTGACACGTGTCACCCCCCCACATGTCCAATGTTGGGCGAGAAAGAGAGGGACAAGTGGGCAAGCTTGTATTCAAGATAATTATGGGACAAGTGGACTAGTGGGACCCACACACACTTGTCCCCAATCTAAACCTTACACTTGTTTTAATCCTCTCCCTTGGTTACATTATATATACACACATAGAGTAGAAAGACTCAACATTTAGAAAATTTCAAGAAAACTTATGCACACACAAGAGGGTTCTCGGCCAAGCTTGCTCAAGAACAAGAAATTTCTTCAATCCTTGTTAATAAATCTCCATATTCAAACCAAAGATCCCTATTGGTATACTAAGCATAACCAACCCCTTAAACCCTAGAAATACTATGTTAATCTGTTAGTCGCACCTTGAAACCCTAAGATGTTCGTCATAGTTTGGGTTGGAACTTGAAGAGAAGTTGGTTATCAACTTCTAAGGGTTGCTTGGAGTGGATTGGGAAGTAAAGAAAAGGAGCTAAATTGCTAAGAATCGACTTTTAATCTTGGAATATTTTGGGCTTATTGAGGTGAGAATCTTTGTCTTCCAAATGTAATTGAAGATTACATGTTATGGTAGTATATAAATGAACTTGTGATATAAGGAATGAAGATTAGTAAGTGTTAGGATATTTGGAGGGTTAAAATCGAGACATGGCATATTAGCCATTGAAGTTGTTAATCAATTTGGTTGTTAGTTATAATCGTTACATGTTATACAAGAAAGGGAATATAGTTGTTATAATTGTTATGACGTATATAACATGTTGGAGTAACAACTTGGATTAAAGAATTGAAAAAGGACTATATATTGTATTGTTGTTTGATTGTGGCCAAGAACACCTAAGTGTGTTGATTAAAAATGGACTAATTAATGGACTAGTTATATATGAATTGTGCGGCAGAATTTTACACGTCCAGCTAGGCGTGTAATCCCCTTTGGTTAGCTGATTGATTGTGCCTTAAATGTGGCGTATTGGTTATTGATTTCGGGCCTTGAAAAATGTGGAAAAATACGTAGAAACAGGGGAAGTTCTGCCCAATTTTCCGTAGAATAAAAGACCTTATACTTAGTATTATTCTACCTTAGAAAGCTAGAAGTTGATAGACGTATTATGGTCATTATAGGTTGACATTCTACGTGCGGCGTATTCAACTTAGCGGGTGGATTAAGCCGAAGAGGTATGTGGAACTTTCCCTATCTTCTTGAGCATGAATCTTATAAATGTATAGTACGGTCGGCGTACATGTTTTAAATGAATTCGGTTTCATTATGGTATAATTGGCTTGATTTAAAAATGTACAAGTTTAGTTGAGTTGGAGAGTTAAGCTCCCTTGGTTTTAAAGGATATAAATGTCTTAGTATTCTAAAAGGATAAAGTTGTTATAATGGCTTTATGAGAAGTTAGTTATAACGACTTTATTGAAAGTTAAAAGAGTGGTTTACTTGAATGATTTAAAAGAGAATAAATGATTTGATTTTGAAAGTATACGATACTTGATTTAAAGAGTATAAGTAACTTGATTTAAAGGTATAGGTTACTTGAGTTTGGAAAGTAGAAGTTACTTGATTTCAAAACCTTGAAATGAATTTCTAAAGGTGTAGTAATATTTGAAAAATAGACACGCCTTTATACTACAGGTGTTAGTATCTTGTGGTTTTTAATATGAAAATGGTTCTTTTTAAAAGAATAGAAGTATGTAGTACCTTGGGGTTAAATTCCCGGATTTTTACATGATACTGCCTTAAGTTTAATTAATGAGAGTTAAAGATTGCTAACTTGCATATGTTGTTCATGATGGCCATTAGTGCTAGTGTTGTAATATTTATTACGGGGTCAATCCCCGGGTCATTTTGCATTTTGCATTTCTGTGGATTTTCTCCCCACGATGCGAGTATGACGTATATATTCATTGCGGGCCCATAGGGTCCATGCGGGTGAAATAGTCCTATGCGGGTGAAATAGTCCCATGCGGGGCAAATTGCCCTATGCGGGTCCACAAGACCTATTGTCACGCCCCGAAACCCGGGCCCGTGACTGGTGCCTTACCCCGGGCACCTTAGTGATACAACATCAGAGTAATCAGCGGAACATAAAAACATAACATGAGACAAATGTATATAAAACAATAATCAGGAAAACTTGCCTTCGGCATATATAAACAATCTTTTAAAGAGAAACGATTTAATCCTTTTTACAAACCACACAACAAGATTCTGCACTTCTAAGATTTGCAACAACTATGACGACAGGCCCCGCCATACCCCTGAATGTAAATACCTACAACGACAGGGGACTATACCACCGACAAGCTTCCGGAGAAACGGAGCTTTCCCAAATGCTGAACTGTGACCCTAAGAGCGAGGATCATCGATCGTGTACCTTTTCTGCGGCATGAACGCACTTCAAGGAGGTCAAGACAACATGTACCAAGTATGTGAAATCAGAAAGTAATATCAGAATCAAATCATAGTAGTCTATATAAAGCGGAGACATGTATGATAACCAAACTACGATTCACAACAACTACGCGATCATGTCAAGTCGGGGACTCACGCCTCAAAGTCATCACAATAAGACCGACGGTAAATGCGAAGGCATAGCCGACTACTAAGACCCCAAGACGCAAATGCCACAAATCGTATCACGAGGTCTCTCTGACCGCACCACAGATCGGCCGCCACCGCCCGCGGATCAATGCGCGTCTATTCCTGGAACTCTCGCAGCTCCGCATAGGTCACACATAGACCCGCATAAGGTATTCCTCGAATCCTGGTCCTAGACCACCTGAGGTATACCCCGCATCGAAGGCAGCCTAACCCTCGGTATCCGTCCCGACTTCGCGGCCCGCATAGCCTCGAGGACCGCATAGTCCCTCGAGACCGCATAGGAATCCCGCGTCGGGCTAAACACCGGAATGATCGGTCAATCGAGCATACCGCGGTTCCGCATAGTCTCAAGGACCGCATAGGCGTATAGACCGCATCAAGGGTGGAAAGCCTGTGATACACGGTCGAGGGTAGGTGATATAATAACGACTGATGGACTTACCTTTTAACAATGTAAGCACTGAAGAATGACCCCCTTACATAACAATCACAAGATACTAACACAAGTAGAATCCTAACATGTTTACTTATCAAATCAACAATAAAGTATTACAAGGCTATCACAAACCAATACAATAAAGAAGTTCACACAAGGTACTTTCTACTAACAAGTTCGAGTATCTAACCCCAACGATTTCATACATTAAATCTTTAAAAGATCCGCCTTATCACATAAGTCACACAATACGTAGTATAAAATAGAGTGATTGTCTTTTTAAGTAAACCAAAACACTTACCTTTGTAAAATCAAGTAACAACATTATTTTCCAAGCGTTCGAGTTTGCCTAATTTCATTTTTTCGAGTTTCTTATTTTAAAAGGTTTCGTAGTTCATAGTCTTATTCATTCAAGAATAAAATCCTTTTTATTAACCAATTGAGAAACATAAGCCTTACATGTAAGTAGGTTATTCTTATTTATAACAATCTTATTACTGACCATGATCTAGGAAATATCATTTTGTCTTATCTTAGTTTCTATGCGGATGGAAGTTTCTACTGGTTTTAATCATACTTAATTATTCAAAACATTTCCTTTGTTAACGCTGCAGTTGGTTTGTCGATACACATCCCGATTTCCAAAATCAAGAAAACATTCTTAAGCCGTTATACCTAACTTCCCATAAAGCTAGTATAACTCTTAAGTTTTCAAAAATACATTACTACATATTCTTTCAAAATGATTTATAAACCTTTTGAAATACTTCAAGTTCTTCATTAACACATAACAAGTCGGTTATAATTAAATCGATTACCTTTCAAAACCACAACCCATTTTCTTACCTACATAAAGTCATATAACCAACTTCCCATAAAGCCGTTATAACACTTTATGTTTTACAACAATCAAACACGTATGCTCACCGTACTACATAGTTCACACATATCATGCTAGGAGAGATAGGAAGAGGTTCACATACCTCGCGACGAGTATCGACTAATAGCAAAACGCCCAAACGATCGGCTACTCCTTAAGCCAAGTGGATCATTCCACACGTAGCACTTCAACCTATAAGGCAACACGCGGCTTATTAACATCGTAGAACATTCTACAGAAAATTCGGCAGCACCTCCCCCCCCCCGCCACAGCGCAAATCTCCTCCTCTATCGAGGCCGGCTACCAAGCCAACCAGGGGGGGGGTTATACATCTAACCCGAACGGGTACAATTCTACTATACCGTAATACTACACAAGTCTCTTCTGAATACACCCTATGTAATTACAGTCGATTTCCTTATTCTTGAGCTTAAGTCAAAAGACATTGCAACAACTACGTTGATTCTATATATAGTATACTTCAACTATATATTCTAACAACATGTAATATCCAATTACAATAGGGGGACAAGATAATTACCTCGATAAGCCCATAATTATCCGAGTTTAAAGTCGATCCTTAGCAATGTTTCGCTCCTACACCGGTGCTCAGTCCCGCTCCAAACAACCCTTAGAAGTTCTAACCAACGTCTACAAAGCCCTCCACCTCACGAGGGAGATGTTCCTTAGGGTTTCGGTTTTGTAGTGACGGGAAGTATGATAGTATTTACGGCTTTTCAGTATAGATATAACCTTAGAATACTACAAGGTATAAGGCTATGGTCTTTGGGCCGTATAACAATACTGTTGAGAGTATTTCTCAAGCAAGGGTACCCGAGAACACCCAGGTAGGGGGCTCTCGTAGAAGGGCCTACTAGGAAGGGAGAGGTGCTCTCGGCCACAAGGCCACATGAAAGGGAGGGGAGGCTCTTGGGCGAGTCAACAAGAGGAGGAGAGGGTTCTCAAGCCTTAGAGATCTGCCGGATGAAGAAGTCTTCAAAGGGAGGGGGGTATTTATAGGGTAAGCAAAGGCCAACCAAGGGCCAAGATCTAGCCAAGTGCTATGCAAGTGTAGGGCCAAGATGTGCCCAAGTGCCCTAGTCCCTACTCCACAAATCCTCACAAAATATCTCACCAACTTGACCTTCAAACGTCCGGGGTGGCGTCGAACTCCACCAACTTGAGGGTGACAAGTGTCGCTCTCGTTGGTCCAAACAATTTCCTCTCTCGTAAAAAAATCCGCAAAAATAACAAACCACATAGCGGTATTTTTCCCCTGGCAAGTTATGTAAAACGTTTAGTCGAAAACGACTCACGTGCACTTGTGCCCAAATGTCATTCGAAGCCAAGCAGGGGGTGACACGTGTCACCCTCCTAATGGCCCAAAATAAAACATCTTAGAAAATATCCACAATGGCCAAAATCTCAAAACAAAGTGGGCCACAAAACCGTAAATTTCACCCGTGGGCCCACGTGACCATTTAGAAAATAAAATTCCATAATTCTCTAATATTCCAGAAGTCCGAATACCAAATGGGAATCAATTCCCATTAACGAACCTTTTTCCTTTACAAAACCGGAAACTTTTCCGTGGAAAAATCACCTCTTTCCTCCTTTCCGATCTTTCATGCGTATTCTCGCACGTGCGTCCTCGCATACATACCACGAACTACGGGTATAACATTCTCCTCCTTAGAAACATTCGTCCGAATGTTCCTTCTAAATCTCAAAACAACCGTCGTAGATGTAGTCTTCACTACTATACTTACGAGAACAATCCTGCCATACCTGGCCCCAGAAACAACTGCGCAAAAAAAAATGCTTACCTCCAAGTCCACGGGGAAACACCTCTAACATCACCAAAATGATACCACTTTTGTCACTTTGCCTGAGGCATTAACCTTCTCAGGCGACCCAACAAATGGTGCGATCGCACGCGATCACCGGTGCCGCGACACTCGAACTCTTACTACATTTAAATCGCCCGATATCAAAACTCGGTTACTATCTCTACCGTGGTCATTATTCACGGGGAATACTCTGGAAGGATCTCCGATACTGTCCCGAACATAACAATACGGGGACGTCTTGCCTCCTAAGTCGGACGGCAAATGCTAACCTATAGGCAACCTGGCCTATTCTTCACATGAACTCAAAAAGGCCCAATGTAACTCGGGCTAAGTTCCTCTGTTCCTCAAAACTCGTCACACCCTAACCACCGTCTGCTGGAACAAACCTGAACCAACTACCTGAGCCTTGCCAACATCGAACCAATCGACCAAGAACTTGCATTTCTTCCTACAAGGCTTCGTAAGGCGACATCCGATCAACGAAATGGTAGCTTAAACACTTCAACCGAGACAACGATCTCACGGCTACCCCTCATCGGCCCGACCACTGGTCGAACGCATCCACGAACTCGTACGCTGGTTAACTAAATTTGGGCCTAACACCCTCATGACCCTATCACAAGGCGGGACCACCACAAACTGACCCCACCACCATACAGGCCGCGGGTTGACCCGCAACGTGGCCTCAACCCGACCCGGCAACGCGCAACACACTAGCTTCCCGGAGGAAAACTCTCACTAATCACGTTTAAAACCTAGCGGTCTTACGAGCTCAACTACCCTCTCTCATTTTACGCTACTCGGGACTTATCCCAAAAACATAGCTCACGTGCACAATGCACTCCTATAAGGTCAAACATCAACATCGTCTCTTACTCGAGATGGCCTTACCTCTAAGGTCTCTACGCGTAAAACTCTAAGGCTCACACTTTCTCTATCCCCCAACATCTTACTCGGTTAAACAACCATGATTTCTAATCACAACTAACATACTGCTACCAGAACATAGCACTTAAGGTATACTCACCTTATCACATAAACAAAATTCTAGAGGGTTTAGGATATGCCTGCATCTACTGCTTCACTCCCCTATGTCGTTCTAATCGAACATGCCTGTAGGGCATAGTTAAGGAAGGTGACGAACTACCCACCGGTACTGAAGACAAAATCCTTCTACTAGGTCACCTATTCGACATATGGCCCTGACGGCCACAGGTACAACAAGTATCAATCTAAAAAGACGACATTCCCCGGGATGACGTCTGTCACACAGTGAATCGAAAACCATGAGTCGACCAACTCCTGCATACCGAACGCATCGAATCCCGTGGGGGACCTCTTTGCACTGGCGGATGTGCATAATCTAATCTGCTGGTGAGGCGACTTGCCTCGAAGTTACCAAAGGACCTAGCTGCTCTGGCCCCCTTCTGATGTCCTTCGTTAACCCGTCGATCTCTACGTTTCTCGGCCTGCTGCGTATAAGCCCGTTCATAGGCCATGCTCACGCCTAGCTGAAGAATTACTCTTGTACAACCCTCTCTTTAGATAGTCATCAAGACTCGCGGTACATCGGTATATTCTCTGGTAGCCACATCCATAGCTAGTAACAGGGTCGTCTCTCTGCAATCTATATTCTCTGTTCCCAATCGTGGAACTGAAGGTTCAAATATCATGGCCGCAGTAGGAACTGCTGCCGCCGTGCTAAACTCTGCTGGGGCTAGTGACGTAGCATAACTCCCCGAACAAAACACCGCCCCAGGTGGTAATTGGGCCTGTGCCCACGCAACCCTCCGAACTCAACTCGCAGCTCCTTTTGCGCCTCTCGGGCGGGTTGCCTACGCGAGGCATAACGATAAGGGAAAGAATTTCGTCAGAGGGTCCAACTTTCAACACCGCTCTAAGGCACGATCTCAGAGTGAGAAGAATAGAAACCATCCTAAATATCCTATAGCCTCCTGATTATTGGCGTGGTGCACAACACACCGATAATCAAGACTCTACTGGATAGGCCTGTAGACACTTTCCGAGGATTAACTGCTCTGATACCACTCTTACCTCAGGTGGTCTAGGACCAGGATTCGAGGAATACCTTATGCGGGTCTGTGTGTGACCTATGCGGAGCTGCGAGAGTTCCAGGAATAGACGCGCACATTGATACTGCGGGCGATGGCGGCCGATCGTGGTGCGGTCTAGAGAGACCTCGTGATACGATTTGTGGCATTTGCGATGCTTGGGGGTCTTAGTAGTCGGCTATGCCTTCGTACTTACCGTCACGGTCTTATTGTGATGACTTTGAGGCGTGAGTCACGACTTGACATATGCGTAGTTGTTGTGAATCGCGTAGTTTGGTTATCATACATGTCTCTGCTTTATATAGACTACTATGATTTGATTCTGATATTACTTCTGATTTCACATACTTGGTACATGTTATCTTGACCTCCGAAGCTGCGTTCATGCGCGAGAAAAGGTACACGATCGATGATCCTCGCTCTTAGGGTCACGATTCGGCATTGGGAAAGCTCAGTTTCTCGGAAGCTTGTCGGTGGTATAGTCCCCTGTCGTTGTAGGTATTTACATTCAGGGGTATGGCGGGGCCCTGTCCCGTCATAGTTGTTGCAAATCTTAAGTGCAGAAATCTTGTTGTGGCGGGGTTTGTAAAAAAGATTAAACTGTTCTCTTTAAAAGATTGTTTATATATGCCGAAAGGCAAGTTTTCACAGATTATTGTTTTATACTTCTGTTGTCTCATGTTATGTTTTTATGTTCCGCTGATTACTCTGATGTTGTATCACTAAGGTGCCCGGGGTAAGGCACCAGTCACGGGCCCGGGTTTCGGGGCGTGACACCTATGCAGGTGAAATTGTCCCAGGAGTAGGATTGGGTGTTGCGTTCATGCCGCAGGTAGAGGTAAACAGGTTGCTGATCCTCACTCTTAGGATCACTGTTCAGCTTTTGGGAAGCTACATTACTCCGGAGGCTTATCTTTTGGTACGGATCCCTGTTGTTGTAGATTTATGCACATTCAGGGGTATGGCGGGCCCTGTCCCGTCATAGATAGGGTCCAAACTCTTAGAGGTCTGTAGTCATGTTTGTGGGTTGGACTTATAATAGATGTAGCTCTTTTGTTTATGTATATATATATACAGAAAAGTGACCTTATCGGCTAGCCTATTTTTTTGTTTCACATTGACGCATGTCTATGAGCTTTATTTATATTCCGCTGGTATTCTCTAATGTTTACCTATAAGGGTGCCCAGATAGGGCACCAGTAGTGGGCCCGGGGTCGGGTCGTGACATTTTAATCAAGAGCTAATGAGAGGCAACCCAAAGTTTTAGTTTTTTTTCTTGTTCATTTGTGTGTTTTGATAGTTTGTTGAGTGTGTAGGATTTGGAAACATAGGAAAACTATGGAGCAAATATGGAAACATATGAAAACAAATCGAATGAAGAAGAGAGATCATTGTGCAACCTCCTCTACGAACCGCAATCATGGTCTGTGGACCACACAATGGATCACAAAACTCCATAGGAAGTTTGGAAAATAGAACACAGAAAAGGTGGAATCACAACCACAATTGTGGATCGCATTCCTGACCTACATACTGTCACGACCCGACACCGGGCCCGCGATTGGTGTCCTACCTGGTCACCCCTTACAAGTATACATCAGATAATAGCAGCGGAACATACATAAACTCATAAAAAAAATATTAGACAGTAAATATCAACAGGCTAGCCGATAAGGCCACCTTCCGAAAAATACACATCTTTGTTCTTACAACCCAATCCACAAGATATGACTACAGAACTCTAAGAATTTTTATATAACAACTGTGACGGGACAGGGCCCCGCCATACCCCTGAATGTACAACAACCGAAAATACCAGGGATCTGAACCAAAGATAAGTCTCCGGAGTAATGGAGCTTCTCAACAGCTGAACAATGATCCTAAGAGTGAGGATCAACAACCTGTATAACTCTACCTGCGGCATGAACGCAGCCCCCCCGAAGGAGGTAAGTAAAACATGTACCAAGTATGTAAAGCTGAAAGTACTGTAATGAAATCATAAAGTCTAAAATAAAGCTGGAGACATGTATGATAACTCAAATGACAGTACACTGAGCCTTACTAACAATGAGAGTGGACGAGAATAAACTTTGCCTGTTTTTAAAACAGGAAACTTATGATTAACCTAGGGCCGTCCGCCCGTAGTATCATTCTGCAATCCTACTCCTGGGACTATTTCACCCGCATAGGTCGTATGGACCCGCATGAGGTAATTTCATCGTATAGACTATATCCGCCCACATAGGTCGTATGGACCCGCATGAGGTAATCTCTTCGCATAGGACTGGTCCGCCCCGCATGGGACTATTTCACCCGCATAAGCCCTACGGACTCGCATGAGGTATTCCTCGCATCGTGGGAAGCAAATCCACGGAATATGCAAATGCAACAAGCCCGGGGAATGACCCCGTAATGAACAATACATCACTAGTACAACCGGCTATCATACATAACATAAGCAACACCGACTTATCATACATAACATAAGCACCACTGACTTATCATAATTATCATAGGCAAGTTAATACATCCCCTAACTTCTTATTAGCCTTAATTATCATTGTTACACCCCGTATTTACAAGACATGTTTTAAGGTAGTACGTAAGAACTCGCAAGTGTTAAGATTTGAGACTTGTAAAAATTTATCGGAATTATGGATTTGTCGGAAAATGAATTATTGTGACGAATGGGAGGGCGACACGTGTCACCTCCCCTTATGATGCCTTGGTCGAATTTAGGCATGGCCAATATGGTCATTTACCATAAGTCTTGGATGACTAATGTCTTGCAATTTGTGGCATGAGAAAGTTGAATAAGTCAAGGTCAATTAGTCTTGATATTTTGTAAGACTTCATCTAAACCACCCATTTGGTTACATCTTAACCCTCCATGTCCCTATATATTACTACTAGTAGCAAGACTAAGTTCCACACTTAGAATAATTTTCAAGAATTTCAAGAACTCTCTCAAAGAGGTCTCGGGTTTGGCTAGCTCCCACATGAAAAATATTTGTTTCTTGTCCTATAAGCTCCCCACTTTAAACCAAGGTTCCCAAGTGTATAGTGAGTGTATCTCAATAGAAAAATCTCGTAAAAAGATAGTTTTCGTATTAGTCGCAAAGTGAAAACCTAGTGGCTTTCTAGGTTTTGGATTGGAAGTTGGAAGGAAAGTTGTTGGTGTTGTTCTAAGGGTCTCAACAAGCGGATTGAAGTATGTTGGAGAGGCTCTAAACTACTAAGGAGCGACTTGGTTGGATTTGGATTAAGAATCGTTAAGGTATAATCTTGTCTTTTAAGGTGTTACAAGATTATGTATTTATATTGTTGTTAGCTTTACTTGTTGATAGCATGAAGTTGGTATGTTGAAGTTTATAAGTATTATGGATTGCTAGTAGCTTAATCCGAAATGTTGTGCAAGCCACTTGAAAATTTGATTACTAATTGGTCGTTTATTAGAAATCGTCGCATGTTACTTACTTGAAGAAATTGATTGTTATAATCAAATGCGACTTGATATCATGTTAGGCTAATAAATTGGATTGAAATAGAATTTGGATAAGAATAGGTATTGTTGAACTCAAGGTGGCCGAATTTGGACTTGTAGTTTGTTATTCATTTGTATTGGACTACCTTCTAAATTGTGAGCCAATTGGGGCTGCTTGGTTATTCATTTGCATTGGACTACCTTCTATATTGTTGTGAGCCAATTGGGGATGTTTGGTTATTGTATTTCGGCCTTGAAAAAGGTGGCAAAGTAAGTAAAAACAAAGGAGGTGCTGTCCGATTTTCTATAGAATTTGGCGACTTACAACTTAGAATATTCTACGTTTGAAGTAAGAGGTTAATGGACGTATTGTGACCATGATAGGTTGAAGAACTAAGTATAGCGTATCCTACTTGAAGAATGGAATAGCTCAAGGTTGAAGTACTTTGGAGCATTTTACTACTTGTCGACAATCGTCGCGAGGTATGTGAACCTCTTCTTTCTTTGGCATGATCCTACGTATGAAATATCCATGTGATAGTATTTCATGATTCCTTCTACTCTTAGAAGTTAAGAAGTATTTCCATTGTTGATTCTAAATTAAGAGTACGTTTAAATTGTCCTAAGTCCTTACTAGGTCTTATGGGAGACGTTGGTAAGAATGGTTAGGAAATTTTGAGATTGGATTTAAAGCTTTGTGCCTTGTTTTATAAGTAAGTAAGTAAGTTGAATTTATTTGTGAAAAGGAGGTTGATTTTAAAAAGTGGAAGTTATATGATTTTAAAGAGAATAAGCTACTTGGTTTTGGAAGTGTATAAAACGTTATTTTTCAAGATATGGGTTACTTGATTTACTTCTAAAGTTAAGAGGCTTGATTTGAAGAGTATGTGACTTGAGTTTTAAAAGTATATGTTTATTGATTTAAAGAGAAGGAGTTTCTACGATTCTTTTTAAGTATGTATGTACGTAGTATTTTGGGCCTAGTTTCCTAATGTTGTAAGAATAAAAGTGTCATAAGTTCTCTAAAATGAAAGGTTGTTATAATAGCTTTATGGGAAGTTGTTATGACGACTTAATAAGAAGTGAAAAGATGGTTTTAAAATGTTATGTAAGGAAAATCACAGAGCCTACCAATAGGCGGATTATGTTATGAAAATACACCAAGCCTACAAATAGGCGGATTACGTTATGAGATACAGAGCCTACACATAGGCGGATTCGCCATATTACCCCGAGCCTACACATAGGCGGGTTACGTCATCTTACACCGAGCCCGGCGGGCGGATTATGCTACATGATTCCACAATGCACCGAGCCCCAGGCGGGCGGATTATGTCACATGATTCATCGATTACCGTGTCCATAAATGGACGGATTATGTTATGTAAGATATGTAAGTTATGTGAAAAATGGATTAAACTCTTAAGATGTATGTAAGAATATGTTGTTAAATTTTATTGAAAGAAGGAAAGAGCGGTTAATATATGATTGATTTCGGGAGTTAAAGGGCATTCTTTTATACAGACATGATTTGGTTATTGCATTTTATTTACATTTCCATACTAAATTTTTGTTGTGTGACCCCGCCCGAGGCTGCGTTCATGCCGCGGTGATAGGTACACAAGTTGGTGATCCTTGCTCTTAGGATCTCTGTTCAGTTTTTGGAAGGAAGCCCTTTCACTCCGGAGGCTTATCTTTTGGTACGGTTTCCCTGATGTGGTAGACTTATGTACATTCAGGGGTATGGCGAGCCTGTCACTTGATTGAAATTCTTAAGTGCAGAATTTACATATTGTGGGTCGGTTTGTAAAAGGAAAGGGATGTGACTATTGTTGTTATGTATATGTATATGTATATGTGTCCAGGAAGGTAGCCTTATCGGCTAACCTGTGGTTTAGTTTCTCGATATTTTATTTTATAAGTTTCATGTATGTTCATTGCTATTCTCGATGTATACGAGCAGGTGCGGGTAGGGCACGATCGCGAGCTTTGGTCGGTCGTGACAAAAGTGGTATCGAGCGATTAGTCCTCGGAAAGTGTCTGAGCCGTGTCTAGTAGAGTGTTGATTATCGGTGTGTTGTGCACCACATCTATAATCGGGAGTGCGAGACATTTAGGATTTGTTTCCATTATTCTCACTCGAGATCGTGCGGTAGAAATTGTATTAATAGGTTGATCCGTCTCGGCGTATTCTTATGTATGTGAATCAGTTATGCCTCGCGGAGGCGACCGGGGCCCGAGAAGGGCAAAGCGGCGAGGCGCGGTGGTGCGTGAAGAGTTACAGAGTCGGGCACAGACTATGCACGAGGTAGTAAGCGGTCGGCGAGTTGATCCGCCAGCAATGTTAGAGGCGAGGCGGCGGTAGCTCGAAGGTTCCGTGCGAGCCCCGATTCCGCGGCCGAGCGGTTAGAATTATGGAGAAGCGGTCGGGCTTTTGACTAGCATAGTGGTAGAGGCGGCCGGAGGCGAGTAGCTAACCTAGGCCACGGTTTGAGGATTCGGGACTTTACGGGTTGTAGTCCACGAGTTTTATGGTTCGAGATCGAGGATGATCCCCGAGTTTGTTCGGCTACAGCGGACTATGCAGTGCTTAGGGCCTCGAGTCGAGAATCGGTTGTGTTAGCTTCTTACAGGTTCTGCGATATTGCGTTGGCTGGTTTGAGTCTTGGGAGTGTCGAGAGGGTGGGTGCTCGTCCGGCGGTTTGGGATGAGTTCACAGAGGCCTTTCTTGGTCACTTTTTGTCTCACGAGATGAGAGAGCCCGTGTTGATAAGTTCTTATCATTGAGGCAGAATGGGAGGACCATCAGAGAGTACAGCCTGGAGTTTGACTCATTGGCCAGGTATGCGCACACTATTGTAGCTGACATGGCAGACAGGGTTCATCGCTATGTGATGGGACTAGGCAGTTATATGATCACCGCTTGCACAGGAGTAGCCGCCGGCCGGGAATGGATATTTCGGGATGCAGACATATGCACGAGGATTGAGGGCGAGGAGAGAGGGCCGACCAGACCAAGGCCAGCAAGAGGCGAGCAGCGAGGGTTGAGGTGATTTTGGTGGAGAGCCTCGGCAGCGAGCTAGGTCTGATTCGGTAAGCCTGAAGTGCTCCTTCCCGATTTCGGCGGGAGGTTAGATCGGCGGGTAGTCGGGGCCGGTCGAGCTCGAGGGCTTGGATTCGATATCGCACATGGGTTCTAGCGATCGGGGTCCTCTTCCTCGGTGTTCCGCAGTGTGGCGGCATCACCATGGGAATGTCGTCGTGCTCATCGGTGCTGTTTTGCTGTGGCGTCGGGGCCATATGTTGAGGATTGTCCTAGTAGGAGAGTTGCGGGAGGATAGAAAAGTCTACCGGATCAGTTGCGGGTTCTTCGCCTTGATGCAAGGCGGGATGTTCATACTGCCGGGGCGTGGCGAGTCGTGGTGGAAGTTCGATTTAGCGGTCCTTTGAGCGCCTATATGAATTCAGGTATATCTTGACACTTCTGATTTGTATGCATGATAAGGTTATTTTATGTTTAAGTATCAAGAAGGATAATATTGAAATTATATGCATTATCTAGAAGTAAGTTGGAAGTACGAAAAGATAATCTTTTTAGGCCTTGAATGTGAGTATATAGTGATGATGCACACTATGGATTGTTTCCTCGTTTGGTTTGTGATGGATAAATATGCAAGTGCGGTATATTAGGGCCATATGTGGCATAATTAGGTATTGCTAAGTGCAAGTTTATGAGACTATGCCAAGGAATGATAGATTGAGCTCCGAAAGAACATTCGGGGACGAATGTTTCTAAGGGGGGAAGAATGTTACACCCCGTATTTACAAGACATGTTTTAAGGTAGTACGTAAGAACTCGCCAGTGTTAAGATTTGAGACTTGTAAAAATTTATCGGAATTATGGATTTGTCGGAAAATGAATTATTGTGACGAATGGGAGGGCGACACGTGTCACCTCCCCTTATGATGCCTTGGTCGAATTTAGGCATGGCCAATATGGTCATTTACCATAAGTCTTGGATGACTAATGTCTTGCAAGTTGTGGCATGAGAAAGTTGAATAAGTCAAGGTCAATTAGTCTTGATATTTTGTAAGACTTCATCTAAACCACCCATTTGGTTACATCTTAACCCTCATTGTCCTATATATTACTACTAGTAGCAAGACTAAGTTCCACACTTAGAATAATTTTCAAGAATTTCAAGAACTCTCTCAAAGAGGTCTCGGGTTTGGCTAGCTCCCACATGAAAAAAATTTGTTTATTGTCCTATAAGCTCCCCACTTTAAACCAAGGTTCCCAAGTGTATAGTGAGTGTATCTCAATAGAAAAATCTCGTAAAAAGATAGTTTTATTATTAGACGCAAAGTGAAAACCTCGTGGGTGTCTAGGTTTTTTATTTGAAGTTGGAAGGAAAGTTGTTGGTGTTTTTCTAAGGGTCTCAACAAGCGGATTGAAGTATATTGGAGAGGCTCTAAACTACTAAGGAGCGACTTGGTTGGATTTGGATTAAGAATCGTTAAGGTATAATCTTGTCTTTTAAGGTGTTACAAGATTATGTATTTATATTGTTGTTGTTAGCTTTACATGTTGATAGCATGAAGTTGGTATGTTGAAGTTTATAAGTATTATGGATTGCTAGTAGCTTAATCCAGAAATGTTGTGCAAACTTGAAAATTTGATTACTAATTGGTCGTTTATTAGAAATCGTCGCATGTTACTTACTTGAAGAAATTGGTTGTTATAATCAAATGCGACTTGATATAATGTTAGGCTAATAACTTGGATTGAAATAGAATTTGGATAAGAATAGGTATTGTTGAACTCAAGGTGGCCGAATTTGGACTTGTAGTTTGTTATTCATTTGTATTGGACTACCTTCTAAATTGTGAGCCAATTGGGGCTGTTTGGTTATTCATTTGTATTGGACTACCTATATTGTTGTGAGCCAATTGGGGCTGTTTGGTTATTGTATTTCGGCCTTGAAAAAGGTGGCAAAGTAAGTAAAAACAAAGGAGGTGCTGTCCGATTTTCTATAGAATTTGGCGACTTAGAACTTAGAATATTCTACGTTTGAAGTAAGAGGTTAATGGACGTATTGTGACCATGATAGGTTGAAGAACTAAGTATAGCGTATCCTACTTGAAGAATGGAATAGCTCAAGGTTGAAGTACTTTGGAGCATTTTACTACTTGTCGACAATCGTCGCGAGGTATGTGAACCTCTTCTTTCTTTGGCATGATCCTACGTATGAAATATCCATGTGATAGTATTTCATGATTCCTTCTACTCTTAGAAGTTAAGAAGTATTTCCATTGTTGATTCTAAATTAAGAGTACGTTTAAATTGTCCTAAGTCCTTACTAGGTCTTATGGGAGACGTTGGTAAGAATGGTTAGGAAATTTTGAGATTGGATTTAAAGCTTTGTGCCTTGTTTTATAAGTAAGTAAGTAAGTTGAATTTATTTGTGAAAAGGAGGTTGATTTTAAAAAGTGGAAGTTATATTATTTTAAAGAGAATAAGCTACTTGGTTTTGGAAGTGTATGAAACGTTATTTTTCAAGATATGGGTTACTTGATTTACTTCTAAAGTTAAGAGGCTTGATTTCGAAAGAGTATGTGACTTGAGTTTTAAAAGTATATGTGTCACGACCAGGACCGGTACTACACAGGCACCTACAGTAAACATCGAGAGAAAATCAGCGGAACATACATGAAACTTATAAAATAAAAACAACGATAATAAAACAACGGAGTTAGCCGATAGGGCTACCTTCGCGAACGCATACATAAATGAAGCGATTGCCTCCTTTCCTTTACAAATGACCCGCGATATGTGACTACTGGACCTCAGGAATAACAATCGTGGCGGGACGGGGCCCGCCATACCACGAATATACATGAATCTTCTACCCGGGAAAACGTTCCAGAGATAAGCCTCGGAGCAAGTGGAGCTTTCTCTCAAAATCGAACCGAGATCCTAAGAGCAAGGATCACCAACTGGTACCTAAAACTGCGGGCATGAACGCAGCCCGAAGAAGTCGACAACAGTGCGAATATGGAGCGAAATAGCGTCTGATGCGGATCATAAGCGTACAAAGAATGACAAGGACAAGTATAAAAATACATACGGATCATGTCGGTGTCATTACCACTTATGAACTTAATTTCACATCAATATCTTTTACATTCCGTTAAGAGTTATAGCCATATCTTACGTGCTTACTTAGGAGAAGTCATTAAGTTCATCTCTATCTAACTTACTTATCTTTCATAACATAGTCAGGCCCATTACAAAGGGACACATATACTACGGCCCGATGCGGGACGCGATCAAATCACGAATAGCAAAGTGTGCGTGGAATACCCATCACTTGCCAGACTATAAGTGTAAAATATAACCATGTGGCGCGTGGCATCCCACTTGTCGGCGTACATACACAATACATACATATATCTCCGCCGTGGAATCCCACATCATCAGCGACTATAAGTGTAAAACATAACCATGGGTCTCACGCCCGTAATACCAATCAAAACATGTGGTATAGCGTCTTGGGGCTTGCCCGCCGTTTATCTCTTACCACGGAGGAGGTGGTAAGCGGGGTATAACGTCTTGGGGTTTGCCCGCCGTTTATACTCTTACCACGGAGAAGGTGGTACAACGTCTTGGGGCTTGCCTCGTTTATACTCTTACCCTATCTCAACCCGACAATCAACACATAAAGCGGGTGGTACAGCGTCTTGGGGTTTACCTCACTTATACTCTTACCACGGAGAAGGTGGTACAACGTCTTGGGGCTTGCCCGCCGTTTATACTCTTACCTATCTCGACCGACCATCAACAAGACATAAGCACTACCATGTCTTCTATAAAAATCTGGGAATTTAACCCAGTACTACAAGTAGCGGAAGCATGCGTGGAATCCCACATCACCGTTGTCGATGCGTCGTGTCGGTACAACAACAGACATCAGACGCCGCACCGAGAGTCGCGACAACTTAATAAAACATAATACTTGCACTCAAAGGCTATTACCCACATATAGGCAAGTTCTCAATTAACCAAGCCAAAGTACTTATCAAGGCACACATAGGATAATTCGTTTTATCAAGCAAAAGTACTAATCAGGCATACATAGAATAATTCTCTTTTAACAAGTCAAAGTACTTATCAAGGCACACTTAGACAAATTCTCAATTTATCAAGCCAAAGTACTAATCAAGGCATACATAGAATAATTCTCTTTTAACAAGTCAAAGTACTTATCAAGGCACACTTAGACAAATTCTCAATTTATCAAGCCAAAGTACTAATCAAGGCATACATAGAATAATTCTCTTTTAACAAGTCAAAGTACTTATCAAGGCACACTTAGACAAATTCTCAATTTATCAAGCCAAAGTACTAATCAAGGAATACTGTTATACCCCGTAGTTCCAGGGTATGTATGCGAGGACGTACGTACGAGAATACGACAGAAAGATTGGAAAGGAGGAAAGAGGTGATTTTTCCACGGAAAAGTTTAGGTTTTGTAAAGGAAAAAGGTTCGTTAATGGGAATTGGATTCCCAGTTTGGTATTCGGACTTCTGGAATATTAGAGAATTATGGAATTTTATTTTGGAAATGGTCACGTGGGGCCCACGGGTGAAATTCTACGGTTTTGTAGAACCACTTTGTTTTGAAATTTTGGCCATTGTGGATATTTTGGAAGATGTTTTATTTTGGGCCATTAGGAGGGTGACACGTGTCACCCCCTAAGTGGCTTGGCGAATGGCGTTTGAGCCTAGTCTTGGATTAAGTCGTTTTAAAACGTTTTACATAACTGCGAGGAAAATTCGGCTATGTCTTTTCTTATTTTTGCGGATTTTTCCGAGAGAGAAATGTTTTGGACCAACGAGAGGCGACACTTGTCACCCTCGAGTTGGTGAGTTGAGCGGCCACCGCGGGCGTTTGAAGGTCAAGTTGGTGAGATATTTTGTGAGGATTTGTGGAGTAGGGACTAGGGGCACTTGGGCACATCTTGGCCTACACTTGCACTTGGCTAGATCTTGGCCCTTGGTTGGCCTTTGCTTACCCTATAAATACCCCCCTCCCTTTGAAGACTTCTTCATCCCTCAAATCTCTAAGTCTTGAGAACCTCTCTCCTCCCTCTTGTTGACTCTCGTCCAAGAGCCTCCCCTCCCCTTTCATGTGGCCTTGTGGCCGAGAGCACCCTCTCCCCTTCCTAGTAGGCCCTTCGGCCGAGAGCACCCCCCCCTACCTTGGGGTGTTCTCGTGGGGTACCCCCCCCCGTGGTTGAGAAATACTCTCAAAAGTATTGTTATAATGCCCAAATACCTTAGCCTTATACCTTGTAGTATTCTAAGGTTATATCTATACGAAAAGCCCAGAAATACTATCATACTTCCCGTCAGTCACAAACCGAAACCCTAAGGAAAATCTCCATGGTTAGTTGGAGTGCTTTGTAGAAGTTGGTTAGAACTTCTAAGGGTTGTTTGGAGCGGGACGGAGCACCCGGTGTAGGAGCGAAACATTGCTAAGGATCGACTTTAAACTCGGATAATTATGGGCTTATCGAGGTAATTATCTTGTCCCCCTATTGTAATTGGATATTACATGTTGTTAGAATATATAGTTGAAGTATACTATATATAGAACTGAACGTAGTTGTTGGCAATGTCTTTTGACTTAAGCCTGAAGAATAAGGAACAATGAATCGTAATTACATGGTGTATCTGATAGACTTGTGTAGTATTACGGTATAGTAGAATTGTACCCGTTCGGGTTAGATGTATAACCCCCCCTGGTTTGTCACGACCCGGACCCGGGCCCGTGACTGGTGCCTTACCCCGGGCACCCTAGTGAGACAACATCAGAGTAATCAGCGGAACATAACACAACAACATGAAATAACAAGAAGCGTACAACAGTTATCTTTTAGAAAACTTGCCTTGGCGTAAATAATAATAACAACCCTTTCAAAATGAGCAGTTTAATCCTTTCTTTACAAACCACGCCCCGCAGCGATTACTACAGACCTCCACGAAAGATATGACAACAACGACGGGGCGGGGCCGTCATACCACGAATGTAAGCACCTACGACAACGGGGACTATGCGAATAAGCCTCGGAGAAACGGAGCTTCCCAGCTGACGTGACCCTAGGCGAGGATCAACGGCGGTGTACCTTTACTGCGGCATGAACGCGGCCCGAAGGAGGTCGATAACAGTGCAGTATGTGAAACTGAAAATACATCGTAAATGAAATCATAGCGATCATATAAAGCGGGAGACATGTATGATAACCAAACTACGATTTGACAAAGTAGTCATGTCGAGTTAGGGACTCACGCCCTCAGTCATCACTCAAGTATAACAATGGGTCTCGGGCCCACAACATCATTCATGCAGTGGAATACCTTCCTCACCTGCCGGCGATCTATGATATAAAGCACCAAGGAACACACATGAACACGGTCCGCTGTGTCATAATAAAGCTGTGCGGGGTAAATGCGAAGGCATGGCCGACTACTAAAAACCCACGGTACCAACAAGGTCATGAAGCGTATCATAAGATCTGTCTAGACCGTCACATGATCAAGGCGGCGCTTGCCCGCGATATCGATATGCGCGTCTAACCTCGGAACTCCGCGACTCGCGTAGGCCAATCTCATCGGCCGCGTGAGGTATTCCCGCGTCGGTAGCTACTCCCGGCGTCGTCACGGACTCGAGTCGCATGGCGCGGACGCGTGCCCATAAGGGACGACGCTAACACGGAACTCGTAGCTCGCATAGGCCCCGGGACCGCGTGAGGTATTCTCGAATCATGGTCCTGCACCTTTGAGTCTACCAGCGTCGGAGGCGGCTTAACCCGGAATCATCTCAAGAGATGAATGCCACAATACTATCATAACAACCGATAGTTAATAAGCACAATCAAGAAACCCCTTTACACAAGCATCACAAGATACTAACACACGTAGCATCCTAACACGTTTACTTATCAAAGCAACAAGAAAGTATTACAAGGCTATCACAAACCAATACAATCAAGTTGTTCACACAAAGTACCTTACTATATGATTAACAAAATCGGGTTTTATCCCCAAAGTACTTCATACATCAATTCTTTTAAAAGATACGTTACTTTCACAATGTCACACAATACGTAGTATAACATAGAGTGACTATCCTTTTAAAGTAAATCAATTACTTCTCTTTGTAAAAATCAATTAGCAACATTCTTTTCCAATGATCAAGTTTGCCTAATTTCCAATGTTCAAGTTTCTCATTTTAGAAAGGTTTAGTAGTTCATAGTCTTATTCATTTGAGAATATAATTCTCCTTAAAACTATCCGAGAAACATAAGTCTTATATGTGAGTAGGATATTCTTGTTTATAACAATCTTATTACAATGACCATGTTCTAGGAACTATCATTTTGTCTCATCTTAGCTTCATGCGGATGGAAGTTTCTCTTGGTTTTAATAATACTTAATTAGTCAAAACATTTCCTTTTATTAACGCTGATGGTTTGTCGATACACATTCGATTTCGAAATCATTAAAACATTCTTAAGCCGTTATACCTAACTTCCCGTAAAGCTAGTATAACTCTTAAGTTTTTCAAAAACAAGTATTACTCCTTCTTTCAAAATGATTCAAAAATCTTTTGAAATACTTCAAGTTCTTTATTAACACATAACAAGCCGATTATAGTTCAAACCGATTACCTTAAAAACCACATGTATTTTCTTACCAACATAAAGTGTTATAACCAACTTCCCATAAAGCCGTTATAACACTTTATGTTTTACACCAATCAAATACATTTAGCACGTATCGTCTACCGTACTACATAGTTCACACATATCATGCTAGAAGAGATAGGAAGAGGTTCACATACCTCGACGAGTATCGACTAATTAGCAAAACGCTCAGTACTTCCAACCGTCGGCTACTCCTTAAGCCAAGTAGATCGCGCCACACGTGTACTTCAA
Organism: Przewalskia tangutica; assembly: GCA_029844215.1. Lineage (NCBI taxonomy): Eukaryota > Viridiplantae > Streptophyta > Magnoliopsida > Solanales > Solanaceae > Przewalskia > Przewalskia tangutica. The sequence continues at coordinate 111,339,460 of CM056721.1, forward strand.
CCTATAAGGCCACAAGTGCGCTATTAACATTAGATCCCCGTAGAACATTCTACGAAAATTCGGACTCCCCGCAACGGCGTAAATCTCCTCTCTATCGAGGCGGCTATCAAGCCAACCGGGGTTATACATCTAACCTACGGTACAATGCGCTTCACGGTCTACTACGCAAGTTTACTGTAATACAGCCCTATGTAATTACAGTTCAGTAATCTTCTTTCAATTCAGGCTTAAGTCGCAAGACATTGCCGTAAGTATTATTCAGGCTTAAGTCAAAAGACATTGCCGATAACTACGTTCACTTCTATATATATAAATAGTATACCTCAACTATAGTATAACAATCATGTAATTTCCAATTACAATAGAGGGGCAAGATATTTACCTCGATAAGCCCATAATTATCCAAGTATAAAGTCGATCCCGGGCAATCGTTTAGCTCCAACTCGGCGCCCAACGCTCTAAACCACCCTTAGAAGTTCTAACCAACTTCTACACAATACTCCAACGGACTATGGAGATTTTCCTAGGGTTTCGGTTTGTGGTACGGGAAGTATAATAGTATTTCTGGGCTTTTCATATAGGTATAACCTTAGAATACTACAAGGTATTCGGCTAAGGTAATTTGGGCATTATAACAATACTTTTGAGAGTATTTCTACACCACTAAGGGGGGGGTATTAAACGAAAGCAACTAGGCTAGGGGAGAGGGCTCTCGGCGAGGGCCTTTCAAAGGGGAGAGGGCTCTTGGGCGAGAGTCAACAAGAGGGGAGAGGGAGGATTTTAACACTTAGGATTATTTAGGAATGGATGAATAAGTCTTCAAAGGATGGGTATTTATAGGCCAGTGAAGGCCAACCAATGGCCAAGATTGAGCCAAGTGCTACACAAGTGTAAGGCAAGATCAAGCCATGTGCACCCTAACCCTACTCCACAAAACACTCCACAAAACAAGGCACAAATCAAGGCCATAAAGTAGCCCAATTCGGCGAGGTTGCGCCGCTTCGATGTGAGGGTGACACATGTCACCTCCCGTTGATCCAAAATGTTTCGTCTCTCGGAAAAATCCGCAAAAATTAAAATGACATAGCGGAAATTCCCTACGAAGTTGTGGAAGCGTTTCGTCAAAAACGACTCAAGCGGGTGTTGTGTACAAATAAAATTCGGCCAAGCCACTTTCTCAAGTTTCAAATTTTCCTACGTCGTACGTACATACTGAAATACGGGTATAACATTCTCCTCCTTAGAAACATTCGTCGAATGTTCCTTCTAAGTCTCAAAACAAGCGTGCGCGTATAGTCTTCACCACCATACTTACGAAACAATCACGCCACAATGGCCACGAAACAATCGCAAACGCTTACATCCAGTCCACGAGGAATCGCCTCTAACATCATCACAAACACCTCTCTCCGGTCTAAAATATACTTCCTCCACACTTTTTCCAAACAAAAGAGATGGTCACATCTATGCTCGCCATACATGCTCGCTTCTTCCGATACCACTTTTGTCACTTTGCGCGAGGTTCTAGTGTCACTCGGCGACCAACACGTGATGCCGGACTACATGCGATCCCCGAGGTCGTGCACTCGAACTCTTACCATTTAAATCTTGATCTCCAAAACTCGGGGTTATCATTTTCAACTTGGTTATCATTAAGTGGGAATACTCTGGATGGATCTGTTTTCCATCTCGAACATAACATTTAACGAGCATTGGGCCTGTTTGCCTCCTAAGTCGGACGTGATTGCTAACATATAACCCGCCTATTCTTCATGAACTTAAAAGGGCCCAAAGTAACTCGGGCTAAGTTTTCCTCTGCTTTCCAAAACTCGTCACTAACCGGGTGGTACTTTCAAGACCGACCGTCAACCTGAACTCTAAGCGTCGTCGGATTATCCGCACGATTTCTCGAGTTGCGAACCTCTTCTAGACAAGCTTTACTCCTATCCACGGTCTGCCGACAAGCTGAACTAACAATCCGAACCTTGCAAAGATCGAACCAATCGGCCAGGCATCTCACATCCGCCCAACAAGGCTTCATAAGGCGACATCCGAACACCGAAATGGTAGCTCAAACACTCCTTCAACGAAGACAACAATTCTCGCAACTATCCCCGAAATCCAACAACGGCGAGGCGAATGTGATCGAGACTCACTGAGTTCTTAACACATGCTTGGCAAAACTTCGAAACAACAACAGCCTACCACTGGCTCCTTATCTGTCGCCATAAGGTGAAGGTAGGCACCCGTGCAGCCTTACAACCTTTACGATAAAACAATCTTGCTGAGTAAGCGGTCTTTGCTAGAAAACAAGGCGGTGACCTCGCCGGCCCGACTCTTGGTCGAATCGTCCAAGAATGCCGCTAACTAAACACGGGCCTAACACCCGTGACCTAACACAAGGCGGGACCACCACAACCTGACCCGCACCAAAACCTACTGCGGGTTGACCCGCGGCGTGGCCTCAACCCGACTCGCAACGCGCCTGATGCTAGCTCCACGAAGAAAACTCACTAATCATGCTACGAAAACCTGGCGGTCTTCTTAGCTCAACTACCCTTCATTCCACACTACTTAGGACCTATCCCAAACGTAGCTCACGTGCACTATGCACCTCCGATACGGATCAAACATAACACTACACCTTTTTTCGAGATGGCCTCACCTCTAAGGTCTCTACGTATAAAACTCTAAGGCTCACACCTTCTCTATCCCCCAAATTTTTACTTGGTTAACTAACCAAGATTTCTAATCACAATATTAACACACTGCTATCAAAACATAGCACTTATGATATACCCATCTTATCACACATGCGATCTCAGGGTTAAAGATATATCTATATCTCGCCTACTCCGCTTAGTCGTTCTAATCAAACTGCCTCGCAGGCTTATAGCTAGGGAAGATGGCGAACTACCCACCGATCACGAAGGCTAAGTCCTTCTACCGGGACACTCTTTCGACATCGGACCACGGCGGTCATAGGCAACAAGTACCAACTAAAGCGACATTCTCGGGATGGCGCTCACAAACTGAACGGAAGCCACGGAGTTCTAACCAACTCCTGCATACCCCGAACGTCACGAAATCCGTGGAAGACCACTGCTGCTGGTGGATGTGCAAATCTAATCTATTTGGTGAGGCGACTACGCCTCGAAAGTTACCAAAGGACCTTTGCACGCCCGCCTCTTTCGCGTCGCCGTTAACGCGCCGATCTACGCTCGGCTGCTGCGCATAAGCCCGCATACGAGCCATGCTCAAGCCCAATGAAGAATTACTCTTGCACAACCTCTTTAGATAGTCCTCAAGACTCGCGGTACATCGGTATACTCTCGGTAGCCAAATCTATAGCTAATGCGGTCGCCTCCTTGAAATCTATATTCTCTGTTCCGTGGGCGAAGGTTCAAATATCATGGCGCAGTAGGAGGCTGCCGCCGTGCTAAACTCTGCCGGGGCTAGTGGCGTCGCAGAACTCCCGAATGAAGCACCACCTAAGGTGATAATTGGGCTGTGCCCGTAACCCTCGAACTCTACTCGCGGCTCCTCAGTGCCTTGTCCTCTGGGCGGGTTGCCTACGCGGAGGCATAACGGTAAGGAAAGAAATCGTTAGAGGTTCAACTTACAACACGGCTCTAAGGCACGATCTCAGAGTGAGAAGAAATAGAAACCAATCCTAAATATCCTATAGCCTCACGATTATTGGTGTGGTGAACAACACCGATAATCAAGACTTCTTGGATCTGATGCGTAGACACTTTCAGAGATTAATCGCTTCGATACCACTTTTGTCACGACCGGACCGGGCGTGATAGTGCCTTACCCGCACCCTAGTGAGACAACATCAGAGTAATCTGGAACATAACACAACAACATGAAATAACAAGAAGCGTGCATAATTATCTTTTAGAAAACTTGCCTTCCGATAAATAATAATAACAACCCTTTCAAAATGAGCTTTAATCCTTTCTTTACAAACCCCGCAACAAGATTACTACTGCACCTCCACGAAAGATATGACAACAACGACGGGGACGGGCCGCCATACCACGAATGTAGCACCTACGATAACAGGGGACTATACGAGATAAGCCTCCGAGAAACGGAGCTTCCCAAAAGTGAATCTGACCCTAAGAGCGAGGATCAACGATCGTGTACCTTTACTGCGGCATGAACGCAGCCTCGGGAGGTCGATCTGACAGTGTAGCAGTATGTGGCGAAAATACATCGTAAATGAAATCATAGCGATCATATAAAGCAGAGACATGTATGATAACCAAACTACGCTTTACAACAAAGTAGTCATGTCAGTTAGGGACTCACGCCTCAAGTCATCACTCAAGTATAACAATGGGTCTCGTGCCCACAACATCATTCATGCGTGGAATACCTTCCTCCGCCGGCGATCTATGATATAAAAGCACCAAGAACACATGAACACGTGTCCCACCTGTGTCATAATAAAACATGCGGGGTAAGTACGAAGGCATAGCCGACTACTAAAAACCTACAGCACCAACAAGGTCATGAATCAGATCATAAGATCTGTCTAGACCGTCACATGATCAAAGCTGGCCGCTTGCCCGCAGTATCAATGTACGCGTCTAACCCTGGAACTCCCGCAGCTCCGCATAGGCCAATCTCATCGGCCCGCATGAGGTATTCCCGCATCGGTAGCTACTCCGGATCGCCCCGACTTCCGAGTCCGCATGGCCACGCGGACGCATGCCCATAAGGACGACGCTAACTCGGAACTCTCGTAGCTCCGCATAGGCCCCGGGACCCGCATGAGGTATTCTCGAATCATGGTCCTGCATCACCGAGTCTACCGCGACGGAGGGCAGCTTAACCCCCGGAATCATCTCAAGAGATGAATGCCACAATACTATCATAACGACTGATAGTTAATAAGCACAATCAAGGGAAACCCCTTTACACAAGCATCACAAGATACTAACACACGTAGCATCCTAACACGTTTACTTATCAAAGCAACAAGAAAGTATTACAAGGCTATCACAAACCAATACAATCAAGTTGTTCACACAAAGTACCTTCTACTATATGATTAACAAAATCGGGTTTTTATCCCCAAAGTACTTCATACATCAATTCTTTTAAAAGATACGTTACTTTCACAATGTCACACAATACCCGTAGTATAAAATAGAGTGACTATCCTTTTAAAGTAAATCAATTACTTCTCTTTGTAAAAATCAAGTAGCAACATTCTTTTCCAATGATCAAGTTTGCCTAATTTCCAATGTTCAAGTTTCTCATTTTAGAAAGGTTTCGTAGTTCATAGTCTTATTCATTTGAGAATATAATTCTCCTTAAAACTATCTGAGAAACATAAGTCTTATATGTGAGTAGGATATTCTTGTTTATAACAATCTTATTACAGCAGCCATGTTCTAGGAACTATCATTTTGTCTCATCTTAGCTTACATGCAGATGGAAGTTTCTCTTGGTTTTAATAATACTTAATTAGTCAAAACATTTCCTTTTATTAACGCTGATGGTTTGTCGATACACATTCGATTTCGAAATCAAAAACATTCTTAAGCGTTATACCTAACTTCCCATAAAGCTAGTATAACTCTTAAGTTTTTCAAAACCAAGTATTACTCCTTCTTTCAAAATGATTCAAAAATCTTTCAAATACTTCAAGTTCTTTATTAACACATAACAAGCGATATAGTTCAAACGATTACCTTAAAAACCACATGTATTTTCTTACCAACATAAAGTCGTTATAACCAACTTCCCATAAAGCCGTTATAACACTTTATGTTTTACACCAATCAAATACATTTAGCACGTATGCGTCTACCGTACTACATAGTTCACACATATCATGCTAGAAGAGATAGGAAGAGGTTCACATACCTCGCGGCAGTATCGACTAATTAGCAAACGCCCAAGTACTTCCAACCGTCGGCCACTCCTAAGCCAAGTAGATCGCGCCACGTAGTACTTCAACCTATAAGGCCACAAGGCGCTTATTAACATTAGATCCTCGTAGAACATTCTACGAAAATTGAACACTCTCCCCATGACAGCGTAAATCTCCTCTCTATCGAGGCCGCCATCAAGCCAACCAGGGGGTTATACATCTAACCCTAACGGTACAATCGCTTCACGGTCTACTACGCAAGTCTCATGTCTGACCTATGTAATTACGGTTCAGTAATCTTCTTTCAATTCGTGCTTAAGTCGCAAGACATCGCTGTAAGTATTATTCAGCTTAAGTCAAAAGACATTGCCGATAACTACGTTCATTCTATATATATATATAGTATACCTCAACTATAGTCTAACAATCATGTAATTTCCAATTACAATAGAGGACAAGATATTTACCTCGATAAGCCCATAATTATCCAAGTATAAAGTCGATCTGGGCAATCGCTTAGCTCAACTCGAGCGCCCAACCCGCGCTAAACCACCCTTCGACGGTCTAACCCACGTGTACACAATCCGCCAACGGACTATGGAGATTTTCATAGGGTTTCGGTTTGTGGATCGGGAAGTATAATAGTATTTCTGGGCTTTTCATATAGGTATAACCTTAGAATACTACAAGGTATTCGGCTAAGGTAATTTGGGCATTATAACAATACTTTTGAGAGTATTTCTACACCACAAAGGGGGGTATTAAACGAAAGCAACTAGGCTAGGGGGGGGAGAGGGCTCTCGGCCAAGGGGGCCTTTCAAAGGGGGAGAGGGGCTCTTGGACGAGAGTCAACAAGAGGGGAGAGGGAGGGATTTTAACACTTAGGATTATTTAGGAATGGATGAATAAGTCTTCAAAGGGATGGGTATTTATAGGCCAAGTGAAGGCCAACCAATGGCCAAGATTGAGCCAAGTGCTACACAAGTGTAAGGCCAAGATCAAGCCATGTGCACCCTAACCCTACTCCACAAAACACTCCACAAAACAAGGCACAAATCAAGGCCATAAAGTAGCCCAATTCGGCCAAGGGTTGCCGCCCCTTGCTTCCAATGTGAGGGTGACACATGTCACCCTCCCGTTGGTCCAAAATGTTTCGTCTCTCGGAAAAATCCGCAAAAATTAAAAATGACATAGCCGGAAATTCCCCTACGAAAGCTGTGGAAACGTTTCGTCGAAAAACGACTCAAACCGGGTGTTGTGTACAAATAAAATTCGGCCAAGCCACTTTCTCAAGTTTCAAATTTTCCTACGTACGTCCTTACGTACATACTCTGGAAATACGGGGTATAACATTCTCCCCTCCTTAGAAACATTCGTCCCGAATGTTCCTTCTAAGTCTCAAAACAAACGTGCGCCAGTATAGTCTTCACCACCATACTTACGAAACAATCCTGCCACAATGGCCACAGAAACAATCATGGCAAAAACGCCATATCCAAGTCCACGAGGAATCACCTCTAACGTCATCACAAACACCTCTCTCCGGGGTCTAAAATATACTTCCTCCACACTTTTTTTCCAAACAAAAGAGATGGTCACATCTATGCTCGCCATACATGCTCGCTTCTTCCCGATACCACTTTTGTCACTTTGCCGCGAGGTTCTAGTGTCACTCCGGCGACCCAACACATGGTACCGGACTACATGCGATCCCAGAGGTCGTGACACTCGAACTCTTACCACATTTGACATCGCTCGCCTCCAAAACTCGGGGTTATCATTTTCAACTTGGTTATCATTAGCCGGGAATACTCGACGGATCTGTTTTCCATCTCGAACATAACATTTAACGATCATCGGACGACCGCCTAAGTCGGACGGCAATTGCTAACATATGTGCAACCCGCCTATTCTTCACATGAACTTAAAAAGTGGCCCAAAGTAACTCGCTAAGTTTTCTCCGCTTCAAAACTCGCTACACCCTAACCGGGTGGTACTTTCAAGAAGACCGACCGCCAACTCAACTAAGCGCCGCCGCCGATTATCCGCACGATTTCTCGTGAGTTGCCGTAACCTCTTCTAGACAAGCTTTACCCTATCCATACCGCTGGACAAGCTCAACCAACTAATCAACCTTGCCAAGATCGAACCAATCGACCGCAAGATCTCACACATCCGCCCCAACAAGGCTTCATAAGGCGACATCCGAACATCAAATGGTAGCTCAAACACTCCTTCAACAAGACAACAATTCTCGCGAACTATCCTCGAAATTCAAACATCGCCCGGTGGCGAATGTGATTCCGAGACTCACTGAAGTTCTTAACACATGCTTGGCAAAACTTCCAGAACAACAACAGCCCTACTGGCTCCACTGTCGCTATAAGGTGAAGGTAGGCACCTGCAGCCTTACAACCTTTCGATAAAACAATATCGCCGAGTAAACGCCTTTGCTAGAAAACAAGACGGCCGACCTCTCGCCCGACCATCGGTCGAACGATCCAAGAATTCGTGACGCTAACTAAACTCGGGCCTAACACCCGTGACTTAACACGCGCGACCACCACAACCTGACCCCACCACCAAACCTACCGCTGGTTGACCCGGCAACGTGGCCTCAACCCGACTCCGCAACGCGCACAATGCTAGCTCCACGAAGAAAACTCACTAATCATGCTACGAAACCCAGCGGTCTTCTTAGCTCAACTACCCCTTCATTCCACACTACTTAGGACCTATCCCAAACGTAGCTCACGTGCACTATGCACTTCCGATACGGATCAAACATAACACTACACCTTTCTCGAGATGGCCTCACCTCTAAGGTCTCTACGTATAAAACTCTAAGGCTCACACCTTCTATCCCCCAAATTTTTACTTGGTTAACTAACCAAGATTTCTAATCACAATATTAACACACTGCTATCAAAACATAGCACTTATGATATACCCATCTTATCACACATACTGATCTCTAGAGGGTTAAAGATATATCTATATTCATCGCTTCACTCCTTAGTCGTTCTAATCAAACTCATTACAGGCGCATAGCTAAAGATGATTTAACTACCCACCGATCTCAAGGCTAAGTCCTTCTACCAGACACTCTTTCGACATCGACCGACGGTCATAGTACAACAAGATTCAACTAAAAGACGACATTCCCGACGACGCTCACAACCGCGAATCGAAGCCCCGAGTTCTAACCAACTCCCGCATACCCCGAACGCCCCGAATCCGTGAAGACCACTCAGACCGCGGATGTGCAAATCTACTGGCCAGCGAGGCGACTCGCCGAAAAGTTACCAAAGGACTTGCCGCTCGCCCTCTTCTCGCCCTTCGTTAACCCGCCGATTCTACGCTTCGGCCACGCGCATAAGCCCGCATACGTGCCATGCTCAAGCCCAATCAAGAATTACTTGCACAACCTCTTTAGATAGTCCTCAAGACTCGCAGACATCGATACTCTCCGTAGCCAAATCTATAGCTAGTAACAGGTCGCCTTGAAATCTATATTCTCTGCTCCCGGCCGCGAATCGGCGTTCAAATATCATGGCCGCAGCAGAATCGCCGCCGCTGCTAAACTCTCGCTGGGCTAGCGACGCAGTAACTCCCGAACGAAGCACCACCCAAGGTGATAATCGGGCTCGTGCCCACGAACCCTCTCAACTCTACTCGCAGCCTCCTCACCGCTTTGTCCTCTGGCCGGGTTGCCGCTCACGCGAGGCATAACGGTAAGTGAAAGAAATACGTTGAGGGTTCAACTTACAACACCTCTAAGGCACGATCTCAGAGTGAGAAGAAATAGAAACCAATCCTAAATATCCTATAGCCTCTCGATTATTGGTGCGAACAACACACCGATAATCAAGACTTCATCGATACTTGCTCAGAGACACTTTCCGAGGATTAATCGCTCGATACCACTTTTGTCACGACTCCGACTGCCCGGATCGTGCCTTACCCCGCACCCTAGTGAGACAACATCGAGTAATCTGAACATAACACAACAACATGAAATAACAAGAAGCTGCATAACAGCTTATCTTTAGAAAACTTGCCTTCCAAGATAAATAATAATAACAACCCTTTCAAAATGAATGCTTTAATCCTTTCTTTACAAACCCCGCCACAACAAGCATTACATGCACTTCCACGAAAGATATGATAACAACGACGGACATGTTCCCGCCATACTTCGAATGTAAGCACCTACGCATAACAGGGACTATACCAAGATAAGCCTCCGAGAAACGAGCTTCCCAAAAGCCGAATCCGTGACCCTAAGAGCGAGGATCAACGATCGGTGTACCTTTACTCGCAGATGAACGCACTCAAGGAGGTCAAGATAACAGTACCGAGTATGTGAAATCAAAATACATATCAGAAATGAAATCATAGCAATATATAAAGCAGAGACATGATGATAACCAAACTACGCTTACAACAAAGTAGTCATGTCAAGTTAGGGACTCACGCCTCAAGTCATCACTCAAGTATAACAATGGGTCTCGTGCCCACAACATCATTCACGCCCGTGGAATACCTTCCTCACCGGCCAGCCTATGATATAAAAGCACCAAGGAACACATGAACACCAGTGTCCCACTCGTGTCATAATAAAATCAGACGGTAAGTACGAAGGCATAGCCGACTACTAAAAACCTACGCACCAACAAGGTCGCGAATCAGATTATAAGATCTGTCTAGACCGCCACATGATCAAAGCCGCCGCTTGCCCGCAGATCAATGCACGCTGCCTAACTCGAACTCCCGCAGCCCGCGATAGGCCAATCTCATCGCCCGCATGAGGTATTCTCGCATCGAGGGTAGCTACTCCCGCATCGCCCCGACTTCCGAGTCCGCATGGCCACGCGACCGCATGCCCATAAAGGACGACGCTAACTCGAACTCGTAGCTCCGCATAGGCCCTCGTGACCCGCATGCAGGTATTCTCGAATCACGGTCCTGCATCACCGAGTCTACCCCGCATCGGAGGCGCTTAACCCCTAATCATCTCAAGAGATGAATGCCACAATACTATCATAACAACCGATAGTTAATAAGCACAATCAAGGGAAACCCTTTACACAAGCATCACAAGATACTAACACACGTAGCATCCTAACACGCTTACTTATCAAAGCAACAAGAAAGTATTACAAGGCTATCACAAACCAATACAATCAAGTTGTTCACACAAAGTACCTTCTACTATATGATTAACAAAATCGGTTTTTATCCCCAAAGTACTTCATACATCAATTCTTTTAAAAGATACGTTATTTCACAATGTCACACAATACCCGTAGTATAACATAGAGTGACTATCCTTTAAAGTAAATCAATTACTTCTCTTTGTAAAAATCAAGTAGCAACATTCTTTCCAATGATCAAGTTTGCCTAATTTCCAATGTTCAAGTTTCTCATTTTAGAAAGGTTTCGTAGTTCATAGTCTTATTCATTTGAGAATATAATTCTCCTTAAAACTATCTCGAGAAACATAAGTCTTATATGAGTAGGATATTCTTGTTTATAACAATCTTATTACAAAGCAGCATGTTCTAGAAATATCATTTTGTCTCATCTTAGCTTCTATGCAGATGGAAGTTTCTCTGGTTTTAATAATACTTAATTAGTCAAAACATTTCCTTTTATTAACGCCGCAGTGGTTTGTCGATACACATTCGATTTCCAAATCAAGAAAACATTCTTAAGCCGTTATACCTAACTTCCCATAAAGCTAGTATAACTCTTAAGTTTTTCAAAACCAAGTATTACTCCTTCTTTCAAAATGATTCAAAATCTTTTGAAATACTTCAAGTTCTTTATTAACACATAACAAGCCGCTTATAGTTCAAACCGCTACCTTAAAAACCACATGTATTTTCTTACCAACATAAAGTCATTATAACCAACTTCCCATAAAGCCGTTATAACACTTTATGTTTTACACCAATCAAATACATTTAGCACATGTGACGCTCACCGCATACTACATAGTTCACACATATCATGCTAGAAGAGATAGGAAGAGGTTCACATACCTCGCGACGAGTATCGACTAATTAGCAAAACGCCCAAGTACTTCCAACCGCCGGCTACTCCTGCCAAGTAGATCGCGCCACACGTAGTACTTCAACCTATAAGGCCACAAGGCGCTTATTAACATTAGATCCTCGTAGAACATTCTACGTAAAATTCGCAAAGACCTCCCGCAACAACAGAAATCTCCTCCTCTATCGAGGCCGCCATCAAGCCAACCAGGGGGTTATACATCTAACCCTAACGGGTACACCGCTTCACGGCCTACTACGCAAGTTCATCGTAATACAGCCTCATGTAATTACAGCAAGAATCTTCTTTCAATTCAGCTTAAGTCGCAAGACATTGCCGTAAGTATTATTCAGGCTTAAGTCAAAAGACATTGCCGATAACTACGTTCAGTTCTATATATATATATAGTATACCTCAACTATAGTCTAACAATCATGTAATTTCCAATTACAATAGAGGGACAAGATATTTACCTCGATAAGCCCATAATTATCCAAGTATAAAGTCGATCCCGCAATCGCTTAGCTCCAACTCCGAGCGCTCCAACCCGCTCTAAACCACCCTTAGAAGTTCTAACCAACTTCTACACAATACTCCAACGGACTATGGAGATTTTCATAGGGTTTCGGTTTTGTGACTGACGGGAAGTATAATAGTATTTCTGGGCTTTTCATATAGGTATAACCTTAGAATACTACAAGGTATTCGGCTAAGGTAATTTGGGCATTATAACAATACTTTTGAGAGTATTTCTACACCACAAAGGGGGGGTATTAAACGAAAGAAACTAGTCTAGTGGGAGAGGGCTCTCGCCATGGGCCTTTCAAAGGGGGAGAGGGCTTCTGGACGAGAGTCAACAAGAGGGGAGAGGGAGGGATTTTAACACTTAGGATTATTTAGGAATGGATGAATAAGTCTTCAAAGGACGGGTATTTATAGGCCAAGTGAAGGCCAACCACTGGCCAAGATTGAGCCAAGTGCTACACAAGTGTAAGGCCAAGATCAAGACATGTGCACCCTAACCCTACTACACAAAACACTCCACAAAACAAGGCACAAATCAAGGCCATAAAGTAGCCCAATTCGGCCAAGGGTTGCCGTCCCTTGCTTCCAATGTGAGGGTGACACATGTCACCTCCCGTTGGTCCAAAATGTTTCGCCTCTGAAAAATCCGCAAAATTAAAAATGACATAGCCGAAATTCCCTACGAAAGTCGTGGAAACGCTTTCGCCGAAAAACGACTCAAACCGTGTTGTGTACAAATAAAATTCGCCAAGCCACTTTCTCAAGTTTCAAATTTTCCTACGCACGCCCCACGCATATACTGGAAATACGGGTATAACATGGTTGGCTTCGCAGCCTACCGATAGAGAGGAGATTTACGCTGGCGGGGAGGTGTCGCGAATTTTCTCAGAATGTTCTACGATGTTAATAAGCGCCTTGTGGCCTTATAGGTTGAAGTTCTACGTGTGGAATGATCCACTTGGCTTAAGGAGTAGCCGACTGTTTGGAGCATTTTTCTATTAGTCGATACTCGTCGCGAGGTATGTGAACCTCTTCCTATCTCTCCTAGCATGATATGTGTGAACTATGTAGTACCAGAGACGCATACGTGTTTGATTGTTGTAAACATAAAGTGTTATAACGACTTTATGGGAAGTTGGTTATAAATTTTATGTAGGTAAGAAAATGGGTTGTGGTTTTGAAAGGTAATCGATTTGATTATAATCGACTTGTTATGTGTTAATGAAGAACTTGAAGTATTTCAAAAGGTTTATAAATCTTTTTGTAAGACTATTTGTAGTAATTTATTTTTGAATTCTTAAGATTTATAATAGATTTAGTGGAAGTTAGGTATAACGCTTAAGAATGTTTTACCGATTTTGGAAATCGTGATGTGTATCGACAAACCACCGCGGCATAATAAAAGGAAATGTTTTGAATAATTAAGTATGATTAAAACTAAAGAGAAACTTCCATCCGCATGAAGCTAAGATAAGACAAAATGATATTTCCTAGATCACGGTCATGTAATAAGATTGTTATAAATAAGAATAACCTACTTACATGTAAGGCTTATGTTCTCAATTGGTTAATAAAAAGGATTTTATTCTTGAATGAATAAGACTATGAACTACTTAAACCTTTTAAAATAAGAAATCGAACATTTGAAATTAGGCAAACTCAACGCTTGGAAAATAATGTTGTTACTTGATTTTACAAAGGTAAGTGTTTTGGTTTATTTAAAAAGACAAATACTCTATTTTATACTACGTATTGTGTGACTTATGTGATAGAACGATCTTTTAAAGATTTAATGTATGAAGCACGTCAGTTAGATACTCGAACTTGTTAGTAAAGTACCTTGTGTGAACAACTTGATTGTATTGGTTTGTGATAGCCTTGTAATACTTTCTTGTTGATTTGATAAGTAAACATGTTAGATGCTACTTGTGTTAGTATCTTGTGATTGTTATGTGCGGGGTCATTCTTGCGGCTTACATTGTTAAAAGCGTAAGTCCATCAGATCGTTATTATATCACCTACCCTCGATCGTATACCGAGGGCTTGCCACCCTTGATGCGTCTATACGGCCTATGCGTCCTCGAGACTACGCGAGCCGCGTATGCTCCGTGATCGACCGATCATTCCGGTGTTTAGCCCGACGCGGGGATTCCTATGCGTCTCTCGAGGGACTACGCGTCCTCGGCGGGCTACGCGGCCGCTAAGTCCGTGACGGATACCGGTGGTTAGGCCGCTTCGACGCGGGTATACCTCGTGTGGTCTAGGACCGTGATTCGAGGAATACCTTATGCGGGTCCGTGTGTGACCTATGCGAGTCGCGAGAGTTCCAGAATAGACGCGACATCGACATCGCGGGCCGCGGCCGCCTTCGATCTCGTGCGCGGCTGCAGAGACCTCGTGATACGCTTTGTGGCATTTGTGGTAATCGGGGTCTTAGTAGTCGGCTATGCCTTCGCATTTACCCCGCACGGTCTTATTGTGATGACTTTGAGGCGTGAGTCCCCGACTTGACATGATCGCTAGTTGTTGTGGAATCGTAGTTTGTTATCATACATGTCTCTCGCTTTATATAGACTACTATGATTTCGCCATGATACTTTACGCTTCACATACTTGGTACATGTTGCATCGACTTCTTCGGGGCGCTCATGCCGCAGAAAAGGTACACCATCGATGATCCTCGCCTTGGTCACAATTCAAAGATTTGGGAAAGCTCCGCTTTCACCTAAGCTTGCGGTATAGTCCCCGCCGTTGTAGGTATTTACATTCGTGGTATGGCGGCCTATCCCGCCATAGTTGTTGCAAATCTTAGAGGTCTGTAGTACCGCAAGTGTGGTTTGTAAAAAGGATTAAACCGTTTCTTTAAAAGATTGTTTATATATGCCGAAAGGCAAGTTTTCACGATTATTGTTTTATACTGTTGTCTCATGTTATGTTTTTATGTTCACTGACACTCGATGTTGTATCACTAAGGTGCCCGGTAAGGCACTACCACGCCCGGTTTCGGGCGTGACAGAGTGGTATCGTGAGCGCTTAATCCCTGAAAGTGTCTACAAAGCCGTATCCAAGAGAGTCTCGATTATCTGCCAGGTTGCACCACGCCAATAATCGTGAGGCTATAGGATATTTAGGATGGTTTCTATTCTTCTCACTCGAGATCGTGCCTTAGAGCGGTGTTGAAAGTTGGACCCTCCGACGAAATTCTTTCCTTATCGTTATGCCTCCGCGCAGGCAACCCGCCTGTGAGGGCGCGCCGGCGGAGTCGCGAGTCGAGTTCGGAGGTCATGCGTGGCACAGCCCAATTACCACCTGGGGCGGTGTTTTGTTCGGGGAGTTATGCTACGTCACTAGCCCCAGCAGAGTTTAGCACGGCGCAGTAGCCTCACCGCGCCATGATATTTGAACCTTCGCCCACGATTGGGAACAGAATATAGATTGCAGAGACGACCACATTAGCTATGGACGTGGCTACCAGAGAATATACCGATGTACCGCGAGTCTTGATGACTATCTAAAGAGAGGGTTGTACAAGAGTAATTCTTCAGCTAGGCGTGAGCATGGCCTATGAACGGGCTTATACGCAGCAGGCCGAGAAACGTAGAGATCAACGTTAACGGGCGACATCGAAGGGCCAGAGCGGCTAGTCCTTTGGTAACTTCGAGGCAAGTCGCCACCAGCAGATTAGATTATGCACATCCGCCAAGCAAAGAGGTCCCCACGGATTCAAGACGCTCGGGTACGCAGGAGTTGGTCAGACTGTGGTTTTCGATTCATCAGGCGATGCACGCCATCCCGGGAATGTCGCCTTTTTAGATTGATACTTGTTGCACTGTGGCCGCCGTGGCCATATGTCGAATAGGTGACCTAGTAGAAGGATTTTGTCTTCGCATCGCGGTAGTTCGTCACCTTCCTTAACTATGCGCTCACGGGCAAGGTTCGATTAGAACGACATAGTGAAGCAAAGAGACGCAGGCATATCCTAAACCCTCTAGAATTTTGTTTATGTGATAAGGTGAGTATACCTTAAGTGCTATGTTCGTAGCAGATGTTAGTTGTGATTAGAAATCATGGTTGTTTAACCGAGTAAGATGTTGGGGATAGAGAAAGTGAGCCTTAGAGTTTTACGCGTAGAGACCTTAGAGGTAAGGCCATCTCGAGTAAGAGACGATGTTGATGTTTGACCCTTTATAGGAGTGCATTGTGCACGTGAGCTATGTTTTTGGGATAAGTCCCCGAGTAGCGAAATGAGAGAGGTAGTTGAGCTCAAGACCGCTAGGTTTTCGTAACGTGATTAGTGAGAGTTTTCCTCCGGAAGCTAGTGTGGTCGCGCTGCCGGGTTGAGGCCACGCTGCGGGTCAACCCGCGGCCTGTATGCGTGGGTCGGTTTGTGGTGGTCCCGCCAGTGATAGGGTCGCGAGGGTGTTAGGCCCAAATTTAGTTAACCAAACAGACGAGTTCGTGGATGCGTTCGACCTGGTCGGGCCGATGGGGTAGCCGCGGTGATCGTTGTCTGCCGTCGGGAGTGTTTAAGCTACCATTTCGGTGATCGGATGTCGCCTTACGAAGCCTTGTAGGGAAGAAATGCAAGTTGCCGGCCGATTGGTTCGATGTTGGCAAGGCTCGTGTAGTTGGTTCAGTTTGTTCCAGCAGACGCGGTTAGGGTGTGACGAGTTTTGAGGAACAGAGGAACTTAGCCCGAGTTACATCGGGCCTTTTGAGTTCATGTGAAGAATAGGCGGGTTGCCTATAGGTTAGCATTTGCCGTCCGACTTAGGAGGCAAGACGTCCGGCCCTTCAGATTGTTATGTTCGGGAAGTATCAAGATCCATCCAGTGTTCCGAATAATGACCACGTTAGAGATAGTAACCTCGAAGTTTTGGATAATCGGGCGACGTAAACGTGGTAAGAGTTCGAGCGCGCGATACCTTGATCGACGCATCGGCACCATTTGTTGGGTCGCTCGAGAAGGTTAATGCCTCGTGCAAAGTGACAAAAGTGGTATCATTTTGGTGATGTTAGAGGTGTTTCCCGTGACTCGAGGTAAGCATTTTTTTGCGCAGTTGTTTCTGGGGCCAGGTATGGCGGGATTGTTCTCGTAAGTATAGTAGTGAAGACTACATCGGCGCACGGTTGTTTTGAGACTTAGAAGGAACATTCGGACGAATGTTTCTGGCGAGGGGAGAATGTTATACCCGTAGTTCCGTGGTATGTATGCGAGGACGCACGCATTTGAGAATACACGTAAAGATCGGAAAGGAGGAAAGAGGTGATTTTTCCACTAAAAGTTTCCGCTTTTGTAAAGGAAAAGGTTCGTTAACGGGAATTGGATTCCCGATTTGGTATTCGGACTTCTGGAATATTAGAGAATTATGGAATTTTATTTTCTGAATGGTCACGTGGGCCCACTGTGAAATTTACTGGCTTTTGGGGCCCACTTTGTTTTGAGATTTTGGCCATTGTGGATATTTTCGAAGATGTTTTATTTTGGGCCATTGGAGGGTGACACGTGTCACCCCCTGGTGGCTCGCCGACGACTGGGGCACAGTGCCGACAGTCGTTTCGACTAAACGCTTTACATAACTTGCGAGGGAAAATTCGCTATGTCTTTTCTTATTTTTGCGGATTTTTCCGAGAGAGGAAATGTTTTGACCAACGAGAGGGCTTACACTTGTCACCTCAAGTTGGTGGAGTTGACGCCACCTCGACGCTTTGAAGCGGTCAAGTTGGTGAGATATTTTGTGAGGATTTGTGGAGTAGGGACTAGGGGGCACTTGGGCACATCTTGGCCCTACACTTGCATAGCACTTGGCTAGATCTTGGCCCTTGGTTGGCCTTTGCTTACCCTATAAATACCCCCCTCCCTTTGAAGACTTCTTCATCCCTCAAATCTCTAAGTCTTGAGAACCCTCTCCTCCTCTTGTTGACTCTCGCCCAAGAGCCTCCTCCCCTTTTCACGTGGCCTTGTGGCCGAGAGCACCCTCTCCTTCCTAGTAGGCTCTTCTACGAGAGCACCCCCACTGGGTGTTCTCGTGGGGTACCCCCCCCTTGCTTGAGAAATACTCTCAAAAGTATCGTTATACTGCCCCAATACCTTAGCCTTAGACCTTGTAGTATTCTAAGGTTATATCTATACGAAAAGCCCAGAAATACTATCATACTTCCCACTACCACAAACCGAAACCCTAAGGAAAATCTCCATGGTTAGTTGGAGTGCTTTGTAGAAGTTGGTTAGAACTTCTAAGGGTTGTTTGAGCAGGACTGAGCACCGGTGTAGAGCGAAACATTGCTAAGGATCGACTTTAAACTCGGATAATTATGGGCTTATCGAGGTAATTATCTTGTCCCCTATTGTAATTGGATATTACATGTTGTTAGAATATATAGTTGAAGTATACTATATATGTAATGAACGTAGTTGTTGGCAATGTCTTTTGACTTAAGCTCAAGAATAAGGAATCGAATCAATCAGTAATTACATAGATCAGACATTAGAGACTTGTGTAGTATTACGGATAGTAGAATTGTACCCGTCGTTAGATGTATAACCTCGTTGGCTTGGTAGCCGCCGATAGAGGAGGATATTTACGCCGTTGTGGGAGGTGCCGCCAATTTTCAGAGAATGTTCTACGATGTTAATAAGCGCCTTGTGGCCTTATAGGTTGAAGTGCTACGTGGAATGATCCACTTGGCTTAAGGAGTAGCCGATCGTTTGGAGCGTTTTGCTATTAGTCGATACTCGTCGCGAGGTATGTGAACCTCTTCCTATCTCTCCTAGCATGATATGTGTGAACTATGTAGTACGGTGACGCATACGTGTTTGATTGTTGTAAACATAAAGTGTTATAACGCTTTATGGGAAGTTGGTTATAATGACTTTATGTAGGTAAGAAAATGGGTTGTGGTTTTGAAAGGTAATCGATTTGATTATAACTGACTTGTTATGTGTTAATGAAGAACTTGAAGTATTTCAAAAGGTTTATAAATCATTTTGAAAGAATATGTGTAGTAATGTATTTTTGAAAACTTAAGAGTTATACTAGCTTTATGGGAAGTTAGGTATAACGCTTAAGAATGTTTTATCGATTTTGGAAATCGTGGATGTGTATCGACAAACCATCGCATAGTTAACAAAAGGAAATGTTTTGAATAATTAAGTATGATTAAAACCAAGAGAAACTTCCATCCGCATAGAAGCTAAGATAAGACAAAATGATATTTCCTAGATCATGGCTGCTGTAATAAGATTGTTATAAATAAGAATAACCTACTTACATGTAAGGCTTATGTTCCTCAATTGGTTAATAAAAAGGATTTTATTCTTGAATGAATAAGACTATGAACTACGAAACCTTTTTAAAATAAGAAACTGAACATTTGAAATTAGGCAAACTCGAACGCTTGGAAAATAATGTTGTTACTTGATTTTACAAAGGTAAGTGTTTTGGTTTATTTAAAAGACAAATACTCTATTTTATACTACGTATCAGGTGACTTATGTGATAGAACGATCTTTTAAAGATTTAATGTATGAAGCACGTCAGTTAGATACTCGAACTTGTTAGTAGAAAGTACCTTGTGTGAACAACTTGATTGTATTGGTTTGTGATAGCCTTGTAATACTTTCTTGTTGATTTGATAAGTAAACATGTTAGGATGCTACTTGTGTTAGTATCTTGTGATTGTTATGTAAGGGGTCATTCTCAGGCTTACATTGTTAAAAGCGTAAGTCCATCAGATCGTTATTATATCACCTACCCTCGACCGGTATACCGGTGGCTTGCCACCCTTGACGCGTCTATACTACGGCGCGTCCTTGAGACTACGCGAGTCGCGTATGCTCCGTGATCGACCGATCATTCCGGTGTTTAGCCTGACGCGGATTCCCATGCGGTCTCCGAGGGACTATGCGGTCCTCGGCGGGCTACGCGGCCGCGAAGTCCGTGACGGATACCGGTGGTTAGGCCGCTTCGACGCGGTATACCTCGGGTGGTCTAGGACCAGATTCGAGGAATACCTTACGCGGTCTCGTGTGACCTATGCGAGTCGCGAGAGTTCCAGAATAGACGCCAAGACATCGATATCGCGGGCCGCCGCCTTCGATCTCGTGGTGCGCTCCAGAGACCTCGTGATACGCCAGTGGCATTTGTGGTACTGGGTCTTAGTAGTCGGCTATGCCTTCGCATTTACCCGCACGGCCTTATTGTGATGACTTTGGCGGCGAGTCCCCGACTTGACATGATCGCTAGTTGTTGTGAATCGTAGTTTGGTTATCATACATGTCTCCCGCTTTATATAGACTACTATGATTTCGATTCTGATACTTTACGCTTTCACATACTTGGTACATGTCAGATCGACCTCCTTCGGGCCGCGTTCATGCCGCAGAAAAGGTACACCATCGATGATCCTCGCCTTAGGGTCACAGCCAAGATTCGGGAAAGCTCCGCTTCTCCTAAGCTTGGTGGTATAGTCCTGTCGTTGTAGGTATTTACATTCGTGGTATGGCGGCCTGGCCTGGCCATAGTTGTTGCAAATCTTAGAGGTCTGTAGTAATCACAAGTGTGGTTTGTAAAAAGGATTAAATTGTTCTCTTTAAAAGATTGTTTATATATGCCGAAAGGCAAGTTTTCACAGATTATTGTTTTATACTTCTGTTGTCTCATGTTATGTTTTTATGTTCCGCTGATTACTCTGATGTTGTATCACTAAGGTGCCCGGGGTAAGGCACCAGTCACGGGCCCGGGTTTCGGGGCGTGACACATACATAGAATAATTCTCTTTTAACAAGTCAAAGTACTTATCAAGGCACACTTAGACAAATTCTCAATTTATCAAGCCAAAGTACTAATCAAGGCATACATAGAATAATTCTCTTTTAACAAGTCAAAGTACTTATCAAGGCATACTTAGACAAATTCTCAATTTATCAAGCCAAAGTACTACATACGTACATTCTTTTATAAAAGACTCCTTTCTATGTAAAGCTCCAAGATACTAACACCCGTAGTATCAAGTCCTATTCACCTTTCAAGACAAGTCACAATACCTTTTTTAGAAATACAAATACCGGCTTCTAAATCAAGTGACTTCTTTTATTAAAAACCTTAAGCAATTGGTACCTTTAAACCAATTTGTCGTTCCTTAATACAAGTTATTTCTTTGATTACTTTATTAGAGAAAACTATTCTCTTAACCTTCCATAAAGCCGTTATAACCAACTTCCCATAAAGCCGTTATAACCCTTTATGGTTTAGACCAACACGTTCCTTTTATAACCAAGAGACTTCTACTTTTTGAAACCAAGTATTAAATACTTTCAAATCAATTCTCATACCTTACAAACATACTACTAGTCTCTTAACCTTTAGAAAACAAGTGACTCATTTTATATAAAACCTTAGGCAATTAATGCCTTAAAAACAAGTTGCCTTTTCACTAAAATCAATTCATTTATCTTTCCATAAAGCAAATATAACTAACTTCCCATAAATCCGTTATATTCACTTTATATCTTAGCCAAAAACAATTTCCTATCCAAGGGACTTATACGCTTAAAACGAACAAGTATCACATACTTTAAAACTCTTCAAGTCCCTTAACTTAATAAAACTCAAGACATCCTTTATTCTTTCAAAGTGAGTTAATCCCCTAACTCACCCGACTTGGCTATTCATAAAATTAGTAAAGGATATCTAGGTGTTATACGTCTGCAGTACTACATAATGCAACTAGTAATGCTCAAACAAATGAAAACATCTACAAAGAGTAGATCACACAACTACCTCTTAACTTCTAAGAGTAGAAGGAAACATGAAATGATACCACAAGTATATTCCATACATAGAATCATGCCAAAGGAAGGAAGAGGTTCACATACCTCGCGACGATTGTCGAAAAGTAGCAAAATGCTCCAAAGTACTTCAACCTATAATGGTCACAATATGTCAATTAACCTCTTACTTCAACGTAGAATATCCTAGGTGCTAAGTCACTAAATTCTACGGAAATCTGACAAAGACCTCCTTTGTTTCTACTTACTTTGCCACCTTTTCAAGGTCGAATACAATAACCAAACAGCCCCAATCGCTCACCACAATCTATAAGGTAGTCCAAAACAAATGAATAACAAACTACTAGTCCAATTTTCGGCCATAAAGAATACAACAATACCAATTCTTATCCAATTTCCATTTCAATCCAAATTGGTAGCCTCACATGATATCAAGTCGCATTTGATTATAACAACCGTAATCTTCAAGTCAATTACATGCGACGATTCTAACAACGATTAAATTGTAATCCAACTTAATCATGGCTTACATGTCATTTCGGATTTTAAGCTACAACAATCCATAATACTTATAAAACTTCAACACATATACTTCATGCTAGTAAAAATGTAAGGCTAACAACAATTACATAATCTTGTAACACTTAAAGAGAACAAGATTATACCTCCACGAATTGTAATCCAATCTTCAAAACCGAAGTTGCTCCTTAGCAACCTAGAGCCTCTTCAAGACACCTCAATCCGCTCTTTGAGACCCTTAGAACAACCCCAACAATTTTCCTTCAAACTTCTAAACAAAACCTAGAAAGACAACTAGGTTTTTGCTTTGCGACTACTACGAAAACTCTCTTTTTCCGGGATTTTTCTATTGAGATACACTTACATAACACTCAAGAACCTTGGTTTAAAATGTGGAGCTTAAAGAACAAGCAACGAAAATTTTTCCTTTCTTCTCCATGGTGAACCCGAGAGCACCATTAGTGTAGTCTTCAATTTTGTGAAATTTTGCTAAGTGTTAAGTCATCTCTTGCTACTAGTATTAAATATAGGGACATGGAGGGTTAAGATGCAACCAATTGGGTGGTTTGGATGAGCTCTAGCTAAATATCAAGACTAAGTGGGTCATTGACTTAGTCAATTTACTCATGCTACTACTTGCAAGACTAAATCATCCAACCAAAGGTCAAATGACCATTGTGCCCATGCTTCAATTCGCCCAAGACAACATAAGGGGTGACACGTGTCGCCTCCCATTCGCCACAATAATACGCTTTCCGACAATTCCATAATTCCGTTAAAAATTTTACGCCTCAAATTTTAACACTTGCGAAGTTCTTACGCACGTTCTAACACACGCCCCGTAAATACGGTGTAACATTCTCCCCTTAGAAACATTCGCC
Organism: Przewalskia tangutica; assembly: GCA_029844215.1. Lineage (NCBI taxonomy): Eukaryota > Viridiplantae > Streptophyta > Magnoliopsida > Solanales > Solanaceae > Przewalskia > Przewalskia tangutica. The sequence goes on from CM056721.1 coordinate 111,363,125, forward strand.
CTCGAATGTTCTTTCGAGTCAATCTTTATAATTAGCGACATAGTTTCCTTTCACAACCCCGACATACTAATAATGCCACACATGGCCCTAATACTCGCACACGCACATCCGTCCATCATAAGCCCAAAAGAGATTAACTTTTCGCATTTCCAACTCCTTCTAACATACATACATAACTTCCATACCAATTTTTGGCCTCTAATCTTTGGAATCACTCTATAAAACAAAATAAGGCCATTTCCGCCACGACTGGTTCTGGAACGTGTCCACGAACCCGTGAAACAACTAACTAGACTTGGGCATTGCGCCGCGTGACTCGCTATGTAGCGAACTACTACCAACTGATCCCACTCCATTCCGGGCCATGGGAGACCCGCAACAGTCCTCAACCCGACTCAACGTCGCACTTAACTCTTATTCTCGTCTATAATAAATCTTATCGCGAGAAAGCCTTATATACCTAAGGTCTCGGCAGAATCAATATTCTTAGGCTCGCAATTTCCATGCCCAAGTCTACCTTATCAATCCCCCAAGAACGGTACAAAAACTTCTCATAAAACCATAACCATGTTGTCTCGATCACAACAACCATTACTTACTCTATACCTGACCTCATCCGTACAATTCTCTTAAGCCTACTACGCAGCCTTAATCTATCAACATGACATTCCGTTAGGTTCCTTAATATGGCTTCTAAGGGTTCACTACCCTATCGCATACTTCATCCTTTCCCAATTATCTCAAATAAAACACAAAACCTTGGCGAAAATTCATTAACTATTCCATACCTTCCCAGATCTAGTTAGTCTTTACCAATTCCTCGGTAATCTAAAATCATTCTAGGCAACACGCTGCGTCGACTTTCATACATAACTCCGTATAGATGTATGTCACAATACAAACTATACCGTAATCATTACCAACCCGATGCGCAATCCACATAGTCATTCCCGGTCATCACGCTTTCTCGTACCGCAATCAACATAACTCGTTAGTGAGGGACGACCCTAACAATACAACTTTCTATCGCACGATCTCAGAGTGAGAAGAATGGAAACCAATCCTAAATGTCCCGCAGCCTCCCGATTATAGATGTGGTGCACAACACACCGATAATCAAGACTCTACTAGACACGGTCGTAGACACTTTCCGAGGACTAATCGCTCGATACCACTTTTGTCACGACGACCCTCGATCGCGATCGTGCCCTACCCGGCACCCTTACTGTAAACATCGGAGAAAATCAGCGAACATACATGAAACTTATAAAATAAAAACAACAAGAATAAAACAACAAAGTTAGCCGATGGCTACCTTCCCGAACGCATACATACATAAATGAAGCGCTTGCCTTTCCTTTACAAACCGACCCACAATATGTGACTACTGCACTTCTAGAATAATAATCGTGGACAGGCCCCGCCATACCCCGAATATACATGAATCTTCTACCCTGTGGAAAACTGCTCCAAGAGATAAGCCTCCGAGCAAGTGGAGCTTTCTCAAAATCGAACCGAGATCCTAAGAGCAAGGATCACCAACCTGGTACCTAAAACTCGCGGCATTTAACGCAGCTTCGGCGGGCCGCATAACAGTACCGATATGGAATGTAAATAACGCATGAAATGTGATCATAATCGCATAAAAGAATGACAAGGACAAGTATAAAAATACATACGGATCCTCGCCGTGTCATTACCACTTATGAACTTAATTTCACATCAATATCTTTTACATTCCGTTAAGAGTTATAGCCATATCTTACGCATTTACTTAGGAGAAGTCATTAAGTTCATCTCTATCTAACTTACTTATCTTTCATAACATAGTCCGGCCCATTACAAAGGGACACATATACTACCCGGCCCAATCTGGGACGCGATCAAGTCACACAAATAGCAAAGTGTGCCCGTGGAATACCCCATCACTGCCAACAGCCTATAAGTGTAAAATATAACCACGTGACGCGCCCGTGGCATCCCACCTCACCGCTTGGCGCATACATACACAATACATACATATATCTCCCGCCTGGAATCCCACATCACCGCCGCACTATAAGTGTAAACATAACCACGGGTCTCACGCCATAATACCAATCAAAACAGTGGTATGGCTCTGGGCTTGCCTCATTTATACTCTTACCTCGAGGAGGTGGTAAGCGGGTATAACGCCTTGGGCTTGCCCTCATTTATACTCTTACCCCGGAGAAGGTGGTACAACGTCTTGGGCTTGCCCTCATTTATACTCTTACCCTATCTCAACCTACGACAATCAACACATAAAGCGGTGGTACAATGCCTCGGGGTTTACCCTCACTTATACTCTTACCCGAGAAGGTGGTACAACGTCTGGGCTTGCCCTCATTTATACTCTTACCCTATCTCGATCGACCATCAACAAGACATAAGCACTACCATGTCTTCTATAAAAACTGGGAATTTAACCCAAGTACTACAAGTAATCTAAGATACCCGTGGAATCCCACATCACCGCAGACGTCCCAAGAACTTACAACAAGACATCCGAATTCTTCAACCGAGAGTCGCGACAACTTAATAAAACATAATACTTGCACTCAAAGGCTATTACCAAGACATATAGGCAAGTTCTCAATTAACCAAGCCAAAGTACTTATCAAGGCACACATAGGATAATTCTCATTTTATCAAGCCAAAGTACTAATCAAGGCATACATAGAATAATTCTCTTTAACAAGTCAAAGTACTTATCAAGGCACACTTAGACAAATTCTCAATTTATCAAGCCAAAGTACTAATCAAGGCATACATAGAATAATTCTCTTTTAACAAGTCAAAGTACTTATCAAGGCACACTTAGACAAATTCTCAATTTATCAAGCCAAAGTACTAATCAAGGCATACATAGAATAATTCTCTTTTAACAAGTCAAAGTACTTATCAAGGCACACTTAGACAAATTCTCAATTTATCAAGCCAAAGTACTAATCAAGGCATACATAGAATAATTCTCTTTAACAAGTCAAAATACTTATCAAGGCACACTTAGACAAATTCTCAATTTATCAAGCCAAAGTACTAATCAAGGCATACATAGAATAATTCTCTTTAAACAAGTCAAAGTACTTATCAAGGCACACTTACACAAATTCTCAATTTATCAAGCCAAAGTACTAATCAAGGCATACATAGAATAATTCTCTTTTAACAAGTCAAAGTACTTATCAAGGCACACTTAGACAAATTCTCAATTTATCAAGCCAAAGTACTAATCAAGGCATACATAGAATAATTCTCTTTAACAAGTCAAAGTACTTATCAAGGCACACTTAGACAAATTCTCAATTTATCAAGCCAAAGTACTACATACGACATTCTTTATAAAAGACTCCTTTCTATGTAAAGCTCCAAGATACTAACACCGTAGTATCAAGTCCTATTCACCTTTCAAGACAAGTCACAATACCTTTTTAGAAATACAAATACCGCTTTCTAAATCAAGTGACTTCTTTTATTAAAAACCTTAAGCAATTGGTACCTTTAAACCAATTTGCCTCCTTAATACAAGTTATTTCTTTGATTACTTTATTAGAGAAAACTATTCTCTTAACCTTCCATAAAGCCGTTATAACCAACTTCCCATAAAGCCGTTATAACCCTTTATGGTTTAGACCAACACGCCTTTTATAACCAAGAGACTTCTACTTTTTGAAACCAAGTATTAAATACTTTCAAATCAATTCTCATACCTTTCAAACATACTACTAGTCTCTTAACCTTTAGAAAACAAGTGACTCATTTTATATAAAACCTTAGGCAATTAATGCCTTAAAAACAAGTTGCCTTTTCACTAAAATCAATTCATTTATCTTTCCATAAAGCAAATATAACTAACTTCCCATAATGCCGTTATATTCACTTTATATCTTAGCCAAAAACAATTTCCTATCCAAGGGACTTATACGTTTAAAACGGAACAAGTATCACATACTTTAAAACTCTTCAAGTCCCTTAACTTAATAAAACTCAAGACATCCTTTATTCTTTCAAAGAAGTGAGTTAATCCCTAACTCACCCGACTTGGCTATTCATAAAATTAGTAAAGGATATCTAGGTGTTATACGTCCCGCTGTACTACATACGTGCAACTAGTCATGCTCAAAGATAGGAAAAGTTCTACATGTAGTAGATCACACAACTACCTCTTAACTTCTAAGAGTAGAAGGAAACATGAAATGATACCACAAGTATATTCCATACATAGAATCATGCCAAAGGAAGGAAGAGGTTCACATACCTCGCGACGATTGTCGACAAGAGCAAAATGCTCCAAAGTACTTCAACCTATAATGGTCACAATATGTCCATTAACCTCTTACTTCAACGTAGAATATCCTAGGTGCTAAGTCACTAAATTCTACGGAAATCGGACAAAGACCTCCTTTGTTTCTACTTACTTTGCCACCTTTTTCAAGGTCGAATACAATAACCAAATGCCCCAATCGCTCACCACAATCTATAAGGTAGTCCAAAACAAATGAATAACAAACTACTAGTCCAATTTTCTACCATAAAGAATACAACAATACCAATTCTTATCCAATTTCCATTTCAATCCAAATTGGTAGCCTCACATGATATCAAGTCGCATTTGATTATAACAACCGTAATCTTCAAGTCAATTACATGCGACGATTCTAACAACGATTAAATTGTAATCCAACTTAATCACGGCTTATATGTCATTTCGGATTTTAAGCTACAACAATCCATAATACTTATAAAACTTCAACACATATACTTCATGCTAGTAAAAATGTAAGGCTAATAACAATTACATAATCTTGTAACACTTAAAGAGAACAAGATTATACCTCCACGAATTGTAATCCAATCTTCAAAACCGGTTGCTCCTTAGCAACCTAGAGCCTCTTCAAGACACCTCAATCCGCTCTTTGAGACCCTTAGAACAACCCCAACAATTTTCCTTCAAACTTCTAAACAAAACCTAGAAAGACAACTAGGTTTTTGCTTTGACTACTACGAAAAACTCTCTTTTTCCGGATTTTTCTATTGAGATACACTTACATAACACTCAAGAACCTTGGTTTAAAATGTGGAGCTTAAAGAACAAGCAACTAACATTTTTCCTTTCTTCTCCATGGTGAACCCGAGAGCACCATTAGTGTAGTCTTCAATTTTGTGAAATTTTGCTAAGTGTTAAGTCATCTCTTGCTACTAGTATTAAATATAGGGTCATGGAGGGTTAAGATGCAACCAATTGGGTGGTTTGGATGAGCTCTAGCTAAATATCAAGACTTAGTGGGGTCATTGACTTAGTCAATTTACTCATGCTACTACTTGCAAGACTAAATCATCCAACCAAAGGTCAAATGACCATTGTGCCCATGCTTCAATTCGTCCAAGACAACATAAGAGGGGGTGACACGTGTCGCCCTCCCATTCGTCACAATAATACGTTTTCCGACAATTCCATAATTCCGTTAAAAATTTTTACAGTCTCAAATTTTAACACTTGCGAGTTCTTACGTACGTTCTTAACACATGTCCTGTAAATACGGGGTGTAACAATATGTTTATTGATTTAAAGAGAAGGAGTTTTACGATTCTTTTTAAGTATGTATGTACGTAGTATTTTTGGGCCTAGTTTCCCTAATGTTGTAAGAATAAAAGTGTCATAAGTTCTCTAAAATGAAAGGTTGTTATAATAGCTTTATGGGAAGTTGTTATGACGACTTAATAAGAAGTGAAAAGATGGTTTTAAAATGTTATGTAAGGAAAATCACACCGAGCCTACTAATAGGCCGGATTATGTTATGAAAATACACCGAGCCTACAAATAGGCCGGATTACGTTATGAGATACACCGAGCCTACACATAGGCCGGATTACGCCATATTACCCCGAGCCTACACATAGGCCGGGTTACGTCATCTTACACCGAGCCCCACAGGCGGGCCGGATTATGCTACATGATTCCACAGTACACCGAGCCCCATAGGCGGGCCGGATTATGTCACATGATTCATCAAGACACTGCCACGACCGAACCGGCCCGTGGATCGTGCCTTACCGGCACCCTAGTGATACACCATCGAGAAAAAGCAATGAAATAAAACATGAACATGATTTAAGAGACATGATAAATAAACAAAGCAACCAAAATAGCTTGCTTCAGATATATACATAAATACCCGAACGCTTATCCTTTTTTTACTGCATCGCCACAACAAGATTACATGGACTTAAGAAGTGACAACAACTATGACGGATAGGCCCCGCCATACCCCGAATGTACAAGAACTTACTGACTGTGGTAACATACCAAAGATAAGCCTCGAAGGAACGAGCTTCCCAACACGCTGAAATGTGATCCTATAAGCGGATCGATCGATGTACCTTTACTCGCAGATGAACGCAGCCCGAAGGAGGTCAAGATAACAGTACCAAGTATGTGAAATCAGAAATATCAGAAATGAAATCATAATAGTCTATACAAAGCAGAGACATGTATGATAACCAAACTACGATTCACAACATAAAAGCGATCATGTCAAGTCGTGACTCACGCCTCAAAGTCATCCTCACGCCCGTGGAACTCCTTCCTCACCGCCAGCCTAGGTACAAATCATGTGATACGTAAAATGTGTCTCGCCCATCTTATGGACCTAATATAGAAACGTGTGGAATACATTTCCGGTCCATCCTATGAACCCAGAGTCGAGTGGAATACATTCCTGATGAGCCGTAGTCAAGTGAAATACATTCCTGATGAACCGTAATCAAGTGAAATACATTCTGATGAATCGGAATCAAGTGAAATACATTCGGATGAACCTGAGTCAAGTGAAATACATTCCGGATGAACCAGAATCAAGTGAAATACATTCGGATGAACCTAATCAAGTGAAATACATTCCGGATGAACCGTAGTCGAGTAGAACACAATACTTGCACAACAAGGCTATCACACGTAACATGGTCAAGTTTCATAACAACAAGCATAAGCAAGTTACACACAACTCAAGGTACTTTCATTTTATGTCAAAGTCCGGATTTTAACCCTAAAGTACTACGTACGTAAATTCCTTTTAAGAGATTCATTCCTTTTCTAAAAGTCACCCGATACCCGTAGTATATAAAAAAAATGTGTGACTTATATCTTTTAAGTAAACCAAAACAACTTTCATACTTTCCTTTTTAAGACCAAATTAAGGCAATACCATGCCTTCCTTTGGACCAAAATACTTCTCTTTTAAAAGTCAAGTTACCGCATTAAAACAAATGATAAAACCCTTCTTTTGTTTTCATAAAGTCGTTATAACCAACTTCCCATAAAGCTGTTATAACACTTTATGTCTTAAACCATTTTAAGACAACACAATGCCTTTCTTTTCCCTAAAAGTTCCAGTTTGCCTAATTTCAATTACGCAAGTCTCTTTTTAGAAAAGTTTCATAGTTCAATGTCTTAACCTCTTTTTAAAACAATAGAGTAATATATGCCATAGGTGAGTAGTTAATCTTGTTCATAATCAATCTTATTAAGCACCATGATCTAGAAAATGTAATATCATTTTGTCTCATCTTAGCTTCTATGCATGGAGGTTTCACCGGTTTTAATAATACTTAGTTATTCAATACATTTTCCTTTATTAACGCCGCAAAGGGTTTATTGATACACATTCGATTTCCAAATCAAGAAACGTTATTCCTTTTAAAACCAAGTACTCATTACTCACGAATGAGGTTTCACACAAAATCAATATTAATTCATTTAAGTTAAGTCTCTTATTTATAAGAACCAATCTCTAAACTTTTGAAATTAATAAACCATTCATTTTACCACACTTAAGACTTTATAACTAACTTCCCATAAAGCTAGTATAACACTTATGTTTTTAAAACAACCAAATACGCTTAACACATGACGCTCACCGTACTACATAGCTCACACATATCATGCTAGAAGAGATAGGAAGAGGTTCACATACCTCGCGACGATTATCGACTAATAGCAAAACGCCCAAGTACTCAAACCGCTTGGCCACACTCTCACCAAGCAGATCACTCCACACGTAGTACTACAACCTATAGAGGCCACAAAGCGCTATTAATATCTTTAGATCCCGACGTAGAATATTCTACGTAAAATTCAAGAAGACTCTCCCCGCAACAACAGATATCTCCTCTCTCTATCGAGGCCGACTACCAAGCCAACCAGGGGGTTTGCACGTCTGACCGGACGTGTACAATTCTACTCACAAAGAATACTACACAAGTCTCATCAGAATACGCCCCATGTAATTACAGTTCAGTTCACTTCTTAAAATTCAGGCTTAAGTCGCAAGACATTGCCGTAAGTATTATTCAGGCTTAAGTCAAAAGACATTGCCGCACAACTATGATCAGTTCTATATATAGTATACCTAACTATATACTCCTACAACATGTAATTTCCAATTACAACAGAAGGTCAAGAGTGTTTACCTCGATAAGCCCAAAATTATCCAAGTTTAAATGTCGATCCTGAGCAAGGTTTAGCTCCTACTCCAAGGCGCTCCAACCCGCTCCAACAACCCTTAGAAGTTATAACCAACTTCTACTTAACACTTCAACTACGGGTGAAGATTTACTTAGGTTTCGCTTTTGTCACCGAGGAAGTATAATAGTATTTTCTGGCTTTTGAAAAGTGTAACCTGGGAATACTATAAGGTTTTTGGGCCAAGGTATTTGGGCATTATAACAATACTACGAAAGTATTTATATACCACAAAAAGGTGTATTTATACGAGACAACTAGGCTAGTGTGTACTTCTGGCCAGTGGCACCACAAAGGGGAGGAGGCTCTCGGCCAAGGGCCTTGCGCAAAGGGGGGGGGGACTTTGGACGATAGCAAGACAAGAGGAGGGAGTATTTGAGACTTAGATAGATTGCTCAAGTTTTGGATGAAGAAAGTCTTAAACTTAGAGGGGTATTTATAGGTCCAGTGAAGGCCAACCAATGGCCAAGATGAAGACAAGTGCATAGCACGTGTAAGGCCCAGATTTAGCCATGTGCTACCTTATCCATCTACACAAAATATCCTACCTAACCCTTGACCAAAATTTCAACACCAAAACGCAAAAGGGCTAGCTTTGTCGTCCACTCTTCCAACTAGAGGTGACAAGTGTCGCCTCTCGTTGGTCCAAAATGTTTCGCCTCTCGGAAAAATCCGTAAAATTAAAAATGCCATAGCCGGAATTTTCCTACGAAAGTCGTGGAAACGCTTTCCGTAAAAACGACTCTAATCGGGTGTTGTGTACAAATTTCGAAACTAGCCAACTTTAAGGCTCAAATTATAATACGTACGCGCGCACGTACATACTCTGGAAATACGGGGTATAACATTCTCCCCTCCTTAGAAACATTCGTCCCGAATGTTCCTTCTCAAGACGGATAACGATAAAGTTCCTCTTAACTTTAAACAAATTTCCAATGCCACACACGGCAACAAAGTAACACACGCATTTCCCTCGCTTTACTCGTCGTGCCCTTCCCGAACACTTGAACTCTTCTCATATACGTACCACACTTCAGTCATCGCTTCAGTTTTCAAAACCTTGGAGTCACCACCTCCAACTTGGTTATCTTACTAGCCTCAATCTTCCTTAAGGCCATTCCCGGCCTTCACGATCTGCTTCTGGTCGAACACACCCACGAACTCATACGATGGTCAACTAAACTTGGGCCCAAAGACTCGTGACTCTACCACCGGCTGACCACCCAGCTGACCCCACTCGAAACAGGCCGCGGGTTGGCCCGCAACATGGCCCCAACCCGACCCACTGTCGCGCCAACTCTTGCTCCTCGACACGGAACAATCTTGCTAAATCACATCATGAAAGATACCACTTTCATTTACCCAACCCAGGGACTTATCACACAATACATTCCAGGCATAAAATGCACTCTGACAAGGATCACTCGCAAAATCTTGTACTCAAGACGCCTTACATCTAAGGTCTCAATCGTAATATTCTAAGGTTCATCATTTTCTCACCCTGTGCTTACCCTTTTTCCCCAACCAGTTCCTAAATCACATTTTAGCACAAAGCTATCCGAACATAACACTTAACACATTAACATAACATCAAAACATACGAGCCTCTGAGGGTTAAGGATATACCAAGCTACCGCCCACTCTAATCATAAGTCCACTCGCAGGCGCATAATCAGATAAGGCGATGAACTCGCCATCGATCCGTAGGTCGCGCTACGCCGCCGCACTCTCCTATAAGCACGCCTTCGTCACATGGCCCTCGACGGCCGCAGTGAAACAAGCACCAGAAAAGACGACATTCCCGATGATGTTTGCCACATCGCGCACACCGAGGACATGAATCTCGGCCAAGCACTCACGTAAACTCGCGGAACTAAGCCTCGAGCTCACCAGCCCCAATACCCCGAACGACCAAGATCGCGAGGACCACTCAGATCGCGAGGTACATAACTAGATCAAGGCCGAGGCGGTCCGCCTAAAGTTACCAAAGGACCTCGCTGCTCGCCCTCTTCACGATCTCTGGCCATTCCGCTGACCTCTCCGTGCCTCACATCCTAGTGCATGAGCCAGACGCGGCAATGTCCATGCTCGTCAAGAGCTACACCCGCATAAGCCTCTCGCTAAGTAATCATCCAGCCCTGACGTAGCGGTGTACTCGCCCTCCATATCGCTACCACGCTGAACATACCGAAGCTAATGAGTCGAACTCCACATTGTACTCTCTAACCGCCCGCCTGCCCCGCTTTAATGTCAAACATCTGTTGCCCGAGCCTCTCATCTGTGAGGCAAGAAATGTGCAAGAAATGCCTCGAGAACTCGCCCCAAATCGCTAGAAGTGCATGCTCTTCCCGACAGCTCCACGAATCAAACTACCAATCGCAGATCACGCACTGATGCGAACCCAATACCACCGACTCGCTCGAGGCTCGATCACTCACGATCCGTCAGAGTCGCTTGATAAACTCCCGAGGTCGCCTCGCCTCGATCCATAGAACACCGGAGGGCTACAACTCGTAAAGTCACGTAGCCTCAAACCGCTCGCCGGGGTGAAATACGGTGCTACTGGGCCGGAATCGCCGATCCAAATTATCCTCATATCTCGCCACGACCGCCAAGAATCGCCATCTCTTGTACTTATCTCATCCGCTTGTGCCGCGGACCGAGGCTCAGTATCAGAGTCTCAGCAGCCCATCGCCGCGCTTAAACTCGCTAAGGCCGGGCGGCGCGAAACCCGCCGGCTAAGCACTGCTCGTGTAATCGACCGCTCGCGCTCGCATTCTCTCAGATCTCACTAACAGCCTCCTCGATCGCTTTGCCTATCCGGGCTCAGGTTTTTTACGCGAGGCATCACCGTAAAGGAAAGGAATACGCCGAGGGTCCAACTTATCACACCGCTCTAAGGCACGATCTCGAATGAGAAGAATGGAAACTAATCCTAAATGTCCTATAGCCTCCGATTATAGATGGTGCACAACACACCGATAATCAAGACTCTACTAGACACGGTCTGTAGACACTTTCCGAGGACTAATCGCTTCGATACCACTTTTGTCACGACCAACCGGCCCGTGGATCGTGCCTTACCCGGCACCCTAGTGATACACCATCGAGAAAAAGCAATGAAATAAAAACATGAACATGATTTAAGAGACATGATAAATAAACAAAGCAACCAAAACAGCTTGCCTTCGTGATATATACATAAATACCCAACGCTTATCCTTTTTTTACGCATCGCCCACAACAAGATTACATGCACTTCTAAGAAGTGACAACAACTATGACGGATAGGGCCCCGCCATACCCCGAATGTACAAGAACTTACTGCACTGTGGTAACATACCAAAGATAAGCCTCCAAGGAACGGAGCTTCCCAACACGCTGAAATGTGATCCTATAAGCGGATCGACAAATGATGTACTTTTACTCGCGCAGATGAACGCAGCCTCAAGGAGGTCAAGATAACAGTACCAAGTATGTGAAATCAGAAATATCAGAAATGAAATCATAATAGTCTATACAAAGCAGAGACATGTATGATAACCAAACTACGCTTCACAACATAAAAGCAATATGTCAAGTCGTGACTCACGCCTCAAAGTCATCCTCACGCCCGTGGAACTCCTTCCTCACCGCCAGCCTAGGTACAAATCATGTGATACGTAAATGTGTCTCGCCCATCTTATGGACCTAATATAGAAACGTGTGGAATACATTTCCTGGTCCATCCCATGAACCTAGAGTCGAGTGGAATACATTCCTGATGAACTTAGAGTCAAGTGAAATACATTCGGATGAACCCAGTAATCAAGTGAAATACATTCTGATGAACCCAGAGTCAAGTGAAATACATTCGGATGAACCGGTAGTCAAGTGAAATACATTCCGGATGAACCCAGAATCAAGTGAAATACATTCCTGATGAACCTAATCAAGTGAAATACATTCCGGATGAACCCAGAGTCGAGTAGAACACAAGATTTGCACAACAAGGCTATCACACGTAACATGGTCAAGTTTCATAACAACAAGCATAAGCAAGTTACACACAACTCAAGGTACTTTCATTTTATGTCAAAGTCCGGATTTTAACCCTAAAGTACTACGTACGTAGATTCCTTTTAAGAGATTCATTCCTTTTCTAAAAGTCACCCGATACCCGTAGTATATAAAAAAAATGTGCGACTTATATCTTTTAAGTAAACCAAAACAACTTTCATACTTTCCTTTTTAAGACCAAATTAAGGCAATACCATGCCTTCCTTTGGACCAAAATACTTCTCTTTTAAAAGTCAAGTTACCGCATTAAAACAAATGATAAAACCCTTCTTTTGTTTTCATAAAGTCGTTATAACCAACTTCCCATAAAGCTGTTATAACACTTTATGTCTTAAACTATTTTAAGACAACACAATGCCTTTCTTTTCCCTAAAAGTTCCAGTTTGCCTAATTTCAACTACGCAAGTCTCTTTTTAGAAAAGTTTCATAGTTCAATGTCTTAACCTCTTTTTAAAACAATAGAGTAACATATGCCATAGGTGAGTAGGTTAATCTTGTTCATAATCAATCTTATTAAGCAGCCATGATCTAGAAAATGTAATATCATTTTGTCTCATCTTAGCTTCTATGCAGATGGAGGTTTCTACTGGTTTTAATAATACTTAGTTATTCAATACATTTTCCTTTATTAACGCCGCAGGGTTTATTGATACACATTCGATTCAAATCAAGAAACGTTATTCCTTTTAAAAACCAAGTACTCATTACTCACGAATGAGGTTTCACACAAAATCCATATTAATTCATTTAAGTTAAGTCTCTTATCTTATAAGATCCAATCTCTTAACTTTTGAAATTAATAAACCATTCATTTTACCACCCTTAAGACGTTATACCTAACTTCCCATAAAGCTAGTATAACACTTATGTTTTTAAAACAACCAAATACGCTTAACACACGTACGCTCACCGCACTACATAGCTCACACATATCATGCTAGAAGAGATAGGAAGAGGTTCACATACCTCGCGACGATTATCGACTAATAGCAAAACGCCCAAGTACCTCAAACCGCTTGGCTACACTCTCACCAAGCAGATCACTCCACACGTAGTACTACAACCTATAGAGGCCACAAAGCGCCTATTAATATCTTTAGATCCCGACGAGAATATTCTACGTAAAATTCGGCAAAGACTCTCCCCGCAACAGCGGAAATCTCCTCCTCTACCGAGGCCGGCTACCAAGCCAACCAGGGGGGGGTTTGCACGTCTGACCGGACGTGTACAATTCTACTCACAAAGAATACTACACAAGTTCATCAGAATACACCCCTATGTAATTACAGGCTACCACTTCTTAAAATTCAGCTTAAGTCGCAAGACATTGCTGTAAGTATTATTCAGCTTAAGTCAAAAGACATTGCCGCACAACTATGATCAGTTCTATATATAGTATACCTAACTATATACTCCTACAACATGTAATTTCCAATTACAACAGAAGGTCAAGAGTGTTTACCTCGATAAGCCCAAAATTATCCAAGTTTAAATGTCGATCCCGAGCAAGGTTTAGCTCCTACTCAGGCGCCCAACCCGCCTCCAAACAACCCTTAGAAGTTCTAACCAACTTCTACTTAACACTTCAACTACGTGAAGATTTACTTAGGGTTTCGCTTTTGTCACCGAGGAAGTATAATAATATTTTCTGGCTTTTGAAAAGTGTAACCTTGGGAATACGATAAGGTATTGGGGCCAAGGTATTTGGGCAGTATAACAATCCGAGGAGAGGATTTATATCCCACAAAAAGGGGTAGTTATACGAGACAACTAGGCTAAAGTGTACTTCTGGCCAGTGGCACCACAAAGGGAGGGAGGCTCTCGGCCAAGGGCCTTGCTCAAAGGGGGGGAGGGGGACTTTGGACGATAGCAAGACAAGAGGGAGGGAGTATTTGAGACTTAGATAGATTGCTCAAGTTTTGGATGAAGAAAGTCTTCAACTTAGAGGGGTATTTATAGGTCAAGTGAAGGCCAACCAATGGCCAAGATGAAGACAAGTGCATAGCAAGTGTAAGGCCAAGATTTAGCCATGTGCTACCTTATCCATCTACACAAAATATCCTACCTAACCCTTGACCAAAATTTCAACACCAAAAACGTGCAAAAGGGCTAGCTTTGCCGTCCACTCCTTCCAAGTAGATGGTGACAAGTGTCGCCTCTCGTTGGTCCAAAATGTTTCGCCTCTGGAAAAATCCGTAAAAATTAAAAATGCCATAGCCGGAATTTTCCCTACGAAAGTTGTGGAAACGTTTCGTCGAAAAACGACTCTAATCGGGTGTTGTGTACAAATTTCGAAACTAGCCAACTTTAAGGCTCAAATTATAATACGTACGCGCTCACGTACATACTCTGGAAATACGGGGTATAACAACACCGTGTCCCGCAAATGGACCGGATTATGTTATGTAAGATATGTAAGTTATGTGAAAAAGACTGGATTAAACTCTTAAGATGTATGTAAGAATATGTTGTTAAATTTTATTGAAAGAAGGAAAGGAACGGTTAATATATGATTGATTTCAGGAGTTAAAAGGGCATTCTTTTATACAGACATGATTTGGTTATTGCATTTTATTTCTGTTCCATACTAAATTTTTGTTATCTTGACCCCTGGCTGCGTCATGCCCGCAGGTGATAGGTACACAGGTTGGTGATCCTTGCTCTTAGGATCTCTGTTCAGTTTTTGGAAGGAAGCCCTTTCACTCCGGAGGCTTATCTTTTGGTACGGTTTCCCTGATGTGGTAGACTTATGTACATTCAGGGGTATGGCGGCCTGCTCGCGCAGATTGAAATTCTTAGAGGTCTGTAGTTACATATTGTGGGTCGGTTTGTAAAAGGAAAGGGATGTGACTGCTGTTGTTATGTATATGTATATGTATATGTGTCCAGGAAGGTAGCCTTATCGGCTAACCTGTGGTTTAGTTTCTCGATATTTTATTTTATAAGTTTCATGTATGTTCACGCTATTCTCGATGTATACTGAACAGGTGCCTGGTAGGGCACCGATCGCCCGGGTCGGGTCGTGACAATCATGTACTCTCATTTTAGTTAACTTAAGGCACTATCGTATCATGAAAGATCCGGAAATTTAACCCAAAGTACTACATACTTCTATTCTTTTAAAATGAATCGTTTTCATATAAACTCCAAGATACTAATAACCGTAGTATCAAGTCATATCTACTTTTCAAGACAAGTCACAATACCTTTTAGAAATACATTTATAGGCTTCTAAACCAAGTGACTTTTTACCATAAAACTTTAAGCAATTGATGCCTTCAAATCAATTTGCCTTTCTTTCTCTCAAGTCATTTTATCTTTATTTACATTACTAGAGTAAACCATTCTTTTAACTTTCCATAAAGTTATTATAACCAACTTCCCATAAAGCCGTTATACTAACTTTATGCTTTAGACACTTACATTCTTTTTATAACCAAGAGACTTATACTTTCAAAAACCAAGTATCATATACTTTCAAAATACTTCAAGTCTCTTAACTTTAGAAATCGAGCTTCTTAACTTTAGAAACTAAGATATCTTTAACCTTTAAAACAAGTGAGTTAATTCTATAACTCAACCAACTTGGACTGTTACACCCCGTAATTACAGGACATGTATTAAGAACGTACGTAAGAACTCAGAAATGTTAAGATTAGAGACTTGTAAAAATTTATCGGAATTATGGAATTGTCGGAAAACGTAATATTGTGAAGAATGAGAGGGCGACACGTGTCACCCCCCTTATGTAGCCTTGGACGAATTAGGCATGGCCAAAAGGGTCATTTGACCTTTGTTAGGATGACTAAGTCTTGCAACTTGGAAAGCTTGACATTGTTGACTTGGTCAATGGGACCACAAGTCTTGATATTTCAAAGAACTTCATCCAAGCCACACATTTGTGCACATCTTGACCCTCCATTGAACTATATAGTAGTACTAGTAGCAAGACAAGCTCAACACTTAGCCAAATTTTTCAAGAATTTGAAGAACTCCAAAGCTTGCTCTCGGGTTCACTACCAACAAAAAGAAAAAAAATTGTTTGTTGTCCATTAAGCTCCACACTTTAAACCAAGGTTCATGAGTGTATTGTGAGCGTATCTCAATAGAAAAATCCCAGAAAAAGATAGTTTTCGTGTTAGTCGCAAGATGAAAACCTAGTTGCTTTTCTAGGTTTTGTTTGGAAGATTAAAGGAAAGTTGTTTGTGTTATTCTAAGGGTCTCAAGTGGCGGATTGAAGTGTCTAGAAGAGGCTCTAAGTTGCTAAGGAGCGACTTCGGATTTGAAGTTGGACTAAGAATCGTTGAGGTAATAATTTTGTCTCTTAAGTGTTACAAGATTATATATTGTTGTTAGCTTTACATGTTTGCTAGCATGAAGTATATGTGCTGAAATTTTATAAGTGTTATGGATTGTGGTAGCCTAAAAACCGAAATGTCATATAAGCCCGTTCAAGTTGGATTACAATTTGGTTGTTAATTAGAATCGTCGCATGTTACTTACTTGAAGATTATAGTAGTTATAATCGATTGCGACTTGATATCATGTTATGCTAACAACTTGGATTGAAATGGAAATTGGATAAGAATTGGTGTTATTGTATCTCAAGTTGCCGAATTGGCCTAGTAGTTTGTATTAGTTTGATATCGTTTGTGGGGCGGAATTTTACACGTCTAGTAGGCGTGTAATTCCCTATTGATTAATTGCATTGTTGGGCCTTAAATGTGGCGTGTTTGGTTATTGAATTCGGCCTTGAAAAAGGTGGCAAAGTATGTAGAAACAAAGGAGGTGTTGTCCGATTTTCCGTTGAATTTAGTGACTTTGCACTTATAATATTCTACGTTTGAAGTAAGACGTTAATAGACGTATTTTGGAAATTATAGGTTGACATACTACGGGCGGGATATTGTACTTGGCAAGTGGCTTGACCTGAAGAGGTATGTATAACTTTCCTATCTTTTGAGCATGAATAGTTGACTTATATAGTACGGTAGACGTACTAGACTTGGATATCCTTTACTTGTTTTAAGAATGGCAAAGTTGGGTGAGTTAGGGGATTAACTCACTTCTTTAAAAGTATTAAGGATGTCTTAGGATTTTAAAAGTTAAGGGACTTGAAGAGTTTTAAAGTATATGATACTTGTTTCGTTTTAAACGTATAAGTCCCTTGGATAGGAAATTGTAATTGGCTAAGGTATAAAGTTAATATAACGACTTTATGGGAAGTTGGTTATATTAGCTTTATGGAAAGATAAATAAGGATAAAATGACTTGATTTAATGAAAGGCAAATTGATTTTAAGGCATCAATGGCCTAAGGTTTTATAAGAAAAAAAGTCACTTGATTTAGAAGCCTAATTATATTTCTAAAAGTATGGTGACTTGATACTACGGTTATTAGTATCTTGAAAGTTTTATAATGTAAAGAGTCATTTTTAAAATAATAGAAGTACGTAGTACTTTGGGTTAAATTCCCGGATTTTATAATGACATGTTAGTTCCTTAAGTAAAATAAAATGAGAGTGTATATGTATAAGGCTAATAAGAAGTTAGGGGGATTTCTTTTTTTTTTTTTTAGGTAAATGCAAATATTATTACTAATAACGAAAAGGAAGTGGCTACAATCAGTCGTTGAGGTATCTCAGGCCTCAACGTAATGCAAACAAGAAGTGAAAGAGGGGAGGGGTGGTCACTCAAAAGGTGCCATTACAAGAGGGGATAAAATCATAGAGAACTCTATAAGATGTTGTTTTGATTCTTGCAATGACCTCTTCTGCCGGAAAGCTTGTGCCTTCAAAGAGCATTGTGTTTTTTGCCCTCCAAATCTCATAAACCATTATGCAAAAAGTAAGCAAAATAGCTTTGGCTCGGATGCTTGTCCCGCGGTGTTCTTTCTTAATCCATTTAAGGGAGCTTTCAACAGTTGCCATCTCTCTTCTAATACCCAACCAATCTTTTATGCTCTTCCAAATCATGTGTGTATAGGGGCAGGCAAAGAAGAGGTGTTCCATTGTTTCATTAGCTTGCTTGCAGAACCCGCAAGAGTTATCCTCCAAGTTGAGAAATGATAGAGTATCATTTGTAGCTAACCGTTTTCTGCAATTTAGCCACATAGTAAAAGAGAATTTGGGAGGAATGAAGCCTTTCCAAATTTGTGACATCCAAGGCTTTTTAGCTTGCTTAGTGCGCAAGATATCATACACGAGGCTTGAATCAAATATACCGTTGGCACAACATTTTGTAAAGCCGTCAATAGCATTACCATGGCTACCAAAGATAGAAACAAATTTGTCGCGAATGCCACAAATCTTTTTGAATAAGGGGGAGTCCCTAGGACGTACCTCATAGTCCCAAATTGTAATACCTCTCAAATAGTGGCTATTGATCCATTGGACCCAAAGAGAATCAGCTTCCGTGTGAGTTTGCCAAATCGTCCTGGATAACAAGGCATGATTCCATTCCTTGATGTTCATAAGACCCAAGCCACCTTCAGTTTGAGGCAAGCAAATGATATCCCAAGCAACTCTTGGTGGTTTCCCACCCCATAAGAACTGAATACAAGCAGACCGTACCTTGTTGATAATAGTGGCGGGATAGGAAGTGCGGAACCAAAAACTCTCAACCCTCGACAACCGACTGATTAGTTCCACTTACGGCGTAAGAAAGGCGTGATGCCCCATTTCTGAATGTAATTCGAAATAGCACTAGTGAACGGGGCAAATTGATCCACCGAGACTGAAATTGGGGACAAAGGGATCCCCAGTATCGTCTTAGGAAAGCTTCCAATGGCGAAACCCACCTGGACAATATCAAGTCCCGAATCAGAATGCATTCCCGCTAAGTAGACAGAGGATTTAGTGGGTTAAGAGTTAATCTGAGGCAGCCTCCAACTCTTCCGGACAATTCATAAGAATCCCAATCAAGATATATCTCATTTGGCAAAAGGCATGAGGTCATCCGCGAACGCGGATGCGTAATGCCCAATTTCTTACACTTTGGAAAATATGAAAGCTCTTGCCTCGGCCTTCATTTTAAGCGACCTTGAGAGGTATTCCATGCACAAGATAAAGAGAGTAGGGGACATAGGATCACCTTGTCTTAGGCCGCGCTTTCCTTTGAAGTATCCATGTAGCTCACCATTGATAGAAAGGGAGAAGGAGGTTGAGCTAACACATTCCATGATCCATCTTGTAAATCTGTCTGGAAATTTTAGACTTCTTAGTACCAATTCGAGGAAGCTCCAAGAGACTGTATCGAATGCTTTACGAAGGTCCACCATAAGCATACATCTTGGTGAGACTGTGGTTCTATTAAATCCTCTCACAAGCTCTTGTGCCACACATACGTTGTCTATCATGTTTCTTCCTTTCACAAAAGCCCCTTGGGATTTGTCAATGAGAGAAGGAAGGATCAATGCCATTCTGTTAGCTAGAATCTTTGTGATGATCTTATAGGTCACATTAGTTAGGGGGATTTCTTAACTTGCTTATTTATTGTATAATAAGCCGGTAGTACTTATGTTATGTATGATAAGCCGGTAGGGCTTATGTTATGTATGATGGCCGGTTGAGATAGAGTAAGAGTATAAATGAGGGGTAAACCCCCAAGATGTTATACCACATTCTCCAGGGTAAGAGTATAAATGAGGGGTAAACCCCCAAGACGTTATACCACCTGCTTCAGGGTAAGAGTATAAATGAGGGGTAAAACCCCAAGACGTTATACCACCTGTTTCCGTGGATTTGCTACCCATGATGCGAGGAATACCTCATGCGAGTCCTTATGGGCTTATGCGGGTGAAATAGTACCATGCGGGCGGGTACAACCTATGCGAGGAATACCTCATGCGGGTCCACACGACCTATGCGGGTGAAATAGTCCCAGGAGTAGGATTGGTTAATGATACAGCGGGCGGATGGTCCTGCTTTGATCGTGAGCTTCCTATTTTTATGTTGTAAGTGTTACACCCCGTATTTACAGGACATGGTGTAAGAACGTACGTAAGAACTCACAGTTTTAAGATTTGAGACTTGTAAAAAAAGAAAAAAGTTATCGGAAATATTGGAATTTGTCGGAAAACGTATTATTGTGACGAATGGGAGGACGACACGTGTCACCCCCCCTTGAGATGCCTTGGACGATATAGGCATGGCCAAAATGGTCATTGACCATAGTCTTGGATGACTAAGTCTTGCAAGTAGCAAGCTTGACATGTTTGACTTAAGTCAATGGGACCACTAGCTTGATATTTGCTAAAACCTTATCCTAGCCACCCAATTGTTCCTATCTTAACCCTCCAATGTGCTATATAACACTACTAGTAGCAAGAGTGTGCCCAACACTTAGAAAATTTCATGAAAAATTTGAGAGCTCGAGGAGGCTCACGGGTTCACATACTAAGGAGAAGAAAACATTTGTTCCTTGTCCATTCAACTCCACACTTTAAACCAAGGTTCTTGAGGGTAGTGTAAGCATATCTCAATAGAAAAATCCCGGAAAAAGAGAGTTTTCGGGTTAGTCGCAAAGTGAAAACCTAATGGTCTTTCTAGGTTTTGTTTGGGGATTTGAAGGATAATTGTTGGTGTTGTTCTAAGGGTCTCAACAAGCGGATTGAAGTGTCTTGGAGAGGTTCTAAACTACTAAGGAGCGACTTCGGATTGGAATTTGGATTAAGAATCGTCGAGGTATAATCTTGTTCTTTGAAAGTGTTACAAGATTATTTATTTTGTTGTTAGCTTTACATGTTGATAGTATGTAGTATATGTGTTGAAGTTTATAAGGATTATGGATTGATTTTAGCCTTGGAAAATTCGAAATGTATGTAAGCCATGTTAAGTTGGATTACAATTTAGTCGTTACTAAAATCGTCGCATGTTACTTACTTAAAGATTATGGTTATTATAATCAAATACGACTTGATATCGTGTTATGCTACCAATTTGGATTGAAATGGAAATTTGATAAGAATTGGTAAGGTTGAACTCAAGGTGGCCGAATTTGGACTTTTAGTTTGTTTTTCATTTGTATTGGACTACTTTCTAAATTGTGAGCCAATTGGGGCTGTTTAGTTTTTATTTGTATTGGAGTACCTTATAGAAATTGTGAGCCAATTGGGGCTGTTTGGTTATTGTATTCGGCCTTGAAAAAGGTGGCAAAGTGAGTATAAACAAAGGAAGTGTTGTCCGATTTTCCGTAGAATTTGGCGACTTAGCACTTAGAATATTTTACGTTTGAAGTAAGAGGTTAATGGACGTATTGTGACCATGATAGGTTGAAGTACTAAGTATGGCGTATCCTACTTAAAGAATGGAGTAGCTCAAGGTTGATGTACTTTGGAGCATTTTGCTACTTGTCGACAATCGTCGCGAGGTATGTGAACCTCTTCCTTCTTTTGACATGATTCTATGTATGGAATATACATGTAGTACTATTTCATGATTCCTTCTACTCTTAGAAGTTAAGAGGTATGTATGTTGATTTACTCTACGTAAAGGTTATGTCTAAGTTATCCTAAGTTCTTACCAAGTCTTATGGGGGATGTTGGTAAGAGTCGTTAGGGGGTATTTGGAGCCAAGTTGACTTGGCTAATTTACGACACGAATGAGAATAAGTATCGAACAAGCCATTGCAGCGTTAATAAAGGGAAATGTAATGACAATTAATTATGTTAAAACAAGTAGAATTCTCCATCTGCATAGAAGCTAAGATAAGACAAAATTGTATTACATTTTCTAGATCATGGCTACTTGATTAAGATAGTTATAAATAAGTATAACTTATTCACAACGCACCAAGTATATGTTACTTAATTTATAAGGATTTACGTATGAAGTTTTAAGACTATGGACCTCAATTGTTAAAAGGTTAAGGGACTTTATTTTTCAAGTTATGAGACTTGATTCTTAAAGGAAGAAATGAATTGATTTAAAAGTATAGAATACTTGATTTGGAAAGTATTGATTTCTTGCCTTTCTAAAGTTAAGAAACTTGTTTTCTTAAAAGATAAGAGACTTGAAGTATTTTGAAAGCTATGTGATTTGAATTGAAAGTATAAGTTTCTTGGTCATAAAAGGAATGAATTTGTCTAAGACATAAAGAGTTATAACGGCTTTATGGGAAGTTGGTTATAACAACTTTATGGAAGATTAAAAGAATGGTTTTCTTCAGTAATGTAAGCAAAGAAATGATTTGAAATAAAGAAGGGCAAATTGTTTTAAAGGTACCAATTGCTTAAAGTTTTAAAGAAAGAAGTCACTTGATTTAGAAGCCTATAAATGTATTTCTAAAAAGTATTGTGACTTGTCGTGAAAAGTAGATATGACTTGATACTACGGTTATTAGTATCTTGGAAGTTTTATTTGAAAGAGAATCATTTTAAAGGAGTAGAGGCACGTAGTACGTTGGGTTAAATTCCCGGATTTTATAATGACATGTTAGTGCCTTTAGTAAACAAAAATGAATGTTTATGAACAAGCTAATAAGAAGTTAGGGAATTTCTTAACTTGCTTATGTAATGTATGATAAGCCGGTGGTGCTTATGTTATGTATGATAAGCCGGTGGTGCTTAAGTTATGTATGATAAGTCGGTAGTGCTTATGTTACGTATGATAAGCCGATAGGGCTTATGTTATGTATGATGGCCGGTTGAGTTAGGGTAAGAGTATAAATGAGGTAAACCCCAAGACGTTATACCACCTTCGGGGTAAGAGTATAAATGAGGGTAAACCCAAGACGTTATACCACCTGTTCCGTGGATTTGCTACCCATGATGCGAGGAATACCTCATGCGAGTCCTTATGGGCTTATGCGGGTGAAATAGTCCCATGCGGGCGGGTACAGCCTATGCGAGGAATACCTCATGCGGGTCCACAGGACCTATGCGGGTGAAATAGTCCCAGGAGTAGGATTGCTTATTGATACTACGGGCGAGGGACCCTGCCATGATCATGAGCCTCCTGTTGTTATGCAGTATACCTTTATGGGCAGACTTATGTGATTCTATCGCGTCCCAGATTGGGCCGGGCAGTATACCTTTATGAGCAGACTTATGTGACTCTATCGCGTCCCAGATTGGGCCGACAGTATAGGCGTTCCTCCATAAAGGGACGGGTTAGGTTATGCAAGATACGCAAGTTATATGTTTATGAACTTGATGAGTTTTCTTAAGTATGTACGTAAGAATTTGACTATACTCTTATGGAAAAATGGGAAAAGATAATGATATGCAATTAAGTTCATAAGTGGTAATGACACGGCAGGATCCGGTATGCACTTTTTATACTTGCTCTGTCATTCTTTTGTACAGTTATGATCTGTTTACTGTACTTTATTTTCTGTTCCATATTCGGTACCTGTTGTACTGACCCCTTTCGGGGGGCTGCGTTCATGTCCGCAGGTTTAGGTACACAGTTATGGATCCGCGAGCTTAGGATCCTGGTTCAGCATTTTGAGATGGCTCCAATGTTCCGGAGTTGTCATGGCTATGTATATTGAAGTGCGGCGGGGCCTTGTCCCGCCACAGTGGTTATGTTAAAACTCTTAGAGGTCTGTAGTCACATATTGTGGGTCAGTTTGTAAAAGAAAGGAGGCAACTGCTTCGGTTGTATTTATATATATATGTTCAGGAAGGTAGCCCTATCGGCTAACCTGTTGTATTAATTCCGATGTTTTATTTATAAGTTTCATGTATGTTCCGCTGATTTTCTCTGATGTTTACCTGTAAGGGTGCCCAGGTAGGGCACGATCGCGATCGAGGGTGGTCATAACAAAAGTGGTATCAGAGCAGTTAGTCCTCGGAAAGTGTCTACAGACCGTGTCTAGTAGAGTCTTGATTATCGGTGTGTTGTGCACCACATCTATAATCAGGAGGCTGCAGGACATTTAGGATTGGTTTCCATTCTTCTCACTCTGAGATCGTGCGATAGAGCTGTGTTGTTAGGGTCGTCCCTCCCTAACGAGTTATGTTGATTGCAGCTACGAGAAAGGCAGCAGTGACCCAGGAA
Source organism: Przewalskia tangutica (assembly GCA_029844215.1). Lineage (NCBI taxonomy): Eukaryota > Viridiplantae > Streptophyta > Magnoliopsida > Solanales > Solanaceae > Przewalskia > Przewalskia tangutica. The sequence goes on from CM056721.1 coordinate 111,387,727, forward strand.
TGACTATGTGGATTGCGTATCCAGGTTGGTAATGATTATAGTATAGTTGGTATTGTGACATACATCTATACGGAGTTATGTATGAGGGTCAGACACGTGTTGCCTAGAATAATTTTAGATTACCAGGAATTGGTAAAGACTAACTAGATACCGGGAAGGTATGGTATAGTTAATGAATTTTCGCCAAGGTCTTGTGTTTTATTTTGAGATTATTGGGAAAGGATGAGCTGTCTGATAGGGTAGTGAACCCTTAAGAAGCCATGTTAAGGAACTTAACAGAATGTCATGTAAACAGATTAAGCTGCGTAGTAGGCTTAAGAAATGGTACGGATGAGGTCCGTATAGAGTAAGTAAAGGTTCTAGTGATCAACGACACGATTATGGTATTATGAGAAGTTTTTGTACCGTTCTGAGGACTGATAAGGTAGGCTGGGAGCATGGAAATTGTGAGCCTAAGAATATTGCTGACCGCTGAGACCTTAGATGTACAAGGTCTTCTTGGGTAGAAAGATTATTTTAGACGAAGAATAAGAGTTAAGTGCGACGCTGAGACGGGTTGAGGACCTGTTACGGGTCTCCCCATGGCCTGGAATGGAGTGGGATTAGTTGGTAGTAGTTCCGCTACGTGGCGAGTCACGAGGCGCAAGGCCCAAGTTTAGTTAATTGTTTTACGGGTTCGTGGATGCGTTCCACCGGAACCAGGTCATGAAAGCCGGAAATGGCCTTATATTGTTTTATAGAGTGACTCCAAAGATTGAGGCCAGAATCGGTATGGAAGTTATGTATGTATGCTAGTATGAGTTGGATGTACGAAAGGATAATCTCTTTTGGGCTTATGATGGACAGTTATACGTGTGCGAGGTATTAGGGCCATGTGTGGCATTGTTGGTATGTCGGGATTGTGACAGGAAACTATGTCGGTAATTATAAGTTTGACTCCGAAAGAACATTCGAGGACGAATGTTTCTAAGGGGGGAAGAATGTTACACCCCGTATTTACAGGACATGGTGTAAGAACGTACGTAAGAACTCACAGTTTTAAGATTTGAGACTTGTAAAAAAAAAAAGTTATCGGAAATATTGGAATTTGTCGGAAAACGTATTATTGTGACGAATGGGAGGACGACACGTGTCACCCCCCCTTGAGATGCCTTGGACGATATAGGCATGGCCAAAATGGTCATTGACCATAGTCTTGGATGACTAAGTCTTGCAAGTAGCAAGCTTGACATGTTTGACTTAAGTCAATGGGACCACTAGCTTGATATTTGCTAAAACCTTATCCTAGCCACCCAATTGTTCCTATCTTAACCCTCCAATGTGCTATATAACACTACTAGTAGCAAGAGTGTGCCCAACACTTAGAAAATTTCATGAAAAATTTGAGAGCTCAAGAGGAGGCTCACGGGTTCACATACTAAGGGAGAAGAAAAAATTTGTTCCTTGTCCATTCAACTCCACACTTTAAACCAAGGTTCTTGAGGGTAGTGTAAGCATATCTCAATAGAAAAATCCCGGAAAAAGAGAGTTTTCGGGTTAGTCGCAAAGTGAAAACCTAATGGTCTTTCTAGGTTTTGTTTGGGGATTTGAAGGATAATTGTTGGTGTTGTTCTAAGGGTCTCAACAAGCGGATTGAAGTGTCTTGGAGAGGTTCTAAACTACTAAGGAGCGACTTTGGATTGGAATTTGGATTAAGAATCGTCGAGGTATAATCTTGTTCTTTGAAAGTGTTACAAGATTATTTATTTTGTTGTTAGCTTTACATGTTGATAGTATGTAGTATATGTGTTGAAGTTTATAAGGATTATGGATTGATTTTAGCCTTGGAAAATTCGAAATGTATGTAAGCCATGTTAAGTTGGATTACAATTTAGTCGTTACTAAAATCGTCGCATGTTACTTACTTAAAGATTATGGTTATTATAATCAAATACGACTTGATATCGTGTTATGCTACCAATTTGGATTGAAATGGAAATTTGATAAGAATTGGTAAGGTTGAACTCAGGTGGCGAATTTGGACTTTTAGTTTGTTTTTCATTTGTATTGGACTACTTTCTAAATTGTGAGCCAATTGGGGCTGTTTAGTTTTTATTTGTATTGGAGTACCTTATAGAAATTGTGAGCCAATTGGGGCTGTTTGGTTATTGTATTCGGCCTTGAAAAAGGTGGCAAAGTGAGTATAAACAAAGGAAGTGTTGTCCGATTTTCCGTAGAATTTGGCGACTTAGCACTTAGAATATTTTACGTTTGAAGTAAGAGGTTAATGGACGTATTGTGACCATGATAGGTTGAAGTACTAAGTATGGCGTATCCTACTTAAAGAATGGAGTAGCTCAAGGTTGATGTACTTTGGAGCATTTTGCTACTTGTCGACAATCGTCGCGAGGTATGTGAACCTCTTCCTTCTTTTGACATGATTCTATGTATGGAATATACATGTAGTACTATTTCATGATTCCTTCTACTCTTAGAAGTTAAGAGGTATGTATGTTGATTTACTCTACGTAAAGGTTATGTCTAAGTTATCCTAAGTTCTTACCAAGTCTTATGGGGGATGTTGGTAAGAGTCGTTAGGGGGTATTTGGAGCCAAGTTGACTTGGCTAATTTACGGCACGAATGAGAATAAGTATCGAACAAGTCATTGCAGCGTTAATAAAGGGAAATGTAATGACAATTAATTATGTTAAAACAAGTAGAATTCTCCATCTGCATAGAAGCTAAGATAAGACAAAATTGTATTACATTTTCTAGATCATGGCTACTTGATTAAGATAGTTATAAATAAGTATAACTTATTCACAACGCACCAAGTATATGTTACTTAATTTATAAGGATTTACGTATGAAGTTTTAAGACTATGGACCTCAATTGTTAAAAGGTTAAGGGACTTTATTTTTCAAGTTATGAGACTTGATTCTTAAAGGAAGAAATGAATTGATTTAAAAGTATAGAATACTTGATTTGGAAAGTATTGATTTCTTGCCTTTCTAAAGTTAAGAAACTTGTTTTCTTAAAAGATAAGAGACTTGAAGTATTTTGAAAGCTATGTGATTTGAATTGAAAGTATAAGTTTCTTGGTCATAAAAGGAATGAATTTGTCTAAGACATAAAGAGTTATAACGGCTTTATGGGAAGTTGGTTATAACAACTTTATGGAAGATTAAAAGAATGGTTTTCTTCAGTAATGTAAGCAAAGAAATGATTTGAAATAAAAAAGGGCAAATTGTTTTAAAGGTACCAATTGCTTAAAGTTTTAAAGAAAGAAGTCACTTGATTTAGAAACCTATAAATGTATTTCTAAAAAGTATTGTGACTTGTCGTGAAAAGTAGATATGACTTGATACTACGGTTATTAGTATCTTGGAAGTTTTATTTGAAAGAGAATCATTTTAAAGGAGTAGAGGCACGTAGTACGTTGGGTTAAATTCCCGGATTTTATAATGACATGTTAGTGCCTTTAGTAAACAAAAATGAGTGTTTATGAACAAGCTAATAAGAAGTTAGGGGATTTCTTAACTTGCTTATGTAATGTATGATAAGCCGGTGGTGCTTATGTTATGTATGATAAGCCGGTGGTGCTTAAGTTATGTATGATAAGTCGGTAGTGCTTATGTTACGTATGATAAGCCGATTGGGCTTATGTTATGTATGATGGCCGGTTGAGTTAGGGTAAGAGTATAAATGAGGGGTAAACCCCCAAGACGTTATACCACCTTCTTCAGGGTAAGAGTATAAATGAGGGGTAAACCCCCAAGACGTTATACCACCTGTTCCGTGGATTTGCTACCCATGATGCGAGGAATACCTCATGCGAGTCCTTATGGGCTTATGCGGGTGAAATAGTCCCATGCGGGCGGGTACAACCTATGCGAGGAATACCTCATGCGGGTCCACAGGACCTATGCGGGTGAAATAGTCCCAGGAGTAGGATTGCTTATTGATACTACGGGCGAGGGACCCTGCCATGATCATGAGCCTCCTGTTGTTATGCAGTATACCTTTATGGGCAGACTTATGTGATTCTATCGCGTCCCAGATTGGGCCGGGCAGCATACCTTTATGAGCAGACTTATGTGACTCTATCGCGTCCCAGATTGGGCCGACAGTATAGGCGTTCCTCCATAAAGGGACGGGTTAGGTTAGGCAAGATACGCAAGTTATATGTTTATGAACTTGATGAGTTTTCTTAAGTATGTACGTAAGAATTTGACTATACTCTTATGGAAAAATGGGAAAAGATAATGATATGCAATTAAGTTCATAAGTGGTAATGACACGGCAGGATCCGGTATGCACTTTTTATACTTGCTCTGTCATTCTTTTGTACAGTTATGATCTGTTTACTGTACTTTATTTTACATTCCATATTAAATTTTTGTTATCGACCCACTTTCGGAAGTGCGTTCATGTCCGCAGTTTAGGTACCTGATTATGGATCCGCGAGCTTAGGATCCTGGTTCAGCATTTTGAGATGGCTCCAATGTTCCGGAGTTGTCATGGCTATGTATATTCAGGGGTACGGCGGGGCCTTGTCCCGCCACAGTGGTTATGTTAAAACTCTTAGAGGTCTGTAGTCACATAGGGGTAGGAATAAACTTTTTTAGGTCTTGCTCTACTAAAGTAGTCGGCCTATTGTGGGTCAGTTTGTAAAAGAAAGGAGGCAACTGCTTCGGTTGTATTTATATATATATGTTCAGGAAGGTAGCCCTATCGGCTAACCTGTTGTATTAATTCCGATGTTTTATTTATAAGTTTCATGTATGTTCCGCTGATTTTCTCTGATGTTTACTGTAGTGGTGCCTGTGTAGGGCACGATCGCGATCCCGGTCGGTCGTGATAAGTATACTCTTAGTTACTCTCATTGTTAGTAAGGCACAATGTACTGTAATTTGACTATCATACATGTCTCCGGCTTTGTTTTAAACTTATGATGTAATTACAGTATTTTCCAGTTTTAGATACTTAGTACATATTGTGTACTGACCCCCTTCCTCGAAATGCGTTCATCTGCGGTGGTAAAGTAGCGGTGGTGGATCCTCATTCTTAGGATCACCGATCGACGTCGAGCTCCATTTCTCGGATGATTGTCTTTTAGTCTGATCTTTCCACGATGTTGTAGATTTATGTACATTCAGGTGTATGGCGGGGCCCTGTCCCGTCACAGTTGTTATTCCTAGAGGTTTGTAGTCACACTTTGTGGTTTGGGCTGTAAGAACCGAGTTGTACAGTTTTACTGTTGATTATGCATATTTTATGGAATGCGGCCTTATCGGCTAGCATGTGATGTTATTGTCCTAGCATGTTATATGTTGTGTATGTTTCGCTGCTATTCTATGATGTATACCTGAACGTGGTGCCCAGGTAGGGCACCAGTCGCGGCCCCGGGGTCGGGTCGTGACAAAAGTGGTATCAGAGCAGTTAGTCCTCGGAAAGTGTCTGGGCCAGTGTCTAGTAGAGTCTTGATTATCGGTGTGTTGTGCACCACATCTATAATCAGGAGGCTGCAGGGCATTTAGGATTGGTTTCCATTCTTCTCTCTCTGAGATCGTGCAGTAGAGCTGTCTTACTAGGTTGAATCCTCTCCGACCTCTTCTTATGAAAGCTTATGCCTCGCAAGGCGACTGGGGCCCGAAGGGAAAGCGTGCGAGGAGGCGCTAGCGGTACTCAGAGGGTTACTCGGACTCAGGCACAGACTATGCACGAGGTAGTAAGCGGTCGGCGAGTTCAGCCACCGGCGATTAGAGGCCGAGGCGGCAGAGCTCGAAGGTTCCGTGATCGAGCCTCGTTCCTCAGCCAGGAGCTGAGTATAGAGACTACGGGGAGCAGATCTGATTATTGACCAGCATAGTAGAAGGGCAACGCTGACAGGAGCAGGCAGCTAACCCTAGAGCCGACAGTTTGCGGATTCAGGATTTCCTGGGTTGTCACCCACCCGAGTTTTATGGTTCGAGGTCTGAGGAGGATCCGCAGGAGTTTATTCTCCAGCTACAACGGACTATGCAGGTTCTTAGGGCTTCGGAGACAGAGTCTGTTATGCTAGCTCTTACCGGTTACGCGATATTGCGTTGAACTGGTTTGAGTCATGGGAGCTGTCGAGAGGTGAGGATGCTCTTCCAGCTGTTTGGGAGGAGTTCACAGAGGCCTTCATGGATCACTTTTTGCCTCCTGAGATGAGGAGAGCCCGCGTAGATAGATTCTTGACCTTGAGGCAGAATGGGAGGACTATCAGGGAGTACATCCTGGAGTTTGACTCTTTGGCCAGGCATGCGCACACCATTGTAGCTGACATGGCGGACAAAGTTCATCGTTATGTGATGGGGCTAGACCGTCATATGATTACTGCATGCTTGGGAGTGGCTCTTCAGCCCGGTATGGACATTGCCAGGATGTAGGCCTATGCGTAGGGGATAGAGGACAGAGAGAGAGAGGATCAGCTTGACACCGGCCAGCCCAAGAGGGCCATGACAGCAGGGTCTCAGGGCAGTTTTCGAGGCGGATAGCCTCAACAGCAGACTAGGTCCACATTCCAGCCAGCACAGAGTGCTCCTTCACGGTTTTCTGGCAGGAGGTCTGATCAGCCAGGTTATTCAGGAACAGGTCAGGACTCCAGGACTTCGGGGTTTCAGGGAGGCAGAAACCATCACCGATCGAGACCACCCATATCTCAGTGTGCTCGATGCGGTAGGTCTCACCCAGGCGAGTGTCGCATGGCTCCGGGAGCTTGTTACTCTTGTGACCATCAGGGCCATTTGAGGAGAGATTGTCCGTCTAGAGGAAGCATGGGTGGTACGGTGCAGCTGACAGGATCAGTTGTTGGGTCTTCCTCTTCTTCTGTGGTTATGCGCCCGGAGGCGTGGTGTTCACGGACGGCGGAGCCGCAGAGGTCGTGGTGGTGGTTCCAGTTCTAGCGGTCCACAGAACCGCATTTATTCCTTAGCCAGCTGCCAGGATCAGGAGGCTTCCCCTGACGTCGTCACAGGTACATTATTGATTTCATGCTGTGACGTATATGCTTTGATAGATCCAGGTTCTACCTTGTCCTATGTGTCCCCTCATATTGCGGGTAAAATCGGGATAGAGCCGGTGTCGATAGAGCCTTTTGAGGTAGCTACGCCAGTGGGTGATTCGGTGTTAGCTGAGCGGGTGTATAGAGGTTGTCCGGTGTTTATTCTGATCGTCGGACCACTTGCAGACTTGATAGAGTTGGAGATGACGATTTTGATGTCATTATGGGTATGGATGGTTGGCTTCTTGTTATGCCAACGTTGATTTGTAGAGCGAGTTGGTTAGGTTCGGTTCTGGCGAGCCAGTTATCGAGTGGAAGGGCAACACAACGTCGCCGAGGGGTAGTTTTATTTCTTACCTCAAGGCTAGGAAGATGGTGCAGAAAGGGTACATCTATCATCTGGTTCGGGTATTTGATACAGAGGTTGAAGTTCCAGTTCTTGATCGGTGCGGTGGTTAGGAGTTTCGGATGTGTTCCCAGACGATCTTGGGTATCCTCGTGAGAGAGATTGAGTTTTGTATTGATACGTTGCGGACACTCGACCTATTTCTATTCCGCCATACAGGATGGCACCTGCTGAGTTGAGGGAGCTGAAGGACCAGCTGAAAGATTTGCTGGAAAAAGGCTTTATCAGGCCTAGTGTTTCTCCCTGGGGAGCACCGATTTTGTTTGTGAAGAAGAATGATGGGACGCTGCGTATGTGTGTTGATTCTGAGCGGTGAATAAGGTAACCATCAAAATAGGTACCCACTCCCGTGATTGATGACTTGTTTGACCAGTTGCTGGGTGCGAGGTGTTTCTCCAAGATAGACATGCGGTCTGGTTATCATCAGGTGCGAGTGCGAGAGGCAGATATCCCAAAGACTGCATTCAGGACCAGGTATGGGCACTATGAGTTCAGGGTTATGTCTTTCGGTTTGACCAACGCTCCAGCGGTATTTATGGATCTGATGAACCGGGTGTTCAAGCCATTTTTGGATACATTTGTGATAGTATTCATTGATGACATCCTGGTTTATTCACGTACAGAGCAGGAGCATGCAGATCACTTGAGGCGGTGCTTGGGTCCTCGGAGTCGCGATTATTCGCCAAGTTCTCCAAGTGTGAGTTTTGGTTGGCCTCAGTGGCATTCCTGGGGCACATTATTGGGGCTGATAGTGTTCGGGTGGATACGGCAAAGATTGAGGCAGTAAAGTCTTGGTCGAGACCTACTACTACGACCGAGGTGCGCAGTTTCTTAGGGCTGGCAGGTTATTATCGTAGGTTTGTGGAAGCGCTTGCTTGATTTCAAGACCGCTGACTAGGCGACTCGAGAAGGCGGCCAAGTTCCGGTGTCTGAGGCTTGCGAGAAGGGTTTCGATTCTTTGAAGGAAAGGTTGACAACGGCTCCAGTTCTTACTCTTCCTGAGGGGTTAGACGGGTACGTGATCTATTGTGATGCCTCGGGTATCGGGCTGGGGTGTGTTTTGATACAGCACGACAAGGTGATACCCTACGCTTCCCGGTAGTTACAGAAGCATGAGAGGAATTACCCTACCCACAACTTAGAGTTGGCCGCAGTTATACATGCCTTGAAGATTTGGAGACATTATTTGTATGGGGTTCCTGTGGATATTTATACAGACCACAAGAGCCTCCAGTATATCTTCAGGCAGAGGGAGCTGAACTTGCGACAGATATGGTGGTTAGAGTTGTTGAAAGATTATGATGTTGATATTCTATACCATCCGGGGATAGCCAACGTGGTTGCTGATACCTTGAGTCATAGATCGATGGGGAGTCTGTCAGAGTTACGACCATAGAGATAGGACATGGTTCGTCAGATCCACCAGCTAGCGAGCCTTGGGGTTCGATTGATCGATACCGACGATAGTGGGGTACGGGTTCGTGAGGTTGCCGAGTCTTCCATCGTTGATGAGGTTAAGAGGCGGCGCTTTGAGGACCCGATGTTAGTCTGGTATCGAGATGCGACTCTTCGGGAGGAGAATAGTCTATTCGAGTGGCGCTTCTTTGGGTGCTAAGATTTGAGGGCGGTTGTGTGTTCCGATGCGACAGGACCGTCGGCGGTTCAGGGAGGCACACGCGATTCGTTATTCTATTCATCCGGGGTCGACCAATATGTACCATGACCTCAGATGTTTGTATTGGTGGGATGGTCTGAAGAGGGACGTGGCAGGTTTTGTTGCCTGATGTCCTAATTGCCGGCAGTCAAGGTCGGCGGCAGAGCGATGGATTATTGCGAGCTATTGAGATTCCGACTTGGAAGTGGGAGGTGATCAATATGGACTTTGTTCTGAGGTTACCTCGCACTCGAAGAAAGTACGACTCTATTTGGGTTATTGTTGTGGTCGAAATCAGCCCATTTCCTTCGGTCGGGACGACGTTACCGAGGACTATGTCAGATTGTACATCAGAGAGATTGTGAGGCTGCACGGTGTCCCTGTGTCGATTATATCAGATAGAGGAGCCCAATTTACGGCTAACTTCTGGAGGTCTTTCCAGAAGGGATTAGGGACACAGGTGAGTCTCGATCTGGCGTTTCATCCTCGGTCGAGGCGGCGGGCGTACTATCCGCACACTCGAGGATATCCGCGAGCTTTGTGTGATTGATTTCAGGGGTAGCTGGGAGGATCATTTGCCTCTTGTGGAGTTTGCTTATAACAACAGCTACCATTCCAGTATACAGATGGCGCCATACGAGGCATTGTATGAGCGGAAATGCAGGTCGCCGATTGGTTGGTTCGACGTGGGTGAGGTGCAGTAATTGGCCCAGACTTGGTTCAGCAGGCTGTGGATAAGGTGAAGCTTATCCAGGAGAGACTGTTAGCAGCTCAGAGTCGGCAGAAGTCATATGCGGATAATTGGCGTCGGCATTTGGAGTTTCAGGTAGACGATTGGGTCTTCCTGAAGGTATCACCCATAAAGGGTGTGATGAGATTCGGAAAGAAGGGGAAACTCAGCCCAAGGTACATTGGGCCCTACCAGATCGTCTGTCGAGTAGGCAATGTTTCCTATGAGTTGGATCTGCCATCAGAGTTAGAGGCGGTACATCCGGTCTTCCATGTTTCTATGTTGCGGAAGTGTATCGGAGATCTAGCGAGAGTTTCCCCTGCTAGTAAGGTCCAGGTGACAGAGGGGTTATCGTATGAGGAGAGTCCCAGAGCGATACTCGATCGCCAGGTCAGGCGACTGCGGACCAAGGATGTGGCTTCCGTCAAAGTCTCGTGGAGGAATGATAACCGGGAGGAGATGACTTGGGAAGCGGAGGAGGACATGTTGAGGAAGTATCCTCACTTATTAACTACACCTTCAGGTAATTCATTTTCCCTTACTTGACAAGTTTTAATTGAAGTATTTTTTTGCTTAAATGCTATTATGTGGCCATGTGTGGCATTATTGGTATGTCGGGGTTGTGAAAGGAAACTATGTCGCTAATTATAAGTTGGACTCCGAAAGAACATTCGGGGACGAATGTTTCTAAGGGGGGAAGAATGTTACACCCCGTAATTACAGGACATGTATTAAGAACGTACGTAAGAACTCAGAAATGTTAAGATTAGAGACTTGTAAAAATTTATCGGAATTATGGAATTGTTGGAAAACGTAATATTGTGACGAATGGGAGGGTGACACGTGTCACCCCCCTAATGTAGCCTTGGACGAATTAGGCATGGCCAAAAGGGTCATTTGACCTTTGTTAGGATGACTAAGTCTTGCAACTTGGAAAGCTTGACATTGTTGACTTGGTCAATGGGACCACAAGTCTTGATATTTCAAAGAACTTCATCCAAGCCACACATTTGTGCACATCTTGACCCTACATTGAACTATATAGTAGTACTAGTAGCAAGACAAGCTCAACACTTAGCCAAATTTTTCAAGAATTTGAAGAACTCCAAAGCTTGCTCTCGGGTTCACTACCAACAAAAAGAAAAAAAATTTGTTTGTTGTCCATTAAGCTCCACACTTTAAACCAAGGTTCATGAGTGTATTGTGAGCGTATCTCAATAGAAAAATCCCGGAAAAAAATAGTTTTCGTGTTAGTCGCAAGATGAAAACCTAGTTGCTTTTCTAGGTTTTGTTTGGAAGATTGAAGGAAAGTTGTTTGTGTTATTCTAAGGGTCTCAAGTGGCGGATTGAAGTGTCTAGAAGAGGCTCTAAGTTTCTAAGGAGCGACTTCAGATTTGAAGTTGGACTAAGAATCGTTGAGGTAATAATCTTGTCTCTTAAGTGTTACAAGATTATATATTGTTGTTAGCTTTACATGTTTGCTAGCATGAAGTATATGTGTTGAAGTTTTATAAGTGTTATGGATTGTGGTAGCCTAAAAACCGAAATGTCATATAAGCCCGTTGAAGTTGGATTACAATTTGGTTGTTAATTAGAATCGCCGCATGTTACTTACTTGAAGATTATAGTAGTTATAATCGATTGTGACTTGATATCATGTTATGCTAACAACTTGGATTGAAATGGAAATTGGATAAGAATTGGTGTTATTGTATCTCAAGTTGCCGAATTGGCCTTGTAGTTTGTATTAGTTTGATATCGTTTGTGGGGCGGAATTTTACACGTCTAGTAGGCATGTAATCCCCTATTGATTAATTGCATTGTTGGGCCTTAAATGTGGCGTGTTTGGTTATTGAATTCGGCCTTGAAAAAGGTGGCAAAGTATGTAGAAACAAAGGAGGTGTTGTCCGATTTTCCGTTGAATTTAGTGACTTTGCACTTATAATATTCTACGTTTGAAGTAAGACGTTAATAGACGTATTTTGGAAATTATAGGTTGACATACTACGGGCGGGATATTGTACTTGGCAAGTGGCTTGACCTGAAGAGGTATGTAGAACTTTCCTATCTTTTGAGCATGAATAGTTGACTTATATAGTACGGTAGACGTACTAGACTTGGATATCCTTTACTTGTTTTAAGAATGGCAAAGTTGGGTGAGTTAGGGGATTAACTCACTTCTTTAAAAGTATTAAGGATGTCTTAGGATTTTAAAAGTTAAGGGACTTGAAGAGTTTTAAAGTATATGATACTTGTTTCGTTTTAAACGTATAAGTCCCTTGGATAGGAAATTGTAATTGGCTAAGGTATAAAGTTAATATAACGACTTTATGGGAAGTTGGTTATATTAGCTTTATGGAAAGATAAATAAGGATAAAATGACTTGATTTAATGAAAGACAAATTGATTTTAAGGCATCAATGGCCTAAGGTTTTATAAGAAAAGAAGTCACTTGATTTAGAAGCCTAATTATATTTCTAAAAGTATGGTGACTTGATACTACGGTTATTAGTATCTTGGAAGTTTTATAATGGAAAGAGTCATTTTTAAAAGAATAGAAGTACGTAGTACTTTGGGTTAAATTCCCGGATTTTATAATGACATGTTAGTGCCTTAAGTAAAATAAAATGAGAGTGTATATGTATAAGGCTAATAAGAAGTTAGGGGGATTTCTTAACTTGCTTATTTATTGTATAATAAGCCGGTAGTGCTTATGTTATGTATGATAAGCCGGTAGGGCTTATGTTATGTATGATGGCCGGTTGAGATAGGGTAAGAGTATAAATGAGGGGTAAACCCCCAAGACGTTATACCACCTTCTCCAGGGTAAGAGTATAAATGAGGGGTAAACCCCCAAGACGTTATACCACCTGCTTCAGGGTAAGAGTATAAATGAGGGGTAAAACCCCAAGACGTTATACCACTCGTTTCCGTGGATTTGCTACCCATGATGCGAGGAATACCTCATGCGAGTCCTTATGGGCTTATGCGAGTGAAATAGTCCCATGCGGGCGGGTACAGCCTATGCGAGGAATACCTCATGCGGGTCCACACGACCTATGCGGGTGAAATAGTCCCAGGAGTAGGATTGCTTAATGATACTGCGGGCGGATGGTCCTGCTTTGATCGTGAGCTTCCTATTTTTATGTTGTAAGTATACTCTTAGTTACTCTCATTGTTAGTAAGGCACAGTGTACTGTAATTTGATTATCATACATGTCTCCGGCTTTGTTTTAAACTTATGATGTAATTATAGTATTGTTACACCCCGTAATACCAGAGCTACTAATTGAGAACGTGATTAAGGATTTAAGATTTGAATTTTGGAAGGAAAGAATAATTACATTTTGTTAAGGAAAATTTCGGAAAAAATGTGACGACGGAAAAATTATTAACTTGGAGTATAATACTTCTAATTGGATTTATGGACTTAGTATTGGATTATAAGGTGTTGGAATTGATAATATGGGGTCCATGAGAATTTCACAATTTCGCGGTGACCTTCTAAAAATTATTATATTTTGGACCAATCGGAGGGAGACAAGTGTCACACATCCAATTGTCTTTCTAAGATGACGACAAATTAGATATTTTGAGAGGGGACAAGTGGACATGGGTCCCACTCCACTTGGCTATACATATCCAAGTCTTGCAAGACTAGGATCACTTTACACTTAGACAAAAAAATAAGCTCTCATCTTCTCCCCTTTAGCTCCATAATTTCGAGATCCCCTTGGCTAAGAACAACCATTGTTGATCAATTTATTTCTCCAAGATTATGCCCTTAAACCAAGTGCTAAGCCTAGATTAATATTCTACACGTTTTTACTTGTCTTGGCCGAAAGTTGATGCCAAAACCCTAGGGGTTCCGTCGACTTTTTGGAAGTGAGATTCAAAGAGAAGTTGCTCCTAAGGTTGTAGGGGGTACATATATGTGATTCGAACTTGAAGAAGTGGAGCGAAACGAAAACTGCGCACCAATAAATACCGGAATGTTTTGGGGCGTTTTTGGGCAAAAAATGAGGTAAAAGTCCTTCTTCTTTTATAGTAATTGAATATTACTTATTGTTATTATGTATGGTTAAACTTGTGTTAGAAAATAATGAAGAATAAAAAGCGTTTGAGCCATTTTTGGGGCTAAAACCGATTTGGGACAAATTTGGTGCAAATGGAATTCGTTGGTTATTGTCGTTGTTATCTTCACCTATTGCATGTTATAATGGATTAATATTGTTTTTAATAAGTTGTTATAACTTATGTAGAAGTTTTGGAACTCGAATTGGAATAAAATGGATTAAGGAACGAGTTATCGGGTTGTAGTTGTTGTGGCCGAGAAACTACCCAAAATTGTTAGACGTTGTTGTGTCGTTTAGTGGACTGTGTTGAGGTATTAAATGCTGGAAATTTAGTTGTTGTTATGCATGTTTAAGTGTAGTATTTTGTCACGACCCGACCCCGGGCCGCGACTGGTGCCCTACCTGGGCACCCCGTTCAGGTATACGTCAGAGAATAGCAGCGGAACATACACAACATAAACACATGTGTAAAATAATATACAACCCAGGCTAGCCGATAAGGCCGCCTTCTATAATATAAACAAGGTCAAAAGTACAACTTTACAACTCAGTTCTTATAGCCCAACCACATAGGTGAATACAGACCTCTAGGGATAACAACTGTGGCGGGACAGGGCCCCGCCATACCCTGAATGTACATAATCTACAACATCAGGGACAAGACTGTACCAAAAGAAAGACAAGCCTCCGGAGAATGGAGCTTCCGACGTCCGATAAGTGATCCTAAGAATGTGGATGCGCCACACCTTACCCTTTCTGCGGCATGAACGCGGCCCCAGGAAGGGTCGATTACACAATATGTACTAAGTATGTAAAGCGGAAAATCGTAATTACAACATAAGTTTAACAGAAGCGGAGACGTGTATGATAACAAAATTACGATGCGATTGCCTTACTAACAATTAGAGTAACAATAGGTGTATACTTACAACGAAAAATAGGATTGGAATCCTACTCAGGACTATTTCACGCGTAGGTCGGTGGACTGCGTGAGGTATTTCGCATGGGACTATTTCACCCGCATAAGCCCTTACGGACTCGCGTGAGGTATTCCTCGCGTAAATTTGGACCCGTCCGCATGGGACTATTTCACCCGCATAAGCCCTTACGGACTCGCATGAGGTATTCCTCGCATCGTGGTTAGCAAATCCACGGAAATATACAATGCCAATATCCCGGGGAATGACCCCGCAACGAATAATATATCATTAGCCCAAATCCGGCTATCACACATAACATAAGCTCTATCGGCTTATCATGAAAAATATAAGCAAGTTAAGAAATCCCCTAACTTCTTACTATTCTTGTTCATATACACTCTCATTTTAGTTTACCTAAGGCACTATCATGTCTTTTATAAAAATCCGGAAATTTAACCCAAAGTACTACGTACTTCTATGCTTTTAAAATGACTCATTTCATTATAAAACTTCCAAGATACTAATAGCCGTAGTATCAAGTGACAATTTCTTTTTCAAGACAAGTCACAATACTTTTAGAAATAAAATATGGCTTCTAAATCAAGTGACTCGTGTCTTATAAAACCTTAGGCAATTGATGCCTTAAAATCGAATTGCCTTCCATTAAATCAAGTCATTTATCTTTCCATAAAGTCAATATAACCAACTCCCCATAAAGTCGTTATATTCACTTTATACCTTAGTCATGTACAATTTCCTATCCAAGGGACTTATACGTTTTTAAAACGACACAAGTATTACATACTTTAAAATTCCTCAAGTCCCTTATCTTTAACAAGACTTAAGACATCTTTAATATTCTCAAAGAAGTGAGTTAAATCTCCTAACTCACCCGACTTGGCATTTCGTAAAACAAGTAAAGTATGTCAAAGTCTTGTACGTCTACCGTACTATATACGTGAAATTAGTCATGCTCAAAGATAGGAAAAGTTCTACATACCTTGTCGGGTCAAACCACTTGCCATGTACAAAGTCCCGCCCGTAGTATAACAACCTATAATATTCACAATTCGTCTATTAAGACCTTACTTCAATCGTAGAATATCATAAGTGTTAAGTCTCTATATTCTACGGAAAATCGGACAGCACCTCCTTTGTTTTTTCTTACTTTGCCACCTTTTCCAAGGCCGAAATACAATAACCAAACAGCCCCAATTGGCTCACAATTTATAGAAGGTAATCCAATACAAATGAATAACTAAACAGCCCCAATTGGCTCACAATTATATAGAAGGTAGTCCAATACAAATGAATAACTAAACAGCCCCAATTGGCTCACAATTATATAGAAGGTAGTCCAATACAAATGAATAACTAAACAGACCCAATTGGCTCACAATTATATAGCAGGTAGTCCAATACAAATGAATAACTAAACTAATACGACTACAAGTCCACAATCGGCTACCTTGAGCTCAACAATACCAACTCTTGTCCAATTTCCATTTCAATCCAAATTTGTAGCATAACTTGATATCAAGTCGCATTTGATTATAACAAACATAATCTTTAAGTCAATGACATGCGACGATTCTAACAACGATTAAATTGTAATTCAACTTAGTCATGGCTTACATTACATTTCAGATTTCCAAGGCTATAATCAATCCATAATCCTTATAACCTCAATATAACAACTTCATGCTCGCAACATACAAAGCTATCAACAACAATATAAATATGTAATCTTGTAACACCTTTAAAAGACAAGATTATACCTTCACGAATATGAAACCAACTCCAATCCGAAGTCGCTCCTTAGTAGTTTAGAACCTCTCCAAGACACTTCAATCCGCTTGTTGAGACCCTTAGAACAACACCAACAATTATTCTTCAAATCTCCAAACAAAACCTAGAAAGACCATTAGGTTTTAACTGCGACTAACCCGAAAACTATCTTTTTCCAAGATGTTTCTATTGAGACTTGCTTACAATACACATAAGAACCTTGGTTTAAAGTGGGGAGCTAAATGGATCACAAACAAAGATTTTCTCTTTTTTTTTGTATGGAACCCGAGAGCACATAGCCTATGTTCTTCAATTTTTGTGTAAATTATTCTAAGTGTTAAGCTCTCCCTCTACTAGTAGTAATATATGTAGCACCTTGGAGGGTTAGGATACAAACAAATGGTTGGTTTGGATGTAGTCTTGCTAAATATCAAGACAAAGGTGGGACCTTTGACTTAGTCAATGTTCTCATGCTACAAGTTGCAAGACTTTAGCCTTAGAAGACTTATGGTCAATGACCATATTGGCCATGACATTTCGTCCAAGGCATGGCTAAGGGGGGGTGGCACGTGTCGCCCTCCCATTCGACACGACACTACGTTTTCCGACAATTTCATAATTTCCGATAAATTTTTACAAGTCTCAAATCCTTAACATTTGTGAGTTCTTACTTACGTTCTTAAGACATGTCCTGTAATTACGGGGTGTAACATATTTGCTAATGAAAGTCCTAAGGGAATAAGGGTGTGGAAAGGCGTTAAAAGACCTCACATTTTACCCTCGTTATGGTTGGATTGCGGACTGTTTTTATGGGCTGATTTGTGGACTGTTTTGTATAACTGTGGGGCAGAATTTTACACGTCCAGTTAGGCGTGTAATCCCCTTTGGCTAACTGTTGGTTGTGCCTTAAATGTGGCTTGTTGGTTGATGAATACGGGCCTTGGAAAAGGTGGAAAAGTACGTAGAAACAAAGGAAGTACTGCCCAATTTTACGTAGAATTAGAGGGCCATTATTTGGTATAAGTCCTACACTTGATAGCTTGTAGTTGATAGAAGTGCTATTGTCATTTTAGGTTGAAGTACTACATATAGCGTATTCTACTTAAAAGATGGAATAGCTATCAAAGTTAAGGTACTTTGGAGCATTTTGCTACTTGTCGATAATCGTCGCGAGGTATGTGAACCCCTTCCTTCTTTTGGCATGATTCTATGTATGAAATATACATGTGGTGTTATTTCATGATCCCTTCTACTATTAGAAGTTAAGATATATGTATGTTGATTTACTTTATGTAAAAGCTACGTCTAAGTTATCCTAAGTTCTTACCAAGTCTTATGGGGGATGTTGGTAAGAGTCGTTAGGAAGTATTTGGAGTCGAGTTGACTTTGCTAAGTTACTGCACGAATAAGAATAAGTATCGAACAATCCATTGCAGCGTTAATAAAATAAAATGTATCGACAATCAATTATATTAAAATGAGTATAATTCTCCATCTGCATAGAAGCTAAGATAAGACAAAATTGTATTACATTTTCTAGATCATGGTTGCTTTAATAAGATCGTTATAAACAAGTATAACATAGTCACAACGCACAAAAGTATATGTTACTTAAGTTAAAGAGTTTACGTTATGAATTTTTAAGACTATGAACCTTAAATTCTTAAAAGGTTAAGATACTTTATTTTTCAAGTTATGGGACTTGATTCTTAAAGGAAGGAATGACTTGATTTAAAAGTATAGAATACTTGATTTGGAAAGTATTGATTTCTTGATATTCTAAAGATAAGAGACTTGATTTCTAAAGTTAAGAAACTTGATTGCTTAAAAGTTAAGAGACTTGAAGTATTTTTTTGAAAGCTATGTAACTTGAGTTTTTAAAAGAAGAAGTTTATGGATTTAAGAAGAGAAGGAGTTTTATGATTCTTTTTAAGTATGTATGTACGTAGTACATTTGGGTTTAATTTTCCCTAATATAAAAAGAAATAAAAGTGCCTTAAGTTCTCTAAAGTGAAAGGTTGTTATAATAGCTTTATGGGCAGACTATATGACATTATCGCGTCCCAGGAATGGGCCGGACAGTATACCTTTATGGGCAGACTATATGACCTTATCGCGTCCCATGATGGGCCGGGCAGTATACTTTCGTGGGAAGACTTTTGTATGACTTCGACGTGTCCCGCAAATGGGCCGGGTTACGTTATCACGTATGGGTAATCAAAGTAAGCTCCCAAATAAGAAGTCCCTCCATAAAGGGCCGAATTATGTTATGTAAGATATGTAAGTTATGTGGAAAAACTTGATCGAATTCTTAAGTATGTATGTAAGAATATGATGTTAATTCTTATTGAAAGAAGGAAAAAGAATGATTAATGTACGATTGATTTCATGAGTTAAAATGGCACGGTAGGATCTGGTATTTTAATTTTTATACTTGCCCCTATAATTCTTTTGTACAGTTATGATCTTGTTTAATGTACTTTATTTCCGTTCCATACTTAGTACTTGTTATCGACCCCTTAGAAATTTGCGTTAAATGTCTGCAGTCTAGGTACACGATTGTGGATCATGAGCTTAGGATCCTTGTTCAACATTTTGAGATGGCTCCAATTTCCGGAGTTTGTCATTATGGCTAGATATATTCAGGGGTACGGCGGGGCATTGTCCCGTCATAGTTGTTATCACCTTCTTAGAGGTTTGTATTCATATGTAGGTTGGGTGGTGTAAGTTGTATTTACATTGTTGTCAGCGTAGACCACTTCGGGTGATTTATATTTATCTGAAGCCTTTCCGCTTTGCCTTTGTTTTAAAAAAATGAGTGATATTTATCTTCCGCGGTTTATTTATGTTGTATGGGTAGAAGGGTGCCTGGTAGGGGCACGATCCTGCCCGGGATTTGGGGCATGACAGAGTGGTATCAGAGCAGTTAGTCCTCGGCATGTCTACAGACCGTGTATAGTAGAGTCTTGTTTATCGATGTGTTGTGCACCACATCTATAAACAAGATGATATAGTACATTTAGGATTGGTTTCCCTTCTTCTCACTCTGAGATCGTGCGATAGAGCTGTGTTGTTAGGGTAGTCTCTCCCTAACGTGTTATTTTGATTGCAGATATGAGAAAGGCAACAGTGACCCAGAAAGGATTATATGGACTTCGTATCCAAGTTGGTAAAACTATTGTACATTTGGTATAATGATGATGTGTATCTGTACGAGCGTATTTATTTGGGGTCATATGTGTGTTTCCTAGAATGATTATGAGTTACCATGAGTTGGTTAAGCCTTAATAATTACTTGGAAGGTGTGAAACAGTTTATGGAATCCACACCTAGGCTTTATATATGTACTTATTTGGAATAGTCAAGAGGTAATGAACTGACTAATATTGTGATAGACTCTTGAAAGATCAGGTTTAATTGACTTATGGACATACCATGTTATTAGATTAAGCTGTGTTGTATGCTTAAGTGAGATGCACGAATAATATTTTTAGGGAGTAAATATGGTTGTTGTGATTAGGACAACATGATATTGAGATTATGAGAAACTATGATATTAAGATTATGAGAAACTATCTTACCCGTATGAGGGGAGAGATAATGTAAGATTGGGATATGGAATAATCGAGAATCGTGGAATACTAGCTAACTATTGAGACCTTAGATGAACATTCGAGGACGAATGTTTCTAAGGGGGGAAGGATGTTACACCCCGTAATACCAGAGCTACTAATTGAGAACGTGATTAAGGATTTAAGATTTGAATTTTGGAAGGAAAGAATAATTATATTTTGTTAAGGAAAATTTCGGAAAAAATGTGACGACGGAAAAATTATTAACTTGGAGTATAATACTTCTAATTAGATTTATGGACTTAGTATTGGATTATAAGGTGTTGGAATTGATAATATGGGGTCCGCCGAGAATTTCACAATTTCGCGGGAACCTTCGAAAAACTATAATATTTTGGACCAATCGGAGGGCGACACGTGGCACCCCTCCACTTGTCTTGCTAAGATGACAACAAATTAGATATTTTGAGAGCGGACAAGTGGACATGGGTCCCACTCCACTTGGCTATACATATCCAAGTCTTGCAAGACTTGGATAACTTTACACTTAGACCAAAAAATAAGCTCTCATCTTCTCCCCTTTAGCTCCATAATTTCGAGATCCCCTTGGCTAAGAACAACCATTGTTGATCAATTTATTTCTCCAAGATTATGCCCTTAAACCAAGTGCTAAGCCTAGATTAATATTCTACACGTTTTTACTTGTCTTGGCCGAAAGTTGATGCCAAAACCCTAGGGGTTCCGTCGACTTTTTGGAAGTGAGATTCAAAGAGAAGTTGCTCCTAAGGTTGTAGGGGGTACATATATGAGATTGGAACTTGAAGAAGTGGAGCGAAACGAAAACTGCGCACCAATAAAGACCGGATTGTTTTGGGGCGTTTTTGGGCAAACAATGAGGTAAACGTCCTTCTTCTTTTAAATTAATTGGATATTACTTATTGTTATTATGTATGGATGAACTTGTGTTAGAAAATAATGAAGAATAAAAAGCGTTTGAGCCATTTTTGGGGCTAAAACCGATTTGGGACAAATTTGGTGCAAATGGAATTCGTTGGTTATTGTCGTTGTTATCTTCACCTATTGCATGTTATAATGGATTAATATTGTTTTTAATAAGTTGTTATAACTTATGTAGAAGTTTGGGAACTCGAATTGGAATAAAATGGATTAAGGAACGAGTTATCGGGTTGTAGTTGTTGTGGCCGAGAAACTTCCCAAAACTGTTAGACGTTGTTGTGTCGTTTAGTGGACTGTTTTGAGGTATTAAATTCTGGAAATTTAGTTGTTGTTATGCATGTTTAAGTGAAGTAGTTGCTAATGAAAGTCCTAAGGGAATAAGGGTGTGGAAAGGCGTTAAAAGGCCTCACATTTTACCCTCGTTATGGTTGGATTGCGGACTGTTTTTATGGGCTGATTTGTGGACTGTTTTGTATAACTGTGGGGCAGAATTTTACACGTCCAGTTAGGCGTGTAATCCCCTTTGGCTAACTGTTGGTTGTGCCTTAAATGTGGCTTGTTGGTTGATGAATACGGCCCTTGGAAAAGGTGGAAAAGTACGTAGAAACAAATGAAGTGCTGCCCAATTTTCCGTAGAATTAGAGGGCCATTATTTGGTATAAGTCCTACACTTGATAGCTTGTAGTTGATAGAAGTGCTATTGTCATTTTAGGTTGAAGTACTACATATAGCGTATTCTACTTAAAGAATGGAATAGCTATCAAAGTTAAGGTACTTTGGATCATTTTGCTACTTGTCGATAATCGTCGCGAGGTATGTGAACCCCTTCCTTCTTTTGGCATGATTCTATGTATGAAATATACATGTGGTGTTATTTCATGATCCCTTCTACTCTTAGAAGTTAAGAGGTATGTATGTTGATTTACTTTATGTAAAAGCTACGTCTAAGTTATCCTAAGTTCTTACCAAGTCTTATGGGGATGTTGGTAAGAGTCGTTAGGAAGTATTTGGAGTCGAGTTGACTTTGCTAAGTTCTTGCGAATAAGAATAAGTATCGAACAATCCATTGCTGCGTTAATAAAAGAAAATGTATCGACAATCAATTAAATTAAAATGAGTAGAATTCTCCATCTGCATAGAAGCTAAGATAAGACAAAATTGTATTACATTTTCTAGATCATGGTTGCTTTAATAAGATCGTTATAAACAAGTATAACATAGTCACAACGCACAAAAGTATATGTTACTTAAGTTAAAGAGTTTACGTTATGAATTTTTAAGACTATGAACCTTAAATTCTTAAAAGGTTAAGAGACTTTATTTTTCAAGTTATGGGACTTGATTCTTAAAGGAAGGAATGACTTGATTTAAAAGTATAGAATACTTGATTTGGAAAGTATTGATTTCTTGATATTCTAAAGATAAGAGACTTGATTTCTAAAGTTAAGAAACTTGATTTCTTAAAAGTTAAGAGACTTGAAGTATTTTTTTGAAAGATATGTAACTTGAGTTTTTAAAAGAAGAAGTTTATGGATTTAAGAAGAGAAGGAGTTTTATGATTCTTTTTAAGTATGTATGTGTCACGCCCCGAATTCCGGGCCCGTGACTGGTGCCTTACCCCGGGCACCCTAGTGATACAACATCAGAGAAAACCAGCGGAAAATAAAACACGAGTCATGAAACAAGAGATATAATAAATAAACAGGCCAACCAAAACAGTTGCCTTCAGTATAAACATAAAAGCCCGAACAGTTATCCTTTTTACAAACCCCGCCACAACTCACAGGCACTCTAAGATTTACAACAACTATGACGGGACAGGCCCGCCATACCACAGATGTACAAGAACCTACAACTCGAAACATACCAAAGATAAGCCTCAGAAGGAACGGAGCTTTCAACACGAAATGAGATCCTAAGGCGGGGATCCACGATCGATGTACCTACCTGCGGCGTGAACGCAGCCCAGAAGGAGGTCGATCTGGCAGTACAGTATGTGGCGTCAAATCAGTAAATGAAATCATAATAGCTTAAAAAGCGAGACATGTATGATAACCAAAATACAAGACGCAACATAAGCGATCAGTCGTGGACTCACGCCTCAAAGTCACCACTAAATATAACTATGGGTCTCACGCCCACAACATCCATCATGTTCGCATCGGCCGCGTGCCCCGGAATCTTGACGGTGTAGACATGTCCATGATGCAACAATAATAACAAGGCCGCGTGGCCACGTACCGGAATCTGCGACGGTGTAGTCATGCCCGTGTAACCTCAATAACAATATCGGGTGGTCAACCGCCGCGCCAGCCATGCCCCGAATCTTGCGTCGGTGTAGACACGTCCATGTTGCAGTAATAACCATATATCGGGTAATCAACCCGGCCACATGGCCGCATGCCCCCGGAATACTGCATCGGTGTAGACATGTCCATGTGACATCAACAACAAGACAGTAATCAAAATGGAAACATACCCGTGGAATTCTCCATCACTGCCAGCACGTCCAAGTAAGTTCTCAACAAGTCAACCGGCCCTCTATCGAGAGACGCGGTAACACAGAAATACCACACTTGCACAACAAAGGCGATCATCACAAGCATAGGCAAGTTTCACGACAACAAGCATAGGCAAGTTTCACAACAAGCATAGGCAAGTTTCACAACAACAAGCATAGGCAAGTTTCACAACAACTCAAAGTACTTTCATTTTATGCCAAAGTCCGGGTTTTTAACCCCAAAGTACTACATACGTTAAGTTCTTTTAAAAGAGATCCATTACTTTTATAAAAGTCACCCGATACCCGTAGTATTAGAATGACCAACCCACATTCCCTGTTCAAAATCAAGTAACAACATTCTTTTCCTAAGTTCCGGTTGCCTAGTTTCTATTACTCAAGCTTCTAATTTTCAACTGGTTTCATAGTTTCCAAACTTAATCAATTGATTCATTTTTAGAACAATTGAGTAATATATGTCTCACGTGAGAGTAGGTTATTATTGTTTACATCATTCTTATTACAATGACCATGATCTAGAAAATGTATATAATTTTGTCTCATCTTAGTTTCTATGCGGATGGAGGTTTCTACCGGTTTTAATACAATTCATCATTATTCAATACATTTTCCTTTATTAACGCCGCATGTCTGTCGATACACATTCGATTTCGAAATCAAGAAACATTATCCCTTTAAATAAAACCAAATACTCATTACTCACGAATGAGGTTTCACACAAAAATTCACATTAAAACAAATAAGTTAAGTCTCTTTATCTTATAAGATCGTCTCTTAACTTCTAACATGAGAAACCATTTTCTTTACCTCTCTTAAGACATTATACCTAACTCCCATAAAGCTAGTATAACTCTTTTTAAAACCTTTAAAACCAAGTGTTACTCTCCCTTCAAAACGATTTATAAATCTTTTGAAATACATCAAGTTCTTTATTATAACTAGCAGTTATAATTCACATCAGTTACCTTTTAAAACCACAAAGTATTTTCTTACCTACATAAAGCTGTTATAACCAACTTCCCATAAAGCCGTTATAACACTTTATGTTTTAAGAACAATCAAACACGATTAACACGTATGCGTCTACCGTACTACATAGTTCACACATATCATGCTAGAAGAGATAGGAAGAGGTTCACATACCTCGCGACGATTATCGACAATAAGCAAAAAGCTCCAAGTACTACAACGCACTAGCCCTTTTCACTCCTCGAGTAGAATACGCTACTCTTAGTACTTTCACCTATAAAGGTCACAAACGTCTATTAACCCCAAAACACAAGTTTCTATCTTTCTACGTAAAATTCAAAGACCTCCCCACACATGGCGTAAATCTCCTCCTTTATCGGTGGCTACCAAGCCAACCGGGGGTTAACACGCCTAACGGACGCGTACAATTCTACTACGAAGAATGCTACATAAGTCTCATGTACACTCTAGGTAATTACTGATTCGATTCTTCTCTTTATTATCCTTACATGTGATTCTTGCTCAATTCTTTATTCTTCAGCTTAAGTCAAAAGACATTGCCACAATACTAAGTTCAGTTCTATATATAGTATACAACAACTATATATTCAACACTTATGTAATTTCCAATTACAATAGAAGAATGATGAGTGTTTACCTCGATAAGCCCAAAATTATCCAAGTATAAAGTCGATCCCGAGCAACGCTTAGCTCCTACTCGAGCGCTCCAAACAACCCTTAGAAGTTCTAACCAACTTCTACTTACAACTTCAACAACGGGTGAAGATTTCCTTAGGGTTTCGTTTTTGTGGCTAAAGGAAGTATAATCGTATTTCTGGGCTTTTGTATAAGTGTAACCTTGGGAATACTACAAGGTATTTGGGCCAAGGTATTTGGACATAACAACAATACTAGGAGAGTATTTCTATACCACAACAAGGGGTATTATACGAAAACAACTAGGCTAGGGGTACCCATGGCAGACACCACAAAGGGGGAGGGAGGCTCTCGGCAAAGGCCTTAACCAAGGGAGGGGTGTTGGACGATTTCAAGGTTGAGGGGAGGAGAGATTTTTAACACTTAGAACAATTTTGGATGAAGAAGTTCATCAACATGGAGGTATTTATAGGTGAAGAAATGGCCAACCAATGGCCAAGATTCTTCCAAGTGTATAGCAAGTGTAAGGTCAAGATCAAGCCATGTGTTTGTGGGTCCCACTTGCTCATCAACTACACAAAAATATCCTACCTAACCCTTGACCAAAATTGGGCAACAAAAACGTGCCAAGAATGTCCATTTCGCCGTCCCTTTGCTTCAAATTTGAGGGTGACACATGTCACCCTCCCGTTGGTCCAAAATGTTTCGTCTCGGAAAAATCCGCAAAAATTATAAATGACATAGCGAATTTTCCCAACAAAAGTGGAAAGCGTTTAGTCGAAAAACGACTCTAATCGGGTGTTGTGTACAAATTTGAAACTTGCCTAACTTAAGGCTCAAATTTTCTACGTACGTCCTCACGTACATACTCTGAAAATACGGGGTATAACATTCTTCCCCCCTTAGAAACATTCGTCCCGAATGTTCCTTCTCAAGTCTCAACACAAACATGCGCCAGTATAGTCTTCACTATACGTCTGAAAACAATCATGCCACACCGCCATGAAATAACAAATGCACAAAATACGAAATCCCAAGTCCACGAGGAATCACCTCTGTTATCACAAAAGTTCCCACCAAGGTCTAAAATATACTCCCTCTGCACCTTCATTTCACAAAAGAAACGATCACACTCGTTCACTTCTCCCCTACCTCGTCGCACTGCTCAACACTCGAACTCTTCCCAAGACACGCACCACACTTCACCAACGCTGTTTCCAACCCTTGGAGTCACTACCTCCAAACTTGGTCATCTTACTAACCTCGATTTCCTCTAAGGCCACTCGGCCTTCACGAACTAATCGGTCGAACGTATCCACGAACTCATACGATGGTCATCTAAACTTGGGCCTAGCACCCTCGTGACCTCGCCACGGCGACCACCCGAGCTGACCCTTCCTCGAACGACGCGGGTTGGCCCGCAACATGGCCCCAACCCGACCCATCAGAGCGCCAACTTCCGCTCGCCGACACGGAACACGTCATGGAAGCTACCACTTCCATCTCACACTAACCAGATTTTTTTCACACTATAGCACAAAGCTATCCGAACATAACACTTAACACATCATTAACATCAATACATACAAGTATCTACAGGGTTAAGGATATACCTGAAACTAGGCGGTTCAAGGACCGCTAAAACTGGAACTTCCACCGCGACCTCTACCGTGGCCCGCAACTGCTCTAGTAGTCTGTGCTATCCTACCGCGCTACCTGGTCGGACAGTCTCGTCATATGGCCTGTTGGCCGCAAGAATAACAAGCTCCTTGGTACTACGACACTCCCGAAATGCGGTCTACCACATCGACCACACCGGTAGGGTGATCGCATCCGCCAACACCCTACTCCTCGAACATCTAAAACACAGGAGCCCGACCGCTCGAATATCCTGAGGTCGAAAGTGCGGAGGACCACTGCGCAATGGCGGAGGTACATAACTAGTCTGCTGGCGAGGCGGTCCGCCTCGAAAGTCGCCAAAATATCCGGCCGTCTTGGCCTTAACCTGAAAGCGGTCCACCTGCGTCGATCACTGCGCTCGCCGCACCCAAGTGCATGAGCACGAATCGGGCAATGTCCATGCGGTGAAGAAACACCGAACAACTCTCGCTAGGTAATCATCGAGCCTCGTAACATATCGGTGCACTCGATCCTCCATACCACTACTAATGCGGGAACATACCGCCAATGAGTCGAACTCCACATTGTACTCGAATCGCCCATTCGCCTCAACATCAAAAATCGTCGGCCGAGCCCTCTCATTTGCGGAGGCAAGAAATGTGCGAGAAGGCCCTCAAAACTCGCCCCAAACGGTGGAAGTGCATGCTCTCCCGAAAGCTCCACGAGTCAAACCAATCGATGCGGTATCACGCAGCCGACGCGAACAAATGTCACAGACTCGGTCTACGAAGCCTTGATCACCCGCATGATCCTGCAGAATCGACGGATGAACTCCTGCGGATCATCCTCCGCCTCGACCAGTAAAACTCAGCGTGCTACAACTAAGAAATCCGTAGCCTCAAATGCGCCTCGGGTGCACTACAGTCTTCTTTGGGCCAGGCGAACTGCGTCCGGCCTATCTCATATCGAGCCTGACCACGCCAATAAGTGGGCCCATCTCGCGTGACCCATCTCCCGCTCCGCATTGTGGGATGGAGGCTCAGTCTTGTAGTCTCAAAGCCCACCGCTGCGGCTCTAAACTCACAGGTCTTTGGCGGCGCCGCAAAACTCGCCGTCAAGCACTACCTCAGTCTTGGCCGGGCTGCGCCTCGTACTCCTCTGAATCCCACTAGCGACTCCTCGGCTGCCTTGCCCTTCCGGGCCTGGTTGCCTTCGCAGGCATAATCGGTAAAAACGAAACACGTCGGAGGGTCCAACTTACAACACGACTCTAAGGCACGATCTCGAATGAGAAGAATGGAAACCAATCCTAAATGTCCTATAGCCTCACGATTATAGATGTGGTGCACAACACCGATAATCAAGACTCTACTAGACACGGTGCGTAGACACTTTCCGAGACTAATCGCTCACGATACCACTTTGTCACGCCCGAATTAGGGCGTGATCGTGCCTTACCCGGCACCCTAGTGATACAACATCGAGAAAACCGTGGAAAAATAAAACACGAGTCATGAAACAAGAGATATAATAAATAAACAAAGCAACCAAAGCAGCTTGCCGGTATAAACATAAAAGCGAACAGCTTATCCTTTTTACAAACCCCGCCACAACAATTACTCTGCACTCTAAGATTTACAACAACTATGACGGAATGGGCCCGCCATACCACGAATGTACAGAACCTACAACTCGGGAAACATACAAAGATAAGCCTCCAAGGAACGGAGCTTTCAACACGTTGAAATGAGATCCTAGAGCGGGGATCCACGACCGATGTACCTCTACTGCGGCATGAACGCGGCCAGAAGGAGGTCGATCTAACAGTACCAAGTATGTGAAGCACCAAATCAGTAAATGAAATCATAATAGCTTAAAAGCGGGAGACATGTATGATAACCAAAATACGACGCAACATAAAAGCGATCAGTCGTGGACTCACGCCAAAGACACCACTCAAATAAAACTATCTGTCTCAAGACCACAACATCCATCATGTTCTCATCATGTCCGCATTCCCCCTGAAAACTGCATCGGTGTAGACATTTCCATCATCCAACAATAAAAACAAGGCGCGTGGCCACGTACCGGAATCTCGCATCGGTGTAGACATGCCCATGTAACCTCAATAACAATATACTGGGTGGTCAACCCTGCCGCATGGCCACATGCCCCCGGAATACTGCATCGGTGTAGACATGTCCATGTTGCAGTAATAACCATATATCGGGTAATCGACCCGGCCGCATGGCCGCATGCCCCCGGAATACTGCATCGGTGTAGACATGTCCATGTGACATCAACAACAAGACAGAAATCAAAATGGAAACATACCCGTGGAATTCTCCATCACTGCCAGCACGTCCAAGTAAGTTCTCAACAAGTCAACCGGCCCTCTATCGAGAGACGCGGTAACACAGAAATACCACACTTGCACAACAAAGGCTATCATCACAAGCATAGGCAAGTTTCACAACAACAAGCATAGGCAAGTTTCACAACAACAAGCATAGGCAAGTTTCACAACAACAAGCATAAGCAAGTTTCACAACAACTCAAAGTACTTTCATTTTATGCCAAAGTCCGGGTTTTTAACCCCAAAGTACTACATACGTTAAGTTCTTTTAAAAGAGATACATTACTTTTATAAAAGTCACCCGATACCCGTAGTATTAGAATGACCAACCCACATTCCCTTTTCAAAATCAAGTAACAACATTCTTTTCCTAAGTTCCAGTTTGCCTAGTTTCAATTACTCAAGCTTCTCATTTTTAAATGGTTTCATAGTTTCCAAACTTAATCACTGGATTCCTTTTTAGAACAATTGAGTAATATATGTCTCACGTGAGAGTAGGTTATTCTTGTTTACAACATTCTTATTACAGCAGCCATGATCTAGAAAATGTATATAATTTTGTCTCATCTTAGTTTCTATGCAGATGGAGGTTTCTACTGGTTTTAATACAATTCATCATTATTCAATACATTTTCCTTTATTAACGCTGCAGTGGTCTGTCGATACATTACGATTTCAAATCAAGAAACATTATCCCTTTAAATAAAACAAAGTACTCATTACTCACTAATGAGTTTTCAAACAAACATTCACATTAAAACAAATAAGTTAAGTATATTATCTTATAATATAAAGTATCTTAACTTCTAACATCAGTAAACCATTTTCTTTACCTCTCTTAAGACATTATACCTAACTCCCATAAAGCTAGTATAACTCTTTTAAAACCTTTAAAACCAAGTGTTACTCTCCCTTCAAAACGATTTATAAATCTTTTGAAATACATCAAGTTCTTTATTATAACTAGCCGCTTATAATTCACATCGATTACCTTTTAAAACCACAAAGTATTTTCTTACCTACATAAAGTGTTATAACCAACTTCCCATAAAGCCGTTATAACACTTTATGTTTTAAGAACAATCAAACACGATTAACACACGTACGCGTCACCGTACTACATAGTTCACACATATCATGCTAGAAGAGATAGGAAGAGGTTCACATACCTCGCGACGATTATCGACAATAAGCAAAAGCTCCAAGTACTACAACGCACTAGCCCTTTCCACTCGCCGAGTAGAATACGCTACTCTTAGTACTTTCACCTATAAAGGTCACAAACGTCTATTAACCCCAAAACACAAGTTTCTATCTTTCTACGTAAAATTAGCGTACACTCCCCGCAGCGTAAATCTCCTCCTTTATCGGTCGGTTACCAAGCCAACGGGGGTTAACACGCCTAACCGGACGCGTACAATTCTACTACACAAGAATGCTACATAAGTCTCATGTAATACAGCCTAGGTAATTACGATTCGATTCTTCTCTTTATTATCCTTCTATGTGATTCTTGCTCAATTCTTTATTCTTCAGCTTAAGTCAAAAGACATTGCCACAATACTAAGTTCAGTTCTATATATAGTATACAACAACTATATATTCAACACTTATGTAATTTCCAATTACAATAGAAGGACGATAGTGTTTACCTCGATAAGCCCAAAATTATCCAAGTATAAAGTCGATCCCGAGCAACGCTTAGCTCCTACTCAGCGCCCAAACAACCCTTAGAAGTTCTAACCAACTTCTACTTACAACTTCAACAACGGTGAAGATTTCCTTAGGGTTTCGTTTTTGTGGCTAAAGGAAGTATAATCGTATTTACGGGCTTTTGTATAAGTGTAACCTTGGGAATACTACAAGGTATTTGGGCCAAGGTATTTGGACATAACAACAATACTAGAGAGTATTTCTATACCACAACAAGGGTATTATACGAAAACAACTAGGCTGGGGTACCCTACTAGACACCACAAAGGGGAGGAGGCTCTCGGCCAAAGGCCTTAACCAAGGGGAGGGTGTTGGACGATTTCAAGGTTGAGGAGGAGAGATTTTTAACACTTAGAACAATTTTGGATGAAGAAGTTCATCAACATGGAGGGTATTTATAGGTGAAGAAATGGCCAACCAATGGCCAAGATTCTTCCAAGTGTATAGCAAGTGTAAGGTCAAGATCAAGCCATGTGTTTGTGGGTCCCACTTGCTCATCAACTACACAAAAATATCCTACCTAACCCTTGACCAAAATTGGGCAACAAAAACGTGCCAAGACTGGCCATTTCGCCGTCCCTTTGCTTCCAATGTGAGGGTGACACATGTCACCCTCCCGTTGGTCCAAAATGTTTCGTCTGGAAAAATCCGCAAAAATTATAAATGACATAGCCGAATTTTCCCAACAAAAGCATGGAAACGTTTAGTTAAAACGACTCTAATCGGGTGTTGTGTACAAATTTCGAAACTTGCCTAACTTAAGGCTCAAATTTTCTACGTACGTCCTCACGTACATACTCTGAAAATACGGGGTATAACAGTATGTACGTAGTACTTTTGGGTTTAATTTTCCCTAATATAAAAAGAAATAAAAGTGCCTTAAGTTCTCTAAAGTGAAAGGTTGTTATAATAGCTTTATGGGGAGTTGTTATAACGACTAAAGAAGAAGTGAAAAGATGATTTAAAATGTTATGTAAAGAGACATTATCGCGTCCCAGGAATGGGTCGGGCAGTATACCTTTATGGGCAGACTATATGACATTATCGCGTCGAGGAATGGTAGAAGCGATACATTTATGGGCATACTATATGACATTATCGCGTCCCAGGAATGGGCCGGGCAGTATACCTTTATGGGCAGACTATATGACCTTATCGCGTCCCATGATGGGTCGGGCAGTATACTTTCGTGGGAAGAATTTTGTATGACTTCGACGTGTCCCGCAAATGGGTCGGGTTACGTTATCACGTATGGGTAATCAAAGTAAGCTCCCAAATAAGAACTCCATAAAGGGCCGAATTATGTTATGTAAGATATGTAAGTTATGTGGAAAAACTTGATCGAATTCTTAAGTATGTATGTAAGAATATGATGTTAATTCTTATTGAAAGAAGGAAAAAGAATGATTAATGTACGATTGATTTCATGAGTTAAAATGGCACGGTAGGATCTGGTATTTTAATTTTTATACTTGCCCCTATAATTCTTTTGTACAGTTATGATCTTGTTTAATGTACTTTATTTCCGTTCCATACTTAGTACTTGTTGTACTGACCCCCTTAGGGGGGCTGCGTTCATGTCCGCAGGTCTAGGTACACAGTTGTGGATCCGCGAGCTTAGGATCCTTGTTCAGCATTTTGAGATGGCTCCAATTTCCGGAGTTTGTCATTATGGCTAGATATATTCAGGGGTACGGCGGGGCATTGTCCCGTCATAGTTGTTATCACCTTCTTAGAGGTCTGTATTCATATGTGGGCTGGACTGGTGTAAGTTGTATTTACATTGTTGTACAGCGTAGACCCTTTCGGGTGATTTATATTTATACGGAAGCCTTTCCGGCTTTGCCTTTGTTTTAAAAAAAAATGAGTGATATTTATCTTCCGCGGTTTATTTATGTTGTATGGGTAGAAGGGTGCCCAGGTAGGGGCACCACCACGCCCGGATTTGGGGAGTGAGTGGTATCGAGCGATTAGTCCTCGGCATGTCTACGCAGTGTATAGTAGAGTCTTGTTTATCGATGTGTTGTGCACCACATCTATAAACAAGATGCTATAGTACATTTAGGATTGGTTTCCCTTCTTCTCACTCTGAGATCGTGCGATAGAGCTGTGTTGTTAGGGTAGTCTCTCCCTAACGTGTTATTTTGATTGCAGATATGAGAAAGGCAACAGTGACCCAGAAAGGATTATATGGACTTCGTATCCAAGTTGGTAAAACTATTGTACATTTGGTATAATGATGATGTGTATATGTACGAGCGTATTTATTTGGGGTCATATGTGCGTTGCAAGACTTGGATCACTTTACACTTAGACCAAAAAATAAGCTCTCATCTTCTCCCCTTTAGCTCCATAATTTCGAGATCCCCTTGGCTAAGAACAACCATTGTTGATCAATTTATTTCTCAAAGATTATGCCCTTAAACCAAGTGCTAAGCCTAGATTAATATTCTACACGTTTTTACTTGTCTTGGCCGAAAGTTGATGCCAAAACCCTAGGGGTTCCGTCGACTTTTTGGAAGTGAGATTCAAAGAGAAGTTGCTCCTAAGGTTGTAGGGGGTACATGTATGTGATTGGAACTTGAAGAAGTGGAGCGAAACGAAAACTGCGCACCAATAAAGACCGGACTGTTTTGGGGCATTTTTGGGCAAAAAATGAGGTAAAAGTCCTTCTTCTTTTAAAGTAATTGGATATTACTTATTGTTATTATGTATGGATGAACTTGTGTTAGAAAATAATGAATAATAAAAAGCGTTTGAGCCATTTTTGGGGCTAAAACCGATTTGGGACAAATTTGGTGCAAATGGAATTCGTTGGTTATTGTCGTTGTTATCTTCACCTATTGCATGTTATAATGGATTAATATTGTTTTTAATAAGTTGTTATAACTTATGTAGAAGTTTTGGAACTCGAATTGGAATAAAATGGATTAAGGAATGAGTTATCGGGTTGTAGTTGTTGTGGCCGAAACCGCCAAAAGCGTTAGACGTTGTTGTGTCGTTTAGTGGACTGTTTTGAGGTATTAAATGCTGGAAATTTAGTTGTTGTTATGCATGTTTAAGTGTAGTAGTTGCTAATGAAAGTCCTAAGGGAATAAGGGTGTGGAAAGGCGTTAAAAGGCCTCACATTTTACCCTCGTTATGGTTGGATTGCGGACTGTTTTTATGGGCTGATTTGTGGACTGTTTTGTATAACTGTGGGGCAGAATTTTACACGTCCAGTTAGGCGTGTAATCCCCTTTGGCTAACTGTTGGTTGTGCCTTAAATGTGGCTTGTTGGTTGATGAATACGGGCCTTGGAAAAGGTGGAAAAGTACGTAGAAACAAAGAAAGTGCTGCCCAATTTTCCGTAGAATTAGAGGGTCATTATTTGGTATAAGTCCTACACTTGATAGCTTGTAGTTGATAGAAGTGC
Source organism: Przewalskia tangutica (assembly GCA_029844215.1). Classification (NCBI taxonomy): domain Eukaryota; kingdom Viridiplantae; phylum Streptophyta; class Magnoliopsida; order Solanales; family Solanaceae; genus Przewalskia; species Przewalskia tangutica. Next base: position 111,422,092 of record CM056721.1, read on the forward strand.
TATTGTCATTTTAGGTTGAAGTACTACATATAGCGTATTCTACTTAAATGATGGAATAGCTATCAAAGTTAAGGTACTTTGGAGCATTTTGCTACTTGTCGATAATCGCCGCGAGGTATGTGAACCCCTTCCTTCTTTTGGAATGATTATATGTATGGAATATACATGTGGTGTTATTTAATGATCCCTTCTACTCTTAGAAGTTAAGAGGTATGTATGTTGATTTACTTTATGTAAAAGCTACGTCTAAGTTATCCTAAGTTCTTACCAAGTCTTATGGGGGATGTTGGTAAGAGTCGTTAGGAAGTATTTGGAGTCGAATTGACTTTGCTAAGTGTTATACCCCGTATTTCCAGAGTATGTACGTAAGGACGTACGTAGAGAATTTGAGCCTTAAGTTAGGCAAAGGACCGAATTTTGGGCACAAGTGCCGATTGGAGTCGTTTTTCGACGAAACGTTTCCACAGCTTACGTTGGGAAAATTCCGGCTATGTCATTTAGTATTTTTGCGGATTTTTCCGAGTGACTTAACATTTTGGACCAACGGGAGGGTGACACTTGTCACCCTCATTGGACGGTTTAGGGGGGGCGGTCAAGGGTGGTTGGCCTTGGCCGATTGGTCCCTTAGTTTTGGCCTTGTTTTGTGCCATGTTTTGTGCCATGTTTTGTGGAGTGTTTTGTGGAGTAGGGGTTAGGGTGCACTTGGCTTGATCTTGTCCTTACACTTGCTATACACTTGGAAGGATCTTGGCCCTTGGTTGGCCTTTGGTTTTGCTATAAATACCCCCCTAAGTTTGAAGACTTCATCCATTCCAAAAAAACTTCCAAGTCTTGAAACCCTCTCCTCCCCCTTTGTGAGCTCTAGTTCGAGAACCTTCCCCCTCCCCCTTCCCTTGTGGCCTTGGTAGGAGGAACACCCACCTTGGGGTGTTCTCGTGTGATACCCCCTTTTTGTGGTATTGAAATACTCCTCCAAGTATTGTTATAATACCCAAAATACCTTAGCCTTACCTTGTAGTATTCCAAAAGTTACCTCTTTGCGTAGAGTGCGGAAATACTACCTTTTGTCCCTTTAGTCTCAAACCGAAACCCTAAGGAAATCTTCATTGATTGGTTGAAGTATTTAAGTAGAAGTTGGTTAGAACTTCTAAGGGTTGTTTGGAGCGGGGTGGAGCACCCGGAGTTGGAGCTAAACGTTGCTAAGGATCGACATTTAACTTGGATAATTATGGGCTTATCGAGGTAATTATCTTGTCCCTCTATTTGTAATTGGAAATTACATGTTGTTAGAATATATAGTTGAAGTATACTATATATAGAACTGAACTTTGTATTTGGCAATGTCTTTTGACTTAAGCCTGAAGAGTAAAGAAAAGAACTGAACTGTATTTACATAGACCGTGTGCGATGTAGCTTGTGTAGTATTCTTGAGTAGAATTGTACACGTCAGGTTAGGCGTGTAAACCCCACTGGTTGGCTTGGTAGCCAGGCCTCGATAGAGGAGGAGATTTCTGTTGTTGGGGAGGATCTTCGAATTTTACGTAGAGAAATGGGCCGTATGTTTAAAAGTTAATAGACGTTTGTGACCTTTTTAGGTGAAAGTACTAAGAGTAGCGTATTCTACTTGAGGAGTGGAAAGGGCTAGCAAGGTTGTAGTACTTGGAGCATTTTGCTTATTGTCGATACTCGTCGCGAGGTATGTGAACCTCTTCCTATCTCTTATAGCATGATATGTGTGAACTATGTAGTACGGTAGACGTACATGTGTTAATTGTATTTGATTGTTGTAAAACATAAAGTGTTATAACGGCTTTATGGGAAGTTGGTTATAACAGCTTTATGTAGGTAAGAAAATGGGTTGTGGCTTTTAAAAGATAACTGATTTGATTTATAACTGGCTTGGGGCGTTATAATAAAACTTGAAGTATTTCAAAAGATTTATGAATCGTTTTGAAAGAAGTGTAGTATTGTGTTTTGAAAACTTAAGAGTTATACTAGCTTTATGGGAAGTTAGGTATAACGGCTTAAGAATGTTTCTTGATTTGGAAATCGAAATGTGTATCGACAAACCATCGCGTTATAAAAGGAAAATGTACTGACTAATGAATTGTATTATTAAAACCAGTAGAAACCTCCATCTGCATAGAAACTAAGATGAGACAAAATGATATTACATTTTCTAGATCATGGCTGCCGTAGTAAGATTGTTATAAACAAGAATAACCTATTCACACATAAGACATATGTTACTCAAATGTTTTAAAAGAGATTAAGACTATGAGTTATGAAACCGTTCTAAAATAAGTGACTTGGGCATTTGAAATTAGGCAAACTTGAGCGTTTGGAAAATAATGTTGTTACTTGATTTTAAAAAAGGGGAAGTATTTTGTTTACTTAATAAGATAGTCACTATTTTAATACTACGGGTATTGTGTGACTTATGTGAAAGAAACGGATCTTTTAAAGGGTTTAACGTAAGTAGTACTTTAGGGTTAAAACCCGAACTTTGGCATAAAATGAAAGTACTTTGAGTTGTGTGAAACTTGCCTATGCTTGTTGTTGTGAAACTTGCCTATGCTTGTTGTTGTGAAACTTGCCTATGCTTGTGATGATAGCCTTTGTTGTGCAAGTGTGGTGTTTCTGTGTTACCGCGTCTCTCGATAGAGGGCCGGTTGACTTGTTGAGAACTTACTTGGACGTGCTGGCAGTGACGGAGAATTCCACGGGTATGTTTCCATTTTGATTGCTGTCTTGTTGTTGATGTTACATGGACATGTCTACACCGATGCAGAATTCCGGGGGCATGTGGCCATGCGGCAGGGTTGATTACCTGATATATTGTTATTGTGGTTACATGGACATGTCTACACCGAGGTAGAATTCCGGGGGCATGTGGCCATGCGGCAGGGTTGATCACCCAGTATATTATTGTTGATGTCACATGGACGTGTCTACACCGTCTGCAGTCCGGGCATGTGGCCATGGGGCATTGGTATTATTGTTGCATCATGGACACGTCTACACCGGCGCAGAATTAGGGGCATGCGGCCATGATGCGAACATGATTGATGTTGTGGGCGTGAGACCCATAGTTATATTTGAGTGATGACTTGAGGGCGTGAGTCCCTGACTGGACATGACTGCTTTTATGTTGTGAACTGTAGTTTGGTTATCATACATGTCTCCTGCTTTATATAGACTAGTATGATTTCATTTCTGATATTTTACAATTTCACATACTTGGTACTGTTATCGACCTCTTCGAGCTGCGTTCATCCGCAGTAGAGGTACATCGTCGTGGATCCTCGCTCTTAGGATCTCGGTTCAGCGTTTTGGGAAGCTCCGTTTCTCGGAGGCTTATCTTTTGGTATGTGTTCCCCGAGTTGTAGGTTCTTGTACATTCGGGGTATGGCGGGGCCCCTGTCCGTCATAGTTGTTGTAAATCTTAAGTGCAGAATCTTGTTGTGGCGGGGTTTGTAAAGGATTAAACTGCTCGTTTTGAAAGAGTTGTATTTATATATGTTATTGGAAGGTGAGTTGGGTTGGCCTGCTTTATGATCATATATCTTGTTTCTTGTTTAAAGTTTTAATTTCATTGGTTTTCTCGATGTTGTGTCACTAGGGTGCGGGGTAAGGCACCGATGCGCCCCGAACGGTCGTTACAAGTGGTATCGAAGCGATTAATCCTCGGAAAGTGTCTACAGACCGTGTCTAGTAGAGTCTTGATTATCGGTGTGTTGTGCACCACATCTATAATAAGGAGGCTATAGGACATTTAGGATTGGTTTTCGTTCTTCTCATTCTGAGATCATGCCTTAGAGCTGTGTTATAAGTTGGACCCTCCGACGCACGGCGTTTGTACGATTATGCCTCCGCGCAGCAACCCGCCCGAAGGCGCAAGGCGGCGAGGCTGCGAATAGAGTTGCGGCGATCTATAGAGACCACAGCACGAGCCTCGGTCCCACGATGCAGGCGAGAGGAGATGAGTTACAAAGAGTGGGCCCGATTAATGACTGTGGTTGTGGCGGACTTGAGGATAGGCTGGGCCACGCAGATTCGAGAGCACCGATGGTTCACCTGAGCAGATAGCGAGGCTACGGGACTTTCGAGTTGTAGCCCGCGAGTTTTATGGGTCGAGGCTCGAGGATGATCCGCAGGAGTTCATCCGATTCTGACGGATCGTCACGGGTGATCAAGGCTTCAGAGACCGTGCAGTGACCTTTGGTTCGTGATCGGCGCGTGATACCGCAATGATTGGTTTGATTCATGGGAGCTTTCGGGAGAGCATGCACTCCAGCAGTATGGGATGAGTTTTCGGGCTTTCCTCACGCACTTCTTGCCTCCGCAGATGAGGAGGCACGCCGGCGATTTTTGATGCTTAGACGAGCGGGCGACGGTTCGGGAGTACAATGTGAGTTCGACTCATTGGCGTGACGCCCCGCGTTGGTAGCTAGTATGGAGGATCGAGTGCACCGATATGTTCTGGCTCGATGATTACATGTCGAGGCATGTTCGGGAGTAGCTCTTACCGCATGGACATTGCCCGCATGCAGGCTTATGCACTTGGGTGTGAGGAGCGGAAAAGTCGACGGAATGACCCAGATCAGCAGAAGAGGACCAGGACGGCGGGGTCTTTTGGTGACTTTCGAGGCGGAACGCCTCGGCAGCAGGCTAGTTTTGTACCTCCGCCAGAGCAGAGTGGTCCTCCACAACCTTCAGGAGCAGGTCAGAGCTCAAGGGGTTCAGGTTTCCAGGGGAGTAGGGGTGTTGGCCAGATGCGGTCACCCCTACCTCGGTGTGGTCGATGTGGCAGACCGCATTTCGGGGAGTGTCGTGGTGCCAAGGGAGCTTGTTATTTTTGCGGCCAGCAGGGCCATTTTGCGAGGGACTGTCCGACCAAGGGTAGCACGGATGTTACGACTCAGCCTACCGGATCAGTGGCTGGTTCATCGCCTTCTGATTATGCGCCTGCAGTGTGCCTATGATTAGAGTGGAGCGGTAGCTTCAGGTATATCCTTAACCCTCTAGAGTTTTGGTATGCTTGTTATGATGGTCTCATTATTATGTGCTATGTACGAATAGCGTTGTGTTAATTGTGAGTTAGAAAACATGCTTAGTTGGGAGGATAAGTATGGGGGCATGGTAAGTGTGAACCCTAGACTGTCACGATTGAGACCTTAGAGGTAAGGTCATCTTGAGTAAAAGATTCGTTTTATGTTTGACCTTTATCAGAGTGCGTAGTATACGTGGGTTTTATTTGAGTGATCAGTCCATGGGTAATGTGAGATGGAAGTGGTAGCTTTCATGATGTGATTTAGCGAGATTGTTCCGTGTCGGGAACAAGGGCTTGACGCGATTGTGGTCGTGTTGAGGGCGTGATCTGGTCAACCCTTAGCCCGGATAAAGGTGGGGTCAGTTCTGGGTGGTCCCGCCAGGTGGTAGGGTCACGAGGATGCTAGGCCCAAGTTTGTATGACCATCGTATGAGTTGGTGGATATGTTCGACCGTAAGCGATCGCGAGGCCGAAGAACGGCCTTAGAGAAGATCGAGGTTAGTAAGATGACCAAGTTTGGAGGTAGTGACTCCAAGGGTTGGAAACAGAAGCGTTGACGGAAGTGTGGTACGGATACTAGAAAGAGTTTGAGTGTTCGAGAAGGGTACAACAAGATAGGGGAAAAGTGAACGTGTGTGATCGTTTCTTTTGGGGAAATGAAGGTGTGAAGGGAGTATATTTTAGACCTCAGGTAAGGGGTTTTTGTGATGATTAGAGGTGTTTCCTCGTTGACTTGGGTTTAAGTATTGGTGCGTTTGTTATTTTTATGGCCAGGTGTGGCATGATTGTTTTCGTGCATATAGCAGTGAAGGCTATACTAGCGCATGTTTGTGTTGAGACTTGAGAAGGAACATTCGGGACGAATGTTTCTAAGGAGGGGAGAATGTTATACCCCGTATTTCCAGAGTATGTACGTAAGGACGTACGTAGAGAATTTGAGCCTTAAGTTAGGCAAAGGACCGAATTTTGGGCACAAGTGCCGATCGAGTCGTTCGACGAAACGTTTCCACAGCTTACGTTGGGAAAATTCCGGCTATGTCATTTAGTATTTTTGCGGATTTTTCCGAGTGACTAAACATTTTGGACCAACGGGAGGGTGACACTTGTCACCCTCATTGGACGGTTTAGGGGGGGCGGTCAAGGGTGGTTGGCCTTGGCCGATTGGTCCCTTAGTTTTGGCCTTGTTTTGTGCCATGTTTTGTGCCATGGTTTTGTGGAGTGTTTTGTGGAGTAGGGGTTAGGGTGCACTTGGCTTGATCTTGTCCTTACACTTGCTATACACTTGGAAGGATCTTCGCCTTGGTTGGCCTTTGGTTTTGCTATAAATACCCCTAAGTTTGAAGACTTCATCCATTCCAAAAACTTCCAAGTCTTCAAACCCTCCTCCCCCTTTGTGAGCTCTAGTTCGAGAACCTTCCCCTCCCCTTCCTCAGGCCTTGGCCGAGAGGAACACCCCCCCCCCCACCTTGGGGTGTTCTCGTGTGATACCACCCTTTTTGTGGTATTGAAATACTCCTCCAAGTATTGTTATAATACCAAAATACCTTAGCCTTACCTCAGAGTATTCCAAAAGTTACCTCTTTGCGTAGAGTGCGGAAATACTACCTTTTGTCCCTTTAGTCTCAAACCGAAACCCTAAGGAAATCTTCGTTGATTGGTTGAAGTATTTAAGTAGAAGTTGGTTAGAACTTCAGGGTTGTTTGGAGCGGGTGGAGCACCGAGTTGGAGCTAAACGTTGCTAAGGATCGACATTTAACTTGGATAATTATGGGCTTATCGAGGTAATTATCTTGTCCCTCTATTTGTAATTGGAAATTACATGTTGTTAGAATATATAGTTGAAGTATACTATATATAGAACTGAACTTTGTATTTGGCAATGTCTTTTGACTTAAGCCTGAAGAGTAAAGAAAAGAATCGAATCAGATTTACATGGGATCAGCAGGTAGACTTGTGTAGTATTCTGAGTAGAATTGTACACGCCCGGTTAGGCGTAAACCCCCCATGGTTGGCTTGGTAGCCTCGATAGAGGAGGAGATTTACGCTGTTGCGGGGGGGGGAGGTGCTGCCGAATTTTCTGTAGAGAAATGGAACCGTATGTTTAAAAGTTAATAGACGTTTGTGACCTTTTTAGGTGAAAGTACTAAGAGTAGCGTATTCTACTTGAGGAGTGGAAAGGGCTAGCAAGGTTGTAGTACTTGGAGCATTTTGCTTATTGTCGATACTCGTCGCGAGGTATGTGAACCTCTTCCTATCTCTTATAGCATGATATGTGTGAACTATGTAGTACGGTAGACGTACATGTGTTAATTGTATTTGATTGTTGTAAAACATAAAGTGTTATAACGGCTTTATGGGAAGTTGGTTATATGACTTTATGTAGGTAAGAAAATGGGTTGTGGCTTTTAAAAGATAACTGATTTGATTTATAACTGGCTTGGGCGTTATAATAAAACTTGAAGTATTTCAAAAGATTTATGAATCGTTTTGAAAGAAGTGTAGTACTGTGTTTTGAAAACTTAAGAGTTATGCTAGCTTTATGGGAAGTTAGGTATAACGGCTTAAGAATGTTTTACTGATTTCGGAAATCAGAATGTGTATCGACAAACCACTGCAGCGTTATAAAAGGAAAATGTACTGACTAATGAATTGTATTATTAAAACCAGTAGAAACCTCCATCTGCATAGAAACTAAGATAAGACAAAATGATATTACATTTTCTAGATCATGGTCCGTAGTAAGATTGTTATAAACAAGAATAACCTATTCACACATAAGACATATGTTACTCAAATGTTCTAAAAGAGATTAAGACTATGAGTTATGAAACCGTTCTAAAATAAGTGACTTGGGCATTTGAAATTAGGCAAACTTGAGCGTTTGGAAAATAATGTTGTTACTTGATTTTAAAAAAGGGGAAGTATTTTGTTTACTTAATAAGATAGTCACTATTTTAATACTACGTATTGTGTGACTTATGAAAGAAACAGATCTTTTAAAGGGTTTAACGTAAGTAGTACTTTAGGGTTAAAACCCGAACTTTGGCATAAAATGAAAGTACTTTGAGTTGTGTGAAACTTGCCTATGCTTGTTGTTGTGAAACTTGCCTATGCTTGTTGTTGTGAAACTTGCCTATGCTTGTGATGATAGCCTTTGTTGTGCAAGTGTGGTGTTTCTGTGTTACCGCGTCTCGATAGAGTAGGTTGACTTGTTGAGAACTTACTCGACGTCTTTGGCGGTGGACGAGAATTCCACGGGTATGTTTCCATTTTGATTCTTCTTGTTGTTGATGTTACATGGACATGTCTACACCGATGCAGAATTCCGGGGGCATGTGGCCATGCGGCAGGGTTGATTACCCGATATATTGTTATTGTGGTTACATGGACATGTCTACACCGTAGAATTCCGGGGCATGTGGCTGGCGCGGGGTTGATCACCCAAGATATTATTGTTGATGTCACATGGACGTGTCTACACCGATGCAGTCCGGCACGTGGCCGGGGCATTGGTATTATTGTTGCATCATGGACATGTCTACACCGGCGCAGACTCCGGGCATGCGCGCCATGATGCGAACATGATTGATGTTGTGGGCGTGAGACCCATAGTTATATTTGAGTGATGACTTGGCGTGAGTCCTCGATCGACATGATCGCTTTATGTTGTGAATCGTAGTTTGGTTATCATACATGTCTCTCGCTTTATATAGACTAGTATGATTTCATTTACTGATTTTACAATTTCACATACTGGTACTGCCATCGACCTCCTTCGGGCTGCGTTCATGCCGCAGTAGAGGTACATCGGCCGTGGATCCTCGCCTTAGGATCTCGCCAGCTTGGGAAGCTCCGCTTTCCGAGGCTTATCTTTTGTATGTGTTCCTCGAGTTGTAGGTTCTTGTACATTCTGTGGTATGGCGGCCCCGCCCCGTCATAGTTGTTGTAAATCTTAGGTCTGTAGTAATCACAGGCGGGGTTTGTAAAAAGGATTAAACTGTTCGTTTTGAAAGAGTTGTATTTATATATGTTATTGGAAGGTGACCGTTGGGTTGGCCTGTTTTATGATCATATATCTTGTTTCTTGTTTAAAGTTTTAATTTCCGCTGGTTTTCTCTGATGTTGTGTCACTAGGGTGCCCGGGGTAAGGCACCAGTAACGGGCCCCGGAACGGGTCGTTACACTAAGTTACTGCACGAATAAGAATAAGTATCGAACAATCCATTGCAGCGTTAATAAAATAAAATGTATCGACAATCAATTAAATTAAAATGAGTAGAATTCTCCATCTGCATAGAAGCTAAGATAAGACAAAATTGTATTACATTTTCTAGATCATGGTTGCTTTAATAAGATCTTTATAAACAAGTATAACCTAGTCACAACGCACAAAAGTATATGTTACTTAAGTTAAAGAGTTTACGTTATGAATTTTTAAGACTATGAATCTTAAATTCTTAAAAGGTTAAGAGACTTTATTTTTCAAGTTATGGGACTTGATTCTTAAAGGAAGGAATGACTTGATTTAAAAGTATAGAATATTTGATTTGGAAAGTATTGATTTCTTGATATTCTAAAGAAAAGAGACTTGATTTCTAAAGTTAAGAAACTTGATTTCTTAAAAGTTAAGAGACTTGAAGTATTTTTTTGAAAGCTATATAACTTGAGTTTATAAAAGAAGAAGTTTATGGATTTAATAAGAGAAGGAGTTTTATGATTTTTTTTAAGTATGTATGTACGTAGTACTTTTGGGTTTAATTTTCCCTAATATAAAAAGAAATAAAAGTGCCTTAAGTTCTCTAAAGTGAAAGGTTGTTATAATAGCTTTATGGGGAGTTGTTATAACGACTAAAGAAGAAGTGAAAAGATGATTTAAAATGTTATGTAAAGAGACATTATCGCGTCCCAGGAATGGGCCGGGCAGTATACCTTTATGGGCAGACTATATGACATTATCGCGTCCCAGGAATGGGCCGGGCAGTATACCTTTATGGGCAGACTATATGTTATGCCCCGTGGTTCCGGAGTACGTATGTGAGGACGTACGTACGAATGTATATGCCCTAATTAGGGTAAGAATGATAGAATTGTTTTCCGACGAAAGTTATTTCGAACCTTGTGAAGGAAATTTACGTTTTCGATATTTTTACGACTATGGAATTTTTCTGAAAGATAAAATATTTTGGACCAAAAGGAGGGCGACATGTGTCACCCATGGATTGGGCCAAGTGGACGAAAATGGATGGACAAGTTGGCAAGACAAGTGGCCAACAAGTCTTGCCAAGTTGGCATGGCTTGGACGGCAAAATGGAAGGATTTGGGCAAGTCTTGCTTAGTCAAGACTTGCCTAACTTTAGTAAGACAAGTGTGGGAAGGCTCTTACACACTTCATCTCCACCCTACACTTGTGTTAATCCTCTCCCTTGGTTGTGCTATATAAATCCCTTAAGTAGATGAAATCATCCACACTTAAACATTACAAGTCTTGGAAAATATTTTTCCTCTCCCTTCATCCCTAGTTGATCTCGTCTAAACAGCCCCCTCCCCTACCTAAAGTTGTCCAAAAACTCTTAAACTTATAAGTGTTCTTCCTTAGTATGTTAGAAAGATCACCAACCAAGAGTTAGATGAGATTTTCACACCTGTAGCCTCTAAAACACCACCAAAACCGAAACTGGACAGTTTTGAAGACTAAGTGTTCTTCACCTTTTTGAGTCAAATTCTTGAATAGAAGTTGGTTGGAACTTCTAAGGGTAAACTATGGTGAGTTGGAACACAAGATATTGGAGCTAAAACACAAAGGTTTGGAGCTAAGACTTGCTTTGAAACGACTTTAAAATCTTGGATATTGTTGGGCTAGTATTAAGGTAATGCGCCTTAGACTCTTTGTGAATTTGATTGTTATGCATATATGATATTATACATATATTGGAAGTATTTTATGGACTTGTTACTTTGGACTTCTTTTACTTATTGATATTTTGAAGGCGAGATAGTAAACCGCGTTACCGTTTGGGCGCGTAATCCCCTTCTTTTACTTATTGTTATTTTGAAGGCGAGATAGTAAACCGCGTTACCGTTTGAGCGCGTAATCCCCTTCTTTTACTTATTGATATTTTGAAGGCGAGATAGTAAACCGCGTTACTGTTTGCCCGCGTAATCTCCTTCTTTTACTTATTGTTATTTTGAAGGCGAGATAGTAAACCGCGTTACCGTTTGGGCGTGTAATCCCCTTCTTTACTTATTATATTTATGAAGGAGAGATTGTTAATCGCGTTCCGTTTGGGCGTGTTATCCCCTTCCTTACTTATCGGAATTATTGCGCCACGTTAGTTACTATTATCGAGCTTTGTTAAAAATGGAGAATTGAGTAAAAACGGGGGAAGTGCTGCCCAATTTTCCGTAAACTAAGAGAAGTCTCACTTAGAAGAATTCCACAAAAAACTAGAAGTTAATAGTCATGTTTTGACTATTATAGGTTGACACTCTGCGCGCGACATATCCGACTTGGCAAGTGGATTTAGCCGAGGAGGTATGTGATTCTTCCTATCCCTTTGAGCATGATATTTTCCAAATATATATATAGTACGGTAGACGTACGTGTGTTAAACTGAACTTGGTTTTACTTTGATATCTTTGGACTGGAGTTCTAAATAATAAGAATCTTGAATATTTCAAAAAGAGTTATGAATCATTTTCGGAAGAAAAGTAATACTGAGTTTTTACAAAAAGCTTAAGGGTTATACTAGCTTTATGGGAAGTTAGGTGTAACGACTTAAGAAGGATAAGAAAACGATTTTTATTATTTGTTTATCAAATGCTTGAAAGTTGTCTGAAGGTATGGTAAGTTGGTTTGATAGACATGTTATGATGCCTCGTGTGTTAGTATCTTATGACGCTTACGTAAGGAGGTTATTCTTGTTATGATTATATTGTTCAAAGGTTAGTTCACACGACTCGCCCGGCCCGTGGATCGTGCCTTACCCGCACCAAAGAGTCATACATCAGAGTAATCAGCGGAATATAAAATAACAAAGATATGAAACAGTATAAATTGAGATACAGATATATGAAGAAAGTTGCCTTTCGGCATAAATATATATACAACAACTCTTTCAACATGAACAGTTTAATCCTTTTTACAAACCCTGCCCACAACAGTACTACAGACCTCTACGAATGATATGACAACAACGACGGACGGGGCTCGCCATACCCCGAATGTAAGCACCTACAACAACAGGGACTATACGAAGATAAGCCTCCGAGGAACGGAGCTTCCCAAACGCTGAATGTGACCAGGAGCGAGGATCAATGATCGGTGTACTTTACTCGCGCATGAACGCAGCCCCGGGCGAGGTCGATAACAAAAATGCAGTATGTGAAATCAAAATATCGTAAATGAAATCATAGTAGTCTATATAAAGCGAGACATGTATGATAACCAAACTACGATCACAATAAAAAAGCGATATATCAAGTCGTGACTCACGCCTCAAAGTCATCACTCAAATATAAACATGGTTCTCACGCCCAAAACATCAGACAAGCCCGATGAATACCTTCCTCACTCCCGGCAGACAATGATAGAAAATCACCAAGGAATACATACATGAACAATGGGTCCCACTGTGTCAAATAAAATAAGACAGGTAAGTACGAAGGCATAGCCGACTACTAACACCTACAAGATTAACAAGGTCATAAATCGTATCATGATATCTCTGGCCGTCACATGATCAAAGCCGGTCGCCGCTCGCAATATCAAATGTGCGCGTCTAGCCCCGAACTCCCGCAGCCCGCATAGGCCAATCTCATAGGCCCGCATGAGGTATAACCCCGCATCGAGGGTAGCTACTCCGGCATCGCCCCGACTCGCACCGCATGGCCACATAGACCGCATGACCATAAAGGCCGCACACTAACACGGAACTCTCGTAGCTCGCATAGCCCCGACCCGCATGAGGTATTCTCGAATCATGGTCCCAGACCGCCTGAGTCTACCCCGCATCGGAGGGCAGCTTAACCCCCGGAAACACGGTGAGTGGTATAATACCAACATAACAGTTTATCGTTTAAACAACATAAGCACAATCAAGGGAAAACCCCTTTACACAAACATCACAGAATACTAACACGCGTAGCATCCTAATATGATTACTTATCAAATCAACACGAAGGTATTACAAGGCTATCACAAACCAATACAATCAAGTTATTCACACATAAGGTACTTTCTACTATATGATTTACGAGATCGGGTTTTTATCCCCAAAGTACTTTATACAATAACTCTTTAAAGATATGTTACTTTCACAAAAGTCACACAATACCCGTAGTATATGAAAATAGAGTGATTATCTTTTGAAGTAAATCAAAACACTTATCTTTGTAAAATCAAGTAACAACATTAATATCCAAACGTCCAAGTTTGCCTAATTTCAAATGTTCCCGTTTCTTATTTTAAAAAGGTTTCGTAGTTCATAGTCTTATACTTTTAAGAATATAATTCTCCTTTAAACAATCTGAGAAAGATAAGCCTTATATGTGAGTAGGATATTCTTGTTTATAACAATCTTATTACATCAGCCATGATCTAGGAAATATCATTTTGTCTCATCTTAGCTTCTATGCAGATGGAAGTTTCTACTGGTTTTAATAATGCTTAATTATTCAAAACATTTCCTTTTATTAGCCGCAGTTGGTTTGTTTCAGACACATTCGATTTCCAAAATCAAGAAACATTCTTAAGCCGTTATACCTAACTTCCCATAAAGCTAGTATAACTCTTAAGTTTTCAAAAACCCAAGTATTACGCTTCTTTCAAAATGATTCAAAAATCTTTTGAAATACTTCAAGTTCTTTATTATCTCATAACAAGCCAGTTATAGTTCAAATCAGTTACCTTTTAAAAACCACAAGTATTTTCTTCCTACATAAAGCTGTTATAACCAACTTCCCATAAAGCCGTTATATCACTTTATGTTTTAAACCAATCAAATACATTTAGCACATGTACGTCTACCGTACTACATAGTTCACACATATCATGCTAGAAGAGATAGGAAGAGGTTCACATACCTCGCGACGAGTATCGACTAATAGCAAAACGCTCCAAGTACTTCCAAACGTCGGCTACTCCTTAAGCCAAGTAGATCGCGCCACACGCAGTACTTCAACCTATAAGGCCACAAGGCGCTTATTAACATCTAGATCTAATCGTAGAACATTCTACAGAAAATTCGGCAAAGACTCTCCCGCCACAACAGAAATCTCCTCCTCTATCGAGGCGGCTACTAAGCCAACCGGGGGTTCTACACGCCTAACGGGCGTGTACAATACTACTCTACAAGAATACAACACAAGTCTCATCAAACACACCCTATGTAATTACGATCGATTCTTTATTCTTCAGGCTTAAGTCAAAAGACATTGCCGACAGACTACGTTCAGTTCTATATATAGTATACTCCAACTATATATTCTAATAACATGTAATTTCCAATTACAATAGGGGGACAAGATAATTACCTCGATAAGCCCATAATTATCCAAGTAAAAAGTCGATCCTGGGCAATCGTTTAGCTCCAACTCCGTGCGCTCCAACCTGCTTTAAACCACCCTTAGAAGTTCTAACCAACTTCTACATACTACTCCAACTAACTATGGAGATTTTCCTTAGGGTTTCGGTTTTGTGACTGAAGGGAAGTATAATAGTATTTCTGGGCTTCAGATAAGTATAACCTTAGAATACAACAAGGTATACTGGCTAAGGTAATTTGGGCATTATAACAATACTTGAGAGTATTTCTCAACCAAGTGGGGTGTGTTACACGAGAACAACACTCAAAAAGAGGGGGGGGGTGTTCTCGGCTAATGCTCACAAAGGGAGAGGGTTTCGGCCAAAGGCCTTCACAAGGGGGAGAGGGTGTCACGACCCATTCCGGGGCCCGTAACTGGTGCCTTACCGGGGCACCCAAGTAGTCATACATCAGAGTAATCAGCGGAAATATAAAACAAGACATGAAACAGTTTATAAAATAAGACACGGTTTATGTGAACAAACGTCGCCTTCGCATATATATATAAACAAGGTTTAGCGATTACATCCGACATCTGCATAACATGACTACACTCTAAGGAAAAATACAACTATGGCGGACAGGGCCCCGCCATACCTCGATCATACAAAACTATCTACAACAGGAGATCATACCAAAGAGTAGAGCCTCGGAAGAGATGGAGCTCCCGACACCAACGTAGAGATCCTAAGGATGCGGATCTAGCACTGCTTGCCCACTGCGGCATGAACGCAGCCCCCGGGCGAGGTCGATACAGTACCAAGTATGTGAAACTATAAAGAATCGAAATGAAATCAAAGTATTTAAAACCTTTTCACAAATACAATCAGTTCAATTGCACATAGTGCCACATCACAAACAACAACGAGAATAGAAAAAGCGAATGTCTATTCTAGGCCGCGAATGATCGAAGCAAGGCCAATCGCCCATAGTATCATTCTGCGTGCCTAGTCCTCGACTTCCGCACTCGCATAGTCACACACTGCACCGCGTGAGGTATTCCCGCATCGGGGCAGCTAACCCGGCATCCGCCTAGGCTCCCGCACCCGCATAGCCTCAAAAGACCGCATAGTCTCAGCAGACCGCATAGGAATCCCCGCATCAGGCTAAACACCGAATGATCAATCACGAGCATACCGCGCTCCGCATAGTCTCACAGACCGCATAGCCGTATAGACCAAGATCGAGGGGCAAGCCTCAGATAACGATCGGGTAGGTGATACACAAAGACAACCGGACTTACAGGTTAGCAACGTAAGCACAGCAAGAATGACCCCTTACAAAAGATTTCAAGACACTAACCTGTAGCATCATAATATGTCTACTTATCACACAAATCTTACTACACTTAGTAAATCAATACAAGGCTTTTATAAACAAACAAGTAAACAGCCTTTTTATCTTTCTTAAGTTGTTATACCTAACTTCCCATAAAGCTAGTATAACTCTTAAGCTTTTGTTTTAAAACCAAATATTTATCTTCCGTTAAAAATGATTCAAGATTCTTTTGAAATGCTTCGATTCTTTGTTATTCAGCTTAAGCGTGAGGCATTGCCGTAAGTATTATTCGAGCTTAAGCCGTGAGGCATTGCGTAAGTATTATTTAGGCTTAAGTCAAAGACATTGCCGTAGTTATTATTCGATTAACACATGTACGCTCACCGTACTATATATTGTAAAATATCATGCTTTAGGAAGAATCACATACCTTCTCAAATAAAACCACCGCCAAGTTGAATATGTCGCGCAGAGTCACTATAATAGTCACGACATCTATCAAAGACTACTCAAGGTCATTCTAAGCAGAGGTTCACAATTCTACGGAAAGTCGGGCAAGACCTCCCTACCCTGAGCTATATAAGTTCATCAGAAAACAAATTCCCTATGTAAATACAGCTTTGATTACTCTTCTTTAAACCCTTCTACTGTGGTAACAGTTCAATTCTATTCGTGATATCCTTCTAAGTATTTAATACTTATTCAATACTACTACAGATGTATTCTCTAATTCAAAAGAGGTTAGGATTAGTTACCTCGGTAAGCCCAAAAATATCCTAGATAAAGTCGCTACCGAGCAAGGTTTAGCTCCTAAGTTGTACGCTCAGAGCTCCAAGAAACCCTAGAAGTTCTTCACAACTTCTACTATGTACTATGGATTTGGGCTAGGGTATTTTGGGCATTATAACGATACTAGAAGACAACTTTTCTACCAAGGGAGGGGGTAGATTTCGCCAGGCTAGTGGGGTAGGCCTCGCCAAACTCACTCGTGGGGGAGAGGTGTTGGACGAAGGCTAAGGAGAGGAGAGGATTTTTCAAGACTTGGAAGATAACTTTGTGGATGAAGAACTCTTCATCTCTAAGGGGGTATTTATAGCTCAAGCCTTGGCCAACCAATGGCCAAGATGAAGACAAGTGCAAGGCAAGTGTAGGGTGAGGATTAACTATACACAAATATCCTACCAACTCCTTGACTTGTGCACAAGGCACAAAAAACGTGCCATGGCTCTTCAATTCGTCCAAATGGACGATTCAAGTCCACCAATGGGAGGGTGCCAAGTGTCGCCCTCCCGTTGGTCCAAAATGTTTCGTCTCTCGGAAAAATCCGCAAAAAATAGCAATGGCATAGCCGGAATTTTCCCTACGAAAGCTGTGGAAACGTTTCGTCGGAAAACGATTCTTTTAGTGAGTTGTGTACAAAAAAAAACGTCCAAGGCTAACTTTAAGGCCACACTTTTGACGTATTCCTTACGCACATACTGGAAATACGGGTATAACATTCTCCCCTCCTTAGAAACATTCGTCCTGAATATTCCTTCTCAAGACAGTTATCGAAGAAGTTTAAACAGTTTGTAAGTGCCATACATGGCCACAAAAAATAACACTTAGGCATAAATGATAACGAAAATTTACAAGTAGGAAAGTGAATTACCTGGAGGTGTGGGGAATAGGTGAGGATACTTCTGCCTCATGTCCTCCTCGGCTTCCCACGTCATCTCCTCCCTGAGCTCGTTCCGCCACAAGACTTTGACGGAAGCCACGCCCTGGTCCGCAGACGCCTAACCCGACGATCGACTATCGCTATGGGAATCTCCTCATACGATAACCCCGTCACACCGACATCGTCAATCGTGTACCCTATATGGATCCCCGATACATCTCCTCAAAGATAGATACGTGAAAACCGGATGCACCGCTTCCAGATCGGACGGCAGATCCAACTCATAGTAACCTTGCCTATCCTCGCGACAACTGAAACGCCCAATGTACCTTGGGCCGAGTTTCCTTCTTCCCGAATCTCATCACACCCTTCATGGGTGACACCTTTAGGAAAACCCAATCATGAACCTCGAACTCAAGATGCCGACGATGATCTCGTGATACGACTGGCCGACTCGAGTCAATAGCCGCTCTGATAAGCTTCACCTTATCCACCGCTGCTGCACCAAATCTGGTCCCACTAGCTGCACCTCGCCCACATCGAACCAACCTATAGGCGATTTGCACTTCCTCCCATACAAGGCCTCATAAGGCGCCATCTGAATACTGGAGTGGTAGCTATTATTATACGCAAACTCAACTAGAGGCAAATGATCCTCCCAACTACCACTGAAGTCAATAACACAGCTCGCAAAGATATCCTCAAGAGTGCGGATAGTGCGCTCTGCTGTCCGTCTGCGTGGATGAAATGCGTTACTCGAGCTCACTGCGTCCCTAAACCCTCGGAAGGACCTCCGGAAGTTAGTCGAACCGGGCTCCTGCATGCGATATGATCAAAGTAGGGACTCCATGCGATCGACGATCTCTGATGTAAAGTCCGCATAATCCTCACCAAAAGTCGCCCGACGGAAGAAAGTGGGCTGATTTCACACCGACGATTTATAACCCAAATAGAATCATGTCTCCGAGTGCGAGGTAATCCCGTGATGAAGTCCACGTTGATTACCTCCCACTTCCAGGTCGGGATCTCTATCGCCTGCAACAAACCACCAGGCCTCTGGTGCTCTACCTTCACCTGCTGACAACAAGGGCACTGAGCTACGAACTCTGCAATGTCCCTCTTCAAGCCATCCCACCAATACACGATCTAAGGTCGTGGTACATCTTGGTCGACCGGATGGATAGAGTAACGCTTGTGTGTGCTTCCCCAAGAACTCCGCCAAGTCCTCAAACATCCGGAACACACAACTCGCCCTCAAACCTTAGCACCCCATCAGTGCTACCTCGTGCGACCCTTGCCTCACGAAGAGTCAGTATCACGATATCGAATCAAAGCCGGATCCTCGAATCGTTGCCTCTTCACCTCCTCGACGATGGAAGACTCGGCAACCTCACGAACTCTAACCCCATCGCTATCGAGAATCAATCAAACGGACACCAAGGCTCGCTAATCGATGCAAATCACGAACCATGTCCCTCCTCTCTAGCTGCACATCCGATAGGCTCCCATCGACCTACGACTAAGAGCATACGCCACAACATTGGCCTTCCCGGGTGGTACAGATATCAACATCGTAATCCTTAAGCAACTCTAACCACCGCCTTCGCCGTAAGTTCGGCTCCTCGGTGAAGATATACTTGGAGGCTCTTGTGGTCTCGTATAAATATCCACGTGAACCCCATACAAATAGTGCCTCCGCATCTTTAAAGTGTGAATCACACCGCCAACTCCAAATCATGGGTGGGGTAGTTCCTCTCGTGTTTCTTCACCGTCGGGATGCATATGCTATAACTCGCCATGCCGCATCAACACACATCCCAACCCGATGCCCGACGATCACAATACACGACATAACCATCCGACCCTCGGAAGAGTAAGAACGGGGCGCCGTCTCTCTTTCAAAGAATCGAAACCCCGCCACAAGCATCACCATCAAACTTGGCCGCCTTCGAGTCACCTAGTCAATGGTGCGTAGATAGAAGCAAACTTCTCCACGAACCGCCGATAATATCCTCGCAAGGCCCGTAAAATCGCGAACCTCGCCGAGTAAGAGGTCAGACAAGTCCCGATCGCCGATCTTGCCGTATCCACTCGAATGCCATCAGCCCGGCAATATGCCCAAGAAACGCCATCAAGTCAACCAAAACTCACATTTGGAAAACTTGGCGCATACCGTCCCGAGAATCACAAGATAGCCTCAAATGCTCGCATGCTCCCGCTTCGAGCGAGAATAAACCAAGATATCATCAATGAACACTATCACAAACGCGTGTCCAAAAATGGTTTGAACACTCGGTTCATCAAATCCATGAATACACGAGCATTGGTCAACCCAAAAGACATGACCACGAACTCATAATGCCCGCACGTCCGAATGCGATCCTGTGGGACATCCACCTCTCTCGACACGAACTCGATGATAGCCCGAACGCAGATCAATCTTGGAGAAACATCTCGCGCTCGCAATCGGTCGAACAAATCATCAATCCCGGGAAGGGGTATCTGTTCTTAATGGTCACCTTGTTCACCGTCAGAATCAACACATACGCGCAGCGGCCCCGCCCTTCTTCTTCACGAACAATACCGGCGCTTCCCTGGGGAGAAACACTAGGCCCGATGAAGCCCTTCTCCAAAGAAATCCCTAAGCCGATCCTTCAACTCTCTCAACTCGGCAGTGCTATTCTCGTATGGCGGAATGGAAATAGGCCGAGTGTCCGCAATATGTCAATACAAAACTCAATCTCTCTCGGGAGGATACCCGAGGTCGTCTGAAACACGTCTGGGAACTCTCGACCACCGGAATCGACGGAAAATCTGGTACCGCAGCCTTCAGATCAAACACCCGAACGAGATGGTAGATATACCCTTCGCATCATCTTCCTAGCCTTGAGGTAGGAAATAAACCTACCTCGGCGATACCGCGTGCTCTCCCACTCAACAACCGGCCTCAGAAACCGGAACCGCATTACTTTCTCTCTCAGCCTACATTGGCATAGCAAGAAGCTAGCCAATCCATCCCCATGATCACGTCGAAGTCAATCATCTCCAACTCTATCAAGTCGGCTAGGGTCCGACGATCAGAATGGTCACAGACAAGCTCTATATACCCGCCGAGCTACCACCGAATCACCCATCGGGCGTAGCTACCTCGAAGTGGTCTATGGACTCGTGCTCTATCCCTATCCTACTAGCAACAAGGGAGATATATAGGACAGAGTAGAACCCGGATCTATCAAAGCATACACATCAAACCTAAACCGATAAGGTACTGTGACGACATCGGTGAGGCCTCCCGATCTCGCTTACCGGACAAAGCATAAATGCGTTCTCGAGGACCGCTAGAATCGGGACCGCGCCACGACCTCTGCCACCGCTGGTCCATGAGTACCTTGCCTCCGGGCGAGTAATCGCTGGGATGAAGCGGCAATGCACTCGCAGATCGGGCCCTACTACCAGCGCCCGGCCGGACAAACTCGCGAAATGACCTGGCTGCCACAAGTATAGCGAGCTCGAGTACGCCTCGAATGGTATCTACCACAACGGGCACACCGAGCGCACCTCGAACGGTTAGCACCTCGCTACTCAGAAATCCAAGTCCCGGGCCCCGACCGCCCGATCGCCTCGGGCCGTACTAAAATGAGGTAGGAGCGCTCGCCGGGCCGTGGTGCAACCGACTTCGCGATGCCGCCACCCCGAGAACCACCAAAAGAACCGGCCGCTCGCCTTCTTCTCGCGCTGATATCGCTTCTACCCGGCGTCTCTACGCCTCACATCCTGCCAGCATGAGCTCGCATACGGGTTATGTCCATGCTCGGTGAAGGGACACACCCGCACAAGACTCGCCATGTAATCATCTAGCCTGACATAGCGATGCACTCGCCCTCCATCTCTCGCTACGGCAGGTGGACATATCGAGCCAAAGAATCAAACTCGACATTGTACTCCCTCACTGTGCGTCCTCCCTGTCTCAGCAATAAGAATCTATCAGCTCGTGCCCTCCTCATCTGCGGAGGCAAGAAATGTGTGAGAAAAGCCTCTGAAAACTCATCCCATACTGCTGGGGGTGCATGCTCTCCCCGGGAAAGCTCCCATGAATCAAACCAATCGACTGCGGTATCACGCAGCCGATGCGAACCGAATGTCACAGACTCGGTCTTCAAGCCACGATCACCGCATAATCCTCTGCGGTGACGGATGAACTCCTGCGGATCATCCTCCGCCTCGACCAGTAAAACTCGGGCGGCTACAACTAAGGAAATCCGTAGTCTCAAACTATTCGCTTCGGGTGCACTACGGTGCGATCGAGCCTGAGCCGAATCGCCGCATCCAGCCTTCTCTCAGACGGGCCACAACTTTAGCCAAAAGCCGGGCTATCTCCTTGTACCCTAACTCTCCGCCCAGCCGTGGGGATGCGAGGTGGTACTGCATCTCTCTGGGCCGGGCGGCGTCATAGAACTCGCTGCCTCGTATAGACCGGCCCGAGCCCTCGTGACTCTGGGTGTCTCGCTAGCGACTCCTGCCGCTTGCCTTACGGGCGGGTTGCCTTACGTGAGGCATAATCGCATAGAAAGGAATACGTTAGAGGGTCCAACCTATAACATGACTCTCTAAAGCACGATCTCGTAATGAAGAATGGAAACCAATCCTAAATATCCTATAGCCTCACGATTATTGGTGGTGCACAACATACCGATAATCAAGACTTACTAGATACGGCCTCAGACACTTTCCGAGGATTAATCGCTCGATACCACTTTTGTCACGACCCATTCCGGGGCGTGAATCGTGCCTTACCGGCACCCAAGTAGTCATACATCGAGTAATCACGGAAATATAAAACAAGACATGAAACGCTTTATAAAATAAGACACGCTTTATGTGAACAAACGTCGCTTTTCGCATATATATATAAACAAGGTTTAGCGATTACATCCGACAATCGCATAACATGACTACGCACTTCTAAGGAAAAATACAACTATGGCGACGGGGCCCCGCCATACCCGATCGCATACAAAACTATCTACAACAGGAGATCATACCAAAGAGTAGAGCCTCGGAAGAGATGGAGCTCCCGACACCAACGTAGAGATCCTAAGGATGCGAATCTAGCACTGCCGCCCTTACCGCGCATGAACGCACCCCGAAGCGAGGTCAAGATAACAGTACCAAGTATGTGAAACTATAAAGAATCGAAATGAAATCAAAGTATTTAAAACCTTTTCACAAATACAATCGATTCAATTGCACATAGTGCCACATCACAAACAACAATGAATAGAAAATCAGAACAGTCTATTCTAGGCCGCGAATGATCGAAGCAAGGCCAATCGCCCATAGTATCATTTGCGTGCCTAGTCCTCGACTTCCGCACTCGCATAGTCACACACGCACCGCATGAGGTATTCCCGCATCGGGGCAGCTAACCCCAGATCCGCCTAGGCTCCCGCTGCGCGCATAGCCTCAAAAGACCGCGTAGTCTCAACAGACCGCATAGGGAATCCCCGCATCGGGCTAAACACCGAATGATCAATCACGAGCATACCGTCGCTCCGCATAGTCTCACAGACCGCATAGCCGATAGACCGATCAAGGGGCAAGCCTCAGTATAACGATCGGGTAGGTGATACAATAACAGTACAACGGACTTACCGGTTAGCAACGTAAGCACAGCAAGAATGACCCCCTTACACAGTATTTCAAGACACTAACCCAGGTAGCATCATAATATGTCTACTTATCACACAAATCTTACTACACTTAACATAAATCAATACAAGGCTTTTATAAACAAACAAGTAAAACGTTCCTTTTATCTTTCTTAAGTTGTTATACCTAACTTCCCATAAAGCTAGTATAACTCTTAAGCTTTTGTTTTAAAAACCAAATATTTATCTTCTGTTAAAAATGATTCAGTATTCTTTTGAAATGCTTCCAGTTCTTTGTTATTCAGGCTTAAGCCGTGAGGCATTGCCGTAAGTATTATTCAGGCTTAAGCCGTGAGGCATTGCCGTAAGTATTATTCAGGCTTAAGTCAAAGACATTGCCGTAGTTATTATTCAGTTAACACATGTACGTCTACCGTACTATATATTGTAAAATATCATGCTTTAGGAAGAATCACATACCTTCTCAGCGAAAACCACCTGCCAAGTTGAATATGTCGCGCGCAGAGAGTCAGCCTATAATAGTCACAGACATCTATCAAAGACTACTCTGAAGGTCATTCTAAACAGAGGGTTCACAATTCTACGGAAAGTCGGGCAACACTTCCCTACCCGGTGAGCTATATAAGTTCATCGTGAAAACAGTCCTATGTAAGCAGCTTTGATTACTCTTCTTTAAACCCTTCTACTGTGGTAATAGCTCAATTCTATTCTGTGATATCCTTCTAAGTATTTAATACTTATTCAATACTACTACAGTATGTATTCTCTAATTCAAAAGAGGGTTAGGATTAGTTACCTCGGTAAGCCCAAAAATATCCTAGATAAAGTCGCGCCTGAGCAAGGTTTAGCTCCTAAGTTGTACGCTCCGGTAGCTCCAAGAAACCCTAGAAGTTCTTCACAACTTCTACTAAGTACTATGGGATTTGGGCTAGGGTATTTTGGGCATTATAACGATACGAGAAGACAACTTTGCTCCCAAGGGAGGGGGGGAGATTTCGGCAAGGCTAGGGGGGGTAGGCCCTCGGCCAAACTCACTCAGGGGAGAGGTGTTGGACGAAGGCTAAGGAGAGGAGAGGATTTTTCAAGACTTGGAAGATAACTTTGTGGATGAAGAACTCTTCATCTCTCGGGTATTTATAGCTCAAGCCTCGCCAACCAATGGCCAAGATGAAGACAAGTGCAAGGCAAGTGTAGGGTGAGGATTAACTATACACAAATATCCTACCAACTCCTTGACTTGTGCACAAGGCACAAAAAACGTGCCATGGCTCTTCAATTCGTCCAAATGGACGATTCAAGTCCACCAATGGGAGGGTGCCAAGTGACGCCCTCCCGTTGGTCCAAAATGTTTCGTCTCTCGGAAAAATCCGTAAAAAATAGCAATGGCATAGCCGGAATTTTCCCTACGAAAGCTGTGAAAACGTTTCGTCGAAAAATGACTCTAACCGGGGGTTGTGCACAAATAAAAATCGGCCAAGCCTTACTTTAAAGCCCAAACTATCTACGTACGCCCTTACGTACATACTCTGGAAATACGGGGTATAACATAGTCGTTGTGCTCGATTCTTGTGAAGATTGTATAAAGAGGTTATTCTTACTGTGCTTATGTTGTTTAACGATAAGCCGTTATGTTAGTATTGTACCACCCACCTCTTGACATGTTATACCGGGGGTTAAGCTGCCCCCCGATGCGAGGAATGCCTCATGCGGGTCCAGGGGACCTATGCGGAGCTACGGGAGTTCCAGGTTAGTGTGCGAGGAATACCTCACGCGTCTATGTGGCCACGCGACTACGAGAGTCGGGGCGATGCCGAGGAGTAGCTACCCTCGATGCGAGAAATACCTCATGCGGGCCTAGGTGGCCTATGCGGACTGCGGGAGTCCAAGATTAGGCATGCATAATGATACTATGGGCGATTGGCCTTGCTTCGATCATTCGCGGCCTAGAAAAGACCTGTTACAGTATACCTATTATTGCTCTTGTTTGTGATGTGGCACTATGTGCAGTTAACTCGGTTGTTTTCATACATACTTGTGAATTGGTTTTAAAAATGTTATGGTTTTATATATGTGTATATATCTGTACTTTACAGTTTCACATACTTGGTACCTGTTGTACTGACCTCCTTCGGGGGGCTGCGTTCATGCCGCAGGTAAAGGGAAGCAGGTAGCGGATCCTCAGTCTTAGGATCTTTACTCTGGTGTCAGGAGCTCCATTTCTCCGGAGGCTCGACTTTTGGTATGGTTTTCCCTGGTGTTGTAGATGTTTTGTACATTCAGGGGTATGACGGGGCCCTGTCCCGTCGTAGTGTTTACATTTCCTTAGAGGTCTGTAGTCCTATCGCATTTTGGGATTGTAACTGTTCACTACTGGGAAATTTTATATATATGCCGAAAGGCAACTTTTCTTGGATAGACTATTCTTACTTTTATTATTTCATGTCTTGGTTATGTTCCGCTGGTTACTCTGATGTTTAGCTACTTGGGTGTCCGGGTAAGGCACCAGTCATGGGCCCGGGAACGGGTCGTGACACTATATGACATTATCGCGTCCCAGGAATGGGCCGGGAAGTATACCTTTATGGGCAGACTATATGACATTATCGCGTCCCAGGAATGGGCCGGGCAGTATACCTTTATGGGCAGACTATATGAAATTATCGCGCCCCGAGAACGGGCCGCAAGATACCTTTATGGACAGACTATATGACATTATCGCGTCCCAGGAATGGGTCGGGCAGTATACCTTTATGGGCAGACTATATGACCTTATCGCGTCCCATGATGGGCCGGGCAGTATACTTTCGTGGGAAGACTTTTGTATGACTTCGACGTGTCCCGCAAATGGACCGGGTTACGTTATCACGTATGGGTAATCAAAGTAAGCTCCCAAATAAGAAGTCCCTCCATAAAGGGCCGAATTATGTTATGTAAGATATGTAAGTTATGTGGAAAAACTTGATCGAATTCTTAAGTATGTATGTAAGAATATGATGTTAATTCTTATTGAAAGAAGGAAAAGAATGATTAATGTACGATTGATTTCATGAGTTAAAATGGCACGGTAGGATCTGGTATTTTAATTTTTATACTTGCTCCTATCATTCTTTTGTACAGTTATGATCTTGTTTAATGTACTTTATTTCCGTTCCATACTTAGTACTTGTTGTATCGAATTTCTGTGGGCTGCGTTCATGTCCGCAGGTCTAGGTACACAGTTGTGGATCCGCGAGCTTAGGATCCTTGTTCAGCATTTTGAGATGGCTCCAATTTCCGGAGTTTGTCATTATGGCTAGATATATTCAGGGTTACGGCGGGGCATTGTCCCGTCATAGTTGTTATCACCTTCTTAGAGGTCTGTATTCATATGGGTGGATGGTGTAAGTTGTATTTACATTGTTGTACTGCGTAGACCCTTTCGGGTGATTTATATTTATACGGAAGCCTTTCCGGCTTTGCCTTTGTTTTTAAAAAAAATGAGTGATATTTATCTTCCGCGGTTTATTTATGTTGTATGGGTAGAAGGGTGCCGGTAGGGCACCATCCACGCCCGGATTTGGGGCGTGACAGAGTGGTATCAGAGCAGTTAGTCCTCGGCATGTCTACAAACCGTGTATAGTAGAATATTGTTTTTCGATGTGTTGTGCACCACATCTATAAACAAGATGCTATAGTACATTTAGGATTGGTTTCCCTTCTTCTCACTCTGAGATCGTGCGATAGAGCTGTGTTGTTAGGGTAGTCTCTCCCTAACGTGTTATTTTGATTGCAGATATGAGAAAGGCAACAGTGACCCAGAAAGGATTATATGGACTTCGTATCCAAGTTGGTAAAACTATTGTACATTTTGTATAATGATGATGTGTATCTGTACGAGCGTATTTATTTGGGGTCATATGTGCGTTGCCTAGAATGATTATGAGTTACCATGAGTTGGTTAAGCCTTAATAATTACTTGGAAGGTGTGAAACAGTTTATGGAATCCACACCTAGGCTTTATATATGTACTTATTTGGAATAGTCAAGAGGTAATGAACTGACTAATATTGTGATAGACTCTTGAAAGATCATGTCTAATTGACTTATGGACATACCATGTTATTAGATTAAGCTGTGTTGTATGCTTAAGTGAGATGCACGAATAATATTTTTAGGGAGTAAATATGGTTGTTGTGATTAGGACAACATGATATTGAGATTATGAGAAACTATGATATTAAGATTATGAGAAACTATCTTACCCGTATGAGGGGATAGATAATGTAAGATTGGGACATGGAATAATCGAGAATCGTGGAATACTAGCTAACTATTGAGACCTTAGATGAACATTCGAGGACGAATGTTTCTAAGGGGGGAAGGATGTTACACCCCGTAATACCAGAGCTACTAATTGAGAACGTGATTAAGGATTTAAGATTTGAATTTTGGAAGGAAAGAATAATTACATTTTGTTAAGGAAAATTTCGGAAAAAATGTGACGACGGAAAAATTATTAACTTGGAGTATAATACTTCTAATTGGATTTATGGACTTAGTATTGGATTATAAGGTGTTGGAATTGATAATATGGGGTCCGCCGAGAATTTCACATTTTCGCGGGGACCTTCGAAAAATTATAATATTTTGGACCAATCGGAGGGCGACACGTGGCACCCCTCCACTTGTCTTGCTAAGATGACAACAAATTAGATATTTTGAGAGGGGACAAGTGGACATGGGTCCCACTCCACTTGGCTATACATATCCAAGTCTTGCAAGACTTGGATCACTTTACACTTAGACCAAACAATAAGCTCTCATCTTCTCCCCTTTAGCTCCATAATTTCGAGATCCCCTTGGCTAAGAACAACCATTGTTGATCAATTTATTTCTCCAAGATTATGCCCTTAAACCAAGTGCTAAGCCTAGATTAATATTCTACACGTTTTTACTTGTCTTGGCCGAAAGTTGATGCCAACACCCTAGGGGTTCCGTCGACTTTTTGGAAGTGAGATTCAAAGAGAAGTTGCTCCTAAGGTTGTAGGGGGTACATATATGTGATTGGAACTTGAAGAAGTGGAGCGAAACGAAAACTGCGCACCAATAAAGACCGGACTATTTTGGGGCGTTTTTGGGCAAAAATGAGGTAAACGTCCTTCTTCTTTTAAAGTAATTGAATATTACTTATTGTTATTATGTATGGATGAACTTGTGTTAGAAAATAATGAAGAATAAAAAGCGTTTGAGCCATTTTTGGGGCTAAAACCGATTTTGGACAAATTTGATGCAAATGGAATTCGTTGGTTATTGTCGTTGTTATCTTCACCTATTGCATGTTATAATAGATTAATATTGTTTTTAATAAGTTGTTATAACTTATGTAGAAGTTTTGGAACTCGAATTGGAATAAAATGGATTAAGGAACGAGTTATCGGGTTGTAGTTGTTGTGGTAGAACCGCCCAAAATCGTTAGACGTTGTTGTGTCGTTTAGTGGACTGTTTTGAGGTATTAAATGCTGGAAATTTAGTTGTTGTTTTGCATGTTTAAGTGTAGTAGTTGCTAATGAAAGTCCTAAGGGAATAAGGGTGTGGAAAGGCGTTAAAAGGCCTCACATTTTACCCTCGTTATGGTTGGATTGCGCATCGTTTTTATGGGCTGATTTGTGGACTGTTTTGTATAACTGTGGGGCAGAATTTTACACGTCCAGTTAGGCGTGTAATCCCCTTTGGCTAACTGTTGGTTGTGCCTTAAATGTGGCTTGTTGGTTGATGAATACGGGCCTTGGAAAAGGTGGAAAAGTACGTAGAAACAAAGGAAGTGCTGCCCAATTTTCCGTAGAATTAGAGGGCCATTATTTGGTATAAGTCCTACACTTGATAGCTTGTAGTTGATAGAAGTGCTATTGTCATTTTAGGTTGAAGTACTACATATAGCGTATTCTACTTAAAGGATGGAATAGCTATCAAAGTTAAGGTACTTTAGATCATTTTGCTACTTGTCGATAATCGTCGCGAGGTATGTGAACCCCTTCCTTCTTTTGGCATGATTCTATGTATGAAATATACATGTGGTGTTATTTCATGATCCCTTCTACTCTTAGAAGTTAAGAGGTATTTATGTTGATTTACTTTATGTAAAAGCTACGTCTAAGTTATCCTAAGTTCTTACCAAGTCTTATGGGGGATGTTGGTAAGAGTCGTTAGGAAGTATTTGGAGTCGAGTTGACTTTGCTAAGTTACTGCACGAATAAGAATAAGTATCGAACAATCCATTGCTGCGTTAATAAAAGAAAATGTATCGACAATCAATTAAATTAAAATGAGTAGAATTCTCCATCTGCATAGAAGCTAAGATAAGACAAAATTGTACTACATTTTCTAGATCATGGCTGCTTTAATAAGATCGTTATAAACAAGTATAACCTAGTCACAACGCACAAAAGTATATGTTACTTAAGTTAAAGAGTTTACGTTATGAATTTTTAAGACTATGAACCTTAAATTCTTAAAAGGTTAAGAGACTTTATTTTTCAAGTTATGGGACTTGATTCTTAAAGGAAGGAATGACTTGATTTAAAAGTATAGAATACTTGATTTGGAAAGTATTGATTTCTTGATATTCTAAAGATAAGAGACTTGATTTCTAAAGTTAAGAAACTTGATTTCTTAAAAGTTAAGAGACTTGAAGTATTTTTTTGAAAGCTATGTAACTTGAGTTTTTAAAAGAAGAAGTTTATGGATTTAAGAAGAGAAGTAGTTTTATGATTCTTTTTAAGTATGTATGTACGTAGTACTTTTGAGTTTAATTTTCCCTAATATAAAAAGAAATAAAAGTGCCTTAAGTTCTCTAAAGTGAAAGGTTGTTATAATAGCTTTATGGGGATTTGTTATAACGACTAAAGAAGAAGTGAAAAGATGATTTAAAATGTTATGTAAAGAGACATTATCGCGTCCCAGGAATGGGCCGGGCAGTATACCTTTATGGGCAGACTATATGACATTATCGACCCAGGAATGGGCCGGGCAGTATACCTTTATGGGCAGACTATATGACATTATCGCGTCCCAGGAATGGGTCGGGCAGTATACCTTTATGGGCAGACTATATGACATTATCGCGTCCCAGGAATGGGTCGGGCAGTATACCTTTATGGGCAGACTATATGACATTATCGCGTCCCAGGAATGGGCCGGGCAGTATACCTTTATGGGCGGACTATATGACATTATCGCGTCCCACGAATGGGCCGGACAGTATACCTTTATGGGCAGACTATATGACCTTATCGCGTCCCATGATGGGCCGGGCAGTATACTTTCGTGGGAATACTTTTGTATGACTTCGACGTGTCCCGCAAATGGGTCGGGTTACAATATCACGTATGGGTAATCAAAGTAAGCTCCCAAATAAGAAGTCCCTCCATAAAGGGCCTAATTATGTTATGTAAGATATGTAAGTTATGTGGAAAAACTGGATCGAATTCTTAAGTATGTATGTAAGAATATGATGTTAATTCTTATTGAAAGAAGGAAAAGAATGATTAATGTACGATTGATTTCATGAGTTAAAATGGCACGGTAGGACCTGGTATTTTAATTTTTATACTTGCCCCTATCATTCTTTTGTACAGTTATGATCTTGTTTAATGTACTTTATTTCCATTCCATACTTAGTACTTGTTGTACTGACCCCCTTAGGGGGGCTGCGTTCATGTCCGCAGGTCTAGGTACACATTTGTGGATCCGCGAGCTTAGGATCCTTGTTCAGCATTTTGAGATGGCTCCAATTTCCGGAGTTTGTCATTATGGCTAGATATATTCAGGGGTACGGCGGGGCATTGTCCCGTCATAGTTGTTATCACCTTCTGAGGTGCAGTATTCATATGCTGGGTGGTGTAAGTTGTATTTACATTGTTGTATGCAGCGTAGACCCTTTCGGGTGATTTATATTTATACTGAAGCCTTTTCCGCTTTTTATTTTTTTAAAAAAAGAGTGATATTTATCTTCCGCGTTTATTTATGTTGTATGGGTAGAAGGGTGCCTGTGTAGGGCACCACCACGCCCGGATTTGGGGCGTGACAAGTATTTTCGATTTTACATACTTAGTACATATTGTAATCGACCCTCTTCCTCGGGGCTGCGTCATGCCACGGTAGGTAAGCGGTGGATCCTCATTCTTAGGATCACTGATCAGACGTCAGAAGCTCCATTTCTCCGGAGGCTTGTCTTTTTGGTACAGTCTTTCCCTGATGTTATAGATTTATGTACATTCAGGGGTATGGCGGGGCCCTGTCCCGCCACAGTTGTTATTCCTAGAGGTCTGTAGTCACACTTTGTGGTTTGGGCTGTAAGAACCGAGTTGTACAGTTTTACTGTTGATTATGCATATTTTATGGAAGGCGGCCTTATCGGCTAGCCTGTGATGTTATTGTCCTAGCATGTTATATATTGTGTATGTTCCGCTGCTATTCTCTGATGTATACCTGAACGGGGTGCCCAGGTAGGGCACCAGTCGCGGCCCCGGGGTCGGGTCGTGACATGGACATTCTTAAAACAAGTCAAGGATATCAAATGAAACTAAATTCATTTAAATCTCGCACGTCTACCGTACTATACATTTACAACTACTCATGCTCAAGAGATAAGAAAGTTCCACATACCTCTTCGACTCAATCCACTTGCCAAGTTGAATACGCCGCACGTAGAATGTCAACCTATAATGACCATAATACGTCTATCAAATTCTAGTTTCAAACGTAGAATATTCTAAGTGTAAAGTCACTTAATTCTACGGAAAATCGGACATCACTTCCTTTGTTTCTACGTACTTTTCCACCTTTTTCAAGGCCCGAATTCAATAACCAAACATGCCACATTTAAGGCTCAACAATGTAGCTAACAAAAGGGGATTACACGCCTAACAAGACGTGTAAAATTCTGCCCCACAATTGATATCAAACTAGTCCAAAAGACAAAGTCATTCTCGGCAATTTGAGGTATAACAACACAAAGTCTTCCAATTCTTTTCCCATCCAAGTTTTTTAGTCTAACATGTTATATAGCCTCAATCGATTATAACAACTACAATCTTCAATTAGAAAACATGCGACGATTCTAACTATCGACCAAATTGTATTTCAATTTCAAATGGCTAACAAGGTAATTTCAGATTTAGGCTTCTAATATCCATAACACTTATTAATCTCCAATATATATATCTCATGCTTGTTAAAATGTATAACTCCAACAATAAGTAATCTTCAATCACTTAAGAGGACAAGATGGTTACCTTTACAAGCCTTAATCCGACTTCAAGATCCGAAGCCGCTCCTTAGCAACTTAGCTCCTTTCCTTGACACTACAATCCGTCACTTGAAGCCCTTAGAAGTTCACAAACAACTTTCCTTCAAGTTCCAACCAAAACCTATGAAAGCGACTTAGGTTCACCTTGCGACTAATGCAAAAACGACACTTTTCCGGGATATTTCTATTGAGATATCCTTACAATACCCTTAGGAACCTTGGTTTAAAGTATTGGGATTATTGAACCATAAACGAAAAATTTTCATGTTGGAATGAAGGCAAACCCGAGAGCACTATCTCTCACTCTCAAGTTTTCTTGTTTTTTTCTAAGTGTTTGAGACTTGTCTTGCAATATGGATGACTATATAATTGAATGGAGGGTTGAGATCAAGACACTTGTGGGGATAGGATGAAGGAACTTTAAATATCAAGACTCAAGTGGGCTTATTGACTTGGTCAATAATGTCAAGCCTTGGCATTGCAAGACTTGACAATTTGGACCTTGTCCATTTCGTCCAAGCCGAAAAGAGTGGAGGGGTGACACGTGTCACACTCCCATTCATCCATAATGTTTCGTTTTTTTCCGACATTTCTATAATTGGTCAAAATATCGGAAACCTCGTGGGCCCCACAAAAACGTAAAATATCTCGGGTGGCCCCATGTATCCAACTCTGAAAATTAAATTTCGATAAACTCTTAAATGTCTTAAATAAAAATCGTTATCCTTTCCCGAGGTTCGGAAGATTTTCTTTCGGAAAAACAATTCTTTCATTCGTTCAAATTTTAACATCTAGATTCCTGACGTACATTCTTATATATGTGTCCTGGAATTACGGGGTGTAACATTCTCCCCTCCTTAGAAACATTTGTCCCCGAATGTTCCTTCGAGGTTTCATTTAAACGGATATTGGCATAGTCCCTTGACTACCCCCAACATAATCACACATGGCCACATAACAATACTTATACGAAAACGTCAACCTTAACTCCAAGTGTCGACGTCGGTTATCTGCATAAAACTTCTACTGACTCTGAGCTTTATTAATAATCTTTCCTGGTTATGTTTCGCTTTATCCACGGCCTGCTGAAATCAAGTCTGGGCCAATTAACTGAACCTTGCCTACGTCGAACCAACCGACCCGCGATCTACACTTTCTTTCATACAAAGCCTCATACCGGCCATTTGAATACTGGAAGGGTATCTGTTATCGTACGTAACTCAACAAGAGGCATAATAATCCTTCCAGCTATCTCTGAAATCAAGAACACAGGTTCGCGACCTATCCTCAAGTGTCTGGATAGTACGCTCTGCCTGTCCGTCGGTCTGATGGTGAAATGCAATACTGAGACTCACATGTGTCCCTAATACCTTCTGGAAAACCTCCAGAAGTTAGCCGTAAACTGAGCTCATTAGTCTGACATCATAAATGTAGGAACCCCGTGAAGTCTCACAATCTCCCTGCTATATAATCTAGCATAATCCTCAGCCGAGTAAGTGGTCCTGACAGAAAGAAAATGGGTTGATTTCGTCAGGTTGTATACTATAACTCATAAGGAGTCGCACTTCATCTGAGTACGATGCAACCTTGTAACTGTTACACCCCGTAAATTCATGAAGATAAGATAAGAACATACCAAGGAATATAAGATTTGAAAGTGGAAAGATAAGGGGTCAAACATGTGTTGGACGGATTTTGAGTCTACCTTGGAGTGTTGTACCCCAGTTGTTAAGAATTTCGAGGTGTTCAAAAAGCCTAGTGTGTAGTCCGTTAAATCTAGTTCCCAACGCAACAAACCGTTCGTCGATAGGACATCGGAGTCAAAAGTTATGAAAGTTACAAGTTAGGCGCAATGTGCAAAGCAGTTAGCTGCTCAGGTACAGAAGGCGCGCCGGAATGCAGGGCCGCGGTGCCGGTTGTACCGAGTCCGCGGGGTTTCAGCCGCGCGCGCCGGACGCGGCGCGCCGAATGCTGGAACTTTTCGTAGTGGAAGCGCCGAGGCGGATTTTTCGCAGAAAGGACGAAAAATCGGGATATTTTGTTAAAAGCCTATGGGAGGGTGACAAGTGTCCTCCCATCCTTTGACCGTAAGGGTCTATTTTATGGCCAAGTCTTGGAAGACTTGGCCATTTCATCTCAAAACCCTTCCAAGGAAATCCTCTCCCTTTCTCTCTAGTTTTCTTGAAGAAACCTTGCCCTAGGGGAAATTGTTGGAGCGGCGGAAAGAAGGAAAAGTGTGGATAAACTTGTGGGAAGCGCTGGTGGACGAGTTTGACGAAAAAGAAGTGGAAGAAAGGGGCTTTTGTGGGCTTCTCCAAAGGTAAAAGTTCCCCCTTCTCTTGGATATGGGTTAATACTTGTTATAGTTGTTTAGAAATGAGCCTGAGGCTGTTATATTTAAGTTGTATAGATTTGGATCTTGTTGTCTTGTTGAAAACTGAAATGGGCATGTTAACCTTAAGATGATAGCTTCAATTTGGTTACTAATTTGGTCGTCACATGTTGTAAAGGGGGATTGTAGTTGTTGAAGATGTCTAGGGCTAGATATCATGTTAGACCTAAGAACTTGGATTGGAAAGAGTTGAAAGGGGTTAGTATTGGTTATATTGTTGGCCAAGAATGGCATGGAAATTATTGGTTTATTTTGTGTTGTTGTGGGGCGGAATTTTACACGTATTAGTAGGCGTGTAATCCCCTTGTATTTGCTGAATTAATTGAGCCTTAAATGTGGCGTTGGTTATTGAATTTCGGCCTTGAAAAAGGTGGCATAGAAGTAGAAACAAAGGAAGTGTTGTCCAAATTTCCGTAGAATATAGGGACCTTGCACTTAGTTATTCTACGTTCGAAGCTAGAGTTTGATAGACATTTTATGACCCTTATAGGATTGAAGTACTACGAGTAGCATATTCTACTTAAGGAGGATAGTACTGTGGAGCATTTTGCTAACCGTCGATAATCGTCGCGAGGTATGTGATTCTTCCAATCCTCTTCAGCATGATTATTTGTGAAATATATAGTGCAGTAGATGCACGTGTGTTAAAGGAATTTGATTTCCCTTGTTGTGCCTTGACTTGATATGAAGTGTAAGGGTCTTGATTGTTTGAAAGGTAGGAAAATCCTATTCGTTAGTAATGGGTACTCGGTGGTTAAAGAATAAGCCCTTTTGGTCTCATAAGGGCTTATAGTTGTAATTGGTTGGTTTAAAACATAAAGTATTATAACGGCTTTATGGGAAGTTGGTTATAACCACTTTATGAGGGTAAAAGAATGGTTTGTTGATTTCAAGAGATAAGAGACTTGGTTTTTAAAAGAATAATGTTACATAAATTTCGGAAATGGGAATAAGAATCGAACAAGTCAATTGTTATACCCCGTATTTCCAGAGTATGTACGTAAGGGAATACGTACAAAAAGTTTAGCCTTAAAGTTTAGGCTTGGACGATTTTTTGGGCACAACTCACAAAACGAATAGTTTTCCGACGAAACGTTTCCACAGCTTTCGTAGGGTAAATTCCGGCTATGCCATTTCTAATTTTTGCGGATTTTTCCGAGAGACGAAACATTTTGGACCAACGGGAGGGCGACACTTGGCACCCTCCAATTGGTGGACTTCAAATCGTCCATTTGGACGAATTGGCTAGCAATGGCACGTTTTTTGTGCCTTGTGCACAAGTCAAGGAGTTGGTAGGATATTTGTGTATAGTTAATCCTCACCCTACACTTGCCTTGCACTTGTCTAAATCTTGGCCATTGGTTGGCCACTTCTTGACCTATAAATACCCCCCTTAAGATGAAGAGTTCTTCATCCACAAAGCTTTCCAAGTCTTGAAAATCCTCTCCTCTTCCTTTGTAGCCTTTTAGCCCAACACCTCCCTCCTCCCTTGTGAAGGCCCTCGCCGAATACCCCCTAGCCTAGCCAAAAATCTACCCCCCCTCCCTTGGTAGAAAAGTTGCCTTCTTGTATTGTTATAATGCCCAAAATACCCTAGCCCAAATACCTTAGTACTTAGTAGAAGTTGTGAAGAACTTCTAAGGTTTCCTTGGAGCATACAACTTAGGAGCAAAACCTTGCTCAGGCGCGACTTTTTCTAGGATATTATTGGGCTTACCGAGGTAACTAATCCTAACCCTCTTTTGAATTAGAGAATATATACTGTTGTAGTATAAGAATAAGTATAAATACTTAGAAGAATATCACAGAATAGAATTGAACTGTTACCACAGTAGAAGGGTTTAAAAGAAGAATAATCAAACTGTACTTACATAGGACTGTTTTCACAGTAGACTTATATAGCTCACCGGGTAGGGAAGTGCTGCCCAACTTTCCATAGAATTGTGAACCCTCTGTTTAGAATGACCTTCAGAGTAGTCTTTGATAGATATCTGTGACTATTATACGCTGACTCTCTGCGCGCGACATATTCAACTTGGCAGGTGGTTTTCGCTGAGAAGGTATGTGATTCTTCCTAAAGCATGATATTTTACAATATATATAGTACGGTAGACGTACATGTGTTAACTAAAACTACGGCAATGTCTTTGACTTAAGCCTGAATAACACTTACGGCAATGCCTCACGGCTTAAGCCTGAATAATAAAGATCTGAAAGCATTTCAAAAGAATACTGAATCATTTTTAACAGAAGAGAACTAATTGGTTTTTAAGCGTGCTTAAGAGTTATACTAGCCTTATGGGAAGTTAAGTATAACCACTTAAGATTGATAAAAGAAACAGTTTGCCTATGTGTTTATAACAGACTTATATTGAATTGTGAAAAGAATAATAAGATGGTTTGATAAGTAGACATGATATGATGCTATGTGTGTTAGTGTCTTGTAACGTTTGTGAAAAAGAGTATTCTTGTTGTGCTTATGTTGTTTAACGATAAGTTGTTAGGTTAGTGTAGCATCACTCACCTCTTGACATATTACCGGGGGTTAAGCTGCCCTCCACGCGGGTAGACTCGCGTGATGCAGGACCATGATTCGAGAATACCTCGCGGGTCCAAGGGACCTATGCGCGAGCTACGGGAGTTCCGGTTAGTGTGCGGGTTATACCTCATGCGGTCTATGTGGCTACGCGACGACGAGTCCAGGACGATGCCGAGGAGTAGCTACCCTCGATGCGGGGTTATATACCCTATGCGGGCCTATGTGATTGGCCTATGCGGACTACGGGAGTCCAGGATTAGGCTTGCATGGTGATACTACGGGCAATTGGCCTGCGATCATTCGCACTAGAAAAGACTCGCATAGCTTTACCTATCACGCTCTTGTTTGTGATGTGGCACTATGCGGTTTCCTGGTTGTTTCATACATACTTGCAAAACTGCTTTTTAAAATGATATGTTTCATTTAAGTATTTTACGATTTCATATACTTAGTACTGTTATCGACCTCCTTCGGGCCGCGTCATGCCGCAGGTAAGGGCAAGCAGGTGCTAGATCCACATTCCTAGGATCTCTACGTTGGTGTCAGGAGCTCCATCCTTTCCGGAGGCTCTACTTTTGGGTATGATCTCCCTGTTGTAGATGGTTTTGTACAGTCAGGGTATGGCGGGGCCCTGTCCCGCCATAGTTGTATATTTCCTTAGAGGTCTGTAGTCCTGTTGTACAGTATCGGATGTAACTGCTAAACCATGTTTTTATATATATGCCGAAAGGCGATGTTTTCTCACTTAAACTGTGTCCTATTTTATAAACTGTTTCATGTCTTGCTTTATATTTCCGCTGATTACTCTGATGTATGACTACTTGGGTGCCCCGGTAAGGCACCAGTCACGGGCCCCGGAATGGGTCGTGACAAAAGTGGTATCAGAGCAGTTAATCCTCGGAAAGTGTCTACAGACCGTATCTAGTAGAGTCTTGATTATCGGTGTGTTGTGCACCACACCAATAATCAGGAGGCTATAGGATATTTAGGATTGGTTTCCATTCTTCTCATTCTGAGATCGTGCTTTAGAGCTGTGTTATAGGTTGGACCCCTCTAACGTATTCCTTTCCTGTAACAGTTATGCCTCCACGTAAGGCAACCCGCCCGTATGGCAAGGCAAATGGCGGAGTCGCTAGCAGACACCCAGAGTCACGAGGGCTCGTGCCCGCCTATACCAGAGGCGGCGAGTTCTATGACGCCGCCATTTCAAAGACAGACCACAGCACCCACACCTCCCGTCCCACACCGGGCGAGGAGTTAGGGTATAAGGAGATGGCCCGACTTTTGGCTAAAGTTGGGTCTGACACGGCGAGAGGCCGGACGCGGCAGCCTTCCAGCTCAGCCACGGCCGCACCCGTGGTACACCCGAGGCGTATAGTTTGAGGCTACGAGATTTCTTGAGTTGTAGCCCGCCGAGTTTTACTGGTCGAGGCCGAGGATGATCCGCAGGAGTTCATCCGTCGCCTTCGAGGATCATGAGGGTGATCAAGGCCTCGAGACAGTCTGTGACGCCGGTTCGCGTCGGGCGTGATACCGCATGATCGATTGGTTTGATTCACGGGAGTTATCCCGGGAGAGCACGCGTCCCAGCTACTTGGGATGAGTTCTCGAGGCTTTCTCACTCACTTCTTGCCTCCACAGGATGAGGGCGCGGGCCGATAGATTTTTACTCGAGGCGAGAGGACGACCGTCGTGAGTACAATGTCGAGTTTGATTCATTGGCTCGATATGTCCCAGATTTGGTAGCAGATATGGATGATAGGGTGCACCGATATGTCACCTGGCTAGACGAATATATGGCCGTGTCATGTGCGGTGGTTTCTATCAAGCCGGGTATTGACATTACCCGCATGCAGTCTCATGCTCTTGGATGTGAGGCGTAGAGACCGCGGGTTGTGACAGCAGAAGGAAGACCAGACGGCAGGTCTTTTGGTGGCTATCGTGGTGGCGGCCTCAGCCAGCCTAGATTTGCACCACGGCGGCCAGAGCACTCCTGCGCCGGCCCTCGACACCAGAGATATTCGAGGGCGCACTGGGCCCCGTGACTTGACGCGTCGAGCGGCAGAGGCGGCGATCGACCACCTCGGTGTGGCCGTCGGTAGATCCCACCGGGAGTTGTGTACGGAGTTTGTTTGATTGTGCGGCAGGGGCATTATGCGAGGAACTGTCCGACCAAGGCGGCGATCTTGATGGTAGTCACCTACAGTTCTTTCACGGTCTTCTTCATCCCCGACGCGATTACTCGCCCGGAGGGAAAGGTACTACGGGTCGGCCAGGTCGCGGCAGAGGTCGTGGCTCGGGTCCCATTTCTAGCGGTCCTCAGAACCGCATTTATGCTTTGTCCAGCCGACAGGATCAGGAGGCCTCACCTGATGTCGTCACAGGTACTTTATCAGTTTATGGGTCTGATGTGTATGCTTTGATAGATCCGGGTTCTACTCGCCCTATATATCTCCCCTTGTTGCTAGTAGGATAGGGATAGAGCACGAGTCCATAGACCCTTTTCGAGGTAGCTACGCGATGGGTGATTCGGTGGTAGCTCGGCGGGTATATAGAGCTTGTCTGTGACCATTTACGATCGTCGGACCCTAGCCGACTTGATAGAGTTGGAGATGATTGACTTCGACGTGATTATGGGGACGGATTGGCTAGCTTCTGCTACGCCAATGTAGACCGCAGAGAGTAGTACGGTTCCAGTTTCTGAGGAGCCGGTTGTTGAGTGGGAGGAGCACGGTATCGCCGAGGGTAGGTTTATTTCCTACCTCAAGGCTAGGAAGATAGTGCGAAGGCGGGTATATCTACCATCTCGCTCGGGTGTTTGATAATCGGCCGCGGTACCAGATTTTCGATCGATTCCAGAGTCACGAGTTCCCGTGACGTGTTTCGGATGACCTCGGGTATCCTCCCGAGAGGAGATTGAGTTTTGTATTGACATATTGCGGACACTCGGCCTTATTTCCATTCCGCCATACGTAACGGCACCTACCGAGTTGAGAGAGTTGAAGGATCAGCTTAGAGATTTCTTGGAGAAGCGGCTTCATCAGCCTAATGTTTCTCCCCGGGAGCGCCGTATTGTTCGTGAAGAAGAAGGACGGGACGCTGCGCATGTGTGTTGATTACAGACAGCTGAACAAGGTGACCATTAAGAACAGATACCCCCTTCCCAGGATTGATGATTTGTTCGACCAGTTGCAGGGTGCGAGATGTTTCTCCAAGATTGATCTGCGATCGGGCTATCATCAGTGCGAGTCGAGAGGTGGATGTCCTAGATCGCATTCAGACCCTGCAGACGCATTATGAGTTCGTGGTCATGTCTTTGGTTGACCAATGCTCCGGCAGATTCATGGATTTGATGAACCGAGTGTTCAAACCATTTTTGACACGTTTGTGATAGTGTTCATTGATGATATCTTGGTTTATTCTCGCCAGAGTACGCGGAGCATTTGGCGACTGGCCGACGCTTCTCCAGACCAGCAGCTTGACGCCAAGTTTTCCAAATGTGAGTTTTGGTTGACTTGATGGCGTTTCTTGGGCATATTGTCGGGCCGATGGCATTCGAGTGATACGCCAAGATCGAGCACAGACTTGCCTAGACCTACTACTCCGGCAGAGGTTCGCAGCTTTACGGGCCTTGCAGATATTATCGGCGTTCGTGGAGAAGTTTGCTTCTATCTTCGCACCATTGACTAGGCCGACTCGTAAGGCGCCAAGTTTGATGGATCGATGCTTGTGAGCGTGGTTTCCATTCGAAAGAGAGATCGACGACCGCCTCGTTTACTTTCCGCAGGGTCCAGATGGTTATGTCGTGTATTGTGACGCGTCGTGCATCGGGTTGGGATGTGTGTTGACGCAGCATGGCAGGTTATAGCATACATCCCGACACCAAGAAACACGCAGGAACTACCCCACCCATGATTTGGAGTCGCACCGTGATTCACGCCAAGATCCGGAGGCACTACTTGTATGGGTTCACGTGGATATTTATACGCACCACAAGAGCCTCCAGATATCTTCACCAGAGGAGCCGAACTTACGGCGAGACGGTGGTTAGAGTTGCTTAAGGATTACGATGTTGATATCCCGTACCACCCGGGAAGGCCAATGTCAGGCAGATGCCTTAGTCGTAGTCGATGGGAGCCTATCGGATGTGCGCCAGAGAGAGGAGGACATGGTTCGTGATTTGCATCGATTAGCGAGCTTTGGTGTCCGCTTGATTGATTACGATAGCGGTGGTTAGAGTTCGTGAGGTTGCCGAGTCTTCCATCGCCGGCGAGGTGAAGAGGCAACGCTCGAGGATCCACTTTGATTCGATATCGTGATCTGACTCTTCGTGAGGGCAAGCGGTCCTGAGGTAGCACGACGGGTGCTAAGGTTTGAGGCGATTGTGTGTTCCAGATGTTTGAGGACTTGGCAGGAGTTCTTGGGAAGCACACGGCGTTACTCTATCCATCCGGTCGACCAAGATGTACCACGACCTTAGATCCGTGTATTGGTGGGATGGCGAAGAGGACGCTGCAGAGTTCGTAGCTCGCCCGCGTGTTGTCGCAGTGAAGGTAGAGCACCGGAGGCCCGGTGGTTTGTTCTGACGCATTTATCGAGATCCCGACCGAAGTGGGAGGTAATCAACATGGACTTCATCACGTGATTACCTCGCACTCGCAGGAGACATGATTCTATATGGGTTATCGCCGACAGTCGACGAAATCAACCCACTTTCTTCCCGTCAG
The DNA here is from genome assembly GCA_029844215.1 of Przewalskia tangutica. Taxonomy (NCBI): domain Eukaryota; kingdom Viridiplantae; phylum Streptophyta; class Magnoliopsida; order Solanales; family Solanaceae; genus Przewalskia; species Przewalskia tangutica. The sequence continues at coordinate 111,464,277 of CM056721.1, forward strand.
ACGACCTTTCTACCGAGGATTATGCCGGACTTTACATCCGAGAGATCGTCGATCGCATGGAGTCCCTACCTCGATCATATCGCATGTGGAGCCCGCTTTACGCTAACTTCGGAGGTCCTTCCAGAGGGGTTTAGTGGACGCAGTGAGCCCGAGTAATCGCATTTCATCCACGCATGCACGACAGCAGAGCGCACTATCCGCACTTCGAGGATACTTTGCGAGCCCGTGTTATTGACTTCGTGGTAGTTGGGAGGATCATTTGCCTCTAGTGAGTTTGCGATAATAATAGCTACCACTCCAAAGATTCGGGATGGCGCCTTATGAGGCCTTGTATGAGGAAGTGCAGATCGCCTATAGGTTGGTTCGATGGCGAGGTGCGGCTAGTGGGACCAGATTTGGTACACAGAAAGTGGATAAGGTGAAGCTTATCCGAGAGCTATCGACTTCGAGTCGATGTAAGTCGTATGCAGATCATCGTCGTCAGATCTTGAGTTCGAGGTTCATGATTGGGTTTTCCTAGCGTGTCACCCATGGCGGTGTGATGAGATTCGAAGAAAGGGAAACTCACCAGGTACATCGGGCCGCTTCAGATTGTCCGCAGGTAGGCAAGGTTGCCTACGAGTGATCTGCCGTCCGACCGAGGCGATGCATCCGCTTTTCACGTATCTACGCCGGCGAGATGTATCGGATCCATCTAGTGGTACACCCGATTGACGATGTCCAGTGACCAGGGGTTATCGTATGAGGAGATTCCCATAGCGATAGTCGATCGTCGTTAGGCGTCATGACCAAGGACGTGGCTTCCACAAAGTCTTGTGGCGAACGAGCTCGTGGAGGAGATGACGGGAAGCCGGCGAGGACATGAGGCGAAGTATCCTCACCTATTCCCCACACCTCCGTAAATTCACTTTCCTACTTGTAAATTTTGTTATCGTTTACGCCTAAGTGTTGCTCTGTGGCCGTGTGGCATTTACAATCGCTAAGTTATGAAGAATCTTATCGTTAATCGTTTGGGAAGGAACATTCGACGAATGTTTCTAAGGAGGAGAATGTTATACCGTATTTCCAGTATGTACGTAAGGGAATACGCACAAAAAGTTTAGCCTTAAAGTTTAGGCTTGACGATTTTTGGGCACAACTCACAAACGAATAGTTTTCCGACGAAACGTTTCCACGCCTTTCGTAGGTAAATTCCGCTATGCCATTTCTAATTTTGCGGATTTTTCCGAGAGACGAAACATTTTGGGACCAACGAGGGCGACACTTGGCACCCTCCAATCGTGGACTTCAAATCGCCCATTTGGACGAATTGGCTAGCAATGGCACGTTTTTGTGCTCAGGCACAAGTCGAGTTGGTAGGATATTTGTGTATAGTTAATCCTCACCCTACACTTGCCTTGCACTTGTCTAAATCTCGGCCATTGGTTGGCCACTTCTGACCTATAAATACCCCTTAAGATGAAGAGTTCTTCATCCACAAAGCTTTCCAAGTCTTGAAAATCCTCTCCTCTCCCTTTGTAGCCTTTTCGTCCAACACCTCCCCTCCTCATGAAGGCCCTGGCCGAATACCCCTCTAGCCTAAGAAGTTTGGCCGAGCCCCTAGCCTAGCCAAAAATCTACCCTCCCTTGGTAGAAAAGTTGCCTTCTTGTATTGTTATAATGCCCAAAATACCCTAGCCCAAATACCTTAGTACTTAGTGTAAGTTGTGAAGAACTTCTAAGGTTTCTGGAGCATACAACTTAGAGCAAAACCTTGCTCAGCGCGACTTTTCTAGATATTATTGGGCTTACCGAGGTAACTAATCCTAACCTCTTTTGAATTAGAGAATATATACTGTTGTAGTATAAGAATAAGTATAAATACTTAGAAGAATATCACGAATAGAATCGAACTGCTACTACAGTAGGCGGTTTAAAAGAAGAATAATCAAACTATACTTACATAGGATTGTTTTCACATGAGACTTATATAGCTCACCGCAGGAAGTGCCGCCCAACTTTCCATGTAATTGTGAACCCTCTGCTTAGAATGACCTTGAGTAGTCTTTGATAGATATCCGTGACTATTATAGGTGACTCTCGCGCGACATATTCAACTTGCGGTGGTTTTCACGGTAAGGTATGTGATTCTTCCTAAAGCATGATATTTTACAATATATATAGTACGGTAGACGTACATGTGTTAACTAAAACTACGGCAATGTCTTTGACTTAAGCCTGAATAACACTTACTGAATGCCTCACGCTTAAGCCTCAATAATAAAGATCTGAAAGCATTTCAAAAGAATACTGAATCATTTTTAACAGAAGAGAACTAATTGGTTTTTAAACAGAAGCTTAAGAGTTATACTAGCCTTATGGGAAGTTAAGTATAACCACTTAAGATTGATAAAAGAAACAGTTTGCCTATGTGTTTATAACAGACTTATATTGAATTGTGAAAAGAATAATAAGATGGTTTGATAAGTAGACATGATATGATGCTATGTGTGTTAGTGTCTTGTAACGTTTGTGAAAAGAGTATTCTTGTTGGCTTATGTTGTTTAACGATAAGTCGTTAGGTTAGTGTAGCATCACTCACCTCTTGACATATTACCGGGTTGTCGCTCCACGCGGTAGACTCAGCGTGCTGGGACCATGATTCGAGAATACCTCCCGCGGGTCCAAGGACCTATGCGCGAGCTACGGAGTTCCGTGTTAGTGTGCGGGTTATACCTCACGCGTCTATGTGGCTACGCGACGACGAGTCCAGACGACGCCGAGGAGTAGCTACCTCGACGCGGGTTATATACCCTACGCGCCTATGTGATTGGCCTACGCGACTACGGAGTCCGATTAGGCTTGCATGGTGATACTACGCAAATCGACTGCCGATCATTCGCAGCCTAGAAAAGACTCGCTATAGCTTTACCTATCACGCTTGTTTGTGATGTGCACTATGCGCGGTTTCCTCGTTGTTTCATACATACTTGCAAACTGCTTTAAAATGATATGTTTCATTTAAGTATTTTACGCTTCATATACTTAGTACTGTCAGATCGACCTCCTTCTGGGCCGCGTTCATGCCGCATGTAGTGGCAAAGCAGTGCTAGATCCACATTCCTAGGATCTCTACGTTGGTGTCGTGAGCTCCATCCTTTCCGAGGCTCTACTGGGTATGATCTCCTGTTGTAGATGGTTTTGTATGCCAGTGGTATGGCGGGCCCCGTCCCGCCATAGTTGTATATTTCCTCAGAGGTCTGTAGTCTGTTATGCAAGATTTGATGTAATCGCTAAACCATGTTTGTATATATATGCCGAAAGGCGATGTTTTCACTTAAATCTGGTCCTATTTTATAAACTGTTTCATGTCTTGCTTTATATTTCCGATGACACTGATGTATGACTACTGGGTGCCGGTAAGGCACGACCACGCCCCGAATGGGTCGTGACATCAATGCAGCGTTATTAAAGGAAAGAGTAATGACAATTAATTATATTAAAACCAATAGAAACTTCCATCTGCATAGAAGCTAAGATAAGACAAAATTGTATTACATTTCCTAGATCATGGTCGCCTAATAAGAATTATTGTAATCAAGTTTTGATCTTCTTAAAAATTCCAAAGTAAGGAACTCGATTTCTAAAGGAAAAGAGACTTAAGAATTTGAAGTGTTTTGGTTTAAAAGAAAGGCATGGTTTTGTCTTGACTTGTTTTAAAACATAAAGTGTTATAATAGCTTTATGGGAAGTTAGTTATAACGACTTTATGGAAAATAAAGAAATGGATCCATTATTGGATTTAGAATGGTAACTTGATTTTGGGAAAATAGAAGTAACTTGTTTTCAAATATTGAACTCTTTGTGATGGAAAAACATAAGTGGTTTGGTTATAAAAGGTAGGAGTACCTTGATCCTAAAGGGGTTAGATACTTAGGTTTTTAAATGGTATACTGACGTTGTGTTACGAGTGTTTAAAGTACTTGAGTTGTGTGTAACTTGCCTATGCTTGGTTGAGATAGCCTTGTTGTACAAGGGTTTGATTGTTATCGAGTCTCGATGGAGGCCGGTTATTGGTTATTTGTTTGGACATACCGACACGTTGGGTAGCCCACGTATGCTTCCGATGAGTATTATCTTGTTATTTGTTTGGACATACCGACACGTTGGGTAGCCCACGTATGCTTCCACAAATGAGTATTATCTTGTTATTTGTTTGGACATACCGACACGTTGGGTAGCCCACTGCATGCTTCCACAAATGAGTATTATCTTGTTAGTTGTTTGGACATACCGACACGCCAGGCCCACGTATGCTTCCACAGGATTGTTATCTTGTTATCTCCTTCGGGGCATACCGACACGTTGGATGGTCCACGGTATGGGCCCACCAGACTCGCCAGTGGCCACGCTTATACCGAGGTGAGATCGCCGGCACGCGCCATCAGGCGTTAAATTCCCTGGTTGTATTTGAGTGATGATTTCACGGGCATGAGTCCATAACTTGACATGACTGCTTATATGTTGTGTACTGTAGTTTGGTTATCATACATGTCTCCTGCTTTATATAGACTATTATGATTTCATTTACAGTATTTTTCAGTTTCACATACTTTGTACCTGTTGTACTGACCTCCTTCGGGGGGCTGCATTCATGTCGCAGGTTGAGGTACATAGCTTGCTGATCCACACTCCAAAGGTAAAAGTTTCCCCTTCTCTTGGATATGGGTTAATACTTGTTATAGTTGTTTAGAAATGAGCCTGAGGCTGTTATATTTAAGTTGTATAGATTTGGATCTTGTTGTCTTGTTGAAAACTGAAATGGGCATGTTAACCTTAAGATGATAGCTTCAATTTGGTTACTAATTTGGTCGTCACATGTTGTAAAGGGGGATTGTAGTTGTTGAAGATGTCTAGGGCTAGATATCATGTTAGACCTAAGAACTTGGATTGGAAAGAGTTGAAAGGGGCTAGTATTGGTTATATTGTTGGCCAAGAATGGCATGGAAATTATTGGTTTATTTTGTGTTGTTGTGGGGCGGAATTTTACACGTATTAGTAGGCGTGTAATCCCCTTGTATTTGTTGAATTAATTGAGCCTTAAATGTGGCGTTGGTTATTGAATTTCGGCCTTGAAAAAGGTGGCTTAGAAGTAGAAACAAATGAAGTGCTGTCCAAATTTCCGTAGAATGTAGGGACCTTGCACTTAGTTATTCTACGTTCGAAGCTAGAGTTTGATAGACATTTTATGACCCTTATAGGATTGAAATACTACGAGTAGCATATTCTACTTGCGAGGATAAGATCGTGGAGCATTTTGCTAACCGTCGATAATCGTCGCGAGGTATGTGATTCTTCCTATCCTCTTCAAGATGATTATTTGTGAAATATATAGTGCAAGATAGACGCGTGTGTTAAAGGAATTTGATTTCCCTTGTTGTGCCTTGACTTGATATGAAGTGTAAGGGTCTTGATTGTTTGAAAGGTAGGAAAATCCTATTCGTTAGTAATGGGTACTCGGTGGTTAAAGAATAAGCCCTCTTGGTCTCATAAGGGCTTATAGTTGTAATTGGTTGGTTTAAAACATAAAGTGTTATAACGGCTTTATGGGAAGTTGGTTATAACCACTTTATATGGGTAAAAGAATGGTTTGTTGATTTCAAGAGATAAGAGACTTGGTTTTTAAAAAAATAATGTTATATAAATTTCGGAAATGGGAATAAGAATCGAACAAGTCAATGCAGCGTTATTAAAGGAAAGAGTAATGACAATTAATTATATTAAAACCAGTAGAAACTTCCATCTGCATAGAAGCTAAGATAAGACAAAATTGTATTACATTTCCTAGATCATGGCTGCTCTAATAAGAATTATTGTAATCAAGTTTCGATCTTCTTAAAAATTCCAAAGTAAGGAACTCGATTTCTAAAGGAAAAGAGACTTAAGAATTTGAAGTGTTTTGGTTTAAAAGAAAGGCATGGTTTTGTCTTGACTTGTTTTAAAACATAAAGTGTTATAATAGCTTTATGGGAAGTTAGTTATAACGACTTTATGGAAAATAAAGAAATGGATCCATTATTGGATTTAGAATGGTAACTTGATTTTGGGAAAAGAGAAGTAACTTGTTTTCAAATATTGAACTCTTTGTGATGGAAAAACATAAGTGGTTTGGTTATAAAAGGTAGGAGTACCTTGATCCTAAAGGGGTTAGATACTTAGGTTTTTAAATGGTATACTTGACGTTGTGTTAAGGAGTGTTTAAAGTACTTGAGTTGTGTGTAACTTGCCTATGCTTGGTTGAGATAGCCTTGTTGTACAAGGGTTTGATTGTGCTATCGAGTCTCTCGATGGAGGGCCGGTTATTGGTTATTTGTTTGGACATACTGACACGTTGGGTAGCCCACGGGTATGCTTCCACAGTGAGTATTATCTTGTTATTTGTTTGGACATACTGACACGTTGGGTAGCCCACTGTATGCTTCCACAAAATGAGTATTATCTTGTTAGTTGTTTGACATACCGACACGTTGGGTGGCCCACGCATGCTTCCAGTGATTGTTATCTTGTTATCTCCTTCGGGCATACCGACACGCTGGATGGTCCACGTATGGGCCCACTCAGACTCGCCTGGCCACGCTTATACCGAGCGACGCCGGCACGCGCCATCTTGCGTTAAATTCCCGTTGTATTTGAGTGATGATTTCACGGCATGAGTCCCTAACTTGACATGATCGCATATGTTGGTAATCGTAGTTTGGTTATCATACATGTCTCCTGCTTTATATAGACTATTATGATTTCATTTACAGTATTTTTCAGTTTCACATACTTTGTACCTGTTGTACTGACCTCCTTCGGGGGGCTGCATTCATGTCGCAGGTTGAGGTACATAGCTTGCTGATCCACACTCCAAAGGTAAAAGTTTCCCTTCTCGATATGGGTTAATACTTGTTATAGTTGTTTAGAAATGAGTCTGAGGCTGTTATATTTAAGTTGTAGAGATTTGGATCTTGTTGTCTTGTTGAAAACTGAAATGGGCATGTTAACCTTAAGATGATAGCTTCAATTTGGTTACTAATTTGGTCGTCACATGTTGTAAAGGGGGATTGTAGTTGTTGAAGATGTCTAGGGCTAGATATCATGTTAGACCTAAGAACTTGGATTGGAAAGAGTTGAAAGCGGCTAGTATCGTTATATTGTTGCCAAGAATGGCATGGAAATTATTGGTTTATTTTGTGTTGTTGGGGCGGAATTTTACACGTATTAGTAGCGTGTAATCCCCTTGTATTTGTTGAATTAATTGAGCCTTAAATGTGGCGTTGGTTATTGAATTTCGCCTTGAAAAAGGTGGCATAGAAGTAGAAACAAAGGAAGTCTTGCCCAAATTTCCGTAGAATGTGGACCTTGCACTTAGTTATTCTACGCTCAAGCTAGAGTTTGATAGACATTTTATGACTTTATAGGATTGAAATACTACGAGTAGAATATTCTACTTACGAGGATAGTCTTGTGGAGCATTTTGCTAACCGTCGATAATCGTCGCGAGGTATGTGATTCTTCCTATCCTCTTCAAAGATGATTATTTGTGAAATATATAGCAAAGATGACGTGTGTTAAAGGAATTTGATTTCCTTGTTGTGCCTTGACTTGATATGAAGTGTAAGGGTCTTGATTGTTTGAAAGGTAGGAAAATCCTATTCGTTAGTAATGGGTACTTGGTTAAAGAATAAGCCCTCTTGGTCTCATAAGGGCTTATAGTTGTAATTGGTTGGTTTAAAACATAAAGTGTTATAACGGCTTTATGGAAAGTTGGTTATAACCACTTTATATGGGTAAAAGAATGGTTTGTTGATTTCAAGAGATAAGAGACTTGGTTTTTAAAAGAATAATGTTATATAAATTTCGGAAATGGGAATAAGAATCGAACAAGTCAATGCAGCGTTATTAAAGGAAAGAGTAATGACAATTAATTATATTAAAACCAGTAGAAACTTCCATCTGCATAGAAGCTAAGATAAGACAAAATTGTATTACATTTCTTAGATCATGGTCATTCTAATAAGAATTATTGTAATCAAGTTTCGATCTTCTTAAAAATTCCAAAGTAAGGAACTCGATTTCTAAAGGAAAAGAGACTTAAGAATTTGAAGTGTTTTGGTTTAAAAGAAAGGCATGGTTTTGTCTTGACTTGTTTTAAAACATAAAGTGTTATAATAGCTTTATGGGAAGTTAGTTATAACGACTTTATGGAAAATAAAGAAATGGATCCATTATTGGATTTAGAATGGTAACTTGATTTTGGGAAAAGAGAAGTAACTTGTTTTCAAATATTGAACTCTTTGTGATGGAAAAACATAAGTGGTTTGGTTATAAAGGTAGGAGTACCTTGATCCTAAAGGGTTAGATACTTAGGTTTTTAAATGGTATACTTGACGTTGTGTTAAGGAGTGTTTAAAGTACTTGAGTCAGGTGTAACTTGCCTATGCTTGGTTGAGATAGCCTTGTTGTACAAGGGTTTGATTGTGCTATCGAGTCTCTCGATGGAGGGTTATTGGTTATTTGTTTGGACATACCGACACGTTGGGTAGCCCACGTATGCTTCCACAATGAGTATTATCTTGTTATTTGTTTGGACATACCGACACGTTGGGTAGCCCACGTATGCTTCCACATGAGTATTATCTTGTTAGTTGTTTGGACATACCGACACGCCAGCGCCCACGTATGCTTCCACAGGATTGTTATCTTGTTATCTCCTTTGGGCATACCGACACGTTGGATGGTCCACGTATGGGCCCACTAGGGCGGTTCAGGCCATGCTTATACCGAGCGAGATCGGGCACGCGGCCATCAGGCGTTAAATTCTCGGTTGTATTTGAGTGATGATTTCACGCATGAGTCCCTAACTTGACATGATCGCTATATGTTGCAGATCGTAGTTTGGTTATCATACATGTCTCCTGCTTTATATAGACTATTATGATTTCATTTTACAGTATTTTTCAGTTTCACATACTTTGTACATGTTGTACTGACCTCCTTCGGGGGGCTGCATTCATGCCGCAGGTTGAGGTACATAGCTTGCTGATCCACACTCCAAAGGTAAAAGTTTCCCCTTCTCTTGGATATGGGTTAATACTTGTTATAGTTGTTTAGAAATGAGCCTGAGGCTGTTATATTTAAGTTGTGTAGATTTGGATCTTGTTGTCTTGTTGAAAACTGAAATGGGCATGTTAACCTTAAGATGATAGCTTCAATTTGGTTACTAATTTGGTCGTCACATGTCAGAAAGGGATTGTAGTTGTTGAAGATGTCTAGGCTAGATATCATGTTAGACCTAAGAACTTGATTGGAAAGAGTTGAAAGCGGGTTAGTATCGTTATATTGTTGGCCAAGAATGGCATGGAAATTATTGGTTTATTTTGTGTTGTTGTGGGGCGGAATTTTACACGTATTAGTAGGCGTGTAATCCCCTTGTATTTGTTGAATTAATTGAGCCTTAAATGTGGCGTTGGTTATTGAATTTCGGCCTTGAAAAAGGTGGCATAGAAGTAGAAACAAAGGAAGTGCTGTCCAAATTTCCGTAGAATGTAGGGACCTTGCACTTAGTTATTCTAATGCTCAAGCTAGAGTTTGATAGACATTTTATGACACTTACAGATTGAAGTACTACGAGTAGCATATTCTACGGCGAGTATAAGATCGTGGAGCATTTTGCTAACCGTCGATAATCGTCGCGAGGTATGTGATTCTTCCTATCCTCTTCAGCATGATTATTTGTGAAATATATAGTGCAGTAGATGCACATGTGTTAAAGGAATTTGATTTCCCTTGTTGTGCCTTGACTTGATATGAAGTGTAAGGGTCTTGATTGTTTGAAAGGTAGGAAAATCCTATTCGTTAGATGCACATGTGTTAAAGGAATTTGATTTCCCTTGTTGTGCCTTGACTTGATATGAAGTGTAAGGGTCTTGATTGTTTGAAAGGTAGGAAAATCCTATTCGTTAGTAATGGGTAATCGGTGGTTAAAGAATAAGCCCGCTTGGTCTCATAAGGGCTTATAGTTGTAATTGGTTGGTTTAAAACATAAAGTGTTATAACGGCTTTATGGGAAGTTGGTTATAACCACTTTATATGGGTAAAAGAATGGTTTGTTGATTTCAAGAGATAAGAGACTTGGTTTTAAAAAAAATAATGTTATATAAATTTCGGAAATGGGAATAAGAATCGAACAAGTCAATGCAGCGTTATTAAAGGAAAGAGTAATGACAATTAATTATATTAAAACCAGTAGAAACTTCCATCTGCATAGAAGCTAAGATAAGACAAAATTGTATTACATTTCTTAGATCATGGCTGCTCTAATAAGAATTATTGTAATCAAGTTTCGATCATCTTAAAAATTCCAAAGTAAGGAACTCGACTTCTAAAGGAAAAGAGACTTAAGAATTTGAAGTGTTTTGGTTTAAAAGAAAGGCATGGTTTTGTCTTGACTTGTTTTAAAACATAAAGTGTTATAATAGCTTTATGGGAAGTTAGTTATAACGACTTTATGGAAAATAAAGAAATGGATCCATTATTGGATTTAGAATGGTAACTTGATTTTGGGAAAAGAGAAGTAACTTGTTTTCAAATATTGAACTCTTTGTGATGGAAAAACATAAGTGGTTTGGTTATAAAAGGTAGGAGTACCTTGATCCTAAAGGGGTTAGATACTTAGGTTTTTAAATGGTATACTTGGCGTTGTGTTACGAGTGTTTAAAGTACTTGAGTCAGGTGTAACTTGCCTATTCTTGGTTGAGATAGCCTTGTTGTACAAGCGGTTTGATTGTGCTATCGAGTCTCTCATGGAGGGCCTGTTATTGGTTATTTGTTTGGACATACCGACACGTTGGGTAGCCCACGTATGCTTCCACAGTGAGTATTATCTTGTTAGTTGTTTGGACATACCGACACGCCAGCGGCCCACGTATGCTTCCACAGGATTGTTATCTTGTTATCTCCTTTGGGCATACCGACACGTTGGATGGTCCACGTATGGGCCCACTAGGACGCCCAGGCCATACGCTTATACCGAGCGACGCCTGGGCACGCGCCATCATGCAAGTTAAATTCTCTGGTTGTATTTGAGTGATGATTTCACCGCATGAGTCCATAACTTGACATGATCGCTTATGTCAGGTATCGTAGTTTGGTTATCATACATGTCTCCCGCTTTATATAGACTATTATGATTTCATTTACGATTTTTCGCCACATACTTTGTACTGTTGTAGATCGACTCCTTCTGGGGCCGATTCATGTCGCAGTTGAGGTACATAGCTTGCTGATCCACACTCCAAAGGTAAAAGTTTCCCCTTCTCTTGGATATGGGTTAATACTTGTTATAGTTGTTTAGAAATGAGCCTGAGGCTGTTATATTTAAGTTGTATAGATTTGGATCTTGTTGTCTTGTTGAAAACTGAAATGGGCATGTTAACCTTAAGATGATAGCTTCAATTTGGTTACTAATTTGGTCGTCACATGTTGTAAAGGGGGATTGTAGTTGTTGAAGATGTCTAGGTTAGATATCATGTTAGACCTAAGAACTTGGATTGGAAAGAGTTGAAAGGGCTTAGTATTGGTTATATTGTCGCCAAGAATGGCATGGAAATTATTGGTTTATTTTGTGTTGTTGTGGGGCGGAATTTTACACGTATTAGTAGGCGTGTAATCCCTTGTATTTGTTGAATTAATCGAGCCTTAAATGTGGCGTTGGTTATTGAATTTCGCCTTGAAAAAGGTGGCATGTAGTAGAAACAAAGGAAGTCGCCCAAATTTCCGTAGAATGTAGGACCTTGCACTTAGTTATTCTAATGCTCAAGCTAGAGTTTGATAGACATTTTATGACTTTATAGATTGAAATACTACGAGTAGCATATTCTACTTACGAGTATAAGATCGTGGAGCATTTTGCTAACCGTCGATAATCGTCGCGAGGTATGTGATTCTTCATATCCTCTTCAAGATGATTATTTGTGAAATATATAGTCAAAGAGATGACGCGTGTTAAAGGAATTTGATTTCCCTTGTTGTGCCTTGACTTGATATGAAGTGTAAGGGTCTTGATTGTTTGAAAGGTAGGAAAATCCTATTCGTTAGTAATGGGTACTCGGTGGTTAAAGAATAAGCCCTCTTGGTCTCATAAGGGCTTATAGTTGTAATTGGTTGGTTTAAAACATAAAGTGTTATAACGGCTTTATGGGAAGTTGGTTATAACCACTTTATATGGGTAAAAGAATGGTTTGTTGATTTCAAGAGATAAGAGACTTGGTTTTTAAAAGAATAATGTTATATAAATTTCGGAAATGGGAATAAGAATCGAACAAGTCAATGCAGCGTTATTAAAGGAAAGAGTAATGACAATTAATTATATTAAAACCAGTAGAAACTTCCATCTGCATAGAAGCTAAGATAAGACAAAATTGTATTACATTTCCTAGATCATGGCTGCTCTAATAAGAATTATTGTAATCAAGTTTCGATCTTCTTAAAAATTCCAAAGTAAGGAACTCGATTTCTAAAGGAAAAGAGACTTAAGAATTTGAAGTGTTTTGGTTTAAAAGAAAGGCATGGTTTTGTCTTGACTTGTTTTAAAACATAAAGTGTTATAATAGCTTTATGGGAAGTTAGTTATAACGACTTTATGGAAAATAAAGAAATGGATCCATTATTGGATTTAGAATGGTAACTTGATTTTGGGAAAAGAGAAGTAACTTGTTTTCAAATATTGAACTCTTTGTGATGGAAAAACATAAGTGGTTTGGTTATAAAAGGTAGGAGTACCTTGATCCTAAAGGGGTTAGATACTTAGGTTTTTAAATGGTATACTTGACGTTGTGTTAAGGAGTGTTTAAAGTACTTGAGTTGTGTGTAACTTGCCTATGCTTGGTTGAGACAAATTTTGTTGTACAAGTGGTTTGATTGTGCTATCGAGTCTCTCGATGAGGGCGGTTATTGGTTATTTGTTTGACATACCGACACGTTGGGTAGCCCACGTATGCTTCCACAATGAGTATTATCTTGTTATTTGTTTGGACATACCGACACGTTGGGTAGCCCACGTATGCTTCCACGATGAGTATTATCTTGTTAGTTGTTTGGACATACCGACACGTTGGGTGCCCACGTATGCTTCCACGTGATTGTTATCTTGTTATCTCCTTCGGGTATACCGACACGCTGGATGGTCCACGGTATGGGCCCACTAGGACGCCGGTTCAGGCCATGCTTATACCGAGGTGAGATCGCCGGCACGCGCCATCAGGCGTTAAATTCCTGGTTGTATTTGGAGTGATGATTTCACGCATGAGTCCCTAACTTGACATGATCGCTTATATGTCAGGTATCGTAGTTTGGTTATCATACATGTCTCCCGCTTTATATAGACTATTATGATTTCATTTACTGATTTTTCGCCACATACTTTGTACTTGTCAGATCGACCTCTTCGGGCCGTTCATGCCGCAGGTTGAGGTACATAGCTTGCTGATCCACACTCTTAGAATCGTCGTTCGGTTCTCGGAAAGCTCCATATCTCCGGAAGCTTGTCCTGTGGTACGGTTCCCTGAAGTGGTAGACTTTTGTATATTCAGGGGCATGGCGGGGCCCTGTCCCGTCATTATGGTTTTAAAATTCTTAGAGGTCTGTAGCACTATTGTGGGCAGAGTTTGTAAGGATGCAACTGTTCAAGTTTTCATTTATGTGCAAAAAGGTAACCGTTTGGGTTACCCTGTTTTCTTATTTCTCTGTTTTCTTTCATAAGTTTTTATTTCCGTTGGTTTTGCTCTGATGTTGTATCACTAGGGTGCCCGGTAGGCACGACCACGCCCGAGGTCGGTCGTGACAAAAGTGGTATCGAGCGCTTAATCCTCGGAAAGTGTCTGCATCGTATCTAGTAGTCCCGATTTTCGGTGTTGTGCACCACATCTATAATCGTGAGGCTATAGGATATTTAGGATTGGTTTCCATTCTTCTCACTCGAGATCGTGCCTTAGAGCCGTGTTATAAGTTGGACTCTCCGACGTATTCTTTGTATACCGTGATGCCTCCACGCAAGGCAACCAGAGCCCCAAACGGCAAGGCAGCAGAGGGAGCTGCGAGTAGAGCAAAGACGGCCTCTACCGAGACCACGGCACTGAGCCTCCGCCCACACCGGAGCAGCAGGAGATGGGTTACGCGAGACGCCCGCCATTAGCCAGATCGTGTCCGCACATGAGGATCGGGCCGACGCAGCAGCCCAGAGCACCCATGGTTCACCCGAGATCGATAGTTTGAGGCTGTGGACTTTCGAGTTGCACCGCCGCAGTTCTACGGTCGAGGCCCGAGGATGATCCGCAGGAGTTCATCCGGCGCCACCGATCATGAGAGTGATCAAGGCTTCGAGACCGAGTCGCTGGTCTTAGGTTCGTGACGGCCGCGTGATACCGCAATGATTGGTTTGATTCGTGAGCTGTCCCTGGGAGCATGCACCCACCTGGTCAGCGAAGTTCTCGAGGCTTTCCTTGGCCATTTCTGCCTCCATGATGGCGAGGGAAACGGGCCGACATATTTTTGATGCCGAGATGCAGAGGCGCACGCTCGGGAGTACAATGTTGAGTTTGACTCATTGGCTCGGTATGTCCCCGCCCGTGGCGTATATGGAGGATAGAGTGCACCGCTTTGTCACAGACTCGACGACTACTTAGCAGAGTTGCACAGAGTAGCTCTTCACCGCATGGATATTGCCCGCACGCAGCTTATGCACTGGGTGTGAGCGTAGAGGTCGACGGATTAACCAAGATCAGCAGAAGAGGGCCAGGATAGCAGGGTCCTCTGGTGACCTTCGAGGCAGGAAACCTCAGCAGCAGACTAGTTATGCGCCTCCGCCAGTACGGAGTGCTCCGCCACGCCTTCGTGACGTCGAGATTCCGAGCGTGCCGTGGCTCCAAGGTTTCAGGTTTTTGGGGGAGCAGGGACGTTAGTCAGATGGGACCACCCCTACCTCGTTGTGGCCGTTGTGGTAGGCTCTATGATGGAGAGTGTCGTGCGGGAATGGGAGTTTGTTTTGCATGCGGCCAGCAGGGCCATTTTGCGAGAAATTGTCCAACCAGGGGTAGCGCGGATGTAGAGACTCAGCCTTCGGGATCAGTGGCTGATTCATCTCCTCCTTTTGTGCGCCGTGCAGGGAAGGAACATGAGTAGAACGACAAAAAGGGGAAGTGAAGTAATAGTTACAGGTATATTCTTAACCCTCTAGAGACTAGTATGCATTGATGTTATGGTGATGTGTTAAGTGTTATGTTCGGATAACTTTGTGTTAAAAATGTGATTTAGAAGCTTGATTAGTGAGAAATTTTGAACCTTAGAATTTATAACAATCAAGACCTTAGAGGTAAGGCCGGCTAGAGTAAAAGATTTTACAGTGATCCTTGTCGGAGTACATAGTATGCGGGGAGTATTTTCGGGTGATAAGTCCATGAGTGGCATAACTGATTCTTTTGTAAGTGCCGTGGTGAAAACTATACCGGCGTCTGCGTTTTGGAGACTTAGAAGGAACATTCGGGACGAATGTTTCTAAGGAGGGGAGAATGTTACACCCCGTAAATTCATGAAGATAAGATAAGAACATACCAAGGAATATAAGATTTGAAAGTGGAAAGATAAGGGGTCAAACATGTGTTGGACGGATTTTGAGTCTACCTTGGAGTGTTGTACCCCAGTTGTTAAGAATTTCGAGGTGTTCAAAAGCCTAGTGTGTAGTCCGTTAAATCTAGTTCCCAACGCAACAAACCGCTCGGCCGATAGACATCGAGTCAAAAGTTATGGAAGTTACAAGTTAGGTGCGCAATGCAAAACAGCTTGCTCAGTGGTACAGTCGCGGGCGCCGGAATGGAGGGTCGCGCGCCGTTGTACCGGGAGTCCGCTGGGGTTTCAGCCGCGCAGAATCTGGCCGCAGCAAATGCTGGAACTTTGGAGCTGGAAGCGCCGCGGGATTTTTCTCAGAAAGGACGAAAATCAGGGGATATTTTGTTAAAAGCCTATGAGAGGGTGACAAGTGTCCCTCCCATCCTTTTGACCAGGTAAGGGGTCTATTTTAGGGCCAAGTCTTGGAAGACTTGGCCATTTCATCTCAAAACCCTTCCAAGGAAATCCTCTCCCTTTCTCACTAGTTTTCTTGAAGAAACCTTGCCTGTGGAAATTGTCGAGCGCGGAAAGAAGGAAAAGTGTGGGTAAACTTGTGGAAGCGGTGGACGAGTTTGACGGAAAAGAAGTGGAAGAAAGGGGCTTTTGTGGGCTTCTCCAAAGGTAAAAGTTTCCCCTTCTCTTGGATATGGGTTAATACTTGTTATAGTTGTTTAGAAATGAGCCTGAGGCTGTTATATTTAAGTTGTATAGATTTGGATCTTGTTGTCTTGTTGAAAACTGAAATGGGCATGTTAACCTTAAGATGATAGCTTCAATTTGGTTACTAATTTGGTCGTCACATGTTGTAAAGGGGGATTGTAGTTGTTGAAGATGTCTAGGGCTAGATATCATGTTAGACCTAAGAACTTGGATTGGAAAGAGTTGAAAGGGGTTAGTATTGGTTATATTGTTGGCCAAGAATGGCATGGAAATTATTGGTTTATTTTGTGTTGTTGTGGCTGGAATTTTACACGTATTAGTAGGCGTGTAATCCCCTTGTATTTGTTGAATTAATTGAGCCTTAAATGTGGCGTTGGTTATTGAATTTCGGCCTTGAAAAAGGTGGCATAGAAGTAGAAACAAAGGAAGTGCTGTCCAAATTTCCGTAGAATGTAGGGACCTTGCACTTAGTTATTCTAATGCTCAAGCTAGAGTTTGATAGACATTTTATGACTTATAGGATTGAAGTACTACGAGTAGCATATTCTACTTAAGAGGATAAGATCGTGGAGCATTTTGCTAACCGTCGATAATCGTCGCGAGGTATGTGATTCTTCCTATCCTCTTCAGCATGATTATTTGTGAAATATATAGTGCAGTAGATGCACGTGTGTTAAAGGAATTTGATTTCCCTTGTTGTGCCTTGACTTGATATGAAGTGTAAGGGTCTTGATTGTTTGAAAGGTAGGAAAATCCTATTCGTTAGTAATGGGTACTCGGTGGTTAAAGAATAAGCCCTCTTGGTCTCATAAGGGCTTATATTTGTAATTGATTGGTTTAAAACATAAAGTGTTATAACGGCTTTATGGGAAGTTGGTTATAACCACTTTATGTGGGTAAAATAATGGTTTGTTGATTTCAAGAGATAAGAGACTTGGTTTTTAAAAGAATAATGTTACATAAATTTCGGAAATGGGAATAAGAATCGAACAAGCCAATGCAGCGTTATTAAAGAAAAGAGTAATGACAATTAATTATATTAAAACCAGTAGAAACTTCCATCTGCATAGAAGCTAAGATAAGACAAAATTGTATTACATTTCCTAGATCATGGCTGCTCTAATAAGAATTATTGTAATCAAGTTTCGATCTTCTTAAAAATTCCAAAGTAAGGAACTCGATTTCTAAAAGAAAAGAGACTTAAGAATTTGAAGTGTTTTGGTTTAAAAGAAAGGCATGGTTTTGTCTTGACTTGTTTTAAAACATAAAGTGTTATAATAGCTTTATGGGAAGTTAGTTATAACGACTTTATGGAAAATAAAGAAATGGATCCATTATTGGATTTAGAATGGTAACTTGATTTTGGAAAAAGAGAAGTAACTTGTTTTCAAATATTTAACTCTTTGTGATGGAAAAACATAAGTGGTTTGGTTATAAAAGGTAGGAGTACCTTGATCCTAAAGGGGTTAGATACTTGGGTTTTTAAATGGTATACTTGACGTTGTGTTAAGGAGTGTTTAAAGTACTTGAGTTGTGTGTAACTTGCCTATGCTTGGTTGAGATAGCCTTGTTGTACAAAGGTTTGATTGTGATATCGAGTCTCTCGATGGAGGGTCGGTTATTGGTTATTTGTTTGGACATACTGACACGTTGGGTAGCCCACGAGTATGCTTCCACAGTGAGTATTATCTTGTTATTTGTTTGGACATACTGACACGTTGGGTAGCCCACGGGTATGCTTCCACAGTGAGTATTATCTTGTTAGTTGTTTGGACATAACGACACGTTGGGTGGCCCACGGGTATGCTTCCACAGGGATTGTTATCTTGTTATCTCCTTTGGGCATACCGACACGTTGGATGGTCCACGGGTATGGGCCCACTAGGATGGTTCCAGGGCCATGCTTATACCGAGGTGAGATGCCGGCACGCGCCATTATGCGAGTTAAATTCGGGTTGTATTTGAGTGATTATTTCACGCACGAGTCCCTAACTTGACATGATCGCTATATGTTGTGTAATCGTAGTTTGGTTATCATACATGTCTCCCGCTTTATATAGACTATTATGATTTCATTTACTGATTTTTCGCCACATACTTGGTACTGTTAGATCGACCTCCTTCGGGCCGCGTTCATGCCGCAGGTTGAGGTACATAGCTTGCTGATCCGCACTCTTAGGATCGCCGTTCGGTTCTCGGAAAGCTCCATATCTCCGGAAGCTTGTCCTGTGGTACGGTTCCCTGAAGTGGTAGACTTTTGTATATTCAGGGGCATGGCGGGGCCCTGTCCCGTCATTATGGTTTTAAAATTCTTAGAGGTCTGTAGCACTATTGTGGGCAGAGTTTGTAAGGATGTAACTATTCAAGTTTTCATTTATGTGCAAAAAGGTAACCGTTTGGGTTAGCCTGTTTTCTTATTTCACTGTTTTCTTTCATATGTTTTTATTTCTGCTGGTTTTTCTCTGATGTTGTATCACTAGGGTGCCCGGGGTAAGGCACCAGTCACGGGCCCGAGTTCGGGTCGTGACAGTAACAAGATACATATTAATCACCTCTCATTTCTAAGTCGGGATCTCAATCGCCTGTAATAGCCCACTGGGCTTCTGGTGCTCCACCTTGACTTGCTACTAACTCGAACACTAAGCAACAAACTCTGATACGTCCATCTTCAGGCCATCTTACCAATACATACATCTGGGGTCATGATACATCTTAGTCGACCCCGAACAAATAGAGCAATAAGCACTGCGTGCCTCCCCTAAAACATGCTGACAAGTCCTACAGCATCGGGCGCTACTCAAACAGGCCATTCTCCTCTCGGAGAGCCATATAACAAGTTCGCCCTAGAACTGGATCCTTATACTGTCGCTTCTTCACCTCCTCAACGAGGGAAGACTCGGCAACCTCTAGAATATGGGCTCCACTATCGTGTTCCCGTAGTTGCCGAGAAAATATAGGTTGTTACCTTATCTCATTGCATCCGCACATAACCAAGCCAAACACGCAAAATGTTACCATAATAACCTAACCCTCTAGTCCTCCAGGCCTCAGGAGTGGTTAGAACTGTAGTCGTAGTCAGTTTATCTTCCCATAACTGGAAGCCTATCTCATACTTCTGAAACATTCGGGGATATAATCTCAATTATGATTCCTGTTTCCATTTCTCTGTAGCAACCAACTTGGTCACTATACTTAGATTTGATTCCTTTGATTGTCTCATGGCTAAGAATTCCTGCCAATCATATTTCAGTGGGAGACTTCCTTGATCTCGTCAAGTAGTAATCCTATTATTCTCCCCCAGCTCGTAGAGCTTATAGTCAGGTGTTCAACCTCAATTCATGGTATTACATAATCCAATGGCTTGCCAAGATTTCTTATCGTTCGAGTGTCTACTCGTCTTACCTTTATTTTTCATTTCAAGTTGCCCTGGGGTCTCTTACCTCCCCGTATATATACGGTCTGGCCCGTCATAACAGGCTTGCCACCTTTCGTCGAGGTGTTCCTAGCTTCCCATCATTTCTAATGGTCTTCGCACTAGTCTGGGTAATTATGCCTTGGAAAACCTTTATAACTGTAATTGCATTCTCCTTATTATTCTGGTCATAACCCTTCATCATACTAATTACTAACCCAAATATTTCTACCTCGTTCCTGGGTCATACATTTCCATTTATGCTTATAATCAACATTTATATCCTTAAGACACATCCTCCACCATTTCCTAATGTCGTTCTCAATTAGCCCAACACAATACCTTTTTCCACGGTTAATTAAAATTGTAACTTATTGCATAATGAAGCTGGGGACTTTACCAGTCCCATATCTATGGCTTAAATAAAGGGTACGCATAGCCCTCAATAATACGTACAACTATCCTGTTACGTGGGGGAGAGAGCTTATCTTCTTTTAATAATCTTTCCTTGAAGTCACAACCCTAATAACAGGGTCCTCTTGCGGTCCTGTAAATATCTAATCATCAAGCACCGCCTTAAAAATCGTGTAGATTATCAAACCTACCAAGGACGTCTTTCAGTTTTCCGCAGACAACACTCGTACTTATCTTATTCTTGCCTTGCGCGCTTTCCTGAAATTATCCGGAAGGTCGTGGCCCTGACCGCCACACCAAACCAACTCCACGTACCTCCAAGGGCACTTACCATAAAATCCTTCAAATTCAAGTATTACTTACTTTCTGCATCAATTTACCTCAAATGAACAAGTCACACAGACTTATTAAAATCAACGATGTCAAAGAAGGAAGGATAATTCACTGGTTACAACCACTTCCCTTCCTTTCCACTAGATAACTGGCTTACCGGAAAACTGGAACCGAACCAATCTCTCTATGTAGTCTAACATGTTATATAGCCACAATCGATTATAACAACTACAATCTTCAATTAGACAACATGCGATGATTCTAACTATCGACCAAATTGTATTTCAATTTCAAATGGCTAACAAGGTCATTTCGAATTTAGGCTTCTAATATCTATAACACTTATTAATCTCCAATACATATATCTCATGCTTGTTAAAATGTATAACTACAACAATAAGTAATCTTCAATCACTTAAGAGGACAAGATGGTTACATTTACAAGCTTTAATCCGACTTCAAGATCCGAAGTCGCTCCTTAGCAACTTAGCTCCTTTCCTTGACACTCCAATCCGTCACTTGAAGCCCTTAGAAGTTCACAAACAAGTTTCCTTCAAGTTCCAACCAAAACCTATGAAAGCGACTTAGGTTTTCACCTTGCGATTAATGCAAAAACGACACTTTTCTGGGATCTATCTATTGAGATATCCTTACAATACCCTTAGTAACCTTGGTTTAAAGTATTGGGATTATTGAACCATAAACGAAATTTTTTCATGTTGGAATGAAGGCAAACCCGAGAGCACTATCTCTCACTCTCAAGTTTTCTTGTTTTTTTTCTAAGTGTTTGAGACTTGTCTTGCAATATGGATGACTATATAATTGAATGGAGGGTTGAGATCAAGACACTTGTGGGGATAGGATGAAAGAACTTTAAATATCAAGACTCAAGTGGGCTTATTGACTTGGTCAACAATGTCAAGCCTTGGCATTGCAAGACTTGACAATTTGGACCTTGTCCATTTCGTCCAAGCCCAAAAGAGTGGGAGGGGGTGACACGTGTCACCCTCCCATTCGTCCATAATGTTTCATTTTTTCTGACATTTCCATAATTGGTCAAAATATCGGAAACCTCGTGGCCCCTACAAAAATGTAAAATCTCTCGGGTGACCCCACGTATCCAACTCTCAAAATAAAATTCCGATAAACTCTTAAATGTCTTAAATAAAAATCGTTATCCTTTTCTGAGGTTCGGAAGATTTTCTTTCGGAAAAATAATTCTTTCCTTCGTTCAAATTTTAACATCTAGTTTCCTGACGTACATTCTTATATATGTGTCCTGGAATTACGGGGTGTAACACAGACCCCACTTTGGTCCATAGAATTACACAATGTACTTGGGAGTTTTCAGGCAAAATGTAAAACATGTCCTTTTACAGACCGCAATCCAGTTTTGTGATCGTTTCTACGATCATAAAGTGGGTTCCATGTAAGTTGAGCTAGGGAAAAGGTAAGTGGGCCGCAATACAGTTCTGCGGATCACAAACCAAAATTGTAACCCAATCTCGATCGCAATTCAGGCGTAAGGTATAGAAAGGGCTTTCAGCCCTAAAACTTTTTCTCACGCACTTTTTCTCCTTCGTGATTCAAAATAAAGTACTCCCTCTTCTCTCTCACCCATTACACTCTACTACACATGCAACTCCATTGCACAAGGTCCATTTTTCTTACATCCTATCTCCCTCATCTCTCAGTCGCACAATAGGTATGTTTCTCTCTCATTTTTCCTTTTTCTCGCATGAATAGGTAAATGTGAGGGTTATTGTTCATGAAAATTAACTTGTGAGGTTGGGTGATGATTGTGTGGTGTCTATATGGGGCTTATGTAGCTCTTAATTTGTGTGATTATCCTTTGTCTCCTTATTTACCCCTGTTTATTAGAAATTATAAAGAATATGAATTTGTACTTATTGGAATTTTGTAAAATTGATTATATATAGGGGATGGCTTGGGTTTAATTGCATTATTCTTGAATTTGGGTCATTGGGTTGTGTGAGAAGTATGTGAATTGATCTCATTTGCGATTTTTTTCTAAATATGCCTATAAATGTTTACATTGTCTGAATTAAAGTCGTAGAAACGTTTGAGTACACACGAGAATTCATTGAAAGCATGTATTGGTTGTTTGTATGCATGTTGTGCTGATATGGGTGTGGAAACACCAGATTTTGAACAATTGAGGCGAAATCCTTGAAAATACCCAGAATACACCGACTCGACGCCCTTTTACTAGTCGTAGAATGGTTATGCACACCGCAGAAGGGCACCCCAGTCCGCAAAATTATCTAGTGAACTAAGAAAATTGAATGTCAATTCTGCAATCTATTTCGAGCCACAAAATAGTTCTGTGGACCGCCATAACTGCTCGCATAATTTCCCAGTGACTTCAAACATTTTGGGCAAAAGTTCAATCGCGGTCTCCGGACCACAAATTGGGTTTGCGACATTGCAAACCTGGACTGGAGCCCGCAGACAAGGTCTGCAATCACTGAAGTTGTTTGCAAGTTCTATATTTGTTCTTTCTTTTAAATTTATAGTATAACTTCTTGTTTGTTTTTCGTGTTTCTGTTACACCCCGTAAATTGCAGGACATGTTTATAAGAACGTACGTACGAACTAAAAAATGTTAAAATTTGAGAATAGTAAAAATTTATCGGAATTATGGAATTGTCGGAAAATGAAATATTGCGACGAATGGGAGGGTGACACGTGTCACCCCCCTTAGTGGTCTTGGACGAAATGGACATGGCTAAAATGGTCATTTGACCAATAAAGAGATGACCAAGTCTTGCTAAGGGCTAAAGCTTGACATTGTTGACTTAGTCAAGAGCCACTTGGCTTGATCTTTGTAGAATGCATCCAAACCACCCATTTGTTCTAATATTGACCCTCCATATGGTTATATAAGCCTACTACTAGCAAGACTAACTCTCACACTTAGAAAA
The DNA here is from genome assembly GCA_029844215.1 of Przewalskia tangutica. Taxonomy (NCBI): domain Eukaryota; kingdom Viridiplantae; phylum Streptophyta; class Magnoliopsida; order Solanales; family Solanaceae; genus Przewalskia; species Przewalskia tangutica. Next base: position 111,487,725 of record CM056721.1, read on the forward strand.
AATTTCAAGAGACTTGGATGCCTTCAATATTGCTCTCGGGTTTGAGGGTTTTGGAGAGACAAAAAAAATCGTTTGTTGTCCAATAAGCTCCACACTTTAAACCAAGGTTCTTAAGGGTATTGTAAGGGTATCTCAATAGAAAGATCCCGGAAATGTGGCGTTTTCGTATTAGTCACAAGGTGAAAACCTAGTCACTTTCCTATGTTTGGAATTGGAATTGAAGGAAAGTTGTTTGTGATCTTCTAAAGGGCTTCAAGTGGCGGATTGGAGTGTCAAGGAGAGGATCTAAGTTGCTAGGGAGCGACTTCGGATCTTGAAGTGGATTAAGGCTCACTAAGGTAACAATCTTGTTCTCTTAAGTGTTATAAGATTACATGTTGTTTGTTATACCCCGTACTTCAGAGTATGTACGTGAGGGCGTACGTATTATAATTTGAGCCTTAAAGTTAGGCAAGTTTCGAATTTGTGCATAACTACCTAAAGGAGTCGTTTTTCGACGAAACGTTTCCACTTTCAAGGGAAAATTCCGCTATGTCATTAATATTTTTATGGATTTTTCCGAGAGACGAAACATTTTGGACCAACGAGGGTGACATGTGTCACCCTCACATTGGAAGAGGTGGACGGCCAAAGGGAGGTGAGCACGCTTTTTGTGCAAAAATGTGGTCGAGGTTAGGTAGGATATTTTGTGTAGTTGATGAGCAAGTGGGACCCACAAACACATGGCTTCATCTTGACCTTACACTTGCCTTACACTTGGATAGATCTTGGCCATTGGTTGGCCATTTCTTGACCTATAAATACCCCTTTAAGTTGATGAACTTATTCATCCAAAAATTGTCTAAGTCTTGAAAACCTTTCCCCTCCTCTTGCTTGCTCTCGTCCAATAGCCCTCTCCCCTTTGAGAAGGCCTTGCCGAAACCCCTCCCCTTTGTGGTGCTCCTGCCTAGGGGTACCCCTAGCCTAGTGGTTTTCAGATAATACCCTTTGTGGTATAGAAATACTCTCCTAGTATTGTTATAATGCCCAAAATACTTTAGCCAAATACCTTGTAGTACCCTTTTACAAAAGCCCGTAAAATACTATTATACTTTCCTCACTACTAAAACGAAACCCTAAGTAAATCTTCACCCGTTGTTGAAGTTATTAGTAGTTGGTTAGAACTTCTAAGGGTTGGTTGGAGCGGCCTGAGCGCACGGAGTAGGAGCTAAACCTTGCTCAGGATCGACATATAAACTCGGATAATTTTGGGCTTATCGAGGTAAATATTCTTGACCTTCTGTTGTAATTGGAAATTACATGTTGTAGGAATATATAGTTGAAGTATACTATATATAGAACTGAACATTATAATTGTGCGCAATGTCTTTCGACTTAAGCCCGAATAATACTTACGCAATGTCTTGCGACTTAAGCCCGAATTTAAAGAATAGAATCGAATCAGAATTACATAGGATCAGACATGAGACTTGTGTAGCATTACTGTGTAGTAGAATTGTACACGTCCGGTTAGACATGTTAACCCCCCCCTGGTTGGCTTGGTAGCCGGCCTCGATAGAGGAGGAGATTTACGCTGTTGCTGTCTTGTTGTAATTGGAAATTACATGTTGTAGGAATATATAGTTGAAGTATACTATATATAGAACTGAACATTATAATTGTGCGGCAATGTCTTTTGACTTAAGCTCGAATAATACTTACAGAATGTCTTGACTTAAGCTCAATTTAAAGAATAGAATCAATCAGTAATTACATAGATTGTATTACTGAGACTTGTGTAGCATTCGTGTAGTAGAATTGTACACGTCGGTTAGACATGTTAACCCCCGGTTGGCTTGGTAGCCGCCTCGATAGAGAGAGATTTACGCCGCTGTGTGTGAGGTGTCCGAATTTTCTCAGAGAATATTCTACATCGAGATCTAAAGATATTAATAGCGCTTTGTGGCCTCTATAGGTTGTAGTACTACGTGTGGAGTGATCTTCGATCGAGAGTGTAGCAGACGGTTTGAGGTACTTGGAGCGTTTTGCTATTAGTCGATACTGTCCGCGAGGTATGTGAACCTCTTCCTATCCGTTCTAGCATGATATGTGTATAACTATGTAGTACGGTAGACGCATACGTGTTAAATGTATTTGATTGTCTTTAAACATAAAGTGTTATAACGGCTTTATGGGAAGTTGTTATAACATTTCTATGTAAATGAGAAATGCTTTGTGGTTTTTAAAAGATAACTGATTTGACTTATAACCGACTTGTTGTAAAAGAACCTTGAAGTATTCTAAGAGATTAAGAAACCTTTTTGAAAGAAGTGTATACTTGGTTTGAAAACATAAAAGTTATACCAGCTTTATGAGAAGTTAGGTGTAACGCCTTAAGAGAGATAAAAAGAATGGTTTAATGGTTGAGAATTTAAAAGACTTGACTTAATATGGATGTTTGTGTGAAACCTCATTCGTGAGTAATGAGTACTGGGTTTTGAAGGAATAATGTTTCCGATTTGAAATCGTAACGTGTATCGACAAACCACCGCAGCGTTAATAAAGGAAAATGTATTGAATAATTAAGTATTATTAAAACCAGTAGAAACCTCCATCTGCATAGAAGCTAAGATGAGACAAAATGATATTACATTTCCTAGATCATGGCTGCTTAATAATATTGATTATGAACAAGAATAACCTACTCGCCTATGGCATATGTTACTCAATTGTTTTAAAAGAGATTAAGACATTGAACTATGAAACTTTTCAAAAGAGACTTGCGTAATTAAAATTAGGCAAACCGAACCTTGGGAAAAGAAAGGCATTGTGTTGTCTTAAAATGGTTTAAAGCATAAGGTGTTATAACAGCTTTATGGGAAGTTGGTTATAACGACCTTATGAAAACAAAAGAAAGGTTTTATCATTGGTTTTAACGTGGTAACTTGACTTTAAAAAAAGTATGGAAGTTGTTTTGGTTTACTTAAAAGATATAAGTCATTCTATTTTTATACTACGTATCGGGTGACTTTTATATAAAAGGAATAAATCTCTTTAAAAGGAATTTAACGCGTAGTACTTTTTAGGTTAAAACCCGGACTTTGGCATAAAATGAAAGTACTTTGAGTTGTGAAACTTGCCTATGCTTGTTGATGTGAAACTTGCCTATGCTTGTTGATGTGAAACTTGCCTATGCTTGTTGTTGTGAAACTTGCCTATGCTTGTTGTGATAGCCTTTGTTGTGCAAAGATTGTGTTTCTATACTACCGCGTCTCTCGATGGAGGGTCGGTTGACTTGTTAAGAACTTACTTGGACGTGCCGGCAGTGACGGAGCAATTCCACGGGTACGTTCCTGTTGATAGTGTTATTTTTGTTAAATCACTTTGGACATACTGACACGATGCGTAGCGCACGGGTATGCTTCCACTTTGATTACCGCCTTGTTGTCTTATTGTTTCCTTGACACGCCGACACGCGTAGCGCATCGGGTATGCTTCCATTTGGAATGTTGTCTTATTTGCTCCTTGGACATACCGACGATGCGTAGCGCATCGTATGCTTCCATTTGGAATGTTGTCTTATTTGCTCCTTGGACATATCGACACGACGCGCGTAGCGCACGTATGCTTCCTTTTGGAATTCTGTCTTAATGTTTCCCTATGGTCATGCTGACACGATGCGTAGCGCACGGGTATGTTTACATTTGGAATGTTGTCTTATTTGTTCCCTTTGGACATACTGACACGATGCGTAGCGCACGTATGCTCCCATTTGGATTCTTTGTCTTGTTGTTATCATATCATAGATCGCCGTAGTGAGAAGGTACTCCACGCAGATTGATGTTGTGTAGCATGAGACCGAATTGATATAATCATATGTGTGTGCATTGTAGTTTGGTTATCATACCGTCTCTCGCTTTTATAGACTATTATGATTTCATTTACTGATTTACGCTTTCACATACTTGGTACTGTTAGATCGACCTCCTTCGGGCCGCTCATGCCACGGTAGGAGTACATCTACCGCCGATCCCCGCGTTTAGGATCTCATTTCAGCGTTTTGGGAAGCTCCGTTCCTTCGGAGGCTTATCTTTTGGTATGTGTTCCCTGAGTTGTAGGTTCTTGTACATTCAGGGGTATGGCGGGGCCCTGTCCCGTCATAGTTGTTGTAAATCTTAGAGGTCTGTAGTACTGTTGTGGGCAGGGTTGTAAAAAGGATTAAAATGTTCGGGGTTTGTATAATTTATGCAGAAGGCAACTGTTTTGGTTGACCTGGTTACTTATAATATCTCTTATTTCATGTTCATGTTTTATTTCCGCTGATTTTCTCTGATGTTGTATCACTAGGGTGCCCGGTAGGCACGATCCACGCCCGGTTCGGTCGTGACAAAAGTGGTATCGTGAGCGCTTAGTCCTCGGAAAGTGTCTAGCATCGTGTCAGTAGAGTCTTGATTATCGGTGTGTTGTGCACCACATCTATAATCAGGAGGCTATAGGACATTTAGGATTGGTTTCCATTCTTCTCATTCTGAGATCGTGCCTTAGAGTTGTGTGATAAGTTGAACCCCTCTGACGTATTCCTTTCCTTTACCAGTTATGCCTCCGCGCAAGGCAACCCGCCCGAAGGGCAAGTCACAGAGAAGATACGAGTAGAGCGGCGATCTCTACAGAGACCACAGCACGAGCCTCCACCTACAGTGAGGCGATGAGATGGGTTACGCGAGATGGCCCGCGACGGCCGTGGTCAGGCCGACTTGAGGATAAGCCGGACGCAGCAGCCTCCCCAAAGAGCACCCGTAGTTCACCCCGAGCGCATTTTGAGATTACGGATTTTTGAGGTGTAACCCGCCGAGTTTTATGGGTCGAGGCACGAGGATGATCCGCAGGAGTTCATCCGCAGCTGCAGCGGATCATGAGAGTGATCAAGGCATCGGAGACCGAGTCGGTCCTAGGTTCGCATCGGCCGCGTGATACCGCAATGATCGTTTGATTCGCGAGCCGTCCCGGGAGAGCATGCACCTTCACTTTATGGGACGAAGTTCTCGAGGCCTTTCTTGCACATTTCTTGCCTCCACAGATGAGGGCTCGCCGACAGATTTTTGGGTTGGCAGACGGGCGACGGTTCGAGTACAATGTGAGTTCGACTCATCGCCCAGACGTCCCCGCATTAGTAGCTAGTATGGAGGATCGAGTGCACCGATATGTTACAGTGGCTCGATGATTACCTAGCAGAGTTGTTGGTGTAGCTCTTCACCGGCATGGACATTGCCCGCACGCAGCTTATGCACTTGGAGGTGAGGAGCGGAGAAATCGACGAAATAACCAAGGTCAGCAGAAGAGGGCCAGAACAGCAGGGTCCTTTGGTGACTTTCGAGGCGGACCGCCTCAGCAGCAGACTAGTTATGCGCCTCCGCCAGTACAGAGTGGTCCTCCACAATCTTCAGAGCATCCAGAGTATTCAGGAGCAGGTCAAGGCTCCAAGGGTTCAGATTTTCGAGAGAGCAGGGGTGTTAGACAGCTGAAGCCACCCCTACCTCGTTGTGACCGCTGTGGTAGACTCCACGGTGGGGAGTGTCGTGCTAGTCCGGGAGTTTGTTTTACATGCGGCCAGCAGGGCCATTTTGGGAGAAATTGTCCGACCAGGTGGCGCTGGTAGGATAGCACGCATTACGGGATCGCCATGGTTCTTCACCTCCCATGGTCAGCAGATGTTCATACACCGGCGGGCCACGGTAGAGGTCGCGGTGGAAGTTCCCAGTTTTAGCGGTCCTCTGAATCGCCTATTTTCAGGTATATCCTTAACCCTCTAGAGTTTTGTATGTATTGATGAACCTTAGAATATTACAGTTGAGACCTTAGATGTAAGGCCGTCTTGAGTACCAGATTTTGCAAGTGATCCTTGTCGGAGTGCATTTTTATGCCTAGAACGTTTTGTGTGATAAAGTCCCTGGGTAGTGTGTAATGGAAGTGGTAGCTTTCATGACCTGTATAGGTAAGATTGTTCGGATCGGGAACAAGAGCTTGATGCGTAAGTCGGGTTGGGTCAGCTACGTTGAGGCCAACCCGCCGGCTTCGGCTGGTCAGCTCAGGTGGTCCCGCCAGGTGGTAGGGTCACGAGGGTGCTAGGCCCATGATTAGATAACCATCGTATGAGTTCGTGGATATGTTCGACCAGAGGCGGATCGTGAAGGCCGAATGGCCTTAAGGAGATGAAGCTAGTAAGATGACCAAGTTTGGAGTGGTGACTCCAAAGTTTTGGGAAAGCAATGACCAAGTGTGGTACGTATGCTAGAGGAGTTCAAGTGTCCGAGAAGCGGCACGACGAGTAAGGAAGGAAGAGAACGTGATATTTCGTGGCGGTGTGGCGTTGGCAACTTGTTAGAAGAACTTCGTTATCTGTTGAGAAGGAACATTCGGACGAATGTTTCTGGCGAGGAGAATGTTATACCCGACTTTCGTATGTACGTGAGGGCGTACGTATTATAATTTGAGCCTTAAAGTTAGGCAAGTTTCGAATTTGTGCATAACTACCTAAAGGAGTCGTTGACTAAACGCTTCCATTTCGCTTCTTTGAAGGAAAATTCGCTATGTCATTAATATTTTTGGATTTTTCCGAGAGACGAACATTTTGGACCAACGGAGGCGACATGTGTCACCTCACATTGAAGAGGGTGGACGGCCAAAGGGAGGCGAGCACGCTTTTTGTGCAAAAATGTGGTCGGCGGTTAGGTAGGATATTTTGTGTAGTTGATGAGCAAGTGGGACCCACAAACACATGGCTTCATCTTGACCTTACACTTGCCTTACACTTGATAGATCTTGGCCATTGGTTGGCCATTTCTTGACCTATAAATACCCTCTAAGTTGATGAACTTATTCATCCAAAAATTGTCTAAGTCTTGAAAACCTTTCCCCTCCTCTTGCTTGCTCTCGTCCAATAGCCCCTCTCCCCTTTGAGAAGGCCTTGGCGAAACCCTCCCCTTTTGTGTGCTCCTGCCGAGGGTACCCCTAGCCTAGTGGTTTTCGTGATAATACCCCTTTTGTGGTATAGAAATACTCTCCTAGTATTGTTATAATGCCCAAAATACTTTAGCCAAATACCTTGTAGTACCCTTTTACAAAAGCCCGTAAAATACTATTATACTTTCCCTCACTACTAAAACGAAACCCTAAGTAAATCTTCACCCGTTGTTGAAGTTATTAGTAGAAGTTGGTTAGAACTTCTAAGGGTTGGTTGGAGCGGCCTGAGCGCACTGAGTAGAGCTAAACCTTGCTCAGATCGACATATAAACTCGGATAATTTTGGGCTTATCGAGGTAAACATTCTTGACCTTCATTGTAATTGGAAATTACATGTTGTAGGAATATATAGTTGAAGTATACTATACATAGAATGAACATTATAATTGCGCAAATGTCTTTTGACTTAAGCTCGAATAATACTTACAGCAATGTCTTGCGACTTAAGCCTCAATTTAAAGAATAGAATCGACTGTAATTACATAGGTATCAGACATGAGACTTGTGTAGCATTACTGTGTAGTAGAATTGTACAGGTCCGGTTAGACATGTTAACCCCCCCCTGGTTGGCTTGGTAGCCGCCGATAGAGAGAGATTTACGCTGCATGGGGAGGTCTGCCGAATTTTCTCGTAGAATATTCTACATCGAGATCTAAAGATATTAATAGCGCTTGTGGCCTCTATAGGTTGTAGTACTACGTGTGGAGTGATCTGCTTGACTGAGAGTGTAGCAGACGGTTTGAGGTACTTGGAGCGTTTTGCTATTAGTCGATACTCGTCGCGAGGTATGTGAACCTCTTCCTATCTGTTCTAGCATGATATGTGTATAACTATGTAGTACGGTAGACGCATACGTGTTAAATGTATTTGATTGTCTTTAAACATAAAGTGTTATAACGCTTTATGGGAAGTTAGTTATAACAAATTTATGTAAATGAGAAATGCTTTGTGGTTTTTAAAAGATAAGCGATTTGACTTATAACCGACTTGTTGTAAAAGAACCTTGAAGTATTCTAAGAGATTAAGAAACCTTTTTGAAAGAAGTGTATACTTGGTTTGAAAACATAAAAGTTATACCAGCTTTATGAGAAGTTAGGTGTAACGCCTTAAGAGAGATAAAAAGAATGGTTTAATGGTTGAGAAGTTAAGAGACTTGACTTAATATGGATGTTTGTGTGAAACCTCATTCGTGAGTAATGAGTACTTGGTTTTTGGAAGGAATAATGTTTTACTGATTTCGGAAATCAGAATGTGTATCGACAAACCACTGCAGCGTTAATAAAGGAAAATGTATTGAATAATTAAGTATTATTAAAACCAGTAGAAACCTCCATCTGCATAGAAGCTAAGATGAGACAAAATGATATTACATTTCTAGATCATGGCCGCTTAATAATATTGATTATGAACAAGAATAACTTACTACTTTATGGCATATGTTACTCAATTGTTTTAAAAGAGATTAAGACATTGAACTATGAAACTTTTCAAAAAGAGACTTGCGTAATTAAAATTAGGCAACCGAACCTGGGAAAAGAAAGGCATTGTGTTGTCTTAAAATGGTTTAAAGCATAAGGTGTTATAACAGCTTTATGGGAAGTTGGTTATAACGACCTTATGAAAACAAAAGAAAGGTTTTATCATTGGTTTTAACGTGGTAACTTGACTTTAAAAAAAGTATGGAAGTTGTTTTGGTTTACTTAAAAGATATAAGTCACTCTATTTTTATACTACGGGTATCGGGTGACTTTTATATAAAAGGAATAAATCTCTTTAAAAGGAATTTAACGTGCGTAGTACTTTAGGGTTAAAACCCGGACTTTGGCATAAAATGAAAGTACTTTGAGTTGTGAAACTTGCCTATGCTTGTTGATGTGAAACTTGCCTATGCTTGTTGATGTGAAACTTGCCTATGCTTGTTGTTGTGAAACTTGCCTATGCTTGTTGTGATAGCCTTTGTTGTGCAAAGATTGTGTTTCTATACTACCGCGTCTCTCGATGGAGGGTCGGTTGACTTGTTAAGAACTTACTTGACGCGTCAAGTGACGAGAAATTCCACGCACGTTCTCGCTGATAGTGTTACTTTTGTTAAATCACTTTGGACATATCGACACGACGCGTAGCGCACGCATGCTTCCACTTTGATTACCGCTTGTTGTCTTATTGTTTCCCTTTGGACACGCCGACACGACGCGTAGCGCACGCATGCTTCCATTTGGAATGTTGTCTTATTTTCTCCTTCGACATACCGACACGATGCGTAGCGCACGTATGCTTCCATTTGGAATGTTGTCTTATTTGCTCCCTTTGGACAAACTGACACGATGCGTAGCGCACGCGTATGCTTCCATTTGGAATGTTGTCTTATTGTTTCCTTTGGACACGCCGACACGCGTAGCGCATCGCATGTTTCCATTTGGAATGTTGTCTTATTTGTTCCTTGGACATACCGACACGATGCGTAGCGCACGTATGCTCCCATTTGGATTGTCTTGTTGTTATCATATCATGCATCGCCAGAATGGCGGAAGGTACTCCACGGCAGGATTGATGTTGTGGGCATGAGACCGAATTGATATAATCATATGTGTGTGTATTGTAGTTTGGTTATCATACCGCCTCCCGCTTATAGACTATTATGATTTCATTTACTGATTTTTCTGCTTCACATACTTGGTACTGCATCTTGACCTCCTTCGGGCTGCGTCATGCCGCAGTAGAGTACATCTACCGTCGATCCGCGCTAGGATCTCATTTCGTTGGGAAGCTCCGTTCCTTGGAGGCTTATCTTTTGTATGTGTTCCCGAGTTGTAGGTTCTTGTACATTCGGGGTATGGTGGCCCTGTCCCGTCATAGTTGTTGTAAATCTTAGAGGTCTGAGTAATGCTTGTGGCAAGGTGGTTGTAAAAAGGATTAAAATGTTCGGGTTTGTATAATTTACGCAGGCAAATGCTTTGGTTGACACAGTTACTTATAATATCTCTTATTTCATGTTCATGTTTTATTTCCGCTGATTTTCTCTGATGTTGTATCACTAGGGTGCCCGGGGTAAGGCACCAGTCACGGGCCCGGGTTCGGGTCGTGACATTGTTGTAGCCTTACATTTTGACTAGCATGAAGTATATGTATTAAATATTGATAAGTGTTATGGATATTTGAAGCCTAAAATCCGAAATGACATGTTGAGCCATTGGAAATTGAAATACAATTTGGTCGATAACTAGAATCGTCGCATGTTATCTACTTGAAGATTATAGTTGTTATAATCGATCGCGGCTTTATAACATGTTATACTAAACAACTTGTATTGAAAAGGAATTGGAAAGAAAGATATGTTGTAACACCTTTTGGCCGAGAATGGCATTGTCGTTTGGACTAGTTTGATATCAATTGTGGGGCAGAATTTTACACGTCCTGTAAAGGCGTGTAATCCCCTTTGTATTGCAGAATTGTTGGGCCTTAAATGTGGCGTTTGGTTATTGATTTTTGGACCTTGAAAAAGGTGGAAAAGTATGTAGAAACAAAGGAAGTGATGTCCGATTTTCCGTAGAATTTAGTAACTTTGCACTTAGAATATTCTACATTTGAAGTTAGAAGTTAATAGACGTATTATGGTCATTATAGGTTGACATACTACGTACGACATATTGGACATGGCAAGTGGATTGAACAGAAGAGGTATGTTGAACTTTCTTATCTCTTGAGCATGAATAGTTGTAAATATATAGTACTAGACGCATTTAGATTTTGACAATCTAGTCCATTTGATATCCTTGGCTTATTTTAAGAATGTCCAAGTTGGTTGAGTTAGGGAATTAACTCAATTGTTTAAAAATATTAGGATATCTTAGTTTCTAAAAGTTAAGGGACTTGAAGTATTTTAAAAGTATATGATACTTGTTTCGTTTTAAAAGTATAAGTCCCTTGGATATAAGGAAGAATGTAATTGCCTAAAGTATAAATTTAGTATAACGACTTTATGGGAAGTTGGTTATAATAGCTATATGGAAAGTAATAAAGAGTGGTTTACTCTAAGTATTGTAAGTATGATAAATGACTTGAAATAATGAAAGGCAAATTGATTTTAAGGCATCAATTGCTTAAGGTTTTAAGAAAGTCAAAATGATTCTAAAAGCTATTGTGACTTGTATTTAAAAGTTTATATGAAAGAGTCATTTTAAAGAGGTTAAATTTTATAATGACACTGTTAGTGCCTTAAGTAAACTAAAATGAGAGTGTACATAAGGCTAATAAATAAGGGATTTCAATGCTTATATGTATGATAAGCGTATTTATGTATGATGTGCTAGTGATATATTGTTATCATTCATTTCGAATAAGTGGATTATGCTCGCTGGCTTTTTGGGAAATAGTCCTACGGGGCGCGCGAGGAATCACCTACGTCAATCTTCTCATCCTGAAATCTATGATTTACTCCCCAGTCACTAATTCACCGCTGATTCTATTACTCGGCGAGCCTCGGTATTCGGTTCTTAAGTTGAAGTTTCTGCCGATTATCTTGAGATACGAAAAATGGCCCGTGATCGCCGTCGCGCGGCAAGCTTCATGGATTAGCGGTCCGTGGACTATGATCTGAACCTCGTGATGACCGCGTGCTCTTACCTCGGAAGTCATGGCCATGAAACCCGCGTGCGTGGAACATCCATCAAATCGGCGTGTCGAAAAACAATCAAAGTGGGCCGTGGACCATAGGCGCCATCAACAAAACACGCACATCAAAGACTATCACTTCTCCTTCCAAAACAAGTCGTTATAAGTCAAGTCTCTTATCTTTCAAGATCAAGTCTCTTAACTTTCAAAATCAAGTCGTTTCTTCACAAACCAAATCTTTCTTTTATCTTCATAAAGTCGTTATAACTAACTTCAGCCATTATAACACTTTATGTTTCAAACAAAAATCGTTTCATAGATTATATAGTTATCATGCTCAAGAGTATAGGAAGAATCACACCTTTGGCTTAAACCATAATATATAAATCAACTTATATTCTAAACACAAGATTCCTTATTCGAAATTTGGCCTCCCCACTTATCACATAAATCTGGACGTGTTCAAATAATCCAATAATGGGGACATAGAATCCGGAAGATTTTCTAGGGTTTCGTTTCTGACTATTGGAATAAAGTAGTATTTGTAGTATTGAAATAACTTTGGAATACTAGGTATTTGGGATTATACAACAATACACAAAATATCCAAAATACTAAATCTCAAAAGCGGGCCCGCGGCCAGTATAAAACTGAGAATTTCGGGCCACAGCGTGACCATTTAAAATAAAATCTCATAATTCTAAAATAATCCAAGAAGTCCAAGAAAAAATCACATCTTTCTTTCTTTCCAAAATTTGTCGTATTTTCTAAATAAATGCGTCATCACATACATACCCTGGAACTACGGGGTATAACAATTATGACATACAGTTATACGGATTTATGTATGGGGGTCACATATGTGTTGCCTAGAATGATTTTTGATTACCAGGAATTGGTAAGGACTAAATAAATATCGGGAAGGTATGAAACAGTTTAATGAACTCTCATCAAGGTTTTACGTACTAATTTGAGATAATTAGGAAATGATGAACTGCCTGATAGGGTAATGAACCCTTAAGAAGTCATAAATAAGGGGCTTAATGGAAGACTATGTTAATAGATTAAGCTACGTGGCATGATTTAAGAGAATGGTACGGATGAGACCCGTATGGAGTAAGTATGGTTGTTGTGGTCAAGACAACACAATTATGGTATTATGAGAAGTTATTGTGTCCGTTTACGGGGGGACTGATAAGGTAGGCTTGGATAATGGAAATTGCGAGCCTATGAATGTTGATAACCGTCGAGACCTTAGGTACATAAGGCCTTCTCGTAGTAAAAAGTTAAGTCATACCAAGGATAAGAGTTAAGTACGATGCCGAGTCGGGTTGAGGGCCTATTAAGGGTCGCCCCATAGCCTGAAATGGAATGGGATCAGTTGGTAGTAGTCCCGCTACGTGACAGGGTCATGAGGGTGTAAGGCCCGAGTCTAGTTAATCGTTTTACGGGTTCGTGGACACATTCCACCAGAACCAGGTTGTGAGAGCCGGAAATGGCCTTATATTGTTTAACTTAGTAACTCCAAGATTGGAGGCCAGCTTTATCATGGAAGTTATGTACGTAAGCTAGAATAAGTTTGGAAGTACGGGAAAGAGTACAACCGGTAAGAAAGTGAGCAACCAAGTGTAAAAGATAGAGTCTGAATTTATGAGAACCTTTAGAGGTAACTACACCGTGAGTGATAGGTGGTAGCTGAGCGGGTGTATAATAATTGCCCGGTGACGATACGATCGTGGACCTAGCGATATAGTAGAGTGACATGACGCAAGTGAGGTCATTATGAGTCTGAGTTAGTTGGCCTCTTGTGATGCCAACGTTGACTCTGAGAGAGATTGGTTGGTACAGTTTTCCGAAGAACCGGTTATCGAGTGGAAAGGAATGGAAGTGGTTGTAACCAGTGAATTATCCTTCCTTCTTTGACATAGTTGATTTTAATAAGTCTGTGTGACTTGTTCATTTGAGGTAAATTAATGCAGAAAGTAAGTAATACTCGAATTTGAAGGAGTTTATATTAAGTGCCCTTGGAGGTACTTGGAGTTGGGTTGGTGTGGCGGTCAGGGCCACGACCTTTCGGATAATTTCAGGAAGGCACACAAGCAAGAATCAGATAAGTACGAGTGTTGCCTGCGGAAAACAGAAGATATCGTTGGTAGGTTTTGAAAATCTATACGATTATAAGGTGGCGCTTGATGATTAAGATTTTGTAAGGGAGATAAGTTCCCTCCCCCACGTAAAAGGATAGTTTTACGTATTATGGGGTTATGTGTACCCATTTTGTTAGACGAAGGATATGAGACTGGTAAGGTCTTCAGTATCGTCATGCCATAGGTTACAATTTTAGATAACCGTGGGAAAAGTTTTGTGTTGGGGTAATTATGAACGACGTTACGAAATGGTCGAGGAAGTGTCGTAAGGATATAAATGCAGGTAGTACGCATGTATGAAACTGTACGATTACGAATCAAGATAGAAATACTTTTGCTAATATTAAGCATAAGGTAAGGTTATGACCAGAATGATAAAAAAGAATACAACTATGGTTATGTAAGTTGTACGAGATATGGTTACCTCAGACTAGTGTAAAGACCATTAGTAGATGATGGGCAGTAGGAACACTTCGAGGAAATGTGGTAACACCTGTACTGACGAGAAAGATAGTAAGAAAATACGGATGGGTGAGGGACCCCAGGACAACTTGAAAATAGCTTGTATAGGAAAGACGAGTAGACACTCGAACGATAAGGAATCTTGAAAAGTCATTGGATTATGTAATACCATGAATTGAGGTTGAACACCTGGCTATAAGCTCTACGAACTGGGAGAGAATAATCGGGTTACTACTTGGCGAGATCAAGGAAATCTCCCCCCTAAATTGTGATTGACAGGAAGTCTTAGCCATGAGGCAAGCAAAGGAATCAAATCTAAGTTAGTGACCAAGTTTGGTTGCAACAGAGAAAGGGAAACAGGAACCATAATTGAGATTAAGGATACCCGAATATTTCGCAGGTATGAGAAAGGCTTCCAGTTATTGGAAGATAAGTTGACCACGACTACAGTTCTAACCCCTCCTGAGAGACTAGAGGGTTAGGTTATTATTGTAACACGTTGGGTGTTGGGCTAGATTGTGTGCTGACGCAACACGATAAGGTTAGAGTCTATGTTTCCCGGCAGTTAGGGAAGCATGAAAGGAAATTACGCCACTCACGATTTAGAGTTGGCGGCTGTTAAACTTTCCTTTAAGATTTGGAGGCATGACGTATATATAGACTTCATGTGGATATTTGTGCAGACCACAAGATCCTCCGGTATATCTTCAGACAGAGGCAGCTGAATTTGCGACAGAAATGGTGGTTAGAGTTACTCAAGGATTGTGATATTGATATCCTATACCACCCGGGGAAAGCCGAGACGGTTACGGATACTCTTAGTCGTGGATCTAAGGGTAGACTGTCAGATGGACATCCAGATAGACAGGACGTGGTCCGTAAGATTCATCAGCTACCGAGCTGAGGGGTTCAATTATTTGTTTCCAAGGTTAATGAAGTTTAGATCTGAGAGGTTGCCGAGTCTTCCGTCGTTGAGGAGGTAAAGAGGCGACATTATGAGGATCCAGTTATGATACGGTATCAAGATACGGCTCTCCGAGAAGAGAAGAGCCTGTTTGAGTAGCACCGGATGGGGTGCTGTGATATGAGAATATATTGTGTGTACCCGGTGCTGCAGGACTTGTCAGCAGGTTTAGGAGAGGCACACAGTGCTTATTGCTCTTATTGTTCGGGGTCGACTAAGTTGTGTCGTGACCTCAGATGTATGTATTGGTAAGATGGCCTGATGAGGAACGTAGCAGAGTTGTTGCTTAAATGTCCGAATTAGTAGCAGGTCAAGGTTGAACACCAGAAGCCCAGTGGGCTATTACAGGCTATTTAGATCCCGACTTAGATATGGGAGGTGATTAACGTGGATCTTGTTACAGGGTGGCATCGTACTCAGAGGAAGTGCGACTCCCTGGGGGTCATAGTTAACAGGCTGACGAAACCAGTCGTGTTCTTCCGGTTAGGACCACTTACTCGGCTGAGGATTATGCTAGCTTATATAGCAGGGAGATTGTGAGACTGCACGGGGTTCCTACGTTTATGATGTCAGACAGATGAGCTCAGTTTACGGCTGACTTCTGGAGGTTTTCCAGAAGGTATTAGGGACACAGGTGAGTCTTAGTATTGCATTACACCCTCAGACCGAAGGACATGCAGAGCGTACTATCCAGGCACTTGAGGATAGGTGGCGGGCCTGTGTTCTTGATTTCAGAGATAGCTGGGAGGGTTATTTGCCTCTTGATGAGTTACGTACGATAACAGATACCCTTCCAGTATTTCAGATGGCCCTGTATGAGGCCTTGTATGTAAGAAAGTGTAGATCGCCGGTTGGTGGGTTCGACGTAGGCGAGTTGATTATTTGGTCGGACTTGATTCGTGAGCGGTGGATAAGGCGAAACTTATCCAAGAAAGATTATTAGTAAGCTCAGAGTCAGCAGAAGCTTTATGCAGATAACCGACGTTGACACTTGGGGTTCAGGTTGACATTTAGTATGAGTATTGTTGTGTGGCCACGTGTGGCATTATTGGTAAGTAGGGGTTGTAAGGAGACTATGTCGCTATCTTTAAGTTTGACTCCCAAAAGAACATTCGGGGACGAATGTTTCTAAGGGGGGAAGAATGTTACACCCCGTAAATTGCAGGACATGTTTATAAGAACGTACGTACGAACTAAAAAATGTTAAGATTTGAGAATAGTAAAAATTTATCGGAATTATGGAATTGTCGGAAAATGAAATATTGCGACGAATGGGAGGGTGACACGTGTCATCCCCCTTAGTGGTCTTGGACGAAATGGACATGGCTAAAATGGTCATTTGACCAATAAAGAGATGACCAAGTCTTGCTAAGGGCTAAAGCTTGACATTGTTGACTTAGTCAAGAGCCACTTGGCTTGATCTTTGTAGAATGCATCCAAACCACCCATTTGTTCTAATATTGACCCTCCATATGGTTATATAAGCTTACTACTAGCAAGACTAACTCTCACACTTAGAAAACATTTCAAGAGACTTGGATGCCTTCAATATTGCTCTCGGGTTTGAGGGTTTTGGAGAGACAAAAAAATTCGTTTGTTGTCCAATAAGCTCCACACTTTAAACCAAGGTTCTTAAGGGTATTGTAAGGGTATCTCAATAGAAATATCCCGGAAATGTGGCGTTTTCGTATTAGTCGCAAGGTGAAAACCTAGTCACTTTCCTAGGTTTGGAATTGGAATTGAAGGAAAGTTGTTTGTGATCTTCTAAAGGGCTTCAAGTGGCGGATTGGAGTGTCAAGGAGAGGTTCTAAGTTGCTAGGGAGCGACTTCGGATCTTGAAGTGGATTAAGGCTCACTAAGGTAACAATCTTGTTCTCTTAAGTGTTATAAAATTACATGTTGTAGCCTTACATTTTGACTAGCATGAAGTATATGTATTAAAGATTGATAAGTGTTATGGATATTTGAAGCCTAAAATCCGAAATGACATGTTGAGCCATTTGAAATTGAAATACAATTTGGTCGATAACTAGAATCGTCGCATGTTATCTACTTTAAGATTATAGTTGTTATAATCTATTGCGGCTTTATAACATGTTATACTAAACAACTTGTATTGAAAAGGAATTGGAAAGAAAGATATGTTGTGACACCTTTTGGCCGAGAATGGCATTGTCGTTTGGACTAGTTTGATATCAATTGTGGGGCAGAATTTTACACGTCTTGTAAAGACGTGTAATCCCCTTTGTATTGCTGAATTATTGGGCCTTAAATGTGGCGTTTGGTTATTGATTTTCGGACCTTGAAAAAGGTGGAAAAGTATGTAGAAACAAAGGAAGTGATGTCCGATTTTCCGTAGAATTTAGTGACTTTGCACTTAGAATATTCTACATTTGAAGTTAGAAGTTAATAGACGTATTATGGTCATTATAGGTTGAAAACTACGTACGGCATATTGGGCTTGGCAAGTGGATTGAACCGAAGAGGTATGTGGAACTTTCTTATCTCTTGAGCATGAATAGTTGTAAATATATAGTACGGTAGACGTACGAGATTTTGACAATCTAGTCCATTTGATATCCTTGGCTTATTTTAAGAATGTCCAAGTTGGTTGAGTTATGGAATTAACTCACTTGTTTAAACATATTAAGGATATCTTAGTTTCTAAAAGTTAAGGGACTTGAAGTATTTTAAAAGTATATGATACTTGTTTCGTTTTAAAAGTATAAGTCCTTTGGATATAAGGAAGAATGTAATTGCCTAAAGTATAAAGTTAGTATAACGACTTTATGGGAAGTTGGTTATAATAGCTTTATGGAAAGTAATAAATAGTGGTTTACTCTAAGTATTGTAAGTATGATAAATGACTTGAAATAATGAAAGGCAAATTGATTTTAAGGCATCAATTGCTTAAGGTTTTGAAAGAAAGAAGTCACTTGATTTAGAAGCCTAAATGTATTTCTAAAAGGTATTGTGACTTGTCTTGAAAAGTAGATATGACTTGATACTACGGTATTTAGTATCTTGGAAGTTTATATGAAAAAGAGTCATTTTAAAAGAGTAGAAGTACGTAGCACTTTGGGTTAAATTCCCGAATTTTTATAATGACATGTTAGTGCCTTAAGTAAACTAAAATGAGAGTGTATATGTATAAGGCTAATAAGAAGTTAGGGGGATTTCTTAACTTGCTTATGTTATGTATGATAAACCGGTAGTGCTTATGTTATGTATGATAGCCGGTTGTTCTAGTTATATATTGTTCATTACGGGGTCATTCCCCGAGTTTGTGGCATTTGCATATTCCGTGAATTTGCTACCCATAATGCGAGGAATACCTCGTGCGAGTCCGTAAGGGCTTTTGCGGGTGAAATAGTCCTATGCGGGGCGGACCAGTCCTATGCGAGTAATACCTCATGCGGGTCCATACGACCTATGCAGGAGGATACAGTCTATGCGAGGAAGTTACCTCATGCGGGTCCATACGGCCCTTGCGGGTGAAATAGTCCCAGGAGTAGGATTGCTTAATGATACTACGGGCGGGTGGCCCTACTTTGATCATGAGCCTCCTATTTTTATGCAGTAAAGTATACTCTTGTTTACTCTCATTGTTAGTAAGGCACACTGTACTGTTATTTGAGGTATCATACATGTCTCTAGCTTTGTTTTAGACTTATGATTTCATTACAGTACTTTCAGTTTCACATATTTGGTACATGTTTTACTGACCTCCTTCGGGGGGCTGCGTTCATGACGCATGTAGTGTATACAGGTTGCTGATCCTCACTTTTAGGATCACTGATTCAACTGTTGAGAAGCTCCATTACTCCGGAGGCTTATCCCTGGTATTGTCGGTTGTTGTACATTCAGGGGTATGGCGGGGCCCTGTCCCGTCACAGTTGTTATTCTTAGAGGTCTGTAGTCATATCTTGTGGATTGGGTTTTATAGAAAAAAAGGATGTACTGTTCTGTTTTTGGATTATGTAAAATATACGAAAGGTGGCCTCATCGGCTAGCATGTTGTTGTTTATTGTTTAAGTGTTTGTGTTGTGTATGTTCCGCTGCTATTCTCTGATGTATACCTGAAATGGTTGCCCAGGTAGGGCACCAGTCGCGGGCCCGGTGTCGGGTCGTGACAATTTCATTCTTGCAATTACTTTATGAAAAACACAAAATATTTTAGTTTGTTTTTCATACCATAGTCCAAGACTCATCACATCTCTTGTTTGTAGAAAATGGCTCTAGAGAAAATGAAAGAACAAAAGGGTGTTTCCATAAATGAGCCGACCCAAGCAGCTAGATCTTTGAGGCCCACTCCATCCCGGATAATACCCTAGATCCAAGGCAAGCTAACAGTGTAAACTCATAAGCTGTCGGGTTAGGAAACAAAAGAAAGAGATCCGACATCGTTGTCTCTAGTGATGAGGAGTCACAAACCTACTATGCCACAACACATTCATCCTCCCAGTTTGATGAGGGGGATTTTTTAGAGGAGACTTCCCGAGAGGTTATGTTAAGACACAAGAGGACCTAATAGGTCAAACGGTTTGGTGTGAAAAAGTGTAAAGAATTATATAAAAATGTAAGGATATGACCATTATTGAGGAGAATCGGATTTCCATTAATGGTCGGAGGGACTAATTCTCAAGAGTATGGGACTTGATAGTCTTCCAGGGGTGTCAGTACTTCCTTAAACCATTTTCACAATACAACGAAGAGTTGGTCTGTGGGTTCTATGCCTCTTATGCTGCCTTAGTACCAAAGAAAACAAAGGGTCAACCCAAGGCAATTCTGAAATAGGTAGTGGTTCGTGGAGTCACCGTCCCATGCAGTAGCATAGTAATTAGCAAAGCACTTGATCCAAACCTCACGTGTGACCACAATAAGTTTCCCATAAAAATAACGAGCCAAATGGATGATGAGCATCTATGGGAACTAACTATTGTGACAAATGAGACATTATAATAGATCACCACGGGCAAGAAGATATACAAAACACCTTGAGAATTGAAGCCAAGTTTTGGCTATGTTTTGTGAGTAGCCGTTTATAGCCGTCGTACAATAATATGGACATCCAGTTGGAAAATATAATTTTGATTGCTTGCATTATGAGTCGAGTCCATGTGGATGTTGGTGATGTGATTAAGAAGAAGCTCGACAAGAGAGATCAACAAAACAAGACCTCATTCCATTTCCCCTGCCTAATGATAGGGTTATGTCGTCTAGACAAGGTTCCTAAATTGCCTCGGGTTGATAATACCATCGAATCCTTGTTGACATATGATATTTCGAGGGTTTAGGCTGAGGAAAACCAAGAAAGAAAGAAAAAGAAGACCATTAGTGACTCAATAGACACCTCTACACCTTTTGAGTTGGTTGATTTGGTGGGCTCTGCAGCAGACATAGACATAGGTCACCATATCGGTCGACCCTACTTCATCTATTCCATCCATAGTGGGCACTTCTATACTGGTATATACTTCCTCTCTAACAGCTCCTACTTCTCATGCACCTTCAACTTCTATGAGATTAGAGCCCATCTTATTGAGGGCTGGTATAGTGAGAATAGGCCAGATTGCTATAATTGTTGATTCTCAGTCCTCTCATCTTGAGACGAGTATCCCAAAGTTGAATAGGAGTGTCTTATCCCCTATCAGGGAGGCCTTGGGTGTAGTTCAACAGAGGTAGAAAGAGCATATTGACGCATTTGTCCTCTTGAGAGGTCGGGTATAAAGATTGGAGGTTGATAGCGACGGTGATATTTATTCACTTCGGGATGACATAGATAGCCTGAAGAGGGAAGTGGAAAACTTGAAGACTGCTAAGATCAACGACCTCCTAGGTAACCCGTCTAGCTACAAAGTGTAGAGCCATAACAAATGAGTGGGCTCAAGTTAGAGTGCCAGAAAGAGGGTGCTAGAAAGATGTCAGATAAATCCCAGAGGTAAGAAAATGTTGATGATGAGGATGATGAAACAGATGTAGAGGGCTTGAGAAACCCTAAGCAGTAGCCGAGAGAGTTGATGATGGCCTATTATTAACAGAGCAAACGGTTCTTGATGCAGTGGTAGCATGGCTCGTGAGAAGACCTCGATTATTAGTACCAATGGAGTGGCTTAGGAGCCACAGCTAGATGTTGATACTTGAGGTCCTACTCCTCCATAGTTGTGGACACCACTCCACTGGCCCCTGAGACCAGTCCACCACCACAGAGTGAGTCTGATGTGGAAATACAGAGGCATCCATCCTCGCTCTATAATCATAGCGTATTGATGCCCCAGCAGAGACCATATTTGTGAGCTAGACTCAGGAGGGCCCTTAGTGCGCCTCAGGGGGACCCTCAAACTTTTATCCTTGTACTTTACATTATTTTATGTATTAAGGACAATGCATGTTTTAAAACTTGGAGGTGGGGTACCTTGTATGTTTTTGGAATTGACATGACAATTAACTTGTATATATGTGTTAGTTTATATATTTAGACTGTGTTTAGCTCATATTTTGTTATATTTTGTTCCTTTTGGTTTTTCTTTGTTTGGTTTTTTTCTAAGGGTGTATGTTTAGTAACCATGGCCTAGTGATAGAATAGTTTGACTTGGTTGGTGCTTGTAGGTAGTTTCTAGCATGTGTAGCTTTTTTTGGTTTTGCTGACACCCCTCGAAAAATGGGATTTTGAAAACAAGAGTAGCATTGCCCTTTAAATGATTGTTCTATGAAAGCATGTCTCATTTTGTGACTCCTGTAGTTCATGTGCATAGAGTTGTGAGGATTCGATTGATATCTTGTGTTTGCTTGTGTTATCTAGAACCTACCTCGTTGGTTTATCACCACAAAATTAGAGTTGCTTGGTTGAGGAAATGATCTTAGGCCTTCACATGAGAGTGAACCTTCTTGAGTAAAAAGACTTATTTGACCTACCCGTAGGTTAAGAGAACTAGTTGTTCCCTTTTTTATCTTTTTAACTTTTTCTTTGACTACCACATTATAAACCAAAACCCTTTTTGATATGAACCATCTTTTGAACCAAATCCCTCCTTGAATGCATGAAAAATGTGAATTGAGGCCAAAGCCTAAATTGGGGGTGGAATATGAGAGAAAAAAAAGAAAGGAGATTGTGATGTGAGTTCTTCTAAAAACAAATATGAAATACAAAAACAATAGAAAAGAAAAGAGAAAATGAACCACAAAAAGAATGAAATAAAGTGGGAATACTTGAATAAAAGGGGTGGAAAAGGAAGTTGGTGTCACGACCCGAACCCGGGCCCGTGACTGGTGCCTTACCCCGGGCACCCAAGTAGACATACATCAGAGTAATCAGTGGAATATAAAACAAGACATGAAATAAAAACAGTTTATCTGAGAAAAGTTGCCTTTCGGCCTATATATATATATATAAACTTGAACAGTTACATCCTATTACAAACCACGCCCATGCGATTACTACGGACCTAAGAATGATATGACAACAATGGCGGGACGGGGCCGCCATACCACGAATGCAAGTACCTACAATGACAGGATGTACCATCGATAAGCCTCCGAGAAACGGAGCTTCCCAACGCTGAATCGTGACCCATGAGCGAGGATCAACAATCGTGTACCTCACTGCGACATGAACGCGGCCCCGAAGGAGGTCGATAACAGGTACCAAGTATGTGGCGAAAATCAGTAAATGAAATCATAGTAGTCTATATAAAGCAGGAGACATGTATGATAATCAAACTACAGTTCACAATAAATAAGCAGTCATGTCAAGTCAGGGACTCACGCCCTCAAAGTCATCACTCAAATACTACTATGGGTCTCACGCCCACAACATTAATCATGCTTGTGGAATACCTTCCTCACTGCCGACAGTCTATGATATAAAACCACCAAGGAATACACATGAACACCAGGTCCCACCTGTGTCATAATAAAACCGTACGGGGTAAGTACGAAGGCATAGCCGACTACTAAAACTCACAGTACCAACAAGGTCATAAACTGTATCATGAGATCTGTCTAGACCGCCACATGATCGAAGCCGCCACTCGCCCGCGATATCTAATGCGCGTCTAGTCTGGAACTTCCCGCACTCGCATAGGCCACTCCAATGGCCCGCATGAGGTATTCCCCGCATCGAGGGTAGCTACTCCCCGACAACGTCCTGGACTCGCAGTCCGCATGGCCACATAGACCGCATGACCACAAAGGTCGCACACTAACCTGGAACTCTCGTAGCTCCGCATAGGTCACACAGACCCGCATGAGGTATTCTCGAATCATAGGTCACACATACCCGGATGAGTCTACCCCGCATCGGAGGGCAGCTTAACCCCCGGAATCATGTCAAGGGGTGAGTGATATAATACTAACATAACAGCTTATCGTTAAACAACATAAGCACAACAAGGGAAACCCCTTTACACAAACATCACAAGATACTAACACACGTAGCATCCTAACATTTTACTTATCAAATCAACAAGAAAGTATTACAAGGCTATCACAAACCAACACAATCAAGTTATTCACACAAGGTACTTTCTACTTTATGTTAGCAAGTTCGGTTTCTTTATCCCCAAAGTACTTCATACATTAACTCTTTAAAAGATCCGTTTCTTTCACAAAAGTCACACAATACCCGTAGTATAAAAAATAGAGTGACTATCTTTTTAAGTAAACCAAAACACTTCCCTTTGTAAAAATCAAGTAACAACATTATTCTCCAAACGTTCAAGTTTGCCTAATTTCAAATACTCAAGTTTCTCATTTTCGAAAGGTTTCGTAGTTCATAGTCTTAATCACTTAAGAATATAATTCTCCTTTAAACAATTTGAGAAACATATGCCTTATATGTGAGTAGGTTATTCTTGTTTATAACAATCTTATTAGAGCAGCCATGATCTAGGAAATGTAATATCATTTTGTCTCATCTTAGCTTCTATGCAGATTGAGGTTTCTACTGGTTTTAATAATACTTAATTAGTCAATACATTTCCCTTTATTAATGCTGCAGTAGTTTGTTCGATACTTATTCTGATTTCCGAAATCAGTAAAACATTATTCCTTTTAAAAACCAAATACTCATTACTCACGAATGAGGTTTCACACTTTTTAACAAAATTCATATTAATATAATTAAGTCAAGTCTCTTATCTTTTAAGATCAAATCTCTTAACTTCTAACATCAGTAAACCATTCTTTTTACCTCTCTTAAGTCGTTATACCTAACTTCCCATAAAGCTAGTATAACTCTTAAGCTTTTAAAACCAAGTATTATCCTTCTTTAAAAAAAAGGTTTCTTAATTCTCTTGAAATACTACAAGATTCTTATTATTCAGGATTAAGTCAAAAGACATTGCCGTAAAACTACGTTCAGTTAACACACGTACGTCTACCGTACTAAATATATTCCTTTTAAAATATCATGCTCAAGAGGATAGGAAGAATCACATACCTCGCGACGATTTATCGACTATTAGCAAATAGCTCCAAAGTACTGTAATCCTGCTAGCCTTTTCCACCCTTAGAGTAGAATATGTTACTCGCAGTACTTCAACCTATAACGGTTATATAAGTCTATCAATGTCTAGACTACTCGGTAGAATAAATCTAGATACAAGATTTAACGGAAAATTGGGCAGCACTTCCCTACCCGTCAAACTTCACAAGTCATCAGAATACGGTCTACGTAAAATCTGATTCAATCTCTACTTTAATATTCTTCTGATGTGATTTCAGTTCGAGTCTTATCTGTAATATCCTTCTATTACAGTTCAATTCTCTTCTATGAATCTTATATTCATTTCTATACTACTACAGTATGTAATTTCCAATTACAATATAAGGACAAGAGTATTTACCTCGATAAGCCCAAAATTATCCAAGATTTAATGTCGATCCTGAGCAACGTTTAGCTCCTACTCTGGGCGCTCCAACCCGCTCCAAACAACCCTTAGAAGTTCTACGCAACTTCTACTTAACACTTCAACCGACTATGAAGGTTTTCCCTAGGGTTTCGTTTTGTGACTGAAGGGAAGTATAGTAGTATTTCTGGGCTTTTAGTATTGGTGTAACCTTGGAATACTACAAGGTATTTGGGCCAAGATATTTTGGAATAGTAACTATACTTGGAGAGTATTTTCTACTAAGGGGGGCGTATTTACGAGAACAACTCTCAAGGTAGGGGGGTACTCTCGGCCAAAAGGCCTTCTCAAGGGGGAGGGGTGCTCTTTGGACGAGAGCTTCACTACAAGGGAGGGAAGTATTTTTCAAGACTTAGAAAGTTGTGTTGTGGATGAAGAAGTCTTCAACAAAGGGGGGGTATTTATAGGGAAATCAATGGCCAAGATGAAGCCAAGTGGTGGGCAAGTGTAGGGTGAGGATTTGGGCAAGTGTACCTTATCCATCTACCACCAAAATATCACAAAATATCCTACCAACTCTTTGACTAGAAATCGTCCAACTTGAGCCCACAATGCCGTCCACTTTGAGGGTGAAACATGTCACCCTCCCGTTGGTCCAAAATATTTCATCACTCGGAAAAATCCGCAAAAAATATAAATGACATAGCCGTAATTTCCCCTTCGCAAGTTTTGTAAAACGTTTCGTCGAAAAACGATTCTTTTCGGTAGTTGTGAACAAAATTTTCGTCCCTTGCCTAATCTTAAGGCTTAAACTTTCGTACGTACGTCCTCACGTACATACTCTGGAAATACGGGGTATAACAGTTGGAAAACAAAAGAATGAATTGAAATATTGAATGAAAAAACATGTAGTGTAAAGGAGGGAAGAGTTACTTGTACCTAAATGAATATCCTACCCATCTCTAAGCCTACATTACAAGCTTGAGAAAGTCCTCAGAGATCCAAAGTCAAGCACTTTTTGAGTAGTAGTGACTTAAAATAAAGGCAAGCCTATGACATGATATTTGTGACACTTGATATTCCTTGTGAGTGTGAGTGATATTATTTCGTCCTCTATTTTGAAAAGAAAAATAGTGTGTGAGTGTGGGACTTTTCTTGTTGTGAGGGCACATTGAATTACATGAACCTTGTGAAAATGAAATATCTTCTAGTTGAACGTCTTGGCGCATCTAGTCACTAGTAACGGCTACACACCTCTTGAGTCTTGATGTTCATGGGGCCATTGATTGTAGATATTCACTCTTGGAACTTTGTTTTGAAAAATATGAGGGGATGTCGATATTGTGAAACACATGCTTGTAGACATAAGTAGAACCAATCATAGTCATCTTTGTTTTGTCATTAGTTGTGCCATAGCGATATTTTGGTTTCTTGAGGATCAGGAATAGTTTAAGTTGGGGGTGTTGATGTGCCGAGAAATTACGACAGATTTTATACCAAATTCATAGATTATTGTTGTCCTTTATGCATTCGTAGTATATATTTCTTATGTTATTTTGGTTTTTGTTGGATTTTTGCCTTGGAACATGAAAAGTGAGGAAATGTTTTGAAAGATGGACAAAAGTGTTGAAAAAAGGAAGAAGTGTTGAGAAGACCAATTTTGCGGACCGCAAAACCTGACCGCGGGCCATAGAATGGTAGGCATCATTGCAGATTTCAACAGTGAATTGAAGACTGGAGCCTCGAAGTGCGACCTAATATATGGTCTGCACTTTCATTTTACGAATTGTATTTTGGTCTGCAGACTACTGCTCTAACTCAAGTCTAGCCTAGATTGTGAAGCTCAATGACACTTCTGTGGACCGCATTTCAGTTTTGCAGATCACACTTCCTATTGCAGTTCCAGATAGTCTAGACAATAACCCACTCTATGAACACTATGTCTATTTTGCGGACCGCAAACCTATTCTACGGTCGCAAAGTGGTCAGGCGGTGACATTTGTAATTATGTCAAGTCTAAAAACAGGGTCCCTATAAATAAGTACCTAGGTTTTTGTGATAGACAAAACCTTTCATATCAACTTTATGTCTTGTCATTCATTGTTGAGACTTGAGTAGACAAAAACATTCTCTTTACCATCCATCTAGTAATTTATTCAATATAATATTTGTCATTATTTTTCCAAATATTTTGAGTAGTATTACAACTTTGTAGTGACAAGATCAGTTATCAATACAAAAATCATTGTAAGCTTTGATTAATGTTTATTGTGTCTTGCTTTCTTTATTGCTTAGTAGTTTATTCATTGTTTTCCATGAGTGGCTAGACTTTAGGTTGGGTGTTACACCCCGTAATTCCATGACTACTAAGTGAGAACATGATTATGAAAATAAGATTTGAATGTTGAAAGGAAAGTATTTTTACGTTTTCTTATATGGAAAATTTTGGATACAAATGTGATGTCGAATTTTTTTAACTTGTAGTTAAATTCTTTTTTTTTTTTTCCGGGTAAATGGTAATGTTATTACTAAGAAGAAACAGGAAACTTACAATCGATCATTGAGGGTTCTCAATCCTCAACGTACCAAAAAAAAGCAAGAAATGAAGGAGAGAAGGGGCGTTCACTCAGAGGTGACGTTACAAGAAGGGATTAAATCATAAAGAACTCTATATGTTGTTGTTTGAACTTTTGCCACAACCTCATCCACAGTTGACATAGTGCCCGCAAATAGCATTTCATTCCTTGTTCTCCAAATCTCATATACCACTATGCAAAAGGCAAGTAGGATGGCTTTGGATCGAATGCTAGTCCCACGGTGTTCTTTCTTGATCCACTTGAGTGCACTTTCAATTGTTGTCACTTCTCTTGAATAAAGGTGAATCTCTAGGGCGTACCTCATAATCCCAAATGGATTGATTCTTTAAGTAGTAGCTATAAATCCATTGAACCCATAATGTATCCGCCTTAGTGTGAGTTTGCCAGATGGTTCGAGAGAGTAAGGCGTGATTCCATACTTTGATGTCCATGAGGCCTAGGCCTCCTTCAGATTGAGGCGCACAAATTTCATCCCAAACGACTCTTGGTGGCTTGCCACCCCATAAGAACTGAATACAAGCAGATCGAACCTTGTTGAGCACTGATGAACTAATGGGTAGAGCTCGAAACCAAAAGCTCTCAACCCCATGAACCACCGATCTTATAAGTTACAATTTACCCGCATATGAGAGTGATTGGTGTCCCCATTTCTGAATGTAACCTGAGATTGCACTAGTGAAAGGTGCAAACTGATCCACAGAGACAGAGATTGGAGACAAAGGGACCCCTAAGTACCGCACGGGAAAGACTCCTAAAGTGCAGCCAACTCTTGCCAAGATCAAGTCGCGGATAGAATCTTGCACTCCCGCAATGTAGATGGAAGATTTAGACGGGTTAAGTGTTAGGCCAGAAACCGCCTCCAAATCTTCAAGACAATCCATAAGAACACTAACCGAAGATACATCCCCTTTGGCAAAAAACATAAGATCATCCGCAAAGGCAAGGTGAGAGACGCCTAATCTTTTGCACTTAGGATGGAAAGAAAAGGATCTATCCGAAGTTTTGAGCTTGAGCATTCTGGATAGGTATTCAATGCATAGGATAAAGAGCATAGGAGACATAGGATCACTGTCATGACCCGATCCCGGGCCCGTGACTGGTGCCTTACCCCGGGCACCGTAGCGATACAACATCAGAGAAAATCAGCGGAAATAAAAACTTAAACATGAAACAAGAGATATGATAATAACATAGGCCAACCAAACGGTTACCTTCTTGCATATATATAACTAAAAACTTGAACAGTTACATCCTTACAAACCCTGCCCACAACAGTACTACAGACCTCTAAGAGTTTTTATACAACATGACGGGACGGGGCCGCCATACCCAGAATGTACAAGTACCTCTGATGTGAGGACTATACCAAAGATAAGCCTCGGAGAAACGGAGCTTCCTAATCTGTTGGCGTGATCCTATGGCGAGGATCAACAATCGGTGTACCTCTACCGTGGCATGACGCGGCCCGAAGGAGGTCGATCTAACAGTACCAAGTATGTGCCCGAAAATCGTAAATGAAATCATAGTAGTCTATATAAAGCGGGAGACATGTATGATAACCAAACTACGATCCACAATAAATAGCGATCCACGTAAGTCGAGGACTCGCGCTTCAAAGTCATCACTCAAATATAACTATGGGTCTCACGCTCAACATCGGTCATGCGTGGAATATCTTCTCACGCCATGGCGATATGATATAATAACACCAAGAAGTACACACAAACACCAGGTCCCACCTGAGTCATAAAACCGTACGGGGCAAGTACGAAGGCTAACTACCAGATACCAAAGTCGCATCATCAATCGACGGGCAAGTACGAAGCCAACTACGGATACCAAAGTCGTACTAACAATACTATACAACCAAACCACGAAGGCGTCACGGGCAAGTCACAGCCAACTACGGATACCAAAGCCGTGTCACGTGGTGGCCGGGCAAGTACGAGGGCTAACTACCAGATACCAAGGCCGTATCACGAGACTTCGCCACGAAGCTGATACGGGGCAAGTATGAAAGCCAACTACCAGATACCAAAGCCATGTCGGTGGTGGCGGGGCAATCGAGGCTAACTACGGATACCAAGCGTCAGATCACGAGACTTCGCCACTGGCGATACGGGCAAGTACAAAGCCAACTACCAGATACCAAAGTCGTGTCACGTGGTGGCCGGGGCAAATCTGAGGGCTAACTACGGATACCGCGTCAGATCACGAGACTTCGCCACTAAACTGAGCGGGGCAATCACGAAGGCTAACTACCGATACCAAAGCCGAATCAGCCACGACTTGGGCAAGTCACGAGCCAACTACGGATACCAAAGCCGAATCGGTAAAACCTCGTGGAGAGCTAGTCCACGGAATAACACTATCAGCGAAGCGTGCGTGGAATCCTCGTCACCGCCAGATGCGTCAAGTAAGATCATAACAAATCAGCCGGCCCTCCATTTGAGAGACGCGGTGGTATAGAAATACAATACTAGCACGACAAGGCTATCACACGCAAACATAGGCAAGTTACACACAACTCAAGGTACTTTCATTTTATGCCAAAGTCCAGGTTTTAACCCCAAAGTTCTACGTACGTTAAATTCTTTTTAAAGGATCCATTTCTTTTACAAAGGTCACCCGATACCCGTAGTATTAAAAATAGAGTGACTAACATTTTAAGTAGACCAAAACAACTTCCATACTTTCCTTTTTAAAATCAAGTAACAACATTCTTTTCCAAAGTTCAAGTTTGCCTAATTTCAAATATTCACGTCTCTTATTTTCGAAAGGTTTCGTAGTTCATAGTCTTAATCACTTAATAACATAATCTCTTTTAAAACGATTGAGTAACGTATGCCTTATGTGTGAGTAGGTTATTATTGTTTATAACAATCTTATTAAAGCAGTCATGATCTAGGAAATGTAATACAATCGTGTCTTATCTTAGCTTCTATGCAGATGAAGGTTTCTACTGGTTTTAATATAATTACTTAATTGTCAATACATTTTCCTTTATTAACGCTGCAGAGGTTCGTTCGATACTTATTCTCTGTTCCGAAATCAGTAAAACATTATTCTTTTAAAGACCAAATACTCATTACTCACGAATGAGGTTTCACACTTTTTAAAAAAAATTCATATCAATTCAATTAAGTCAAGTCTCTTATCTTTTAAGATCAATAAACCATTCTTTTTATCTCTCTTAAGACGTTATACCTAACTTTCCATAAAGCTAGTATAACTCTTAAGCTTTCAAAACCAAGTATTACTCTTCTTTAAAAAACGATTCTTAATTCTTTTGAAATACTTCAAGATTCTTTATTATTTAAAACTCAAGTCAAAAGACATCGAAGTAAAACCACGTTCAGTTAACATACGTACGTCTACCGTACTATATATATTCTTTTAAAATATCATGCTCAAGAGGATAAGAAGAATCACATACCTCGCGACGATTACCGACAATTAGCAAATAGCTCCAAAGTACTGTAATCCTGTTAGCCTTTTCCACCCTTCGAGTAGAATACACTACTTGTAGTACTTCAACCTATAACGGTCATATAAGTCTATCAACGTCTATACTACTCTGTAGAATGATTCTAGATACAAGATTCCTTATTCTATGGAAAAATTGGGCAGCACTTCCCTACCCGTCAAACTACACAAGTCTACTGTAAATACAGTCCTATGTAAGTACAGTTCAGTTCTCTTCTTTTATACCATCCTTATAAACGTCTTATACTCAATTCTATACTACTACAGTATGTAATTTCCAATTACAATAGAAGGGTAAGAGTATTTACCTCGATAAGCCCAAAATTATCCAAGTTAAAAAGATCCTGAGCAAGGTTTAGCTCTTATGCATGCGCTCAATACGCTCCAAGAAACCCTTAGAAGTTCTACACAACTTCTACTTAATACTTCAACCTACTATGAAGATTTTTCCCCAGGGTTTCGTTTAGTGACTAAAGGAAGTATAGTAGTATTTTCCGGGCTTTTAGTATAGAGGTAACTTTGGGAATTCTACAAGGTATTTGGGCCAAGGTATTTTGGCATAGTAACAATACTTGGAGAATACTTTTCTACCAAGGGGGTATTTCACGAGATCAACTCAAGGAAAGGGGTTTGGTGAGGGCCTCTCAAAGGGGAGGAGGCTTGGACGAAAACTACAACTAAGAGGGGAGGATTTTAACACTTGGAAAATGTTTTGTGGATGAAGAAGTCTTGACTAAGGGGTATTTATAGGGCCTTGATGGCCAAGATTAAGGCAAGTGGAGGGTGGAGGTGGGGATTTGGGCAAGTGTACTTATCCATCTACTACACAAATATCCTACCTAACCTTGACCAAGGTTTTTAACACCAAGCGTGCCAACAAAAGCCCACAATGCCGTCCACTTTGAGGTGACACGTCGCCCTCCCGTTGGTCCAAAATATTTTATCTCTCGGAAAAATCCGCAAAAATAATAAATGTCGCAACCGAAATTTTCCCTTCGCAAAGTCCGGAAAACGTTTCGTCGAAAAACAATTCTTTTCGCTAGTTGTGAACAAATTTCGTCCCTTTGCCTACTTAAGGCTTAAACTTTCAGACGTGCGCCTCACGCATACATACTCGAAATACGGGGTATAACATTCTTCCCTCCTTAGAAACATTCGTCCCGAATGTTCCTTCTCAAGACAGATAACGATAAAGTTCCTCTTAACTTAAACAAGTTGCCAATGCCACACCTGGCCACAAAATAACACACGCGCAAATACTTACCCAAGTCAACGAGGAATCACTCCTACATCACAAAAGCTTCCACCCTGGTTTAAAGGATACTCCCTTCGCATCTTCACTTCACAACAAAATGATCTCTTTTATTCTGCTAACACACGTTCACTTCTTTCCTTACTCGTCGTACCCTTCTCGTACACCCGAACTCTCTCCCTAGTACACATTCCATACTCCAGTCATCGCTTCAGTTTCCAAAACTTTGGAGTCACCACCTCCAAACTTGATCATCTTACTAGCCTTGAATTCCTTTAAGGCCATTCCCGACCTTCACGATCCGATTCTGGTCGAACATATCCACGAACTCATACGATGCTTACCTAAACCTGGGCCTAGCACCCTCGTGACCCTACCACCCGTCGGGACCACCTCGAACTGACCCCACCCCAAACCGGGCTGCGGGTCGACCCGCGACACGGCCTCAACCCGACCCATTTCTCGCGCCAAGCTCTTGTCCCCCGATCCGGAACAATCTCACTAATCAAGTCACGAAAATCTAGTGGTCTTCTTAGCTCAACTACCCTCTTTCATTTCACACTACTCAGGGACTTATCACACAAAACATTTTTACGCATACCAAGTATTTTGACAAAGACTAACCGTAAAATCTTTTATTCAAGACGGCCTTACATCTAAGGTCTCAACGTGGAATATTCTAAGGTTCATACCTTCCCTGTCCCCATACTTAACCTTTCAACTAACCATGTCTCTAAACCACAATATACACAACGCTATCTGTACATAGTACTCAACATATAATCATCGTATCACGCATGCTAATCTCTAGAGGGTTAAGGATATACCTGGAAAGAAAAAAAAATAGGCGGTTCAAAGGACCGCTAAAGCTGGGAACTTCCACCGCGACCTCTGTCGTGGCCTGCCGGTGTATGAACATCCTGCCTAGCTATGGAAGGTGAAGAACCCGCAACTGATCTCGTAGTCTGTGCTATCCCACCAGTGCTACCTCTGGTCGGACAGTCTCTCGCCAAATGGCCCTGTTGGCCGCAAGCATAACAATCTCCCAAATTAGTACGACACTCACCCTTATGAATTTTTCCACAACGGCCACACTGAGACAAGGGTGGCCTCATCCGGCGAGCACTCCTACTCCCCTAAAAATCTGAAACCTGGGAGCCCTGACCTGCTCCTGAATATCCCGAATGTATCGAAGACTGTGGAGGACCACTCTGTACTGGCGGAGGTACATAACTAGTCTGCTGCTGAGGCGGTCCGCCTCGAAAGTCGCCAAAAGACCCTGCTGTCCTGGCCCTCTTCTG
This sequence comes from Przewalskia tangutica, assembly GCA_029844215.1. Lineage (NCBI taxonomy): Eukaryota > Viridiplantae > Streptophyta > Magnoliopsida > Solanales > Solanaceae > Przewalskia > Przewalskia tangutica. The sequence continues at coordinate 111,521,392 of CM056721.1, forward strand.
TTGATCCCGGTCATTTCGCCGACCTCTCCGCTTCTCACACCCAAGTGCATAAGCCTGCATGCGGGCAATGTCCATGCCCGGCTGAAGAGCTACACCCGAACAAGCCTCTGCCAAGTAGTCATCAAGCCCGGTGACGTAGCGGTGCACTCTGTCCCCCATGTCAGCTACTAACGCGGGGACGTACCGAGCTAGTGAGCCAAACTCCACATTGTACTCCCGAACCGTACGCCCGTCCTGCCTCAATATCAAAAATTTGTCGGCCCGTGCCCTCCTCATCTGCGGAGGCAAGAAGTGGCTGAGAAATGCCTCCGAGAACTCGTCCCAAATAGCTGGAGGCGCATGCTCCCGGGGCGGCTCGCGAATCAAACGATCATGCGGTATCACGCAGCCGATGTGAACCTAAGACCACTGACTCGGTCTCCGAAGCCTTGATCACTCTCATGATCCGCTGTAACTGTCGGATGAACTCCTGCGGATCATCCTCAGGCCTCGATCCATAAAACACTGGCGGGCTGCAACTCAGAAAGTCCCGCAGTCTCAAACTATCCGCTCTCGGGTGAACTACGGGTACTACCGGTACCGGAATTGCTGCATCCAGCTTATCCTCGTGCCTTGCCACTATCCTGGCCAATAACTGGGCCATCTCTTTGTACCCCAACTCCTCTGCTCCGGTGTGGGGTGGAGGCTCGTATCTTGTGGTCTCAGCCCATCGCCGCGGCTCTAAACTCTGCTGGGGCTGGCGGCGTCGCAAAACTCGCCGTCTGAAGCGCTATCTCAGGTAATGACCGGGCCTGCGCCCTCGTACTCCTCTGTATCCTACTAGCAGCTTCCTCGGCTGCCTTGCCCATCTGGGCCCGGGTTGCCTTGCGCGGAGGCATAACTGGTAAAAACGAAATACGTCAGAGGGGTCCAACTTATAACACAGCTCTAAGGCACGATCTCAGAATGAGAAGAATGGAAACCAATCCTAAATGTCCTGCAGCCTCCTGATTATAGATGTGGTGCACAACACATCGATAATCAAGACTCTACTAGACACGGTCTGTAGACACTTTCCGAGGATTAACTGCTCTGATACCACTTTTGTCACGACCCGATCCCGGGCCCGTGACTGGTGCCTTACCCCAGGCACCCTAGCGATACAACATCAGAGAAAATCAGAGGAAATAAAAACTTAAACATGAAACAAGAGATATGATAATAAAATAGGCCAACCAAACGGTTACCTTCTTGCATATATATAACTAAAAACTTGAACAGTTACATCCTTACAAACCCTGCCCACAATAGTACTATAGACCTCTAAGAGTTTTTATACAATATGACGGACGGGGCCACATATACCACAATGTACAAGTACCTACAGTGACAGGGGACTATACCAAAAGATAAGCCTCCGGAGAAACGAAGCTTCCCAATACGCTGAACTGTGATCCTATGAGTGATGCGCGTAATATGCACACACTTTTAAACGCAAGTGCACGTTATCGTATCAAGTAGTATAGTCTTAGATAAGACCGAATATCGTCCTCTAGGATTAGGGTTCAAGTACCAACTATCTATTTTCTAGTATCTATTTGGTGAATTAATGATTGATTGTTTGGTTTATAACTAAGAATTATTAAAGATAAGTAAATATAAAGAATTACTTCAGATGTGATGAGAATAGGGCTTCTATGTATCCTCACTATCCGCTTATGCTACTTACTAATGCATTACTTATGGTGTTCTTCTTTTGGAGAAAGCAGGTTCTGAAATCGTTTTATACTCCCGTTAGAGTTATATAAACACTCAACCCCAGTATTGTTCCTTACCTACCTTTCGGTGATAAGGGTAACTCTATAGGAGGATTAAGAACAAAAACCTAGTTGACCGTCACGCACAATGCGCAAAATTAGGGTTGTTAAGCCTCTCATCAACGCTACAAAACTAATTGATGTATTTTCATCCCCAATTCAAGCCTGTCTACCCAACTTATAGCATATTCACAATCCCCCCTTTTCAGAATCTGATTAGAAATCATATTGTGATAACTAGTTGTCAATTAGTTACCAAGAATTCAACTCAATTATTGGATAGATCTCTCAATAAGAAAAATAACCATAAACATGCATTAATTTATAACATAAGTTTCAAGAAACTCAACATAGAAAGCCCTATAAGAGAATTAGTTCCTAGCCATGAATATGACAAGAACTAATTCAAAGTTCATCATGCAAAAACTGAATTAAAGAAAAGAAAAAGGAAATAAAGTACTAAGTTAATGGTATCCAATATCCAAGCCAAAATCTTGAGTTGTGCAAGAAGGGGAACCCTCAAAAACTGCCTAGGGTTCTCCTTATATAGGTGTAAAAACGCCTCCTTCTTTTCCCTGCAGGCCTGGCCCAAAAATCCGTTAAAAGACCTAATTTTTCCGCGTCGGCGCGTTCGCAGAATAAGCGCGCGGCTGGAAGTTGCGACCGTCGGGTGTTTAGCGCGCGGCCGATATCTCGCATGTTCGAGGCGCCACAGCTGTATCTTCTGTAGCTCCTCGGATGTTTAGCGCGCGACCCTGCATCTTTGTCTTAGGGCGCATGCGCTGTATCTTCTGACCTCTCTGAATAATAGGCGCCGCGGCCCTGCTTTTGGCTGCAGGAGGCGCCGCGGCGCTGGTCTGGATTTTAGCCTCGTTCGCCACTTTCTCTGTTTTCAGCTCTGGCATCTCCTCTTTTTGCTCCTTTTCCGCCATTTGGCCATTTCAACCACTTTGACTCAATAGAAAGAAAAACTATCCTAATACGACACTTATATGTGCAAAATGGGACAAAAGACTAACTAAAACAGACTCAAAAGGTGTATATAAAATACACCGATCAAATACCCCCAAACTTAACCTTTGCTCGCCCTCGAGCAAAGCTAGAAAGAAATAAACTAAAAGACTCAAAGAAACGAAAAATAAAAGACTCCCCTGTCATTGCTGCATAAATGTTAACTAGAAAAACATGAAGGTCAGCAGAATAATATCTTGAGGAACATATAGCATGAAATTTTCAAAGACACTAAACACATGAAGCTAGATATTTCGCAAACTCATATTCATCATGCTTAATGGAAGTCAATATACTAAATCATGCATATAAATTCAAGAATTCCTATGGCATGCTTACTTGCTATTCTCCACTAATTTTGGATATGCATAAAAGAGATCTTCAGGACTTTGAGGGTTGTAATGTAGGCTTAGGTAGGGGTTGGTAAGGATAGGCATTTAGGCTCATTTTTCTGTACCATAAGCTCTTTGGCTTTTCAATTTTTCCCTTTTCTTTTGATTATTTCCTTCACTTCAATTCTATCCTTCCCCTCTTTTGTTTTGGGAGAGTGAAGTGTATTATACTAATAGGCACCCCCAAACTTAGGCTTTTGCCTCTTTCTTATTACTTTTCCATTGGGGTGCATCAAACTTGTTCACTCTTTTTGTTTCTTCTTTTTAACACAATGTACTCCACTATTTCATATTTTCACTTATGGCATAATTTTGTGGGAATATAGGGTGTCAAAGAAGAAGTTTCAAATTTAGGCTCAATAGGTGACTAGGGATATTTTTAAAGTCTGGGATAGAAAAGAATGGTAAGAATTGGCTATCAAAGAAATGCCTGAGTCATCTCCCTAACATACATATCCTAACTATTTCGCCTCAAATAGCAAGCAATCATAACACATAAGCATTTATCATTTAGCATGCATAACTCAAGCAAGAAACTCCAAATAGACAGATTATGTGAGCTTTTGGCATATCTAACCTAAGTGTTTAGATAGTTGCTTCAATTCCTTTACATTATTCCACCTTACTTCACTAGGTGTTTCTAGCAACTACAGCATACATGATCTTGGACAGGCAATTATGACTCAAGAAAGAAAAATTTTTGGTGACTCAAAATAAACATAAAACAAATAAAAAGATTTAAATAAAACATAACATGACACACAAATAAAAACTAAAACACAAAAACACACCCCCAAACTTAAATCACACATTGTCCCCAATGTGTGTAGACTCAAGGACAATAAAGAAAATAAGACACTTACAAACTTTGGTTAAACTGGTGGTGGTGGCGGTGGATAATGCATCGACCATTGGTTGAACAAGGCACTCAGCTCGTCGATTTGTTGCCTTGTTTCTTGCTGTCCTTGTACTACTGTTTGCAAGGTCTGCATCATCTCCCTCTGGTGTTGGTACAATTGCCCCATTGTGGGCTCTGAAGGTTCTGCTCTTGTGGTTGGCCGGTGGCTGGGTCCTGCCTCATATTGAGCCCCTATTTCAGGCTCATCTTCATCCATGGCGGCCTCTGCTGCTGCTGCTGGTGGTGCTCTCCGTCTGGCTGCTGGGGGGCTGGGGTCTGGGAAAGAGTGCACTATCCCATAGGACACGGGCAGTTGGTTTCTTTCACGAGTATCTGTGGGTAGTTGTGGGACCGCACTCATGTGGCATAGACTGGTAATAAGCGAGTCGTGTCCCAATCCACCTGTTGTCACCAACCTGCTGATTTCTTCGATGCTCTGCACTATCTCTTTCCCCACATCAATTATTTTTCCCGTCATGATTCCATATACTAGCTTAATTCTGTCTTCTGGCACTCTGGTGAAGTGCGTGGATGGAATCATGCGGGCGCTGATGAAGTATAGCCACGCCTTGGCTGCCTTGTTGAATTGGCACCTGCTCAGTGCTCTAGATCCATTTCTTCCAATCTCAAAAGCAGCCCCAGGGTAGCTCACTGTGTCTGCAATGTTATTCCAGTCGATGTTGTTGCTGCTCCTAGACCATGTTCTAAAATGGTTCCAATCGCTACTTTCTTCAACATCAACTGTCTCCACTTGTGCATTTACAGCTCCTGCTGTCACAGACATATAAACTCCCCTTACAAAGCACCCCCTTTCCACTCTCTCTGGAAAGTTCGCATAAAATTCACGCACCATTGTTGTGTTGACTGGTGCTATCTTCGCTGGATTGACAAATCTCTTCCACCCCCTTAGCTCTATCATAGCCCGGATGGGCTCATAAACGTCTTCTTCCCCATATGATCCCCTTTGGTAATCCATTCCTTCTCGGAATTACAGTGCAGTATCAAGCCTTTTGTATCTTTGGAAGGCCTGGTAACTCACAAATCTATTTTCATCGTATTGTGGGGTTGGGGTGGATGTGGATCCTCTTCTCTTTCTGGTGGCCATTTTTAAACAAAATCTGCAGCTTCTAATTTTTGTGGCACAATGTCTCCTACACACTCAACAACTAGCAGCGACAACACCCCCAAACTTCAACAATGCCCACAACCTCTTTTTCTACTCTTTTCTCCAACTTCACAACCAACTTTTCAGTACCCAAACTACTCCAACTACAATACTCTTCCCAACTACTACCTCCTATGACTTCAGTGAAAGGATTCAAGAACAAAGATAGGGATTACCTTTTGATGAGAAGATTCAAGCTTGTTCTGGTTTTAATTGGTGGGTTGAGGCTATGGAATGGAGCTTTGTTGTTTGAGATAGTTGGGGGTTTTTGGGAATTTAAGAGTTTAGGTTGTGGTTGGGTTGGATTTGTGGAGGATTTGTGGGAGAGTTTCTGAAATTTCGTGGGTTTTTGGAGAGGGGAGGTTAGGTTTTTGAAGTTGGAATTGGGGAAAATCTGATTTTTGGGCGTTTTAAGTTTCTGGATTCCCGGCTGTGCGCCCTTGCTTTTAGCGCGCGGCGCTTAAACTCTGCGCTCGCCCGGGACTTCTGCGCGGCCACTCTGAGCGCGGCGCGCTAAATCGGCAAATTTTTCGGACTGCCGTCGCGGCCTGCTCTGGCGCGCGCGGCTTAAACTTCAGCACCTCTTGGATATTTTGGCGCGCGCTCTGGCGCGCTACCCGCTTTACGGAAATCCGGCTTCGTTCACTTCTCCGTCCTCGGTTTATTTGCACTGCACATCAATCACACAACCACAAGACCCCAAGACCGTGAGACTGTTCTTAGACAAAATAAAATAAACTAATGACAGAAATTAAAATAACATAATTGAAAACGTTGGGTTGCCTCCCAAGTAGCGCATTTGTCATGCGTCTTTTAAGCCGGACGCAAGTTTCTTAGTCTTAATAACCTTGGGGTGGATTAAGCCCCAACCTATCCATTTCCTCCACATTTGGCATTTCCTGTTTCTCCTTTTCTTTTTAGCATTATCGGTAATAGGGAGTTCAGGAACACTTACCTCCTTTAGTGGCATTTCGGCAAACCATGCCTGCTTTCTTGGGCTCATCACTCTTTGGTTGACTTGTAATGGCTCGCATGGGGGTTTGATGGTGCTGATTGCAAAGCACCTATTCATTGGTGGTGGTTCGATGACATGTTTAAACACTTTAAACACCATTTCTTCATTCTCCACCCTTAATGTCAACTCCTCTTTCAACATCAATCAAAGCTCTTCCGTTGCTAGAACGGCCTCCCTAATATGATAGGGATTTCGCGTCTTCTTCCATATCAAGAATGAAGAAATCTGCGGGAAAGAAAATTTTCCTACCTTCACAATCACGTCCTCAATCTTGCCTCGTGGATGAACTCCATCTGTCCGGATAGTTGCGGACTACGATGGTTGGTTTAGCCTCTCCCAACTCCATCTTTTGAAAGCGATAAGGCATCGATTTATACTTGCCCCTAAATCGCATAGAGCTCTGTTGCACGTCACCCCGCTGTGCATGGTAGTGTAAAGCTTCAGTCCTTTAGCTTTGGTGGCAACTTCTTTTGTAAGATAGCACTACATTCTTCTGTTAGTGCTACTCTCTCATATTCGGCCAGTTTCCTCTTTTTCCCCAAGATTTCTTTCATGAACTTGAAATAAGACGGCATATGCTCCAAAGCCTCTATAAAAGGTATGTTGATATGCAACTTCTGAATACCTCCAAATTTGAAAAATTGTTTATCGACCGCCTTTGTAATCTCTGGGGGAAAGGAATCTTTTCTGTATACTCCTTCTCCGGAGTTTTCTCTATCACTGGGCTAGGTTCAGCCACCTTCTCTTTTTCTAACTCTGCTTCCTTCTCAACTCTTGGCTGAGGTGGCTGTTGCTCCAATTGTCTTCCACTTCTCAATTGTACTGCCTTACATTGCTCCCTCGGATTTACCTCTGTATTGCTTGGCAATGTCCCCTGTGGCCTGATGTTTGCCTGCTTTGCTAGGCCCTACTTGTGTTTCAAGTTTACGAGCGAGGATCTAGCTTACATCATAAAGCGCATCAGGCGTTGGCAAGTGCTGTCATAGCTGTTTTAAGCTCATCTGGCTTTTCTTGCTGAACCGGTGCATTGAACTGTTGAGGCTGTGGGGCTTGAATGAAGGGCTGCTGATACTGATTCTGCTGGTTCGCATCGACCCTGTATTGGTTCATTGCCGATCACGATCTGCTGCCCACGATCTGGATTCTGCTTCGATATTGATTCTGCTGGCCCTGATCTCCTTTCCATGAGAAATTTGGGTGATTCCTCCACCCTGGATTATAAGTGTTTGAGTAGGGGTTGTTCTGTTGCCTCTGGTAATTGCCTACTGCTTGACACTCTGCCTGTTCCATTGGTATATTGTTGGGATCCGCTGAAGGGCATCTATCAAATGTATGTGGGCCACCACATATCTCATGACTTTAGGCATCATGCTGCGTTCTGACACCGTATGTTCTTTGTTGTTTCGCTAGAAGGGCCACTTGGGCATTCAAGGCAGCAATAGCATCTATCTCGTGGACTCCCACAGTTCTTCTCCCACTTGTCGCCCTCTCTTCAGTGACATGGTTGTTAGTGGCCATATCTTCTAATAACTCGTGAGCATCGTGGGCTGTTTTCCTCATGAATGCTCCACCTGCTGCTGCATCTATGATGGTCCTGGTTGTACTGCTCAGCCCGTTGTAGAAGATGTGGACCAAGTTCCATAACTCAATGCAATGGTGTGGGCACTTTCTTTGTAGATCCTTGAACCTTTCCCACGCTTCATATAAAGACTCTCCATCAGTTTGGTAGAAGTTGTTCAACTCCCCTCTCAGTTTTGCTGCTTTACACGGGGGAAAGAACTTGGCTAGAAATTTCTGTGCCAGCTCGTGCCATGTGAATATCGAATCGGCTGGCAGGGAATTCAACCATACTTTTGCTCTATCCCTGAGTGAGAAGGGAAAGAGCCTCAACCTGACGGCATCATCAGTAACGCCGTTATATCTGAAAGTGGCACATAGCTCCAAGAAATTAGCTATGTGCATATGTGGATCCTCCGATGGCGATCCTACGAATTGCCGTGTGTTCGTACTCGAGAATCGCGGTTTTATTTGAAGTTGTTGGCTCCTATTGCGGGGAGCCTAATGCATGTCTGTGCTCCATTCACTCTTGGCAGCACATAGTCTCCCAAACTTCGTTCTGGCTGGACTTGGACTCTCTCTTCCACATCTATTGGTGCTTGCCTAGGTATTCCTGGGTTATGTTGATTTTCACCTAACCCTTCTCCCATTATGTTATTGTTGTGAGCACCGTCCATTTCTATCAACGTTGCAATTCTCTGATTCTTTATGTTCTGTTTGCAGGTTTTCTCGATCTCTGGATTGAAGGGAACAAGAGTGTCTGCTCCTCTTCTCCTTCGCATAAACTGATTGCCTGAAATAGATCAAAAATAGAAAACAAATCACGGCAACCTGATTTTCCGAAAAGTAGCGAAAAACGTAAAAATAAAAATAAAAATTAAAAATTAAAGACCAAATTAGATATTAAAAATAGATAATTTTGATATTGAACTAATGCCTAATCCCCGGCAACGGCGCCAAAAACTTGATGCGCGTAATATGCACACACTTTTAAATGCAAGTGCACGTCATCGTATCAAGTAGTATAGTGTAACGACCCGTCCCGGGGCCCGTTACTGGTGCCTTATCCCGGGCACCCTAGTGACACAACATCAGAGAAAACCAGCGGAAAATAAAACTTTAAATAAGAAACAAGATATATGATCATAAAACAGGCCAACCCAACGGTTACCTTCCAATAACATATATAAATACAACTCTTTCAAAACGAACAGTTTAATCCTTTTTTACAAACCACGCTTACAAAGATTACTGCAGACCTCTAAGATTTACAACAACTATGACGGGGCGGGGCCGCCATACCACGAATGTACAGAACCTACAACTCGAGGAACACATGCAAAAGATAAGCCTCCGGAGAAACGGAGCTTCCCAAAACGCTGAACTGATATCCTAAGAGCGAGGATCCACGACCGATGTACCTCTACCTGCGGCATGAACGCAGCCCACCGAAGGAGGTCAGTACAACAGGTACCAAGTATGTGAAACTGTAAAAATACTGTAATGAAATCATACTAGTCTATATAAAGCAGGAGACATGTATGATAACCAAACTCTGATTCACAACATAAAAGCGATCATGTCGATCGGGGACTCGCCTCAAGTCATCACTCAAATATAACTATGGGTCTCACGCCCACAACATCAATCATGTTCGCATCGTGGCGCATGCCGGAATTACGCCGGTGTAGACATGTCCATGATGCAACAATAATACCAATGCCCGGCCACATGCCGGAATTCTACCTCGGTGTAGACACGTCCATGTGACATCAACAATAATATCTTTGGGTGATCAACCTGCGCGTGGCCACATGCCGGAATTCTACCTCGGTGTAGACATGTCCATGTAACCACAATAACAATATATCGGGTAATCAACGGCGCGTGGCGCGATGCCGGAATCTTGCGTCGGTGTAGACATGTCCATGTGACATCAACAACAAGACAATAATCAAAATGGAAACATACGTGGAATTCTCCATCACCGCCAAAGACGTCCAAGTAAGTTCTCAACAAGTCGACCGCCTCTATCGAGACGCGGTAACACAGAAATACCACACTTGCACAACAAAGGCTATCATCACAAGCATAGGCAAGTTTCACAACAAGCATAGGCAAGTTACACAACAACAAGCATAGGCAAGTTACACAACTCAAGGTACTTTCATTTTATGTCAAAGTCGGGTTTTAACCCCAAAGTACTACATCGTTAAGTTCTTTTAAAGAGATCCATTACTTTTATAAAAGTCACCCTATACCCGTAGTATTAGAATGACCAACCCACATTCCTTTTCAAAATCAAGTAACATTCTTTTCCTAAGTTCGGTTTGCCTAGTTTCAATTACTCAAGCTTCTCATTTTCAAATGCTCAAGTCACTTATTTTAGAAAGGTTTCATAACTCATAGTCTTAATCTCTTTTAAAACAATTGAGTAACATATGTCATATATGTGAGTAGTTTATTCTTGTTTATAACGATCTTATTACAACAGTCATGATCTAGAAAATGTAATATTATTTTGTCTCATCTTAGCTTACATGCGGATGGAGGTTTCTCTTGGTTTTAATACAACACATCATTATTCAATACATTTTCCTTTATTAACGCTGCAGTTGGTCCTGTCGACACATTACGATTTCGAAATCAGTAAAACATTATCCCTTTAAAAACCAAGTACTCATTACTCACGAATGAGGTTTCACACAAACATCCACATTAAAACAAATAGGTTAAGTCTCTCATCTTATAAGATCAAGTCTCTTAACTTCTAACATCAGTAAACCATTTTCTTACCTACATAAAGCTGTTATAACCAACTTCCCATAAAGCCGTTATAACACTTTATGTTTCAAACCAATCAAATACATTAAACACGTACGCGTCTGCGTACTACATAGTTACACACATATCATGCTAGAAGAGATAGGAAGAGGTTCACATACCTCGCGACGAGTATCGACAATAAGCAAAATGCTCCAAGTACTACAACGCATAGCCCTTTCCACTCGCAGTAGAATACGCTACTCTTAGTACTTCCACCTAGAAAGGTCACAAACGTCTATTAACTTCAAAACACAAGGTTCCATTTCTCTATAGAAAATTGGCACCTCCCCCCATGACAGCGTAAATCTCTCTCTATCGTAGGCCACCAAGCCAACCAGGGGTTTACACGCCTAACGGGCGTGTACAATTCTACTCGATAATACTACACAAGTCTCTCGCAATACGATCTATGTAAATACAATGCGATTCTTTTCTTTATTCTTCAGCTTAAGTCAAAAGACATTGCGCAAGCTATGTTCGATTCTATATATAGTATACTTCAACTATATAATCCTACAACATGTAAACTCCATTACAATAAGGGACAAGAATATTTACCTCGACAAGCCCAAAATTATCCAAGTTATAATGTCGATCTCGAGCAAGGTTTAGCTCACTCAGTGCGCTCCAACCACTCCAAACAACCCTAGAAGTTCTAACCAACTTCTACTCAAATACTTGACCAACTATGAATATTTCCTTAGGGTTTGGTTTGAGACTAAAGGACAAAAGGTAGTATTTCCGGGCTCTACGTATAGAGGTAACTTTTGAAATACTACTAGGTAAAGGCTAAGGTATTTTGGGCATTAACAATACTAGGAGAGTATTTCTATACCAAAAAAAAGGGGGGTATTATACGAAAACAACTAGGCAGGGGGTACCCACGGCTAGCACTTCGAGGGGAGGGGAGGCTCTCGGCCTGAGGCCACTCAAGGGGAGGGAAGGCTTGGGACGAGAACACTCAAGAGGAGGAGAGTTTTCAAGGCTAAGACAAAGTGAGAGTGGATGAATAAGTTCATCACTAAGGGGGTATTTATAGCACAAGCCAAGGCCAACCAATGGCCAAGATCATGCCAAGTGCAAGGCAAGTGTAGGGCAAGATTAAGCCAAGTGCACCTAACCCCTACTCCACAAAACATGCCACAAAACAATGCACCAAATAAGGCCAAAACAAGGCACAAAACAGGGAGGAAGACGTCCTCGCTTACCTAAATCGTCACAGGGTGACAAGTGTCACCTCTCGTTGCCCAAAGATGTTCGTCGCTCGGAAAAATCCGCAAAAATACAAAGCGACATAGTCGGAATTTTCCCCGCAAGTTATGCAAAACGTTTCGTCAAAAACGACTCTGTCGGGTGTTGTGCACAAAGGTAAATTCGGCCAAGGGTGCCACATGGGGTGACACGTGTCGCCCGATTCGCCTGAATATTTCGTCTTAGAAAATATCCAAAATCGGAAATCTCAAAAACAAAGCGGGCCTAAATCAGTAAATTTCTCCGTGGGCCCACGTGACCATTTCAGAAAATAAAATCTCAAAATTCTAATATAATTTAAGAAGCCCATATACCAAACTGGGAATCCAATTCTCATTAACGAACCTTTTTCTTCACAAATTACGGAAACTTTTCCGTAAAAACTCACATCTTTCTTTCTTTTCAAAATTTCTACTGTACTCTCGCACGCACGCCTCACATACATACCCCGCAACTACGGGTATAACATTCTCCTCCTTAGAAACATTCGTCCCGAATGTTCCTTCTCAAGTCGGATAACGATAAAGTTCCTCTAACAAGTTGCCGACGCCACGCCGCCACGAACTAACACACGTTCTCTCTCCCCTAACTCATCAGTACTCTTCTCGAACACTCGAACTCTTTCTAGTATCCGTACCACACTTCCACAATGCTTCGCTTTCCAACCTTTGGAGTTACTACCTCCAAACTTGGTCATCTTACTAACTTCAATCTCCCTTAAGGCCATTCCCGGCCTCCACGATCCGCTTCTGGTCGAACATATCCACCAACTCATACGATGGTCATAAAAACTTGGGCCTAGCATCCTCGTGACCCTACCACCAAGTGACCACCCAACCGACCCCACCCCAAACCGGGTTACGGTTGACCGCAAATGGTCCTCAACCCGACCCCAACCGCCAAACTCTTGTTCCCGATCCGAACAATCTTACTAATTCACATCATGAAAGCTACCACTTCCATCTCACACTACCCACAGACTTATCACACAAATAAATCCCACGTATACTACTACTCTGATAAGGGTCAAACATAAAATAAATCTTTAACTCAAGACGACCTTACCCCTAAGGTCTCAGTCGTGACATAGTCTAAGGTTCACACTTACCATGCCCCCCATACGTATCCTCCCAACTAAGCATGTTTTCTAACTCACAATTAACACAACGCTATTCGTACATAGCACATAATAATGAGACCATCATAACAAGCATACCAAAACTCTAGAGGGTTAAGGATATACCGAAGCTACCGCCCACTCTAATCATAGGCACACTGCAGGCGCATAACCGTAGGCGCGATGAACCACCATCGATCCGTAGAGGTGAGTCGTAACATCCGTGCTACCCTTGGTCGGACAGTTCCGCAAATGGCCCCGCTGGCCGCAAAAATAACAAGCTCCCGCACCACGACACTTCCGAAATGCGGTCTACCACATCGACCACACCGAGGTAGGGTGACCGCATCCGCCAACACCCTTACTTCCTCGAAACACAACCTCGAGCCCCGACCGCTCCCGAATACTCAAGGTTGTGGAGGACCACTGACTGCTGGCGAGGTACAAAACTAGTATGTTCCGAGGCGGTCCGCCTCGAAGTCATCAAAGGACCCCGTTGTTCTCGCCTCTTCGCCGATTCGTCATTCCGTCGACCTCTCCGTGCCTCACATCCTGCGACGAGCTCGCACGCGCAATGTCCATGCCCTACCAAGAGCTACTCCCGAACATGCCTCGACATGTAATCATCGAGCCCTGAACATATCGGTGCACTCGATCCTCCATACTAGCTACCAACGCTGACGCGTCGCCAATGAGTCGAACTCACATTGTACTTCAACCGCACGCCCGCTCGTCTAAGCATCAAAAATCTGCCCGCGTGCTCCTCATCCGCGAGGAAAGAAGTGAGTGAGAAAGCCCCAAAACTCATCCCATACTTTGGAGGTGCATGCTCTCCCGAAAGCTCCCATGAATCAAACCAATCGATTGCGGTATCACGCACCGATGCGAACCAAAGGTCATGACTCGGTCTCAAGCCTTGATCACCCGCATGATCCGTCAGAATCGCCGATGAACTCCTCGCGATCATCCTCGTGCCTCGACCCATAAAACTCGCGGGCTAACTCGTAAAGTCCCGTAGCCTCAAACTATTCGCCGGGGTGAACCATCGGTGCTATCGAATCGAATCGTGATCCAAATTTATCCTCATATTCGCCACGACCGCCAAGCAAATCGCCATCTCTTGTAACCCATCTCCTCCGCCCAAACTGACCGGAGGCTCGTGTATCGCGGTCTCGGCAGCCCATTGCCGCGCTTCTAACTCTCTGCTGGCCGGGCGCTACAAAACCCGCCTCTCAAGCACAACCTCGTGTATGCGGGCTCGCGCTGCACTCTCAGATCTCACTAGCGGTTCTCTACTGTCTTGCCCTTCGTGGCTCTGGTTGCCTTGGCGGAGGCATAATCGTAAAAACGAGACACGTCGGAGGGTCCAACTTACAACACAACTCTAAGGCACGATCTCGTAATGAGAAGAATGGAAACTAATCCTAAATGTCCTGCGACCTCACGATTATAGATGTGGTGCACAACACATCGATAATCAAGACTCTACTAGACACGGTGTAGACACTTTCCGAGGATTAATCGCTCGATACCACTTTTGTAACGACCCGTCCGGGCCTTCATCGTGCCTTATCCGGCACCCTAGTGACACAACATCGAGAAAACCAAGGAAAATAAAACTTTAAACAAGAAACAAGATATATGATCATAAACAAAGCAACCCAACGGTTACCTTCCAATAACATATATAAATACAACTCTTTCAAAACGAACGCTTTAATCCTTTTTACAAACCCCGCCCACAACAAGATTACAGCACTTCTAAGATTTACAACAACTATGACGGATAGGGCCCGCCATACCCCGAATGTACAAGAACCTACAACTCAGTGAACACATACCAAAAGATAAGCCTCCGAGAAACGGAGCTTCCCAAAACGCCGAACCGAGATCCTAAGAGCGAGGATCCACGGCCGATGTACTCTACTGCGGATGAACGCAGCCGAAGGCGAGGTCGATAACAGTACCAAGTATGTGAAATCAGAAAATATCAGAATGAAATCATACTAGTCTATATAAAGGTGGAGACATGTATGATAACCAAACTCTGATCACAACATAAAGCGATCATGTCGATCGTGACTCACGCCTCAAGTCATCACTCAAATATAACTATGGGTCTCACGCCCACAACATCAATCATGTTCGCATCACGGCCGCATGCCCCGACTGCAGACGGTGTAGACATGTCCATGATGCAACAATAATACCAATGCCCCACGGCCACATGCCGGAATTCTACCTCGCCAGACACGCCCATGTGACATCAACAATAATATCTTGGGTGATCAACCCGCCGCACGGCCACATGCCCCGAATTTACCTCGGTGTAGACATGTCCATGTAACCACAATAACAATATATCGGTAATCAACTCACCGCACGCGTCGCGATGCCCCTAATCATCGTGACGGCAGACATGTCCATGTGACATCAACAACAAGACAAGAATCAAAATGGAAACATACCCGTGGAATTCTCCATCATCGCCAAAGACGCCCAAGTAAGTTCTCAACAAGTCGACCGCCTCATCGAGACGCCAGAATACGTAAATACCACACTTGCACAACAAAGGCTATCATCACAAGCATAGGCCAGTTTCACAACAACAAGCATAGGCAAGTTTCACAACAACAAGCATAGGCAAGTTTCACACAACTCAAAGTACTTTCATTTTATGCCAAAGTCCGGGTTTTTAACCCCAAAGTACTACATCGTTAAGTTCTTTTAAAAGAGATCCATTACTTTTATAAAAGTCACCCTATACCCGTAGTATTAGAATGACCAACCCACATTCCTTTTCAAAATCAAGTAACAACATTCTTTTCCTAAGTTCCAGCTTTGCCTAGTTTCAATTACTCAAGCTTCTCATTTTCAAATGCTCAAGTCACTTATTTTAGAAAGGTTTCATAACTCATAGTCTTAATCTCTTTTAAAACAATTGAGTAACATATGTCATATATGTGAGTAGTTTATTCTTGTTTATAACGATCTTATTACAGCAGTCATGATCTAGAAAATGTAATATTATTTTGTCTCATCTTAGCTTCATGCGGATGGAGGTTTCTACTGGTTTTAATACAACACATCATTATTCAATACATTTTCCTTTATTAACGCTGCGGTGGTGCTGTCGACACACATTACGATTTCCAAATCAAGAAACATTATCCCTTTAAAACCAAGTACTCATTACTCACGAATGAGGTTTCACACAAACATCCACATTAAAACAAATAAGTTAAGTCTTATCTTATCAGATCAAGTCTCTTAACTTCTAACATCAGTAAACCATTTTCTTACCTACATAAAGCTGTTATAACCAACTTCCCATAAAGCCGTTATAACACTTTATGTTTCAAACCAATCAAATACATTAAACACATGACGTCACCGCACTACATAGTTACACACATATCATGCTAGAAGAGATAGGAAGAGGTTCACATACCTCGCGACGAGTATCGACAATAAGCAAAATGCTCCAAGTACTACAACCTTGCTAGCCCTTTCCACTCCTCAAGTAGAATACGCTACTCTTAGTACTTCCACCTAGAAAGGTCACAAACGTCTATTAACTTCAAAACACAAGGTTCCATTTCTCTACGAAAATTGCAATTCTTTCCCGCAACAACAGCGTAAATCTCCTCCTCTATCGAGGTCGACCACCAAGCCAACCCGGGGGGGGGGGGGTTTACACGTCTAACCGGACGTGTACAATTCTACTCAGTAATACTACACAAGTTCATCGCAATACACCCTATGTAAATACAAAGGCGCTTCTTTTCTTTATTCTTCAGCTTAAGTCAAAAGACATTGCCGCAAGCTATGTCGATTCTATATATAGTATACTTCAACTATATAATCCTACAACATGTAAACTCCAATTACAATAAGGGTCAAGAATATTTACCTCGACAAGCCCAAAATTATCCAAGTTATAATGTCGATCTCGAGCAAGGTTTAGCTCACTCCGCGCTCCAAACCACTCCAAACAACCCTTAGAAGTTCTAACTAACTTCTACTCAAATACTTCAACCAACTATGAAGATTTCCTTAGGGTTTCGGTTTGAGACTAAAGGACAAAAGGTAGTATTTCCTGCTCTACGTATAGAGGTAACTTTGAAATACTACTAGGTAAAGGCTAAGGTATTTTGGGCATTAACAATACTAGGAGAGTATTTCTATACCAAAAAAGGGGTATTATACGAAAACAACTAGGCTAGAGTGGGTACCCTACTAGCACTTCCAGGGGAGGAGGCTCTCGGCCACAAGGCCACTCAAAGGGGAGGAAGGCTTAGGACGAGAATACTCAAGAGGGGAGGGAGAGTTTTCAAGGCTAAGACAAAGTGAGGTGGATGAATAAGTTCATCACTAAGTGGGTATTTATAAGACAAGGCCAACCAACGGCCAAGATCATGCCAAGTGCAAGGCAAGTGTAGGCCAAGATTAAGCCAAGTGCACCCTAACCCTACTCCACAAAACATGCCACAAAACAATGCACCAAACAAGGCCAAAACAAGGCACAAAACAAGGGAGAAGACGCCCCCTCGCTTACCCAAATCGTCACTGAGGTGACAAGTGTCACCTCTCGTTGGCCCAAAGATGTTCGTCGCTCGAAAAATCCGCAAAATACAAAACGACATAGTCGGAATTTTCCTCGCAAGTTATGCAAAACGTTTAAAAACGACTCTAATCGTGTTGTGCACAAAGGTAAATTCGGCGGGTGCCACATGGGGTGACACGTGTCGCCCCGATTCGCCAGAATATTTCGTCTTCAAAATATCCAAAATACCGGAAATCTCAAAACAAAGCGGGCCCCACAAAACAGAATTTCTCCAGTGGCCCCACGTGACCATTTCCAAAATAAAATCTCAAAATTCTAATATAATTTAAGAAGCCCATATACCAAACTGGGAATCCAATTCTCATTAACGAACCTTTTCTTCACAAATTACCTAAACTTTTCCGTGAAAACTCACATCTTTCTTTCTTTTCAAAATTTCGTAGTACTCGCACGTACGCCCTCACATACATACCCTGCAACTACGGGGTATAACATATAGTCTTAGATAAGACCGAATATCGTCCTCTAGGATTAGGGTTCAAGTACCAACTATCTATTTTCTAGTATCTATTTGGTGAATTAATGATTGATTGTTTGGTTTATAACTAAGAATTATTAAAGATAAGTAAATATAAAGAATTACTTCAGATGTGATGAGAATAAGGCTTCTATGTATCCTCACTATCCGCTTATGCTACTTACTAATGCATTACTTATGGTGTTCTTCTTTTGGAGAAAGCAGGTTTACGAAATCGTTTTATACTCCCGTTAGGGTTATATAAACACTCAACCCCAGTATTGTTCCTTACCTACCTTTCGGTGATAAGGGTAACTCTATAGGAGGATTAAGAACAAAAACCTAGTTGACCGTCACACACAATGCGCAAAATTAGGGTTGTTAAGCCTCTCATCAACGCTACAAAACTAATTGAGGTATTTTCATCCCCTATTCAAGCCCTGCCTACCCAACTTACAAGATATTCACAATCCCCTTTTCAAAATCTGATTAGAAATCATATTGTGATAACTAGTTGTCAATTAGTTACCAAGAATTCAACTCAATTATTGGATAGATCTCTCAATAAGAAAAATAACCATAAACATGCATTAATTTATAACATAAGTTTCAAGAAACTCAACATAGAAAGCTCTATAAGAGAATTAGTTCCTAGCCATGAATATGACAAGAACTAATTCAAAGTTCATCATGCAAAAACTGAATTAAAGAAAAGAAAAAGGAAAAGAAAGTACTAAGTTAATGGTATCCAATCTCCAAGCCAAAATCTTGAGTTGTGCAAGAAGGGGAACCCTCAAAACCTGCCTAGGGTTCTCCTTATATAGTTTAAAACGCCTCCTTCTTTTTCCTCGCAGTTCGCCCAAAATCCGTCAAAAGACCTAATTTTTACGCGTCGGCGCCGCGGCGCCCGAAGTTCTGCGATCCGTCGGGTGTTTAGGCGCCGCGCCGATATCTGCTTCGGTAGCCGCGGCGCCAGTATCTTCTGTAGCTCCTGGATGTTTAGCGCCGCGCCGTGACTGTTGTCTTAGGCACCGCGCCAATCTTCGCCTCGAATAGTGGCGCCATGCCCTCGCTTTGGCTGCAGGAGGCGCCGCGGCGCTGGTCTGGATTTTAGCCTCGTTCGCCACTTTCTCTGCTACTGCATCTCCTCTTTGCCCTCTTTTTGCTCCTTTTCCGCCATTTCAACCACTTTGACTCAATAGAAAGAAAAACTATCCTAATACGACACTTATATGTGCAAAATGGGACAAAAGACTAACTAAAACAGACTCAAAAGGTGTATATAAAATACACCGATCAATGAGCAAGGATCAACAACTGGTGTACCTCTACCTGCGGCATAAACGCATCCCCCCGAAGGAGGTCAGTACAACAGGTACCAAGTATGTGAAACTGAAAATACTGTAAATGAAATCATAGTAGTCTATATAAAGCAGGAGACATGTATGATAACCAAACTACAGTCCACAATAAATAAGCAGTCACGTAAGTCAGGGACTCACGCCTTCAAAGTCATCACTCAAATATAACTATGGGTCTCACGCCCTCAACATCAGTCATGCCCGTGGAATACCTTCCTCACTGCCGGCAGTCTATGATATAATAACACCAAGGAGTACACATAAACACCAGGTCCCACCTGAGTCATAAACCGACGGCAAGTACGAAGGCTAACTACCAGATACCAAAGCCGCATCATCAACTGACGGGGCAAGTACGAAAGCCAACTACCAGATACCAAAGTCGTACTAACAATACTATACAACCAAACCACGAAGCTGATATGGGGCAAGTATGAAATCCAACTACCAGATACCAAAGCCGTGTCACGTAGCTGACCGGGGCAAGTACGAGGGCTAACTACCAGATACTGCGTCAGATCACGAGACTTCGCCACGAAGGCGAGCACGGCAAGTACGAAAGCCAACTACCAGATACCAAAGCCGTGTCACGTAGCTGACCGGGGCAAGTACGAGGGCTAACTACCAGATACCAAGGCCGTATCACGAGACTTCGCCACTAAGCTGATACGGGGCAAGTACGAAAGCCAACTACCAGATACCAAAGCCGTGTCACGTAGCTGACCGGGGCAAGTACGAGGGCTAACTACCAGATACCAAGGCCGTATCACGAGACTTCGCCACTAAACTGAACGGGGCAAGTACGAAGGCTAACTACCAGATACCAAAGCCGAATCAGCCACGACTTCGGGGCAAGTACGAGAGCCAACTACCAGATACCAAAGCCGAATCAGTAAAACCTCATGGAGAGCTAGTCCACGGAATAACACTATCAACAGAAGCGTACCCGTGGAATCCTCCGTCACTGCCGGTACGTCCAAATAAGATCATAAAAAATCAGTCGGCCCTCCATTGAGAGACGCGGTGGTATAAAAATACAATACTAGCACGACAAGGCTATCACATGCAAAAATAGGCAAGTTACACACTGTTATACCCCGTATTTCCAGAGTATGTACGTGAGGGCGTACGTATAAGAATTTGAGCCTTAAGATTAGGCAAGGTTCGAATTTGGGCACAAGTGCCGAAAGGAGTCGTTTTCCGACGAAACGTTTCCACAGCTTACGTAGGGAAAATTCCGGCTATGTCATTAATAATTTTTGCGGATTTTTCCGAGAGACGAAACATTTTGGACCAACGGGAGGGGGACAAGTGTCACCCTCCCATTGGAAGCAAGTGGACGGCAAAGCTAGACCATTGGCACGTTTTTTGTGTTGAAATTTTGGTCAAGGGTTAGGTAGGATATTTTGTGTAGATGGATAAGGTAGCACATGGCTAAATCTTGGCCTTACACTTGCTATGCACTTGTCTTCATCTTGGCCCTTGGTTGGCCTTTGCTTGACCTATAAATACCCCTCTAGTTGAAGACATTCTTCATCCAAAACTTGAGCATTTCTCTAAGTCTCAAACTACTCCTCCTCTTGTTCTTTCGTCCACCACACCCCCCCTCCCCCCTTTGAGAAGGCCCTTTGGCTGAGAGCTTCCCCCTCCCCATTTGTAGTGGTTAGCCGTGGGGTACCCCCCCCCCTAGCCTAGTTGTCTCGTACAAATACCCCCCTTTTGTGGTATAGAAATACTCCAAGTATTGTTATAATGCCCAAATACCTTGCCCAAATACCTTGTAGTATTCCCAAGATTACACTTATACAAAAGCCAGTAAAATACTATTATACTTCCTTTAGCCACTAAACGAAACCCTAAGGAAATCTTCATTGATAGTTGAAGTAATTGAGTAGAAGTTGGTTAGAACTTCTAAGGGTTGTTTGGAGCGGGTTGGAGCGCACGAGTAGAGCTAAACCTTGCTCAGATCGACATATAAACTCGGATAATTTTGGGCTTATCGAGGTAAACACTCTTGACCTTCTATTGTAATTAGAAATTACATGTTGTAGGAATATATAGTTGAAGTATACTATATATAGTACTGAACATTATAATTGTGCGGCAATGTCTTTTGACTTAAGCCTGAATTTTAAAGAAGAGAATCAACTATTACAGAGACTTGTGTAGTATTATCGTGAGTAGAATTGTACACGCCGGTTAGGCGCAAACCCCGGTTGGCTTGGTAGCGGCCTCGATAGAGAGGAGATTTACGCGCCATGTGGGGGAGGAGGTGCCGAATTTTCTCGTAGAATATTCTACATTGAGATCTAAGATGTTAATAGGCGCCAGGGCCTCTATAGGTTGAAATCTCGCGTGTGGCGTGGTCTACTTGGCTTAAGGGGTAGCCGACGGTTTGAGGTACTTGGAGCGTTTTGCTATTAGTCGATAATCGTCGCGAGGTATGTGAACCTCTTCCTATCTTTTCTAGCATGGTATGTGTGTAACTATGTAGTACGGTAGACGTACATGTGCTAAATGTATTTGATTGGTTTAAAACATAAAGTGTTATAACAGCTTTATGGGAAGTTGGTTATAACAGCTTTATGTAGGTAAGGAAATGCTTTGTGGTTTTAAAAAAGGTAACTGATTTGACTTATAACTGACTTGTTGTGTAATAGTAAAGAATCTTGAAGTATTTCAAAAGAATCTCAATCATCTTTAATGGAAGAGTAATACTTGGTTTTGAAAACATAAGAGTTATACTAGCTTTATGGGAAGTTAGGTATAACGTCTTAAGAGAATGGTTTCTGATTTTTAGAAGTTAAGAGACTTAATCTTAAAAGATAAGAGACTTGACTTGATATGGATGTTAGTGTGAAACCTCATTCGTGAGTAATGACTACCTGGTTGTAAAAGGAATAATGTTTTACTGATTCGGAAATCAGAATAAGTATCGAACAAACCATCGCAGCGCTAATAAAGGAAAATGTAATGACTAATGAAGTATTATTAAAACCAGAGAAACCTCCATCTGCAGAAGCTAAGATGAGACAAAATGAGATTACATTTTCTAGATCACGGTCGCTTAATAAGATTGATTATGAACAAGAATAACCTACTACTTTAGGGGATATGTTACTCAATTGTTTTAAAAAGAGATTAAGACATTGAACTATGAAACTTTTCTAAAAAGAGATGGCGTAATTGAAATTAGGCAAACCGAACTTTAGGGTAAAGAAAGGCATTGTGTTGTCTTAAAATGGTTTAAAACATAAAGTGTTATAACAGCCTTATGGGAAGTTGGTTATAACGACTTTATGAAAATAAAAGAAGGGTTTGTATCACTTGTTTTAATGTGGTAACTTGACTTTAAAAAGAGAAGTGTTTTGGTCTAAAAAGAAGGCATGGTATTGCCTTAATTGGTTTTTTTTTTTAAAAAGGGTAAGTATGGAAGTTGTTTTGGTTTACTTAAAAGATGTAAGTCACTCTATTTTTATACTACGGGTATCGGGTGACTTTTATAAAAGGAATGAATCTCTTAAAAGGAATTTAACGTACGTAGTACTTTAGGGTTAAAACCCGGACTTGACATAATTGAAAGTACCTTGAGTTATGTATAACTTGCCTATGCTTGTTGTTGTGTAACTTGCCTATGCTTGTTGTTGTGTAACTTGCCTATGCTTGTTGTGATAGCCTTTGTTATGCAAGAATTGTGTTCTATATTACCGCGTCTCTCAATGGAGGGCCGGTTGACTCGTTGAGGACTTACTTGGACGTACCGGCAGTGACGGAAAATTCCACGGGTATGCTCCTGATGATAGTGTTATTCCATGGACTAGCTCTCCATGAGGTTTCTTACTGTTCGGCCTTGGTACCTGGTGGTCGCCAGACTTGCCCCGCCTCGTGGCTGATTCGCCTTGTACTGGTAGTTAGCCCTCGCACTTGCCCTGCTCGGTGTAGTGACGAAGTCTCGTGATACGCCTTGGTACTGGTGGTCACCAGACTTGCCCCGCCGCCACGTGGTCGCCTCGTATCCGTAGTCGGCCTCGACTTGCCCCGTGTCGCCTTCGTGGTTTGGTTGTATTGTATTGTTATTACGCTTTGGAATCGTAGGACTTGGTGTTCAGTGTACTTTCGATGTTATCATATTATAGATCGCAATGGTGAGAAGGTATTCCACGCATGATCGATGTTGTGGGCGAGACCCATAATTATATTTGAGTAAATGACCGGAGGCGTGAGACCGACTTGATATAATCATATATGTGTATCGTAGTTTGGTTATCATACATGTCTCCCGCTTTATATAGACTATTATGATTTCATTTACGATTTACATTTCACATACTGTACTGTTATCGACCTCCTTCTGGCCGCGTTCACGCCGCAGTAAGTACATCATTGCCGATCCCCGCTTTTAGGATCACCTTTCAGCAGATTAGGAAGCTCCGTTCCGTCGGAGGCTTATCTTTGGTATGTTACCCTGAGTCTGTAGGTTCTTGTACATTCAGGGGTATGGCGGGGCCCTGTTCCGTCATAGTTGTTGTAAAAATCTTAGAGGTCTGTAGCACTGTTGTGGGCAGGGTTGTAAGGATTGTAACTGTTCAAACTTTTATATATATATATGTTGAAAGGCAACTGTTTTGGTTGGCCTGTTTATTTATAATATCTCTCATTTCATGATTATGTTTTATTTCCGCTGATTTTCTCTGATGTTGTATCACTAGGGTGCCCGGTAGGCACGACCACGCCCGATTCGCGGGTCGTGACAAAAGTGGTATCAGAGCAGTTAGTCCTCGGAAAGTGTCTACAGACCGTGTCTAGTAGAGTCTTGATTATCGGTGTGTTGTGCACCACATCTATAATCAGGAGGTTGCAGGACATTTAGGGTTGGTTTCCATTCTTCTCATTCTGAGATCGTGCCTTAGAGCTGTGTAATAAGATTGGACCCCTCTGACATACGCCGTTTTACCGATTATGCCTCGCGTAAGGCAACCTAGAAAGGCGGCAAGCGGAGAGGAGTGCGAGTAGAGCTGGCAGAGACCACAATACTGACGAGCCTCCACCCCGCACCGGAGCAGAGAGATGAGTCACGGAGTGGGCGATTAATGGCCGTTGTGGCAGGACTTGAGGATAGGCCGACGCAGCAGCCTGAAGAGCACGATGGTTCACCCTAGATCGAGATAGTTCGAGGCTACGGATTTTACGAGTTGTAAACCGCGAGTTTTATGGGTCGAGACACGAGGATGATCCGCAGGAGTTCATCCGATTGCAGTGGATCATGAGAGTGATCAAGGCACGGAGACCGAGTCGATGGTCCTAGGTTCGCATCGATCGCGTGATCCGCAATGATCGTTTGATTCGTGGAGCTATCCCGGGAGCATGACTTCCCGTATGGAACGAGTTCTCGAGGCCTTTCTTGCACATTTCTTGCCTCGCGGATGAGAGGGCTCAGCCGATTTTTGGTGTTGCGGCAGAACGCGTGACGGTTCGGGAGTACAATGTGGAGTTCGACTCATTGCCCAGACGTCCGCGTTGGTAGCTAGTATAGAGGATCGAGTGCACCGATATGTTCAGGCTCGATGATCATCTAGCCGAGAGTTGTTCGTGTAGCTCTTCACCGGCATGGACATTGCCGCGTGCAGCGTATGCACTTGGATGTGAGCGGATAAATCGACGGAATGACCAGTGGTCGCAAGAGGGGCCATAACAGCAGGTCCTTTGGTGACTTTCGAGGCGGACCGCCGCCAAGAAAGCGATTATGCGCTCCACCAAGACTGAGTGGTCCTCCACGCCTTCGGGACCTTTGGGATATTCAGAGCGGTCGGGCTCCTGTGTTTCAGATTTTCGAGTAGGAGTGCTCGCGGATGAGGCTGCCCTTTGTCTCGGTGTGGCGTTGTGGAAAACTTCATAAGGAGAGTGTCGATCGACTTGGGAGATTATTATTCTTGCGGCCAACAGTGGCCATCTGGCGAGAGACTGTCCACTGTGGTAGCGCTGGTAGGATAGCACTGACTACTAGAGCGATTATGGTTCTACACCTTCCATAGCCAGCAGATGTTCGTACACGTGAGCCCGGTAGAGGTCGCGGTGGGAGTTCTCAGCTTTAGCGGTCCTTTGAACCGCCTATTTTCAGTATATCCTTAACCTCTGTAGTTTGTATGTATTGATGTTATGATGATGTGTTTAGTGTTATGTTCGGATAGCTTTGTGCTAAAATGTGATTTAGAAACACAGTTGGTAAAAAGGGTAAGCACAGGGTGAGAAAGTGATGAACCTTAGAATATTACATTGAGACCTTAGATGTAAGGCCATCTTGAGTACAAGATTTCATGGGGATCTTTGTCGAATGTAAGTATGCGTGGTGTAATTGTGGAAAAATTTCCTTGGGTGGTGTAAATGGAAGTGGTAGCTTTCATGACTGTATAGGTAAGATTGTTCGGATCGAGAAACGAGAGAGTCGGCGTGACAAGAGGCTCGGGTTGAGGGCGTGTTGCGTGTCAACCCGTGAGTCTTGAATGAGCGGGTCGATCGAGGTGGTCCCGCCAGTGGTAGGGTCACGAGGGTGCTAGGCCCAAGTTTAGATGACCGTCGTATGAGTTCGTGGTTATGTTCGACCGAGCGGATCGTGAAGGCGGGAATGGCCTTAGAGAAGTGAAGCTAGTAAGATGACCAAGTTTGGAGGTGGTGACTCCAAAGTTTTGGGAATCAGAGCGATGATCAAGTGTGGTACGTATACTAGAAGAGTTCAGGTGTTCGAGAAGGGCACGACGAGTAAGGAAGGAAGAGAATGTGTGTTATTTCGTGGCCAGGTGTGGCGTTGGCAACTTGTTAGAAGAACTTCATCGTTATCCGTCTTGAGAAGGAACATTCGGGACGAATGTTTCTAGAGGGGAAAATGTTATACCAGATTTCGCAGTATGTACGTGAGGGCGTACGTATAAGAATTTGAGCCTTAAGATTAGGCAAGGTTCGAATTTGGGCACAAGTGCCGAAAGGAGTCGTTTTCCGACAAAACGTTTCCACAGCTTACGTAGGGAAAATTCCGGCTATGTCATTAATAATTTTTGCGGATTTTTCCGAGAGACGAAACATTTTGGACCAACGGAAGGGGGACAAGTGTCACCCTCCCATTGGAAGCAAGTGGACGGCAAAGCTAGACCATTGGCACGTTTTTTGTGTTGAAATTTTGGTCAAGGGTTAGGTAGGATATTTTGTGTAGATGGATAAGGTAGCACATGGCTAAATCTTGGCCTTACACTTGCTATGCACTTGTCTTCATCTTGGCCCTTGGTTGGCCTTTGCTTGACCTATAAATACCCCTCTAGTTGAAGACATTCTTCATCCAAAACTTGAGCATTTCTCTAAGTCTCAAACTACTCCCTCCATCTTGTTATTTCGTCCATCACACCCCTCCCCTTTGAGAAGGCCTTGGCGAGAGTTTCCTCCCCTTTGTAGTGGTTGGTACCCCCCTAGCCTAGTTGTCTCGTATAAATACCTCCTTTTGTGGTATAGAAATACTCTCCAAGTATTGTTATAATGCCCAAATACCTTGGCCCAAATACCTTGTAGTATTCCCAAGATTACACTTATACAAAAGCCCAGAAAATACTATTATACTTCCTTTAGCCACTAAACGAAACCCTAAGGAAATCTTCATTGATAGTTGAAGTAATTGAGTAGAAGTTGGTTAGAACTTCTAAGGGTTGTTTGGAGCGGGTTGAGCGCACTGAGTAGAGCTAAACCTTGCTCAGGATCGACATATAAACTCGGATAATTTTGGGCTTATCGAGGTAAACACTCTTGACCTTCTATTGTAATTAGAAATTACATGTTGTAGGAATATATAGTTGAAGTATACTATATATAGTACTGAACATTATAATTGTGCGGCAATGTCTTTTGACTTAAGCCCTAATTTTAAAGAAGAGAATCGAACTATTACAAGAGACTTGTGTAGTATTCTTGTGAGTAAAATTGTACACGCCAGGTTAGATTGCAAACCCCGGTTGGCTTGGTAGCCGGCCTCGATAGAGAGGAGATTTACGCTGTATGCGGGGAGGTGTCGCGAATTTTACGTAGAATATTCTACATTGAGATCTAAGATGTTAATAGGCGCCTTGTGGCCTCTATAGGTTGAAATCTCGCGTGTGGCGTGGTCTACTGGCTTAAGGGTAGCCGACGGTTTGAGGTACTTGGAGCGTTTTGCTATTAGTCGATAATCGTCGCGAGGTATGTGAACCTCTTCCTATCTTTTCTAGCATGATATGTGTGTAACTATGTAGTACGGTAGACGCATACGTGCTAAATGTATTTGATTGGTTTAAAACATAAAGTGTTATAACGACTTTATGGGAAGTTGGTTATAACTTTATGTAGGTAAGGAAATGCTTTGTGGTTTTAAAAAGGTAATCGATTTGACTTATAAGCGACTTGTTGTGTAATAGTAAAGAATCTTGAAGTATTTCAAAAGAATGCTGAATCATCTTTAACAGAAGAGTAATACTTGGTTTTGAAAACATAAGAGTTATACTAGCTTTATGGGAAGTTAGGTATAACGTCTTAAGAGAGAATGGTTTTACTGATATTTAGAAGTTAAGAGACTTAATCTTAAAAGATAAGAGACTTGACTTGATATAGATGTTAGTGTGAAACCTCATTCGTGAGTAATGAGTACCTGGTTGTAAAAGGAATAATGTTTTACTGATTCGGAAATCAGAATAAGTATCGAACAAACCACTGCAGCGCTAATAAAGGAAAATGTAATGACTAATGAAGTATTATTAAAACCAGTAGAAACCTCCATCTGCATAGAAGCTAAGATGAGACAAAATGAGATTACATTTTCTAGATCATGGCTGCTTAATAAGATTGATTATGAACAAGAATAACTTACTCGCCTAGGGCATATGTTACTCAATTGTTTTAAAAAGAGATTAAGACATTGAACTATGAAACTTTTCTAAAAAGAGACTGGCGTAATTGAAATTAGGCAAACTGGAACTTTAGGGTAAAGAAAGGCATTGTGTTGTCTTAAAATGGTTTAAAACATAAAGTGTTATAACAGCCTTATGAGAAGTTGGTTATAACGACTTTATGAAAATAAAAGAAGGGTTTTTATCACTTGTTTTAATGTGGTAACTTGACTTTAAAAAGAGAAGTGTTTTGGTCTAAAAAGAAGGCATGGTATTGCCTTAATTGGTTTTTTTTTTAAAAAAAGGGTAAGTATGGAAGTTGTTTTGGTTTACTTAAAAGATGTAAGTCACTCTATTTTTATACTACGGGTATCGGGTGACTTTTATAAAATGAATGAATCTCTTAAAAGGAATTTAACGTACGTAGTACTTTAGGGTTAAAACCCGGACTTGACATAATTGAAAGTACCTTGAGTTATGTATAACTTGCCTATGCTTGTTGTTGGGTAACTTGCCTATGCTTGTTGTTGTGTAACTTGCCTATGCTTGTTGTGATAGCCTTTGTTATGCAAGAATTGTGTTCTATATTACCGCGTCTCTCAATGGAGGGCCGGTTGACTCGTTGAGGACTTACTTGGACGTACCGGCAGTGACGGAAAATTCCACGGGTATGCTCCTGATGATAGTGTTATTCCATGGACTAGCTCTCCATGAGGTTTCTTCTTGCTCGCCTTGGTACGGTGGTCGGCTTTCGATTGCCCCGCCTCGTGGCCGATTCAGCTTCGTACCTAGTAGTTAGCCCTCGTGACTTGCCCTGCTCGGTGTAGTGACGAAGTCTCGTGATACGCTTGGTACTGGTGGTCGACCGTACTTGCCCCGGCCGCCACGTGGATCGCCTTGGTATCCGTAGTCGGCTCGACTTGCCCCGTGTCAGCTTCGTGGTTTGGTTGTATTGTATTGTTATTACGGCTTTGGAATCAGGTAGGACTTGGTGTTCAGGTGTACTTCTTGATGTTATCATATTATAGACTGCCGGCAGTGAGGAAGGTATTCCACGCCCGTTGATGTTGTGGGCGTGAGACCCATAATTATATTTGAGTAAATGACCGGAGGCGTGAGACCACGACTTGATATAAGCGTATATGTGTATCGTAGTTTGGTTATCATACATGTCTCATGCTTTATATAGACTATTATGATTTCATTTCTGATTTTCTGATTTCACATACTGGTACTGTTAGATCGACCTCCTTCGGGGGGCTGCGTTCATGCCGCAGGTAGAAGTACATCGGCTGTCGATCCCCGCTTTTAGGATCACCTTTCAGCGTATTGGGAAGCTCCGTTCCGTCGGAGGCTTATCTTTGGTATGTTACCCTGATGTCTGTAGGTTCTTGTACATTCAGGGGTATGGCGGGGCCCTGTTCCGTCATAGTTGTTGTAAAAATCTTAGAGAGTGCAGCTTTGTTGTGGCGATTGTAAGGATTGTAACTGTTCAAACGTTTATATATATATGTTGAAAGGCAACTGTTTTGGTTGGCCTGTTTATTTATAATATCTCTCATTTCATGATTATGTTTTATTTCCGCTGATTTTCTCTGATGTTGTATCACTAGGGTGCCCGGGGTAAGGCACCAGTCACGGGCCCGGATTCGCGGGTCGTGACAAAAGTGGTATCAGAGCAGTTAGTCCTCGGAAAGTGTCTACAGACCGTGTCTAGTAGAGTCTTGATTATCGGTGTGTTGTGCACCACATCTATAATCAGGAGGCTGCAGGACATTTAGGGTTGGTTTCCATTCTTCTCATTCTGAGATCGTGCCTTAGAGCTGTGTAATAAGATTGACCTCCGACATACTTCGCTTTTACCGATTATGCCTCCGCGTAAGGCAACCCGCCCGATGGCAAGGCGGCAGAGAGTGCAGTAGCAGAGCGCAGAGACCACAAGACACGAGCCTCCACCCGCGATGCGGAGCAGGAGATGAGTCACGCGAGTGGCCCGATTAATGGCGAGGTTGTGGCGACTTGAGATAAGCTGACGCAGCAGCCCGAAGAGCACGATGGTTCACCCTAGATCGATAGTTCGAGGCTACGGGATTTTACGAGTTGAACCGCGAGTTTTATGGGTCGAGACACGAGGATGATCGCAGGAGTTCATCCGACTGTCCGGATCAGAGTGATCAAGGCATCGAGACCGAGTCGGTGGTCTAGAGCCAGATCGATCATTGCGTGATCTGCGATGATCGGGTTTGATTCGTGGGAGCTATCCCGGGGGGAGCATGCACTTCCAGCCGTATGGAACGAGTTCTCAGAGGCCTTTCTTGCACATTTCTTGCCTCCACAGATGAGGAGGGCTCGGGCCGACAGATTTTTGGTGTTGCGGCAGAACGGGCGTACGGTTCGGGAGTACAATGTGGAGTTCGACTCATTGGCGACGTCCCGCGTTGGTAGCTAGTATAGAGGATCGAGTGCACCGATATGTTCAGGCTCGATGATCATCTAGCCGAGTTGTTGGTGTAGCTCTTCACCGGGCATGGACATCGCTCGCAGCGTATGCACTTGGATGTGAGGAGCGGATAAATCGACGGAATGACCAGGTCGCAGAAGAGGCGAGCAGCGAGGTCCTTTGGTGACTTTCGAGGCGGACCGCCTCAAAGAAGAGCCGATTATGCGCCTCCACGAAGCAGTGGTCTCGCGGCGCCGGGACCTTTGGGATATTCAGGAGCAGGTCAGGGCTCCCAGGTTTCAGATTTTCAGGGGAGTAGGAGTGCTCGCCGGATGAGGTTGCCCTTGTCTCAGTGTGGCCGTTGTGGAAAACTTCATAAGGGAGAGTGTCGATCGACTTGGGAGATTATTATTCTTGCGCCAACAGGCCATCTCGGCGAGAGATCGACCGGGTGGTAGCGCTGGTAGGATAGCCTGACTACTAGAGCGATTGCGGGTTCTACACCTTCCATGCCAGCAGGATGTTCGACACCGCAGCCCCAGAGGTCGCGGTGGGAGTTCCCAGTTTTAGCGGTCCTTTGAACCGCCTATTTTCAGGTATATCCTTAACCCTCTAGAGTTTGTATGTATTGATGTTATGATGATGTGTTTAGTGTTATGTTCGGATAGCTTTGTGCTAAAATGTGATTTAGAAACCTGGTTGGTAAAAAGGGTAAGCCTGGGGGTGAGAAAGTGATGAACCTTAGAATATTACAGTTGAGACCTTAGATGTAAGGCCATCTTGAGTACAAGATTTCATGGGGATCTTTGTCAGAATGTGTAAGTATGCGTGGTGTAATTGTGGAAAAATTTCCTTGGGTGGTGTAAATGGAAGTGGTAGCTTTCATGACCTGTATAGGTAAGATTGTTCCGGATCGAGAAACGAGAGAGTCGGCGTGACAAGAGGCTCGGGTTGAGGACGTGTTGCGTGTCAACCCGTAGCCCGGAATGAGGTGGGGTCAGATCGAGGTGGTCCCGCCAGGTGGTAGGGTCACGAGGGTGCTAGGCCCAAGTTTAGATGACCGTCGTATGAGTTCGTGGTTATGTTCGACCAGAAGCGGATCGTGAAGGCCGGGAATGGCCTTAGAGAGAAGTGAAGCTAGTAAGATGACCAAGTTTGGAGGTGGTGACTCCAAAGTTTTGGGAATCAGAGCGATGACTGAAGTGTGGTACGTATACTAGAAGAGTTCAGGTGTTCGAGAAGGGCACGACGAGTAAGGAAGGAAGAGAATGTGTGTTATTTCGTGGCCAGGTGTGGCGTTGGCAACTTGTTAGAAGAACTTCATCGTTATCCGTCTTGAGAAGGAACATTCGGGACGAATGTTTCTAAGGAGGGGAGAATGTTATACCCCGTATTTCCAGAGTATGTACGTGAGGGCGTACGTATAAGAATTTGAGCCTTAAGATTAGGCAAGGTTCGAATTTGGGCACAAGTGCCGAAAGGAGTCGTTTTCCGACGAAACGTTTCCACAGCTTACGTAGGGAAAATTCCGGCTATGTCATTAATAATTTTTGCGGATTTTTCCGAGAGACGAAACATTTTGGACCAACGGGAGGGGGACAAGTGTCACCCTCCCATTGGAAGCAAGTGGACGGCAAAGCTAGACCATTGGCACGTTTTTTGTGTTGAAATTTTGGTCAAGGGTTAGGTAGGATATTTTGTGTAGATGGATAAGGTAGCACATGGCTAAATCTTGGCCTTACACTTGCTATGCACTTGTCTTCATCTTGGCCCTTGGTTGGCCTTTGCTTGACCTATAAATACCCCTCTAGTTGAAGACATTCTTCATCCAAAACTTGAGCATTTCTCTAAGTCTCAAACTACTCCCTCCCTCTTGTTCTTTCGTCCACCACACCCCCCTCCCCCCTTTGAGAAGGCCCTTTGGCCGAGAGCTTCCCCCTCCCCCTTTGTAGTGGTTAGCCGTGGGGTACCCCCCCCCCCCTAGCCTAGTTGTCTCGTATAAATACCCCCCTTTTGTGTTATAGAAATACTCTCCAAGTATTGTTATAATGCCCAAATACCTTGGCCCAAATACCTTGTAGTATTCCCAAGATTACACTTATACAAAAGCCCATAAAATACTATTATACTTCCTTTAGCCACTAAACGAAACCCTAAGGAAATCTTCATTGATAGTTGAAGTAATTGAGTAGAAGTTGGTTAGAACTTCTAAGGGTTGTTTGGAGCGGGTTGGAGTGCACGGAGTAGGAGCTAAACCTTGCTCAGGATCGACATATAAACTCGGATAATTTTGGGCTTATCGAGGTAAACACTCTTGACCTTCTATTGTAATTGGAAATTACATGTTGTAGGAATATATAGTTGAAGTATACTATATATAGAACTGAACATTATAATTGTGCGGCAATGTCTTTTGACTTAAGCCTGAATTTTAAAGAAGAGAACTGAACTATTACAGTAGACTTGTGTAGTATTACTGTGAGTAGAATTGTACACGTCCGGTTAGACGTGCAAACCCCCCCCCCCTGGTTGGCTTGGTAGCCTACCGATAGAGAGGAGATTTACGCCACATGTGGAGGTCTTGCGAATTTTCTGTAGAATATTCTACATTGAGATCTAAGATGTTAATAGGCGCCTTGTGGCCTCTATAGGTTGAAATACTGCGTGTGGCGTGGTCTACTTGGCTTGGGGTAGCCGAGCGGTTTGAGGTACTTAGGCGTTTTGCTATTAGTCGATAATCGTCGCGAGGTATGTGAACCTCTTCCTATCTTTTCTAGCAGCATCTGTGTGTAACTATGTAGGACGGTAGACGGACATGTGCTAAATGTATTTGATTGGTTTAAAACATAAAGTGTTATAACAGCTTTATGGGAAGTGGGTTATAACAGCTTTATGTAGGTAAGGAAATGCTTTGTGGTTTTAAAAAGGTAAGCGATTTGACTTATAAGCGACTTGTTGTGTAATAGTAAAGAATCTTGAAGTATTTCAAAAGAATCTTTGAATCATCTTTATGTAAGAGTAATACTTGGTTTTGAAAACATAAGAGTTATACTAGCTTTATGGGAAGTTAGGTATAACGTCTTAAGAGAGAATGGTTTCTTGATTTTTAGAAGTTAAGAGACTTAATCTTAAAAGATAAGAGACTTGACTTGATATAGATGTTAGTGTGAAACCTCATTCGTGAGTAATGAGTACTGTTGTAAAAGGAATAATGTTTCTTGATTGGAAATCGAATAAGTATCGAACAAACCATCGCAGCGCTAATAAAGGAAAATGTAATGACTAATGAAGTATTATTAAAACCAGAGAAACCTCCATCTGCATAGAAGCTAAGATGAGACAAAATGAGATTACATTTTCTAGATCATTGCTGCTAAAAAACATTTATAATCAACAAGAATAACCAAATAGACTAGGGCATATGTTACTCAATTGTTTTAAAAAGAGATTAAGACATTGAACTATGAAACTTTTCTAAAAAGAGACTGGCGTAATTGAAATTAGGCAAACTGGAACTTTAGGGTAAATAAAGGCATTGTGTTGTCTTAAAATGGTTTAAAACATAAAGTGTTATAACAGCCTTATGGGAAGTTGGTTATAACGACTTTATGAAAACAAAAGAAGGGTTTTTATCACTTGTTTTAATGTGGTGACTTGACTTTAAAAAGAGAAGTGTTTTGGTCTAAAAAGAAGGCATGGTATTGCCTTAATTGGTTTTTTTTTTAAAAAAGGTAAGTATGGAAGTTGTTTTGGTTTACTTAAAAGATGTAAGTCACTCTATTTTTATACTACGGTTATCGGGTGACTTTTATAAAAGGAATGAATCTCTTAAAAGGAATTTAACGTACGTAGTACTTTAGGGTTAAAACCCGGACTTGACATAATTGAAAGTACCTTGAGTTATGTATAACTTCCCTATGCTTGTTGTTGTGTAACTTGCCTATGCTTGTTGTTGTGTAACTTGCCTATGCTTGTTGTGATAGCCTTTGTTATGCAAGAATTGTGTTCTATATTACCGCGTCTCTCAATGGAGGGCCGGTTGACTCGTTGAGGACTTACTTTGACGTACCGGCAGTGACGGAAAATTCCACGGGTATGCTCCTGATGATAGTGTTATTCCATGGACTAGCTCTCCATGAGGTTTCTTCTTCGCCTTGGTACCGGTGGTCGGCTTTGGCCAGATTGCCTCGTCTCGTGGCTGATTCGGCCTGCACAGTAGTTAGCCCTGACTTGCCCCGCTCAGTAGTGACGAAGTCTCGTGATACGCCTTGGTACCGTGGTCACCAGATTGCCCCGGCCGCCACGTGACCGGCCTTGGTATCCGGTAGTCGCTCTCGCACTTGCCGTGTCGCCCGTGGTTTGGTTGTATTGTATTGTTATTACGGCTTTGGCATCGATAGGACTTGGTGTTCGTGTACTTCTTGATGTTATCATATCATAGGCCGGCGTGAGGAAGGTATTCCACGGCATGACGATGTTGTGGGCGTGAGACCCATAATTATATTTGAGTAAATGACCGGAGGGCGAGACCGACTTGATATAATCGTTATATGTGTGTATCGTAGTTTGGTTATCATACATGTCTCCCGCTTTATATAGACTATTATGATTTCATTTACTGATTTACGCCACATACTGCAATTGGCCAGATCGACCTCCTTCGGGCCGCGTTCACGCCGCAGTAAGTACATCGTTGTCGATCCCCGCTTTAGGATCACCTTTCAACAGATTGGGAAGCTCCGCCGTCGGAGGCTTATCTTTGGTATGTTACCACGATGTCTGTAGGTTCTTGTACATTCGGGGTATGGCGGGCCCCGTCGTCATAGTTGTTGTAAAATCTTAGAGGTGCAGAGTAATCACAAGTGTGGTTGTAAGGATTGTAACTGTTCAAACTTTTATATATATATATATGTTGAAAGGCAACTGTTTTGGTTTGGCTGTTTATTTATAATATCTCTCATTTCATGATTATGTTTTATTTCCGCTGATTTTCTCTGATGTTGTATCACTAGGGTGCCCGGGGTAAGGCACCAGTCACGGGCCCGGATTCGCGGGTCGTGACACACACAACTCAAGGCACTTTCATTTTATGCCAAAGTCCAGGTTTTAACCCCAAAGTACTACGTACGTTAAATTCTTTTTAAAGGATCCATTTCTTTTACAAAGGTCACCCGATACCCGTAGTATTAAAAATAGAGTGACTAACATTTTAAGTAGACCAAAACAACTTCCATACTTTCCTTTTTAAAATCAAGTAACAACATTCTTTTCCAAAGTTCAAGTTTGCCTAATTTCAAATATTCACGTCTCTTATTTTCGAAAGGTTTCGTAGTTCATAGTCTTAATCACTTAATAACATAATCTCTTTTAAAACGATTGAGTAACGTATGCCTTATGTGTGAGTAGGTTATTCTTGTTTATAACAATCTTATTAAAGCAGCCATGATCTAGGAAATGTAATACAATCTTGTCTTATCTTAGCTTCTATGCAGATGGAGGTTTCTACTGGTTTTAATATAATTACTTAATTGTCAATACATTTTCCTTTATTAACGCTGCAGTGGTTCGTTCGATACTTATTCTCATTTCCGAAATCAGTAAAACATTATTCTTTTAAAGACCAAATACTCATTACTCACGAATGAGGTTTCACACTTTTTAATAAAATTCATATCAATTCAATTAAGTCAAGTCTCTTATCTTTTAAGATCAATAAACCATTCTTTTTATCTCTCTTAAGACGTTATACCTAACTTCCCATAAAGCTAGTATAACTCTTAAGCTTTCAAAACCAAGTATTACTCTTCTTTCAAAAACGATTCTTAATTCTTTTGAAATACTTCAAGATTCTTTATTATTTAAAACTCAAGTCAAAAGACATCGAAGTAAAACCACGTTCAGTTAACATACGTACGTCTACCGTACTATATATATTCTTTTAAAATATCATGCTCAAGAGGATAGGAAGAATCACATACCTCGCGACGATTACCGACAATTAGCAAATAGCTCCAAAGTACTGTAATCCTGTTAGCCTTTTCCACCCTTCGAGTAGAATACGCTACCTGCAGTACTTCAACCTATAACGGTCATATAAGTCTATCAACGTCTAGACTACTCTGTAGAATGATTCTAGATACAAGATTCCTTATTCTATGGAAAAATTGGGCAAAGACTTCCTACCCACAACCACACAAGTCTCATCAGAATACACCCTATGTAAATGCATTCAGTTCTCTTCTTTTATACCATCCTTATAAATGTATTATACTCAATTCTATACTACTACAGTATGTAATTTCCAATTACAATAGAAGGGTAAGAGTATTTACCTCGATAAGCCCAAAATTATCCAAGTTAAAAAGTCGATCCTGAGCAAGGTTTAGCTCCTATGCAGACGCCCAATACGCTCCAAGAAACCCTTAGAAGTTCTACACAACTTCTACTTAATACTTCAACCTACTATGAAAATTTTTCCCCAGGGTTTCGTTTAGTGACTAAAGAAAGTATAGTAGTATTTTCCGGGCTTTTAGTATAGAGGTAACTTTGGGAATTCTACAAGGTATTTGGGCCAAGGTATTTTGGCATAGTAACAATACTTGGAGAATACTTTTCTACCAAGGGGGTGTTTCACGAGATCAACTCAAGGAAAGGGGCGGGGTTTCGCCGAGGCCTCTCAAAGAGGGGAGGCTTGACGAAACTACAACTAAGAGGGGGAGGATTTTAAGACTTGGAAAATGTTTTGTGGATGAAGAAGTCTTCAACTAAGGGGGGGTATTTATAGGGCCTTCAATGGCCAAGATTAAGGCAAGTGGAGGGCAAGTGGAGGGTGGGGATTTGGGCAAGTGTACCTTATCCATCTACTACACAAATATCCTACCTAACCTTGACCAAGGTTTTTAACACCAAAAACGTGCCAACAAAATCCCACAATGTCGTTCACTTTGAGGGTGACACATGTCGCCCTCCCGTTGGTCCAAAATATTTTGTCTCTCGGAAAAATCCGCAAAAATAATAAATGTCGCAACCGAAATTTTCCCTTCGCAAAGTCCGGAAAACGTTTCGTCGGAAAACAATTCTTTTCGCTAGTTGTGAACAAATTCCGTCCCTTTGCCTACTTAAGGCTTAAACTTTTGTACGTACGCCCTCACGTACATACTCTGGAAATACGGGGTATAACAATCACCTTGCCTCAGGCCGCGTTTACCCGTAAAGTAGCCATGCAACTCTCCATTGATTGAAAGTGAGAAAGAAGTTGAGCTTACACATTCCATAATCCACCTTATAAATCTGTCCGGGAACTTGAGACCTTTTAGCACCGATTCAAGGAAATTCCAGGAGACTGTGTCAAAAGCTTTCCGAAGATCCACCATGAGCATACACCTTGGCGAAACTCTAGTTCTATTATAGCCTTTCACGAGTTCTTGGGCAATGAAGACATTTTCAACCATGTTTCTTCCTTTCACAAAATCACCTTGGCATTTATCCACTAATGCCGGAAGAAATATTGTCATCCGGTTAGCTAGAATCTTAGTAATGATCGTGTATACCACATTTGTCAATCCAATAGGTCTAAAGTCACTCACCTTGGGGTCCCGATCAGTTTTGGGTAGAAGGGTGAGTATAGTATGGTTCACTTGCTTCAAGAGCACACCGGAAGAGAAGAATTCTTGTATACTCCTTACTACATCATGTCCCACATCTTTCCATCTATTCTTGAAGAAGGCGGTTGAAAAACCATCCGGGCCAGGTGCTTTGTCATTGCCAATATCGGATAGAGCATCCCAAACCTCCTTTTGGGAGACAGGATGTAGAAGGAATGAACCGTCTTCCTCTTCTAGTTTCGGACCATAATCTAGTACCACAAGGTTGATGCTTGCTACGGGTTGAGAGGAGCCAAGAAGTCCTTTATAGAACTCAACCAGCATGCCTATTACTTCACCGGGAGATGTTGTGGTATTGTCGTTATCCTTTACAAGTTTATGGACTTAATATTGTATTATGAAGTCTTGGCATTGATAATATGGGACCCATCAAAAATTGCACAATTTTGGGGGTGTGTCCATAAAAAATTTAGAGAAAAATGACTAACTGTGAGAGATATTTTATGTGAAGGGAAGACAAGTGGACAAGTGGGTCTACTTGGGTCCCCCTCCACTTGTGCTATATACACAATTATATATACAAGGGATTGCAAGACTTAGCTCATAATATCTTCATATTCCAAAAATTCCTAGAAAAAGTGAAGAACAAGTGTAACTTATTTTCCAAGATTAACCACCTTAACTAAGTTCTAAGCCAAGATTAACTCTCCAAATCAGTGGGTTAAGGGTGTTGGCCGAAACTACCCTAGAAAGCCTAGGCTTGGATATGAACTTTTTGGAAGAAATACATGAAGGTAAGATGATTACAAGCTTGTAGATGATGCATGTGTGGTATTGGAACGTGCAGAAGTGGTGCAAAGGGAAAAATAGTGGGCCGAGATTGTGGACTATTTTAGCTAAAAGTTAAGGTAAAATTTCTTCTCCGCTTGAAGTAATTAGAAGTTACATGTTGCTATAGTTAAGGGATGAACTTGTGTTAAATGTATTACACCCCGTAATTCCAGGACATGTTTATAAGAACATACGTAAGAACTAAAAAACGTTAAGATTTGAGACTAGTAAAAATTTATCGGAATTATGGAAATGGCGGAAAATGAAATATTGCGACGAATGGGAGGGTGA
Organism: Przewalskia tangutica; assembly: GCA_029844215.1. NCBI lineage: Eukaryota > Viridiplantae > Streptophyta > Magnoliopsida > Solanales > Solanaceae > Przewalskia > Przewalskia tangutica. The sequence goes on from CM056721.1 coordinate 111,560,928, forward strand.
CACGTGTCAACCCCCTTGGTTGGTCTTGGTCGAATTAGACCATGGGAACTATGGTCATTTGACCAAAGCAAAGATGAGCAAGTCTTGCAACTAGAGCTTGAGTTTATTGACCAAGTCAAAGAGCCCACTTGGCTTGATATTTTAATCTCATGCATCCAAGCCACACATTTGTTCTAATGTAGACCCTCTATGTTGTTATATATCACACTACTAGCAAGACAAGCTTCCCACACTTAGTAAAATTTTCAAGAAAAACTTGTTCATGCTTAGAGTGCTCTCGGGTTAGGGTCATTTTGCGAGACAAATTTTTTCGTTTGTGGTTCAATAATCCCAATACTTTAAACCAAGGTTCCTAAGGGTATCTCAATAGAAAGATCCCAAAAAAGTGTCGTTTTTGCATTAGTCGCAAGGTGAAAACCTAAGTCGCTTTCATAAGTTTTGATTGGAAATTGAAGGAAAGTTGTTTGTGAACTTCTAAGGGCTTCAAGTGGCAGATTGGAGTGTCAAGGAGAGGAGCTAAGTTGCTAAGGAGCGACTTCGGATCTTGAAGTTGGATTAAGGCTTGTCAAGGTAACAATCTTGTTCTCTTAGTGTTATAAGATTACATATTGTTGTAGTTATACATTTTAACAAACATGAGATATATGTATTGAAGATTTATAAGTGTTATGGATATTGGAAGCCTAAATCCGAAATGACCTTGTTAGCCATTTGAAATTGAAATACAATTTGGTCGATAGTTAGAAACGTCGCATGTTATCTAATTGAAGATTGTAGTTGTTGTAATTGATTGCGGCTATACAACATGTTAGACTAAACAATTTGGATTGAAAAAGAATTGTAAAAGACTTTGCGTTGTTGTACCTCAATTGCCGAGAAATACATTGTCTTTTGGACTAGTTTGATATCAAATGTGGGGCAGAATTTTACACATCTTGTTAGGCATGTAATCCCATTATGTTATGTATGATAAACTGGTAGTGCTTATGTTATGTATGGTAAGCTGGTAGTGCTTATGTTATGTATGATAGCCGGTTGAGCTAGGGTAAGAGTATAAATGCGGGGTAAACCCCCAAGACGTTATACCACCTTCTCTAGGGTAAGAGTATAAATGCGGGGTAAACCTCCAAGACGTTATACCACATTTTGAGTATGATTGCGGGGTAAACCCCCAAGACATCATACCATTCCGTGGATTTGCTACCCATGATGCGAGGAATACCTCATGCGGGTCCGAAAGGGCTTATGCGGGTGAAATAGTCCCATGCGGGGCGGATCAGTCCTATGCGAGGAATACCTCATGCGGGTATACACGACCTATGCGGGCGGATACAGTCTATGCGAGGAATACCTCATGCGGGTCCACACGACCCTTGCGGGTGAAATAGTCCCAGGAGTAGGATTTCTTAATGATATTGTGGGCGGGTGGCCCTGCTTTGATCATGAGCCTCCTATTTTTATGCAGTAAAGTATGCTCTTGTTTACTCTCATTGTTAGTAAGGCACAGTGTACTGTTATTTGAGTTATCATACATGTCTCCAGTTTTATTTTAGACTTATGATTTCACTACAGTATTTTTTCAGTTTCACATATTTGTGCACCACATCTATAATCAGGAGGCTGCATGACATTTAGGATTGGTTTCCAATCTTCTCACTCTGAGATCGTGTGATATAGCTGTGTTGTTAGGGTCGTCTCTCCCTAACGAGTTATGTTGTTTGCAGCTATGAGAAAGGCAGCAGTGACCCAGGAAAGATTATGTGGATTTCGTATCCAGGTTGGTAATGTTTGTAGTATAGTTGGTATTGTGACATACAGCTATACGGATTTATGTATGAGGGTCACATATGTGTTGCCTAGAATGGTTTGAGATTACCAGGAATTGGTAAGGACTAAATAAATATCGGGAAGGTATGAACAGTTAATAGACTCTCAGCAAGGTTTTACGTACTAATTTGAGATAATTAGGAGATGATGAGTTGTCTGAGAAGGAAATGGACCCTTAAGAAGTTTAATTAAGGGACTTAATGGAAGACTATGTTAACAGATTAAGCTACATGGTATGATTAACAATATGGTATGGATGAGATCCGTATGAAGTAAGTATGGTTGTTGTGATCAAGACAATGCGATTATAGTATTATGAGAAGGTATTGTACCCGTTTACGGGGGGACTGATAAGGTAGGCTTGGAGCATGGAAATTATGAGCCTAAGAATATTGATAACCGCCGAGACCTTAGGTGTATAAGGCTTTCTCGGGTAGTAAAAAGTTAAGTCAGACCAATGATAAGAGTTAAGTGCGACGCTGAGTCGGGTTGAGGACCTATTAAGGGTCGCCCCATAGTCTGAAATGGAATGGGATCAGTTGGTAGTAGTCCCGCTACGTGACAGGGTCACGAGGGTGCAGGGCCCAAGTCTAGTTAATCGTTTTACGGGTTCGTGGACGCATTCCACCGGAACCAGGTTGTGAGAGCCGGATATGGCCTTATATTGTTTAATTTAGTAACTCTAAAGATTGGAGGCCAGATGTAGTATGGAAGTTATGTACGTATGTTAGTATAAATTTGGAAGAACGGAAAGCGTACGACCATTGAAAAAGAGAGCAACCAAGTGTAAAGAAATGGAGCCTGAATCCATGAGAACCTTTCGAGGTGACTACACCCGTAAGTGTTGGGTGGTAGCTGAGCGGGTAGATAATAATTACCAGAACGATCGTTGGACCACTAGCAGACCTAGCAGAGTAGCATGACGCATATCGAGGTCATTATGAGTACGGACTAGTTGGCCTCTTGTTATGCCAACGTGGATTACAGATAGAGATTGATTCGGTACCAGTTTCCCGATAAGCCGGTTATCGAGTGGAAAGGAAGAGAAGTGGTGGTAACCAGTGAATTATTTTTCCTTCTTTGACATAATTGTTTTTAATAAGTCTGTGTGACTTGTTCATTTGAGGTGAATTGAGGCAGAAATGAAGTAATAATTGAATTTGAAGGAATTTATGTTAAGTGCCCTTGGAGGTACTTGGAGTTGGTTTGGTGTGGCGGTCAGGGCCACGACCTTCCGGATAATTTCAGGAAAATGTGCAAGGCAAGAATAAAATAAGTACGAGTGTTGCCGGCGGAAAGCTGATGGCATCTTTGGTAGGTTTTGAAAATCTACACGATTTTAAGGCGGGGCGTGATGATTAGATATTTACAGGACCGCGAGAGGACCCTTTGATTAGGGTTGTGACTCAAAGGAAAGTTTATTTAAGGGAGATAAGTTCTCTCCCCCATGTAAAGGATAGTTTTACATATTATGGGGTTGCGTGTACCCATGTTGTTATACGATGGATATGAGACTGGTAAGGTCTTCGGTATCGCCATACCATAGGATACAGTTTTAGATAACCGTGGGAAAAGTATTGTGTTGGGGTAATTAAGAACGACGTTACGAAGTGGTCGAGGAAGTGTCGTAAGGATAAAAAAATGCAGGTAGTACGCATGTATGAAACTGTACGATTATGGATCAAGATAGAAATACTTTTGTTAATAATAAGCATAAGGTAAGGTTATGACCAGAATGATAAAAGAGAATACGACTATGGTTGTCACGACCCGACCTCGGGCCCGTGACTGGTGCCTTACCCCGAGCACCCTAGTGATACAACATCAGAGAAAAACCAGCGGAAATAAAAACTCATGAAAGAAAAACAGTGAAAATAAGAAAACAGGCTAACCCAAACGGTTACCTTTTTGTACATAAATGAAAACTTGAACAGTTACATCCCTTACAAACCCTGCCCACAACAAAGGCTGCTGCACTTCTAAGAATTTTAAAACCATAACGACGGGACAGGGCCCCGCCATGCCCCTGAATGTACAAAAGTCTACTACTTCAGGGAACCGTACCACAGGACAAGCTTCCTGAGATATGGAGCTTTCCGAGAACTGAACAGCGATCCTAAGAGTGCGGATCAGCAAGCTATGACTCAACTCTACGGCATGAACGCAGCCCTCAAGGAGGTCAAGACAACAGTACCAAGTATGTGAAATCAAAAATATCAGAAATGAAATCATAATAGTCTATACAAAACAGGAGACATGTATGATAACCAAACTACAGTTCACAATATATATAGCAGTCATGTCAAGTAAGGGACTCATGCCCGTAAAATCATCACTCAAGCACAACCCGGGAATTTAACCCGAACAATGGCCGCATGCCCCGGCATCTCACCTCGGTATAAGCATGGCCCTGGAACCGTCCTAGTGGGCCCATACCCGTGGACCATTCAACGTGTCGGTATGCCCAAAGGAGATAACAAGATAATAATCACTTTGGAAGCATACCCGTGGGCCACCCAACGTGTCAGTATGTCCAAACAAATCACAAGATAATACTCACTGTGGAGCATACCCGTGGGCCACCCAATGTGTCAGTATGTCCAAACAAATCACAAGATAATACTCACTGTGGACGCATACTCGTGGGCCACCCAACGTGTCGGTATGTCCAAACAAATCACAAGATAATACTCACTGTGGACGCATACCCGTGGGCCACCCAACGTGTCGGTATGTCCAAACAATAACAAGATAATCAGCCCTCCATCGAGAGACTCGGTAGCACAAAATCAAACACTTGCACAACAAAGGCTATCTCAACAAGCATAGGCAAGTTACACACAACTCAAGGTACTTTCATTTTATGTCAAAGTACGGGTTTTTAACCCCCAAAGTATTACATACTTTAATTCTTTCAAAAAGAAGATCTCCTTCTTTTCTTAAGTAAAACAACTCGATACTAATATCCGTAGTACCAAACACGTTCATGTTTAAGTCAAGTACTTTAAACACTTTAAACACAACGTCAAGTATACCATTAAAACCCAAGTAACTAACCCCTTTAAGACCAAGGTACTCCTTCCTTTTAAAACCAAGCCACTTATATTTTTCCTTCAAGAAGAGTTCAATATTTGAAAAAAAGTTACTTATACTATTAAACTCAAGTTACTTCTCTTTTCCCAAAATCAAGTTACATGACTTTTCAAGAAGCCTTTAAGTCTTCTTACTTTAGAATGTCAGGAAATCAAATAAAACTTTATTCTTTTAAAGACCACGTACTCGTTACTCACGCATGAGGTTTCACACTTTTCAACACCACTTAGGTCAATTATATGCCAAGTCTTTTATCTTTTGGAAACAACAAACCATTCCTTTACCTACATAAAGTCGTTATAACTTACTTCCCATAAAGTCATTATAACACTTTATGTTTTAAACCAACCAATCACAACTATAACATTTATGAGACCAAGAGGACTTATTCTTTAACAACCGAGTACCCATTACTAACGAATAGGAGTTTACTACTTTTTCACACAATCAAGACCTTTACACTTCATATCAAGTCAAGGCACGAAAGGGAAATCAAATTCCTTTAACACACGTGCGTCTACCGCACTATATATTTCACAAATAGTCATGCTCAAGAGGATAGGAAGAATCACATACCTCGCGACGATTGTCGAAAATTAGCAAAATGCTCCACAGTACTATACCCTTCAAGTAGGATACACTACTCGTAGTACTTCAATCCTATAATGGTCATAAAACGTCTATCATTCTCTAGCTTCGAACGTAGAATAAACTAAGTGCAAAGTCCCTAAATTCTACGGAAAATCGGACAGCACTTCCTTTATTTTAACATACTTTGCCACATTTTTCAAGGCCGAATTCAATAACCAACGCCACATTTAAGGCTCAATCAATTCAGCAAATACAAGGGGATTACACGCCTAACAATACGTGTAAAATTCCGCCCCACAATAATACAAAATAAGCCAATACATTCCATGCCATTCTTGGCCAACAATATAACCAATCCTAAATCTTTCCCAATTGTTTTCCAATCCAAGTTCTTAGGTCTAACATGATATCTAGCCCTAGACATCTTCAACAACTACAATTTCCCCCTTTACAACATGTGACGACCAAATTAGTAACCAAATTGAAGTTAAAATCTTAAGGCTAACATGCCCATTTTCGGTTTTCAACAAGACAACAAGATCCAAATCTATTCAAACTTAAATATAACAGCCTCAGGCTCATTTCTAAACTACTATAACTAGTATAATAACTTATATCCAAGAGAAGGGGGGAAACTTTTACCTTTTGGAATAGCCCACAAAAGCCCTCTTTCTTCAACTTCTTTCCCGTCAAACTCCCCCCCCCACGCTTCCCACAAGTCTACCAGCACTTTGCCTTCTTGCCGCCGCTCCAATAATTTTCCCCTTAGGCTAGGTTTTCTTCACAAACTAGAGAGAAAGGGAGAGGAGTTCTTAGGAGGGTTTTCAAAATGAAATGGCCAAGTCTTCCAAGACTTGACCCTAAAATAAGACCCTTTTCTGGTCAAAAGGATGGGAGGGACACTTGTCACCCTCCCATAGGCTTTTAACAAAATATCCCCTGTTTTTCGCCATTTACCGCAGAAAAATCCCGCCAGCCGGGCGCCCACTTCGTAAAATAATTACTGCATTCCGCGCTGCCTCGCATTTCAGCCGGGCGCTGCAACCTCAGCGAACCTCAAGATAATCGGCCGCGGCCTGGACTCCCGAACCAAAACCATCGCTTTCGATTGTGCACCGAACTTGTAACTTCCATAACTTTCGACCCCGATGTCCTATCGACGAGCGGTTTGTTGCGTTGGGAACTAGATTTAATGGACTAAACACTAGGCTTTTTAAAACACCTAACAATTCTTAACAACTGGGGTACAACACTCCAAGGTATACTCAAAATCCGTCCAACATATGTTTGTCAACTTATATTTCAAACTTACAAATCTTATCTTCTTGAATTTACGGGGTGTAACATTCTCCCCCCCTTAGACGAATGTTCCTTCTAATCCTCCAAAACACATGCGCCGGTATAGTTTTCACTACTACACCTACAAAAATCAATTATGCCACTCATGGCCATAATATACTAATCACGCAAAACTTTAAACCCCAGCCAACGAGGGATTATCTCTAATATCACAAAAGCTCCCACCCCTCATGGACTTATCACCCGAATATACTCCACATATACTATGTACTCCGACAAAGATAACCGTAAAATCTTTTACTCAAGACGGCCTTACATCTAAGGTCTCAACTATTATAAATTCTAAGGTTCAAAATTTTCTCATCCCCATACCCTTTTCACTAATCAGGCTTCTAAATCACATTTTAACACCAAGCTATCCGAATATAACACTTAGTACATCACCATAACATCAATGCATACTAGTCTCTAGAGGGTTAAGAATATACCTGTAACTATTGCTTCACTTTCCCTTTGTCATTCTAATCATGCTCCTTCCCTGCACGGCGCACAAAAGGAGGAGATGAACCAGCCTCTGATCCCGAAGGCTGCGTCTCTACATCCGCGCTACCTCTGGTTGGACAATTTCTCGCAAAATGACCCTGCTGGCCGCACGTAAAACAAACTCCCATACTAACATGACACTCTCCATCATGGAGCCTACCACAACGGCCACAACGAGGTAGGGGTGGTCCCATCTGGCTAACATCCTCGCTTTCCCAAAACACAAACTCGAGCCACGACCGCCCCGAATCTCCCGAATGTCCCGAAGATTGTGGGCGGAGCACTGCGTCGGGCGAGGCGCATAACTAGTCCGCACAGGCCGCCGCTCGAAGGTCACCAGAGGACCTCGCCGCTCGCCCTCTTCTCGCGATTCGTTATTCCGCCGACCTACGCCTCACACCTGCGCATAAGCCTGCACGCGGGCAATATCCATGCCCGGCTGAAGAGCTACTCCCGTGCAACTCTCTGCTAAGTAATCATCGAGACCGGTGACATAACGGTGCACTCTATCCTCCATGTCCGCCACTAAAGCAGGAACATACCGGGCCAACGAATCAAACTCTACATTGTATTCCCGAACAGTCCGCCCGTTCTGCCTCAACATCAAAAATCTATCTCGCCTGCTCTTTCTCATCCGCGAGGCAAGAAATGGTCGAGAAATGCCTCCGAGAACTCGCCCCAAATCATTGGAAGCATGCTCACCCCGACAGCCCCATGAATCAAACCCGATCGCCAGATTACGCAGCGATGCGAACCTAGACCACCGACTCGGTCTCCAAGCCTTGATCACTCTCATGATTCGTCAGAATCGTTTGATGAACTCCTGCGATCATCCTCGTGCCTCAAACTATCCGATCTCGTGAACCACGGTGCATCGAATCGGCCGATCCACTTATCGCCATGTCCGCCACGATCCTCGTTAGTAATCGGGCCATCTCCTCAGAACTCCATCTCCTTTGCCCTGTGCCGGGATCGAGGTTCGTGCCGCGTGGTCTCGAGAGACCGACGCCGCTCTACTCGCAGCCTCCTCGCCGCTTGCCCTTCTGGGCCCTGGTTGCCTTGTGTGGAGGCATCACTGGTATACAAAGAATACGTCAGAGGGAGTCCAACTTATAACACAGCTCTAAGGCATGATCTCAGAGTGAGAAGAATGGAAACCAATCCTAAGTATCCTATAGCCTCCTGATTATAGATGTGGTTCACAACACACCGATAATCAAGACTCTACTAGATACGGTCTGTAGACACTTTCCGAGGATTAACTGCTCTGATACCACTTTTGTCATGACTCCGACTGCCCGTGGATCGTGTCTTACCCCGGGCACCCTAGTGATACAACATCAGAGAAAAACCAGCGGAAATAAAAACTCATGAAAGAAAAACAGTGAAAATAAGAAAACAGGCTAACCCAAACGGTTACCTTTTTGTACATAAATGGAAACTTGAACAGTTACATCCCTTACAAACCCTGCCCACACAACAAAGGCTGCACTTCTAAGAATTTTAAAACCATAACGAAGGGACAGGGCCCCGCCATGCCCCTGAATGTACAAAAGTCTACTACTTCAGGGAACCGTACCACAGGACAAGCTTCCGAAGATATGGAACTTTCCGAGAACTGAACAACGATCCTAAGAGTGCGGATCAGCAAGCTATGTACCTCAACCTGTGGCATGAACGCAGCCCTCGGGCGAGGTCGATAACAGTACCAAGTATGTGAAATCAAAAATATCAGAATGAAATCATAATAGTCTATACAAAACAGGAGACATGTATGATAACCAAACTACAGTTCACAATATATATAGCAGTCATGTCAAGTCAGGGACTCATGCCCATAAAATCATCACTCAAGCACAACCCAGGAATTTAACCCGCACAATGGCCGCATGCCCCAAGATCTCACCTCAGATAAGCATGGCCCGAACCGCCCTAGTGGCCCATACCGTGGACCATCCAACGGCTCGATGCCCAAAGGAGATAACAAGATAATAATCACTGGAAGCATACCCGGGCCACCCAACGTGTCGATGTCCAAACAAATCACAAGATAATAATCACTTTGGAAGCATACCCGTGGGCCACCCAACGTGTCAGTATGTCCAAACAAATCACAAGATAATACTCACTGTGGACGCATACCCGTGGGCCACCCAACGTGTCAGTATGTCCAAACAAATCACAAGATAATACTCACTGTGGACGCATACCCGTGGGCCACCCAATGTGTCGGTATGTCCAAACAATAACAAGATAATCAGCCCTCCATCGAGAGACTCGGTAGCACAAAATCAAACACTTGCACAACAAAGGCTATCTCAACAAGCATAGGAAAGTTACACACAACTCAAGGTACTTTCATTTTATGTCAAAGTCCGGGTTTTTAACCCCCAAAGTATTACATACTTTAATTCTTTCAAAAAGAAGATATCCTTCTTTTCTTAAGTAAAACAACTCGATACTAATATCTGTAGTACCAAACACGTTCATGTTTAAGTCAAGTACTTTAAACACTTTAAACACAACGTCAAGTATACCATTAAAACCCAAGTAACTAACCCCTTTAAGACCAAGGTAATCCTTCCTTTTAAAACCAAGCCACTTATATTTTTCCTTCAAGAAGAGTTAAATATTTGAAAACAAGTTACTTATACTATTAAACTCAAGTTACTTCTCTTTTCCCAAAATCAAGTTACATGACTTTTCAAGAAGCCTTTAAGTCTTCTTACTTTAGAATGTCAGGAAATCAAATAAAACTTTATTCTTTTAAAGACCACGTACTCGTTACTCACGCATGAGGTTTCACACTTTTCAACACCACTTAGGTCAATTATATGCCAAGTCTTTTATCTTTTGGAAACAACAAACCATTCTTTTACCTACATAAAGTCGTTATAACTAACTTCCCATAAAGTCATTATAACACTTTATGTTTTAAACCAACCAATCACAACTATAACATTTATGAGACCAAGAGGACTTATTCTTTAACAATCGAGTACCCATTACTAACGAATAGGAGTTTACTACTTTTTCACACAATCAAGACCTTTACACTTCATATCAAGTCAAGGCACGAAAGGGAAATCAAATTCCTTTAACACACGTGCGTCTACCGCACTATATATTTCACAAATAGTCATACTCAAGAGGATAGGAAGAATCACATACCTCGCGACGATTGTCGAAAATTAGCAAAATGCTCCACAGTACTATACCCTTCAAGTAGGATACGCTACTCGTAGTACTTCAATCCTATAATGGTCATAAAACGTCTATCATTCTCTAGCTTCGAACGTAGAATAAACTAAGTGCAAAGTCCCTAAATTCTATGGAAAATCGGACATCACTTCCTTTGTTTTAACATACTTTGCCACCTTTTTCAAGGCCGAATTCAATAACCAACGCCACATTTAAGGCTCAATCAATTCAGCAAATACAAGGGGATTACACGCCTAACAATACGTGTAAAATTCCGCCCCACAATAATACAAAATAAGCCAATACATTCCATGCCATTCTTGGCCAACAATATAACCAATCCTAAATCTTTCCCAATTGTTTTCCAATCCAAGTTCTTAGGTCTAACATGATATCTAGCCCTAGACATCTTCAACAACTACAATTTCCCCCTTTACAACATGTGACGACCAAATTAGTAACCAAATTGAAGTTAAAATCTTAAGGCTAACATGCCCATTTTCGGTTTTCAACAAGACAACAAGATCCAAATCTATTCAAACTTAAATATAACAGCCTCAGGCTCATTTCTAAACTACTATAACTAGTATAATAACTTATATCCAAGAGAAGGGGGGAAACTTTTACCTTTTGGAATAGCCCACAAAAGCCCTCTTTCTTCAACTTCTTTCCCGTCAAACTCGCCCCCTCCCCCCCCCCCACGCTTCCCACAAGTCTACCAACACTTTGCCTTCTTGCCGCCGCTCCAATAATTTTCCCCTTAGGCTACGTTTTCTTCACAAACTAGAGAGAAAGGGAGAGGAGTTCTTAGGAGGGTTTTCAAAATGAAATGGCCAAGTCTTCCAAGACTTGGCCCTAAAATAGGACCCTTTTCTGGTCAAAAGGATGGGAGGGACACTTGTCACCCTCACATAGGCTTTTAACAAAATATCCCCTATTTTTCGCCCTTTACCGCAGAAAAATGGCCAAGCGCTCCACTTCAGAGAATAATTACTGATTCCGGCGCGCGACCGCATTCGGCATGGCCGCTGCAACCTCAGCGAACCTCAAGATAATCGGGCGCTGGTTCGCCTCCGGCCGCCAGTGACTTCGAACCGAAACCATCGCTTTGCCTAATCACAGACCGAACTTGTAACTTCCATAACTTTCGACCCCGATGTCCTATCGACGAGTGGTTTGTTGCGTTGGGAACTAGATTTAACGGACTAAACACTAGGGTTTTTAAAACACCTAACAATTCTTAACAACTGGGGTACAACACTCCAAGGTAGACTCAAAATCCGTCCAACATATGTTTGTCAACTTATCTTTCAAACTTACAAATCTTATCTTCTTGAATTTACGGGGTGTAACAATGGTTATGTGAGTTGCACGAGATATGATTACCCCGGACTAGTGTAAGACCATTAGTAAATAATGGACAGTAAGAACACCTCGAGGGAAGGTGGTAGCATCGGTACTGACAAGAAAGATAGTAAGAAAATACGTAGGGGTAAGGGACCCCAGGACAACTTGAAATAACTTATAAAGGAAAGACGAGTAGACACTCGAACGATAAGAAATCTTGACAAGTCATTGGATTATGTAATACCGTGAATTGAGGTTGAACACCTGACTATAAGCTCTACGAGCTGGGAGAGAATAATCGGGTTACGACTTGACGAGACCAAGGAAACCCCCCCCTAAATTGTGATGGACAAGAAGTCTTATCCATGAGGCAAGCAAAGGAATCAAATCTAAGTTAGTGACCAAGTTGAGTTGGAACAGAGAAAGGGGAAACAGGAACCATAATTGAGATTAAGAATACCCGAATATTTCGCAGGTATGAGAAAGGCTTCCAGTACTAGAAGATAAGTTGACCACGACTACAGTTCTAACCCCTCCTGAGAGACTCAAGGGTTAGGTTGTTATTGTAACACTTTGGGTGTTGGGCTAGGTTGTATGCTGACGCAATACAATAAGGTTAGAGCCTATGTTTTCCCGGCGGTTAGGGAAGCAAGAAAGTAAATTACGCTACTCACGATTTAGAGTAGGCGACAGTTAATCGTGCCTTAAAGATTTGGAGGCATGACGTATCTATAAGACTTCATGTGGATATGTGTATAGACCACAAGAGCCTCCGGTATATCTTCAGACAGAGACAACTGAATTGGCGACAGTGACGGTGGTTAGAGTTACTCAAAGGATTGTGATATTGATATCCTATACCATCCGGGGAAAGCCAAGACAGTTACAGATGCTCTTAGACGTGGAGCTATAGGTAGTCTGTTGGGTGGGCAGCCAGATAGACAGGACGTGGTTCGTGAGATTCACCAGCTACCTAGCCGAGGGATTCGATTGTTTGTTTCCAAGGTTAATGAAGTTTAGGTCCGAGAGGTTGTCGAGTCTTCCGTAATTGAGGAGGTAAAGATGCGACAGTATGAGGATCCAGTTATTATTCGGTATCGAGATACGACTCTCCAAGAAGAGAAGAGCCTGTTTGAGTAGCACCGGATGGGGTGCTGTGATATGAGGATAGATTGTGTGTACCCGGTGCTGCAGGACTAGTCAACAGGTTTTAGGGGAGGCACGCAGTGCTTATTGCTCTAATTGTTCGGGGTCGACTAAGTTGTGTCGTGACCTCAGATATTTGTATTGGTAAGATGGCCTGAAGAGGGACGTAGCAGGGTTGTTTCTTAATGTCCGAATTAGTAACAGGTCAAGGTTGAACACCAGAAGCCCAGTGGGCTATTGCAGGTGATTTAGATCCCGACTTAGATAAGAGAGGTAATTAATATGGACCTTGTTACAAGGTAGCATCGTACTCAGAGGAAGTGCGACTCCCTAGGGGTCATGATAAATAGTCTGGCTTAACCAGCCGTGTTCTTCCGGATTGGGACCACTTACTCGGCTGAGGATTATGATAGCTTATATAACAGGGAGATTATGAGACTGCACGGGGTTCCTACATTTATGATTTCAGTCAGATAAGCTCAGTTTACGGCTAACTTCTGAAGGTGTTCCAGAAGGTATTAGGGATACATGTGAGTCTCAGTGTGGCATTTCACCCTCAGACCGACGGATAGGCAGAGCGTACTATCCAGGCACTTGAGGATAGGTTCCGGGCCGATGTTATTGATTTCAGGGGTAGCTGGGAGGATTATTTACCTCTTGTTGAGTTTGCGTATAACAAACCCTACCATTCCAGTATCCAGATGGCCCTGTATGAGGCTTTGTATGAAGAAAGTGTAGACTCGCCAATTGGTTGGTTCAACGTAGGCGAGGTTCAGATAATTAGCCCGGTCTTGATTCAGCGGGCTGTGGATAAGGTGAAGCTTATCCAGGAAAGATTATTAGCAAGCTCAGAGTCGATAAAAGCTTTATGCAGATAACCGACGTCGAAACTTGGAGTTCAGGTTGACGTTGTAGCATAAGTATTGTTATGTGGCCAGGTGTGGCAAGTGTGATTATGTTGGGTGTAGTCAAGGGACTATGTCAATATCCGTTTAGATTGGACTCCGAAAGAACATTCGGGGACGAATGTTTCTAAGGGGGAAGAATGTTACACCCCGTAATTCCAAGAGGATGAGATGAGAACGTACGAAAGGAAATAAGATTCGAAGTTGGAAAAAAAAAAATTGGCAGAATATTTTTGGACAGTATTTCAGTCAACTTGGGAGCAGTATATCTCCTATTATAATTGAAGATTTTAGGTGTTTCAAAAGCCTAATATGAAGTTCATTGAGTCTAGTTTCCAACTCAACAAACCGCTCATCGATAGGACATCGGAGTAGAAAGTTATGGACGTTACAAGATCGGCTGACAGAGCAGGTCGTGGCAGCTGCGGCACTGGGAATACTAAAAGCCCGGAAATTGTCCAAATTGCAGGGCCGCGGCGCCGAGGCGAGATTTTTTGCAGAAATAGGGTAAAAATAGAAGATATTTGTTGTATAGGACCCCTGGGTGAGTGAGAAGTGTCCCCCTAACTTGTGGAACAAGATAAAGGCTATATTGACCAAGTCTTGCTAGATTAAAATCATTTTGCAAGACTTCACCCAAATATTCTCTTCTCTTCTCTCTCAAATGGTTGAAACCCTAAGCCTAAAAGAGATTTTTTTTAGAAAGGCAACAAGAAGGAAATACGTTGGCAAGCTTGTAGGGGGTTCGTAGAGATGATATTTGCGGGAAGAAGAATTTCGGAAAGAGGGCTAAAGTGGGCAAGATTGTTGGACTATTTTGGGCTTATCAAGGTAACCACTTTGTCCTCTTAAGTGATTGAAGATTTCTTATTGTTGTAGTTATACATTTTAACTAGCACGAAGTATATGTATTGAAGATTGATAAGTGATATGTATTGAAGTAGCCTAAATCCGAAAATGACATGTTGAGTAGTTTGAAATTGAATTACAATTTGGTCGTTAACTAGTATCGTCGCATGTTATCTACTTGAAGATTTTAGTTGCTATAATCGATTGCGGCTTTATAACATGTTGTACTAAACAACTTGGATTGAAAAGGAATTGGAAAAGACTTTGTGGTGATGTACTTCAAATGTCACGACCCGTTCCGGGGCCCGTGACTGGTGCCTTACCCCGGGCACCCTAGTGATACAACATCAGAGTAATCAGCGGAACATAAAACACATACATGAAACAAATGTAGTACAAACAGTAATCTGAGGAAAACTTGTCTTTCGGCATATATATAAATAACAACTTTTTTCAACATGAACAGTTTAATCCTTTTTACAAACCCTGCCCACAACAGTACTACAGACCTCTAAGAAATGATACGACAACAATGGCGGGACAGGGCCCCGCCATACCCCTGAATGTAAATACCTACAACAACAGGGGACTATACCACTGATAAGCCTCCGGAGAAACGGAGCTTTCCCAAACGCTGAACTGTGACCCTAAGAGCGAGGATCAATGACTGGTGTACCTTTACCTGCGCAGATGAACGCACTTCGGGCGAGGTCGATAACAGTACCAAGTATGTGAAATCAAAATAACATCAGTAAATGAAATCATAGTAGTCTATACAAAGCAGGAGACATGTATGATAACCAAATTACAGTTCACAATAAATAAGCAGTCATGTCAAGTCAGGGACTCACGCCCTCAAGTCATCACTCAAATTTAACAATGGGTCTCACGCCCACAACATCAATCGTGCCCGTGGAACACATTCCTCACTGCCGGCAGTCTATGATATGAAAGCACCAAGGAACACACATGAACACCAGGTCCCACCTGTGTTATAATAAAATCAGACGGTAAGTGCGAAGGCATAGCCGACTACTAAAACCTACGCATCAACAAGGTCATAAATCGTGTCATGATATCTGTCTGCAGACCGTCACATGATGAAAGCTGGTCACTCGCCCGCAGTATCAAATGTGCGCGTCTAGCCCTGGAACTCTCCGCAGCTCCGCATAGGCCAACCTCATAGGCCCGCATGAGGTATAACCCCGCATCGAGGGTAGCTACTCCCCGGCATCGTCCTGGACTCGCAGTCCGCATGGCCACAAAGACCGCATGACCACAAGGGCCGTAAACTAACCCGGAACTCCCGTAGTTCCCATGGATCCCCGACCCGCACGAGGTATTCTCGAATCACGGTCCTGCATCACCGAAGTCTACCCCGCACGGAGGCGACAACCTCCGGACACAAGTCAAGGTGAGTGGTACAATACCAACATAACTGATAGTCAAACAACTTTAAGCGCGATCGAGGAAAACCCTTTACACTAACATCACAAGATACTAACACACGTAGCATCCTAACATGTTTACTTATCAAATCAACAAGAAAGTATTACAAGGCTATCACAAACCAATACAATCAAGTTATTCACACAAGGTACTTTCTATTAACAAGTTCGTATCCATCCCCAAAGTACTTCATACATTAAATCTTTAAAAGATCCGTTCCTTCCACATAAGTCACACAATACCCGTAGTATAAAATAGAGTGACTGTCTTTTTAAGTAAACCTAAAACACTTACCTTTGTAAAATCAAGTAACAACATTATTTTCCAAACGTCCAAGTTTGCCTAATTTCAAAAATGCTCAAGTTACTTATTTTAGAAAGGTTTCATAACTCATAGTCTTAATCTCTTTTAAAACATTTGAGTAACATAAGTCTTATGAGTGAATAGGTTATTCTTGTTTATAATAATCTTACTACAGCAGCCATGACCTAGAAAATGTAATATCATTTTGTCTCATCTTAGTTTCTATGCAGATGGAGGTTTCTACGGTTTTAATAATACAACTCATTAGTCAAGACATTTTCCTTTATTAACGCGCAGTTGGTTTGGCGATACACATTACGATTTCAAATCAAGAAACATTCTTAAGCCGTTATACCTAACTTCCCATAAAGCTAGTATAACTCTTAAGTTTTCAAAACCAAGTATTACTCTCCTTCAAAACGATTTATAAATCTTTTGAAATACATCAAGTTCTTTATTATAACAAGCCGCTTATAATTCACATGATTACCTTTTAAAACCACAAGGTATTTTCTTACCTACATAAAGTCGTTATAACCAACTTCCCATAAAGCCATTATAACACTTTATGTTTTAAAAACAATCAAACACAGTTAACATACACGTACGCTCACCGCATACTACATAGTTCACACATATCATGCTAGAAGAGATAGGAAGAGGTTCACATACCTCGCGACGAGTATCGACAATAAGCAAAATGCTCCAAGTACTACAACCTTGCTAGCCCTTTCCACTCCTCGTAGAATACGCTACTCTTAGTACTTTCACCTAAAAAGGTCACAAACGTCTATTAACTTCAAAACACAAGGTTCCATTTCTCTACGTAAAATTCGGCACAGATTTTCCCGCAACAGCGTAAATCTCCTCCTCTATCGAGGCCGCCACCAAGCCAACCGTGGGGTTTATACGCCTAACCGACGTGTACAATTCTACTCGAATACTACACAAGTCTATCGCAATACACCCTATGTACATACATCAGCTTCTTTTCTTTATTCTTCAGCTTAAGTCAAAGGACATTGCAAAGATTAAGCTTAGTTCTATATATAGTATGCTTCAACTATATATTCTAACAACATGTAATTTCCAATTACAATTAGAGGACAAGATAATTACCTCGATAAGCCCATAATTATCCAAGTATAAATGTCGATCCTTAGCAACGCTTAGCTCCTACTCCGGTGCTCCAACCCGCCCAAACAACCCTTAGAAGTTCTAATCAACTTCTACTTAAATACTTCAATCAATCAACGAAGATTTCAGGGTTTCGGTTTGAGACAAAAGGACATACTGGTAGTATTTCCTGCTCTACGATAGAGGTTTCTTTGGAATACTACAAGGTATACGGCTAAGGTAATTGGGTATAGTAACAATACTTTGATAGTATTTCTACCAAGAGGGGTATTTATACGAGACAACACCACAAGGGGTGTATACCCTCTACCTACCCCACTGTGGGGAAACTCTCGCCAAGGGAGGTGCTCTCGGCCAAAGGCCTCACAAAGGGGGAGGACTCTCGCCAAGACACTACACTAAGGGAGGAAGAAGCTTTCAAGACTTAGAGATTTTGGGATGAAGAAGTCTTCACGGAGTGGTATTTATAGGTCAAGCAAAGGCCAACCAATGGCCAAGATCTTGCCAAGTGCTAGTCAAGTGTAGGGCCAAGATAAGCCCAAGTGAACCCTAGTCCATACTACTTAAAACCATAACAAATATCTACCAAAAATATCTACCCACTTGACACCCCAAATCGTCCAAGCCGCCCACTTGCTTCAATGTGAGGTGACACATGTCACCCTCCCGTTGGTCTAAGATGTTCCGTCTCTCGAAAAATCCGCAAAATAAGAAAAGACATAGCCGAATTTTCCTCGCAAGTTATGTAAAACGTTTAGTTAAAAACGACTCTAACCAAAGGCCAGTGCACAAATGTCATTCGGCCCAGCCACCTAGACGGGGGTGACACGTGTCACCCTCCTATGGGCCCCAAATAAAACATCTTCCGAACCTCTCCACAATGGCCAAATCTCTCAAACAAGGTGGGCCCCACAAAACCAGAATTTCTCCGTGGGCCCCACGTGACCATTTCCGAAAATAAAATTCCATAATTCTCTAATATTCCAGGAAGTCCGAATACCAAATCTGGGAATCCAATTCCCATTAACGAACCTTTTTCCTTCACAAAAACCGGAAACTTTTCTGTGGAAAAATCACCTCTTTCTTCCTTTCCAATCTTTCTGTCGTATTCTCGTACGTACGTCCTCGCATACATACCCTGGAACTACGGGGTATAACATCAAATTTGCCGAATGTGACATAGTATGTTGGACTAGTTTGATATCAATTGTGGGGAGGAATTTTACATGTCTTGTAGGCGTGTAATCCCCTATTGTTAACTACATTGTTGAGCCTTAAATGTGGCGTGTTTGGTTATTGAAATTCGGCCTTGAAAAATGTGACAAAGTATGTAGAAACAAAGGAAGTTCTGTCCGATTTTCCGTAGAATTTAGTGACTTTGCACTTAGAATATTCTACGTTTGAGGTAAGAAGTTAATAGACGTATTATGGTCATTATAGGTTGACATACTATGTATGACATATTGGACTTGGCAAGTGGATTGAACCGAAGAGGTATGTGGAACTTTCTTATCTCTTGAGCATGATTAAGTTGTAATGTATAGTACGGTAGACGTACAAGATTTTGACAATCTAGTTCATTTGATATCCTTGGCTTATTTTAAGAATGTCCAAGTTGATTGAGTTAGGGAATTAACTCACTTGTTTAAAAATATTAAGGATATCTTGGTTTCTAAAACTTAAGAGACTTTGAGTATTTTGAAAGTATTTTCGATACTTGTTTTGTTGGAAAATTTAAGTCTCTTAGTTATAAAGAAGAATGTAAGTATCTAAGGCATAAAACTAGTATAACGACTTTATGGGAAGTTGGTTATAATAGCTTTATGAAAAGTTAAAAAGAGTGGTTTACTCTAAGTAATGTAAGCAAGGACAAGTGACTTGATGTTGTGGTTATTAGTATCTTGGAAGTTTTATATGAAAATGAGTCATTTTTTTTAAAAGAGTAGAAGTATGTAGTACTTTGGGTTAAATTCCCGGATTCTTTTATTAAGACATGTTAGTGCCTTAAGTGAACTAAAATGAGAGGGTATATGAACAAGACTAATAAGAAGTTAGGGGATTTCTTGTCACGACCCGACGCCGAGCCACGACTGGTGCCCTACCTGGGCACCCTTCTATTCATACAACATAATAAACTGCGGAAGATAAATAACACTCCTTTTTTTTCTTTTATCAAAAACTAAGGCCAAGCCGATAAGGCTGCCATAACATAAAAACTTCCCGAAAGGGTCTACACTGTTTAACAATGTAAAAACAACTCTAGCCACCCAAATTTACGATGAATACATGCACTCTAAGATTTGGACAAATACTATGACGGGACAAGGCCCCGCCGTACCCCTGAATATACATAACCATGACGACAAGCTCCGGAACATTGGAGCCATCTCAAATGCTGAACCAGGATCCTAAGCTCGCGGATCCACAACTGTGTACCTAAACCTGCGGACATGAACGCAGCCCCCCGAAGGAGGTCAGTACAACAGGTACCGAATATGGAACAGAAATAAGGTACAGTAAACAAATCATAACTGTACAAAAGAATGACAGAGGCAAGTATAAAAAGGGTACATACCAGATCCTACCGTGTCATTACCATCTCGTGAACTTAATCGTACCTTATTATCTTTTCCCATTTTTCAATAAAAGTTATAGTCACTTTCTTACGTACATACTTAGGAAAATCGTCAAGTTCATTACCATATAACTTACTTACCTTGCATAACATAATCCGGCCCTTTATGGAGGGACGCCTATACTGCCCGGCCCAATCTGGGACGCGATAAAGTCACATAAGTCTGCCCATAAAGGTATACTGCCCGGCCCATTCCTGGGACGCGATAATGTCATATAGTCTGCCCATAAAGGTATACTGCCCGGCCCATTCCTGGGACGCGATAATGTCATATAGTCTGCCCATAAAGGTATCTTTGCCCGACCCATTCACGGACGCGATAATGTCATATAGTCTGCCCATAAAGGTATACTGCCCGGCCCATTTCTGGGACGCGATAATGTCATATAGTCTGCCCATAAAGGTATACTGCCCGGCCCATTTATGGGACGCGATAATGTCATATAGTCTACCCATAAAGGTATACTGCCCGGCCCATTTCTGGGACGCGATAATGTCATATAGTCTGCCCATAAAGGTATACTGCCCGACCCATTTCTGGGACGCGATAATGTCACATAAAACCCGGGAATTTAACCCAACGTACTACGTACCTCTACTCCTTTTAAAAATGACTCTTTTTCAAATAAAACTTCCAAGATACTAACAACCGTAGTATCAAGTCATATCTACTTTTCAATACAAGTCACCATACCTTTTAGAAATACATTTACCGGCTTCTAAATCAAGTTACTTCTTTCTTAAAAACCTTAAGCAATTGGTACCTTTAAAACAATTTTCCCTTCTTTATTTCAAGTCATTTCTTTGCTTACATTACTGAAGAAAACCATTCTTTTAATCTTTCATAAAGTTGTTATAACCAACTTCCCATAAAGCCGTTATAACTCTTTATGTCTTAGACAAATTCATTCTTTTTTTAACCAAGAGACTTATACTTTCAAATCAAATCACATAGCTTTCAAAATACTTCAAGTCTCTTAACTTTTAAGAAAACAAGTTTCTTAACTTTAGAATGGCATGAAATCAATATTTTCCAAATCAAGTATTCTATACTTTTAAATCAATTCATTTCTTCCTTTAAGAATCAAGTCCCATAACTTGAAAAAAAAATAAAGTCCCTTAACCTTTAAAAAATTTGAGGTTCATAGTCTTAAAACTTCATACGTAAATTCTTATAAATTAAGTAACATATACATTGGTGCGTTGTGAATAAGTTATACTTATTGTTAACTCCAAAAGTGGATCGTGCTGCTCCCTCGCCCCTTAGTTGATCATATATGATAACCAAATAGCCACACAACAAGAAAGGCCGTGTGTCAAGTCAGTTCATACCTAAAAGTCATCCCTACGCCATGCCTCCTTCCTTCCCTAAGCGCTATCAGGGTGACAAATCATCCCTGATACGATAATGTGCCCCTCGTAAATACAATAATCAGATATAGAAAAAATGAAATACATTCTGGATGAAACCGTCGGTCAAGGAATACATTCCGATGAACCGTCCTCAAGCGTGACACATTTTCGACGACCGGTATTCAAGTAAAATTTCTTTACAAAAGGTCACCCGATACCGTAGCCTTTTTATAACCGCCGGTTTGTGTCGATGACACATCATTTCGGAAATTCAAGAAACATTCTAAGCCGTTATACATCCCACAGAAATATAAAATTCGTAAGAGAAAGACTCCCCCAAAACAGAAACCTCTCCTCTCTATCGCAGCTACCCAAGCCAACCAGTGTGGGTTATAACACGTCCGACGGACGTTAATACTAACTACTACATAAAGAATGCGAGAAGTCATCTGAATATATCCCCATGTAACATATTTCTTCTTTATTTTAAATTCAAGCTAAGTCAAAGACATATCACAGAAGTATTATTCAAAGTAAGTCAAAAGACATTGCCGCACAATTATAATGTTTTTTCATATATATCCGGTTATATTATACGCTCCGAACAAGGTTTAGCTCACTCTCACCGCGCCTAAAACGCTCTCCAAGAAACCCCCCAGTTGTCTACACAACTCAACTGTTGTGGGGTACCCCTACCGCTAGCACCACTAGAGGGGATACTTTCGGCTGCGGCCGGGCCTTCCCAAAGGGTGAGGTTTGACGGACCTTATTCTGAGAGGGAGGGAGATCTTAGAAGCTTGTGGGTATTTATAAGGCATGGCCCCACCCAAGGCAACGAAGGAGAGTGCGGTATGTTGGTAGGTTAGATTTCAACAAAAGAAATAATGAAGGTCGAAAAAAAACGACTAATCGGGTGTTGTGTACAAATTCCGTCACGACGCACACGAACAACTACGGGTACTCAAATACTCGTATAACACTTATTTATAACGATCTTAATCAAGTAGCCATGATCTAGAAAATGTAATACAATTTTGTCTTATCTTAGCTTCTATGCAGATGGGGAATTCTACTCATTTTAACTTAATTGATTGTCATTACATTTTCCTTTATTAACGCTGCAGTGGCTTGTTCGATACTTATTCTCATTTTTGCCGTAACTTAGCCAAGTCAACTTGACTCCAAATATCTCCTAACGACTCTTACCAACATCCCCCATAAGACTTGGTAAGAACTTAGGATAACTTAGACATAACCTTTACGTAGAGTAAATTAACATACATACCTCTTAACTTCTAAGAGTAGAAGGAATCATGAAATAGTACCACATGTATATTTCATACATAGAATCATGTCAAAAGAAGGAAGAGGTTCACATACCTCGCGACGATTATCGACAATTAGCAAAATGCTCCGAAGTACTTCAACCTTGATAGCTATTCCATCCTCCAAGTAGAATTCGCTATACTTAGTACTTCAACCTATAATGGCCATAATACGTCCATTAACCTCTAGCTTCGAACGTAGAATATTATAAGTGCAAAGTCACTAAATTCTACGGAAAATTGGACAACACTTCCTTTGTTTCTACATACTTTGTCACCTTTTTCAAGGCCGAATTCAATAACCAAACATGCCACATTTAAGGCTCAATACAACAACCAATCAAAGAGGATTACACGCCTTACAATACGTGTAAAATTTCGCCCCACAATTAATACCAACTAAGTCCTTAATCAAGGTCATTCTCGGCTAACTTATTCAATAACACAAAGTTCTTTCCAATTCTTTTTCAATCCAACTTCTTAGGCCTAACATGTTATATAGTCATAAACAACTTAACAATTATAATTCCTTATTTATATAACATGGGACGATTAAACTAATAATCCAATTGAATTGAAATCTCAAGGCTAAACATACTAGTTTTCGGATTAGGGTTCCAATATCCATAACACTTATCAACTTCATAATATATATCTCATACTTGCTAATATTCATAGCTACAACAATAAGTAATCTTAATTACTAAAACGACAAGAATTTTACCTTTACAAGCCCTTATAATTTTCAAGATTCAATGTCGCTCCTTAGCAATTCTTAGCTCCTTTCCTTTACGCTCCAATCCGCTATTTGAAGCCTTTAGAAGCTCACAACCAACTTCTCTTCCATTTCCAATCAAAACCTATGAAAATGCCTTAGGTTTTTGCCTTGCGACTAACGTGAAAACGCCATTTTTCCGAAATCTTTCTATTGGGATATCCTTACAATACCCTTAGGGACCTTGGGTTAAAGTCTTGTGAATAATGGAACAAAAACTAAAAATTTTGTGTGGGCATTCTCACTAAAGCCGAGAGCACTATAATGTGCAAGACAAGTGTGAAATAATTATAAGTGTTCAAGAGCTAGTCTTGCACTAGTGTGGTATATATAACACAAGGAAGGGTCAAGATTATAACAAATGTGTGGCTAGGATGAGGATCATTAATTAATTAGCCAAGTGGACAAGTTGACTTGGTCAATAATATCAAGCTAGCAAGACTTATCATCCACAATGGTCAAATGACTATTCTAACCTTGAATATTTTGTCCAAGACCATGTGGGGGAGGTGCCACGTGTCGCCCTCTCATTCGTCCATAAAATTTCGTAACCCTCGTGGGCCCCGCAAAATGTAAAATTCCTCGGGTGGGCCCCACGTGACCAA
Source organism: Przewalskia tangutica (assembly GCA_029844215.1). Taxonomy (NCBI): domain Eukaryota; kingdom Viridiplantae; phylum Streptophyta; class Magnoliopsida; order Solanales; family Solanaceae; genus Przewalskia; species Przewalskia tangutica. Next base: position 111,585,311 of record CM056721.1, read on the forward strand.
ATCCGTAAAATAAATTTTCATAATGTTAATAAGTTTCATACTCTTCAAATAATGCATTTTGAGAATCCAATTCTCAACAACGAACATTTTTCCTTTCCGACGTTCGGAAGATTTTTCGTCGGAAAAACAATTCTTCCTTTCGTACCCTTTTCAAGTTTGTGTTCCTTACGTACATTCTCTTAACCATGTACTTGAATTACGGGGTGTAACATTTCTTAACTTACTTATGTTATGTATGATAAGCTGGTAGTGCTTATGTTATGTATGGTAAGCTGGTAGTACTTATGTTATGTATGATAGCCGGTTGAGCTAGGGTAAAAGTATAAATGCGGGGTAAACCCCCAAGACGTTATACCACATTCTCTAAGGTAAGATTATAAATGCGGGGTAAACCCCCAAGACGTTATACCACCTTCTGAGTATGATTTCGGGGTAAACCCCCAAGACATCATACCATTCCGTGGATTTGCTACCCATGATGCGAGGAATACCTCATGCGGGTCCGAAAGGGCTTATGCGGGTGAAATAGTCCCATGCGGGGCGGATCAGTCCTATGGAAGGAATACCTCATGCGGGTATACACGACCTATGCGGGCGGATACAGTCTATGCGAGGAATACCTCATGCGGGTCCACACGACCCTTGCGGGTGAAATAGTCCCGGGAGTAGGATTTCTTAATGATACTGTGGGCGGGTGGCCCTGCTTTGATCATGAGCCTCCTATTTTTATGCAGTAAAGTATGCTCTTGTTTACTCTCATTGTTAGTAAGGCATAGTGTACTGTTATTTGAGTTATCATACATGTCTCCAGTTTTATTTTAGACTTATGATTTCACTACAGATTTCTGGGCCACATATTTGGTACATGTTGATCTTGACCTCCTCCGGCTGCGTACGCCGCAGTAGAGTATGTGAGTTGTTGATCCTCACTTTTAGGATCACTGATTCAGATGTTGAGAAGCTTCATTACTCCAGAGGCTTATCCCTAGTATTGTCGGTTGTTGTACATTCAGGGGTATGGGCCCCGCCACAGTTGTTATTCCTAGACGTATGTAGTCATGTCTTGTGGATTGGGTTGTAAAGAAAAAAAATGTATTGTTTTATTATGTATATTTTACGGAAGGTGGCCTTATCGGCTAGCCTATTGATGTCTACTGTCTAAGTATGATTTTTATTTTAGGAGTTGTGTATGTTCCGCTGCTATTCTCTGATGTATACCTGAAAGGGTGCCCAGGTAGGACACCAGTCGCGGGCCTGAGGTCGGGTCGTGACAGTTATGCTATGTTGTATGCTTAAGTGATATGCACAAATAATAATTATATAAAGTAAATAAGGTTGTTATGGTTAAGACAACATGATTATGAGATTATGAGAAGCTATCTTACCCGTATACGGGGAGAGATAATGTAAGCTTGGGACATGGAATATTTGAGAGTCTTAGAATATTTGAAAATCGTTGAGTCCTTAGATATACAAGGCCTTCTTGAGTAAAAGATTTTATGTTTGATCTTGGTTAAAGTACATGGTATATGTGAAGTATATTAGTTGTGATAATTCCTTGGTTTGAGTATAAACCAATTGAGGACGACACTATGGAACATCGAAGAAGTGTTGTAAGAATACGAAAGTAGTTAAAAAGTATGAATGGAACTATATGATCGAGTATCAAGGTAGAGATATTTTTGTTTAATAATAAGTAGAATGAAGGGTTACAACAAGAATGATAAAGGTGAATGAAATTATAGTGATGCAGATTTCATAAGGTATGATTACTCCAAATGCTCCGAAGTACTTCAACCTTGATAGCTATTCCATCCTCCAAGTAGATTCTCTATACTTAGTACTTCAACCTATAATGGCCATAATACGTCCATTAACCTCTAGCTTCGAACGTAGAATATTATAAGTGCAAAGTCACTAAATTCTACGGAAAATCGGACAGCACCTCCTTTGTTTCTACATACTTTGCCACCTTTTTCAATGCCGAATTCAATAACCAAATATGCCACATTTAAGGCCCAACAATGCAATTAATCAATAGGGGATTACACGCCTACTAGACGTGTAAAATTCCGCCCCACAATTGATATATAACTAATACAACTACAAGTGAAATTCCGGCAACTTGAGATACAACAACACAAATTCTTATCCCATTTCCTTTTCAATCCAAATTGTTAGCATAACATGGCATCAAGTCGCAATCGATTATAACTACTATAATCTCCAAGTAAGTAACATGCGACGATTCTAATTAACGACCAAATTGTAATCCAACTTCAAATGACTTATATGACATTTCGGTTTTTAGGCTACAACAATCCATAACACTTATGAAACTTCAACACATATACTTCATGCTAGCAAATATGTAAGGCTAACAACAATATATAATCTTGTAACACTTTAAGAGACAAGATTATTACCTCAAGGAGTCTTAGTCCAACTTCAAATCCGAAGTCGCTCCCTAGCTGTCACGACCCGTTTCGGGGCCCGTGACTGGTGCCTTACCCGGGCACCCAAGTAGTCATACATCAGAGAAATCAGCGGAATATAAAACAAGACATGAAATGAGAAACAGTTGCCTTTCGGCATATATATATAAAAACTTGAACAGGAACAGTTACATCCCTTTTACAAACTCGCCACAACGATTACATGCACTTCTAAGAATGTTATAATAACAATGGCGGACAGGGTTCGCCATACCCCGAATGTAAGTACCTACAACGGCAGTGGACTATACTAAAGATATGCCTCCGAGACACGGAGCTTCCCAAAACGCTGAATCGTGACCCTATGAGCGAGGATCAACAATCGGTGTACCTACTGCGCAGATGAACGCACTTCAAGGAGGTCGATAACAGTACCAAGTATGTGAAATCAAAATATCAGAAATGAAATCATAATAGTCTATATAAAATGTAAGACATATATGATAACCAATTTACGATACACACATGTAAGCAAATAAGTCAAGTCGTGGACTCACGCCTTAAAGTCATCACTCAAATATAACCACGGGTCTCATGCCCACAATATCAATCATGCTCGTGGAATTCCTTCCTCACCTGGCGATCCATGATATAAAAGCACCAAGGAATACACATGAACACCGTGTCCCACTGTGTCATAATAAAACCGTGACGGTAAGTGCGAAGGCATAGCCGACTACTAAAACCTACGCATCAATAATGCTATAAAATCAGACACGAGGTCTTTCTGCACCGCACTACATGATCGGCCGCCACTCGCCTCGTGATCAATGCGCGTCTAACTCGAACTTACCGCACCCGCGATAGGCCACATAGGCCCGCATGAGGTATTCCTCACATCGGTAGCTAACCCGCGGTATTCTCCTCGACTCCCGCACCGCATAGTCACATAGACCGCATAGTCACACTGCATCGCATAAGGCACTCCTCGTGACGGATAATACACCCAGAATGATCAATCCTAGAACTCCCGCAGCTCCGCATAGTCACACAGACTGCATAGGCCGTATAGACCCGCATCAAGGGTGGCAAGTCCTCGGTATAACAAGTCAGGGGGAGTATGTGATATAATAACAGTACAACGGGCTTAACGTTTAACAATGTAAGCACAACAAGAATAACCCCCTTACACAACATCACATGACACTAACACGCGTAGCATCATAACATGTTTATTTATCAAACCAACAAGAAAGTATTACAAGGCTATCACAACCAACATAGTCAAGTTATTCCCACAAGGTACTTTCTATTTTATGTCAACAAGTTCGGGTTTTTATCCCCAAAGTACTTCATACATTAACTCTTTAAAAACCAAGTACTCATTGCTCACGAATGAGGTTTCACACTTTTTAACAAGATTCATATCAAGTCAAGTCTCTTATCTTCAAAAGATTCATATATCATAGTTTTAAACACTTAACAACGAAATCTCCTTTTTAAAATAATTTGAGCAACATATGCCTTATGTGTGAGTGAGTTATTCTTGTTTATAATAATCTTATTAAAGCAGCCATGATCTAGGAAATGTAATACAATTTTGTCTTATCTTAGCTTCTATGCAGATGGAGGTTTCTACTGGTTTTAATAATACTTAATTAGTCAATACATTTTCCTTTATTAGCGCTGCAGTGGTTTGTTCGATACTTATTCTCATTTCCGCAATCAATATAAGGCTTTCATAAACAATTAAGTAAACCGTTCCTTTTATCTCTCTTAACTCGTTATACCTAACTTCCCATAAAGCTAGTATAACTCTTAAGCTTTTAAAACCAAGTATTACTCTTCTTTCAAAAAGGATTCTTAATTCTTTTGAAATACTTCAAGATTCTTATTATTTAGACTCAAGTCAAAAGACATCGAAGTAAAACCACGTTCATTTAACAAACGTACGTCTACCGTACTATATATATTCTTTTAAAATATCATGCTCAAGAGGATAGAAAGAATCACATACCTCATCGGCGAAATCCACCTGCCAAGTCGAATATGTCGCGCGCAGAGTATCAACCTATAATAGTCAAATACGTCTATCAACGTCTAGACTACTCTGTAGAATATTCTAAGCAGAAGGTTCTTATTGCTACGGAAAATCGGGCAGCACTTCCCTACCCGTCAAAATACACAAGTCTACTGTAATACAGTCCTATGTAATTACAGTTCAATTCTCTTCTCTTATACCATCTGTTATACCCCGTATTTCCAGAGTATGTACGTAAGGACGTACGTATAAAATTTGAGCCTTAAGATAGGCAAGATTCGAAATTTGTACACAACACCCGGTTAGAGTCGTTTTTCGACGAAACGTTTCCACAGCTTTCGTAGGGAAAATTCCGGCTATGTCATTTATAATTTTTGCGGATTTTTCCGAGAGACATAACATTTTAGACCAACGGGAGGGTGACATGTGTCACCCTCACATTGGAAGAGCTTGGACGGCAAATGGGCTAAGCTTGCACGTTTTTGGTGTTGAATTTGTGGTCAAGGGTTAGGTAGGATATTTTGTGTAGATGGATAAGGTTGCACATGGCTTAATCTTGGCCTTACACTTGCCTTGCACTTGGCACCATCTTGGGCAGTGGTTGGCCTTCTCTTGAGCTATAAATACCCCTTAGTTGATGAACTTTCTTCATCCAAAAATTGAGCAATCTATCTAAGTCTCAAACTACTCCTCTTAGCTTGAGCTTGTCCCTCTCCCCTCCTAGTTGAGCTTGGCGAGAGCCACCACACCTCCCCTTGTGAAGCTCGCCGAGGGTACCCCAGCCTAGTTGTCTCGTATAAATACCCCCTTTGTGGTATAGAAATACTCTCCTAGTATTGTTTTAATGCCCAAAATACTTTAGCCCAAATACCTTGTAGTATTCCCAAAGTTACCTCTATACGTAGAGCCCTAAATACTACCTTTTGTCCTTTTAGTCTCAAACCGAAACCCTAAGGAAATCTTCATAGTTGGTTGAAGTATTTAAGTAGAAGTTGGTTAGAACTTCTAAGGGTTGTTTGGAGCGATTGAGCGCCTGAGTAGAGCTAAACCTTGCTCAGATCGACATATATACTCGGATAATTTTGGGCTTATCGAGGTAAACACTCTTGACCTTCTATTGTAATTGGGAATTACATGTTGTAGGAATATATAGTTGAAGTATACTATATATATTATCAACATTATAATTGCGGCAATGTCTTTTGACTTAAGCTGAATAATACTTACGGCAATGTCTTGCGACTTAAGCTGAATTTAAAGGTGAGGAATCAGTAATTACATAGATCAGACATGAGACTTGTGTAGTATTCTGTGGTAGAATTTTACACGCCCGGTTAGGCGTGCAAACCCCTTGGTTGGCTTGGTAGCCTACCGATAGAGGAGAGATTTACGCCATGTGGGGAGAAGCCGAATTTTTGTAGAATATGGAACAATGAGATCTAGATGTTAATAAGCGCGTGGCCTTATAGGTTGAAGTACTACGTGTGGTGCGATCACGTGGCAAGGAGTAGCCGACGGTTTGAAGTACTTGGAGCGCTTTTGCTATTAGTCGATACTGCCGCGAGGTATGTGAACCTCTTCCTATCTTTCTAGCATGATATGTGTGTAACTATGTAGTACGGTAGACGTACATGTGTTAAAAGTATTTGATTGGTTTAAAACATAAAGGGTTATAACGGCTTTATGGGAAGTTGGTTATAACAGCTTTATGTAGATAAGAAAAAGCCTGGTGATTGTTAAAAGGTAACTGATTTGAGTTATAACTGACTTGATGTGTGATGATAAAGAACTTGAAGTCTTTCATTAAGAAACCCTTTTTGAAAGAAGAGTAATACTTCGTTTTGAGAACTTAAGAGTTATACTAGCTTTATGGAAAGTTAGGTATAACGTCTAAAAGAGATAAAAAAAAAAGGGAATGGCTATTTGATCTTAGAAGTTAAGAGACGTGATCTTATAAGATAAGGGACTTAACTTAATTAAATTGATTTGAATGTTGTAAGATGTGTGAAACCTCATTCGTGAGTAACGAGTACTTGGTTTTTGAAAGGAATAATGTTTTACTGATTTCGGAAATCAGAATGTGTATCGACAAACCACTGCAGCGTTAATAAAGGAAAATGTATTGAATAATTAAGTATTATTAAAACCAGTAGAAACCTCCATCTGCATAGAAGCTAAGATGAGACAAAATGATATTACATTTTCTAGATCATGCCGCTTAATAAGGTTGATTATGAACAAGAATAACCTACTCGCTTATGGCATATGTTACTCAATTGTTTTAAAAGAGATTAAGACATTGAACTATGAAACTTTTCTAAAAAGAGACTTGTGTAATTGAAATTAGGCAACCGAACTTTAGGGAAAAGAAAGGCATCATGTTGTCTTAAAATGGTTTAAAACATAAAGTATGGAAGTTGTTTTGGTTTACTTAAAAGATGTAAGTCACTCTATTTTATACTACGTATCGGGTGACTTTTATAAAAAGAATGAATCTCTTAAAAGGAATTTAACGACGTAGTACTTTAGGTTAAAACCCTGACCTTGGCATAAAATGAAAGTACTTTGAGTTATTGTGAAACCCGCTGTGCTTGTTGTTGTGAAACCCGCTATGCTTGTTGTTGTGAAACTCGCCTATGCTTGTTGTTGTGAAACTTGCCTATGCTTGTCGTGATAGCCTTTGTTGTGCAAGAATTGTGTTTCTATACTACCGCGCCTCGATGGAGTGTCGGTTGACTTGTTGAGAACTTACTCGACGCGGCAGTGACGAGAAATTCCACCGCACGCCTCGTTGATTGTGTTACTTTGCTAATCGCTTTGGACATACCGACACGACGCGTAGCGCACGTATGCTTCCATTTTGATATCGCTTATTGTTTCCCTTGGGCATATCGACACGACGCGTAGCGCACGTATGTTTCCATTTGGAATATCGCTTTATTGTTTCCCTTTGGGCATATCGACACGATGCAGCGCACGTATGTTTCCATTTGGAATGCCGCTTTATTGTTTCCTTTGGGCATACCGACACGACGTAACGCACGTATGTTTCATTTGGAATCCGTCTTATTGTTTCTTGGACATACCGACACGATGCGTAGCGCACGGTATGCTCCCATTTGATTGCTGTCTTGTTGATATCATATCATGATCGCGGCGGTGAGAAGGAATTCCACGCACGAGTGATGATTTGGAGGCGTGAGTCCTCGACTTAATATGTTTATATGTCAGACATCGTAGTTTGGTTATCATACATGTCTCCCGCTTTATATAGATCGCTATGATTTCATTTCTGATTTTACGCTTCACATACTGCAATACAGTTATCGACCTCCTTCGGGCCGCGTCACGCCGCAGTAGAGGTACATCGATCGTGGGTCCTCGCTCTTAGGATCACATTTCACGTGTTGAAAGCTCGTTCCTTGAGGCTTATCTTTGGTAGGTTTCCTGAGTTGTAGTCTCTTGTACATTCAGGGTATGGCGGGCCCCGTCCCGTCATTCTGTTGAAAAAAATCTTAGAGGTGTGAGTAATCGCTGGAAGGGTTTTGTAAAAAGGATAAGCGCTCGTTTTTATGTATATATACCGAAGGCAAATCGCTTTGGTTGGCCTGTTTATCTATCATGTCTCATTTCATGTTTAAGGTTTTTTTATTTCTTTGGTTTTCTCGATGTTGTATCACTAGGTGCCCGGTAGGCACGACCACGCCCGAACGGGTCGTGACAAAAGTGGTATCGAGCGATTAGTCCTCGGAAAGTGTCTACGCATCGTGTCTAGTAGTCTTGATTATCGGTGTGTTGTGCACCACATCTATAATCGTGAGGCTATAGGACATTTAGGATTGGTTTCCATTCTTCTCATTCCGAGATCGTGCCTTAGAGTGGTGATAAGTTGGACCCTCTCGACGTATTCCTTCCTTTACCGCTATGCCTCCGCGTAGGCAACCCGGCCTGTGGCGGCAAGGCAGCAGAGGAGGCGCGAGTAGAGCGGCCAGCCTCTACAGAGACCACAAGACACGAGCCTCCACCCCACACCGGAGCAGAGGAGATGGGTTACGAGAGATGGCCCGCCATCGCCGTGATCGTGGCGCATACGAGGATAGATCGACGCAGCAGCCAATTTCCCAGAGCACCCGTAGTTCACCCCGAGCGCATAGTTTGAGATTACGGGATTTTCCGAGATGTAACCCTCCGAGTTTTATGGGTCGAGGCACGAGGATGATCCGCAGGAGTTCATCCGGCAGCTTCTGCGATCGCGAGAGTGATCAAGGCATCGGAGACCGAGTCGGTCCTAGGTTCGCGTCGGCCGCGTGATACCGCAATCGATTGGTTTGATTCGCGAGCTGTCCCGGGAGAGAATGCACTTCCGCTTTATGGGATGAGTTCTCAAAGGCATTTCTTGCACACTTCGCCTCCACGATGGCGAGGGCTCGGCCGACAGATTTTTGGTGTTGGCGTAATCCGCGACGTGTTCGAGTACAATGGAGTTCGACTCATTGGCCAGACGCCCCCGCATTAGTGGCTAGTATGGAGGATCGAGTGCACCGATATGTTACTGTGGCTCGATGATTACCTAGCAGAGTTGTTCGGTAGCTCTTCACCGGCACGGACATTGCCCGCATACAGCTTATGCACTGAGGTGAGGATGAGAAATCGGCGAAATGATCAAGGTCGCAAGAGGGCAAGAACAGCAGGTCCTTTGGTGACTTTCGAGGTGGACCGCCAAGAAGCAGACTATTTATGCGCCTCCGCCAAGACAGAGTGGTCCTCCACAATCTTCGTGAGCATCCAGAGTATTCGTGAGCAGGTCGTGGCTCCAAGGGTTCATTTTCGGGAGAGCGGGTGTTAGCCACCAAGCCACCCCTACCTCGTTGTGACTGTGGTAGACTCCACGGTGGGAGTGTCGTGCTAGTCCGGGAGTTTGTTTTACATGCGGCAGGCCATTTTGGGAGAAACCGTCCACTGTGGGGTAGCACTGTAGGATAGCACGTAATCACGAGATCGTTGTGGGTTCTTCACCTTCCATAGCCAGCAGATGTTCATACACCGCGGGCCACCAGAGAGGTCGCGCGGAAGTTTCAGCTTTAGCGGTCCCTCAACCGCCTACTTTCAGTATATCCTTAACCTCTAGAGTTTTGTATGTATTGATGTTGTGATTAGTGTTATGTTCGGATAGCTTTGTGCTAAAATGTGATGTAGAACCCGTTAGTGAGAAGGGTAAGCTTGAGGGTGAGGAAATGATGAACCCTAGAATATTACATTGAGACCTTAGATATAAGCGCCGTCTTGAGTACAAGTTTTTGCAAGTGATCCTTGGAGTGCATTTTATGCCTAGAATGTATTGTGTGATAAGTCCTCGGTAGTGTGAAATGGAAGTGGTAGCTTTCATGACTGTAGAGGTAAGATTGTTCGGATCGAGAAACGAGAGTCGGGCGCGGATGATGCTCGCCGAGGACGCGTGTTGCGATCAACCCGTGAGTCTGAGGTAGGGTCACTCTGGGTGGTCCCGCCAGTGGTAGGTCACGAGGTGCTAGGCCCAAGTTTAGTTGACCATCATGAGTTCGTGGGTGTTCACCGTACAGATCGTGAAGGTCTGGGATGGCCTTAAGGAAGATTGAGGCTAGTAAGATGACCAAGTTTGGAGGTAGTGACTCGGGTTGGAAACGAGCGTTGACTAAAGTGTGGCACGATACTGTAAGAGTTCAAGTGTTCGAGAAGAGTACGACGAGTAAGGGTAGAGGCGAGCATGTATTGCGAGCATAGATATGATCATTTCTTGTGGGAGAAGTGCGAAGGATGTATATTTTAGACCTCGGGAATCGCACGCATCCGGCATAATTTGTTGGGTCACGGAGTGACACTAGAACCTCGCGCAAAGTGACAAAAGTTTGTGATGTTAGAGGTGTTTCCTCGTGGACTTGGATGTAAGTATTTACGCGGGTGTTTCGTGGGCAGGTGTGGCGTTGGCAACGTATTAGAAGAACTCTATCGTGATCCGTCTTGAGAAGGAACATTCGACGAATGTTTCTGGCGAGGAGAATGTTATACCCGTATTTCCAGTATGCACGTGGGACGACGATAAAATTTGAGCCTTAAGATAGGCAAGATTCGAAATTTGTACACAACACCCGTTAGAGTCGTTTTCGACTAAACGCTTTCCATTAGCCGTAGGGAAAATTCCGCTATGTCATTTATAATTTTGCGGATTTTTCCGAGACGTAACATTTTGGACCAACGAGGTGGCGATACGTGTCACCTCACATTGGAAGAGGTTGACGGCAAATGGGCTAAGCTTGCACCTTTTGGTGTTGAATTTGTGGTCAAGGGTTAGGTAGGATATTTTGTGTAGATGGATAAGGTTGCACATGGCTTAATCTTGGCCTTACACTTGCCTTGCACTTGGCACCATCTTCGCCATTGGTTGGCCTTCACTTGACCTATAAATACCCCTTAGTTGATGAACTTTCTTCATCCAAAAATTGAGCAATCTATCTAAGTCTCAAACTACTCCCTCTTAGCTTGAGCTTTTCGTCCCTCTCCTCCTAGTTGAGCTTGGCCGAGAGCCACCACACCCTCCCCATGGCTCGCCAGGGGTACCCCTAGCCTAGTTGTCTCGTATAAATACCCCCCCTTTGTGGTATAGAAATACTCTCCTAGTATTGTTTTAATGCCCAAAATACTTTAGCCCAAATACCTTGTAGTATTCCCAAAGTTACCTCTATACGTAGAGTCTTAAATACTACCTTTGTCCTTTTAGTCTCAAACCGAAACCCTAAGGAAATCTTCATAGTTGGTTGAAGTATTTAAGTAGAAGTTGGTTAGAACTTCTAAGGGTTGTTTGGAGCGGATTGGAGCGCCGGAGTAGAGCTAAACCTTGCTCAGATCGACATATATACTCGGATAATTTTGGGCTTATCGAGGTAAACACTCTTGACCTTCTATTGTAATTGGGAATTACATGTTGTAGAAATATATAGTTGAAGTATACTATATATATCGAACATTATAATTGTGCGCAATGTCTTTTGACTTAAGCTCGAATAATACTTACAGCAATGTCTTGCGACTTAAGCTCAATTTAAAGTGAGCTGAATCAGAATTACATAGGATCAGTATTCTGAGACTTGTGTAGTATTAATGTGGGTAGAATTGTACACGTCCGGTTAGGCGTAAACCCCCTTGGTTGGCTTGGTAGCCTACCGATAGAGAGGAGATTTACGTTGCATGGGGAGGCGCGAATTTTTGTAGAATATGGAACAATGAGATCTAGATGTTAATAAGCGCCTTGTGGCCTTATAGGTTGAAGTACTACGTGTGGTGCGATCTACGTGGCTTAAGGAGTAGCCGACGGTTTGAAGTACTTGAGCGTTTGCTATTAGTCGATACTCGTCGCGAGGTATGTGAACCTCTTCCTATCTTTCTAGCATGATATGTGTGTAACTATGTAGTACGGTAGACGCATACGTGTTAAAAGTATTTGATTGGTTTAAAACATAAAGGGTTATAACGCTTTATGGGAAGTTGGTTATAACAGCTTTATGTAGATAAGAAAAAGCCTGGTGATTGTTAAAAGGTAACTGATTTGAGTTATAACTGACTTGATGTGTGATGATAAAGAACTTGAAGTCTTTCATTAAGAAACCCTTTTGAAAGAAGAGTAATACTGCTTTGAGAACTTAAGAGTTATACTAGCTTTATGGAAAGTTAGGTATAACGTCTAAAAGAGATAAAAAAAGGAATGGCTATTTGATCTTAGAAGTTAAGAGACGTGATCTTATAAGATAAGGGACTTAACTTAATTAAATTGATTTGAATGTTGTAAGATGTGTGAAACCTCATTCGTGAGTAATGAGTACTTGGTTTTGAAAGGAATAATGTTTTACCGATTTCGAAATCGAATGTATCGACAAACCATCTGCAGCGTTAATAAAGGAAAATGTATTGAATAATTAAGTATTATTAAAACCAGAGAAACCTCCATCTGCATAAGCTAAGATGAGACAAAATGATATTACATTTTCTAGATCATGGCCGCTTAATAAGGTTGATTATGAACAAGAATAACCTACTCGCTTATGGCATATGTTACTCAATTGTTTTAAAAGAGATTAAGACATTGAACTATGAAACTTTTCTAAAAAGAGACTTGTGTAATTGAAATTAGGCAAACCGAACTTTAGGGAAAAGAAAGGCATTGTGTTGTCTTAAAATGGTTTAAAACATAAAGTATGGAAGTTGTTTTGGTTTACTTAAAAGATGTAAGTCACTCTATTTTATACTACGTATCGGGTGACTTTTATAAAAAGAATGAATCTCTTAAAAGGAATTTAACGACGTAGTACTTTAGGTTAAAACCGGACCTTGGCATAAAATGAAAGTACTTTGAGTTATTGTGAAACCATTTGTGCTTGTTGTTGTGAAACCCGCCTATGCTTGTTGTTGTGAAACTTGCCTATGCTTGTTGTTGTGAAACTTGCCTACGCTTGTCGTGATAGCCTTTGTGCAAGAATTGTGTTTCTATACTACCGCCTCTCGATGGAGGGTCGGTTGACTTGTTGAGAACTTACTGACGCGTCAACAGTGACGGAGAAATTCCGCACGCTCGCTGATTGTGTTACTTTTCTAATCGCTGGACATACCGACACGATCGTAGCGCACGTATGCTTCCATTTTGATCTCGCTTTATTGTTTCCTTTGGGCATATCGACACGACGCGTAGCGCATCGCATGTTTCCATTTGGAATCTCGCTTTATTGTTTCTTGGGCATATCGACACGATGCGTAGCGGGTATGTTTCCATTTGGAATCTTTGCTTTATTGTTTCTTTGGGCATACCGACACGACGCGTAGCGCACGTATGTTTCCATTTGGAATCTGTCTTATTGTTTCCCTTCGACATACCGACACGATGCGTAGCGCACGTATGCTCCCATTTGGATTGTCTTGTTGATATCATATCATGCATCGCCGGGTGAGAAGGAATTCCACGCACAGTGATGATTTGGAGGGCGTGAGTCCCTGACCTAATATGACTACTTATATGTTGTATACTGTAGTTTGGTTATCATACATGTCTCCTGCTTTATATAGACTGCTATGATTTCATTTACAGTATTTTACAGTTTCACATACTTGGTACTGCATCGACCTTCTGGGCCGCGTTCACGCCGCAGAGGTACATCGATCGGGTCCTCGCTCTTAGGATCACATTTCGCGTGTTGAAAGCTCCGTTCCTTGGAGGCTTATCTTTGTAGGTTTCCACGAGTTGTAGTCTCTTGTACATTCGGGGTATGGCGGGCCCCGTCCTCATTCTTTGTTGAAAAATCTTAGAGGTCAGTAGTTGTGGGAAGGGTTTTGTAAAAGGATAACTGTCGGGTTTTTATGTATATATACCAAGGCAACTTTGGTTGGCCTGTTTATCTATCATGTCTCTCATTTCATGTTTAAGGTTTTTTTTTATTTCCGCTGGTTTTCTCTGATGTTGTATCACTAGGGTGCCCGGGGTAAGGCACCAGTCACGGGCCCGGAACGGGTCGTGACACCATCCTTCTATACATCTTATACCCATCTACTTCTACAATATGTAATCTCCAATTACAATAGAAGGATAAGATTATTTATCTCGTTAAGCCCAAAATTATCCAAGTTTAAATGTCGATCCTGAACAACGTTTAGCTCCTAATCCGTGCGCTCCAATTCGCTCCAAGAAACCCTTAGAAGTTCTACACAACTTCTACTTAATACTTCAACCACTATGAAGATTTTTCCCTAGGGTTTCGTTTTGTGACTAAAGAAAGTATAGTAGTATTTCCGGGCTCTTAGTATAGAGGTAACTTAGGAATACTACAAGGTATTTGGCTAAGGTATTTTGGCATAGTAACAATACTTGGAGAATATTTTCTACCAAGGGGGGGGTGTTTCGGCTAGCATTACAAGGAAATGGGGGGGATGTGTTGGCCAAGGCTTCACAAAGGGGAAGGGAGTTTGACGAGAGCTTTCAAGAGGGGAGAGGATTTCAAGACTTGGAAAATGTTTGGATGAAGAATAAGTCTTGCACTTGAGGGTATTTATAGGCCAACCAATGGCCAAGATTACAACAAATGGATGGTGTAGATTTGGATCCATGTGAAGAGTTAGGTCTTCCAACCAAGTGTCCACTATAACCTTGGGACATATGTCCACTACAACATCGGGACATATGTCCCCCACAACAAAGAGCCAAGTGGCCTCCACTAACTCAAAAAAAACGTCCAACCTACCTACCCCCACTACCCAAAATTATCTTTGCAAGACTTGACCATTTGACCTTGTCCACTTGGCCACATTTTCGTCCAACCCATGCCAACTAAGGGTGACACATGTCGCCCTCCTATTGGTCCAAAATATTTCGTCTCCCGGAAAAATCCGTAATCGGTTAAAATATTAAAAACGTAGAATTTCCTTCACAAGGTTCGGAATCTTTTCCGTCGAAAATTCACAATTTCATCCTTAACCTAATTAGGGTTTGTACAAATGTACGTACGTCTTCACATACATACTCTGGAAATACGGGGTATAACATTCTCCCCTCCTTAGAAACATTCGTCCCGAATGTTCCTGCTCAAGACAGATAACGATAAAGTTCCTCATAACTTAAACAGTTGGCAAATGCCACACATGGCCATAATACAACACGCGCAAATACTTAAATCCCAGTCCACAAGGAATCACCACAAAAGCTCCCACCCAAGGTCTAAAAGATATTCCCTTCGCACCCTTACTTCACAAAAGTAATGATCACTCCTATGTTCTTTACACATGCTCGTTTCTTCCCTTACTCGTCGTACCCTTATCGTACACTCGAACTCTTTCTCATAACTTACCATATTTCTGTTACTGCTTCAATTTCCAAAATATCTGGTTTACTATCTCCAACTTGGTCATCATTAACTGGGAACACTCTGGACGGATCTCCGATACTTTTCCAAACATAGCAACATGAAAGACCGGACGTACTGCCTCCTACGTCGGACGGCAATGCTAACCTATAGGCAACTTGGCCTATTTTCCAAATGATCTGAAAACGCTCAAAGTACCTCGGGCTAAGTTTTCTCTGTTTTCCAAAACTCGTCACACCCTTTCCGAGGTGGTACCTTCAAGAAGACCCACCGTCAACCTGAACTCCAAGCGTCGTCGCCATTTATCCGCACGACTTCTGTTGACTCTGAGCTGCCAATAACCACTCCTGGATAAGCTTCACCCTATCCACCTTCTACTGAAACAAGTATGAACCAACTATCTGAATCTTGCCAACATCGAACCAATCGACCGGCAACCTACACTTCCGCCCATACGAGGCTTCATAAGGCGACATCCGAATCCTGAAATGGTAGCTATAAAACACTCCCTCAACAGGAGGCAACAATCCTCACAGCTACCCCTGAAATCCAAACACTGGCCCGAGGGTGAATGCGATACTGAGACTCACCTGAGTTCCTAACCCTGCCTGATAAAACTTCCAGAAAAAGAAATAGCCGTAACTTGGGCTCCACTGCCTGTCATAGTAAAAGTAGGAACCCCGTGCAGTCTTACAACCTTCCTGATATATAACATCTCGCATAACCCTCTGCCGAGTAAACGGTCCTGACTGAACGACAAGATGGGCTGACCTCATCAGCCCGACTACTGGTCGAACGCATCCACGAACTCGTACGCTGGTTAACTAAACTTGGGCCTATCACCCTCATGACCCCACCGGGACCACCTCGAATTGACCCCACCCCAAACCGGCCGCGGGTTGACCACGACACGGCCTCAACCCGACCCACTTCGCGCCAAGCTCTTGTTCCCGATCCGAACAATCTCACCATCGAGTCACGAAAACCTAGCGGCCTTCTTAGATCAACTACCCTCTTCATTTCACACTACTCGTGGATTTATCACACAAATATATCTCACGATACTATGCACTCCGATATGGTCAAACATAAATATAAATCCTCTACTCAAGATGACCTTGCATCTAAGGTCTGTACGTATAATATTCTAAGGCTCACACTTTCCCTATCCCCAATCTTACCCGTTTAACTAACCATGATTTCTAATCACAATTAACACAATGTTATCTGAACATAACACTTAAAATATACTCATTTTATCACACATACTAATCTCTATAGGGTTTAAGGATATACCTGTATCTACTGCTTCACTCCCCTTTGTCGTTCTAATCAATCCCGCCTGTTGGGCGATAGCTAGTGGGCGTGATGAACTAGCCACCGATCCTCGGCGTCGAGTCTCTACATCCGCGCCACCTGGCCTGGACAATTTCTCGCAAATGGCCCGCTGGCCGCAAGCATAACAAGTCGAAGAAGTACGACACTCCCACAATGACATCTACCACAACGGCACAGAGGTGGGGTGGCCTCCTCCGATAACACCCTTCCTCTCCGAACCATCAATCCACAACTAACTGCAGGCCGAGTCCTCCTACTTACATTCCTCCTACTTGAACATTCTTTCGCCACACGGCCTCGACGGCCGCAGTAAAACAAGCACCAACAAAAGATGGCATTCCCGACGACGCCGCTACACCGTGAACACCGAGGGAAAATCAATCCGGCCGGGCCGAACCTACGCAGTCGTGAACCGAAGCCCTCGAGCTCGACCAACTCTCGCATACCCCGAACGCCCCGAACTCCGCGAGGACCACTCGTGACCGCGGAGTTGCGATCTCACGCCGAGGCGATTCGCCTCGAAAGTTACCAAAGCGACCTCGCCGATCTGGTCCTCTTCGCCGCTTCGTTAATCCGTCGATCCCTACGCCTTCTCGGCTGCGCATAAGCCCGCACGCAGCCATGCTCATGCCTCGATCAAGAGCTACTTACACAACCTCCTTTAGATATTCATCAAGACCCGTGATAAATCGGTACATAAAATACTCGTTGTTAAATCCTAGATAGTGGATGTGGTCGCCTCTTTGCAGCATATATTGTCTGCATCGGTCGTGGAACCGGCGTTCAAATATCATGGCCGCAGAGGAACCGCCGCCTTGCTAGACTCTTGGGCCGGGCGACGCCGCAGAACTCCTCGAATGAAGCACCACCTCAGTGATGATTGGGCATGTGCCCCGGTAACCTCTCGTGTTTACTCGCAGCCTCTACGCTTTGCCTTCCGCCCGGTTGCCTTCGGCGGAGGCATAATCGTAAGGGAAAGAAATACGTTAGAGGGTCCAACTTATAACACGCCTCTAAGGCACGATCTCAGAGTGAGAAGAATGGAAACCAATCCTAAATATCCTATAGCCTCTCGACATTGGTGCACAACACACCGATAATCAAGACTCTACTAGATACGCCTCAGAAACTTTCCGAGGATTAATCGCTCGATACCACTTTTGTCACGACCCATTCGGGTTCGTGGATCGTGCCTTACCCGCACCCAAGTAGTCATACATCGAGAAATCAGGAATATAAAACAAGACATGAAATGAGAAACAGCTTTTTCTAAGATATATATATAAAGACTTGAACAGAATGCATATCCCTTTACAAACTCGCCCACAACAAGATTACATGCACTTAAGAATGTTATAACAACAATGGCGATGACAGGCCACGCCATACCCCGAATGTAAGTACCTACAACGACAGTGGACTATACCAAAGATAAGCCTCCGAGACACGGAGCTTCCCAAAACGCTGAATCGTGACTCCATGAGCGAGGATCAACAATCGTGTACTTACTGCAGATGAACGCACTTCTCAAGGCGAGGTCGATAACAGTACCAAGTATGTTAAATCAAAATATCAGAAATGAAATCATAATAGTCTATATAAAATGTAAGACATATATGATAACCAATTTACGATACACAATATGTAGCCAGTCAAGTCGTGACTCACGCCTTAAAGTCATCACTCAAATATAACCACGGGTCTCATGCCCACAATATCAATCATGCCCGTGGAATTCCTTCCTCACCGCCAGCCCATGATATAAAGCACCAAGGAATACACATGAACACCGTGTCCCACGTGTCATAATAAAATCGCACGGTAAGTACGAAGGCATAGCCGACTACTAAAACCCACGCACCAATAATGCTATAAATCAGATCACGAGGTCTTTCTAGACCGCACCACATGATCGGCCGCCACTCGCCTCGGATCAATGCGCGCCTAATCTCGAACTTACCGCGACTCCGCATAGCCACATAGGCCCGCATGAGGTATTCTCGACGGGGTAGCTAACCCGCGTACTCCTCGACTCCGCATCCGCATAGCCACATAGACCGCATAGTCACACTGCATCGCATAAGGCACTCCTCGTGACGGATAACACACCCGAATGATCAACTCGAACTCCGCAGCCCGCATAGTCACACAGACTACATAGGCCGATAGACCCGCATCGGGTGGCAAGTCCTCGGATAACAAGTCGTGAGTATGTGATATAATAACAGTACAACGGGCTTAACGTTTAACAACGTAAGCACAACAAGAATAACCCCCTTACACAAAATCACAAGACACTAACACGCGTAGCATCATAACATGTTTACTTATCAAACCAACAAGAAAGTATTACAAGGTTATCACAACCAACATAGTCAAGTTATTCCCACAAGGTACTTTCTATTTTATGTCAACAAGTTCGGGTTTTTATCCCCAAAGTACTTCAAACATTAACTCTTTAAAAACCAAGTATTCATTGCTCACAAATGAGGTTTCACACTTTTTAACAAGATTCATATCAAGTCAAGTCTCTTATCTTCAAAATATTCATAGATCATAGTTTTAAACACTTAACAACGAAATCTCCTTTTTAAAATAATTTGAGCAACATATGCCTTATGTGTGAGTGGGTTATTCTTGTTTATAACAATCTTATTAAAGCAGCCATGATCTAGGAAATGTAATACAATTTTGTCTTATCTTAGCTTCTATGCAGATGGAGGTTTCTACTGGTTTGAATAATACTTAATTAGTCAATATATTTTCCTTTATTAGCGCTGCAGTGGTTTGTTCGATACTTATTCTCATTTCCGCAATCAATATAAGGATTTCACAAACAATTAAGTAAACCGTTCCTTTTATCTCTCTTAAGTCGTAATACCTAACTTCCCATAAAGCTAGTATAACTCTTAAGCTTTTAAAACCAAGTATTACTCTTCTTTAAAAAAGGATTCTTAATTCTTTTGAAATACTTCAAGATTCTTATTATTTAGACTCAAGTCAAAAGACATCGAAGTAAAACCACGTTCAGTTAACCCACGTACATCTACCGTACTATATATATTCTTTTAAAATATCATGCTCAAGAGGATAGGAAGAATCACATACCTCCTGGCAAATCCACCGCCAAGTCGAATATGTCGCGCAGAGTATCAACCTATAATAGTCAAATACGCCTATCAACGTCTAGACTACTCAGAGAATATTCTAAATGTAAGGTTCTTATTGCACGGAAAATCGGGCAAAGACTTCCTACCCACAAAATACACAAGTCTCATCAGAATACGCTTGTCACGACTGCCCGGCCCGTGATCGTGCGCTTACCGGCACCCAAGTAGCCATACATCGAGTAACCAATGGAAATATAAACCAAAACAGAAATGCTTTATAAAATAAGACATACTTATGTAAGAAAACGTCGCTTTTCGGCATATATAAATAATCAAGTTTTGCGCTACATCCCAACTGCATAATAGTACTACTGCACTTCTGGAAGTAAACAACTACGGCGGGGCCCCGCCATACCTCGATCAGATAAAACTATCTACAATACAGGAGATCATACCTAAAAGTAGAGCCTCGGAGAAGATGGAGCTCCCGACACCAACGCAAAAGATCCTAAGGATGCGGATCTAGCACTGCTTGCCTTTACTCGCAGATGTAACGCACTTCCGGGCGAGGTCAAGCATAACAGTACCAAGTATGTGAAACTATAAAGAATCAAATAAAATCAAAGTATTTAAAACCTTTTCACAAATACACCGTTCAATTGCACATAGTGCCACATCACAAACAACGCAAGTAATAGGAAAATCAGAATGTGTCTATTCTAGGCCGCGAATGATCGGGCAAGGCCAATCGCCCATAGTATCATTCTGCGTGCCTAGTCCTCGACTTCCGCACCGCATAGTCACACCTGCACGCATGAGGTATTCCCGCATCGGGCAGCAACCCCAGATCCGCCTAGGCTCCCGCACCGCATAGCCTCAAAAGACCGCATAGTCTCAACAGACCGCATAGGAATCCCAGATCGGGCTAAACACCGAATGATCAATCATGGAGCATACCGCTGCTCGCATAGTCTCACAGACCGCATAGCCGTATAGACCAAGATCATGGGCAAGCCCTCAGATAACAAATAAGGGGTAGGTGATACAATAACAAGACAACGGACTTACGGGTTAGCAACGTAAGCACAGCAAGAATTACCCCTTACACAAAGATTTCAAGACAATAACCTGTAGCATCATAATAGTCTACTTATCACACAAATCTTACTACAATTAATGTAAATCAATACAAGGCTTTTATAAACAAACAAGTAAATGCCTTTTTATCTTTCTTAAGTCATATACCTAACTTCCCATAAAGTTAGTATAACTCTTAAGCTTTTGTTTTAAAACCAAATATTTATCTTCCGTTAAAAATGATTCAAGATTCTTTGAAATGCTTTCGCTTTGTTATTCAAAGCGTGAGGCATTGCCGTAATTATTATTCAAAGCTTAAGCCAGGCATCGCCATAAGTATTATTCAGCTTAAGTCAAAGACATTGCCGTAGTTATTATTCGCTTAACACACGACGCCTCACCGTACTATATATTGTAAAATATCATGCTTTAGGAGGAATCACATACCTTCTCAAATAAAACCACCGCCAAGTCAATATGTCGCGCAGAGTCACCTATAATAGTCACGCACATCTATCAAAGACTACTCAAGGTCATTCTAAACAGAGGGTTCACAATTCTATGGAAAGTCAAAAGACTTCCTACCCGGTGAGCTATATAAGTTCATCAGGAAAACAAATTCCCATGTGAGTACAGCTTTGATTATTCTTCTTTAAACCCTTCTATCGTGGTAACAGCTTCAATTTTATTCTCGTGATATTCTTCTAAGTATTTAATACTTATTCTAATACTACTACAGTAAGTATTCTCTAATTCAAAAGACGGTTAGGATTAGTTACCTCGGTAAGACCAATAATATCCTAGATAAAGTCGCGCCTGAGCAAGGTTTAGCTCCTAAGCTGTACGCTCCGGTAGCTCCAAGAAACCTTAAAAGTTCTTTACAACTTCTACAAAGGACTAAGGGATTTGGGCTAGGGTATTTTGGGCATTATAACAATACTAGAAGACAACTTTTCTACCAGGAGGGGGTAGATTTCGGCTAGGCTGGGGGTAGGCCCTCGCCAAACTCACCTGGGGGAGGTTGGCCGAAAGGCTAAGGGAGAGGAGAGGATTTTTAGACTTGAAGATAACTTTGTGGATGAAGAACTCTTCATCTTGGCGGGTATTTATAGGTCAAGAAGTGGCCAACCAATGGCCAAGATTAAGACAAGTGCAAGGCAAGTGTAGGTGAAGATTTACTCCACACAAATATCCTACCAACTCCTTGACTTGTGCACAAGGCACAAAAACGTGCACTTCCTCTCCAATTTCGTCCCAATGGACGATCTGTTCATCAATGGGAGGTGCCAAGTGTCGCCTCCCGCTGGTCCAAAATGTTTCGCCTCTCGGAAAAATCCGCAAAATTAGTAATGGCATAGCCGTAATTTTCCTACGAAAGTCGTGGGAAACGCTTTCGGAAACGATTCTTTTAGTGAGTTGTGTACAAAAACGCCCAAGGCTAACTTTAAGGCCAAACTTTAGACGTATTCCCTTACGTACATACTCCGAAATACGGGTATAAAATTCTCCTCCTTAGAAACATTCGTCCCGAATGTTCCTTCTCAAGCCGCCATCGTTGCTTAAACAGCTTGTGTTGCCACACATGGCCACAAAATAACACTTAGGCATAAATGATAATGGAAATTTACAAGTAGGAAAGTGAATTACCCGGAGGTGTGGGAATAGGTGAGGATACTTCTGCCTCATGTCCTCCTCGGCTTCCCACGCCATCTCCTCCTCGAGCTCGTTCCGCCACAAGACTTCGACGGCCACGCCCTTCGTCCGCAGACGCCTAACTCGACGATCGACTATCGCTATGGGAATCTCTCATACGATAACCCCTGGCCACCGGACATCGCCAATCGGGTGTACCCTAGATGGATCCCGATACATCTCTCAAAGATAGATACGTGAAAATCGGATGCACCGCTTCCAGATCGGACGGCAGATTCAACTCATAGGCAACCTTGCCTACCTCGCGGACAATGCAAACGCCCAATGTACCTAGGGCCGAGTTTCCTTCTTCCCAAATCTCATCACACCCTTCATGGGTGACACCTTTAGGAAAACCCAATCATGAACTCGAACTCAACATGCCGACGACGATGATCTCGCATACGACTGCCGACTCGAGTCGCCAATAGCCGCCTCGATAAGCTTCACCTTATCCATCGCTCACGCACCAAATCTGTCCCACTAGTTGCACTCGCCCACATCGAACCAACCTATAGGCGATCCGCACTTCCTCCCATACAAGGCCTCATAAGGCGCCATCCGAATACCGGAGTGGTAGCTATTATAAGCGAACTCAACTAGAGGCAAATGATCCTCCCAACTACCATCGAAGTCAATAACACAGCTCGCAAAGATATCCTCAAGAGTCCGGATAGTGCGCTCGCCTCGTCCGTCTGCTCATGGATGAAATGCAGATCGTGCTCACCGCCCCTAAACCCTCGAAGGACTCTGGTTAGCCGTAAACCGCCTCTCGCTCGATATGATCAAGTAGGGACTCCATGCACCGACGATCTCTGATGTAAAGTCCGCATAATCCTCACCAAAAGTCGCCCCGACGGAAGAAAGTGGGCTGATTTCACACCGCCGACGATAACCCATATAGAATCATGCCTCCGAAAGCGAGGTAATCCCGTGATGAAGTCCATGTTGATTACCTCCCACTTCCGTGTCGGATCTCAATCGTCAGAATAAAACCACCGTGCCTTCGTGCTCTACCTTCACCGCCGACAACACGCATCCGAGCTACGAACTCGCAACGCCCTCTTCAAGCCATCCCACCGCATACGATCTAAGGTCGTGGTACATCTTGTCGACGGATGGATAGAGTAACGCCACCGTGTGCTTCCCCAAGAACTCCGCCAAGTCCTCAAACATCCGGAGCACACACCGCCTCAAACCTTAGCACCCCATCGTGCTACCTCAAAAGGACCCTTGCCCTCACGTAAGAGTCAGATCACGATATCGAATCAAAGCCGATCTCGAATCGCCGCTCTTCACCTCCTCGACGATGGAAGACTCGGCAACCTCACGAACTCTAACCCCATCGCTATCGTAATCAATCAAACGGACACCAAGGCTCGCTAATCGATGCAAATCACGAACCATGTCCCTCCTCTCTAGCGCACATCCGATAGGCTCCCATCGACCTACGACTAAGAGCATCCGCCACAACATCGCCTTCCCGTGGTACAGATATCAACATCGTAATCCTTAAGCAACTCTAACCACCGCCTCTCGCCGTAAGTTCAGCTCCTCTCGTCAAGATATACCGGAGGCTCTTGTGGTCCGTATAAATATCCACGTGAACCCCATACAAATAGTGCCTCCGCATCTTCAAAGCGAATCACTACGCTAACTCCAAATCATGGGTAGGTAGTTCCTCGTGTTTCTTCACCGTCGATGCATATGCTATAACCCCGCCATGCCGCATCAACACACATCCCAAACCGATGCTCGACGCATCACAATACACGACATAACCATCCGACCTCCGGAAGAGTAAGAACGGGCGGTCGCCGCCTCTTTCAAAGAATCGAAACCCCGCCACAAGCATCACCATCAAACTTGGCCGCCTTCAGTCACCCTAGTCAATGGTGCGTAGATAAGCAAACTTCTACGAACCGCCGATAATATCCTCGCAAGGCCCGTAAAATCGCGAACCTCTGGCTTGAGTAAGAGTCTAGGCCAAGTCCTCGATCGCTTCGATTCGCCATATCCACTGAATGCCATCACCCCATAATATGCCCAAGAAACGCCATCAAGTCAACCAAAACTCACATTTGGAAAACTTGGCGCATAATCGCCGGTCTCGAGAATCACAAGACAACCTCAAATGCTCCGCATGCTCTCGCTCGAGCGAATAAACCAAGATATCATCAATGAACACTATCACAAACGTGTCCAAAATGGTTTGAACACTGGTTCATCAAATCCATGAATACCACGAGCATCGGTCAACCCAAAAGACATGACCGAACTCATAATGCCCGCACGGTCCCGAATGCGATCTAGGGACATCCACCTCTCGACTCGCACTCGATGATAGCCCGATCGCAGATCAATCTTGAGAAACATCTCGCACTCGCAATCGGTCGAACAAATCATCAATCCCGGAAGCGGGTATTCGTTTAATGGTCACCTTGTTCACCGTCAGATCAACACACATGCGCAGCGTCCCGCCCTTCTTCTTCACGAACAATACCGCGCTTCCCTGTGGAGAAACACTAGGCCCGATGAAGCCCTTTCTCCAAAGAAATCTCTAAGTTGATCCTTCAACTCTCTCAACTCGGCAGTGCCATTCTCGTATGGCGAATGGAAATAGCCGAGTGTCCGCAATATGTCAATACAAAACTCAATCTCCTCTCGTGAGGGATACCCGAGGTCATCCGAAACACGTCTGGGAACTCGACCATCGAATCGATCAAAATCTGGTACCGCAGCCTTCGTGATCAAACACCCGAACGAGATGGTAGATATACCCTTCGCACCATCTTCCTAGCCTTGAGGTAGGAAATAAACCTACCTCTGGCGATACCGTGCTCCTCCCACTCAACAACCGGCCCTCAGAACCGGAACTGCATTACTTCTCTCTCGGTCTACATTGGCGTAGCAAGCTAGCCAATCCATCCCCATAATCACGTCGAAGTCAATCATCTCCAACTCTATCAAGTCGCCAGTGGTCCGACGATCAGAATGGTCACAGACAAGCTCTATATACCCGCCGAGCTACCACCGAATCACCATCGGCGTAGCTACCGAGCGGTCTATGGACTCGTGCTCTATCCCTATCCTACTAGCAACAAGGGAGATATATAGACAGAGTAGAACCCGATCTATCAACGCATACACATCAAACCTGAATCGATAAAGTACTGCGACATCGCGAGGCCTCCGATCCCGCTTACCGACAAAGCATAAATGCGGTTCGAGGACCGCTAGAATCGACCCGCGCCACGACCTCGCCGCGACCGCTGGTCCATGAGTACCTTGCTCCGGCGAGTAATCGCTGGGATGAAGAAGCGCAATGCACTCGCAGATCGGGCCCTACTACCGCCGCTCTGGCCGACAAACTCGCGAAATGACCTGCCGCCACAAGTATAGCAGCCCCGAGTACGCCTCCTGAATGGTATCTACCACAACGGGCACACCGAGCGCACTTCAACGCTTAGCACCTCGCTACTCGAAATCAAGTCCCGGGCCCCGACCGCCCCGATCGCTCGGGCTGTAAAAATGAGGTAGAGCGCTCATACCGGGCCGTGGTGCACCTGGACTTCACGATGCCGCCACCCCGAGGACCACCAAAAGAACCGCCGCCTTCGCCTTCTTCTCGCCGCTGATATCGCTTACCCGGCGGTCTACGCCTCGCATCCTAGTGCATGAGCTCGATACGGTTATGTCCCATGCTCGGGCGGGACACACCCGCACAAGACTCGCCATGTAATCATCTAGCCTGACATAGCGATGCACCCGGCCCTCCATCTCTCGCTACCAAGCAGTGGACATATCGAGCCAAAGAATCAAACTCGACATCAGACTCCTCACCAAGGCGCCCTCCCGTCTCAAAGAATAAGAATCTATCACCGTGCCCTCCTCATCCGCGGAGGCAAGAAGTGTGTGAGAAAAGCCTCAAAACTCATCCCATACTTTGGAGGTGCATGCTCTCCCGAAAGCTCCCATGAATCAAACCAATCGATCGCGGTATCACGCAGCCGATGCGAACCGAATGTCACAGCCTCGCCTTCAAGCCCCGATCACCCGTGATAATCCTTCGCGGTGACGGATGAACTCCTCGCGATCATCCTCCGCCTCGACCAGAAACTCGCGGGCTACAACTCAAGAAATCTCGTAGCCTCAAACTATTCGCCTTCTGCACTACGGCGCGATCGAGCCGAGACGGAACTGAACCGCCAGATCCATTTCTCTCAGATCGGGCCACAACTTTAGCCAATAGCCGGGCCATCTCCTTGTACTTAACTCTCCGCCCAGCCGTGGGATGCGAGGTGCGGTATCGTGGTCTCGCTGGCCGGGCGGCGCCATAGAACTCGCTGCCTCTCGTATAGACTGGCCCGAGCCCTCGTGACTGGGTGTCTCGCTAGCGCTCTCGCTGCCTTGCCGCTTCGGGCCCGGTTTTTACGGAGGCATAATCACATAGAAAGGAATACGTTAGAGGGTCCAACCTATAACACGCCTCTAAAGCACGATCTCGTAATGAGAAGAATGGAAACCAATCCTAAATATCCTATAGCCTCTCGATTATTGGTGTGGTGCACAACACACCGATAATCAAGACTTACTAGATACGGTTCAGACACTTTCCGAGGATTAATCGCTCGATACCACTTTTGTCACGACTGCCCGGCCCGTGGATCGTGCCTTACCGGCACCCAAGTAGCCATACATCGTAGTAACCAATGGAAATATAAACCAAGACAGAAAGCTTTATAAAATAAGACACAACTTATGTAAGAAAACGTCGCTTTCGGCATATATAAATAATCAAGTTTTGCGCTACATCCCAAATGTACAATAGTACTCTGCACTTCTAAGGAACAACTATGGCGGACAGTGCCCCGCCATACCTCGATCAGCATAAAACTATCTACAATACAGGAGATCATACCCAAAAGTAGAGCCTCCGAGAAGATGGAGCTCGACACCAACGCAAAAGATCCTAAGGATGCGGATCTAGCACTCGCAGATTTAACGCACTCCGGCGAGGTCAAGACAACATGTACCAAGTATGTGAAACTATAAAGAACTGACAAAAAATAAAAGTATATAAAACCATTTCACAAATACAATCAGTTCAATTGCACATAGTGCCACATCACAAACAACGACAGTAATAGGAAAATCAGAATAGTCTATTCTAGGCCGCGAATGATCGCAAGGCCAATCGCCCATAGTATCATTCTGCGTGCCTAGTCCTCGACTTCCGCACTCGCATAGTCACACCTGCACCGCATGAGGTATTCGCCGCATCGGGGCAGCTAACCCCAAGATCCGCCTAGGCTCCCGCACCGCATAGCCTCAAAAGACCGTGATAGTCTCAACAGACCGCATAGGAATCCCCGCATCGTGCTAAACACCCGAATGATCAATCTCGAGCATACCGCCCGCATAGTCTCACAGACCGCATAGCCGATAGACCAAGATCAAGGGCAAGCCCTCGATAACATCGAGGGTAGGTGATACAATAACAATACAACGGACTTACCGGTTAGCAACGTAAGCACAGCAAGAATGACCCCCTTACACAGCATTTCAAGACAATAACCCAGGTAGCATCATAATAGTCTACTTATCACACAAATCTTACTACAATTAACAGAAATCAATACAAGGCTTTTATAAACAAACAAGTAAACAGTTCCTTTTTATCTTTCTTAAGTTGTTATACCTAACTTCCCATAAAGTTAGTATAACTCTTAAGCTTTTGTTTTAAAAACCAAATATTTATATTCTGTTAAAAATGATTCAGTATTCTTTTGAAATGCTTTCAGTTCTTTGTTATTCAGGCTTAAGCCGTGAGGCATTGCCGTAATTATTATTCAGGCTTAAGCCGTGAGGCATTGCCATAAGTATTATTCAGGCTTAAGTCAAAGACATTGCCGTAGTTATTATTCAGTTAACACATGTACGTCTACCGTACTATATATTGTAAAATATCATGCTTTAGGAGGAATCACATACCTTCTCAGCGAAAACCACCTGCCAAGTTGAATATGTCGCGCGCAGAGAGTCAGCCTATAATAGTCACAGACATCTATCAAAGACTACTCAAGGTCATTCTAAACAGAGGGTTCACAATTCTATGGAAAGTCAAAGACTTCCTACCCGTGAGCTATATAAGTTCATCGTGAAAACAAATTCTATGTGAGTACGCTTTGATTATTCTTCTTTTAAACCCTTCTATAGTGGTAAAACTTCAATTCTATTCTGTGATATTCTTCTAAGTATTTATTACTTATTATAATACTACTACAAGAAGTATTCTCTAATTCAAAAGACGGTTAGGATTAGTTACTTGTAAGCCCAATAATATCCTAGATAAAGTCGCACTGAGCAAGGTTTAGCTCCTAAGTCAGACGCCCAGAGCTCCAAGAAACCTTAAAAGTTCTTTACAACTTCTACAAAGGACTAAGGGATTTGGGCTAGGTATTTTGGGCATTATAACAATACTAGAAGACAACTTTTCTACCAAGAGGGGGTAGATTTCACTAGGCTAGTGGGTAGGCCCCGCCAAACTCACTCAAGGGGGGAGGTGTTGGACGAAAGGCTAAGGGAGAGGAGAGGATTTTTAGACTTGAAGATAACTTTGTGGATGAAGAACTCTTCATCTTGGCGGTATTTATAGGTCAAGAAGTGGCCAACCAATGGCCAAGATTAAGACAAGTGAAAGGCAAGTGTAGGGTGAAGATTTACTCCACACAAATATCCTACCAACTCCTTGACTTGTGCACAAGGCACAAAAACGCACTTCTTCTCCAATTTCGTCCCAATGGGCGATCTGTCCATCAATGGAGGTGCCAAGTGTCGCCTCCCGTTGGTCCAAAATGTTTCATCTCTCGGAAAAATCCGCAAAATTAGTAATGGCATAGCCGGAATTTTCCTACGAAAGTCGTGGAAACGCTTTTCGGAAAACGATTCTTTTAGTGAGTTGTGTACAAAAAAACGTCCAAGGCTAACTTTAAGGCCAAACTTTTTGTACGTATTCCCTTACGTACATACTCTGGAAATACGGGGTATAACAACAGTCCTATGTAATTACAGTTCAATTCTCTTCTCTTATACCATCCTTCTATACATCTTATACCCAATTCTACTTCTACAATATGTAATCTCCAATTACAATAGAAGGATAAGATTATTTACCTCGTTAAGCCCAAAATTATCCAAGTTTAAATGTCGATCCTGAACAACGTTTAGCTCCTAATCCGTGCGCTCCAATTCGCTCCAAGAAACCATTAGAAGTTCTACACAACTTCTACTTAATACTTCAACCACTATGAAGATTTTTCCCTAGGGTTTCGTTTTGTGACTAAAGAAAGTATAGTAGTATTTCCGGGCTCTTAGTATAGAGGTAACTTAGGAATACTACAAGGTATTTGGCTAAGGTATTTTGGCATAGTAACAATACTTGGAGAATATTTTCTACCAAGGGGGGGGGGTGTTTCGGCTAGCATTACAAGGAAAGGGGGGGGATGTGTCGGCCAAGGCTTCACAAAGGGGGAGGGGGAGTTTGGACGAGAGCTTTCAAGAGGGGGAGAGGGATTTCAAGACTTGGAAAATGTTTAAGGGATGAAGAATAAGTCTTGCACTTGAGGGGTATTTATAGGCCAACCAATGGCCAAGATTACAACAAATGGATGGTGTAGATTTGGATCCATGTGAAGAGTTAGGTCTTCCAACCAAGTTTCCACCATAACCTTGGGACATATGTCCACCACAACATTGGGACATATGTCCCCCACAACAAATAGCCAAGTGGCCTCCACTAAGTCAAAAAAAAAGTCCAACCTTACCTACCCCCACTACCCAAAAAATATCTTTGCAAGACTTGACCATTTGACCTTGTCCACTTGGCCACATTTTCGTCCAACCCATGCCAACTAAGGGTGACACATGTCGCCCTCCTATTGGTCCAAAATATTTCGTCTCCCGGAAAAATCCGTAATCGGTTAAAATATTAAAAACGTAGAATTTCCTTCACAAGGTTCGGAATCTTTTTCGTCGAAAATTCACAATTTCATCCTTAACCTAATTAGGGTTTGTACAAATGTACGTACGTCCTCACATACATACTCTTGAAATACGGGGTATAACACTAGCAACTTAGAGCCTCTTCTAGACACTTCAATCCGCCACTTGAGACCCTTAGAACAACACCAACAAATTTCCTTCAATCTTCCAAACAAAACCTAGAAAAGCAAGTAGGTTTTCACCTTGCGACTAATACGGAAACTATCTTTTTCCGGGATTTTTCTATTGAGATATCCTTACAATACACTCATGAACCTTGGTTTAAAGTGTGGAGCTTAATAGACAACAAACAATTTTTTTTCATGTTGGAAGGGAGTGAACCCGAGAGCAACATTTTGGGTTCTTCAAATTCTTGAAATTTTTTCTAAGTGTGGAACTTAGTCTTGCTACTAGTACTACTATATAGCACAATGGAGGGTCAAGATGTGCACAAATGTGTGGCTTGGATGGAGTTCTTTTAAATATCAAGACTTGTGGTCCCATTGACCAAGTCAACATTGTCAAGCTCTCTACTTGCAAGACTTGCATCTTAAAATTATGGTCAATGACCATTTTGGCCATGTCCAATTCGCCCAAGCTCACTTAAGGAGGGGTGACACATGTCGCCCTCCCATTCGTCACAATATTTCATTTTCCGACAATTTCATAATTCCGATAAATTTTTACAAGTCTCTAATCTTAACATTTTGGATTCTTACGTACATTCTTAAAACGTGTCCTGAAATTACGGGGTGTAACAACAAGCCTCCGGAGAAATGGAGCTTCTGACACCTGATCAGTGATCCTAAGAATGAGGATCCACCACCTACTTACCCCTACCTGCGGCATGAACGCAGCCCCCCGAGGAAAGGGGGTCAGTACACAATATGTACCAAGTATGTAAAACTGGAAAATACTGCAATTTACATCATAAGTCTAAAATAAAGCTGGAGACATGTATGATAATCAAATTACGATATCAGGCCTTACTAACAATGAGAGTAAACAAGTGTATACTTTACTGCATAAAAATAGGAGGCTCATGATCAAAGTAGGGTCACCCGCCCATAGTATCATTAAGCGATCCTACTCCTGGGACTATTTCACCCGCACAGGCCGTATGGACCCGCATGAGGTAACTTCCTCGCATAGACTGTATCCGCCCGCATAGGTCGTGTGGACCCGCATGAGGTAACTTCCTCGCATAGGACTGGTCCGCCCCGTATGGGACTATTTCACCCGCATAAGCCCTACGGACTCGCATGAGGTATTTCTCGCATCATGGGTAGCAAATCCACGGAATATGCAAATGCCACAAACCCGGGGAATGACCCCGTAATGAACAATATATATATCCCTAGCACAATCGGCTATCAGACATAACATAAGCACTACCGGCTTATCATACATAACACAAACACTACCGGCTTATCATACATAACACACGCAAGTTAAGAAATCTCCTAACTTCTTATTAGCTTTGTTCATAAACACTCTCATTTTAGTTTACTTAAGGCACTAGCATGTCATTATAAAAATCCGGGAATTTAACCCAAAGTACTACGTACTTCTACTCTTTTAAAAATGACTCTTTTTCATATAAAACTTCCAAGATACTAATAACCGTAGTATCAAGTCATATTTACTTTTCAAGACAAGTCACAATAACTTTTAGAAATATATTTATAGGCTTCTAAATCAAGTGACTTCTTTCTTTTAAAACCTTAAGCAATTGATGCCTTCAAATCAATTTGCCTTTCATTAATTCAAGTCCTTTATCATTACTACATTACTTAGAGTAAACCACTCTTTTTAACTTTCTATAAAGCTATTATAACCAACTTCCCATAAAGCCGTTATACTAGCTTTATACCTTAAATACTTACATTCTTCTTTATAACCAAGAGACTTAAATTTTCCAAACAAAACAAGTATCTTTCAAAATACTTTAAGTCTCTTAACTTTTAGAAACTAAGATATCCTTAATACTTTTAAAAAAGTGAGTTAATTCCCTGACTCAACCAATTTGGATATTCTTAAAATAAGCCAAGGATATCAAATGGACTAGATTGTCAAAAATCTCGTATGTCTACCGTACTATATATATACAACTATTCATTCTCAAGAGATAAGAAAGTTCTACATACCTCTTCGGTTCAATCCACTTGCCAAGTCCAATATGCCGTATGTTATACCCCGTAGTTCCAGGGTATGTATGTGAGGACGTACGTACGAGAATACGACAGAAATTTTGGAAAGAAAGAAAGTTGTGATTTTTCGACGGAAAAGTTTCCGGGTTTTGTGAAGGAAAAAGGTTCGTTGATGGGAATTGGATTCCCAGATTTGGTATTTGGGCTTCTTGGATTATTTTAGAATTATGAGATTTTATTTTCGGAAATGGTCACGTGACGACGGAGAAATTTACGGTTTTGTGGGGCCCACTTTGTTTTTGAGGTTTCCGGTATTTTGGATATTTTCGGAAGACGAAATATTTTGGACGAGTCGGGGGGCGACACGTGTCACCCCCATGTGGCCAAGAGTGGCCGATTTGTTAGTGCCAAGTGTCCGGTATTTTGGATATTTTGCGGAAGACGAAATATTTTGGACGAGTCGGGGGGCGACACGTGTCACCCCCATGTGGCCAAGAGTGGCCGATTTGTTAGTGCCAAGTGTCCATGGCCGAAATGGCCTTACAAGTGGCATGGCACTTGGAGCATGTTTTCGTTGGCCATGTGGAGTGGTGGGACCCACACACACATGGCCCAATCTTGACCATACACTTACCTTGATTCGCCCTCAAACCTCTATAAATACCCCCCTTAGGTTGAAGAGTAATTCATCCCACACTTGAAGTCTTCCAAGGCAAAAATATCCCTTTCCCTTTGTGTTGTGTTCGTCTACCCTCCCCCACTTGTGTAGAAATACTTTGTGTATTTTTGTATAATCCCTAATACATTGGCCTAGTATCCCTAGTAGTATTCCAAAGTTGTTTCAATACTAGGAGCCCGGAAATACTACTTTATTCCAATAGCCGTAAAGTGAAACCCTAGAAAAATCTTCCTAGCTTGGTTGAAGTATTTAGAGAAGTTGTTTGGAAACTTCTAAGGGTCGCTTGGAGAGGGTTGGAGCGTAAGGAATTGGAGTTAAACGTTGCTCAGGATCGACTTATAAACTTGGATAATTTTTGGGCTTATCGAGGTAATAATCTATGTCCCCCTATTGTAATTGAATATTACATGTTGTAGTAGTTATACTTGAGTATATTATATTGGAAGGATGATTATAAAGGTTTGAATCAGATTTACATCGATTGTACTTACAGAGACTCATGCAAGATATTGTGGAAGAGATTTGAACACGTCCTGTTAGACGTGTAATTCATCGGGAGTTGTTGGCCCGGTAATGGCCTTGATAGGAGGAGATTTATGTGATAGCGGGGGGGAGGTGCTGCCGAATTTTCTGTAGAATAAGGAATCTTGTATTTAGAATATTCTACGAAAAGAACTAGAGATTGATAGTTATATTGTGGCCTTTATAGGTGGATCTTCTACGCGCGACATACTTGACTTGGCTTGTGGTTTAAGCTAAAAAGGTATGTGATTCTTCCTATACTCTTGATCATGATTGTTGTAAACTATATAGTACGGTAGACGTACATGTGTGAAATGAGTTTTGTTTGTTTTAAACATAAGGTGTTATAATGGCTTTATGGGAAGTTAGTTATAACGACTTTATGAAAATGAAAGAAAGATTTGATTTTGAAAGTTAAGAGACTTGATCTTGAAAGATAAGAGACTTGACTTATAAATGACTTGTTTTCGGAAAAGGAGAAGTAACTTGATTTAAGTATAGGTTACTTGTTTTGGAAAGAGTAAGTTAATTGGGTTTTAAAAGAGTACACTTGATGTAGTTCTAAAAGAAAAGCACTTGGTTTAAAAAGTATAGAGTACTTGATTTTAAAAGCCTTGTAAAGATTTTTACGAAGGTGAAGTAATTTGGTTTTAAAAGTAAAACGTGTTTTCTTTATATACTACGAGTATTAGTATCGTGTGGCTTTTACGTAACAAGAGGTCTTTTTGAAAGAATGAAAGTATGTAGTATTTCGGATTGTTGATATAAAATGAATGTACATTAAGCTTGCCTATGCTTGTTGTGATAGCCTTGTTGTGCAAGTGTTGTGATTCTCGCTACCGATTCTCCTGGGAGGACCGGTTATCCGATTGATTTTTGGACATACCGACGCTGGATTTTCCACGAGTACGCGCCCACTATCGAGTATTATCCGGTTATTTCTTTTGACATACCGACGTTGGATTTTCCACGAGTACGCGCCCACTATTGAGTATTATCCGTTATTTCTTTCGACATACTAACGCGTTGGATTTTCCACAGTATCGCCCACTATCGAGTATTATCCGGTTATTTGTTTTTGGACATACCGACGCTGCTGATTTTCCACGCAGTACGCGCCCACCTTTAGTATTATCTTGTTATTCCTTCGACATGCCGACGCGATGGATGGTCCACGCACGCGCCCGCAGAGGATGGTTTCATGGCCATGACTTCCGAGTAGACGTCAGTACGCGGTCATTGTGAGGTTCAGATTGTTAGTCCACGGACCGCTAATCCATGAAGCTTGCCGCGCGACGAGCGATCACGCTTGATTTGTACGCGTGTGGTTCGCACACTTTAGATACTTGTTCTCGTCATTTTCTCGCACCAGAGCCTCCGTAGATAGCTTAAGATACTTGCCTCGGCCATATCTTGTGAGACGGTATGCTATTGCACGTTAGCTTAAGATACTTGCCTCGACCAGGCCGTGGCTAGCTTTTGACCGGTAGTTGGCTTCCGCACCAGCCCGTGATGGGATATGACTAGCTTTTGACCGGTAGTTGGCTATTCTACTCGCCCGTCGGTTTTGACGACGCAGTGATCTAGTGTTCGTGTTCACATACGGGTGTTGTTTTACATCATGTATCGCTGCAGCGAGGAATGAGTTCCACGCACGAGTGATATTATGGGCGTGAGACCCATAGTTATGTGTGAGTGATTATTCGGGATATGCGCCCCTTACTTGACATAATCGCTATTTATTGCGAAATGGTTTTATAAAATGATGAAATGTGATTTCATTACGCATTTTCGCCAGATACTTGGTACTGTTATCGACTCCTTCGGGCCGCTCATGCCGCAGTAGAGGTACACCGCTTGTTGATCTCGCCATAGGATCGCAGTCAGCGTTGGAAGCTCTGTTCTCCGAGGCTTATCTTTTGTATAGTCCCCGTCATCAGAGGTACCGTACATTCGTGGTATGGCGGCCCCGTCCCGTCATAGATGTTGTTACATTCTGCAGGTCCAGTAGTACCGCCAGGCGAGTTTGTAAAAAGGATAACTATTCGGGTTTTTATGTATGTATACAGAAGGCAACTGTTTTGGTTGGCCTGTTTATTTATCATATCTCTTGTTTCATGTTTATGTTTTATTTCCGCTGATTTTCTTTGATGTTGTATCACTAGGGTGCCCGGTAGGCACTACCACGCCCGGTTCGGTCGTGACAAAAGTGGTATCAGAGCAGTTAATCCTCGGAAAGTGTCTACAGACCGTGTCTAGTAGAGTCTTGATTATCGGTGTGTTGTGCACCACATCTATAATCAGGAGGCTACAGGATATTTAGGATTGGTTTCCATTCTCCTCACTCTGAGATCGTGCCTTAGAGCTGTGTTATAAGTTGGACTCCCTCGGGCGTATTCGTATGTACCAGTTTTGCCTCTGCGAAAGGCAACCAGGGCCCATATGGGCAAGGCAGCAGGGGGAGCTACGAGTTGAACACAGAGGGTTGCGAGGGCACAGGCCTGGTCATTACCTGAGATAGTGCTTCAGACGGCGAGTTTTATGACGCCGCTAGCCCCAGCAGAATTTAGAGCGGCAGCAGTTTCTACTGAGGCCACCCCCACCTCGGTGTGGCCGTTGTGATAGGTGTCATTGTAGGGAGTGTCGCATCGCTCGACAACAGTATGCTTACGCCAACAGGGCCATTTGGTGAGAGTTTGTCCGACTGCAGGTAGCACAGATAGAGACTCAGCCTTCGGATCGGTGGTCGGTTCATCGCCTTATATAGCTAGGCACTGCAGTATGTGATTATGGTTAGAGCGACAAAGGAAAGTGAGGCAAGAGTTGCAGAGGTATCTTTAGCCCCAAGAGACTTATTTATGTTGTTATGGTACATGTTAGGTGCTATGTACGGATAGCATTGTGTTAAGTGTGAATTAGAAAACATGGGCGCTGAGAAAGGGTAAGTCCGAGGCGAGACGATTATGAGCCTTAGAATTTATAACAGTTAGGACCTTGGATGTAAGGCCGTCTTGAGTAAAAGATTTTGTTTACGAATTGACCTTTGTCGGAGTGCATAGTATACGTGGGGTATAATTGTGTGATAATTCCCTGAGTGGTGTGAATTATAAGAGGGTAGTTAAGCTAAGAAGACCACTAGGTTTTCGTGACTTGATTAGTGAGATTGTTCCGGATTGGGGAACAAGAGTTTGGCGCGACGAATGGGTCGGGTTGAGGCAAGGTCGCGGGTCAACCCGCAGCCCGAAATGAGGTGGGGTCAGTTCGAGGTGGTCCCGCCAGGTGGTAGGGTCACGAGGGTGCTAGGCCCAGGTTTAGGTAACCATCGTATGAGTTCGTGGATGTGTTCGACCAGAATCGGATCGTGGCGTCGAAAGGCCTTAAAGCGAATTTGAGGCTAGTAAGATGACCAAGTTTGAGGCGGTGGCTCCAAAGGTTTTGGAAATCAAGCAATGACAGAAATGTGGTACGTATTGTAGGAAGATTTCGAGTGTTCGAGGAAGAATACGACGAGTAAGGAAAGAGGCTAAGATGTGTTAAGATGATGGAAGTGTCCTTTTTATAAGTGAAGAAGGGAAGAAAGTATCCTTTGGACCATGGGTGGAAGTTTTGTGTTGTTATGCACGCTAGAGGTGATTCCTTGTTGGCTTGGATTTTAGTTTTTGTGCGTATGTTATACTATGACCATTGGTGGCATGATTGGTTTGGTAAGTATATTAGTGAAGACTATACCGGCGCAGGTATGTTTTGAGACTTAGTAGGAACATTCGGGACGAATGTTTCTAAGGGGGGGAGAATGTTATACCCCATAGTTCCAGGGTATGTATGTGAGGACGTACGTACGAGAATACATGTAAATTTTGGAAAGAAAGAAAGTCAGGATTTTTCGACTAAAAGTTTCCGGTTTTGTGAAGGAAAAAGGTTCGTTGATGGGAATTGGATTCCCAGATTTGGTATTTGGGCTTCTTGGATTATTTTAGAATTATGAGATTTTATTTTCGGAAATGGTCACGTGGGACCCACGGGAGAAATTTACGGTTTTGTGGGGCCCACTTTGTTTTTGAGGTTTCCGGTATTTTGGATATTTTCGGAAGACGAAATATTTTGGACGAGTCGGGGGGCGACTCGTGTCACCCCCATGTGGCCAAGAGTGGCCGATTTGTTAGTGCCAAGTGTCCATGGCCGAAATGGCCTTACAAGTGGCATGTCACTTGGAGCATGTTTTCGTTGGCCATGTGGTGTGGTGGGACCCACACACACATGGCCCAATCTTGACCATACACTTACCTTGATCTTGGCCCTTGAAACCTGTTATACCCCGTATTTCCAGAGTATGTACGTAAGGACGTACGTAGAAAAGTTTGTGCCTTAAAGTGCAAGGGCCGAAAATTATTTGTTCACAACACCCGATTAGAGTCGTTTTTCGACGAAACGTTTTACACAACTCGCGTAGGGTAAATTCCGGCTATGACATTTTTAATTTTTGCGGATTTTTCCGGGAGACGAAACATTTTGGACCAACGAGAGGGCGACACTTGGCACCCTCTCATTGGTGGGCTTTGGACGGCAATTGGGACGAAATAGGTGAGTGGGAGTAGGTAGGATATTTTGTGATATTTGTGTGGTAGATGGATAAGGTGCACATGGATGAATCTTGACCCTACACTTGCCTTGCACTTGGCATGATCTCGCCATTGGTCGCATGGCTTGACCTATAAATACCCTCTCCTTTGAAGACTTCTTCATCCATTCTACAAATCTCCAAGTCTTGAAATTCCTCCCTCTCTAGTAGTGTTCTCGCCCCTCCCCTTGTGAGGCCTTAGCCGAGAGTCCCCTCGTCGAGAGTACCCTCCTAGTGGGGTTGGCCGAGGGTATACACCCCCTTGTGGTGTTGTCTCGTATAAATACCCCCTCTTGGTAGAAATACTCTCCATAGTATTGTTACTTATACCCAAATTACCTTAGCCGTATACCTTGTAGTATTCCAAAGATACCTCAGACATAGAGTCTTAAATACTACCAGTATGTCCTTTTGTCTCAAACCGAAACCCTAAGGAAAATCTCCATAGTTGGTTGGAGTATTAAGAAGTTGCGTAGGACTTCTAAGGGTTGTTTGAGCGTGGAGCACCGGAGTAGAGCTAAATGTTGCTAAGGACCGACATTTATACTTGGATAATTTTGGGCTTATCGAGGTAAATATTCTTCCTCTTATTGTAATTGGAAATTACATGTTGTAAGATTATATAGTTGAAGTATACTATATATAGAATCGAACCTAGCTTTGCGGCAATGTCTTTTACTTAAGCTCAATATAAAGAAAGACAACCGAATCAGAATTACATAGGATCAGACATAAGAGACTTGTGTAGCACATCGTGAAGTAGAATTGTACACGCCAGGTTAGATGTATAACCCCGGTTGGCTTGATAGGCCTCGATAGAGAGGAGAGTTACGCGGTCATGTGGGGAGGTGTCACGAAATTTCAGAGAATGTTCTACGATAAGATCTAGATGTTAATAAGTCGCTGTGGCCTTATAGGTCAAGTACTATGCGTGGCGCGATCTACTTGGGCTTAGGAGTAGCCGACGGTTTGAGGTACTGGAGCGCTTTGCTATTAGTCGATAATCGTCGCGAGGTATGTGAACCTCTTCCTATCCTTTCTAGCATGATGTTTTGTAAACTATGTAGTACGGTAGACGCATACGTGTTAAATGTATTTGATTGTTTAAAACATAAAGTGTTATAACGGCTTTATGGGAAGTTGGTTATAACGACTTTATGTAGGTAAGAAAATGCTTTGTGGTTTTAAAAACTTAAGAGTTATACTAGCTTTATGGGAAGTTAGGTATAACGGCTTAAGAGAAATAAAATGAATGATTTATTGATTTTAGAAGTTAAGAGACTTGATCTTAAAAGATAAGAGACTTGACTTAATTAAATTAATATGAATTTTGTGAAACCTCATTCGTGAGTAATGAGTACTTGGTTTTTAAAAGGAATAATGTTTTACTGATTTCGGAAATCAGAATGAGTATCAACAAACCACTGCAGCGTTAATAAAGGGAAATGTTTTGATTAATGAAGTATTATTAAAACCAGTAGAAACCTCCATCTGCATAGAAGCTAAGATGAGACAAAATGATATTACATTTCCTAGATCATGGCTGTTGTTATAAGATTGTTATAAATAAGAATAACCTACTCACATATAAGGCATATGTTTCTCAAATCGTTTTAAAAAGAGAATTATATTCTTAAATGGATAAGACTATGAACTACGAAACCTTTCTAAAATAAGAAACGTGAACATTTGAAATTAGGCAAACTTGAACGTTTGGAAAATAATGTTGTTACTTGATTTTACAAAGGGAAGTGTTTTGGTTTACTTAAAAAGACAGTCACTCTATTTTATACTACGGGTATTGTGTGACTTCTGTGAAAGAAACGAATCTTTTAAAAGAGTTAATGTATGAAGTACTTTGGGGATAGATACCCGAACTTGTTAGCATAAAGTACATTGTGTGAATAACTTGATTGTGTTGGTTGTGATAGTCTTGTCATACTTTCTTGTTGCTTTGATAAAGTAAACATGTTAGGATGCTACGTGTGTTAGTATCTTGTGATGTTTGTGTAAAGGGGTTTCCCTTGTTGTGTTTATGTTGTTTAACGATAAGCTGTTATGTTAGTATCATATCACCTGATTCCGGTTGTCGCCTCCACGCGGGTAGACTCAAAGCGTCCAGGTGACCTATGATTCGAGGATACTTCACGCGGTCATGCGGACCCACGCGAGCTACGAGAGTTCCGTGTTAGTGTGCGCCTTTATGGTCACGCGTCTATGTGGCTACGCGGATCGCGAGTCCAGACGTTGCGGGAGAGCTAACCTCGATGCGGGAATACCACGCGGGCCATCGGAGTAGCTTATGCGAGCTACGGAAGTTCTGTGGCTAGACGCGCACATTAGATATCGCGCGAGTGGCGGCTTTGATCATGT
The DNA here is from genome assembly GCA_029844215.1 of Przewalskia tangutica. NCBI lineage: Eukaryota > Viridiplantae > Streptophyta > Magnoliopsida > Solanales > Solanaceae > Przewalskia > Przewalskia tangutica. The sequence continues at coordinate 111,626,263 of CM056721.1, forward strand.
GACGGTCCAGACAGATCATGATACGCTTTATGACCTTGTTATCTTGTGGGTTTTAGTAGTCGGCTATGCCTTCGCATTTACCCCGCACGGTTTTAGGATGACACAGTGGGAACCGGTGTTCATGTATTCCTCGGTGCTTTTATATCATAGATCGCCAGCTGGCGAAGGTATTCCACGCATGATTGATGTCGGGCGCGAGACCCATTGTTATATTTGAGTGATGACTTTGAGGCGAGTCCCCGACTTGACATGATCGCTATTTATCAGGAATCGTAGTTTGGTTATCATACATGTTTCTCGCTTTATATAGACTACTATGATTTCATTTACGATTTTCAGTTTCACATACTTGGTACTGTTGTATCGACCTTTCGGCCGCGTTCATGCCGCAGTAAAGGTACACCGCCGTTGATCCTCGCCTTAGGTCACAGTTCGGGAAGCTCCATTTCTCCGAGGCTTATTCGTATAGTCCCTGTTGTTGTAGGTGCTTACATTCAGGGTATGACGGCCCCGCCGTCCGTTGTTGTCATATCATTCGTAGAGGTCTGTAAAATCGCTGTTGTGGCGGGGTTGTATTGGGATGTAATCGTCGGACCTAAGTTTTTATATATATATATGCCGAAAGGCAACTTTTCTTCCGATAAACATGTGTTTCCTTTGCAATATTTCATGTTGTGTTTTATGTTCCGCTGATTACTCTGATGTTGTATCGCTAGGGTGCCCGGGGTAAGGCACCAGTCACGGGCCCGGGGTCGGGTCGTGACAAAACCTCTATAAATACCCCCCTTAGGTTGAAGAGTAATTCATCCCACACTTGAAGTCTTCCAAGGCAAAAATATCCCTTTCCCTTTGTGTTGTGTTCGTCTACCCTCCCCCACTTGTGTAGAAATACTTTGTGTATTGTTGTATAATCCCTAATACATTGGCCTAGTATCCCTAGTAGTATTCCAAAGTTGTTTCAATACTAGAGTCTAAATACTACTTTATTCCAATAGCCGTAAAGTGAAACCCTAGAAAAATCTTCCTAGCTTGGTTGAAGTATTTAGAGAAGTTGTTTGGAAACTTCTAAGGGTCGTTTGGAGCGGGTTGGAGCGTAAGGAATTGGAGCTAAACGTTGCTCAGGATCAACTTATAAACTTGGATAATTTTTGGGCTTATCGAGGTAATAATCTATGTCCCCCTATTGTAATTGAATATTACATGTTGTAGTAGTTATACTTGAGTATATTATATTGGAAGGATGATTATAAAGGTTTGAACTGTATTTACATTGGACTGTACTTATAGTAGACTTGTGCAGTATTATTGTGAAGCAGATTTGAACACGTCCGGTTAGACGTGTAATCCCCTGGGAGTTGTTGGCCTGGTAGCAGGCCTTTATAGGGGAGGAGATTTATGTGATAGCGGGGGAGGAGGTGCTGCCGAATTTTCTGTAGAATAAGGAATCTTGTATTTAGAATATTCTACGAAAAGAACTAGAGATTGATAGTTATATTGTGGCCTTTATAGGTGGATCTTCTACGCGCGGCATACTTGACTTGGCTTGTGGTTTAAGCTAAAAAGGTATGTGATTCTTCCTATACTCTTGAGCATGATTGTTGTGAACTATATAGTACGGTAGACGTACATGTGTGAAATGAGTTTTGTTTGTTTTAAACATAAGGTGTTATAATGGCTTTATGAGAAGTTAGTTATAACGACTTTATGAAAATGAAAGAAAGATTTGATTTTGAAAGTTAAGAGACTTGATCTTGAAAGATAAGAGACTTGACTTATAAACGACTTGTTTTCGGAAAATGAGAAGTAACTTGATTTAAGTATAGGTCACTTGTTTTGGAAAGAGTAAGTTAATTGGGTTTTAAAAGAGTACGCTTGATGTTGTTCTAAAAGAAAAGCACTTGGTTTAAAAGTATAGAGTACTTGATTTTAAAAGCCTTGTAAAGATTTTTACGAAGGTGAAGTAATTTGGTTTTAAAAGTAAAACGTGTTTTCTTTATATACTACGAGTATTAGTATCGTGTGGCTTTTACGTAACAAGAGGTCTTTTTGAAAGAATGAAAGTATGTAGTATTTCGGATTGTTGATATAAAATGAAAGTACATTAAGCTTACCTATGCTTGTTGTGATAGCCTTGTTGTGCAAGTGTTGTGATTCTGTGCTACCGTGTCTCTCGGGGAGGACCGGTTATCTGATTGATTTTTGGACATACTGACGCGTTGGATTTTCCACGAGTATGCGTCCACTATTGAGTATTATCTGGTTATTTCTTTTGGACATACTGACGCGTTGGGTTTCCACGAGTATGCGTCCACTATTGAGTATTATCTGGTTATTTCTTTTGGACATACTGACGCGTTGGATTTTCCACGAGTATGCATCCACTATTGAGTATTATCTGGTTATTTCTTTTGGACATACTGACGCGTTGGATTTTCCACGAGTATGCGTCCACTATTGAGTATTATCTGGTTATTTCTTTTTGGACATACTGACGCGTCGGATTTTCCACGAGTATGCGTCCAATTTGATTATTATCTTGTTATTCATTTGGACATGCTGACGCGATGGATAGTCCACGGGCATGCGTCCAGTAGGATGGTTTCATGGCCATGACTTCCGAGGTGAGATGCCAGGGCATGCGGTCATTGTGAGGTTCAGATTGTTAGTCCATGGACCGCTAATCCATGAAGCTTGCCGCGGTGACGAGCGATCACGGGCTTGATTTGTACGTGTGGTTCAGGCACACTTTAGATACTTGTTCTGGTCATTTTCTCGCACCGGTAGCCTCCGTAGATAGCTTAAGATACTTGCCTCGGCCATATCTTGTGAGACGGTAGGCTATCAGACGTTAGCTTAAGATACTTGCCTTGGCCGATGGGCTAGCTTTTGACCGGTAGTTGGCTTCCGCATTGCCCGTGATGGGATATGACTAGCTTTTGACCGGTAGTTGGCTATTCTACTCGCTTCGACGGCTTTTGACGACGCAGTGGATCTAGTGTTCAGTTCACATACGGGTGTTGTTTTACATCATGTATCTGCAGATGAGGAATGAGTTCCACGGACATGAGTGATATTATGGGCGTGAGACCCATAGTTACGCGTGAGTGATTATTCGGGATATGCGCCCTTACTTGACATAATCGCATTTATTGCGAAATGGTTTTATAAAATGATGAAATGTGATTTCATTACATTTTCGCTTTAGCATACTTGGTACTGTTATCGACTCTCCCGGGGGTTGCGTTCATGCCGCAGTGAGGTACACCGCTTGTTGATCCTCGCTCATAGGATCGCAGTCGTTAGGAAGCTCGCTCCGAGGCTTATCTTTTGGTATAGTCCCCGTCATCAGAGGTACCGGTACATCTGTGGTATGGCGGGCCCCGTCCCGTCATAGATGTTGTTACATTCTTAGAGTCCGTAGTACTGCCAGGCGGAGTTTGTAAAAGGATAACTGCTCGGTTTTTATGTATGTATACGTAAGACAACCGCTTTGGTTGGCTTCGCTTATTTATCATATCTCTTGTTTCATGTTTATGTTTTATTTCCGCTGATTTTCTCTGATGTTGTATCACTAGGGTGCCCGGGGTAAGGCACCACTCACGGGCCCGGGTTCGGGTCGTGACAAAAGTGGTATCAGAGCAGTTAATCCTCGGAAAGTGTCTACAGACCGTGTCTAGTAGAGTCTTGATTATCGGTGTGTTGTGCACCACATCTTTAATCAGGAGGCTACAGGATATTTAGGATTGGTTTCCATTCTCCTCACTCTGAGATCGTGCCTTAGAGCTGTGTTATAAGTTGGACTCCCTCGGGCGTATTCGTATGTACCAGTTATGCCTCTGCGAAAGGCAACCAGGGCCCAGATGGGCAAGGCAGCAGGGGGAGCTACGAGTTGAACACAGAGGGTTGCGAGGGCACAGGCCTGGTCATTACCTGAGATAGTGCTTCAGACGGCGAGTTTTATGACGCCGCTAGCCCCAGCAGAATTTAGAGCGGCAGCAGCTTATCGAGGCCACCCCACCTAAAGTGGCCGCCAGGATAGGTGTCATCAGAGTGAGTGTCGCATCGCTCGACACTTGTATGCTACTACCAACAGGCCATTTGGTGAGAGTTTGTCCGACGCAGGTAGCACAGATGTAGAGACTCAGCCTTCGGGATCGGTGGCTGGTTCATCGCCTTATATAGCTAGGCGCCCTGCAGGGCAGGATTATGGTTAGAGCGACAAAGGGAAAGTGAGGCAGTAGTTGCAGAGGTATCTTTAGCCCTTAAGAGACTTGTTTATTTTGTTATGGTGGGTACATGTTAGGTGCTATGTACGGATAGCATTGTGTTAAGTGTGAATTAGAAAACATGGGCAGTTGAGAAAGGGTAAGTCTGGAGACGAGACGATTATGAGCCTTAGAATTTATAACAGTTAGGACCTTGGATGTAAGGCCGTCTTGAGTAAAAGATTTTGTTTACGAATTGACCTTTGTCGGAGTGCATAGTATACGTGGGGTATAATTGTGTGATAAGTCCCTGAGTGGTGTGAATTATAAGAGGGTAGTTAAGCTAAGAAGACCACTAGGTTTTCGTGACTTGATTAGTGAGATTGTTCCGGATTGGGGAACAAGAGTTTGGCGCGACGAATGGGTCGGGTTGAGGCAAGGTCGCGGGTCAACCCGCAGCCCGAAATGAGGTGGGTCGGTTCGAGTGGTCCCGCCAGTGGTAGGGTCACGAGGTGCTAGGCCAGTGTTTAGGTAACCATCGTATGAGTTCGTGGATGTGTTCGACCAAAATCGGATCGTGAAGGCCGAAAGGCCTTAAAGGAATTTTGAGGCTAGTAAGATGACCAAGTTTGAGGCGGTGGCTCCAAAGGTTTTGGAAACCAAGCAATGACGTAAATGTGGTACGTATTGTAGAAGATTTCGAGTGTTCGAAGAATACGACGAGTAAGGAAAGAGGCTAAGATGTGTTAAGATGATGGAAGTGTCCTTTTTATAAGTGAAGAGGGGAAGAAAGTATCCTTTGGACCATGGGTGGAAGTTTTGTGTTGTTATGCACGTTAGAGGTGATTCCTCGTTGGCTTGGATTTGAGTTTTTGTGTGTATGTTATACTATGGCCATTGGTGGCATGATTGGTTTGGTAAGTATATTAGTGAAGACTATACCGGCGCAGGTATGTTTTGAGACTTAGTAGGAATATTCGGGACGAATGTTTCTAAGGGGGGGAGAATGTTATACCCCGTAGTTCCAGGGTATGTATGTGAGGACGCATTTGAGAATACGGCATGTAAATTTTGGAAAGAAAGAAAGTCAGGATTTTTCGACTAAAAGTTTCCGGGTTTTGTGAAGGAAAAAGGTTCGTTGATGGGAATTGGATTCCCAGATTTGCTATTTGGGCTTCTTGGATTATTTTAGAATTATGAGATTTTATTTTCGGAAATGGTCACGTGGGACCCACGGGAGAAATTTATGGTTTTGTGGGGCCCACTTTGTTTTTGAGGTTTCCGGTATTTTGGATATTTTCGGAAGACGAAATATTTTGGACGAGTCGGGGGCGACACGTGTCACCCCCATGTGGCCAAGAGTGGCCGATTTGTTAGTGCCAAGTGTCTATGGCCGAAATGGCCTTACAAGTGGCATGGCACTTGGAGCATGTTTTCGTTGGCCATGTGGTGTGGTGGGACACACACACACATGGCCCAATCTTGACCATACACTTACCTTGATCTTGGCCCTTGAAACCTCTATAAATACCCCCCTTAGGTTGAAGAGTAATTCATCCCACACTTGAAGTCTTCCAAGGCAAAAATATCCCTTTCCCTTTGTGTTGTGTTCGTCCACCCTCCCCCACTTGCGTAGAAATACTTTTTGTATTATTGTATAATCTCTAATACATTGGCCTAGTATCCCTAGTAGTATTCCAAAGTTGTTTCAATACTAGGAGCCCGGAAATACTACTTTATTCCAATAGCCGTAAAGTGAAACCCTAGAAAAATCTTCCTAGCTTGGTTGAAGTATTTAGAAGTTGTTTGGAAACTTCTAAGGTCGCTGAGCGTGTTGAGCGTAAGGAATTGGAGCTAAACGTTGCTCAGGATCAACTTATAAACTTGGATAATTTTTGGGCTTATCGAGGTAATAATCTATGTCCCCCTATTGTAATTGAATATTACATATTGTAGTAGTTATACTTGAGTATATTATATTGGAAGGATGATTATAAAGGTTTGAACTGTATTTACATCGACTGCATTTACAGAGACTTGGCAAGATTATTGTGAAGCAGATTTGAACACGCCCGGTTAGACGTGTAATCCTGAGTTGTTGGCCCGTAGCGGGCCTTGATAGGAGGAGATTTATGTGATAGCGGGGTGCGCCGAATTTTACGTAGAATAAGGAATCTTGTACTTAGAATATTCTACGAAAAGAACTAGAGATTGATAGTTATATTGTGGCCTTTATAGGTGGATCTTCTACGCGCGGCATACTTGACTTGGCTTGTGGTTTAAGCTAAAAAGGTATGTTATTCTTCCTATACTCTTGAGCATGATTGTTGTGAACTATATAGTACGGTAGACGTACATGTGTGAAATGAGTTTTGTTTGTTTTAAACATAAGGTGTTATAATGGCTTTATGGGAAGTTAGTTATAACGACTTTATGAAAATGAAAGAAAGATTTGATTTTGAAAGTTAAGAGACTTGATCTTGAAAGATAAGAGACTTGACTTATAAACGACTTGTTTTCGGAAAAGGAGAAGTAACATGATTTATGTATAGGTTACTTGTTTTGGAAAGAGTAAGTTAATTGGGTTTTAAAAGAGTACGCTTGATGTTGTTCTAAAAGAAAAGCACTTGGTTTAAAAAGTATAGAGTACTTGATTTTAAAAGCCTTGTAAAGATTTTTACGAAGGTGAAGTAATTTGGTTTTAAAAGTAAAACGTGTTTTCTTTATATACTACGAGTATTAGTATCGTGTGGCTTTACGTAACAAGAGGTCTTTTGAAAGAATGAAAGTATGTAGTATTTCGGATTGTTGATATAAAATGAAAGTACATTAAGCTTGCCTATGCTTGTGATAGCCTTGTTGTGCAAGTGTTGTGATTACGTACCTAGTGTTCTCGGGAGGACCGGTTATGTGATTGATTTTTGGACATACCGACGTTGGATTTTCCACGAGTATCGTCCACTATTGAGTATTATCCGGTTATTTCTTTTGGACATACCGACGTTGGATTTTCCACAGTATCGTCCACTATTGAGTATTATCCGGTTATTTCTTTGGGACATACCGACGCGTTGGATTTTCCACCAGTATCGTCCCACTATTGAGTATTATCTGGTTATTTCTTTCGACATACCGACGCGTTGGATTTTCCACAGTATCGTCACTATCGAGTATTATCCGGTTATTTCTTTTTGGACATACCGACGTTGGATTTTCCACAGTATCGTCCACTTTGAGTATTATCTTGTTATTCCTGGACATGCCGACGCGATGGATGGTCCACGCACGCGCCCGAGGATGGTTTCATGGCCATGACTTCCGAGGTGAGACGCCGGGCACGCGGTCATTGTGAGGTTCAGATTGTTAGTCCATGGACCGCTAATCCATGAAGCTTGCCGCGACGGCGATCACGGGCTTGATTTATGCGTGTGGTTTAGGCACACTTTAGATACTGTTCGTCATTTTCTCGTACCAGAGCCTCCGTAGATAGCTTAAGATACTTGCCTCGGTCATATCTTGTGAGACGGTAGGCTATTGCACGTTAGCTTAAGATACTTGCCTCGCCGCCATTCGTGGCTAGCTTTTGGATAGTAGTTGGCTTCCGCATTGCCCGTGATGGGATATGACTAGCTTGACCGTAGTGGGCTATTCTACGTTGCCCGATCGGTTTTGATGACGCAGGCAGGATCTAGTGTTCAGGTTCACATATGGGTGTTGTTTTACATCATGTACTGCCGGCAGTGGGGACTGAGTTCCACGCATGAGTGATATTATGGGCGAGACCCATAGTTATGTGAGTGATTATTCGGGATACGCGCCCCTTACTTGACATAATCGCTACTTATTGCGAAATGGTTTTATAAAATGATGAAATGTGATTTCATTACGCATTTTCGCATACTTGGTACTGTTATCTTGACCTCCTTCGGGCCGCTCATGCCGCAGTAGGTACACCGATTGTTGATCCTCGCTCATAGGATCGCAGTCAGCGTTGAAGCTCCGTTTCTCCGAGGCTTATCTTTGGTATAGTCCCCGTCATCAGGTACTGGTACATTCGTGGTATGGCTGGGCCCTGTCCCGTCATAGATGTTGTTACATTCTTAGAGGTCTGTAGTACTGTTGTGGGCAGAGTTTGTAAAAAGGATAACTGTTCGGTTTTTTTATGTATGTATACAGAAGGCAACTGTTTTGGTTGGCCTGTTTATTTATCATATCTCTTGTTTCATGTTTATGTTTTATTTCCGCTGATTTTCTCTGATGTTGTATCACTAGGGTGCCCGGGGTAAGGCACTCACCACGCCCGGTTCGGTCGTGACAAAAGTGGTATCGAGCGATTAATCCTCGGAAAGTGTCTACAGACCGTGTCTAGTAGAGTCTTGATTATCGGTGTGTTGTGCACCACATCTATAATCAGGAGGCTACAGGATATTTAGGATTGGTTTCCATTCTCCTCACTCTGAGATCGTGCCTTAGAGCTGTGTTATAAGTTGGACTCCCTCGGGCGTATTCGTATGTACCAGTTATGCCTCTGCGAAGGCAACCAGTGGCCCGACGGGCAAGGCAGCAGGGGAGCTACGAGTTGAACACGAGGGTTGCGAGGCACAGCCCGATCATTACCCGAGATAGTGCTTGACGGCGAGTTTTATGACGCCGCTAGCCCCAAAGAGAATTTAGAGCGATCGCAGCTTCTCGAGGCCACCCCACCTCGGTGTGGCCGTTGTGATAGGCGTCATGGTAGGGAGTGTCGTACTGCTTCGACAGCTTGTATGCTTACGGCCAACAGGGCCATTTGGTGAGAGTTTGTCCGACCAGAGGTAGCACAGATGTAGAGACTCAGCCTTCGGGATCGGTGGCTGGTTCATCGCCTTATATAGCTAGGCGCCCTGCAGGGCAGGATTATGGTTAGAGCGACAAAGGGAAAGTGAGGCAGTAGTTGCAGAGGTATCTTTAGCCCTTAAGAGACTTGTTTATGTTGTTATGGTGAGTACATGTTAGGTTCTATGTACGGATATCATTGTGTTAAGTGTGAATTAGAAAACATGGGCAGTTGAGAAAGGGTAAGTCTGGAGACGAGACGATTATGAGCCTTAGAATTTATAACAGTTAGGACCTTGGATGTAAGGCCGTCTTGAGTAAAAGATTTTGTTTACGAATTGACCTTTGTCGGAGTGCATAGTATACGTGGGGTATAATTGTGTGATAAGTCCCTGAGTGGTGTGAATTATAAGAGGGTAGTTAAGCTAAGAAGACCACTAGGTTTTCGTGACTTGATTAGTGAGATTGTTCCGGATTGGGGAACAAGAGTTTGGCGCGACGAATGGGTCGGGTTGAGGCAATGTCGTGGGTCAACCCGCAGCCCGAAATGAGGTGGGGTCAGTTTGAGGTGGTCCCGCCAGGTGGTAGGGTCACGAGGGTGCTAGGCCCAGGTTTAGGTAACCATCGTATGAGTTCGTGGATGTGTTCGACCAGAATCGGATCGTGAAGGCCGGGAAAGGCCTTAAAGGAATTTGAGGCTAGTAAGATGACCAAGTTTGGAGGCAGTGGCTCCAAAGGTTTTGGAAACTGAAGCAATGACAGAAATGTGGTACGTATTGTAGGAAGATTTCGAGTGTTCGAGGAAGAATACGACGAGTAAGGAAAGAGGCTAAGATGTGTTAAGATGATGGAAGTGTCCTTTTTATAAGTGAAGAGGGGAAGAAAGTATCCTTTGGACCATGGGTGGAAGTTTTGTGTTGTTAGGCACGTTAGAGGTGATTCCTCGTTGGCTTGGATTTGAGTTTTTGTGTGTATGTTATACTATGGCCATTGGTGGCATGATTGGTTTGGTAAGTATATTAGTGAAGACTATACCGGCGCAGGTATGTTTTGAGACTTAGTAGGAACATTCGGGACGAATGTTTCTAAGGGGGGGAGAATGTTATACCCCGTAGTTCCAGGGTATGTATGTGAGGACGTACGTACGAGAATACGACAGAAATTTTGGAAAGAAAGAAAGTTGTGAGGTTTCGTGGTCACGTGGGACCCACAGGAGAAATTTACGGTTTTGTGGGGCCCACTTTGTTTTTGAGGTTTCCGGTATTTTGGATATTTTCGGAAGACGAAATATTTTGGACGAGTCGGGGGGCGACACGTGTCACCCCCATGTGGCCAAGAGTGGCCGATTTGTTAGTGCCAAGTGTCCATGGCCGAAATGGCCTTAGAAGTGGCATGGCACTTGGAGCATGTTTTCGTTGGCCATGTGGTGTGGTGGGACCCACACACACATGGCCCAATCTTGACCATACACTTACCTTAATCTTGGCCCTTGAAACCTCTATAAATACCCCCCTTAGGTTGAAGAGTAATTCATCCCACACTTGAAGTCTTCCAAGGCAAAAATATCCCTTTCCCTTTGTGTTGTGTTCGTCCACCCTCCCCCACATGTGTAGAAATACTTTGTGTATTGTTGTATAATCCCTAATACATTGTCCTAGTATCCCTAGTAGTATTCCAAAGTTGTTTCAATACTAGGAGCCCGGAAATACTACTTTATTCCAATAGCCGTAAAGTGAAACCCTAGAAAAATCTTCCTAGCTTGGTTGAAGTATTTAGAGAAGTTGTTTGGAAACTTCTAAGGGTCGCTTGGAGCGGGTTGGAGCGTAAGGAATTGGAGCTAAACGTTGCTCAGGATCAACTTATAAACTTGGATAATTTTTGGGCTTATCGAGGTAATAATCTATGTCCCCCTATTGTAATTGAATATTACATGTTGTAGTAGTTATACTTGAGTATATTATATTGGAAGGATGATTATAAAGGTTTGAACTGTATTTACATTGGATTGTACTTACAGTAGTCTTGTGCAGTATTATTGTGAAGCAGATTTGAACACGTCCGGTTAGACGTGTAATCCCCTAGGAGTTGTTGGCCTGGTAGCGGGCCTTGATAGGGGAGGAGATTTATGTGATAGAGGGGGGGGGGAGGTGCTGCCGAATTTTCTGTAGAATAAGGAATCTTGTATTTAGAATATTCTACGAAAAGAACTAGAGATTGATAGTTATATTGTGGCCTTTATAGGTGGATCTTCTACGCGCGGCATACTTGACTTGGCTTGTGGTTTAAGCTAAAAAGGTATGTGATTCTTCCTATACTCTTGAGCATGATTGTTGTGAACTATATAGTACGGTAGACGTACATGTGTGAAATGAGTTTTGTTTGTTTTAAACATAAGGTAGTATAATGGCTTTATGGGAAGTTAGTTATAACGACTTTATGAAAATGAAAGAAAGATTTGATTTTGAAAGTTAAGAGACTTGATCTTGAAAGATAAGAGACTTGACTTATAAACGACTTGTTTTCGGAAAAGGAGAAGTAACATGATTTATGTATAGGTTACTTGTTTTGGAAAGAGTAAGTTAATTGGGTTTTAAAATAGTACGCTTGATGTTGTTCTAAAAGAAAAGCACTTGGTTTAAAAAGTATAGAGTACTTGATTTTAAAAGCCTTGTAAAGATTTTTACGAAGGTGAAGTAATTTGGTTTTAAAAGTAAAACGTGTTTTCTTTATATACTACGAGTATTAGTATCGTGTGGCTTTTACGTAACAAGAGGTCTTTTTGAAAGAATGAAAGTATGTAGTATTTCGGATTGTTGATATAAAATGAAAGTACATTAAGCTTGCCTATGCTTGTTGTGATAGCCTTGTTGTGCAAGTGTTGTGATTACGTACCGCAGTGTCTCTGGGAGGACCGGTTATCCGATTGATTTTTGGACATACCGACGTTGGATTTTCCACGCAGTATCGTCCACTATCGAGTATTATCCGGTTATTTCTTTCGACATACCGACGCGTTGGTTTCCACGAGTACGCGCCCACTATCGAGTATTATCCGGTTATTTCTTTTGGACATACCGACGCGTTGGATTTTCCACAGTATCGTCCCACTATTGAGTATTATCTGGTTATTTCTTTTGGACATACTGACGCGTTGGATTTTCCACGAGTATGCGTCCACTATTGAGTATTATCTGGTTATTTCTTTTTGGACATACTGACGCGTTGGATTTTCCACGAGTATGCGTCCACTTTGAGTATTATCTTGTTATTCCTTTGGACATGCTGACGCGATGGATGGTCCACGGGCATGCGTCCAGTAGGATGGTTTCATGGCCATGACTTCCGAGGTGATATGACGGGGCATGCGGTCATTGTGAGGTTCAGATTGTTAGTCCATGGACCGCTAATCCATGAAGCTTGCCGCGGTGAGGAGCGATCACGGGCTTGATTTGTACGTGTGGTTCAGGCACACTTTAGATACTTGTTCTGGTCATTTTCTCGTGTACCGGTAGCCTCTGGTAGATAGCTTAAGATACTTGCCTCGGTCATATCTTGTGAGACGGTAGGCTATTGTACGTTAGCTTAAGATACTTGCCTCGGCCAGTTTTGTGGCTATCTTTTGGGTAGTTGCTTCCGCATTTTGCCCTCATGGGATATGACTATCTTTTGACCGGTTGTTGGCTATTCTACTCGCCCGATCGGTTTGACGACGCAGCATGATCTAGTGTTCAGTTCACATATGGGTGTTGTTTTACATCATGTATCGCCATGAGGAATGAGTTCCACGCACGAGTGATATTATGGGTGAGACCCATAGTTATGTGCAGTGATTATTACGAGATATCGTCCCTTACTAGACATAATCACATTTATTGCGAAATGGTTTTATAAAATGATGAAATGTGATTTCATTACGATTTTCGCCGCATACTTGTACATTGTATCGACCTCCGGGCCTGCGTTCATGCCGCAGGTAGAGTACACCGCTTGTTGATCCTCGCCATAGGATCGCAGTCATTGGAAGCTCTGTTTCCTCCGAGGCTTATCTTTGGTATAGTCCCTGTCATCAGAGGTACCGTACATTCACGGGTATGGCGGCCCCGTCCGTCATAGATGTTGTTACATTCTTAGAGTGCGTAGCATCTTGTTGTGGCGAGTTTGTAAAAAGGATAACCGCTCGTTTTTATGTATTTATACGTATGCGCGCTTTGGTTGCTTGCTTATTTATCATATCTCTTGTTTCATGTTTATGTTTTATTTCGGTGATTTTCTCGATGTTGTATCACTAGGGTGCCCGGTAAGGCACGACCACGCCCGGTTCGGTCGTGACAAAAGTGGTATCGAGCGCTTAATCCTCGGAAAGTGTCTACGCATCGCGTGTCAGTAGTCTTGATTATCGGTGTGTTGTGCACCACATCTATAATCAGGAGGCTACAGGATATTTAGGATTGGTTTCCATTCTCCTCACTCTGAGATCGTGCCTTAGAGCTGTGTTATAAGTTGGACTCCCTCGGGCGTATTCGTATGTACCAGTTATGCCTCTGCGAAAGGCAACCAGGGCCAAGATGGGAAAGACAGCAGGGGGAGCTACGAGTTGAAAACAGAGGGTTGCGAGGGCAAATGCCTGGTCATTACCTGAGATAGTGCTTCAGACGGCGAGTTTTATGACGCCGCTAGCCCCAGCAGAATTTAGAGCGGCAGCAGTTTCTACTGAGGCCACCCCCACCTCGGTGTGGCCGTTGTGATAGGCGTCATGGTAGGGAGTGTCGTACTGCTTCGACAGCTTGTATGCTTACGGCCAACAGGGCCATTTGGTGAGAGTTTGTCCGACCAGAGGTAGCACAGATGTAGAGACTCAGCCTTCGGGATCGGTGGCTGGTTCATCGCCTTATATAGCTAAAGCTGCAGGCGTGATTATGGTTAGAGCGACAAAGGGAAAGTGAGGCAGTAGTTGCAGAGGTATCTTTAGCCCTTAAGAGACTTGTTTATGTTGTTATGGTGGGTACATGTTAGGTGCTATGTACGGATAGCATTGTGTTAAGTGTGAATTAGAAAACATGGGCAGTTGAGAAAGGGTAAGTCTGGAGACGAGACGATTATGAGCCTTAGAATTTATAACAGTTAGGACCTTGGATGTAAGGTCGTCTTGAGTAAAAGATTTTGTTTACGAATTGACCTTTGTCGGAGTGCATAGTATACGTGGGGTATAATTGTGTGATAAGTCCCTGAGTGGTGTGAATTATAAGAGGGTAGTTAAGCTAAGAAGACCACTAGGTTTTCGTGACTTGATTAGTGAGATTGTTCCGGATTGGGGAACAAGAGTTTGGCGCGACGAATGGGTCGGGTTGAGGCAAGGTCGCGGGTCAACCCGCAGCCCGAAATGAGGTGGGGTCAGTTCGAGTCGGTCCCGCTAGGTGGTAGGGTCACGAGGGTGCTAGGCCCAGGTTTAGGTAACCATCGTATGAGTTCGTGGATGTGTTCGACCAGAATCGGATCGTGAAGGCCGGGAAAGGCCTTAAAGGAATTTGAGGCTAGTAAGATGACCAAGTTTCGAGGCAGTGGCTCCAAAGGTTTTGGAAACTGAAGCAATGACAGAAATGTGGTACGTATTGTAGGAAGATTTCGAGTGTTCGAGGAAGAATACGACGAGTAAGGAAAGAGGCTAAGATGTGTTAAGATGATGGAAGTGTCCTTTTTATAAGTGAAGAGGGGAAGAAAGTATCCTTTGGACCATGGGTGGAAGTTTTGTGTTGTTAGGCACGTTAGAGGTGATTCCTCGTTGGCTTGGATTTGAGTTTTTGTGCGTATGTTATACTATGGCCATTGGTGGCATGATTGGTTTGGTAAGTATATTAGTGAAGACTATACCGGCGCAGGTATGTTTTGAGACTTAGTAGGAACATTCGGGACGAATGTTTCTAAGGGGGGGAGAATGTTATACCCCGTAGTTCCAGGGTATGTATGTGAGGACGTACGTACGAGAATACGACAGAAATTTTGGAAAGAAAGAAAGTTGTGATTTTTCGACGGAAAAGTTTCCGGGTTTTGTGAAGGAAAAAGGTTCGTTGATGGGAATTGGATTCCCAGATTTGGTATTTGGGCTTCTTGGATTATTTTAGAATTATGAGATTTTATTTTCGTAAATGGTCACGTGGGACCCACGAGAGAAATTTACGGTTTTGTGGGGCCCACTTTGTTTTTGAGGTTTCCGGTATTTTGGATATTTTCGGAAGACGAAATATTTTGGACGAGTCGGGGGGCGACACGTGTCACCCCCATGTGGCCAAGAGTGGCCGATTTGTTAGTGCCAAGTGTCCATGGCCGAAATGGCCTTACAAGTGGCATGGCACTTGGAGCATGTTTTCGTTGGCCATGTGGTGTGGTGGGACCCACACACACATGGCCCAATCTTGACCATACACTTACCTTGATCTTGGCCCTTGAAACCTCTATAAATACCCCCCTTAGGTTGAAGAGTAATTCATCCCACACTTGAAGTCTTCCAAGGCAAAAATATCCCTTTCCCTTTGTGTTGTGTTCGTCCACCCTCCCCCACTTGTGTAGAAATACTTTGTGTATTGTTGTATAATCCCTAATACATTGGCCTAGTATCCCTAGTAGTATTCCAAAGTTGTTTCAATACTAGGAGCCCGGAAATACTACTTTATTCCAATAGCCGTAAAGTGAAACCCTAGAAAAATCTTCCTAGCATGGTTGAAGTATTTAGAGAAGTTGTTTGGAAACTTCTAAGGGTCGCTTGGAGCGGGTTGGAGCGTAAGAAATTGGAGCTAAACGTTGCTCAGGATCAACTTATAAACTTGGATAAATTTTGGGCTTATCGAGGTAATAATCTATGTCCCCCTATTGTAATTGATTATTACATGTTGTAGTAGTTATACTTGAGTATATTATATTGGAAGGATGATTATAAAGGTTTGAACTGTATTTACATTGGACTGTACTTACAGTAGACTTGTGCAGTATTATTGTGAAGCAGATTTGAACACGTCCGGTTAGACGTGTAATCCCCTGGGAGTTGTTGGCCTGGTAGCGGGCCTTGATAGGGGAGGAGATTTATGTGATAGCGGGGGGGAGGTGCTGCCGAATTTTCTGTAGAATAAGTAATCTTGTATTTAGAATATTCTACGAAAAGAACTAGAGATTGATAGTTATATTGTGGCCTTTATAGGTGGATCTTCTACGCGCGGCATACTTGACTTGGCTTGTGGTTTAAGCTAAAAAGGTATGTGATTCTTCCTATACTCTTGAGCATGATTGTTGTGAACTATATAGTACGGTAGACGTACATGTGTGAAATGAGTTTTGTTTGTTTTAAACATAAGGTGTTATAATGGCTTTATGGGAAGTTAGTTATAACGACTTTATGAAAATGAAAGAAAGATTTGATTTTCAAAGTTAAGAGACTTGACTTATAAATGACTTGTTTTCGGAAAAGGAGAAGTAACTTGATTTAAGTATAGGTTACTTGTTTTGGAAAGAGTAAGTTAATTGGGTTTTAAAAGAGTACACTTGATGTTGTTCTAAAAGAAAAGCACTTGGTTTAAAAAGTATAGAGTACTTGATTTTAAAAGCCTTGTAAAGATTTTTACGAAGGTGAAGTAATTTGGTTTTAAAAGTAAAACGTGTTTTATTTATATACTACGAGTATTAGTATCGTGTGGCTTTTACGTAACAAGAGGTCTTTTTGAAAGAATGAAAGTATGTAGTATTTCGGATTGTTGATATAAAATGAAAGTACATTAAGCTTGCCTATGCTTGTTGTGATAGCCTTGTTGTGCAAGTGTTGTGATTCTGTTCTACCGTGTCTCTCGGGGAGGACCGGTTATCTGATTGATTTTTGGACATACTGACGCGTTGGATTTTCCACGAGTATGCGTCCACTATTGATTATTATCTGGTTATTTCTTTTGGACATACTGACGCGTTGGATTTTCCACGAGTATGCGTCAACTATTGAGTATTATCTGGTTATTTCTTTTGGACATACTGACGCGTTGGATTTTCCACGAGTATGCGTCCACTATTGAGTATTATCTGGTTATTTCTTTTGGACATCTTGTGCGTTGGATTTTCCACAGTATCGTCCACTATTGAGTATTATCCGGTTATTTCTTTTTGGACATACCGACGTTGGATTTTCCACGCAGTATCGTCACTTTGAGTATTATCTTGTTATTCCTTCGACACGCCGACGCGATGGATGGTCCACGCGGGCGCCGTCGATGGGATGGTTTCATGGCCATGACTTCCGAGGTGAGATGCCGGGGCATGCGGTCATTGTGAGGTTCAGATTGTTAGTCCATGGACCGCTAATCCATCAAGCTTGCCGCGGTGACAAGCGATCACGGGCTTGATTTGTACGTGTGGTTCAGGCACACTTTAGCTACTTGGTCTGGTCAGTTTCTCGTGTACCGGTAGACTCTGGGAGATAGCTTAAGATACTTGCCTCGGCCATATCTTGTGAGGCGGTAGGCTATTGTCGTTAGCTTAAGATACTTGCCTCGGCGATTGCGTGGCTAGCTTTTGGACTGGTAGTTGGCTTAGTACCTTGCCCGTGATGGGATATGACTAGCTTTTGGGTAGTAGTTGGCTATTCTACTCGCCCGATCGGTTTTGATAGCGCAGTGATCTAGTGTTCAGTTCACATACGGGTGTTGTTTTACATCATGTCTCGCCGGCGATGAGAATGAGTTCCACGGCATGAGTGATATTATGGCGTGAGACCCATAGTTATGTGTAGTGATTATTCGGGGATATCGTCCCTTGCCAACCTGCTTGTTTACTTATTGCGAAATGGTTTTATAAAATGATGAAATGTGATTTCATTCTGATATTTTGATTTCGCATACTTGGTACTGTTATCGACCTCGCCCGGGCTGCGTTCATGCCGCAGTAGACACACCGCGATTGTTGATCCTCGCTCATAGGATCGCAGATTCAGCGTTGGAAGCTCCGTTCCTCGGAGGCTTATCTTTTAGTATAGTCCACTGTCATTGTAGTCTTGGTACATTCACGGGTATGGCGGGGCCACTGTCCGTCATAGATGTTGTTACATTCTTAAGTGCGTAAATCTTGTTGTGGCGAGTTTGTAAAAAGGATAACTGTTCGGGTTTTTATGTATGTATACAGAAGACAACTGTTTTGGTTGGCCTGTTTATTTATCATATCTCTTGTTTCATGTTTATGTTTTATTTCCGCTGATTTTCTCTGATGTTGTATCACTAGGGTGCCCGGGGTAAGGCACCAGTCACGGGCCCGGGTTCGGGTCGTGACACCGTACGTAGTATGTCAACCTATAATGACCATAATACGTCTATTAACTTCTAACTTCAAACGTAGAATATTCTAAGTGTAAAGTCACTAAATTCTACGGAAAATCGGACAGCACTTCCTTTGTTTCTACATACTTTTCCACCTTTTTCAAGGCCCAAATTAAATAACCAAACCCGCCACATTTAAGGCTCAACAATGTAGTTAACAATAGAGGATTACATGCCTACAAGATGTGTAAAATTCCGCCCCACAATTTATATCAAACTAATCCAACATACAATATCATTTTCGGCAATTTGACGGACAACAATACAAATTTATTTCCAATTCCTTTTCAATCCAAGTTGTTTAGTATAACATGTTATCAAGCCACAATCGATTATAACTACTACAATCCTCAAGTAGATAACATGCGACGATTCTAATTAACGACCAAATTGTATTTCAACTTGAAAAGGCTCACAATGTCATTTCGGATTTAGGCTTCTACAATCCATATCACTTATCAATATTCAATACATATACTTCATGCTAGTTAAAATGTAAGGCTACGACAATATGTAATCTTATAACACTTAAGAGAACAAGATTTTTACCTTAACGAGCCTTAATCCACTTCAAGATCCGAAGTCGCTTCCTAGCAACTTAGAGCCTCTCCTTGACACTCCAATCCGCCACCTGAGACCCTTAGAAGATCAAAAACAACTTTCCTTCAATATCCAATCCAAACCTAGGAAAGTAACTAGGTTTTCACCTTGCGACTAATACGAAAATGATATTTTTCCGGGATCTTTCTATTGAGATACCCTTACAATACCCTTAGGAACCTTGGTTTAAAGTGTGGAGCTTATTGAACAACAAACGAAAAAAATTTATTCTTCTTCTTACCCTAACCCGAGAGCTCCCTCAAGTTTCTTCAAATTTTCTTGAAATTTCTAAGTGTAGAAACTTGTCTTGCTACTAGTATACATATATAACACTATGGAGGGTCAAGATTTAAACAAATGGGTGGCTTAGATACAATTCAATAAAGCTCAAGCCAAGTGACCCTTTGAATAAGTCAATAATATCAAGCTCCAAGACTTAGCAAGACTTGGTCATCATAAATTATGGTCAAATGACCATTTTAGCCATGTCCATTTCGTCTAAGAACACTAAGTGGGGGGGGGGGTGAGACGTGTCGCCCTCCCATTCGTCGCAATATTTCGTTTTCCGACAATTCCATAATTCCGATAAATTTTTACTAGTCTCAAATCTTAACATTTTGAGTTCTTACATACGTTCTTATAAACATGCCCTGGAATTACGGGGTGTAACATTCTTCCCCCCTTAGAAACATTCGTCCCCGAATGTTCTTTCGGAGTCAAACTTATAGATAGCGACATATTCTCCTTTTATAACCCCTACATACTAATAATGCCACACGTGGCCACATAATAGCACTTAAGCAAAACTACTTCAATCAAAACTTGACAAGTAAGGGAAATGAATTACCTGAAGGTGTAGAGAATAAGTGAGAATACTTCCTCAACATGTCCTCCTCCGCTTCCCACGTCATCTCCTCCATATTATCATTCCTCCACAAGACTTTGACGGAAGCCACATCCTTGGTCCGCAATCGCCTGACCTGGCGATCAAGTATCGCTATGGGACTCTCCTCATACGATAACCCCTCTGTCACCTGGACCTCGCTAGCTGGGAAAACTCTCGATGGATCTCTGATACACTTCCGCAACATAGAAACATGGAAGACCGGATGTACCGCCTCTAACTCTGATGGCAGATCCAACTCATAGGCAACCTTGCCTACTCTACGGATGATCTGATAGGGCCCAATGTACCTTGGGCTAAGTTTACCCTTCTTTCCGAACCTCATCACACCCTTCATGGGTGATACCTTCAATAAGACCCAATCATCTACCTGAAACTTCAAATGTCGACGCTGATTATCTTCATAAGACTTCTGTCGACTCTGAGTTGCTAACAGTCTGTCCTGGATAAGCTTCATGTTACACCCCGTAAGTCCAGGACATGTATAAGAGAATGTATGTAAGGAATCAAGACTTGAAAATTGGTACGAAAGGAAGAATTGTTTTTCCGACGGAAAATCTTCCAAACGTCGGAAAGGAAAAATGTTCGTTGATGAGAATTGGATTCTCAAAATGCATTATTTGAAGAGTGTAGAACTTATTAACATTATGGAATTTTTTTTTTACGGATTTGGTCATGTGGGGCCCACCCGAGGAATTTTACGTTTTGTGGGGCCCACGAGGGTTACGAAATTTTATGGACGAATGGGAGGGCGACATGTGGCACCCCCCACAATGGTCTTGGACGAAATTAATGCTAGGGTACAATGGTCATTGACCATCAAGGAAGATAAGTCTTCAAAGCTTGAGTTTATTGACTAGTCAACTTGTCCACTTGGCCAATTAATTAATGGCTCTTTATCCTAGCCCACAAGTGTTATAATATAATCCATTCATTGTGTTATATATACTAAACTAGTGCAATACTAGCTCTTCAACACTTAGAATTTTTCACAACATTGTTGTTCTTCACTTAAGTGCTCTCGGGTTCAAGGTTACTTCCACACAAAAAAAATTGTAGTTTTGATCCATTATTCACAAGACTTAAACCCAAGGTCCCTAAGGGTATTGTAAGGATATCTCAATAGAAAGATTTCGGAAAAACGACGTTTTCACGTTAGTCGCAAGGCGAAAACCTAAGTCGTTTTCCTAGTTTTGGATTGGAAATGGAAGAGAAGTTGGTTGTGAACTTCTAAAGGCTTCAAATAGAGGATTGGAGCATAAAGGGAAGGAGCTAAGAATTGCTAAGGAGCGACTTTGAATCTTGGAAATTTTAAGGGCTTGTAAAGGTATAATTCTTGTCGTTTTAGTAATTAAGATTACTTATTATTGTAGCTATGGATATTAGCAAGCATTAGATATTTATATTATGAAGTTTGATAAGTATATTGCCTATTGGAACCCTAATCCGAAAACTAGCATGCTTAGCCTTAAGATTACAATTCGATTTGATTATTAGTATAAGTCGTCACATATTATACAAAGAAGGAAATTGTAGTTGTTGAAGTTGTCTATGACTATATAACATGTTAGACCTAAGAACTTGGATTGAAAAATAATTGGAAAGGACTTAGGATTGGTTATAAGTTGGCCGGGAATGGCTTGGATATTAAACTACTTGGTATGAATTGTGGGGCGGAATTTTACACGTATTGTAAGACGTGTAATCCCCTTTGATTGGTTGGTATGTTGAGCCTTAAATGTGGCATGTTTGGTTACTGAATTCGGCCTTGAAAAAGGTGGCAAAGTATGTAGAAACAAAGGAAGTGCTGCCCGATTTTCCGTAGAATAAGAGACTGTATACTTAGTATTATTCTACGTTAGAAACTAGAAATTGATAGTCATGTTGTGACCATTATAGGTTGACACTTCTACGTGCGGCGTATTCGACTTAGCTTGCGGATTAAGCCGAAAAGGTAAGTGAACTATCTCCTCTTCTAGCATGATTCTTTATGGTAAAGAAAGTATGTCCTACTCCTTAAATGATTCACTCCTTGATTGTACTTGGATTGCCTAATATAGAAGTTGTTCTATATCCTACTTGATTTTACTTTTGATGTGTAAATTGGAAGTTGTTATAATTCATTCCCTTAGTGAAGTTTGGATTTTCAAAAGTGAAAGTATTTTACTTAAAGTACATAGAGTCTTGAAAAGGAAGTGGTTTCCAAATCTTTTGGCTAGTGCCTTAGTTCCAAAACCTAAAGGTCCTTATAATGACTTTAGGGGAGTAAAAGGAGTGATTTACTTAGTTGATTTAAAAGAGGAGAAATGACATGATTTAAGAGAAGTAACTTGTTTTAAAGGTGTGAGTTACTTGAGGTTTAAAAGTATAAGAAACTTGATTTGTAAGTATGTGATACTTGGTTTTAAAAGTGTAAGTCTCTTGGATATAAAAAGGAATGAATTGGTCTAAAACCATAAAGGGTTATAACGGATTTATGGGAAGTTGGTTATAACGGCTTTATGGAAGGTTAAGAAAGTTGTCTATTTTGATTAAGGGGCATAAGTTGCCTAGATTGTGAAAATTTGAAGTTACTTGGTTTCAAGCTTTGAAATGAGTTTTCTAAAAGTGTAGTAACTTACTTTGAAAAATAGACACGCCTTGATACTACGGGTGTTAGTATTTTGGGGTTTTACATAAAAAGGAGTCTTTTGAAAAGAATGTACGCATGTAGTACTTTGGCTTGTTAAATGAGAATTATTCTATTTGTGCCTTGATAGTACTTTGGATTGTTAAATGAGAATTTATTCTATTTGTGCCTTGATAGTACTTTGGCTTGTTAAATGAGAATTTATTCTATTTGTGCCTTGATTGTACTTTGGCTTGTTTTAAATGAGAAATTATTCTATGTGTTCCTTGATAAGTAATTTGGCTTGCTTAAATAAGGATTCCTCTTGGTTTGTGTAAAGGCATGGTAATTGTCTTGGTTTGTGTAAAGGCATGGTATTGTCTTGGTTTGTGTAAAAAGGAAAGGCATGGCATTGTCTTGGTTTATGACAAAAAGAAAGGCCTGGTAATTGTCATGATTTGTCTAAAGGCATGGTTTTGCCTTGGTTTGCTTGCATATGGGTTACTCTTATAGACATTTGTGCAAGTGTCATATCTCCACATCTCCGCGTCCCTCCATAAAGGGCCGACAACTTGTTTCAAGGATACCATGGGTTAGCTCCCCATGGGGGTGAGTGGTACACACTCACGGCGGGTCGGTATTTGACTCGGGCGGGTTAAATTCCCGGATATATATAGGCCATGGATTAGCTATCTGTGATGCGAGTATCGTGTACCGATGACTCATTGCGGGTCCTCACGACCTAAGCGGGTGAAATAGTCCCTTGCGGGTGAAATAGTCCTATGATAGGTTGCATTATAACACAGAGGGTGGTTGACCACAGCGACGACGACGCTTCGTATTTTGAAAGCGGTAGTGATTTCATTAATGAAAAGTGCGGTGTGGTTATGAATTAAAGTGGAACAGTAATTCTCATTGTTAAAGTCATAACTTAAAAGATAAAAATGATTGCATTACTCTCATGATTGTAAGGTTCAGTGTGCTTACTGATGTTGTATTATATCATGGACTGCCGGCAGTGAGGAAGGATTACATGGGCATGATTGATATTATGGGCGTGAGACCCATGGTTATATTTGAATAATGACTTTGAGGGCATGCGTCCCTGACTTGATATGACTGCTTATGTATTGTATACTGTAGGTTGGCTATCATACATGTCTCCTATTTTGTTTAGACTGTTATGATTTCATTACAGTATTTTACTATTTCACATACTTGGTACATTCTTCGTACTAACCTCCTTCGGGGGGCTGCGTTCATCTGCGCGAGTTTAGGTGCGATTTAGCGTCTGCAGTGTAGGACCTGCTCAGATTTTTTGGATAGATCCATACATTGGGAGTTTATCTTTTGGTATAGATCCTTGATGCAGGCTTTTATGCGATTATGGATGCAGCGGGGCCTTGTCCCGTCATAGTTCAGTAAAACTCTTAGAGGTCTGTATTCATATGTGGGATTTGACTCATGTGCAGTGTAGTGTCTTTTGATTATGTATATTATATGGCTGTCTTGTCGGCTTTGCCCTTGCACGTATGTTGGTTTTAAAAAAAAATGAGGTGTTATTTAAATTCATGATTTACTTGTGTCGATTAGGTAGAAGGTGCCTGGGTAGGGCACGATCCTGAGCTTGGGTTCGGGGCGTGACAGAGTGGTATTAGAGCAGTCAGTCCTCCGAATGTCTACAGACCGTGTCTAGTAGAGTCTTGATTATCGGTGTGTTGCGCGCCACACCCATAAACATGAGGCTACAGGACATTTAGGAGTTGGTTTCTATTCTTCTCACTCCGAGATCGTGCCATAGAGCTGTGTTAGTAAGATAATTCCTCTCTGACGTATTTTTGTGTTCTGACTATGCCTCTGGAGGGCAAGCGCCCATGAGAAGGGCAAAAGAGTAGCAGGAGCTACCAGTCAGACTCAGAGAGTTGATAGGGCTTATGCCCAGGGTCCGAATATTATGCCACAGTCGGCGAGTTCTTCTGCGCCAGGTTTTGAGGCCCCAGCACCAGAGCCTCCAGTTTCTCAGTTAGGAGAAGACTATAGGGTCATGAGGGAAGCAGTTATGTTATTGACCAAGATAGCGGTGCTACAGTTTCATCAGCAGGAGGTTATTCGGCCAGTACAGACAGGTGTACAGAGGGTAGAGGGCCAACGCGGGAATCAGCGTAAGAGGGCTAGACCGGTTGGTTATCCCGGTGAGTTTTTGGACGAGCAGCCTCAGCAGCGAGTGAGATATTCGTCCCAGCCTACCCAGTACATACCCCCACATCCCACAGGTGGGAGATTTGACCCCACCAGGTATTTAGGAGCCGGTCCGAGCTCCAGGGGTCGAGGTTCTCAAAGGTGTAGAGGATTTTCTCAGTCGAGGCCACCTATTCCTCAGTGTTTTCGATATAGTAAGCGTCATTCAGGGAAATGCCGTTATGGCACATGTGTTTGTTTTTATTGTGGCCGTCCGGGTCATATACTGAGGGTGTGTCCTTTTAGAAAGAGCACCGGTGAGGTGGCTCAGCTTATGAGGCCGATGGTTGATTCCCTTTCCTCCGGTAATGCGACCGAGCGAGGGTGTTCATATGTCAGCCAGCCGTGGTAGAGGTCAGGGTTTTATAGTTCTGGCGGTCCTTCAAACCGCATAGATGGCGTGACTACTGGACAGGATCAGGAGGCAACATCGCATGGGGTTACAAGTATATTTCGATTCTTTTGAATCATACGTGCATTGATAGATTCAGATTTTACCCTAACATATATGTTTTCCCTTTATTGCTAGCAGTTGTAAGTGATAGTACCCCAGAGGTAGGAATACTTTGATTAGTAAAGTGAAAAGTTAAGAATGTTGACAAGAATGGTAAGTGAACTGAGACTATAATTATGTAGAGTTCACAAGTTGTAATTGCCCCATAACAGTGTAAAGACCAATAGGGAAGGATGTACGGTAGAAATACTTTGACCTATGTGACGAACCTCTAGTGAATAGGGGGATAGGGTGAGCAGTACCTTGAGATAAGAGGGGGATTTATTTCAGACTAAGAATGAGAAGTTAAGTGTGATGATGGCTCGGGTTATGGACTCATTTCGGGTCAGCCGGTAGTATGAAATGGGGTGATGTCAGTTGGATATGGTCCCGCTATGTGATAGGGTCACGAGGATGTAAGGCCCAAGTCTAGTTGATCGTTGTACGAGTTCGTGGACGCGTTCCACCAGAACCGGGTCATAAGGACCGAGAAGAGCCTTAACGGGAATGTAAGTAACAAAATGGCCAAGTTTGGATAGTAACTCCAAGGATCGGAGAACAGAATCAATACGAGAAATTTTGTACGTATGCTAAATAATTTTAGAAGTACGAGAAAGTATGACAAGTAAGAAAATAAAGGAACCTCTAAGGATCCCGTGTTTGAGAAGACTGTAACATTAGAGTATTGTGAGAAGGGAGCACGGACGGAAGGTCCATTGTTATGTTTACGTATGTTATGTGGTGGCCATGTGTGGCATCGTTGGTCTTTTGGAGTTTTGATTGATAGGCGTAGTATAGAGACTATGCCGGAGTTTGTATAGCTTGGCAACCGACTAAGAACATTCGGGGACGAATGTTTCTAAGGGGGGAATAATGTTACACCCCGTAAGTCCAGGACATGTATAAGAGAATGTATGTAAGGAATCAAGACTTGAAAATTGGTACGAAAGGAAGAATTGTTTTTCCGACGGAAAATCTTCCGAACGTCGGAAAGGAAAAATGTTCGTTGATGAGAATTGGATTCTCAAAATGCATTATTTGAAGAGTATGGAACTTATTAACATTATGAAAATTTATTTTTACGGATTTGGTCATGTGGGGCCCACCCGAGGAATTTTACGTTTTGTGGGGCCCACGAGGGTTACGGAATTTTATGGACGAATGGGAGGGAGACATGTGGCACCCCCCACAATGGTCTTGGACGAAATTAATGCTAGGGTAAAATGGTCATTGACCATCAAAGAAGATAAGTCTTCAAAGCTTGAGTTTATTGACTAGTCAACTTGTCCACTTGGCCAATTAATTAATTGCTTTTCATCCTAGCCCACAAGTTTTTTAATCTAAGCCATCCATTTTGTTATATACACTAAACTAGTGCAAGACTAGCTCTTCAACACTTAGAATTTTTCACAACATTGTTGTTCTTCACTTAAGTACTCTCGGGTTCAAGGTTACTTCCACACAAAAAAAATTGTAGTTTTGATCCATTATTCACTAGACTTAAACCCAAGGTCCCTAAGGGTATTGTAAGGATATCTCAATAGAAAGATTTCAGAAAAACGACGTTTTCACGTTAGTCGCAAGGCGAAAACCTAAGTCATTTTCCTAGTTTTGGATTGTAAATGGAAGAGAAGTTGGTTATGAACTTCTAAAGGCTTCAAATAGCGGATTGAAGTGTAAAGTAAAGGAGCTAAGAATTGCTAAGGAGCGACTTTGAATCTTGGAAATTTTAAGGGCTTGTAAAGGTATAATTCTTGTCGTTTTAGTAATTAAGATTACTTATTGTTGTAGCTATGGATATTAGCAAGCATGAGATGTTTATATTATGAAGTTTGATAAGTATATTGCCTATTGGAACCCTAATCCGAAAACTAGCATGCTTAGCCTTAAGATTACAATTCGATTTGATTATTAGTATAAATCGTCACATATTATACAAAGAAGGAAATTGTAGTTGTTGAAGTTGTCTATGACTATACAACATGTTAGACCTAAGAACTTGGACTGAAAAAGAATTGGAAAGGACTTAGGATTGGTTATAAGTTGACCGAGAATGGCTTGGATATTAAACTACTTGGTATGAATTGTGGGGCGGAATTTTACACGTATTGTAAGGCGTGTAATCCCCTTTGATTGGTTGGTATGTTGAGCCTTAAATGTGGCATGTTTGGTTATTGAATTCGGCCTTGAAAAAGGTGGCAAAGTATGTAGAAACAAAGGAAGTGCTGCCCGATTTTCCGTAGAATAAGAGACCGTATACTTAGTATTATTCTACGTTAGAAACTAGAAATTGATAGTCATGTTGTGACCATTATAGGTTGACACTTCTACGTGCGGCGTATTCGACTTAGCTTGCGGATTAAGCCGAAAAGGTATGTGAACTATCTCCTCTTCTAGCATGATTCTTTATGGTAAAGAAAGTATGTCCTACTCCTTAAATGATCCACTCCTTGATTGTACTTGGATTGCCTAATATAGAAGTTGTTCTATATCCTACTTTTTTTTTTTTTTTTTTAGGTAAATGCAAATATTATTACTAATAACGAAAAGGAAGTGGCTACAATCAGTCGTTGAGGTATCTCAAGCCTCAACGTAATGCAAACAAGAAGAGATAGAGGGGAGGGGTGGTCACTCAAAAGGTGCCACTACAGAGGATAAAATCATAGAGAACTCTATAAGATGTTGTTTTGATTCTTGCAATGACCTCTTCTGCCGGCAAGCTTGTGCCTTCAAAGAGCATTGTGTTTCTTGCCCTCCAAATCTCATAAACCATTATGCAAAAAGTAAGCAAAATAGCTTTGGCTCGGATGCTTGTCATGGTGTTCTTTCTTAATCCATTTAAGGGAGCTTTCAACGATTGTCATCTCTCTTCTAATACCCAACCAATCTTTTATGCTCTTCCA
Source organism: Przewalskia tangutica (assembly GCA_029844215.1). Taxonomy (NCBI): domain Eukaryota; kingdom Viridiplantae; phylum Streptophyta; class Magnoliopsida; order Solanales; family Solanaceae; genus Przewalskia; species Przewalskia tangutica. The sequence goes on from CM056721.1 coordinate 111,654,370, forward strand.
AATCATGTGTGTATAGGCAGTCAAAGAAGAGGTGTTCCACTTGTTTCATTAGCTTGCTTGCAGAATCCATGAATTTATCCTCCAGTTGAGAAATGATAGAGTATCCTTTGTAGCTAACCGCTTCTCGCAATTTAGCCACATAGTAAAAGAGAATTTGGGAGGAATGAATCCTTTCCAAATTTGTGACATCCAAGGCTTTTTAGCTTGCGGAGTCGCAAGATATCATATACGAGCTTGAATCAAATATACCGTTGGCCTGACATTTTGTAAAGCCGCCAATAGCATCACCATGGCTACCAAAGATAGAAACAAATTTGTCGCGAATCCCACAAATCTTTTTGAATAAAGGGAGTCCCTAGGGCGTACCTCATAGTCCCAAATTGTAATATCTCTCAAATAGTGGCTATTGATCCATTGGACCCATAGAGAATCGACTTAGTGTGAGTTTGCCAAATCGTCTGGATAGCGGGCATGATTCCATTCCTTGATGTTCATAAGACCCAAGCCACGCCCGGTTTGAGCGGGCAAATGATATCCCAAGCAACTCTTGGTGGTTTCCCCCAAGAATTGAATACAAGCGGATCTTACCTTGTTGATAATAGTGGCGGGATAGGAAGTGCCGGAACCAAAAGCTCTCAACCCGACGACCGGCACTGATTAGTTCGACACGGCGTAAGAAAGGGTGTGGTGCCCCATTTCTGAATGTAATTCGAAATAGCACTAGTGAATGGGGCAAATTGATCCACCGAGACTGAAATTGGGGACAAAGGGATCCCCAGTATCGCAGGAAAGCTACCAATGGCGAAACCCACTCGGTCAATATCTAGTCGGCGTAGAATGCATTCCCGCTAAGTAGACAGAGGATTTAGCGGGGTTAAGAGTTAATCTGAGGCAGCCTCCAACTCTTCCGGACAATCCATAAGAATCCCAATGAAGATATATCTCCTTTGGCAAAAGCATGAGGTCATCCGCGAATGCAAGATGAGTAATGCCCAATTTCTTACACTTTGGAAAATATGAAAGCTCTTGCCTCACCTTCATTTTAAGCGACCTTGAGAGGTATTCCATGCACAAGATAAAGAGAGTAGGGACATAGGATCAACTTGTCTTAGGCGCGCTTTCCTTTGAAGTATCCATGTAGCTCACCATTGATAGAAAGGGAGAAGGAGGTTGAGCTAACACATTCCATGATCCATCTTGTAAATCATGCGGAAATTTTAGACTTCTTAGTACCAATTCGAGGAAGCTCAGTATGTCGAATGCTTTACGAAGGTCCACCATAAGCATACATCTTGGTGAGACTCTGGCTCTATTAAATCCTCTCACAAGCTCTTGTGCCACATATACGTTGTCCATCATGTTTCTTCCTTTCACAAAAGCCCCTTGGGATTTGTCAATGAGAGAAGGAAGGATCAATGCCATTCTATTAGCTAGAATCTTTGTGATGATCTTATAGATCACATTAGTCAATCCGATGGGCCTGAAATCATTTACCTTGGGATCATGGTCAGTTTTGGTAGCGAGGGTAATGATGGTATGATTAACTCGCTTCAAAGAACTCCAGTGAGAAGAACTCTTGGACACATCTTACAACATCATGGCCCACATCTTTCCATCTATTCTTGAAGAAAGCGTAGTATAACCATCCGGTCAGTGCCTTGTCATTGCCTATATCATAGAGAGCTTCTCAAATCTCCTTTGGGGTGATGAAATGCAAAAGCTGTAATCTCTCTTCTTCACTCAGCTTTGGGCCATAGTTGAACACATCGGGATCAAAGTTGGTAGTGGGTGGGAAGTACCTAATAGATCCTTGTAAAATTCAACAAGCAACTTCACGACTTCTTACGGTGATGTAGTGATAGTACCATTAGCTTTAACAAGAAAGTTAATGGAGTTCTGACATTACTCCTTTTGATCAAACTATGAAAGTATTTGGAACATCTATCACTTCCAATCAAGTGCTTACATCTTGACTTACGCCTTATGAAGTGTCTTTCACTTCGATGAAGTGTTTGCTCTAGCTCTTGAGGACTTAACCTTGGCTTTAAGCTCCTCATCAAAGGGATTTTCCATGTGTGCATTGATAGCCTCCTTGAACTCTATGTTTGCCCTTTTGCTCTTTGTTCGATACCTCCAAGTCACTTATGTTCAAAGCCCTTAAAGGTTGCTTGAGGCTTTCAATTTGGAGGCAAGGGCAATTGAGCGATTACCCAATATGTCTTGTCTCAACATGAAGTCATAATGTTCTCAAATTTGGGTGAAAGCCACATATTCATGAACTTGAAAGGGCATTTCCCAACATTATAGGATGCAATAATCGTGGCTATCACAGGACAGTGGTCCGAGACAGGCTCCATAGGCATGAAATTGGCCTTGCATTCTAAGGTCAAATCACTCCAATTTTGATTCATCAACACTCTATCAAGCTTAGACCAAATCGAACCATTCGTCCATGTCACGACCCGAACCCGGGCCCGTGACTGGTGCCTTACCCCGGGCACCCAAGTAGACATACATCAGAGTAATCAGCGGAACATAAAGACAATACATGAAACCAGTGTAATAAGACAGTGAAATAAGAAAGGCAAAGCTAACCAAAAGCGGTTACCTTCGGTATATATATAAATAGCAACTTTTTCAACATGAGCAGTTTAATCCTTTTTACAAACCACGCCTCAAGATTACTACGGACCTAAGAAATGATACGACAACAATGGCGGGACAGGCCCGCCATACCCACGAACGTAAGCACCTACAACGAGGACTATACCAAGATAAGCCTCGAGAAACGGAGCTTCCCAAATGCTGGCTGTGACCACGAGCTAGGATCAACAATCGGTGTACCTCAACTGCGGCATGAACGCGGCCCCGAAGGAGTCGATACACAGTGCAAGTATGTGGCCCGAAAATACATCACGTAAATGAAATCATAGCGATCATATAAAGCGAGAGACATGTATGATAACCAAACTACGATTTACAACCAGCGATCATGTCAGTCGTGACTCACGCCTCAGTCATCACTCAAGTATAACAATGGGTCTCGGGCCCACAACATCAATCATGCGTGGAATACCTTCCTCACTGCGGCGATCTATGATATAAAAGCACCAAGGAACACACATGAACACGGGTCCCACGTGTCATAATAAAGCATGACGGGGTAAGTGCGAAGGCATAGCGACTACTAAAAACCACGGTACCAACAAGGTCATGAATCGTATCATAAGATCTGTCTAGACCGTCACATGATCAAAGGCCACTTGCCCGCGATATCAATGTCTGGCGTCTAACCTGGAACTCCATGACTCCGCATAGGCCAATCTCATCGGCCCGCATGAGGTATTCCCGCATCGGTAGCTACTCCCGGCATCGTCACGGACTTCGCGATCGCATGGCCACATGGACCGCATGCCCATAAGGGCGCATACTAACACGGAACTCGTAGCTCGCATAGGCCCGGGACTGCGTGAGGTATTCTCGAATCATAGGTCCATCGACCCGCTGAGTCTACCCGCGTCGGAGGCGGCTTAACCGGAATCATCTCAAGAGATGAATGCCACAATACTATCATAACGACGATAGTTAATAAGCACAATCAAGGAAACCCCTTTACACAACCATCACAAGATACTAACACCCGTAGCTTCCTAACACGTTTACTTATCAAAGCAATCAAGAAAGTATTACAAGGCTATCACAAACCAATACAATCAAGTTGTTCACACAAGGTACCCTCTACTATATGATTAACAAGATCGGGTTTTATCCCCAAAGTACTTCATACATTAACTCTTTAAAAGATACGTTACATTCACAAAAGTCACACAATACGTAGTATATGAAAATAGAGTGATTATCTTTTAAAGTAAATCAATTACTTCTCTTTGTAAAATCAAGTAGCAACATTCTTTTCCAATGTTCAAGTTTGCCTAATTTCCAATGTTCAAGTTTCTCATTTTTTAGAAAGGGTTCGTAGTTCATAGTCTTATTCATTTAAGAATATAATTCTCCTTTAAACAATCTGAGAAACATAAGCCTTATATGTGAGTAGGATATCTTGTTTATAACAATCTTATTACAATGACCATGATCTAGGAAATATCATTTTGTCTCATCTTAGCTTATGCGGATGGAAGTTTCTCTGGTTTTAATAATACTTAATTATTCAAAACATTTCCTTTTAATTAACGCTGATGGTTTGTCGATACACATTCTGATTTCCGAAATCAGTAAAACATTCTTAAGCCGTTATACCTAACTTCCCATAAAGCTAGTATAACTCTTAAGTTTTCAAAGACCAAATATTACTTCTTCTTTCAAGATGATTCAAAAATCTTTTGAAATACTTCAAGTTCTTTATTAACACATAACAAGCCAGTATATAGTTCAAATCAGTTACCTTTTCAAGACCACCAGTATTTTCTTACCAACATAAAGCTGTTATAATCAACTTCCCATAAAGCCGTTATAACACTTTATGTTTTAAACCAATCAAATACGTTTAGCACGTATGCGTCTACCGTACTACATAGTTCACACATATCATGCTAGAAGAGATAGGAAGAGGTTCACATACCTCGCGACAGTATCGACTAATAGCAAAACGCTCAAGTACTTCAAACCGTCGGCTACTCCTTAGCGATGGATCGCGCCATACGCGATCTTGACTATAAGGCCACAAGGCGCTTATTAACATTTAGATCCCTTCGTAGAACATTCTACAGAAAATTCGGCAGCACCTCCCCCCCCCCCCGCAACAGCGTAAATCTCCCCCTCTACCGAGGCCGGCTACCAAGCCAACCGGGGGGGGTTATACATCTAACCCTAACGGGTACAATTCTACTCCACGGTACTACTGTAATACAGCCCTAAGTAATTACAGTTCAGTAATCTTCTTTAAATTCAGGCTTAAGTCGCAAGACATTGCCGTAAGTATTATTCAGGCTTAAGTCAAAAGACATTGCCAATAACTACGTTCAGTTCTATATATAGTATACTTCAACTATATATTCTAACAATATGTAATTTCCAATTACAATAGAGGGACAAGATATTTACCTCAATAAGCCCATAATTATCCAAGTATAAAGTCGATCCTGGGCAATCGTTTAGCTCCAACTCCGAGCGCTCCAACCCGCTCTAAACCACCCTTAGAAGTTCTAACCAACTTCTACACAATACTCCAACGGACTATGGAGATTTTCCTAGGGTTTCGGTTTTGTGGTAGCGGAAGTATAATAGTATTTTCTGGGCTTTTCGTATAGGTATATCCTTAGAATACTACAAGGTATATGGCTAAGGTAATTTGGGCATTATAACAATACTTTTGAGAGTATTTCTACCAAGAGGGGGTATATATACGAGACAACACCACAAGGGGGGGTGTATACCCTCGGCCTACCCACTGGGGGTACTCTCGAGGGTGGGGAAGGAACTCGGCTAAGCCTCACGAGGAGAGGACGAGAACAACATGAAGGGAGGGGGAGGGTTTCTAAGACTTAGAACATTTTTAGGATGAATAAGTCTTCCAAAGGGGGGGTATTTATAGTACAAGCCAAGGCCAACCAAAGGTCAAGATCAAGCCAAGTGCTATGCAAGTGTAGGGCCAAGATCATGCCAAGTGCACCTTATCCATCTACCCACAAAATATCCTACCAACTACTTGACAAAACTCACCCAAATCGTCCAAGCTTGACCGCCCACACTCCATCAATGAGAGGGTGACAAGTGTCGCCCTCTCGTTGGCCCAAAATGTTTCGTCTCTCGGAAAAATCCTCAAAAATAAGAAATGACATAGCCGGAAATTCCCCTACGAAAGCTGTGAAAACGTTTCGCCGAAAAACGACTCTAACCGGGTGTTATGCACAATAAAAATTCGGCCAAGCACTTTAAGGCACAAACTTTTCTACGTACGTCCCCGCGTACATACTCTGGAAATACGGGGTATAACATTCTCCCCTCCTTAGAAACATTCGTCCCGAATGTTCCTTCTAAGTCTCAAAACAACCGCGCGCCAGTATAGTCTTCACTACTATACTTACGAGAACAATCCTGCCACACCTGGCCACAGAAACACCCGCGCACATACTTCTATCTAAGCCCACGAGGAAAACACCTCTAATCATCACCACAAAACACTTCTCACCGGGGTCTAAAATATACTTCCTTCGCACCTTCTCTTTACAAAAAGAAATGATCACATCTATGTTCGCCATACATGCTCGCTTCTCTCTTTACTCGTCGTAGATACCACTTTGTCACTTTGCCTGAGGCATTAACCTTCTCAGGCGACCCAACAAATGGTACCACTTTTGTCACTTTGTCGCGAGCCTTGCTCCGACGACCCAACCAATTACCGGGCTGCATGCGATCCCTGAGGATGTCGTATACCGAACTCTTTCCACATTTAAATCGCTTGATTTCCAAAACTCGGGTTACTATCTCTAACGTGGTCATCATTAGCGGGAACACTGCGGATGGATCTTCGATACTTCCCGAACATCACAATCTGAAGCTTGGACGCTTGCCTCGCGTCGGACGACAAATGCTAACATATAGGCAACCTGGCCTATCCTTCACATGAAAACACAAAGGCCCAAAGTAACTCGGGCTAAGTTCCCTCTGTTTTCCAAAACTCGTCGCACCCACACCCGGGGTGGTACTTTCAAGAAGACCGACCCTCAACCTGAACACTCAGCGTCGTCGCCGATTATCCGCACGATTCCTCTGAGCTGCCAGAACCTCTTCTAGACAAGCTTCACTATCCACGATCTGTGGAACAAGCTGAACCAGTATGCGAACCTTGCCAACATCGAACCAATCGACCAACTTACACTTCCGCCTTACAAGGCTTCAAGGCGATATCCGAACCGAAATGGTAGATCAAACACTACCTCCACAGAGACAACAATCCCCACAACTATCCAGAAATCAAACAACGGCGAGGCGAATGCGGTCCGAGACTCACGAGTTCCTAACCTGCACAGTAAACTTTTAGAAAACGAAAATAGCCTGACACAGGCTTCATCGACATAAGGTGAAGGTAGGCACCGTGCAGCCTTTCAACCGCGGATAACTCAACACACGGAGTAGCGGTCGAACGAAGAACACGATGGGCTGCCCCATCGACCGACCACCGGTCGAACGCATCCACGAACTCATCTGTTGGTTAGCGAACATGGGCCTAACACCCTCGGGACCCTACCACACGGCGGGCCCACCACAAGCTGACCCCACCACCAAATCGCGCGGGTTGACCCGCGGCGTGGCCTCAACCCGACCCGGCAGCGCGTCATACTAGCTCCCCGAACCGGAACAATCTCACTAATCACGTTACGAAAACCTAGCGGTCTTCTTAGCTCAACTACCCTCTTTCATTCCACACTACTAGGGACCTGTCCCAACATAACTCACGTGCACTATGCACTCCGATAAGGGTCAAACATAACACTACACCTTTTTCTCGAGATGGCCTCACCTCTAAGGTCTCTACGTATAAAGCTCTAAGGCTCACACTTTCTATATCCCCCAAAATCTTACTCGGTTAAACAACCATGATTTCAAATCACAACTAACACACTGCTATCAGAACATAGCACCTAAGGTATACTCACCTTATCACCTATACAAAACTCTAGAGGGTTAAGGATAGATCTATGTCTACTGCTTCACTCCCCTTAGTCGTTCTAATCAAACCTGCCCCGTAGGGCGCATAGCTAAGGGAGGTGACGAACTACCCACCGGTACTGAAGGCAAAGTCCTCCTACAAGGACACTATATCGACAACAGACCCTGACGGTCATAGGTACAACAAGTACCAACTAAAAGATGACATTCCCCAGGATGACGTCTGCCAAACTGTGAACCGGAAGCCCTGGAGTTCTAACCAACTCCTGCATACCCCGAACGTCCTGAAATCCGTGGAAGACCACTCTGCATTGTGGATATGCATAATCAAATCTGCTGGTGAGGTGACTTGCCTCGAAAGTTACCAAAGGACCTTCTTGCTTCGCGCCTCTTCCCGTCCTTGGTTAACCCGTCGATCTCTTTGCAATCCATATTCTCTGTTCCTGGTCGTGGAACTGAAGGTTCAAATATCATGGCCGCAGTAGGAACTGCCGCCGCCGTGCTAAACTTTGCTGGGGCTAGTGACGTCGCAGAACTCCCCGAATGAAGCACCACCCCAGGTGATGATTGGGCATGTGCCACGTAACCCTCTGTACTCTGCTTGCGGCTCCGCCTTTGCCTTGCCCTCTGGGCCGGGTTGCCTACGCGGAGGCATAGCGGTGAGGAAAGAAATACGTCGGAGGGTCTAACTTACAACACTCTAAGGCACGATCTCGAGTGAGAAGAATAGAAACCAATCCTAAATACCCTATAGCCTCACGATTATTGGTGTGGTGCACAACACGATAATCAAGACTCTCTGGATACGATGCGTAGACACTTTCAGGATTAATCGCTCGATACCACTTTTGTCACGACCGAACCGGGCCGTGGTAGTGCCTTACCGGGCACCCAAGTAGACATACATCAGAGTAATTAGCGGAACATAAAGACAATACATGAAACCATCGTAATAAGACAGTGAAATAAGAAGACAGGCTAACCAAAAACGGTTTACTTCAGTATATATATAAATAGCAACTTTTTCAACATGAGCAGTTTAATCCTTTTACAAACCCCGCCTACAAAGATTACTCTGCACCTCTAAGAAATGATACGACAACAATGGCGGGACGGGGCCGCCATACCACGAACGTAGCACCTACAACAACGAGGACTATACTAGATAAGCCTCGGAGAAACGGAGCTTCCCAACGCTGGCTGTGACCACGAGCTAGGATCAACAAGCGGTGTACCTCAACTGCGGCATGAACGGCCCCGGGAGAGTCGATCAACAGTGCAGAGTATGTGGCCCGAAAATACATCTGTAAATGAAATCATAGCGATCATATAAAGCGGGAGACATGTATGATAACCAAACTACGATTTACAACAGCGGTCATGTCAAGTCGGGGACTCGCGCCTCAGTCATCACTCAAGTATAACAATGGGTCTCGGGCCCACAACATCAATCATGCGTGGAATACCTTCCTCATGCCGTGATCTATGATATAAAAGCACCAAGGAACACATGAACACGGGTCCCACTGTGTCATAATAAAAGCATGCGGGAGGTAAATGCGAAGGCATAGCCGACTACTAAAAACCCACGGTACCAACAAGGTCATGAATCGTATCATAAGATCTGTCTGGGCCGTCACATGATCAAAGGCGGCCACTTGCCCGCGAGATCGATGTCTGCGCGTCTAACCACGGAACTCCGCGACTCGCATAGGCCAATCTCATCGCCCGCATGAGGTATTCCCGCATCGAGGTAGCTACTCCCGGCATCGTCACGGACGCGATCGCATGGCCACATGGACCGCATGCCCATAAAGGACGATACTAACACGGAACTCGTAGCTCGCATAGGCCGGGACTGCATGAGGTATTCTCGAATCATAGGTCCATCGACCGCTTTGAGTCTACCCGCGTCGGAGGCGGCAACCGGAATCATCTCAAGAGATGAATGCCACAATACTATCATAACGGGATAGTTAATAAGCACAATCAAGGAAACCCCTTTACACAACCATCACAAGATACTAACACGTAGCTTCTAACACGTTTACTTATCAAAGCAATCAAGAAAGTATTACAAGGCTATCACAAACCAATACAATCAAGTTGTTCACACAAGGTACCTCTACTATATGATTAACAAGATCGGGTTTTATCCCAAAGTACTTCATACATTAACTCTTTAAAGATACGTTACATTCACAAAAGTCACACAATACCCGTAGTATATGAAAATAGAGTGATTATCTTTTAAAGTAAATCAATTACTTCTCTTTGTAAAATCAAGTAGCAACATTCTTTTCCAATGTTCAAGTTTGCCTAATTTCCAATGTTCAAGTTTCTCATTTTTAGAAAGGGTTCGTAGTTCATAGTCTTATTCATTTAAGAATATAATTCTCCTTTTAACAACTGAGAAACATAAGCCTTATATGTGAGTAGGATATCTTGTTTATAACAATCTTATTACAATGACCATGATCTAGGAAATATCATTTTGTCTCATCTTAGCTTCTATGCAGATGGAAGTTTCTACTGGTTTTAATAATACTTAATTATTCAAAACATTTCCTTTTATTAACGCTGCAGTGGTTTGTCGATACACATTCTGATTTCCGAAATCAGTAAAACATTCTTAAGCCGTTATACCTAACTTCCCATAAAGCTAGTATAACTCTTAAGTTTTCAAAGACCAAATATTACTTCTTCTTTCAAGATGATTCAAAAATCTTTTGAAATACTTCAAGTTCTTTATTAACACATAACAAGCCAGTATATAGTTCAAATCAGTTACCTTTTCAAGACCACCAGTATTTTCTTACCAACATAAAGCTGTTATAATCAACTTCCCATAAAGCCGTTATAACACTTTATGTTTTAAACCCATCAAATACGTTTAGCACATGTACGTCTACCGTACTACATAGTTCACACATATCATGCTAGAAGAGATAGGAAGAGGTTCACATACCTAGCGACGAGTATCGACTAATAGCAAAACGCTCCAAGTACTTCAAACCGTGGCTACTCCTAGCGATGGATCGCGCCATACGCGACTTCAACCTATAAGGCCACAGCGCTTATTAACATTTAGATCCCTTCGTAGAACATTCTACGAGAAAATTCGCAAAGACCTCCCCCAATGACGTAAATCTCCCCCTACCGAGGCGGCTACCAAGCCAACCGGGGTTATACATCTAACCTAACGGTACAATTCTACTCCACGGTACTCGTAATACTGACCCTAGTAATTACTGATTCGGTAATCTTATTTAAATTCAGGCTTAAGTCGCAAGACATTGCCGTAAGTATTATTCAGGCTTAAGTAAAAAGACATTGCCAATAACTACGTTCAGTTATATATATAGTATACTTCAACTATATTTTCTAACAATATGTAATTTCCAATTACAATAGAGGACAAGATATTTACCTCAATAAGCCCATAATTATCCAAGTATAAAGTCGATCTGGGCAATCGTTTAGCTCCACTCAGCGCTCCAACCCGCTCTAAACCACCCTTAGAAGTTCTAACCAACTTCTACACAATACTCCAACGGACTATGGAGATTTTCCTAGGGTTTCGGTTTTGTGACTGACGGAAGTATAATAGTATTTTCTGGGCTTTTCGTATAGGTATATCCTTAGAATACTACAAGGTATATGGCTAAGGTAATTTGGGCATTATAACAATACTTTTGAGAGTATTTCTACCAAGAGGGGGGTATATATACGAGACAACACCACAAGGGGGGGGGTGTATACCCCTCGGCCTACCCCACTAGGGGGGGGTACTCTCGGCCAAGGGGTGGGGGAAGGGAACTCTCGGCTAAGCCTCACAAGGGGGAGAGGACGAGAACAACATGAAGGGAGGGGGAGGGTTTCTAAGACTTAGAACATTTTTAGGATGAATAAGTCTTCCAAAGGGGGGGTATTTATAGTACAAGCCAAGGCCAACCAATGGTCAAGATCAAGCCAAGTGCTATGCAAGTGTAGGGCCAAGATCATGCCAAGTGCACCTTATCCATCTACCCACAAAATATCCTACCAACTACTTGACAAAACTCACCCAAATCGTCCAAGCTTGACCGCCCACACTCCATCAATGAGAGGGTGACAAGTGTCGCCCTCTCGTTGGCCCAAAATGTTTCGTCTCTCGGAAAAATCCGCAAAAATAAGAAATGACATAGCCGGAAATTCCCCTACGAAAGCTGTGAAAACGTTTCGCCGAAAAACGACTCTAACCGGGTGTTATGCACAATAAAAATTCGGCCAAGCACTTTAAGGCACAAACTTTTCTACGTACGTCCCCGCGTACATACTCTGGAAATACGGGGTATAACAGTCCAAGTGTAGAAGGAACCGGATGAAGGAGCGTCTTCTAGTCCATGAGAATTCCTGAAATCTCCAAGATCCCTAAGTGCATAAGGCGTGAGAGGAGGACCCCCCACCTTATCATTAGGGTTGCAGTAAGTGTTGAAATCTCCCATAATCATCCAAGGCTTATTGATGCCAACGCCCAAGTGAGAAAGGTGATGCCAAAGCATCCTTCTATCCGAGATGCTATAAACCGGGTACACAAATGTGGCAAGGAAGGACACTTGTGTTATATTGCAACTTGCCTGGACATGGATATGCTGAGAGTCCATACCAAGCACTTCGCAACAAACCCTGGATGGATCCCAAAGTAATAGCATTCTACCGCCTCCAATGAATTCCAAATTTGAGCAAAACGTCCATGCTTTGAATCTTTGAGTAGAGAAAGACTCTGTCCTTGGTTGAGATAGCTTAGTTTCCAATAGACAAATCATAGCCGCATCATGCTGTTTTGTGATACTACACACTAGAGCTTGCGTGGCAGCCCTATCCCTTTGTCCGCAAAGACCACGGACATTCCAACAAAGTATTTTCATAAGGAAACAAAGGAGGTTTTATTAGCACCTCCGCGCTTAGCTGCCTTCGCTTTCCCACTGCTTTTCGGCCCATTCTTTTTGGACAAAACCTCTTGCCATCCATCATCTTTGTTGCTGGAAGCCATAACTTGTGTACCAGTCAAGCTATGTTCCCCGCGTTCAAAGTTAACGTTACTTGACACAAGCTGAGCCTTTTCCGTAGCACCGTTGAATGTAACTTCATCCAATGAAGGTGGCGGGTTCATAGGCATCTCAGAATCAGATGTTTTGACTCACCCCTCATCCTAACATGTTGTGTACTGCCATTGTGAGAATTAGGCAGTGAGGACTTTGCTAGAGAATCCCGCAAACATGGTGGGCCAGAATGACCCAAATCCGGAGGACCCGCGGCATGTGATACTTCTCCCAAGCTTCCGGTACCAGGAGGTGTTGTGTGCCTGATTTCTTCAATGTCCATCAAGTTATCGGCATCTACGGGATGTTGAGAAGTTGGTGGATGAGGGGGGGGAGGGTTGGTTCCACCCGTACCTTTGTTGGCCTTCAAATGAATAGAATCATCCTTGTTGTTAGGGGGGACCTCAGTATTGCATGTTTTTGGAGCTTCTTCAATGTTGACATCATCCCTCAGCTTCCTACACTTCAAGTGGTTGTGTCCAAAAGCCGCACAATGATAGCAAAAGTCCGGGTAATTCTCATAGTTTACCCTTTGAGTATACTTTATGTTATCGGGAGATTGACGACAAAGTCCATTATCGGCTCCTTGCTAACATCCACTTCCACTAGAACTCTTGCATAGTTCATTTTAGACCTTTCCTTAGTATATTGGTCGGTTTAAAGAGGTTTTCCTACACGTGAAGCAATCTTACTAAGGCGTTGCACTCCAATAGAAAGGGAATGTCGGAAAGTGACCCAAATAGGAATGTCCATAAACAAATCATCCGTTATAAGAACTCCTTTATTGATAGCCTTGAGCATCATGGTTTTCCGTAGACCATATAAGGGCCTCCGTGAAGTACATTAGTGCGCTCTTCCTCCGTCATGAATTTGAACACCGCCCAGCCTTTGCCATATGGTATAATACGACATTTAACTCCCATCCTTTCACAATCGTATTCAATGCTTCTCTTCAGGAAAGGACAGTGAAGCAACCTATTAGGCAATAACCCCAAGTTTCTATGAAAGGAACTTCATCCTCGGCATCTATATTTACTTCCTCCCTTGTTGTTCAATAAATTGTAACTTCATACCTTTTGCCTCAATCCTAGTTCCATGAGACTCAAAGTAAGTCTTTTTAGGAGGAAGGACCTTTGCCATGGTTTGTGGGAAGATTGTTGTGAGTTGTGGCCGTGGTAGGGAAATGATGTGGTTTAGAAGGTACATTAGTGTGTAAATCATTGGGAGGTATATCTGGAGGTATAGGCAGAGGGGGAAGGGTAGAAGGGAGTGAGCTTGGGCATGATAGAAGAGATGATTTGCGTGCCATTTGGGAGGGTAGGGAATTTGTGTTGGTTTTCAGAAGGAATAGAAGGAAGAGGAGATAGAAGGGGTGTGGTGTTGTGAAATTCAGGAAGTAGTGAAGTGTTATTAGATGAGAGAGGGGGGAAGTTTAGGACTCTACTCGAATCCGAGGAAGTGTTAAAGACGAAAGGAGTGTTGTGATTCTTGAGATTGGCTCCACTTAGCAAACTAGCTAAAGTAGGGAAGGCTTCATTGGTGACACTTAAAGAAATCTGGGGTTGTTGACTTGAATCACGAGAAGGCACTTTGAATGCCGTCTCATTCAATGTTGACCCCTCGGCTCTTGCATCATTGATGGTTATGGAGTTCCTAGGCTCCTTGGACATAGAAATAGCTTTGTTTCTCACAATTGACTTGGCTCTTCGTGTAACGTGAGTAGTCAATGCCCCTAGATTGTTCCCCTGATCCGTCTTGGAACCAAGACCATCATAAAGTCCCGGAGTTATTAGAGAGTCATTGATACCCGTCACATTCAATGCCGACCCCTCGGCTCTCATAATATTGATGGTTGTGGAGTTCCTAGGCTCTTTGGACAAAGAAATAGCTTTGTTTCTCACAATTGACTTGGCTCTTCGTGTAACGTGAGTAGTCAATGCCCCTAGATTATCCCCCTGATCCGTCTTGGAACTAATACCATCATAAAGAACCGGAGTAATGAGAGAGTCGTTGGTACCCGCCTCATAAATGTGCGACGCCTCGGCACCCTCAATCAAAACGTTGGAACCCACCATTGACTTAGCTCCTTGTAAAACGGGGGTAGTTAATGTCCCTAGGTTATCCCCCTGCCCCGCCTTGGAAATCAGACCATCATTAAGGCCCGAAGTTGGGAGTGTAAACTTGATACCCGCGGCATTAAAGTTTGACGCCTCGGCTCCTTCAATTATGACGTTCGAAACCTTGGGGCTAGAAACCCCTTCGTATTCCACATCTGATCTTGATCCTTGCATAGAGTGCATATTCCTAGTATCATTGTTATCCTCGTGACCCGTCTTAGCCTTCTGACCCAAGACAGGCCGTAATAGGAGTAGTCCGTCGTTTCGGGCATTGAAGTTTGCTCTCTTGACATCCGCGTTGAACTTCTTGGGGATAGAAGTACCATCAATGCTTTCAACTGACTTCGAATCAAACAAGACATGATTACTCTTGGACCCATGAACCCCTGCACGACCCGCCAAGAACCTTTGACCCACGCCCTGACCCGGTTTAGACCCGAGGATGCCATCATGTCTTGCTTCACCAATTGCAATGCGGCCCGATTTCAACCCTTTTCCGCAAACTGAGAGAATTTCGGGTAGTGTCGGGTACTAATCTTTGGAGTGTCTAGTTCTTCCTAAATGAACCCTTTACCAACAAATTGGCCCGTGGAATGATCGACCACCATAGTAGCATTAGGGGCGTCAATGGTCCTGCCGGAAGTTCTGCCTTCAAACTCACTAATATCCAAGCTTTCAATTTCGATATTTTTGCCTCATTCATGTATCCTTTGTAGCATAGAATCATCTACTACATTTTCTAAAGGAAAGCGCGAGTGCGGGTAACATGAACCAACTCAGATGGGGCCGAGATTTCCGGAAGACGATTTTCCTCGGCAATGGTTGGTCGCCTGCCAGTGTTTTTGTTCTTCTTTGTTCTAGCTTTAGCCGAACTGCCTGAACCTCCTGAATCATTGCTAGAACGTGTGTAACGTTTAGACTTTTTCATATTGTGGACAATAACAATCAAACCATAATGAGTCAAACGAAAAAACTAAGGGGGGGGGGGGGGAAGAAGAGGAAGAAACCTAAGGAGCAACTAAGGGAAACGTTGAGAGCGTTTTCTTAGTGAGAGAAACTTCTCTCTAACTCCTTATAGAATGTTGTTACTTTTTAATTGAGAATTATTCTATGTGTGCCTTGATAAGTACTTTGGCTTGTTTAATTCGTTCTATATCCTACTTGATTTTACTTTTGATGTGTAAATTGGAAGTTGTTATAATCCATTCCCTTAATGAAGTTTGGATTTTCAAAAGTGAAAGTATTTTACTTAAAGTACATAGAGTCTTCAAAAGGAAGTGGTTTCCAAATCTTTTGGCTAGTTCCTTAGTTCCAAAACCTAAAGGTTGTTATAATGACTTTAGGGGAGTAAAAGGAGTAATTTACTTAGTTGATTTAAAAGAGGAGAAATGACATTATTTAAGAGAAGTAACTTCTTTTAAAGGTGTGAGTTACTTGAGGTTTAAAAGTAGAAGAAACTTGATTTGTAAGTATGTGATACTTGGTTTTAAAAGTGTAAGTCTCTTGGATATAAAAAGGAATGAATTGGTCTAAAACCATAAAGGGTTATAACGGCTTTATGGGAAGTTGGTTATAACGGCTTTATGGAAGGTTAAGAAAGTTGTCTATTTTGATTAAGGGGCATAAGTGTTACACCCCGGAATTCCAGGATATGTTTATAAGAACGTACGTAAGAACTCGAAAATGTTAAGATTTGAGACGAGTAAAAAATTTATCGGAATTGTCGGGAAAAAAATATTGCGACGAACGGGAGGGCGACACGTGTCACCCCCCTTAGTGGTCTTGGACGAAAATGGCATGGATAAGATGGTCATTTGACCATTAAAGAGATGACCAAGTCTTGCAAAGACTTAAGCTTGACATTGTTGACTAAAGTCCAAGGGACACTTGGGCAAGATCCATGTGAAACTCATCCAAGCCATCCATATGTACTAATCTAGACCCTTTATTATGTTATATGTGTACACTAGTAGTGCAAGACTTTGTCATTATCAACACTTAGAGAAAATTTGAAAAAAATCTTGAAGAACTCTTAAGGAGCTCTCGGTTTTGGAGAAAATTTCAAGAAGAAAATTTTCAATTGTTGTCCAATAAGCTCCACACTTTAAACCAAGGTTCATAAGGGTATTGTAAGGGTATATCTATAGAAAGATCCCGGAAAAGTGGCATTTTCGTATTAGTCGCAAGGCGAAAACCTAAGGAGTTCTTCAACTTTGAAGTTGGAACTTGAAGATGAGTTCTTCATAGGCTTCTAAAGGTTGCTTGGAGTGGATTGGAATGTCGAAAGGAGGAGCTAAAGTTGCTAAGGATCGACTTGTAATCTTGGATCATATTTGGGCTAATTGAGGTAATAATCTTCGTCTTACTTTTGTAATTGAAGTTTCCATGTTATGATAAGTTAGAAATGATCATGTGATATGTGTTATGGAGATTGATAAGTGTTATGGAAGTTTAGAATATCAAATTCGAAAATGACATGTTGAGTCATTTGAAATTGAATTACAATTTGGTCGTTAACTAGAATCGTCGCATGTTTACCTACTTGAGGATAGTAGTAGTTATAATCGATTATGGATTGATAACATGTTATACTAAACAACTTGAATTTAAAATGAATTGGAAAGGTTGATATGTTGTTACACCTTTGGCCGAGAAGAACATTATATGTTGGACTAGTTTGATATTTATTGTGGGGCGGAATTTTACACGTCTTGATTAAGCGTGTAATCCCCTATTGTTAACTACTTTGTTGAGCCTTAAATGTGGCATGTTTGGTTATTGAATTCGGCCTTGAAAAAGGTGGCAAAGTATGTAGAAACAAAGGAAGTGCTGTCCGATTTTCCGTAGAATTTAGTGACTTTGCACTTGGAATATTCTACGTTTGAAGCTAGAGGTTAATAGACGTATTATGGTCATTATAGGTTTACATACTACGTACGGCGTATTGGACTTAGCAAGTGGATTAAACCGAAGAGGTATGTGGAACTTTCTTATCTCTTGAGCATGAATAAGTTGTTAATATATAATGCGTGAGCGTCACGAGATTTTTGAATCTAGTCCATTTGATATCCTTGGTTTATCTTAAGAATGATCAAGTTGGTTGAGTTAGGTAATTAACTCACTCATTTAAATATTAAAGATATCTTGGTTTTCAAAAGTTAAGAGACTTTAAGTATGTTGAAAGTATTTTTGATACTTGTTTTTGTTGGAAAGTTTAAGTCTCTTGGTTATAAAGAAGAATGTATGTTTCTAAAGCATAAAGCTAGTATAACGACTTTATGGGAAGTTGGTTATAATAGCTTTATGGAAAGTTAAAGAGGGTGATTTACTCTAAGTAATTTAAGTATGATAAATGACTTGAAATAATGAAAGACAAATTGATTTAAAGGCATCAATTGCTTAAAGTTTTAAAAGAAAGAAGTCACTTGATTTAGAAGCCTATAATTGTATTGCTAAAAGGTATTGTGACTTGTCTTGAAAAGTAGTTATGACTTGATACTATGGTTATTAGTATCTTGGAAGTTTTATATGAAAAAGAGTCATTTTAAAAGAATAGAAGTATGTAGTACTTTGGGTTAAATTCCTGGATTTTTATAAAGACATGTAAGTGCCTTAAGTAAACTAAAATGAGAGTGTATATGAATAAGACTAATAAGAAGTTAGGGGATTTCTTAACTTGCTTATATATTGTATGATAAGCCGGTAGTGCTTATGTTATGTATGATAAGTCGGTAGGGCTTATGTTATGTATGATGGCCGGTTGAGCTAGGGTAAGAGTATAAATGAGGGGTAAACCCCCAAGACGTTATACCACCTTCTCCAGGGTAAGAGTATAAATGCGGGGTAAACCCCCAAGACGTTATACCACCTTCTGAGTATGATTGCGGGGAAACCCCCAAGACATTATACCACTCCATGGATTTTCTACCCATGATGCGAGGAATACCTCATGCGGGTCCACACGACCCTTGCGGGTGAAATAGTCCCAGGAGTAGGATTGCTTAATGATACTGCGGGCGGGTTGTCTTGCTTTGATCGAGAGCCTCCTATTTTTATGCAGTAAAGTATACTCTTGTTTACTCTCATTGTTAGTAAGGCACAGTGTACTGTTATATGAGTGATCATACATGTCTCCAGTTTTATTTTAGACTTATGATTTCACTGCAGTATTTCAGTTTCACATATTTGGTACATGTTGTACTGACCTCTTTCGAAATGCGTTCATGTCGCAGTAAGTCTGATTCTTGATCCTCACTCTTAGGATCATTGTTCAGCTGTTGAGAAGCTCCTTTATTTCGGAGACATATCTCTGGTATTGCTAGACGAGCACTTGCAAGAGAGCGAGCGTCGGTTGTTGTACATTCAGGGGTATGGCGGGGCCCTGTCCTGCCAAAGTTGTTATTCTTAGAGGTTTGTAGTCACATTTGTGGATTGGGTTTGTAAGAACCAAGATGTACTGTTTTAATTTTATATTATGTATATGTTGCGAAAGGCGGCCTTATCGGCTAGCCGGTTGATGTCTACTATCTAAGTATGATTTTTATTTAAGAGTTGTGTATGTTCCGCTGCTATTCTCTGATGTATACCTGAAAGGGGTGCCCAGGTAGGGCACCAGTCGCGGGCCCGGGGTCGGGTCGTGAAAAAAGTGGTATCAGAGCAGTTAGTCCTCGGAAAGTGTCTACAGACCGTGTCTAGTAGAGTCTTGGTTATTGGTGTGTTGTGCACCACATCTATAACCAGGAGGCTGCAGGACATTTAGGATTGGTTTCCATTCTTCTCACTCTGAGATCGTGCGATAGAGCTGTGTGGTTAGGGTCGTCTCTCCCTAACAAGTTATGTTGTTTGCAGCTACGAGAAAGGCAGCAGTGACCCATGAAAGATGATGTGGATTGCATATCCAGGTTGGTAATGTTTGTAGTATAGTTGGTATTGTGACATACAACTATACGGATTTATGTATGAGGGTCGGACGCGTGTTGCCTAGAATGGTTTTAGGTTACCAGGATTTGGTAAGGACTAAATAAATACCGGGAAGGTATGAAACAGTTTAATGAATTCTCATCAAGGTTTTACGTACTAATTTGAGATAATTAGGGAATGATGGGCTGTCTGAGAAGGAAATGAACCCTTAAGAAGTTATTATTAAGGGAATTAATTGAAGACTATGTTAATAGATTGAGCTACGTAGTATGATTAAGAAATGGTACAGATGAGATCCGTATGGAGTAAGTATGGTTGTTGTGGTCAAGACAACACAATTATGGTATTACGATAAGTTTTTGTACCCGTTTACGGGGGGACTGATAAGGTAGGCGTGGAGCATGGAAATTGCGAGCCTAAGAATGTTGGTAACCACCGAGACCTTAGGTATATAAGGCATTCTCGGGTAGTAAAAGGTTAAGACAGACCAAGGATAAGAGTTAAGTGTGACGCCGAGTCGAATTGAGGACCTATTAAGGGTCGCCCCATAGCTTGAAATGGAATGGGATCAGTTGGTAGTAGTCACTTCGTGACGAGTCACGAGGGTGCAAGGCCCAAGTCTAGTTAATCATTTTACGGGTTCGTGGACGTATTCCACCGGAACCAGGTTGTGAGAGCCGGAAATGGCCTTATGTTGTTTAGAATAGTAACTCCAAAAATTGGAGGCCCGAATCAGTATGAAGGCTATGTACGTACGCTAGAATAAGTTTGGAGGTACGGGAAGAGTACGACCAGTAAGAAAGAGAGCAACCAAATGTAAAGAAATGGATACTGAATCCATGAGGACCTTTCGAGGTGACTACACCCGTGAGTGTTGGGTGGTAGTTGAGCGGGTAGATAATAATTATCGGTAACGATACAGTCGTTAGACCCTAGCAGACCTAGCAGAGCTGTTATGATAGACATTGAGGTCATTATGAGTACGGGCTAGTTGGCCTCTTGTTATGCCAACGTGGACTACAGAGAGAGATTGATTCGGTACGAGTTTCCCGGTAAGCCGGTTATCGTGTGGAAAGGAAGAGAAGTGGTGGTAACCAGTGAATTATCCTTCCTTCTTTGACATTGTTGATTTTAATAAGTCTGTGTGACTTGTTCATTTGAAGTAAATTAATGTAGAAAGTAAGTAATACTCGAATTTGAAGGAGTTTATGCTAAGTTCCCTTGGATGTACTTGGAGTTGGGTTCGTGTGGCGGTCAGGGCCACGACCTTTCAGATAAGTTCAGGATAGCGCGCAAGCAAGAATAAGATAAGTACGAGTGCTGCCTACGGAAAATAGAAGACATCTTTGGTAGGTTTTGAAAATCTACACGACTTTAAGGCGGTGCGTGATGATTAGATGTTTACTGGACCGCAAGAGGACCCTGTGATTAGGGTTGTGACTCCAAGGAAAGTTTATTTAATGGAGATAAGTCCTCTCCCCCACGTAAGGATAATTTTACGTATTATGGGGTTATGTGTACCCATGTTGTTAGATGAAGGATAGGAGACTGGTAAGGTCTTCAGAATCGTCATGCCATAGGTTACAGTTTTAGGTAACCGTGGGAAAAGTATTGTGTTGGGGTAATTAAGAACGACGTTACGAAATGGTCGAGGAAATGTCGTAAGGATAAAAATGCAGGTAGTACGCATATATGAAACTGTACGATTATGAATCAAGATAGAAATACTTTTGCTAATAATAAGCATAAGGTAAGGTTATGACCAGAATGATAAATGAGAATACGACTATGGTTATGTAAGTTGCACGAGATATGATTACCCCAGGCTGGTGTAAGACCATTAGTAAATAATGGGCAGTAAGAACACCTCGAGGAAAGGTGGTAGCATCGGTGATGACGAGAAAGATAGTAAGAAAATACGGAGGGGTAAGGGACCCCAGGACAACTTGAAATAACTTATAAAGGAAAGACGAGTAGACAATCGAACGATAAGAAATCGTGACAAGTCATTGGATTATGTGATACCATGAGTTGAGGTTGAACACCTGACTATAATCTCTACGAGCTGGGAGAGAATAATCGGGTTACTACTGTTACACCCCATAGTTCCAGAGTATGTATATGAGGATGTACGTACGAGAATACGACACAAAAATTGGAAAGGAAGAAAGATGTGATTTTTCGACGGAAAAGTTTCCGGATTTTGTGAAGGAAAAAGGTTCGTTATTGGGAATTGGATTCCCATATTTGGTATTCGGACTTTTTGGGATATTTGAGAATTATGGAATTTTATTTCCGGAATTGGTCACGTGGGGCCCACGGGAAAAATTTACGGTTTTGTGGGGCCCACTTTATTTTCGGATTTTTGGCATTACGGATATTTTCGGAAGACGAAATATTTTGGACGAGTAGGGGGGAGACACGTGGCACCCCCATGTGGCTCATTGGCCGAAAATTTGGGGGGGACCACATGGCTTGGACGTTTTTTGGGGACAAGTGGCAAGCCACTTGTCCCATTTTTGTGGTGAACAAATGGTTGGAAAACTACCCAAACACATGTACCCCATCCTCACCTTACACTTTCTTTAATCATAGCCCTTGATTTCTCTATAAATACCCCCTTGTTTCAAGACTTTATTCATCCTTACTTAAGAGTTTCAAAGGCAAAATTCTCCCTCCCTCCTTGTGTTGTTCTCGTCCAACACCCCCCTTTGTGTAGAAAAATCCTTCAAGTGTTGTTATTATCCCAAATACCTTAGCCTAGTATTCCTAGTAATATTCCAAAGTTATTTCAATACTAAGAGCCGGAAATACTACTTTATTCCAATAGTCGCAAATGAAGCCCTAGAAAAATCTTCATAGCTTAGATGAAGTGTTAAGAGAAGTTGTTTAGAAACTTCTAAGGGTTTCTTGGAGCAGGTTGGAGCGTAAGGAATTGGAGCTAAACGTTGCTCAGGATCGACTTATAAATCTTGGATAATTTTGGGCTTATCGAGGTAATGATCTTTATCCCTTGTAATTGGAAATTACATGTTGTAGTAATGTATAGTTTAGTATACTATATATAGAATGAATATTGATAAGAATTGAACTGTATTTACATTGGACTGTATTTACAGTAGACTTGTAGTATTATTGTGGAGTAGAATTGTACACGTCCGGTTAGACGTGTAACCAACCCCCCTCCCCCTTGGAGTTGTTGGCTGGGTAGCGGGCCTTGATAGAGGAGGAGATTTATGTGGTTCTGGGGAGGTCTGCCAATTTTCCGTAGAATAATGACCTTGTGCTTGGAATTGTGCTACCAAGAGATCGGGAAGTTGATAGACGTTTTGTGGCTTTTTAGGTGGAAGTACTACGAGTAGCGTATTCTACTTGAAGGGTGGACAAGGCTAGCAGGGTTACAGTACTTTGGAGCTTTTTGCTTTTTGTCGATAATCATCGCGAGGTATGTGAACTTCTTCCTATCCTTTCTAGCATGATATTTGTGAAATATATATAGTGCGGTAGACGCACGTGTGTTTAAAGGAATTTGATTTTCCTTTTGTGTCCTTGACTTGATTCCAAAGTTAAGTGACTTGTTATGAAATATTAAGGACTTGAATTATGTTAAAAGTTGTAAAACCTCACTCATGAGTAATGGGTGTGTGGTCTTTTAAAGAATAAAGTTATCTTGATTTCGAAAATAAGAATAGTTGTCCTTGGTTGGTTTAAAACATAAAGTGTTATAATAGCTTTATGGGAAGTTATTTATAACGACTTTATGAAAACAAAAGAATGGTTTTATCATTGGATTTAAAATGATAACTTGACATTTAAAGGTTGGAGGTTGGTTTCCTTAAAAGATATGATTTAAAGATTAAGAGCCTGACTTTTGAAAGTAAAGAGACTTGACTTATAAACAACTTGATTTTGGGAAAGGAGAAGTAACTTGATTTAAAAGGTATAGGTTACTTGTTTTTAAAAGAGTAAGACACTTGGTTTAAAAAGTATATTGCTACTTGACTTTAAAAAGGAAAAAGTGTCTTTGTTTTAAAGGAAGGCATGGTTTTGTCTTAAAATGGTTTAAAAAATGAAGGCATGCTTTTGTCTTAAGATTGGTTTAAAAAGAAGGTATGGAAATTGTTTTGGTTTACTTAAAAGATAGTTACTCTATTTTGATACTACGGGCATTGTGTGACTTTTGTGTGAGTAACTTGACTATGTTGGCTTGTGATAGCCTTGTAATACTTTCTTGTTGGTTTGATAAGTAAACATGTTATGATGCTACGTGTGTTAGTGTCTTGTGATATTTGTGTAAGGGGGTTATTCTTGTTGTGCTTACGTTGTTAAACGATAAGCCCGTTGTACTGGTATTATATCACATACCCCCCTGACTTGTTATGATGCCGAGGATTTGCCACCCTCGATGCGAGGAATACCTCATGCGGGTCCATTCGACCTATGCGGAGCTGCGGGAGTTCCAGGATTGATCACTCCGGGTGTGTTACGCCGATGCGAGGAATACCTCATGCGGTCCAGGTGACTATGCGGACTTCGGGGGTCCAGGATGATGCTGCGGGTTAGCTACCCCCGATGCGAGGAATACCTCATGCGGACCTAGGTGGTCTATGTGGACTGCGGGAGTTCCAGGATTAGGCTCGCATAATGATACTATGGGCGATTGGCCTTGCTTCGATCATTAGCGGCCTAGAAAAGACCAGTTACGTTATATCTATTTTGCTCTTGTTTATCTTTGTGTCACTATATGCGATTAAATTGGTTGTTAAATGCGTATTTGTAATTGGTTTTAAAAATGTTATGATTTTATTTGATGCTTCTGATTTCACATACTTGGTACTGTTATCGACCTCCTTGAAGTGCGTTCATGCGCAGTAAAGTACACGATTGTTGATCCTCGCTCATAGGATCACAGTTCAGCGTTTTGGGAAGCTCCGTTTCTCCGGAGAATTATCTTGTGGTATGATTCCCTGAGAGTGTAGGTTCTTATACATTCAGGGGTATGGCGGGGCCCGTCGTCGTTGTTGTTATAAAACTCTTAGAGGTGCAGTAATCTTGTTGTGGGCGGGGTTTGTAAAAGGGATGTAATCGTTCAAGTTTTTATTTATATATCTGAGAAAGGTAACCGTTTTGGTTAGCCTATTTTCTTATTTCCTTGTTTATCTTTTATGAGTTTTTTCCGCTGATTTTCTCGATGTTGTATCACCAGGGTGCAGGGTAAGGCACGATCCTGCCCGGTCGGTCGTGACAACTACTTGACGAGATCAAGAAATTCCCCACTATATTGTGATTGTGAAGTCTTGGCCATGAGGCAAGCAAAGGAATCAAATCTAAGTTAGTGACCAAGTTTGGTTGCAACAGAGAAAGGGAAACAGAAACCATAATTGAGATTAAGGACACCCGAATATTTCGCAAAAATGAGGAAGGTTTCAAGTTATTGGAAGATAAGTTGCCCACAACTACAGTTCTAACCTCTCCTGAAAGACTAGAGGGTTAGGTTATTAGGGTAACACGTTGGGTGTTGGGCTAGGTTGTGTGCTGACACAACCCGATAAGGATAAAGCCTATGTTTCCCGACAGTTAGGGAAGCAGGAAAGGAAATTACGTCACTCACAATTTAGAGCTGGCGGCAGTTAAATCATGCCTTGAGGATTTGGAGGCATGACGTATATATAGACTTCATGTGGATATTTGTGCAGGCCGCAAGAGCCTCCGGTATATCTTCAGACAGAGGCAGTTGAATTTGCGACAGAGACGGTGGTTAGAGTTACCCAAAGATTGTGATATTAATATCCTATACCATATGGGGAAAGCCAAGACAGTTACGAATGTTTTTAGTCGTGGATCTATGGGTAGTCTATCAGATGGGCAGCCAGATAAACAGGACGTGGTCCGTGAGATTCATCAGCTACCGAGCCGAGGGGTTCAATTATTGGTTTCCAAGGTGAATGAAGTTTGGATCCGAGAGGTTGCCGGGTCTTCCGTCGTTGTGGAGGTAAAGAGGCGACAGTAGGAGGATCCAGTTATGATACAGTATTGAGATACGGCTCTCCGAGAAGAGAAGAGTCTGTTTGAGTAGCACCAGATGGGGTGCTGTGATATGAAGATAGATTGTGTGTACCCGGTGTTGCAGGACTTGTCAGCAGGTTTTAGGGGAGGCACGCAGTGCTTATTGCTCTAATTGTTCGGGGGTCGACTAAGTTGGTCGTGACCTCAGATGTATGTATGGGTTAGATGACCGGAAAAGGGACATAGCGGAGTTTACTGCTTAGTGTCCGAATTAGTAGCAGGTCAAGGTTGAGCACCAGAAGCCCAGTGGGCTATTACAGGCGATTGAAATCCCAACTTAGATATGGGAGGTAATTAATATGGATCTTGTTACAGGGTAGCATCGTACTCAGAGGAAGTGCGACTCCCTGGGGGTCATGGTAAATAGGCTGGCGAAACCAGCCGTGTTCTTTCGGTTAGGACCACGTACTCGGCTGAGGATTATGTTAGCTTGTATAGCAGGAAGATTGTGAGACTGCACGGGGTTCCTACGTTTATGATGTCAAACAGATGAGCTCGGTTGCGGATAACTTCTGGAGTTTTTTCAGAAGGGATTAGGAACTCAGGTGAGTCTCAGTGTTGCATTACACCCTCAGACCGATGGACAGGCAGAGCGTACTATACAGGCACTTGGGGATAGGTGGCGGGCCTGTGTTCTTGATATCATAGATAGCTGGGAGGGTTATTTACCTCTAGTTGAGTTACGTACGATAACAGATACCCTTCCAGTATTCAGATGGCCCTGTATGAGGCCTTGTATGTAAGAATGTGTAGATCGCCGGTTGGTTGGTTCGACGTAGGCGAGGTTCAGTTATTTGGTCCAGACTTGATTCAGCGGGCTGAGGATAAGGCGAAGCTTATCTGAAAAATATTATTAGTAAACTCAGAGTCAGCAGAAGCTTTATGCAGATAACCAACGTTGACACATGGGGTTCAGGTTGACAATTTAGTATGAGTATTGTTATGTGGCCTCGTGTGGTATTATTGGTATGTAGGAGTTGTAAAAGAAGACTATGTCACTATTTTTAAGTTTGTCTCCCAAAAGAACATTCGGGGACGAATGTTTCTAAGGGGGGAAGAATGTTACACCCCGGAATTCCAGGATATGTTTATAAGAACGTACGTAAGAACTCGAAAATGTTAAGATTTGAGATGAGTAAAATATTTGTCGGAATTATGGAATTGTCGGAAAACAAAATATTGCGACGAACGGGAGGGCAACACGTGTCACCCCCCTTAGTGGTCTTGGAAGAAAATGGCATGGATAAGATGGTCATTTGACCATTAAAGAGATGACCAAGTCTTGCAAAGACTTAAGCTTGACATTGTTGACTAAAGTCCAAGGGACACTTGGGCAAGATCCATGTGAAACTCATCCAAGCCATCCATATGTACTAATCTAGAACCTCCATTATGTTATATATGTACACTAGTAGTGCAAGACTTTGTCATTTTCAACACTTAGAGAAAATTTGAAAAAAATCTTGAAGAACTCTTAAGGAGCTCTCGGCTTTGGAGAAAATTTTCAATTGTTGTCCAATAAGCTCCACACATTAAACCAAGGTTCATAAGGGTATTGTAAGGGTATCTCTATATAAAGATCCCAGAAAAGTGGCGTTTTCGTATTAGTCGCAAGGCGAAAACCTAAGGAGTTCTTCAACTTTGAAGTTGGAACTTGAAGATGAGTTCTTCATAGGCTTCTAAAGGTTTCTTGTAGTGGATTGGAATGTCGAAAGGAGGAGCTAAAGTTGCTAAGGATCTACTTGTAATCTTGGATCATATTTGGGCTAATTGAGGTAATAATCTTCGTCTTACTTTTGTAATTGAAGATTCCATGTTATGATAAGTTAGAAATGATCATGTGATATGTGTTATGAAGATTGATAAGTGTTATGGAAGTTTAGAATATCAAATTTGAAAATGACATGTTGAGTCATTTGAAATTGAATTACAATTTGGTCGTTAACTAGAATCGTCGCATGTTTACCTACTTGAGGATTGTAGTAGTTATAATCGATTATGGATTGATAACATGTTATACTAAACAACTTGAATTGAAAAGGAATTGGAAAGGTTGATATGTTGTTACACCTTTGGCCGAGAAGAACATTATATGTTGGACTAGTTTGATATTTATTGTGGGGCGGAATTTTACACGTCTTGATTAAGCATGTAATCCCCTATTGTTAACTACTTTGTTGAGCCTTAAATGTGGCATGTTTAGTTATTGAATTCGGCCTTGAAAAAGGTGGCAAAGTATGTAGAAACAAAGGAAGTGCTGTCCGATTTTCCGTAGAATTTAGTGACTTTGCACTTGGAATATTCTACGTTTGAAGCTAGAGGTTAATAGACGTATTATGGTCATTATAGGTTGGCATACTACGTACGGCGTATTGGACTTAGCAAGTGGATTAAACCGAAGAGGTATGTAGAACTTTCTTATCTCTTGAGCATGAATAAGTTGTAAATGTATAGTACGGTAGACGTACGATATTTTGACGAATCTAGTCCATTTGATATCCTTGGTTTATCTTAAGAATGATCAAGTTGGTTGAGTTAGGTAATTAACTCACTCGTTTAAATATTAAGGATATCTTGGTTTTCAAAAGTTAAGAGACTTTAAGTATGTTGAAAGTATTTTTGATACTTGTTTTTGTTGGAAAGTTTAAGTCTTTTGGTTATAAAGAAGAATGTAAGTTTCTAAAGCATAAAGCTAGTATAACGACTTTATGGGAAGTTGGTTATAATAGCTTTATGGAAAGTTAAAGAGGGTGATTTACTCTAAGTAATTTAAGTATGATAAATGACTTTAAATAATGAAAGGCATATTGATTTAAAGGCATCAATTGCTTAAAGTTTTAAAAGAAAGAAGTCACTTGATTTAGAAGCCTATAATTGTATTGCTAAAAGGTATTGTGACTTGTCTTGAAAAGTAGTTATGACTTGATACTATGGTTATTAGTATCTTAGAAGTTTTATATGAAAAAAAGTCATTTTAAAAGAATAGAAGTATGTAGTACTTTGGGTTAAATTCCCGGATTTTTATAAAGACATGTAAGTGCCTTAAGTAAACTAAAATGAGAGTGTATATGAATAAGACTAATAAGAAGTTAGGGGATTTCTTAACTTGCTTATATATTGTATGATTAGCCGGTAGTGCTTATGTTATGTATGATAAGTCGGTAGGGCTTATGTTATGTATGATGGCCGGTTGAGCTAGGGTAAGAGTATAAATGAGGGGTAAACCCCCAAGACGTTATACCACCTTCTCCAGGGTAAGAGTATAAATGCGGGGTAAACCCCCAAGACGTTATACCACCTTCTGAGTATGATTGCGGGGAAACCCCCAAGACATTATACCACTCCATGGATTTGCTACCCATGATGCGAGGAATACCTCATGCGGGTCCACACGACCCTTGCGGGTGAAATAGTCCCAAGAGTAGGATTGCTTAATGATACTGCGGGCGGGTTGTCCTGCTTTGATCGAGAGCCTCCTATTTTTATGCAGTAAAGTATACTCTTGTTTACTCTCATTGTTAGTAAGGCACAGTGTACTGTTATATGAGTGATCATACATGTCTCCAGTTTTATTTTAGACTTATGATTTCACTGCAGTACTTTCAGTTTCACATATTTGGTACATGTTGTACTGACCTCCTTCGGGGGGCTGCGTTCATGCCGCAGGTAGAGTACAGGTTGCTGATCCTCACTCTTAGGATCATTGTTCAGCTGTTGAGAAACTCCTTTATTTTGGAGGCTTATCCCTGGTATTGTCGGTTGTTGTACATTCAGGGGTATGACGGGGCTCTGTCCCGCCAAAGTTGTTATTCTTAGAGTTCTGTATTCACATTTGTGGATTGGGTTAGTAAGAACCAAGATGTATTGTTTTAATTTTGTATTATGTATATGTTGTGAAAGGCGACCGTATCGGCTAGCCGGTTGATGTCTACTGTCTAAGTATGATTTTTATTTTAAGAGTTGTGTATGTTCCGCTGCTATTCTCTGATGTATACCTGAAAGGGGTGCCCAGGTAGGGCACCAGTCGCGGGCCCGGGATCGGGTCGTGACAATAAGTTGCCTTGATTGTGAAAATTTGAAGTTACTTGGTTTCAAGATTTGAAATGAGTTTTCTAAAAGTGTAGTAACTTACTTTGAAAAATAGACACGCCTTGATACTACGGGTGTTAGTATCTTGGGGTTTTACATAAAAAGGAGTCTTTTGAAAAGAATGTACGCATGTAGTACTTTGGCTTGTTAAATGAGAATTGTTCTATTTGTGCCTTGATAGTACTTCGGCTTCTCCACATCTCCGCGTCCCTCCATAAAGGGCCGACAACTTGTTTCAAGGATACCATGGGTTAGCTCCCCACGGGGGTGAGTGGTACACACTCACGGCGGGTCGGTATTTGACTCGGGCGGGTTAAATTCCCGGATATATATAAGCCATGGATTAGCTATCCGTGATGCGAGTATCGTGTACCGATGACTCATTGCGGGTCCTCACGACCTAAGCGGGTGAAATAGTCCCTTGCGGGTGAAATAGTCCTATGATAGGTTGCATTATAACACAGAGGGTGGTTGACCCTGGCACTGGCACGGCCTTCATGTTTTGAAACGGTAGTGATTTCATTAATGAAAGGGTGCAGTGTGGTTATGAATTAAAGTGGAACAATAATTCTCATTGTTAAAGTCATAACTTAAAAGATAAAAAGGATTGCATTACTCTCATGATTGTAAGGTTCAGTGTGCTTACTGATGTTGTATTATATCATGGACTGCCGGCAGTGAGGAAGGATTCCACGGGCATGATTGATATTATGGGCGTGAGACCCATGGTTATATTTGAGTAATGACTTTGAGGGCATGCATCCCTGACTTGATATGACTGCTTATGTATTGTATATTGTAGGTTGGCTATCATACATTTCTCCTGTTTTGTTTAGACTGTTATGATTTCATTATAGTATTTTACTGTTTCACATACTTGGTACATTCTTCTTGACCTCGCTCCGAAGTGCGTTCATCATGCCGCAGTTTAGGTGCAGCTTGATTTGGTGATCTGCAGTGTAGGACCTGCTCGATTTTTGGATAGCTCCATCTATTCAGGAGTTTATCTTTTTGGTATAGATCCTTCAGTACATGCTTTTGTACAGTTATGGGTACGGCGGGGCCTTGTCCCGTCATAGTTCAGTAAAACTCTTAGAGGTCTGTATTCATATGTGGGATTGGACACATGTGCAGTGTAGTGTTTTTTGATTATGTATATTATATGGCTGCCTTGTCGGCTTTGCCCTTGCACGTATGTTGGTTTTAAAAAAAAAAGGTGTTATTTAAATTCCGCAGTTTACTTGTGTCAGTTAGGTAGAAGGGTACCTGGTAGGGCACGATCACGCCCGGGAGTTGGCGTGACAGAGTGGTATCAAAGCAGTCAGTCCTCGGAATGTCTACAGACCGTGTCTAGTAGAGTCTTGATTATCGGTGTGTTGCGCGCCACACCCATAAACAGGAGGCTACAGGACATTTAGGAGTTGGTTTCTACTCTTCTCACTCTGAGATCGTGCCATAGAGTTAGTAAGATAATTTCTCTCTGGCGTATTTTTGTGTTACAGCTATGCCTCTAAGGAGGGCAACTATCGCCCAGAAGGGCAAAGGAGTAGCAGGAGCTACCAGTCAGACTCAGAGAGTTGATAGGGCTTATTCCCAGGGTATACCGGATATTGTGCCACAGTCGGCGAGTTCTTCTGTGCCAGGTTTTGAGGCCCCAACACCAGAGCCTCCAGTTTCTCAGTTAGGAGAAGACTATATGGTCATGAGGGAAGCAATTATGTTATTGACCAAGATAGCGGTGCTACAGTTTCATCAGCAGGATGTTATTCGGCCAGTACAGACAGGTGTACAGAGGGTAGAGGGCCAACGCGGGAATCAGCGTAAGAGGGCTAGACCGGTTGGTTATCCCGGTGAGTTTTTGGACGAGCAGCCTCAGCAGCGAGTGAGATATTCGTCCCAGCCTACCCAGTACATACCCCCACAGCCCACAGGTGGGAGATTTGACCCCACCAGGTATTTAAGAGACGATCCGAGCTCCAGGGGTAGAGGTTCTCAAAGGAGTAGAGGATTTTCTCAGTCGAGGCCACCTATTCCTCAGTGTTTTCGATATAGTAAGTGTCATTCGGGGAAATGCCGTTATGGCACAGGTGTTTGTTTTTATTGTGGCCGTCCGGGCCATATATTGAGGGTGTGTCCTTTTAGAAAGAGCACCGATGAGGTGGCTCAGCCTATGAGGCCGATGGTTGATTCCCTTTCCTCCACAGCTGTGTGACCCCCAGGGCAGGGTGTTTATATGTCAGCCAACCGTGGTAGAGGTCAGGGTGGAGTTTATAGTTCTGGCGGTCCTTCGAACCGCATAGATGACGTGACTACTGGACAGGATCAGGAGGCAACATCGCATGGGGTTACAGGTATATTTCGATTCTTTTGAATCATACGTGCATTGATAGATTCAGATTTCGCCCTAGCATATATGTTTTCCCTTTGTTGCTAGCAGTTGTAAGTGATAGTACCCCCAGAGGTAGGAATACTTTGATTAGTAAAGTGAAAAGTTAAGAATGTTGACAAGAATGGTAAGTGAACTGAGACTATAATTGTGTAGAGTTCACAAGTTGTAATTTCCCCATAACAGTGTAAAGACCAATAGGGAAGGATGTACGGTAGAAATACTTCGACCTATGTGACGAACCTCTAGTGAATATGGGGATATGGTGAGCAGTACCTTGAGATAAAAGGGGGATTTATTTCAGACTAAGAATGAGAAGTTAAGTGTGACGATGGGTCGGGTTATGGACTCATTTCGGGTCAGCCGGTAGTATGAAATTGGGTGATGTCAGTTGGATATGGTCCCGCTATGTGATAGGGTCACGAGGATGCAAGACCCAAGTCTAGTTGATCGTTGTATGAGTTCGTGGACGCGTTCCACCGGAACCGGGTTGTAAGGACCGAGAAGAGCCTTAACGGGAATGTAAGTAACAAAATGGCCAAGTTTGGATAGTAACTCCAAGGATCGGAGAACAGAATCAATACGCGAAATTTTGTACGTATGCTAAATAAGTTTAGAAGTACGAGAAAGTATGACAAGTAAGAAAATAAAGGAACCTCTAAGGATCCCGTGTTTGAGAAGACTGTAACCTTCGAGTATTGTGAGAAGGGACCACGGATGGAAGGTCCATTGTTATGTTTATGTATGTTATGTGGTGGCCATGTGTGGCATCGTTGGTCTTGTGGAGTATTGATTGATAGGCGTAGTATAGAGACTATGCCGGAGTTTGTATAGCTTGGCAACCGACTAAGAACATTCGGGGACGAATGTTTCTAAGGGGGGAAGAATGTTACACCCCGTAAGTCCAGGACATGTATAAGAGAATGTATGTAAGGAATCAAGACTTGAAAATTGGTACGAAAGGAAGAATTGTTTTTCCGACGAAAAATCTTCCAAACGTCGGAAAGGAAAAATGTTCGTTGATGAGAATTGGATTCTCAAAATGCATTATTTGAAGATTATGGAACTTATTAACATTATGGAAATTTATTTTTACGGATTTTGTCATATGGGGCCCACCCGAGGAATTTTACGTTTTGTGAGGCCCACGAGGGTTACGGAATTTTATGGACGAATGGGAGGACGACATGTGCACCCCCCCACAATGGTCTTGGACGAAATTAATGCTAGGGTAAAATGGTCATTGACCATCAAGGAAGATAAGTCTTCAAAGCTTGAGTTTATTGACTAGTCAACTTGTCCACTTGGCCAATTAATTAATTGCTCTTCTTCCTAGCCCACAAGTGTTATAATATAAGCTATCCATTGTGTTATATATACTAAATTAGTGCAAGACTAGATCTTCAACACTTAGATTTTTTCACAACATTGTTGTTCTTCACTTAAGTGCTCTCGGGTTCAATGTTACTTCCACACAAAAAAATTTGTAGTTTTGATACATTATTCACAAGACTTAAACCCAAGGTCCCTAAGGGTATTGTAAGGATATCTCAATAGAAAGATTTCGGAAAAACGACGTTTTCACGTTAGTCGCAAGGCGAAAACCTAAGTCGTTTTCCTAGTTTTGGATTGGAAATGGAAGAGAAGTTGGTTGTGAACTTCTAAAGGCTTCAAATAGCGGATTGGAGCGTAAAGGAAATGAGCTAAGAATTTCTAAGGAACGACTTTGAATCTTGGAAATTTTAAGGGCTTGTAAAGGTATAATTCTTGTCGTTTTAGTAATTAAGATTACTTATTGTTGTAGCTATGGATATTAGCAAGCATGAGATGTTTATATTATGAAGTTTGATAAGTATATTGCCTATTGGAACCCTAATCTGAAAACTAGCATGCTTAGCCTTAAGATTACAATTCGATTTGATTATTAGTATAAGTCGTCACATATTATACAAAGAAGGAAATTGTAGTTGTTGAAGTTGTCTATGATTATATAACATGTTATACCTAAGAACTTGGATTGAAAAAGAATTGGAAAGGACTTAGGATTGGTTATAAGTTGGCCGAGAATGGCTTGGATATTAAACTACTTGGTATGAATTGTGGGACGGAATTTTACACGTATTGTAAGGCGTGTAATCCCCTTTGATTGGTTGGTATGTTGAGCCTTAAATGTGGCATGTTTGGTTATTGAATTCGGCCTTGAAAAAGGTGGCAAAGTATGTAGAAACAAAGGAAGTGCGGCCCGATTTTCCGTAGAATAAGAGACTGTATACTTAGTATTATTCTACGTTAGAAACTAGAAATTGATAGTCATGTTGTGACCATTATAGGTTGACACTTCTACGTGCGGCGTATTCGACTTAGCTTGCGGATTAAGCCGAAAAGGTATGTGAACTATCTCCTCTTCTAGCATGATTCTTCATGGTAAAGAAAGTATGTCCTACTCCTTAAATGATCCACTCCTTGATTGTACTTGGATTTCCTAATATAGAAGTTGTTCTATATCCTTCTTGATTTTACTTTTGATGTGTAAATTGGAAGTTGTTATAATCCATTCCCTTAATGAAGTTTGGATTTTCAAAAGTGAAAGTATTTTACTTAAAGTACATAGAGTCTTGAAAAGGAAGTGGTTTCCAAATCTTTTGGCTAGTGCCTTAGTTCCAAAACCTAAAGGTTGTTATAATGACTTTAGGGGAGTAAAAGGAGTGATTTACTTAGTTGACTAAAAAGAGGAGAAATGACATGATTTAAGAGAATTAACTTCTTTTAAAGGTGTGAGTTACTTGAGGTTTAAAAGTATAAGAAACTTGATTTGTATGTATGTGATACTTGGTTTTAAAAGTGTAAGTCTCTTGGATATAAAAAGGAATGAATTGGTCTAAAACCATAAAGGGTTATAACGACATTATGGGAAGTTGGTTATAACGGCTTTATGGAAGGTTAAGATAGTTGTCTATTTTGATTAAGGGGCATAAGTTGCCTAGATTGTGAAAATTTGAAGTTACTTGATTTCAAGCTTTGAAATGAGTTTTTCTAAAAGTGTAGTAACTTACTTTGAAAAATAGACACGCCTTGATACTACGTGTGTTAGTTTCCTGGGGTTTTACATAAAAATGAGTCTTTTGAAAAGAATGTACGCATGTAGTACTTTGGCTTGTTAAATGAGAATTATTCTATTTGTGCCTTGATAGTACTTTGGCTTGTTAAATGAGAATTTATTCTATTTGTGCCTTGATAGTACTTCGGCTTGTTAAATGAGAATTTATTCTATTTGTGCCTTGATAGTACTTTGGCTTGTTTTAAATAAGAAATTATTCTATGTGTGCCTTGATAAGTACTTTGGCTTGCTTAAATAAGGATTTCTCTTGGTTTGTGTAAAGGCATGGTAATTGTCTTGGTTTGTGTAAAGGCATGGTATTGTCTTGGTTTGTGTAAAAAGGAAAGGCATGGCATTGTCTTGGTTTATGACAAAAAGAAAGGCATGGTAATTGTCTTGATTTTTCTAAAGGCATGGTTTTGCCTTGGTTTGCTTGAATATGGGTTACTCATATAGACATTCGTGCAAGTGTCATATCTCCACATCTTCGCGTCCCTCCATAAAGGGCCGGCAACTTGTTTCAAGGATACCATGGGTTAGCTCCCCATGGGGGTGAGTGGTACACACTCACGCGTGGTCCAGATTTGACTCGGGCGGGTTAAATTCCCGGATATATATAATCCATGGATTAGCTATCCGTGATGCGAGTATCGTGTACCGATGACTCATTGCGGGTCCTCACGACCTAAGCGGGTGAAATAGTCCCTTGCGGGTGAAATAGTCCTATGATAGGTTGCATTATAACACAGATGGTGGTTGACCCTGGCACTGGCACGACCTTCATGTTTTGAAACGGTAGTGATTTCATTAATGAAAGGGTGCAGTGTGGTTATGAATTAAAGTGGAACAGTAATTCTCATTGTTAAAGTCATAACTTAAAAGATAAAAAGGATTGCATTACTCTCATGATTGTAAGGTTTAGTGTGCTTACTGATGTTGTATTATATCATGGACTGTCGGCATTGAGGAAGGATTCCACGGGCATGATTGCTATTATGGGCGTGAGACCCATGGTTATATTTGAGTAATGACTTTGAGGGCATGCGTCCCTGACTTGATATGACTGCTTATGTATTGTATACTGTAGGTTGGCTATCATACATGTCTCCTGTTTTGTTTAGACTGTTATGATTTCATTACTGTTATACCCCGTATTTCCAGAGTATGTACGTGAGGGCGTACGTATATAAATTTAAGCCTTAAGGATTGGCAAGGATCGAAATTTGGGCACAAGTACCAAAAATAATCGTTTTTCGACGAAACGTTTTACAAGACTTGCGAAGGGAAAAATACGGCTATGTCATTTTTATTTTTTGTGGATTTTTCCGAGAGACGAAACATTTTGGACCAACAGGAGGGTGACATGTGTCACCCTCACATTGGGCGTGTTTGGGGCGGCAAGTGGGACGAAAATGGGGTCTTGGTTAGGTAGGATATTTTGGTGGTAGATGGATAAGGTGTACTTGGCTTAATCTTGGCCTTACACTTGCCTAACACTTGGTTTGATCTTGGCCATTGGTTGGCCCTTGCTTGACCTATAAATACCCCTCTAAGTTGAAGACTTTCTTCATCCTCACTTGATAATTTCTAAGGCAAAAATCCCTCCCCTCTTAGTGAGAGTTCTCGTCCAAAGTCCCCTCCCCCTTGTGAGGCCCTTGGAAGAGCCTACCCCCCCCCCCTGGCGTTGTGGTTCTAGCCGAGCCTACCTCCCCCCCCCCCCCCCCTTGGTTGAGAAATACTTCTCCAAGTATTGTTATAATGCCCTAAATACTCTAGCCCAAATACCTTGTAGTATTCCAAAAGTTACCCCTATACGAAAAGCCCAGAAATACTATTATACTTCCTTTAGCCACTAAACGAAACCCTAAGGAAAACCTTCATAGTCGGTTGGAGTGTTAAGTAGAAGTTGCGTAGAACTTCTAAGGGTTGTTTGGAGCGGGTTGGAGCGCACGGAGTAGGAGCTTAACGTTGCTCAGGAGCGACATTAAACTTGGATAATTTTGGGCTCATCGAGGTAAATACTATTGTCCTTCTATTGTAATTGGGAATTACATACTGTAGTTGTATAGAAATGAATATAAGATTCATAGAAGAGAATTGAACTGTAATAGAAGGATATTACAGAAAAGACTTAAACTGAAATCGCATCAGAAGAATATAAGTAGAAGAATAAATTGTACTTACATAGGACCGTATTTACAGTAGACTTATAACCTTATTGGTTGAATGTTCTGCGAGTAGCATGTGCTACTTGGAAGGTGGACAAGGCTAGCCGGGTTATAGCCGTGGAGCGTTTTGCTTATAGTCGATAATCGTCGCGAGGTATGTGATTCTTCCTATACTCTTGAGCATGAAGTATTTTAAAGGAATATATATATAGTACGGTAGACGTACGTGTGTCAATGTCTTTTGACTTAAGCCTGAATAATAAGAATCTTGAAATATTTTAAAGGAATATATATATAGTACGGTAGACGTACGTGTGGCAATGTCTTTTGACTTAAGCCTGAATAATAAGAATCTTGAAATATTTTAAAGGAATATATATATAGTACGGTAGACGTACGTGTGTTAACTGAATGTAGTGTTACGGCAATGTCTTTTGACTTAAGCCTGAATAATAAGAATCTTGAAGTATTTCAAAAGAATTAAGAAACCTTTTTGAAAGAAGAGTAATACTTGGTTTTGAAAACATAAGAGTTATACTAGCTTTATGGGAAGTTAGGTATAACGTCTTAAGAGAGATAAAGTGAATGGTTTACTGATTTTTTAGAAGTTAAGAGACTTAATCTTAAAAGATAAGAGACTTGACTTAATATGGATGTTAGTGTGAAACCTCATTCGCGAGTAATGAGTACTTGGTTTTAAAAGGAATAATGTTTTACTGATTTCGGAAATCAGAATAAGTATCGAACAAACCACTGCAGCGCTAATAAAAGAAAATGTATTGAATAATGAAGTATTATTAAAACCAGTAGAAACCTCCATCCGCATAGAAGCTAAGATGAGACAAAATGATATTACATTTTCTAGATCATGGCTGCTTTAATAAATGGTTATAAACAAGTATAAACTGCTCACACCTATGGCATATGTTACTCAATTGTTTTAAAAGGGATTAAGACATTGAACTATGAAACTCTTCTAAAATAAAGAGACTTGAGTAATTGAAATTAGGCAACCGAACTTTAGGGAAAAGAAAGGCATTGTTTTGTCTTAAATTGGTTTAAAACATAAAGTGTTATAACAACCTTATGGGAAGTTAGTTATAACGACTTTATGAAAACAAAAGAAGGGTTTTATCATTGGTTTTAATGTGGTAACTTGACTTTAAAAGAGAAGTGTTTTGGTCAAAAGAAGGCATGGTATTGCCTTAATTTGGTTTTAAAAGGAAAGTATGGAAGTTGGTTTGGTTTACTTAAAAGATGTAAGTCACTCTATTTTTATACTAAGGGTATCAGGTGAATTTTATAAAAGGAATGGATCTCTTAAAAGGAATTTAACGTACGTAGTACTTTAGGGTTAAAACCCGGACTCTGACATAAAATGAAAGTACCTTGAGTTGTGTATCACTTGCCTATGCTTGTTGTTGTGAAACTTGCCTATGCTTGTTGTGATAGCCTTTGTTGTGCAAGAATGGTGTTTCTATACTACCGCGCCTCTCGGTGGAGGGCCGGTTGACTTGTTGAGAACTTACTTGGACGTACCGGCAGTGACGGAGAATTCCACGGGTACGCTCCGGTTGATAGTGTTATTCCATGGACTAGCTCTCCATGAGGTTTCTTCTGCTCGCCTTGGTACCGGTGGTCGGCTTCGTACTTGCCGTCTCGTGGCTGATTCGGCCTTGGTACGGTAGTTAGCCCTCGCACTTGCCCCGCTCGTGTAGTGACGAAGTCTCGTGATACGCATGGTAGCTGGTAGTTAGCCTTTGATTGCCGGCCACTCGTGGCGGCCTTGGTATCCGGTAGTCGGCTTCGTACTTGCCCCGTGTCAGCTTCGTGGTTTGGTTGTATTGTATTGTTAGTACGGCTTTGGCAACAGGTAGGACTTGGTGTTCAGGTGTACTTCTTGGTGTTATCATATCATAGACTGTCGGCAGTGAGGAAGGTATTCCACGGGCATGATTGATGTTATGGGCGTGAGACCCATCGTTATATTTGAGTAATGACTCGGAGGGCGTGAGTCCCTGACTTGATATAACTGTTATATGTGTGTACTGTAGTTTGGTTATCATACATGTCTTCTGCTTTTTATAGACTATTATGATTTCATTTACAGTATTTATAGTTTCACATACTTGGTACCTGTTGTACTGACCTCCTTCGGGGGCTGCGTTCATGCCGCAGGTAGAGGTACATCGGCTGTCGATCCCCGCGTTTAGGATCACATTTCAGCGTATTGGGAAGCTCCGTTCCTTCGGAGGCTTATCTTTTGGTATGTTTTCCCCGAGTTTGTAAGTTCTTGTGTATTCAGGGGTATGGCGGGGCCCTGTCCCGTCATAGTTGTCAGATAAATCTTAGAGGTGCAGAGCATTGTTGTGGGCAGGGTTGTAAGGATTGTAACTGTTCAAATGTCGATATATTTATATATGCTGAAAGGCAACCGTTTTGGTTGGCCTATTTTCTTTTATCTTGATCCATATCTAAATTGCATGTTTAAGTTTTTATTTTATTGGTTTTTCTCGACGTTGTATCACTAGGGTGCCCGGTAAGGCACGATCCACGGGCCGGGTTGGTCGTGACAATTCTGATATTTCTTGTTTCACATACTTGGTACATTCTTCGATCGACCTCGCCCTGGGGCTGCGTTCATCCGTGAGTTTAGGTACTTGATTTGGTGATCTGCAGTGTAGGACCGCCAGATTTTTGGATAGCTCCATCTGCTCAAGAGTTTATCTTTTGGTATAGATCCTTCATGCAAGATTTTGTACTGATTATGGATGCAATGGGGCCTTGTCCCATCATAGTTCAGTAAAACTCTTAGAGGTCTGTATTCATATGTGGGATTGGACTCATGTGCAGTGTAGTGTCTTTTGATTATGTATATTATATGGCAGCCTTGTCGGCTTTGCCCTTGCATGTATGTTGGTTTTAAAAAAAAATGAGGTGTTATTTAAAATCCACAGTTTTACTTGTGTCAGTTAGGTAGAAGGGTGCCCAGGTAGGGCACCAGTCACGGGCCCGGGGTTCGGGGCGTGACACTTCACCTTATCCACAGCCTGCTGAATCAAGTCTGGGCCAACTAACTGAACCTCGCCCACGTCGAACCAACCAATCGGCGACCTACACTTCCTCTCATACAAAGCCTCATATGACACCATCTGAATGCTAGAATGGTAGCTGTTTTTATAAGCAAACTCCACAAGAGGCAAATGATCCGCCCAGCTACCCCTGAAATCAATAACACATGCTCGAAGCATATCCTCAAGTGTCTGGATAGTACGTTCCGCCTGCCCGTCGGTCTGAGGGTGAAACGCAGTACTAAGACTCACCTGTGTCCCTAATCCCTTCTAGAAAGACCTCCAGAAGTTAGCCGTAAACTAGGCTCCTCTGTCTGATATAATCGATATAGGGACTCCGTGCAGTCTCACAATCTCCCTGATATACAACCTGGCATAATACTCAGCCGAATACGTAGTCCTGACTGGAAGAAAGTGGGTTGATTTCGTCAGCCTGTCGACAATAACCCAGATGGAATCACACTTCCTATGAGTACGAGGTAACCCTATAAAAAAATCCATGTTGATCACCTCTGTCACGCCCCGAACCCCGGGCCCGTGACTGGTGCCCTACCTGGGCACCCTTCTACCTTAACAACTAAGTAAACTGCGGAATTTAAATAACACCTCTTTTTTTTTTAACCAACGTACGTGCAAGGGCAAAGCCGACAAGGCTGCCATATAATATACATAACAAAAGACACTACACCGTACATGAGTCCAATCCCACATATGAATACAGACCTCTAAGAGTTTTACTGAACTATGACGGGACAAGGCCCCACCGTACCCATAACTGTACAAAAGCACATCGAAAGAACTTATACCAAAAAGATAAACTCCCGAACAGAAGGAGCTATCCAAAAACTCTGAGCAGGGTCCTACACCTACCGATCACCAAACAACGTACCTAAACCTGCGGCATGAACACAGCCCCCCGAAGGAGGTCAGTACGAAGAATATACCAAGTATGTGAAGCGATGAAATCGTAATGAAATCATAACAGTCTAAACAAAACAGGAGACATGTATGATAGCCAACCTACAGTACACAATACATAAGCAGTCATATCAAGTCAGGGACGCATGCCCTCAATGTCACTACTCAAATATAACTAAGGGTCTCACGCCCATAATATCAACCATGCCCGTGGAATCCTTTCTCACTACCGGCAGTCCATGATATAACAATATAACACCAATAAGCATATCCAAGGAGTATCCCTCGTGGTCGCATGCCCCGGAATCCCACATCGTATAAGCATGACCATGGGGTAATACAAACAAATCCGGGAATCAAACCCGCTCCTGGTCACATGCCCCGAAATCCCACATCGTATAAGCATGTCCAATGAGTATCCCTCGTGGTCGCATGCCCCGGAATCCCACATCGTATAAGCATGACCATGGGGTAATACAAACAAATCTGGGAATCTAACCCTCTCCTGGTCACATGCCCCGGAATCCCACATCGTATAAGCATGTCCAAGGAGTATCACTCGTGGTCGCATGCCCCGGAATCCCACATCGTATAAGAATGACCATGGGGTAACACAAATAATGAAAGCATACCCGTGGAATCCCACCTCACTGTCGGTACGTCCAAGTAAACTTACAACAAGGCAGCCGACCCTCCAACCGAGAGTCGCGGCAACGTAATAAAACATAATACTTGTACTCAAATGCTATCACCAGCACACATTGACAATTCTCAATTAAACAAGCCAAAGTACTTATCAAGACACACATAGAATAATTCTCAATTAAACAAGCCAAAGTACTACGTACGTACATTCTTTTCAAAATACTCCTTTCTATGTAAAATCCCAAGATACTAACACCCGTAGTATCAAGGTGTGTCTATTTTTCAAAGTAAGTTACTACACTTTTAGAGAACTCATTTCAAAGATTGAAATCAAGTAACTTCAAATTTTCACAATGTAGGCAACTTATGCCTAATAATCAAAATAGACAACTTTCTTAACCTTCCATAAAGCCGTTATAACCAACTTCCCATAAAGTCGTTATAACCCTTTATGGTTTTAGACATATTCATTCCTTTTTATAACCAAGAGACTTATACTTAAAACCAAGTATTACATACTTACAAATCAAGTTCTTAACTTTCAAAATACTTCAAGTCTCTTAATATTTAGAAAACAAGTTTCTTCTCTTAAATCATGTCATTTCTCCTCTCTTAAAACAATTAAGTAAATCACTCATTTGACTCCCCTAAAGTCATTATAACGACCCTTAGGTTTTGGAACTAAAGC
This sequence comes from Przewalskia tangutica, assembly GCA_029844215.1. Taxonomy (NCBI): domain Eukaryota; kingdom Viridiplantae; phylum Streptophyta; class Magnoliopsida; order Solanales; family Solanaceae; genus Przewalskia; species Przewalskia tangutica. The sequence goes on from CM056721.1 coordinate 111,697,248, forward strand.
ACTAGCCAAAAGATTTGGAAACCACTTCCTTTTCAAGACTCTATGTACTTTAAGTAAAATACTTTAATGAGTAGGACATACATCATTAAAATACTTCCATTTCCAAACTTCACTAAGGAAATGGATTATAACATCTTACAATTTAAACATCAAGGAAGTACATAGAACAAATTCTATTTTTGGCAATCCAAATACAACCAAGGAATGGATCATTTAATGAGTAGGACATACTTTCTTTATCTTAAGGAATCATGCTAGAAGAGGAGATAGTTCACATACCTTTTCGGCTAAATCCACAAGCTAAGCCGAATACGCCGTATGTAGAAGTGTCAACCTATAATGGTCACAAAAAGACTATCAACTTCTAGTCTCTAACGTAGAATAATACTAAGTATGCGGTCTCTAATTCTACAGAAAATCGGGCAGCACTTCCTTTGTTTCTACTCACTTTGCCACCTTTTTCAAGGCCGGATACAATAACCAACACGCCACATTTAAGGCTCAAAACAACAACCAAACAAAGGGGATTACACGCCTTACAATACGTGTAAAATTCCGCCCCACAATTCATACCAAGTAGTTTAATACTCCATAAGCCATCTCTCGGCTAACTACATAACCAACAATTCAAAGTCTTTTCCAATCCTTTTCCAATTCCAAGTTCTAAGGTCTAACATGTTATATAGTCATAAACAACTTCAACAACTACAATTTCCTTCTTTATACAACATGCGACGACTTAAACTAATAATCGACTTGAATTGTAATCTTAAGGCTAACATGCTAGTTTTCGGATTAGGGTTCCAATAGCCAAAAAACTTATCAAACCTCATACTAAATACCTCATGCTTGCTAATATCCATAACTACAATGATAAGTAAACTTAATTACTAAAACGACAAGATTATACCTTTATAAGCCCTTAAAATTTCCAAGATTCAAAGTCACGCCTTAGCAAATTCTTAGCTTCTTTCCTTATGTTCCAATCCGCTCCAAGAACTCCTTAGAAGCCTATGAAGAACCCATCTTCAAGTTCCAACTTCAAAGTTGAAGAACTCCTTAAGTTTCCGCCTTGCGACTAACGTGAAAACGCCGTTTTTCCGAAATCTTTCTATTGATATATCCTTACAATACCCTTAGGGACATTGGGTTTAAGTCTTGTGAATAATGGATCACAAACTAAAAATTTTTGTGTGGAAATTTCAACAAAGCCGAGAGCATGCTTCAAGCACAATGAAGTTGTGATTTTTTTCTAAGTGTTGGAAACTTAGTCTTGCACTAGTCTAGTATATATAACACAAAGAAGGGCTTAGATAATAACGCTTGTTAGGTTTTGGATGAAGGAGATCAAGCCAAATGGCTCTTGACTTGGTCAACAATGTCAAGCTCTTAATTAGCAAGACTTTGTCATCTACACTTTGGTCAAATGACCATTTTAACCTTGCAAATTTTCGACCAAGACCATGTGGTGGAGGTGCCACGTGTTGCCCTCTCATTCGTCCATAAAATTCTGTAACCCTCGTGGGCCCCACAAAACGTAAAATTCCTCGGGTGGGCCCCACATAACCAAATCCGTAAAAATAAATTTCCATAAAGTTAATCAGTTCCATACTCTTCAAATAATGCATTTTGAGAATCTAATTCTCCTCAACGAACATTTTTCCTTTCCGACGTTCGGAAGATTTTCCGTCGGAAAAACAATTCTTCCTTTCGTACCAATTTCCACGTCTTGATTCCTTACGTACATTCTCTTATACATGTCCTGGACTTACGGGATGTAACAACCTCCCACTTCCATGTCGGAATATCAATAGCCTGCAATAGCCCACCGGGCTTCTGGCGCTCAACATTGACCTGCTGACAATTAGGACACTGAGCAACAAAACTTGTCACGTCCCTCTTCAGGCCATCACACCAATACATACATCTGAGGTCATGGTACATCTTAGTAGACCCCGGATGAATAGAATAACGGACACTGTGTACCTCCCCCAGAATCTGCTGATGAAGTCCTGCAACATCGGGAACACACAATTTGCCCTCAAACCTTAGCACCTCATCAGGCGCTACCTCTGTTGACACCCAATTTTGACCCATCTTTTAGTCATTTCTTGCAATTTTAAGCATTTTAGGACACCGCATTTTAATCATCATTTTTGCATTTTTTACATAATATTCTATGTTTATTTCTTCACAAAATGGCATTGCATCTTTTTATTTTAAATTAAGCATGTTGTCTTTGTTAATATTATGTTTCTATTATTATTACACCGTCGTTTTATTTTAATAATGTTTGCATCTCTTTGAATAATTAATTGGCACCGCGTTTTTACTTAATTAGGCATTAAACATTTCTTAAATATTGCATTATAGCGTCGGCATTTTATTTTGATAATTTTGTACCTTTAAATAATTTTTCTTTTAAATAATAAACCCGTTTTGCATTTTTGTCAAACCGTCGATCCGAGCTGCAATCTGAATCAGTCCAATCCGTCGAAAACCGAAGCCCAAACTGAGGTCCAAAAATGAAGCCCAGTACACCTTTCATCTTTTCCCTCCAATACCCAATACCCAATACCCAAAATCCTAAACCTAAATACCCCTATAAATAAAAACCTTACCCCCCCCCCATTAAAAAAAACCCTCAGGCAACCGCCTACCCCTAAAGAGACCAGCCGCAGCATACACCCTCTCTCACCTCTCTTATTTTATCATCTCCCTGTTCTTGATCTTTAAAAAAAAGGCACACACAGCACAACACAACATCAGTTCAGCCGCCTACCCATCTCCTCTCTTCATTCGCCGGAGCTCCAAGCTCCGGTGAACCCATTAACGCCACTGTCCCGTCACCGTCAAAATCACCCTCACCACTGTCGACTCCAACATAACACCACCAATGTTCCACCGCTGAACACCACTGTTCCGCCGTCTCACCTGTCGCCGGTGAACCACCACCCGTCACCGGCGAACCCACTCCCCTCAATCCCTAACTCCCAAATCCCTTTCCCGTCGACCTCACCATCAGCAACACCCCACCATTCCCCATCTCTTATCGGTGATTGGCAGAGAACTCCGACGAACCCCATGAACGACGAGAACCTTAGTGATTGTTGTGCTTCTGCTTTCTACTTTGTTCTAACCATATTTTTATATATTGTTTACTCTGTTGGGCTGTTTTTGGTTGTGGGTCGATTCTCTGATTTTTTGTATCTTGCCGGAGTTTTATAACTTCGGGGACCTATGTTTTGTTTTGTCTTTTGGAAACCGGTGTTGAATTTGGTTAATGGGTTGATTTTGCATGATTTTAGCATTTGGGCGGAGTTTCTAATAACTCCGGCGATGTTCTAAACTTTCAGGCGAACTATGTTGGGCTCTGTTTTGGGACTTATGGCATGCTCGATTTGTTGGACTGATTTAATTCCTCTAGTATGTTTTTTCCGACGACGTCCTGAGCTTTCCGGCGAACCACAATTGTTTTGGTTTTTTCCATTGCTCCTACTGTTTTACTGCTCTCCGACAACCTGAAATGGCCGATGAAGGAATCTCCGTCTGATTTCCAAGGCCTCCCTGTACAAAGACAGATTTATTTTTGGCTTTACTTATTAATTCTTGTTATTGCTTTTAAAATTATTTATTCTTACTAACACTTTTACTAAGTATTTATGCAGGTATTCGGAGATGCATTTCAAAAGAATGTCCCGGAGTTTTATTTTATGTCACATTTAATTTTAATTTTATTATTCTGTATTGCATTTTATTTTAATAGTAAATTATGAGAAATGCTTAGAGTATGTAGAATAAAAGCCAATATAATTAACCTATGTTTGAACGGATAACCGCAAGTTAGCGGATCTTAAAGGATGCCTAACCCCTTCCCTTTAGGATAATAAAGAACTGTCATGACCCGTTCCGGGGCCCGTGACTGGTGCCTTACCCGGGCACCCAAGTAGTCATACATCAGAAAAATCAGCGGAACATAAAAACAAGACATGAAACAATTGTAAAATGAACCACATTTTAACTGAGAGAAAATCGCCTTTCGGCATATATATATATACAAAGTTGAACAACTTAATCCTTTTTACAAACCACCTTGCATTACTACAGACCTCTAAGAATGTAACGACAACTATGGCGGGACAGGGCCCCGCCATGCCCCTGAATGTACAAGAACTTACAGACTCAGGGTAACATACCAAAAGATAAGCCTCCGGAGAAACGGAGCTTCCCAAAACGCTGATTTGTGATCCTAGAAGCGAGGATCGACAACCGATGTACCTCTACCTGCGGCATAAACGCAGCCCCCCGAAGGAGGTCAGTACAACAAGTACCAAGTATGTGAAACTGAAAATACTGTAAATGAAATCATAATAGTCTATATAAAGTAGGAGACATGTATGATAACCAAACTACAGTACACACATATAACAGTTATATCAAGTCAGGGACTCACGCCCTCCAAGTCATTACTCAAATATAATTATGGGTCTCACGCCCACAACATCAATCATGTTCGCATCTTGGCCACATGCCCCCGGAATTCTCCATCGGTGTAGACATGTCCAGGATGCAACAATAATAACAAGGTATCGGGTAATCAACCCTGCCGCATGGCCACATGCCCCCGGAATTCTGCATCGGTGCAGACATGTCCATGTAACAATAATAACAATACCACCGGGTGATCAACCCTGCCGCATGGCCACATGCCCCCGGAATTCTGCATCGGTGCAGACATGTCCATGTAACAATAATAACAATACCACCGGGTGATCAACCCTGCCGCATGGCCACATGCCCCCGGAATTCTGCATCGGTGCAGACATATCCATGTAACAACAATAACAATATATCGGGTGATTAGCCCGCCGCCTGGCCGCATGCCACCGGAATTCTGCATCGGTGCAGACATGTCCATGTAACAACAATAACAATATATCGGGTGATTAGGCGCGCGCGTATGCCCCGAGTGCATCGGTGCAGACATGTCCATGTAACAACAATAACAATATATCGCACAACGGGCTATCACAAGCAAGCACAAGCAAATTACCATACTTAGACTCTCATAAAAGATCCATTCTTTCTCGAAGTCACCGATACTAACACTTGCGTGAAGGCTATTACAGTGTATAGGCAAGTTCAACATACTTATAGACTCCTATTTTATTACAACAAATCCGGGTTCTAACCCCAAAGTACTACATACATTAATCCTTTCAAAAAGACCTCATTTTTACGTAAGAACAACTCGATACTATTATCCGTAGTACCAACTACGTTCATGTTTTAAAATCAAGTATTTTACACCATTTTAAACCAAGTGGCTTACACTTTCTAGAACAACGTCAAGTAACAACATTTTTTTCCAAAAGTTCAAATTTGCCTAATTTCAGATACTCACGTCTTTTAGTTTGGAAAGATTTCATAGTTTATAGTCTTAATCAAATAACGTACTCCCCTTTAAAATAATAAGCCTTATGTGTGAGTAGGTTATTCTTTGTTTATAACAATCTTATAAAAGCAGCCATGATCTAGGAAATGTAATATCATTTTGTCTCATCTTAGCTTCTATGCAGATGGAGGTTTCTACTGGTTTTAATAATACTTAATTATTCAATACATTTCCTTTTATTAGCGCTGCAGTGGTTTGCTCGATACTTATTCTGATTTCCGAAATCAGTAAAACATTATTCCTTTTAAAAACCAAGTACTCATTACTTACGAATGAGGTTCCAAAAATTCATATCAATTCAATTAAGTCAAGTCTCTTATCTTTTAAGATCAAGTCTCTTAACTTCTAAAATCCGTAACCCATTCTCTTTACCTTTCTTAAGACGTTATACCTAACTTCCCATAAAGCTAGTATAACTCTTATGTTTTCAAAACCAAGTATTACTCTTCTTTCAAAAAGGTTTCTTAATTCTTTTGAAATACTTCAAGATTCTTATTATTCAGGCTTAAGTCAAAATACATTGCCGTAAGACTACGTTCCGTTAACACACGTACGTCTACCGTACTATATATATATATTCTTTTAAAATACTTCAAGCTTCTTATTATTCAGGCTTAAGTCAAAAGACATTGCCGTAACACTACATTCAGTTAACACACGTACGTCTACCGTACTATATATATATATTCTTTTAAAATACTACCGTACTATATATATTCTTTCATGCTCAAGAGGATAGGAAAAATCACATACCTCGCGACGATTATCGACTAATAGCAACACGCTCCACGGCTATAACCCGGCTAGCCTTGTCCACCTTCCAAGTAGTACATGCTACTCGCAGAACATTCAACCAATAAAGGTTATAAGTCTACTGTAAATACAGTCCTATGTAAGTACAGTTTAATCTTCTACTTTAATATTCTTCTGATGTGATTTCAGTTCAAGTCTTTTCTGTAATATCCTTCTATTACAGTTCAATTCTCTTCTATGAATCTTATATTCATTTCTATACCACTACAGTATGTAATTTCCAATTACAATTGAAGGATAGGATTATTTACCTCGGTAAGCCCAAAATTATCCAAGTATATATGTCGATCCTGAGCGACGTTTAGCTCCTACTCTGGGCGCTCCAACCCGCTCCAAACAACCCTTAGAAGTTCTACGCAACTTATTCTTAATACTTCAACCGGCTATGAAGATTTTCCTTAGGGTTTCGTTTTTGTGACTGAGGGGAAGTATAATAGTATTTCTGGGCTTTTCGTATAGAGGTAACCTTGGGAATACTACAAGGTATATGGGCTAGAGTATTTTGGCATTATAACAATACTTGGAGAGTATTTCTACCAAGAGAGGGGGTGTATTTATATGAAAACAACTAGGCAAGGGGGGGGGGTACTTTCGGCCACACCACTGGAGAGGAGTACCCTCTGCCGAGGCTTCTCGAGGGAAGGCTCTTGGACGAGAACCACAAGAAGGGGGGGAGGATTTTTAGACTTGGAATTTCAAGTGAGGATGAAGAAATAGTCTTCAACTAAGGGGGTATTTATAGGACTTTCAATGGCCAAGATCAAGCCAAGTGGTAGGCAAGTGTAGGGTGGGGATTAGGACATGTGTTTGTGGGTCCCACTTGCTCATCAACTACACAAAAATATCCTACCAACTACTTGACAAAATAGCCAAGGCAAAAACGCCCAAATCGTCCCAACTTTCTCGTCCACTTGAGGGTGACACTTGTCACCCTCTCGTTGGTCCAAAATATTTCGTCTCTCGGAAAAATCCGCAAAAATTAAAAATGACATAGCCGTATTTTTCCCTTCGCAAAGTCCGGAAAACGACTCTTTTCGGCACTTGTGTACAAATTTCGAACCTTGCCAACCTTAAGGCTTAAATTTTTATACGTACGCCCTCACGTACATACTCTGAAAATACGGGGTATAACATTCTCCCCTCCTTAGAAACATTCGTCCCGAATGTTCCTTCTCAAGACTGATAACGATAAAGTTCCTCTAACAAGTTGCCAACGCCACACCTGGCCACGAAATAACACACGTACTCTTCATTCCTTACTCGTCGTGCCCTTCTCGAACACTTGAACTCTTCTAGTATACGTACCACACTTCAGTCATCGCTTCAGTTCCCAAAACTTTGGAGTCACCACCTCCAAACTTGGTCATCTTACTAGCCTCAATCCCCCTTAAGGCCATTCACGGCCTTCACGATCCGCTTCTGGTCGAACATATCCACGAACTCATACGATGGTCATCTAAACTTGGGCCTAGCACCCTCGTGACCCTACCACCTGGAGGGACCACCCAGAACTGACCCCACCTTAAACAGGGCTACGGGTTGACCCGCAATATGCCCTCAACCCGACCCTCTATCGTGTCGAACTCTCTAATTTCTCGATCCGGAACAATCTTACTAATTCTCATCATGAAAGCTACCACTTCCATCTCACTACCCATGGACTTATCACACTAATACATTCTAGGCATATAATGCACTCCGACAAGAATCATTTGCAAAATCCTTTACTCAAGACGGCCTTACATCTAAGGTCTCAATCGTGAAATATTCTAAGGTTCACACTTTCCCTGCCCCCATACTTATCCTTCCAACTAACCATGTTTCCTAACTCACAAATAACACAACGCTATCCGTATATCGCACACAATAAGATCATCATATCAAGCATACAAAACTCTAGAGGGTTAAGGATATACCTGAATCTACCGCTTTACTCTAATCACAGTCCTGCCCTGCAGGGCGCATAGCTAGTGAAGGTGATGAACCAGCCACTGATCCTGAAGGCTGAGTCGTAACATTCGTGCTACCCCTGGTCGGGCAGTTCCTCGCATAAAATGGCCTGCCGCAAAAATAACAAGCTCCTTGGCACCACGACACTCCCGAAATGCGGTCTACCACATCGACCACCAGGTAGGGGTGATGCATCGCCAACACCCTATTCCCCGAAACACGAACCCACGGAGCTCGACCGCTCCCGAATACCTGAACGCATCGAAGGTTGTGGAGGACCACTCTGTACTGGCGAAGGTGCATAACTAGCCTGCTGCTGAGGCGGTCCGCCTCGAAAGTCGCCAAAAGATCCTGCTGCTGGCCTCTTCTGCTGATCTTGGTCATTCCGTCGACCTCTCCGCTCCTCACACCCAAGTGCATAAGCCTGCATGCGGGAAATGTCCATGCCCGGCTGAAGAGCTACACCCGAACAAGCCTCTGCCAAGTAGTCATCTAACCCGGTAACGTAGCGGTGTACTCTGTCCTCCATATCAGCTACTCTGACGGGGACGTCACGAGCGATGAGTCAAACTCCACATTGTACTCCCGGCTATGCGCGGCTTCGCCTCAACATCAAAAATGTCGGCCCGAGACCTCTCATACGTGGCGGCGAAGTGTGCAAGAAATGCCACGAGAACTTCGTCCCAAGCGGCGGAAGTGCATACTCTCCCGGGACAGCTCACGAATCAAACGATCATTGCAGTATCACGCAGCCGATGCGAACCTAAGACCACTGACTCGGTCTCCGAAGCCTTGATTACCCTCATTATCCGCTGTAACTGTCGGATGAACTCCTGCGGATCATCCTCAGGCCTCGACCCGTAGAACTCTGGCGGGCTACAACTCAGGAAGTCCCGTAGCCTCAAACTATCCGATCTTGGGTGAACCATGGGTACTCATCGGGGCTGCGTCCAACCTATCCTCGTATGCAGCCCCACAATCTCGGCTAGCAACTGTGCCATCTCCTTGTAACCCATCTCCTGCCCGGTGTGGGGTGGAGGCTCGTGCTCGTTGTCTCATCAGCCACTGCTGCGGCTCTAAACTCTGCTGGGGCCGGCGGCGTCGCAAAACTCGCCGTCTGAAGCACAATCTCAGGTACTGACCGGGCCTGCGCCCTCGTACTCCTCTGTATCCTACTAGCAGCTCCCTCGGCTGCCTTGCCCATCTGGGCCCGGGTTGCCTTGCGCGGAGGCATAACTGGTAAAAACGAGATACATCAGAGGGGGTCCAACTTACAACACAGCTCTAAGGCACGATCTCAGAATGAGAAGAATGGAAACCAATCCTAAATGTCCTGCAGCCTCCTGATTATAGATGTGGTGCACAACACATCGATAATCAAGACTCTACTAGACACGGTCTGTAGACACTTTCCGAGGATTAACTGCTCTGATACCACTTTTGTCACGACCCGTTCCGGGGCCCGTGACTGGTGCCTTACCCGGGCACCTAAGTAGTCATACATCAGAGAAATCAGCGAAACATAAAAACAAGACATGAAACAATTGTAAAATGAACCACATTTTAACTAAGAGAAAATCGCCTTTCGGCATATATATATACAAAGTTGAACAGCTTAATCCTTTTTACAAACTCTGCCCACACAGTACTACAGACCTCTAAGAATGTAACGACAACTATGGCGGGACAGGGCCCCGCCATGCCCCTGAATGTACAAGAACTTACAGACTCAGGGTAACATACCAAAAGATAAGACTCCGGAGAAACGGAGCTTCCCAAAACGCTGATTTGTGATCCTAGAAGCGAGGATCGACAACCGATGTACCTCTACCTGCGGCATGAACGCGGCCCGCGAGGTCGACAACAAGTACCAAGTATGTGGCTGAAAATCGTAAATGAAATCATAATAGTCTATATAAAGTAAGAGACATGTATGATAACCAAACTACGATACACATATATGATTATATCAAGTCGTGGACTCGCCTCCAAGTCATTACTCAAATATAATTATGGGTCTCACGCCCACAACATCAATCATGTTCACATCTTGGCCACATGCCCTTGGAATTCTCCATCGGTGTAGACATGTCCAGGATGCAACAATAATAACAAGGTATCGGGTAATCAACCCTGCCGCATGGCCACATGCCCCCGGAATTCTGCATCGGTACAGACATGTCCATGTAACAATAATAACAATACCACCGGGTGATCAACCCTGCGCGTAGCCCACATGCCGGAGTGCGTGCGGGCGTATCCATGTAACAATAATAACAATACCACCGGGTGATCAACCCTGCCGCATGGCCACATGCCCACGGAATTCTGCATCGGTGAACACATGTCCATGTAACAACAATAACAATATATCGGGTGATTAGCCCGCCGCCTGGCCGCATGCCCCCGGAATTCTGCATCGGTGCAGACATGTCCATGTAACAACAATAACAATATATCGGGTGATTAGCCGCGCGTGCCCGAATTGCGCCGGTGCGGGCATGTCCATGTAACAACAATAACAATATATCGCACAACCAGGCTATCACAAGCAAGCACAAGCAAATTACCATACTTCTAGACTCTCATAAAAAGATTCATTCTTTCTCAAGAAGTCACCTGATACTAACACTTGCACAGCAAAGGCTATTACCAGGTGTATAGGCAAGTTCAACATACTTATAGACTCCTATTTTATTACAACAAATCCGGGTTCTAACCCCAAAGTACTACATACATTAATCCTTTCAAAAAGACCTCCTTTTTACGTAAGAACAACTCGATACTATTATCCGTAGTACCAACTACGTTCATGATTTAAAATCAAGTATTTTACACCGTTTTAAACCAAGTGGCTTACACTTTCTAGAACAACGTCAAGTAACAACATTTTTTTCCAAAAGTTCAAATTTGCCTAATTTCAGATACTCACGTCTTTTAGTTTGGAAAGATTTCATAGTTTATAGTCTTAATCAAATAACGTACTTCCCTTTAAAACAATAAGCCTTATGTGTGAGTAGGTTATTCTTTGTTTATAACAATCTTATAAAAGCAGCCATGATCTAGGAAATGTAATATCATTTTGTCTCATCTTAGCTTCTATGCAGATGGAGGTTTCTACTGGTTTTAATAATACTTAATTATTCAATACATTTCCTTTTATTAGCGCTGCAGTGGTTTTCTCGATACTTATTCTGATTTCCGAAATCAGTAAAACATTATTCCTTTTAAAAACCAAGTACTCATTACTTACGAATGAGGTTCCAAAAATTCATATCAATTCAATTAAGTCAAGTCTCTTATCTTTTAAGATCAAGTCTCTTAACTTCTAAAATCCGTAACCCATTCTCTTTACCTTTCTTAAGACGTTATACCTAACTTCCCATAAAGCTAGTATAACTCTTATGTTTTCAAAACCAAGTATTACTCTTCTTTCAAAAAGGTTTCTTAATTCTTTTGAAATACTTCAAGATTCTTATTATTCAGGCTTAAGTCAAAAGACATTTCCGTAAGACTACGTTTCGTTAACACGCGTACGTCTACCGTACTATATATATATATTCTTTTAAAATACTTCAAGCTTCTTATTATTCAGGCTTAAGTCAAAAGACATTGCCGTAACACTACATTCAGTTAACACACGTACGTCTACCGTACTATATATATATTCTTTTAAAATACTACCGTACTATATATATATTCTTTCATGCTCAAGAGGATAGGAAGAATCACATACCTCGCGACGATTATCGACTAATAGCAACACGCTCCACGGCTATAACCCGGCTAGCCTTGTCCACCTTCCAAGTAGTACATGCTACTCGCAGAACATTCAACCAATAAAGGTTATAAGTCTACTGTAAATACAAATCTATGTAAATCTGATTTAATCTTCTACTTTAATATTCTTCTGATGTGATTTCAGTTCAAGTCTTTTATGTAATATCCTTCTATTACAGTTCAATTCTCTTCTATGAATCTTATATTCATTTCTATACCACTACAATATGTAATTTCCAATTACAATAGAAGGATAGGATTATTTACCTCGGTAAGCCCAAAATTATCCAAGTATATATGTCGATCCTGAGCGACGTTTAGCTCCTACTCTGGGCGCTCCAACCCGCTCCAAACAACCCTTAGAAGTTCTACGAAACTTCTTCTTAATACTTCAACCGGCTATGAAGATTTTCCTTAGGGTTTCGTTTTTATGACTGAGGGGAAGTATAATAGTATTTATGGGCTTTTCGTATAGAGGTAACCTTGGGAATACTACAAGGTATATGAGCTAGAGTATTTTGGCATTATAACAATACTTAGAGAGTATTTCTACCAAGAGGGGGGGTGTATTTATACGAAAACAACTAGGCAAGGGGGGGTACTTTCGGCCACACCACTAGGAGGGGGGGAGTACCCTCTCGCGCAAGGCTTCTCAAGGGGGGGAGGGGGAAGTGTTATACCCCGTATTTCCAGAGTATGTACGTGAGGACGTACGTACAAAAGTTTAGCCTTAGTTAGGCACTTTGGACGAAATGTTTGTGCACAACTCACTAAAAGAATCGTTTTCCGACGAAACATTTTCCGAAGCTTGCGAAGGGAAAATTCCGGCTATGTCATTTATTATTTTTGCGGATTTTTCTGAGATATGAAACATTTTGGACCAACGAGAGGGTGACACTTGTCACCCTCAAGTGGACGGCAATTGGGCAAAGTTGGCACGTTTTTTGTGCCTTTCCTTTAGTCAAGGAGTTGGTAGGATATTTGTGTAGTAGATGGATAAGGACACTTGCCTAAATCCTCACCCTACACTTGCATAGCACTTGGCTTCATCTTGGCCATTGGTTGGCCTATAAATACTCCCTAAAGCAGTTTTATTTCTAATTGTGAATCTGACCCTGAGAGTCAAGTCGACTCGAAGGATGACATGATTAAAGAATTGCAAAAACTTTGCAAAGACTTAATTTTTGAATCCAAACAACTTGACTCAAAGGTAAAATCTTTAACTCTTGAGAATGCAGGTTTGAAAGACACAATAACCCGACTAGAGGTTACTCTTACCAAGAATCTTGAATTTGGTAAGATCAGTGCGAAGTTGGATATGGTCGAAGATACCTTCCGAAAGCTCAACATCGGTACTTCAAAACTAGATGAAATTCTAAGTGTTAGTCAACCTCAACATGCAGGTTTGGGTTACAAGAACTCCATTAATGCAATATGCTCCAACTTGTTTACAAAAATGAGAAAATGGGCTTCATAAAAAAGAGGAATTTTGTGTGCCATCACTGTAACAAGACTGACCATTTAAAACCTTACTACTTTAAACTGCAGAATTCCAGGAGTAGAATGTCGTCGAAAAGACTGTCCAACATTCCAGACAGCACTCAAGGCAGTTTTTTCAGAATCCAGAAATAGGAAAAAGGTAAAGAAGGTCTGGATTCCCAGTATGAATGTGAGATGTAATGTAGCTATTACTGTGTTAAGAACTAACATTTCAGGATCGTGGTACTTCGACAGTGGATGTTCTCGACACATGACGGGGACAAAAGAGTGTCTAAAGAACTATGAAACTCTAAGTGGAGGTAATGTCACATACGGAGGTGGAGGAAAAAGTAAAATCATAGAAAGAGGAACCTTGAATGTTCCTGGAGTTCCATCACTGAAAAATGTCTTGCACATTGATGGTTTGATGGCCAATCTAGTTAGTATAAGTCAATTGTGTGATGACGATCTAGAGGTAAAGTTTAACAAGTATGCTTGTACAGTTACTAATGAAGCTAATCAATGTGTAATGACAGGTACAAGAACGAGCGATAATTTTTATCTTGTTGGAGAACAAGAGATTTGCAATAGTGTTAGGACCGATGACACGACCTTGTGGCATCAAATATTAGGGCACGTTAATTTCCACAACCTTAAAAGATTAATTTCTTATGAGGCAGTAAGAGGCATCCCTAATCTAAGTCCTAAGGATAAAAAAATGGTTTGTGAAGATTGTCTCAAAGATAAGAAAACCCGTGTCTCCCACAATGTTGTCCAAAATAACGGACAACATTTAGGTACGTCTCACTGTTTTCAGCTTTTGCACATGGATATTATGGGTCCAATCGAGGTAGACAGCCTAGGAGGCATGAGGTAATCATATGTGATTGTGGATGACTTTTCCAGGTATTCTTGGATATTCTTTTTAAAGGAAAAGTCTCAAACATTTGGCATGTTCAAGGTACTACACTCTAGAATAAGAAATCTATATCATTCCTCTATTTTTCGGATTAGATCCGACCATGGAAAAGAATTTGAGAATAGTTAGTTTTCTACATTTTGTGAGAAAAAAAGTATTTTTCATGAGTTTTCTGCTCCCAAAACCCCACAGCAAAATGGTGTAGCAGAAAGGAAGAATAGGACTTTACAAGAGATGGCTAGAGTCATGTTGAGTTCTAAGAAGTTGTCAAAACGTTTTTGGGCAGAAGCTCTAAATACTGCAAGTCACATCACGAATAGAGTCTATCTTAGGTCTGGAACTAAAATGACACCCTATGGGTTTTTGAATGGAAAGAAACCCAATTTGCGTTACATTCATGTGTTTGGGTGTGTGTGTTATGTTCTTAATGATAGAGATCACCTAGCTAAATTTTACTCTAAAAGTGATAAGGAAATCTTTGTAGGCTATTCCCAAAATAGTCATGCTTACCGAGTTTATAATCTTCGAACCAAAACCGTACAAGAATCTGTTAACATTGTCTTTGATGATTCTGCTGAGCTTACAGGAAATAAACCAGTAGATGATGTTATCATAACTTGATGGAAGATCATGAAAATCTGAGAAAATCCAGATGTTGCTCCAAATGTCACGACATCTGCAGCAACACCTGAAGCAGAAACCGAGAGCATAGAAGGTATGGATGAGGAATCAGAGGCTGAATTGCGAGACCCAGTACGCAGGGATCCCTCATCCAGGATTAGAAGAAATCATCCTACAGAACAAGTGATATGAGAGGTGTTCGAAGGTGTTAGAACAAGAAGGAAGGAACCACAAAATTATTGAGATATGGTGAAATATGCATGCATGTCCACCGTATATCATAAGGTAAGTCATTCTTGTTATGTATCTACATTGGAACCAAAGAATATCAATGAAGCACTAAAGGATAGTTGGTGGATACAAGCTATGCAAGAAGAATTAGAACAGTTCAGCAGAAATGAAGTTTGGGATTTAGTTTCTCGCCCCAATGATACTAATGTTATTGGAACTAAATGGATCTTTAAAAACAAATCAGATGAATCTGGAACTGTTGTGAGAAATAAGGCTAGGCTAGTTGCTCAAGGATACTCTCAAGTTCAAGGGATTGACTATGATGAAACATCCGCTCCAGTTGCTAGAATTGAGTCAATTAGACTATTGCTTGCCATAGCTTGTTGTTTGAAGATCACCCTCCATCAAATGGATGTAAAAGGTGCTTTCTTGAATGGATATATTGATAAGAAAGTGTACGTTGAACAACCTAAAGGATTTGAAGATCCCCACCAGCCACAATTTGTTTACAAGCTGAAAAAGGCCTTGTATGGATTAAAACAAGTTCCACGTGCTTGGTATGGTCGTTTAACTCAGTTTATTCTTGAATTTGGTTTCAAACGTGGTGTACCTGACTGTACTTTGTTTATAAAACACCATGGAGTAGTTATGGTCATTGCTCAAATCTATGTAGATGACATAGTTTTTAGTTCAACTTCACAGTCCCATCTTAAGACATTTATCGAAGCTATGTCCTCAACATTTGAGATGAGCATGATAGGGAAATTAACCTTTTTCTTAGGCTTGCAGATAAAGCAAAATGAGGAAGGAATCTTCATCTCCCGGAACAAGTATGCCAAGAATTTGGTCAAGAAGTTTGGATTGGAGAATGCTAAACATATGAGGACTCAAATGGGATCAACACAGACTATATGCAAAGATGATGTTGGGAAAATGTCGACACAACTTTGTATCGTTCTATGATAGGTATTTTCTTGTATCTCACCGCGAGTCAACCTGATCTAATGTTTAGTATATGTGTGTGTGCTCGATTCTAAGCCTGTCCCATAATCTCCCACTTAAATACCATAAAACGTGTCATCAGATATGTTGCTGACACATGTGAGTTGAGAATTTGATATTCCAAAGATACTAATCCTAATTTGATAGGATATAGTGACTCGGATTGGGCTGGTGATGTGGAGGACAGAAAGAGCACAAGTGGAGGATGTTTTTACCTTGGCAATAATTTAGTTTCATGGTATAGTCGCAAGCAAAACTGTGTTTCACTCTCAACTACTGAATCAGAATATGTAGCAGCTGAGAGTTGTTGTTCTCAATTAATATGGTTAAGACACATGTTAGACGACTATAGTTTTTCAAATAATGTCTTAGTTTTGTATTGTGATAATATGAGTGCCATTAACATTTCAAAAAATCCAGTTCAGCACTCTCGTACAAAACATATAGATATTAGACATCATTTTTTGAGAGATTTGGTTGAAAAACAGCTAGTACAAATTGATTATGTTGACACACTCCATCAACTAGCTGATATCTTTACAAAAGCTTTAGATCATGAAAGATTTTCTAGCTTGAAAAGCTCTCTTAGTCTCTGTACTTTCTGAATTCGACATTATTGGGCGAATGTAAATGCGAAATGTCTTTAACATTTGGTTACATTTACCTTGTAATATCGAATCGATTTTGATATTTTGTTATGACTGACTTTTTGTACATACAGGTATTGTTTTCAAATAAGAACATGATTTTAATGTGATACCGTTCTCTGTGATGATATTAGATATCATAAAAATGGAGTATCAAAATAAGGCAAAACCTTTGTAATTCTCGACAATTGTTAAAATTGGGCAAAGCCCCTGGAAATTGATATTGTTCCTATACTATAGGAGTATCAAAGTACTTAATCAAAAGAAATTATAAGGATGCTAAATAAGTATTCTTGTTTTTGACACGAAAATGTATTTCGTATGTGTTTTTTTATTAGATCTAGGACTCAATGGGAAAATGTTACATTGGTTTGAAGATTGAACTCATAAAAACATGTATGAAACGTGTCTTGATTTGTTGCCGAAATGTAAATGTTCTTGAGAGATTGTGATACCTGTGTTATTCAAAATGTTGCTAACATTACTGGTGACATTCTCAGATACTGATATTTGTTGGGATGCAGTGTGTAACTGATTTTTGAAAATTCAGTTATATTTTTTCCTACTGTGTGTCGTTAATGTTTGAACATATTTTAATATTTTTTGTTGATAATGATCTAATCTAGATGTCTATCTTCTAAAAACTATAAATTTTAGGAACAAGTATTAGAATACAATACAAACTCTTAAAATCTGGAAACAACAATATTTTTACCAAGTGTATAAATGTATCTTCAATTGCTAATCTTTCTAGGCTAGTTCATTTTCTTTCCGAGAAATTTTATATAAAAAAGGAGAAATTTGTCACATCGTCTCGGTTTATAATCAGAGAACCGATGGATCCCTTTCAAAACACACCACTTTCTCAAACCCTCAAAAACCCTAACACTCCTTCATCTTATTCATCATTCTCACCAATGGATACATCACCAATGTCACCCAACATTCCATAACACACACTAATGAGCACAAGTCCGCCAAACTGCACATCCATTATATTAAGCGAGTTTCAAGAGCCAATCGAAAAAGCTTACCCAGGAGACACCAACAACCCAATCGACTTGGAGAAAACTCCTGATGTCACTGTTCTACCAAATAGGGAAAATACATCCAAGTTTCCCACTCGAAGGTCCACTCGCAACTTTGAGAGAAATTTCAGCAGCACTGTTAGGCGTATTTTGTATACGCTTTTTGAGTGATTTTTAGTTAGTACTTTACTTGTTTTTGTTGTGTTTAGTATAGTATTAGGTTCTTTTTTCTTTCTTTTGAGTCACGGGAGTTCAAAAAGGCAAAATGGCGAAAAGAAACAAAAAATTGACATAAAAGAAGGTCCCGAGGCAGAAAGAGGTTGAAAATTGATAATTCGGACGAAGGCAAAGCAGCACAGCGGTGCCCAGAATCAGAACCGCGGTTCCAGAAGATCAGCGACCTCGCAGGACTTTTGGCACCGGGGTGCCATTCAGACAGAACTGCGGTGCCATATTTACTGCCAGGCTGCAAGACTTTCGGCACTGCAGGACCGCGGTGCTGAGGCGCAAATTTTCAGATCCGAGTTAGAATTGGCCAAGGGTAGAAGGGTCTATAGGGCATGAATTTGCAACATATTTAAGCCTTATGGATTAGTTTAGGAGAGGGAAGTTCATTCTATCACACAATACAAATCAGGGCTAGGATTGAGGCTACAATTGGAGACTTAGTTCTACGTAATTTTTCTTTCTTTTTAATTCAGTTTATGTATGGATTTTGTTTTAGTTCTTAGCGTGACTATGGCTAGGAGATAAACACTTTATTAGGGCTTTCCTTATGAATCGCTTGAAATTTTATTTCATGACTTAATGCAGTAGTTTGATTTCTTCTTCACTTGTTAAGATTTATTCAATAATTGGTATGAATGCTTGATAGTTAATTGATCACTAATTATCATAACCTATATGATTTCGAATCAAAAACCGAAAGGAGAGATTTAGATATGCTGTAATTGAATAGACATAGGTTAAAATCGTGGACGAAAGTACCCCGATACTTGTATAGCATTATAGGTTACTGTTTTTAATCTTCCTATGTGGTAAATCCTATCATATAAATATAGAAGGGCTCTGCACTGAGTTGAGTGATTAAATATCCTAACCGGAATATAAGACAATCTAGTTAACCGCTATCTTAACGTAGAAGAAGAAGTCATTATAGTTGCATTAAGGATTGAATAGAGTGAATAATCGAGGATTTTGGAAGCCCTAATTCCTTCATAATTGATAACAACTTAAATAGTTTAGATAATTCTTGTAATTATTCTAGTAGTTAAATAAAAACCAAACTCAATTCTCGATTGCCAAATAGATAACATAAAATAGATGAACGGTACTTAGAAACCAGTCTCTGAGGACGATATTCGGTCTTATCAGACTATATTACTTGTGAACGATACGTACACTTGCATTGAGCATACGGAAATATCCTAACAAGTTTTTGGCGCCGTTGCCGGGGACTGGCGTAATTCTAATATCGAACAATCTATTTTTATTTCTACTTTGGCTTATTTTTATTTTCTTTTACTGTTAGAACCCTGTTGCCTTAATTTTTTTGTTGATTTTGGTATTTTTCAGGGATTTAGTGCATGCGCAGAAGGAGAGAAGCAGATATACTTGTTCCCTTCAACCCTGAAATTGAGAAAACATGCAAGCAAAATAGGCGAAATAAAAGGATAGCTGATTCAGTGACCGTGGAAAACCAACCACCGAATTAGAATGGGACAAACAACGAGGTTCCTGAACATGTAGAGGAGCCAATATCGGTCCCATAAGAAAGAAGCATGGGAGATTATGTTCTGCTCACGGTCACGGGTGCACAGACATGCATCTGGCTCACAGCAATAGGAGCAAACAACTTTGAGATAAAGCCAGCCATCCTGAGCATGGTCCAGAACACAGTACACTTTGGGGGATTTCCATCTGAAGACCCCCACATGCACATTGCCAACTTTCTGGAGTTGTGTGCCACTTTAAAGTACAATGGCGTTACTGATGATGCCATTATACTGAGGCTCTTCTCGTTCTCACTTAGGGACAGAGCCAAGAGCTGGTTGAACTCACTACCTGCCAACTCTGTCACCACCTGGCAGGATCTAGCACAAAAATTTCTTGCAAAGTTCTTCCCTCCTTCAAAAGCGGCAAAGTTAAGGGGAGAGCTAAACAATTACTACCAGGTGGATGGTGAGTAACTCTATGATGCCTGCGATTTAAGGATCTGCAAAGGAAATGTCCACATCATGACATAGAGAAGTGGATGTTAGTCCACATTTTTTATAATGGGCTGAGTGGTACTACTCGTACCATCATTGATGCTGCAGCAGGGGGGGCCTTAATGAGAAAGAGTGCCAATGAGGCACATGAGTTACTGGAAGACATGGCTGCCAACAATCATTAAGGGGCAGACGATAAATCAGTGAATAGCAGAAAGACTATGGGCATACATGAGTTAGATGCCATCATTGCCCTTAATGCACAGGTGGCCCTTCTGACAAAACAGCTTCAGCAGAACACTATTTTTGTGAATGCAGTCCAGATGTCCGTAAACTGTGAGATTTATGGTGGACCGCATGCCTTTGACAGATGCACATCGGTGGACCCTAAAAATGTGCCAATGGAGCAGGTTCAGGCAATTGGGAACTTTCAGCGGCCTTATAATTCTAACACATACAATCCAGGGTGGAGGAGTCACCCTAACTTTTCGTGGAGGAACGACCAAGCCCAACAGCAACCTTATTAGGGTAATTACCAGAACCAGCAAGTACAAAATCAGGCTACCTCATCCCAACAGTTTAGACCACCTTCACAACAGGAGAAGCCTGATGAGCTGAGGGATGCATTGCTTACACTCACAAATTCACAGAATCAGTTCATGTCTGAAACCAGGTCATCTCTCAGGAACCTGGAAAATACAGGTTGGGCAACTAGTGAAGATGGTAACCAACAGGCCGCAGGGTACTCTCCCAAGCAATACAGAGGTCAATCCAATAGAGCAGTGTTAGGCAGTATTGTTAAGGAGTGGAAAACAGTTGGAGCAGGTTGCTCCCCAACCCGCAGTGGTTCATGAGAAAGGGGGTGAGAAAATAGTTAAGGAAGGAAAGGATGGGGTCACTGAGGACCACCCTACAGTAGAGAAAGCTCCACAAACACCCTTGAGGGAATACACTGATAGAATCTCTTACCCTCAGAGGCTCCAAAGAAACTGCCTCCTAAGTTGAAAGATCCATGAAGCTTCACCCTGCCCTGCACTATTGGCAAGGTAACATGCAACAGGGAACTTTGTGACTTAGGGGCTAGTATCAACCTCATGCCTCTGTCTGTATTCAAGAGATTTGGTTTGGGTGAGTATCAATTAAGAACCCTTTGGAATTCTAGGTCGAAATTAAGGATTTCCGCAAGCTGCTGCTCGCACAGAAGTGGAAAAATGGTCATGGTGTTATGAGCCTTGTCCCAATGAATTAATCCCTCAAGATAAGCTTTAACACTCCATAATCCAGTAGAAAACCCAGAACTTCAAGGGATTTATGGAAAATCGATTTTTGGATTGCTGGTTGTGCTTGTCGGAAATTGAGTTGAGCAACAGGTTTTTCGACGACTCTCGTCGCTACTTGTAATAGAGGTAATGATTCTTGTTCCTAAAATTTATATAAGTTATAGAACATAATTCCTGTCACTAGGTTCTAAAGGAATTACCAGAAATGCTAAGTGTGGGTTGGGTATTGTTGGGACTGCCTGTTATCGTACGAAATTAAAGGTGCATGTGAAATTTCTGAGTTATTAAAGGTACTGCAGTAGTGAAGAAAAATGGTTGATTCTATTGTTATATGTATAGGTTGTCACATAGAAAGAATATAGATTCTACGCGTATAAGACATTCGATAAAATGTCTCAATGAGTTTGTTATTAGTATATTGATTTGGTTATGGTATAAATAATTCATAGGATGTGGACACTCATTCATAGAGCTTACAAGAATCCGCGGAACTTAGATTAATTCGATGACAAGGTATATGGAGGCACTTCATTCCTTTTTTGGCATAAATCTGTGTACAGAACATAGTCGTCATGTTATTCCATAACTTACTATACTCTTAGTAACATATACTTTTAGTATTTAAGGATATTCATATTATCGAAATCTATGCTAAAATCATGTCTAAGTATGGCTCTAAGTACTTATTAAGGCAATATGGGAAAAGACGTTAATGTTTCCAATGTGAAGAAAAATTGAAAAAAATGGGTGTTCTGTCATTCAGGGTATTCGGTTTTTGTTCTTGCATATTCATTTGTATTGCATTCATATAATACCCTGGACCTCAAACGAGATATATGCTCTACTATATATATATATGGGAAATTAGAGAAAGGGAAAGACATTATATACGAACACCACATGCAACTGGTACAAATTATCACAAAAGAGCCCTAAGATGCCAAAATAATGTGATGTGATGTGATGTGATGCCCACAGAGGCAATTGGGACGTGTTGCACGATCCGCAAAACTAACATATATTAGGAAGGGTTGCACGATTCGCAACACTAACATATATATATGTACCGCATTTGCATCATGCATGTGTTCATTAACTATCATATGGTGTGATGCCCCCAGAGGCTGTTATGGTAAGAAAGATTTTCCGATGAGGCCAAGGTATGTGCATACAACATTGTACATAACATTTAGACATATTCATTGGGGCCCTCAGAGGCAATTACTGTTGGTCAACTGTTTCTGTTTCAGATTGTTATACATCTCTGTTATGTTATTCGTTATGCCTAACACACTCCGTACATCAGTCGTATTGATTCCCCATTTGTCGGTGGACGCTGTGTTTTATGCCTGCAGGTTCATACTAAGAGGGTGACAAATTGTGCTAAGAGATTGCTGGTTCAGCTGTGCGGGAGCACTCTACTTATTTCAGAGTTGCAGTCTGATTGTGGTACGTTATACTCTTAGAGGCTTGTTGTTACACCCCGTAAGTCCAGGACATGTAAAGGAGAATGTACGAAAGGAAACAAGACTTGGAAATCGGTACGAAAGGAAGAATTGTTTTTCCGACGGAAAATCTTCCGAACGTCGGTAAGGAAAAATGTTCATTGTTGAGAATTGGATTCTCAAAAGGCATTATTTGTAAAGTATGGAACTTATTAACACTATGGAAATTTATTTTTTACGGATTTGGTCACGTGGGGCCCACCCGAGGAATTTTACATTTTTGTGGGGCCCACGAGGGTTACGGAATTTTATGGATGAATGAGAGGGCGACACGTGGCACCCCAACTAGTGGTCTTGGATGAAAATGTTAAGGGTAAAATGGTCATTTGACCTATGTAGATGATAAGTCTTGCAAGCTTGACATAATTGACTAGTCAACTTGCCACATAAGCGATCCTTGTGATAATCATCCTAGCCTCACATTTGTTAATATCTAAGCCTTCAATATGTGTTATATACTAACTAGTAGCAAGACTAGCTCATTTTAACACTTAGAAAAATTAGAAACATTGTTGTTCTAGCAACATTGCTCTCGAGTTCAAGCCTCTCCCACACAAAATTTTGTGATTTTGATCCATTAGCCACAAGACTTTAACCCAATGTCCCCAAGGGTATTATAAGGTTATCTCAATAGAAAGATTTCGGAAAAGCGGAGTTTTCACGTTAGTCATGGCGGAAACTATTGGAGTTCTTGACTTTGAAGTTGGAACTTGAAGATGGGTTCTTCATAGGCCTCAAGGAGTGCTTGGGCGGATTGGAACCTAAGGAAAGGAGCTAAGAATTGCTAAGGCGACTTTGGATCTTGGAAATTTTAAGGGCTTGAAGGTATAAATTTTGTCGTTTTAGCAATTAAGCTTACTTATTGATTGTAGCTATGGTTATTATGACGTCGTTATATATTCAGTTTGATTATTATGTTGGCTATTGGAACCTAATCAGAAAACTAGCATGTTATCCTTAAGAGTACATTTCAAGTTGATTATTCGTTTAAGTAAATCACGTATTTGTGTAAAGAAGGAAATTGTAGTTGTTGAAGTTGTTTACGACTAAATAACATGTTGACCTTAGAACTTGGAATTAGGGAAGAATTGGAAAAGACCTTAGTATTGTTGGTTATAAGATTAGCGAGAATGGCTTGGATTTTGTACTACTTAGTATGAATTGTGGGCGGAATTTTACACGTATTGTAAGGCGTGTAATCCCCTGTTTGGTTGTTGTTTGGAGCCTTAAATGTGGCTTGTTGGTTATTGTATTCGCGCTTGAAAAGGTGGCAAAGTGAGTAGAAACAAAGGAAGTCTTGTCAGATTTTTCGTAGAATTAGAGTAGTATACTTAGTATTATTCTACGTTAGAGACTAGAAGTTGATAGTCTTGTTGTGACCATTATAGGTTGACACTTCGTGCGGCGTATTCGACAGCTTGTGGATTTAGCGAAAAGGTATGTGAACTATCTCTCTTCTAGCATGATTCCTTAAGATTAAGAAAGTATGTTCTACTTAAATGATCCATTCCTTGGTTGTATTTGGATTGCCTAGAATAGAATTTGTTCTATGTACTTCCTTGATTGTACTTTGATGTTTAAATTGTAAGTTGTAAAATCCATTTTCTTAGTGAAGTTTGGATTCTTAAAAGTGAAAGTATTTTACTTAAAGTACATAGAGTCTTGAAAAGGAAGTAGTTTCCAAATCTTTTGGCTAGTGCCTTAGTTCCAAAACCTAAAGGTCATTATAATGACTTTAGGGGAGTCAAAGGAGTGGTTTACTTATTTGATTTAAAAGAGGAGAAAGTACATGGTTTAAGAGAAGTAACTTGTCTTAAAGGTGTGAGTTACTTGAAGTTTAAAAGTAGAAGAAACTCGTTTTCTTTATATTAAGAGACTTGAAGTAATTTGAAAGTTAAGAACTTGTTTTGCAAGTATGTGATACTTGGATTTAAAGTATAAGTCTCTTGGTTATAAAAGGAATGGATATGTCAAAAACCATAAAAGGGTTATAACGGCTTTATGGGAAGTTGGTTATAACGACTTTATGGAAGGTTAAGAAAGTTGCATTTTGATTAATGGGCATAAGTTGCCTAGATTGTAAAAATTTGATGTTACTTGATTTCAAGCTTTGAAATGAGTTTTCTAAAAGTGTAGTAACTTACTTTGAAAAATAGACATGCCTTGATACTACGGTGTTAGTATCTTGGGGTTTTACATAAAAGGAGTCTTTTATAAAAGAATGTCGTCGTAGTACTTTGGCTTGATAAATTGAGAATTTGTCTAAGTGTGCCTTGATAAGTACTTTGACTTGTTAAAGAGAATTATTCTAATTGTGCCTGATAAGTACTTTGGCTTGATAAATTGAGAATTATTCTATTTGTGCTACTGATAAGTACTTTGGCTTGTTAAATGAGAATTTATTCTAATTGTGCCACTGATAAGTACTTTGGCTTGTTAAATGAGAATTTATCATATGTGTGCCTTGATAAGTACTTTGGCTTGGTTAATTGAGAACTTGCCTATATGCGGGTAATAGCCTTTGAGTGCAAGTATTATGTTTTATTAAGTTCTTGCGACTCTCGGTTGAAGAATTCGGTTGTCTTGTTGTAAGATTCTTGGGACGTCTGAAAGCGGTGATGTGGGATTCCACGGGTATGCTTCCGTTACTTGTAGTACTTAGGTTAAATTCGAATTTTTATAGAGGACATGGTAGTGCTTATGTCTTGTTTGATGGTCGGTCGAGATAGGGTAAGAGTATAAGTGAGGGTAAACCCGAGGCATTGTACCACCTACTCGGGGTAAGAGTATAAGTGAGGGTAAACCCCAGGCATTGTACCACCTGCTTTATGTGTTGTTTGTGGCCGGTTGAGATAGGGTAAGAGTATAAATGAGGGCAAGCCCCAGGCGTTATACCACCTTCTCCGGGTAAGAGTATAAATGAGGGCAAGCCCCAAGGCGTTATACCCCTGCTTTACCCTCGCCCGGTCAGTATAAATGAGGGTAAACCCAAGGCGTTATACCACTGTTCGTTTGCCTACTTGGCGTCTGATTTTAGAACAGGTGGGACTTGGTGTTCATATCGCCTATTGGTGCTATGTTATATCATGGGCTTGGCGGTGAGGAAGGATTCCACGGGCATGATTGATATTATGGGCGTGAGACCCATAGTTATAATTGAATAGTGACTTTGAGGGCCTGCGTCCCTGACTTGATATGACTGCTCATGTATTGTATCGTAGGTTGGCTATCATACATGTCTCTGCTTTGTTTAGGCTGTTATGATTTCATTCTGATACTTCACATACTTGGTACATTCTTGTCTTGACCTCGCTTGAAATTGCGTTCATCTGCGAGTTTAGGTCTGTTTGGTGATCGGCGGTGTAGGACCACCTTTCGAGTTTTGGATAGCTCCTTACATTGAGTTATCTTTTTGGTATAAGTTCTTTCGATGAGGCTTTTGTCTGCGATTATGGAGTGCAGCGGGGCCTTGTCCGTCATAGTTCGATATAACTCTTAGGAGTGCGTATTCATATGTAGGATTGGACTGCGTATGCGGTGTAGTGTCTTTTGTTATGTATTGTATATGGCGACGCCTTCGGCTTTGCCGCACACGTATGATTGGTTTTCAAGAAAAAAAAAGGGTGTTATTTAAATTCCGCAGTTTTACTTAGTTGTTAAGGTAGAAGGGTGCCCAGGTAGGGCACCAGTCACGGACCCGGGGTTCGGGGCGTGAAAGAGTGGTATCAGAGCAGTCAGTCCTCGGAATGTTTACAAACCGTGTCTAGTAGAGTCTTGATTATCGGTGTGTTGCGCGCCACCCATAAGCGAGAGCTACGGGACATTTAGGAGTTGGTTTCTATTCTTCTCACTCGAGATCGTGCCACTAGAAAGTGTTAGTAAGATAATTCCTCTGGCGTATTACATTTCTGATTATGCCTCGAGAGGGCAATGACCTCCCGAAGGGCAAAGGAGTAGCGAGCTACTAGTCGGACTCGAGAGAGTTGATAGGGCTTATGCCCGGGGCATACCGGATGTGGTTACTGCGATCGGCGAGTTCTTCGCGAGTTTTGAGGCCCGGCACGAGCCTCGATTTCTCGATTAAGAAGTCTTTAGGAGTCATGAAGGAAGCCATTATGTTATTAACCAAGATAGCGGTCTGCAGTTTTCGTCGGCAGGAGGTTATTCGGCGATGCAGACAGGTGTACGAGAGGGTAGAGGCGGTAGCGGAGATCACGTAAGAGGCTAGACCGGTTGGTTGTTCGGTGAGTTTTGGGCCAGTGCCTCGGCGGCGAGTGAGATATTCGTCCCCTACCCGGTACATACCCCGCAGCTCACGGGTGGGATATTTGACCCATAAGGTATTTAGGAGTCGGTCCAAGCTCCGAGGATCGAGGTTACCGGAGGAAGCGAGGATTTTCTCGATCGAGGCCACTTATTCCTCGATGTTCGGATGTGGTAAGCGTCGTTCGGAAATGCCGTTATGGCGCAGTGTTTGTTTTTATTGTGGCGTCGGGCCATATGCGAGTATGTCCTTTTAGAAGAACGCCGGTGAGGTGGCTCGACCTATGGGGCGGTAGTTGGTTCCGCTTCCTCCCGGTGTCGTTCCCGGACAGGGTGTTGGATGTCGATCGGTCGTGGTAGAGGTCGAGTGGAGTTATAGTTGACGGTCCTTGAACCGCATAGATGGCGACTCTTTGGGCGGGATCGAGAAGCAACGTCGCTTAGGGTTACAGGTATATCTCGGTTCTTTTGAATCATACGTGCATTGTTAGATTCAGATTTTGCCCTAGCGTATATGTTTTCCCTTTATTGCAAGAGTTGTAAAGTGATAGTACCCCAGAGGTAGGGATACTGTGATTAGTAAAGTGAAAAGTTAAGAATATTGACAAGAATGATAAGTGGACTGAGACTATAGTTGTGTAGAGTTCACAAGTTGTAATTACCCTGTAACAGTGTTAGACCGATAGGGAAGATTGTATAGTAGAAATACTTTGGCTTATGTGACGAACCTCTAGTGAATAGGGGATAGGGTAAGAAGTACCTTGAGATAAGAGAGATGTATTTCAGACTAAGAACGAGAAGTTAAGGGTGACGATGAGTCGGGTTGTGGACTCATTTCGGGTCTGCCGATAGTATGGAATGGGGTGATGTCAGTTAGAAATGGTCTCGTTATGTGATAGGGTCACGAGGATGCCAGGCCCAAGTTTAGTTAATCGTGGTACGAGTTCGTGGATGCGTTCCTGTCACGACCCGAACCCGGGCCCGTGACTGGTGCCTTACCCCGGGCACCCTAGTGATACAACATCAGAGAAAATCAGCGGAAATAAAACATGAACATGAAATAAGAGATATTATAAGTAGCGAGTCAACCAAAGCGATTTGCCTTCATAAATATATACAAACCACAGCAGTTTAATCCTTTTTACAACCACACTGGCAGTACTCTGGACCTAAGATTTGACAACTATGGCGGACGGGGCCGCCATACCACGAATGTACAAGAACCTACAACTCGGGAACACATACCAAAGATAAGCCTCAGAAGGCGGAGCTTCCCAAACGCTGAAATGAGATCCTAAGCGGGGATCGGCGGTAGATGTACTCTACTGCGGCATGAGCGCGGCCCCGAAGGAGGTCGATAACAGTACCAAGTATGTGAAGCGTAAAATCACGTAAATGAAATCATAATAGTCTATAAAGCGAGAGCGGTATGATAACCAAACTACAGTACACACATAATGATTATATCAATTCGGTCTCATGCCCACAACATCAATCCTGTCGTGGAGTACCTTCTCACTGGCGATGCATGATATGATAACAACAAGACAGCAATCCAAATGGGAGCATACGTGCGCTACGCATCGTGTCGATATGTCCAAAGGAACAAATAAGACAACATTCCAAATGGAAGCATACATGCGCTACGCGTCGTGTCGGCGTGTCGAAGAAACAATAAGACATTCCAAATGGAAGCATGCGTGCGCTACGCGTCGTGTCGGTATGTCCAAGGAGCAAATAAGACAACATTCCAAATGGAAGCATACCGTGCGCTACGCATCGTGTCGGCGTGTCCAAAGGGAAACAATAAGACAACAAGGCGGTAATCAAAGTGGAAGCATGCGTGCGCTACGATCGTGTCGGTATGTCCAAAGTGATTTAACAAAAGTAACACTATCAGCGAGGAGCGTGCGTGGAATTGCTCGTCGCTGCCGACGCGTCAGTAAGTTCTTAACAAGTCAACCGACCACTCGAGAGGCGGTAGTAGAAACACAATCTTTTGCACAACAAAGGCTATCACAACAAGCATAGGCAAGTTTCACAACAACAAGCATAGACAAGTTTCACAACAACAAGCATAGGCAAGTTTCACAACTCAAAGTACTTTCATTTTATGCCAAAGTCCGGGTTTTAACCCTAAAGTACTACGCACGTTAAATTCCTTCTAAAGAGATTTATTCCTTTTATATAAAAGTCACCCGATACCCGTAGTATAAAAATAGAGTGACTTATATCTTTTAAGTAAACCAAAACAACTTCCATACTTTCTTTTTTTTAAAGTCAAGTTACCACATTAAAACCAATGATAAAACCTTTCTTTTGTTTTCATAAGGTCGTTATAACCAACTTCCCATAAAGTCATTTATAACACCTTATGCTTTAAACCATTTTAAGACAACACAATGCCTTTCTTTTCCCTAAGGTTCGGTTTGCCTAATTTTAATTACGCAAGTCTCTTTTTGAAAAGTTTCATAGTTCAATGTCTTAATCTCTTTTAAAACAATTGAGTAACATATGCCATAAAGTAGGTTATTCTTGTTCATAATCAATATTATTAAGCCATGATCTAGAAAATGTAATATCATTTTGTCTCATCTTAGCTTCATGCGGATGGAGGTTTCTCTTGGTTTTAATAATACTTAATTATTCAATACATTTTCCTTTATTAACGTATGCGATGGTTTGTCGATACACATTACGATTTCGAAATCAGTAAAACATTATCCCTTTAAAAACCAAGTACTCATTACTCACGAATGAGGTTTCACACAAACATCCATATTAAGTCAAGTCTCTTAACTTCTAAACCATTAAACCATTCTTTTTATCTCTCTTAAGGCGTTACACCTAACTTCTCATAAAGTGGTATAACTTTTATGTTTTCAAACCAAGTATACACTTCTTTCAAAAGGTTTCTTAATCTCTTAGAATACTTCAAGGTTCTTTTACAACAAGTCGGTTATAAGTCAAATCGGTTATCTTTTAAAAACCACAAAGCATTTCTCATTTACATAAATTTGTTATAACTTGACTTCCCGTAAAGCCGTTATAACACTTTATGTTTAAAGACAATCAAATACATTTAACACGTACGTCTACCGTACTACATAGTTATACACATATCATGCTAGAACAGATAGGAAGAGGTTCACATACCTCGCGGCAGTATCGACTAATAGCAAACGCTCCAAGTACC
Source organism: Przewalskia tangutica (assembly GCA_029844215.1). Lineage (NCBI taxonomy): Eukaryota > Viridiplantae > Streptophyta > Magnoliopsida > Solanales > Solanaceae > Przewalskia > Przewalskia tangutica. The sequence continues at coordinate 111,727,627 of CM056721.1, forward strand.
TCAAATGCGCTCACTCTCGGTCAAGCGGATCACTCCACACGTAGTACTACAACCTATAGAGGCCATGGCGCCTATTAATATCTTTAGATCTCAATGTAGAATATTCTACGAAAATTCGCGACACCTCCCCGCATGGCAGCGTAAATCTCCTCTCTATCGAGGCTACCAAGCCAACCAGGGGGGGGTTAACATGTCTAACCGGACGTGTACAATTCTACTCTCCAGTAATGCTACACAAGTCTCATGTCTGATCCTATGTAATTCTGATTCGATTCTCTTCTTTAAATTGAGCTTAAGTCGCAAGACATTCCGTAAGTATTATTCAGCTTAAGTCAAAAGACATTGCCGCACAATTATAATGTTCAGTTCTATATATAGTATACTTGACTATATATTCCTACAATATGTAATTTCCAATTACAATAGAAGGTCAAGAGTGTTTACCTCGATAAGCCCAAAATTATCAGAGTTTATATGTCGATCTGAGCAAGGTTTAGCTCTACTCGTGCGCTTGACCGCTCCAACCAACCCTTAGAAGTTCTAACCAACTTCTACTTATAACTTCAACTACGGGTGAAGATTTACTTAGGGTTTCATTTTTGTGGTGAGGAAGTATAATAGTATTTTACGGGCTTTTGTATAAGTGTAACCTTGGGAATACTACAAGGTATTTGGGCCAAGTATTTGGGCATAACAACAATACTAGGAGAGTATTTTTATACCACAAAGGGGGTATTATACGAAGACAACTAGGCTAGGGGTACCCAGGCAAAACACCACAAAGGGAGGGTTTCGGCCAAGGGTTGGACTAGAACCACAAGAAGCGGGGAGGAAGGATTTCAAGACTTAGGCAATTTTGGATGAAGAAGTTCATCAAGTTAGAGGGTATTTATAGGTCAAGAAATGGCCAACCAATGGCCAAGATTCATCCAGTGTTAGGCAAGTGTAAGGCCAAGATTAAGCCATGTGCTACCTTATCCATCTACCCAAAATATCCTACCTAACCCTTGACCACATTTTTAGCACAAAACGTGCCCAAGTCGTCCTCTTTGCCGTCCCTAGCTTCGATGTGAGGGTGACACATGTCACCCTCCGTTGGTCCAAAATGTTCGTCTCTCGGAAAAATCCGCAAAAATTATTAATGACATAGCGGAATTTTCCCTCGAAAATGGAAACGTTTGCGTCGAAAACGACTCCTTTTGGTAGCTATGCACAAATTCGAACCTATGCCTACTTTAAGGCTCAAATTGTATACGTACGCCCTCACGTATATACTCTGGAAATACGGGGTATAACATTCTCCCCTCCTTAGAAACATTCGTCCCGAATGTTCCTTCTCGAAACAGATAACGAAGTTCTTCTAACAAGTTGCCAACGCCACACCTGGCCACGAAATATCACACGTTCTCTTCCTTCCTTACTCGTCGTGCCCTTCTCGGACACTTGAACTCCTCAGTATCGTACCACTTCGTCATTGCTTTCCCAAAACTTTGGAGTCACCACCTCCAAACTTGGTCATCTTACTAGCTTCAATCTCCCTTAAGGCCATTCCCGGCCTTCACGATCCGCCTCTGGTCGAACATATCCACGAACTCATACGATGGTTATCTAATCATGGGCCTAGCACCCTCGTGACCCTACCACCTGGCGGGACCACCCAGAGCTGACCCCACTTTGAAACCGGCCGCGGGTTGGCCCTCAACATGGCCCCAACCCGACCCACTTACGCATCAAGCTCTTGTTCCCCGATCCGGAACAATCTTACCTATACAGGTCATGAAAGCTACCACTTCCATTACACACTACCCAGGGACTTTATCACACAAAACGTTCTAGGCATAAAAATGCACTCCGACAAGGATCACTTGCAAAATCTGGTACTCAAGACGGCGCACATCTAAGGTCTCAACTGTAATATTCTAAGGTTCATCATTTTCTCACCCTCAAGCTTACCCTTCTCACAACCAGGTTCTACATCACGTTTTAGCACAACGCTATCCGAACATAACACTAAACACATCATCACATCATCAATACATACAAAACTCTAGAGGGTTAAGGATATACCTGAAAATAGGCGATTCAGAGGACCGCTAAAACTGGGAACTTCCACCGCGACCTCTACCGTGGCGCGGTGTAACATCTGCTCGACTATGGGATGTGAAGAACCATGGCCCGATCCCGTAGTGCGTGCTATCCTACCAGCGCTACCCACAGTCGGACAATTTCTCCCAAATGGCCCCGCTGTCGCATGTAAAACAAACTCCCGGACTAGCGACACTTCACCGTGGAGTCTACCACAGTGATCCTGCAACGAGGTAGGGGTGGCTTGGTGGCTAACACCTCGCTCTCTCGAAAATCTGAACCCTTGAGCCTTGACCGCTCCGAATACTGGATGCTCTGAAGATTGTGGAGGACCACTCAGATCTTGGCGGAGCGCATATAACTAGTCTTCTTTGAGGCGGTCCGCCTCGAAAGTCACCAAAGGACCTGCTGTTCTGGCCCTCTTCTGCTGACCTTGGTTATTTCGTCGATTTCTCCGCTCCTCACCTCCAGTGCATAAGCCTGCATGCGGGCAATGTCCATGCGGTGAAGAGCTACACGAACAACTCTGCTAGGAAATCATCGAGCCGTAACATGTCGGTGCACTCGATCCTCCATACTAGCTACTAATGCGGGACGTCTGGGCCAATGAGTCGAACTCCACATTGTACTCCGAACCGCCTGCGCCCGGATCCCAAAATCTGTCGGCCCGAGCCCTCTCATCTGTGGAGGCAAGAAATGTGCAAGAAAGGACTCTGAGAACTCGTCCCATAAAGCTTGAAGTGCATGCTCTCCCCGGGACAGCTCCCATGAATCAAACCAGTCGACTGCGGTGTCACGCAGCCGATGCGAACCTAGGACCACCGACTCGGTCTCGATGCCTTGATCACTCTCGTGATCGCTGCATCGCCGGATGAACTCCTGCGGATCATCCTCGTGCCTCGACCCATAAAACTGGCGGGTTACACTCGAGAAAATCCCGTAATCTCAAGCTATGCGCTCGGGGTGAACTACGGGTGCTCACGGATCGGCTGCTGCGTCCGGCTTATCCTCAAGTCAGCCTGACAACGGCCATTAATCGGGTCATCTCTCGTAACCCATCTCATCGCGGCTGTAGGATGGAGGCTCAGTCTTGTGGTCTCTGTAGAGGCTGCCGCCTACTCGTATCTTCCTCTGCTTTGCCTTGCCACGGGCGGGTTGCCTTGCGGCGGAGGCATGGCGGTAAAGGAAAGGAATACGTCGGAGGTTCAACTCATCACACAACTCTAAGGCACGATCTCGGAATGAGAAGAATGGAAACCAATCCTAAATGTCCTATAGCCTCACGATTATAGATGTGGTGCCTAACACACCGATAATCAAGACTCTACTAGACACGGTCTGTAGACACTTTCCGAGGACTAACTGCTCTGATACCACTTTTGTCACGACCCGAACCGGGGCCCGTGACTGGTGCCTTACCCCGGGCACCCTAGTGATACAACATCAGAGAAAATCAGCGGAAATAAAACATGAACATGAAATAAGAGATATTATAAGTAACCAGGTCAACCAAAACAGTTGCCTTCTGCATAAATTATACAAACCCCGAACATTTTAATCCTTTTTACAACCACCTTGCAAGATTACTACGGACCTCTAAGATTTACAACAACTATGACGGACAGGGCCGCCATACCCCGAATGTACAAGAACCTACAACTCGTGGAACACATACAAAAGATAAGCCTCGAAGGAACGGAGCTTCCCAAAACGTTGAAATGAGATCCTAAACGCGAGGATCGGCGGTAGATGTACTCTACTGCGGCATGAACGCACCCGAAGGAGTCGATATAACAGTACAGTATGTGAAGCGTAAAATCGTAAATGAAATCATAATAGTCTATAAAAGCGAGAGCAGTATGATAACCAAACTACGATACACACATATGATTATATCAATTGGTCTCATGCCCACAACATCAATCCTGCGTGCGAGTACCTTCACTCTGGCGATCATGATATGATAACAACAAGACAAAGAATCCAAATGGGAGCATACGTGCGCTACGCATCGTGTCGGTATGTCCAAGGAACAAATAAGACAACATTCCAAATGGAAGCATACGATGCGCCACGCGTCGTGTCGGCGTGTCCAAAGGGAAACAATAAGACGGATTCCAAATGGAAGCATACGTGCGCTACGCGTCGTGTCGGTATGTCCAAAGGAGCAAATAAGACAACATTCCAAATGGAAGCATGCGTGCGCTACGCGTCGTGTCGGCGTGTCCAAAGGGAAACAATAAGACAACAAGCGGTAATCAAAGTGGAAGCATACGTGCGCTACGATCGTGTCGATATGTCCAAAGTGATTTAACAAAAGTAACACTATCAACAGGAACGTACCCGTGGAATTGCTCCGTCACTGCCGGCACGTCCAAGTAAGTTCTTAACAAGTCAACCGACCCTCCATCGAGAGACGCGGTAGTATAGAAACACAATCTTTGCACAACAAAGGCTATCACAACAAGCATAGGCAAGTTTCACAACAACAAGCATAGGCAAGTTTCACATCAACAAGCATAGGCAAGTTTCACAACTCAAAGTACTTTCATTTTATGCCAAAGTCCGGGTTTTAACCCTAAAGTACTACGCACGTTAAATTCCTTCTAAAGAGATTTATTCCTTTTATATAAAAGTCACCCGATACCCGTAGTATAAAAATAGAGTGACTTATATCTTTTAAGTAAACCAAAACAACTTCCATACTTTTTTTTTTTAAAGTCAAGTTACCACGTTAAAACCAATGATAAAACCTTTCTTTTGTTTTCATAAGGTCGTTATAACCAACTTCCCATAAAGCTGTTATAACACCTTATGCTTTAAACCATTTTAAGACAACACAATGCCTTTCTTTTCCCTAAGGTTCCAGTTTGCCTAATTTTAATTACGCAAGTCTCTTTTTGAAAAGTTTCATAGTTCAATGTCTTAATCTCTTTTAAAACAATTGAGTAACATATGCCATAAAGTAGAGTTATTCTTGTTCATAATCAATATTATTAAGCGGCCATGATCTAGAAAATGTAATATCATTTTGTCTCATCTTAGCTTACATGCGGATGGAGGTTTCTCTTGGTTTTAATAATACTTAATTATTCAATACATTTTCCTTTATTAACGCTGCAGTGGTTTGTCGATACACATTCTGATTTCCGAAATCAATAAAACATTATTCCTTTCAAAAACCAAGTACTCATTACTCATGAATGAGGTTTCACACAAACATCCATATTAAGTCAAGTCTCTTAACTTCTAAACCATTAAACCATTCTTTTTATCTCTCTTAAGGCGTTACACCTAACTTCTCATAAAGCTGGTATAACTTTTATGTTTTCAAACCAAGTATACACTTTTTTCAAAAGGTTTCTTAATCTCTTAGAATACTTGAAGGTTCTTTTACAACAAGTCGGTTATAAGTCAAATCGTTATCTTTTAAAAACCACAAAGCATTTCTCATTTACATAAATTCGTTATAACTAACTTCCCATAAAGCCGTTATAACACTTTATGTTTAAAGACAATCAAATACATTTAACACGTATCGTCTACCGTACTACATAGTTATACACATATCATGCTAGAAACAGATAGGAAGAGGTTCACATACCTCGACGAGTATCGACTAATAGCAAAAGCGCTCAAGTACCTCAAACCGCTGCTACACTCTCGGTCAGCGGATCACTCCACACGTAGTACTACAACCTATAGAGGCCACAAAGCGCTATTAATATCTTTAGATCTCAATGTAGAATATTCTACGAAAATTCGGCAGACCTCCCCCACATGGCAGCGTAAATCTCCTCTCTATCGAGGCGGCTACCAAGCCAACCGGGGTTAACATGTCTAACGGGCGTGTACAATTCTACTACGAATGCTACACAAGTCTCTATGTCTGATCCTATGTAATTACGATTGATTCTCTTCTTTAAATTCGGGCTTAAGTCGCAAGACATTGTCGTAAGTATTATTCAGGCTTAAGTCAAAAGACATTGCCGCACAATTATAATGTTCAGTTCTATATATAGTATACTTCAACTATATATTCCTACAATATGTAATTTCCAATTACAATAGAAGGTCAAGAGTGTTTACCTCGATAAGCCCAAAATTATCCGAGTTTATATGCCGATCTGAGCAAGGTTTAGCTCTACTCCGTGCGCTGACCGCTCCAACCAACCCTTAGAAGTTCTAACCAACTTCTACTTATAACTTCAACTACGGGTGAAGATTTACTTAGGGTTTCATTTTTGTATCGAGGAAGTATAATAGTATTTTCTGGGCTATTGTATAAGTGTAACCTTGGGAATACTACAAGGTATTTGGGCCAAGGTATTTGGGCATAACAACAATACTAGGAGAGTATTTCTATACCACAAAGGGGGGTATTATACGAAGACAACTAGGCTAGGGGGTACCCAGGCAAAAAACACCACAAAGGGAGGGGTTTCGGCCAGGTTGGACGAGAACCATGAAGGGGAGGAAGGATTTCAAGACTTAGGCAATTTTGGATGAAGAAGTTCATCAAGTTAGAGGGTATTTATAGGTCAAGAAATGGCCAACCAATGGCCAAGATTCATCCAAGTGTTAGGCAAGTGTAAGGCCAAGATTAAGCCGTATGCTACCTTATCCATCTACCCAAAATATCCTACCTAACCTCCGACCACATTTTTAGCACAAAAAACGTGCCCAAGTCGTCCTCTTTGCCGTCCCTAGCTTCCAATGTGAGGGTGACACATGTCACCCTCCCGTTGGTCCAAAATGTTTCGTCTCTCGGAAAAATCCGCAAAAATTATTAATGACATAGCCGGAATTTTCCCTTCGAAAGTTGTGGAAACGTTTCGTCGAAAAACGACTCCTTTTGGTAGCTATGCACAAATTCGAACCTATGCCTACTTTAAGGCTCAAATTGTATACGTACGCCCTCACGTATATACTCTGGAAATACGGGGTATAACAGTTCCACCGGAACTAGGTCGTAAGGACCGAGAAGAGCCTTAGCGGAAATTCAAGTAGCTTAATGGCCAGGTTTGATTAGTAACTCCAAGGATTGGGGAACAGAAACAAAATTTGAGATTTTGTACATGTACTAGATGAGTTTGAAAGTACGAGAAAGTATGACAAGTAAGGAAAGAAAGGAACCTCTAAGGATCCCGTGTTTGGAAAGACTGTAACGCCGAGTTTTGTGAGAAGGGACCACGGACGGAAGGTCCATTATTATGTTTACGTATGTTATGTGGTGATGCGTGTGTGGCATCGTTGGTCTTGTGCATTTGATTGATAGGCATAGTATAGAGATTGTCTGGAGTTTGTATAAGCGTGACAATCGACTAAGAACATTCGAGGGCGAATGTTTCTAAGGGGAAGAATGTTACACCAGTAAGTTCAGGACATGTAAAGGAGAATGTACGAAAGGAAACAAGACTTGGAAATCGATGCGAAAGGAAGAATTGTTTTTCCGCGGAAAATCTTAGAACGTCGGTAAGGAAAAATGTTCGTTGTTGAGAATTGGATTCTCAAAAGGCATTATTTGTAAAGTATGGAACTTATTAACACTATGGAAATTTATTTTACGGTTTGGTCACGTGGGGCCCACCGAGGAATTTTACATTTTTGTGGGGCCATGAGGTTCTGAATTTTATGGACGAATGAGAGGCGACACGTGGCACCCCAACTAGTGGTCTTGGACGAAAATGTTAAGGGTAAAATGGTCATTTGACCTATGTAGATGATAAGTCTTGCAAGCTTGACATAATTGACTAGTCAACTTGCCACATAAGCTTGATCCTTGTGATAATCATCCTAGCCTCACATTTGTTAATATCTAATCCTTCCAATATGTGTTATATACTAACTAGTAGCAAGACTAGCTCATTTTAACACTTAGAAAAATTAGAAACATTGTTGTTCTAGCAACATTGCTCTCGAGTTCAAGCCTCTCCACAAAAATTTTGTGATTTTGATCCATTAGCCACAAGACTTTAACCCAATGTCCCCAAGGGTATTATAAGGTTATCTCAATAGAAAGATTTGGAAAAGCGGAGTTTTCACGTTAGTCGCAAGCGGAAACTATTGGAGTTCTTCAACTTTGAAGTTGGAACTTGAAGATGGGTTCTTCATAGGCCTCTAAGGAGTGCTTGGGCGGATTGGAACCTAAGGAAAGGAGCTAAGAATTGCTAAGGCGCGACTTTGGATCTTGGAAATTTTAAGGGCTTGAAGGTATAAATTTTGTCGTTTTAGCAATTAAGCTTACTTATTGATTGTAGCTATGGTTATTAGCAAGCATGAGTTATATATTACGAAGTTTGATTATTATGTTGGCTATTGGAACCCCAATCCGAAAACTAGCATGTTAGCCTTAAGAGTACATTTCAAGTTGATTATTCGTTTAAGTAAATCACGTATTTGTGTAAAGAAGGAAATTGTAGTTGTTGAAGTTGTTTACGACTAAATAACATGTTGACCTTAGAACTTGGAATTAGGGAAGAATTGGAAAAGACCTTAGTATTGTTGGTTATAAGATTGGCCGAGAATGGCTTGGATTTTTGTACTCACCATTATGAATTGTGGGGCGGAATTTTACACGTATTGTAAGGCGTGTAATCCCCTTTGTTTGGTTGTTGTTTGGAGCCTTAAATGTGGCTTGTTGGTTATTGTATTCGGCCTTGAAAAAGGTGGCAAAGTGAGTAGAAACAAAGGAAGTCTTTGCCCGATTTTTCGTAGAATTAGAGTAGTATACTTAGTATTATTCTACGTTAGAGACTAGAAGTTGATAGTCTTGTTGTGACCATTATAGGTTGACACTTCACGTCTGGCGTATTCTTAGCTTGTGGATTTAGCGAAAAGGTATGTGAACTATCTCTCTTCTAGCATGATTCCTTAAGATTAAGAAAGTATGTTCTACTCCTTAAATGATCCATTCCTTGGTTGTATTTGGATTGCCTAGAATAGAATTTGTTCTATGTACTTCCTTGATTGTACTTTGATGTTTAAATTGTAAGTTGTAAAATCCATTTTCTTAGTGAAGTTTGGATTCTTAAAAGTGAAAGTATTTTACTTAAAGTACATAGAGTCTTGAAAATGAAGTAGTTTCCAAATCTTTTGGCTAGTGCCTTAGTTCCAAAACCTAAAGGTCATTATAATGACCTTTAGAAGTCAAAGGAGTGGTTTACTTATTTGATTTAAAAGAGGAGAAAGTACATGGTTTAAGAGAAGTAACTTGTCTTAAAGGTGTGAGTTACTTGAAGTTTAAAAGTAGAAGAAACTCGTTTTCTTTATATTAAGAGACTCAAGTAATTTGAAAGTTAAGAACTTGTTTTGCAAGTATGTGATACTTGGTTTTTAAAGTATAAGTCTCTTGGTTATAAAAGGAATGGATATGTCAAAAACCATAAAGGGTTATAACGGCTTTATGGGAAGTTGGTTATAACGACTTTATGGAAGGTTAAGAAAGTTGTCTATTTTGATTAATGGGCATAAGTTGCCTAGATTGTAAAAATTTGATGTTACTTGATTTCAAGCTTTGAAATGAGTTTTCTAAAAGTGTAGTAACTTACTTTGAAAAATAGACATGCCTTGATACTACGGGTGTTAGTATCTTGGGGTTTTACATAAAAAGGAGTCTTTTATAAAAGAATGTACGTACGTAGTACTTTGGCTTGATAAATTGAGAATTTGTCTAAGTGTGCCTTGATAAGTACTTTGACTTGTTAAAAGAGAATTATTCTAATTGTGCCCTGATAAGTACTTTGGCTTGATAAATTGAGAATTATTCTATTTGTGCCCTGATAAGTACTTTGGCTTGTTAAATGAGAATTTATTCTAATTGTGCCCTGATAAGTACTTTGGCTTGTTAAATGAGAATTTATCCTATGTGTGCCTTGATAAGTACTTTGGCTTGGTTAATTGAGAACTTGCCTATATGTGCGGGTAATAGCCTTTGAGTGCAAGTATTATGTTTTATTAAGTTGTCGCGACTCTCGGTTGAAGGGTCGGTTGTCTTGTTGTAAGTTACTGGGACGTACCGACAGTGATGTGGGATTCCACGGGTATGCTTCCGTTACTTGTAGTACTTGGGTTAAATTCCCGGATTTTTATAGAGGACATGGTAGTGCTTATGTCTTGTTTGATGGTCGGTCGAGATAGGGTAAGAGTATAAGTGAGGGGTAAACCCCAAGCTGTACCACCTTCTCGAGGTAAGAGTATAAGTGAGGGTAAACCCCCAAGGCTGTACCACACCTTTATGTGTTGTTTGTGGCCGGTTGAGATAGGGTAAGAGTATAAATGAGGCAAGCCCAGGCGTTATACCACCTTCTCGTGGTAAGAGTATAAATGAGGCAAGCCCCAGGCGTTATACCCTGCTTACCACCTCCTCGCCGGTCGAGTATAAATGAGGGTAAACCCCAAGACGTTATACCACTGCTCGTTTGCCTACTTGGCGTCTGATTTTAGAACACGGTGGGACTTGGTGTTCATGTACGCCTATTGGTGCTATGTTATATCATGGGTATCGGCGGTGAGGAAGGATTCAACGGGCATGATTGATATTATGGGCGTGAGACCCATAGTTATAATTGAATAGTGACTTTGAGGGCCTGCGTCCCTGACTTGATATGACTGCTCATGTATTGTATCTCGTAGGTTGGCTATCATACATGTCTCTGCTTTGTTTAGACTGTTATGATTTCATTACGATACTTCATTCACATACTTGGTACATTCTTCTTGACCTCCTTGAAGCTGCGTTCATCCGCGAGTTTAGGTCGTTGTTTGGTGATCGGCAGTGTAGGACCGCTCGAGTTTTGGATAGCTCCTTATGTTGGGAGTTATCTTTTTGGTATAAGTTCTTTCGATCTGAGACTTTTATGCGATTATGGTGCAGCGGGGCCTTGTCCCGTCATAGTTCAGTATAACTCTTAGAGGTCTGTATTCATATGTGGGATTGGACTCATGTACGGTGTAGTGTCTTTTGTTATGTATTGTATATGGCAGCCTTGTCGGCTTTGCCCTTGCACGTACGATTGGTTTTCAAGAAAAAAAAAAGGGTGTTATTTAAATTTCGCAGTTTTACTTAGTTGTTAAGGTAGAAGGGTGCCCAGGTAGGGCACCAGTCACGGGCCCGGGGTTCGGGGCGTGAAACTTGTAGATAAGTTTCTTGTGGTTAGTTATCATACATGGCCTTATCGGCCTTGGTATATATATATATGGTTAAGTATGTGTTGTATGGTCAGTGGTGTCCGGCGGGTCGGGTCCGGGTGCCCGTCGCGGCCCTCCGGTTTGGGTCGTGACAATGTTAAGGTAAATTATTTCTTTGTTTTGACATGTTCCATAAAATGAAATATAACCATGATACTGTTCCATAATTTATTCCACTCCTAGAAGTTAAGAGTATTCATATTATCGATTCCTATGCTAAAAGTATATCTAAATATGTTCATAAGTCCTTAATGAGGCATACCGAAAAGAAGTTGATATTCACAGTATTAGCCGAAGGTACAAGGATATTATATCACTCAGAATGTTTTATTGTCATTCATGTATTTTTATTTGTATTATATTCATATATTACCTTGGATTACTTATGCTATGTACAATACTATATGATAACTGTTATATATATGTAGGGAATGAGGAAAAGGGAAAGATGTTATATACGCACACCACTTGCAGTCCTTATAGACTATCACAGAAGAGCTCTAAGAGGCCAATATTGAAGCATGCGTGGTGCATACGATATAACCTAATTCCCACATAGGCGGTTATGGGTAGGAAAATACATGTGTGGCCATTATTATATCATATTTGCATTGTGCATGACATTATGCATATTATTCCCACAGAGGCCGATATGAAATGATGCCCACATAGGCTGTTATAGTTAGGAAGATGCCTAATGAGGCTGATGTATATGTATACTGCATTGTGCATGACATTTAGGCATTTACTGTTGGTCGGATATTTCAATTATTGTTATATCCATGTTATGTTATTATACATTCCTGACATACTCAGTACATCAGTCGTACTGACGTCTCTTTTGTCGGGAGACACTGGGTTTTATGCCCGTAGGTTCATGTAGACATGATGACGATCTACGTTAGTAGGTTGCAGACTCAGCGGATTTTAGAGCACTCCCCTTGTTTCAGAGTGTCGGTCTATCTTGGTTCGATAATTTTTGCATGTTTATATGGGTATGGCGGGGCTCTTTCTCGACCCGTTGATGTTGTGTACTCTTTAGAGGCCTGTAGATGGTGATTTATGGGGGTAGTAGAATTGTATGGCTTTATCGGCCTTGACAATAATATGTATATAAAAGTTATTTTTTGGATAAAGATTTAACATAGTTTTCTTTCGGTTTAGTCCGTATTTAATTATGATCAGGTTTTGATTGTACGATTAGCGGTACCCGACAGGTGGGGTCCGAGTGCCCGTCGTGGCCATCCGATTTGGGTCGTGACAAACTTGGTATCAGAGCATGTCTGTTAGGCGTATTTTGTATACGCTTTTTGAGTCATTTTTAGTTAGTATTTTTCTCATTTACGTTTAAATAAATGTCTTGTTAGGGTTGTTTTTCTTTCTTTTGAGTCACAACGATTCTAAATGGCAAAAAGAAGCTAAAAGTGGGCAGAAAAGGAGCTCCCGAAGCAAAAAAGGATGAAAGTTGGAAGATCTGGATGAAAGACCGCAAGACTGCGGTGTCGGACTGCAGGACCGCAGTGCCACAATTACTGAGAAGCCGCAGTAATTTCGGCACCGCGGTGCTATTCTGCAGTACCACGGTGCTGAGGCGGAAAAATCACGTTCTGGGGCGATTTCAACACGATTTTTAGGGTCCGAAATCCATATATTCTCAACTATAAAATCCGTAAATCCTAGCCTCATTATTCATCGGGGATCTTACATCTCACATCATACTTTGGAGAGGAAAAGAAGGCTACAACACAAGATTGGAGACAACTTTGGTTCAAGTTTCTTTTCTTGTCTTTGTTTTTATTTCAGTTTATGTTAGTTTTAGTTCTTGACATGACAATGTTTAGGAGCTAATTAGTTAATTAGCGCTTTCCTATTGAATCGCTTGAAACTCTCTTTCATGAATAAATGCATTAGTTTGATTTCTTCTTCACTTGATTAAGATTTATTCAATATTGGTATGAATTTTTTAATTGATCACTAATTATCATAATCTATATGATTTCGAATCAAGAACCGAGAGGAGAGATTTGGATATGTTGTAATTGAATAGACATAGGTTAAAATCGCGGACGAAAGTACCCCGATACTTGTGTAGCATTATAGGTTATTGTTCTTAATCCTCCTATGTGGTAAAATCTATCATAGAAATATAGAAGGTTTATGCACTGGGGTTGAACGATTATATATCCTAACCGAAATATAAGACAGTCTAGTTAACCACTATCTTAAGTTAGGAAAAGTCATTCTAGTTGCATTAAGGATTGAAAAGAGTGGAAAGTTGAGGATATTGGATGCCCTAATTCCTCCTTAACTGATTTAAACCAAAGTATTATCGTAATTAGTTTATTTTCTGCAATTACTTAGTCTTAGTTATTAGATAAAAATATAAATAAATTAACGTTCACCAAATATAAACTAAAGCTTAGATAATCAGTACTTGATAATCAGTCTCTTAGGGCGATATTCGGTCTTACCAGACTATATTACTTGTGAACGATACGTACACTTGCGTGAGCAATTGGAAATCGGCCTAACAAGTTTTTGGCGCCGTTGTCGGAGACTGGCGTACTTTCAATATCGAATTATCTATTCTTATTTCTAATTTGGTTTGTATATATTTGGTCATGTTATTTTATTTCTAATTTGGTTGCTCCAAGAACAAGTTTCTAACTTGTTCTGCGAGCATCTTGTTATCAGTTTTTGTTGTTTTTCTTATTTTGTAGGTAAAGTTCGTTTAAAAAAAAAGACATATGGACTACTACTACTACTATCAGGGGCAGCAATACTACGACTACTATCCATAGCATCAGTATCATCAACAACAATTTAACCCACAGGTTCTACAGGAAGATCTAAATGAGTTGCATGAAGTCTTACTCAGGCTCACCCAGTGCCAGACTCCTCAAGGACAATTTCAGCAGCCACAGAGTCAGGCCCCATCAGAGGAGCGGGATGAATTGAGAAAAGCATTGTTGGCACTCACAAACGCCCAAACTCAGTTCATGGTGGAAGTGAAATCCTTTTTGCAGAACTTGGAGAATCAAGTGGGACAATTTCTGAATTTGGAACCACAAATCGGGCAACCGAGGGACATGGTAACCATTACACCTCAAGAAAATCCATCGAGTGACCCAATTATGAGGAGTGGTGAGCAGATTGTGGAACCTGAACCACAACAAGCTATTGAGGAATTTGGAGAGATAGTTGGTGTAGAGAAAGAAGATGTCACTGAGGACTACCCTATTGCAGAAAAGACAACACCAAATGTCATTGCTGACCCTAAAAAAGAAAGTTCATACTCTGAAGGGCACCCCAAAAGTTGAAAGATGTAGGGAGTTTCACGGATACCTACATTATAGAGAGCCTAGAAGACAAGTCTGCCTTGTGCAATTGAGGGATAATCTTAGATATGAGGCCCTTGTTTGAAAAAAGTGTTGTGGGAGAAGTGAGATCTGCAACAATAACTATGCGGATTGCAAGCAGTTCGCAGAAGGATCCACTGGGCACTAGTAAGGATTAATTGCGTCCGACTAAAAGACGTTAAAGACAGGCTACTTGGAGGCAACCCAAGGTTTTAATTATGTTATTTTAGTTTGTTTTATTTTGAATTGAACAGTCTCACGATCTGGTATGTTGAGTGTTGTGGATGACAAATAAAAGCAGGGATTGAGAAAAATACTGCAAAAATGAGAGAAATTTGGCACAGCGCCGCGTCGCCATAATGTAGGGCCGCGATGCCCGTTAATAAAATACGATATCTCCAGATATCGCCTCAATGCAACATCAGCCGCAATCACCACCATTTGGAACCGCTGTTTTGAAGTTTGTAAGTAGTCCCTTTTAATTTTTAGTCTTTACACATTTGGGACAATGTGTCGTTTAAGTTTGAGGGGGTCTTACTATTTTGTGTGTCTATTTTTTATTTTTTTAATCAATTTTTTTATGATCATGCATGATGTAGTTGCTTGAAACGCCTAGTGGATTAAGTAGGATAATGTAATGGAATGAGAAGCAAAAATCTGTGTGCTTGAGTTAGATATGCCAAAAATTCATGAACATCTAATTATTTGGGATATTTGTGCTTAGCCTATGTGTGTCAATGGTGAAAAGAATAATTGAAACATGTCTATGAAGTCTGCTTGCTTGCTATTTGAGGCGAAATAGTTAAGATGTACATATTTAGGGAGATAATTCAGGCATTTCTTTGTTAGCCCTTCTTACCATTCAATACCTACCTTGCAATAAATTGTATCCCTAGTCGGCCCCTTTGAGCCTAAAATAAGTGATTTATTTGACACATTGCGATTTCCTTATGTGTCATAAGCAGTAATTGAAAAAGTGAGAATAAAAGAAGTGTGAAAAAGAAATATGAAAAGAGAGTAAAAAAATGATGCATCCCAATAAAAAAGATGTAAAAGCTTAAGTTTGGGGGTGCCTATGAGAATGTGTTTCATGCTCTCAAAAATAGAAAAGGGGAGTGATAGGTATGAATTGAAAATAATACCAAAAAGAAGGACAAAATGGTTGAATGAGAAAAAAACGCTTATGGTATGTAAATTGAGCCTAAATGCCTGATCTTACATACCCCTGCCTAAGCCTACATTACAACCCTGACAAGTCCTGAAGATCTCTAGTATGTATGTCTATGATTAGTGGAGAATAACAAGTAAACAGACCCATAGAACTAAATGAAATTGACATGCATAGGTTAGGGGTTCATAATTCCATTGATCGTGATTGAAATGAATTTGCGAAATATCTGGCTTGAAATTCTAGATTTCTATATTCATGCTATATATGTTCCAACATATTATCTCAACTAACATTCATGCTTTTCTAAGTAACCTTGTGCAATAGCTTGATTTGAGTCTTTGAGTCTTTTTGTTTTTTTTGTTTCTTTGATTTTGTTTTGATCTTTGCTCGAGGGCGAGCAAATGTTAAGTTTTGGGGGTATTTGTTAGGCGTATTTTGTATACGCTTTTTGAGTCATTTTTAGTTAGTATTTTTCCCATTTTTGTTTAAATAAGTGTCTTGTTAGGGTTGTTTTTCTTTCTTTTGAGTCACAGCGGTCCTAAATGGCAAAATGGCAAAAAGAAGCTAAAAGTTGGCTGAAAAGGAGCTCCCGAAGAAAAAAACCACGAAAGTTGGCAGATCAGGACGAAAGACCGCAGGACCGCGGTGCCGGAGTGCAGGACCACGGTGCCACAATTACTGAGAAGCCGCAGTACTTTCGGCACCGCGGTGCCATTCTGCAGTACCGCGGTGCCGAAGCGGAAAAATCACGTTCTGGGCCGATTTCGACACGGTTTTTAGGGTCCGAAATCCATATTTTATAAAATATAAAATACATAAACCCTAGCCTCATTATTCATCGGGGATCTTACATCTCACATCATACTTTGGAGAGGAAAGGAGGCTACAACACAAGATTGGAGACAACTTTGATTCAAGTTTCTTTTCTTTTCTTTGTTTTTATTTCAGTTTATGTTGGTTTTTATTAGTTCTTGACATGACAATGTTTAGGAGCTAATTACTTAATTAGGTCTTTCCTATTGAATCGCTTGACACTCTCTTTCATGAATTAATGCATTAATTTGATTTCTTCTTCACTTGATTAAGATTTATTCAATATTGGTATGAATGTTTGATAGTTAATTGATCACTAATTATCATAATCTATATGATTTCGAATCAAGAATCGAGAGGAGAGATTTGGATATGCTGTAATTGAATAGACATAGGTTAAAATCACGGACGAAATTACCCCGATACTTGTGTAGCATTATAGGTTATTGTTCTTAATCCTCCTATGTGGTAAAACCTATCATAGAAATATAGAAGGTTTCTGCACTGGGGTTAGACGATTATATATCCTAACCGAAATATAAAACAGTCTGGTTAACCGCTATCTTAACATAGAAGAAGAAGTCATTCTAGTTGCATTAATGATTGAAAAGAGTGGATAGTTGAGGATATTGGAAGCCCTAATTCCTTCATAACTGATTTAAACTAAAGTATTATCATAATTAGTTTATTTTCTGTAATTACTTAGTCTTAGTTATTAGATAAAAATACAAACAAATTAACGTTCACCAAATAGAAACTAAAGCTTAAATAATCAGTACTTGATAACCAGTCTCTGAGGACGATATTCGGTCTTACTGTTAGGCGATTTCCACACGCGCAAAACGCAAGTGTACGTATCGTCTCAAGTAATATAGTCTGTAAGACCGAATATTGTCCACAGAGACTGGTTTCTAAGTACCGAACATCTATTTTGTGTTATCTATTTGGCGAACGTATATTGATTGGGGTTTTTATTTAACTACTGGAATGATTGCAAGAAATAAGTAAACTAATTAGGTTGTATTCAGATTATGAAGAAACAAGGGCTTCTAAAATCATCAACTATCCACTTTATTCAATCCTTAATGCGTTCTAGAATAATTCTTCTTCTATGTTAAGATAGCGGTTAACTAGACTGTCTTATATTCCAATTAGAATATATAATCACTCAACCCAGTGCAGAACCCTTTTATATTTCTATGATAGGATTTACCACATAGGAGGATTAAGAACAGTAACCTATAAAGCTACACAAGTATCGGGGTACTATCGTCCATGATTTTAACATATGTCTATTCAACTACAGCATATCCAAATCTCTCATCTCGGTTGTTGATTCGAAATCATCAAGCATTCACATCAATTATTGAATAGATCTTAACAATTGAAGAAGTAATCAAACTATTGCATCAAATCATGAAGAAAGGTTCAAGTGAATCATAAAGAAAACCCTAATTAAGTGTTTAGTTCCTAGCAATAGACATGTTACCAACTAACACAATATCCAACATAAAACTGAAATAATAACTAAATATAGAAAATTACGAAGATTAAAGTCTCCAATTGTTGCTCCAAGTGCCTTGTGTTGTTCTTGTGTTCAAGAATGGACTCCCCTCCTAAAAACCTTATCCCTAGGGCTTTAAATATGTATCAATTTCGTGCCCTAGGGACCCTATTTCCCTTGGTCAATTCCCACTAAGAACTGAAAAATTCCGTCAAGATGCGATTCTGCAGTCACATCATGCCGAAACTCCTGCAGCTCTTTGAATAAATGGCACGACGGTTCTGTCTGAATGCACCCCGGTGCTGAAAGTCCTACGGGTTTCTGTTGTTTTGGCACCGCGGTCCTGCCTCTGGGTACCGCGGTGCTGCTGTGATTTTTCCGAGTCATCGATTTTCGACCTTTTTCTGCCTCGGGACCTCCTATTATGCCCATTTTCCGCTCCTTTTTGCCATTTTGCCTTTTTGAACCGCTGTGACTCAAAAAAAAGAAAAACAACCCTAACATTGTACTAGACGCAACGAAAATGGGTAAAATACTAATCGAAAATGACTCAAAATAGGTATATGAAATATGCCTAACAAACCCCAAACTTAAACTTTGCTCGCCCTCGAGCAAAGAAGAAAAAACACAAAGAAATAAAATAAAAAATACTCAAAGACTCACGTCAAGCAGTTGCAAAATGTCACTTAGAAACACATGAATGTTAATTAGGACAATATGTAGGAATAGATGTAGCATGCATTGAACAATCTAGAATTTCAAGTTAGATATTTCGCAGATTCATTTCAGTCACAATCACTGGAAGCATGAATGTCTAACCTATGCATGTCAATGTCATTGCATCTTTGTCAAGGTACTATAACATGTTTATTTGTTATTCTCCACTAATCATGGACATACATACTAGGGATCATCATGACTTTTCATGATTATAATGTAGGCTTAGGCAGGGGTAGGTAAAAATAGGCATTTAGGCTCAAATTACGTACCATAAGCGCTTTTCATTCAACTTGTTTCTCTTCCTTGTCAGATTCTTTTTAGTTCATACCCATTACTCCATTTTCTCTTTTTGTTGAGAGCGGAAAATACACATTTCACATTGGCACCCCAAAACTTAAGTTTTTTCATATTTTAATTGGGGTGCATAATTTATTTTTGCTCTCTTTTGTATTTCTTTTTCACTTTCTTTTTCCTCCGTATCATCAGTTATTGTTTATGGCACATGAGGGAATTGGGGTGTCAAAGAAATAACTTTTCATTTTAGGCTCAAAGGGCTGACTAGGGATACAATTCATTGTCAGGGTAGGTAATGAAAGGTAAGAAGGGCTAACAAAGAAAAGTTTGAATCCTCCCCCTAACATGTACATCCTAATTATTTCGCCTCAAATAGCAAGCATGCAGGACATTTTTTCGCAATTGACATACACAGGCTAAGCACACAATATTCCAACTAATCAGGTTTTCATGAATCTTTGGCATATTTAACTTAAGCACACATAATTTTGCATATCATTCCATTACATTATCCTACTTAATTCACTAGGAATTTCAAGCAACTACATCATGCATGATAAAAAAAAATTATGACTCATATAGACACATAAAATACACAAATCAACGACTCACAATTATAAGAAAATACAAGTACCCCCCCCCCCCCCAAACTTAACTGACATATTGTTCCAAATGTGTATGACTCAAAGATGAAACAGGGACGACTTACAGACGTACAACGACTCAAAATGGTGGTGGTGGCGGCATATATTGCATTATGACGATATATGTGGGAGAAGATTTGGCGATTCCGGTCCTTTTCATATTTTTGGGGATCGTGAACTGGCACCGCTGTTCTGCCTCTGTGGCACCGCGGTGCATAAAGTACTGAGGCTTTTCTAAAGATTCGGCATCGCGGTGCTGCAGATCGGTACCGCGGTGCTGACTCAATTTCATGTCTTTTCGTCCTTTTCTTTATGCTCCATCATCTGAGTCCTTCACCTGGATCACAACATAACAAACACACCAAAAGTGAGACTGTCCTAATTAAAATAAATTGCAGAATTTAAATATTGGGTTGCCTCCCAAGTAGCGATGTATTTAACGTCTTTTAGCCGGACGCAAGTTCCTCTTTATTGTTACTTGAAATAGATCGCAGAGTTGATCTACTCCATGTTATTCAACAAGTATGGT
The DNA here is from genome assembly GCA_029844215.1 of Przewalskia tangutica. NCBI lineage: Eukaryota > Viridiplantae > Streptophyta > Magnoliopsida > Solanales > Solanaceae > Przewalskia > Przewalskia tangutica. Next base: position 111,747,935 of record CM056721.1, read on the forward strand.
TTCAACCTCTGTCCGTTCACTTTGAATTATGCTCCCCCTTTTCCTCTAACTTCGACTGCACCATAAGGGAACACTCTTTCCATCACAAATGGCCCTGACCACCTAGACTTCAACTTGCCTGGGAACAATCTCAGCCTTGAATTGAATAAGAGTACTTGTTGCCCAGGCTGTAGTTCTTTCGGGATAAAATTCTTGTCGTGCCATGTCTTGGCCCTTTCTTTGTAGATTTTTGCATTTTCATAGACATTGTTTCGAAATTCACCTAGATCATTCAGTTGCAATAGCCTTTTCTGCCCTGTTGCTCTGACATCCATGTTCAGCTTTCTCATTGCCAAATATTCCCTATGGTCTAACTCTACCGGTAGGTGACATGCCTTCTCATAGACCATCATGTATGGTCACATCCCAATGGGGGTCTTGAAAGCTGTCCTATAGGTCCAAAGTGCATCATCCAGCTTGGCAGAGTAATTCTTTCTTGAGCCATCCACTGTTTTCTCCATATGATTTTCACTGTTCTATTCGAAATTTCAGCTTGCCCATTGGCTTGAGGGTGATATGGCAAAGCAGTGCTATGGTAGACTCCGTAACGTGCCAACAAAGTGTCAAGCTGCTTGTTGCAAAAATAGCTTCCTTCGTCACTGATGAGGGCCCTTGGAGTGCCAAATCTTGTGAAAATGTTTTTCTGGAGGAATTTCAAAATTGTCTTACTATCATTTTCTCTAGTAGCCACAACTTCTACCCATTTGGATACATAATCCACAGCGAGAAGAATGTATTGGTTCCCAAAGGACATCGGGAACGGGCCCATGAATTCAATCCCCCATACGTCAAACAACTCTACTTCAACGATCCCAGTTAGAGGCATTTCATCTCGCCTGGACATACCCAGTTCTTTGGCAACGATCACAGCCCCTCACAAAAGTGTTGGCATATTTGAATAGGGTTGGCCAATAGAATCCACTCTGCAATACCTTGGCTGCTGTCGTGGTGCCCCAAAATGCCCACCATATTGCAATGAGTGACAATGAGTGAGAATTTGGTGCATTTCATCCTCAGGTACGCACCGCCTTATGACCTGGTCAGCACAGTGCTTGTAGAGAATTGGCTCTTCCTAGTAGTAATGTTTTACCTCTGAATAGAAATTTTTCACCTGATGCTTCGTCAGCCCTGAAGGCAATACTTTTGCTACAAGAAAATTAACCAAGTCAGCGAACCAAGGTAATTCCACACTGATGCTCGCCTGAAACAGTTGCTCATCTGGAAAGGAGTCATTTATTTGCACATCCTTGGTGTTCTGGCTCTCTTCCACTTCAAGCCTGGAAAAGTGGTCTGCCACCACGTTTTCAGTCCCCTTCTTATCATGGATCTCCATATCAAATTCTTGTAGTAGCAGCACCCATCGTATAAGTTGAGGTTTAGCATCATTCATGGTCATCAAATACTTAATGACTGAGTGATCAGTGTACACTATCACCTTGTTTCCAATGAGGTATGATCTGAACTTCTCAAATGCGTATACTATGGCTAGCAGTTCTTTCTCTGTCGTCGCATAATTCAGCTGAGCATCATTGAGGGTCTTGATAGCAAAGTAAATAGACCTGAATACCTTATCAATTATCTGCCCAAGAACAACTCCTACTGCGTAGTCACTTGCATCACACATCAATTCAAACGGGAGTTCCAATCAGGTGTAGTGACTATAGGTGCTGAGGTTAGCCGTTCCTTAAGTGTCTAAAATGCAGTCAGACATTCTTCATTGAATTCAAACGCAACCCCATTCATCAACAAGGTGGACAGAGATTTAGAGATCTTTGAGAAGTCCTTGAGGAACTGATGCGCGGTAAGATGCACACACTTTAAACGCAAGTGCACGTTATCGTGACAAGTAGTATAGTCTTGATAAGACCGAATATCGTCCACAAGGATTAGGGTTCAATTACCAACTATCTATTTTCTAGTATCTATTTGGTGAATTGATAATTGATTTGTTGTTTATAACTAAGAATTATGCAAGCTATTTAAATATAAAGATTTACTTCAGTGGTGATGAGAATAGGGCTTCCATGTATCCTTACTATCCGCTTATGCTACTTACTAATGCATTAACTTATGGTATTCTTCTTTTGGAGAAAGCAGTTTAAAATCGTTTTATACTCCCGTTAGGGTTATATAAACACTCAACCCCAGTATCGCACCTTACCTACCTTTCGGTGATAAGGATAACTCTATAGGAGGATTAAGAACAAAAACCTAGTTGACCGTCACGCACACTGCGCAAAATTAGGGTTGTTAAGCGTCTCATCAACACTACATAAATAATTGAGGTATTTTCATCCCCAATCCAAGAATGTCTACCCAACTTACAAGATATTCACAATCCCCTTTCGAATCGATTAGAAATCATATAGTGATAATTAGTTGTCAATTAATTACCAAGAATTCAACTCAATTATTGGATAGATCTCACAATAAGAAAAATAACCATAAGCATTAATTTATAACATAAGTTTCTAGCAATTTAACATGGAAAGCCCTATAAGAGAATTAGTTCCTAGCCATAGACATGACAAGAACTAATTCAAAGTTCATCATACAAAACTAAAATAAAGAACAAGAAAGGGAAAAGAAATTACTAAACTAATGGTATCCAATCTCCAAGCAAAAGTCTTGTGTTGTGCAAAGGGAACCCTTAAAACCGCCTAGGTTCTCCTTTTATAGCCGAAACCGCCTCCTCTTTTCCTTCAGTTCGCCTGCAATTTCGTCAAAAGACCTAATTTTTCCGCGTGCGCCGCGCTCGCATGGGCCGCGCGCCGAAAGTTCGCAATCCGTCGGGTGTTTTGGCGCCGCGCACGATATTCGCTGTCGGAAGCCGCGTACTGGAACTCTGTAGCTTCTCGGATGTTTAGGCGTCGCGCTCGTGACCGCTGTTCGAGAGCCGCATACTGGATCTTCTGCAGCCTCTTCAATAGGCGGCGCGCCTCGCTGATCGGCAGGAGGCCGCGCTGGTCTGGATTTTACCCTCGTTCGCCACTTTCTCTGTTTCCAGCTCTGGCATATCCTCTTTTGCCCTCTTTTTGCTCTTTTTCCGTCATTTGGCCATTTTAACCATTTTGACTCAAAAGAACGAAAAACTATCCTAATACGACATTTATATGTGCAAAATGGGACAAAAGATTAACTAAAACTGACTCAAAAGGTGTATATAAAATACACCGATCAAATACCCCCAAACTTAACCTTTGCTCGCCCTCGAGAAAAGATAGAAAGAAATAAAATAAAAGACTCAAAGGAACGAAAAATAAAAGACTCACTGCCATTGATCACTTTTGCTGCATTAGTGTTAACTAGAAAAACATGAAGGTTAGCAAAATAATATGCAGGAACATATAGCATGAAATTTCGGCACACTAAACACATGAAGCTAAATATTTCGCAAACTCATATTCATCATGCTTAATGGAAGTCAATATACTAAACCATGCATATAAATTCAAGAATTTCTATGGCATGCTTACTTGCTATTCTCCACTAATTCTGGATATGCATAAAAGAGATCTTCAGGACTTTAAGGGTTGTAATGTAGGCTTAGGTATGGTAGGTAAAAATAGGCAATTTAGGCTCATTTCGTACCATAAGCTCTTGACTTTTCAAGATTCCCTTTTTCTTTTTGTTCTTTTCTTCATTTCGATTCTATCTTTCCTCTTTTGTTTTGGGAGAGTGAAGTATATAATGACAAGCACCCCAAACTTAGGTTTTGCCTATTTCTTATTACTTTTGTATTGGGGTGCAACAGACTTATTCACTCTTTTTGTCTCTTTTTAACACAATGTATTCCACTATTTCATATTTTCACTTATGGTACAATTTGTGGGAATATAGGGTGTCAAAGAAGAAGTTTCAAATTTAGGCTCAATGGGGCTGACTAGGGATATTTTTGTAAAGTACGGGATAGAAAAGAATGGTAAGAATTGACTATCAAAGAAATGGCTGAGTCATCTCCCTAACATGCATATCCTAACTATTTCGCCTCGAATAGCAAGCAATCATAACACATAAGTATTTATCATTTAGCATGCATAACTCAAGCAAAAAACTCCAAATGGCAGTGATTCGTGAGTTTTTGGCATATCTAACTTAGGTGTTTAGATAGTTGCTTCAATTCCGTTACATTATTTCACCTTACTTCACTAGGTGTTTCTAGCAACTACAGCATACATGATCTTTGACAGACAATTATGACTCAAAATTCAAAAAAAAAAATTGGTGACTCAAAATAAACATAAAAACAATCAAAAAGACTTAAGTAACACATAACATGACACAAAGAAAATAAAACACAAATAAAACACCCCCAAACTTAAATCACACATTGTCCCCAATGTGTGTAGACTCAAAGACAGTAAAAGAAATAAGACACTTACAAACTTTGGCTAAAATGGTGGTGGTGGCGGTGGATAATGCATCGACCATTGGTTGAACAAGGAACTCAACTCGTTGATTTGTTGCCTTGTTTCTTGCTGTCCTTGTACTACTGTGTCCAAGGTCTGCATCATCCTCACCTAATTTTGATACAATTGCTCCATCGTGGGCGTTGGAGGTTCTGCTCCTGTGGTTGGCCGGTGGCTAGGTCCTGCCTCATATTGAGCCCCTATTTCAGGCTCATCTTCGTCCATGACGGCCTCTGCTGCTGCTGCTGCTGGTTGTACTCCGTCTGCCGCTGGGGCTTGGGTCTGGGAAAGAGTGCACTATCCCATAGGACACGGGCAGTTGGTTTCTCTCATGAGTGTCAGTTGGTAGTTTTGGGACCGCACTCATGTGACATAGCTTGGTGATAACTGAGCCATGTCCTAATCCGCCTGTTGTTACCAACTCGCTGATTTCTCAATGCTCGCACTATTTCTTTCCCCACATCAATCGCCAACCCTCTCGTTATACCGTATTTCCAGTATGTACGCAGGACGCACGTAGGAAATTTCAACTTCAAGTAGGCTTGGCCGATTTAATTTTGTGCACAACACCCAATTAGAGTCGTTTTTACAAACGTTTTCAGCTTTCGAGAGGAATTTCCGCTATGCCATTTTTATTTTTATGGATTTTTCCGAGAGACGAACATTTTGACCAACAAGAGGCGACACTTGTCACCCTCTCATCGGGGACACCAAGCAGAATGTAGTGGTAAAGTTGGCCATTGTGGTCAAGGGTTGGTAGGATATTTTTGTGTTAGTTGGCTAGTGTGCACTTGGCAAGATCTCGCCCTACACTTGCATAGCACTTGGAAAGATCTTGGCCATCGGTTGGCCTTCACTTGACCTATAAATACCCACCCTTAGTGAAGAATTCTTCATCCAAATATTTGCCTAAGTCTTGAAAGCTCTCCTTCTCCCTCCCCTTGTGTTGAGTTCGTCCTAAGCCTCCCCACCCTTGGCCGAGAGCCCTCCCTCCTTTGAGGTGCTAGCCGTGGGTACCCCCTAGCCTTGTTGCTTTCAGATAATACCCCTTTGTGGTGTAGAAATTCTCTAAAAAGTATTGTTATAATGCCCATATTACCTTAGCCGTATACCTTGTAGTATTCTAAGGTTATACCTTTACGAAAAGCCGAGAAATACTATTATACTTCCCACTACCACAAACCGAAACCCTAGGAAAATCTCCATAGTCCGTTGGAGTATTGTGTAGAAGTTGGTTAGAACTTCTAAGGGTGGTTTAGAGCGGGTTGGAGCGCTCGTAGTTGGAGCTAAACCTTGCTAAGGATCGACATTAAACTCGGATAATTATGGGCTTATCGAGGTAATTATCTTGTCCCTCTATTGTAATTGGAAATTACAAAATGTTAGAATATATAGTTGAAGTATACTATATATAGTGCTGAACTTAATGTTGTGGCAATGTCCTTGACTTAAGCTCAAGAATCAATCGAACTATAATTACATAGACCGTATTACATGAGACTTGTGTAGTTGACTGCAGGAAGCGGTCGCCCAATTTCCCGTAGGATCTTGCATCTAGATTTATTCTACCGAGTAGTCTAGACTTTGATAGACTTGTGTAACCTGTATAGGTTGAATGTTCTGCGAGTAGCATGTGCTACTTGAGAAGGTGGACCAGGCTAGCCGGGTTATAGCCGTGGAGCGATTTGCTAATAGTCGATAATCGTCGCGAGGTATGTGAACCTCTTCCTATCTCTTCTAGCATGATGTGTGTATAACTATGTAGTACGGTAGACGTACGTATGTTATTTGAATGTAGTTGTACGGCAATGTCTTTTGACTTAAGCCCGAATAATAATAATCTTGAAGTAGTTCAAGAGAATTAAGAACTGTTTTTAAAAGAAGAGTGTACTTGGTTTTAAAAGCTTAAGAGTTATACTAGCTTTATGGGAAGTTAGGTATGACGGCTTAAGAAAGATAAAACGAATGATTTTAATTATTTTAGAAGTTAAGAGACTTGATCTTGTAAGATAAGAGACTTAACTTAAATAAATTATATGAATTTTGTGTGAAACCTCATTCGTGAGTAATGAGCACTTGATTTTTAAAAAGGGATAATGTTTCTTGATTTCGAAATCGTAAATGTGTATCGACAAACCACTGCAGCGTTAATAAAGGAAAATGTATTGAATAATTAAGTATTATTAAAACCAGTAGAAACATCCATCTGCATAGAAACTAAGATGAGACAAAATGATATTTCCTAGATCATGGCTGCTGTAATAAGATTGTTATAAACAAGAATATCCTACTCACATATAAGGCTTATGTTTCTCCGATTGTTTAAAAGAGAATTATATTCTTAAATGAATAAGACCTTGAACTACGAAACCTTTCTAAAATAAGAAACGTGAACATTTGAAATTAGGCAAACTTGACGTTTGGAAAATAATGTTGTTACTTGATTTTACAAAGGTAAGTGTTTTAGTTTACTTAAAAGATACCACTCTATTTTATACTACGTATTGTGTGACTTATGTGAAAGAAACAGATCTTTTAAAGATTTAATGTGTGAAGTACTTTGGGGTTAGATACCCGAACTTGTTAGCATAAAGTACCTTGTGTGAATAACTTGATTGTGTTGGTTTGTGATAGCCTTGTAATACTTTCTTGTTGATTTGATAAGTAAAACATGTTAGGATGCTACGTGTGTTAGTATCTTGTGATGTTGTGTAAGGGGGTCATTCTTGTCAGGCTTACGTTGTTAAACGTTAAGCCCGTTGTACTATTATTGTATCACATACCCTTTGACTTATTATACCGAGGGCTTGCCACCCTCGACGCGGTCTCTACGGCCTATGCGGTCCTTGTGACTACGCGGAGTGCGGTAGCTCCGTGATTGATCATTCCGGTATTTAGCCCGACGCGGGGATTCCTGCGCGGTCCGTTGAGACTATGCGGTCTTTTGAGACTATGCGGGTTGCGGAGCCCAGCGGATACCGGGGTTAAGCCGCTCGACGCGGGTATACCTCAGGTGGTCTGGGACCATGATTCGAGGAATACCTCATGCGGGTCCGTGTGACCTATGCGGAGCTGCGAGAGTTCCAGGAATAGACGCGCACAGTGATACTGCGGGCGGTGGCCAACTTCGATCATGTGGTGCGGTCTAGAAAAACCTCGTGATACAGTTTATGGAATTTGTGGTACTGGGGGTCTTAGTAGTCGGCTATGCCTTCGTACTTACCCCGTACGGTTTTATTGTGATGACTTTGAGGGCGTGAGTCCCTGACTTGACATGACTGCTTATTGTGAACTGTAGTTTGGTTATCATACATGTCTCCTGCTTTATAGACTACTATGATTTCATTTACAGTATTTATTTTCGCTTCACATACTCTGCACTGTTATCGACCTCCTGGCCGCGCTCATGCCGCAGTAAAGGTACACCGCCGTTGATCCTCGCTCTTAGGGTCACATTCGCTTTGGGAAAGCTCCGCTTTCTCGAGGCTTATCTTGGTATAGTCCCTGTTGTTGTTGGTGCTTACATTCTGGGTATGACGGCCCCGTCCGTCATTGTTGTCGATCATTCTTAGAGGTCCGTAGTAATCGTTGCAAGTGTGGTTTGTAAAAGGATTAAACTGCTTCATTTGTAAGAGTTGTTATTTATATATACGCCTCGTGCAAGTTTTCCTCGACATCGTTTTGTACTTCATTTGTTTCATGTATGTGTTTTATGTTCATTGACACTGATGTTGTATCACTAGGGTGCCCGGTAAGGCACGACCACGCCCAGTTCGGTCGTGACAAAAGTGGTATCGAGCGCTTAATCCTCGGAAAGTGTCTACGCATCGTATCCAAGAGAGTCTTGATTATCGGTGTCGCACCACGCCAATAATCGTGAGGCTATAGGATATTTAGGATTGGTTTCTATTCTTCTCACTCGAGATCGTGCCTTAGAGTCGTGTTGTAAATTGGACCTCTAAACGTATTTCTTTCCTTACCGCTATGCCTCCGCGTAGGCAACCCGCCCAGAGGCGCGCACCAGGAGCTGAGTAGAGTTCAGAGGGTTACGAGGCACAGCCCAATCATCACTGAGTTAGGTGCTTCATTTGGGGATTTCGCGACATCACTAGCCCCACAGAGTTTAGCACGGCGACGCAGCTTCCATCGCGCCATGATATTTGAACCTTCGCCCAATGATCGAACAGAGAATTTAGATCGCAAGAAAGCGACCACATTAGCTATGGATTTGGCTACCAAAGAGTATACCGTTGTACCGCAAGTCTTGATGACTACCTAAGAGAAGATTGTGCAAGAGTAATCCTTCGATTAGGCGAGCATGGCACGTACGCTTATGCGCAGCAGCCGAGAAACGTAGATCGACGGGTTAACGAAGGACAACGTACAGGCCGAGCAGCAAGGTCATTTGGTAACTTTCGAGGAGAGTCACCTCACCAGATTTGATTATGCACATCCATCGCAGCAGTGGTCTTCCACGAATTTCAGACGTTCGGTACGCATGCGGGAGTCGTTAGAACTCCGTGGCTTCCGTTCACATGATGCACGCCATCCCGGGAATGTCATCTTTTAGGTTGGTACTTGTTGTACTATGACCGTCGTGGTCCGTATCGAAGAATGTCCTCAGAGGACTTAGCCTTCGTGATCGGTGGGTAGTTTGTCATCTCCTCACGCATGTATCGCCTACTGGGCGAGTTTGATTAGAACGACTAAGGGAGTGAAGAGATATAGATATATCTTTAACCTCTAGAGTTTTGTTTATGTGATAAGGTGAGTATACCTTAAGTGCTTTGTGTTAGTTGTGATTAGAAATCTGGTTAGTTAACCAAGTAAGAATTGGGGGATAGAAGGTGTAAACCTTAGAGTCTTGTTACGCAGAGACCTTGAGGTAAGGTCATCTAGAGTAAAAGACGATGGTTATGTTGATCTTTATCGGGTGCCAGTGCACGTGAGCTATGTTTGGGATAGGTCCCAGTAGTGTGGAATGAAAGAGGGTAGTTGAGCTAAGAAGACCGCTAGGTTTTCGTAACATGTTTAGTGAGATTGTTCCATCGGGAGATAGTATTTCGCGCACTGCCGGGTTGAGGCACGCCATGCGGGTCAACCCGCGCATGTTCAGCGCGGGTCTGGTGGTCCCGCTTGTGGTAGGGTCACGAGGGTGTTAGGCCCAAGTTTAGTTAACCAACAGACGAGTTCGTGGACGCGTTCGACTGGGTCGGGCCGATGGGCAGCCCATCGTGTTCTTCGTCGACCATTCACTCGGCGGTGTTGATACATCGTAAAGGTTGTAAGGTCGCACGGTGCCTACCTTCACCTTATGGCAGCAGATGGAGCCCAGGATACACCGCTTTTGTTTCCGGAAGTTTTACCAGCAGGTTAAGGACTCGGTGAGTCTCAGACCGCATTCGCCTCGCCGTGTTTGGATTTCGGGGTAGTTGTGGATGGTTGTCTCCTGAGAAAGAAGTGTTTTAGCTACCATTGCGTGTTCGGATGTCGCTTTATGAAGCCTTGTAAAGCGCGAAGTGTAAGTTGGCCGATTGGTTCGATGTTGGCGCGTTCGCACGTTCAGCTTGTTCCACAGACCGTGGTTAGTGAAGCTTGTCTAGAAGAAGTTACGCGGCTCGGAGGAATCGTGCGATAATCGCGACGACGCCAGAGTTCGTGCCGACGGTCGGTCTTCAAAGTACCACCCGGTCGGTGTGACGAGCTTTGGGAAAACAGAGGAAACTTAGCCCGAGTTACTTGGGCCTTTGAGTTCATGTGAAGAATAGGCCGGTTGCCTATATGTTAGCATTTGCCGTCCGACTTAGAGGCGGGACGTCCGTCTTTCAGATTGTTATGTTCGGGAAAGTATCGAAGATCCATCCGTAATGTTCCCAGAAATGATGCCCACGCGGGGATAGTAACCCGAGTTTCGATACTAAAGCGATCGTAAATGTGGTAAGAATTCGAGTGCACGCGACCTTCGTGATCGACGCAGCCGTACCATTTGTTGGGTCGTCGGAGCAAGGCTCGCGACAAAGTGACAAAGTAGTATCATTTGGTGATGTTAGAGGTGTTTCTCGTGGACTTGGATGTAAGTATTTCGCGGGTGTTTCGTGGCCGACGTGGCGGGTTTGTTCTCGTAAGAATAGTAGTGAAGACTATCTCGGCGCGCTTGTTTTGAGACTTAGAAGGAACATTCGACGAATGTTTCGGGCGAGGAGAATGTTATACCGTATTTCCAGTATGTACGCAGGACGACGTAGGAAATTTCAACTTCAAGTAGGCTTGGCCGATTTAATTTTGTGCACAACACCCAATTAGAGTCATTTTCGCAAACGCTTTCACACTTTCGTAGGGGAATTTCCGCTATGCCATTTTTATTTTTGCGGATTTTTCCGAGAGACAAACATTTTGGACTAACAAGAGAGGCGACACTTGTCACCCTCTCATTGGGACACCTGGCGTAGAATGTAGTGGCGAAAGTTGGCCATTGTGGTCAAGGGTTGGTAGGATATTTTTGTGTTAGTTGGCTAGTGCACTTGGCAAGATCTCGCCCTACACTGCATAACACTTGGCAAGATCTTGGCCATTGGTTGGCCTTCACTTGACCTATAAATACCCCCCCTTAGTGAAGACTTCTTCATCCAAATATTTGCCTAAGTCTTGAAAGCTCTCCTTCTCCCTCCCCTTGTGTTGAGTTAGTCCTAAGCCTCCCCCACCCATGGCCTAGAGCCCTCCCCCCCTCCATTGAGGTGCTAGCCATGGGGTACCCCCCCTAGCCTTGTTGCTTTCGTATAATACCCCCCTTTGTGGTGTAGAAATACTCTCAAAAGTATTGTTATAATGCCCAAATTACCTTAGCCATATACCTTGTAGTATTCTAAGGTTATACCTTTACGAAAAGCCGAAATACTATTATACTTCCGTCACTACCACAAACCGAAACCCTAGGAAAATCTCCATAGTCCGTTGAGTATTGTGTAGAAGTTGGTTAGAACTTCTAAGGGTGGTTTAGAGCGGTGGAGCGCTGAGTTGAGCTACACCTTGCTAAGGATCGACATTAAACTCGGATAATTATGGGCTTATCGAGGTAATTATCTTGTCCCTCTATTGTAATTGGAAATTACAAAATGTTAGAATATATAGTTGAAGTATACTATATATAGTGCTGAACTTAATGTTGTGGCAATGTCCTTGGACTTAAGCTCAAGAATCGAATCAATCAGTAATTACATAGATCAGACACAAGAGACTTGTGTAGTTTGACGGTAGGGAAGCGGTCGCCCAATTTCCCGTAGGATCTTGCATCTAGATTTATTCTACCGAGTAGTCTAGACTTTGATAGACTTGTGTAACCTGTATAGGTTGAATGTTCTGCGAGTAGCATGTGCTACTTGAGAAGGTGGACCGTGCTAGCGGTTATAATGGAGCGATTTGCTAATAGTCGATAATCGTCGCGAGGTATGTGAACCTCTTCCTATCTCTTCTAGCATGATGTGTGTATAACTATGTAGTACGGTAGACGTACGTATGTTATTTGAACGTAGTTGTACGGCAATGTCTTTTGACTTAAGCCCGAATAATAATAATCTTGAAGTAGTTCAAGAGAATTAAGAACTGTTTTTAAAAGAAGAGTGTACTTGGTTTTAAAAGCTTAAGAGTTATACTAGCTTTATGGGAAGTTAGGTATGACGGCTTAAGAAAGATAAAACGAATGATTTTAATTATTTTAGAAGTTAAGAGACTTGATCTTGTAAGATAAGAGACTTAACTTAAATAAATTATATGAATTTTGTGTGAAACCTCATTCGTGAGTAATGAGCACTTGATTTTTAAAAAGGGATAATGTTTCCGATTTCGAAATCAAATGTGTATCGACAAACCATCGCGTTAATAAAGGAAAATGTATTGAATAATTAAGTATTATTAAAACCGGAGAAACATCCATCCGCATAGAAACTAAGATGAGACAAAATGATATTTCCTAGATCATGGCTGCTGTAATAAGATTGTTATAAACAAGAATATCCTACTCACATATAAGGCTTATGTTTCTCCGATTGTTTAAAAGAGAATTATATTCTTAAATGAATAAGACCTTGAACTACGAAACCTTTCTAAAATAAGAAACGTGAACATTTGAAATTAGGCAAACTTGGACGTTTGGAAAATAATGTTGTTACTTGATTTTACAAAGGTAAGTGTTTTAGTTTACTTAAAAGACACCACTCTATTTTATACTACGGTATTGTGTGACTTATGTGAAAGAAACAGATCTTTTAAAGATTTAATGTGTGAAGTACTTTGGGGTTAGATACCCGAACTTGTTAGCATAAAGTACCTTGTGTGAATAACTTGATTGTGTTGGTTTGTGATAGCCTTGTAATACTTTCTTGTTGATTTGATAAGTAAAACATGTTAGGATGCTACGTGTGTTAGTATCTTGTGATGTTGTGTAAGGGGGTCATTCTTGTTGTGCTTACGTTGTTAAACGTTAAGCCCGTTGTACTATTATTGTATCACATACCCCTTTGACTTATTATACCGAGGGCTTGCCACCTCGATGCGTCTCTACGGCTATGCGGTCCTTGTGACTACGCGAGCGCGGTAGCTCCAGGATTGATCATTCCGGTATTTAGCCCGACGCGGATTCCTATGCGGTCTGGCTGAGACTATGCGGTCTTTTGAGACTATGCGGGTCGGGAGCCTGGCGGATACCGGGGTTAAGCCGCCGACGCGGTATACCTCAGGCGGTCTGGGACCATGATTCGAGGAATACCTCATGCGGGTCCGTGTGTGACCTATGCGGAGCTGCGAGAGTTCCAGGAATAGACGCGCACAGTGATACTGCGGGCGGTGGCCAGCTTCGATCATGTGGTGCGGTCTAGAAAAACCTCGTGATACAGTTTATGGAATTTGTGGTACTGGGGGTCTTAGTAGTCGGCTATGCCTTCGCATTTACCCCGCACGGTTTTATTGTGATGACTTTGAGGCGTGAGTCCTCGACTTGACATCGCTATTGTGAATCAGTAGTTTGGTTATCATACATGTCTCCCGCTTTATAGACTACTATGATTTCATTTACGATTTATTTTCGCCACATACTGCACTGTCAGATCGACTTCTGGGCCGCGTTCATGCCGCAGGTAAAGGTACACCGCCGTTGATCCTCGCCTTAGGGTCACGTCATTGCTTTGGGAAAGCTCCGCTTTCTCCGAGGCTTATTCGTATAGTCCCCGTTGTTGTTGGTGCTTACATTCAGGGGTATGACGGGGCCCTGTCCCGTCGTTGTTGTCGTATCATTCTTAGAGGTCAGAGTAATCCATGTGGCGTGGTTTGTAAAAAGGATTAAACTGCTCATTTGTAAGAGTTGTTATTTATATATACGCCTCGTGCAAGTTTTCCTCGACATCGCTTTGTACTTCATTTGTTTCATGTATATGTTTTATGTTCCATTGACACTCGATGTTGTATTACTAGGGTGCCCGGTAAGGCACCAACACGCCCAGTTCGGGTCGTGACACCTCATAATTCCATATATCGCTTTAATCCTATCCTCCGCACTCGGTGAAGTGCGTGGATGGAATCACGCGGCCGATGAAATATAGCCAACCTTTGGCTACTTTGTTGAATCGCACTGCTCAGCTCTTGACCCATTTCTTCCAATATCAAAAACAGCCCCATGGTAGCTCACGGTGTCTGCAACGACATTCCAGTCGATGTGGTCAATGCTTCTAGACCACGTTCTAAAGTGATTCCAATCACTTCTTTCTTCAACATCAACTGTTTTCAATTGTATATTTATATCCTCTGCTATCACAGGCACATAACGTCCCCTTACAAAGCATCCCCTTTCCATCTTCTCCGGAAAATTGGCATAAAATTCACGCACCATTGTTGTGTTTACTGGTGCTATCTTCTCCGGATTCACAAATTTCCTCCAATCTCTTAACTCAATCATCGCCTGAATGGGCTCATAAACATCTTCTTCCCCATATGACTCCCTCTGGTAGTCCATTCCCCTTTCTGGTATTAAGGGTCTGGTATCAAGCTTTTTGTATCTTTGGTAGGTTTGGTAGCTCACAAACCTATTTTCATCGTATTGTGGGGTTGGGGTGGATGTGGAGCCTCTTCTTTTCCTGGTGGCCATGGTTAAAACAGTTTCTGGAGCTTACAATTTAGTGGCATAAATGTTTCCTACACAATTGACAACTAGCAGCGAACACAACACCCCCAAACTTCAACTTTCTACCCAATACCCACACTCTTTTTCTATTATTTTCTCTAAACTTCACAATCAACTTTTCAGTACCCAATTACTTCAACTACAATACTCCTTCAAACTACTACCTCCTGTGACTTCAGTAAAGGATTCAAGAACGTAAAAGATTACGCTTTTATGAGAAGCTTGTTCTTGTTGTTTCAATCGTGGTTTGAGGCTATGGAATGGAGCTTTGTTGGTTGAGATGGCTAAGGGTTTTTGGGAATTTAAGAGTTTAGGTTGTGGTTGGGTTAGATTTGTGGAGGATTTGTGGGCAAATTTCTGGAATTTCGTGGGTTTTTGGAGAGGAAAAGTTAGGTTTTTGAATTTGGGGAAAATCTGATTTTTGGGCGTTTTTAAGTTTCTGGATTCCCGCCGCGCCATGTTCGCTTTTTAGCCGCGCCAAACTTCAAGGCCTTCGGATTTTCTGCGCGCTAAATTTGGCAAATTTTCTGGAATTTTTGGCGCCGCTTCGCTCTGGAGCCGCGCTTACTGCTCGAAATTCGCTTTTCTTGCTTTTTCGCCTTGCTTTATTTCCAGACTATCAATCACAAAGACAAACACAAGAACCCAAGACCGTGAGATCGTTTCTTAGACAAAATAAAATAAACTAAAGATGAAATTAAAATAACATAATTGAAAACGTTGGTTGCCTCCCAAGTAGCGTTTTTAACGCCTTTTTACCGGACGCAAGTTCCTTATCCTTAATAACCCTGGGGTGGATTAAGCCCCCAACCTATCCATTTCCTCCACATTTGGCGTTTTCTTTTTCTTCTTTTCTTCTTAGCATTATCAGTAAGGGGGAGTTCAGGAATACTCACCTCCATTAGTGACATTTCAGCAAATCATGCCTGCTTTCTTGGGCTCATCGCTCTTTGATTGACTTGTATTGGCTCGCATGGGGGTTTGATGGTGCTTATTGCAAAGCACCCACTCACTGTTGGTGGCTCAATGACGTGTTTAAAAACTTTAAATATCATTTCTTCAGACTCCACCCTTAGTGTTAATTCTCCTCTTTCAACATCAATCAAAGCTCGCCCCGTTGCTAGGAATGGCCTCCCCAATATGATAGGGATTTCCGCGTCTTCTTCCATATCAAGAATGAGGAAGTCTGCGCAGAAAGAAGAATTTTCCTACTTTCACAATCACGCCCTCGATCTTGCCTCTTGATGAACCACCGTCCCGCGCCTAGTTGCAGGCTTATCGTGGTTGGTTCGCTTCACCCAACTCCAATCTTTTAAATACTGATAGGGGCATTAGATTTATACTTGCCCCTAAATCACATAGAGCTCTGTTGCAAGTTACCCTGCCCACTGTGCAAGGTAGTGTAAAGCTCCCTGGATCTTTTAGCTTTGGTGACAACTTTTTCTGCAAGATAGCACTACACTCTTCTCCTGCTACTATTTCGTATTCTGCCAGCTTCTTCTTTTTCCCCAAAATCTCCTTCATAAACTTGAAATAGGAGGGCATCTGCTCTAATGCTTCTATGAAAGGTATGTTGATATGCAACTTTCTGAATGTCTCCAAAAATTTGGAGAATTTTTATCAACCGCCTTTCGCTGTAGTCTCTGGGGGAAAGGGATCTTCTCTGTATACTCATTCTCTGGAGTTTTCTCTACTGTTGGGCTAGGCTCAATCACCTTCTCTTTTTCTAACTCTGCTTTTTTCTCAACCATCGGCCGAGGTGATCACGCTTCCAATCGTCTTCCACTTCTCAACCGCATCGCTCGACATCGCCTCTGATTTACCTCTGTATTGCTTGGCAATGTCCCTTGTGGCCTGCTGTTTGCCTGTTTTGCTAGCTGACCCACCTGTGTCTCCAAGTTTCTGAACGAGGATCTAGCTTCGCTGCGAATCGCTGGCGCTGCAAGTGCCACAGCTTGCTTTCACTCATCCGCTTTTCACTGAACCTGCGTATCAATTGTTGAGGATGTGGGGCTTGAATGAAGGGTTGCTGATTCTAGCTCTGTTGGTTCTGCATCGCCCCTATATCGGATTCGCTGCCCATGGTACCGATTCTCGCTAGTTCTGCGCCCTGGTCTCTCCATGAGAAATTTGGGTGGTTCCTCCACCTCGGATTATAAGTGTTGGAGTAGGGGTTGTTCTGCTTGCCTCGATAATTACCTATGGCCCGACACTCGCCGCTCCATGGGTATATTGTTGGGATCCGCTGAAGGGCACCTATCAAATGTATGGGGGCCACCACATATCTCACAGCTTTTAGGCATCTGCACCGCATTTACTGACATTGTATGTTCCGCAATTGCTTTCGCTAGAAGGGCCACTGAGCATTCAAGGCAAGAATAGCATCTATTTCGTGGACTCAACGTTTCTTCTCCATTTGTCGACCTCTCTTCCGTGACATGGTTGTTAGTGGTCATATCTTCTAATAACTCACGAGGCCGTGGGTTGTTTTCTCATGAATGCTCCACCGCCGCTGCATCTATGATGGTTCCGTTGTATCGCCACCCGTTGTAGAAGATGTGACCAAGTTCCACAACTCAACGAATGGTGTGGCACTTTCTCAGATCTTTGAACCTTTCCCAAGCTTCATATAAGGACTCTCCATCCGCTTGGTAAAGTTGTTCAACTCCTCTCAATTTTGCCGCTTACACTGGGAAAGAACTTGGCAAGGAATTTCTGCGCTCTTGCCATGTAAAAATCGAATCGGCCGGCAAGGAATTCAACCATACTTTTGCTCTATCCCTAAGTGAGAAGGGAAAGAGCCTCAATCTGACGGCATCATCAGTAACGTCGTTATACCTGAACGTTGCACATAGCTCCAAGAAATTAGCTATATGCATATGTGGATCCTCCGACGGCAGTCCTCCGAACTGCACTATGTGCTGTACCATGCTCAGAATTGCCGGTTTTATCTCGAAGTTGTTAGCTCCTATTGCAGGGAGTCTAATGCATGTCTGTGCTCCATTTACTCTTGGCAACACATAGTCTCCCAAACTTCGTTCTGGCTGGACTTGGACTCTCTCTTCCACGTCTATTGGCGCTTGCCTAGGTATTCCTGGATGGGGTTGATTCTCTCCTAACCCTTCTCCCATCCCGTTGTTGTTCTGAATGTCGTTCATCTCTAACAAGGTTGCAATCCGCTGATACTTTTTGTTCTGTTTGCAGGTTTTCTCAATTTCTGGATTGAAGGGAACAAGAGTGTCTGCTCCTCTTCTCCTTCGCATAAACTGACTTCCTGAAATAGATCAAAAACAGACAACAAATCACGGCACCTCGAATTTTCAAAAGAAAAAAAAAACGTAAAAATTAAAAATTAAAAACCAAATTAGAAATTAAAAATAGACAAATTTGATATTGAACCATTGCCTAATCCCCGGCAACGGCGCCAAAAACTTGATGCGCGGTAAGATGCACACACTTTAAACGCAAGTGCACGTTATCGTGACAAGTAGTATAGTCTTGATAAGACCGAATATCGTCCACAAGGATTAGGGTTCAATTACCAACTATCTATTTTCTAGTATCTATTTGGTGAATTGATAATTGATTTGTTGTTTATAACTGAGAATTATGCAAGCTATTTAAATATAAAGATTTACTTCAGTGGTGATGAGAATAGGGCTTCCATGTATCCTTACTATCCGCTTATGCTACTTACTAATGCATTAACTTATGGTATTCTTCTTTTGGAGAAAGCAGGTTTACGAAATCGTTTTATACTCCCGTTAGGGTTATATAAACACTCAACCCCAGTATCGCACCTTACCTACCTTTCGGTGATAAAGATAACTCTATAGGAGGATTAAGAACAAAAACCTAGTTGACCGTCACGCACAATGCGCAAAATTAGGGTTGTTATGCCTCTCATCAACGCTACATAAATAATTGAGGTATTTTCATCCCCAATCCAAGAATGTCTACCCAACTTACAACATATTCACAATCCCCCTTTCTAACTGATTAGAAATCATATAGTGATAATTAGTTGTCAATTAATTACCAAGAATTCAACTCAATTATTGGATAGATCTCACAATAAGAAAAATAACCATAAGCATGCATTAATTTATAACATAAGTTTCTAGCAATTCAACATGGAAAGCCCTATAAGAGAATTAGTTCCTAGCCATAGACATGACAAGAACTAATTCAAAGTTCATCATACAAAATCAAATAAAGAACAAGAAAGGGAAAAGAAATTACTAAACTAATGGTATCCAATCTCCAAGCAAAGTCTTGTGTTGTGCAAGAAGGGTAACCCTTAAAAGCGCCTAGGGTTCTCCTTTTATAGTCAAACCGCCTCCTCTTTTCCTTCGTGGCCGCCTAATTTCGTCAAAAGACCTAATTTTTCCGTCGCGCGAAAGTTCGCAATCCGTCGGTGTTTTACGCCGCGCCCGATATTCGCTGTTCGGTAGCCGCGGCTGGAACTCTGTAGCTTCGGATGTTTAGGCGTCGCGCCCTGCATTCGCTGCTCGGAGCCGCGCGCGCTGGATCTTCGCAGCCTCTCGAATAGTGGCGCCGCGACCGCTGATCGCAGGAGGCCGCCAGTCTGGTCCGGATTTTACCCTCGTCGCCACTTTCTCTGCTTTCACTCGCATCTCCTCTTTTGCCCTCTTTTTGCTCCTTTTCCGCCATTTGGCCATTTTAACCATTTTGACTCAAAAGAACGAAAAACTATCCTAATACGACACTTATATGTGCAAAATGGGACAAAATATTAACTAAAACTGACTCAAAAGGTGTATATAAAATACACCGATCAGGAACCTCCTGTAGAATCCTGTGTGCCCAAAGAAACTTCTGATCCCTTTTACTGATACTGGAGGTGGCAGATTTTCGATCGCTGAAACCTTTGCTTTGTCCACCTCAATTCCTTTGCTGGAAATCTTGTGGCCAAGAACGATGTCTTGCTGCACCATGAAGTGACACTTCTCCCAATTCAACACCAAATTCGAGTCTTTGCACCGTTGCAGCACTGCTTCTAAATGCCTTCAGCATTCATCAAATGACGACCAAAAATAGAAAAGTCATCCATGAAGATTTCTATGGTCCTCTCCACCATGTCAGAAAATATAGCCATCATACAACGCTGAAAAGTATCAGGTGCATTGCAAAGCCCAAATGACATTCTCCTGAAAGCAAACGTACCAAAGGGGCATGTGAAGGTTGTCTTCCCTTGATCTTCAGGAGAGATGACAATTTGATGATACCCTGAGTAGCCATCCAAAAAGCAATAGTAGTTGTGTCCTACAAGCCCGTTAAGCATTTGGTCAAGAAAAGGTAAAGGAAAATGATCATTCCTGGTTGCTTTGTTCAACTTGCGGTAGTCAATACACATTCTCCACCCTGTAGTTGTTCTGGATGGAATAAGCTCATTCTTTTCATTGGTCACCACAATCATGCCACCTTTCTTGGGCACCATTTGCACAGGACTTACCCATGTACTGTCAGATATATGATAAATCACTCCAGCATCAAGCCATTTCAGGATCTCTTTTCTCACCACCTCCTTCATGGTTGGATTCAGTCTCCTCTGTGCCTCAATAGAAGGTCTGATCTCCTCTTCTAAATGCATTTTATGCATCACTGTAGAAGGACTTATCCCTCTAATATCTGCTAATGTCCACCCAATCGCGAGCTTGTGAGCCCTCAATACTCTCAACAACTTTTCAACCTCCAACTTGGACATATGACATGAGGCGATCACTGGTAAGGATTGGTTCTCACCTAGATATTGGTAGTGCAGATGATCTGGCAGAGTCTTCAATTCTAGTTCTGGAGCTTGCTCTGTGGATGGCATAGTGCCTAACTCTTCATATTTCTTTTTTATAGCATGACTCATGGGAATCCAACCAACTCGCATACTCCAACAAAAAAATTTCATCCAATCTACCCTCATCTCCTTGTGTCAGCACTACTTCAAGAGCATCTGCACTCCTGAACTCACCTTCAGCAACTGCTTTATCAATCATATCAATAGCATAACATTTATCACTTGCCTCTAGGAAGGTTGCTGCTCTGAATACATTGAAAATTACCTCTTATTCCTGAACCCGAAGTCTCAGCTCACTTCTTTTAACATCAATGAGTGCCTGCCCTGTGGCTAAGAATGGTCTGTCAAGGATAATGGGCACCTGTTCATCTTCTTCCATGTCTAAGATAATGAAATCAGCAGGAAAGATAAACTTGTCCACTCTCACCAACACATCCTCGATGATTCCTCTAGGGTGGACAATGGAGCGATCGGCTAGATGTAAAGTGATGGTTGTAGGTCGTGCTTCCCTCACTCCTAGTTTGCAAAACACCTAATAAGGCATTAGATTTATACCCGCTCCCAAATCACACAAGACTTTCTCTGTAGGATGACACTGCATTCTTCAGTCAACACCACTGTTTCATACTCTTCCCATCTCCTCTTTTTACTGAGAATCTCTTTCATGAACTTTACATAACTCGGTATTTGTTCTAGGGCCTCAGCGAATGGAATGTTGATGTGCAGTTGCTTAAAGACCTCCAAAAACTTAGAAAACTGCTTGTCAAGAGAATTCTTTTTAAGTTTCTAAGGATACGGTATCTTCACATGCGGTGTATCACTGACTGCATCATTGGGCTCCTTCACCTTGCCGGGTTCACCCTTTTTTCTGGGCATAGTTGGGGTGAAACTGTCTCCATTTGCTGACCACTGATTCTGGGAATTTGAGAGCGCCCATAGAGCTGATCCCATATCATCTAGCCGTCCTGATGTAGTCTGACCCTGTGGTGGATGAGTGAACCCTTGAGGACTCTGGCACTCGGTAAGATTTGTATACCTAATTTACTGTAAACTAAGATTTTGGATATGAAGGGAAGAGTCAGTTTGAGCTTTATACCTTGCCTTTATCTGCATCTGCACCTGCATTCGTCTCCTTAGGGATAGGTCTGACTCTTGTGTATTTCCTTAGCGCTGCCTTCAGGAGGTTAATTCTGGTTCGTTTAGGTCGAATATTGTTTGCTCAGTGGTAACTTGTCTGATGGGCCTTTGAACTTGTCTTAATCTAAATTGTTCTATATGCCCAAAGTGCTACCTTATTCTGATCATTTGAACATCCTGGCCTGTTTCATGTAGTAATTAGACTGATTATATATTCACTTTACATAAGTCAACATGCTTAAACATTTGGGATGTATGTCTGTGTATGCTAGGTTTAACTATTAGGTTGTTGTTGTCTGATATCTTAGATAGAATTCATGCTAATCTAAATATGGCTATCTGCTTACCTTTTGGTAAATTACATTAATTACTACCTGTTTTGACAAGAGGAATTAGTCTACGTGTTGTGAGTATTTGACATGTTCTAATATGAATCAGTCTTAGTTGGTCTTTGCTTTCAACTCATTTGATTAATAAGCTAAGTATGGGGGACATACCTAAATATGTGAATATGTGTTGTGTATGTTTAAATAAGTCATGTCAATGAGATATCTCAAAGCATGCGACAACGATCCCATCCTAGCTTTCCAGTTCTGTGATATATTGGCATGCAAAGTAGTATCTTGTTTCAACCGAATTGGCTTTTATACACAGTTCATTAATTTATGCTTAAAATCATGTGTTGGGCCACTCAAAGTAGTGTGTGTTACTTGCAAGATAATATACATCTTTAAATTGCTTCTTTGTCTCCTGCTGCGAGAATATGAGTATTGGGCCTAGCACATTGTCTATTTTCTTCTTTGTTTTGCCTGCCCACATGCTGCTTGCCTTGGGTCATTTTAAATGCTAAATGACTATTGGATGTGTGTTGTCTCCGCATACCGCTGGGCCTGCCAAGTCCACTGTCTGTTTGATTCCCACTGGGAATTGTTTATGATGGGTAGGCCCACTTGGTTTGGTCAAAACGATCACAGAGGGGTCACGTACGTGCCTGAGATCTATATGAATATTTCATCTATTTGCTTTATCATTTGATTTGAGCATTTACTAATCCTTATCTTTTTTTTACATGGCACGCATCGGAGCAAAATGAAGAGTCTCATAGCGAGACTCATCATGAGTTACTTCAAATGAAAACCAACATTTACGTGTATTCCGCATCAGAAATTCCAAAGTTACAGGCGGAATGACATCGCCATTCTTCGAGTCTTTATTGATTCCTCCCCGCCCTGCATTTATTTATTGTAAATTAATTGCCTAACCTTACTCTAAATATTAGTATACTTAGAATAGTTAAACTTAAATCAATAAATTAGAAAACAGTTGGCATCAGGAGTTTATCCTTTGTTTATTTAATCTAACCTTGTTATGCATGATTTCAATTTTCTGAAGCTAATTTTGTCGCCTCTTACTTGCATCTATTAATCACGCCAAGTAATAAAAAATGGATTCAGTGTTAGAATACTTTTCGCACAAATCATCCTCCTGGCGTAAATTGACTTCCCCTTTATCATCAATCATCAAGTAAGGACTTTTCTACAAAATACATATATTTTGCCTACAAAACCTATCTTTGCAAATCATTCTTACGCCTCTTTAAAATCATAGCTTGAAGGCATATTATTTCATCTCGCATGCTCTCATCCAGAACTAACTTTGTATATATTTTAAACAAATCTTACAACTTTTTATATTTGACAAAATACATTTTTTATATACTTGCAAATATCCTTTAACTCAAATACCTTTTTCAAAACATGCATTTTCTTAGCATAATAATCAACCTAGGTTTGGTAGGACAACTGCAAGTAGCGGATATTAGAGGGTGACTAACCCCTTCCCTCTAGATTAATAAAGAACCCTTACCCAAAATCTCACACTAGTTTTGCAGACCATTAAAATGGAGTTAATGTTGACTTTAACCTAGTTGACAGTTAGGTGTCCTAATTCAGCAAAACTAATTAGGTGGCGACTCCGCGAACCCTTTATCACCTTTTACCTTTTAGTATTATCTTGCACTTTCAACACCCTTTTAGCATTTAGCACCCTTTAGCATTTATTTTATTTTCTAACATTTCTCTTAAGCAGGAGTTAGTCAAAAATAATATCGCGATCGAAAAAGGGCGTGACAGAAATGGCGACTCCGCTGGGGAATTGAGCTTCTTGACCATAGCAAACCTAGGTTTATTATTGCTTGACTTTATTTGCTTTTATTTATTTTAAATGCCTTAAAATCGCTTGCTTTAATTTTGTATGTTTAACTGTTTTAATTTCTATTTGCTTTTACTGCTTTCCTTAAAATGGTATTTCGCTCATACTTCCTCCACTCTGAAAAATTCACACAATCACACACTACATGCGAGGTGCGCTTGGTGCATCAGTAAAATTCTTTCTTCAAAACCCAAGTTTAGGAGAGTTGATATTATACGTGGAGTGCCCAGACAATCCGGTGGCCGCGTAGCCTTCTCGCTCGAGTTATCTGCTCGGGAACCTTGCGTACTGTAAAGCCAAATCTTATAAACTCAGGATAGAGCTATACCACCCTTTATTTTAAGGCATGCATGCATTTACCTTAGGTGGGTCAGTCCTTTGTATCAACACCACAATTAGGAAAACACCGAACTTGTCGACGAGTTTCTCAACCCAACGACCAACCAACATATTATGTGTAGCGTGACAATAATAGACAAATCCAAGCCTAATCATGACATGCTGAAATTGGGAAAAGTGCACCGTCATTTGGTCGCCATTTCCAACAAAAACATTACAATTTAACGGCCTGGACAAATCTATCATAGCCTCGCATATATGACGTTTAGACCTACCTCTGGCATAAGAGAGGTTCCATGCATGTTGAAGTTCGCTTTTATTTGTTGCTTTGTGTGATAATGATTGTTATGTGCTACTTACATTCTTGCAAATAATTATATGCATATACTAACATGGTTTACTGCATTTTAAAGATCTTTCCTCCCCATCCTAAGGTCAATTCGTATTTGACTAAGAGGTGGCAGAATGCACGTACTTCGCAAGATCAAAGGCACAATCACCAGCAGATGATTCATGCAGGGCACAGAAATATTCTAAAATGGGGCCTAAAAACAGACAGGGGTAGGGGTTGCAGATCCAAGCAAGTCAGGCGTCCGAGCATCAAAGCTGCAAAGTCAATATGAATCGATCGCCCCCCCAAAACTCACAAGTTTTCTTTGAGCGCAGGTTCTTCATATTAGCAGAAGCAGAAAATACAACAAAAGTCCTCATATTAGCAGAAGCAGAAAAAAACACCACAAGAAAGTTCTTCATATTAGCATAAGAAGAAAACACAACAATAAGGTTCTTCGTATTAACAGAAGCAGAAAATACAACAAAAGGTTCGTCATATTAGCAGAAGCAGAAAAAATATCACAAGAAAGTTCTTCATATTAGCAGAAGCAGAAAACACAACAATAAGGTTCTTCAGATTAACAGAAGCCGAAAATACAACAAGCAGAAGCATAAAATACAACAAGCAGAAGCAGAAAATACAACAACAATCAAAGCTCAAATTTCGCAGTTCTTCATATTAGCAGAAACATACATACATCAACAATCAAAGTTCAAATCCCGCAACAAAGTCTAGCGCATCAGCTCGGGCATAGAGTCAAATTGCAATCCATGCAGTGCACAAATGCACAACAAAGACATCATGACAATCCATACGGTTCACAAAATGCATTACAACAATATCTCAGCAGTTGCAACATTTAGCATGTCCGCCCAAGGACAACATCTCAGCATTCACAACATCCCACATATCATACAGGGACGACATCCATACCCACAGAATTGTATTTATCATATATTTATCATTTTGTTTTAACAGTTATACACTAATTTTTCTCAAGCTTAGCTTGTAGAAACATTTATTCTATAGGAGCATCAGCAACACGTCCAGACAAAAACGTAACATCAGCAACACGTCTAGACAGCGACGACACACGTCCATACAACGACGTCATCATCACAACACGTCCAGGCAATGACGTCATCAGCAGAACACGTCCAGGCAATGACGTCGCCAGAACACGCCCGAGCAATGACGCGTCATCGAACACGCCCGGTAATGGCGTTATCGACAACACGTCCAGGCAACGACGTCATCAGCGCAACACGTCCAGGCAACGGCGTCAATAACACAACACGTTCAGGCAATGTCGTCATCAATCACATCTTCATCACATTACACAGGATGACATTCATATCTACCTGACCGCATTGATTATATATTTATGTTTTATTACTTTTCTTAGCAATTATGCACTAACTTTTTCTTAAGCTTTAGCCCACAAGACCCTCAATTTACAGGAGTATCAGCAGCATCGTCAATACCATGACGCCATCAGCATCGTCAACAACATGACTCCATCAGAATGCATCGTCAACACCATGACGCCACCAACATCGTTAACACCCTGACACCATCAACTTTAACATAATGACGTCGCTAGTATCAACACAATAACTCCACAAGCATCTGCAACAACGACACCTTCAGCACATTACAACATCCCTACTCACAAAATCACATTCAAGCTCTATCATTTTTGTCTTAAAATTTATGCACTAATTTTTCTTAAGCTTTAGCCTACAGGGTCCTTAATTTACAGGAACAGTTTCAGCACGTCTGGGCATGGACGACATCAACAATTCACAGCATTCAGCAAAGCATTCGCAGCATTAAGCAAGTTCGTGGAGAGACTACATCAGCAATCGCAACATTCAGCAAGCATTCGCAGCATCCAGCAAGTCCGTGCAGAGACTACATCAGCAATCGCAACATTCAGCAAGCATTCATAGCATCCAGCAAGTCCGTGCAGAGACTATCAGCAATCACAACATTCAACAAAACATTTACAGCATCCAGCAAGTCTGTGCAGAGACTATCAGCAATCGCAGTATTCAGCAAAGCATTCACAGCATCTAGCAAGTTCGTGTAGAGGCTACATCAACATCAGCAACATTCAGCAAGTATTCACGGCATCCAGCCAGTCCGTGCAGAGACGATATCGGCATTCGCAGCATCCCGCAAGTCTGTGCAGAGACGATATCAGCATTCGCAGTGTACTACACATCATACAGGGACGACATCTCTACTCACAAAATTTCGTTTTTATATATTCGTTATTTTGATTTAACCGATATGCACATTTTCCTAAAGTTTTAGCATGCAGGAGCATTAATTCACAGGAATAGTAGCATCAACACAATGACGTCTTCATAAACACCGTGTCCGAAAACGACACCAAATTCGGAAAAAAAGCAAAGTCCAAAAATGACGTCATGTCTGAAAATGACGCCACATCCAAAAATGACGCCAAGTCCAAAAATGATACCAAGTCCGAAAACGACGCCAAGTTCGAAAACGACGCCAAGTCCAAAAACGACGCCAAGTCCGAAAATGACGCCGAGTCCGAAAACGACTCCGAGTCCGAAAATGACGCCGAGTCCGAAAACGACGCCGA
The DNA here is from genome assembly GCA_029844215.1 of Przewalskia tangutica. NCBI lineage: Eukaryota > Viridiplantae > Streptophyta > Magnoliopsida > Solanales > Solanaceae > Przewalskia > Przewalskia tangutica. The sequence goes on from CM056721.1 coordinate 111,775,001, forward strand.
GTCCGAAAACGACGCCGAGTCCGAAAATGACTCCGAGTCCGAAAACGATGCCGAGTCTGAAAATGACGCTGAGCCTGAAAACGACTCTGACCCCAAGTCCAAAAACGACGCCCTGCCCGAAAACGACGCCAAGTCCGAAAACGACGCCGAGTCCGAAAATGACGCTGAGCCCGAAAACGACGCCCAGTCCGAAACGACGCCCGTACGAAAACGACGCCACATCCAAAGACGACGTCATCAACATACCACATTTACGCAAGGACGATTTCTCTACTCTCAAAATTGCATTTCTTACATATTCATGCTTTATTATTTTGTCCTAGCAGTTACGCACTAACTTTTTCTTGAGCTTTAGTCTACAGGGACAGTTGCAGCAAGGACAACATATCCGCATTCACAATCGCAACACGTCCGTGCAAGGACGAAATCACAGCATTTGCAACATCACATCAACACAACCGACATCACATTTTACAGGATAACATTTCTACTCACACAGTTACATTGCTTATAAAATTATGCGTTATCATTTTGCTGTAACAGTTTTGCACTAACCATTTGCTTAAGTCTTAGCATGCAGGAGCAGGAGCACACCGTGGATTTTCTCTTACAGCGAATCGGGACAATTTATTGGGGGGCCAACCTTCCCAACGAATGGCAGAAGCGGCCTCGAGCGTCGGTCCACTCATTCCACATCATCAATAAGCCCAGCATCTTCATAAGTCAATACTGGTACGCCCCTAGGCTCAAGCCAGTTTATTTTAACATCACGTTGATCCAGTGTCGTCATAACTCGACACTGGGACAAATTTTCAGTCCGCATTAGCCCACCTTGGTGCATGACCATGGTAGCCCAGTGTTGCCATAACTCGACACTGGGACAAAATTTTGAATTTGCGTCAACCTTGTCCTAATTGCCCAGCATTTTTTCTGAGGATCGAGAGAAAATTGGCTATAAGTCAACGTCTTTGTCTGAAGACTCTTCCATCATCTACACAACTATAAAATTACACTAATTTTCCAAATAATGTTAACGATTTTTATACTAATAAAATGCAATAATAAAACATTAATACAGGCATAAATAAGCGATTAATAATGATACTGCATTTTTACGTAGAGTATTAAGCACACCTTGAGTCTCGCGTCCGCATTCATCATTTTAATAACAAACAATTTCATGAATATTATTCATAAGCCCTATTTCCCATTAATTAAAACTCAAAACAATTCTTAATGATAGATAAATAAATAAATATATACATAAAATAAATAATTTAACAATGGCGTTGCATCAAACATTCCTTAAATTATAGCTACGTTTATTAATACGCAAGACAATTTCATAATTATTATTTGTAATTAAACTAATTTTAATCTAATACATGTGTTTTAATAATAGCGTCGCATTTATAAAAGCATTAAGCAATCCTTAAATATTATATCTGCATTTAGCATTTAAATACTTAATAATAATTTAAACCCATCTTTATTTCCCACTAATTTTAATCTAACATTTAAAACTAATACCTAAAGCTAGTCCAAAATCGTCCAAGCCCAACACCCTATTATTAATAACTCACCAGCCCACATCTAATTCCCTTGGCCCAACCCGCCGCAGCCCATCTTATCCCCTTCTCCCTCCCCCCATCGTCAAAAGAAAAGAAAAAAAAACCTAAAGCCTAAAGCAAGCGAAAACCTAGCCGCGCCTTGCCCTCACACCACCTTCCCCAGCCGAGATTCTCGCATGAGAATCCGGCGACCTTTCCCTACCAGTACCATAAAGCACCCATTTGAAAAGAATCACAGAACAAAATCAATCCATAACCAAATCGTTTCAAATCTCGCCCGAATCTTTCCAAAATCGAAATATTGGTTTACCATAACAAACTTACAACAAGTTTTCACACCAAAATCAGTGCTAAAATTCAGCCAAAATCGCACCATAAATACTTACCAACATTAGAACCCGAATCAGGGCTATATAACCATTCAATATACACATGCAAAACGGGGATTGGACAGCGAAGAACCCATCCAGGAACCAGTAAAAACATCCATCGAAAATCAATTAATAATCCAAAAATGGGCGAAAGATCCGAAATTATCAAAAGAAATGGCAAGAACCCACAACAAACTGAGAATCGCTAGAAGTTATTTTTTTACAGAGGTTATGTTTGCAAAGCAGAAACTTCATCCCTCAAATCGCATCGCTACTCCGAGTGGATCGACGACTTGATACGCTGCCTCGATTCGCTGCCTGGAGAAGGTAAATCCATTCCTCTTCGCGAAACTCTGATTTTGTATTCGATTATGTGAAGCTTGTTTTTACCCTGATTGCTGTTGTGGCTCGTGTATATTCGTATTTGTTGTTCAATATGTGGGTATTCTGCCTTCTAAGCATTTGTCTAATGAAACTCTGAAATATGGTTTGTTAAATAATTAACGTGAGAGATGTGAGTGATCATCCGCTTTACCTGTTGGTTCTTGATTATTGACGACTAAATATTTACGTGCTGGTGTTGTTTGTCTTAGAGATTGCGTAAGTAGATACATAGTATCATGACTCGTTTTGTCCGGAAAAGTGTTTGTGAACTCGCATATAGAAATTTGGTGATCGTATACTCTTTACACTTTACTTATTCGTTATAGCATAGTAGAAAGAAAGCATCTGTTTGTATTGAGATTTTTATACCTAATTTACTGTAAACTAAGATTTTGGATATGAAGGGAAGAGTCAGTTTGAGCTTTATGCCTTGCCTTTATCTGCATCTGCACCTGCATTCGCCCAGGGATAGGTCTGACTCTTGTGTATTTCCTTAGCCTTGCCTTCAGGAGGTTAATTCTGGTTCGTTTAGGTCGAATATTGTTTGCTCAGTGGTAACTTGTCTGATGGCCTTTGAACTTGTCTTAATCTAAATTATTAAATATGCCCAAAGTGCTACCTTATTCTGATCATTTGAACATCATGGCATGTTTCATGTAGTAATTAGAATGATTATATATTCACTTTACATAAGTCAGCATGCTTAAACATTTGGGATGTATGTCTGTGTATGCTTGGTTTAACTATTAGGTTGTTGTTGTCTGATAGCTTAGATAGAAGTCATGCTAATCTCAATATGGCTATCTGCTTACCTTTTGGTAAATTACATTAATTACTACCTGTTTTGACAAGAGGAATTAGTCTACGTGTTGTGAGTATTTGACATGTTCTAATATGAATCAGTCTTAGTTGGTCTTTGCTTTCAACTCATTTGATTAATAAGCTAAGTATGGGGGCCATACCTGAATATGTGAATATATGTTGTGTATGTTTAAATAAGTCATGTCAATGAGATATCTCAAAGCATGCTCCAACGATCCCATCCTAGGTTTCTAGTTCTGTGATATATTGGCATGCAAAGTAGTATCTTGTTTCAACCGAATTGGCTTTTATACACAATCCATTAATTTATGCTTAAAATCATGTGTTGGGCCACTCAAAGTAGTGTGTGTTACTTGCAAGATAATATACATCTTTAACTTGCTCATTTGTCTCCTGCTGCGAGAATATGAGTATTGGGCCTATCACATTGTCTATTTTCTTCTTTGTTTTGCCTGCCCACATGCTGCTTGCCTTGGGCCATTTTTAATGCTAAATGACTACTGGATGTGTGTTGTCTCCGCATACCGTTGGGCCTGCCAAGGCCACTGTCTGTTTGATTCTCAATGGGAATCGTTTATGATGGGTAGGCCCATTTGGTTTGGTCAAAACAATCACAGAGGGGTCACGTACGTGCCTGAGTTCTAAATGAATATTTCATCTATTTGCTTTATCATTTGATTTGAGCATTTACTAATCCTTGTCTTTTTTTTTACATGACACGCATCGGAGCAAAATGAAGAGTCTCATAGCGAGACTCATCATGAGTTACTTCAAATGAAAACCAACATTTACGTGCATTCCGCATCAGAAATTCCAAAGCTACAGGCGGAATGCCATCGCCATTCTTCGAGTCTTTATTGATTCCTCCCCGCCCCGCATTTATTTATTGTAAATTAATTGCCTAACCTTACTCTAAATATTAGTATACTTAGAATAGTTAAACTTAAATCAATAAATTAGAAAACAGTTGGCATTAGGAGTTTATCCTTAGTTTATTTAATCTATCCTTCTTATGCATGATTTCAATTTTCTGAAGCTAATTTTGTCGCCTCTTACTTGCATCTATTAATCACGCCAAGTAATAAAAAATGGATTCAGTGTTAGAATACTTTTCACAAATCATCCTCCTGGCGTAAATTGACTTCCCCTTTATCATCAATCATCAAGTAAGGACTTTTCTACACAATACATATTTTTTGCCTACAAAACCTATCTTTGCAAATCATTCTTACGCCTCTTTAAAATCCTAGTTTGAAGGCATATTATTTCATCTCGCATGCTCTCATCCAGAACTAACTTTGTATATATTTTAAACAAATCTTACAACTTTTTATATTTGACAAAATACATTTTTTATATACTTGCAAATATCCTTTTACTCAAATACCTTTTTCAAAACATGTATTTTCTTAGCATAATAATCAACCTAGGTTTGGTAGGACAACCGCAAGTTAGCGGATCTTAGAGAGTGCCTAACCCCTTCCCTCTAGATTAATAAAGAACTCTTACCCATAATCTCACACTAGTTTTGCAGACCATTAAAATGGAGTTAATGTTGACTTTAACTTAGTTGACAGTTAGGTGTCCTAATTCAGCAAAACTAATTAGGTGGCGACTCCGCGAACCCTTTAGCACCTTTTACCTTTTAGTATTATTTTGCACTTTCAGCACCCTTTTAGCATTTAGCACCCTTTAGCATTTATTTTATTTTCTAACATTTCTCTTAAGCAGGAGTTAGTTAGAAATAATGTCGCGGTCGAAAAAGGACGTGACACCACGTTGTTGATTTTAAGTTAAAGGTATGTCTAAATTATCCTAAGTCCTTACCAAGTCTTATGAGAGATGTTGGTAGGAATCGTTAGGAAGTTATGAGGTTTGATTTAAAGCTATGTGCCTTGATTTATTTGAAGTAAGTAAGTTGATTTTATATTTGAAAATGACTTGAATTTATATGTGAAAAGGGACTTGATTTTATAAGTGGAAGTTATATGGTTTTAAAGAGAATAAGTTACTTGGTTTTGGAAGTGTATGAAACTTTATTTTTCAAGTTATGTGACTTGATTTCTAAAGTATAGATGACATGATTTTATATGTATAAGCGACATGATTTTAAAGAGTATATGATACGAGGTTTTAAGACTATAAGCCTTGATGTTATAAGTGGAAATGCCTTGATTTAAAAAGTATGGCTTCTTGATTTATTTCAAAGGATAAGAAGATTGATTTCAAAAGAGTATGTAACTTAAGTTTTAAAAAAGAAGAAATTTATTGATTTAAAAGAGAAGGAGTTTTATGATTCTTTTTAAGTATGTATGTACGTAGTACTTTTGGGTTTAGTTTCCCCAATGTGATAAGAAATAAAAGTGTCTTAAGTTCTCTAAAATGAAAGGTTGTTATAATAGCTTTATGGGAAGTTGTTATAAGGACTTAAGAAGAAGTGAAAAGGTGGTTTAAAATGTTATGTAAGGAAAATCACACCGAGCCTACAAATAGGCCGGGTTATGTTATGAGATACACCGAGCCTACAAATAGGCCGGGTTATGTTATGAGATACACCGATCCTACAAATAGGCCGGGTTATGTTATGAGACACACCGAGCCTACAAATAGGCCGGGTTATGTTATGAGATACACCGAGCCTACACATAGGCCGGGTTACGCCATATGCACCGAGCCTACACATAGGCCGGGTTACGTCATCTTACACCGAGCCCCACAGGCGGGCCGGGTTATGCTACATGATTCCACAGTACACCGAGCCCCACAGGCGGGTCGGGTTATGCTACATGATTCCACAGTACACCGAGCCACACAGGCGGGCCGGGTTATGCTACAGATTCCACATGCAGCCGCGAGCGGGCGGGTTATGCTACAGATTCCACAGTACACCGAGCCCCACAGGTGGGCCGGGTTATGTCACATGATTCATCAGTACACCGTGTCCCGCAAATGGGTCGGGTTACGTTATCACGTATGGATAATCAAAGCAAGCTCCAAAATGAGAAGTCCCTCCATAAAGGGCCGAATTATGTTATGTAAGATATGTAAGATATGTAAGTTATGTGGAAAAACTTGATCAAATTCTTAAGTATGTATGTAAGAATATGATGTTAATTCTTATTGAAAGAAGGAAAAGAACGGTTAATGTACGATTGATTTCATGAGTTAAAATGGCACGGTAGGATCTGGTATTTCATTTTTATACTTGCCCCTATCATTCTTTTATATAGTTATGATTTGGTTACTATACCTTATTCCCGTTACATACTCGGTACCTGTTGTACTGACCCCCTTCGGGGGGCTGCGTTCATGTCACGCCTCAAATCTCGGGCTCGTGACTGGTGCCCCTACTTGGGTACCCTTCTACCCATACAACATAAATAAACCGCGGAAGATAAATAACACTCTTTTTTTTTTTTAAAACAAAGGCAAAGCCGGAAAGGCTTCCGTATAAATATAAATCACCCGAAAGGGTCTACGCTGTACAACAATGTAAATACAACTTACACCAGTCCAGCCCACATATGAATACAGACCTCTAAGAAGGTGACAACAACTATGACGGGACAAGGCCCCGCCGTACCCCTGAATATACCTAGCCATAATGACAAACTCCGGAACTTGGAGCCATCTCAAATTGCTGAACAAGGATCCTAAGCTCGCGGATCCACAACTGTGTACCTAGACCTGCGGACATGAACGCAGCCCCCCTAAGGGGGTCAGTACAACAAGTACTAAGTATGGAACAGAAATAAAGTACATTAAACAAGATCATAACTGTAGAAAAGAATGACAGGGGCAAGTATAAAAATTAAAATACCAGATCCTACCGTGCCATTTTAACTCATGAAATCAATCGTACATTAATCATTCTTTTCCTTCTTTCAATAAGAATTAACATCATATTCTTACATACATACTTAAGAATTCGATCAAGTTTTTCCACATAACTTACATATCTTACATAACATAATCCGACCCTTTATGGAGAGACTTCTTATTTGGGAGCTTACTTTGATTACCCATACGTGATAACGTAACCCGGCCCATTTGCGGGACACGACGAGGTCATACAAAAGTCTTCCCACGAAAGTATCTCGCCCGCCCATTCGGGACGCGATAAGGTCATATAGTGCGCCCATAAAGGTATATCGCTTGCCCATTCACGACGCGATAATGTCATATAGTCCGCCCATAAAGGTATCGCCCGCCCATTCTCGACGCGATAATGTCATATAGTCCGCCCATAAAGGTATCTCGCCGCCATTCTCGACGCGATAATGTCATATAGTGCGCCCATAAAGGTATCTCGACCGACCCATTTCGACGCGATAATGTCATATAGTCCGCCCATAAAGGTATCTCGCCTTACCATTCACGACGCGATAATGTCATATAGTCCGCCATAAAGGTATACCGCCCGCCCATTCCTCGACGCGATAATGTCTCTTTACATAACATTTTAAATCATCTTTTCACTTCTTCTTTAGTCGTTATAACAACTCCCATAAAGCTATTATAATAACCTTTCACTTTAGAGAACTTAAGACACTTTTATTTCTTTTACATTAGGGAAAATTAAACCCAAAAGTACTACGTACATACATACTTAAAAAGAATCATAAAACTCCTTCTTCTTAAATCCATAAACTTCTTCTTTTAAAAACTCAAGTTACATAGCTTTCAAAAAAATACTTCAAGTCTCTTAACTTTTAAGAAATCAAGTTTCTTAACTTTAGAAATCAAGTCTCTTATCTTTAGAATATCAAGAAATCAATACTTTCCAAATCAAGTATTCTATACTTTTAAATCAAGTCATTCCTTCCTTTAAGAATCAAGTCCCATAACTTGAAAAATAAAGTCTCTTAACCTTTTAAAAATTTAAGGTTCATAGTCTTAAAAATTCATAACGTAAACTCTTTAAATTAAGTAACATATACTTTTGTGCGTTGTGACTAGGTTATACTTGTTTATAACGATCTTATTAAAGCAGCCATGATCTAGAAAATGTAATACAATTTTGTCTTATCTTAGCTTCTATGCAGATGGAGAATTCTACTCATTTTAATTTAATTGATTGTCGATACATTTTCTTTTATTAACGCTGCAATGGCTTGTTCGATACTTATTCTTATTCGCAAAGAACTTAGCAAAGTCAACTCGACTCAAATACTTCCTAACGACTTTTACCAACATCCCCCATAAGACTTGGTAAGAACTTAGGATAACTTAGACGTAGCTTTTACATAAAGTAAATCAACATACATACCTCTTAACTTCTAAGAGTAGAAGGGATCATGAAATAACACCACATGTATATTTCATACATAGAATCATGCCAAAAGAAGGAAGAGGTTCACATACCTCGCGACGATTATCGACAAGTAGCAAAATGCTCCAAAGTACCTTAACTTTGATAGCTATTCCATCCTTTAAGTAGAATACGCTATACGTAGTACTTCAACCTAAAATGACAATAGCACTTCTATCAACTACAAGCTATCAAGTGTAGGACTTATACCAAATAATGACCTCTAATTCTACGGAAAATTGGGCAAAGACTTCCTTTGTTTCTACGCACTTTTCCACCTTTCCAAGGCCCGTATTCATCAACCAACAAGCCACATTTAAGGCACAACCAACAGTTAGCCAAAGGGGATTACACGCCTAATCGACGTGTAAAATTCTGCCCCAAGGTTATACAAAACAGTCCACAAATCAGCCCATAAAAACAGTCCGCAATCCAACCATAACGAGGGTAAAATGTGAGGCCTTTTAACGCCTTTCCACACCCTTATTCCCTTAGGACTTTCATTAGCAACTACTACACTTAAACATGCATAACAACAACTAAATTTCCAGCATTTAATACCTCAAAACAGTCCACTAAACGACACAACAACGTCTAACAGTTTTGGGCAGTTTCTCGGCCACAACAACTACAACCCGATAACTCGTTCCTTAATCCATTTTATTCCAATTCGAGTTCCAAAACTTCTACATAAGTTATAACAACTTATTAACAACAATATTAATCCATTATAACATGCAATAGGTGAAGATAACAACGACAATAACCAACGAATTCCATTTGCACCAAATCTGTCCCAAATCGGTTTTAGCCCCAAAAATGGCTCAAACGCTTTTTATTCTTCATTCTTTTCTAACACAAGTTCATCCATACATAATAACAATAAGTAATATCCAATTACTTTAAAAGAAGAAGGATCTTTACCTCATTTTTTTGCCAAAAAACGCCCCAAAACAGTCCGGTCTTTATTGGTGCACGCTGCTTCGCTCCACTTCTTCAAGTTCCAATAACATATATGTACCCCCTACAACCTTAGGAGAAACTTCTTTTTGAATCTCACTTCCAAAAAGTCAACGGAACCCCTAGGGTTTTGGCATCAACTTTCGGCCAAGACAAGTAAAAATGTGTAGAATATTAATCTAGGCTTAGCACTTGGTTTAAGGGCATAATCTTGGAGAAATAAATTGATCAACAATGGTTGTTCTTAGCCAAGGGGCTCTCGAAATTATGGAGCTAAAGGGGAGAAGATGAGAGCTTATTTTTTGGTTTAAGTGTAAAGTGATCCAAGTCTTGCAAGACTTGGATATGTATAGCCAAGTGGAGTGGGACCCATGCCCACTTGTCCCCTCTCAAAATATCTAATTTGTTGTCATCTTAGCAAGACAAGTGGAGGGGTGCCACGTGTCGCCATCCGATTGGTCCAAAATATTATAATTTTTCGAAGGTCCCCGCGAAATTGTGAAATTCTCGGCGGATCCCATATTATCAATTCCAACACCTTATAATCCAATACTATGTCCATAAATCCAATTAGAAGTATTATACTCTAAGTTAATAATTTTTCCGTCGTCACATTTTTTCCGAAATTTTTCCTTAAGAAAATGTAATTATTCTTTCCTTCCAAAATTCAAATCTTAAATCCTTAATCACGTTCTCAATTAGTAGCCCTGGTATTACGGGGTGTAACATCCTTCCCCTCTTAGAAACATTCGTCCTCGAATGTTCATCTAAGGTCTCAATTGTTAGCTAGTATTCCACGATTCTCGATTATTCCATGTCCCAATCTTACATTATCTCTCCCCTCATATGGGTAAGATAGTTTCTCATAATCTCAATATCATAGTTTCTTATAATCTCAATATCATGTTGTCCTAATCACAACAACCATATTTACTCCTTAAAAATATTATTCGTGCATCTCACTTAAGCACACAACACAACTTAATCTAATAACATGATATGTCCATAAGTCAATTAAACCTGATCTTTCAAGAGTCTATCACAATATTAGTCAGTTCATTACCTCTTGACTATTCCAAATAAGTACATATATAAAGCCTAGGTGTGGATTCCATAAACTGTTTCACACCTTCCAAGTAATTATTAAGGCTTAACCAACTCATGGTAACTAATAATCATTCTAGGCAACGCACATATGACCCCAAATAAATACGCTCGTACAGATACACATCATTATTATACCAACTGTACAATAGTTTTACCAACTTGGATACGAAGTCCATATAATCCTTTTTGGGTCACTGTTGCCTTTCTCATATCTGCAATCAAAATAACACGTTAGGGAGAGACTACCCTAACAACACAGCTCTATCGCACGATCTCAGAGTGAGAAGAAGGGAAACCAATCCTAAATGTACTATAGCCTTCTGTTTATAGATATGGTGCACAACACATCGATAAACAAGACTCTACTATACACGGTATGTAGACATGCCGAGGACTAACTGCTCTGATACCACTCTGTCACGCCTCAAATCCCGGGCTCGTGACTGGTGCCCCTACTTGGGCACCCTTCTACCCATACAACATAAATAAACCGCGGAAGATAAATAACACTCATTTTTTTTTTAAAACAAAGGCAAAGCCGGAAAGGGTTCCGTATAAATATAAATCACCCGAAAGGGTCTACGCTGTACAACAATGTAAATACAACTTACACCAATCCAGCCCACATATGAATACAGACCTCTAAGAAGGTGACAACAACTATGACACGACAAGGCCCCGCTGCACTGAATATACCTAGCCATAATGACAAACTCCGAACTTGAGCCATCTCAAATTGCTGAACAAGGATCCTAAGCTCGCGGATCCACAACTGTGTACCTAGACCTGCGGACATGAACGCAGCCCCCCTAAGGGGGTCAGTACAACAAGTACTAAGTATGGAACAGAAATAAAGTACATTAAACAAGATCATAACTGTAGAAAAGAATGACAGGGGCAAGTATAAAAATTAAAATACCAGATCCTACCGTGCCATTTTAACTCATGAAATCAATCGTACATTAATCATTCTTTTCCTTCTTTCAATAAGAATTAACATCATATTCTTACATACATACTTAAGAATTCGATCAAGTTTTTCCACATAACTTACATATCTTACATAACATAATCCGACCCTTTATGGAGAGACTTCTTATTTGGGAGCTTACTTTGATTACCCATACGTGATAACGTAACCCGGCCCATTTGCGGGACACGACGAGGTCATACAAAAGTCTTCCCACGAAAGTATACTGCCCGGCCCATTCTGGGACGCGATAAGGTCATATAGTCTGCCCATAAAGGTATCGCCACCCCATTCTCGACGCGATAATGTCATATAGTCCGCCCATAAAGGTATCTCGCCGACCCATTCTCGACGCGATAATGTCATATAGTCTGCCCATAAAGGTATACTGCCCGGCCCATTCCTGGGACGCGATAATGTCATATAGTTTGCCCATAAAGGTATACTGCCCGGCCCATTCCTGGGACGCGATAATGTCATATAGTCTGCCCATAAAGGTATACTGACCGACCCATTTCTGGGACGCGATAATGTCATATAGTCTGCCCATAAAGGTATGCTGCCCGGCCCATTCCTGGGACGCGATAATGTCATATAGTCTGCCCATAAAGGTATCGCCTTACCATTCCTCGACGCGATAATGTCTCTTTACATAACATTTTAAATCATCTTTTCACTTCTTCTTTAGTCGTTATAACAACTCCCCATAAAGCTATTATAATAACCTTTCACTTTAGAGAACTTAAGACACTTTTATTTCTTTTTACATTAGGGAAAATTAAACCCAAAAGTACTACGTACATACATACTTAAAAAGAATCATAAAACTCCTTCTCTTCTTAAATCCATAAACTTCTTCTTTTAAAAACTCAAGTTACATAGCTTTCAAAAAAAATACTTCAAGTCTCTTAACTTTTAAGAAATCAAGTTTCTTAACTTTAGAAATCAAGTCTCTTATCTTTAGAATATCAAGAAATCAATACTTTCCAAATCAAGTATTCTATACTTTTAAATCAAGTCATTCCTTCCTTTAAGAATCAAGTCCCATAACTTGAAAAATAAAGTCTCTTAACCTTTTAAAAATTTAAGGTTCATAGTCTTAAAAATTCATAACGTAAACTCTTTAAATTAAGTAACATATACTTTTGTGTGTTGTGACTAGGTTATACTTGTTTATAACGATCTTATTAAAGCGCATGATCTAGAAAATGTAATACAATTTTGTCTTATCTTAGCTTCATGCATGGAGAATTCTACTCATTTTAATTTAATTGATTGTCGATACATTTTCTTTTATTAACGCTGCAATGGCTTGTTCGATACTTATTCTTATTCGTGCAGTAACTTAGCAAAGTCAACTCGACTCCAAATACTTCCTAACGACTCTTACCAACATCCCCCATAAGACTTGGTAAGAACTTAGGATAACTTAGACGTAGCTTTTACATAAAGTAAATCAACATACATACCTCTTAACTTCTAAGAGTAGAAGGGATCATGAAATAACACCACATGTATATTTCATACATAGAATCATGCCAAAAGAAGGAAGAGGTTCACATACCTCGACGATTATTATCGACAAGTAGCAAAATGCTCCAAAGTACCTTAACTTTGATAGCTATTCCATCCTTTAAGTAGAATACGCTATACGTAGTACTTCAACCTAAAATGACAATAGCACTTCTATCAACTACAAGCTATCAAGTGTAGGACTTATACCAAATAATGACCCTCTAATTCTACGGAAAATTGGGCAGCACTTCCTTTGTTTCTACGTACTTTTCCACCTTTCCAAGGCCCGTATTCATCAACCAACAAGCCACATTTAAGGCACAACCAACAGTTAGCCAAAGGGGATTACACGCCTAACTGGACGTGTAAAATTCTGCCCCACAGTTATACAAAACAGTCCACAAATCAGCCCATAAAAACAGTCCGCAATCCAACCATAACGAGGGTAAAATGTGAGGCCTTTTAACGCCTTTCCACACCCTTATTCCCTTAGGACTTTCATTAGCAACTACTACACTTAAACATGCATAACAACAACTAAATTTCCAGCATTTAATACCTCAAAACAGTCCACTAAACGACACAACAACGTCTAACGCTTTTGGGCGGTTTCGCCACAACAACTACAACCCGATAACTCGTTCCTTAATCCATTTTATTCCAATTCGAGTTCCAAAACTTCTACATAAGTTATAACAACTTATTAACAACAATATTAATCCATTATAACATGCAATAGGTGAAGATAACAACGACAATAACCAACGAATTCCATTTGCACCAAATCTGTCCCAAATCGGTTTTAGCCCCAAAAATGGCTCAAACGCTTTTTATTCTTCATTCTTTTCTAACACAAGTTCATCCATACATAATAACAATAAGTAATATCCAATTACTTTAAAAGAAGAAGGATCTTTACCTCATTTTTTTGCCAAAAAACGCCCCAAAACAGTCCGGTCTTTATTGGTGCACAGTTTTCGTTTCGCTCCACTTCTTCAAGTTCCAATAACATATATGTACCCCCTACAACCTTAGGAGAAACTTCTTTTTGAATCTCACTTCCAAAAAGTCAACGGAACCCCTAGGGTTTTGGCATCAACTTTCGGCCAAGACAAGTAAAAATGTGTAGAATATTAATCTAGGCTTAGCACTTGGTTTAAGGGCATAATCTTGGAGAAATAAATTGATCAACAATGGTTGTTCTTAGCCAAGGGGCTCTCGAAATTATGGAGCTAAAGGGGAGAAGATGAGAGCTTATTTTTTGGTTTAAGTGTAAAGTGATCCAAGTCTTGCAAGACTTGGATATGTATAGCCAAGTGGAGTGGGACCCATGTCCACTTGTCCCCTCTCAAAATATCTAATTTGTTGTCATCTTAGCAAGACAAGTGGAGGGGTGCCACGTGTCGCCATCCGATTGGTCCAAAATATTATAATTTTTCGAAGGTCCCCGCGAAATTGTGAAATTCTCGGCGGATCCCATATTATCAATTCCAACACCTTATAATCCAATACTATGTCCATAAATCCAATTAGAAGTATTATACTCTAAGTTAATAATTTTTCCGTCGTCACATTTTTTCCGAAATTTTTCCTTAAGAAAATGTAATTATTCTTTCCTTCCAAAATTCAAATCTTAAATCCTTAATCACGTTCTCAATTAGTAGCCCTGGTATTACGGGGTGTAACAGTTCATGCCCGCAGGTGTTAGGTACACAGGTTGGTGATCCTTGCTCTTAGGATCTTTGTTCCGTTTTTGGGAAGAAGCTCTACTTACTTGGAGGCTTATTTTTTGTATGGGTCCCTGTTGTTGTAGATTTATGTACATTCAGGGGTATGGCGGGGGCCTGTCCCGTCCTAGTTGTTATGTCAAACTTTTAGAGGTCTGTAGTCATGTATGTGGGTTGTACTTTGAAAAGATGTAAGTCCTTTTGTTATGTTTGTATGTATGGTGGCAGCCTTATCGGTTTTGCCTTTGTTTAGAAAACAAAATGAGTGATATTTATCTTCCGCGTTTTACTTATGATGTATAAATAGAAGGGTGCCCAGGTAGGGCACCAATCACGGGTCCGGAGTTCGGGTCGTGACACATACGATATAGCCTAATACCCACAGAGGCGGTTATGGGTAGGAAAATGCCTGTGTGGCCATTAATATACCTCATTTGCATTGTGTATGACATTAGGCATATTATACCCACATAGGCCGATTTTGAAATTATGCCGACAGAGGTTGTTACAGTAAGGAAGATGCCCAATAAGGGTTGATGTATATGTATATTGCTTTGTGCATGATATTTAGGCATTTAATGCTGGTCGGCTATTTCTGTTGTAGTTATTGTTATATCCCTGTTATGCTATTATACATGGTTGACATACTCAGTACATCAGTCGTACTGAAGTACCATTTATCGGGGGACGTTGCGTTTCATGCCCGTAACCTCACGTAGACAGGACGACGATCCACGTTAGTATGATGCAGACTCAACAAATTTTGGAGCACTCCCCTTGTTTCAGAGTGTCGGTCTATCTTGATTCGGTAATTTTTTCATGTCTATATGGGTATGGCGGGGCCCTGTCCCAACTCGTTGATGTCGTGTACTCTTTAGAGGCTTGTAGATGGTGTCCTGTGGGGGTAGTAAACTTGTATGGACGGTTTAGTCCATTGATGGGTATGTATATATAAGTTGTTTTTTTTGGATAAAAATTTCACATAGTTTTCTTTCGGTTTAGTCCGTATTTAATTACGATCAGGTGTTGATTCTACGGTTAGCGGTACCCGTCGGGTGGGATCCGGGTGCCCGTCGCGACCCTCCGGTTTGGGTCGTGACAATAGTGAGGTCGTTTTATGAATACAATGAGGCCGTTTATAAATAAAGCGAGGTTGTAGCAACTAAAAAGTAACTACGCCCTATAAATATTTAAACTATAACTATGAAAAATTTAAAACCCATAAATTAGTCATTTGTGTAAGTTTCACATAAAAGAATGATCTCATTTTTTTTTGTTAGGTCGCAATTCCGATAATTTAAATTCTTTTCAATTTTTCCAAACTCGTCGCACTTCTAAGCCCCTTTACTCGTATTCAAAATCAAAAATATTTTTATCAAGAGGGATGAGATAAGTGGATTATCATAGTGTACGTAGTGAGAGATAGAGATATACCTACTAATGAAACCAAAGTTTTTTCTTAAGAGTGAGGTGTACTATACTACAAGGGTGTAAGAATTTGAATATAAATCTATCTAGAGTTAACTACACTAAATACTCTCGTACTTCCTATATTTTATAATACCCAACGTACATCCCTTAGGAGTAATAAGATGTTAGCCCTTTTCTAAAAGAATTAAATATTTTATATAATAAAAATCCTTCACAAATGAAACGGGTCACATGGGTGGGTTCGGGTTGTCAGCGGGTCAGGTGGGTGACCATGGGTCAAGGATGAAGTCCAAGAGCCATCAGTCAAGACTCCAAGAATTCAATGGAACATCATTTCCCATGAACATTGGGCATTCAAGAGTGGCGGATCCCGAAAGGTCACACCTTCGACCGATACATGGGTACTCGACCAGTGCGGGTCTCAATGGAACCCCTTTCCCCATGAGCCTTGGAATTTCAAATGCTGATAATACCAAAGGGTCTACTCTTCAAACGAGCCTTGGAAGATCAACCATTGTGGAAACCGAAGGGTCGTTTTCTCCCAAGACACCTAGGAAGTCTGTTTTTGCCTCGACCGATAGAGCATTTAATGCCGAGAGACATGAGCCATTTATGGCAACCATTCCCAATAGTGCACAAGTCTTGACTTTCCCCACGAATGCAACTAATGCACCTACTGAGCGTGCAAATGATACTCGGGTACCACAACAAAATAATGAGTCTAATCCAACAAAGAAATCTTATGCGGGAATCTTTACAAGTTCTCGTCTAGAATCAAAAGGACTTAAACTACAATTTGTCGAACAAGAAGGGGATGATGTGGAATTGGACGCAAATGACGAGGTTCCCTTTGTTGAAACTTAGGGTTATTGTCTTATTGGGTGCTTCACGGGTCCTTTCCTGGGACGTGAGGCATTAAATTCTATTGTTAAAAAATGGGGAGTTAAGTGTAGAATCATCCCATACGGATGTCGATGGACTATTTTCCGATTTATGAATGAACAAGATCGCATCACGGTATTTCATGGTGGTCGTTATACGACTTTTGGGAAAAATTTAATGTTAAAATCAGTTGATAAGGACACTTTGCTCACGGATGATCTTTTCATGAACATCCCGGTTTGGGTGGTGCTTCGTGATGTTCCTTTGTCGGTATGGAGCGCATCCGGGTTAAGTAAGATCACCTCACGTGTGGGGAAGCCCTTGTATACGGACCAATTCACGAAGGAGAGGTCCAAAATGAATTATGCACGGGTATTAATTGAAGTCAATGTTATCAAGGAGCCGGTCATAGAATTTAATGTTAAATTACCAAGCAATATCAAGTATGTTCAAAAGGTGGAATATGAGAATTATCCCGATTTTTGTTTTCATTGCAAAGTATTCGGGCATAATCATTCCAAGTGTAAGAAATTGGAGGAACATGTAACGCCTATGGAGACAATGAGAACTCATGAGCCAATGGTTGTTTCGGACAAATGAATAGATCCGGAAATGGTTGGTGTTAATGAACCTACACGCTCACTTCAAACCAACCCCCTCTTTGTTCGACTACCAGTCGGTGGATCATTGAACAATGTAGTGGACATGGATGTGAGGACTAAGGGGGTTCCTAATACGCCTTTGATTCCGGATGCTTTTAGAGGTACTCCGGTGTCAAGGCAGGGAGATGAGGATGGATGGCATGAGGTAACTCCAAGAAAGAATTTCCAAATAAACAGTGGTAAAGTTGCAAGTATGAATATTGGAGGAGCATTTCATTACCCCCCGATTTCCAAAGAAACGGGTTCATCTCCCGGTTGATGTTATTATGAACAAAGCCAAGCAGCAAGTTTGAGAAGTGGAAGAGTATTTATGATTTAATCTCCTCTTGTAACGTCACCTCTGAGTGAACGCCCCATCCCTCCTTCATTTCTTGTTTTGTGTTACGTTGAGGATTGAGAACCCTCAATGAGTGATTGTAGTTCCCTGTTTCTTTTTTAGTAATAATATTTTCATTTACCCGGGAAAAAAAAACTTAATCTAACTAACTAATATATATTAGGATAATTTTGAAGTGAAAAAATGAATTTTTAAAAGTGCAATTTCTATATAATAAATATTATAATTAAATAAAATTACAAATAACTTACATATATAAAGTGCAAGAAAGTTATTACTAATAGTTGCTATATCTTATTAAATAAATTACATTTTTTATGAGTTTCGAATAATAATTGTTTCAAAAACAGTTATTATTTTCTTAATCAAAGGTATGTACAATTTTTAATTAAATTTATTATCTTCATTTAAAGATTTTATTAAAGTTATAACTCTGAAAAATGTTTTATTTATAATTTTAGTTTGTCTTGTAATAATTAAAATTTAAATTCTTCTGAATTTTTCCAAACTCGTCGCACTTCTAAGCCTCTTTACTCGTATTCAAAATCAAAAAATATTTTTATCAAGAGGGATGAGTTAAGTGGATTATCATAGTTTACATAATGACAGATAGAGATATACCTACTAATGAAACCAAAGTTTTTTCTTAAGAGAGAGAGAGAGTGTACTATACTACAAGAGTGTAAGAATTTGTATATAAATCTATCTAGAGTAGAGATGACAATGGATCCTGGACCCGATCCGGATCCGGAGGATCCAGATCCGTTTTATAGGATATGGATATTTAAAGTTTGGACTCGACGGATCCGGATCGGACCCGGATCCGTTTATGATGGATCAGATCTGGATCTGGATCTTGTCTTTGAGATCCGTATCCGGTCCAGATCCGACCCGTGAATCCATTTTTTATTAAATTAATTATACATTTATTATTTATACATCATGGCATCAAATCCTTTGTAATCTTAATTTTATTTTATATTCAAAGGGCCGAAGGCCATTATTTTTTTAATTGAGACACGTTTTGTGTGTTATTCTTTAATCATTATATTAATAATTTATGTGGTACTTATGTAGTAGCTTAGGTATTGAGAGGATTGTTTCTCACTACAGCAATAACCAATAGGTATAATAATTGTCAACAATGTCATTTAGTCATAATTTACGGATGCATTCTCCATGATTCCGTTAAATTAAATTGACTTTTTTTCTAGAAAATTTGGACTGATTAGAAGGTATAACTTAATAATCAGTCACTTTGATTTGGATCCAGATCCGATCCGTGGATCCGATGGATCTGGATTTGGATATGATTTTATGGACCCTATGGATCTGGATATGGATACATGTATGTAAAACGGATCTGGATCTGGATCTAGTAGGATCCGGTCCAGATCCTACCCGTTGTCATCCCTAATCTAGAGTTAACTACACTAAATACTCCCGTACTCCCTATATTTTATAATACCCAACGTACATCCCTTAGGAGTAATAAGATGTTAGCCCTTTTCTAAAAGAATTAAATATTTTATATAATAGAAATCCTTCACAAATGGAACTTAATCTAACTAACTAATATATATTAGGATAATTTTGAAGTGAAAAAATGAATTTTAAAAAGTGCAATTTCTATATAATAAATATTATAATTAAATAAAATTACAAATAACTTACATATATAAAGTACAAGAAAGTTATTACTAATAGTTGCTATATCTTATTAAATAAATTACATTTTTATGAGTTTCGAATGATAATTGTTTCAAAAACAGTTATTATTTTCTTAATCAAAGGTATGTACAATTTTTAATTAAATTTCTTATCTTCATTTTAAGATTTTATTAATGTTATAATTCTGAAAAATGTTTTATTTATAATTTTAGTTTGCTTGTAATAATTAAATTTTAATATATTTACTTATGGATATACATTATAGGAGGTATAAATGTAGAATTTTCATAATAGGTGTAAGTGTTTAACTTTAAAATATATATATATATATATATGTACCTTATGTTTAGTGTAGTTAACCCATCAATATAAAATTGGAAAGAGCAAAATTGGTTGAAAATATAGAGTGAGAAATATACATAGTTAGCAAAATTAGAAAGAGTTTTCTGAGGGGGGCCATGGTCCCTCCCAGCTCCTACTAAGCTCCGCCCCTGATTACAGGTAAATAAGAAATATCTAACTATATGAAATTAAATAAGAAAAGCTTACATAAATATATCAAGATCCCTTATTCAGATATGAAAATACCGTCACGAGTTGCCTTATTTTTTCTCTAGTTTCCTAATTCTTTTAAGCCAATAGAAATGGTTTCCTTTTGTAACAAGTAACGGAAATAAATAATTAAATCAACACCAAAATAATTCTAAAATGAAAATATTCTAGATTTTCTTATAATTTCGTAACTATTTCATGATTCCTTAATTTTCTTTTGGGAGTTACCTAATTTTGTTAGAAGTATACTAGTAATAAAAGTGGCTTACTTTAGTAATAGGAGTTACTTCCATACCCTCTTAATTTCTCTCCCTATATATATCATGGTATTTGGTTACTCTCTTTGTCCTCCACTTCACGTTCTTCTTTCGGACAAGTAGCTAGCTAGGGTTCAAGCATTGCTTTTCTTCTTCCATCGAAATAGAAGAAGAAGATGATGACAAATTGTGAAGGAAGTGCTAGTTGTTATGCAATTACAGGTATGAGGTTTCGTCCTTTAGATGAAGAGCTCATAAGCTATCTCCTCAAGTTTGTTTCCGGTAAGCCTTTTGAATGTGATCATATTAGAGACAATGTAGACATATACGGTAACAAAAAGCCTTGTGATATATTCGATGAATTAACCCCGAAAGGGGAGACGACGGACGTGAACTATTTCTTTACTCAGTTGAAGAGAAAATCAGTGAATAGTAAGAACTTCATTAGGACAGTGGTGGGTGGCGGCACATGGAAGGGTTCGGACAAGGGTAAAGGTGTTTTAGATAAGAATAAACGGTCAACAATAGGGCTCAAGAAAACCCTTCGTTATGATGATCATAATGCTGAAGTTGAACAATATGCGTGGAGAATGAAAGAGTACCGTCTTAGCGATAAAATACTTACGGTGTTGAGGAAACGTGGTCAAATTCGACGTGAGGACTCCGTTTTGTGTCGCATTAAGAGAAAGTTGCAGGTTGATAAGAAGAAAGGATTTTGTGCTATTATTAATTCTGAAAATATTAGTACTGGATTGTGTTCAAATATCCCTATGGAGATAAGTAGCAGTGGAGATGAGAATATTATTGTCGATTCGTCGGAGCAGCCTATGATAGGGAATGTGGAAGATCAAAATCAATATGTGGACTCAATAACTTGTGCTAATTATATTTCTGAGGATGATCATGATCAGTTTCAGTTAAGGATGAAAGATCAAGTCCAAGGCAAAGGATTTTGTGCTAATATTAATTCTCAGGATTATATTATACAAAGTCGAGATGAAAATATTGTTGTTTTGGAGAAGCTAGGGTGTCTAGAAGATCAAAATTATAGCCTACTCAGTTCATTCACAACAGAATATGATATTAATGATCCAATGTCCCAAATGCCTCATTTCATCTCTAGAGATGACCAATTTTCTGAACAAGCAACTATGACTATTAGTAATGGTTTACCAATCATGTCTGATCAGTTTCAAATAGGTTGTGAGATGCAACTAGGGAATTGCAACTCATCATCATCAGGCTTGGTGTTTAGTAGTGGTGATGAATATTGCTTTCCAATGGATCAAATTTACACGGTGGACGACCTGCCTTGTAACCACAAACAAAGGTTTGATGATATACTACAAGATTTGTTGACTAATCAAGGAGATGATCAATATTTGACCATAGCTAAAGCTAGAGAAGTTAATCCGAATAATGATATAGTTTCATATCACAAGGCACTTGATTCCTACGCTGCAGCTGAATTAAAACGTCATCCACCATCAGTTCCTGAAGCCACACAACTACTGGATCAATACCTTGATTTTTCTTATGACCTTTTTGTTGGTACTGATTTATGTGATGTAGGTGATTATGTATATGATTCAAACCAACTCATGTAGTTATCTCATTCAGAGCTTGTAGCTCTAAAAACTTTCATGTGTATATCTATTTCTTACATTTGATCAACTTCAACAGAGTATTATTGCTTACGCAACATACCTCTTAACTTCATATTTTATTTTTTTACATGAATGTGTCCTTAATTTCTACTGCTATCTATGATTTTTTGGCACTCATTATAAGCATTCAACCTTTTTTAAGTAGTGTTGACATGTTCCATATGTTTACAATTTTTTATACATTGTTTTGCATCAATTCTTACATAAAAAGACTTCCTTCTGTCTGCTTTAACTTTGCGTTTTATACTACTCCCTCTCTAATATGTCACTTTTCGCTATACAGATTCAAACTAACTACTTCTATCTACCTACGTCATTCTTTCTTTCATAAATAAGCTATTTCCCAAGGTAAAGACTAGTAGAGCTCCTAGTCCGGTTTAAGACTCTATCTGTTTCAATTTAGGTGAACTCTTTACTATTTGGAGAGTCTTGATCACGTTTTCCTTACATTTTTTCTAAATTATTTGAATTATAAATTATCATGACTTATAATACTTTTAATATAGTTTCTAAATATATAAATTTTACTTTTAAAAACTTAAAAAATCTATGTCAAACTTTAAGGTTAAAGTTATAAAGTTTGACCCTGATACTCTGAAAATGTTCACATAAATTGAAATGGATGAAGTATTTTTATCATATTGATACGAGAAGAATTACATCTATAGTATATTTTTTATAATTTTCTAATATCTATATTTTATTCTTAAAATATTAAATTAAACTAGTCAAATTAACTTTAGAAAGTTAAAAATGACACATAATTCGGAATGGAAGGAGTAATATTAACCAGATAACTGACAATTAAGATCATTTTTTTGAATGGCAAAGGAGGGGGGCTTAAGACGCTCTGAACACTTACAGCGTAAGATCGATTCCCAGTGAGAGCATTCTGCTCTCTTTTGGGGTTGATCCTCGTAGGTGGATATAAAAAAATAAAGTAGATAAAATGAAGAGACGTTTCTGAGCATGCATACTGTGTTGTAAAATTACTCTTTTAAGGAAGAGTGATTCGAAGTGCTACTTGTTTATTAAAGCTACTAGTTCTCGTGAGATTGCACGTGTATGTCATATCAAGTAGTATATTTTTTTAAGTAACATAATTAAACACTATAAAATATATATGTAATGAGTAATATGAAATTTTAGAAGAAAAATATAAGCTCAAGTTAATAGATGGTGAACTTATTCAACTGGCTTGGTTGTAATGAATATTAATCACGTATACAAGGGCGGATCTTAGAAGGTGACTCAATTTTTTTATATATATATATAACTCAAAATACACTATTTTATATAACTTAATTTTTTTGCCCTTAATCACAAATCCTAGCCCTCCTTCTTCACTCTCTATGTAGTTTATACTTCAACTCCAAATCTTCTTCTTTATATCAATGTAAGTTGATACATAGCTGAATTTTTGTGTAGATTGATTATGCTCATTTTTCATTGTACTCTTCTTGGGAT
Source organism: Przewalskia tangutica (assembly GCA_029844215.1). Lineage (NCBI taxonomy): Eukaryota > Viridiplantae > Streptophyta > Magnoliopsida > Solanales > Solanaceae > Przewalskia > Przewalskia tangutica. The sequence goes on from CM056721.1 coordinate 111,798,665, forward strand.
ATTTTTTTTGTTGGTTTTCAGTTCAAAACTTATAGTTTTCATGACCTTATATCAATGTAAGTTCCTTCTTGCTTAGATTCTTGAAATTTACTCTTCTGTGTCGGCCATGAATTCTTGAAATTTCAACCAAATTAAGTAAAGTTCAATTTTTTCCCAAACCAAAATATCAAATGGGTAAATTCAAGATTTGTGAAAAAAAAGCAAAATATGAAAACGGTCGTTCAAGATTTGCGAAAAAAAGGAAATGAAAGGCCAAAAAAATCAATAGGGTTAGTTGAAAGTAAGCCTTAATAATGGGGTTTTAGGAGAAATTGGTATTGAAATATGGTGGGCTGTCGTGTAGTTTGGAGAAGTTGATGTTATTTTTTTGAGCTATTTTTAGGTTAATGATTGTGTACAGAGGTGTATCTTGTATGTATAACTTAGAAAAAATAATAGATTTTATATTCAGTTTGTGTTCCTATCCAGTTTGCTCGCAGAAAACAGATTAATGCTTTAACAGATTAACTATTCTTTTATGTTTGTTTCTTTTGTTAATGTTAAGTTTTGTGTCATAACATTTTTCCTAACATATCATTTTCAGAACTAAGTTAAAATCAGAAAACGTTGGACCAAATGTTTTGACATTCGGGACGACATTCTGGTAATTGTTTTGCCTATCTTCACGGACAGATTTCAGGAAAGTGTGACCTTTTTTTCACATGGCAATTGACTTGGAAAGGAGTCTTGGAAGCAGATTGCAAACGAGGAAGACCAAGTCCAAGAGGCAGCATAACTTAAGGAGCAAGACGTGGAAAGAAAAAGTCCAAGCAATTGAGATTTTTGTGCCTCACGTTACTGCCTCTCGTGTCCTATTTTAGCTCAACGTCCACGACCTGTTGATGAGTCTTTCAAGGGAAATTTCTACTATAAAGAGAGAGGTCACTTCAAGGATTCAATATCCAGAATTTCAGAGTGAAAATGATATAGAGAGATCTCCACAAATATCGATCAAGTAGACTGAATCGCTGTGTTTCCTGTAATTGTGACGACATTCTGTCCGACATTATAATTGCTCTTTAGATTCTAGATTTTTTCTTTTATTGAAGCAATTGTAATGAGGTGTTGATCACTTCTATTTAGATAGATTTTTCAGGCATAAGTCATCTGCGACTTAACCTTTTTTATTCCTTTTGTATCATCTTGTAAATCTTGTAAGAGAAGGAATATATACAATTGTATATATATATATATACAATATCTTTGGTCATTGACCATCATGGGTTATATTAATATATAACCTATAAAAATTAAACCCTTGTGTTCTTTATCTATTTCCGCTGCACTTTAATTATTTCAAAGGTTTTCTGTTTTTTATCCAAATGTCATAACTTATGTCAGACGACATTTTAGCTGACATTTGACACTGTTTCTGCATACGTTCAGTTCTACTTTGCTGTTTGATTTTATTTAAATCATAGTATTAACCCACGGGACCCAACAAGTGATATCAGAGCCGACACTTAACATAATAAGTGCTAAGGTCCTTTTACTTTAACTATGGATACGACAAATCCAAATATTGGTAGACTTCCTATTTTAGATGGATCAAATTATCCTTATTGGAAAATTCGCTTACGTTCTCATATCAAATCCATTGATGTGAGAGCATGAAGATCAATTACAAATGGATATACTGTTCCTATGCTTCCCCGACGAGGAAGGCGATATATTACCTAAGCCTGAGGACGAATGGAGTGCGGAAGAAACTAATAGTGCAGGCTTCAATGAAAAGGCTTTAAATACTATTTTTGGATGGGTAGATCTCTATATGTTCAAACTTATCCAAAATTGCTCCACAGCCAATGATGATTGGAATACCCTACAAACTCATTGTGAAGGTAGCTCAAGTGTTCGTAGAACGAAGCTCCGCATGCTCATGAGTAAATACGAACGTTTAAGGATGGAAGAGACGGAGGATATCAAAACTTATTTTGAAAAGTTAATCGACATTTCTAACGAATGTCAAGTACTTGGGTCTCCACTGACCAATAATCAACTTGTTGAAAAGGCACTTCGATCTCTTCCTGAAAAGTTTAATATTAAGATATGTGCAATTGAAGAAGCCCGTAACCTTGCTACAATGGACCTCCATACGCTAATGAGCATTCTCAAAACATATGAGATGAATATGGAAAACCAAAGGACATTGTATAGAGGAAAATATATTGCACTTCAAGCAAAATCCTTAGAGATGCAAATCAATGAAGAGGACGAAAATCTCGAAGAAATTGGGGGGTGCTAACGTTGCCCTTCTCACTCGAAAACTCAATACGATGTTAAGAAGGTTCAACGATGATAAAAACTAAACTAAACTCAAAGATCACCAAAGTCAAGGCTTCAATCCACGATTCACTAAAACCCTTCCTACAACGCAAAAAGGAAATCAACTTAGGAGAACCAACTCAGACCGAACCAAGTTTGATCCTAAGCAGCTCGAAAGTATACAATGCCATGCTTGATCGGGATGGGGGCATTATGCCAACGAGTGTGCAAACACTTTAAGAAAAGCTGGGAAAAGTCTATGGATTTCTCTAAGTGACGATGAAGGTGAAGAGGAAGAGGAACCAGAAATAGAGTCACAAGCTATTGTTAGCAATATTTTGACTGCTCACGCAAGCGTATGCATCATTTACAAGTAATATAGTCTGTAAGACCGAATATCATCCACAGAGACTGGTTTCTAAGTACCGTTCATCTATTTTATGTTATCTATTTGGCAATCGATATTTGTTTGGGAGTTTTATTTAACTACTAGAATAATTGCAAGATTTAAACTAATAAAGTTGTCATCAGTTATGAATGAATTAGGGCTTCCAAAATCCTCGACTATCCACTTTATTCAATCCTTAATGCAACTAAAATGATTCTTCTTCTTCGTTAAGATAGCGGTTAACTAGACTGTCTTATATTCCGGTTAGGACATATAATCACTCAACCCCAGTGCAAAACCCTTCTATATTTCTAAGATAGGATTTACAACATAGGAGGATTAAGAATAGTAACCTATAATTCTACACAAGTATCGGGGTACTTTCGTCCGCAATTTTAACCTATGTATAGTCAATTACAGCATATCCAAATCTCTCCTCTCTGTTTTTTATTCGAAATCATATAGGTTATGATAACTAGTGATCAATTAATTATCAAACGTTCATACCAAATATTGACTAAATCTTAATCAAGTGAAGAATAAATTAAACTACTGCATTAATTCATGAATAACAGTTTCAAGCGATTCATAAGAAAAGCCCAAATAGAGTGTTTAGCTCATAGCCATAGTCACGCTAAGAACTAACACAATATACATACATAAACTGAATTAAAAATGAAAGAAAGAAAATTACGTAGAACAAAGTCTCCAATTGTAGCTCCAAATCCGCTTGTATTGTGTTGTCTTATAGAATGACCAACCTCCCCCATAGCATTAATCCCTAGGGCTTAAATATCCTCTAATTTTCGTGCCCTATGGACCAATCCGCCCTTAGCCAATTTTCCTTCGGAACTGAAATTTCCTGCGTCGGCACCGCAGTTCTGCATACCGGCACCGCGGTGCCGAAACTCCGGCAGCTTCTCAGCACAAATGGAACCGCAGTACTGCCTGATGGCACCGCGGTGCTGAAAGTCCTGTGGCTCCTCGGTAAATATGGCACCGCGGTTCTGCATAGTGGCACCGCGGTGCTGCCTTCTTTCGCTCTGAGTTGCCAACTTTTATCCTTTTCGCCTCGGGAGCACCTTTTCTGCCCATTTCTCGTTCCTTTTTGCCAGTTTGCCTTTTTGCACCGCTGTGACTCAAAAGAAAGAAAATTAAACCTACTACTATACTAAACACAACAAAAACGAGTAAAATATCAACTAAAAATGACTCAAAAGGCGTATACAAAATACGCCTAACAAACACCCCCAAACTTAACCTTTGCTCGCCCTCGAGCAAAGATCAAAACAAAAACAGAGACACAAAAATAAAAGACTCAAAGACTCAAATCAAGCAGCTGCACAAAGACTTAGAAACGCATAAACGTCAGTTGAGATAATATGCAGGAATAGATATAACATGGATTCAGCAATCTAGAATTTCAAGTCAGATATTTCGCAAATTCATTTCAATCACAAGTAATGGAAGCATGAATACCTAACCTATGCATGTCAATTTTATTTAGTTCTACGAACCTGTGTACTTGCTATTCTCCACTAATCATAGACATACATACTAGAGATCCTCAGGACTTTTCAGGGTTGTAATGTAGGCTTAGGCAGGGGTAGACAAAAGTAGGCATTTAGGCTCAATTTACGTACCATAAGCGTTTCTCATTCAACCGTTTTGTCCTTCTTTTTGGTATTCTTTTCAGTTCATACCTATCATTCCTCTTTTCTCTTTTTGAGAGCTTGAATCAATTCATATAGGCACCCCCAAACTTAAGCTTTTACGTTCTTTTTCATTGGGGTGCGTCAATTTTTTCACTCTCTTTTTGTATTCCTTTTTCACTTTTTTTCATCCCAATTTTTCAATTACTGCTTATGGCACACGAGGGAATCATGGGGTGCCAAAGAAAATAACTTATTTTAGGCTCAACGTGACTGACTAATGATACAATTTATTGTCAGGATAGGTAATGAAAGGTAAGAAGTGCTATCAAAGAAATGCCTGAATCATCTCCCTAACATGTACATCTTAACTATTTCGCCTCAAATAACAAGCAAGCAGACTTCACATACATTTTTCACTTGACAACACATAGGCTAAGCATCAAATATTCCAAATAATTAAATTTTCATGAATTTTTGGTATATCTAACTTAAGTACACAGATTTTAGCTTCTCATTCCACTACATTATCCCACTTAGTTCACTAGGTGTTCCAAATAAGTACAGCATGCATGATAATTTTTTTTTGACTCACATAAAACACAAAAACAACAAAAGACTCACAAAAATAAAATAAAATGAAAACTCCCCCTCCCAAACTTAAACTACACATTGTCCCAAATGTGTAAAAGACTCAAAAATTCAAATGGGACGGCTTACAGACATACAACGGCTCAAAATGGTGGTGGTGGCGACGAATACTGCATTGTCCATTTTAGTGCTTTTTATTTTCTGGAAACGTGTTCAGGCACCGCTGTGAGCGAGCAATCGTGATTCAGCGATGCATGCCTAAACCATCGCGGGCCGCTCTGATCTTTAGGAACCGCGGTATTGCATGATGGCACCGCGGTGCTGAAACTCTTGATTCAGTGTTTTCCAGCGTTGTTTTCCTGCTTCATATCCCATTCCTTCACCTGCATCACCACACAACAAAATACCAAAAGTGAGACTGTTCTAATTAAACTCAATTGCGTAATTTAAAAATTAGGTTGCCTATCAAGTAGCGCTGTCTTTAACGTCTTGTAGCCGGACGCAGGTTACTCATTAAATCATTGGGGTATTTTAACCCCACTACTTATCCACTTTAAAATCATCCTCCTCTTTCTCACTCTGTTTTTCTTTTTCACATGAGGGGGTTCAGTAAGACTTACCTGTTCGACGGCTTCCATGACATTCATTTTTGTTTCAACATTCTTGCTGACATGTGGGTTCACCGTTGTATGAATGATCTCCCTAGCTTTGTCCTGTGTTGGTTGAATCATATGTCACCGTGGCCGATCGCTAAACACTTATTGATGGCTTGGGATTCAATGGTGGAATTGAACACTTTGAACACCATCTCTTCCTCCTGAACCCTTAGTCTCAGTTCTCCCTTTTCTACATCAATCAGGGCTCTCCCAGTTGCAAGGAATGGTCTCTCCAAAATGATGGGTATTTCATCATCTTCCTCCATATCAATAATGAGGAAGTCTAACAACTCTAACAAACAAACGCTCCTCCTTCTCTTTTGTTCCTCTCTCTAAAAATCGTCCAAGGCTAACAAAGTCACAAGAGTGCATCTTTTGGCTTGGATTTATCCAAGTGCTTTGTTTATGATCTTAGATTCAATGAGGGGAATACATCTCATGTCGACTATAACTTCATCTTCTTTGTGAGATTTCCATGGTTTCTTTTCGGCTAGATTGAAGACTTGTAGCTTACGGTTTTTTCTCTTCTTTCGTGACTAAATACGGAATACCTTGAGTTGATGACATCTTTCACTCACTCACCGTGTTCATTTATGAGAGCTATGCTTTAAATATTAAGCTCTTAAGGTTCTTGGAGGAATAGCATTTATTGAGGTCTTAAAGGCTCAATTAGTGGAGAGAAGTGCATTTATTTTACACTTCTCTCACCTTTTGCTATTTATCTTTCGGTTCTCCAAGCTACAAGTCTCACTTCTCACCCCCCCCCCCTTCTGGGGGTTGTGATTCTCCTCAAGACGAAGCTCAACAACTTCAACATACTGGAAACACACACGGAAATATGCACATCCGGGTGATTCCTTTTCATTTTCCTTCCTCTTTATGTTATTTTTGATTAAGGTGTAAGTGTTAGTTTCTCTGGTTTGGTGTTCTTTAGTGTGTTTGCTTCCATCTGTTGCTCGTTTGTGATGCTTTGATTGTTCTTGTTTGCTTTCTAGAGATTAGTGTTCCTAGTACCTACGGGTGTTGTTCGAAGTACTTTGTTGCTGGAAATTGTTCATATAGGCTTGCGTGTATGCTCTAACACTAGTACTAGTTTTGCCTAACCTTATAGGTGTCCTTGTTCATTCGTGATCTTGTGGTCTCTCTAACGCTTCGATTTAGGTTTGTTGAGTTAACGGATGATTGCGGGGAATTTTTGGGCCTCTATTAGATCTAATTTTGTGCATTATGACATTAATAACTTGCTACTTAATGGTTATTTGATTACTTCTTACTGTATTCTCATAAACCTATCTCGTCTTGTTGTTTAGCGTCTCTTAAGTCTAACGATTATTGACTTGCTTGCTCTTCGTGTTCTTCGTGTTCTTAGAAAGTTTGTTAAACATTGTTATTGTGTTATTATTAGGTTGGTTGATTTGATCCGTAGGAAACTCTCTCCTTGTTGTTTCCCTAGGCTCTTTTTGAATTTTCGGAGCCATTATGGCTTGATAGGGACTCTTTTCCTCTTTTGTGCAAGCCTAATCCTGCCATGTACTATGCCTTGCTGCGCCTTGCCATTTATTGGCAAGCACAAAGACCCTAGACTACCGTGCAGTACTTGTTGCCATTTTGGTGCAAGTCCAGGGCCCAAGACAACCTAGGCTCTTGTTGACTTGCTTTCGTTCATTTCTCGTCCTATTAGTCACTTTTATATATTTTGTACTTAACATATACTATATTTTATATATTTGTACTCATGTGCTCATATATACCATATATTATATATGTTATTTATAGATATCTACACGTAGACATCTTGTTTTCCCGTGATACGGCCTTGGCTTGGCTGGGATTTGTCTTTGCAGATTTTGCGTCTTATCACTACTAAGATGAGTTTGTGCTGAACTTATTCGAGGATTATGCTCATATTATTAGTTATTGGAAAAGGATTTCTATACGCACATTGACAAGGGCTCTCAATACCTTAATTAATTTTAAGGGGTGGGGGATCAATTCTACCTCAGCGTCCTCACCTGCTCACGGTTTAACACGCCTCGAGGTATTCCTAAATCATTGCTGGATTACATTTCATTCCCTAATTTACTAGGCAAATTTAAGAGTATCGATAGGTAAATATTAGGACTACAACTCTGTATGAATGAATGTATGAATGATTGATTACTCTCACATTTGATAAAACTTGTATAATTTTGAAAGCCTTGTATTTTACTTCGGGCCTGTCCGGGCTACATTTACTTACGATATTTCCTACTTTTATATTGCAATAAGTCTAGTGTTTGTATAATTAGGAGAAGCGTTGTAATTCATAAACCGGGCCTGTCCAGATTTCCTTTAACGCATTACCCAATTGTATTACTCTCTTGCTTGTAATTGTACTTGAAACTTTGAGGATGGGGAAAAAGAAGAAGAAGCGGTCTCATGTGAACTTCAAGCCATTGTCTATCCGGATGGGGCAGTCTATTGATATCGCTAACAACATTGAGTTCCCCCCGATTGCTCACGAACCCACCACTACCGGGATAGTGAGCAATGGTCTTCAAGTGGGGGAAGCTCACGCGGGTATTGATGTGTTATCTACCAATGAGGGAACTTCATAATTCATTCCCTCGTATTGCACCCTCTGCTCTCAAGACATTGCATCGTCTTCGAGTGGCAACAATTGTGAACCCGTAGCAGGGATTGTCATGGATGGAAAGAACAAGACTACGAATCTCGTGAGACAGAACAACAAGAAGGCTTATGCTTCCATAGTCAAAGGAAACTGTGATGTTTCACATGGAAAACATTTGCATTTTGTCGCTGATTGCCGTAATGTGGGCCCTCTTGACTTACATAGGGGGGATTTGGATGATCTTACGGAAACTGTGGGGCACCTTTTGATTGGTTATTTCGCGGGGCCTTACCCGGGGAGCTTGGCACTAAGGAAGCTATGTCAGTCATGGGGAGTTGTATACCGCTTTAATGTCCATGCTTCGGGTTGGATCGTCTTCAAATATAATACTGAAATTGATAAAGAGAAGGTCATGGCCAATGGGCCACACTTTATTTATAACACTCATCTTCTACTGAAAGATATGTCGTATTGCTTCACCTTTGACAAGCATGAGATATGTACCATTCCAATACGGGTAAGGCTCCCGTCTCTCCCGTTAGAACTTTGGAACGTTAACGTTTTGAGTCGTATCTTGTCCCGTATTGGCAAGCCTATTAGGACCGACAAGATCACTAGTGAAAAAGAGTTTATCTCTTATGCACGGGCTCTAGTTGAGATAGATCTCTCCAAAGGTACACTTGATTCTATTGAACTCAAGCTTTGGGACGACACCATCTTTGACCAAAATCTTGTTTATGAAAAGCTTCCGGACTATTGTGAGCAATGTCATATGATTGGACACTCTATTATAAATTGTGAAAAGCATCATGCCGACACTAATAGGTGGGTGCAAAGGCAAGGCGAGACACAAACCCCCATTGCCAAAGAAAAGGGGGTTCATACCTATTTGGACACACCCGTGAGGGAGGTCGCCTCTACGGGTTCTGGCGGGAGTAAGGGAGGTAGCAAGAGTGATGGCCAGTCTTCGGGGATATAGACCGGGGCTGGCGCAGGTCAGAACATGGAGGAGGTACAAGGAGGAGGCCAGCCATCGAGGTCACAAACCATGGTTGTCATAGGTCGGAACTTGGACTTTGCGGGTGAGGGAGGCCAGCCTATTGGGGCACAAACCAAGGCCTGCAAAGGTCGAAACTCTATTGCGGGAGACCCTAGGGGCACCGCGGATACTAAGGGGAGACTTGGAGAGGCACACATTATGGAGAGCTAACCCGCAACCCTTAGCGATGTTGGCTTGGATAGGAATTGGGAGCGGTAGCGGATTCGGGTGGTAAGCATCCGGGGACACAAACCGGGGTTGACAAAGGTCGGAACTCTATTACGGGAGACCATGGGGGTCCCCTGGAGTCAGAGGGAAGCAAGGATGAGTCATGGAATCTTTCAAGCCAACCCGTGGAGTCTCATTCCATGAATAACGCTATGCGGACTTCTATTGATGTGAATGACCAACCGTCGGGAACTCTAACCAAGGTGGGTAAGGGTGTGAAAGGCGTGAAGGCACAATTTACCAAGGTTAATGACCCGGGCAGCATGAGACCAGTCGTTAAGCAATCCGTAATATTCAGGAAGCTAGTGGATATGCACGGTAATATCTTGGTGCAAAATCCAATATACGCCAAAGCTAGATCAGCAATTGAGGCAGTCCTTGCACAAAATCATATTTTCTCTACTACTCCGGATGAGCACAATGGAGGACTGTCTAAGGGTAATCAGACAGTGATGGAGGATGGGTTCACGATAATTAAGAGAAGAGGGAAGGCAAAAACTAGCACGGGGTCACAAACCGTTTCTAGCACTGGCCCACCTACGAGAGCACATCAATGGTATAATAAAGGTCATGGGGTGCACACCTATTTGACCTCCCCTGGGATGGATGCGGATACAACCACACATCCTTAGACTCTAGTTCCTCATACTCATGGTGGCCAGCCTTTGGGGTCCCAAATCGAGGCCGACAAAGGTTGGACTAAGCCTAGGATAGAAGGGGGAATGACGGAGGGATTTTGATCAGAATTGGGGGACCAGCTTGCGGGGATACAAATTGTGGCTGACATAGGACTGCCTATTGACATTGACGATATAGGACAACCCGCGGACAGAGCGGGTAGTTCAATGGTTGCGGATATTGGAGGCCAGCTTGCGGGGACACAGACCGAAGGTGATAAGGGTTGGACAGATTTGGAAGCTCAACCTTTCGGCCCTTCGGCTAATGTTGGGAAGGTCAGAACTCGGAAGGGACCAATAAAGAGGAGGGGCATGTGGGTGTGAGGATGATGGCGAAAGCTAAGGCTAACAATGGTGGACAAAATTTGCCCATACCCTTGAGCAGAATGATAACCCTTCCCATTAAAAATAAGGGTCCTTATGGTGGCATCAGTTCTTTTATTACTAATGAAGATAGCACGAAGGGGACTATTTCCCCTTCGTTATCGAAATAATAATTGCTTCGTGGAATATAAGGGGCCTGCACCGCTCCTCCAAGCAAAAGGAGATTTGTTATGTGGTGCGTGAGAACAACATTGACATCTTTGGTATCCTGGAATCTAAACTAAACAACTCGACTCTTGAACATTTCTGGACTTCTAAATTTCACAACTGGGAGGTGTTGGATAACTTTTCCCATCATCCGGCGGGGAGGATATTTATTTTATTCAACCCGGCCAAAGTCATCTTGCAAGTGCTTGAAATCAACCCACAAGCCATTCATTGTGATGTCACTTGTGCTATCTCCTCCAAGAGGCTTCGTGTCACTTTTGTTTACAGGCTACACACGATTATTGATAGACGGGGCTTATGGGAGAAATTGAGAGAGTACGGGACCCCCATGACTATGTCGTGGCTTTTACTTGGGGATTTCAATACGGTTATGAAGGAGGATGAGCGTTTAAACATGGAACCCATCACCAGCTACGACACGAAATATATTGTTGATTTTTGCCGAGACTTAAGCCTCACGGATTTATCTTCGACGGGCTGCGAGTTCACTTTCAGTCGTAGCAATACTTTGAGCAAGCTTGACAGGGCCCTCATTAACGCCCTTGGTTACATGCGGGTTGGTATGGCAATTCACATTTTCGTCAGTCCGGGCCTCTCTCGGACCATATGTTGTGCATTGTCTCTATTTTGGATCGTCCTAGAATGCATAATAGGCCTTTCAAGTTCTTCAATATGTGGGCTACTCATTAGCACTTTGGTAGGATTGTGACGAACGCTTGGGAGCATATTATCGATGGCAATGCCCAATTCCGTTTATTCCGGAAGTTACTTTACCTCAAAGGACCCATGAATTCGGATCCATTGTGGTTTATGAAGGAAGTTACTTGATTTTAAAAGTATACTTGACTTGATTTTAAAAGTATAAGTCACTTGGTGTTAAAGGTGTAAGTGACTTGATATTGCAAGGCTAGTGCCTTGGGGTTTTATAAAGGAAAAGATGTACGGTGGACGTACATGGTGTTATTGGGTTAAAGTCCCTAATATTACCTTATATGATTCTTCTTATAACAAGGATGTACGGTGTATGTACATGGTGCTATTGAGTTCAAGTCCCTCGTATTACATGACATGATAGTGTCTTGAGTTTTCTAAAATGACAGTTCATTCATTTTGTTTTAATGAGAGTCAAAGATGATTTAACTTGTATATGGTTGCTCATGATAGCTATTCGTGTAAATGTTATATTTCCACATCACCGTGTCCCTCACTAGGGGGCCGCCGACAATATTTTATATATAAACTCGGGTCCGAGTCCCGGGCGGGTTTAAGTCCCATGATATTATCTTATTCCATGGACATGCTTCCATGATGCGGATTCAAGTCCCATGATATTATATTCCATGGACATGTTTTCATGACGCGGGTTCAAGTCCCATGATATTATATTATTCCATGGACATGTTTCCATGATGCGGGTTCAAATCCCATGATATTATATTATTCCATGGACTAGCTCTCCATGATGCGGGTTCGAGTCCCATGAATAGGAAATGCATAATGATTCTGAGGACAGGTGTCCCTGATTTTGACATGACTTCCATATGTTAAAATGGCACGGTTGATTTTATCTTTTGAAATGATACTTTTAAAAGGGCATGTTTTAAAAGGCACAATTGTACTGGTAGTTTGATTATCATACCTGCCTCCTGTTACCTTTTGTACTGTTATGATCTCATTTACAGTACTTATTGTTTCGCATACTTGGTACATCTTTCGCACTGACCACTTTCCTCGGGGGGCTGCGTTTCATGCGGCAGGTGTAGGTACCAGTTTGGTGATCCTCGCTCTTAGGATCTCTACTCAGTTTTTGGGAAGCTCCATTATTTTGGAGGCTTGTCATTTTGGTACGGACCCTTTTATTATAGATCTATGTACATTCAGGGGTACGACAGGGCCCTATCCCGTCATAGTTTACTGTCTAAATTCTTAGAGGTCTGTATTCATATGTGGGCTGGACTTGCGGGAGTTGTATATACTGTTGGCCATTTGTACTACTGTATTGTCGGGTTATTCCCCTTTGTATATAGTGGCAGTCTCATCGGCTTGCCTTATTGTTACTTATATAGTTTTTCATTTAATTATTTGGCCTATGTCTTGTATGGGATGTGAGGGTATAAGATGGGGTGCCCAGGTAGGGCACCAGTCGCAGGCCCGGGGTTCGGGTCGTGACACCTAGCCTCCGATTCAGTGTTAGTATCCTCCTGCATCTCTCTAGCCTCGGCGTACACCAAGTCCCCTTTATCATCACGAACGCAGAAAGCATAAGAACTCCTCCCCGAATTGCCTTTAGTAGCTCCATCTGTGTTGCATTTCCATCTACCAGGCGATGGGAAGTGCCACATCACCAAAGTCATTTTTGGAACCTCTATCTCCGCTGTCAGATTGACAAGTATCTCGGCCCAACTGTGTGGAACGACTGTTATGTTAGGTCTTCTAAACATCATCATATTCTGAATATTTGATGAAATCTGATACATAACTCTAGTCAATGAAGTCTTCCTGTCATGTCTCCAATCATTCCACCTCTTTCATAGCTCCCAAATGATGATGCTAGGCATAACATAGTAAAATTATCTAATCCGGGCAGGAACCCTGGCATCCCACCACTCCTTGATAATCTGAGATAAGCGTAAACATGTGATATTGATGCATGCAATGCTCGGAAATAATTTCCATACCTGCTGTGCCAGTTCTCCTTGCGCGAACACATGTTCAATAGTCTCCATCTGTGGTCTACTGCAGCAATTACATTTTGACAGTAGATGATAACCCCAACGTCTCACTACGTCATCCAAAGGTATCTTTTTCTATCGCACCTTCCACATGTTGAAAGAAACCTTGTATGGCAAGCCTTTGACCCAGATCTTATCCATGTCTGTATTCCTGTCAGCCCTCTGTCGAAGTAGCTCCCACGCAGACTTAACTGTAAACTCTCCGTCTTATTCAAGCATCCATCATGGTTTGTCCACTGCATGCACCTGCCTCGGTGGCTTGACTTCCCTGAGAATATGGTCAACCAGCTCTTCCAAAAGATTTAGGAGAAGTGTATCTGCATCCCAATTACCATTCTCCACCACATCACTTACCATCTGTATTGCTTCTGTCACCTCTATATTTTGTTGATTCTGAAGTGCCCCAAAACCAGTCCAATTATCATACCAGAACGACATCGACCGCTTTACTTTGTCACGGATATATTGCTCAATACTGTCTCGCATGTGTAGCATTTTCCTCCACACATGCGATCCCGAAATAGGAACTGTACCTGGAAAATGGTTCTTCAAATATTTGCTGGTCATGTACTCTCTCCATAATGATTTCTTGGTTCGAAAATTCCACCAGTTCTTAGCAAAAAGAGCCATCGAGATATCCTTCAAATACCGAAAACCAAGGCCCCCCTCTGAAAGCGGTAAGCATACATGCTCCCAGCTTGCCCAATGATGACCTCCCCCCTACTGCATTACTCCAATAAAACTGAGCAAATATATTATAGAGTTTCTTTAACACAAAAGTAGGAGGGTCAATAGCAGTAAGCAAATGAATGGACATGGCCTGCAAAACATGCTTCAACAGTATAGCTCTACCTCCAAAAGATAGAAGCTTACCTTTCCACCCTTGCAACTTATTTCGTATCTTAGTCAGAAGATCCGAGTAAAAGGATAGCTGTGGCATACTGTAATATAAAGGACAACACAAGTACGTAATAGGAAAATCCTGTCTGGTCATGCCTGTGATATTCTCCATGTCCTGTATCACCATTTCTGAGGCTGATTGATGTACATAAATGACACTCTTGTTTTTATTAACCAGTTGTCTTGATGCCTGCTCATACATATTTAGAACATCCATGATCTTGTATAAGGAATACTGACACTGAGAAGCAAAGATGATGGTGTGATCAGCATAACAGAGATGATTGATCTTCAGACCATCTTTCGGCATACCATACCCTAAAAAATTAGTATCTTTATTCAATGCATTCAGAGCTCTAGTCAACACTTCCGCCGCTATGATAAATAAAGTGGGAGAATGAGGATCTCCCTACTTCACTCCTCTGGTCGACCTGAAGAAACCATGAGCCTGACCATTTATCAACACCGAATACCAATTGTGTGCTACCAACTCATATCCATGCCCAATGAAAGTTTCACCAAACCCCATCTTGCGTAACACCGCCATCAAGAAAGGCCATGATAGTCTGTCATAAGCTTTCGTCTTGTCCAACTTCATAATCATATTATGACATTTACCATTCCTATTTCGAAGCCGAATTTCCTTAGTAATCTCCTGAGCTAGCAATATGTTTTCCACAATACTTCTGCTCTTCACAAAACCAGCCTGATTCTGGGAAATTAAGCTAGGAAGGAAAGTGGATAATCTGCTGTGAATGAGACGTGAAAACACATTGTTGATGAAATTTCCCAAATAGGCCGCATGTCCCCGAATGTATTCACCACCTGCTTCTTAGGTAGGAGAATGAGATTAGTATGAGTAACATACCTGGGTAGCTCCCTGCCTCTGAAGAAGGATAAAACCACCTCAAACACTTCATCACCAATGATATCCCAGCATGTTTGATAGAAAAGCCCATTGAAACCATATGGACCACTCATACTATGTGGATTCAAACCAACAACTGCATCATTAACCTCTTCTTTCGCCGGCATCCGGATCAGTCTATCATTCATTTCATCATCTACCTGTTTCTCCTCGATTACATTCAAAATATCCATATTTAAGTGACCATTAGTTTCTTTGAACTGCTGTGTGAAGAAAGCAATTGTTACACCCCGTAGTTCCAGGGTATGTATACGAGGACGTACGTACGTAAATACGACATTAAAATTGGAAAGGAAGAAAGATGTGATTTTTCGACGGAAAAATTTCCGAATTTTGTGAAGGAAAAAGGTTCATTAATGGGAATTGGATTCCCAGATTTGGTATTCGGACTTTTTGGAATATTTGAGAATTATGGAATTTTATTTCCGAAATTGGTCACGTGGGACCCACGGGAGAATTTACGGTTTTGTGGGGCCCACTTTATTTTTGGATTTTTGGCATTACGGATATTTTTGGAAGATGAAATATTTTGGACGAGTAGGGGGGCGACACGTGTCACCCCGTGTGGCCATGTTGGCCGAATTGGAGAAGGACAAGTGGGACGTTTTTTTGGTGGACAAGTGGCCCATTTTTGTGGTGGCCACTTGTCCCATTTTTGTGGTAGCCAAATGGTTGGCCAACTACCCACACACATGTACCCCATCCTCACCATCCAGTTGCCTAGATCTTGGCCATTGATTTTCCTATAAATACCCCTTTGTGCAAGACTTATTCTTCATCCACACTTAAAGCTTTTCCAAGGCAAAAACTATCCCCTCATGAAGTTCTCGTCCAACCCCACTTTGTGTAGAAATACTCCAAGTATTGTTGTATAAATCCCAAATACCTTAGCCTAGTATTCCTAGTAGTTTTCCAAAGTTATTCTAAGAGCCCGGAAAAATACTACTTTATTCCTATAGTCGCAAAAATGAAGCCCTAGAAAAATCTTCATAGCTTAGATGAAGTGTTAAGAGAAGTTGTTTGGAAACTTCTAAGGGTTGCTTGGAGCGGGTTGGAGCGTCAGGAATTGGAGCTAAACGTTGCTCAGGATCGACTTATATCTTGGATAATTTTGGGTTTATCGAGGTAATGATCTTTGTCCCCCTATTGTAATTGGATATTACATGTTGTAGTAATGTATAGTTGAGTATACTATATGTAGAATGAATATGGATAAGAATTGAATCAGATTTACATAGGATTGTATTCTGTAGACTTATAGTATTATTGTGGAGTAGAATTGTACACGTCCGATTAGGCGTGTAACCCCTGGAATTGTTGGCTTGGTAGCAGGCCTCGTTAGAGGAGGAGATTTATGTGGTTGCGGGGGGGAGGTGCTGCCGAATTTTCCGTAGAATAGGGAATCTTGTATCTAGAATTATTCTACGAAGAGATCTAGAGGTTGATAGACGTTTTGTGGCCTTTATAGGTCAAGTACACAGTAGCGTATTCTACTTGAAGGGTGGAAAAGGCGAGCAAGGTTAGAGTACTTTGGAGCGTTTTGCTAATTGTCGATAATCGTCGCGAGGTATGTGAACCTCTTCCTATCCTTTCTAGCATGATATTTGTGAAATATATTTAGTGCGGTAGACGCACGTGTGTTTAAAGGAATTTGATTTTCCTTTTGTGTCCTTGACTTGATTCCAAAGTTAAGTGACTGGTTATGAAATATTAAGGAGTTGAATTATGTTAAAAAAAATAGTAAAACCTCAGTCATGAGTAATGGGTGTGTGGTCTTTTAAAGAATAAAGTTACCTTGATTTCGAAAATAAGAATGGTTTTATCATTGGATTTAAAATGATAACTTGACTTATAAACAACTTGATTTTGGGAAAGGAGAAGTAACTTGATTTAAAGGTATAGGTTACTTGTTTTTAAAAGAGTGAGACACTTGGTTTAAAAAGTATATTGCTACTTGACTTTTTAAGGAAAAAGTGCCTTGGTTTTAAAAAGGAAGGCATGCTTTTGTCTTAAGGTTGGTTTAAAAAGAAGGTATGGAAATTGTTTTGGTTTTACTTTGATCTCTTTTGACTTGAGTTTTAAAAAAATAAGAATCTTGAAGTATTTCAAAAGAGTTATGAATCATTTTTGAAAGAAAAGAAATACTTGGTTTTAAAAGCTTAAGTGTTATACTAGCTTTATGGGAAGTTAGGTATAACGACTTAAGGAAGATAGAAGAGGTTTACTTATTTGTTTATGAAAGTCTTGTATTGATTTACGGAAAGTGTAGTAAGATGGTTTGATAAGTAAACATGTTATGATGCTACGTGTGTTAGTGTCTTGTGATGTTGTGTAAGGGGGTTATTCTTGTTGTGCTTACGTTGTTAAACGTTAAGCCCAGATCGTTATTATATCACATACCCCGACTTGTTATGATGCCGAGGACTTGCCACCTCGATGCGAGGAATACCACGCGATGCGTGTGACTATGATTCGAGAATACCACGCGTGCGTGTGACCACGCGAGTGCGGAGTTCGGGATGATCACCGCGTGTTACGGACGCGAGGTATACCTCATGCGATGCGTGACTATGATTCGAGGAATACCTCATGCGTGTTCGTGACTATGCGCGATGCGCGAGTCCGCGAGGATGTCGCGTTAGCTACCCCGATGCGAGAATACCACGCGGTGCGCGTGACTATGCGGATTGCGGGAGTTCCAGGATTAGACACGCATAATGATACTATGGGTGATTGGCCTTGCTTCGATCATTAGCTGCCTAGAAAAGACCAGTTACGTTATATCTATTTTGCTCTTGTTTATGCTGTGGCACTATGTGCGATTAAATTGGTTGTTAAATGCGTATTTGTAATTGGTTTTAAAATGTTATGATTTGATTTGATTTACGCTTTCACATACTTGGTACTGTTAGATCGACCTCCTCGGGCCGCGTTACGCCGCGGTAGAGGTACACGATCGTCGATCCTCGCCATGGATCACAGTTCGTTTGGGAAGCTCCGTTTCTCCGGAGGATTATCTTTGGTATAGTCCCCTGTCGTTGTAGGTACTTACATTCAGGGGTATGGCGGGGCCCTGTCCCGTCATTGTTGTTATAACATTCGTAGAGGTATGTAGTACTGTTGTGGGCAGAGTTTGTAAAAGGGATGTAACTGTTCGGGTTCAAGTTTTATTTATATATTCAGAAAGGTAACCGTTTTGGTTAGCCTGTTTTCTTATTTCATTATTGTATATCTTGTTTCATGTGTATGTTTTTATTTCCGCTGATTTTCTCTGATGTTGTATCACTAGGGTGCCCGGGGTAAGGCACCAGTCGCGGGCCCGGGATCGGGTCGTGACAAAAGTGGTATCAAAGCAGTTAATCCTCGAAAAGTGTCTACAGACCGTATCTAGTAAAGTCTTGATTATCGGTGTGTTGTGCACCACACCTATAATCAGGAGGCTGCAGGATATTTAGGATTGGTTTCCATTCTTCTCACTCTGAGATCGTGCCTTAGAGCTGTGTTATAAGTTGGACTCCCTCTGACGTATTCTTTTCACCCGTTGTGCCTCTGCGCAAGGCAACCAGAGCCCAGAAGGGCAAGGCAGCAGAGGGAGCTGCGAGTAGAGCACATAGGGTTACCAGGGCACGGGCCCAGTCATTATCTGAGACAGCGCTTCATTCGGGGAGTTCTGCGACGCCGCTAGCCCCAGGAGAGTTTAGAGCAGTAGCAGTAGCTACTGAGACCACGATACCTGAGCCTCTAGTCCCACGGCCAGGAACAGAGGATAGGAGTTGCAAGGAGATGGCCCAGTTACTAGCTAGTCTGGTGGCTGGGAATGAGGACAGACGAGAGTCGGAGGTTCCGGTAGTACCAGTAGTTCACCCTAGATCCGATAGTTGAGATTTCGGGACTTCTTGAGTTGCAGTCCACCCGAGTTCTATGGATCGAGGCGAGGAAGATCCTCGGAGTTTATTCGACAGCGATTCTGTGGATCATGAGAATGATCAAGGCTTTGAGACACGATCGGTGGTCTTAGGTTCGCATCGGCCGCACGGCATCGCAATGATCGGTTTGATTCATGGGAACTATCCCGGGGGAAGCATGCGCCTCCAGCTGGTTGGGACGAGTTCTCAGAGGCATTTCTTACACACTTCTTGCCCTCGCAGATGAGGAGAGCTCGGGCAGTTAGGTTTATGATGTTGCGGTAGAACTGGCGGACGGTTCGGGAATACAGTATAGAGTTTGACTTATTGGCTCGTTATGTCCCCGCGTTAGTGGCAGACATGGAGGATAGAGTGCACCGATATGTCACAGGGCATGACGATTTTCTAGCAGAGAGTGGTATAAGAGTAGCTCTTCAGTCAGACATGGACATTGCCCGTGTACAGGCTTACGCGCAGTAGACTGAGGAACGTGGAGATCGACGGATTAACCAAGATCAGCAGAAGAGGGCCAGAACAGCAGGGTCCTTTGGTAACTTTCGAGGCGGACCTTCTCAGCAGCAGACTGGTTATGCGCCTCCACTAGTGCAGGAGTTGGTCAAAGCTCCAGGGCTTCTGATTCACAGATTTACATAGGTTCTAGCCAGCCGGGTTCAGTTTTTCCTCAGTGTTCACGATGTGGTAGACGTCATCCCGAGGAAATGTCGTCTCTTTACTGGTGCTTGTTTTACCGCCGCCGTACATGTGGGAGAGAATGTCCTAGTAGGAGGGATACAGGTGGGACGACTTAGCCTACCAAGTCAGTTGCAGATTCAGTGGTTCGGAGAGGAAGGGTGTTAGCTGAGGAGGCCACCCCACCCTGTATGGCGTGGCGGTAGGTGTTCTTATGGGAGTGTCGTACTACTGACACCAGGTCATGCGGCAGGCCATTTTTGCGAGAAATTGTCCGACGAGAGGTGGCGCGGATGTTACGACTCAGCCTTCGGGATCAGTGGCTGGTTCATCACCGTCTGTAGTTATGCGCCCAGCAGAGCAGGATTTGATTAGAGCGGCAAAGGGAAAGTGAGGCAGTAGTTACAGAGATATCTTCAGCCTTAAGAGACTTGTTTAGGTCGTTATGGTAGATACATGTGTAGTGCTATGTTCGGTTAGCATTGTGTAAGTTGTGATTAGAAAACATGGGTAGTTGAAAAGGGTAAGTCCGGGACAAGAAAATGGGAGCCTTAGAATTTATAATTGGGACCTTGGATGCAAGCCGCCCCGAGTGGATGTTACGCTGGTCCTTGTCGAAGTACTTGGTATGTGTGATATATATTGTGGGATAATTCCATGGGTAGTGTGAGATGGAAGTGGTAGCTTTCATGACGTGAACTGGTACGATTGTTCCGGATCGGGGAACGAGAGTTTAGTACGAAGTGGGTCGGGTTGAGGCCATATCGCGAGTCAACCCGCAGCCCGGAATGTGGTGGGGTCAGTTTGAGGTAGTCCCGCTAGATGATAAGGTCACGAGGGTGTTAAGCCCAAGTTAGGTAACCATCGTACGAGTTCGTGGATGCGTTCGACCAGTAGTAGGGCCGATGAGGTCAGCCCATCTTGTCTTTCAGTTAGGACTGTTTACTCGGCGAAGGGTTATGCGAGACGTTATCAGGAAGGTTGTAAGGCTGCACGGGGTTCCTACTTTTATTTTTATGGCAGGCAATGGAGCCCAGTTTATGGCTATTTCTTTTTTCGGGAGGTTTTACCATGGGGGTTAGGAACTCAGGTGAGTCTCGATGTGCATTCACCTCGCCGATTTAACAACAAAGACGCTTTATTCGCATATTTGAGGATAGGTTACGCCTGTTTTGATTTCAGGGGTAGCTGTAAGGATTATTTGCCTCTTGTTGAGTGAGTATTAAAATAGCTACCATTTCAGTATTCGGATGTCGCCTTATGAAGCCTTGTATGGGCGGAAGTGTAGGTTGCCGATCGATCGGTTCGATGTTGGCAAGGTTCAGATAGTGGGTCCATACTTGATTCAGCAGGATGTGGATAAGGTGAAGCATATCCAGAAGAGGTTATTAGCAGCTCAGAGTCACCGAAGTCGCATGGTAATCGTCGACACTTGGAGTTCGTGCCGACGGTGGTCTTCGAAGGTACCACCGGCGGTGCGACGAGATTTGGAAAGCAGGGGAAACTTAGCCCGAGGTACTTTGGGCATTTTCAGATCGTTTGTAGAATAGGCCAGGTTGCCTATAAGTTAGCACTGCCGTCCGACTTAGGAGGCAGTACGTCCGGTATACCATGTTGCTATGTTTCGGAAGAGTATCGGAGATCCCTCCATAGTGTTCCCAGTTAATGATGACCAAGTTAAAGATAGTAACCCCGAGATTTTGGAAACTGAAGCAATGACAGAAATGTGGTAAGTATATTAGGAAGAATTCGAGTGTACGAGAAGGGTACGACGAGTAAGGGAAGAAGCGAGCATGTGTTATGAGAATAGAAGTGATCATTTCTTGTGTGAAGAAAGTATCCTTTGGACCATGGGTGGAAGTTTTTGTGTTGTTATACACATTAGAGGTGATTCCTCGTTGGCTTGGATTGAGTTTTGCGCGTATGTTATATTATGGCCATGTGTGGCATAATTGGTTTTGTAAGTATAGTAGTGAAGACTATACCAGCGCTTGTATAATTAGAGGCTTAGAAGGAACATTCGGGACGAATTTTTCTTAGGGGGGAGGAATGTTACACCCCGTAGTTCCAGGGTATGTATACGAGGACGTACGTACGTAAATACGACATTAAAATTGGAAAGGAAGAAAGATGTGATTTTTCGACGGAAAAGTTTCCGGATTTTGTGAAGGAAAAAGGTTCATTAATGGGAATTGGATTCCCAGATTTGGTATTCGGACTTTTTGGAATATTTGAGAATTATGGAATTTTATTTCCGAAATTGGTCACGTGGGCCCACGGAGAATTTACTGCTTTGTGGGCCCACTTTATTTTCGGATTTTTGGCATTACGGATATTTTGGAAGATGAAATATTTTGACGAGTAGGGGCGACACGTGTCACCCCGTGTGGCCATGTTGGCCGAATGGAGAAGGACAAGTGGACGTTTTTGGTGGACAAGTGGCCCATTTTTGGTGCCACTTGTCCCATTTTGTGGTAGCCAAATGGTTGGCCAACTACCCACAGACATGTACCCCATCCTCACCATCCAATTGCCTAGATCTTGGCCATTGATTTTCCTATAAATACCCCTTTGTGCAAGACTTATTCTTCATCCACACTTAAAGCTTTTCCAAGGCAAAAACTATCCCCCCCTCTTGTGAAGTTCTCGTCCAACCCCCACTTTGTGTAGAAATACTCCAAGTATTGTTGTATAAATCCCAAATACCTTAGCCTAGTATTCCTAGTAGTTTTCCAAAGTTATTTCAAATACTAAGAGTCAGGAAAAATACTACTTTATTCCTATAGTCGCAAAAATGAAGCCACTAGAAAATCTTCATAGCTTAGATGAAGTGTTAAGAGAAGTTGTTTGGAAATTTCTAAGGGTTTCTTGGAGAGGGTTTGAGCGTCAGGAATTGTAGCTAAACGTTGCTCAGGATCGAATTCTATCTTGCATAATTTTGGGCTTATCGATGTAATGATCTTTGTCCCCCTATTGTAATTGGATATTACATGTGGGAGTAATGTATAGTTGAGTATACTATATGTAGAATGAATATGGATAAGAATTGAATCAGATTTACATAGGATGTATTCTGAGACTTATAGGATTATGGTGGAGTAGAATAGTACACGTCCGGTTAGAAGTGTAACCCCCCTGGACTTGTTGGCTTGGTAGCAGGCCTCGTTAGAGGCGGAGATTTATGTGGTCACGGGGGAGGTGCCTTGAATTTTCCGTAGAATAGGGAATCTTGTATCTAGAATTATTCTACGAAGAGATCTAGAGGTTGATAGACGTTTTGTGGCCTTTGTAGGTTAAAGTACTACGAGTAGCGTATTCTACTTGAAGGGTGGAAAAGGCGAGCAAGGTTAGAGTACTTTGGAGCGTTTTGCTAATTGTCGATAATCGTCGCGAGGTATGTGAACCTCTTCCTATCCTTTCTAGCATGATATTTGTGAAATATATTTAGTGTGGTAGACGCACGTGTGTTTAAAGGAATTTGATTTTCCTTTTGTGTCCTTGACTTGATTCCAAAGTTAAGTGACTGGTTATGAAATATTAAGGAGTTGAATTATGTTAAAAAAATAGTAAAACCTCACTCATGAGTAATGGGTGTGTGGTCTTTTAAAGAATAAAGTTACCTTGATTTCGAAAATAAGAATGGTTTTATCATTGGATTTAAAATGATAACTTGACTTATAAACAACTTGATTTTGGGAAAGGAGAAGTAACTTGATTTAAAGGTATAGGTTACTTGTTTTTAAAAGAGTGAGACACTTGGTTTAAAAAGTATATTGCTACTTGACTTTTAAAGGAAAAAGTGCCTTGGTTTTAAAAAAGAAGGCATGCTTTTGTCTTAAGGTTGGTTTAAAAAGAAGGTATGGAAATTGTTTTGGTTTTACTTTGATCTCTTTTGACTTGAGTTTTAAAAAAATAAGAATCTTGAAGTATTTCAAAAAAGTTATGAATCATTATTGAAAGAAAAGAAATACTTGGTTTTAAAAGCTTAAGTGTTATACTAGATTTATGGGAAGTTAGGTATAACGACTTAAGGAAGATAGAAGGAACAGTTTACTTATTTGTTTATGAAAGTCTTGTATTGATTTCTGGAAAGTGTAGTAAGATGGTTTGATAAGTAAACATGTTATGATGCTACGTGTGTTAGTGTCTTGTGATGTTGTGTAAGGGGGTTATTCTTGTTGTGCTTACGTTGTTAAACGTTAAGCGGGTATCATTATTATATCACATACCCGACTTGCTATGACGCCGAGGACTTGCCACCGACGCGAGGAATACCTCACGCGGTCAGGTGACTATGATTCGAGGAATACCTCATGCGTCGTGTGACCATGCGAGTGCGGAGTTCCAGGATGATCACTCGGGTGTGTTACCCGACGCGAGGTATACCTCATGCGGTGCGTGACTATGATTCGAGAATACCTCACGCGATGCGTGTGACTATGCAGATCGCGGAGTCCGCGAGGATGTCGCGTTAGCTGCCCCGATGCGAGAATAATACGCGGTCTGGTGCTGACCTATGCGGATCGCGGAGTTCCGTGATTAGGCACGCATAATGATACTATGGGCGATTGGCCTTGCTTCGATCATTAGCGCCTATAAAAGACCCGATTCGTTATATCTATTTTGCTCTTGTTTATGATGTGGCACTATGCGATTAAATTGGTTGTTAAATGACGTATTTGTAATTGGTTTTAAAATGTTATGATTTGATTTGATTTTACGCTTTCACATACTTGGTACTTGTATCGACTCCTTCGGGGTTGCGTTCTTGCCGCAGGTAGAGGTACACCAGTCGTCCATCCTCGCTCATAGGATCACAGTGCCGTTTTGGGAAGCTCCGTTTCTCCGGAGGCTTATCTTTGGTATAGTCCTGTCGTTGTAGGTACTTACATTCGTGGTATGGCGGGCCCCGTCCGTCATTGTTGTTATAACATTCGTAGAGGTGTAGTAATCTTGTTGGGCGAGTTTGTAAAAGGGATGTAACTGTTCGGGTTCAAGTTTTATTTATATATTCAGAAAGGTAACCGTTTTGGTTAGCCTGTTTTCTTATTTCATTATTGTATATCTTGTTTCATGTGTATGTTTTTATTTTAGCTGATTTTCTCTGATGTTGTATCACTAGGGTGCCCGGGGTAAGGCACCATTCGCGGGCCCGGGATCGAGTCGTGACAGCAATAGCCTCGAGAGGTAATTAAATGCCACCATTATACACCCATTTTTATTTATAAACTACCCAACTACCACATTCCATTTTTGGGTCACAATCCCAATGTCACGACCCGAGCCGACGGACCACGAATGGTACCCTACCTGGGTACCCTTATAGTCACACATCACATATAATCAACGGAAGTTAAGGAACAACTCATAATCATATACCAAACTCGTAAAATAACACAAAAAAGTCGACAAGGCTGCCACTTTACATAGAATAGTCCAAACGAACTACAACTGTACATGTGTCCCAAATACACATACAACCCACACCTGTCTACAAGACCTCTAAATTGATAATGACATGTGACGGGACAGGGCCCCGCCGTACCCCTGAATATACATAAGTCTAAAATCAAAGACTGTACCAAAATGACAAGCTCCGGAACAATGGTGCTATCTCAAAAAAGTTGGGCACGGATCCTAAGCTCGAGGATCACCAAACTGAGTACCTATACCTGCGGGCATGAACGCAGCCCCCCGGAGAAGGGGGTCAGTACAACAATGTACCAAGTATGTAAACATAAAGTACAGTAAATAAGATCATAACTGGCCAAAAGATGACAGGGACAAGTATGAAAATCAAATACCAGATCCAACCGTGCCATATAAAATAAGAGCCAACTGTACTACTGTACCACTGTACCACTGTACCACTGTACCATTGTATCACTGTACCACTAGACCACTATACCACAGTACTACTGTATCACTGTACCACTGTACTTTATAAAAATGAGAGTCAACTGTGCCTTTTAAAAAGTGGGAGTCATATACCGTCATAAGTATCTATACTCGCATCACGGATCTTATCTGTAGAATCATATACATATAAACATTGCCGGCCCATTATAAGACTCGGCGAAATGGAATAATAACACTTGCACGAATAACTATCATGAGCAACCTTGTGCAATTTAAATTATCATTTGACTCTCAATAAAATCTTTTAAAATGAACTTTCATTTTAGAAAACCCAAGGCACTATCATATCATATATAAATCTTTAAAATGAACTTTCATTTTAGAAAAACCAAGGTACCAACATATCATGTACCAATCATAATATAATGAACTTTTTTTAGCAAAACCAAGGTACCAACATATCATGTATCAATCATATATAATGAACTTCCATTTTAGAAAAACCAAGGTGCCAACATATCATGTACCAATCATATATAATGAACTTTCATTTTCGAAAAACCAAGCTACCAACATATCATGTACCAATCATATACAATGAACTTTCATTTTGGAAAAACCAAAGTACCAACATATCATTTACTAATCATTAAAATGAACTTTCATTTTAGAAAAACCAAGGTACCAACATATCATGTACCATTAAGGATTAAGATCCAATAAAACTATGTACGTCCTCCGTACACTCACTTTATAAAATTCCTCCTTCATTTTAGGAAAACCAAAGTAATATCATATCATTAAGGATTAGGATCCAATAGAACTATGTACGTCCGCCGTACACTTACTTCATATAAACATGCTGAAAGAAGAAAGGATAGTTCACATATCTTATTGGCAATACCAACACGATAAGTAGAATACGTCCCAAATAGGTACTTCAACCTATAACAACGATAACACGTCTATCAACTACATGAATACTAGCATACGCTATACCACATAATGACTCTCCTTTCATATAAAATTTTAGGCTGCACTTCCCCTATTTATACATACTTTTCCACCTTACAAATAAGGCCAAGTACACCAATAACCGAGCACCAATTAAGGGCACAACTAAACAGTTAACCAAGGTGATTCACACACCTATTTCTCACATAAAACAGCCTCTTAATCCTTACTAAAATAGTCCACGAAAACAGTCCATATTCCAACAACAATAAGGGTAAGATATGAAGCCTTTCTACACCTTTCTACACCCTCGTTCCTTTAGGACATACGTTAGCAATTACCACATCTAAACATGTATAAACAATGACTAAATTTCCAGCATATACATGCATAAAACAACCCTTAAAACAACACGACAATATCCCACAGTTTTAAGGTAGTCTCAGCCAATCAACCACATCCAAAGCCCTTTTCATAATTCCTTATAATCCAATTTAGGTTGCAAAACTTAATGTCACGAACCAAACCCCGGGCCCGTGACTGGTGCCCTACCTGGGCACCCTTCTATTCATACAACTTAATTAAAACACGGAAGATAAATAACACTCTTTTTTTTTCTTAGACAAAGGCAAAGCCGATAAGGCTGCCACCATAATATATATTACACCCAAAAGGGGTCTATACTGTTCAACAACGTAATTAAAACTCTAGCCAATCCAGCCCACATATGAATACAGACCTCTAAGAATTTTGGACAAATTTTATGACGGGACAAGGCCCCGCCGTACCTCTGAATATACCTATCCATAATGACAAGCTCCAGAACATTGGAGCTATCCCAAAATGTTGAACAAGGATCCTAAGCTCATGGATCCACAACTGTGTACCTAGACCTGCGGACATGAACGCAGCCCCCCGAAGGGGGTCAGTACAACAAGGTACCAAGTATGTAAACAAGAAGTACAGTAAGCAAGATCATAACTGTACACAAGAATGACAGGGACAAGTATGAAAAGCAAATACCAGATCCTACCGTGTCAAAAAACAATCAGAGCCAACTGCCTTGTATCACTGTACTACTGTAACACCGTACCACTCTCACATATGAAAGCCATGTCAAACATCCGGGACACCTACCCTCAGCATATAATATCACAGAAGCATGCTCGTGGAATACAACATCACCGTCAGCATGTAACAAGTATAATGTACCCTACCAATACATTGTGCCTTTTTAACAAAGAAAGTGAACAAGAATAAAATTTGCCAGTTTTAAAACATGAAGCTTATGATTAACCTAGGGCCATCCGCCCGTAGTATCATTATGCAATCCTACTCCTGGGATTATTTCACCCGCATAGGCCGTATGGACCCGCATGAGGTAATCTCCTCGCATAGTCAGATCCGCCAAGATAGCCGCGTAGACCCGCATGAGGTAATCTCGCCGCATAAAGCCGATCCGTCGCACGAGATCGCTTTCACCCGCATGAGCCCTACGGACTCGCATGAGGTAGCTTCCTCGCATCGTGGGGAGCAAATCCACGGAATATGCAAATGCAACAAGCCCGGGGAATGACCCCGTAATGAATAATATATCACAGGCACAACTGGATACCATAATCACGTAACATAAGTACAATAGGCTATCATAATTGTAACGACCGCTCGGCCCGCATCGTGCCTTACCACAGGCACCCTAGTGATACATACATCGTAGAAAATCAGCGAACATAAAACATGAGTCATTTAACAAGAGATATAATAAATAAACAGCAACCAAAAGCGATTGCCTTCAAGATATACATAAAACTCGAGCAGCTTTAATCCTTTTACAACCCCGCCACAACAAGATTACTGCACTTAAGATATACAATGACTATGACGGACAGTGGCCCCCGCCATACCCCGAATGCACAAGAACCTACAACTCGTGGAACACCTACTAAAAGATAAGCCTCCGAGAAACGGAGCTTCAAATCTGTTGAATCGTGATCCTATGGCGAGGATCCACGATCGATGTACTTACTCTGCGGATGAACGCAGCCCCGGGCGAGGTCAAGATAACAGTACCCGGATGTGAAACTGCATAACATCAGAAATGAAATCATACTAGTCTATATAAAGCGGGAGACATGTATGATAACCAAACTACGATCACAACATAAAACAAATATCACTCCAATATAACTATGGGTCTCACGCCCACCATCAATCAGTTCGACATGGCCGCATGCCGGAATATCGTGACGGTAGACATGTCCATGATGCAACAATAATACCAATGTCCCATGGCCACATGCCCCGACTGCATCGGTGTAGACATGTCCATGTGACCTCAACAACAAGACAAAGAATCCAAATGGAAGCATACCCGCGCGCTACGATCGTGTCGGTATGTCCAAAGGGAAAATAAGACAACATTCCAAATGGACGATACCCGCGTGCGCTACGATCGTGTCGTGATGTCCAAAGGGAAATATAAGACAACATTCCAAATGGACGATACCCGCGCGCTCACGATCGTCGGTGATGTCCAAAGGGAAACAACAATGCGGTAATCTAAAATCAAGAATACCCGAGAGCTACTAATCGTGTCAGTATGTACATAGCGATGCACAACAATAATACTATCACCGTGAACGCACTGCGGAATTTCTCCGCCACCGCCAAGACGCCCAAGTAAGTTCTCAACAAGTCAACCGACCCTCCATCGAGACGCCAGAATACGTAAATACAACGCTTTGCACAACAAAGGTTATCACAATAAGCATAGCCAAGCTTCACAACAACAAGCATAGGCAAGTTTCACAACGACACAAAGTACTTTCATTTTATACCAAAGTCCGGGTTTTTAACCCCAAAGTACTACATACGTAAGTTCTTTTAAAAGAGATACATTTCTTTTATAAAAGTCACCCGATACCGTAGTATTAGAATGACCAACCCACCTTCCTTTTCAAAACCAAGTAACAACATTCTTTTCCTAAGTTCCAGCTTGCCTAGTTTCAATTACTCAAGCTTCTCATTTTCAAATGGTTTCATAGTTCCCAAACTTAATCACTTGATTCCTTTTAGAACAATTGAGTAACATATGTCATATATGTGAGTAGTTTATTCTTGTTTATAACGATCTTATTACAATGACCATGATCTAGAAAATGTAATATCATTTTGTCTTATCTTAGCTTCTATGCAGATGGAGGTTTCTACGGTTTTAATACAACACATCATTATTCAATACATTTTCCTTTTTATTAACGCCGCAGTGGTCCTGTCGATACACATTCGATTCCAAATCAAGAAACATTATCCCTTTAAAACCAAGTACTCATTACTCACGAATGAGGTTTCACACAAACATCCACATTAAAACAAATAAGTTAAGTCTCTTATCTTATAAGATCAAGTCTCTTAACTTCTAACATCAGTAAACCATTTTCACTTACATAAGGTCGTTATAACTAACTTCCCATAAAGCTATTATAACACCCTATGTTTTAAACTAACCAAATCACTTAGCACATGACGCTCACCGTACTACATAGTTCACAACAACATGCTAGAAAAGATAGGAAGAGGTTCACATACCTCGCGATGATTTATCGACAATAAGCAAAATGCTCCAAGTACTACAACCTTGCTAGCCCTTTCCACTCCTCGAGTAGAATACGCTACTCTTAGTACTTTCACCTATAAAGGTCAAAACGCCTATTAACCCCAAAACACAAGTTTCTATCTTTCTATAGAAAATTCAAAGACCTCCCCGCAACAGCAGTAAATCTCCTCCTCTATCGAGGCCGGCTACCAAGCCAACCAGTGGGGTTTACACGCCTACCCGACGTGTACAATTCTACTCGAATACTACACAAGTCTACCGCAATACACCCTATGTAAATACGATTCGATTCTTTATTCTTCAGCTTAAGTCAAAAGACATTGCCGAATACTAAGTAGTTCCATATATAGTATACTTCAACTATATATTCAACCAAACATGTAATTTCCAATTACAATAGAGGGACAAGATAATTACCTCGATAAGCCCAAAATTATCCGAGTTTAATGTCGCTCCTGAGCAAGGTTTAGCTCCACTCCACGCGCTCCAAACCACTCCAAACAACCCTTAGAAGTTCTAACCAACTTCTACTCACATACATCAACCAACTATGAAGATTTCCTTAGGGTTTCGGTTTGAGACTAAAAGGACAAAAGGTAGTATTTCAGGACTCTACGAAAGAGGTATCTTTGGAATACTACAAGGTACAAGGCTAAGGTATTTTGGGCATTATAACAATACTAGGGGAGTATTTCTATACCACAACAAGGGGTATTATACGAAAACAACTAGGCTAGGGGGGGGGTACCCCACGGCCAAGCCTCACTCAAAGGGGGGGGGGAGGGCTTTGGACGATTTCAACTCACAAAGGGGGAGAGATTTCAAGACTTGGAAAATGATTTTTGGATGAAGAAATTTCATCAACTAAGGGGGTATTTATAGCAAACCCAAAGGCCAACCAATGGCCAAGATCTAGCCAAGTGCAAGGCAAGTGTAAGGCCAAGATCAAGCCAAGTGCACCCTAGACCCTACTCCTTAAAACCCTCACAAATATCTACACAAATATCTAGCACCACTTGCCCCCTCAATTCGGCCAAGGTCGCCCACATGCTTTCCATCAGGGTGACACATGTCACCCTCCCGTTGGTCCGAATGTTTCGCCTCTCGGAAAAATCCGCAAAAATACAAAACGACATAGCCGAATTTTCCCTTCGCAGTTACGCAAAAACGCTTCGTCGAAAACGACTTAACCGGTTGTGCACAAAGGTAACTTCGTCCGCCACCTAGGCGGGGTGACACGTGTCACCCTCCTATTGGCCCTCAAAAACGTCTTCGAAAAATATCCACAATGGCCAAAATCTCAAAACAAAGTGGCCCACAAAGTCAGAATTTCTCCGTGGCCCCACGTGACCATTTCCAAAATAAAATCTCAAAATTCTAATATAATTTAAGAAGCCCACATACCAAACTGGGAATCCAATTCTTATTAACGAACCTTTTCTTCACAAATAACCGAACTTTTCCGCCAAAACTCACATCTTTCTTTCTTTTCAAAATTTTGTCGATTTCTCGCACGCACGTCCTCACATATATACCCCGCAACTACGGGTATAACATTCTCCTCTCTTAGAAACATTCGTCCGAATGTTCCTTCTCAAGACGGATATCGATGAAGTTCCTCTAACAAGTTGTCAACGCCATACCGCCACTAAATAACACACGTTATCTTCCTTCCTTACTCGTCGTGCCCTTCTCGAACACTTGAACTCTTCTAGTATACGTACCACACTTCACCATCGCTTGCTTCCCAAAACCTGGAGTCACCACCTCCAAACTTGGTCATCTCTAGCCAATATCCCCTAAGGCCATTCCCGCCTTCACGAACGATTCTGTCGAACGCATCCACAAACTCATACGATGGTCGTCTAAACTCGGGCCTAGCACCCTCGTGACCCTACCACCTGGCGGGACCACCCAGAACTGGCCCCACCCCAAACCGGGTTACGGTTTGACCCGCAAATGGTCCTAAACCCGACCCCCAACCGTGCCAAACTCTTGTTCCCCGATTCGGAACAATCTTACTAATTCACATCATGAAAGCTACCACTTCCATCTCACACTACCCACAGACTTATCACACAAATAAATCCCACGTATACTACTCACCCTTATAAAGGTCAAACATAAAACGAATCTTTTACTCAAGACGACCTTACCTCTAAGGTCTCAGTCGTGAAATAGTCTAAGGTTCACACTTACCATGCCTCCATACGTATCCTTCCAACTAACCATGCATTTTAACTCACACATATCACAATGCTATCCGTACATAGCACACAATAATGAGATCATCATAACAAGCATACCAAAACTCTAGAGGGTTAAGGATATACCTGAAGCTACCGCTCCACTCTAATCATAGGCCCACTGCAGGCATACCGTAGAAGGTGATGAACCACCACGAGATCCCGGGCGTCGAGTCGTAACATCCGCGCTTCCTTGGTAGGACGCCTCGCAAATGGCTCGCTGGCCGCATGCAAAACAAACTCCCAATCTAGCACGACACTCTCCAAAATGGAGTCTACCACAATGGTCACAACGAGGTAGGGTGGCTTCACCGTTAACACCCCGCTCGCCGAAAATCTGAACCTCGAGCCACGACCGCTCCTCAAGACGGTGGAGGACCACTGCATCGCGGGGTATATAACTAGCTCGCCACGAGGCGGTCCGCCTCGAAAGCCACCAAAGGACCTGCCGTCCCGCCCTCTTCTGGCGATCCAGTTATTCCGTCGACCCTCCGTGCCTCACATCCTAGTGCATGAGCTCGCATGCAGGCAATGTCCATGCCCACAAGAGAAACACCCGCACAAGATTCGCCATATAATCATCAAGCGGTGGCGTAGCGATGCACTCCTATCCTCCATATTCGCAACTAGCGCAGGACATATCGAGCCAAAGAATCGAACTCGACATTGTACTCTCGACGGCGCCTCTGCCTCTCGAGAACAAAAATCGCTTACCGCCCTCCTCATCCGCGGAGGCAAGAAGTGCGTGAGAAAGCCCGAAAACTCATCCCATACTGCTGAGGTGCATGCTCTCCCGAAAGCTCCTATGAATCAAACCAATCGATCGCGTATCACGCGGCCGACGCGAACCAAAGGTCACGACGGGTTTCAAGCCTTGATCACCCGCATGATCCGTCAGAATCGCCGGATGAACTCCTCGGATCATCCTCGTGCCTCGACCCAAAAACTCGGGCTACAACTCGTAAAGTCCCGTAGCCTCAAACTATCTCGCCGGGTGAACCATCAGTGCATCGAACCGAATCGCTGATCCACTGTCTCATATCCGCCACAACTCGCCAATAATCGGGCCATCTCTCGTGACCCATCTCCCGCCTGCATCGGGACCGAGGCTCGTGTATCAGAGTCTCATCGCCCATCGCCGCGGCTTAAACTCTGGCCTGGCGGCGTCGCGAAACCCGCCGTCGAAGCA
Source organism: Przewalskia tangutica (assembly GCA_029844215.1). NCBI lineage: Eukaryota > Viridiplantae > Streptophyta > Magnoliopsida > Solanales > Solanaceae > Przewalskia > Przewalskia tangutica. The sequence goes on from CM056721.1 coordinate 111,832,382, forward strand.
CAACCTCGTGATGCTCGGGCTCGCGCCTCGTACTCTCAGATCTCACTAGCAGCACTCGCCTGCCTTGCCCTTCTCGGGCTCGTTGCCTTGCGCGAGGCATAATCGTAAAAACGAGATACGCCGGAGGGTACAACTTACAACACTGACTCTAAGGCACGATCTCGAATGAGAAGAATGGAAACCAATCCTAAATGTCCTATAGCCTCACGATTATAGATGTGGTGCACAACACACCGATAATCAAGACTCTACTAGACACGGTCGTAGACACTTTCCGAGGATTAATCGCTCGATACCACTTTTGTAACGACCTGCCCGGCCCGCATCGTGCCTTACCCCGCACCCTAGTGATACATACATCGAGAAAATCAGCGAACATAAAACATGAGTCATTTAACAAGAGATATAATAAATAAACAAAGCAACCAAAAGCAGCTTGCCTTCAAGATATACATAAAACACGAACAGCTTTAATCCTTTTACAACCTCGCCACACAAAGATACTGCACTTAAGATATACACGACTATGACGGACAGTGGCCCCGCCATACCCCGAATGCACAAGAACCTACAACCTGGGAACACCTACTAAAAGATAAGCCTCCGAGAAACGGAGCTTCAAATGCGCTGAATCGTGATCCATGGCGAGGATCCACGATCGATGTACCTACCATGCAGATGAACGCACTTCAAGAGGTCAAGATAACAGTACCCAAGATGTGAAACTGCATAATATCAGAAATGAAATCATACTAGTCTATATAAAGCGAGACATGTATGATAACCAAACTACGATTCACAACATAAAACGATATCACTCCAATATAACTATGGGTCTCACGCCACCACATCAATCGTTCAGACATGGCCGCATGCCGAATATCGTGACGGTGTAGACATGTCCATGATGCAACAATAATACCAATGTCCCATGGCCACATGCCCCTGACCAGATCGTGTAGACATGTCCATGTGACCTCAACAACAAGACAACAATCCAAATGGAAGCATACCCGCGCGCTACGATCGTGTCGGTATGTCCAAAGGAAAAATAAGACAACATTCCAAATGGACGATACCCGCGGCGCCACGCATCGATGTCGGTATGTCCAAAGGGAAATATAAGACAACATTCCAAATGGACGATACCCGCGCGCTACGATCGTGTCGCGATGTCCAAAGGGAAACAACAAGGCGGTAATCTAAATGGAAGCATACCCGTGCGCTACGCATCGTGTCAGTATGTCCATAGCGATGCACAACAATAATACTATCAGCGAACGCACTGTGGAATTTCTCCGCCATCGCAAGACGCTCCAAGTAAGTTCTCAACAAGTCAACCGACCTCCATCGAGACGCAGAACACGTAAATACAACGCTTTGCACAACAAAGGTTATCACAATAAGCATAGCCAAGCTTCACAACAACAAGCATAGGCAAGTTTCACAACAACACAAAGTACTTTCATTTTATACCAAAGTCCGGGGTTTTAACCCCAAAGTACTACATACGTAAGTTCTTTTAAAAGAGATCCATTTCTTTTATAAAAGTCACCCGATACCCGTAGTATTAGAATGACCAACCCACCTTCCTTTTCAAAACCAAGTAACAACATTCTTTTCCTAAGTTCCAGTTTGCCTAGTTTCAATTACTCAAGCTTCTCATTTTCAAATGGTTTCATAGTTCCCAAACTTAATCACTTGATTCCTTTTTAGAACAATTGAGTAACATATGTCATATATGTGAGTAGTTTATTCTTGTTTATAACGATCTTATTACAGCAGCCATGATCTAGAAAATGTAATATCATTTTGTCTTATCTTAGCTTCTATGCAGATGGAGGTTTCTACTGGTTTTAATACAACACATCATTATTCAATACATTTTCCTTTTATTAACGCTGCAGTGTTCTGTCGATACACATTCTGATTCCCGAAATCAGTAAACATTATCCCTTTAAAAACCAAGTACTCATTACTCACGAATGAGGTTTCACACAAACATCCACATTAAAACAAATAAGTTAAGTCTCTTATCTTATAAGATCAAGTCTCTTAACTTCTAACATCAGTAAACCATTTTCACTTACATAAGGTCGTTATAACTAACTTCCCATAAAGCTATTATAACACCCTATGTTTTAAACCAACCAAATCACTTAGCACATGTACGTCTACCGTACTACATAGTTCACAACAATCATGCTAGAAAAGATAGGAAGAGGTTCACATACCGCGACGATTTATCGACAATAAGCAAAATGCTCCAAGTACTACAACCTTGCTTAGCCCTTTCCACTCCTCGAGTAGAATACGCTACTCTAGTACTTTCACCTATAAAGGTCAAAACGTCTATTAACCCCAAAACACAAGTTTCTATCTTTCTATAGAAAATTCGCAAAGACTCTCCCGCAACAACAGAAATCTCCTCCTCTATCGAGGCCGGCTACCAAGCCAACCAGGGGTTTACACGCCTACCCTGACGTGTACAATTCTACTCGAATACTACACAAGTCTACCGCAATACACCCTATGTAAATACGATTCGATTCTTATTCTTCAGCTTAAGTCAAAAGACATTGCGAATACTAAGTAGTTCCATATATAGTATACTTCAACTATATATTCAACCAAACATGTAATTTCCAATTACAATAGAGGACAAGATAATTACCTCGATAAGCCCAAAATTATCCGAGTTTAATGTCGCTCCCGAGCAAGGTTTAGCTCCAATTGCGCGCCCAAACCACTCCAAACAACCCTTAGAAGTTCTAACCAACTTCTACTCACATACTTCAACCAACTATGAAGATTTCCTTAGGGTTTGGTTTGAGACTAAAAGGACAAAAGGTAGTATTTCCTGACTCTACGAAAGAGGTATCTTTGGAATACTACAAGGTACAAGGCTAATGTATTTTGGTCATTATAACAATACTAGGGTAGTATTTCTATACCACAACAAGCGGTATTATACGAAAACAACTAGGCTGGGGTACCCCACCAAGCCTCACTCAAAGGGGGCTTTGGACGATTTCAACTCACAAAGGGGAGAGATTTCAAGACTTGAAAATGATTTTGATGAAGAAAGTTCATCAACTAAGGGGTATTTATAGCAAACCCAAAGGCCAACCAATGGCCAAGATCTAGCCAAGTGCAAGGCAAGTGTAAGGCCAAGATCAAGCCAAGTGCACCCTAGACCCTACTCCTTAAAACCCTCACAAATATCTACACAAATATCTAGCACCACTTGCCCTCAATTCGCCAAGTCGCCACATGTTTCATTGTGAGGGTGACACATGTCACCCTCCCGTTGGTCCGAATGTTTCGCCTCTAAAAATCCGCAAAAATACAAAACGACATAGCGAAATTTTCCTTCGCAGTTACGCAAAAACGCTTTAAAAAAACGACTCTAACCGTGTTGTGCAGCAAAGGTAACTTCGGCCAAGCCTAGGCGGGGTGACACGTGTCACCCTCCTATTGCCCTCAAAAACGTCTTCGAAAAATATCCACAATGGCCAAAATCTCAAAACAAAGTGGGCCCCACAAAGTCAGAATTTCTCCGTGGGCCCACGTGACCATTTCCGAAAATAAAATCTCAAAATTCTAATATAATTTAAGAAGCCCACATACCAAATCTGGGAATCCAATTCTTATTAACGAACCTTTTTCTTCACAAATAACCGGAACTTTTCCGTCGAAAACTCACATCTTTCTTTCTTTTCAAAATTTCTGTCGTACTCTCGCACGTACGTCCTCACATATATACCCTGCAACTACGGGGTATAACAATAATTACATAACATAAACACAATCGGCTATCATAATCACATAACATTAGCACAACCGGCTATCATAATCTCATAACATAAGCACAACCGACTATCATAATCACATAACATAAGCACAACCGACTATCATAATCTCATAACATAAACCGGCCTATGTATAGGCTCGGTGTGTCTCATAACATAACATTTTAAACCGCCTTTTCACTTCTTCTTAAGTCGCTATAACAATTTCCCATAAAGCTATTATAACAACCTTTCATTTTAGAGAACTTAAGGCACTTTTATATCTTATCACATTGGGGAAACTAAACCCAAAAGTACTACGTACATACATACTTAAAAAGAATCATGCAACTCCTTTTCCTTAAATCAACAAACATATACTTTTAAAACTCAAGTTGCATACTCTTTTGAAATCATTCTTCTTAACTCTTGTAATAAATCAAGAAGCCATACTTTTTAAATAAAGTCATTCCTTCCTTTAAACATCAAGTCCCATAACTTGAAAAAAATAAAGTCTCATAACCTTTTAGGAAATCAAGGTTCATAGTCTAAAACTTCATAACATAAATTCTTTAAAATCAATTCACTTACTTCAATTAAATCAAGTCACTTCTACCTTTAAGAATCAAGTCCCATAACTTGAAAAATAAAGTCTCATAACCTTTTAAGAAATCAAGGTTCATAGTCTTAAAACTTCATAACATAAACTCTTTAAAATCAATTCACTTACTTCAAATAAATCAAGTCACTTCTACCTTTAAGAATCAAGTCCCATAACTTGAAAAATAAAGTCTCATAACCTTTTAAGAAATCAAGGTTCATATTCTTAAAACTTCATAACATAAACTCTTTAAAATCAATTCACTCACTTCAAATAAATCAAGTCATTTCTACCTTTAAGAATCAAGTCTCATAACTTGAAAAATAAAGTCTCACAATCTTTAAAGTAATTCGAGTTACTTATACTTTCATAATCAAGACTTATATATTCTCAAAATCAATTTACTTACTTCCCAAATTAATACATTTATGAGTCGTGAATAGATTATACTTGTTTATAACAATCTTTTCCATTGAGCCATGATCTAGAAAATGTAATACAATTTTGTATCATCTTAGTTTCTATGCAGATGGAAGATTCTACTCATTTCAATGTAATTGATTACTGATACATTTTCATTAACGCTGCAATGGCTTGTTCGGTCCCTTTTTTTCATTAGTGAAGTAATTTAGCAAGGTCAACTAGACTCCAATACTTCCTAACGACTCTTACCAACATCCCCCATAAGACTTGGTAGGAACTTAGGAATATTCTAGACACGCCTTTAGCATAAAATCAATAACAGGAATACTTCTTATGACAAGAAAAAGTATACTCAAGAACAAGTCATGTATACCCCTAACAACAAGGCAAGTATACTTCAAATATCAAGGCAAGCATACTCCTAACAATAAAGCAAGTATACTTCAAATATCAAGGAAAGTATACCATAAAAATACTCATGTCTATAGAAAGAAGAAGTTCACATACCTCGTGACGACTAACCAATACGACAAGTAGCAAAATGCTCCAAAGTACTTAAACTTCATCGGCTATTCCTTAAGCCAAGTAGACTCTGCTATACGTAGTACTTCAACCTAAAATGGCCATAGTACTTCTATCAATAACATACTTACTATTGTAAGACTTATATCAAATAATTTCCCTCTAATTCTACGGAAAATCGGGCAGCACTTCCTTTGTTTCTACGTACTTTTCCACCTTATCTAAGGCCCGTATCCATCAACCAACACGCCACATTTAAGGCTCAACAATTCAGCTAACCAAAGGGGATTACACGCCTAACATGACGTGTAAAATTCTGCCCCACAATTAAAGTAAAACTGTCCAATATTCTTGGCCATTTTCGGCAATCACAAGGATAACACCACATCTATTCTTTTCCAATTTCTTTTCAATCCAAGTTGTTATTCTAACATGTTATATAGTCGCAATCAATAATAACAACTATAATCCCTTTCTTATATAACATGCGACGATTATAACTAACGACCAAATTGATTTCCAATTTTAATGGCTAACATGCCAATCTCAGATTTAAGCTTCCAAATTCCATAACATTTATCAAACTTCATTCTAAATATCATATGCTCATCTATAAACTACTACAACATGAAATCTTGAATTACAATAGCAAGACGGAGATTATTACCTCTTTAAGCCCAAATCTTATCCAAGATCAAAAGTCGATCCTTAGCAACTTTAGCTCATCTTCTTGAAATTTCAATCCACTCCAAGAAACCCTTGGAAGCTTATGAAGAACTCTTCTTCAAGTTCTAACTCAATCTATGAAAAACCTCTTAGGTTTTCATGTTGCGACTAACGTAAAATTGTCACCCCTCAACTTGGTCTTGCAAGATGACAAGTCTCTAAGATATTTTTAGGCCAAGTGGGCATGTGGGGACCACTCCACTTGGCATTATAGGTTGCTATATATCCAAGTCTTGAAGACTTGGATTCATTATACACTTAGACAAAAAAATAAGCTCTCATCTTCTCCCCTTTAGCTCCATAATTTCGAGAGCCCCTTGGCTAAGAACAACCATTGTTAATCAATTTAGTTCTCCAAGATTAATGTCACGACCCGAACCCCGGGTCCGTGACTGGTGCCCTACCTGGGCACCTTTCTACATAAATGACACAAGTAAACCGCGGAACTAAATAACACCTCATTGTTTTTAAAACCGACGAACATGCAAAGGCAAAGCCGACAAGGCTGCCACATAATATATAATAAAAAAGCACTACACTGTACATGAGTCAAATCCCACATATGAATACAGACCTCTAAGAGTTTTACTGAACTATGACGGGACAAGGCCCCGCCGTACCCATAATTGTACAAAATCCTGTACTGAAGGATTTGTACCAAAATGATAAGCTCCCGAACAAATGGAGTTGTCCAAAAACTCTGAGCAAGGGTCCTACACTTGCAGATCACCAAACTGCGTACCTAAACCTGCGACATGAACGCAGCCCCCCGGAGAAAGGGGGTCAGTACGAAGAATGTACCAAGTATATAAAAAATAAGCATCAGAGGAGATCACATACCAACATATAACAGGAAGCAAGTATGATAACTCAAAACAACAGCACACTGAACCTTGCAAACATGAGAGTAATGCAATCATCTTTACCTTTTAAGTTATGTTTTTAACAATGAGACCAACTGTTCCACTTTAAGTCATGAACACACTACACCCTTTCATTAATGAAATCACTACCGTTTCAAAACACGGGCGTCGCGCTGTGGTCATCCACCCTCTGAATTATTATGCAACCTATCATAGGACTATTTCACCCGCAAGAGACTATTTCACCCGCATAGGTCATGTTGACCCGCAATGAGCATCGATACACGATACTCGTATCACGGATAGCTAATCCATGGATTATATCCCGGGAATTTAACCCGCCCGAGTCTTTCCAACCCGCCGTGTGTACCACTCACACCATGGGAGCTACTCCATGATATCACTTGAACCATGTTGCCGACCCTTTATGGAGGGACGCGGAGATGTGGAAATACGACACTTGCACGAATGTCTATATGAGCAACCCATATGCAAGCAAACCATCTTTGACCCTTATTTATAAAATGAATAAACCATCATTTTAGCAAACCAAGACAATACCATGCCTTTCCTTTTTACACAAACCAAGACAATACCATGCCTTCTTTTTTTAACAAACCAAGACAATTACCATGCCTTATTTTTGTTAACAAACCAAGACAATTACCATTTGAGCGAGCCAAAGTACTATCAAGGCACAATTAGAATAATTCTCATTTAAGCAAGCCAAAGTACTATCAAGACACAAATAGAATAATTCTCATTTAAACAAGCCAAAGTACTATCAAGGCACAAATAGAATAATTCTCATTTAAACAAGTCAAAGTACTATCAAGGCACAATTAGAATAATTCTCATTTAAACAAGCCAAAGTACTATCAAGGCACAATTAGAATAATTTTCATTTAGGCAAGCCAAAGTACTAAGTACGTCCGCCACACGTTCTTTACCTTTTTCATAAAATCCCAAGGCCCTAGCCTTGTAACATCAAGTTACATATTCTTCAAATTAAGTGTCTTACACTCTTTATACTCTCGTCACTTATTTTATGTACTACAATGAATCAAAATTCATTTATGACCCCTAATACACTAACACTCGTAGTATCAAGCCACTTCTATTTTTCAAATCAAACTACACTTTTAAACTTCAATTCAAGGTTTTGAAATCAAGTAGCTTCTACTTTTAAATCCCAAGTAACTCACACCTTTAAAATAAGTTACTTCTCTTTAAATCATGTCATTTCTCCTCTTTTAAATCAATTAGTAAATCACTCCTTTGATTCCTACCTCAAGGAGTAGGTTTATTTCTTACCTCAAGGCTAGGAAGATTGTGTAGAAAGGGTACATCTATCATCTGGTTCGGGTATTCGATACATAGGTGAGTGCCGCCTCTTGATCGATTCCATGGTTAGAGAGTTTCGGATGTATTCCTGCACGATATCCGTATCCTCCCGAGAGGAGATTGAATTTTGTATTGATATGTTGCCAGACACTAGGCCTATATCCATTCCACCGCATGTGACGGCACCGCCGAGTTGAGGAGTTGAAGGACCACCGAAAGATTTGGAAAAAGCTTTATCGGGCCTAGTGTTTCTCCTGGGAGCGCCGCTTTGTTTGTAAAGAAGAAGGATGGGCCAGCTGCGTATGTGTCTCGACTACAGCGGTGAATAAGGTAACCATCAAGAACAGATACCCCCTCCCCAGGATTGATGATTTGTTTGACCAGTTGTAGGGTGCGAGGTGTTTCTCCAAGATAGACCTGCGGTCTGGTTATCATCAGGTGTGAGTTAGAGAGAAAGATATCCCAAAGACGGCATTCAGGACCCGGTATGGGCACTATGAGTTCAGGGTGATGTCTTTCGGTTTGACCAACGCTCCAGCGGTATTTATGAATTTGATGAACCGGGTGTTCAAGCCATTTTTGGATACGTTTGTTATAGTATTCATTTATGACATTCTGGTTTATTCGCGCACAAAGCAGGAGCATGCAGATCACTTGAGGACGGTACTTGGGGTCCTCCGGAGCCGGCAGTTGTTCGCCAAGTTCTCCAAGTGTGAGTTTTGGTTGGCCTCAGTGGCATTCCTTGGGGCACATTATTGGGGCTGGCGGTGTTCAGGTGGATACGACAAAGATTGAAGCGGTCAAGTCTTGGCCGAGACCTACTACTCCGACGGAGGTGCGCAATTTCTTAGGGCTGGCAGATTATTATCGTAGGTTTGTGGAGCATTTTTCTTCGATATCAGCACGTTGACTAGGCTGACTTAGAAAGCAGCTAAGTTCCAGTGGACAGAAGCTTGTGAGAAGGGCTTCCAGTTACTGAAGGAAAAGTTGACGACGGCTCCAGTTCTTACTCTTCCTGAGGGGCTAGAGGGATACGTGATTTATTGTGATGCCTCGCATCGTGCTAAGTGCGTATTGATACAGCATGACAAGGTAATAGCCTATGCTTCCCAGCAGCTACGGAAGCATGAGAGGAATTACCCTACTCACGACTTAGAGTTGACCGCAGTTATTCATGCCTTGAAGATTTAGAGACATTATTTATATGGGGTTCATGTGGATATTTATACAGACCACAAGAGCCTCCAGTACATCTTGAGCGTATGAGTGAACTTGCGGCAGAGACGGTGGTTAGAGTTGTTGAAGGATTATGATGTTGACATCCTATACCATCCGGGGAAAGCCAACGTGGTTGCAGATGCTTTGAGTCGTAGATCGATGGGGAGTCTGTCAGAGGTACAACCAGAGAAACAGGACATGGTCCGTCAGGTCCATCAGCTAGCGAGCCTTGGGGTTCGATTGGTCGATACCGATGATAGTGGGGTACGAGTTCGTGAGATTACCGAGTCTTCCATCGTTGATGAGGTGAAGAGGCGACAGTATAAGGACCCAGTTATGATACGATATCGAGATACGGCTCTTCGAGAGGAGAAGAATCTATTTGAGGTTGTCGCGCCCATTGTTGACCTCGGGGCCTGAACGGTATCTGCAACGTTGCTCTTTGGCGTGATTTCCTGGATGGAGCAATAATGCTGATTTTATGGAGTCGCCACCTAATTAATTAAGTGAATTAGGACACTTGATTTATTGCAATAAAAATATTGCAATTAATCTCCATTTAATGGTCTACGAAATTAGTGAGATTCTGGATCAGGGTTCTTTATTATTCTAAAGGGAAGGGGTTAGACATCCTTTAAGATCCGCTAACTTGCGGTTATCCGTTCAAACCTAGGTTAATTATTGTTACACCCCGGAATTTCAGGATATGTTTATAAGAACGTACGTAAGAACTCAAAAATGTTAAGGTTTGAGACGAGTAAAAATTTATCGGAATTATGAAATTGTCGGAAAACGAATATTGTGACGAATGGGAGGGAGACACGTGTCACCCCCCCTTATAGTTTCTTTGGACGAGATGGGACATGTCCAAAATGGTCATTGACCATAGTCTTAAGATGACAAGTCTTGCAAGTAGTAAGCTTGAGAAAATTGACTAAGTCAAAGGGTCCACAAGTCTTGATATTTAATTGAAACTCATCCAAGCCTCACATTTGGGAACATCTTGACCCTCCATTGTGCTATATAGTAGTACTAGTAGCAAGACTAAGTCCAACACTTAGAAAAAATTTCAAGAATTTCAAAGAGCACCCATAGTTGCTCTCGGGTTCACTCAAGGAAGAAAAGAAATTTTTTTGTTTCTTGTTCTTTAAGCTCCACACTTTAAACCAAAGTTCATGAGTGTATTGTAAGTGTATCTCAATAGAAAAATCCCGGAAAAAGATAGTTTTCGTATTAGTCGCAAGGTGAAAACCTAGTTGCTTTTCTAGGTTTTGTTTAGAAGATTGAAGGAAATTGGTTGGTGTTGTTCTAAGGGTCTCAAGTGGTGGATTGAAGTGTCTTGAAGAGGCTCTAAGTTGCTAAGGAGAGACTTCAGATTTGGAGTTGGATTAAGATTCGTTGAGGTAATAATCTTGTCTCTTAAAAGTGTTACAAGATTATATATATTGTTGTTAGCTTTACATGTTTGCTAGCATGAAGTATGTGTTGAAGTTTATAAGTATTATGGATTGATTGTAGCCTTAAAATCCGAAATGTCATTTAATCCATGTGAAGTCGGATTACAATTTGTTCGTTTATTAGAATCGTCGCATGTTACTTACTTGAAGATTATAGTAGTTATAATCGATTGCGACTTGATATCATGTTATGCTAACAACTTGGATTGAAATGGCAATTGGATAAGAATTGGTGTTATTGTACTCAATGTGGCCGAATTGGACTAGTAGTTTGTATTAGTTTGGTATCTTTTGTGGGGCGGAATTTTACACGTCTAGTAGGCGTGTAATCCCCTATTGTTAATTGCATTGATTGGGCCTTAAATGTGGCGTGTTTGGTTATTGAATTCAGCCTTGAAAAAGGTGGCAAAGTAAGTAGAAACAAAGGAGGTGTTGTCCGATTTTCCATAGAATTTATAGACTTTACACTTATAATATTCTACGTTTGAAGTAAGATGTTAATAGACGCATTATGGTCATTATAGGTTGACATAATACGTGCGGGACATTGTACTTGGCAAGTGGATTGACCCGAAGAGGTATGTGGAACTTTCTTATCTCTTGAGCATGAATAAGTTGTAAATGTATAGTACGGTAGACGTACAAGATTTTGACAATCTAGGTCCATTTGATATCCTTGGCCTATTTTAAGAATGTCCAAGTTGATTGAGTTAGGGAATTAACTCACTTGTTTAAATATTAAGGATATCTTGGTTTTCAAAAGTTAAGAGACTTTAAGTATGTTGAAAGTATTATTGATACTTGTTTTGTTGGAAAGTTTAAGTCTCTTGGTTATAAAGAAGTATGTAAGTTGCTAATGTATAAAGCTAGTATAACGGGTTTATGGGAAGTTGGTTATAATAGCTTTATGGAAAGTTAAAAAAGAGTGGTTTACTCTAAGTAAATTAAGTATGTTAAATGACTTGATTTTATGAAAGGCAATTTGATTTTAAGGCATCAATTGCCTAAGGTTTTATAAGAAAAGGAGTCACTTGATTTAGAAACCTAACTTTATTTCTAAAGGTATTGCGACTTGTCTTGAAAAGTAATTTTGACTTGATACTACGGTTATTAGTATCTTGGAAGTTTTATATGAAAATGAGTCATTTTAAAAGAATAGAAGTACGTAGTACTTTGGGTTAAACTCCCGGATTTATAATGACATGTTAGTGCCTTAAGTAAACTAAAATGAGAGTTTATATGAATAAGGCTAATAAGAAGTTAGGGGGATTTCTTAACTTTCTTATTTTATAATAAGCCGGTAGTGCTTATGTTATGTATGATAAGCCGGTAGGGCTTATGTTATGTATGATGACCGGTTGAGATAGGGTAAGAGTATGAATGAGGGGCAAGCCCCAAGATCGTTATACCACCTTCTCCAGGGTAAGAGTATGAATGAGGGGCAAGCCCCAAGATCGTCATACCACCTGCTTCAGGGTAAGAGTATAAATGAGGGGTAAATCCCCAAGATCGTTATACCACATGTTTCCGTGGATTTGCTACCCATGATGCGAGGAATACCTCATGCGAGTCCTTATGGGCTTATGCGGGTGAAATAGTCTCATGCGGGCGGGTACAATTTACGCGAGGAATACCTCACGCGGTACACACGACCTATGCGGGTGAAATAGTCCCAGGAGTAGGATTGCTTAATGATACTGTGGGCGGGTGGTCCTGCTTTGATCGCGAGCTTCCTATTTTTATGTTGTAAGTATACTTTTGATTACTCTCATTGTTAGTAAGACACTATGTACTGTTAATTGAGTTATCATACCTGTCTTCAGTTTTATTATAGACTTATGATTTCATTACGATTTTCGCTTTCACATATTTGGTACATGTTATCGACCTCCTTCGGGGCCGCTCACGCCGCAGTGAGTCTGGTTGCTGATCCTCGCTCTTAGGATCACTGTTCAGCGGTTGAGAAACTCCTTTATTCCGGAGGCTTATCCCTGGTATTGTCGGTTGTTGTACATTCAGGGGTATGGCGGGGCCCTGTCCCGCCAGAGTTGTTATTCTTAGAGGTCTGTAGTCACATTTGTGGATTGGGTTGAAAAGAAAAAAAAATGTATTATTTTATTATGTATAGTTTACGGAAGGTGGCCTTATCGGCTAGCCTGTTGTTATTTTATGTTTAAGCATTTTATAAGTTGTGTATGTTCCGCTGCTATTCTCTGATGTATACCGAAAGGGGTGCCCAGGTAGGGCACCGCCATGCCCAGTTCGGGTCATGACAAAAGTGGTATCAGAGCAGTTAGTCCTCGAAAAGTGTCTACAGACCGTGTCTAGTAGAGTCTTGATTATCGGTGTGTTGTGCACCACATCTATAATCAGGAGGCTGCAGGACATTTAGGATTGGTTTCCATTCTTCTCACTCTAATATCGTGCGATAGAGCTGTATGGTTAGGGTCGTCTCTCCCTAACAAGTTATGATTGTTCAGCCACGAAAGCGTGATGACCCAGGAAAGATTATGTGGATTGCGTATCCAGGTTGGTAATGTTTGTAGTTGGTATTGTGACATACAACTATATGGATTTATGTATGAGGGTCAGACGCGTGTTGCCTAGAATGATTTTAGATTACCAGGATTTTGTAAGGACTAAATAAATACCGGGAAGGTATGAAACAGTTTAATGAATTCTCATCAAGGTTTTACGTACTAATTTGAGATAATTAGGAAATGATGAGCTGTCTGAGAAAGAAATGGACCTTTAAGAAGTTATTATTAAGGGAATTAATGGAAGACTATGTTAATAGATTGAGCTACGTAGTAGGATTTCGAGAATGGTACGGGTGAGATCCGTATGGTTGTTGTGGTCAAGACAACACGATTATGGTATTACAATAAGTTTTGTACCCGTTTACGGGGGACTGATAAGGTAGTCATGGAACATGGAAATTGCGAGCCTAAGAATGTGATAACCACCGAGACCTTAGGTATATAAGGCCTTCTCGGGTAGTAAAAAGTTAAGACAGACCAAGGAAAAGAGTTAAATACGACGCCGAGTCGGGTTGGGGACCTATTAAGGGTCGCCCCATAGCTTGAAATGAAATGGGATCAGTTGGTAGTAGTCCCGCTACGTGACAGGGTCACGAGGGTGCAAGGCCCAAGTTTAGTTAATCATTTTACGGGTCCGTGGACGTGTTCCACCGAAACCAGGTTGTGAGAGCCGGAATGGGCCTTATATTGTTTAATTTATTTTTTTGATCAGGTAAATGGTAATATTAATAATAAAAGAACTGAAATCTTACAATCAATCATTGAGGGTTCTCAATCCTCAACGTAAAAACAAGAGATGAAGGAGGGGGGGGGGGGGAATGGGTGATCACTCAGAGGTGATTTTTACAAGAGTGGATGAAATCATAATGATGTTTTGCAAGACGCAGTACCCACGGGCATTCCAACAAAGGATTTTCATTAGGAAACCATGGAGGGTTTAGGGGTCCCTCCGCGCTTCACTTTTCTTGCTAGACTGGTACTCCTTCTTGTTGTAACCTCTGTCCAACCTTCATTTTTATCCTTAGGAGCCAAGGCAGGTGATTCAAAGTTGGTGTGTTCACCATGTTCCAAGATAATGCAACTAGTTGTGGGGTTGGGTATTTCAATAGAATTCCCGCGAGGGCTCACATCTGAAGTAGTGTGCGGGTTTAAAGGTGTGTTATTCTCAGATTCCATGGTGTTCATTTCAATCCCCTTTTGATGCGTAATAGCAATGTCAGGTAGCTGAACCGTTAAATCATCCATGGGAACCCGTAAGTTCGGTGAGCGCAGTGCCCTCACGGTGGTATAATGAGATTCAGAGCTTCCCCAACACTTCCGGGTATATGCGGTGCAGATTGCACAACATTCCCAGCATCCTTTAAGATAGAACATCCTACGGGAAGATGAGGGGGTGGTGGATCAGATAAAGGGGGGCTAGGGTGACCCGCAACCAAAGGATGGCCAGGGCTAGAGGAATCGGCTCCTTTGCAAGTCGGGGCTAAAGGCAAATCAGAATTCCGGGCTTCCTGAGAGGAGTTGTTTTGCAATAGGATCTTGCACTTCAAATGATTATGACCAAAAGAGGTACAATGGTAACAATAATCAGGGTAGTTTTCATATTGGACCTTTTGGACGTATCTTCGATTGTCGGTAGTTTAACTCCAAATTCGCGGACCGGTTTCTTACTAACATCAACTTCCACTAACACTCTTGCATAGTTCATCTTAGACCTTTCTTTGGTAAATTGATCCGCAGGTAGGGTTTCTACGCTGCGATACAATTTTGCTAAGGCCTGAGGCACTCCAAACAGACAGGGGGATCTCATGGAAAGTGACCCAGATAGGGATATCCATGAATAAGTCATCTGTTAATAGAACTCCCTTATCAATTGGTTTTAACATCATTGTTTTGCCGAAGGTCATGTAAGGGCCTCCGTTGAGCACATTAGTGCGTTCTTCCTCCGTCATGAATTTGAATATTGTCCATCCTTTGCCGTAGGGGATGATACGACACTTAACTCCCCAACCTTTCACAATAGAATTCAGCGCTTCTCTTCCTGGGAAAGGGCCCGTGAAGCGACTTATGAGGCAATATCCCCATGTTTCAATGAAGGGACTTCATCCGCTGATTCTAGTTCTACATCTTCTCCTTGATCAATGAATTGAAGTTGTAATCCTTTTGCCTCAAGTCCGAACCCGCAGACACTCGCATAGGTTTTCTTTGCGAATCAGCCATTGTGACGGTGAGGAGGCATAGCGCCTTTAGAGGGCTTACTGGATGGAAGCGGGTCGTGAGAACTGAAATCATCAGAAGGTAAATGAACAACAGGCCTATTAGGAAATGCATGATGAGGGATGGGGTTAGAGGGAGTGGAGCTTGGGCTCGCATCTGAAGATAGTATGCGGGTACCATTTGGGAGGGTGGGAAAAGAGGTTGGTATTTCGGGTGTGGGTGGAGTAGTCAGTGGAGATGTGGAAGAGCCTATATGAAATCTGAAAGGAATAGAGGAGGTAGAAGATGTGAGAGGTGGAAGTATCGTACCATTTCCATTGATCGAGGTAGAATTAAATGAAAAGGGAATGTTCGGGTTCCTATGTTGAATTTCGCAGAGAAGGCGGAGGGGAGGGGTGGTACGCGTTCTAGGAGGACTTAATGAAGGTTGAATGTTCGAGGTAAGAGGCTCTTGGACATCCGCAAGCGTGTAGGCCATTTAAGTCGAAGGCTTTCGACTCGCACCCATAAATGAATGCGAGTTACTAGGCTTCGAACTATTAGACCTTTCTGCACCTACAACTGTGAAGTTCCACGAGGTCCGAATTAAATGAAGACCCATGGATACCTCCCGACCGCCTTGCTCAATAGACCGTGAACCGACCGGTCAGGCCCGAGGATACCTTGAAGCAAAGTACCGACTGAAATTCCTCGAAAATCCTTGTTTTTCCGATACTGGGCGATAAGCCACTACTAGTAGGCTTATTAATGCTCCCGTGGTTACCCTTCTCTTCCGTAGTGTTCGGAGTTCACGTATACCCGCACATGTAGTGCCATTCAAATGAGCGGATTGAGAATCAATAGGTGTTTGTACCTCAATAGAATCGCCAGGCTTTGGGGGCATAGTCCGTAAGTTTATGGGTGAGAGAGGGTTACATTCATAGTATTATCATCCTTACACTTGCTATTTTCCGCTAGCAACCTCAATACTTTTTCCCCAATCGTGAATTTTTGTAACGTGATATCATCCACCACGTGTTCTAATGGAAAGTGCAACCGAGCGGCATGTACTAATACCGGCGGTCCGAGATACCGGGTACTAGATTTTCATTTACCATTGATGGACTTCCACCTTTCTTCTTCTTTTTCCCGTTCTAGACTTGGACGAACCTCCGTAACCCCGAAATCATTGCTAACGAGTATATCTTTTAGTTTTTTCATATCATGAACTCAAAACGTAGCTAATAAGCATCAATTTAGAGTGAGGATAGGAAAGGAGTGACGACAAGACCGTGAGGAGCAACCAAGAGAAACGTTGAGAGCGTTTTCCTTAGTGAGAGAAACTTCTCTAACTCCTACCAAAGGAAGAGTCACAATGCACAACATTATATTGTTTAATTTAGTAACTCCAAAGAGTGGAGGCCAGAATTAGTATGGAATTTATGTATGTATGCTAGTATAAGTTTGGAAGTACGGAAAGAGTGCGACCAGTGAAAAAGAGAGCAACCAAGTGTAAAGAAATAAAGCCTGAATCCATGAGGACCTTTCGAAGTGACTACACCCGTGAGTGTTGGGTGGTAGCTGAGCGGGTAGATAATAATTACCGGTAACGATACAGTCGTTGGGTCCTAGAAGACCTAGCAGAGCTGTTATGACAGACATCGATGGACTTCCACCTTTCTTCTTCTTTTTCCTGGTTCTAGACTTGGACGAACCTCCAGAACCCCCGAAATCATTGCTAGAACGAGTATATCTTTTAGTTTTTTTCATATCATGAACTCAAAACGTAGCTAATAGAAGCATCAATTTAGAGTGAGGGGATAGGAAAGGAGTGACGGACAAGACCCGTGAGGAGCAACCAAGGAGAAACGTTGAGAGCGTTTTCCTTAGTGAGAGAAACTTCTCTCTAACTCCTACCAAAGGGAAGAGTCACAACAGACAACATTATATTGTTTAATTTAGTAACTCCAAAGAGTGGAGGCCAGAATTAGTATGGAATTTATGTATGTATGCTAGTATAAGTTTGGAAGTACGGAAAGAGTGCGACCAGTGAAAAAGAGAGCAACCAAGTGTAAAGAAATAAAGCCTGAATCCATGAGGACCTTTCGAAGTGACTACACCCGTGAGTGTTGGGTGGTAGCTGAGCGGGTAGATAATAATTACCGGTAACGATACAGTCGTTGGGTCCTAGAAGACCTAGCAGAGCTGTTATGACAGACATCGAGGTCATTATGAGTACGGGCTAGTTGGCCTCTTGTTATGCCAACATTGACCGCATAGAGAGATTGGCTCGATTCCAGTTTTCTGGTAAGCTGATTATCCAGTGTAAAGGAAGAGAAGTGGTAGTAACCAGTGAATTATCCTTCCTTCTTTGGCATCATTGTTTTTTTTTTAAGTCTGTGTGACTTGTTCACTTGAGGTAATTTGACGCAGAAAGTAAGTAATAATTGAATTTGAAGGAATTTTTGTTAAGTGCCCTTGGAGGTACTTGGAGTTGGTTTGGTGTGGTGGTCAGGGCCACGACCTTCCGGATAATTTCAGGAAAATGTACAAGGCAAGAATAAAATAAGTACGAGTGTTGCCGGCGGAAAGCTGAGGGCATCTTTGGTAGGTTGGAAAATCTACACGAACTTAAAGGCGGTGCGTGATGATTAGATAATTACTGGACCGCAAGAGGACCCTGTGATTAGGGTTGTGACTCCAAGAAAAGTTTAAGAAAGGGAGATAAGTTCTCTCCCCACGTAGCGACGCTTTACGTATTATGGGGTCATGTACCCATGTTGTTAGACGCAGGATATGACCGGTAAGGTCTTGATCGCTACGCCATAGGTTACAGTTGTAGATAACCGTGGGAAAAGTGTTGTGTTGGGGTAATTAAGAACGACGTACGAATTGGTCGTGTCACGACCCGATCCCGGGCCCTTGACTGGTGCCTTACCCCGGGCACCCTAGTGATACAACATCAGAGAAAATCAGCGGAAATAAAAAAAAACTTAAACATGAACAAGAGATATCATAATAAAACAGGCCAACCAAACGGTTACCTTCTTGTATATATAATTAAAATCGAGCGATTACATCCTTACAAACCCCGCCACAACAAGATTACTGCACCTCTAAGAGTTTTTATACAACATGACGACAGGCCCGCCATACCCTCGAATGTACAAGTACCTACAAAGGACAGTGGGACTATACGAAAAGATAAGCCTCGGAGGAACGGAGCTTCAATACTGAATTGTGATCCCATGAGCGAGGATCAACGATCGTGTATCTACTGCGCAGATGAACGCACCCGGGCGAGGTCAAGATAACAGTACCAAGTATGTGAAATCAAAATATCAGAATGAAATCATAGTAGTCTATATAAAGCGGAGACATGTATGATAACCAAACTACATCCATAATAAATAAGCGACATGTAAGTCGTGACTCACGCCTCAAAGTCATCACTCAAATATAACTATGGGTCTCACGCCTCAACATCAATCATGCGTGGAATACCTTCCTCACCGCCTAGCCTATGATATAATAACACCGGGTACACATGAACTCCAAGTCCTACTCGAGTCATAAAACCGTGACGGCAAGTATGAAGGCTAACTACGGATACCAAAGCCGCATCATCAATCGACCGGGCAAGTACGAAGCCAACTACCGTGATACCAAAGTCGTACTAACAATACTATACAATCAAACCACTGAGCCGAGCACGGGCAAGCACGAAAGCCAACTACCAGATACCAAGGCCGTGTCACGAAATGACCGGCAAGTACGAGGGCTAACTACCGATACCGCGTCAGATCACGAGACTCCGCCACGGCGATATGGGCAAGTACGAAGCCAACTACCAGATACCGGCGCCGTGTCACGTAGATGACCGGCAAGTACGAGGGCTAACTACCGTGATACCAAGCGTCAGATCACGAGACTTCTCCACTAAACCGAGCCGGCAAGCGAAGGCTAACTACTGTGTACCAAGGCCGAATCAGCCACGAGACGTGGCAAGTACGAAAGCTAACCACCAGATACCAAGGCCGAATCAGTAAAAAACCTCATGGAGAGCTAGTCCATGGAATAACACTATCAATGAAGCGTGCGGAATTCTCCACACCGCCAGACGCCCAAGTAATATCATAACAAATCACCGCCCTCCATCGAGAGACGCGTGGTATAGAAATACAATACTAGCACGACAAGGCTATCACACACAAACATAGGCAAGTTACACACAACTCAAGGTACTTTCATTTTATGCCAAAGTCCAGGTTTTTAACCCCAGAGTACTACGTACGTTAAATTCTTTTCAAAGGATCCATTTCTTTTACAAAGGTCACCCGATGCCCGTATTATAAAAAAATAGAGTGACTAACATTTTTAAGTAAACCAAAACAACTTCCATACCTTCCTTTTTAAACCAAAACACTTCTCCTTTTAAAAATCAAGTTACAACATTCTTTTCCAAAGTTCAAGTTTGCCTAATTTCAAATATTCACGTCTCTTATTTTCGAAAGATTTCATAGTTCATAGTCTTAATCATTTAACAACGTAATTCTCTTTTAAAACATGTTGAGCAACATATGCCTTATGAGGGATTTTTTGTTTATAACAATCTTATTAAAACAACCATGATCTAGGAAATGTAATACAATTTTGTCTTATCTTTGCTTCTATGCAGATGGAGGTTTCTACTGGTTTTAATATAATTACTTATTTGTCAATACATTTTCCTTTATTAACACTCAGGGTTCATTCGATACTTATTCTCATTTCCAAATCAGAAACATTATTCTTTAAAAACCAAGTACTCATTACTCACGAATGAGGTTTCACACTTCTAAACAACTTTCATATCAATTCGATTAAGTCAAGTCTCTTATCTTTTAAGATTAAGTCTCTTAACTTCTAAAATCAATAAACCATTCTTTTTTTTATTTCTCTTAAGTCGTTATACCTAACTTCCCATAAAGCTGGTATAACTCTTAAGCTTTTAAAACCAGGTATTACTCTTCTTTCAAAAACGATTCTTAATTCTTTTGAAATACTTCAAGATTCTTATATTATTTAAAACTCAAGTCAAAAGACATCGAAGTAAAACCACGTTCAGTTAACACACGTACGTCTACCGTACTATATATATTCTTTTAAAATATCATGCTCAAGAGGATAGGAAGAATCACATACCTCGCGACGATTATCGACTATTAGCAAATAGCTCCAAAGTACTATAATCCTGCTAGCCTTTTCCACCCTTCGAGTAGAATACGCTACTCGCAGTACTTCAACCAACGGTCATATAAGTCTATCAACATCTAGACTACTCTGCAGAATAATTCTAGATACAGATTCCTTTATTCTACGGAAAATTGGGCAGCACTTCCCTACCCGCCAATCTACACAAGTCTACTGTAAATACAGTCCTATGTAAGTACAGTTCAGTCTTCTTCTTTAATATTCTTCTGATGTGATTTCAATTCAATTCTCTTCTCTTATACCATCCTTCTATATATCTTATACTCATTTCTATACTACTACAGTATGTAATTTCCAATTACAATAGAAGGACAAGAGTATTTACCTCGATAAGCCCAAAATTATCCAAGTTTTAATGTCGATCCTGAGCAACGTTTAGCTCCTACTCTGGGCGCTCCAACCCGCTCCAAACAACCCTTAGAAGTTCTACACAACTTCTTCTTAATACTTCAACTCGCTATGAAGATTTCCTTAGGGTTTCGTTTAGTGGCTAAAGGAAGTATAATAGTATTTCTGGGCTTTTAGTATAGGTGTAACCTTGGAATACTACAAGGTATTTGGGCCAAGGTATTTTGGAATAGTAACAATACTTGGAGAATACTTTTCTACCAAGGGGGGGGTATTTTACGAAAACTACTAGGCAAGGGGATGTTTCGCCAAGGCCTCTCAAAGGGGAGGAGCCTTGGACGAAAACTACACTAAGGGGAGAGGTTTTAGACTTGGAATTTCATGTGAGGATGAAGAAATAGTCTTGCATTAGAGGGTATTTATAGGACATTCAATGGCCAAGATTAAGCCAAGTGGGCAAGTGTAGGTGAAGATTTGGACATGTGTTTGTGGGTCCCACTTGCTCATCAACTACACAAAATATCCTACCAACTCCTTGACAAAAAGAAAGGCAAACGCCCAAGTTTCGTCCCACATTTTCCGTCCACTTGAGGGTGACACTTGTCACCCTCTCGTTGGTCCAAAATATTTCATCTCTCGGAAAAATCCGCAAAAATTATAAATATTGCAACCATATTTTTCCCTTCGCAAAGTCCGGAAAACGTTTCGCTGAAAAACGATTCTTTGCTACAGGCACAAATTTCGTCCCTAGCCTAACTTAAGGCTTAAACTTCAGACGCACGCCTCACGCATACTCTGGAAATACGGTATAACATTCTCCTCTCTTAGAAACATTCGTCCCTACTGTTCCTTCTCAAGACGGATAACGGTAAAGTTCCTCATAACAAGTTGCCAATGCCACACCTGGCCACCAAATAACACACACGCAAATACTTATCCCAAGTCAACAAGGAATCACCTCTAGCATTACAAAAGCTTCCACCCCCAGTCTAAAAGATACCCCCCTTCGCACCTTTACTTTACAAAAGTAATGATCATTTCTATTCTCTCAAAGACATGTTCACTTCTTTCCTTACTGTCAGATTTCTTTCTCGAACACTTGAACTCTTTCTAGCAGACGTACCATACTTCAGTCATCGCTTCAGTTTCCAAAACTTTGGAGTCACCACCTCCAAACTTGGTCATCTTACTAGCCTCAATCTCCCTTAAGGCCATTCCCGGCTTTCACGATCCGATTCTGGTCGAACATATCCACGAACTCATACGATGGTTACCTAAACTCGGGCCTAGCACCTCGCGGACCCTACCACTACGGACCACCCCGAACCGACCTCACCACATTTCAGCCGCGGGTTGACCCGCGATCGTCTCAACCCGACCATTATCGCGCTAAACACTTGTTCCCCCGATTCAGAAAAATCTTACCTATACAAGTCATGAAAGCTACCACTTTCATTTTACACAACCTAAGAAATTTTCCCACAATTACTCCACGTATACTTATGCATTCCGACAAAGATTAATCGTAAAGTCTTTTATTCAAGCCTACTTTACATCTAAGGTCTCAACGTAATATTCTAAGGTTCATACCTTCCCGTCCCCATACTTATTCTTTCAACTAACCATGTCTCTAAACCACAATATACACAATGCTATCTGACATAGTACTTCAACATATAATCATCATAACACGCATGCTGATCTCTAGAGGGTCAAGGATATACCTGAAAAGATAGGCGGTTCAAAGGACCGCTAAAACTGGGAACTTCTACCGCGACCTCTTTCGTGGCCTGCCGGTGTATGAGCATCCTGCCTAGCTATGGAAGGTGAAGAACCCGCAACTGATCTCGTAGTCTGTGCTATCCCACCAGTGCTACCCGCCTCGGACGCCTCTTGCCGATGGCCCCGCTGCCGCAAGAATAACAATCTCCCAAATTAGTACGACACTCTCCTTATGAAGTTTTCCACAACGCCACACCGAGACAAGGGCGACTCATCCGCGAGCACTTACTCCCGAAAATCTGAAACCCGGGAGCCCCGACTGCCTCTGAATATCCCGGCGTCCCGGCGTGGAGGACCACTCAGATGGCGAGGTACATAACTAGTTCACGAGGCGGTCCGCCTCGAAAGTTATCAAAGGACCTGCTCGGCCTCTTCTCGCCGATTCGTCATTCCGTCGACCTCTCCGCTTCCTCACACCCAAGTGCATAAGCTCGCACGCGGCAATGTCCATGCCGGTTGAAGAGCTACACCCGCGCAACTTCGCCAAATAATCGCCGAGCCTCGTGACATAGCGGTGCACTCGCCCTCCATATCGCTACTAACGTGGGGACATACCGAGCCAATGAGTCGAACTCACATTGTACTCCCAAACCGCACGCCCGCTCCGCCTCAACACCAAAAATCTGGCCCGAGCCCTCGCGTCGCTGGGGCAAGAAATGTGCAAGAAATGCCTCCGAGAACTCGTCCCAAATAGCTGGAGGCGCCTGCTCCCCCCGGGACAACTCCCACAAATCAAACCAGTCGACTGCAGTATCACGCAACCGATGCGAACCTAAGACCACTGACTCGGTCTCCAAGCTTGATCACTCTCATGATCCGTCAGAATCGCTTGGATGAACTCCTGCGATCATCCTCATGCCTCGATCCATAAAACACCGGCGCTGCAACTCGTAAAGTCCTACGCCTCAATCTATCCGCTCTGGGTGAACTATGGGTACTTCACGGGAATCGCCAGATCCAGCTTATCCTCGTGCCTTGCCACTATCCTGGCCAATAACTGGGCCATCTCCTTGTAACCCATCTCTTCTCGCTCCAGCCGTGGACCGAGGCTCGTGTAATGTGGTCTCGCAGCCACCGATGCGCTTTAAACTCTATCGAGGTCGGGCGGCGCCGCAAAACTCGCCGTCAAGCACTATCTCGTGTAATGACCGGCTCGCGCCCGCACTCCTCTGTATCCTACTAGCGCTTCTCACTGCCTTGCCCATCCGGGCCCGAGTTGCCTGGCGCGAGGCATAATCGTAAAACGAAATGCGTCAGAGGGGTCCAACTTACAACACAGCTCTAAGGCACGATCTCAGAATGAGAAGAATGGAAACCAATCCTAAATGCCCTGTAGCCTCCTGATTATAGATGTGGTGCACAACACACCGATAATCAAGACTCTACTAGACACGATGTCAGAGACACTTTCCGAGGATTAATCGCTCGATACCACTTTTGTCACGACCGATCCGGCCCGCGTGCAGTGCCTTACCCCGGGCACCCTAGTGATACAACATCAGAGAAAATCAGCGGAAATAAAAACTTAAACATGAACAAGAGATATCATAATAAAATAGGCCAACCAAACGGTTACCTTCTTGTATATATAATTAAAAACTGGAACAGTTACATCCTTACAAACCCTGCCCACAACAAGATTACTGCACTTAAGAGTTTTTATACAACATGACGGGACAGGCTCGCCATACCACGAATGTACAAGTACCTACATGACAGTGGACTATACCAAAAGATAAGCCTCGGAGGAACGGAGCTTCAATAATACGGAATCGTGATCCTATGAGCGAGGATCAACGACTGGTGTACCTCTACCTGCGGCATGAACGCAGCCCCCCGAAGGAGGTCAGTACAACAGGTACCAAGTATGTGAAACTAAAAATACTGTAAATGAAATCATAGTAGTCTATATAAAGCAGGAGACATGTATGATAACCAAACCACAGTCCATAATAAATAAGCAACATGTAAGTCGTGGACTCACGCTCAAAGTCATCACTCAAATATAACTATGGGTCTCACGCCTCAACATCAATCATGCGTGGAATACCTTCCTCACCGGCAGTCTATGATATAATAACACAAATGGTACACATGAACTCCAAGTCCTACGAGTCATAAACCGCACGGGCAAGTATGAAGGCTAACTACGGATACCAAAGCCGTGATCATCAATCGACCGGCAAGTACGAAAGTCAACTACCGATACCAAAGTTGTACTAACAATACTATACAATCAAACCACGGAGTCGTCACGGCAAGTACGAAGCCAACTACGGATACCAAGCGCCGTGTCACGTAGGCCGACCGGCAAGTACGAAGGCTAACTACCAGATACCAAGGTCGTATCACGAGACTCCGCCACGAAGCTTACACGGGGCAAGTACGAAAGCCAACTACCAGATACCAAGGCCGTGTCACGTAGCTGACCGGGGCAAGTACGAAGGCTAACTACCAGATACCAAGCGTCAGATTACGAGACTTCACCACTAAACCGAGCGGGCAAGCAAGGCTAACTACTGTGTACCAAGGCCGAATCAGCCACGAGGCGGCAAGTACGAAGCCAACCACCGATACCAAGGTCGAATCAAGAAAACCTCATGGAGAGCTAGTCCATGGAATAACACTATCAACACGAGCGTGCGGAATTCTCCACACCGCTGCAGACGCCCAAGTAATATCATAACAAATCAGCCGGCCCTCCATTGAGAGACGCGGTGGTATAGAAATACAATACTAGCACGACAAGGCTATCACACACAAACATAGGCAAGTTACACACAACTCAAGGTACTTTCATTTTATGCCAAAGTCCAGGTTTTTAACCCCAGAGTACTACGTACGTTAAATTCTTTTCAAAGGATCCATGTCTTTTACAAAGGTCACCCGATGCCCGTATTATAAAAAAATAGAGTGACTAACATTTTTAAGTAAACCAAAACAACTTCCATACCTTCCTTTTTAAACCAAAACACTTCTCCTTTTAAAAATCAAGTTACAACATTCTTTTCCAAAGTTCAAGTTTGCCTAATTTCAAATATTCACGTCTCTTATTTTCGAAAGATTTCATAGTTCATAGTCTTAATCATTTAACAACGTAATTCTCTTTTAAAACATGTTGAGCAACATATGCCTTATGAGGGATTTTTGTTTATAACAATCTTATTAAAGCAGCCATGATCTAGGAAATGTAATACAATTTTGTCTTATCTTTGCTTCTATGCAGATGGAGGTTTCTACTGGTTTCAATATAATTACTTATTTGTCAATACATTTTCCTTTATTAACACGGCAGTGGTTCATTCGATACTTATTCTCATTTCCGAAATCAGTAAAACATTATTCTTTAAAAACCAAGTACTCATTACTCACGAATGAGGTTTCACACTTCTAAACAACTTTCATATCAATTCGATTAAGTCAAGTCTCTTATCTTTTAAGATTAAGTCTCTTAACTTCTAAAATCAATAAACCATTCTTTTTTTTATTTCTCTTAAGTCGTTATACCTAACTTCCCATAAAGCTAGTATAACTCTTAAGCTTTTAAAACCAGGTATTACTCTTCTTTCAAAAACGATTCTTAATTCTTTTGAAATACTTCAAGATTCTTATATTATTTAAAACTCAAGTCAAAAGACATCGAAGTAAAACCACGTTCAGTTAACACACGTACGTCTACCGTACTATATATATTCTTTTAAAATATCATGCTCAAGAGGATAGGAAGAATCACATACCTCGCGACGATTATCGACTATTAGCAAATAGCTCCAAAGTACTGTAATCCTGCTAGCCTTTTCCACCCTTCGAGTAGAATACGCTACTCGCAGTACTTCAACCTATAACGGTCATATAAGTCTATCAACATCTAGACTACTCTGCAGAATAATTCTAGATACAGATTCCTTTATTCTACGGAAAATTGGGCAGCACTTCCCTACCCGCCAATCTACACAAGTCTACTGTAAATACAGTCCTATGTAAGTACAGTTCAGTCTTCTTCTTTAATATTCTTCTGATGTGATTTCAATTCAATTCTCTTCTCTTATACCATCCTTCTATATATCTTATACTCATTTCTATACTACTACAGTATGTAATTTCCAATTACAATAGACAAGAGTATTTACCTCGATAAGCCCAAAATTATCCAAGTTTTAATGTCGATCCTGAGCAACGTTTAGCTCCTACTCTGGGCGCTCCAACCCGCTCCAAACAACCCTTAGAAGTTCTACACAACTTCTTCTTAATACTTCAACTCGCTATGAAGATTTCCTTAGGGTTTCGTTTAGTGGCTAAAGGAAGTATAATAGTATTTCTGGGCTTTTAGTATAGGTGTAACCTTGGAATACTACAAGGTATTTGGGCCAAGGTATTTTGGAATAGTAACGATACTTGGAGAATACTTTTCTACCAAGGGGGGGGGGGTATTTTACGAAAACTACTAGGCAAGTGGGGATGTTTGGCCAAGGCCTCTCAAAGGGGAGTGAGCCTGACGAAAAACTACACTAAGGGGGAGAGGGTTTTTAGACTTGGAATTTCAAGTGAGGATGAAGAAATAGTCTTGCATTAGAGGGGTATTTATAGGACATTCAATGGCCAAGATTAAGCCAAGTGGTGGGCAAGTGTAGGGTGAAGATTTGGACATGTGTTTGTGGGTCCCACTTTCTCATCAACTACACAAAATATCCTACCAACTCCTTGACAAAAAAAGAAAGGCAAAACACTCAAGTTTCGTCCCACATTTTCCGTCCACTTGAGGGTGACACTTGTCACCCTCTCGTTGGTCCAAAATATTTCATCTCTCGGAAAAATCCGCAAAAATTATAAATGTTGCAACCGTATTTTTTCCTTCGCAAAGTCCGAAAAACGTTTCGTCGGAAAACGATTCTTTTTGCTAGTTGTGCATAAATTTCGTCCCTAGCCTAACTTAAGGCTTAAACTTTTGTATGTACGCCCTCACGTACATACTCTGGAAATACGGGGTATAACAGGTCGAGGAAGTATCGTAAAGATATAAATGCAGGTTGTACGCATGTATGAAACTGTACGATTATGAATCAAGATAGAAATACTTTTGCTAATAATAAGCTTAAGGTAAGGATATGGCCAGAATGATAAAGGAGAATACGACTATGGTTATGTAAGTTGCACGAGATATGACTACCCCAGGCTAGTGTAAAGACCATTAGTAAATAATGGGAAGAAAGAACATTTCGAGGAAATGTGGTAACACCTAGCTATAGGCTCTACAAACTGGGAAAGGAAAATCGGGTTACTACTTTACGAGATCAAGGAAATCCCCCCCCCTAAATTGTGATTGACAGGAAGTCTTAGCCAGGAGGCAAGCAAAGGAATCAAATCTAAGTTTAGTGACCAAGTTTGGTTGCAACAGAGAAAGGGAAACAGGAACCATAAGTGAGATTAAGGATACCCGAATATTTCGTAGGAATGAGAAAGGTTTTCAGTTATTGGAAGATAAGTTGACTCGACTACAGTTCTAACTCCTCCTGAAAGACTAGAGGGTTAGGTTATTATGATAGCACGTTGGGTGTCATTAGTCAGGCCGACGCAACCCAATAAGGATAGAGCCTATGTTTTCCCGGTAGTTAGGGAAGCAGGAAAGGAAATTACGCCACTTCCGATTTAGAGCTGGCGACAGTTAAATCATGCCTTGAAGATTTGGAGGCATGACATATATATAGACTTCATATGGATAATAGTACAGACCACAAGAGCCTCCGGTATATCGGCAGACTGAGGCAGTAGAATTTGCGACAGCGACGGTGGTTAGAGTTATTCAAGGATTGTGATATCGATATCCTATACCATCCGGGGAAAGACAAGACGGTTACAGATACTCTGAGTCATGGATCTAAGGGTAGTATGCCAGATGAGCAACCAAATAGACTGGACGTGGTCCGTGAGATTCTTTAGTTACCGAGCCTAGGGGTTCGATTATTTGTTTCCAAGGTTAATGAAGGTTAGACCCGAGAGGTTGCCAAGTCTTCCGTCGATGAAGAGGTAAAGAGGCGACATTATGAGGATCTAGTTATGATACCGTATCGAGATACGACTCTCCGAGAAGAGAAGAGCCTGTTTGAGTAGCACCGGATGAGGTGCTGTGATTTGAGGATAGATTGTGTGTACCCGGTGCTGCAGGACTAGTCATCAGGTTTTAGGGGAGGCATACAGTGCTTATTGCTCAAATTGTTCGGGGTCGACTAAGTTGTGTCGTGACCTCAGATGTATGTATGGGTAAGATGACCGGAAAAGGGACGTAGCAGAGTTGTTGCTTAATATCTGAATTAGTAGCAGGTCATGGTTGAACACCAGAAGCCCAGTGGGCTATTACAGGCGATTTAGACCCCGACTTAGACATGGGAGGTAATTAAAATGGATCTTGTTACAGGGTGTCATCGTACTCAGAGGAAGTGCGACTCCCTGGGGGTCATGGCAAATAGGCTAACAAAACCAGCCGTGTTCTTCCAGTTAGGACCACTTACTCGGCTGAGGTTCGTGCTAGCTTTTATAGCAGGGGGATTGTGAGACTGCACGGGGTTCCTACGTTTATGATGTCAGACAGATGAGCTCGATTACAGATAACTTCTAGAGGGTTTTCAGAAGGGTTTTAGGGACACATGTGAGTCTCAGTGTTGCATTACACCCTCAGACCGACGGATAGGCAGAGCGTACTATCCAGACACTTGAGGATAGGTTGCGGGCCTGTGTTCTTGATTTCAGAAATAGCCGGGAGGGTTAATTGCCTCTTGTTGTGTTACGTACGATAACAGATACCCTTCCAGTATTCAGATAGCCCTGTATGAGGCCTTGTATGTAAAGAAGTGTAGATCACCGGTTGGATGGTTCGACATAGGCGAGGTTCAGTTATTTGGTCCAGACTTGATTCAGCGGGCTGTGGATAAGGCGACGCTTATCCGGGAAAGATTATTAGTAAGCTTAGAGTCAGCAGAAGCTTTATGCAGATAACCGACGTTGACACATGGGGTTCAGCTTGACATTTTAGTATGGGTATTATTATGTGGCCACGTGTGGCATTATTGGTAAGTAGGGGTTGTAAGGGGACTATGTCGCTATCTTTAAGTTTGACTCCCGAAAGAACATTCAGGGACGAATGTTTCTAAGGGGGGAAGAATGTTACACCCCAGAATTTCAGGATATGTTTATAAGAACGTACGTAAGAACTATGTTAAGGTTTGAGACGAGTAAAAATTTATCAGAATTATGAAATTGTCGGAAAACAAATATTGTGACGAATGGGAGGGCGAAACGTGTCACCCCCCCCTTATGGTTGCCTTGGACGAAATGGGACATGTCCAAAATGGTCATTGACCATAGTCTTAAGATGACAAGTCTTGCAAGTAGTGAGCTTGAGAAAATTGACTAAGTCAAAGGGTCCACAAGTCTTGATATTTAATTGAAACTCATCCAAGCCTCACATTTGGGCACATCTTGACCCTCCATTGTGCTATATAGTAGTACTAGTAGAAAGACTAAGTCCAACACTTAGAAACATTTTCAAGAATTTCAAAGAGCACCCATAGTTGCTCTCGGGTTCACTCAAGGAAGAAAAGAAAATTTTTTGTTTCTTGTTCTTTAAGCTCCACACTTTAAACCAAGGTTCATGAGTGTATTGTAAGTGTATCTCAATAGAAAAATCTCAGAAAAAGATAGTTTTTGTATTAGTCGCAAGGTGAAAACCTAGTTGCTTTTCTAGGTTTTGTTTGGAAGATTGAAGGAAATTGGTTGGTGTTGTTCTAAGGGTCTCAAGTGGCGGATTGAAGTGTCTTGAAGAGGCTCTAAGTTGCTAAGGAGCGACTTGGTTGGAGTTGGATTAAGATTCGTTGAGGTAATAATCTTGTCTCTTAAAAGTGTTACAAGATTATATATATTGTTGTTAGCTTTACATGTTTGCTAGCATGAAGTATGTGTTGAAGTTTATAAGTATTATGGATTGATTGTAGCCTTAAAATCCGAAATGTCATTTAAGCCATGTGAAGTCGGATTACAATTTGGTCGTTTATTAGAATCGTCGCATGTTACTTACTTGAAGATTATAGTAGTTATAATCGATTGCGACTTGATATCATGTTATGCTAACAACTTGGATTGAAATGGCAATTGGATAAGAATTGGTGTTATTGTACTCAATGTGGCCGAATTGGACTAGTAGTTTGTATTAGTTTGGTATCTTTTGTGTCACGACCCGTTCCGGGGCCCGTGACTGGTGCTTTACCCGGGCACCCAAGTAGTCATACATCAGAGAAATCAGCGAAATATAAAACATACAGATATGAAATAAGAGATAAGATAATAAAACAGTCAACAAGCAGTTGCCTTTTGCATATATAATAAATCTTGAACAGTTACATCCCTTTTACAAACTACGCATAAGATTACTATAGACCTCTAGAATGTAACAACACTATGTGGAGACGGGCCCGCCATACCTGAATGTCAGAACCTACAACTCGGAAACATACCAAAGATAAGCCTCGGAGAAACGGAGCTTCCCAATCTGTTGAATTGTGATCCTATGAGCGATGATCAACAACCGGTGTACCTCTCTATCTGCGGCATGAACGCGGCCCGAAGAGGTCGAGAAAGCAGTACCAAGTATGTGGCGAAAAAAATCGTAAATGAAATTATAGTAGTCTATATAAAGCAGGAGACATGTATGATAACAAAACTACGGTTCATAATATAAAACCAGTCATGTCAAGTCAAGGACTCACGCCCTCAAAGTCATCCTCACGCGTGGAATCGCTCCTCACCGCTGCAGCGATCTAGGTATTAGTTATGTGATACGTGTAACGTCGGCCATCGTCATGGACTCGAGGTGAAATCGTATGGAATACATTCGGTCCATCTCATGGACTCGGTATCAAATCGGTGGTATACATTCGGTTCATCCCGTGAACGCGGTGTCGCATGAAATACATTCGGTTCATCTCATGACGCGGTAGTCGAGTGAAATACATTCGGTTCATCCGTACGAACGGTAGTCGAGTGAAATACATTCGGTTCATCCCGTGAACGGTAGTCGAGTGAAATACATTCGGTTCATCATGAACGCGGTGGTCAGTGAAATACATTCGGTTCATCTCATGAACGCGGTAGTCGAGTGAAATACATTCGGTTCATCCATGAACGGTAGTCGAGTGAAATACATTCGGTTCATCCCATGAACGCGGTAGTCGAGTGAAATACATTCGGTTCATCGTGAACGCGGTGTCGTGTGGCCATAACATTTAAACGCTCATTTAAGACAGATTAAGATATTACCATGTTTTTCTTTTAAAACAATTAAGACAATATTATGCCCTTCTTTTTTAAACCAAAACACTTTCCCTCTTAAAGTCAAGTAACAACATTCTTTTCCAAAAGTTTAAGTTTGCCTAATTTCAAATATTCACGTTTCTTATTTTCGAAAGATTTCATAGTTCATAGTCTTAATCATTTAATAACATAATTCTCTTTTAAAAACAGTTGAGTAATATATGCTTTATGTGTGAGTAGGTTATTCTTGTTCATAACAATCTTATTAAAGCAGCCATGATCTAGGAAATGAAATATCATTTTGTCTCATCTTAGCTTCTATGCAGATGGAGGTTTCTACTGGTTTTAATAATACTTTATTAGTCATTACATTTCCCTTTAATAACGCTGCTGTGGTTTGTTCGATACCTATTCTCATTTCCGAAACCAGTAAAACATTATTCATTTTACAAGCCAAGTACTCATTACTCACGAATGAGGTTTCACGCTTTTTAACAAAATTCATATTAAATCAATTAAGTCAAGTCTCTTATCTTTTGAGATCAAGTCTCTTAACTTTTAAAATCAATAAACCATTCATTTTATTACTCTTAAGTCGTTATACCCAACTTCCCATAAAGCTAGTATAACTCTTAACTTTCAAAACCAAGTGTTACTCTTCTTTCAAAACGGTTTCTTAATTCTTTTGAAATACTTCAAGATTCTTATTATTCAGGCTTAAGTCAAAAGACATTGCCGTAAAACTACGTTCAGTTAACGCACGTACGTCTACCGTACTATATATATATATATACTTTTAAAATATCATGCTCAAGAGTATAGGAAGAATCACATACCTCGTGACGATTTATCGACTATTAGCAAATAGCTCCAACGTATTGTAATCCTGCTAGCCTTTTCCACCCTTCGAGTAGAATACGCTACTCGCAGTACTTCAACCTATATTGGTCATATAAGTCTATCAACTGTTATACCCCGTATTTCCAGAGTATGTACGTGGGGACGTACGTAGAAAAGTTTGAACTTTAAAGTAGGCTTGGCCGAATTATTTTTGTGCACAACACCCGGTTAGAGTCGTTTTTCGACGAAACGTTTTACAAAGCTTGCGAAGGGAAAATTCCGGCTATGTCATTTTTAATTTTTGCGGATTTTTTCCGAGAGACGAAATGTTTTGGACCAACGAGAGGGCGACACTTGTCACCCTCTAATTGGAGTATGTTGGGCGGTAAAGTGGCCGAAAGTGTGGCCTTGTTTGTCAAGTAGTTGGTAGGATATTTTGTGGGTAGATGGATAAGGTACACTTGGGAGAATCCTAGCCCTACACTTGCCTTGCACTTGGCATGATCTTGGCCATTGGTTGGCCATGGCTTGACCTATAAATACCCCTCCCCCTTGATGAACTTCTTCATCCAAAAATTGTGCTAAGTCTAGAAATCCTCCCTCCCCTCGCTTGTAGTGTTCTCGTCCCCACTGTGAGGCTTTGCCGAGAGCACCCCCTCCAGTGGCCTTAGCGTAGGGTACCCACTGCCTAGTTGTTTTCGTATAATACCCCCATTTGTGGTATAAAAATACTCTCCAAGTATTGTTATAATGCCCAAATACTCTAGCCCATATACCTTGTTGTACTTTCCAAAGTTACCTCTATACGTAGAGCCCGGAAATACCATTATACTTTCCTTTAGCCACTAAACGAAACCCTAAGGAAAACCTTCATAGTCGGTTGAAGTGTTAAGTAGAAGTAGAACTTCTAAGGGGTTGTTGGAGGCGGATTGGAGCACTCGGAGTAGGGGCTAAACGTTGCTCAGAAGCGACATTAAAATTGGATAATTTTGGGCTCATCGAGGTAAATACTACTGTCCTTCTATTGTAATTGGGAATTACATACTGTAGTTGTATATAAATGAATATAAGATTCATAGAAGAGAATTGAACTGTAATAGAAGGATATTACAGAAAAGACTTGAACTGAAATCACTTCAGAAGAATATAAGTAGAAGATTAAACTGTACTTACAGTAGACTGATAACCTTTATTGGTTGAATGTTCTGCGAGTAGCATGAACTACTTGGAAGGTGGACAAGGCTAGCCGGGATTATAGCCGTGGAGCATTTTGCTTATAGTCGATAATCGTCGCGAGGTATGTGATTCTTCCTATACTCTTGAGCATGACGTATGTAAAAGTATATATATATAGTACGGTAGACGTACGTGTGGCAATGTCTTTTGACTTAAGCCTGAATAATAAAGAATCGAGAATTATTTTACAAGAATATATATATAGTACGGTAGACGTACGGGTGTTAACAGAACGTAGTTGTACGGCAATGTCTTTTGACTTAAGCCTGAATAATAAGAATCTTGAAGTATTTCAAAAGAATTAAGAAACCTTTCTGAAAGAAGAGTAATACGTGGTTTTGAAAACATAAGAGTTATACTAGCTTTATGGAAAGTTAGGTATAACGTCTTAGGAGAGATAAAGAGAATGGTTTACTGATTTTTAGAAGTTAAGAGACTTAATCTTAAAAGATAAGAGACTTGACTTAATATGGATGTTTGTGTGAAACCTCATTCGTGAGTAATGAGTACTTGGTTTTTAAAAAAGGAATAATGTTTTACTGATTTCGGAAATCAGAATAAGTATCGAACAAACCACAGCAGCGCTAATAAAGGAAAATATTTTGACTAATAAGTATTATTAAAACCAGTAGAAACTTCCATCTGCATATAAGCTAAGGTGTGACAAAATGATATTACATTTCCTAGATCATGGCTGCTATAATAAGATTGTTATAAACAAGAATAACCTACTCACACATAAGGTATATGTTTCTCAAATTGTTTTAAAGGATTAAAACTATGAACTACGAAACCTTTCGAAAATGAGAAACTTGAGTAATTGAAATTAGGCAAACTTGAACGTTTGGAAAAGAATATTGTTACTTGATTTTACAAGAGAAGTATTTTGATTTACTTCAAAAGATATTCACTCGATTTTCATATACTACGAGTATTGTGTGACTATTTGTGAAAGAACAGATCTCTTAAAGAGTTAATGTATGAAGTACTTTGGGGATAAAACCCCGATCTTGTTAATCATATAGTAGGAAGTACCTTGTGTGAATAACTTGATTGTGTTGGTTTGTGATAGCCTTGTAAATACTTTCTTGTTGATTTGATAAATAAACATGTTAGGATGCTACGTGTGTTAGTATCTTGTGATGTTTGTGTAAAGGGGTTTCCCTTGATTGTGCTTATGTTGTTTAAACGATAAACTGTTATGTGGGTATTATACCACTCACCTTGATGTCGGGGGTTAAGTTGCCCTCCGATGCGGGGTAGACTCAGGCGGGTCTGTGTGACCTATGATTCGAGAATACCTTATGCAGTGCAGTGGCCTATCGCGAGCTGCGGGAGTTCGAGTTAGTGTGCGCCTTTGTGGTCATGCGGTCTATGTGGCCATGCGGACGGCGAGTCGAGGCGGCTGCGGGAGTAGCTACCGATGCGGGAATACCTCATGCGGGCCATTGGAGTGGCCCATGCGGGCTCTGGAAAGTTCGGGGCTAGACGCGCACATTAGATCTGCGGGCGAGTGGCGGCTTTGATCATGTGGATGCAGACAGATCTCATGATCTGATTTATGACCTTGTTTGTCTTGTAGGTTTTAGTAGTCGGCTATGCGCCGTACTTACCAAATGCGGTTTTATGATGACACGGTAGGACACGGTGTTCATGTATTCCTTGGTGCTTTTATATCATAGGCTGGCGGTGAAAGGTATCCAGGGCATGATTGATGTTGTGGGCGTGAGACCCATTGTTATATTTGAGTGATGACTTTGAGGCGTGAGTCACGACTTGACATATTTGCTTATTTATTGTGGTGTAGTTTTGGTTATCATACATGTCTCAGACTTTATATAGACTACTATGATTTCATTTCTGATATTTTGATTTCACATACTTGGTACTGTTATCGACCTCCTTGAGGTGCGTTCATCTGCGAGTAAAGGTACTCCATTGTTGATCCGTTCTTAGGATCACCGTTTCACGTTGGAAAAGCTCCGTTTCTCGGAGGCTTAGCATTTAGTATGGTCCTGTCGTTGTAGGTATTTTGCATTGAGGGTATGGCGGGCCATCCGCCATTGTTGTTTTAAACTCTTAGAAGTGCAGTAGTCTGTTGTAAAGTTGGGATGTAGCTGTTCATTTTGGGTATTGATATATATATGCGAAAGGCAACTTTTCTTGAGATAAGCGTGTCTCAATTTATCTTGTTTTATATCTTGGTTGTTTTATATTCCGATTACTCGATGTATGACTACTGGGGTGCGGGTAAGACACGATCCACGGGCCTGGGCAGTCGTGACAAAAGTGGTATCGTGAGCGATTAATCCTCGGAAAGTGTCTACAGTATCTAGTAAGTCTTGATTATCGGTGTGTTGTGCACCACACCAATAATCGAGAGGCTATAGGATATTTAGGATTGGTTTCCATTCTTCTCACTCGAGATCGTTCTTTAGAGTTGTGTTATAAGTTGGACCCTCTAACGTATTCCTTTCCTTTACGATTATGCCTCACGCCAGTAACTCGGGCCCGAAGGGCAAGCGGCGAAGGAGGCTGAGTAAATCTGAGAGAGTTAGAAGCACAGCCCAATCATCACTGAGGATGCTTCGTGTGGGAGTTACGAGGCGTCGCAGCGGCGTGAGTTTGTACGGCGGCGATTCCTACTACGGCCATGACATCGGACGCCGGTTCCACGACTAGGAAGCGAGAAAATATGAATTGGAAGAGGCGGCCTGTTACTAGCGGATTTGGCAGCCAGAGAGTATTTTATGTACCGATATATCAAGGATATTGATGATTATCTAAAGAAGGGTTGTGAAAAGTAGCTCTTGATCGAGAATGAAGTTGGGCTTGCGTTGGAGCTTATATGCGGCGGTGAGAGATGTAGAGATCGGCAGTTAACGAACAGCGAAGAGGGCGATTGGCGGGATCATTTGGTAACTCTCGGCGAACCGCCTCGTGTGAGAATTAGACATGCGCCTCCACGGTCTGAGTGTCCCTCGCGGGGTTGATTTTCCTCGGTGTTAGCGTGGCAAGCGTCATCGGGAATGTCGTCTTTTGATGGTTCTTGTTTTACTGCGGCCGTCGAGCCGTGTGTCGAAAAGGTGTCTAGTAGGAGGACTCGACCTACGGTCGATTGCGGATTGATGATGCGGAGAGGAAGGGTGTTAGCGAGAGGCCACCCCACCGGTGTGGCGTTGTAGTCGATATCATTTTGGGAGTGTCGTGCTTCGACGGTTTGTTTTTGCGGCCAGCGGGGCCATTTTGCGAGGAATTGTCAGGCCAAGGGTGGTGCGGATGTGGAGACTCGACGCCGGGATCGGTGGCTAGTTCATCACCTTCCCGGTATCGCCCAACAGGCGGGATTGATTAGAAACGACCTAGGGAAGTGCGGCGTAGATCTGGTATATCCTTAACCCTACAGAGATTTATATGTATAGTAAGATGCGAATATCTTAAGTATTATTTTCGGATAGCATTATGTTAACTGTGATTAGAAATCATGATTAGTTAACCGGGAAAGATTGGGGGATAGAGAAAGTGGGAGCCTTAGAATATATACGTAGAGACCTTAGAGGCAAGGCCATCTTTGGTAAAAGAATTAATTCATGTTTGACCCTTATCAAAGTGCATAGTTTACGTGAGATATATTTGTGGGATAAGTCCCTGAGTGTTGTGATATGAAAGAGGGTAGTTGAGCTAAGAAGGCTCCTAGGTTTTCGTAACTTGATTAGTGAGATTGTTCCGGTTCGGGGGGGAAACAAGAGTTTTGTGCGATAGCGAGTCGGGTTGAGGACCGATCGCGGGTCAACCCGCGGCCTGTATGGTGGTGGGGTCAGTTTGTGGTGGTCCCGCTTTGTGTTAGGGTCACGAGGGTGTTAGGCCCAGGTATAGTTAACCATCGTACGAGTTCGTGGATGCGTTCGACCAGTAGTCGGGCCAATGAGGTCAGCCTGTCTTATCTTTTAATCAAACCGTGTTCTCGGTAGTAAGTTGCGAGATGATTATTTCAGGAAGGTTGTAAGGCTGCACGAGGTGCCTACCTTCATCTTATGGCAGACAGTGGAGCCCCAAGTTACGACTGTTTCTTTTCTGGAGGTTTTACCAGGCAAGGTTAGGAACTCAGGTGAGTCTCAGTGTCTCATTCACCCTCGGGCCAGTGTTTGGATTTCAGGGGTAGCTGTAAGGACTATTCGCCTCTTGATTGAGTATGTATTATATAGCTACCGTTTCAGTATTCGGGTGTCGCCGTATGGAGCCTTTCTATAAAGCGCTAGTGTAAGATTGCCGGTCGATTGATTCGATGTAAGCAAGGTTCAGATAGTTGGTTCGTACTTGTTCAGCAGGGCGTGGATAGGGTGAAGCTTATTCAGAAGAGGTTATTGGAAGCTCAGAGTCAGCGGGAAGCAGTACCAGAAACATGGTAAGTTATGAGAAGAGTTCGAGTGTACAAGAAGGTTACGACGAGTAAGGGAAGAAGCGAGCATGTGTAAGGACATAGGTGTGATCATTTCGTTTGTAAAGAGTAGGTGCGAAGGGAGTATCTTTTAGACCCCGGGTGGGAGCTTTTGTGGTGTTAGAGGTGACTCCTCGTGGACTTGGATGTAAGTATTTGCGCAGGTGTTTCTGTGGCCAGGTGTGGCAGGATTGTTCTCGTAAGTATAGTAGTGAAGACTATACTGGCGCATGTTTGTTTTGAGACTTAGAAGGAACATTCGGGACGAATGTTTCTAAGGAGGGGAGAATGTTATACCCCATATTTCCAGAGTATGTACGTGGGGACGTACGTAGAAAAGTTTGAACTTTAAAGTAGGC
The DNA here is from genome assembly GCA_029844215.1 of Przewalskia tangutica. Lineage (NCBI taxonomy): Eukaryota > Viridiplantae > Streptophyta > Magnoliopsida > Solanales > Solanaceae > Przewalskia > Przewalskia tangutica. Next base: position 111,871,616 of record CM056721.1, read on the forward strand.
TTGGCCGAATTATTTTTGTGCACAACACCCGGTTAGATTCGTTTTTCGACGAAACGTTTTACAAAGCTTGCGAAGGGAAAATTCCGGCTATGTCATTTTTAATTTTTGCGGATTTTTTCCGAGAGACGAAATGTTTTGGACCAACGATAGGGCGACACTTGTCACCCTCTAATTGGAGGAGTTGGGCGGTAAAGTGGCCGAAAGTGTGGCCTTGTTTGTCAAGTAGTTGGTAGGATATTTTGTGGGTAGATGGATAAGGTACACTTGGGAGAATCCTAGCCCTACACTTGCCTTGCACTTGGCATGATCTTGGCCATTGGTTGGCCATGGCTTGACCTATAAATACCCTCCCCTTGATGAACTTCTTCATCCAAAAATTGTGCTAAGTCTAGAAATCCTCCCTCCTCTCTTGTAGTGTTCTCGTCCCCACATGTGAGGCTTTAGCCAGAGCACCACTCCTAGTGGCCTTAGCAGTAGGGTACCCACTAGCCTAGTTGTTTCGTATAATACCCCTTTGTGGTATAAAAATACTCTCAGTATTGTTATAATGCCCAAATACTCTAGCCCATATACATTGTAGTACTTTCCAAAGTTACCTCTATCGTAGAGCAGGAAATACCATTATACTTTCCTTTAGCCACTAAACGAAACCCTAAGGAAAACCTTCAGAGTCGGTTGAAGTGTTAAGTAGAAGTTGCGTAGAACTTCTAAGGGGTTGTTGGAGCGGATTGGAGCACTCGGAGTAGGGGCTAAGCGTTGCTCGAAGCGACATTAAACTTGGATAATTTTGGGCTCATCGAGGTAAATACTCATCCTTATTGTAATTGAGAATTACATCTGTAGTTGTATATAAATGAATATAAGATTCATAGAAGAGAATTGAAGCGTAATAGAAGGATATTCTGAAAAGACTTGAATCAAATCACTTGAGAAGAATATAAGTAGAAGATTAAAGCGTACTTACATAGGGTGTACTTACGATGGTGATAACCTTTATTGGTTGAATGTTCGCGAGTAGCATGAACTACTTGGAAGGTGGACAAGGCTAGCGGGATTATAGCCGTGGAGCGTTTTGCTTATAGTCGATAATCGTCGCGAGGTATGTGATTCTTCCTATACTCTTGAGCATGACGTATGTAAAAGTATATATATATAGTACGGTAGACGTACGTGTGGCAATGTCTTTTGACTTAAGCCTGAATAATAAAGAATCGAGAATTATTTTACAAGAATATATATATAGTACGGTAGACGTACGAGTGTTAACAGAACGTAGTTGTACGGCAATGTCTTTTGACTTAAGCCTGAATAATAAGAATCTTGAAGTATTTCAAAAGAATTAAGAAACCTTTCTGAAAGAAGAGTAATACGTGGTTTTGAAAACATAAGAGTTATACTAGCTTTATGGGAAGTTAGGTATAACGTCTTAGGAGAGATAAAGAGAATGGTTTACTGATTTTTAGAAGTTAAGAGACTTAATCTTAAAAGATAAGAGACTTGACTTAATATGGATGTTTGTGTGAAACCTCATTCGTGAGTGATGAGTACTTGGTTTTTAAAAAAGGAATAATGTTTTACTAATTTCGGAAATCAGAATAAGTATCGAACAAACCACAGCAGCGCTAATAAAGGGAAATGTTTTGACTAATAAGTATTATTAAAACCAGTAGAAACTTCCATCTGCATAGAAGCTAAGGTGTGACAAAATGATATTACATTTCCTAGATCATGGCTGCTATAATAAGATTGTTATAAACAAGAATAACCTACTCACACATAAGGTATATGTTTCTCAAATTGTTTTAAAGGATTAAAACTATGAACTACGAAACCTTTCGAAAATGAGAAACTTGAGTAATTGAAATTAGGCAAACTTGAACGTTTGGAAAAGAATATTGTTACTTGATTTTACAAGAGAAGTATTTTGATTTACTTCAAAAGATATTCACTCGATTTTCATATACTACGAGTATTGTGTGACTATTTGTGAAAGAACAGATCTCTTAAAGAGTTAATGTATGAAGTACTTTGGGGATAAAAACCCGATCTTGTTAATCATATAGTAGGAAGTACCTTGTGTGAATAACTTGATTGTGTTGGTTTGTGATAGCCTTGTAAATACTTTCTTGTTGATTTGATAAATAAACATGTTAGGATGCTACGTGTGTTAGTATCTTGTGATGTTTGTGTAAAGGGGTTTCCCTTGATTGTGCTTATGTTGTTTAAACGATAAACTGTTATGTGGGTATTATACCACTCACCTTGATGCCGGGGGTTAAGTTACCCTCCGATGCGGGGTAGACTCAGGCGGGTCTGTGTGACCTATGATTCGAGAATACCTTATGCAGGTCTGTGTGGCCTATGCGGAACTGCGGGAGTTCCAGGTTAGTGTGCGGCCTTTGTGGTCATGCGGTCTATGTGGCCATGCGGACGGTGAGTCCAGGACGCTGCCGGGGAGTAGCTACCCTCGATGCGGGGAATACCTCATGCGGGCCATTGGAGTGGACCATGCGGAGCTACGGGAAGTTCGGGGCTGAAGCGGCGCATTAGATCTGCGAGCGAGTGGCGGCTTTGATCATGTAATGATGCAGAGCAGATCTCGTGATCTGATTTACGACCTTGTTTATCTTGTGGGTTTTAGTAGTCGGCTATGCCTTCGTACTTACCGTGCGATTTTATGATGACACAGTAGGACACGGTGTTCGTATGTATTCCTTGGTGCTTTTATATCATAGGCTGGCGGTGAGGAAGGTATTCCAGGCATGATTGATGTTGTGGGCGTGAGACCCGTTGTTATATTTGAGTGAAGACTTTGAGGCGTGAGTCACGACTTGACATATTTGCTTATTTATTGTGGTATAGTTTTGGTTATCATACATGTCTCGGCTTTATATAGACTACTATGATTTCATTCTGATATTTTGATTTCACATACTTGGTACTGTTGTCTTGACCTCCTTGAGGCTGCGTTCATCTGCGAGTAAAGGTACTCTGCTGTTGATCCGTTCTTAGGATCACCGTTTGGCGTTGGAAAAGCTCCGTTTCTCGGAGGCTTAGCATTTTGGTATGGTCCCTGCCGTTGTAGGTATTTTGCATTCGAGGGTATGGCGGGGCCTGTCGCCATTGTTGTTTTAAACTCTTAGAAGTGCGTAGTCTGTTGTAAAGTTGGGATGTAACTGTTCATTTTGGGTATTGATATATATATGCGAAAGGCAACTTTTCTTGAGATAAGCGTCTCAATTTATCTTGTTTCATATCTTGGTTGTTTTATATTCGTGATTACTACGATGTATGACTCTTGGGGTGCGGGTAAGGCACGATCCACGGGCCGGGCGAATTCGTGACATCAACGTCTAGACTACTCTGCAGAATAATTCTAGAATCTGATTCCTTTATTCTACGGAAAATTGGCGACTTCCACTGCCGCCAAACTACACAAGTCTCAGTAAATCTGATCCTATGTAATGCTGAGTTTAAATCTTCTTCTTTAATATTCTTACGATGTGATTTGATTCAATTCCTCTTACGTAATATCCTACATTCAGATTCAATTCTCTTACGTAATATCCTACTATTTCTCTTATATTCACTACATACTACTACGTATGTAATCTCGATTACACTAGAAGGATAGGATTATTTACCTCGATAAGCCCAAAATTATCCAAGTTAAATGTCGATCACGAGCAACGTTTAGCTCCTACTCGTGCGCTCGACCGCTCCAAACAACCCTTAGAAGTTCTACAACTTCTTCTTAATACTTCAATGCTATGAAGATTTTCCTTAGGGTTTCGTTTTTGTGTGAAGGAAGTATAATAGTATTTACGGGCTTTTAGTATAGAGGTAACTTTGGAAAGTACTACAAGGTATTTGGGCTAAAGTATTTGGGAATAGTAACAACACTTGGAGAATACTTTTCTACGAGGGGTATTTGTGCGAGAACCACTTTAGGAAGGGGTTGCCTCGGCTAGGGCTTCACAGGGGAGGGAAGGTAGGGGCGAAAACTACACAAAGGGAGGAGTATTTTCCTTGGAATTTCACAAGTGTGGATGAAGAATAAGTCTTGACTAAGGGGTATTTATAGGACAACCAGGGCGAGATCAAGACAAGTGGTGGGCAAGTGTAGGGTGAGTATTTGGGCAAGTGTACCTTATCCATCTACCACCAAAATATCCTACCTAACCCTTGACCAAAAACAAGGCCAAAAAGCATGATGTTTCGTCCACTTTGAGGTGACACATGTCACCCTCCCGTTGGTCCAAAATATTTCGTCTCTCGGAAAAATCCAAAAATAATAAATGACATAGCCGTATTTTCCTTCGCAAATCCGGAAAAGCGTTTAGTCGGAAAATGACTCTTTTAAGCTAGTTGTGCACAATTTCGACCCTTATGCCTACTTTAAGGCTAAAAACTTTTATGCGTATGCCCTCGTGCATACTACAGAAATCTGGTATAACATTCTCCTCGCTTAGAAACATTCGTCCCGAATGTTCTTTCTCAAGACGGATAACGATAAAGTTCTTCTTAACTGAAACAAGTTGCCAATGCCACGCCTGGCCATAAAATAACACACGCGAAAGTACTTAACCCAAGTATCAGAGAAATCATTCCTACATCACAAAAGCTTCCACCCCGGTCTAAAGGATACTTCCTTCGCATCTTCACTTCACAACAAAATGATCTCTTTTATTCTGCTAACACACGTCCTCTTCATTCCTCACTCATCGTACTCTTCTCGAACACTTGAACTCTTTCTAGTATACGTACCATACTTCAGTCATCGCTTCAGTTTCCAAAATCTCTGGAGTCACTACCTCCAAACTTGGTCATCTTACTAGCCTCGATCTCCTTGAGGCCATACGGCCTTCACGATCCGATTCTGGTGAAGATATCCACGAACTCATCGATGGTTACCTAAACTGGGCCTAGCACCTCGTGACCCTACCACTGGCGGGACCACCTCTAACCCCCACCTTAATCCGGACTCACGGGTTGACCCGCGTCGTCCTCAACCCGACCCTCCGTCGTGCCGAACTCTCTTGGTTCTCTATCCGGAACAATCTCACAAATCAAGTCAGGAAAACCTAGTGGTCTTCTTAGCTCAACTACCCTCTTTCATTTCATACCACTCAGGGACTTATCACACAAATATATCCCTACGTATACTATGCACTCTGACAAAGGTCAACACAAACATAAATCTTTTACTCAAGATGGCCTCGCATCTAAGGTTTCTACGTATAAAACTCTAAGGCTCACACTTTCCCTGTCCCCAAACTTACCCTTAAACATGTTTTCTAAACATAATTTTAACATAATGCTATCTGAACATAATACTTAGCACTTCATCATATCATCTACGCATACTAGTCTCTAGAGGGGTAAGAATATACCTGTACCATCTGCTCCACTCTAATCATAGGCCTGCCCTGCAGGGCGCATAGCTGTAGAAGGCGATGAACCTGCCACTGACCCGGTAGGCTGCGTCATTCTGCCAGCACCCTTCCTATAAGCACAGTCTCTCGTCACATGGCCCTGACGGCCGCAGGTGAAACAAGCACCAGTAAGAAGACGACATTCCCCGGGATGACGCCTGCCACATCGTGAGGGACATGAATCCTGCGGCTAGAACCGTGTATATCGTAAACGGAAGCCACGGAGCTCGACCAGCTCGAATTCCCGAGCGTCACGAAGGCGCGGAGGACCACTCTGTCTTGGCGGAGGTACATAACTCTTTATTCTTTGAGGCGGTCCGCCTCGAAAGTTACCAAAGGACCTGCTGTCTGGCCTTTCTTGATCTCGGTCATTCCGTCGACCTCCGCTCCTCACATCCCAGTGCATAAGCCTGTATGCGGGCAATGTCCATGCCCGGCTGAAGAGCTACACCCGAACAAGCATCTGCTAAGTAGTCATCAAGCCCGGTGACGTAGCGGTGCACTCTGTCCTCCATGTCGGCTACCAAAGCGGGGCGTCTCGAGCTAATGAGTCAAACTCACATTGTACTCCCGAACCGTGCGCGGTCATCTCAACGTCAAAAATCTGTCGGCCCGAGCCCTTCTCATCTGTGGAGGCAAGAAATGTGCAAGAAATGCCCCTGAGAACTCGTTCCATACGGCTGGAAGTGCATACTCTCCCCGGGACAGCTCCTACGAATCAAACCAGTCGACTGCAGTATCACGCAGCTGATGCGAACCTAAGACCACCGACTCGGTCTCCGAAGCCTTGATCACTCTCATGATCCGCATGGCGTCGAATGAACTCCTGCGGATCATCCTCGTGCCTCGACCGTAGAACTCGGCGGGCTCTGACTCGAAAGTCCGTAGCCTCAAACTATCCGATCTTAGGTGAACCATGGGTACTTACTGAACTGCGTCGGCCTATCCTCGTATGCGGCCACGATCTGGCGATGGCGGGCCATCTCTTTGTAACCCATCTCTCTGCTCCGGGTTGTGGGTGGAGGCTCAGTCTTGTGGTCTCGGCGGCCATTGCGGCCTAAACTTCTTGTGGTGGCGGCGTCGCAAAACTCGACTTCTGAAGCAATATATCAGGTAATGGTGGGCTGTGCCCCGTGCTCCTCTGTATCCTACTAGCAGCTCCTCATGCCTTGCCCATCTGGGCGGGTTGCACTGCAGAGAGCATAGCGGTAAAAACGAAATGCGTCGGAGGGTCCAACTTATAACACGACTCTAAGGCACGATCTCGGAATGAGAAGAATGAAACCAATCCTAAATGTCTTGCGACCTCACGATTATAGATGTGGTGCACAACACACCAATAATCAAGACTACTGTAGACGATGCGTAGACACTTTCAGAGGATTAAGCGCTCGATACCACTTTTGTCACGACGTTCGGGGCGTGGATAGTGCCTTACGGGCACCCAGTAGTCATACATCGGAGAAATCCGGAATATAAAACATCTGAGATATGAAATAAGAGATAAGATAATAAAGCAGTCAACCAAAGCGGTTGCCTTCTTGCATATATAATAAATCTTGAGCGATTACATCCCTTTTACAAACCACACTTGCAGTACTACAGACCTACAGAATGTAACAACACCTATGGCGGGACGGGGCCCGCCATACCACAGATGTACTGAACCTACAACTCGAGGAAACATACGAAAGATAAGCCTCGGGAAACGGAGCTTCCAATCTGTTGAATTGTGATCCTATGGCGAGGATCAACAATGGTGTACCTCTACTGCGGCATGAACGCGGCCCAGAAGGAGTCGATAACGGTACCAAGTATGTGAAAAAATCGTAAATGAAATCATAGTAGTCTATATAAAGCGGGAGACATGTATGATAACAAAACTACGATTCATGATATAAGCGATCATGTCAAGTCGGGGACTCACGCCTCAAAGTCATCCTACGTGCGTGGAACTCATTCCTCAGCTGGCGTGATCTAGGTATTAGTTATGTGATACGTGTAACATGTCTCGGCCCGTCTCATGGACTCGAGGTGAAATCGTATGGAATACATTCGGTCCATCTCATGGACTCGGTATCAAATCGGTGGTATACATTCGGTTCATCCCGTGAGCGCGGTGTCACATGAAATACATTCGGTTCATCTCATGAGCGGTAGTCGAGTGAAATACATTCGGTTCATCCCGTGACGCGGTAGTCGAGTGAAATACATTCGGTTCATCCATGAATGCGGTAGTCGAGTGAAATACATTCGGTTCATCTCATGAACGCGGTAGTCGAGTGAAATACATTCGGTTCATCATGAGCAGCGGTAGTCAGTGAAATACATTCGGTTCATCCCGTGACGCGGTAGTCGAGTGAAATACATTCGGTTCATCCATGACGCGGTAGTCGAGTGAAATACATTCGGTTCATCTCATGAGCAGCGGTGTCGATGTGGCCATAACATTTAAACGCTCATTTAAAATGATTAATATATTACCATGTTTTTCTTTTAAAACAATTAAGACAATATTATGCCTTCTTTTTTAAACCAAAGCACTTTCCTCTTAAAGTCAAGTATGACATTCTTTTCCAAAAGTTCAAGTTTGCCTAATTTCAAATATTCACGTTTCTTATTTTCGAAAGATTTCATAGTTCATAGTCTTAATAATTTAATAACATAATTCTCTTTTAAAAACAGTTGAGTAATATATGCCTTATGTGTGAGTAGGTTATTCTTGTTCATAACAATCTTATTAAAGCAGCCATGATCTAGGAAATGAATTATCATTTTGTCTCATCTTAGCTTCTATGCAGATGGAGGTTTCTACTGGTTTTAATAATACTTTATTAGTCATTACATTTCCCTTTATTAACGCTGCTGTGGTTTGTTCGATACCCATTCTCATTTCCGAAACCAGTAAAACATTATTCCTTTTACAAACCAAGTACTCATTACTCACGAATGAGGTTTCACTCTTTTTAACAAAATTCATGTTAAATCAATTAAGTCAAGTCTCTTATCTTTTGAGATCAAGTCTCTTAACTTTTAAAATCAATAACCCATTCATTTTATTACTCTTAAGTCGTTATACCCAACTTCCCATAAATCTAGTATAACTCTTAACTTTCAAAACCAAGTGTTACTCTTCTTTCAAAACGGTTTCTTAATTCTTTTGAAATACTCCTAGATTCTTATTATTCAGGCTTAAGTCAAAAGACATTGCCGTAAAACTACGTTCAGTTAACGCACTACGTCTACCGTACTATATATATATATATACTTTTAAAATATCATGCTCAAAAGTATAGGAAGAATCACATACCTCGTGACGATTTATCGACTATTAGCAAATAGCTCCAACGTACTGTAATCCTGCTAGCCTTTTCCACCCTTCGAGTAGAATACGCTACTCGCAGTACTTCAACCTATATTGGTCATATAAGTCTATCAACGTCTAGACTACTCGCGAGAATAATTCTAGATCTGATTCCTTTATTCTACGGAAAATTGGGCACTTCCTACCCGCCAAACTACACAAGTCTCACGTAAATACGATCTATGTAAGTCTGATTTAAATCTTCTTTTTAATATTCTTACGATGTGATTTGGTTCAATTCCTCTTACGTAATATCCTTCATTACAGTTCAATTCTCTTACGTAATATCCTACTATTTCTCTTATATTCACTTCTATACTACTACAGTATGTAATCTCCAATTACACTAGAAGGATAGGATTATTTACCTCGATAAGCCCAAAATTATCCAAGTTAAATGTCGATCCTGAGCAACGTTTAGCTCCTACTCCTTGCGCTCCAACCAGCTCCAAACATCCCTTATAAGTTCTACGTAACTTCTTCTTAATACTTCAATGGCTATGAAGATTTTCCTTAGGGTTTCGTTTTTGTGACTGAATGGAAGTATAATAGTATTTCTGGGCTTTTAGTATAGTGGTAACTTTGGAAAGTACTACAAGGTATTTGGGCTAAAGTATTTTGGAATAGTAACAACACTTGGAGAATACTTTTCTCTGGGGTGTATTTGTACGAGAACCACTTTAGGAAGGGGGGGGGGGTTGCCTCGGCTAGGGCTTCACAAAGGGGGAGGGGGAAGGTAGGACGAAAACTACACAAAGGGGGAGGGGGAAGGTAGGACGAAAACTACACAAAGGGGATGGAGTATTTTCCTTGGAATTTCACAAGTGTGGATGAAGAATAAGTCTTCAACTAAGGGGGTATTTATAGGACAACCAGGCGAGATCAAGACAAGTGGTGGGCAAGTGTAGGGTGAGGATTTGGGCAAGTGTACCTTATCCATCTACCACCAAAATATCCTACCTAACCCTTGACCAAAAACAAGGCCAAAAACGCCCAATGTTTCGTCCACTTTGAGGGTGACACATGTCACCATCCCGTTGGTCCAAAATATTTTGTCTCTCAGAAAAATCCGCAAAAATAATAAATGACATAGCCGTATTTTTCCCTTCGCAAAGTCCGGAAAACGTTTCGTCGAAAAACGACTCTTTTCGCTAGTTGTGCACAATTTCGACCCTTATGCCTACTTTAAGTCTAAAAACTTTTGTACGTACGCCCTCACGTACATACTCTGGAAATACGGGGTATAACATTTTGTGGTGCGGAATTTTACACGTCTAGTAGGCGTGTAATCCCCTATTGTTAATTGCATTGGGTTAAACTCCCGGATTTATAATGACATGTTAGTGCCTTAAGTAAACTAAAATGAGAGTTTATATGAATAAGGCTAATAAGAAGTTAGGGGGATTTCTTAACTTTCTTATTTTATAATAAGCCGGTAGTGCTTATGTTATGTATGATAAGCCGGTAGGGCTTATGTTATGTATGATGGCCGGTTGAGATAGGGTAAGAGTATGAATGAGGGGCAAGCCCCAAGATCGTTATACCACCTTCTCCAGGGTAAGAGTATGAATGAGGGGCAAGCCCCAAGATCGTCATACCACCTGCTTCAGGGTAAGAGTATAAATGAGGGGTAAATCCCCAAGATCGTTATACCACCTGTTTCCGTGGATTTGCTACCCATGATGCGAGGAATACCTCATGCGAGTCCTTATGGGCTTATGCGGGTGAAATAGTCCCATGCGGGCGGGTACATCCTATGCGAGGAATACCTCATGCGGGTCCACACGACCTATGCGGGTGAAATAGTCCCAGGAGTAGGATTGCTTAATGATACTGCGGGCGGGTGGTCCTGCTTTGATCTCGAGCTTCCTATTTTTATGTTGTAAGTATACTTTTGATTACTCTCATTGTTAGTAAGGCATTTGTTACACCCCGTATTTACAGGACATGTTTTAAGAACGTACGTAAGAACTCACAGTGTTAAGATTTGAGACTTGTAAAAAAAAAATTATCGAAATTATGAAATTGTCGGAAAACGTACTATTGTGACGAATGGGAGGGCGACACGTGTCACCCCCCTTATTGATGCCTTGGTCGAATTTGGCATGGCCAAAATGGTCATTGACCATAGTCTTGGATGACTAAGTCTTGCAACTTGAAGCTTGAGAAAATTGACTTGGTCAAAGGACCCACAAAGTCTTGATATTTGCTAAGACCTTATCCTAGCCACCCAATTGTTCATATCTTGACCCTCCAATGTGCTATATAATACTACTAGTAGCAAGACTAAGCCTAACACTTAGAAAAAATTTCAAGAAATTGAAGGAAGAGCAAGAGTGCTCTCGGGTTCTAGCCCTTAGAGAAGAATTTTTTTTTGTTTCTTGTTCTTTAAGCTCCACATTTTAAACCAAGGTTCTTGAGTGTATTGTAAGCATATCTCAATAGAAAAATCTCAGAAAAAGATAGTTTTCGGATTAGTCGCAAAGTGAAAACCTAGTTGCTTTCTAGGTTTTGGATTGGAAGTTTGAAGGGAAGTTGTTGGTTTTGTTCTAAGGGTCTCAAGTAGCGGATTGAAGTGTCTTGAAGGGGCTCTAAGTTGCTAAGGAAGCGACTTCGGTTTTGGAGTTGGGTTAAGATTCGTTAAGGTATAATCTTGTCCCTTAAACGTGTTACAAGATTAATTAAATTGTTGTTATCTTTACATGTTGCTAGCATGAAGTATATGTGTTGAAGTTTATAAGGATTATGGATTGATTGTAGCCTTGGAAATCCGAAATGTAATGTAAGCCATGTTAAGTTGGATTACAATTTAGTCGTTATTAAAATCGTCGCATGTTGTTGACTTGAAGATTATAGTAGTTATAGTCGATTGCGACTTGATATCATGTATTGCTAACAACTCGGATTGAAATGGAAATTAGATAAGAATTGGTATTGTTGAAAACAATGTGGCCGAATTTGGACATGTAGTTTGTATTAGTTTGATATCTTTTGTGGGGCGGAATTTTACACGTCTAGTAGGCGTGTAGTCCCCTATTGATAATTGCATTGTTTGGGCCTTAAATGTGGTGTGTTTGGTTATTGTATTCGGCCTTGAAAAAGGTGGCAAAGTAAGTAAAAACAAAGGAGGTGATGTCCGATTTTCCGTAGAATTTAGCGACTTAGCACCTAGAATATTCTACGTTTGAAGTAAGAGGTTAATGGACGTATTGTGACCATTATAGGTTGAAGTACTAAGTATAGTGTATCCTACTTGAAGGATGGATTAGCTATCAAGATTGAAGTACTTTGGAGCATTTTGCTACTTGTCGATAATCGTCGCGAGGTATGTGAACCTCTTCCTTCCTTTGGCATGATTATATGTATGGAATATACATGTGGTATCATTTCATGTTTCCTTCTACTCTTAGAAGTTAAGAGGTAGTTGGGTGATTTGCTCTATGTATAACTTTTCCTATCTTTTGAGCATGACTAGTTGCACGTATGTAGTGCGGTGAGCGTCTGATACCTTGATATCCTTTACTAGTTTTATAAATAGCCAAGTCAGGTGAGTTAGGAGATTAACTCATTTCTTTGAAAGAATAAAGGATGTCTTAAGTTTTATTAAAGTTAAGGGACTTGAAGAGTTTTAAAGTATGTGATACTTGTTTCGTTTTAAACGTATAAGTCCCTTGGATAGGAAATTATATTTTTGGCTAAGGTATAAAGTGAATATAACGACTTTATGGAGAGTTGGTTATATTTGCTTTATGGAAGGATAATGACTTGATTTTTAAGGCATCAATTGTCTAAGGTTTTATATAAAAGGAGTCACTCGATTTCTAAGGTTAAGAGACTAATTGTATTTTGAAGATAAGAGCATCGATTTGAAAGTATACAATACTTGGTTTTTAAAAGTAGAAGTCTCTTGGTTATAAAAAGGAAAGAGTTTTGTCTAAAACCATAAAGGGTTATAACGGCTTTATGGGAAGTTGGTTATAACGGATTTATGGAAAGTTAAGAGAATGGTTTTCTCTAATAAAGTAATCAAAGAATTAACTTGTATTAAGGAAGGGCAATGTGATTTAAAGGTATCACTTGCTTAAAGCTTTTAAGTAAGAGTCACTTGATTTAGAAGCCGAGAAATGTATTTCTAAAAGTATCGTGACTTATGTGAAATGTACACAAGCCTGGATACTACGGGTGTTAGTATCTTGGGGTCTTACACAAAAAGGAGTCTCTTGAAAAGAATGTACGTACGTAGTACTTTGACCTGTTTAATTGAGAATTATTCTATTTGTGCCTTGATAAGTACTTTGTCTTGATTAATTGAGAATTAGTCTAAGTGTGCCTTGATAAGTACTTTGGCTTGTTAATTGAGAATTATCACATGTGTGCTGGTGATAGCCTTTGAGGGCAAGTATTATGTTTTATTACGTTGCCGCGACTTTCGGTTGGAGGGCCGGCTGTCTTGTTATAAGTTACTTGGACGTACCGACAGTGATGTGGGATTCCACGGGTATGTTTCCGTTAATTGTAGTACTTGGGTTAAATTCCCGGATTTTTATAGAAGACATGGTAGTGCTTCTGTTTTGTATGACGGTCGGTCGAGATAGGGTAAGAGTATAAGTGAGTTGTAAACCCCCAAGATGCTATACCACCTTCTCCAGGGTAAGAGTATAAGTGAGGGGTAAACCCCCAAGACATTATACCCCTTGCTTGTTTTGTTTGATGGTCAGTTGAGATAGGGTAAGAGTATAAGTGAGGGGTAAACCCAGATGCTTTACCACTTCTCGAGGGTAAGAGTATAAGTGAGGTAGACCCCAGATGCTTTATACCACTGCTTTACCATTCTCGGGGTAAGAGTATAAGTGAGGGTAGACCCCAGGCATTATACCAGGTGGGACTTGGTGTTCATGTATGCTATTAGTGTATTATTATATCTGGGTGTCGGCGGTGATGTGGGATTCCACGGGCGGGAGATATATATATGTGTTGTGTATGTATGCGCCGGCGGTGAGGTGGGATGCAGGCGCGTCACGTGATTATATTTTACACTTATAGCTGTCGGCAGTGATTGGGGATTCCACGGACACGCTTGATATTTGTGTGACTTGATCGCGTCCCAGATTGGGCCGGGTAGTAAATGTGCCCTCCTTAAAGGGCCGGATTATACTTATGGAAGATAAGTAAGTTATATAGAAATGAACTTAATGATTTTTCCTAATCATGTGCGTAAGAATGTGGCTATAACCTTTATTGAAAATGGGAAAAGATATTGATGTGAAATTAAGTTCATAAGTGGTAATGACACGGCAGGATCTGGTATGTACTTTTTTATACTTGTCCCTGTTATTCCTTTGTACAATTATGATCACATTTCTTGTCACGTTATTTACATTCCATATTAAATTTTTGTTATCGACCCGCCGAAGCTGCGTTAAATGCCGCGAGTTTAGGTACCCAGGTTGGTGATCCTTGCTCTTAGGATCTCGGTTTATTTTATGGGAAAAAGCTCCATTTGCTCCGGAGGCTTATCTCTTGGTGCGGTTTCCCCTGAGGTTGTATATTCATGTATATTCAGGGGTATGGCGGGGCCTGTCCATACAGTGTTATTATGTTAAAACTCTTAAGTGCAGTAGTCACATGTTGTGGGTATGTTTGTAAGGAAAGGAAGCCTGATTCGGTTGTATATTATATGTCTAGGAAAGGTAGCCACATCGGCTAACTTTGTTGTTTTACATTGTTTATTTTATATAGTTTCATGTATGTTCGTGATTATCTCTAATGTATACGGAAGGGTGCGGGTAGGGCACGATCGCGGGCGAGGTCGGTCGTGACAAAAGTGGTATCGAGGCGATTAGTCCTCGGAAAGTGTCTGACCGTGTCTAGTAGAGTCTTGATTATCGGTGTGTTGTGCACGTCTATAATCGAGGATGCGGGGACATTTAGGATTAGTTTCCATTCTTCTCACTATGAGATCGTGCCATAGAGTGTGTTGTTAGGGTCGTCTCTCCTAACGAGTTATGTTGATTGCATGCGAGAAAGCGTGATGACCGGGGAAGGACTATGTGGATTGCGTATCGGGTTGGTAATGATTATAGTATAGTTGGTATTGTGACATACCTCATACGGAGTTATGTATGAAGTCGTTTATGGGTTGCCTAGAATGGTTTTAGATTTACAGAGTGGTAAAGACTAACTAGATCTGGGAAGGTATGGAATAGTTAATGAATTTTCGCCAAGGTCTTGTGGTTTATTTTGAGATTATTGGGAAAGGATGAGGTATGCGATAGGGTAGTGGACCAGAAGCCATGTTAAGGAACTTAGAATGTCATGTAAATAGATTAAGGCTGCGTAGTAGGCTTAAGAAAATTGTGCGGATGAGGTCAGGTATAGAGTAAGTAATGGTTCTTGTGAGCAACGACACGATTATGGTATTATGAGAAGTTTTGTACGTTTATGGGAGGCGATAAGATAGGCTTGGGCATGGAAATTGCGAGCCTAAGAATGTTGAAGACATTGAGACCTTAGATGTACAAGGTCTTCCGGGTAGAAAGATTTATTATAGACGAGAATAAGAGTTAAGTGCGGCGGGTGGGGTGAGGACTGTTGCAGGTCTCCCCACGGCTGGAATGGAGTGGGATCGGTTGGTAGTAGTTAAGCCACGTGAAAGGGTCACGAGGTGCAAGGCCCAGTCTAGTTAATTGTTTCTTGGTTCGTGGGCGTGTTCCACGAGAACCAGTCGTGAAATCGGAAATGGCCTTATGTTGTTTAAAGAAGTGACTCAAAAGATTGGAGGCGGCGTCGGTATGGAAGTTATGTATACTAGTGTGAGTTGGAAATACGGAAAGAAATCGACCGATAAGAAAGATAACGACCAAGTGTAAAGGAATAGAGCACGAATCCATAAGAACTATCGAGGTAACTACGCAGTGAGTGTGTGTGGGGTGGTAGGCGGCGGGAATATGAGGTTTTCCGGTGATGATACGATCGTCGAGCCCTAGTAGACCTAGTAGAGAGGATTATGGCGGACTTTGAGGTCATTACAAGTATGGGCTAGTTGGCCGTGAGTGCGAGTTGACATCTTAGTATAAATTTGTTATGTGGCCATGGGTGGCATATGTCGTAAGAAGGGTGTAGTATAAGGAGACTATGTCGTGCTTTAATTGTAAGTTTGGCTCCGAAAGAACATTCGGGGACGAATGTTTCTAAGGGGGGAAGAATGTTACACCCCGTATTTACAGGACATGTTTTAGAGCGTGCGTAAGAACTCGCGGTGTTAAGATTTGAGACTTGTAAAAAAAATTATCGGAATTATGAAATTGTCGGAAAAGCGTACTATTGTGTGAATGGGAGGCGACCGCGTGTCACCCCCCTTATTGATGCCTTGGTCGAATTTGGCATGGCCAAAATGGTCATTGACCATAGTCTTGGATGACTAAGTCTTGCAACTTGAAGCTTGAGAAAATTGACTTGGTCAAAGGACCCACAAAGTCTTGATATTTGCTAAGACCTTATCCTAGCCACCCAATTGTTCATATCTTGACCCTCCAATGTGCTATATAATACTACTAGTAGCAAGACTAAGCCTAACACTTAGAAAAAATTTCAAGAAATTGAAGGAAGAGCAAGAGTGCTCTCGGGTTCTAGCCCTTAGAGAAGAAATTTTTTTTGTTTCTTGTTCTTTAAGCTCCACATTTTAAACCAAGGTTCTTGAGTGTATTGTAAGCATATCTCAATAGAAAAATCTCGGAAAAAGATAGTTTTCGGATTAGTCGCAAAGTGAAAACCTAGTTGCTTTCTAGGTTTTGGATTGGAAGTTTGAAGGGAAGTTGTTGGTTTTGTTCTAAGGGTCTCAAGTAGCGGATTGAAGTGTCTTGAAGGGGCTCTAAGTTGCTAAGGAAGCGACTTCGGTTTTGGAGTTGGGTTAAGATTCGTTAAGGTATAATCTTGTCCCTTAAACGTGTTACAAGATTAATTAAATTGTTGTTATCTTTACATGTTGCTAGAATGAAGTATATGTGTTGAAGTTTATAAGGATTATGGATTGATTGTAGCCTTGGAAATCCGAAATGTAATGTAAGCCATGTTAAGTTGGATTACAATTTAGTCGTTATTAAAATCGTCGCATGTTGTTGACTTGAAGATTATAGTAGTTATAGTCGATTGCGACTTGATATCATGTATTGCTAACAACTCGGATTGAAATGGAAATTGGATAAGAATTGGTATTGTTGAAAACAATGTGGCCGAATTTGGACATGTAGTTTGTATTAGTTTGATATCTTTTGTGGGGCGGAATTTTACACGTCTAGTAGGCGTGTAGTCCCCTATTGATAATTGCATTGTTTGGGCCTTAAATGTGGCGTGTTTGGTTATTGTATTCGGCCTTGAAAAGGTGGCAAAGTAAGTAAAAACAAAGGAGAGTCTTTGTCAGATTTTCCGTAGAATTTAGCGACTTAGCACCTAGAATATTCTACGTTTGAAGTAAGAGGTTAATGGACGTATTGTGACCATTATAGGTTGAAGTACTAAGTATAGTGTATCCTACTTGAAGGATGGATTAGCTATCAAGATTGAAGTACTTTGGAGCATTTTGCTCTTGTCGATAATCGTCGCGAGGTATGTGAACCTCTTCCTTCCTTTGGCATGATTATATGTATGGAATATACACGTGGTATCATTTCATGTTTCCTTACTCTTAGAAGTTAAGAGGTAGTTGGGTGATTTGCTCTATGTATAACTTTTCCTATCTTTTGAGCATGACTAGTTGCGTATGTAGTGCGGTGAGCGTCTGATACCTTGATATCCTTTACTAGTTTTATAAATAGCCAAGTCGGTGAGTTAGGAGATTAACTCATTTCTTTGAAAGAATAAAGGATGTCTTAAGTTTTATTAAAGTTAAGGGACTTGAAGAGTTTTAAAGTATGTGATACTTGTTTCGTTTTAAACGTATAAGTCCCTTGGATAGGAAATTATATTTTTGGCTAAGGTATAAAGTGAATATAACGACTTTATGGAGAGTTGGTTATATTTGCTTTATGGAAGGATAATGACTTGATTTTTAAGGCATCAATTGTCTAAGGTTTTATATAAAAGGAGTCACTCGATTTCTAAGGTTAAGAGACTAATTGTATTTTGAAGATAAGAGCATCGATTTGAAAGTATACAATACTTGGTTTTTAAAAGTAGAAGTCTCTTGGTTATAAAAAGGAAAGAGTTTTGTCTAAAACCATAAAGGGTTATAACGGCTTTATGAAGTTGGTTATAGCAGTTTATGGAAAGTTAAGAGAATGGTTTTCTAATAAAGTAATCAAAGAATTAACTTGTATTAAGGAAGGGCAATGTGATTTAAAGGTATCACTTGCTTAAAGCTTTTAAGTAAGAGTCACTTGATTTAGAAAGTAGAAATGTATTTCTAAAAGTATCGTGACTTATGTGAAATGTACACAAGCACGGATACTACGGTGTTAGTATCTTGGTCTTACACAAAAAAGAGTCTCTTGAAAAGAATGTACGTACGTAGTACTTTGACCTGTTTAATTGAGAATTATTCTATTTGTGCCTTGATAAGTACTTTGTCTTGATTAATTGAGAATTAGTCTAAGTGTGCCTTGATAAGTACTTTGGCTTGTTAATTGAGAATTATCACATGTGTGCTGGTGATAGCCTTTGAGGGCAAGTATTATGTTTTATTACGTTGCCGCGACTTTCGGTTGGAGGCTTTGTCTTGTTGTAAGTTACTTGGGCGTCACAAGCGGTGATGTGGGATTCCACGGGTATGTTTCCGTTAATTGTAGTACTTGGGTTAAATTCCCGGATTTTTATAGAAGACATGGTAGTGCTTCTATTTTGTATGACGGTCGGTCGAGATAGGGTAAGAGTATAAGTGAGGGGTAAACCCAGATCTATACCACCTTTTCGAGTAGAGTATAAGTGAGGTAAACCCGAGACATTATACCACTGCTTGTTTTGTTTGATGGTCGGTTGAGATAGGGTAATAGTATAAGTGAGGGTAAACCCCAGATGCTTTACCACTTTTCGAGTAAGAGTATAAGTGAGGGTAGACCCCAGATGCTATACCACCGCTTTACCACCTTCTCGGGGTAAGAGTATAAGTGAGGTAGACCCAGCATTTATACCATCGGTGGGACTTGGTGTTCATGTATGCCTATTAGTGTATTATTATATCCTGGACTGTCGGCAGTGATGTGGGATTCCACGGGCAGGAGATATATATATGTGTTGTGTATGTGTACGCCGACAGTGAGGTGGGATGCCACGGGCGCGTCACATGATTATATTTTACACTTATAGCTGTCGACAGTGATGGGGGATTCCACGGACACGCTTGATATTTGTGTGACTTGATCGCGTCCCAGATTGGGCCGGGTAGTAAATGTGCCCTCCTTAAAGGGCCGGATTATACTTATGGAAGATAAGTAAGTTATATAGAAATGAACTTAATGATTTTTCCTAATCATGTGCGTAAGAATGTGGCTATAACCTTTATTGAAAATGAGAAAAAATATTGATGTGAAATTAAGTTCATAAGTGGTTATGACACGGCAGGATCTGGTATGTACTTTTTTATACTTGTCCCTGTTATTCCTTTGTACAATTATGATCTGTTTACTGTACTTTATTTACATTTCCATATTCGATTACCTGTTATCTGACCCGCCTTGAGCTGCGTTAAATGCCGCGAGTTTAGGTACCCAGGTTGGTGATCCTTGCTCTTAGGATCTCGGTTCATTTTATGGGAAAAGGCTCCATTTGCTCCGGAGGCTTATCTCTTGGTACGGTTTCCCCTGAGGTTGTAGATTCATGTATATTCAGGGGTATGGCGGGGCCTGTCCGCCAATTGTTATGTTAAAACTCTTAAGTGCAGTAGTCACGTATTTGTGGGTATGTTTGTAAAGGAAAGGAGTAAGCTTGGTTGTATATTATATGTCGGGAAGGTAGCCACATCGGCTAACTTTGTTGTTTTATACATTGTTTATTTTATATAGTTTCATGTATGTTCGTGATTATCTACGATGTATACGGAAGGGTGCGGGTAGGGCACGATCGCGAGCTTGAGTCGGTCGTGGCAGCGTGTATCTTATTATTTGAGTTATCATACATCTCAGTTTATTATAGACTTATGATTTCATTCTGATGCTGATTTCACATATTTGGTATATGTTATCGACCTCGCCCGGGGGCTACGTTAAATGCGTAGGTAGAGTATAGATTCTTGATCCTCGCTCTTGGATCATTTGTTGATTGAGAAGCTCGCTTTATTAGGAGGCTTATCCACAGGTATTGTCGGTTGTTGTACATTCGGGGTATGGCGGGGCCACTGTCACTTGAGTTGTTATTCTTAAGTGCGTAGTCACGTTTGTGGATTGGGTTGAAAAGAAAAAAATGTCTTGTTTTATTATGTATAGTTTACGGAAGGTGGCCTTATCGGCTAACTTTGTTGTTATTTTATGTTTAAGCATTTTATAAGTTGTGTATGTTCATTGCTATTCTCGATGTATCACAGAAAGGGTGCGGGTAGGGCACGATCGTGAGCAGAAGTGGTCGTGACAATTATATTGGCTTTTATTCTACATACTCTAAGCATTTCTCATAATTTACAATTAAAATAAAATGCAATACAGAATAATAAAATTAAAATTAAATGCGACATAAAATAAAACTCCGGAATATTCTTTTGAAATGCATCTCCGAATACCTGCATAAATACTTAGTAAAAGTGTTAGTAAGAATAAATAATTTTAAAAGCAATAACAAGAATTAATAAGTAAAGCTAAAAATAAATATGTCTTTGTACGGGGAGGCCTTGGAAATCAGACGGAGATTCCTTCATCGGCCATTTCAGGTTGTCGTAGAGCAGTAAAACAATAGGAGCAGTGGCAAAAACCACAACAATTGTGGTTCGCCGGAAAGCTCAGGACGTCGTCGGAAAAAACATACTAGAGGAATTAAATCAGTCCAACAAATCGAGCATGCCATAAGTCCCAAAACAGAGCCCAACATAGGTCGCCGGAAAGTTTAGAATATTGCCGGAGTTATTAAAAACTCTGCCCAGATGCTAAAATCATGCAAAATCAACCCATTAACCAAATTCAACACCGGTTTCCAAAAGACAAAACAAAACATAGGTCGCCGAAGTTATAAAACTCCGGCAAGATACCAAAAATCAGAGAATCGACCCACAACCGAAAACAGCCCAACAGAGTAAACAATATATAAAAATATGGTTAGAACAAAGTAAAAAAGCAGAAGCACAACAATCACTAAGGTTCTCGTCGTTCATGGGGTTCGTCGGAGTTCTCTGCCAGACGCCGGTAAGAGATGGGGAATGATGGGGTGTTGCTGATGGTGAGGTCGACGGGAAAGGGATTTGGGAGTTAGGGATTGAGGGGAGTGGGTTCGCCAGTGACGGGTGGTGGTTCACCGGCGACGGTAAGGGAGACAAGGGAACGGGCTGGTGTTCAGCGGTGGAACATTGGTGGTGTTATGTTGGAGTCAACATTGGTGAGGGTGATTTTGACAGTGACGGGACAGTGGCGTTAATGGGTTCGTCGGAGCTTGGAGCTCCGGCGAATGAAGAGAGGAGATGGGTAGGCGGCTGAACTGATGTTTTGTTGTTGCTGTTTGTGCCCTTTTTTTTAAATGAAGAACATGGAGATGATAAAATAAGAGAGGTGAGAGAGGGTGTATGCTGCGGCTGGTCTCTTTAGGGGTAGGCGGCTGCCTGAGGTTTTTTTTTAATGGGGGCGGGGGGTAAGGTTTTTATTTATAGGGGTATTTAGGTTTTGGGTTTTGGGTATTGGGTATTGGGTATTGGAGGGAAAAGATGAAAGGTGTACTGGGCTTCATTTTTGTGCCTTAGTTTGGGCTACTATTTTCGACGGATTGGACTGATTCAGATTGTGCCTCGGACTGGACTGGTTTGACAAAAATGCAAAACGGGTTTATTATTTAGAAGAAAAATTATTTAAAGGTACAAAATTATCAAAATAAAATGCCGACGCTATAATGCAATATTTAAGAAATGTTTAATGCCTAATTAAGTAAAAACGCGGTGCCAATTAATTATTCAAAGAGATGCAAATATTATTAAAATAAAATGACGGTGTAATAATAATAGAAACATAATATTAACAAAGACAACATGCTTAATTTAAAATAAAAAGATGCAATGTCATTTTGTGAAGAAATAAACATAGAATATTATGTAAAAAATGCAAAAATGATGATTAAAATGTGGTGTCCTAAAATGCTTAAAATTGTAAGAAATGACTAAAAGATGGGTCAAAATTGGGTGTCAACAGTTTGTCCCTCTTTGACCGAAGACGATGAAAGAGTTTTCGGACAAAGACGTTGACTTGTAGCCAATTTTGTCCCCATCGTCAGAATTAAAACAAAGATCAAGAAAAAGAATGGGCAAAAACTGATGCAGATTCAAAATTTTGTCTCAGTGTCGAATTATGATGACACTGGACTGCTGTGATGCTGTAAAATTAAAGACAATGCCGACGCAAATTCAAAATTTGTCCCAGTGTCGAATTATGATTGACACTGGGTTGCAGGTGATGTGGTGCTAGAAAAGACATGATGTTTGTAGATGTTGATGACGTCATTGCATGTACGTGATGCAGATGATCGTCGTTGCATAGACGAAACATATATGAAGTCGTTGCATAGGCTTACATGAAATGGCGTCGTTGCATAGACGCGATGCAGATGTTCGTCGTTACATAGACGAAACATAGATGAACCCGTTGCATAGGCTTACATGAAATGACGTCGTTGCATAGACGCGATGCATATGTCCGTAGTTGCATAGACGAAACATAGATGAAGCCATTGCATAGGCTTAAATGAGATGGCGTTATTGTATAGATGCGATGCAGATGCTCGTCGTTGCATAAATGAAGCACAGATGAAACTGTTGCATGGGCTTACATGAAATGGCGTCGTTGCATAGATGTGATGCAGATGTTCGTCGTTGCATAGATGAAACGTGGAAGAAGCCGTTGTATGGGCTTACATGAGATGACGTCGTTGCATAGACGCGATGCAGATGCTCGTCGTTGTATAGACGAAACATAGATGAATCCGTTGCATAGGATTACATGAGATGGCGTTGTTGCATAGACGCGATGCAGATGCTCGTCGTTGTATAGACGAAACATAGATGAAGTTGTTGCATAGACTTACATGAAATGACGTCGTTGCATAGACGCGATGCAGATGCTCATCGTTGCATGGACGAAACATAGATGAAGTCGTTGCATAAACTTATATGAGATGGCGTCGTTGCATAGACGCGATGCAGATGCTCGTCGTTGCATAGACGAAATATGATGAAGTCGTTGCATAGGCTTAGAAGATGGTGTCGTTGCATAGACGCGATGCAGATGCTCGTCGTTGCATAGACGAAACATGATGAAGCCATTGCATAGACTTAGAAGATGGCGTCGTTGCATAGACGCGATGCAGATGCTCATCGTTGTATAGACAAAACATGATGAAGTCGTTGCATAGGCTTATATGAAATGCGTCGTTTTATGGATGTATCTGTTTTGTGACTCTCATGCATTGTGCGTTTGTAACCCGCATGGGCCTATTGTTGTCCTCTTGCCTTTGCTGATATGAAGATCCTACACTCAAAGAAAACTTGTGAGTTTTAGGAAATGAGTGGTTGATTCGCGTCGACTTTGTAGCTTGGGCTCTTGACGCTTGCATGCTCAGATTTAAGCAAAAGGTTAGTGCATAACTGTTAAGGCAAAAAGATAACGCATGAATTTATAAGCAATGTAATTGTATGAGTAGAAATGTTATCCTGTAAATCGTGATGGCGGTTGTACTGATGTGATGCTGCAAATGCTGAGATTTCGTCCTTGCACGGACGTATTGAATGTTGTGAATGCTTGTTGAATATTGTGAGTGTTGATGCAGTCTCTGTGCGAACTTACTGGATCCCGTGAATGCTTGTTGAATGCTCTGTGCGGGCTTGCTGGATGCTGCGAATACTGGCTGAATGTTGTGATTGCCGATGTAGTCTCTGCACGGACTTGCTAGATGCTGTGAATGTTTGTTGAATGCTGTTGATTGCTGATTGCTGATGTAGTCCCTGCATGGACTTGCTGGACGCTGCGAATGCTTGTTGAATGCTGCGATTGCTGATATAGTCTCTGCACGGACTTGCTGGATGCTGTGAATGCTTGCTGAATGCTGCGATTGCTGATGCAGTATCTGTGCGGACTTACTGGATCCCGTGAATGCTTGATGAATGATATGCGCGATCTTGCTGGATGCTGCGAATGCTGGCTGCATGCTAGTCTATGCACGGACTTAACCCTGGCGGAAATTGCTCATATCTCTTTTCGAAATAATCAAATGCATTTTATCGCACTCGAGCCAATGAGAAGATTTCTAATAGTGTGACCGAAGCCGACTTAGGCCGCCTATGTATCCTCATGAGGGAATCAGGTCAAGACGTAGTTCGTGATGCAAAAATGATTGTACAATTTTCAAAAAAAATGAGACCGGAGCCAATGTGGCGCCACGTATCCCATTGAGGAATCAGTCAAGGCGTAGTTCGTGATGCAAAAATAAGGATTTTTATGGGTTTTCAAATAATGTGGACGAAGCGATGTGGCGCTCGTATCCGTCGAGGAATCAGGTCAAGACGTAGTTCATGATGCAAAAAATGATTGTACAATTTCAAAAAATGAGACCGAAGCCAATGTGGCCGCCTACGTATCCCGCTGAGGGAATCAGGTCAAGACGTAGTTCATGATGCAAAAAATAAGAATTTTTATATATGCATTTTTTTATTTTTTTTGAAAAGTGGAAAGACAGCATCACGTTCTGACTTTAGTTGATACCAACAATTAGTATTGTGATTAGCAATTCCGTTATTCACTTTCAGTCTAACCAAGACTGACTTCTGGGTAATTCCTATAGTTTCAAGTGGTACCTCAGACACCTAAGTATCGACACACTTGCTTGCAGCCAAGAGTTCGAACTACATGTAATCTCACGTTTTAAATGCCCTCATTGAAAAGAAAGTCTCATTTCTCGCATATATTCCAGTATTTTGAATTTTGGGACGTTTAGAGAAGTACGCTCACACTCAAAAGGAAGTTCAATGCATGCAATTGTGATACCATAGGCTTGTCCGTCATGTAAGTATCCACTAATGTGAGAACCCTCAGTATAAGATCATGTAGGGCTTGTCACGGGCTTGTAATGTAGGCTTGGGGAAAGGGATGGATATCATTTGGGTAAAAAGTGACTAATCCTTCCTCGAGCGTTGGACAACGTCCGTTCTTGATATTTGTGTGCTTTAATGCTGATCTGTTTTTTTTTTGTCCCAGTTTTTCTGTACTGACTTCCTTTTGAATCTTTCATTTGGAGCCCGCTTTTTCCAAAGTTATTCTCTCATTTCATTCTTCTTCTTTTTTTATATAATGCCGGGGCTTTTGATTTCTTATTTTGTGAAGTCGTCATTTGTGTTTTCTTTTTCCTTTTAGGACTTTGACAATTTTTTGTCTTTGCAAACTTCGACGCAGAATTTTGTCAGCCACTTGCACATTTCCAAAGCGCTCAAGGAGGTCGGGCCAAGAGAGGGATAGTGCGTACGCACTCAGAAAGGGTATAGGTGTAATATGCGGTTGTCAAAAGAATGGGCTTTAGGCTCAAAAGGGGTGTACTACGAATAATGTTATTTGGTAGGCTGAAAAAGCTCAAACGGATCAAAGAAAGCCTACGATCATTTCCTACACCGAGTGTTACTCAGGATTTCGCCTCAACAAACATTCAGGCCCAGTTCTATATTACAATGCAATGCAATTGAACTTATTCTAAAACTCACCACACAATGCACATGAAACAATGAGGTTGGTTTCGTCTTATCTTGAAAGCATGCAAGACAATGTTATTACAGGTGTGCGTGAGAGGTACCAAAAGAATCTATGGTTTACCACGATGTCAACCCATTAATTATTACTCGTTCTTTCCTATGCACACTCTTAACTGTGTTGGTATCAACCAAATCAAACAATGATACTTAAAAGAGCTTTTTTTTTTCTTAAAGATATTTTATGCTTTTTTGAATAAAATATTTTTGTATTTTTGAATAAATGGTACCGAACCCGAGAAGGGCTGCCTACGTATCTCATCTTTGACGAGAATCAGGTGTGCGTAGTTCGTTCAGATATGTTATAAAACGTATGATTTTAAAAAAAAAATATTCATGAAAGAAATGCAAAAATAAAAGTTGTGCAAAACAAATGATTGTTCACTATAAGACTAATGCAAAGTAAAAGAATGTAATGAAAAAAATGCATGACTGTGATAGAATGAATGAAATGCATGAATTAATGTGTGTGATTGGATAAATGCAATGAATGGGTGAACCAAATATGTCCCTTTTTTTTATGTGGTGGTGTCGAACCCAAGATGAGTTGCCTACGTATCACACCGTATGGTGAGAATCAGACACGCGTAGTTCAGGATGATTATGTTGTAAAATTCATGATAAAGAATTATGTAATCAATACTAGACATATCAATTGAATTTGCAAATACGTATAAAGATACAAAATATAGGATCCCGCGCGATGCTTCGTTGAATCTGGTATAAGCTGACTTCTTTTCGTCAACATAACTCCAGCTCATTCTTGTGATGATTTTTTTTTCTTTTCTTCCCCTTTTTTTTGTTGTTGTCCGCCCTCGACTATTTGCGAGGACGATCTTCCTGCAAAAAATATGACAAATGGGTGAGAGTAGGCAAGCCACAAAAATAATAAAATGTAAGGGTGTGGCAATATAGTCAAAGACTCCCCTGATTGGTTCGACCGGACTGATGATTGATGCTTCACAAAGTCCAAATCGTGTTGTTCAAGAACGATTTACGCAGTAGAAGTCCTGATTGCAATGTGACAACAAAAAGTGCAAAAATGCAAATGCTCATGGCCGGAATTATAAGCATGATATGTACAGAGGTTAAAAGGGTAATTATTGCATTAAATAATATATACCGAATTGCTAGCGACAACAATAATAAACAAAAGCATGCAAATCAAGCGCGCACCTAATATGCATGGGACCTCTCTTATGCCAAAGGTCGGCCTAAACCCCAAATATGCGAGATTATGATAAATAGGTCCAAGCCGTTAAACTCCAATGTTTTGTTGGAAATGACGACCAAATGACGGTGCACTTTTTCCAATTTTGGTGTGTCATGACCAGGCTTGGATCCGTCTATAATTGTCACGCAACACATATATGCTTATGGGTCGTTGGGTTGTGAGACCCGTCGACAAGTTTGGTGGATTTCTAATTGTGGCGTTAATACCAAGGATTAATCCACTTAAGGTTTATGCATGCATGACTTAATATAAAAGGGTGTTATAACTCTATCCTAAGTTTCTAAGATTTGGATTACTAGACACAAAGTTCCCGAGCAGACAACTCGAGTGAGAAGGCTACGCGGCTGACCAGACGAACCGATCTAACTCCGCGCAAGCGCCAACTCTTCTAAAATTTGGGTATTTTGAAAGAAATTCGCGGGTGCGCGAAGCACACCAACGCGTGTAGTGTGTGACAATGTGAATTTTCCAGAGTAGAGGAAATATGAGCGGAATGCCAGTTTAAGGAAAGCAGTAAAATCAAATAGCAATTAAAACAGTTAAGCATACAAAATTAAAGCAATCAATTTTAAGGCATTTAAAACAAATAAAAGCAAATAAAGCCAAGCAATAATAAACCTAGGTTTGCTATGGTCAAGAACCTGATTATCCCCAGCGGAGTCGCCATGCTGTCGCGCCCATTTTTGACCTCGGGGCCTGAACGGTATCCGCAACGTTGCTCTTTGGCGTGATTTCCTGGATGGAGCAATAATGCTTATTTTAAGGAGTCGCCACCTAATTAATTAAGTGAATTAGGACACTTGATTTATTGCAATAAAAATATTACAATTAATCTCCATTTAATGGTCTGCGAAATTAATGAGATTCTGGATCAGGGTTCTTGTTATACCCCGTATTTCCAGAGTATGTAAGTGAGGGCGTACGTATAAAAATTTAAGCCTTAAGGTTGGCAAGGTTCGAAATTTGTACACAAGTGCCGAAAAGAGTCATTTTCCGGACTTTGCGAAAGGGAAAAATACGGCTATGTCATTTTTAATTTTTGCGGATTTTTCCGAGAGACGAAATATTTTGGACCAACGAGAGGGTGACAAGTGTCACCCTCAAGTGGACGAGAAAGTTGGGACGATTTGGGCGTTTTTGCCTTGGCTATTTTGTCAAGTAGTTGGTAGGATATTTTTGTGTAGTTGATGAGCAAGTGGGACCCACAAACACATGTCCAAATCCCTTTACTACACTTGCCACTTGGCTTGATCTTGGCCATTGAAAGTCCTATAAATACCCCCAGTTGAAGACTATTTCTTCATCCTCACTTGAAATTCCAAGTCTAAAAATCCTCCCCCTTAACGTGGTTCGTCCAGAGCCTTCGCATCACGACGTTCGGGGCGTGGTAGTGCCTACCCGGCACCAGTAGTCATACATCAGTAATCAATGGAATATTAAATCAAGACATGATACAGTTTTAATATGAGAGTTAGTTTTATGTGATAAAATGTCGGCTTTCGGCATATATATATATAGATAGTTTTGCAGTTAGATCGCAACTATACAATAGGACTACTGGACCTCAGAAGATAAACAACTATGGAAGATGGAGCTCACGACAGAAGCAAAAGATCCTAAGGATGTGGATCTAGCACGCTTGCCTTACCTGCGGCATGACGCGGCCCAAGGAGGTCTGGCCAGGTACTAAGTATGTGAAAAAATCAAGTAAAATCAAAGTATTTAAAACCATTTGCAAATACAACGGTTTAAGCGCACATAGTGCCACAACATAAACAAGAGCAAAATAGATATAATGTAATGGCCCGGTCTTTCTAGGCGCGAATGATCGAAGCAAGGCGATCGCCCATAGTATCATTATGCGTGCCTAGTCTGGACTTCCGCATCGCATGCGTAGTCACGCAGACCGCGTGAGGTATTCCTCGCGTCGGGGTAGCTAACCCGGTACCTCACTGGACTCCGCGATCCGCATAGTCTCATAGATCGCGTAGTCACCGCGACGCGTAGGGCATCCGCGTCGGGATAAAACACCGGAATGATCAATCCGGAACTCCGCGGCTCTGCATAGTCACATAAGTGCATGGGCCGTATAGACCCGCGTCAAGGTGGCAAGCCACCGGTATAACAAGTCGAGGGTAGGTGATATAACAACATTACAATCGACTTACCGTTTAGCAACGTAAGCCAACAAGAATGACCCCCTTTCACAACATCACAAGACACTAACACACGTAGCATCATAATATGTCTATTTATCAAACAATCTTACTACACCTTACAATCAATACAAGGTTGTTATAAACAAATAAGTAAATGATTCCTTTTATCTTTCTTAAGTTGTTATACCTAACTTCCCATAAAGCTAGTATAACTCTTAAGCTTTTTGTTTAAAAACCAAATATTTCTCTTACATTAAAAATGATTGATATTCTTTTGAAATGCTTCAAGATTCTTATTATTAGGGCTTAAGTCAAAAGACATTGCGTAATTATTATTCGGGCTTAAGTCAAAAGACATTGCCATAATTATTATTGATTAACACACGTCGTCTAGTACTATATATATATTTAAAATATCATGCTCAAGAGTATAGGAAGAATCACATACCTTCTCGAAAACCACCGCCAAGTCGAATATGTCGCGCAGAGAATCAACCTATAATAGTCGGACACGTCTATCAGCGTCTAGACTACTCATGTGATTCTAAGCGGTCCTCTATTACGGAAAATCGGGCGGCACCTCCCTGCGGTAAGCTACTCAAGTCTTTGTGAAAACAGTCCTATGTAAATCTGATTCAATTATTCTTCTTTTATACCGCCTACTTGTGATAATTCAATTCTATTCATTAATATTCTTTCATATCTTATACTCAAGTCTTAACTATTCTTATATGTAATATCCATTACAATAGAAGGACAAGAGTATTTACCTCGATAAGCCCAAAATTATCCAAGTTAAATGTCATTTCACGGCAAGGTTTAGCTCTAATTTATGCGCTCGATAGCTTGAGAAACCCTTAGAAGTTCTACACAACTTCTACTAAAATACTATAAGGGATTTGGGCTAGGGTATTTTAGAATAGTAACTATACTTGGAAGACAACTTTTCTACCAAGGGAGGGGGGGTAGGTTTCTGCTAAGGGCTCAAGGAAGGGGGGGGGGGGGAAGAGCTTTGGACGAAAAGCTTATAAGAGAGGGGATGGATTTTCAAGACTTGGAGAGTGATTTGTGGATGAAGAAAACCTTGAGTTAGGGAGTATTTATAGGCCAACCAATGGCCAACCAATGGCCAAGATGAAGCCAAGTGCTATGCAAGTGTAGGGTGAGGATTTAGGCAAGTGTCCTTATCCATCTACTACACAAATATCCTACCAACTCCTTGACTAAAGGAAAGGCACAAAAAACGTGCCAACTTTGCCCAATTGCCGTCCACTTGAAGGTGACAAGTGTCACCCTCTCGTTGGTCCAAAATGTTTCATCTCTCGGAAAAATCCGCAAAAATAATAAATGACATAGCCGGAATTTTCCGCCATGGCTTTGGAAAACGTTTCGTCGGAAAACGATTCTTTTAGTGAGTTGTGCACAAACATTTCATCCAAAGTGCCTAACTAAGGCTAAACTTTTGTACGTACGTCCTCACGTACATACTATGGAAATACGGGGTATAACATTCTCCCCTCCTTAGAAACATTCGTCCCGAATGTTCCTTCTCAAGACAGTTAACGATAAAGTACCTCACAACTTAACAGTTTGCAAGTGCCACACATGGCCACAATATAACACTTAAGCAATTACGATAATTAAAAACCAGCAAATAGGAAAGTAAGTTACACGGAGGTGTGGGGAATAAGTGAGGATACTTACGCCTCATGTCCTCCTCGCCGACACGTCATCTCCTCCCGAGCTCGTTCGCCACGAACTTTGACGGAAGCCACGTCCTGGTCCGCAGACGCTAACCCGACGATCGATTATCGCTATGGGAATCTCTCATACGATAACCCCTCGGTCACCGACATCGTCAATCGGATGCACTCTAGATGGATCCGATACATCTCCTCAAAGATAGAAACATGAAACACCGGATGCACCGCCTCGGATCGGACGGCAGATCCAACTCATAGGCAACCTTGTCTACCTGCGGACAATCGATAGGGCCCGATGTACCTTGGTGAGTTTCCCTTTCTTCCGAATCTCATCACACCGCCGTGGGTGACTCTTCAGAAAACCCAATCATCAACCTCGAACTCGGATGCCGACGGCGATGATCTGCGTATGACTTCATGCGACTCGAGTGTCGAACCGCTCCCGGATAAGCTTCACCTTATCCGGCTCGCTGCACCGTCTGGTCCCACTAATCGCACTCGCTACATCAAACCAACCTATCGCGATCGCACTTCCTCTCATACAAGGCCTCATAAGGCGTCGTCGAATCGGAGTGGTAGCTATTATTATACGCAAACTCAACTAGAGGCAAATGATCCTCCCGGCTACCCGAAGTCGATAACACAGCTCGCGGCATATCCTCAAGAGTGCGGATAGTGCGCTCGGCTGTCCGTCTGCGTGGATGGAATGCGATTCTCGTGCTCACTGCGTCCCTAAACCCTACGGAAGGACCTCAGAGTTAGCCGTAACCGGGCTCCTGCATGCGATATGATCGAAATAGGGACTCCATGCGGTCGGCGATCTCTCGGATGTAAAGTCGGCATAATCCTCGGTAGAAAAGTCGTCTGACGGGAAGAAAGTGGGCTGATTTAAATCGACTGTCGGCGATAACCCATATAGAATCATGTCTCCTGCGAGTGCGAGGTAATCACGTGATAAAGTCCATGTTGATCACCTCCCACTTCCGGTCGGGATCTCGATAAATGCGCAACAAACCACGGGCCTGCGGTGCTCTACCGCTGCTGCGACAACACGCGGGCGAGCTACGAACTCGCATGGCGTCCTCTTCAAGCCATCCCACCAATACATAGATCTAAGGTCGTGGTACATCTTGGTCGACCGGATGGATAGTAACGCTTGTGTGCTTCCCCGAACTGCTGCGAAGTCTGAAATATCCGGAACACACAACCCTCGAACCTTAGCACCCCATGGTGCCACCTCAAGGACCGCTCCTCCACGAAGAGTCGTATCGCGATGCAGTGTCAAGCTGGATCCTCAAATGTTGCCTCTTGCTCGCCGGCGATGGAAGACTCGGCAACCTCTCGAACTCGAACCCATCGCTATCGAGAATCAATCAAGCGGACACCAGGCTCGCTAAGCGATGCAAATCGCGAACCATGCCCCTCCTCTGCGCATATGATAGGCTACCCATCGATCTACGACTAAGGCATACGCGCAACATTGGCCTTCCCGGGTGGTACAGGATATCAGCGTCATAATCCTTAAGCAACTCTAACCACCGTCTGCGCCGTAAGTTCGGCTCCTCGATTGAAGATATCTTGGAGGCTCTTGTGTGCCGTATAAATATCCACATGAACCCATACAAATAGTGCCTCAGGATCTTGGCGTGAATCACGCGCGACTCCAAATCATGGGTGGGGTAGTTCTCTCATGCTTCTTAAGTCGGGATCGACGCTATAACTTTGCCTCTTGCATCAACACATCCCAACCGATGCAGCGCGATCACAATACGACATAGCCGTCTGGACCTACGGAAGAGTAAGAACGAGGCGGTCGTCGATCTCTCTTCAAAGAATCAAACCCTTCTCACAGCATCACCCTGAAACTTAGCCGCTTACGAGTCGGCCTAGTCAATGGTGCGAGAGATAGAAGCAAACTTCTCTGAACGCGATAATAACTGCAAGGCCCGAGCTGCGAACCTCTGCCGGAGTAGTAGGTCGAGCCAACTCCCGATCGCCTCGATCTTGGCGAATCCACGAATACCATCGGCCCGACAATATGCCCGAAAAGCCATCGAAGTTAACCAAAACTCACATTTGGAAAACTTGCGACTGTCTTTGGTCTGGAGAACTCTCGGACGGTCGCCAAATGCTCGCGTACTCGCGCTCTGGCGAGAATAAACCAAGATATCATCAATGAACACTATCACAAGCGTGTCCAAAATGGTTTGAACACTCGGTTCATCAAATCCATGAATACTGCCGGAGCATTGGTCAACCAAAGACATGACCACGAACTCATAATGCGTCGGGTCCGGAATGCGATCTAGGGACATCCGCCTCTCGACTTCGTGCGATGATAGCGATCGCAGATCAATCTTGGAAAACATCTCGCACCACATGGTGGTCGAACAAATCATCAATCACGGGAAGGGGTATCGTTCTTAATAGTCACCTTGTTCACCGCTGTAATCAACACATGCGCGGCGTCGTCCTTCTTTTCACGAACAATACTGGCGCTCCCGGGGAGAAACACTAGGTCGATGAAGCCGCTTCTCGGCCAAATCTCTTAGTGGTCCTTCACTCTCTCAACTCGGCGGTGCCATTACGTATGGAGGAATGGAAATAGGCCGAGTGTCCGCAAAGACATCGATACAAAATCTATCTCCTCTCGGGAGGATACAGGAAGGTCGTGCGGAAACACGCCTGGGAACTCTCGACTCATGGGCGGTGAAAATGCGCGCTGCAGCCTCGATATCAAACACCCGAACGAGATGGTAGATGTACCTTCGCACCATCTTCCTAGCCTTGAGGTAGGAAATAAACCTACCACCGGCGTCTGATGTTCCTCGCTCGATAACGGCTCCCGAAGCTGGAACCGTACCACTCTCTCCTGCGATCTACATTGGCATAGAAAGAAGCTAGCCAATCCATACCCATGATCACGTCGAAATCGGTCATGTCGGCAAATCTATCAAGTCTGCTGAGTCGGATCGCATAACGCCACTGGACAAGCTCTATATACCGCCGAGCTACCACCGAATCACCCACTGGCGTAGCTACCTCGAAAGGGTCTATGGACTCGTGCTCTATCCCTATCCTACTAGCAACAAGGGAGATATATAGGGCCAGTAGAACCGGATCTATCAAGGCATACATCATAATCGGAGGCGATAAGGTACGTGTGGACATCGGTGAGGCCTCACAGTCTGCCGGTGGACAAGGCATAAATGCGATTACGAGGACCGCTAGAAGCTGGACCGCGCCACGACCTCTGCGCGACCTGGCCCCGTAGTACCACGCCTCGGGCGAGTAATCGTAGGAGATGATGAGCGAGCAACAGACCGTAGCCGAGCCTACCACGTGCGCCCCGGTCGGACAGGCCTCATAAATGACCTGCGGCCACAAGTATAGCAAGCTCGGAGTAGTACTACTGACTCACGAATGGAATCTACCACAGCGGACACCGAGGCGGACCTCGATCGGTTAGCACCGCTTGCTACCGGAAGTCAGAAGTCACGGGCCACGACACGCCCCGAATGCTCTGGCTGTACCGAAAACGATGTAGGAGTGCTCTAAGCTGGCTGTGGTGCAAATCTAGACGTCTGTTGAGGACGTCCACCCCGAGAACTACCAAAAGAACCGGCCGTCTTGGCCTTCTTCTGCTGCTGATATCTGTCGACCCGTCGGTCTATACGCTCCTCGCATCCAAGTGCATGAGCCTGCATACGGGTAATGTCCATGCCTGGCTGAAGAGCCACACCCGCACAAGACTCGGCCATATAATCATCTAGCCCGGTGACGTAGCGATGCACCGCTCCTCCATATCCGCTACTAATGCAGGACATATCGAGCCAAAGAATCGAACTCGACATTGTACTCACTAGCGTGCGCCCTCTGTCTCAACGGCAAAAATCGTCGGCCGTCCCTCCTCATCTGCGTGGAGGCAAAAGTGAGTGAGAAAAGCTTGAGAACTCATCCCAAGTAGATGGGGACGCGTGCTCTCCCGGATAACTCCGCGAATCAAACCAATCGGCGGTATCACGCGATCGATGTGGCGAATCACGGACTCGGTCTCGACGCCCGATCACTCTCATAATCCTCTGGTAGACGGATGAACTCCTGCGGATCATCCTCGTGGCCTCGACCGTAAAACTGCGGCGGGCTACAACTCGGAAGTCCGTAGCCTCAAACTATACGCCTCGGGTGAACCACGGGTACTCTGGGTGGAGGCTGAACTGCATCGGCTGTCCTCGTGTTCGCCACGATCCTGGCCAATAGCTGGGCCATCTCCTTGTACCCTAACTCCTCCGCCCCAGGCTGTGGGACAGGAGGTGCGGGTACTGTGGTCTCTGCTGGGGCCGGCGGCGTCATGGAACTCGCCGTCTCGGGTATAGACTGGGCCTGAGCCCTCGTAACTCTCGGTGTCCTACTAGCAGCTCCGCCGTGCCTTGCCGCTACGGGCGGGTTGCCTTACGTGGAGGCATAACTGTTACAGAAAAGGAATACGTTAGAGGGGTCCAACTTATAACACAACTCTAAGGCACGATCTCAGAGTGAGAAGAATGGAAACCAATCCTAAATATCCTATAGCCTCCTGATTATTGGTGTGGTGCGCGACACGCGATAATCAAGACTCTATTAGATACGGTCTGTAGACACTTTCCGAGGATTAACTGCTCTGATACCACTTTTGTCACGACCCGTTCCGGGGCCCGTGACTGGTACCTTACCCGGGCACCCAAGTAGTCATACATCAGAGTAATCAGCGGAATATAAAAACAAGACATGAAACAGTTTTATGTGAGAAAATGTCGCCTTTCGGCATATATATATAAACATAGTTTTGCAGTTACATCCCAACTGTACAATAGGACTACAGACCTCTAAGAAGATAAACAACTATGGCGGGACAGGGCCCCTCCATACCCTGAATGTACAAAACTATATACAACAACAGGAGATCATACCACGTCGAGCCTCGGAGAAGATGGAGCTCACGACAGCAAAAGATCCTACGGATGTGGATCTAGCACTGCTTGCCCTTACCTGCGGCATGAACGGCCCCGAAGGAGGTCGACAACAGTACTAAGTATGTGAAATCGTAAAAATCAAGTAAAATCAAAGTATTTAAAACCATTTGCAAATACTGACCGGTTTAATCGCACATAGTGCCACAACATAAACAAGAGCAAAATAGATATAATGTAACCGGTCTTTCCTAGGCGAATGATCGAAGCAAGGCCAATCGCCCATAGTATCATTATGCGTGCCTAGTCTGGACTTCCCGCGATCCGCATAGTCACACAACCGCATGAGGTATTCCTCGCATCGGGGGTAGCTAACCCCCGGTACTCTCCTGGACTCCCGCAGTCCGCATAGTCTCATAGACCGCATAGTCACACAGACCGCATAGGGCATCCCCCGCATCGGGATAAAACACCCGAAATGATCAATCCTAGAACTCCGCGACTCGCGTAGTCACATGTTGCATAGGCCGTATAGACCGCGTCGGTGGCAAGCCCTCGGTATAACAAGTCAAGGGGGTAGGTGATATAACAACATTACAACTGACTTACCGTTTAGCAACGTAAGCACAACAAGAATGACCCCCTTTCACAACATCACAATACACTAACACACGTAGCATCATAATATGTCTATTTATCAAACAATCTTACTACACCTTACAGAAATCAATACAAGGTTGTTATAAACAAATAAGTAAATGATTCTTTTATCTTTCTTAAGTTGTTATACCTAACTTCCCATAAAGCTAGTATAACTCTTAAGCTTTTTGTTTAAAAACCAAATATTTCTCTTCTGTTAAAAATGATTCAGTATTCTTTTTGAAATGCTTCAAGATTCTTATTATTCAGGCTTAAGTCAAAAGACATTGCCGTAATTATTATTCAGGCTTAAGTCAAAAGACATTGCCGTAATTATTATTCGGTTAACACACGACGTCACCGTACTATATATATATTTAAAATATCATGCTCAAGATTATAGGAAGAATCACATACCTTCTCGGCGAAAACCACCGCCAAGTCGAATATGTCGCGAGAGAATCAACTATAATAGTCGACACGCCTATCAACGTCTAGACTACTCAGTAAGCGATTCTAAGCAGGGTCCTCTATTCTGGAAAATCGGGCAGCACTTCCCTGCAGTAAGCTACTCAATTCTACTATGAAAGCGGTCACATGTAAATGCGGTTCAATTATTCTTCTTTTATACCGCCCTCGTGATAACAGTTCAATTCTATTCATTAACATTCTTTCATATCTTATACTCAAGTCTTAACTATTCTTATATGTAATATCCAATTACAATAGAAGGACAAGAGTATTTACCTCGATAAGCCCAAAATTATCCAAGTTAAATGTCGCTCATGAGCAAGGTTTAGCTCCTAATTTGTACGCTCCGATAGCTCCAAGAAACCCTTGGAAGTTCTACACAACTTCTACTAAAATACTATAAGGGATTTGGGCTATGGTATTTTGGAATAGTAACTATACTTGGAAGACAACTTTTCTACCAAGGGAGGGGGGGTAGGTTTGGGCTAAGGGCTCAAGGAAGGGGGGGGGGGGGAAGAGCTTTGGACGAAAAGCTTATAAGAGAGGGGAGGGATTTTCAAGACTTGGAGAGTGATTTGGATGTTACTGGACCAGCAGATATCATCGCTAATGTTGCCGAAAATGTTGTGAATGATCGGGACAACACGATCGTGACATTTTCATCATCGGCGATGATCGTTGAAAATAGTTTCCATCATAGCTGTTAGGCGTATTTTGTATACGCCTTTTGAGTCATTTTTAGTTGGTATTTTACTTTTTTTTTGTGTTTAATATAGTAGTAGGTTTGTTTTTCTTTATTTTGAGTCACATCAGTGCAAAATGGCAAAATTGCAAAAAGGAACGAGATATTGGCAGAAAAGGTGCTCCCGAGGAGAAAAGGACGAAAGTAGGCAACTCAGAGCGAAAGAAGGCAGCACCGCGGTTCCATCAGGTAGTACCACACTGCCATTTGTCTTTGAGAAGGCTGCGGGAGTTTTGCACCATGATGCGATGCGATAAACTATGGTCTGCGAAATTTCGATTCAAGGCAAATTGGCTAAGGGCGGATTGGTCCATAGGGCACTAAAATTTGAGAATATTTAAGCCCTAGGGATTAATGTTATAGGGGAGGTTGGTCATTCTACAAGACAACACAACACAGGCGGATTTGGAGCTACAATTGGAGACTTTGTTATACGTAATTTTCTTTCTTTCGTTTTTAATTCAGTTTATGTATGGATATTGGCTTAGTTCTTAGCGTGACTATGTCTAGGAGCTAAATACTCTATTTGGGCTTTCCTTATGAATCGCTTGAAACTGTTATTCATGAATTAATGCAGTAGTTTGATTTCTTCTTCACTTGATTAAGATTTAGTCAATATTTGGTATGAACGTTTGATAATTAATTGATAACTAGTTATCATAACCTATATGATTTCGAATCATAAACTGAGAGGAGATATTTGGATATGCTGTAATTGACTAGACATAGGTTAAAATCGCGGACGAAAGTACCCCGATACTTGTGTAGTATTATAGGTTACTGTTCTTAATCCTCCTATGTAGTAAATCATATCATAGAAATATAGAAGGGTTCTACAATGAGGTTGAATGATTATATGTCCTAACCGGAATATAAGACAGTCTAGTTAACCGCTATCTTAACGAAGAAGAAGAATCATTTTAGTTGCATTAAAGATTGAATAAAGTGGATAGTCGAGGATTTTGAAAACCCTAATTCATTCATAACTGATTACAACTTTATTAGTTTAAATCTTACAATTATTCAAGTAGTTAAATAAAAATCCTAAACAAATATCGATTGTCAAATAGATAACATAAAATAGATGAACGGTACTTAGAAACCAGTCTCTGTGGACGATATTCGATCTTACAGACTATATTACTTGTGAATGATGCGTACGCTTGCGTGAGCAGTCGAAATATCGCTAACAAGTTTTTGGCGCCGTTGTCCGGGACTGGCGTACATCTAATATCGAATCATCTATTTTTATTTCTACTTTGGATTTATTTTTATTTAATTTTTATTTTAATTTTTACTGTTAGAATCGTGTGCCTTGATTTGTTTATTGATTTGATATGTTTCAGGAATCTAGTGTATGCGAAGAAGGAGATGAGCAGATACACTTGTTTCCTTCAATCCTGAAATTGAAAAACTGTGCAAGCAAAACAGGAGTGAGAAAAGAATTGCTGATTTACTAGCCATGGAAAATCAGCAGAATAACAACAACGGGGTACCTGAGGAGGTGTTGAATAATGAGGTACCGGCTGCCATGGGACATATCCCACCACCTGTAGAAATGAGCTTGGGAGATTATGTTCTGCCAACAGTTACTGGTGCACAGACATGCATCAGGCTCCCAACTATAGGGGCCAATAACTTTGAGATCAAGCCAGTCATCCTGAGCATGGTCCAGAACACATTACAATTTGGGGGACTACCATCTGAAGATCCCCACATGCACATTGCAAACTTTCTAGAGTTGTGTGCCACTTTCAAATACAATGGTGTTACTGACGATGTCATTAGACTAAAGATCTTTCCGTTCTCACTGAGGGATAGAGCAAAAGGTTGGTTGAACTCATTGCCTGCCAACTCCGTCACTACATGGCCCAAAAGTTTCTAGCAAAGTTCTTCCCTCCTTCCAAAGAAGCAAAGTTAAGGGGAGAGCTGAACAAATTTTATCAGATGGATGGTGAATCACTCTACGATTCATGGGAGCGATTCAAGGATCTGCAAAGGAAATGCCCACATCATGGTATTGAGAAGTGGATGTTAGTCCACATTTTTTATAATGGGCAGAGTGGTACTACTCATACCATCATTGATGCTGCAGTAGGGGGTTCTTTCATGAGAAAGAGTGTCAATGAGGCACATAAGTTACAGGAAGATATGACTACCACCAATCATCAAAAGGCAGATGACAGGTCAGTGACCAGTAGGAAGGTTGTGGGCATACATGAACTAGATGTCATCACTGCCATGAACGCTGTCGCGCCCGTTTTTGACCTCGGGGGTCTGAACGATATCCGCAACGTTGCTCTTTGGCGCGGTTCCCTGGATGGAGCAATAATGTTGTTTTTGAGGAGTCGCCACCTAATTAGTTAAGTGAATTAGGACACTTGATTTATTGCAATAAAAATACTGCAATTAATCTCCATTTTATGGTCTGCGAAAGCTATGTGAGATTCTAGGTAAGGGTTCTTTATTATCCTAAAGGGAAGGGGTTAGACATCCTTTAAGATCCGCTAACTTGCGGTTATTCGTTCAAACCTAGGTTAATTATTTATTGTCCTTTTTATTCTACCTATTCTAAGCATTTATAATTAAAATAAAGTGCAATACAGAATAATAAAACTAAAATTAAATGCGACATAAAAATAAAACTCGGGGACATCTTTTAGCCATTTTAGGCCTTCTGCGCAAGATGATCTCCGGGTACCTGCATAAACACTTAGTAAACGTGTTAGTACTAGAATAAATAATTTTAAAGAAATGACAGGAATTTAATAAGTAGAGCAAAAAAATAAATAAATTCGTCTTTTGCACAGAGGATGCCTTGGAAATCAGACGGGGATTCCTTCATCGGGCAATATTGTTAAAAGCAATAAAATAAACAAAACTTTTAGATCCGCGCCAAAACAGTAATAGTTTTAAACACGGAGGGCTCAGATATATAAAAATAAAGTGGGACATCCTAAACAAGTGCGGCTGCGAGAATTCGCCCTGCCAGCGCATGTTAGTTATCCTGTGTAAGTAGAAGAAATCATCAACGCCCAGAAAGCTCCATTTATTTTATTTTCCGTCTTTGCAACTATGGAGGCCTCAAAAATCGACGGATAACTTTTTCATTGGCCAAACAAGTGTAGCATCTTGTTCAAATCAGTAAACCAGCAAAAAAAATGTCCAAAATCAATACAATATGGCCAAAACCAGTCCAATAATATGGTCAAAAACAGTAGCAAAAATAGGCAAAAATCAGTTTCGAAAATGGCAAAATCAGCCAGCAACAATGATCGAAATCAGACCAGCAGTGGTTCGCCGGAAATGTCCATTATCACCAAAAAATTCAGAATGTCGTCGGAGCGACCAAAAATCAGAAAATCAGTCCAACAGATGTCGCCTGAGTTTTTTTTTTTTTAAAACTCCGGCCAGATACAACATTTGAAAAAATCAGTCCCGACAGAAAAAGCACGCAACAGATGCAATAAATAGAGCCGAACCAAGGTCGTCGGAGTTTCAAACTCCGGCTTGTTTCAATAGTCGAGAAAAGCATTCCAAACAAACAGAGTATGCAGCGGATTCAGTTCAAATAAGAATATACCAACAAATCTAAAAATAGAACCAAACCCAGGCAGCGATGGTGGCGGCGTCACTTCCACGGCGAACACCGGAGCGACGCCGCCTGACGAATGCTGGGACAGTGACGGGCAGTGACGGTGGTTCGCCGGTGAGGCGAGTTGTGGTGGTTCGCTGGTGGTAATGGGAAAGGGCGACGGGAGAGGGTTTGTGTGGTGGTGAGGTGTGTGGCAGTGAGGTGTGAAGAGGCTGATGGGTTATGCTAGGGGGGTTCGCCGGCGGTTTCACCGGCGACGGGAACAGTGGGTCGACGGGGTGTGGTGTGAGAGAGTGTGCGGCTGGGCTAAGGGTCTGTGTGTGGTGGTCGACGGGAGAGGTGAGAGAGAGGCGGCGGCGACGGGAGAGTGAGCTAGGTTTAAGAAAAAAATGAGAGAGAGGGTGCTGAGGGTTTAAGGTTAAGGAGAAGGGGGTGTGCGGCTGAAGGGCTGCGCGAATGGTATAATAGGGTAAGAATGTTTTGTTTTTATAGGGGTGTGTTAGGGTTTGGTATTGGGGGGGGGGAATGAAAAGTGGGGGTTTGAAATTTAAAAATGGGGGGGGGGGGAATAAAAGGGGGCGTTTGGATGAAATAAAAAATGGTGTTGGATTGGACTGATTCAAATTGTGTCTTGGACTGGACTGGTTTGACAAAAAATGCAAAATGAATTAATTGTTTAAAAGAAAAATTATTTAAAGGTACAAAATTATCAAAACTAAAAATGTCGATGCAATAATGACAAAATGCAATATTTAAGAAATGTTTAATGCCTGATTAAAAGTAAAAACGCGGTACCGATTAATTATTTAAAGAGATGCAAATATTATTAAAATAAACGACTGTGTAATAATAATAGAAACATAATATTAACAAAGACATAATGCTCAATTTAAAATAAAAATATGCAATGTCATTTTTGTGAAGAAATAAACATAGAATATTATGCGAAAAATGCAAAAAATGATGATTAAAATGCGATGTGCTAAAATACTTAAAATTGCAACAAATATACAAAAAACGGGTCAAAATTGACTGTCAACAAACGCACAGGTGGCCCTTTTGACAAAACAACTGCAGCAGAACACCATGTCCGTGAATGCAGTCCAGCTGCCTGTGAATTGTGAGATTTGTGGTGGACCGCATTCCTTTGACAGATGTACATCGGTGGACCCTAATAATGTGCCAATGGAGCAGGTACAGTTGTTGGTAACTTCAGAGGCCTTATAATTCCAACACATACAACTCAGGGTGGAGAAATCACCCTAACTTTTCGTGGAGGAACGATCAGCCTCAGCAGTAACCATATCAAGGTGGTTACCAGAACCAGCAGGTGCAAAATCAGGCCACTTCATCCCAGCAGTTTAGACCATCTATACAACATGAGAAGCCTGATGAACTTAGAGTTGCATTGCTTACACTCACCAATTCGCAGAATCAGTTCATGTCTGAAAAAAAGTCCTTTCTCAGGAGCTTGAAAACACAGGTTGGGCAACTTGAAAAGATGGTAACCAACAGGCCGCAGGGCACTCTCCCAAGCAATACAGAAGTAAATCCTAGAGAGCAGTGTCAAGCAGTGTTATTGAGGAGTGGAAGCGGTTGAGCGAGTTGCTCCCGGCCATGATGGTAAGTGAGAAGGAGTATGAGAAAGCAGTTGAGGTAGAGAATGAGGGGGTCATTGAGGATCGCCCTACAGTTGAGACAGCTCCACGAACACCTTTGAGAGAGTACGTTGATAGAATCCCTTACCCTCAGAGGTTACAAAAGAAGGCAATTGACAAGCAGTTCTCCAAGTTGTTGGAGGTGTTTAAGAAGTTTCACATAAATATCCCCTTCATTGAAGCACTAGAACA
This sequence comes from Przewalskia tangutica, assembly GCA_029844215.1. Lineage (NCBI taxonomy): Eukaryota > Viridiplantae > Streptophyta > Magnoliopsida > Solanales > Solanaceae > Przewalskia > Przewalskia tangutica. The sequence goes on from CM056721.1 coordinate 111,914,663, forward strand.
GATGCCAACATACTTTAAATTCATGAAGGAGATACTTGGAAAAAAGATAAGGCTAGCAGATTATGAGACAATATCTTTGACAGAGGAGTGCAGTTCCATCCTGCAAAAGAAACTGCCTCCTAAGCTGAAGAATCCAGGGAGCTTTACCTTGCCCTGCACTATTGGTAAGGTGACATGCAACAAGGCGTGTGATCACAGGCGATGTCAATCTCATGCCTCTGCCTGTCTTCAAGAGATTGGGTTTGGGTGAAGCCAAACCAACCACAGTGAATTTGCAGTTGGCCGACCGAACCGTAGTGCACCCCAGAGGCATAATAGAAGATGTGCTGGTCAAGGTGGGAAATTTCTTCTTCCCAGCAGACTTCCTCATTCTTTTTTTATGAAAAGGTAAATGTGTATTAATAATCATCCGAATGTACATATTTTGTGGACGTGCCCACGGCGTAAAGATGATGTAAATCTAGTGCGTCTCTGCTAGGCAAGTCAACACAGGATTTAGGCTCATCAGTAACAAAAGCTCGAGCTAGCCCACAAGCCGGGTAGTCGTGAGTGTCCAAGCTAATCATAAGAGAGATGCATTCCACAAAAAGTCCTAAACTATGGCAATTCCCTTATGTAGAGCATAAGGTTGCAGCCGTGGGCCTCCTTAAACCCTTGCCATGGTAAACCCAAATGGGACAAACCCACGGTCTAGGAAAGAGTACCTATTCGGACATGGGTAAAGACCCACCCTCGTCACGTTATGCCGCTGTGAGTAATCGCCATGGTACCTACTATCCAGACCATGTACTAATTCATGCTTGCCCACAGGTCGGGAAGTCATGAGGTACAAAGCATAAGGGACTCCCACCAATCCCACATTCCGGGTGGTCGGGAGACTCCAACTGATCCCACAAGTTGGGTAGTCTAGAGATTTGCAAAAAGCGCTTCGACGATGCCACAGGTCCAACCAACCATCCATTGCCCTAGTTTGTGGCTAGAGATACAAATCTGTCCAGGAAAAGGGGGTATAATGCGAACAAAATTTTGTAGACGCTGGTCTTGATCCTAAAAAGAATAGCTTCTCTATCAAGTCTCGATCCGTCAAAGATAACCTTGTTCATCTCAGTCCAACTATGGTAGACGGTGTTGGCCAGGTCAACCCGCTTAGCTTTAGCTTGCCAACCAGTGTCATGCCCCTCTTTCTTGATATATTTCATAGCACTATCGATGGTGGTCATAGCCCTCCGGATGTCAAGCCATGTCTTGATCCGTGACCAGATATATCTACTGATCGTGCAGCTGAAGAATAGGTGAGCTATTGACTCGTCAGAACATCCACAAAGGGATCACCTCCTATCAATGTCCATATAAGTGATTATATCCTTCGTACGTAATATTTTCCTCGCACAAAGCCATAGAATGAAGGACTGCTTTGGAGTGATACATGAACTCCAAACATCCTTCTCTCAAATCATCTACTGCCCATGTGTCCTGAAATAATCATAGGCACTGTGATTACTATTATACCATGCCGCCATGTTAATTGTCGCCTGATCATGTGACTCTTCCCTTTCAAGGATGATGTCACGGATAAACAGAAGCCGCTTGATCAAAGATGAGTCATCGTTTTTTGCAATCCAGGTCCAAATATTGTTGTTATTGTTGAGATACTTGTGATTGATCCATTTAATCCAGAGTGTGTCCTTCTTTTGATGTATATTCCAAAGGCACTTGGCGAGCAAACCAAGGTTCCAGGCCTTGAGATCCCTGATCCCGAGGCCACCCTCGGTTTTCGTCCTGGTACACTCCTTCCATGCAACAAACATGTGGTTTCGAACGCCACATGAAGGTCCTACAAAGCCCGTAAACTTTCTTACAAACCGTAACAGGCACAGACAACATAGATAACCAGAAACATTCCACACCTTGGAGAATAGACTTGATGAGTTGAAGCCTGCCTGCATAAGATAAAGTAGCGCTCATCCATGAGTCAGTTTACCCTGCAATCTTGTTCACAAAAGGGTCATAGTGAACCAGCCTCATCTTCTCCGCGGCAAGGGGAATGCCGAGGTAGCGGAAAGGCATAGCTCCTGTGTTAAAGCTAGTAATATGCTTAATATCAGTAAGGCCGCGGTCCGTAATACCAGCCGTGTACAAGCTAGACATGAGGGCATTGAAACTGAGACCCGAGAAATTTTAGAAATCACGAAGGCAATCCATGAGGATCCAGACTGAAGTAGTATCCCCTTTCGACATAAGAAGAAAATCATCGGCGAAAGCAATGTGGGTGATCTTTAAGCTTTTGCACTTGGGGTGGTAGTGGAAAGTCGGCGTCTGAGTGTTCTTGTTGATCATCCTCGAGAGATATTCCAAGCAAATAATAAATAAGGTAGGGGAGAGAGGGTCCCCCTGTCTGAGTCCCTTTCGGCCCTTAAAATGGTCGTGTAAGTTTCCATTGATAGAAATCGAATATGAAGTCGTGGAGACGCACACCATAAAATCCAAGCAATGAGTCTCTCTGGGAAATTCAAACCAATCAAAATAGTCGTGAGGAATTCGCAATTCACCGAATTGAAGGCCTTATGGAGATCAACTTTGAGCATGCATCTACTAGAGACCCTTTTACGGTTGTACCCCTCAAAAGCTCTTGTGCAAGGTGTATAATGTCAGACATACTTATGTCCTGGACAAAATCCGCCTGAGCTGGATCAATGAGGACATCCAAAACCGTCACCAACCGTGAAGCAATGATCTTGGTGATGACTTTGTACAAAATGTTGCAGCATGAAATAGGCCTGTAGTCGCCCACCATTGAGCAGTGGGTAGATTTAGGAATAAAGGCGATGGTAGTGTGGTTGATCTTCTTGAGAATCTTTCCGGAAGTGAAGAACTCTTTAACCGCTTCACAGAACTCCCCGCCGACAATATTCCAACCTTTCTTGAAGAAACACGAAGAGTAGCCATCCATGCCAGGGGCTTTGTCATCCCCAATACCGAATAGTGCCCCTTTAATCTCAGCATCTGTGATATTTCCAATGAGTTCATCCCCATGTTCATCCGAGAGGCAAATGCCAGAATATATGACAACAACATCAATGGGCTCGCAAACGTCCCTAGTTTCAAGTAACCCTTTGTAATAATTAATGAATTTCGCTGTAACTTGGTCACTGGAGGTCGTAAGTGAACCATCACTCTTGGTAGTGGCCAGAATAAAGTTCCTTTTGGAGTTACGTTTGACCATACCATGGAATAACTTAGTGCACCTATCACTGTGATTGAGATACTCACACTTGGCAAGTTGTCTAAGGAAACTCATTTCCGCGTCAATAAGAACCATGGACTTGCGCCTGAGCTCGGAAACCCACGTGTGTAAGTGGTCAAGATGCGGGTTGATCAAGGCATCCTGTTGAGCAAAACCCAGCTCCTCTTTGGCCCTTTTGACCCGCATCGAAATATGGGAGAAGTCTTTCTCATTGAGCTGCTTCAAGGGTCCTTTGAGGTAAAGTAACTTCCGGAATAAACGGAATTAGGCATTGCCATCGATAATATGCTCCCAAGCGTTCGTCACAATCCTACCAAAGTGATAATGAGTAGCCCACATATTGAAGAACTTGAAAGGCCTATTATGCATTCTAGGACGATCCAAAATAGAGACAATGCACAACATATGGTCCGAGAGAGGCCCGGACTGACGAAAATATGCATTGCCATACCAACCCGCATGTAACCAATGGGCATTAATAAGGGCCCTGTCAAGCTTGCTCAAAGTATTGCTACGACTGAAAGTGAACTCGCAGCCCGTCGAAGATAAATCCGTGAGGCTTAAGTCTCGGCAACAATCAACAATATATTTCGTGTCGTAGCTGGTGATGGGTGCCATGTTGAAACGCTCATCCTCCATCATAACCGTATTGAAATCCCCAAGTACAAGCCACGACATAGTCATGGGGGTCTCGTACTCTCTCAATTTCTCCCATAAGCCCCGTCTATCAATAATCGTGTGTAGCCTGTAAACAAAAGTGACACGAAGCCTCTTGGAGGAGATAACATAAGTGACATCACAATGAATGGCTTGTGGGTTGATTTCAAGCACTTGCAAGATGACTTTGGCCGGGTTGAATAAAATAAATATCCTCCCCGCCGGATGATGGAAAAAGTTATCCAACACCTCCCAGTTGTGAAATTTAGAAGTCCAGAAATGTTCAAGAGTCGAGTTGTTTAGTTTAGATTCCAGGATACCAAAGATGTCAATGTTGTTCTCACGCACCACAGAACAAATCTTTTTTTCTTGGAGGAGCGGTGCAGACCCCTTATATTCCACGAAGCAATGATCATTTCGATAACGGAGGGGAAATAGTCCCCTTCGTGCTATCTTCATTAGTAATAAAAGAACTGATGCCACCATAAGGACTCTTATTTTTAATGGGAAGGGTTGTCATTCTGCTCAAGGGTATGGGCAAATTTTGTCCACCATTGTTAGCCTTAGCTTTCGCCATTATCCTCACGCACACATGCCCCTCCTCTTTATTGGTCCCTTCCGAGTTCTGACCTTCCCAACATTAGCCGAAGGGCCGAAAGGTTGAGCTTCCAAATCTGTCCAACCCTTATCACCTTCGGTCTGTGTCCCATGGTGGCCTCCATATCATGACCGTTGAACTACCCGCTCTGTCCGCGGGTTGTACTATATCGTCAATGTTAATAGGCAGTCCTATGCCAGCCACGGTTTGTATCCCCGCAAGCTGGTCCCCCAATTCTGATCAAAATCCCTCCGTCATTCCCCCATTCTATCCTAGGCTTAGTCCAACCTTTGCCATCCTCGGTTTGGGACCCCGAAGGCTGGCCACCATGAGTATGAAGAACTAGAGTCTGAGGATGTGTGGTTGTATCTGCATCCATCCCAGGGGAGGTCAAATAGGTGTGCACACCCATGACCTTCATTATGCCTCTCCAAGTCTACCCTTAGTATCCGCGGTGCCCCTAGGGTCTCCCGCAATAGAGTTTCGACCTTTGCCAGCCTTGGTTTGTGCCCCAATAGGCTGGCCTCCCTCACCCGCAAATTCCAAGTTCCGACGTATGCCAACCATGGTTTGTGACCCCGATGGCTGGCCTCCTCCTTGTACCTTCTCCATGTTCTGACCTGCGCCATCCCCGTTCTATGTCCCCGAAGACTGGCCACCACTCTTGCTACCTCCTCACTCGCGAGAACCCCAGGCGACCTCACGGGTGTGTCCAAATAGGTATGAACCCCCTTTTCTTTGGCAATGGGGGTTTGTGTCTCGCATTGCCTTTGCACCCGCCTATTAGTGTCGGCATGATGTTTTTCACAATTTATAATAGAGTGTCCAATCATATGACATTTCTCACAATAGTCCGGAAGCTTTTCATAAACAAGCTTTTGGTCAAAGATTGTGTCGTCCGAAAGCTTGAGTTCAATAGAATCAAGTGTACCTTTGGAGAGATCTATCTCAACTAGAGCCCGTGCATAAGAGATAAAGTCTTTTTCACTAGTGATCTTGTCGGTCCTAATAGGCTTGCCAATACGGGACAAGATACGACTCAAAACGTTAACGTTCCAAAGTTCTAACGGGAGAGACGGGAGCCTTACCCATATTGGAATGGTACATATCTCATGCTTGTCAAAGGTGAAGCAATAAGACATATCTTTCAGTAGAAGAGGAGTGCTATAAACAAAGTGTGGCTCATTGGATATGACCTTCTCTTTATCAATTTCAGTATTATATTTGAAGACGATCCAACCCGAAGCATGGACATTAAAGCGGTATACAACTCCCCATGACCGACATAGCTTCCTTAATGTCAAGCTCCCCGGGTAAGGCCCCGCAAAATAACCAATCAAAAGGTGCCCCACAGTTTCCGTAAGATCATCCAAATCCCCCCTATGTAAGTCAAGAGGGCCCACATTACGGCAATCAGCGACAAAATGCAAATGTTTTCCATGTGAAACATCACGGTTTCCTTTGACTATGGAAGCATAAGCCTTCTTGTTGTTCTGGCTCACGAGATCCGTAGTCTTGTTCTTTCCATCCATGACAATCCCTGCTACGGGTTCACAATTGTTGCCACTCGAAGACGATGCAGTGTCTAGAGAGCAGAGGGTGCAAGACGAGGGAATGAATTCCGAAGTTCCCTCGTTGGTAGATAACACATCAATACCCGCGTGAGCTTCCCCCACTTGAAGACCATTACTCACCATCCCGGTAGTGGTGGGTTCGTGAGCAATCGGGGGGAACTCAATGTTGTTGGCGATATCAATAGACTGCCCCATCCGGATGGGCAATGGCTTGAAGTTCACATGAGACCGCTTCTTCTTCTTTTTTCCCATCCTCAAAATTTCAAGTACAATTACAAGCAAGAGAGTAATACAATTGGGTAATGCGTTAAAGGAAATCTGGACAGGCCCGGTTTATGAATTACAACGCTTCTCCTAATTATACAAACACTAGACTTATTGCAATATAAAAGTAGGAAATATCGTAAGTAAATGTAGTTCGGACAGGCCCGAAGTAAAATACAAGGCTTTCAAAATTATACAAGTTTTATCAAATGTGAGAGTAATCAATCATTCATACATTCATTCATACAGAGTCGTAGTCCTAATATTTACCTATCGATAATCTTAAGTTTGCCTAGTAAATTAGGGAATGAAATATAATCAAGCAATGATTTAGGAATGCCTCGAGGCGTGTTAAACCGTGAGCAGGTGAGGACGCTGAGGTAGAATTGATCCCCCGCCCCTTAAAATTAATTAAGGTATTGAGAGCCCTTGTCAATGTGCGTATAGCAATCCTTTTCCAATAACTAATAATATGAGCATAATCCTTCAATAAGTTCAGCACAAACTCATCTTAGTAGTGATAAGACGCAAAATCTGCAAAGACAAATTCCAGCCAAGCCAAGCCCGTATCACGGGAAAACAAGATGTCTACGTGTATATATCTATAAATAACATATATAATATATGGTATATATGAGCACATGAGTACAAATATATAAAATATAGTATATGTTAAGTACAAAATATATAAAAGTGACTAATAGGACGAGAAATAAATGAAAGCAAGTCAACAAGAGCCTAGGTTGTCTTGGGCCCTGGACTTGCACCAAAATGGCAACAAGTACTGCACGGAAGTCTAGGGGCTTTGTGCTTGCCCATAAATGGCAAGACGCAGCAAGGCATAGTACATGGCAGGATTAGGCTTGCACAAAAGAGGAAAAGAGTCCCTATCAAGCCATCCGAAAATTCAAAAAGAGCCTAGGGAAACAACAAGGAGAGAGTTTCCTACGGATCAAATCAACCAACCTAACAATAACACAATAACAATGTATAACAAACTTGCTAAGAACACGAAGAACACGAAGAGCAAGCAAGTCAATAATCGTTAGACTTAAGAGATGCTAAACAACAAGACGAGATAGGTTTATGAGAATACAGTAAGAAGTAATCAAATAACCATCAAGTAGCAAGTTATTAATGTCATAATGCACAAAATTAGATCTAATAGAGCCCAAAAATTCCCCGCAATCATCCGTTAACTCAACAAACCTAAATCGAAGCGTTAGAGAGACCACAAGATCACGAATGAACAAGGACACCTATAAGGTTAGACAAAGCTAGTACTAGTGTTAGAGCATACACGCAAGCCTATATGAACAAGTTCCAGCAACAAAGCACTTTGAACAACACCCGTAGGTGCTAGGAACACTAATCTCTAGAAAGCAGACAAGAATAATCAAAGCATCACAAACGAGCAAAAGATGGAAGCAACCACACTAAAGAACACCAAACCAGAGAAACTAACACTTACACCTTAATCAAAAATACATAAAGAGGAAGGAAAATGAAAAGGAATCACCCGGATATGCATCTTTCCGTGTGTGTTTCCAGTATGTTGAAGTTGTTGAGCTTTAATGAGGTTGTTAAGCTTCGTCTTGAGGAGAATCTCAACCCCCAGAAGGGGGGGTGAGAAGTGAGACTTGTAGCTTGGAGAACCGAAAGATAAATAGCAAAAGGTGAGAGAAGTGTAAAATAAATGCACTTCTCTCCACTAATTGAGCCTTTAAGACCTCAATAAATGTTATTCCTCCAAGAACCTTAAGAGCTTAACATTTAAAGCATAGCTCTCATAAATGAACACGGTGAGTTAGTTAAAGATGTCATCAACTCAAGGTATTCTGTATTTAATCACGAAAGAAGAGAAAAACCTGTAAGCTACAAGTCTTCAATCTAGCCGAAAAGAAACCATGGAAATCTCACAAAGAAGATGAAGTTATAGTCGACGTGAGATGTATTCCCCTCATTGAATCTAAGATCATAAACAAAGCACTTGGATAAATCCAAGCCAAAAGATGCACTCTTGTGACTTTGTTAGCCTTGGACGATTTTTAGAGAGAGGAACAAGAGAGAAGGAGGAGCGTTTGTTTGTTTGAGTTGTTAGACTTCCTCATTCTTGATATGAAGAAAAATGATGAAATACCCATCATTTTGGAGAGACCATTCCTTGCAACTGGGAGAGCCCTGATTGATGTAGAAAAGGGAGAACTGAGACTAAGGGTTCAGGAGGAAGAGATGGTGTTCAAAGTGTTCAATTCCACCATTGAATCCCAAGCCATCAATAAGTGTTTCGCAGTCAGCACAGCTGACACAACAGTTCAGCCATCACAGGACAAAGCTAGGGAGATCATTCATACAACGGTGAACCCACATGTCAGCAAGAATGCTAAAACAAAAATGAATGTCATGGAAGCCGTCGAACAGGTAAGTCTTACTGAACCCCCTCCTGTGAAAAAGAAAAACAGAGTGAGAAAGAGGAGGATGATTTTAAAGTGGATAAGTAGTGGGGTTAAAATACCCCAATGATTTAATGAGTAACCTGCGTTCGACTACAACACGTTAAAGACAGTGCTACTTGAGAGACAACCTAATTTTTAAATTACGAAATTGAGTTTAATTAGAACAGTCTCACTTTTGGTATTTTGTTGTGTGGTGATGCAGCTGATGGAATGGGATATGAAGCAGGAAAACAACGCTGGAAAATACTGAATCAGGAGTTTCAGTAACGCGGTGCCATCATGCAATACCGCGGTTCCAAAAGATCAGAGCGGCCACAGTAGTTTAGGCACTGTGGTGCCTGTCTGCAGAACCGCGGTGCCTGAACACGTTTCCAGAAAATAAAAAGCACTAAAATGGACAATGCAGTATCCGTCGACATCACCACCATTTTGAGTCGATGTATGTCTGTAAGCCGTCCCATTTGAATTTTTGAGTCTTTTACACATTTGGGACAATGTGTAGTTTAAGTTTGGGGGGAAGTTTTCATTTTATTTTATTTTTGTGAGTCTTTTGTTGTTTTGTGTTTTATGTGAGTCAAAAAAAATTATCCTGCATGATGTGCTTATTTGGAACACCTAGTGAACTAAGTGGGATAATGTAGTGGAATGAGAAGCTAAAATATGTGTGCTTAAGTTAGATATACTAAAAATTCATGAAATTTTGATTATTTGGAATATTTGATGCTTAGCCTATGTGTTGTCAAGTGAAAAATATCTGTGAAGTCTGCTTGCTTGTTATTTGAGGTGAAATAGTTAAGATGTACATGTTAGGGATATGATGCAGGCATTTCTTTGATAGCACTTCTTACCTTTCATTACCTATGCTGATAATAAATTGTATCCCTAGTCAGTCACGTTGAGCCTAAAATAAGTTTTTTTCTTTGACACACCATGATTCCCTCGTGTGCCATAAGCAGTAATTGAAAAATTGGGATGAAAAAAAGTGAAAAAGGAATACAAAAAGAGAGTGAAAAATTGGCCTTTTGATGAAAAAGAACGTAAAAGCTTAAGTTTGGGGGTGCCTATATGAATTGATTCATGCTCTCAAAAAGAGAAAAGGGGAATGATAGGTATGAACTGAAAAGAATACCAAAAAGAAGGACAAAACGGTTGAATGCGAAACGCTTATGGTACGTAAATTGAGCCTAAATGCCTACTTTTGTCTACCCCTGCCTAAGCCTACATTACAACCCTGAAAATTCCTGAGGATCTCTAGTATGTATGTCTATGATTAGTGGAGAATAGCAAGTACACATGCCCGTAGAACTAAATGAAATTGAAATGCATAGGTTAGGTATTCATGCTTCCATTACTTGTGATTGAAATGAATTTGCGAAATATCTGACTTGAAATTCTAGATTGCTGAATTCATGCTATATCTATTCCTGCATATTATCTCAACTGACGTTTATGCGTTTCTAAGTCTTTGTGCAGCTGCTTGATTTGAGTCTTTGAGTCTTTTATTTTTGTGTCTCTGTTTTTGTTTTGATCTTTGCTCGAGGGCGAACAAAGGTTAAGTTTGGAGGTGTTTGTTAGGCATATTTTGTATACGCCTTTAGGGTCATTTTTAGTTGATATTTTACTCGTTTTTGTTGTGTTTAGTATAGTAGTAGGTTTAATTTTCTTTCTTTTGAGTCACAGCGGTGCAAAAAGGCAAACTGGCAAAAAGGAACGAGAAATGGGCAGAAAAGGTGCTCCCGAGGCGGAAAGGACAAAAGTTGGCAACTCAGAGCGAAAGAAGGCAGCGGTACTGCTATCTGAAGCTGCGGTGCCATATTCTGAGAGCCACAGGACTTTCAGCACCGCGGTGCCATCAGCGATCTGCGGTTCCATTTGTCTTGAGAAGGCTGGGAGTTTCGGCAGCGGTCTGGTATCTGAAGCTGGTCTTGCGCAAGAAATTTCAGTTCCGAAGGAAAATTGGCTAAGGGAGGATTGGTCCATAGGGCACGAAAATTAGAGGATATTTAAGTCCTAGGGATTAATGCTATAGGGGAGGTTGGTCATTCTACAAGACAACACAATACAATCGGATTTGGAGCTACAATTGGAGACTTGTTCTACGTAATTTTCTTTCTTTCATTTTTAATTCAGTTTATGTATGTATATTGTGTTAGTTCTTAGCGTGACTATGACTAGGAGCTAAACACTCTATTTGGGCTTTTCTTATGAATCGCTTGAAACTGTTATTCATGAATTAATACAGTAGTTTAATTTCTTCTTCGCTTGATTAAGATTTAGTCAATATTTGGTATGAACGTTTGATAATTAATTGATCACTAGTTATCATAATCTATATGATTTCGAATAAAAAACAGAGAGGGGATATTTGGATATGCTGTAATTGACTATACATAGGTTAAAATTGCGGACGAAAGTACCCCGATACTTGTGTAGAATTATAGGTTACTATTCTTAATCCTCCTATGTTGTAAATCCTATCATAGAAATATAGAAGGGTTTTGCACTGGGGTGAGTGATTATATGTCCTAACCGGAATATAAGACAGTCTAGTTAACCGCTATCTTAACGAAGAAGAAGAATCATTTTAGTGGCATTAAGGATTGAATAAAGTGGATAGTCGAGGATTTGGAAGCCCTAATTCATTCATAACTGATTACAAGTTTATTAGTTTAAATCTTGCAATTATTCTAGTAGTTAAATAAAACTCCCAAACAAATATCGATTGCCAAATAGATAACATAAAATAGATGAACGGTACTTAGAAACCAGTCTCTGTGGATGATATTCGGTCTTACAGACTATATTACTTGTAAATGATGCATACGCTTGCGTGAGCAGTCAAAATATTGCTAACAATAGCTTGTGACTCTATTTCTGGTTCCTCTTCCTCTTCACCTTCATCGTCACTTAGAGAAATTCATAAACTTTTCCCAGCTTTTCTTAAAGTGTTTGCACACTCGTTGACATAATGCCCCCATCCCGAGCAAGCATGACATTGTATACTTTCGAGCTGCTTAGGATCAAACTTGGTTCGGTCTGAGTTGGTTCTCCTAAGTTGATTTCCTTTTTGCGTTGTAGGAAGGGTTTTAGTGAATCGTGGATTGAAGCCTTGACTTTGGTGATCTTTGAGTTTAGTTTAGTTTTTATCATCGTTGAACCTTCTTAACATCGTATTGAATTTTCGAGTGAGAAGGGCAACGTTAGCACCATCCCCAATTTCTTCAAGATTTTCGTCCTCTTCATTGATTTGCATCTCTAAGGATTTTGCTTGAAGTGCAATATCTTTGCATCTATACAATGTCCTTTGGTTTTCCATATTCATCTCATATGTTTTGAGAATGCTCATTAGCGTATGGAGGTCCATTGTAGCAAGGTTATGGGCTTCTTCAATTGCACATATCTTAATATTAAACTTTTCAGGAAGAGATCGAAGTGCCTTTTCAACAAGTTGATTATTGGTCAGTGGAGACCCAAGTACTTGACATTCGTTAGAAATGTCGATTAACTTTTCAAAATAAGTTTTGATATCCTCCGTCTCTTCCATCCTTAAACGTTCGTATTTACTCATGAGCATGCGGAGCTTCGTTCTACGAACACTTGAGCTACCTTCACAATGAGTTTGTAGGGTATCCCAAGCATCCTTGGTTGTGGAGAAATTTTGGATAAGTTTGAACATATAGAGATCTATCCATCCAAAAATAGTATTTAAAGCCTTTTCATTGAAGTCTGCACTATTAGTTTCTTCCACACTCCATTCGGCCTCAGGCTTAGGTAATATATCGCCTTCCTCGCCGGGGAAGCATAAGAACAGTATATCCATTTGTAATTGATCTTCATGCTCTCACATCAATGGATTTGATATGAGAACGTAGGCGAATTTTCCAATAAGGATAATTTGATCCATCTAAAATAGGAAGTCTACCAATATTTGGATTTGTCGTATCCATAGTTAAAGTAAAAGGACCTTAGCACTTATTATGTTAAATGTCGGCTCTGATATCACTTGTTGGGTCCCGTGGGTTAATACTATGGATTAAATAAAATCAAACAACAAAGTAGAACTGAACGTATGCAGAAACAGTATCAAATGTCAGCTAAAATGTCATCTGACATAAGTTATGACATTTGGATAAAAAACAGAAAACCTTTGAAATAATTAACATTAACAAAAGGGTTTAATTTTTATAGGTTATATATTAATATAACCCATGATGGTCAATGACCAAAGATATTGTATATATATATATATATATATATATATATTTCAGATGAGTTATGCCTGAAATATATATATATATATATACAATATCTTTGGTCATTGACCATCATGGGTTATATTAATATATAACCTATAAAAATTAAACCCTTTTGTTAATGTTAATTATTTCAAAGGTTTTCTGTATATATTCCTTCTCTTACAAGATTTACAAGATGATACAAAAGGAATAAAAAAGGTTAAGTCGCAGATGACTTATGCCTGAAAAATCTATCTAAATAGAAGTGATCAACACCTCATTACAATTGCTTCAATGAAAGAACAAATCTAGAATCTAAAGAGCAATTATAATGTCGGACAGAATGTCGTCACAATTACAGGCAACACAGCGATCCAGTCTACTTGATCGATATTTGTGGAGATCTCTCTATATCGTTTTCACTCTGAAATTCTGGATATTGAATCCTTGAAGTGACCTATCTCTTTATAGTAGAAATTTCCCTTGAAAGACTCATCAACAGGTTGTGGACGTTGAGCTAAAATAGGACACAAGAGGCAGTAACGTGAGGCACAAAAATCTCAATTGCTTGGACTTTTTCTTTCCACGTCTTGCTCCTTAAGTTATGCGGCCTCTTGGACTTGGTCTTCCTCGTTTGCAATCTACTTCCAAGACTCCTTGCCAAGTCAATTGCCATGTGAAAAAAAAGTCACACTTTCCTGAAATCTGTCTGTGAAGATAGGCAAAACAATTACCATAATGTTGTCCCGAATGTCAAGACTTTTGGTCCAACATTTTCTAATTTTAACTAGCTCTGAAAATGATATGTTAGGAAAAATGTTATGACACAAAACTTAACATTAACAAAAGAAACAAATATAAAAGAATAGTTAATCTGTTAAAGCATTAATTTGTTTTCTGCGAGCAAACTGGATAGGAACACAAACTGAATATAAAATCTATTATTGTTTCTAAGTTATACATACAAGATACACCTCTGTACACAATCATTAACCTAAAAATAGCTCAAAAAAATAACATCAACATCTCCAAACTACACGACAGCCCACCATATTTTAATACCAATTTCTCCTAAAAACCCATTATTAAGGCTTACTTTCAACTAACCCTATTGATTTTTTTGGCCTTTCATTTCCTTTTTTTCGCAAATCTTGAACGACCCTTTTCATATTTTGCTTTTTTTCACAAATCTTGAATTTACCCATTTGATATTTTGGTTTGGGAAAAAAATTGAACTTTACTTAATTTGGTTGAAATTTCAAGAATCCATGGCCGACGCAGAAAAGTAAATTTCAAGAATCTAAGCAAGAAGGAACTTACATTAATATAAGGTCATGAAAACTATAAGTTTTGAACTGAAAACCAACAAAAAAAATATCCCAAGAAGAGTACAATGAAAAATGAGCATAATCAATCTACACAAAAATTCAGCTATGTATCAACTTACATTGATATAAAGAAGAAGATTTGGAGTTGAAGTATAAACTACATAGAGAGTGAAGAAGGAGGGCTAGGATTTGTGATTAAGGGCAAAAAAATTAAGTTATATAAAATAGTGTATTTTGAGTTATATATATATATAAAAAAATTGAGTCACCTTCTAAGATCCGCCCTTGTATACGTGATTAATATTCATTACAACCAAGCCAGTTGAATAAGTTCACCATCTATTAACTTGAGCTTATATTTTTCTTCTAAAATTTCATATTACTCATTACATATATATTTTATAGTGTTTAATTATGTTACTTAAAAAAATATACTACTTGATATGACATACACGTGCAATCTCACGAGAACTAGTAGCTTTAATAAACAAGTAGCACTTCGAATCACTCTTCCTTAAAAGAGTAATTTTACAACACAGTATGCATGCTCAGAAACGTCTCTTCATTTTATCTACTTTATTTTTTTATATCCACCTACGAGGATCAACGAAAAGAGCGAGAATGCTCTCACTGAAATCGATCTTCTGTTGTAAGTGTTGAGGCGTCTTAAGCCCCTCCTTTGCCATTCAAAAAAATGATCTTAATTGTCAGTTATCTGGTTAATATTACTCCTTCCATTCCGAATTATGTGTCATTTTTAACTTTCTAAAGTTAATTTGACTAGTTTAATTTAATATTTTAAGAATAAAATATAGATATTAGAAAATTATAAAAAATATACTATAGATGTAATTCTTCTCGTATCAATATGATAAAAATACTTCATCCATTTCAATTTATGTGAACATTTTCAGAGTATCAGGGTCAAACTTTATAACTTTAACCTTAAAGTTTGACATAGATTTTTTAAGTTTTTAAAAGTAAAATTTATATATTTAGAAACTATATTAAAAGTATTATAAGTCATGATAATTTATAATTCAAATAATTTAGAAAAAATGTAAGGAAAACGTGATCAAGACTCTCCAAATAGTAAAGAGTTCACCTAAATTGAAACAGATAGAGTCTTAAACCGGACTAGGAGCTCTACTAGTCTTTACCTTGGGAAATATCTTATTTATGAAAGAAAGAATGACGTAGGTAGATAGAAGTAGTTAGTTTGAATCTGTATAGCGAAAAGTGACATATTAGAGAGGGAGTAGTATAAAACGCAAAGTTAAAGCAGACAGAAGGAAGTCTTTTTATGTAAGAATTGATGCAAAACAATGTATAAAAAATTGTAAACATATGGAACATGTCAACACTACTTAAAAAAGGTTGAATGCTTATAATGAGTGCCAAAAAATCATAGATACAGCCAACAAAGTAATTTGCATGGTATAGCAGTAGAAATTAAGGACACATTCATGTAAAAAAATAAAATATGAAGTTAAGAGGTATGTTGCGTAAGCAATAATACTCCGTTGAAGTTGATCAAAGGTAAGAAATAGATATACACATGAAAGTTTTTAGAGCTACAAGCTCTGAATGAGATAACTACATGAGTTGGTTTGAATCATATACATAATCACCTACATCACATAAATCAGTACCAACAAAAAGGTCATAAGAAAAATCAAGGTATTGATCCAGTAGTTATGTGGCTTCAGGAACTGATGGTGGATGACGTTTTAGTTCAGCTGCAGCGTAGGAATCAAGTGCCTTGTGATATGAAACTATATCATTATTCGGATTAACTTCTCTAGCTTTAGCTATGGTCAAATATTGATCATCTCCTTGATTAGTCAACAAATCTTGTAGTATATCATCAAACCTTTGTTTGTGGTTACAAGGCAGGTCGTTCACCGTGTAAATTTGATCCATTGGAAAGCAATATTCATCACCACTACTAAACACCAAGCCTGATGATGATGAGTTGCAATTCCCTAGTTGCATCTCACAACCTATTTGAAACTGATCAGACATGATTGATAAACCATTACTAATAGTCATAGTTGCTTGTTCAGAAAATTGGTCATCTCTAGAGATGAAATGAGGCATTTGGGACATTGGATCATTAATATCATATTCTGTTGTGAATGAACTGAGTAGGCTATAATTTTGATCTTCTAGACACCCTAGCTTCTCCAAAACAACAATATTTTCATCTCCACTTTGTATAATATAATCCTGAGAATTAATATTAGCACAAAATCCTTTGCTTTGGACTTGATCTTTCATCCTTAACTGAAACTGATCATGATCATCCTCAGAAATATAATTAGCACAAGTTATTGAGTCCACATATTGATTTTGATCTTCCACATTCCCTACCATAGGCTGCTCCGACGAATCGACAATAATATTCTCATCTCCACTGCTACTTATCTCCATAGGGATATTTGAACACAATCCAGTACTAATATTTTCAGAATTAATAATAGCACAAAATCCTTTCTTCTTATCAACCTGCAGCTTTCTCTTAATGCGACACAAAACGGAGTCCTCACGTCGAATTTGACCACGTTTCCTCAACACCGTAAGTATTTTGTCGCTAAGACGGTACTCTTTCATTCTCCACGCATATTGTTCAACTTCAGCATTATGATCATCATAACGAAGGGTTTTCTTGAGCCCTATTGTTGACCGTTTATTCTTATCTAAAACACCTTTACCCTTGTCCGAACCCTTCCATGTGCCGCCACCCACCACTGTCCTAATGAAGTTCTTACCATTCACTGATTTTTTCTTCAACTGAGTAAAGAAATAGTTCACGTCCGTCGTCTCCCCTTTCGGGGTTAATTCATCGAATATATCACAAGGCTTTTTGTTACCGTATATGTCTACATTGTCTCTAATATGATCACATTCAAAAGGCTTACCGGAAACAAACTTGAGGAGATAGCTTATGAGCTCTTCATCTAAAGGACGAAACCTCATACCTGTAATTGCATAACAACTAGCACTTCCTTCACAATTTGTCATCATCTTCTTCTTCTATTTCGATGGAAGAAGAAAAGCAATGCTTGAACCCTAGCTAGCTACTTGTCCGAAAGAAGAACGTGAAGTGGAGGACAAAGAGAGTAACCAAATACCATGATATATATAGGGAGAGAAATTAAGAGGGTATGGAAGTAACTCCTATTTTGTGTAGGTTTAATTATTTCCTTTTCTTGTTACTAAAGTAAGCCACTTTTATTACTAGTATACTTCTAACAAAATTAGGTAACTCCCAAAAGAAAATTAAGGAATCATGAAATAGTTACGAAATTATAAGAAAATCTAGAATATTTTCATTTTAGAATTATTTTGGTGTTGATTTAATTATTTATTTCCGTTACTTGTTACAAAAGGAAACCATTTCTATTGGCTTAAAAGAATTAGGAAACTAGAGAAAAAATAAGGCAACTCGTGACGGTATTTTCATATCTGAATAAGGGATCTTGATATATTTATGTAAGCTTTTCTTATTTAATTTCATATAGTTAGATATTTCTTATTTACCTGTAATCAGGGGCGGAGCTTAGTAGGAGCTGGGAGGGACCATGGCCCCCCTCAGAAAACTCTTTCTAATTTTGCTAACTATGTATATTTCTCACTCTATATTTTCAACCAATTTTGCTCTTTCCAATTTTATATTGATGGGTTAACTACACTAAACATAAGGTACATATATATATATATATATATTTTAAAGTTAAACACTTACACCTTACCTATTATGAAAATTCTACATTTATACCTCCTATAATGTATATCCATAAGTAAATATATTAAAATTTAATTATTACAAGCAAACTAAAATTATAAATAAAACATTTTTCAGAGTTATAACTTTAATAAAATCTTAAAATGAAGATAAGAAATTTAATTAAAAATTGTACATACCTTTGATTAAGAAAATAATAACTGTTTTTGAAACAATTATCATTCGAAACTCATAAAAATGTAATTTATTTAATAAGATATAGCAACTATTAGTAATAACTTTCTTGTACTTTATATATGTAAGTTATTTGTAATTTTATTTAATTATAATATTTATTATATAGAAATTGCACTTTTTAAAATTCATTTTTTCACTTCAAAATTATCCTAATATATATTAGTTAGTTAGATTAAGTTCCATTTGTGAAGGATTTCTATTATATAAAATATTTAATTCTTTTAGAAAAGGGCTAACATCTTATTACTCCTAAGGGATGTACGTTGGGTATTATAAAATATAGGGAGTACGGGAGTATTTAGTGTAGTTAACTCTAGATTAGGGATGACAACGGGTAGGATCTGGACCGGATCCTACTAGATCCAGATCCAGATCCGTTTTACATACATGTATCCATATCCAGATCCATAGGGTCCATAAAATCATATCCAAATCCAGATCCATCGGATCCACGGATCGGATCTGGATCCAAATCAAAGTGACTGATTATTAAGTTATACCTTCTAATCAGTCCAAATTTTCTAGAAAAAGAGTCAATTTAATTTAACGGAATCATGGAGAATGCATCCGTAAATTAGGACTAAATGACATTGTTGACAATTGTTATGCCTATTGGCTATTGCTGTAGTGAGAAACAATCCTCTCAATACCTAAGCTACTACATAAGTACCACATAAATTATTAATATAATGATTAAAGAATAACACGCAAAACGTGTCTCAATTAAAAAAATAATGGCCTTCGGCCCTCCAAAGGTGATAGCCATAGTATACGCATTTGAGAAGTTCAGATCATACCTCATTGGAAACAAGGTGATAGTGTACACTGATCACTCAATCATTAAGTATTTGATGACCATGAATAATGCTAAACCTCAACTTATACGATGGGTGCTACTACTACAAGAATTTGATATGGAGATCCATGATAAGAAGGGGACTGAAAACGTGGTGGCAGACCACTTTTCCAGGCTTGAAGTGGAAGAGAGCCAGAACACCAAGGATGTGCAAATAAATGACTCCTTTCCAGACGAGCAACTGTTTCAGGCGAGCATCAGTGTGGAATTACCTTAGTTCGCTGACTTGGTTAATTTTCTTGTAGCAAAAGTATTGCCTTCAGGGCTGACGAAGCATCAGGTGAAAAAGTTCTATTCAGAGGTAAAACATTACTACTAGGAAGAGCCAATTCTCTACAAGCACTGTGCTGACCAGGTCATAAGGCGGTGCGTACCTGAGGATGAAATGCACCAAATTCTCACTCATTGTCACTCATTGCAATGTGGTGGGCATTTTGGGGCACCACGACAACAACCAAGGTATTGCAGAGTGGATTCTATTGGCCAACCCTATTCAAATATGCCAACACTTTTGTGAGGGGCTGTGATCGTTGCCAAAGAACTGGGTATGTCCAGGCGAGATGAAATGCCTCTAACTGGGATCGTTGAAGTAGAGTTGTTTGACGTATGGGGGATTGAATTCATGGGCCCGTTCCCGATGTCCTTTGGGAACCAATACATTCTTCTCGCTGTGGATTATGTATCCAAATGGGTAGAAGTTGTGGCTACTAGAGAAAATGATAGTAAGACAATTTTGAAATTCCTCCAGAAAAACATTTTCACAAGATTTGGCACTCCAAGGGCCCTCATCAGTGACGAAGGAAGCTATTTTTGCAACAAGCAGCTTGACACTTTGTTGGCACGTTACGGAGTCTACCATCGCACTGCTTTGCCATATCACCCTCAAGCCAATGGGAAAGCTGAAATTTCGAATAGAACAGTGAAAATCATATGGAGAAAACAGTGGATGGCTCAAGAAAGAATTACTCTGCCAAGCTGGATGATACACTTTGGACCTATAGGACAGCTTTCAAGACCCCCATTGGGATGTGACCATACAGGATGGTCTATGAGAAGGCATGTCACCTACCGGTAGAGTTAGACCATAGGGAATATTTGGCAATGAGAAAGCTGAACATGGATGTCAGAGCAACAGGGCAGAAAAGGCTATTGCAACTAAATGAGCTAGATGAATTTCGAAACAATGTCTATGAAAATGCAAAAATCTACAAAGAAAGGGCCAAGACATGGCACGACAAGAATTTTATCCCGAAAGAACTACAGCCTGGGCAACAAGTACTCTTATTCAATTCAAGGTTGAGATTGTTCCCAGGCAAGTTGAAGTCTATCAGGGCCATTTGTGATGGAAAGAGTGTTCCTTTATGGTGCAGTCGAAGTTAGAGGAAAAGGGGGAGCATAATTCAAAGTGAACGGACAGAGGTTGAAACCATACTTATTGAATAACATGGAGTAGATCAACTCTGCGATCTATTTCAAGTAACAATAAAGAGGAACTTGCGTCCGGCTAAAAGACGTTAAATACATCGCTACTTGGGAGGCAACCCAATATTTAAATTCTACAATTTATTTTAATTAGGACAGTCTCACTTTTGGTGTGTTTGTTATGTTGTGATCCAGGTGAAGGACTCAGATGATGGAGCATAAAGAAAAGGACGAAAAGACATGAAATTGAGTCGACGCTTGTCTGCGTCTGCGACCGCGATGCCGAATCTTTAGAAAAGCCTCAGTACTTTATGCACCGCGGTGCCACAGAGGCAGAACAACGGTGCCAGTTCACGATCCCCGAAAATATGAAAAGGACCGGAATCGCCAAATCTTCTCCCACATATATCGTCACAATGCAATATCCGCCGCCACCACCACCATTTTGAGTCGTTGTACGTCTGTAAGTCGTCCCTGTTTCATCTTTGAGTCATACACATTTGGAACAATGTGTCAGTTAAGTTTGGGGGGGGGGGGGTACTTGTATTTTCTTATAATTGTGAGTCGTTGATTTGTGTATTTTATGTGTCTATATGCGTCATAATTTTTTTTTAATCATGCATAATGTAGTTGCTTGAAACGCCTAGTGAATTAAGTAGGATAATGTAATGGAATGATATGCAAAATTATGTGTGCTTAAGTTAAATATGCCAAAGATTCATGAAAACCTGATTAGTTGGAATATTGTGTGCTTAGCCTGTGTATGTCAATTGCGAAAAAATGTCCTGCATGCTTGCTATTTGAGGCGAAATAATTAGGATGTACATGTTAGGGGGAGGATTCAAACTTTTCTTTGTTAGCCCTTCTTACCTTTCATTACCTACCCTGACAATGAATTGTATCCCTAGTCAGCCCTTTGAGCCTAAAATGAAAAGTTATTTCTTTGACACCCCAATTCCCTCATGTGCCATAAGCAATAACTGATGATACGGAGGAAAAAGAAAGTGAAAAAGAAATACAAAAGAGAGCAAAAATAAATTATGCACCCCAATTAAAATATGAAAAAACTTAAGTTTTGGGGTGCCAATGTGAAATGTGTATTTTCCGCTCTCAACAAAAAGCGAAAATGGAGTAATGGGTATGAACTAAAAAGAATACAGCAAGGAAGAGAAACAAGTTGAATGAAAAGCGCTTATGGTACGTAATTTGAGCCTAAATGCCTATTTTTACCTACCCCTGCCTAAGCCTACATTATAATCATGAAAAGTCATGATGATCCCTAGTATGTATGTCCATGATTAGTGGAGAATAACAAATAAACATGTTATAGTACCTTGACAAAGATGCAATGACATTGACATGCATAGGTTAGACATTCATGCTTCCAGTGATTGTGACTGAAATGAATCTGCGAAATATCTAACTTGAAATTCTAGATTGTTCAATGCATGCTACATCTATTCCTACATATTGTCCTAATTAACATTCATGTGTTTCTAAGTGACATTTTGCAACTGCTTGACGTGAGTCTTTGAGTCTTTTTTATTTTATTTCTTTGTTTTTTTCTTCTTTGCTCGAGGGCGAGCAAAGTTTAAGTTTGGGGGTTTGTTAGGCATATTTCATATACCTATTTTGAGTCATTTTCGATTAGTATTTTACACATTTTCGTTGCGTCTAGTACAATGTTAGGGTTGTTTTTCTTTTTTTTGAGTCACAGCGGTTCAAAAAGACAAAATGGCAAAAAGGAGCGGAAAATTGGCATAATAGGAGGTCCCGAGACAGAAAAAGGTCGAAAATCGATGACTCGGAAAAACCACAGCGACAGCGTACCAGGCGGGGCCAGCGGTGCCAAAACAATGAACCCGTAGGACTTTCGGCAAAGTGCATTCGCATGAGAACCGTCGTGCCATTTATTCAAAGAGTCAGGAGTTTCGGCCATGATCTTGACTGTGAACAGAGTGCGATGCGAATTTTTGATTCTTAGTGGGAATTGACCAAGGGAAATAGGGTCCCTAGGGCACGAAATTGATACATATTTAAAGCCCTAGGGATAAGTTTTTAGGAGGGGAGTCCATTCTTGAACACAAGAACAACACAAGGCACTTGGAGCAACAATTGAAGACTTTAATCTTCGTAATTTTCTATATTTAGTTATTATTTCAGTTTTATGTTGGATATTGTGTTAGTTGGTAACATGTCTATTGCTAGGAACTAAACACTTAATTAGGGCTTTCTTTATGATTCACTTGAACCTTTCTTCATGATTTGATGCAATAGTTTGATTACTTCTTCAATTATTAAGATCTATTCAATAATTGATGTGAATGCTTGATGATTTCGAATCAACAACCGAGATGAGAGATTTGGATATGTTGTAGTTGAATAGACATATGTTAAAATCATGGACGATAGTACCCCGATACTTGTGTAGCTTTATAGGTTACTGTTCTTAATCCTCCTATGTGGTAAATCCTATCATAGAAATATAAAAGGGTTCTGCACTGGGTTGAGTGATTATATATTCTAATTGGAATATAAGACATTCTAGTTAACCGCTATCTTAACATAGAAGAAGAATTATTCTAGAACGCATTAAGGATTGAATAAAGTGGATAGTTGATGATTTTAGTAGCCCTTCTTTCTTCATAATCTGAATACAACTTAATTAGTTTACTTATTTCTTGCAATCATTCCAGTAGTTAAATAAAAACCCCAATCAATATACGTTCGCCAAATAGATAACACAAAATAGATGTTCGGTACTTAGAAACCAGTCTCTGTGGACGATATTCGGTCTTACAGACTATATTACTTGAGACGATACGTACACTTGCGTTTTGCGCGTGTGGAAATCGCCTAACAGTAAGACCGAATATCGTCCTCAGAGACCGGTTATCAAGTACCGATTATTTAAGCTTTAGTTTCTATTTGGTGAACGTTAATTTGTTTGTATTTTTATCTAATAACTAAGACTAAGTAATTACAGAAAATAAACTAATTATGATAATACTTTAGTTTAAATCAGTTATGAAGGAATTAGGGCTTCCAATATCCTCAACTATCCACTCTTTTCAATCATTAATGCAACTAGAATGACTTCTTCTTCTATGTTAAGATAGCGGTTAACCAGACTGTCTTATATTCCGGTTAGGATATATAATCGTCTAACCCCAGTGCAGAAACCTTATATATTTCTATGATAGGTTTTACCACATAAGAGGATTAAGAACAATAACCTATAATGCTACACAAGTATCGGGGTAATTTCGTCCGTGATTTTAACTTATGTCTATTCAATTACAGCATATCCAAATCTATCCTCTCGATTCTTGATTCGAAATCATATAGATTATGATAATTAGTGATCAATTAACTATCAAACATTCATACCAATATTGAATAAATCTTAATCAAGTGAAGAAAAAATTAAATTAATGCATTAATTCATGAAAGAGAGTGTCAAGCAATTCAATAGGAAAGACCTAATTAAGTAATTAGCTCCTAAACATTGTCATGTCAAGAACTAATAAAAACCAACATAAACTGAAATAAAAACAAAGAAAAGAAAAGAAACTTGAATCAAAGTTGTCTCCAATCTTGTGTTGTAGCCTCCTTTCCTCTCCAAAGTATGATGTGAGATGTAAGATCCCCGATGAATAATGAGTCTAGGGTTTATGTATTTTATATTTGATAAAATATGGATTTCGGACCCTAAAAACCGTGTCGAAATCGGCCCAGAACGTGATTTTTCCGCTTCGGCACCGCGGTACTGCAGAATGGCACCGCGGTGCCGAAATGCTTGACTTCTCGATGGTGTGGCACCGTGGTCCTGCACTCCCGCGTGATCCTGCGGTCTTTCGTCCTGATCTGCCAACTTTCGTGGTTTTTTTCTTCGGGAGCTCCTTTTCTGCCAACTTTTAGCTTCTTTTTGCCATTTTGCCATTTAGGACCGCTGTGACTCAAAAGAAAGAAAAACAACCCTAACAAGACACTTATTTAAACAAAAATGGGAAAAATACTAACTAAAAATGACTCAAAAAGCGTATACAAAATACGCCTAACAAATACCCCCAAAACTTAACATTTGCTCGCCCTCGAGCAAAGATCAAAACAAAATCAAAGAAACAAAAAAAACAAAAAGACTCAAAGACTCAAATCAAGCTATTGCACAAGGTTACTTAGAAAAGCATGAATGTTAGTTGAGATAATATGTTGGAACATATATAGCATGAATATAGAAATCTAGAATTTCAAGCCAGATATTTCGCAAATTCATTTCAATCACGATCAATGGAATTATGAACCCCTAACATATGCATGTCAATTTCATTTAGTTCTATGGGTCTGTTTACTTGTTATTCTCCACTAATCATAGACATACATACTAGAGATCTTCAGGACTTGTCAGGGTTGTAATGTAGGCTTAGACAGGGGTAGGTAAGATCAGACATTTAGGCTCAATTTACATACCATAAGCGTTTTTTTCTCATTCAATCATTTTGTCCTTCTTTTTGGTATTATTTTCAATTCATACCTATCACTCCCCTTTTCTATTTTTGAGAGCATGAAACACATTCTCATAGGCACCCCCAAACTTAAGCTTTTACATCTTTTTTATTGGGATGCATCAATTTTTTACTCTCTTTTCATATTTCTTTTTCACACTTCTTTTATTCTCACTTTTTCAATTACTGCTTATGACACATAAGGAAATCGCAAGGTGTCAAATAAATCACTTATTTTAGGCTCAAAGGGGCCGACTAGGGATACAATTTATTGCAAGGTAGGTATTGAATGGTAAGAAGGGCTAACAAAGAAATGCCTGAATTATCTCCCTAAATATGTACATCTTAACTATTTCGCCTCAAATAGCAAGCAAGCAGACTTCATAGACATGTTTCAATTATTCTTTTCACCATTGACACACATAGGCTAAGCACAAATATCCCAAATAATTAGATGTTCATGAATATTTGGCATATCTAACTCAAGCACACATATTTTTGCTTCTCATTCCATTACATTATCCCACTTAATCCACTAGGCGTTTCAAGCAACTACAGCGTGCATGATCATAAAAAAATTGACTCAAAAAATAAAAAACAGACACACAAAATACTAAGACCCCCTCAAACTTAAACGACACATTGTCCCAAATGTGTAAAGACTAAAAATTAAAAGGGACTACTTACAAACTTCAAAACAGCGGTTCCAAATGGTGGTGATTGCGGCTGATGTTGCATTGAGGCGGTATATGGAGATGTCGTATTTTATTAACGGGCATCGCGGCCCTACATTATGGCGACGCGGCGCTGTGCCAAATTTCTCTCATTTTTGCAGTATTTTTCTCAATCCCTGCTTTTATTTGTCATCCACAACACTCAACATACCAGATCGTGAGACTGTTCAATTCAAAATAAAACAAACTAAAATAACATAATTAAAACCTTGGGTTGCCTCCAAGTAGCCTGTCTTTAACGTCTTTTAGTCGGACGCAATTAATCCTTACTAGTGCCCAGTGGATTCTTCTGCGAACTGCTTGCAATCCGCATAGTTATTGTTGCAGATCTCACTTCTCCCACAACACTTTTTTTCTAACAAGGGCCTCATATCTAAGATTATCCCCCAATTGCACAAGGCAGACTTGTCTTCTAGGCTCTCTATAATGTAGGGATCAGTGAAACTCCCTACATCTTTCAACTTTTGGGGTGCCCTTCAGAGTATGAACTTTCTTTTTTAGGGTCAGCAATGACATTTGGTGTTGTCTTTTCTGCAATAGGGTAGTCCTCAGTGACATCTTCTTTCTCTACACCAACTATCTCTCCAAATTCCTCAATAGCTTGTTGTGGTTCAAGTTCCACAATCTGCTCACCACTCCTCATAATTGGGTCACTCGGTGGATTTTCTTGAGGTGTAATGGTTACCATGTCCCTCGGTTGCCCGATTTGTGGTTCCAAATTCAGAAATTGTCCCACTTGATTCTCCAAGTTCTGCAAAAAGGATTTCACTTCCACCATGGCGAGTTTGGGCGTTTGTGAGTGCAACAATGCTTCTCTCAATTCATCCAGCTCCTCTGATGGGGCACGACTGCGTAGTTTCTTTGAAATTGTCCTTGAGGAGTCTGGCACTGGGTGAGCCTGAGTAAGACTTCATGCATCTCATTTAGATCTTCCTGTAGAACCTGTGGGTTAAATTGTTGTTGATGATACTGATGCTATGGATAGTAGTCGTAGTATTGCTGCCCCTGATAGTAGTAGTAGTAGTCCATATGTCTTTTTTTTTTAAACGAACTTTACCTACAAAATAAGAAAAACAACAAAAACTGATAACAAGATGCTCGCAGAACAAGTTAGAAACTTGTTCTTGGAGCAACCAAATTAGAAATAAAATAACATGACCAAATATATACAAACCAAATTAGAAATAAGAATAGATAATTCGATATTGAAAATGCGCGATCTCGACAACGGCGCCAAAAACTTGTTAGGCCGATTTTCAATTGCTCACGCAAGTGTACGTATCGTTCACAAGTAATATAGTCTGGTAAGACCGAATATCGCCCTAAGAGACTGATTATCAAGTACCGATTATCTAAGCTTTAGTTTATATTTGGTGAACGTTAATTTATTTATATTTTTATCTAATAACTAAGACTAAGTAATTGCAGAAAATAAACTAATTACGATAATACTTTGGTTTAAATCAGTTAAGGAGGAATTAGGGCATCCAATATCCTCAACTTTCCACTCTTTTCAATCCTTAATGCAACTAGAATGACTTCTTCTAACTTAAGATAGTGGTTAACTAGACTGTCTTATATTTCGGTTAGGATATATAATCGTTCAACCCCAGTTCATAAACCTTCTATATTTCTATGATAGATTTTACCACATAGGAGGATCAAGAATAATAACCTATAATGCTACACAAGTATCGGGGTACTTTCGTCCGCGATTTTAACCTATGTCTATTCAATTACAACATATCCAAATCTCTCCTCTCGGTTCTTGATTCGAAATCATATAGATTATGATAATTAGTGATCAATTAAAACATTCATACCAATATTGAATAAATCTTAATCAAGTGAAGAAGAAATCAAACTAATGCATTAATTCATGAAAGAGAGTTTCAAGCGATTCAATAGGAAAGCGCTAATTAACTAATTAGCTCCTAAACATTGTCATGTCAAGAACTAAAACTAACATAAACTGAAATAAAAACAAAGACAAGAAAAGAAACTTGAACCAAAGTTGTCTCCAATCTTGTGTTGTAGCCTTCTTTTCCTCTCCAAAGTATGATGTGAGATGTAAGATCCCCGATGAATAATGAGGCTAGGATTTACGGATTTTATAGTTGAGAATATATGGATTTCGGACCCTAAAAATCGTGTTGAAATCGTCCCAGAACGTGATTTTTCCGCCTCGGCACCGTGGTATTGCAGAATAGCAGCGGTGCGAAATGCTGCGGCTTCTCGATGGTGTGGCGCTGCGATCCTGCGATCGAACCGCATGATCTTGCGGTCTTTCATCCAGATCTTCCAACTTTCATCCTTTTTTGCTTCGGGAGCTCCTTTTCTGCCCACTTTTAGCTTCTTTTTGCCATTTAGAATCGTTGTGACTCAAAAGAAAGAAAAACAACCCTAACAAGACATTTATTTAAACGTAAATGAGAAAAATACTAACTAAAAATGACTCAAAAAGCGTATACAAAATACGCCTAACAGACATGCTCTGATACCAAGTTTGTCACGACCCAAATCGGATGGCCACGACGGGCACTCGGACCCCACCTGTCGGGTACCGCTAATCGTACAATCAAAACCTGATCATAATTAAATACGGACTAAACCGAAAGAAAACTATGTTAAATCTTTATCCAAAAAATAACTTTTATATACATATTATTGTCAAGGCCGATAAAGCCATACAATTCTACTACCCCCATAAATCACCATCTACAGGCCTCTAAAGAGTACACAACATCAACGGGTCGAGAAAGAGCCCCACCATACCCATATAAACATGCAAAAATTATCGAACCAAGATAGACCGACACTCTGAAACAAGGGGAGTGCTCTAAAATCCGCTGAGTCTGCAACCTACTAACGTAGATCGTCATCATGTCTACATGAACCTACGGGCATAAAACCCAGTGTCTCCCGACAAAAGAGACGTCAGTACGACTGATGTACTGAGTATGTCAGGAATGTATAATAACATAACATGGATATAACAATAATTGAAATATCCGACCAACAGTAAATGCCTAAATGTCATGCACAATGCAGTATACATATACATCAGCCTCATTAGGCATCTTTCTAACTATAACAGCCTATGTGGGCATCATTTCATATCGGCCTCTGTGGGAATAATATGCATAATGTCATGCACAATGCAAATATGATATAATAATGGCCACACATGTATTTTCCTACCCATAACCGCTTTATGTGGGAATTAGGTTATATCGTATGCACCACGCGCTTCAATATTGGCCTCTTAGAGCTCTTACGTGATAGTCTATAAGATTTGCAAGTGGTGTGCGTATATAACATCTTTCCCTTTTCCTCATTCCCTACATATATATAACAGTTATCATATAGTATTGTACATAGCATAAGTAATCCAAGGTAATATATGAATATAATACAAATAAAAATACATGAATGACAATAAAACATTCTGAGTGATATAATATCCTTGTACCTTCGGCTAATACTGTGAATATCAACTTCTTTTCGGTATGCCTCATTAAGGACTTATGAACATATTTAGATATACTTTTAGCATAGGAATCGATAATATGAATACTCTTAACTTAGAGTGGAATAAATTATGGAGCGATATCATGGTTATATTTCATTTTATGGAACATGTCAAAACAAAGAAATAATTTACCTTAACATTGTCACGACCCAAACCGGAGGGCCGCGACGGGCACCCGGACCCGACCCGCCGGACACCACTGACCATACAACACATACTTAACCATATATATATATACCAAGGCCGATAAGGCCATGTATGATAACTAACCACAAGAAACTTATCTACAAGTTTCACGCCCGAACCGGGCGTGGTGGTGCCCTGCACAGGCGCCGCTACCTTAAAAATCGTGTTGAAATCGTCCCAGAACGTGATTTTTCCGCCTCGGCACCGTGGTATTGCAGAATAGCACCGGTGCGAAATTGCTGCGACTTCGATGGTGTAGCCGCTGATCCTGCGATCGACACCGCAGTCTTGCGGTCTTTCATCTAGATCTTCCAACTTTCATCCTTTTTTGCTTCGGGAGCTCCTTTTCTGCACACTTTTAGCTTCTTTTTGCCATTTTGCCATTTAGAATCGCTGTAACTCAAAAGAAAGAAAAACAACCCTAACAAGACATTTATTTAAACGAAAATGGGAAAAATACTAACTAAAAATGACTCAAAAAGCGTATACAAAATACACCTAACAGACATGCTCTGATACCAAGTTTGTCACGACCCAAATCGGATGGCCACGACGGGCACTCGGACCCCACCTGTCGGGTACCGCTAATCGTACAATCAAAACCTGATCATAATTAAATACGGACTAAACCGAAAGAAAACTATGTTAAATCTTTATCCAAAAAATAACTTTTATATACATACTATTGTCAAGGCCGATAAAGCCATACAATGCTACTACCCCCATAAATCACCATCTACAAGCCTCTAAAGAGTACACAACATCAACGGGTCGAGACAGAGCCCCGCCATATCCATATAAACATGCAAAAATTATCGAACCAAGATAGACCGACACTCTGAAACAAGGGGAGTGCTCTAAAATCCGCTGAGTCTGCAACCTACTAACGTAGATCGTCATCCTGTCTACATGAACCTACGGGCATAAAACTCAGTGTCTCCCGACAAAAGAGACGTCAGTACGACTGATGTACTGAATATGTCAGGAATGTATAATAACATAACATGGATATAACAATAATTGAAATATCCGACCAACAGTAAATGCCTAAATGTCATGCACAATGCAGTATACATATACATCAGCCTCATTAGGCATCTTCCTAACTATAACAACCTATGTGGGCATCATTTCATATCGGCCTCTGTGGGAATAATATGCATAATGTCATGCACAATGCAAATATGATATAATAATGGCCACACATGCATTTTCCTACCCATAACCGCCTATGTGGGAATTAGGTTATATCGTATGCACCACACATGCTTCAATATTGGCCTCTTAGAGCTCTTCTGTGATAGTCTATAAGGACTGCAGGTGGTGTGCGTATATAACATCTTTCCATTTTCCTCATTCCCTACATATATATAACAGTTATCATATAGTATTGTACATAGCATAAGTAATCCAAGGTAATATATGAATATAATACAAATAAAAATGCATGAATCACAATAAAACATTCTGAGTGATATAATATCCTTGTACCTTCGGCTAATACTGTGAATATCAACTTCTTTTCTGTATGCCTCAATAAGGACTTATGAACATATTTAGATATACTTTTAGCATAGGAATCGATAATATGAATACTCTTAACTTCTAGGAGTGGAATAAATTATGGAACAGTATCATGGTTATATTTCATTATATGGAACATGTCAAAAGAAAGAAATAATTTACCTTAACATTGTCAAGACCCAAACCGGAGGGCCGCGACGGGCACCCGGACCCGACCCGCCGGACACCACTGACCATACAACACATACTTAACCATATATATATATATACCAAGGTCGATAAGGCCATGTATGATAACTAACCACAGGAAACTTATCTACAAGCCTCTAAGAGTATAACGTACCAC
Source organism: Przewalskia tangutica (assembly GCA_029844215.1). NCBI lineage: Eukaryota > Viridiplantae > Streptophyta > Magnoliopsida > Solanales > Solanaceae > Przewalskia > Przewalskia tangutica. Next base: position 111,946,109 of record CM056721.1, read on the forward strand.
AATCAGACTGCAACTCTGAAATAAGTAGAGTGCTCCCGCACAGCTGAACCAGCAATCTCTTAGCACAATTTGTCACCCTCTTAGTATGAACCTGCAGGCATAAAACACAGCGTCCCCCGACAAATGGGGCATCAGTACGACTGATGTACGTAGTGTGTTAGGCATAACGAATAACATAACAGAGATGTATCACAATCTGAAACAGAAACAGTTGACCAACAGTAATTGCCTCTGAGGGCCCCAATGAATATGTCTAAATGTTATGTACAATGTTGTATGCACATACCTTGGCCTCATCGGAAAATCTTTCTTACCATAACAGCCTCTGGGGGCATCACACCATATGATAGTTAATGAACGCATGCATGATGCAAATGCGGTACATATATATATGTTAGTGTTGCGAATCGTGCAACCCGTCCTAATATATGTTAGTTTTGTGGATCGTGCAGCACGTCCCAATTGCCTCTGTGGGCATCACATCACATCACATCACATTATTTTGGCCTCTTAGGGCTCTTTTGTGATAGTTTGTACCAGTTGCATGTGGTGTTCGTATATAATGTCTTTCCCTTTCTCTAATTTCCCATATATATATATAGTAGAGCATATATCTCCTTTGAGGTCCAGGGTATTATATGAATGCAATACAAATGAATATGCAAGAACAAAAACCGAATACCCTGAATGACAGAACACCCATTTTTTTCAATTTTGCTTCACATTGGAAACATCAACGTCTTTTCCAATATTGCCTTAATAAGTACTTAGAGCCATACTTAGACATGCTTTTAGCATAGATTTCGATAATATGAATATCCTTAAATACTAAGAGTATATGTTACTAAGAGTATAGTAAGTTATGGAATAACATGACGACTATGTTCTGTACACAGATTTATGCCAAAAAAGGAATGAAGTGCCTCCACATACCTTGTCATCGAATTAATCTAAGTTCCGCGGATTCTTGTAAGCTCTATGAATAAGTGTCCACATCCTATGAATGATTTATACCATAACCAAATCAATATACTAATAACAAACTCATTGAGACATTTTATCGAATGCCTTATACGCGTAGAATCTATATTCTTTCTATGTGACAACCTATACATATAACAATAGAATCAACCATTTTTCTTCACTACTGCAGTACCTTTAATAACTCAGAAATTTCACATGCACCTTTAATTTCGTACGATAACAGGCAGTCCCAACAATACCCAACCCACACTTAGCATTTCCGGTAATTCCTTTAGAACCTAGTGACAGGAATTATGTTCTATAACTTATATAAATTTTAGGAACAAGAATCATTACCTCTATTACAAGTAGCGACGAGAGTCGTCGAAAAACCTGTCGCTCAACTCAATTTCCGACAAGCACAACCAACAATCCAAAAATCGATTTTCCATAAATCCCTTGAAGTTTTGGGTTTTCTACTGGATTATGGAGTGTTAAAGCTTATCTTGAGGGATTAATTCATTGGGACAAGGCTCATAACACCATGACCATTTTTCCACTTCTGTGCGAGCAGCAGCTTGCGGAAATCCTTAATTTCGACCTAGAATTCCAAAGGGTTCTTAATTGATACTCACTCAAACCCAATCTCTTGAATACAGACAGAGGCATGAGGTTGATACTAGCCCCTAAGTCACAAAGTTCCCTGTTGCATGTTACCTTGCCAATAGTGCAGGGCAGGGTGAAGCTTCATGGATCTTTCAACTTAGGAGGCAGTTTCTTTGGAGCCTCTGAGGGTAAGGGATTCTATCAGTGTATTCCCTCAAGGGTGTTTGTGGAGCTTTCTCTACTGTAGGGTGGTCCTCAGTGACCCCATCCTTTCCTTCCTTAACTATTTTCTCACCCCCTTTCTCATGAACCGCTGCGGGTTGGGGAGCAACCTGCTCCAACTGTTTTCCACTCCTTAACAATACTGCCTAACACTGCTCTATTGGATTGACCTCTGTATTGCTTGGGAGAGTACCCTGCGGCCTGTTGGTTACCATCTTCGCTAGTTGCCCAACCTGTATTTCCAGGTTTCTGAGAGATGACCTGGTTCTGTGAATTTGTGAGTGTAAGCAATGCATCCCTCAGCTCATCAGGCTTCTCCTGTTGTGAAGGTGGTCTAAACTGTTGGGATGAGGTAGCCTGATTTTGTACTTGCTGGTTCTGGTAATTACCCTGATAAGGTTGTTGTTGGGCTTGGTCGTTCCTCCACGAAAAGTTAGGGTGACTCCTCCACCCTGGATTGTATGTGTTAGAATTATAAGGCCGCTGAAAGTTCCCAATTGTCTGAACCTGCTCCATTGGCACATTTTTAGGGTCCACCGCTGTGCATCTGTCAAAGGCATGCGGTCCACCACAAATCTCAAAGTTTACGGACATCTGGACTGCATTCACAGACATAGTGTTCTGCTGAAGCTGTTTTGTCAGAAGGGCCACCTGTGCATTAAGGGCAATGATGGCATCTAACTCATGTATGCCCATAGTCTTTCTGCTATTCACTGACCTATCGTCTGCCCCTTAATGATTGTTGGCAGCCATGTCTTCCAGTAACTCATGTGCCTCATTGGCACTCTTTCTCATAAAGGCCCCCCCTCTTGCAGCATCAATGATGGTACGAGTAGTACCACTCAGCCCATTATAAAAAATGTGGACTAACATCCACTTCTCTATGTCATGATGTGTACATTTCCTTTGCAGATCCTTAAATCGCAGGCATCATAGAGTTACTCACCATCCACCTGGTAGTAATTGTTTAGCTCTCCCCTTAACTTTGCCGCTTTTGAAGGAGGGAAGAACTTTGAAAGAAACTTTTGTGCTAGATCCTTCCAGGTGGTGACAGAGTTGGAAGGTAGTGAGTTCAACCAGCTCTTGGCTCTGTCCCTAAGTGAGAACGATAAGAGCCTCAGTATAATGGCATCATCAGTAACGCCATTGTACTTTAAAGTGGCACACAGCTCCAGAAAGTTGGCAATGTGCATGTGGGGGTCTTCAGATGGTAATCCCTCAAAGTGTACTGTGTTCTGGACCATGCTCAGGATGGCTGGCTTTATCTCAAAGTTGTTTGCTCCTATTGCTGGGAGCCAGATGCATGTCTGTGCACCCGTGACCGTGAGCAGAACATAATCTCCCAAGCTTCTTTCTTATGGGACCGGTATTGGTTCCTCTACATGTTCAGGAACCTCGTTGTTTGCCCCATTCTAATTCGGTGGTTGGTTTTCCATGGTCACTGAATCAGTTATCCTTTTATTTCGCCTATTTTGCTTGCATGTTTTCTCAATTTCAGGGTTGAAGGGAACAAGTATATCTGATCCTCTCCTTCTGCGCATGCACTAAATCCCTGAAAAAGACCAAAATCAATAAAAAAAATTAAGGCAACAGGGTTCTAACAGTAAAAGAAAATAAAAATAAGCCAAAGTAGAAATAAAAATAGATTGTTCGATATTAGAATTACGCCAGTCCCCGACAACGGCGCCAAAAACTTGTTAGGATATTTCCGTATGCTCAATGCAAGTGTACGTATCGTTCACAAGTAATATAGTCTGATAAGACCGAATATCGTCCTCAGAGACTGGTTTCTAAGTACCGTTCATCTATTTTATGTTATCTATTTGGCAATCGATAATTGAGTTTGGTTTTTATTTAACTACTAGAATAATTACAAGAATTATCTAAACTATTTAAGTTGTTATCAGTTATGAAGGAATTAGGGCTTCCAAAATCCTCGACTATCCACTCTATTCAATCCTTAATGCAACTAGAATGACTTCTTCTTTTACGTTAAGATAGCGGTTAACTAGATTGTCTTATATTCCGGTTAGGATATTTAATCACTCAACTCAGTGTAGAGCCCTTCTATATTTATATGATAGGATTTACCACATAGGAAGATTAAAAACAGTAACCTATAATGTTACACAAGTATCGGGGTACTTTCGTCCACGATTTTAACCTATGTCTATTCAATTACAGCATATCTAAATCTCTCCTTTCGGTTTTTGATTCGAAATCATATAGGTTATGATAATTAGTGATCAATTAACTATCAAGCATTCATACCAATTATTGAATAAATCTTAACAAGTGAAGAAGAAATAAAACTACTGCATTAAGTCATGAAATAAAATTTCAAGCGATTCATAAGGAAAGCCCTAATAAAGTGTTTATCTCCTAGCCATAGTCACGCTAAGAACTAAAACAAAATCCATACATAAACTGAATTAAAAAGAAAGAAAAATTACGTAGAACTAAGTCTCCAATTGAAGCCTCAATCCTTGCCCTGATTTGTATTGTGTGATAGAATGAACTTCCCTCTCCTAAACTAATCCATAAGGCTTAAATATGTTGCAAATTCATGCCCTATAGACCCTTCTACCCTTGGCCAATTCTAACTCGGATCTGAAAATTTGCGCCTCGCATGATCTGCGATCTTGAAAGTCTTGCACTGGCGATAAATATGGCACGCGATTCTGCGAATGGCACCCCGGTGCCAAAAGTCCTGCGAGGTCGCTGATCTTCTGGAACCGCGGTTCTGATTCTGGGCACCGCTGTGCTGCTTTGCCTTCGTCCGAATTATCAATTTTCAACCTCTTTCTGCCTCGGGACCTTCTTTTATGTCAATTTTTCATTCCTTTTCGCCATTTTGCCTTTTTGAACTCTCGTGACTCAAAAGAAAGAAAAAAGAACCTAATACTATACTAAACACAACAAAAACAAGTAAAATACTAACTAAAAATCACTCAAAAAACGTATACAAAATATGCCTAACAGCGCTGCTGAAATTTCTCTCAAAGTTGCGAGTGGACCTTCGAGTGGGAAACTTGCATGTATTTTCCCTATTTGGTAGAACAGTGACATCAGGAGTTTTCTCCAAGTCGATTGGGTTGTTGGTGTCTCCTGGGTAAGCTTTTTCGATTGGCTCTTGAAACTCGCTTAATATAATGGATGTGCAGTTTGGCGGACTTGTGCTCATTAGTGTGTGTTATGGAATGTTGGGTGACATTGGTGATGTATCCATTGGTGAGAATGATGAATAAGATGAAGGAGTGTTAGGGTTTTTGAGGGTTTGAGAAAGTGGTGTGTTTTGAAAAGGATCCATCGGTTCTCTGATTATAAACCGAGACGATGTGACAAATTTCTCCTTTTTTATATAAAATTTCTCGGAAAGAAAATGAACTAGCCTAGAAAGATTAGCAATTGAAGATACATTTATACACTTTGTAAAAATATTGTTGTTTCCAGATTTTAAGAGTACTTGTTCCTAAAATTTATAGTTTTTAGAAGATAGACATCTAGATTAGATCATTATCAACAAAAAAATATTAAAATATGTTCAAACATCAACGGCACACAGTAGGAAAAAATATAACTGAATTTTCAAAAATCAGTTACACACTGCATCCCAATAAATATCAGTATCTGAGAATGTCACCAGTAATGTTAGCAACATTTTGAATAACACAGGTATCACAATCTCTCAAGAACATTTACATTTCGGCAACAAATCAAGACACGTTTCATACATGTTTTTATGAGTTCAATCTTCAAACCAATGTAACATTTTCCCATTGTGTCCTAGATCTAATAAAAAAACACATACGAAATACATTTTCGTGTCAAAAACAAGAATACTTATTTAGCATCCTTATAATTTCTTTTGATTAAGTACTTTGATACTCCTATAGTATAGGAACAGTATCAATTTCCAGGGGCTTTGCCCAATTTTAACAATTGTCGAGAATTACAAAGGTTTTGCCTTATTTTGATACTCCATTTTTATGATATCTAATATCATCACAGAGAACGATATCACATTAAAATCATGTTCTTATTTGAAAACAATACCTGTATGTACAAAAAGTCAGTCATAACAAAATACTGAAAATCAGATTCTGATATTACAAGGGTAAATGTAACCCGAAATGTTAAAGACATTTCAGACGACATTCGCCCAATAATGTCGAATTCAGAAAGTACAGAGACTAAGAGAGCTTTTCAAGCTAGAAAATCTTTCATGATCTAAAACTTTTGTAAAGATATCAGCTAGTTGATGGAGTGTGTCAACATAATCAATTTGTACTAGCTGTTTTTCAACCAAATCTCTCAAAAATGATGTCTAATATCTATATATTTTGTACGAGAGTGCTGAACTGAATTTTTTGAAATGTTAATGGCACTCATATTATCACAATACAAAACTAAGACATTATTTGAAAAACTATAGTCGTCTAACATGTGTCTTAACCATATTAATTGAGAACAACAACTCTCAGCTGCTATATATTCTGATTCAGTAGTTGAGAGTGAAACACAGTTTTGCTTGCGACTATACCATGAAACTAAATTATTGCCAAGGTAAAAACATCCTCCACTTGTGCTCTTTCTGTCCTCCACATCACCAGCCCAATCCGAGTCACTATATCCTATCAAATTAGGATTAGTGTCTTTGGAATATCAAATTCTCAACTCACATGTGTCGGCAACATATCTGATGACACGTTTTATGGTATTTAAGTGGGAGATTTTGGGACAGGCTTAGAATCGAGCACACACACATATACTAAACATTAGATCAGGTTGACTCGCGGTGAGATACAAGAGAATACCTATCATAGAACGATACAAAGTTGTGTCGACATTTTCCCAACATCATCTTTGCATATAGTCTGTGTTGATCCCATTTGAGTCCTCATATGTTTAACATTCTCCAATCCAAACTTCTTGACCAAATTCTTGGCATACTTGTTCTGGGAGATGAAGATTCCTTCCTCATTTTGCTTTATCTGCAAGCCTAAGAAAAAGGTTAATTTCCCTATCATGCTCATCTCAAATGTTGAGGACATAGCTTCGACAAATGTCTTAAGATGGGACTGTGAAGTTGAACTAAAAACTATGTCATCTACATAGATTTGAGCAATGACCATATCTACTCCATGGTGTTTTATAAACAAAGTACAGTCAGGTACACCACGTTTGAAACCAAATTCAAGAATAAACTGAGTTAAATGACCATACCAAGCACGTGGAACTTGTTTTAATCCATACAAGGCCTTTTTCATCTTGTAAACAAATTATGGCTGGTGGGGATCTTCAAATCCTTTAGGTTGTTCAACGTACACTTTCTTATCAATATATCCATTCAAGAAAGCACCTTTTACATCCATTTGATGGAGGGTGATCTTCAAACAACAAGCTATGGCAAGCAATAGTCTAATTGACTCAATTCTAGCAACTGGAGCGAATGTTTCATCATAGTCAATCCCTTGAACTTGAGAGTATCCTTGAGCAACTAGCGTAGCCTTATTTCTCACAACAGTTCCAGATTCATCTGATTTGTTTTTAAAGATCCATTTAGTTCCAATAACATTAGTATCATTGGGGCGAGAAACTAAATCCCAAACTTCATTTCTGCTGAACTGTTTTAATTCTTCTTGCATAGCTTGTATCCACCAACTATCCTTGAGTGCTTCATTGATATTATTTGGTTCCAATGTAGATACATAACAAGAATGACTTACCTTATGATATACGGTGGACATGCACGCATATTTCACCATATCTCAATAATTTTGTGGTTCCTTCCTTCTTGTTTTAACACCTTCGAACACCTCTCATATCACTTGTTCTGTAGGATGATTTCTTCTAATCCTGGATGAGGGATCCCTGCGTACTGGGTCTCGCAATTCAGCCTCTGATTCCTCATCCATACCTTATATGCTCTCGATTTCTGCTTCAGGTGTTGCTGCAGATGTCGTGACATTTGGAGCAACATCTGGATTTTCTGTATTTTGCGCATCTTCCACTGTTATGATAACATCATCTACTGGTTTATTTCCTGTAAGCTCAGCAGAATCATCAAAGACAATGTTAACAGATTCTTGTACGGTTTTGGTTCGAAGATTATAAACTCGGTAAGCATGACTATTTTGGGAATAGCCTACAAAGATTTCCTTATCACTTTTAGAGTAAAATTTAGCTAGGTGATCTCTATCATTAAAACATAACACACACACCCAAACACATGAATGTAACGCAAATTGGGTTTCTTTCCATTCAAAAACCCATAGGGTGTCATTTTAGTTCCAGACCTAAGATAGACTCTATTCGTGATGTGACTTGCAGTATTTAGAGCTTCTGCCCAAAAACGTTTTGACAACTTCTTAGAACTCAACATGACTCTAGCCATCTCTTGTAAAGTCCTATTCTTCCTTTCTGCTACACCATTTTGCTGTGGGGTTTTGGGAGCAGAAAACTCATGAAAAATACTTTTTTTCTCACAAAATGTAGAAAACTAACTATTCTCAAATTCTTTTCCATGGTCGGATCTAATCCGAAAAATAGAGGAATGATATAGATTTCTTATTCTAGAGTGTAGTACCTTGAACATGCCAAATGTTTGAGACTTTTCCTTTAAAAAGAATATCCAAGAATACCTGAAAAAGTCATCCACAATCACATATGAGTACCTCATGCCTCCTAGGCTGTCTACCTCGATTGGACCCATAATATCCATGTGCAAAAGCTGAAAACAGTGAGACGTACCTAAATATTGTCCGTTATTTTGGACAACATTGTGGGAGACACGGGTTTTCTTATCTTTGAGACAATCTTCACAAACTATTTTTTTATCCTTAGGACTTAGATTAGGGATGCCTCTTACTGCCTCATAAGAAATTAATCTTTTAAGGTTGTGGAAATTAACGTGCCCTAATATTTGATGCCACAAGGTCGTGTCATCGGTCCTAACACTATTGCAAATCTCTTGTTCTCCAACAAGATAAAAATTATCGCTCGTTCTTGTACCTGTCATTACACATTGATTAGCTTCATTAGTAACTGTACAAGCATACTTGTTAAACTTTACCTCTAGATCGTCATCACACAATTGACTTATACTAACTAGATTGGCCATCAAACCGTCAATGTGCAAGACATTTTTCAGTGATGGAACTCCAGGAACATTCAAGGTTCCTCTTTCTATGATTTTACTTTTTCCTCCACCTCCGTGTGTGACATTACATCCACTTAGAGTTTCGTAGTTCTTTAGACACTCTTTTGTCCCCGTCATGTGTCGAGAACATCCACTGTCGAAGTACCACGATCCTGAAATGTTAGTTCTTAACACAGTAATAGCTACATTACATCTCACATTCATACTGGGAATCCAGACCTTCTTTACCTTTTTCCTATTTCTGGATTATGAAAAACTGCCTTGAGTGCTGTCTAGAATGTTGGACAGTCTTTTCGACGACATTCTACTCCTGGAATTCTGCAGTTTAAAGCAGTAAGGTTTTAAATGGTCAGTCTTGTTACAGTGATGGCACACAAAATTCCTCTTTTTTATGAAGCCCATTTTCTCATTTTTGTAAACAAGTTGGAGCATATTGCATTAATGGAGTTCTTGTAACCCAAACCTGCATGTTGAGGTTGACTAACACTTAGAATTTCATCTAGTTTTGAAGTACCGATGTTGAGCTTTCGGAAGGTATCTTCGACCAGATCCAACTTCGCACTGATCTTACCAAATTCAAGATTCTTGGTAAGAGTAACCTCTAGTCGGGTTATTGTGTCTTTCAAACCTGCATTCTCAAGAGTTAAAGATTTTACCTTTGAGTCAAGTTGTTTGGATTCAAAAATTAAGTCTTTGCAAAGTTTTTGCAATTCTTTAATCATGTCGTCCTTCGAGTCGACTTGACTCTCAGGGTCAGATTCACAATTCGAAATAAAACCACTAAAGCAGTTAACATCTGAATAGTTAAAAAATTCATACTTGTCGGATGTTACTGGACCTGCAGATATCATCGCTAATGTTGCCGAAAATGTTGTGACAGTCGGGACAACACAGTCAGCGACATTTTCATCATCTGACAGTGACTGTTCGAAAATAGTTGCCATCATAGCTGTTAGGCGTATTTTGTATACGCCTTTTGAGTCATTTTTAGTTGGTATTTTACTTTTTTTTTGTGTTTAATATAGTAGTAGGTTTGTTTTTCTTTATTTTGAGTCACATCGGTGCAAAATGGCAAAATGGCAAAAAGGAACGAGATATTGGCAGAAAAGGTGCTCCCGAGGAGAAAAGGACGAAAGTTGGCAACTCAGAGCGAAAGAAGGCAGCACCGCGGTTCCATCAGGTAGTACCACACTGCCATTTGTGCTGAGAAGCTGCAGGAGTTTTGGCACCGCGGTGCCGGTACGTAGAACTGCGGTGCCGACGCGGGAAATTTCAGTTCTGAAGGCAAATTGGCTAAGGGCGGATTGGTCCATAGGGCACTAAAATTTGAGAATATTTAAGCCCTAGGGATTAATGTTATAGGGGAGGTTGGTCATTCTACAAGACAACACAACACAGGCGGATTTGGAGCTACAATTGGAGACTTTGTTCTACGTAATTTTCTTTCTTTCGTCTTTAATTCAGTTTATGTATGGATATTGGGTTAGTTCTTAGCGTGACTATGTCTAGGAGCTAAATACTCTATTAGGGATTTCCTTATGAATCGCTTGAAACTGTTATTCATGAATTAATGCAGTAGTTTGATTTCTTCTTCACTTGATTAAGATTTAGTCAATATTTGGTATGAACGTTTGATAATTAATTGATCACTAGTTATCATAACCTATATGATTTCGAATCATAAACTGAGAGGAGATATTTGGATATGCTGTAATTGACTAGACATAGGTTAAAATCGCGGACGAAAGTACCCCGATACTTGTGTAGTTTTATAGGTTACTGTTCTTAATCCTCATATGTGGTAAATCCTATCATAGAAATATAGAAGGGTTCTACAATGAGGTTGAATGATTATATGTCCTAACCGGAATATAAGACAGTCTAGTTAACCGCTATCTTAACGAAAAAGAAGAATCATTTTAGTTGCATTAAAGATTGAATAAAGTGGATAGTCGAGGATTTTGAAAACCCTAATTCATTCATAACTGATTACAAATTTATTAGTTTAAATCTTACAATTATTCTAGTAGTTAAATAAAAATCCTAAACAAATATCGATTGTCAAATAGATAACATAAAATAGATGAACGGTACTTAGAAACCAGTCTCTGTGGACGATATTCGATCTTACAGACTATATTACTTGTGAATGATGCGTACGCTTGCGTGAGCAGTCGAAATATCGCTAACAAGTTTTTGGCGCCGTTGTCCGGGACTGGCGTACATCTAATATCGAATCATCTATTTTTATTTCTACTTTGGATTTATTTTTATTTAATTTTAATTTTAATTTTTACTGTTAGAATCGTGTGCCTTGATTTGATATGTTTCAGGAATCTAGTGTATGCGAAGAAGGAGATGAGCAGATACACTTGTTTCCTTCAATCCTGAAATTGAAAAATTGTGCAAGCAAAACATGAGTGAGAAAAGAATTGCTGATTTACTAGCCATGGAAAATCAACAGAATAACAACAACGGGGTACCTGAGGAGGTGTTGAATAATGAGGTACCGGCTGCCATGGGACATATCCCACCACATGCAGAAATGAGCTTGGGAGATTATGTTCTGCCAACGGTTACTGGTGCACAGACATGCATCAGGCTCCCAACTATAGGGGCCAATAACTTTGAGATCAAGCCAGCCATCCTGAGCATGGTCCAGAACACAATACAATTTGGGGGACTACCATCTTAAGATCCCCACATGCACATTGCAAACTTTCTAGAGTTGTGTGCCACTTTCAAATACAATGGTGTTACTGACGATGCCATTAGACTAAAGATCTTTCCGTTCTCACTGAGGGATAGAGCAAAAAGTTGGTTGAACTCATTGCCTGCCAGCTCCGTCACTACATGGCCCAAAAGTTTCTAGCAAAGTTCTTCCCTCCTTCCAAAGAAGCAAAGTTAAGGGGAGAGCTAAACAAATTTTATCAGGTGGATGGTGAATCACTCTACGATTCATGGGAGCGATTCAAGGATCTGCAAAGGAAATGCCCACATCATGGTATTGAGAAGTGGATGTTAGTCCACATTTTTTATAATGGGCAGAGTGGTACTACTCGTACCATCATTGATGTTGCAGTAGGGGGTGCTTTCATGAGAAAGAGTGTCAATGAGGCACATAAGTTACAGGAAGATATGGCTGCCACCAATCATCAAAAGGCAGATGACAGGTCAGTGACCAGTAGGAAGGCTGTGGGCATACATGAACTAGATGTCATCACTGCCATGAACGCTGTCGCGCCCGTTTTTGACCTCGGGGGTCTGAACGATATCCGCAACGTTGCTCTTTGGCGCGGTTCCCTGGATGGAGCAATAATGTTGTTTTTGAGGAGTCGCCACCTAATTAGTTAAGTGAATTAGGACACTTGATTTATTGCAATAAAAATACTGCAATTAATCTCCATTTTATTGTCTGCGAAAGCTATGTGAGATTCTAGGTAAGGGTTCTTTATTATCCTAAAGGGAAGGGGTTAGACATCTTTTAAGATCCGCTAACTTGCGGTTATTCGTTCAAACCTAGGTTAATTATTTATTGCCCTTTTTATTCTACCTATTCTAAGCATTTATAATTAAAATAAAGTGCAATACAGAATAATAAAACTAAAATTAAATGCGACATAAAAATAAAACTCCGGGACATCTTTTAGCCATTTTAGGCCTTCTGCGCAAGATGATCTCCGGGTACATGCATAAACACTTAGTAAACGTGTTAGTACTAGAATAAATAATTTTAAAGAAATGACAGGAATTTAATAAGTAGAGCAAAAAAATAAATAAATCCGTCTTTTGCACAGAGGAGGCCTTGGAAATCAGACGGGGATTCCTTCATCGGCCAATATTGTTAAAAGCAATAAAATAAACAAAACCTTCAGATCCGCGCCAAAACAGTAATAGTTTTAAACACGGAGGGCTCAGATATATAAAAATAAAGTGGGACATCCTAAACAAGTGCGGCTGCGAGAATTCTCCCTGCCAGCGCATGTTGGTTATCCTGTGTAAGTAGAAGAAATCATCAACGCCCAGAAAGCTTCATTTATTTTATTTTCCGTCTTTGTAACTGTGGAGGCCTCAAAAATCGATGGATAACTTTTTCATTGGCCAAACAAGTGTAGCATCTTGTTCAAATCAGTAAACCAGCAAACAAAAATGTCCAAAATCAATAGCAATATGGCTAAAACCAGTCCAATAATATGGCAAAAAACAGTAGCAAAAATAGGCAAAAATCAGTTTCAAAAATGGCAAAATCAGCCAGCAACAATGACCGAAATCAGCCCAGCAGTGGTTCGCCGGAAATGTCCATTATCACCAGAAAATTCAGAATGTCGCCGGAGCGACCAAAAATCAGAAAATCAGTCCAACAGATGTCGCCTGAGTTTTTTTTTTTTTAAACTCCGGCCAGATACAACACTTGAAAAAATCAGTCCCGACAGAAAAAGCACGCAACAGATGCAATAAATAGAGCCGAACCAAGGTCGTCGGTGTTTCAAACTCCGGCTTGTTTCAATAGTCGAGAAAAGCAGTCCAAACAAACAGAGTATGCAGCGGATCCAAAACAAAACATAACAGTCGCCGGAGTTCTTCAAACTCCGGCGAGATAAAAAAAATAAAGGAAATCAGTCCAAATAAGAATATACCAACAAATCTAAAAATAGAACCAAACCCAGGCAGCGATGGTGGCGGCGTCACTTCCACGGCGAACACCAGAGCGACACCGCCTGACGAACGCTGGGACAGTGACGGGCAGTGATGGTGGTTCGCTGGTGGTAATGGGAAAGGGCGACGGGAGAGGGTTTGTGCGGTGGTGAGGTGTGTGGCAGTGAGGTGTGAAGAGGCTGATGGGTTATGCTAGGGGGGTTCGCCGGTGGTTTCACCGGCGACGGGAACAGCGGGTCGACGGGGTGTGGTGTGAGAGAGTGTGCGGCTGGGCTAAGGGTCTGTGTGTGGTGGTCGACGGGAGAGGTGAGAGAGAGGCGGCGGCGACGGGAAAGTGAGCTAGGTTTAAGAAAAAATGAGAGAGAGGGTGCTGAGGGTTTAAGGTTAAGGAGAATTAGGGTGTGCGGCTGAAGGGCTGCGCGAATGGTATAATAGGGTAAGAATGTTTTGTTTTTATAGGGGTGTGTTAGGGTTTGGTATTTGGGGGGGGGGGGAAATCAAAAGTGGGGGTTTGAAATTTTAAAATGGAGGGGAAATAAAAGGGGGCGTTTGGATGAAATAAAAAATGGTGTTGGATTGAACTGATTCAAATTGTGTCTTGGACTGGACTGGTTTGACAAAAAATGCAAAATGAATTAATTGTTTAAAAGAAAAATTATTTAAAGGTACAAAATTATCAAAACTAAAAATGCCGATGCAATAATGACAAAATGCAATATTTAAGAAATGTTTAATGCCTGATTAAAAGTAAAAACGCGGTACCGATTAATTATTTAAAGAGATGTAAATATTATTAAAATAAACGACTTTGTAATAATAATAGAAACATAATATTAACAAAGACATAATGCTCAATTTAAAATAAAAATATGCAATGTCATTTTTGTGAAGAAATAAACATAGAATATTATGCGAAAAATGCAAAAAATGATGATTAAAATGCGATGTGCTAAAATACTTAAAATTGCAACAAATATACAAAAAACGGGTCAAAATTGACTGTCAACAGCATGTCCCTCTTTGTACGGAGATGATGGAAGAGTCTTCGGACAAAGATGTTGACTTGTAGCCAATTTTGTCCTGTTTTATAAACTATAAACTCAAAAATAGGGATGATGCAGACCCAAAATTGTCCAGTGTCAAATCATGATGGCACTGGGTCGTTGTGATGCGAAAAATAAAAACAAAGCTGACGCAGATTTAAAATGTGCCAGTGTCGAACTATGGGGACACTGGGTTGCTGCGATGTGGTGCTGGAAAAACACGGTGTTTGTAGATGAAATGGCGTCATTGCATAGACGTGATGCAGATGCTCGTCGTTGCATAGACGAAACATAGATGAAGCCGTTGCATAGGCTTAGATGAAAGGGCGTCGTTGCATAGACGCGATGCAGATGCTCGTCGTTGCATAGACGAAACATGGATGAAGCCGTTGCATAGGCTTTGATGAAATGGCGTCGTTGCATAGACGCGATGCTGATGCGCGATTTAATGCACACACTTTAACGCAAGTGCACGTTATCGTGACAAGTAATATAGTCTAGGTTAGACCGAATATCGTCCTCAAGGATTAGTGTTCAAGTACCAATTATCTATCTTTTGTTATCTATTTGGTAACCGATATTTGAGTTTGTTGATTATAACTAACAATTATAAATACTAATTAACTATGTGTTTACTTCAGTAGTGATGGAAATAGGGCTTCCAAGTCGCTTCAACTATCCGCTTATATTACTTATTAATGCAATAAATTATACTTCTTTTGGAGCTAGCAGGTTTACTAATTCGTTTTATACTCCCGTTAAGGCTATATAAACACTCAACCCCAGTAGCGCTCCTTTCTATCTTTCGGTGATAAGGATGACTCTATAGGAGGATTAAGAACAAAAACCTTGTTAATCGTTATGTACCATGCGTGAAATTAGGTATTTAAACCCCTATTAACGCTACACAAGTAATTGAGGTATTTTCATCCCCAATCCGACCTATGTCTACCCAACTTACAACATAGTCACAACCTCCTCCTTTCGAAGTTTGATTAGAAATCATATAAATAATGATAATTAGTGATCAATTAATTACCAAGCATTCAAAGCAATTATTGGGTAAATCTCAACAATAAGAAGAACAACCATAAACATGCATTAACTCATAAAATAAGGTTCAAGTGAATTGACATGGAAAGCCCTATAATGGAATTAGTTCCTAGTCATTGACATGACAAGAACTAATTCAATATCCAACATAAAAACTGAAAGTAAAGTAAAGAAAAAAAAAGAAAATTACTAAGTAAAGGTCTCCAATATTCAACTCCAAGAAGTCTTGTGTTTGTGCAAGAAAGGGAACCCTTGAAAACTGCCTAGGGTTCTCTTTTTATAGCCTCCAAACCGCCCTTAAGGTGTTCCCTTCAGGCCTGGCCCATAAGTCGTCAAAACACGATTTTCCCGCGTCGGCGCCGCGGCCCTGCTATCGGCGCGCGGCTGAGAACCTGTGTTGTTACGGTGATTAGCGCTGCGACCGCACTCTGCTGTCTAGGCGCGCGGCCTGCAACTCGAGACCTTCTGGATATTGGGCGCCGGGGCGCCTGGACCTGTTGGCAGGAGGCGCCGCGACGCTGGCCCGTGTTCGTGCCTGGTTCGCCACTTTCTCGTCTTTTAAGCTCTGGAACCTCCACTTTTGCCCTCTTTTAGCTCATTTTCCGCCAAATAGCCATTTTAACCAATTTGACTCAAAAGAAAGAAAATTTATCCTAAGACGACACGTATTTGTACAAAAAAGGACAAAAGACTAACTAAAAACAACTCAAAAAATGTATATAAAATACACCGATCAAATACCCCCAAACTTAACCTTTGCTCGCCCTCGAGCAAAGATAAAAAGAAAGAAATAAAGACTCAAGAAAAAGGAAAATAAAGGACTCAATGACATTGATCACTTTGCTGCATTGGTGTTACTTTAGAAAAATATGAAGATTAGCAGAATAATATGCAGGAACATATAGCATGAAATTTTAGCACACTAAACACATTAAGCTAGATATTTCGCAAACTCATTTTTATCATGCTTAATGGAAGTCACAATACTGAATCATGCATGTTAATTTCAAAAATCCTATGACATTTTTACTTGCTATTCTCCACTAATCGTGGATATGCATCTAAGAGATCTTCAGGACTTTTAAGGGTTGTAATGTAGGCTTAGGCACGGGTAGGTAAAAATAGGCATTTAGGCTCATTTTTGTGTACCATAAGCTCTTTAGATTTTTAGTGTTTCCCTTTTCTTTTGATTTCTTTTCTTCACTTCAAATCTATCTTTCCCCTCTTTTGTTTTGAGAGCGTGAAGTGTATCATAATAGCAAGCACCCCCAAACTTAGGCTTTTGCCTATTTCTTATTACTTTTTAATTGGGGTGCATCAATCTTGTTTGCTCTTTTTGTCTCTTTTTTAACACACTCTATTCCAACTATTTCACATGTTTACTTATGGCACAAGTATGGAAATATATGATGTCAAAGAAAAAGTTCAATTTTTAGGCTCAATGGGCTGACTAGGGATATTTTTAATGTCAGGGATAGAAACGAGTGGTAAGAATTCGCTAACAAAGAAACGCCTGAGTCATCTCCCTAACATGCATATCCTAACTATTTCGCCTCAAATAGCAAGCAATTATAACACATAGGTTTTAATCATTTATCATGCACAATTCAAGCAAGAAACTCCAAATAGACAGATTTTGTGAGTTTTTGGCATATCTAACCTAAGTGTTTAGATAGCTGCTTCTAATTCCATTACATTATTCCACCTTACTTCACTAGGTGTTTCTAGTAACTACAGCATGCATGATCTTTGACAGACAATTATGACTCAAAAAAAAATTATGACTCAAAAATATACAAAAACAATCAAAAAGACTCAAACATTACTATAACAATAAGACACAAATAAGACACCTGTTACACCCCGTAAGTCCAGGACATGTAAAGGAGAATGTACGAAAGGAAACAAGACTTGGAAATCGGTACGAAAGGAAGAATTGTTTTTCCGACGGAAAATCTTCCGAACGTCGGTAAGGAAAAATGTTCGTTGTTGAGAATTGGATTCTCAAAAGGCATTATTTGTAAAGTATGGAACTTATTAACACTATGGAAATTTATTTTTACGGATTTGGTCACGTGGGGCCCACCCGAGGAATTTTACATTTTTGTGGGGACCACGAGGGTTACGGAATTTTATGGACGAATGAGAGGGCGACACGTGGCACTGACTAGTGGTCTTTGTCGAAAATGTTAAGGGTAAAATTGTCATTTGACCTATGTAGATGATAAGTCTTGCAAGCTTGACATAATTGACTAGTCAACTTGCCACATAAGCTTGATCCTTGTGATAATCATCCTAGCCTCACATTTGTTAATATCTAAGCCTTCCAATATGTGTTATATACTAACTCGTAGCAAGACTAGCTCATTTTAACACTTAGAAAAATTAGAAACATTGTTGTTCTAGCAACCTTGATCTCGAGTTCAAGCCTCTCACACAAAAAATTTGTGATTTTGATCCATTAGCCACAAGACTTTAACCCAATGTCCCCAAGGGTATTATAAGGTTATCTCAATAGAAAGATTTCGGAAAAACGGAGTTTTCACGTTAGTCGCAAGGCGGAAACTATTGGAGTTCTTCAACTTTGAAGTTGGAACTTGAAGATGGGTTCTTCATAGGCCTCTAAGGAGTGCTTGGAGCGGATTGGAACCTAAGGAAATGAGCTAAGAATTGCTAAGGCGCGACTTTGGATCTTGGAAATTTTAAGGGCTTCGAAAGGTATAAATTTTGTCGTTTTAGCAATTAAGCTTACTTATTGATTGTAGCTATGGTTATTAGCAAGCATGAGTTATATATTACGAAGTTTGATTATTATGTTGGCTATTGGAACCCTAATCCGAAAACTAGCATGTTAGCCTTAAGAGTACATTTCAAGTTGATTATTCGTTTAAGTCGTCACATGTTGTATAAAGAAGGAAATTGTAGTTGTTGAAGTTGTTTACGACTAAATAACATGTTGACCTTAGAACTTGGAATTAGGGAAGAATTGGAAAAGACCTTAGTATTGTTGGTTATAAGATTGGCCGAGAATGGCTTGGAGTTTTAAGCTATTTTGTATGAATTGTGGGGCGGAATTTTACACGTATTGTAAGGCGTGTAATCCCCTTTGTTTGGTTGTTGTTTGGAGCCTTAAATGTGGCTTGTTGGTTATTGTATTCGGCCTTGAAAAAGGTGGCAAAGTGAGTAGAAACAAAGAAAGTGCTGCCCGATTTTCCGTAGAATTAGAGACTAAATACTTAGTATTATTCTACGTTAGAGACTAGAAGATTGATAGTCTTATTGTGACCATTATAGGTTGAAACTTCTACGTACGGCGTATTCGGCTTAGCTTGTGGATTTAGCCGAAAAGGTATGTGAACTATCTCCTCTTCTAGCATGATTCCGTAAGATAAAGAAAGTAGGTTCTACTCCTAAAATGATCCATTCCTTGGTTGTATTTGGATTGCCTAAAATAGAATTTGTTCTATGTATTTCCTTGAGTGTACTTTGATGTTTGGATTGTAAGTTGTAGAATCCATTTTCTTGATGAAGTTTGGATTCTTAAAAGTGAAGGTATTTTTACTTAAAGTACATTTAGTCTTAAAAAGGAAGTGGTTTCCAAATCTTTTGGCTAGTGCCTTAGTTCTAAAACCTAAAGGTCATTATAGTGACTGTAGAGTCAAAGGTGATTTACTTATTTGATTTAAAAGAGGAGAAATGACATGATTTAAGAGAAGTAACTTGTGTTAAGGGTGAAGTTACTTGAGGTTTAAAAGTAGAAGAAAACTTGTTTTCTAACTATTAAGAGACTTGGAGTATTTTTGAAAGTTAAGAACTTGATTTGTAAGTATGTGATACTTGGTTTTAATAGTATAAGTCTCTTGGTCATTGAAGGAATGGATATGTCTAAAATCATAAAGGGTTATAACGGCTTTATGGGAAGTTGGTTATAACGGCTTTATGAAAGATTTAGAAAGTTGTCTATTTTGATAAAGGGCATAAGTTGCCAAGATTGTGAAAATTTGGAGTTAATTGATTTCAAGACTTGAAATGAATTTTCTAAAAGTGTAGTAACTTACTTTGAAAAATAGACACGCCTTGATACTACGGGTGTTAGTATCTTGGGGCTTTACATAGAAAGGAGTCTTTTATAAAAGAATGTACGTACGTAGTACTTTGGCTTGTTAAATGAGAATTTATTCTATTTGTGCCCTGATAAGTACTTTGGCTTGTTAAATGAGAAATTTTTCTATTTGTGCCCGGATAAGTACTTTGGCTAGTTAAATGAGAATTTATTCTATTTGTGCCCTGATAAGTACTTTGGCTTGTTAAATGAGAATTTATTCTATTTGTGCCCTGATAAGTACTTTGGCTTGTTAAATGAGAATTTATTCTAATTGTGCCCTGATAAGTACTTTGGCTTGTTAAATGAGAATTTATTCTATTTGTGCCCTGATAAGTACTTTGGCTTGGTTAATTGAGAACTTGCCTATATGTGCTGGTAATAGCCTTTGAGTGCAAGTATTATGTTTTAGTAAGTTGCCGCGACTCTCGGTTGAAGGGTCGGCTGTCTTGTTGTAAGTTCTTGGGGACGTCAGCGGTGATGTGGGATTCCACGGGTATGCTTCCGTTACTTGTAGTACTTGGGTTAAATTCCCGGATTTTTATAGAAGACATGGTAGTGCTTATATCTTGTTTGATAGTCGGTCGAGATAGGGTAAGAGTATAAGTGAGGGGTAAACCCCAGAGCTGTACCACCTTCTCGGGGTAAGAGTACAAGTGAGGGTAAACCCCAGGCTGTACCACCCGCTTTATGTGTTGTTTGTGGCCGGTTGAGATAGGGTAAGAGTATAATTGAGGCAAGCCCCAGGCGTTATACCTTCTCGGGGTAAGAGTATAAATGAGGGCAAGCCCAAGGCGTTATACCCCTGCTTACCCTCGCCCGTGTCGAGTATAAATGAGGGGTAAACCCCAAGACGTTATACCACCTGTTCGTTTGCCTACTTGGCCCGTACAGTTTTTAGAACACAGGTGGGACTTGGTGTTCATGTATGCCTATTGGTGCTATGTTATATCATGGATCACGGCGGTGAGGAAGGATTCCACGGGCATGATTGATATTATGGGCGTGAGACCCATAATTATATTTGAGTAGTGACTTTGAGGGCCTGCGTCCCTGACTTAATATGACTGCTTATGTATTGTGTACTGTAGGTTGACTATCATACATGTCTCCTGTTTTGTTTAGATGGTTATGATTTTATTACAGTAATTACTGTTCACATACTTGGTACATTCTTCGTCTTGACCTCGCCCGAGGCTGCGTTCATCTGCCTTGAGTTTAGGTCTGTTGTTTGGTGATCGGCAGGTGTAGGATCCTGCTCAGGGTTTTTGGATAGCTCCCTCTGTCCAGGAGTTTATCTTTTGGTATATATCCTTCAGTACAGGCTTTGTACAGTTTTGGGTATGGCGGGGCCTTGTCCCGTCATATTTCAGTTAACTCCTAAGTGCGTATTCATATGTAGGATTGGACTGCGTTATGCGGTGTAGTGTCTTTTGTTTATGGATATGATAGGGCAGCCTAGTCGGCTTTGCCTTGTCCCGACGTGGGTTTTAAAAGAAAAAAAAATATGAGCTGTTATTAATGTCCGCAATATACTTAGTTGTTAAGGTAGCAGGGTGCCCAGGTAGGGCACGATCCGCAGCTTGAGGTTGGGGCGTGACAGTGGTATCGAGCGATCGATCCTCGGAATGTTCTGACCGTGTCTAGTAAGTCTTGATTATCGGTGTGTTGCGCGCCACACCCATAAACATGAGGCTACATGACATTTAGGAGTTGGTTTCTATTCTTCTCACTCTGAGATCGTGCCCTAGAGCTGTGTTAGTAAGATAATTCCTCTCTGACGTATTGTTGTGTTCTGATTATGCCTCGAGGAGAACGGCCTTGAGAAGGGCAAAGGAGTAGCGAGAGCTACTAGTTAGACTCGAGAGAGTTGATAGGGCTTATGCCGAGTTATCTGGATGTTGTTCATGATCGTGAGTTCTTCTTCGCGAGTTTTGAGAACACTGACACGAGCCTCTGATTTCTCGATTAGGGCAGACTTTAGGGTCATGAAGGAAGCCATTATGTTATTGACCAAGATAGCAATCTGCAGTTTCCTCGGCGAGAGGTTATTCGGCGGTCTGAGACATGTGTGAGAGGTAGAGGGCGTAGCGGAGATCTGCGTAAGAGGCTAGACCGGTTGGTTATCCGGTGAGTTTTGGACGAGTGCCTCGGCCGAAGTGAGATATTCGTCCCCGCCTACCCGGTACATACCCCGCGCTCACGGTGGGAGATTTGATCTCACAAGGTATTTAGGAGCGGTCCGAGCTCCAGAGGTCGAGGTTCTCGAGTAGCGAGAGGATTTTCTCGGTCGAGGCCATCTATTCCTCGATGTATCGGATGTGGTAGCGTCATTCGGGAAATGTCGTTATGGCACGGGACTTTGTTTTTATTGTGGCCGTCGGGCCATATGCGGTATGTCCTTTTAGAAGGAGCAGGTGAGGTGGCTCGGCTATGAGGCCGATGGTTGGTTCCGCTTCCTCCCGGTATGCGTTCCCGGAGCGAGGTGTTGGATGTCGGCCGGTCGTGGTAGAGGTCGAGTGGAGTTTATAGTTGACGGTCCTTGAACCGCATAGATGACGCGACTCTTTGGGCGGATCGAGAAGCAACGTCGCTAGGGTTCTGGTATATCTCGGTTCTTTTGAATCATACGTGCATTGTTAGATTGATTTTGCCCTAGCGTATATGTTTTCCCTTTATTGCAAGAGTTGTAAAGTGATAGTACCCAGGTAGGGATCTTGTGATTAGTAAAGTGAAAAGTTAAGAATATTGACAAGAATGATAAGTGGACTGAGACTATAGTTGTGTAGAGTTCACAAGTTGTAATTACCCTGTAACAGTGTTAGACCGATAGAGAAGATTGTATAGTAGAAATACTTTGGCTTAAGTGACGAACCTCTAGTGAATAGGGGATAGGGTAAGAAGTACCTTGAGATAAGAGATGTATTTGGACTAAGAGCGAGAAGTTAAGGGTGACGATGAGTCGGGTTGTGGACTCATTTCGTCTGCCGATAGTATGGAATGGGGTGATGTCGATTAGAAATGGTCAGTTATGTGATAGGGTCACGAGGATGCGGGCCCAAGTTTAGTTAATCGTGAGTGCGAGTTCGTGGATCGTTCCACGAAACTAGGTCGTAAGGACCGAGAAGAGCCTTAGCGGAAATTCAAGTAGCTTAATGGCGAGTTTGATTAGTAACTCGAGTTGGGAGCGAAACAAAATTTGAGATTTTGTACATGTACTAGATGAGTTTGAAAATGCGAGAAAGTATGACAAGTAAGGAAAGAAAGGAACCTCTAAGGATCCGTGTTTGGAAAAGACGAAACCTTGAGTTTTGTGAGAAGGGACCACGGACGGAAGGTCCATTATTATGTTTACGTATGTTATGTGGTGGCGTGTGTGGCATCGTTGGTCTTGTGCATTTGATTGATAGGCATAGTATAGAGATTGTCTAGGAGTTTGTATAAGCGTGACAACCGACTAAGAACATTCGAGGGCGAATGTTTCTAAGGGGAAGAATGTTACACCAGTAAGTCGGGGACATGTAAAGGAAAATGCGAAAGGAAACAAGACTTGGAAATCGTCTGAAAGGAAGAATTGTTTTCCGACGGAAAATCTTCGAAACGTCGGTAAGGAAAAATGTTCGTTGTTGAGAATTGGATTCTCAAAAGGCATTATTTGTAAAGTATGGAACTTATTAACACTATGGAAATTTATTTTACGGATTTGGTCACGTGGGGCCCACTTTAGAAATTTTACATTTTGTGGGGACCACGAGGGTTCTGAATTTTATGGACGAATGAGAGGCGACACGTGGCACCCCAACTAGTGGTCTTGGGCGAAAATGTTAAGGGTAAAATGGTCATTTGACCTATGTAGATGATAAGTCTTGCAAGCTTGACATAATTGACTAGTCAACTTGCCACGTAAGCGATCCTTGTGATAATCATCCTAGCCTCACATTTGTTAATATCTAAGCCTTCGATATGTGTTATATACTAACTAGTAGCAAGACTAGCTCATTTTAACACTTAGAAAAATTAGAAACATTGTTGTTCTAGCATTGCTCTCGGAGTTCAAGCCTCTCCCAGCAAAATTTTGTGATTTTGATCCATTAGCCACAAGACTTTAACCCAATGTCCCCAAGGGTATTATAAGGTTATCTCAATAGAAAGATTTGGAAAAGCGGAGTTTTCACGTTAGTCATGGCGGAAACTATTGGAGTTCTTCAACTTTGAAGTTGGAACTTGAAGATGGGTTCTTCATAGGCCTCTAAGGAGTGCTTGGAGCGGATTGGAACCTAAGGAAAGGAGCTAAGAATTGCTAAGGCGCGACTTTGGATCTTGGAAATTTTAAGGGCTTCGAAAGGTATAAATTTTGTCGTTTTAGCAATTAAGATTACTTATTGATTGTAGCTATGGTTATTAGCAAGCATGAGTTATATATTACGAAGTTTGAGTATTATGTTGGCTATTGGAACCCTAATCCGAAAACTAGCATGTTAGCCTTAAGAGTACATTTCAAGTTGATTATTCGTTTAAGTCGTCACATGTTGTATAAAGAAGGAAATTGTAGTTGTTGAAGTTGTTTACGACTAAATAACATGTTGACCTTAGAACTTGGAATTAGGGAAGAATTGGAAAAGACCTTAGTATTGTTGGTTATAAGATTGGCCGAGAATGGCTTGGAGTTTTAAGCTATTTTGTATGAATTGTGGGGCGGAATTTTACACGTATTGTAAGGCGTGTAATCCCCTTTGTTTGGTTGTTGTTTGGAGCCTTAAATGTGGCTTGTTGGTTATTGTATTCGGCCTTGAAAAAGGTGGCAAAGTGAGTAGAAACAAAGAAAGTGCTGCCCGATTTTCCGTAGAATTAGAGACTAAATACTTAGTATTATTCTACGTTAGAGACTAGAAGATTGATAGTCTTATTGTGACCATTATAGGTTGAAACTTCTCGTCACGGCGTATTCGGCAGCTTGTGGATTTAGCGAAAGGTATGTGAACTATCTCCTCTTCTAGCATGATTAGTAAGATAAAGAAAGTAGGTTCTACTCCTAAAATGATCCATTCCTTGGTTGTATTTGGATTGCCTAAAATAGAATTTGTTCTATGTATTTCCTTGAGTGTACTTTGATGTTTGGATTGTAAGTTGTAGAATCCATTTTCTTGATGAAGTTTGGATTCTTAAAAGTGAAGGTATTTTTACTTAAAGTACATTTAGTCTAAAGGAAGTGGTTTCCAAATCTTTTGGCTAGTGCCTTAGTTCTAAAACCTAAAGGTCATTATAGTGACTTTAGGGGAGTCAAAGGAGTGATTTACTTATTTGATTTAAAAGAGGAGAAATGACATGATTTAAGAGAAGTAACTTGTGTTAAGGGTGAAGTTACTTGAGGTTTAAAAAGTAGAAGAAAACTTGTTTTCTAACTATTAAGAGACTTGGAGTATTTTTGAAAGTTAAGAACTTGATTTGTAAGTATGTGATACTTGGTTTTAATAGTATAAGTCTCTTGGTCATTGAAGGAATGGATATGTCTAAAATCATAAAGGGTTATAACGGCTTTATGGGAAGTTGGTTATAACGGCTTTATGAAAGATTTAGAAAGTTGTCTATTTTGATAAAGGGCATAAGTTGCCAAGATTGTGAAAATTTGGAGTTACTTGATTTCAAGACTTGAAATGAATTTTCTAAAAGTGTAGTAACTTACTTTGAAAAATAGACACGCCTTGATACTCTGGTGTTAGTATCTTGGGGCTTTACATAGAAAGGAGTCTTTTATAAAAGAATGTACGTACGTAGTACTTTGGCTTGTTAAATGAGAATTTATTCTATTTGTGCCCTGATAAGTACTTGGGCTTGTTAAATGAGAAATTTTTCTATTTGTGCCCGGATAAGTACTTTGGCTAGTTAAATGAGAATTTATTTTATTTGTGCCACGATAAGTACTTTGGCTTGTTAAATGAGAATTTATTCTATTTGTGCCACGATAAGTACTTTGGCTTGTTAAATGAGAATTTATTCTAATTGTGTCTGATAAGTACTTTGGCTTGTTAAATGAGAATTTATTCTATTTGTGCCACTGATAAGTACTTTGGCTTGGTTAATTGAGAACTTGCCTATATGTCTGGTAATAGCCTTTGAGTGCAAGTATTATGTTTTAGTAAGTTCGCGACTCTCGGTTGAAGGGTGGTGTCTTGTTGTAAGATTCTTGGGACGTCTGCAAGCGGTGATGTGGGATTCCACGGGTATGCTTAGATTACTTGTAGTACTTGGGTTAAATTCGGATTTTTATAGAAGACATGGTAGTGCTTATGTCTTGTTTGATGGTCGGTCGAGATAGGGTAAGAGTATAAGTGAGGGTAAACCCCAAGCACTGTACCACCTTCTCGAGTAAGAGTACAAGTGAGGTAAACCCCAAGACTGTACCACCCGCTTTATGTGTTGTTTGATGGCCGGTTGAGATAGGGTAAGAGTATAATTGAGGGCAAGCCCAGGCGTTATACCACCTTCTCCAGGTAAGAGTATAAATGAGGGCAAGCCCCAAGGCGTTATACCCCGCTTTACCACCTCGCCCGGTCGAGTATAAATGAGGGTAAACCCAAGACGTTATACCACGTTCGTTTGCCTACTTGGCGTCTGATTTTAGAACACAGGTGGGACTTGGTGTTCATGTATGCCTATTGGTGCTATGTTATATCATGGACTGCCGGCAGTGAGGAAGGATTCCACGGGCATGATTGATATTATGGGCGTGAGACCCATAGTTATATTTGAGTAGTGACTTTGAGGGCCTGCGTCCCTGACTTAATATGACTGCTTATGTATTGTGTACTGTAGGTTGGCTATCATACATGTCTCTTGTTTTGTTTAGACTGTTATGATTTTATTACAGTACTTACTGTTCACATACTTGGTACATTCTTGTCTTGACCTCGCTGAGGCTGCGTTCATCTGCGAGTTTAGGTCTGTTGTTTGGTGATCGGCAGTGTAGGATCTGCTCGGGGTTTTGGATAGCTCCTCTGTCGAGGAGTTTATCTTTTGGTATATATCCTTGATGCAGGCTTTATGCAGTTTTGGAGTGCAGCGGGGCCTTGTCCGTCATATTTGATTTAACTCCTAAGTGCGTATTCATATGTGGGATTGGACTCGTGTACAGTGTAGTGTCTTTTGTTTATGTATATGATAGGGCAGCCTAGTCGGCTTTGCCTTGTACGTACGTTGGTTTTAAAAGAAAAAAAAATATGAGCTGTTATTAATTTCCGCAATATACTTAGTTGTTAAGGTAGCAGGGTGCCCAGGTAGGGCACCAGTCACGGGCCCGGGGTTCGGGGCGTGACAACACCCCCCCCAAACTTAAATCACACATTGTCCCCAATGTGTGTAAGACTCAAAGACAATAAAAGAAAACAAGACACTTACAAACTTGGTTTAAAATGGTGGCGGCGGCGGTGGATAATGCATCGACCATTGGTTGAACAGGGAACTCATTTCGTCAAATTGTTGGTGCAACTGTTGTTGCCCATGCCTCAATTCTTGTTGCCCTTGTCTCAACTCTTGTTGTCCTTGTATCACTGTGTCGAAATGTTGCATCATCCTTCTGCAGTTGCGGAGCATTGCTCCATCATGCACCTGGAGGTTCTAAGTGCGTGGGTGGTGGTGGTGCTTCTGCGCGTATTGAGCCTCTATTTCAGGCTCATCTTCGTTCATGGCGGCCTCTGCTGCTGTTGCTGGTGGTGCTGGTGCTCTTCTTCTTTCTGTTGGGGGGCTTGGGTCTGGGAAGGAGTGCACTATCCCATATGACCTGAGCGATTGGTTTCTCTCATGAGTATCAGTGGGTAGGATTGGGACCCCATTCATGTGGCATAAACTAGTGATAAGTGAGCCATGTCTCAACCCACCTGTTGTTACCAACCTGCTGGTTTCTTCAATACTTTGCACTATCTCCTTTCTCACATCAATCGTCTTCCCCGTCATGATTCCATATATCAATTTGATCCTGTCTTCTGGCACTCTGGTAAAGTGCGTTGATGGAATCAGACGACGCGGCGAAATCTGATCAACCCTCGTTGTTTTGTTGACCGACACCGCCGATCCTCTTGACCCATTTCTGGCAATATCAAATGCAGCCCCAGGGTAGCTCACTGTGCCTGCGACGGTATTCCAGTCGATGCGGTTGGTGCTTCTAGACCATGATCTGAAGTAGCTTCGGTCATCACCTCTTTCCTCAACATCAACTGTTCTTAATGTCGCATTTATCGCTTCTGCCGTCACAGGCATATATCTTCCCTCACAAAGCATTTATTGTCCACCTTCTCCGGAAAGTTAGCATAGAATTCACGCACCATCGATGTGTTCATTGGTGCTATCTTTTCGGGGTTTACAAATCTCTTCCACCCCATCATCTCAATCATTGCCCGAATGAGCTCATAGACATCCTCCTCCCCAAGCGAATCTTTTTGATAGTCCATTCCCCTTTCAGGGATTAAGGGCCTAGTACTGAGCTTTTTGTATCTTTCATAAGCTTGTTGGCTAATGAACCTAGTATCATCGTATTGAGGGGCTGAGGTGGATGTGGAGGCTCTTATTTTTCTGGAAGACATGGTTAAATCACTTTTTGCAGCGTTTTCTTAGTATCACAAATGTTCCCCAACACTATCACACAACAACTCGCAGCTACAACACTATCACCCCCAAACTCTAACTCCTGCACTACACAATCCCCACACCCTCCTTGTATACTCCTTCTTCAAAATTTCACAACCAATTTTTCAACACCCCAACGACTTCAACAATGCAACACTCCTCCAAACTACTACCTCTTTTGACTACTGTAAAGCTTTCAAGAAAAGATGAAGATTACCTTTTTGACGGTGTTCTTCAAGGTTTTCTTGCTTCTAATGGTGATTTGAGGCACTGGGATGAAGTTTTGTTGGTTGAAATGGTTAAGGGTTTAGGGACTTTAAGAGTTTTTGGTTGTGTTTGAGTTTGATTTATGGAAGATTTGTGGGTGAGGTTTGAATTTTCGTGGGTTTTTGTGGAGAAGAAAGGTTAGGTTTTGGTTTGCAATTGGGGAAAATCGGGTTTTTGGGCGTCTTTTAATTTCTGGATTTCCGCTTCGGCGCCAAATGCAGGGCCGCGGCGCCCAACTTACTGCACTACTTCGGGAATTTTTGTGCCGCGGCCCTGCTATGGGGCGCCGCGGCGCCTAGACTTGGCAATTTTTCTGGGTTTTTGGCGCCGCAGCTCTGCTTATGGGCGCCGCGGCGCTTAAACTTCAGCGCCTTTCTGCTCTTTTGGCGCCGCGACCCTGCTCCTGGGCGCCGCGGCGCTCACCCGTTTTTCTGGAAATCCTGGCTATTCTTCAGTTTTCGCCCTCCAATTTTATTGTTGACCTGCATCTGTTAACACAACACAAATACTACCTCCGTGAGACTGTTCTTAGTAAAACTAACTACATTAAAATAAATAATTTAAAATACTTTGGGTTGCCTCCCAAGTAGCGCTGTCTTTAACGTCTTTTAGCCGACGCAGTTCTTAACTCAAGAAGTGTGGGGTCGATTAACCCCACAACCCCTCCATGTTTTCCCCATTTTTCGTTTTCTTCTTCTTCTTCTCTTCTTAAAATTATCTTGAGGAAGGTTCAGAACACATACACTGCGGAGGTTCGACATCACATACCTGCTTTTGTGGGCTCATCTCCCTTGGTTTGGCTTGTACTGGCTCACAGGGGGTTTTGATGGTGCTGATTGCAAAGCACCTGCTCATGATTGGTGGCTCAATAATGTGTTTAAATACTTTAAACACCATTTCTTCCTTCTCCACCCTCAACGTCAGCTCTCATTTTTCTACATCGATCAGGGCTCTCCCTGTCACCAGGAATGGTCTCCCCAATATGATAGGGATCTCTGCATCCTCTTCCATGTCAAGAATGAGGAAGTCCGCAGGAAAAAAGAATTTTCCTACTTTAACAAGCACGTCCTCAATCTTTCCCCTTGGGTGTACCACTGTTCTATCTGCTAGTTGTAGGCTCACTGATCGGTGTATTTTATATACACTTTTTGAGTCAGTTTTAGTTAGTCTTTTGTCCCATTTTGCACATATAAGTGTCGTATTAGGATAGTTTTTCTTTCTTTTGAGTCAAAGTGGTTAAAATGGCCAAATGGCGGAAAAAGAGCAAAAAGAGGGCAAAAGAGGAGATGTCAGAGCTGGAATCAGAGAAAGTGGCGAACGAGGGAAAATTCAAGACCAGCGTGCGCCTCCTGCGATCAGCGAGGCGGCGCCACTATCGAGAGAGGTCGAAGACTCGCGCGGCTCCGCCGACGGCAAAATCGGGGCGCGGCGCTAAACATCCGGAGAGCCACATAAGATACTGGCGCATGGCTACCAAGCAAAAGCGGTCGCGGCGCTAAACATCAGAGCTACTGAAGAGACGGCGCGCGGCTACCGAACGATCAGCGAGGCGCGGCGCTAAACATCCGAGAGCCACGAAGATACTGATCGCGGCGCCCGGACAACAGATATCGGGCGCGGCGCCAAAACACCCGACGGATTGCGGAACTTCCGTATGCGTCTGCGAGCAGCGCGCCAGCGGAAAAAATTAGGTCTTTTGACGAAAATCTGGGCGAACTGAAGGAAAGAGGGAGGCGGTTTGCGGCTATAAAAGGAGAACCTAGGCGGTTTTAAGGGTTCCCCTTCTTGCACAACACAAGACTTTGGCTTGGAGATTGGATACCATTAGTTTAGTAATTTCTTTTCCTTTCCTTTACTTTATTTCAGTTTTTATGATGAACTTTGAATTAGTTCTTGTCATATTTATGGCTAGGAACTAATTCTCTTATAGGGCTTTCCATGTTGAATTGCTAGAACCCTATGTTATAAATTAATGCATGCTTATGGTTATTTTTCTTATTGTGAGATCTATCCAATAATTGAGTTGAATTCTTGGTAATTAATTGACAACTAATTATCACTATATGATTTCTAATCAGATTCTGAGAAGGGGGGATTGTGAATATGATGTAAGTTGGGTAGACATTCTTGGATTGGGGATGAAAATACCTCAATTATTTATGTAGCGTTGATGAGAGGCTTAACAACCCTAATTTTGCGCATTGTGTGTGACGGTCAACTAGGTTTTTGTTCTTAATCCTCCTATAAAGTTATCCTTATCACCGAGAGGTAGGTAAGGTGCGATACTGGGGTTGAGTGTTTATATAACCCTAGCGGGAGTATAAAACGATTTCGTAAACCTGCTTTCTCCTAAAGAAGAATACCATAAGTTAAATGCATTAGTAAGTAGCATAAACGGATAGTAAGGATACATGGAAGCCCTATTCTCATCACAACTGAAGTAAACCCTTATAGTTAAATAGCTTTTATAATTCTTAGTTATAAACAACAATCAATCATAAATTCACCAAATAGATACTAGAAAATAGATAGTTGGTAATTGAACTCTAATCCTTGTGGACGATATTCGGTCTTACTAAGACTATATTACTTGTCACGATAACGTGCACTTGCGTTTAAAGTGTGTGCATCTTACCGCGCATCAAGTTTTTGGCGCCGTTGCCGGGGATTAGGCATAGTTCAATATCAAATTGATCTATTTTTAATTTCTAATTTGGGTTTTGTGTATAGTTTTTTTTTAATCTTTTTGTTTTATGTATTTATTGTGTGAAAACAAGGGTGCCGTGATCCTTTGTTGGTTTTGATGTATCTCAGGGATCCTGAAGATATGGAGTACTACTGTCAATATGATCGAGCTCCAACCGTAGAGGAAGAGAGAGAGGAACTGCGAGAAGTCATACTCAGTCTCACTAAGTATCAAGCGCAGTTTATGGATGAAATGAGATTGGCCATAAAGAAGATGGAACTGCAAATAGGAGAACTCGCCATCATATTTGGCAGCGAAATGCAAGAAAATCAATCAGCACCTATGGGGGGTGGCAAGAAACTTGAAGGACCTGAACCACACCCAACTATTGAGGAATCTGGCAAGGTAGTTAGTGTAGAGAAGGAAAAGATTTCAGGGATCCAATTATTGGCCTTCTTGGATTCTGTGGAAATTCTTTTTCCTGCACTTATCACAGAAGAAACACCACTAGCTATCACTAATGGCTCCCAAATAGGAATTACATATCATCAAGGCAACCTTGAGTTAAGAGATGTAGAGAATTTCACGGATTCTACACTATAAAAGCATAAAAGACAAACCTATCGTGTGTACTTGGGGACACTTATATGTTTAAGGCTCTTGTTTGAACAAATAGTTATAGGAAATTGAGACCTATAGCAATAAATCTGCGGTGCAAGTAGTTCGCGAAGGGTCCAATGAGCACTCGTCTTAGGTTAAGCTGCGTCCGGCTAAAAGACGTTAAAGACAGCACTTGTTGGGAGGCAACCCAACGTTTTCAATTATGTTATTCTAATTTCTGTCTTTAGTTTATTTTATTTTGTCTAGAACAATCTCACGGTCTTGGGTTCTTGTGTTTGTGCTGTGATTGATAGGTGCAGGGAAATAAAGCGAAGGGCGAAAAGTGAGCAAGCCGGATTTCGAAAAAGCGGGTAAGCGCGCTTCAGGAGAGCATAGCGCGGCGCCAAAAGAAGCGAACAGCGCAGTTTAGCGCGTGGCGCCATTAGCGGCCGCAGCACCAAAATCCCAGAAAATTTGTCAAGTTTTGGCGCCGTATTTCCAGAACATGGCGCAGAAAGTCGAAGGCCTTGAAGATTAGGCGCGGCTAAAAAGCGAACATGGCGGCGGCGAGAATCCAAATTTAAAAACGCCCAAAAATCAGATTTTCCCCAATTCCAACTTCAAAAACCTAACCTTCCCTCTCCAAAAACCCACGAAATTCCAGAAATTTGCCCACAAATCCTCCACAAATCCAAACCAACCACAACCTAAGCTCTTAAATTCCCAAAAACCCTTAGCCTTCTCAACCAACAAAGCTCCATTCCATAGCCTCAAACCACCAATTGAAACAAGAACAAGCTCGAATCTTCTCCTAAAAAGGTAATCCTTTTCTGTTCTTGAATCCTTTTATTGAAGTCATAAAAGGAAGTAGTTTGGAGGAGTATTGTAGTTGGAGTAGTTTGGGTGCTGAAAAGTGATTGTGAAGTTTGGAGAAAATAGTAGAAAATGAGGTTGTGGGTAGTGAGTAGAAAGGTTGAAGTTTGGGGGTGTTGTGTTCGCTACTAGTTGTCAATTGTGTAGGAAACATTTGTGCCACTAAAGTATAAGCTGCAGATTTTGTTTTAAACCAAGGCCACCAGGAAGAGAAGAGGCTCCACATCCACCCCAACCCCACAATACGATGAAAATAGGTTTGTGAGCTACGAAGCCTCCCAAAGATACAAAAAGCTTGATACCAGACCCATAATACGAGAAGGGAATGGACTACGGAGAGAGTCATATGGGAAGAAGATGTTTATGAGCCCATTCGGGCGATGATTGAGTTAAGGGATTGGAGGAAATTTGTGAATCAGGAGAAGATAGCACGATAAACACAACAATGGTGCGTGAATTTTATGCCAATTTTCCGGAGAAGGTGGAAAGGGGATGCTTTGTAAGGGGTCGCTATGTGCCTGTGACAACAGAAGATATCAATATACAATTGAAAACAGTTGATGTTGAAGGAGGAATTGGTGATCGGAGCCATTTTAGAACATGGTCTAGGAGCAAACAACATAAATCGGGATATCGTCGCAAACACCGTGAGCTACCAGGGAGCTGTTTTTGAGATTGGAAGAAATGGGTCAAGAGCACTGAACAGGTGCCAATTCAACAAAGTAGCCAAAGGTTGGCTATATTTCATCAGCGCCCGCATGATTCCATCCACGCACTTCACCAGAGTGCCAGAGGATAGGATTAAACTGATATATGGAATTATGAGGGGGTTGACGATTGATGTGGGAAGAAATAGTGCAGAGCATTGAGGAAATCAGCAGGTTGGTAACAACAGGCGGATTGGGACATGGCTCAGTTATCACCAAGCTATGTCACATGAGTGCGGTTCCAAACCTACCCACTGACACTCATGAAAGAAACCAGCGCCGTGTCACATGGGATAGTGCACTCTTTCCCAAACCCAAGCCCGGCGACCATACGGAGTACGGAAAGATCAAAGCAGTAGAGGCCGCCATGGACGAAGATGAGCCTGAAATAGGGGCTCAATATGAGGCAGGACCTAGCCACAGGCCAACCACAAGAGCAGAACCTCCAATGCCCACAATGGAGCAATTGTATCTGAATCAGATGAGGATGATGCAGACCTTGGACACAGTAGTACAAGGACAGCAAGAAACAAGGCAACAAATCAACGAGTTGAGTTCCTTGTTCAACCAATGGTCGATGCATTATCCACCGCCACCACCATTTTAACCAAAGTTTGTAAGTGTCTATTTCTTTTACTGTCTTTGAGTCTACACACATTGGGGACAATGTGTGTTTTAAGTTTGGGGGTGTTTATTTGTGTTTTGTTTTATTTGTGTCATGTTATGTTTTATTTAAGTCTTTTTGATTGTTTTATGTTTATTTTGAGTCACCAAAATTTTTTCTTTTTGAGTCATAATTGCCTGTCAAAGATCATGAATGCTGTAGTTGCTAGAAACACCTAGTGAAGTAAGGTGGAATAATGTAACGGAATTGAAGCAACTATCTAAACACTTAGGTTAGATATGCCAAAAACTCATAGAATCTGTCTATTTGGAGTTTCTTGCTTAAATTATGCAGGTAAAAAGTAGGAACCCCTCGCAGCCTTACAACCTTCCTGATATATAACATCTCGCATAACCTCGCGTAAATGCGATCTGATGAAAGACAAGATGGGTTGATCTCATCGGCCCGGCTATTGGTCGAACGCATCCACGAACTCGTACAACGGTCATCTAAACTTGGGCCTAGCGCCCTCGTGACCCTACCACCTGGCGGGACAACCTCGAACTGACCCCACCACATTACAGGCCGCGGGTTGACCCGCGATCGGTCCTCAACCCGACCCGTTATCGCGCCAAACTCTTGTTCCCCCGATCCGGAACAATCTCACTAATCAAGTCACGAAAACCTAGTGGTCTCCTACCCTCTTTCATTTCATACCACTCAGGGACTTATCACACAAATATATCCCACGTATACTATGCACTCCGATAAAGGTCAAACATAAAATAAATCTTTTACTCAAGATGGCCTTGCATCTAAGGTCTCTACGTATAATATTCTAAGGCTCACAATTTCCCTGTCCCCAAACTTACCCTTCTAACTAACCATGTTTTCTAAACACAATTTTAACATAATGCTATCTGAACATAATACTTAGCACTTCATCATATCATCAACGCATACTAGTCTCTAGAGGGGTAAGAATATACCTGTATCATCTGCTTCATTTTTCCTTCGTCGCTTTAATCCTAATCCTGCCCTGCCGGGCGCATAGCTATAGAAGGCGATGAACCTGCTACTGACCGGTAGGCTAAGTCATTCTGCCTGTACCCCTCCTATAAGCACAGTCTCTCGTCACATGGCCCTGACGGCCGCAGGTGAAACAAGCACCAGTAAAAAGACGACATTCCCCGGGATGACGCCTGCCACATCGTGCACACTGAGGGGGACATGAATCCTGCTGGCTAGAACCCATGTATATCTGTAAACCAGAAGCCCTGGAGCTCTGACCAGCTCCCGAATACCCCGAACGTCCTGAAGACTGTGGAGGACCACTCTGTACTGGCGGAGGTGCATAACTAACCTGCTGCTGAGGCGGTTCGCCTCGAAAGTTACCAAAGGACCCTGCATTACGGCCTCTCTTTTCGATCTCGGTCATTCCGTCGACCCCTCCGCTCCTCACATCCAAGTGCATAAGCCTGCATGCGGGCAATGTCCATGCCCGGCTGAAGGGCTACACCCGAACAAGCCTCTGCCAAGTAGTCATCGAGCCCGGTGACGTAGCGGTGTACTCTGTCCTCCATATCAGCTACTATTTGGGACATACCGAGCCGATGAGTCGAACTCACGTTGTACTCCCGAACCGTACGCCCTCTCTGTCTCAGCATCAGAAATCTGTCGGCCCGTGCCCTCCTCATCTGCGGAGGCAAGAAGTGGCTGAGAAATGCCTCCGAGAACTCGTCCCAAATAGCTGGAGGCGCATGCTCCTCCCGGGACAGCTCGCGAATCTAACGATCGCAGATCACGCGGCCGATGCGAACCTAAGACCAGCGACTCGGTTTCGAAGCCTTGATCACTCTCATGATCCGTCAGAATCGCCGGATGAACTCCTGCGGATCATCCTCAGCCTCGATCCATAAACGCTGGCGGTGCACTTCGAGAAAAGTCCGCGATCTCAAACTATCCGCTGCCGGGTGAACTACGGGTACTACGGTCTGGAATTGCTGCGTCGGCTTATCCTCGTGCCTTGCCACTATCACGGCCAATAAGCGGGCCATCTCGCTTGTAACCCGTCTCCTCTGCTCCGGTGTGGGGTGGAGGCTAAGGTCTTGTGGTCTCGGTAGAGACCGCATTCTCTACTCGCGACTCCTCTCTGTTGCGCGCCGCCTCAGGCCACGATTGCCTTGCGTGGAGGCATAACTGGCATAAAAGAATACGTTAGAGGGGTCCAACTTATAACACAACTCTAAGGCACGATCTCAGAATTAGAAGAATGGAAACCAATCCTAAATATCCTATATCCTCCTGATTATTGGTGTGGTGCACAACACACCGATAATGTCGAACTACTAGATACGATGCGTAGACACTTTCAGAGGATTAATCGCTCGATACCACTTTTGTCACGACCGAACCGGGCGTGGTGGTGCCTTACGGGCACCCAGTAGACATACATCGAGTAACGGCGGAATATAAAACAAGACATGAAACAATATGAAGTGAGAAACAGTTTATCTGAGAAAAGTTGCCTTTCGGCATATATATATAAATGTTTGAACAGTTACATCCCTTTTACAAACCTGCCCACAACAGTACTACAGACCTATAAGAATGTCATAACAACAACTATGACGGGACAGGGCCCCGCCATACCCCTGAATGTACAAGAACCTACAACTCAGGGAAACATACCAAAAGATAAGCCTCCGGAGAAACGGAGCTTCCCAATCTGTTGAATTGTGATCCTAAGGCGAGGATCAACAACCGATGTACCTCTACATGCGGCATGAACGCAGCCCGAAGGAGAGTCGATCTGCAGTACCAAGTATGTGGCGGAAATCAGAACGAAATCATAACAGTCTAAAATAAAACAGGAGACATGTATGATAACAAAACTACAGTTCACAACATAAAAGCAGTCATGTCAAGTCAGGGACTCACGCCCTCAAAGTCATCCCTCATGCCCGTGGAACTCCTTCCTCACTGCCGGCAGTCTAGGTATAAATCGTGTGATACGTATAACATGTCTCGGCCTATCTCGTGGACTCGGTGTCGGATCGTATGGAATACATTCCCGGCCCATCTCATGGACTCGGTGCCAAATCGTGTGGAATACATTCCCGGTCCATCTCATGGACTCGGTATAGAATCGTGTGGAATACATTCTCGGTCCATCCCATGGACTCGGTATAGAATCGTGTGGAATACATTCCCGGTCCATCCGATTGTCTCTGTATAGAATCGTGTGGAATACTTTCACGGTCCATCCCATGGACTCGGTATAGAATCGTGTGGAATACATTCCCGGTCAATCCCATGGACTCGGTATAGAATCGTGTGGAATACATTCTCGGTCCATCCCATGGACTCGGTATAGAATCGTGTGGAATACATTCCCGGTCCATCCCATGGACTCGGTATAGAATCGTGTGGAATACATTCCCGGTCCATCTCATGGACTCGGTATAGAATCGTGTGGAATACATTCCCGGTCCATCCCATGGACTCGGTATAGAATCGTGTGGAATACATTCTCGGTCCATCCCATGGACTCGGTATAGAATCGTGTGGAATACATTCCCGGTCCATCCCATGGACTCGGTATAGAATCGTGTGGAATACATTCCCGGTCCATCCCATGGACTCTGTTATACCCCGTATTTCCAGAGTATGTACGTATGGACGTACGTACGAAATTTGAGCCTTAAGTTAGGCATTGGATTCGAAATTTGGGCACAAGTGCCGATTAGAGTCGTTTTATGACGAAACGTTTCCACAGCTTACGTTGGGAAAATTCCGGCTATGTCATTTAAAAATTTTTCGGATTTTTACGAGAGACGAAACATTTTGGACCAACGGGAGGGTGACATGTGTCACCCTCACATTGGAAGCAAGTGGGGAAGGTTGGACGATTGGGCGTCCAAAGAGAGCCTTGGTTGGCCTTGGCCGATTGGCTCCCTCTTTTGTGCCTTGCTTTGTGGCTTGTTTTGTGGAGTGTTTTGTGGAGTAGGGTTAGGGTGCACTTGGCTTGATCTTGGCCTTACACTTGCCTTGCACATGGCTTGATCTTGGCCATTGGTTGGCCTTTGGTTTTGCTATAAATACCCCCTCTCTTTGAAGACTTCTTCATCCACTCTTCACTTGCCTAAGTCTTGAGAACCCCTCCCCTCCTCTTGTTGACTCTCGTCAGAGCCCTCTCCTCTTGTGAAGGCCTTTTGGCGAAACCTTCCCTTTGTGAGCCTAAAGCGAGAACACCCCTCCCAGGGTGTTGTTCTCGTGTGGTACCACTTTTGTGGTATTGAAATACTCCTCCAAGTATTGTTATAATGCCCAAAATACCTTAGCCTTATACCTTGTAGTATTCCAAAGTTACCTCTATCGTGAAGTCAGGAAATACTACCTTTTGTCCTTTTAGTCTCAAACCGAAACCCTAAGGAAACCTTCACTGTTGGTTGAAGTTTTGGAGTAGAAGTTGGTTAGAACTTCTAAGGGTTGTTTGGAGCACTCGGAGTAGGAGCTAAACCTTGCTCAGGCGCGACATTATACTCGGATAATTTTGGGCTTATCGAGGTAAACACTACTGTCCTTCTATTGTAATTGGAAATTACATGTTGTAAGAATATATAGTTGAAGTATACTATATATAGAACTATACTTAATCTTGTGGCAATGTCTTTTGACTTAAGCTGAAGAATTAAGAACCGAATGTAATTACATAGGGGCGTATTCTGATGAGACTTGTGTAGTATTACTGTGTAGTAGTATTGTACACGTCCGGTTAGGCGTGTAAAAACCCCCCCCTGGTTGGCTTGGTAGCCGGCTTCGATAGAGAAGGAGATTTACGCTATGGCGGGAGAGTCTGCCGAATTTTACGTAGAATATGGAGCGATGAGATCTAGATGTTAATAAAGCGCCTTGTGGCCTTATAGGTTGAAGTACTACGTGTGGTGCGATCTACGTGGCTTAAGGAGTAGAGCGGTTTGAAGTACTTGGGCGTTTTGCTAGTAGTCGGCACTCGTCGCGAGGTATGTGAACCTCTTCCTATCTGTTCTAGCATGATATGTGTGTAGCTATGTAATGCGGTGGGCGTCTGAGTGCTAAGTGTATTTGATTGTCTTAAAACATAAAGTGTTATAACGGCTTTATGGGAAGTTAGTTATAACGGCTTTATGTAGGTAAGAAAATACTTTGTGGTTTTAAAGGTAGCGATGTGAATTATAAGCGGCTTGTTATAATAAAGAACTTGATGTATTTCAAAAGATTTATAATCGTTTTGAAGGAAGAGTAACACTTGGTTTTAAAGGTTTTAAAAGAGTTATACTAGCTTTATGGGAGTTAGGTATAATGTCTTAAGAGAGGTAAAGAAAATGGTTTACTAATGTTAGAAGTTAAGAGACTTGATCTTATAAGATAAGAGACTTAACTTATTTGTTTTAATGTGAATGTTTGTGTGAAACCTCATTCGTGAGTAATGAGTACTTGGTTTTATTTAAAGGGATAATGTTTCTTGATTTGGAAATCGGAATGTGTATCGACAGGACCAGCTGCGGCGTTAATAAAAGGAAAATGTATTAAATAATGATGAATTGTATTAAAACCGGTAGAAACCTCCATCTGCATAGAAACTAAGATGAGACAAAATGATATACATTTCTAGATCATGATTTCTTTGTAATAAGAATGTTGTAAACAAGAATAACCTACTCTCACGTAAGACATATATTACTCAATTGTTCTAAAAAGGAATCAAGTGATTAAGTTTATGAACTATGAAACCATTTGAAAATGAGAAGCTTGAGTTATTGAAACTAGGCAAACTGGAACTTAGGAAAAGAATGTTGTTACTTGATTTTGAAAAGGAATGTGGGTTGGTCATTCTAATACTACGGGTATCGGGTGACTTTGATAAAAGTAATAGATCTCTTTTAAAAGGGATTTAACGTACGTAGTACTTTAGGGTTAAAAACCCGGACTTTGGCATAAAATGAAAGTAACTTGAGTTGTGTAACTTGCCTACGCTTGTTGTGGTGTAACTTGCCTATGCTTGTTGTTGTGTAACTTGCCTATGCTTGTTGTTGTGTAACTTGCCTATGCTTGTTGTTGTGTAACTTGCCTATGCTTGTTGTTGCGTAACTTGCTTATGCTTGTGGTGATAGCCTTGGTTGTGCAAGAATTGTTATTTATGGACTAGCTCTCCATGAGGTTTCTTACTGTTCGGCCTTGGTCCCTGGTGGTCGGCTCTCGTACTTGCCCCGTCTCATGGCTGATTCGGCCTTGGTACCCGGTAGTCAGCCCTCGCACTTGCCCCGTTCAGTGTAGTGACGAAGTCTCGTGATACGGCCTTGGTCCCTGGTGGTCGGCTCTCGTACTTGCCCCGTCTCATGGCTGATTCGGCCTTGGTACCCGGTCGACCCTCGCTGCCGTTCGGTATAGTGACGAAGTCTGACCTTGGTCCTGGTGGTCGACCGTACTTGCCCGGTCAGCTCGTGGCCGGCCTTGAGTCTCCGTAGTCGGCTCGCACTTGCCCCGTCGGCCGTGTTTTGGTTGCATTGTATTATTAGTGCGGTCGGATCTGGTAGTTATACTTGTCTGCAGACGGTTTTATAACAGTGGGACACGGTGTTCATGTATAATCCTTGGTATTGTTATATCATAAGCTGCCGTGATGAGGAAGAAATTCCACGCACAGTGATAATTTGGAGCGTGAGTCCTGTCTTGATGTATCGGTTATATGTTATATCGTAGTTTGGTCATCATACATGTCTCACCTTTATATAGACTATTATGATTTCATTCTGATATTCTGATTTCACATACTTGGTACTGTTATCTTGACCTCCTTCGGCTGCCGCGAAGTGCGTTACATCTGGTAGAAGTCGATCGATCCGCGTTTAGGATCTCATTTCAGCGTTTTGGGAGCTCCATTCCGTCGGAGGCTTATCTTTGGTATGTTACCACAGTGCATGTAAGTTCTTATGCGTTCGGGGTATGGCGGGGCCTGTCCGTCATAGTTGTTGTATAAATCTTAAGTGCATGTAATCTTTGTTGTGGGCGGGGTTGTAAAAGGATTAAACTGTTGAGTTTTATGTATATCTTGAAAGGCAAGCTTTTTGGTTGCTTTGTTTATTTATTATATCTCTCATTTCATGTGTAAAGTTTTTATTTCATTTGGTTTTCTCGATGTTGTATCACTAGGGTGCGGGGTAAGGCACCGATGGCGCCCGATTACGGGCGTCATGAAGTGGTATCGAGCGATTAATCCTCGGAAAGTGTCTCTGAACCGTGTCTAGTAGAGTCTTGATTATCGATGTGTTGTGCACCACATCTATAATCGAGAGGCTATAGGACATTTAGGATTGGTTTCCATTCTTCTCATTACGAGATCGTGCCTTAGAGTGTGTGATAAGATTGGACCCTCCAGCATACCGTTTTACGATTATGCCTCGCGTAAAGGCCGGGCCCGAAGGGCAAAGCGGCGAGAGGAGGCTGCGAGTAAACGTGGCGAGACCCTGATACACGAGCCTCGATCCGCGATGCAGGCGGAGAGATGAGTTACAAGTGGGCCCGATTAATGGCGAGGTTGTGGCGAACTTGAGGATAAGTGGGCCGGCGGTTCCGATGAGCATGGTTCACCCTAGATCGAGATAGTTCGAGGCTACGGGATTTTACGAGTTGTAGGCCGCGAGTTTTATGGGTCGAGGCACGAGGATGATCCGAGGAGTTCATCAAGCGATTCTGACGGATCATGAGTGATCAAGGCATCGGAGATCGAGTCGGTGGCCACAGGTTCACATCAGCTGCGTGATACCGCGATCGGTGGTTTGATTCTTGGGAGCTGTCGAGGAGTGCATGCTTCGGCGGTATGGACGAGTTCTCGAAGCCTTTCTTGCACATTTCTTGCCTCACGGGCGAGGAGGGCTCGGTAAAGATTTTTGGTGTTCTGGCGAGCAGGCGTGCGGTTCGGGAGTACAATGTGGAGTTCGACTCATTGGCGATGCGTCCGCGTTAGTAGCTTGTATGGAGGATCGAGTGCACCGATATGTTCTGAGGCTCGATGATTGCCTTGCGAGAGTTGTTGGTGTAGCTCTTGTGGGCATGGACATTGCCGCGCACGGCGTATACACTTGGATGTGAGGCGGATAAATCAGCGGAATGACCAAAGTCAGCGAGAAGAGGGCGAGCAGCGGTCCTTTGGTGACTTTCGGCGGACGCCTCGGCCAGTGAACTAGTTATGTACCTCCGTCGATCTGAGTGGTCCTCGCGGCTTTCGGGACGCCGGGATATTCGAGGGCAGTCGGGGCTCCCGGGTTTCAGATTTTCGGGAAGCGAGTGCTCGCGGATGAGGTTGCCCTTGTCTCGGTGTGGCGTTGTGGAAAGCTTCATAAGGGAGAGTGTCGTACTAACTCGGGAGATTGTTATTTTGCGGCCAGCAGGGCCATCGGCAGAAGCTGTCAGGCCGGGGTAGCAATGGTAGGATAGCATGGACTCTTAGAAGCGATTGCGGGTTCTTCACCTTCCATAGCGAGCGGGATGTTAGTACAGGAAGGCCGGTAGAGGTCGCGGTGGAGTTCCCGATTTTAGCGGTCCTTGAACCGCCTAGTTTGAGTATATCCTTAACCTCTAGAGTTTTGTTTGTATTGATGTTGTTGATGTGTTTAATGTTATGTTTGGATAGCTTTGTGCTAAAATGTGATTTAGAAACACAGTTAGTGAAAAGGGTAAGTCACAGGTAGTGTGAGATGGAAGTGGTAGCTTTCGCGATGTGAAATAGTAAGATTGTTAGGATCGGGAACAAGAGTTGGCTTGATTGGGGGTCGGGTTGAGGACCATTTGCGGGTCAACGTAACCGGTTTGGGGTAAGTCGGTTCTGGGTGGTCCCGCGGTGGTAGGTCACGAGGGTGCTAGGCCCAGTTTAGATGACCATCGTATGAGTTCGTGGATGCGTTCGATCGAGAATCAGTTCGTGAAGGCGGGAATGGCCTTAGGGAAATCGAGGTTAGGAGATGACCAAGTTTGGAGTAGTGACTCGAGGTTGGAAACGAGCGTTGTGAAGTGTGATGCGGATACTAGAACGAGTTGAGTGTTCGTGGCGAGTACTACGAGAAAGGAGAAGTGAGCGTGTGTTTTGTGGCGGTGTGGCATGATTATTTTAAATGCGTATAGCGGTGAAGACTATCTTGGCGCTGTTTGTTTGAGACCTAGAAGGAACATTCGGACGAATGTTTCTAAGGAAGAATGTTATACCTCGTATTTCGGGTATGTACGTATGGACGTGCGTCTGAATTTGAGCCTTAAGTTAGGCATTGGATTCGAAATTTGGGCACAGTGCCGATTAAGTCGTTTTCGGCCGAAGCGTTTCCCTGACTTACGTTGGGAAAATTCCGGCTATGTCATTTAAATTTTTGCGGATTTTTAGAGAGGCGAAACATTTTGGACCAACGGGAGGGTGACATGTGTCACCTCACATTGGAAAGCAAGTGGGGAAGGTTGGACGATTGGGCGTCAAAGAGAGCCTTGGTTGGCCTTGGCGATTGGCTCCTCTTTTGTGCCTTGCTTTGTGGCTTGTTTTGTGGAGTGTTTTGTGGAGTAGGGTTAGGGTGCACTTGGCTTGATCTTGGCCTTACACTTGCCTTGCACATGGCTTGATCTTGGCCATTGGTTGGCCTTTGGTTTTGCTATAAATACCCCTCTCTTTGAAGACTTCTTCATCCACTCTTCACTTGCCTAAGTCTTGAGAACCCTCCTCCTCTTGTTGACTCTCGTCCAAGAGCCCTCTCCCTTGTGAAGGCCTTTTGGCGAAACCTTCCCTTTGTGAGCCTAAAGCGAGAACACCCACTCATAGGGTGTTGTTCTCGTGTGGTACCACTTTTGTGGTATTGAAATACTCCTCCAGTATTGTTATAATGCCCAAAATACCTTAGCCTTATACCTTGTAGTATTCCAAAGTTACCTCTATACGTAGAGTCCTAAATACTACCTTTTGTCCTTTAGTCTCAAACGAAACCCTAAGGAAACCTTCACTGTTGGTTGAAGTTTTGGAGTAAGTTGGTTAGAACTTCTAAGGGTTGTTTGGAGCACTCGGAGTAGGAGCTAAACCTTGCTCGGTAGCGACATTATACTCGGATAATTTTGGGCTTATCGAGGTAAACACTCTTGTCCTTCTATTGTAATTGGAAATTACATGTTGTAAGAATATATAGTTGAAGTATACTATATATAGAACTATACTTAATCTTGTGGCAATATCTTTTGACTTAAGCTGAAGAATTAAGAAAATCACTGTAATTACATAGGGTGTATTCTGATGAGACTTGTGTAGTATTACTGTGTAGTAGTATTGTACACGTCCGGTTAGGCGTGTAAAAACCCCCCCCGGGTTGGCTTGGTAGCCGGCTTCGCTAGAGAAGGAGATTTACGCTATGGCGGGAGAGTCTTTGCGAATTTTACGTAGAATATGGAACGATGAGATCTAGATGTTAATAAGCGCCTTGTGGCCTTATAGGTTGAAGTACTACGTGTGGTGCGATCTACGTGGCTTAAGGAGTAGCCGACGGTTTGAAGTACTTGGAGCGTTTTGCTAGTAGTCGGCACTCGTCGCGAGGTATGTGAACCTCTTCCTATCTGTTCTAGCATGATATGTGTGTAGCTATGTAGTACGGTGGACGTACAGGTGCTAAGTGTATTTGATTGTCTTAAAACATAAAGTGTTATAACGGCTTTATGGGAAGTTGGTTAT
Organism: Przewalskia tangutica; assembly: GCA_029844215.1. Classification (NCBI taxonomy): domain Eukaryota; kingdom Viridiplantae; phylum Streptophyta; class Magnoliopsida; order Solanales; family Solanaceae; genus Przewalskia; species Przewalskia tangutica. The sequence continues at coordinate 111,991,007 of CM056721.1, forward strand.
AACGGCTTTATGTAGGTAAGAAAATACTTTGTGGTTTTAAAAGGTAACTGATGTGAATTATAACTGGCTTGTTATAATAAAGAACTTGATGTATTTCAAAAGATTTATAATCGTTTTGAAGGAAGAGTAACACTTGGTTTTAAAGGTTTTAAAAAGAGTTATACTAGCTTTATGGGGAGTTAGGTATAATGTATTAAGAGAGGAAAATAAAATGGTTTACTAATGTTAGAAGTTAAGAGACTTGATCTTATAAGATAAGAGACTTAACTTATTTGTTTTAATGTGAATGTTTGTGTGAAACCTCATTCGTGAGTAATGAGTACTTGGTTTTATTTAAAGGGATAATGTTTCTTGATTTGGAAATCGAATGTGTATCGACAGGACCAACTGCGGCGTTAATAAAAGGAAAATGTATTAAATAATGATGAATTGTATTAAAACCAGTAGAAACCTCCATCTGCATAGAAACTAAGATGAGACAAAATGATATACATTTCTAGATCATGGTCTTTGTAATAAGAATGTTGTAAACAAGAATAACCTACTCTCACGTAAGACATATATTACTCAATTGTTCTAAAAAGGAATCAAGTGATTAAGTTTATGAACTATGAAACCATTTGAAAATGAGAAGCTTGAGTTATTGAAACTAGGCAAACTGGAACTTAGGAAAAGAATGTTGTTACTTGATTTTGAAAAGGAATGTGGGTTGGTCATTCTAATACTACGGGTATCGGGTGACTTTGATAAGTAATGGATCTCTTTTAAAGAATTTAACGTACGTAGTACTTTAGGGTTAAAAACCCGGACTTTGGCATAAAATGAAAGTAACTTGAGTTGTGTAACTTGCCTACGCTTGTTGTGGTGTAACTTGCCTATGCTTGTTGTTGTGTAACTTGCCTATGCTTGTTGTTGTGTAACTTGCCTATGCTTGTTGTTGTGTAACTTGCCTATGCTTGTTGTTGCGTAACTTGCTTATGCTTGTGGTGATAGCCTTGGTTGTGCAAGAATTGTTATTTATGGACTAGCTCTCCATGAGGTTTCTTACTGTTCGGCCTTGGTCCCTGGTGGTCGGCTCTCGTACTTGCCCCGTCTCATGGATGATTCGGCCTTGGCACCCGGTAGTCAGCCCTCGCTTGCCCGTTCGATTATAGTAGCGAAGTCTCGTGATCTGACCTTGGTCCCCGGTGGTCGGCTCTGCGTACTTGCCGCTCATGGATGATTCGGCCTTGGCACCGTGGTCACCCTCGCACTTGCCGTTCGATATAGTGACGAAGTCTCGTGATCTGACCTTGGTCCTCGTGGTCACAGATTGCTTGCCCCGGTCGGCTACGTGACCGCCTTGTCTCGGTAGTCGGCTCTCGCACTTGCCCCGTGACGGCCGTGTTTTGGTTGCATTGTATTATTGGTACGGTCGGATCTGGTAGTTATACTTGTCTCATGCGGTTTTATAACACGGTGGGACTCGTGTTCATGTATAATCCTTGGTATTGTTATATCATAAAGCTGCCGTGATGAGGAAGAAATTCCACGCACGAGTGATAATTTGGAGGCGTGAGTCCTGTCTTGATAGCGGTTATATGTTATATATCGTAGTTTGGTCATCATACATGTCTCTCGCTTTATATAGACTATTATGATTTCATTTCTGATTTTCTGATTTCACATACTTGGTACTGTTATCTTGACCTCCTTGAAGTGCGTTAAATCTGCAGCGGTAAGTGCGTCATTTGTCGATCCGCGTTTAGGATCTCATTTGGCGTTTTGGGAGCTCCATTCCGTCGGAGGCTTATCTTTGGTATGTTACCACAGTGCGTAAGTTCTTATGCGTTCGGGGTATGGCGGGGCCCTGTCCCGTCATAGTTGTTGTATAAATCTTAGAGGTCTGTAGTACTGTTATGGGCAGGGTTGTAAAAGGATTAAACTGTTCAGGTTTTATGTATATACTGAAGGCAACTGTTTTGGTTGGCCTGTTTATTTATTATATCTCTCATTTCATGTGTAAAGTTTTTATTTCCGCTGGTTTTCTCTGATGTTGTATCACTAGGGTGCCCGGGGTAAGGCACCAGTGACGGGCCCGATTTTCGGGGCGTCACAGACTCGGTATAGAATCGTGTGGAATACTTTCCCGGTCCATCCCATGAACTCGGTATAGAATCGTATGGAATACATTCCCGGTCCATCCCATGGACTCAGTATAGAATCGTGTGGAATACATTCCCGGTCCATCCCATGGACTCGGTATAGAATCGGCCATAACATTTAAACGCTCTTTTAAGACAGATTAAGATAATACCATGCCTTCATTTTAAACCAACACATTTTCCCTTTTTAAGGTCAAGTAACAACATTCTTTTCCAAAAGTTCAAGTTGCATGTTTTTAACATACTTAAGTCTCTTAAATTTGAAAGATTTCATAGTTCACAGTCCTAATCACTTAACAACGTAATTTCTTCTTTTAACAAAATTGAGTAACATATATCTTATGTGTGAGTAGTTTATTCTTGTTTATAACAATCTTATTAAAGCAGCCATGATCTAGGAGATGTAATACAATTTTGTCTTATCTTAGCTTCTATGCAGATGGAGGTTTCTACTGGTTTTAATATAATTAATTATTCAATACATTTTCCTTTATTAGCGCTGCAGTGGTTTGTTCGATGCTTATTCTCATTTCCGAAATCATTACAAGGCTTTCATAAACAATTAAGTAAACCGTTCCTTTTTCTCTATTAAGTCGTTATACCTAACTTCCCATAAAGCTAGTATAACTCTTAAGCTTTTAAAACTAAGTATTACTCTTCTTTCAAAAACGATTCATACTTCTTTTGAAATACTTCAAGATTCTTATTATTTAAAACTCAAGTCAAAAGACATCGAAGTAAAACCATGTTCAGTTAACCCACGTACGTCTACCGTACTATATATATTTATCAAAATATCATGCTCAAGAGGATAGGAAGAATCACATACCTCCTCGGCGAAATCCACCTGCTAAGTCGAATATGTCGCGCGCAGAGTATCATCCTATAATAGTCAAATACGTCTATCAACGTCTAGACTACTCTGTAGAATATTCCAAGCAGAAGGTTCTTACTTCTACGGAAAATTGGGCAGCACCTCCCTACCCGACAAACTACACAAGTCTCTTAAATACGGTCTATGTAAATCTGATTCAATTCTCTTCTCTTATACCATCCTTCTATATATCTTATACTCATTTCTATACTACTACAGTATGTAATTTCCAATTACAATAGAAGGACAAAGTTATTTACCTCGATAAGCCCAAAATTATCCAAGTTAAAATGTCGATCCTGAACAACGTTTAGCTCCTATTATGTACGCTCCAATTTGCTCCAAGAAACCCTTAGAAGTTCTACACAACTTCTACTTAATACTTCAACCAACTATGAAGATTTTCCCTAGGGTTTCGTTTAATGACTAAAGGAAGTATAGTAGTATTTTCCGGGCTTTTAGTATAGAGGTAACTTTGGAATACTACAAGGGATCTGGGCTAAGGTATTTTGGAGTAATAACAATACTTGGAGAATATTTCTCAGCCAAGGGGGTATTTCAACGAGAACAACTAGGAAAAGGGGGTTTCGTGAGGGCTTCACAAAGGGGAGGAGCTTGGGCGAGAACTACTAAAAGGGGAGGGATTTTGCCTTGGAATTTCTCAAGTGTGGATGAAGAATAAGTCTTGCACCTGAGGGTATTTATAGAACCACGAGGGCGAGATTAAAACAAATGGAGGTGAAGATTTGGATCCATGTGAAGAATGAGGTCTTCCAACCAAGTGTCCACCACAATGTTGGGACATATGTCCACCACAACCTTGGGACATATGTCCCCCACAACAAAGAGCCATGTGGCCTTCCACTAGCACCAAAAAACGTCCACAACCTTCCCTACCTACCCCCACTCACCCAAAGAAATATCTTCCAAGACTTGACCATTTGACCTTGTCCACTTGGCCAACATTTTCGTCCAACCCATGCCAACTAAGGGTGACACATGTCGCCCTCCTATTGGTCCAAAATATTTCGTCTCTCGGAAAAATTAAATGTCGGTTAAAATATTAAAAACGTAGAATTTCCTTCACAAGGTTCGGAATCTTTTCCGTCGAAAGTTCACAATTTCATCCTTAACCTAATTAGGGTTTGTACAAATGTACGTACGTCCTCACATACATACTCTGGAAATACGGGGTATAACATTCTTCCCTCCTTAGAAACATTCGTCCCGAATGTTCCTTCTCAAGGCAGATAACGATAAAGTTCCTCATAACTTAAACAGTTTGCAAATGCCACACATGGCCACAATACAACACGCGCAAATACTTAAATCCAAGTCCACGAGGAATCACCTCTAACATCACAAAAGCTCCCACCCAAGGTCTAAAAGATATTCCTTTCGCACCTTTACTTCACAAAAGTAATGATCACTTCTATTCTCTTACTCGTCGCACCTCGCCGTACACTCGAACACTTCCTAAATAAACTTACCACCTTCCTATTGCTTGGTTTCCAAAATCTCGGGGTTACTATCTCCAACTTGGTCATCATTAACTGGGAACACTCTGGATGAAGCTCCGATACTTTTCCGAACATAGCAACATGAAAGACCGGACGTACTGCCTCCTACGTCGGACGACAAAGCTAACTTATAGGCAACCTGGCCTATTCTCCAATTGATCTGAAAACACTCAAAGTACCTCGGGCTAAGTTTCCCCTGCTTTCCAAATCTCGTCACGCCCTTCCGGGGTGGTACCTTCAAGAAAACCCACCGTCCACCTGAACTCCAAGTGTCGACACCGATTATCCGCACGACTTCTGTTGACTCTGAGCTGCCAATAACCTTTCCTGGATAAGCTTCACCCTATCCACATCCTGCTGAATCAAGTATGAACCAACTATCTGCAGCTTTCCAACATCGAACCAATCGACTGGCAACCTACCCTTACGCCCATACAAGGCTTCATAAGGCGATATTCGAATACTGAAATGGTAGCTATAATTATACTCACTCAACAAGAGGCACATATTCCTCGCTGCTACCCCTGAAATCAAAAACACTGGCCCGAGGGTGAATGCACTACTGAGACTCACCTGAGTTTCTAACCCCGCCTGGTAAACCTCTAGAAAAAGAAATAGCCATAACTGGGCTCCGCTGCCCGTCATAAGGTAAAAAGTAGGAAACCCGTGCAGCCTTACAACCTTCCTGATATATAACATCTCGCATAACCCTCTGCCGAGTAAACAGTCCTGACTGAAAGACAAGATGGGTTGATCTCATCGGCCCGACTATTGGTCGAACGCATCCACGAACTCGTACAATGGTCATCTAAAATTGGGCCTAGTGCCCTCGTGACCCTACCACCTCGAACTGACCCCACCACATTACAGGCCGCGGGTTGACCCGCGATCGGTCATCAACCCGACCCACTATCGCGCCAAACTCTTGTTCCCTCGATCCGGAACAATCTCACTAATCAAGTCACGAAAACCTAGTGGTCTCCTACCCTCTTTCATTTCATACTACTCAGGGACTTATCACACAAATATATCCCACGTATATTATGCACTCCGATAAAGGTCAAACATAAAATAAATCTTTTACTCAAGATGGCCTCGCATCTAAGGTCTCTACGTATAATATTCTAAGGCTCACAATTTCCCTGTCCCCAAACTTACCCTTCTAACTAACTATGTTTTCTAAACACAATTTTAACATAATGCTATCTGAACATAATACTAAGCACTTCATCATATCATCAACGCATACTAGTCTCTAGAGGGGTAAGAATATACCTGTATCATCTGCTTCATTTTTCCTTCGTCGCTTTAATCCTAATCCTGCCCTGCCGGGCGCATAGCTATAGAAGGCGATGAACCTGCTACTGACCCGGTAGGCTGCGTCATTCTGCCTGTACCCCTCCTATAAGCACAGTCTCTCGTCACATGGCCCTGACGGCCGCAGGTGAAACAAGCACCAGTAAAAAGACGACATTCCCCGGGATGACGCCTGCCACATTGTTCACACTGAGGGGGACATGAATCCTGCTGGCTAGAACCCCTGTATATCTGTGAACCAGAAGCCCTGGAGCTCTGACCAGCTCCCGAATACCCCGAACGTCACGAAGGCGCGGAGGACCACTCATCTTGGCGGAGGTGCATAACTAACCTGCTGCTGAGGCGGTTCGTCTCGAAAGTTACCAAAGGACTCTGCTGTTCTGGCCCCCTTCTGCTGATCTCGGTCATTCCGTCGACCCCTCCGATCCTCACATCCAAGTGCATAAGCCTGCATGCGGGCAATGTCCATGCCTGGCTGAAGGGCTACACCCGAACAAGCCTCTGCCAAGTAGTCATCTAGCCCGGTGACGTAGCGGTGTACTCTGTCCTCCATATCAGCTACTAACGCTGGGACATACCGAGCCAATGAGTCGAACTCCATGTTGTACTCTCGAACCGTACGCCCTCTCTGTCTCAGCATCAGAAATATGTCGGCCCGTGCCCTCCTCATCTGCGGAGGCAAGAAGTGGATGAGAAATGCCTCCGAGAACTCGTCCCAAATAGCTGGAGGCGCATGCTCCGCCCGGGACAGCTCCAACGAATCAAACCCGATCGCAGATCACGCGCGATGCGAACCTAAGACCACCGACTCGGTCTCGAAGCCTTGATCACTCTACGATCCGTCAGAATCGCTTGATGAACTCCTGCGGATCATCCTCGTGCCTCGATCCATAAAACGCTGGCGCAACTCGAAAAGTCGCGATCTCAAACTATCCGCTCGGGTGAACTATGGGTACTACCACGTGCGAGTGCTGCGTCGCTTATCCTCGTGCCTTGCCACTATCACGGCCAATAATCGCCATCTCGCGTAACCCATCTCTCGCTCCGGTGTGGGACTGGAGGATCGGTCGTGGTCTCGGTAGAGATCGCGCTACTCTACTCTTCGCAGCTTTGCTCTTGCCATCGGGCCCTGATTGCCTTGCGTGGAGGCATAACTGGCATAAAAGAATACGTTAGAGGGGTCCAACCTATAACACAGCTCTAAAGCACGATCTCAGAATGAGAAGAATGGAAACCAATCCTAAATATCCTATAGCCTCCTGATTATTGGTGTGGTGCACAACACACCGATAATCAAGACTCTACTAGATACGGTCTGTAGACACTTTCCGAGGATTAACTGCTCTGATACCACTTTTGTCACGACCCGAACCCGGGCCCGTGACTGGTGCCTTACCCGGGCACCCAAGTAGACATACATCAGAGTAACCAGCGGAATATAAAACAAGACATGAAACAATATGAAGTGAGAAACAGTTTATCTGAGAAAAGTTGCCTTTCGGCATATATATATAAATGTTTGAACAGTTACATCCCTTTTACAAACCTGCCCACAACAGTACTACAGACCTCTAAGAATGTTATAACAACAACTATGACGGGACAGGGCCCCGCCATACCCCTGAATGTACAAGAACCTACAACTCAGGGAAACATACCAAAAGATAAGCCTCCGGAGAAACGGAGCTTCCCAATACGCTGAACTGTGATCCTAAGAGCGAGGATCAACAACCGATGTACCTCTACATGCGGCATGAACGCAGCCCCCCGAAGGAGGTCAGTACAACAGGTACCAAGTATGTGAAACTGGAAATACTGTAAACGAAATCATAACAGTCTAAAATAAAACAGGAGACATGTATGATAATAAAACTTACAGTAAGCAAGATCATAACTGTACACAAGAATGACAGGGACAAGTATGAAAAGAAAATACCAGATCCTACCATTTCATAAAACAATCAGAGCCAACTGTACCTTGTATCAATGTACTACTATAACACCGTACCACTCTCACATATGAAAGCCATGTCAAAAATCCGGGACACCTGCCCTCATCATATAATATCATAGAAGTATGCTCGTGGAATACAACATCATCGTCAGCATGTAACAAGTATAATGTACCCTACCAGTACATTGTGCCTTTTTAACAAAGAAAGTGAACAAGAATAAACTTTATCGGTTTTAAAACAGGAAGCTTATGATTAACCTAGGGCCATCCGCCTGTAGTATCATTATGCAATCCTACTCCTGGGACTATTTCACCCGCATAGGCCGTATGGACCCGCATTAGGTAATCTCTTCGCATAGGATGTATCCGCCCGCATAGGCCGCATGGACCCGCATGAGGTAATCTCCTCGCATAGGCTGTATCCGCCCGCATAGGCCGCATGGACCCGCATGAGGTAATCTCCTAGCATAGTTTGTATCCCCTTGCATGTGACTGTTTCACCCGCATGAGCCCTACCGACTCGAATGAGGTAGCTTTCTCGCATCGTGGGGAGTAAATCCACGGAATATGCAAATGCAACAAGCCTGGGGAATGACCCCGTAATGAATAATATATCACAGGCACAACCGGCTACCATAATCACGTAACATAAGTACAATCGGCTATCATAATCACATAACATAAACACAACCGACTATCATAATCACATAACATAAGCACAACCGGCTATGATAATCTCATAACATAAGCACAACCGTCTATCATAACCTCATAACATAAGCACAACCGGCTATCATAATCACATAACATAAGCACAACCGACTATCATAATCTCATAACATAACCCGTCCTATGTGTAGGCTCGGTGTGTCTCATAACATAACATTTTAAACCGCCTTTTCACTTCTTCTTAAGTCGTTATAACAACTTCCCATAAAGCTATTATAACAACCTTTCATTTTAGAGAACCTAAGGCACTTTTATTTCTTATCACATTGGGGAAACTAAACCCAAAAGTACTACGTACATACATACTTAAAAAGAATCATGCAACTCCTTTTCCTTAAATCAACAAACGTATACTTTTAAAACTCAAGTTACATACTCTTTTGAAATCATTCTTCTTAACTCTTGAAATAAATCAAGAAGCCATACTTTTTAAATCAAGTCATTCCTTCCTCTAAACATCAAGTCCCATAACTTGAAAAAAAATAAAGTCTCATAACCTTTTAGAAAATCAAGGTTCATAGTCTTAAAACTTCATAACATAAATTCTTTAAAATCAATTCACTTACTTCAATTAAATCAAGTCACTTCTACCTTTAAGAATCAAGTCTCATAACTTGAAAAATAAAGTCTCATAACCTTTTAAGAAATCAAGGTTCATAGTCTTAAAACTTCATAACATAAATTCTTTAAAATCAATTCACTTACTTCAATTAAATCAAGTCACTTCTACCTTTAAGAATCAAGTCCCATAACTTGAAAAATAAAGTCTCATAATCTTTAAAGTAATTCGAGTTACTTATACTTTCATAATCAAGACTTGTATATTTTCAAAATCAGTTTACTTACTTCAAATAAATCAAGTCACTACATATTTTCGAAATTCAAGTCTCACGTACTTTGCAAATTAATACTTTTATGAGTCGTGAATAGGTTATACTCGTTTATAACGATCTTTTCCATTGAGCCATGATCTAGAAAATGTAATACAATTTTGTCTCATCTTAGTTTCTATGCAGATGGAAGATTCTACTCATTTCAATATAATTGATTACCGATACATTTTCATTAACGTTGCAATGGCTTGTTCGGTCCCTTTTGTTTTTCATTAGTGAAGTAATTTAGCAAGGTCAACTAGACTCCAATACTTCCTAACGACTCTTACCAACATCCCCCATAAGACTTGGTAGGAACTTAGGAATATTCTAGACATGCCTTTAGCATAAAATCAATAACAGGAATACTTCTTATGACAAGGAAAGTATACTCAAGAACAAGTCATGTATACCCCTAACAAAAAGGCAAGTATACTTCAAATATCAAGGCAAGTATACTCCTAACAACAAGGCAAGTATACTTCAAATATCAAGGCAAGTATACCATAAAAATATTCATGTCTATAGAAAGAAGAAGTTCACATACCTCGTGACGACTAACCAATACGACAAGTAGCAAAATGCTCCAAAGTACTTCAACTTCATCGGCTATTCCTTAAGTCAAGTAGACTCTGCTACACGTAGTACTTCAACCTAAAATGGTCATAGTACTTCTATCAATATCATACTTACTATTGTGAGACTTATACCAAATAATTGCCCTCTAATTCTACGGAAAATCGAGCAGCACTTCCTTTGTTTCTACGTACTTTTCCACCTTTTCTAAGGCCCGTATTTATCAACCAATAAGCCACATTAAAGGCTCAACAATTCAGCTAACCAAAGGGGATTACACGCCTAACTGGACGTGTAAAATTCTGTCCCACAATTAAAGTAAAACTGTCCAATATTCTTGGCCATTTTCGGCAATCACAAGGATAACACCACATCTATTCTTTTCCAATTCCTTTTCAATCCAATTTGTTATTCTAACATGTTATATAGTCGCAATCAATTATAACAACTATAATCCCCTTCTTATATAACATGCGACGATTATAACTAACGGCCAAATTGATTTCCAATTTTAATGGCTAACATGCCAATCTCGGATTTAAGCTTCCAAATTCCATAACATTTATCAAACTTCATTCTAAATATCACATGCTCATCTATAAACTACTACAACATGAAATCTTGAATTACAATAGCAAGACGGAGATTATTACCTCTATAAGCCCAAATCGTATCCAAGATCAAAAGTCGATCCTTAGCAACTTTAGCTCCTCTTCTTGACATTTCAATCCACTCCAAGCAACCCTTAGAAGTTTATAAACAACTTCTCTTCAATTTCCAACTTCAAATTTGAAGAACACCTTAGGTTTTCATGTTGCGACTAACGTAAAAATGTAGTTTTTCCGGGATTTTTGTGTTGAGATATCCTTAGAATAACTTTGGGGACCTTGGGTTTAAGTATTGTGATTTATGAAGCAAGATTGCAAAAAAAAATTCCTTCAAGAGAGCTCAAAACCGAGAGCCTCATTTGTTGCTCACAAGTCTTGAATTTTTTTCTAAGTGTGGAATTTGTCTTGCACTAGTAGAGGATATATACTACATTCAAGGGTCAATATTAATACACTTGTGTGGCTTGGATGAAGATAATTTAATATCTTGTGTCAACTTGACTAGTTGACTTGGTCAATTTTCTCAGGCTTGATCATCCACATTAGGCTACTTAACCTTGGTCAATTATTCGACCAAGTCCATGTAGGAGGGTGACACGTGTCGCCCTCCCATTCGTCCATAAAATTTCGTTTCCCGAAATTTCCATAATTGATCAATGCCAGAGGTAGAAGCACCTAGTGTTTTTCCTCCTCCTAGTGCAGTGTAGTCCTTCTTCCAATGCCTTTTGTTACAGCTGAGGCATGAATCCTTAGCCAGAATCACCTTCTTCTTCTCACCTCCCTTAGGCATCATAGCTGAGGGTGCAACGACTGTTTTGCCCTTCTTCTTCTGTCACTCTTTACCTTTCAGCTTGGGTCGGTTAGAAGAGCTCACCATGAGCACAGCTTTGCCTTTGGTAGTTGAAGATTCAAAAGACTTGAGCATATTGTGCAGTTCTGGCAGACTCGCCTTCGTTCCGTTCATATTGTAGTTTACAATAAAATTCTTGAACAAACGAGGGAGAGAGTTTAGGATGAGGGTGAAAGCGACGTTATTCTGCAGATTTATACCAATCGAGGTCAGCCTTTCTATCAACCCTATCATGTTCAACACATGCTGAGACACTTGGCCCCCTTCATTAGCTTACACTTGAAGAGTTATATTAACAGCTCATATTCCATAGTTTGGGAGTGAGAGTCATAGAGACTCTTCAAATGTTCGAACATCTCGTTAGAGCCCATGTTCTCATGTTGTCTCTGAAGCTCCAATGATATGGAAGAAAACATCACACATTGTGCTGAAGTGGCGTCATCTAGGTTCTTTTGGTAAGCTACCTTATCGAATGTGGCATATTCTGCAGAATCCTCGGCAAGGACTGTGGGGAATACATTGTCCAACACGTGTTCTATTTTATTTTTTTTGCCTTAGGACAATTCTCAGATTCCTTATCCAGTCTAGATAGTTGGGTCCAGTAAGTTTATTCATTTCCATTAACATTTTCAATTATAGGCTCGATATTTTGATAATCAGAAGACTTAAATAGAGAGGAAATTAAACTCAAATTTATTTCCTATTATACACATTCATTTAGACTAATCAACATGGTCTTTTGTTTAATTAGCTCCCACTATTTTAACATTTTCTACGACCCCATGGTAGAATACGGACCTATATTAATTTAAGGTCATAATGGGCCAAGATCCAAGACTATGTTACCTCCACATTTTCTTTGGCTGATAATTTCAATAACACATCTTGGTAGGTTCTAAATCAATTGCAAAAATTATTTGCAACTCTTGGTTGATCAAATATTTTATTTAATCTTGCGTCCTTAGATTAGTCCGACACTTTATCGCCAACATTTGTTTAAGCAAGTCAACCCCATTACACGATTGCGTTTATGTATCTAAGTAAATTTAGCATTTGTGAGCAAACACTTTGGTGTAAATACTCATCTACCTTTACATTAAAACACATCTATGAAAGAGTCTGAGTCCTCGTAGACTTAGAGCAAATGTTTTGACATAAATAATCGTATCGCCGAAAAGGATTTTGCACTCTAACAGTTATAATGGACGACACATTTTAATTTAGACTTGTATTTAAAATTTGGGGAACATTTTAGTTTCAGGGATTTAACCAAGATCAACAATTTGTGTCACATCCAATACGTCATCTAATCGTGCAATTTTTAAAACACACTTAGTTGGGAACCATCAACCCAATAGGCATGATATAAGATGGTTTGATCAATTATTGGGTGCCGTCTACCCAGACAGTTATAGCATACATTATGCTAATAATTAAATGCACACATTCAAACATTTAGCATATAGTTTGCATATTACACAATAATATACAATTAATAATAATCATGGGTTAATTTATTTAAACTCTAAAATTTAAGTCTAATCCAAACAGTCCCTAAACATTTTCTGATTTTAAAAGTGATTTCAGGGTATTTCTGTAAATTCCATATTTTCATAATTTATAGTTTAGTCCCTCAAGAATTTAAAATTTCAATTTTGAACCCCTTTAAATTCAGAAAATCCAATTTTAATTTTGAGAATTTTTTTTCAAATTTTAGGGACATGTCTGTAATTTTCAGAATTCAAATTAATTTCAGATTCGGCCCTAAGGACCAAAACTATTTTCAGAAACTTATTTTAATTATAGATTTGCCCCAAATGACCAAATCTGCCTATTTGAAAAGTTTTAATTTCAGAATCAGAATGTGAAACTGTTAAAACTTCAGTTTCTGATTCTGAAAAAAGTTTTTTTTATTCTAGAGCCTCGACCCTAAATGGGTGGCGCCGCGACGCCCTAGAGGAAGTGCATAGGGTTGCGGTGCTCCCATCATGGAGTCGCGACTCTAATTGTCCAGAGACTACAAAATTTTAATTTTAAGCTTTCGGGATGAATAGCGCCGTGGCGCCTCGTCAAACCCTAGATAGCGCCGCGTGATCGGTGTATTTTATATACACCTTTTGAGTCATTTTTAGTTAGTCTTTTGCCCATTTTTGTACAAATATGTGTCGTGTTAGGATAGATTTTCTTTCTTTTGAGTCACAGTGGTTTAAAGTGGCACATTGGTGAGAAGGAGCGAAAAGAGGGCAGAAACAGAGGTTCCAAAGCTCAAAAAGCTGAAAAGTTGGCAACCCGGGCGAGAAACAGGGCGGCGCCGCGGCGCCAGACCCTCAGCAGCAGCGGGGCCACGACACCCAAGAAGCAGACCAGCTGCAGAAGTTTCGGCGTCGCAGCGCCGGTTGCAGGGCCGCGGCGCCGACGCGGGAAATTTGACAAATCCGAATAGGACTGCGCCAAGACCAAAGAGGAAAAGGTTTTACACGTTTTGGGGATATAAATAGGGCCTTTTTAGGTCAGTTTTGAGGAGTTCCACACCTTACCATTCATCACAACATTAGATCAAGATTGGAGACTTCTTTTTGAGTAATTTCTTGTTCTTTACTTTATTTCTTTCTAGTATATGTTGGATACTATTTTAGTTCTTGGCATGTCTATGGCTAGGAACTAACTTAATTTAGGGTTTTCCATGTCGAATCGCTTGAACCTCGTTTTATGAATTAATGCAAGATTTTGGTTTCTTCTTATTATTGTTGAGATTTATTCAATAATTGTTTTGATTGCTTGGTAACTAATTGATCACTAAGTATCATCACTTATATGATTTCTAATCGAAATCCGAAAGGGGAGATTGTGAATATGCTATAGTTGAATAAACATAGGTTTAAATAGTGGACGAAAGTACCCCGATACTTGTGTAGCTTAATAGGTTATTGCTTTTAATCCTCCTTTGTAGTCAATCTTGTCATCGAAAGATAGAAGAGTTCTACAATGGGGTTGAGTGTTTATATTACCTTAACAGGAGTATAAAACGGCTTAGTTAACCTGTTATCTCAACATAGAAGAAGAACCTTAATTATTTGCATTAACGAGTAAAGCGAACGGATAGTCGATGAGATTTGGAAGCCCTATTTCCACCAAATCTGAAGTAAAGTAAAGTAATTTAGTTAACGTCTATAATCATAGCTATAAACAAACCATCAAATTATCGGTCACCAAATAGATACTACAGAATAGAGGTTGGTAATTTGACACTAATCTCTGAGGACGATAACTCGGTCTTCTAGACTATATTACTTGTCACGATATGTGCACTTGCATTTAGCATGTCTATAAATCGCGCATCAAGTTTTTGGCGCCGTTGCTGGGGATTGGCGTAGTTCAATGTCACGAACCGACCCCGGGCCCGTGACTGGTGCCTTACCCGGGCACCCAAGTAGACATACATCAGAGTAACCAGCGGAATATAAAACAAGACATGAAACAATATGAAGTGAGAAACAGTTTATCTGAGAAAAGGCATGCACGGCATATATATATATAAAAGCTTGAGCGATTACATCCCTTTTACAAACCACCGCCAGCATTACTCTGCACCTCTAAGAATGTTATAACAACAATGGCGGACAGGGGCCGCCATACCCGAATGTAAGTACCTGGCAACGAGGACCATACGAAAGATAAGCCTCGAGACACGGAGCTTCCCAACGCTGAATCGTGATCCCATGAGCGAGATCAACAAGCGGTGTACCTCTACTGCGGCATGAACGCAGCCTCGAAGGTCGACAACAGTACCAAGTATGTGCCCGAAAATCGTAAATGAAATCATAATAGTCTATATAAAACAGAAGACATATATGATAACCAATTTACGATACACAATATGTAAGCAGTCATGTTAAGTCAGGGGCTCAAGCCCTTAAAGTCATCACTCAAATATAACCATGGGTCTCATTGTCACGCCCCGAACCCCGGGCCCATGACTGGTGCCCTACCTGGGCACCCTTCTACCTTAACAACTAAGTACATTGCGGAAATTAAAAAAGCTCATTCATTTTATTTTTTTTAAACCAGCGTACGTGTAAGGCAAAGCCGACTAGGCTGCCATATAATATACATAAACAAAAGACACTACACTGCATAAGTCGAGTCCAACGTATGAATACGGACCTGCAGGAGTTAAATCGAAATATGACGGACAAGGCCGCCAGTACCCAAAGCTGTACAAAGCACATCAAGGATATATACCAAAAGATAAACTCGGACAGATGGAGCTATCCAAAACCCCGGCGAGGATCCTACACTGCCGATCACCAAACATACCTAAACTGCGGCGTGAACGCAGCCTCGAAGGAGGTCGATGCGAAGAATGTACCAAGTATGTGAGCGATGAAATCTGTAATGAAATCATAAGATCTAAACAAAGCGGGAGACATGTATGATAGCCAACCTACATTACACAATACAAGCAGTCATATCAAGTCAGGGACGCAGGCCCTCAAAGTCACTACTCAAATATAACTATGGGTCTCACGTCCATAATATCAATCATGCCCGTGGGATCCTTCCTCACCGCGATCCATGATATAACATAGCACCAATAGGCATACATGAACACCAAGTCCCACCTGTTCTAAAAAGCAGACGGGCAGTAGGCAAGCGAACGGTGGTATAACGTCTTGGGGTTTACCCTCACTTATACACCGACCACGAAGGAGGTGGTAAGCGGGTATAACGTCTTGGGCTTGCCTCATTTATACTCTTCTGTGGAGAAGGTGGTATAACGTCTTGGGGCTTGCCTCATTTATACTCTTACCCTATCTCAACCGGCCAAACAACACATAAAGCGGTGATGCAGCGTCTTGGGGTTTACCCTAACTTATACTCTTACTGGAGAAGGTGGTGCAGTCTTGGGGTTTACCTCACTTATACTCTTACCCTATCTCGAGCCATCAAACAAGACATAAGCACTACCATGTACATAAAAAAATCCGGAATTTAACCCAAGTACTACAAGTAGCGAAGCATACGTGGAATCCCACATCACGTCGATGCGTCCCAAGTAACTTACAACAAGGCGGCGACCAACAGAGTCGCGAAACTTAATAAAACATAATACTTGCACTCAAAGGCTATTACCGACATATAGGCAAGTTCTCGATTAACCAAGCCAAATTACTTATCAAGGCACATAGGATAATTCTCATTTAACAAGCCAAAGTACTTATCGGGGCACAAATAGAATAAATTCTCATTTAACAAGCCAAAGTACTTATCAGGCACAAATAGAATAAATTCTCATTTAACAAGCCAAAGTACTTATCGGGGCACAAATAGAATAAATTCTCATTTAACAAGCCAAAGTACTTATCCGCACAAATAGAATAAATTCTCATTTTATCAAGCCAAAGTACTAATCAAGGCATACATAGAATAATTCTCTTTTAACTAGTCAAAGTACTTATCAAGACACACTTAGACAAATTCTCAATTTATCAAGCCAAAGTACTACGACGTACATTCTTTTATAAAAGACTCTTTCTATGTAAAGCCCCAAGATACTAACACTGTAGTATCAAGGCGTGTCTATTTTTCAAAGTAAGTTACTACATTTTTAGAAAACTCATTTCAAAGCTTGAAATCAAGTAACTTCAAATTTTCACAATCTAGGCAACTTATGCGATTTAATCAAAATAGACAACTTTCTAAACCTTCCATAAAGCCGTTATAACCAACTTCCCATAAAGCCGTTATAACCCTTTATGGTTTTAGACAATATCTATTCCTTGATACCCAAGAGACTTATACTATTAAAACCAAGTATCACATCTTTGCAAATCAAGTTCTTAACTTTCAAAATACTTGAGTCTCTTAATAGTTAGAAAACAAGTTTTCTTCTACTTTTAAACCTCAAGTAACTTCACCCTTAACGCAAGTTACTTCTCTTAAATCATGTCATTTCTCCTCTTTTAAATCAACTAAGTAAATCACTCATTTGACTCCCCCTAAAGTCATTATAATGACCTTTAGGTTTTAGAACTAAGGCACTAGCCAAAAGATTTGGAAACCACTTCCTTTTCAAGTCTCTATGTACTTTAAGAAAAATACCTTCACTTTTAAGAATCCAAACTTCCCTAAGGAAATGGATTATACTACTTACAATTTAAACATCAAAGTACACTCAAGGAAGTACATAGAACTAATTCTATTTTAGGCAATCCAAATATAAGCAAGGAATGGATCATTCAAGGAGTAGAACTTACTTTCTTTATTCTAAGGAATCATGCTAGAAGAGGAGATAGTTCACATACCTTTTCGGCTAATTCCTCAAGCTAAGCCGAATCGCGTGCGTAGAAGTTTCAACCTATAATGGTCACAACAATACTATCAATCTTCTAGTCTCTAACGAGAATAATATTAAGTATTTGGTCTCTAATTCTACGGAAAATCAGGCAAAGACTTCCTTTGTTTCTACTCACTTTGCCACCTTTTTCAAGGCCGAATACAATAACCAACAAGCCACATTTAAGGCTCCAAACAACAACCAAACAAAGGGGATTACACGCCTAACAATACGTGTAAAATTCCGCCCCAATTCATACAAAATAGCTTAAAACTCCAAGCCATTCTCGGCCAACTACATACTAACAATTCAAAGTCTTTTCCAATCCTTTTCAAATTCCAAGTTCTAGGGTCTAACATGTTATATAGTCATACACAACTTCAACAACTACAATTTCCTTCCTACACAACATGCGACGACTTAAACGAATAATCAACTTGAATTTCCAAACTTAAGGCTAAACATGCTAGTTTCCGGATTAGGGTTCCATAGCGATAAACATATCCAACTACATAATAATTAACTCATGCTTGCAATATCCAAATCTACAATAAATAAGTAAACTTAATTGCTAAAACGACAAAATTTATACCTTTCCAAGCCCTTAAAATTTCCAAGATTTCAAATTCGCGACTTAGCAATAATTAGATCCTTTACTTAGGTTCCAATCCGCTCCAAGCACTCCTTAGAGGCCTATGAAGAACCCATCTTCAAGTTCCAACTTCAAAGTTGAAGAACTCCCTTAGTTTCCGCCTTGCGACTAACGTAAAAATGCGTTTTTTCCGAAATCTTTCTATTGAGATATCCTTACAATACCCTAAGGGACATTGGGTTAAAGTCTTGTGGCTAATGGATCAAAACTACAAATATTTGTGTGGGACTATTGGCAAACCTGAGAGCTTCTTCAAGCTAGCACAAGGTTCTCAAATTTTTCTAAGTGTAAAATGCCAAGTCTTGCTACTAGTAGTATACTTATAACACTGATGGAGGCTTAGACTTAAACAAATGTGAGGTTAGGATGAGTTTCACTTGGATCAAGCCTAGGTGGACAAGTAGACTTGTCAACAATATCAAGCTTGCAAGACTTATCTTCCAAGATGGTCAATGACCATTAAACCCTTGCATAAATTTCGACCAAGCCATGTGGGGGTGCCATGTGTCGCCCTCTCATTCGTCCATAAAATTAGTAACCTCGTGGGCCCACAAAGCGTAAAATTCTCGGGTGGGCCCCACGTAACCAAATCGTAAAAATAAATTTCCATAATATTAATAAGTTCCATACTCTTCAAATAATACATTTTGAGAATCCATTCTCAACAACGAACATTTTTCCTTTCCGACGTCAGAAAGATTTTCCGTCGGAAAAACCATTCTTCCTTTCGTACTAATTTCCAAGTCTTGTTTCCTTACGTACATTCTCTTATACATGTCACGGACTTACGGTGTAACATTCTTCCCCTTAGAAACATTCGTCCCGAATGTTCTTAGTCGATTGCCAAGCTATACACACTCCGCACGATCTACATACTATGCTATCGATCAAATGCACATGACCAGCGATGCCACGCATGGCCACCACATAACATCGTAAACATAACAATGGACCTTCCGTCGTGGTCCCTTCTCACAAAACTCGAAGGTTACTGTCTCTCAAACACGGGATCCCCAGAGGTTCCTTTCTTTCCTTACTAGTCATACTTTCGTCTTTCAAACTCATCTAGTACACGTACAAAATCTCAAATATTGTTTCTATTCTCCAATCCTTGGAGTTACTATCCAAACTTGGCCATATAGTTACTTACATTCCGTTAAGGCTCTTCTCGGTCCTTACGACCTGGTTAGGTGGAGCGCGTCCACGAACTTCGCACAACAATCAACTAGACTTGGGCTGGCATCGCCGTGACCTATCGCATGCGGGACCATTTCTAAGCGACATCACCCCATTCCATACTATCGGTGACTCGAAATGAGTCCATAACCCGACTCATCGTCACACTTAACTTCGTTCTTAGTGCGAAATAAATCTCTTATCTCGAGGCACTTCTTACCTATCCCTATTCACTAGAGGTTCGTCACATAAGCCAAAGTATTTCTCTGCATGATCTTTACTATTGGTCTTACATGTCATGAGGCAATTACAACTTGTGAACTCTACACAACTATAGTCTCGGTTCACTTATCATTCTTGTCAATATTCTTACTTTTCACATTACTAATCAAAGTATTCCTACCTGCAGGGTACTATCACTTATAGCGCTAGCCATCTGGGGAAAACATATATCTAGGGCAAAATCTGAATCTAACAATGCGTGAGATTCAAAAGAATCGAGATATACCAGTAACCACTAGGCGATGTTGCTTCACGATCTGTCGATGGTCGCGTCATCTATGCGGTTCGAAGACCGCGAACTATAAACTCCACTGACCTCTACCACGGTGGCTAACATCGAACACACCTTGCAGGGGACTGATGGTGTGGAGGAAGGAACGACCATCGGCCTCATGGTGAGCCACCTCCGGTGCTCCTTCTAAAAGGACATACCCTCGAGAATATGGCGGACGGCCACAATAAAAACAAAGACCCGTGCCATAACGGCATTTCCCGAATAGCGCTTACCACATCCGATACACGAGGAATAGGTGGCCTCGTAGAAAATCCTGCTACTCTACGAGAACCTCGACCTCTGGAGCTCGGACCGACTCCTAAATACCTTGTGGGGTCCAAACTCCCACAGTGAGCTCAGGGTATATCTGGGTAGGTGGGTTGAATATCTCACTCATTTCTTGAGCGGCTCGTCCAAACTCACCGGAATAACCAACGGTCTAGCCTCTTACAGCATATCTCATGGCGGCCTCTATCCCTGTACCATGCATGTCTTGGCGAATAACCTCGGTGATGAAAGCGTATGCTTGCTATCTTGGTCAATAACATAATGGCTTCCCGCTGACCCTAAAGTCTTCCCTAATGCGAGAAGCTGGAGGCTGCAGTGCTTTGGGGCCTCAAAACAGCGAAGAAGAACTTCATGGTGTGGAACCACATCCAGGTATGCCACAGGCATAAGCCTATCAACTCTCTGAGTCGACTAGTAGCTCTGCCGCCACTTGCCGCCACGGCGGTTGTTGCCCTCATGGAGGCATAAGCGTAACACAAAATTACGTCGAGAGGAATTTTCTTACTAACACACCTCTATGTACGATCTTAGAGTGAAAAGAATAGAAACCAACTCTAAATGTCCTGTAGCCTCACTGTTTATGGGTGTGGCGCGCAACACCGATAATCAAGACTACTAGACACGATGCATGAGCGTTCAGGTATTTGCTCACGATACCACTCTGTCACGCCCGAACCGGGCCCGTGGTGGTGCCCTACACAGGCACCGCCTACCTTAACAACTAAGTACGTTGCGGAAATTAAAAACAGCTCATTCATTTTATTTTTTTAAACCAGCGTGCGTGTAAGGCAAAGCCGACTAGGCTGCCATATAATATACATAAACAAAGACACTACTGCATAACGAGTCCATCCCACATATGAATCTGGACCTCTAGGAGTTAAATCGAAATATGACGGGACAAGGCCCCACGTACCCAAATGCATAAAGCACATCTTGAAGGATATATACCAAAAGATAAACTCACAGGGAGGAGCTATCCAAAACCACGAGCGAGGATCCTACACCGCCGATCACCAAACAACGTACCTAAACTGAGGCATAACGCGGCCCGAAGGAGTCGATCTGAAGAATGTACCAAGTATGTGAGCGATGAAATGCGTAATGAAATCATAACGATCTAAACAAAGCGGGATACATGTATGATAGCCAACCTACGATTACCTGATACAGCGGTCATATCAAGTCGGGGGCGCAGCCCTCAAAGTCACTACTCAAATATAACTATGGGTCTCACGCCATAATATCAATCATGCGTGGGATCGCCCTCAGCTGGCGATCCATGATATAACATAGCACCATAGGCATACATGAACACCAAGTCCCACGTGTTCTAAAATCAGACGCGGGCAGTAGGCAAGCGAGCAGGTGGTATAACGTCTTGGGGTTTACCCGCCACTTATACTCGACCACGAAGGAGGTGGTAAGCGGGGTATAACGTCTTGGGGCTTGCCGCCATTTATACTCTTACCGGAGAAGGTGGTATAACGTCTTGGGGCTTGCCTCATTTATACTCTTACCCTATCTCAACCGTCAAACAACACATAAAGCGGTGATGCAGCGTCTTGGGGTTTACCTCACTTATACTCTTACCTGGAGAAGGTGGTACGGCGTCTTGGGGTTTACCCTCACTTATACTCTTACCTATCTCGTGACCATCAAACAAGACATAAGCACTACCATGTCTACATAAAAAAATCCGAATTTAACCCAAGTACTACAAGTGCGGAAGCATACGTGGAATCCATCATCAGTCGGTGCGTCCCAAGTAACTTACAACAAGGCGGCGACCACTTCAACCAGAGTCGCGAAACTTAATAAAACATAATACTTGCACTCAAAGGCTATTACCGTACATATAGGCAAGTTCTCGATTAACCAAGCCAAATTACTTATCAAGGCACACATAGGATAATTCTCATTTAACAAGCCAAAGTACTTATCAGGCACAATTAGAATAAATTCTCATTTAACAAGCCAAAGTACTTATCAGGGCACAAATAGAATAAATTCTCATTTAACAAGCCAAAGTACTTATCAGAGCACAAATAGAATAAATTCTCATTTAACAAGCCAAAGTACTTATCAGCACAAATAGAATAAATTCTCATTTTATCAAGCCAAAGTACTAATCAAGGCATACATAGAATAATTCTCTTTTAACAAGTCAAAGTACTTATCAAGACACTTAGACAAATTCTCAATTTATCAAGCCAAAGTACTACGTCGTACATTCTTTTATAAAGACTCCTTTCTATGTAAAGCCCCAAGATACTAACACCGTAGTATCAGCGTGTCTATTTTTCAAAGTAAGTTACTACATTTTTAGAAAACTCATTTCAAAGCTTGAAATCAAGTAACTTCAAATTTTCACAATCTAGGCAACTTATGCGATTTAATCAAAATAGACAACTTTCTAAACCTTCCATAAAGCCGTTATAACCAACTTCCCATAAAGCCGTTATAACCCTTTGTAGTTTTAGACGTATCCATTCCTTGATACCCAAGAGACTTATACTATTAAAACCAAGTATCACATCTTTGCAAATCAAGTTCTTAACTTTCAAAATACTTGAGTCTCTTAATAGTTAGAAAACAAGTTTTCTTCTACTTTTAAACCTCAAGTAACTTCACCATACGAGTTACTTCTCTTAAATCATGTCATTTCTCCTCTTTTAAATCAACTAAGTAAATCACTCATTTGACTCACAAAGTCATTATAATGACCTTTAGGTTTTAGAACTAAGGCACTAGCCAAAAGATTTGGAAACCACTTCCTTTTCAAGTCTCTATGTACTTTAAGAAAAATACCTTCACTTTTAAGAATCCAAACTTCCTAAGGAAATGGATTATACTACTTACAATTTAAACATCAAAGTACACTCGAGGAAGTACATAGAACTAATTCTATTTTAGGCAATCCAAATATAAGCAAGGAATGGATCATTCGAGAGTAGAACTTACTTTCTTTATTCTAAGGAATCATGCTAGAAGAGGAGATAGTTCACATACCTTTCGGCTAATTCCTCAAGCTAAGCCGAATACGCGTGCATTAGAAGTTTCAACCTATAATGGTCACAAGACTATCAATCTTCTAGTCTCTAACGTAGAATAATATTAAGTATTTGGTCTCTAATTCTACGGAAAATCGGGCAAGACTTCCTTTGTTTCTACTCACTTTGCCACCTTTTCAAGGCCGAATACAATAACCAACAAGCCACATTTAAGGCTCCAAACAACAACCAAACAAAGGGATTACACGCCTAACAATACGTGTAAAATTCCGCACAATTCATACAAAATAGCTTAAAACTCCAAGCCATTCTCGACGACTACATACTAACAATTCAAAGTCTTTTCCAATCCTTTTCAAATTCCAAGTTCTAGGGTCTAACATGTTATATAGTCATACACAACTTAACAACTACAATTTCCTTCCTACACAACATGCGGCGACTTAAGCGAATAATCAACTTGAATTTCCAAACTTAAGGCTAAACATGCTAGTTTCGGATTAGGGTTCCAATAGCGATAAACATATCCAACTACATAATAATTAACTCATGCTTGCAATATCCAAAGCTACAATCAATAAGTAAACTTAATTGCTAAAGCGACAAAATTTATACCTTTCCAAGCCCTTAAAATTTCCAAGATTTCAAAGTCGCCTTAGCAATTCTTAGCTCCTTTCCAGGTTCCAATCCGCTCAAGCACTCCTAGAGGCCTATGAAGAACCCATCTTCAAGTTCCAACTTCAAAGTTGAAGAACTCCTTAGTTTCCTTGCGACTAACGTAAAAATGGGTTGTTTCTGAAATCTTTCTATTGAGATATCCTTACAATACCCTAAGGGACATTGGGTTAAAGTCTTGTGGCTAATGGATCAAAACTACAAATGTTTGTGTGGGACTATTGGCAAACAGGAAACTTCTTCAAGCTAGCACAAGGTTCTCAAATTTTTCTAAGTGTAAAATGCCAAGTCTTGCTACTAGTAGTATACTTATAACCTGATGGAGGCTTAGACTTAAACAAATGTGAGGTTAGGATGAGTTTCACTTGGATCAAGCCTAGGTGGACAAGTTGACTTGTCAACAATATCAAGCTTGCAAGACTTATCTTCCAAGATGGTCAATGACCATTAAACCCTTGCATAAATTTCGACCAAGCCATGTGGGGGGTGCCACGTGTCGCCCTCTCATTTGTCCATAAAATTCCGTAACCCTCGTGGGCCCCACAAAACGTAAAATTCCTCGGGTGGACCCCACGTGACCAAATCCGTAAAAATAAATTTCCATAATATTAATAAGTTTCATACTCTTCAAATAATACATTTTGAGAATCCAATTCTCAACAACGAACATTTTTCCTTTCCGACGTCCGAAAGATTTTCCGTCGGAAAAAACCATTCTTCCTTTCGTACTAATTTCCAAGTCTTGTTTCCTTACGTACATTCTCTTATACTTGTCCTGGACTTACGGGGTGTAACACTCATGCCCAAAATATCAATCATGCCCGTGGAATTCCTTCCGCCAGCGCCGTGATCCATGATATAAAAGCACGAGAATACATGAACACGAGTCCCACTGTGTCATAATAAAGTCTGCGGGGTAAGTACGAAGGCATAGCCGACTACTAAAACCCACAGTACCATCAATGCTATAAAACTGTATCACGAGGTCTTTCTAGACCGCGCCCATGTCGAATCGGCGGCCACTCGCCTCGGTATCGATGTGCGCGTCAAATCCTGGAACTCGCGCGACTCGCGTGCCACAGGCCGCGTGAGGTATTCCGCGTCGGTAGCTACTCCTCGGCATCGCCCTGAACTCTCGTAGTCGCATGGCCACATGTAGACCGCATGAGGTATTCCCGCGCTAACACGGAACTCTCGTAGCTCGCATAGGTCCCTGGACGCGTGAGGCATCCGCCGCGTCGGGGCGGCAACCCCGGTATAACATGTCAAGAGGTGAGTGGTACAATACTAACATAACGGCTTATCGTTAAACAACATAAGCACAACAAGGGAAACCCCTTTACACAAACATCACAAGACACTAACACACGTAGCATCCTAACATGTTTACTTATCAAACCATCTTACTACACTTTCCAGAAATCAATACAAGACTTTCATAAACAAATAAGCAAACCGTTGCTTCTATCTTCCTTAAGTCGTTATACCTAACTTCCCATAAAGCTAGTATAACACTTAAGCTTTTGAAACCAAGTATTTCTTTTCTTTCAAAAATGGTTAATAACTCTTTTGAAATACTTCAAGATTCTTATTATTTAAAACTCAAGTCAAAAGACATCAAAGTAAAACCAAAACAATTTCCATACCTTCTTTTAAAACAAAGGCACTTTTCCTTTAAAAGTCAAGTAACAATATACTTTTTAAACCAAGGGTCTTACTCTTTTAAAAACAAGTAACCTATCAAGTTACTTCTCCTTTCCCAAAATCAAGTTGTTTATAAGTCAAGTTATCATTTTAAATCCAATGATAAAACCATTCTTATTTTCGAAATTAAGATAACTTTATTCTTTGAAAGACCACACACTCATTACTCACGAGTGAGGTTTTACAACTTTTTAACATAATTCAAGTCCTTAATATTTCATAACAAGTCACCTAACTTTGGAATCAAGTCAAGGACACAAAAGGAAAATCAATTTCCTTTAAACACACGTGCGTCTACCGCACTAAATATATTTCACAAATATCATGCTAGAAAGGATAGGAAGAGGTTCACATACCTCGCGACGATTATCGACAATTAGCAAAATGCTCCAAAGTACTCTAACCTTGCTCGCCTTTTCCATCCTTCAAGTAGAATACGCTACTCGTATCTTGACCTATAAAGGCCACAAGCGTCTATCAACCTCTAGATTTCTTCGTAGAATAATTCTAGATACAAGATTCCTTATTCTACGAAAAATTCGCGACCTCCCCTCGCAACCACATAAAACTCTCTACAACGAGGCATGCTACAAACCAACAATCCCGGGGGTTACGCCTAACCTGACGTGTACAATTCTACTCCACAATAATACTACAAGTCTCATCAGAATCCAATGTAAATCTGATTCAATTCTTTATCACGATTCTTCCAATATATCTTATACTCAATTATTAACTACTACTACATGTAATTTCCAATTACAATAGGGGGATAAAGATCATTACCTCGATAAGCCCAAAATTATCCAAGATATAAGTCGATCCTGAGCAACGTTTAGCTCCAATTCCCGACGCTCCAACCCGCTCCAAGCAACCCTTAGAAGTTTCCAAACAACTTCTCTTAACACTTCATCTAAGCTATGAAGATTTTTCTAGGGCTTCATTTTTGCGACTATTGGAATAAAGTAGTATTTTTCCGGGCTCTTAGTTATTGAAATAACTTGGAATACTACTAGGAATACTAGGCTAAGGTATTTTGGGATAATACAACAATACTTGAAGTATTTTCTACACAAAGTGGGGATTTGGACGAGCTACACAAGGAGGGAGGGGGATTTTTGTGACTTAGAAACATTTAAGTGGATGAAGAAGTCTTGAAATCAATGGGGTATTTATAGGAAAATCAATGGCCAAGATCTAGGAAAGTGTGTGGTGAGGATGGGGTACATGTGTGTGGGTAGTTGGTCAACCATTTGTCCACCATAACAATGGGACAAGTGGCCACCACAAAAATGGGCCACTTGTCCACCAAGAAAAACGTCCAACACTCCACAACAATCGGCCACGCGTGGCCTCGAGGGGGTGACACGTATCGCCCCCCTACTCGTCCAAAATATTTCGTCTTCCGAAAAATATCCGTAATGCCAAAAATCCGAAAATAAAGTGGGCCCCACAAAACCGTAAATTTCCTCCCGTGGGCCCCACGTGATCAATTCCGGAAATAAAATTTCATAATTCTTAAATATTCCAAAAAGTCTGAATACCAAATCTGGGAATCCAATTCCCATTAACGAACCTTTTTCCTTCACAAAATCCGGAAACTTTTCCGTCGAAAAATCACATCTTTCTTCCTTTCCAACTTTAATGTCGTATTCTCGTACGTACGTCCTCATATACATACTCTGGAACTACGGGGTGTAACATTCAATATCATTCTATCTATTCTTAATTTCTAATTTGGTTTTTTTTTGTATTGGTGGAACTGTGCGCCGTGATCCGTTTGTTGGTTTTGATTTATCTCAGGGACCCTGCAAAAATGGATTACCACTATCAAGGGTTACAGAACTATCAACAACAATGTTATCCCCATGCCCCACAGGAAGAGCAGGATGGGCTACGAGCAGCCATACTCAGGCTAACTAGGCACCAAACTCAGTTCATGGGTGAGACGAGAGTGTCCCTAAAGAATTTGGAAATGCAAATAGGACAACTCACGGGCATGCTAAGCAACAAAATACAAGGGAATCACCCTGAACATATTGGAGAGAATATAAAAGAGCAATGCCAGGCGATTGACCTGAGAAATGGCGAACCAGTGGAAGCAAACTCACTACCACCGTGTCCAGAAAAAAGGGCCTAGACTTCTCGCAGAAGTTGCAGCGCCACGACGCCACTGAGCAGCGCCACAGCGCCGATAATCCTGAGACATTGCAGAAGTTTGGGCGCCACAGCACCGAATCTCAGGGTCGTGGCGTCCAGGGCTCAGAAGGTACAATGATTTTGGGAGCAGTTATGGACGCACCCCATGTGAAGATATCGTACCCCCAGAGGCTAAAAACAAGTTCTCTTGACAAACAGTTCTCTAAATTCCTGGAGGTTCTCAAACAATTGCAACTCAACATCTCGTTTGCTGAGGCACTAGAGCAGATGCCGAGTTATGTAAAGTTCATGAAGGAGATTCTCAGCAAAAAGAAGAGGATAGATGACTACGAAACAGTGGTGTTGACTGAAGAATGCAGTGTCATCCTACAGAGAAAGCTACCTCAGAAGTTGAAAGATCCGGGGAGTTTCACCATCTCATGAACTATAGGAAAGTTTGAGTGTCATAAGGCGTTGTGTGATCTGGGGGAAAGTATAAATTTGATGCCCTATCTGGTGTTTTGCAAACTTGGAATGGGAGAAGCCAGACCTACAAACATCACTTTGCAGCTAGCTGACCGCTCCATCGTCCACCCTAGAGGAGACATCGAGGATGTGTTGGTTAAGGTGGACAAGTTCATCTTTCCCGCTGATTTCATCATCTTAGACATGAGAGATAATGACATGATCCCCATTATCTTTGGCAGACCCTTCCTAGCCACAGGACAGGCACTCATTGATGTTGAAAAGGTGAGTTGAGACTTCGTGTGGAAGAAGAAGAGGTGATTTTCAATGTTTTTCGAGCAACAACCTTCCCAGAGGCAAGTGACAACTGTTTCGCCATTGATGTGATCGAAGAAGCAGTATCGAAAAATGGGTTCAGAAATGCTGATGCGCTTGAAGAAGTGCTGACACGATGGGATGATAATAGTGGCAATGACCCGAATCTGATGAAATATGCAAATTGGATGAATTCTTATGAGCAGTGTGATAAGAAGAGATATGAAGAGCTTGGGAAGATGCCAGAGAGATCAGTACCATCCACAGAAAAAGCTCCAGAGTTAGAGTTGAAGACTCTGCGGATCATTCGCGATCTGATATCTAGGTGAGAATCAATCCTTATCGGTGATCATCTCATGCCATCTATCCATGAGGTTGAGAAGGCTGCGAGAAATCGAGGGCTCATGGCGTGCCATTGGGTGGACATTAGCGGACATAAGGGGATAAGTCCGTCAACGGTGATGCGTAAGATCCGTCTAGATGAGGAAGCGGACCTCCATCGAGGCCTGAGGAGGCGAATCCAAACATGAAGGAGGTAGTCGGAAAAGAAATGATGAAATGGCTTGATCTTTGGGGTAATTTATCCTATCTCGGCGGTGCATGGGTGAGTGCAGTGCAAGTGGTGCCCAAAGGGTGGTATGGCGATGGTGACCAACGAAAGGAATGAGTTCATTCCATCTAGAACAGTTACTGGGTGGAGAATTTGCATTGACTATCGCAAGTTGAACAAGGCAACCAGAAAAGACCACTTCCCGTTGCCATTTCTAGATCAGATGTTGGATAGACTTGCAGGGCACAATTACTACTTATTTATGGATGGTTACTCAGGGTATCATCAGATTGTCATAGCACTAGAAGATCAGGAAAATACAACTGTTACACCCCGTATTTACAGGACATGTTTAAAGAACGTACGTGAGAATCCCAAATGTTAAGATTTGAGACTTGTAAAAATTTATCGGAATTATGGAATTGTCGGAAATCGAAATATTGTGACGAATGGGAGGGCGACACGTGTCACCCCCCTTAAGTGAGCTTGGGCGAATTGGACATGGCCAAAATGGTCATTGACCATAATTTTAAGATGACAAGTCTTGCAAGTAATGAGCTTGATATATTTGACTTAGTCAATGGGACCACTTAGTTGATATTTAATAAGATTGCATCCAAGCCACACATATGTACACATCTTGACCCTCCATTGTGCTATATAGTAGTACTAGTAGCAAGACTAACTTCCACACTTAGAAAAATTTCAAGAATTTTTGAAGAACACTCAAGGGGCTCTCGGGTTCACTCCTCCACAACTAGAAAAAAAATTGTTTGTTATCTATTAAGCTCCACACTTTAAACTAAGGTTCATGAGTGTATTGTAAGGATATCTCAATAGAAAAATCCCGGAAAAAGATAGTTTTCGTATTAGTCGCAAGGTGAAAACCTAGTTGCTTTCCTAGGTTTTGATTGGACGATAAAAGGAAAGTTGTTTGTGATATTCTAAGGGTCTCAAGTAGCGGATTGAAGTGTCTAGAAGAGGCTCTAAGTTGCTAAGGAGCGACTTCAGATTTGGAGTTGGACTAAGAATCGTTGAGGTAATAATCTTTTCTCTTAAGTGTTACAAGATTATATATTGTTGTTAGCCTTACATGTTTTCTAGCATGAAGTATATGTGTTGAAGTTTCATAAGTGTTATGGATTGATTGTAACCTAAAAATCGAAATGTCATTTAAGCCATGTGAAGTTGGATTACAATTTGGTCATTTATTAGAATCGTCGCATGTTACTTACTTGAAGATTATAGTAGTTATAATCGATTTCGACTTGATATCATGTTATGCTAACAACTTGGATTGAAAAGGAAATTGGATAAGAATTGGTATTGTTGTATCTCAATGTGGCCGAATTGGCCTAGTAGTTTGTATTAGTTGATATCTTTTGTGGGGCGGAATTTTACACGTCTAGTAGGCGTGTAATCCCCTATTGTTAATTGCATTGATTGGGCCTTAAATGTGGCGTGTTTGGTTATTGAATTCGGCCTTGAAAAAGGTGGCAAAGTAAGTAGAAACAAAGGAGGTGTTGTCCGATTTTCCGTAGAATTTAGTGACTTTACACTTAGAATATTCTACGTTTGAAGTAAGAGGTTAATGGACGTATTGTGGCCATTATAGGTTGAAGTACTAAGTATAGCGTATTCTACTTGAAGGATGGAATAGCTATCAAGGTTGAAGTACTTTGGAGCATTTTTGCTACTTGTCGATAATCGTCGCGAGGTATGTAAACCTCTTCCTTCCTTTGGCATGATTCTATGTATGGAATATACATGTGGGATTATTTCAGGTTTCCTTCTACTCTTAGAAGTTAAGAGGTATGTGTGTGATTTACTCTATGTAAAGGTTATGTCAAAGTTATCCTAAGTCCTTACCGAGTCTTATGGGGGATGTTGGTAAGATTCGTTAGGAGGTATTTTGGAGCCAAGTTGACTTGGCTACTTTAGGGCACGAATGAGAATAAGTATCGAACAAGTCATTGCAGCGTTAATAAAGGAAAATGTAATGACAATTAATAATATTAAAATGAGTAGAATTCTCCATCTGCATAGAATCTAAGATAAGACAAAATTGTATTACATTTTCTAGATCATGGCTGCTTTAATAAGATCGTTATAAACAAGTATAATCTACTCACACATAAGGCATATGTACTTAACGTAAAGAAGTTACATTATGAAGTTTTAAGATTATGAACCTTAAACTCTTAAAGGGTTGAAAGGCTTTATTTTTCAAGTAATAGAACTTGATTCTTAAAGAAAGAAATGACATGATTTAAGGGAAGTAACTTATTTTTAAAAGATGTAAGTTACTTCAGATATAAGGTTAAGAAACTTGATTTCTAAAAGTTAAGAGACTTAAAGTATTTTGAAAATTAAGAAATTTTATTGGAAAGTATAAGTCTCTTGGTTGAAAAAGGAATGAATTTGTCTAAAACCATAAAGGGTTATAACGGCTTTATGGGAAGTTGGTTATAACGGCTTTATGGAAGGTTAAGAGAATGGTTTCCTCTAATAATGTAAACAAATGAGTAACTTGAAATAAGGAAGGGCAATTTGATTTTAAGGTATCACTTGCTTAAAGCTTTAAAGTAAGGGTCACTTGATTTAGAAGCCGAGAAATGTATTTCTAAAAGTATAGTGACTTATGTGACATGTACACAAGCCTTGATACTACGGGTGCTAGTATCTTGGGGTTTTATATGAAAAGGAATCTTTTGAAAAGAATGGAAGTACGTAGTACTTGGGGTTAAATTCCCGGATTTTTTATGTGAAACGAAAAGTGCCTTGAGTATGTAAAAGTGAAAGTCTAAAGATTTAATGAACTTGTCTATGCTTGCTTGTGATAGCCTTGATTGCAAGTATTATATGTTTACATTGCCGTGACTCTCAGTTGGAGGGCCGGCTGACTTGTTGTGAATTTATTGGGCGTACCGGCAGTGACGGAGGATTCCACGGGTATGTTTCCATTGTAATTGATCTTGGCCATGCTTATACGATGAGGGATTCCGGGGCATGCGACCTGGAGGCGGGTTAGATTCCCGGATGTATTTTTATTACCCATGGCCATGCTTATACGATGAGGGATTCCGGGGCATGCGACCATGTTATATTTTACTCCATGGGCTAGCTCCCCGTGAATACATGTACCCACGATGAGGGATGCCGGGGGCATGTTATATTATTAATCCATGGGCTAGCTCCCCATGAAGACATGTACCCATGATGAGGGATTCCTGGGGCACGTTATGGCCATGCTTATACGATGAGGGATTCCGGGGCATGCGGCCACGTTGTATATATATATATACGAGTTGTATGTGTGTACGCCGACAGTGAGGTAGGATGCCACGGGCGCGTCACATGGTTATATGTTACCCTTACGACTGTCGGCAGTGATGGGGGATTCCACGGGCAGGAGGTATAGATATATATATGTGTTGTATGTGTGTACGCCGACAGTGAGGTAGGATGCCACGGGCGCGTCACATTGTTATGTTATTCACTTATAGCTACCGACAGTGATGGGGGGATTATACGGGCACGCTTTGATATTTGAGGGCTCGTGTCGGTAGCCCTGTGTGACTATTGTTCATGTGTTGAAATAGTCTTTAAAAAGGTAAAACTGACTTTCAGTACTTTCATTTTGGTAAGGCATTATCTTTGTTATTTTGGTTATCATACATGTCTCCATCTTTTATAGCGCTATGATTTCATTCTGATATTTTGATTTCACATACTTGGTACATATTTCGTCTTGACCTCGCCCGGGCTGCGTTCATGCCGCAGGTTGAGGTACATAGCTTGTTGATCCATGCTCTTGGGTCACTGTTCAGTTCTTGAAAAGCTCCATTTCTCCGGAGGCTTTATCTTTTGGTACGGATCCCCTGAGGTTGTAGATTCATATAATTCAGGGGTATGGCGGGGCCCTGTCCCGCCACTGTTGTTATGTTAAAACTCTTAGAGGTCTGTAGTCACATATTGTAGGTCAGTTTGTTAAGGTAAGGAGGCAACTGCTTCGGTTGTATATGTATGTCCAGGAAGGTAGCCCTATCGGCTAACCTGTTTTATTTCTGTTGTTTTATTTTATAAGTTTCATGTATGTTCCGCTGATTATCTCTGATGTATACCTATAAGGGTGCCTGGGTAGGAGCACCGATGCGAGCTTGGGTCGGGTCGTGACAAAAGTGGTATCGAAGCGATTAGTCCTCGGAAAGTGTCTGAGCCGTGTCTAGTAGAGCCTTGATTATCGGTGTGTTGTGCACCACATCTATAATCGTGAGGTTGTAGGACATTTAGGATTGGTTTCCATTCTTCTCTCTGCGAGATCGTGCGGTGAAATGTCTTATTAGGTTGAATCCTCTCCGACCTATTCTTATGAAACGATTATGCCTCGCGGAAGGTGACGAGGCCCAGAAGGGCAAAGCGGCGGCGAGGCGCTAGCGGTACTCGAGAGGTTACTCGGACTCGAGCCTGACTATGCACGAGGTAGTAAGCGGTCGGAGAGTTCAGCCACGGCAGATAGAAGGCCGAGGCGGTAGCCCAGAAGGTCCGTGCGAGCCTCGATTCCGCGGCGAGCGAGTTTAGAGATTATGGAGAGCGGTCGGGCTATTGACTAGCATAGTGGTAGGACGGCTCAGCGAGCGGTAGCTAACCCTAGAGCCGACAGTTTGAGGATTCGGGATTTGCTGGGTTGTAGTCCACCCGAGTTTTATGGTTCGAGATCTGAGGATGGTCCTCAAGAGTTCGTTCGGCAGCTATAGCGGACTATGCAGGTGCTTAGGGCCTCGGAGATAGAGTCAGTTGTGTTAGCTTCTTACCGGTTACGCGATATTGCGTTGAACTGGTTTGAGTCTTGGGAGCTGTCGAGAGGTGTGGGTGCTCGTCCGGCAGTTTGGGATGAGTTCACGGAGGCCTTTCTTGGTCACTTTTTGCCTCCTGAAATGAGGAGAGCCCGTGTTGATAGGTTCTTGTCATTGAGGCAGAATGGGAGGACCATCAGGGAATACAACCTGGAGTTTAACTCGTTGGCCAGGTATGCGCACACTATTGTGGCTGATATGGCGGACAGAGTTCACCGCTATGTGATGGGGCTAGACTATTAGATGATTATTGCATGCCTGGGAGTGGCCTTCAGCCCGGTATGGATATTGCGGAGATGCGAGCTTATGCATGAGGATAGAGGCAGAGAGAGGATCAGCTAGACTCGAGCGGCCAAGAGGCGGGGCAGCGAGGTTCCAGCGGTCGCGAGCGGGCGGCCTCGGCAGCGAAGAAATAGGTCCACATTTCAGGTGACCTGAGTGCTCCTTCCGGTCTTCCGTGGAGGTTTGGTCGCCGGGGATATTCGGTAGCAGTCGAGGCTCGAGTGCGAGTTCGCGAATGTCCGAGATAGTAGCGAGGAAGCCACGCTTTGCCGGTGTGGTCACGTAGTAGATTCCATTTTGGGGAGTGTCGTACTCGCCCGGCGACTTGTTATGCTTGCGGCGGCAGGCCATTTCGTGAAGCTTGTCAGGCCAGGTGGCACTGGTGGGATAGCACAGTCTACTGGATCAGTTGCGGGTTCTTCGCCTTCAATAGCTAGGCAGGATGTTCATGCACCGGCAGGCCGTGACAGAGGCCGTGGTGGAGGTTCCCAGTTTTAGCAGTCCTTTGAACCGCCAATATGATTTCAGGTATATTTTTGACCCCTTAGAGACTTGTATGCATGTTAAGGTTGTTGTAAGATTAAGTTTCATGAACGAATAATATTGATACTGTGTATGTATGCTAGAGTAACTTGGAAGTACGAGAAGATAATCCTTTTTGGGCTTATGAGGGATGGTTATGTGCGTGCGAGGTATTAGGGTCATATGTGGCATAATTAGGTTTCATTAAGTGTAGTTTTATGAGATTATGCCGAGAAATGATAGATTGAGCTCCGAAAGAACATTCGGGGACGAATGTTTCTAAGGGGGGAAGAATGTTACACCCCGTATTTACAGGACATGTTTTAAGAACGTACGTGAGAATCCCAAATGTTAAGATTTGAGACTTGTAAAAATTTATCGGAATTATGGAATTGTCGGAAAACAAAATATTGTGACGAATGGGAGGGCGACACGTGTCACCCCCCTTAAGTGAGCTTGGGCGAATTGGACATGGCCAAAATGGTCATTGACCATAATTTTAAGATGACAAGTCTTGCAAGTAGTGAGCTTGATATATTTGACTTAGTCAATGGGACCACTTAGTTGATATTTAATAAGATTGCATCCAAGCCACACATATGTACACATCTTGACCCTCCATTGTGCTATATAGTAGTACTAGTAGCAAGACTAACTTCCACACTTAGAAAAATTTCAAGAATTTTTGAAGAACACTCAAGGGGCTCTCGGGTTCACTCCTCCCCAACTAGAAAAAAAATTGTTTGTTGTCTATTAAGCTCCACACTTTAAACCAAGGTTCATTAGTGTATTGTAAGGATATCTCAATAGAAAAATCCTGGAAAAAGATAGTTTTCGTATTAGTCGCAAGGTGAAAACCTAGTTTCTTTCTTAGGTTTTGATTGGAAGATAAAAGGAAAGTTGTTTGTGATATTCTAAGGGTCTCAAGTAGCGGATTGAAGTGTCTAGAAGAGGCTCTAAGTTGCTAAGGAGCGACTTCGGATTTGGAGTTGGACTAAGAATCGTTGAGGTAATAATCTTGTCTCTTAAGTGTTACAAGATTATATATTGTTGTTAGCCTTACATGTTTGCTAGCATGAAGTATATGTGTTGAAGTTTCATAAGTGTTATGGATTGATTGTAACCTAAAAATCGAAATGTCATTTAAGCCATGTGAAGTTGGATTACAATTTGGTCGTTTATTAGAATCGTCGCATATTACTCACTTGAAGATTATAGTAGTTATAATCGATTGCGACTTGATATCATGTTATGCTAACAACTTGGATTGAAAAGGAAATTGGATAAGAATTGGTATTGTTGTATCTCAATGTGGCCTAATTGGCCTAGTAGTTTGTATTAGTTGATATCTTTTGTGGGGCGGAATTTTACACGTCTAGTAGGCGTGTAATCCCCTATTGTTAATTGCATTGATTGGGCCTTAAATGTGGCGTGTTTGGTTATTGAATTCGGCCTTGAAAAAGGTGGCAAAGTAAGTAGAAACAAAGGAGGTGTTGTCCGATTTTCCGTAGAATTTAGTGACTTTACACTTAGAATATTCTACGTTTGAAGTAAGAGGTTAATGGACGTATTGTGGCCATTATAGGTTGAAGTACTAAGTATAGCGTATTCTACTTGAAGGATGGAATAGCTATCAAGGTTGAAGTACTTTGGAGCATTTTTGCTACTTGTCGATAATCGTCGCGAGGTATGTGAACCTCTTCCTTCCTTTGGCATGATTCTATGTATGGAATATACATGTGGGATTATTTCATGTTTCCTTTTACTCTTAGAAGTTAAGAGGTATGTGTGTGATTTACTCTATGTAAAGGTTATGTCAAAGTTATCCTAAGTCCTTACCGAGTCTTATGGGGGATGTTGGTAAGAGTCGTTAGGAGGTATTTTGGAGCCAAGTTGACTTGGCTACTTTATGGCACGAATGAGAATAAGTATCGAACAAGCCATTGCAGCGTTAATAAAGGAAAATGTAATGACAATTAATAATATTAAAAGAGTAGAATTCTCCATCTGCATAGAAGCTAAGATAAGACAAAATTGTATTATATTTTCTAGATCATGGCTGCTTTAATAAGATCGTTATAAATAAGTATAATCTACTCACACATAAGGCATATGTACTTAACGTAAAGAAGTTACATTATGAAGTTTTAAGATTATGAACCTTAAACTCTTAAAGGGTTGAGAGGCTTTATTTTTCAAGTAATAGAATTTGATTCTTAAAGGAAGAAATGACATGATTTAAGGGAAGTAACTTGTTTTTAAAAGATGTAAGTTACTTGAGATATAAGGTTAAGAAACTTGATTTCTAAAAGTTAAGAGACTTAAAGTATTTTGAAAGTTAAGAAATTTTATTGGAAAGTATAAGTCTCTTGGTTGAAAAAGGAATGAATTTGTCTAAAACCATAAAGGGTTATAACGGCTTTATGGGAAGTTGGTTATAACTGCTTTATGGAAGGTTAAGAGAATGGTTTCCTCTAATAATGTAAACAAAGGAGTAACTTGAAATAAGGAAGGGCAATTTGATTTTAAGGTATCACTTGCTTAAAGCTTTAAAGTAAGGGTCACTTGATTTAGAAGCCGAGAAATGTATTTCTAAAAGTATAGTGACTTATGTGACATGTACACAAGCCTTGATACTACGGGTGCTAGTATCTTGGGGTTTTATATGAAAAGGAATCTTTTGAAAATAATGGAAGTACGTAGTACTTGGGGTTAAATTCCCGGTTTTTTTATGTGAAACGAAAAGTGCCTTGAGTATGTAAAAGTGAAAGTCTAAAGATTTAATGAACTTGCCTATGCTTGCTTGTGATAGCCTTGATTGCAAGTATTATATGTTTACATTGTCGTGACTCTCGGTTGGAGTGGTGACTTGTTGTGAATTTATTGGCGTCTGGCGTGTGGAGGATTCCACGGTATGTTTCCATTGTAATTGATCTTGGCCATGCTTATACGATGAGGATTAGGCGTGCGACCGGGAGGCGGGTTAGATTCGGATGTATTTTTATTACCCGTGGCCATGCTTATACGATGAGGATTAGGGGCATGCGACCATGTTATATTTTACTCCACGGGCTAGCTCCCGTGAAGACATGTACCATCGATGAGGATCACGGGGGCATGTTATATTATTACTCCATGGGCTAGCTCCCATGAAGACTGTACCGCGATGAGGATTTCGGGGCGCGTTATGGCCATGCTTATACGATGAGGATTCGGGGCATGCGCCACGTTGTATATATATATATACGAGTTGAATGTGTGTCTGGCGGTGATGAGGTAGGATGCCACGCAGGCGCGTCACATGGTTATATGTTACCACTACGATCGGCGGTGATGGGGATTCCAGGCGGGGATATAGATATATATATATGTGTTGTATGTGTGTACGCCGACAGTGAGGTAGGATGCCACGGGCACGTCACATGGTTATGTTATTCACTTATAGCTGCCCGAGCGGTGATGGGGATTCCAGACGCAGCTTTGATATTTGAGGGCTCGTGTCGGTAGCCCTGTGTGACTATTGTTCATGTGTTGAAATAGTCTTTAAAAAGGTAAAACTGACTTTCAGTACTTTCATTTTGGTAAGGCACGATGTCTTTATTATTTTGGTTATCATATATGTCTCAGCTTTTTATAGATGCTATGATTTCATTCTGATATTTCGATTTCACATACTTGGTACATATTTCGTACTGACCTCCTTCGGGGGGCTGCGTTCATGTCGCAGGTTGAGGTACATAGCTTGTTGATCCACGCTCTTGGGTCACTGTTCAGTTCTTGGAAAGCTCCATTTCTCCGGAGGCTTTATCTTTTGGTACGGATCCCCTGAGGTTGTAGATTCATATGTATTCAGGGGTATGGCGGGGCCCTGTCCCGCCACTGTTGTTATGTTAATACTCTTAGAGGCCTGTAGTCACATATTGTGGGTCAGTTTGTTAAGGTAAGGAGGCAACTGCTTCGGTTGTATATGTATGTCCAGGAAGGTAGCCCTATCGGCTAACATGTTGTTTTATTTCTGTTGTTTTATTTTATAAGTTTCATGTATGTTCCGCTGATTATCTCTGATGTATACCTGTAAGGGTGCCCAGGTAGGGCACCAGTCGCGGGCCCGGGGTCGGGTCGTGACAACAACATTCACCTGCCCCTTTGGTACGTTTGCATTCAGAAGGATGTCATTTGGGCTTTGCAATGCACCTGCGACCTTTCAGAGGTGTATGATGGCAATTTTCTCTGATATGGTAGAGAGGACTATAGATATTTTCATGGATGATTTCTCGGTCTTTGGGTCCTCGTTCGACGAGTGTTTGAGGCACTTGGAAGCAGTGTTGAAACGGTGTGAAGAGTCCAACCTTGTGCTGAATTGGGAGAAGTGTCACTTCATGGTAAAAGAGGGGATTGTCCTTGGACACAAAATATCCAACCAAGGTATTGAGGTGGACAAAGCAAAGATTTCAGTAATCGAAAATCTACCACCTCCAGTATCAACAAAAGGGGTCAGAAGTTTCCTTGGGCATGCCGGTTTTTATAGAAGATTCATCAAGGACTTCTCAAAAGTTTCAAAACCTCTTTCCATCTTGATAATGACTGGGGTTGCTTTTGAATTCCATAAGAAATGCATGACCTCTTTTCAGACACTCAAGGAGAGGCTTATCTCAGCACCCATAGTCATTGCATCAAACTGGGAGCTCCCATTTGAACTAATGTGTGTTGCAAGTGATTATGCAGTAGAAGCAGTGCTTGGGCAGAGGGTCTATAAGGTATTCAGATCCATTTACAATGCTAGTAAAACTCTTAATGATGCACAGTTGAATTATGCCACTACAGAAAAAGAATTGCTAACAATAGTATATGCATTCGAGAAATTCAGACCATACTTAATTGGGAATAAGGTGATAGTATACACTGACCACTCTGCCATAAAGTACTTGATGATAAATAATGATGCAAAATCTCGCCTTATCCGATGGGTTCTGCTATTACAAGAATTTGACATGGAGATCCGTGACAAGAAGGGGACAGAGAACTCAGTTGCTACCACTTGTCGAGGCTTGAAAACATAGAAAGCCAGAACACCAAGGATGTGCAGATAAATGATCACTTCCCAGATGAGCAATTGTTTCAAGTAAGTGTTGTCTTTAAGTTACCTTGGTACGCTGATTTTGTTAATTTTCTCGCAGTTAAGGTAGTACCCCCAGGATTGACAAGACAGCAAGTGAAGAGGTTCTACTCTGAAGTAAAACACTACTATTGGGAGGAGCCAATGTTATATAAGCATTGCGCCGACCAAGTCATCAGGCGATGTATACCAGAGGATGAGATGCACCAGATTCTCACCCATTATCACACCTTACATTGTGGTGGACATTTTGGGGCATCAAGAACAGCTGCGAAGGTACTGCAAAGTGGGTTCTATTGGCCAACCCTCTTCAAGGATGCCCACACCTTTGTGAAGAGCTGTGATCGTTGTCAAAGAACAGGGAACATATCAAGACAAAATGAAATGCCTTCGAATGGGAACTTGGAGGTGGAACTATTTGATGTATGGGGGATCGACTTCATGGGTCCATTCCCGTCGTCCTTTGGGAATCAGTACAT
This sequence comes from Przewalskia tangutica, assembly GCA_029844215.1. NCBI lineage: Eukaryota > Viridiplantae > Streptophyta > Magnoliopsida > Solanales > Solanaceae > Przewalskia > Przewalskia tangutica. The sequence continues at coordinate 112,031,577 of CM056721.1, forward strand.
TCTTCTTGCAGTGGATTATGTGTCCAAATGGGTAGAATCGGTAGCCACTAAAGAAAATGACAGTAAGACTGTCCAAAGTTTCCTCCAAAAGAATATATTCACAAGGTTTGGTACTCCTAGGGCCATCATCGGTGATGAAGGAAGCCACTTTTACAACAAGCAGCTTGATACACTGCTTTCCCGATATGGAGTCTACCACCGCACCACATTGCCCTATCACCCTCAAGCGAATGGGCAAGCAGAAGTTTCAAACAGGAAAGTGAAGAGCATATTGGAAAAGACGGTGGATGGCTCAAGGAAGGATTGGTCTATCAAATTGGATGACGCACTATGGGCATACATAACAGCATTCAAAACCCCCATTGGAATGTCATAATATAAGTTAGCTTTTGGTAAAGCATGTCATCTGCCAGTAGAGTTGGAACAAAGGGCTTATTGGGCAATGAGGAAGTTGAACATGGATGCCAAGGCAGCAGGGCAGAAGAGGTTGCTACAGCTGAGCGAGTTGGATGAATTCAGACACAATGCATATGAGAATGCAAGGATCTAGAAGGAACGAACCAAAGTATGACATGATAAGATATTGATCCCAAAAGACTTCCAAGCAGGACAACAAGTGCTTTTATTCAACTCAAGGTTGAGGCTGTTCCCAGGCAAGCTCAAATCGCGTTGGTCAGGACCGTACACTATTGTAAGAGCATTCCCCTATGGTGCAGTTGAAGTGAGAGGGAGAGAGGGAGCCTCTTTCAAGTAAAACGGACATAGGTTGAAACCCTATTTGATCAATGAAATGGAATACATGAGCCTAGTAACCCATCTCATTCCTAAATGAATAGGGAACCTGCTTCCGGCTAAAAGACGTTAAAGACAGCGCTACTTGGGAGGCAACCCAAGGTTTTTAAATTTATGCAATTTAGTTTTAGTTAGAACTGTCTCACGAAAGGTATTGTTTACATGTTGTGATGACAGGTACAGGGCTAAAAGTGGAGGACGAAAAACGTGAGAGAGGAAGGAAATCGGCTCGACGCCACGGCACCAAATCAGAGCGCCACTGTCACGACCCGACCCCGGGCCCGTGACTGGTGCCTTACCCCGGGCACCCTAGAGATACAACATCAGAGAAAATCAGCGGAAATAAAAACTTACACATGAAACAAGATATACAATAAGAAAAAAAATAGGCTAACCAAACGGTCACCTTTCTGCATATATATATATAAAAACTTGAACAGTTACATCCCTTACAAACCCTGCCCACAACAGTACTACAGACCTCTAAGAATGTTATAACAACAACGACGGACGGGGCCCGCCATACCACGAATGCAAGTACCTACAACGACGGGGACTATACCAAAGATAAGCCTCGTGAGAAAGCGGAGCTTCCCAAACGCCGAATCTGTGATCCTATGAGCGAGGATCAACAATCGGTGTACCTCTACTGCGGCATGACGCGGCCCGAAGGAGGTCGATAACAGGTACCAAGTATGTGAAATCGTAAAAATCGAAATAAAATCATAACATTTTAAAACCAATTACAAATACGCATTTAACAACCAATTTAATCGCATAGTGCCACAAAGATAAACAAGAGCAAAATAGATATAACGTGCTTGGTCTTTTCTAGCCGCTAATGATCGAAGCAAGGCGATCGCCCATAGTATCATTATGCGAGCCTAATCCTGTAACTCCGCACCGCATAGACCGCTAGGTCGCGTGAGGTATTCTCGCATCGGGGGTAGCTAACCTCGGCATCAACTCGACTCCGCGATCCGCATAGTCACACCGCATCGCGTGAGGTATTCCTCGCGTCGGATAACACACCGAGTGATCATCCGAACTCCGCGACTCCGCATAGGTCACATGCACGCATGAGGTATTCCTCGCATCGGGGGCGGCTAACCCTCGGCATAACAAGTCAGGGGGGTAAGTGATATAATACCAGCATAACTGCTTATCGTTAAACAACATAAGCACAACAAGAAAACCCCCTTACACAAACGTCACAAGACACTAACACACGTAGCGTCATAACATGTTTACTTATCAAACCAACAAGAAAGTATTACAAGGCTATCACAAGCCAACATAGTCAAGTTACTCACACAAAAGTCACACGATACTCGTAGTATCAAAAATAGAGTAACTATCTTTTAAGTAAACCAAAACAATTTCCATACCTTCTTTTTAAACCAATCTTAAGACAAAAGCATGCCTTCCTTTTTAAACCATTTTAAGACAAAACCATGCCTTCCTTTAAAACAAAGACATTTTTTCCTTTTTAAAGTCAAGTAGCAATATACTTTTTAAACCAAGTGTCTTACTCTTTTAAAAACAAGTAACCTATACCTTTAAATCAAGTTACTTCTCCTTTCCCGAAATCAAGTTGTTTATAAGTCAAGTCTCTTTACTTTCAAAAATCAGTCTCTTAATCTTTAAATCATATCTTTTAAGGAAACCAACCTCCAACTTTTAAAATGTCAAGTTATCATTTTAAATCCAATGATAAAACCATTATTTTGTTTTCATAAAGTCGTTATAAATAACTTCCCATAAAGCTATTATAACACTTTATGTTTTAAACCAACCAAGGACAACTATTCTCATTTTCGAAATCAAGATAACTTTATTCTTTAAAAGACCACACACCCATTACTCATGAGTGAGGTTTTACAACTTTTTAACATAAATTTAAGTCATTAATATTTCATAACAAGTCACTTAACTTTGGAATCAAGTCAAGGACACAAAAGGAAAATCAAATTCCTTTAAACACACGTGCGTCTACCGCACTATATATATTTCACAATAATCATGCTAGAAAGGATAGGAAGAGGTTCACATACCTCGCGACGATTATCGACAATAAGCAAAATGCTCCAAAGTACTATAACCCTGCTAGCCTTTTCCACCCTTCAAGTAGAATACGCTACTCGTAGTACTTCAACCTATAATGGCCATAAAACGTTTATTAACTTCTAGATCCCTTCGTAGAATATTTCTAAGTACAAGGTTCCATATTCTACGGAAAATTCGGCAGCACCTCCCCCCCCACCCCCCGAAACCACATAAATAACCTCCACTATCAAGGTCCGCTACCAAGCCGACAACTCCGAGGGGATTACACGTCTAACCGGACGTGTACAATTCTGCCCCACAATAATACTACAAGTCTACTGTAAATACAGTCCAATGTAAATACAGTTCAATTCTTTTTTAATCATCCTTCCAATATATCTTCTACTCAATTCTAAACTACTACAATATGTAATATCCAATTACAATAGGGGGACAAAGATCATTACCTCGATAAGCCCAAAATTATCCAAGATTTATAAGTCGATCTTGAGCAACGTTTAGCTCCACTTCCTTACGCTCCAACCCGCTCCAAGCAACCCTTAGAAGTTTCTAAACAACTTCTCTTAACACTTCAACCAACTATGAAGATTTTCTTAGGGTTTCACTTTTGCGACTAATGGAATAAAGTAGTATTTTCGGGCTCTTATGTTGGGGTAACTTTGGAATACAACAAGGGATTTAGGCTAAGGTATTTGGAATAACAACAACACTTGAAGAAATTCTTTCATAAGAGGGGGGGGGGGGTGTTGGACGAGAACCACAAAGGGAGGGAGGGGAATTTTTGCCTTGGAAAAATATTTCAAGTGAGGGATGAATAAAGTCTTGCAACAAGGGGGGTATTTATAGAGAAATCAATGGCTAGGATCAAAGCAAGTGTATGGTGAGGATTTGGTCCATGTGGGAGTGAAGTCTTCCAACTAAGTGTCCACCACAACAATGGGACATATGTCCACCACAAAAATGGGACAAGTGGCAAACCACATGTCGTCTAGCCATTCGGCCAACATGGCCACATGGGGGTGACATGTGTCGCCCCCCTACTCGTCCAAAATATTTCATCTTCCGAAAATATCCGTAATGCCAAAAATCCGAAAATAAAGTGGGCCCCACAACCCGTAAATTTCTCCCGTGGGCCCCACGTGACCAATTTCGGAAATAAAATTCCATAATTCTCAAATATTCCAAAAAGTCCGAATACCAAATCTGGGAATCCAATTCCCATTAACGAACCTTTTTCCTTCACAAAATCCGGAAACTTTTCCGTCGAAAAATCACATCTTTCTTCCTTTCCAATTTTTGTGTCGTATTCTCGTACGTACGTCCTCATATACATTCTCTGGAACTACGGGGTGTAACATTCTTCCCCCCTTAGAAACATTCGTCCCGAATGTTCCTTCTAAGTCTCCAAGCACACCTGTGCCGGTAGTCTTCCCTACTATACTTACGGAACCAATTATGCCACACATGGCCATAATACAACATACGCGCAAAAATTCACATCCAAGCCAACGAAAAATCATCTCTAAAGCGTATAACAATACTAATAGCTCCACCCATGGTCCAAAGGATACTTTCTTCACATCTTTACTTATAAAAAGGACACTTCCATCTTCTTAACACATCTTCGCCTCTTTTCTTACTCGTCGTACCCTCCTCGTACACTCGAACTCTTCCTAATATACTTACCTCATTTCTGTCATTGCTTCAGTTTTCAAAAATCTCGGGGTTACCATCTCCAACTTGGTCATCATTAACTGGGAACACTCTGGATGGATCTCCGATACTCTTCCGAATCATAGCAACATGGAAGACCGGACGTACTGCCTCCTAAGTCCGACGGCAGTGCTAACTTATAGGAAACCTGGCCTTATTCTACAAACGATCTGGAAAGGCCCAAGTACCACGGCTAAGTTTCCCCTGCTTTCCAAATCTCGTCACACCCTTCTGGGGTGGTACCTTCAAGAAGACCCACCGTCAACCTGAACTCCTAATGTCGACGCCGATTATCCGCACGACTTCTGTTGATTCTGAGCTACTAATAACCTCTTCTGGATAAGCTTCACCTTATCCACATCCTGCTGAAGCAAGTATGGACCAACAATCTGAACCTTGCCAACATCGAACCAATCGATCGGCAATCTACACTTCCGCCCATACAAGGCTTCATAAGGCGACATACGAATACTGAAATGGTAGCTATTATAATACTCACTCAACAAGAGGCAAATAATCCTTACAGCTACCCCTGAAATCAAAACACCGGCCCGTAACCTATCCTCAAATGCGGATAAAACGCATTTGTTTGTCCGTTGGCAGAGGTGAATGCACATCGAGACTCACCTGAGTTCCTAACCCTGCCTGGTAAAACCTCCATAAACAAAAGAAATAGCCGAAAACTGGGCTCCACTACCTGTCATAAAAAGTAGGAATCCCGTGCAGCCTTACAACCTTCCTGATATACAACATCTCGTATAACCCTCCGCCGAGTAAACAGTCCTGACTAAAAGACAAGATGGGCTGACCCCATCGGCCCGACTACTGGTCGAACGCATCCACGAACTCGTACGATGGTTACCTAAACTTGGGCCTAACACCATCGTGACCCTATCATCTAGCGGGACCACCTCAAACTGATCCCACCACATTCCGGGCTGCGGGTTGACCCGGGATATGGCCTCAACCCGACCCTCTTCGTACTAAACTCTCGTTCCTGGACCGGAACAATCTCCTATTCAAGTCATGAGAACCTAGTGGTCTTCTAAGCTCACTACCCACTTCCATTTCACACCACTCATGGACTTATCACCTGAATAAACTCCACGTATACAATGTACCCTGACAACGATCAAACGTACAATCCTTTACTCAAGAGGGCCTTGCATCTAAGGTCTCCAACTGTTATAAATTCTAAGGCTCACCATTTTCTCGTCCCCAGACTTACCCTTTTCAACTACCCATGTTTTCTAATCCACGCCTAACACAATGCTACCCGCATATAGCACTCCACATGTATCTACCATAACGACCTAAACAAGTCTCTTAAGGGCTGAAGATATCTCTGTAACTACTGCCTCACTTTCCCTTTGTCGCTCTAATCAAATCCTGCTCTGTTGGGCGCATAACTACAGAAGGTGATGAACCAGCCACTAATCCCGAAGGCTGAGTCGTAACATCCGCGCCACCTCTGGTCGGACAATTTCTCGCAAATGGCCTGCTGCAAAGCATAACAAGCTATCAGTAGTCGACACTCCCATAAGAACACCTACCACAACGGCCATACCGAGGGTGGGGTGGCCTCTCACAGCTAACACCCTTCCTCTCCGGCCATCTGAATCCATGAATCGACTTGGTAGGCTAAGTCATCCCACTTGTATCCCTCCTACTAGGACATTCTCTCCTCACATGGCCCTGACGGCCGCTGGTAAAACAAGTACTAGTAAAAAAAGACGACATTCCCCGGGATGACGCCTGTCACATAGTGAACACTGAGGGGAAACTGAATCTGGCTGGCTAGAACCTATGTAAATCTGTAAACCAGAAACCCTGAAGTGCTGACCAACTCCTAAATACCCCGAACATCCTGAAGTGCGTGGGGACCACTCAGATCTTGGCGGAGGCGCATAACCCCGCTTACGAGAAGGTCCGCCTCGAAAGTTACCAAAGGACCCTGTTGTCCCGGCCCTCTTCTGCTGATCTTGGTTAATCTGTCGATCTCTACGTTCCTCAGTCTGCTGCGCATAAGCCTGTACGCGGGCAATGTCCATGCCTGACTAAAGAGTTACTCTTGTACCTCTCTTCACTAGATAATCGTCAAGTCCTGTGACATATCAGTGCACACTATCCTCCATGTCTGCCACTAAAGCGGGGACAAAACGAGCCAATGAGTCAAACTTCATACTATATTCCCGATCCGTCCGCCTGTTCTGCCTTAACATCATAAATCTATCTGTCCGAGCTCTCCTCATCTGCGAGGGCAAGAAGCGTGCAGGAAATGCCTCTAAAGTCTTGATCACTTTCATGATCCGCTGCAACTGTCGAATAAACTCACGAGATCTTCCTCGTTCTCGATCCATAGGACTCGGGTGGCTGACTCAAGAAGTCGAAGTCTCAAAACTATCGGATCTAGGGTGAACTATCGTGCTGCCGGAACCGCTCCGTCGTCCTCATTCCGGCCACGGACTAGCTAGTAATCGGGCCATCTCCTTGTGTCACGACCGTTAGGGCGTGGTCGTGCCTTAGGGCACCCAAGTAGTCATACATCAGTAATCGTGAATATAAAAACAAGACATGAAACATTTGTAAAATGAGACACGCTTTTATGTGAGAAAATGTCGCCTTTAATATATATATAAACATAGTTTAGCGATTACATCCCAACTGTACAATAGGACTACTGACCTCAAGAAGATAAACAACTATGGCGGGACAGGGCCGCCATACCTGAATGTACAAAACTATATACAACAACAGGGAGATCATACCCAAAAGTCGAGCCTCCGGAGAAGATGGAGCTCCTGACACCAAAGCAAAAGATCCTAAGGATATGGATCTAGCACCTGCTTGCCCTTACATGCGGCATGAACGCAGCCCCCCGAAGGAGGTCAGTACAACAGGTACCAATTATGTGAAACTGTAAAGTACTTAAATGAAATCAAAGTATTTTAAAGCCATTTGCAATTACAATCAGTTCAATTGCACATAGTGCCATATCACAAACAAGAGCAATAATAGGTAAACTGTAACAGGTCTTTTCTAGGCCGCGAATGATCGAAGCAAGGCCAATCGCCCATAGTATCATTATGCGTGCCTAATCCTGGACTCCCGCAGTCCGCATAGGTCACACACAGACCCGCATGAGGTATTTCTTGCATCGGGGGTAGCTAACCCCGGTACTCTCCTGGACTCCCGCAGTCCGCATAGTCTCAATAGACCGCATAGTCACACAGACCGCATAGGGCATCCCCCGCATCGGGATAAAACACCCGGAATGATCAATCCTGGAACTCCCGCAGCTCCGCATAGTCACACAGACCGCATAGGCCGTATAGACCCGCATCAAGGGTGGCAAGCCCTCGGTATAACAAGTCAAGTGGGTATGTGATATAATAACAGTACAACGGTCTTAACGTTTAACAACGTAAGCACAACAAGAACAACATCACAAGACACTAACCCACGTAACATCATAACATGTTTACTTATCAAACCATCTTACTACTTTTGCAGAAGTCAATACAAGATAAACAAATAAGTAAAACCGTTCCTTTTATCTTTCTTAAGTTGTTATACCTAACTTCCCATAAAGCTAGTATAACTCTTAAGCTTTCTGTTTAAAAATCAAATATTCTTCTTCTTTCGAAATGTTTTATAATTCTTTTGAAAGACTTCAAGATTCTTATTATTCAGGCTTAAGTCAAAAGACATTGCCGTAAAACTACGTCCAGTTAACACGTGTACGTCTACCGTACTATATATATATTTTAAAATATCATGCTCAAGAGTATAGGGAGAATCACATACCTTCTCGGCGAAATCCACCTGCCAAGTCGAATATGTCGCGCGCAGAGTATCGACCTATATCAGTCAAATACGTCTATCAACGTCTAGGCTACTCTGTATAAAGTTCTAAGCAGAGGGTTCTCTATTCTACGGAAAATTGGGCAGCACTTCCCTACCCGTCAAGCTACTCAAGTCTACTGTAAATACAGTCCTATGTAAGTACAGTTCAATTATTCTTCTTTTATACCCTTCTACTGTGATAACAGTTCAATTCTATTCTTTAATATTCTTCTATATCTTATACTCAAGTCTTAACTATCTTTATATGTAATATCCAATTACAATAGAAGGACAAGAGTATTTACCTCGGTAAGCCCAAAATTATCCAAGTATAATGTCGCTCCTGAGCAAGGTTTAGCTCCTAATTTGCACGCTCCGATAGCTCCAAGAAGCCCTTAGAAGTTCTACACAACTTCTACTCAAATACTATAAGGGATTTGGGCTAGGGTATTTGGAATAGTAACTATACTTTGGAAGACAACTTTCTACCAAAGGGGGGGAGGGGTACTCGGCCGAAGCCACACGGCGAGGGGGGGGGGAGGGTTGTTTCGGCTAAGCTTCTCTAGAGGGGGGGGGGGGGGGAAGAGGATTGGACGAAAACCCAACAAGAGGGGGGCAGGATTTTAAATACTTGGAGACTGGATGTGTGGATGAAGAAAACCTTCAGTTAAGGGGTATTTATAGGCCAACCAATGGCCAAGATGAAGCCAAGTGCTATGCAAGTGTAGGGTGAGGATTTACCCAAGTGTCCTTATCCATCTACTACACAAAATATCCTACCTAACCTTGACTAAAGAAAGGCCAAGAAATCGTCCAAACTAAGCCCTCTTTGCCGTCCACTTGAGGGTGACAAGTGTCACCCTCTCGTTGGTCCAAAATATTTCATCTCTCGGAAAAATCCGCAAAAATTATTAATGACATAGCCGGAATTTTCCCTACGCAAGCTTTGGAAAACGTTTCATCGGAAAACGATTCTTTTCGTGGGTTGTGTACTAATTTTCGTCCATAATGCCTAGCTAAGGCTAAACTTTTTGTACGTACGTCCTTGATCGGTGTATTTTATATACACTTTTTGAGTCATTTTTAGTTAGTATTTTACTCATTTTATTTATGTTTAGTACAGTATTAGGGTCGTTTTCCTTTCTTTTGTGTCACAGCGGTCAAAAATGGAGAAATGACGAAAAGGAGATGAAATGAGCATAAAAGAGATGAAATTGCACACAAAAGGGCCAAGAAATGAAGTCTAAGAAGTTCCGGGAATTATAGAGAAAATCAGACGAAGTCCGGACGAGAAAAGACGGCAAAGCGAATTCGCGAGAGAAAAATGTCACCGTAGCATGGCGCCCAAAGTCTTGAAAGTCAGAAGAGTTGCTGAATTTCATGAGCGACGACGCTGGAATTGTGAAGTCTTGGGCGAATTTGACATGTTTTGAAGGGATTATTTTTCCTACCTAAAGGGATTATTTTTCCTACCTAAAGGGATAAATTTTCCTACCTAAAGGATAACTTTTCCTACCTTAAAACCCTTACCTAAAAGGATTCTAATAACTTTTCCTTTCCTACAAATCCCTAACCCTTCACCAAAAGGATTCTTTGGCTATAAATACTATACATCATTAGAAGAATTATTCATTCTCCATTCTACCATTCACCATTCTACATCCATCCATCCACCATTCCACCTTGTAAATATTCCACAACACAACCCTTGGATGCTTGGCTTGGAGACTCATTCTTAGTAATTTTCTTTTCTTTCTTTACTTTAATTCAGTTTTTGTATGATGAACATGGAATTAGTTCTTGTCATATTCATGGCTAGGAACTAATTCTCTTATAGGGCTTTCTATGTTGAATTTCTTGAAACTTATGTTATAAATTAATGCATGCTTATGGTTATTTTTCTTATTGAGAGATCTATCCAATAATTGAGTTGAATTCTTGGTAGCTAATTGACAACTAGTTATCACTATATGATTTCTAATCAGTTACGAAAAGGGGATTGTGAATATCTTGTAAGTTAGGTAGACAGGGCTTGAATTGGGGATGAAAATACCTCAATTAGTTTTGTAAGCGTTGATGAGAGGCTTAACAACCCTAATTTTGCGCATTGTGCGTGACGGTCAACTAGGTTTTGTGCTTAATCCTCCTATAGAGTTACCCTTATCGTGAAAGTTAGGTAAGGATCAATTCTGGGGTTGAGTGTTTATATAACCCTAACGGGAGTATAAAACGATTTCGTAAACCTGCTTTCTCCAAAAGAAGAATACCATAAGTAATGCATTAGTAAGTAACATAAGCGGATAGTGAGGATACATAGAAGCCCTATTCTCATCACATCTGAATTAAATCTTTATACTTTAAAATAGCTTTTATAATTCTTAGTCATAAACAACCAATCACTCATTAATTCACCAAATAGATACTAGAAAATAGATAATTGGTACTTGAACCCTAATCCTAGAGGACGATATTCGGTCTTATCTAAGACTATACTACTCGATACGATAACGTGCACATGCGTTTAAAAGTGTGTGCATCTTTTCGCGCATCAAGTTTTTGGCGCCGTTGCCGGGGATCGGTGTATTTTATATACACTTTTTGAGTCATTTTTAGTTAGTATTTTACTCATTTTATTTATGTTTAGTACAGTATTAGGGTCGTTTTCCTTTCTTTTGTGTCACAGCGGTCAAAAATGGAGAAATGACGAAAAGGAGATGAAATGAGCATAAAAGAGATGAAATTGCACACAAAAGGGCCAAGAAATGAAGTCTAAGAAGTTCCGGGAATTATAGAGAAAATCAGACGAAGTCCGGACGAGAAAAGACGACGAAACGGAAGTCGCCAGAAAATGTCACCAGCCATGGCCGGAAGCTGTGGCGCCCAAATTGCTGAAAGTCCCGAAGAGTTGCTGAATTTCAGCCTGGCGATCTCGACAGGCGTGCCGACGCTGGAATTGTGAAATCTTGGGCGGGTGACATGTTTTCAGAATCCTAAAGGGATTATTTTTCCTACCTAAAGGGATTATTTTTCCTACCTAAAGGGATAACTTTTCCTACCTTAAAACCCTTACCTAAATGGATTCTAATAACTTTTCCTTTCCTACAAATCCCTAACCCTTCACCAAAAGGATTCTTTGGCTATAAATACTATACATCATTAGAAGAATTATTCATTCTCCATTCTACCATTCACCATTCTACATCCATCCATCCACCATTCCACCTTGTAAATATTCCACAACACAACCCTTGGATGCTTGGCTTGGAGACTCATTCTTAGTAATTTTCTTTTCTTTCTTTACTTTAATTCAGTTTTTGTATGATGAACATGGAATTAGTTCTTGTCATATTCATGGCTAGGAACTAATTCTCTTATAGGGCTTTCTATGTTGAATTTCTTGAAACTTATGTTATAAATTAATGCATGCTTATGGTTATTTTTCTTATTGAGAGATCTATCCAATAATTGAGTTGAATTCTTGGTAGCTAATTGACAACTAGTTATCACTATATGATTTCTAATCAGATTCTGAAAAGGGGGGATTGTGAATATGCTGTAAGTTGGGTAGACAGGCTTGAATTGGGGATGAAAATACCTCAATTAGTTTTGTAGCGTTGATGAGAGGCTTAACAACCCTAATTTTGCGCATTGTGCGTGACGGTCAACTAGGTTTTTGTGCTTAATCCTCCTATAGAGTTACCCTTATCAGCGAAAGTTAGGTAAGGAACAATACTGGGGTTGAGTGTTTATATAACCCTAACGGGAGTATAAAACGATTTCGTAAACCTGCTTTCTCCAAAAGAAGAATACCATAAGTAATGCATTAGTAAGTAACATAAGCGGATAGTGAGGATACATAGAAGCCCTATTCTCATCACATCTGAATTAAATCTTTATACTTTAAAATAGCTTTTATAATTCTTAGTCATAAACAACCAATCACTCATTAATTCACCAAATAGATACTAGAAAATAGATAATTGGTACTTGAACCCTAATCCTAGAGGACGATATTCGGTCTTATCTAAGACTATACTACTCGATACGATAACGTGCACTTGCGTTTAAAAGTGTGTGCATCTTTTCGCGCATCAAGTTTTTGGCGCCGTTGCCGGGGATTAGGCATAGTTCAATATCAAATTTATCAATAAGAAAAATAAGATAAATAATTTAAAAAAAATAAAAACCAAATTAGAAATTAAAAATAGATAAATAATTTCCGTTTCGTCGTCTTTTCTCGTCCGGACTCCGTCTGATTTTCTCTATAATTCCCGGAACTTCTTAGACTTCATTTCTTGGCCCTTTTGTGTGCAATTTCATCTCTTTTATGCTCATTTCATCTCCTTTTCGTCATTTCTCCATTTTTGACCGCTGTGACACAAAAGAAAGGAAAACGACCCTAATACTGTACTAAACATAAATGAAATGAGTAAAATACTAACTAAAAATGACTCAAAAAGTGTATATAAAATACACCGATCAAATACCCCCAAACTTAACCTTTGCTCGCCCTCGAGCAAAGATCAAAAGAAAGAAATACAGACTCAAGGAAAACGAAAAATAAAAGACTCAATGACATTGATCACTTTGCTGCATTTGGCGCTACTTGGAAAAACATGAAGATTAGTAGAATAATATGCAGGAACATATAGCATGAAATTTCAACATTCTAAACACATTAAGCTAGATATTTCGCAAACTCATTTTTATCATGCTTAATGGAAGTCAAATACTGAATCATGCATGTTAATTTCAAAATTCTTATGGCATGCTTACTTTCTATTCTCCACTAATCCTGGATATGCATAAAAGAGATCTTCAGGACTTTAAGGGTTGTAATGTATGCTTAGGTAGGGGTTGGTAAAATAGGCATTTAGGCTCATTTTTGTGTACCATAAGCTCTTTAGCTTTTCAGTATTTTCCTTTTCTTTTTGTTCTTTTCTTCACTTCAATTCTATCTTTTTCCCTCTTTTGTTTTGGGAGAATGAAGAGTATTATAATAACAAGCACCCCCAAACTTAGGCTTTTGCCTCTTTCTTATTACTTTTTTATTGGGGTGCAACAAGCTCATTCACTCTTTTTGTCTCTTTTTTTAACACAATTGATTCCACTACTTCACATTTTTACTTATGGCACAATTTGTGGGAATATAGGGTGTCAAAGAAGAAGTTTCAAATTTAGGCTCAATGGGGCTGACTAGGGATATTTTTAAAGTACGGGATAGAAAAGAATGGTAAGAATTGGCTATCAAAGAAATGCCTGAGTCATCTCCCTAACATGCATATCCTAACTATTTCGCCTCAAATAGCAAGCACTCATAACACCTAAGTATTTATCATTTAGCATGCATAACTCAAGCAAAAAACTCCAAATAGACAGATTTTGTGAGTTTTTGGCATATCTAACCTAGATGTTTAGATAGTTGCTTCTAATTCCATTACATTATTCCACCTTCCTTCACTAGGTGTTTCTAGCAACTACAGCATATATGATCTTTGACAGGCAATTATGACTCAAAAAGAGAAAAAAAAATGGTGACTCAAAATAAACACAAAAACAATCACAAAGACTTAAATAAAACATAACAAGACACAAATAAAACACCCCCAAACTTAAATCACACATTGTCCCCAATGTGTGAAATACTAAAAAAATATGGACAACTTACTGACACAACACAGCGGTCATAATGGAGTCTAGGAGGAAAAATTCGAATTTGCGGAAATATGGCTCTCACGAGTTCGAGCGCCGCGAGATTCAGCCATGGCCTGCTAATCTTGTGGCTCTTACGAGATTCTGGCGCGCCATTTTAGCGCGCTGGCGCTACTTTTCCTTTTTTCAGCGTTTTTTTGCTCCTTTTTCCTCGGTTTTAGCTTTCAGTCCACCTGTCATCCAACAACACAAAACAAGAACCCAAGACCGTGAGACTGTTCTAAGCAAAATAACATAAAATAAAGACAGAAATTAAAATAACATAATTAAAAACATTGGGTTGCCTCCCAACAAGCGCTGTCTTTAACGTCTTTTAGCCGGACGCAATTAACCTTTCCGAGTGCCCATTGGATCCTTCTGCGAACTGCCGAATTGAAAGCTCCAGAAACTGTTCTAACCATGGCCACTAGAAAAAGAAGAGGCTCCACATCCGCCCCAACCCCACAATATGAAGAAAGTAGGTTTGTAAGCTACGAAGCCTCTCAAGATACAAAAAGCTTGATACCAAACCCTTAATACCAGAAAGGGAAATGGACTACCAGAGGGCGTCATTTGGAGAAGGAGATGTTTATGAGCCCATTCGGGCGATGATTGAGTTAAGGGAGTGGAGAAAATTTGTGAACCCGGAGAAGATAACACCGGCAAACACAACAATGGTGCGAGAATTTTATGCCAACTTTCCGGAGAAGGTGGAAAGGGGTTGCTTTGTAAGGGGAAGCTATGTGCCTGTGACGGCAGAAAATATTAATATACAATTGAAGACAGTTGATGTCGAAGAAAGAAGTGATTGGAATCACTTTAGAACATGGTCTAGAAGCATTGACCACATCGACTGGAATACTGTTGCAGACACCGTGAGCTACCAGGGAGCTGCTTTTGAGATTGGAAGAAATGGATCGAGAGCACTGAGCAGATGCCAATTCAACAAGGTAGCCAAGGCTTGGCTGTATTTTGTCAGTGCCCGCATGATTCCATCCACGCACTTCACCAGAGTGCCAGAAGATAGGATTAAATTGATTTATGGAATTATGAGGGGGCTGACAATTGATGTGGGGAAAGAAATAGTGCAGAGCATTGAAGAAATCAACAGGTTGGTGACAACAGGTGGATTGGGACACGGCTCGCTTATTACCAGTCTATGCCACATGAGTGCGGTCCCACAACTACCCGCGGATACTCATGAAAGAAACCAACTGCCCGGTGTCACATGGGATAGTGCACTCTTTCCTGCACCCTAGCCCCAAAGGCGGACGGAGTACAACCGGCGGCAGCAGCAGCAGAGGCCGCCATGGATGAAGATGAGCACAAGCAGAGGCTCAACATGAGGCGAGACCCACCGGCCAACCACAAGAGCAGAACCTTGAGCCCACAATGGGGCAATTGTACCAACACGGAGGAGATGATGCGGACCTTGCAAGCAGTAGTACAAGGGCAAGAAACAAGGCAACAAATCGACGAGCTGAGTGCCTTGTTCAACCAATGGTCGAGGCATTATCCACCGCCACCACCACCATTTTAGCCAAAGTCTGTAAGTGTCCTTTTTCTTTTACTGTCTTTGAGTCTTACACACATTGGGGACAATGTGTGATTTAAGTTTGGGGGTGTTTTATTTGTGTGTCATGTTATGTTTTAATTAAGTCTTTTTCTTTGTTTTATGTTTATTTTGAGTCACCAAATTTTTTCTCTTTTTGAGTCATAATTGCCTGTCAAAGATCATATATGCTGTAGTTGCTAGAAACACCTAGTGAAGTAAGGTGGAATAATGTAAAGGAATTGAAGCAACTATCTAAACACTTAGGTTAGATATGCCAAAAACTCACAGAATCTGTCTATTTGGAGTTTCTTACTTGAGTTATGCATGCTAAATGATAAATGCTTATGTGTTATGATTGCTTGCTATTTGAGGCGAAATAGTTAGGATATGTATGTTAGGGAGATGACTCAGGCATTTCTTTGATAGCCAATTCTTACCATTCTTTTCTATCTTGTACTTTAAAAATATCCCTAGTCAGCTCCATTGAGCCTAAAATTGAAACTTCTTCTTTGACACCCTATGTTCCCACAAATTGTACCATAAGTGCAAATATGAAATAGTGGAATCAATTGTGTTAAAAAAAAGAGACAAAAAGAGTGAATGAGTTTGTTGCACCCCAATAAAAAAGTAATAAGAAAGAGGCAAAAGCCTAAGTTTGGGGGTGCCTACTAGTATAATACACTTCACTCTCCCAAAACAAAAGAGGGGAATGATAGAATTAAAGTGAAGGAAAGAATCAAAAGAAAAAGGGAAAAATTGAAAAGCCAAAGAGCTTATGGTACAGAAAAATGAGCCTAAATGCCTATCTTTACCAACCCCTACCTAAGCCAACATTACAACCCTCAAAGTCCTGAAGATCTCTTTTATGCATATCCAGAATTAGTGGAGAATAGCAAGTAAGCATGCCATAGAAATTCTTGAATTTATATGCATAATTTAGTATATGGACTTCCATTTAAGCATGATAAGTATGAGTTTGCGAAATATCTAGCTGAATGTGTTGAAATTCCATGCTATATGTTCCTGCATATTATTCTGCTAACCTTCATATTTTTCTAGTTAACATCTATGCAGCAAAAGTGATTAATGACAGGGAGTCCTTTATTTTTCATTCTTTTGAGTCTTTTATTGTATTTCTTTCTATCTTTGCTCGAGGGCGAGCAAAGGTTAAGTTTGGGGGTATTTGATCGGTGTATTTTATATACACCTTTTGAGTCTGTTTTAGTTAGTCTTTTGTCCCATTTTGCACATATAAGTGTCGTATTAGGATAGTTTTTCTTTCTATTGAGTCAAAGTGGTTGAAATGGCCAAATGGCGGAAAAGGAGCAAAAAGAGGGCAAAAGAGAAGATGTCAGAGTGAAAAGCAGAGAAAGTGGCGACCAGGCTAAAATCGGACCAGTACGCGCCATTATTCAGAGAGCGAAGACTCGGCGCGCGGCTACCTCGAACATCGAATCACGGGGCGCGGCGCCTAAACATCGAGAGCTACTGAAGATACACCATGGCGGCGCCTTGGCAGAGATATCGGGCGGCGCGCCAAAACACCCGACGGATCGCGAGAACTTCCTGGCTAGCCCGTCTGGCAGC
Source organism: Przewalskia tangutica (assembly GCA_029844215.1). NCBI lineage: Eukaryota > Viridiplantae > Streptophyta > Magnoliopsida > Solanales > Solanaceae > Przewalskia > Przewalskia tangutica. The sequence goes on from CM056721.1 coordinate 112,048,828, forward strand.
GCCGGCGTAAAAATTAGGTCTTTTGACGGATTTTTGGGCCAGCTGCGAGGAAAAAGAAGGAGGCGTTTTAAACCTATAAAGGAGAACCTAGGCGGTTTTGAGGTTCCCTTCTTGCACAACTCAAGATTCTTGATTGGAGATTGGATACCATTTATTTTAGTAATTTCTTTTCCCTTTCTTTACTTTAATTCAGTTTTTGTATGATGAACATGGAATTAGTTCTTGTCATATTTATGGCTAGGAACTAATTCTCTTATAGACTTTCTATGTTGAATTTCTTGAACCTTATGTTATAAATTAATGCATGCTTATGGTAATTATTCTTATTGAGAGATCTATCCAACAATTGAGTTGAATTCTTGGTAGCTAATTGACAACTAGTTATCACTATATGATTTCTAATCAGATTCTGAAAAGGGGGGATTGTGAATATGTTGTAAGTTGGATAGACAGTCTTGAATTGGGGATGAAAATACCTCAATTAGATTTGTAAGCGTTGATGAGAGGCTTAACAACCTAATTTTGCGCATTGTGCGTGACGGTCAACTAGGTTTTGTGCTTAATCCTCCTATAAGCGTTACCACTTATCGAAAGTTAGGTAAGGAACAATCTGGGGTTGAGTGTTTATATAACCTAATGGGAGTATAAAGCGATTTCGTAAACACGCTTTCTACAAAAGAAGAATACCATAAGTAATGCATTAGTAAGTAACATAAGCGGATAGTAAGGATACATAGAAGCCCTATTCTCATCACATCTGAATTAAATCTTTATATTTAATTAGCTTTCATAACTCTTAGTTACAAACCAAACAATCAATCATTAATTCACCAAATAGATACTCGAAAATAGATAACTGATACTTGGACCTAATCCTGAGGGCGATATTCGGTCTTATCTAAGACTATACTACTTGATACGATAACGTGCACTTGCGTTTAAAAGTGTGTGCATATTCGCGCATCAAGTTTTTGGAGCCGGTGCCGGGGATTAGGCATAGATCAATATCAAATTTATCTATTTTTAATTTCTAATTTGGTTTTATTTTTTAAATTATTTATCTTATTTTCTTATTGAAAAAAAAAAAAAAAAACAAGTGTTAGTGATTATTTGTTGGCTTTGATTCGTTCAGAACACTTTAGATATGGATTTTCTTGTCCATATGATAGAGAGCCAACCATAGAGAGCAGAGAGAGGAATTACGAGAAACTATACTCGGTCTCACGAGGTTCCAAGCTCGGTTCATGGGCGAAATAAGGTCGGGCATAAAGAAGTTGGAAGCAAAATGGCGAGAACTTCGCAATCATATTCAACAACGAACAACAAATTGAGGAGCCCAACCAAATCCAACTATTGAGGAATCGGCAAGACGGTTGGTGTAGAGAAGGAGAAGAGTGCGAGATCGATTATTCACCTTTTTGGATTCCTTGGAAAATCTTTTTCTTGTACCTATTGCAGAAAAAACACCACCAGCTGTCAAAGTTGACTCCCAAATAGGAAGTCAATACCATCAAGGGCACCTCCTAGAGTTGAAAGATGTAGGGAATCTCCGATCCTACATTAGAGAGAACACAAAAAACAGCGTGTCTTGTATACTTGAGGATAATCGTATATTTGAGGCCCTTGTTTGAAGCAATTGTTGTAGTTGAAGTGAGACTGCAACAATAACTTTGCGGATTGCAAGCGATTCGCGAAAGGATCAATGGGCACTTTCGGAAAGGTTAATTGCGTCCGGCTAAAAGGCGTTAAAGACAACGCTTGTTGGGAAAACCCAATGTTTTTAATTATGTTATTTTAATTTGTCTTTATTTTATGTTATTTTGCTTAGAACAGTCTCACGGTCTTGGGTTCTTGTTTTGTGTTGTTGGATGACAGGTGGACTGAAAGCTAAAACCGAGGAAAAAGGAGCAAAAAAAAAACGCTGAAAAAAAAAAAAAAGGAAAAGCAATCGTCAGTATACGGCGCCAAAATCGAAGCATGGCGCCGTAACCAGAAGAGCCACAAGTACTAGCGGCGCGCTGAATCTCGAGCGCGCCCGAACTTCAGAGAGCCATATTTCCGTGCAAATTCCAGAATTTTTCCTCCTAGACCTCCATTATGACCGCTGTGTTGTGTCAGTAAGTTGTCATTTTTCTTTTATTTTCTTTGAGTCTTGCACACATTGGGGACAATGTGTGATTTAAGTTTGGGGGTGTTTTATTTGTGTCTTGTTATGTTTTATTTAAGTCTTTGTGATTGTTTTTGTGTTTATTTTGAGTCACCAAAAAAAAAATCTTTTTTGAGTCACGATTACTATCAAAGATCATGTATGTTGTAGTTGCTAGAAACACCTAGTGAAGTAAGGTGGAATAATGTAACGGAATAGAAGCAACTATCTAAACACCTAGGTTAGATATGTCAAAAACTCACAAAATCTGTCTATTTGGAGTTTCTTGCTTGAATTATGCATGCTAAATGATGAAAACCTATGTGTTATGATTGCTTGCTATTTGAGGCGAAATAAGTAGGATATGCATGTTAGGGAGATGACTCAGGCATTTCTTTGATAGCCAATTCTTACCATTCTTTTCTATCCCGGACTTTAAAAGTATCCTAGTCGGCCCATTGAGCCTAAAAATTGAAACTTCTTCTTTGACACCATATATTCCCACAGTTGTGCCATAAGTAAAAATGTGAAGTAGTGGAATCAATTGTGTTAAAAAGAGACAAAAGAGTGAATGAGCTTGTTGCACTTTGATAAAAAGTAATAAGAAAGAGGCAAAAGCCTAAGTTTGGGGGTGCTTGTTATTATAATACTCTTCATTCTCCCAAAACAAAAGAGGGAAAAAGATAGAATTGAAGTGAAAAAAAGAACAAAAAAAAAAAGGGAAATACTGAAAAGCTAAAGAGCTTATGGTACACAAAAATGAGCCTAAATGCCTATTTTTACCAACCCCTACCTAAGCCTACATTACAACCCTTAAAGTCCTGAAGATCTCTTTTATGCATATCCAGGATTAGTGGAGAATAGCAAGTAAGCATGTCATAGGAGTGTTTTTTGAATTTATATGCATGATTTAGTATATTGACTTCCATTAAAGCATGATAAATATGAGTTTGCGAAATATCTAGCTCAATGTGTTTAGTGTGCTGAAAAATTTCATGCTACATGTTCCTGCATATTATTCTGCTAACCTTCATGTTTTTCTAGATAACACTAAATGCAGCAAAAAGTGATCAATCAGTGAGTCTTTTATTTTTTCGTTTCTTGAGTCTTTTATTTTTTCGTTTCTTGAGTCTTTTATTTCTTTCTTTCTATCTTTGCTCGAGGGCGAGCAAAGGTTAAGTTTGGGGGTATTTGATCGGTGTATTTTATATACACTTTTTGAGTCATTTTTAGTTAGTATTTTACTCATTTTATTTATGTTTAGTCTGATATTAAATTCGTTTTCCTTTCTTTTGTGTCACGGTCAAAAATGGAGAAATAGCGAAAAGGAGATGAAATGAGCATAAAGAGATGAAATTGCACACAAAGGGCCAGAAATGAAGTCTAAGTTAGAATTATAGAAAATCGAGCGAAGTCGGACGAGAAAAAGACGACTAAGCGAAGTCGCGAGAAAAATGTCACCGCCATGGCTGAAATCTTGAAAGTCGAAGAGTTGCTGAATTTGGTAGCGCCTTCGATCTGCGAACATGGCGCCGGCAGAATTGTGAAATCTTTGGGCGAATTTGACATGTTTTCAGAATCCTAAAGGGATTATTTTTCCTACATAAAGGGATTATTTTTCCTACCTAAAGGGATAACTTTTCCTACCTTAAAACCCTTACCTAAAAGGATTCTAATAACTTTTCCTTTCCTACAAATCCCTAACCCTTCACCAAAAGGATTCTTTGGCTATAAATACTATATATCATTAGAAGAATTATTCATTCTCCATTCTACCATTCACCATTCCACCTTGTAAATATTCCACAACACAACCCTTGGATGCTTGGCTTGGAGACTCATTCTTAGTAATTTTCTTTTCTTTCTTTACTTTAATTCAGTTTTTGTATGATGAACATGGAATTAGTTCTTGTCATATTCATGGCTAGGAACTAATTCTCTTATAGGGCTTTCTATGTTGAATTTCTTGAAACTTATGTTATAAATTAATGCATGCTTATGGTTATTTTTCTTATTGAGAGATCTATCCAATAATTGAGTTGAATTCTTGGTAGCTAATTGACAACTAGTTATCACTATATGATTTCTAATCAGTTACGAAAAGGGGATTGTGAATATGATGTAAGTTGGGTAGCAGGCTTGAATTGGGGATGAAAATACCTCAATTAGTTTTGTAAGCGTTGATGAGAGGCTTAACAACCCTAATTTTGCGCATTGTGCGTGACGGTCAACTAGGTTTTGTGCTTAATCCTCCTATAGAGTTACCACTTATCGTGAAAGTTAGGTAAGGAACAATCGGGGTTGAGTGTTTATATAACCCTAACGGGAGTATAAAGCGATTTAGTAAACTGCTTTCTCCAAAGAAGAATACCATAAGTAATGCATTAGTAAGTAACATAAGCGGATAGTGAGGATACATAGAAGTCTATTCTCATCACATCTGAATTAAATCTTTATACTTTAAAATAGCTTTTATAATTCTTAGTCATAAACAACGATCACTCATTAATTCACCAAATAGATACTAGAAAATAGATAATTGGTACTTGAACCTAATCCTAGAGGGCGATATTCGGTCTTATCTAAGACTATACTACTTCGATACGATAACGTGCTCTTTGCGTTTAAAAGTGTGTGCATCTTTTAGCGCGTCAAGTTTTTGGCGCCGTTGCAGTGACTCTTTTATGCATTTCCGACAGCGGCGCCAAAAACTTGATGCGCGAAAGATGCACACTGCTTTAAACGCAAGTGCACGTTAAATGTCGTAGTATAGTCTTAGATAATCCGAATATCGTCTCTGATTAGGTTCAAGTACCAATTATCTATTTTCTAGTATCTATTTTGAATTAATGAGTGATTGGTGTTTATGACTAAATTATAAAAGCTATTTTAAAGTATAAATTCCAGATGTGATGAGAATGAAGGCTTATGTATCCTCACTATCGCTATGTTTATTACTAATGCGTACTTATTCTTCTTTTGGAAAGCAGTTTACGAAAATCGCTTTATACTCTTAGGGTATATAAAACACTAACCCCGAGATTGTTCCTAACTTTCACGATAAGGTAACTATGGAGGATTAAGCACAAAACTTAGTTGATCGTCACGCAATGCGCAAAATAGGGTTGTTAAGCCTCTCATCAACGCTACAAAACTAATGGTATTTTCATCCCCAATTCAAGTCTGTCTACCCTTACAAAGATATTCACAATCCCCTTTCGAAACTGATTAGAAATCATATAGTGATAACTAGTTGTCAATGCTACCAAGAATTCAACTCAATTGGATGAATCTGCCAATAAGAAAATAACCATAAGCGTGCATTAATTTATAACATAAGTTTCAAGAAATTCAACATAAAGCTATAAGAATTAGTTCTGGCCATGAATATGACAAGAACTAATTCCATGTTCATCATACAAAATTGAATTAAAGTAAAGAAAGAAAGAAAATTACTAAGAAATGAGTCTCAACAAGCATCCAAGGTGTGTTGTGAATATTTACAAGGTGAATGGTGGATGAATGGATGTAGAATGGTGAATGGTAGAATGGAGAATGAATAATTCTTCTAATGATGTATAGTATTTATAGCCAAAGAATCCTTTTGGTGAAGGGTTAGGGATTTGTAGGAAAGGAAAAGTTATTAGAATCCTTTTAGTAAGTGGTTTTAAGGTAGGAAAAGTTATCCCTTTAGGTAGGAAAAGTTATCCTTTTAGGTAGGAAAAATAATCCCTTTAGGATTCGAAAACATGTCAAATTCGCCCGGCTCTGATTCGGCGTCGGCGACCTGTCAGCTAAGCGCTGAAATTCAGCAACTCTTGGGACTTTCAGCACTTTGGCACCGCGACTCGCTTCGGCGGTGACATTTTTGGCGAATTCCGTTTATCGTCTTTTCTCGTCGGACTTCGTCGATTTTCTCTATAATTCCGGAACTTTAGACTTCATTTCTTGGCCCTTTTGTGTGCAATTTCATCTTTTATGCTCATTTCATCTCCTTTTCGTCATTTCTCCATTTTGACCATTGTGACACAAAAGAAAGGAAAAACGACCTAATCTTGTACTAAACATAAATAAAATGAGTAAAATACTAACTAAAAATGACTCAAAAGTGTATATAAAATACAGATCAAATACCCCAAACTTAACCTTTGCTCGCCTCGAGCAAAGATAGAAAGAAAGAAATAAAAGACTCAAGAAACGAAAAATAAAAGACTCAACGATTGATCACTTTTTCTTTGCATTTAGTGTTATCTAGAAAAACATGAAGGTTAGCGAATAATATGCAGGAACATGTAGCATTAAATTTTTCAGCACACTAAACACATTGAGCTAGATATTTCGCAAACTCATATTTATCATGCTTTAATGGAAGTCAATATACTAAATCATGCATATAAATTCAAAAAATCCTATGGCATGCTTACTTGCTATTCTCCACTAATCACGGATATGCATAAAGAGATCTTGAGGACTTTAAGGGTTGTAATGTAGGCTTAGGTAGGGGTTGATAAAAATAGGCATTTAGGCTCATTTTTGTGTACCATAAGCTCTTTAGCTTTTGATATTTCACTTTTTTTGTTCTTTTCTTCACTTCAATTCTATCTTTTTCCCTCTTTTGTTTTGGGAGAATGAAGAGTATTATAATAACAAGCACCCCCAAACTTAGGCTTTTGCCTCTTTCTTATTACTTTTTTTTATTGGGGTGCAACAAGCTCATTCACTCTTTTGTCTCTTTTTAACACAATTGATTCCACTACTTCACATTTTTACTTATGGCACAATCTGTGGGAATATAGGGTGTCAAAGAAGAAGTTTCAATTTTAGGCTCAATAGAGTGACTAGGGATACTTTTAAAGTCCGGGATAGAAAAGAATGGTAAGAATTGGCTATCAAAGAAATGCCTGAGTCATCTCCCTAACATGCATATCCTACTTATTTCGCCTCAAATAGCAAGCAATCATAACACATAGGTTTTCATCATTTAGCATGCATAATTCAAGCAAGAAACTCCAAATAGACAGATTTTGTGAGTTTTTGGCATATCTAACCTAGGTGTTTAGTTAGTTGCTTCTATTCCGTTAAATTATTCCACCTTACTTCACTAGGTGTTTCTAGCAACTACAGCATACATGATCTTTGATAGGCAATTGTGACTCAAAAAAAAAGATTTTTTTTTTTGGTTACTCAAAATAAACACAAAAACAATCACAAAGACTTAAATAAAACATAACAAGACACAAATAAAACACCCCCAAACTTAAATCACACATTGTCACCAATGTGTGCAAGACTCAAAGAAAATAAAAGAAAAATGACAACTTACTGACACAACACAGCGGTCATAATGGAGGTCTAGGAGGAAAAATTCTGGAATTTGCACGGAAATATGGCTCTCTGCGCCAGTTCGAGATTCAGCGCCACGCGCGCTAATCTGTGGCTCTTACGAGTTACGCGCGACCACGATTTTAGCGCCGACGATCGCGGCTTTTCCTTTTCTTTTTTTTTTTTGCTCCTTTTCCTCGGTTTTAGCTTTGATCCACTGTCATCCAACAACACAAAACAAGAACCCAAGACCGTGAGATTCTAAGCAAAATAACATAAAATAAAGCAGAAATTAAAATAACATAATTAAAAACATTGGGTTGCCTCCCAACAAGCTTGTCTTTAACGTCTTTTAGCTCGACGCAATTAACCTTTCCGAGTGCCTATTGGATCCTTCCGCGAGCTTGCAATCCGCAGAGTTATTGTTGCAGTCTCACTTCAACTACAACAATTGCTTCAAACAAGGGCCTCAAATATACGATTATCCCAGTATACAAGACATGCTTGTCTTTTGGTTCTCTCTAATGTAGGGATCAGTGAGATTCCCTACATCTTTCAACTCTAGGGGGTGCCCTTGATGGTATTGACTTCCTATTTGGGAGTCAACTTTGACAGCTGGTGGTGTTTCTTCTGCAATAGGTACAAGAAAAAGATTTTCCAAGGAATCCAAGAAGGTGAATAATTGGATCTCTGCACTCTTCTCCTTCTTTAAACCAACTGTCTTGCCAGATTCCTCAATAGTTGGATTTGGTTCGGGCTCCTCAATTTGTTGTTCGTTGTTGAATATGATTGCGAGTTCTGCTATATGCGTTTCCAACTTCTTTATGCCCGACCTTATTTCGTCCATGAACTGAGCTTGGAACCTCGTGAGACTGAGTATAGTTTCTCGTAATTCCTCTATATGTTCCTCTATGGTTGGCTCTCTATCATATGGACAGTAAAAATCCATATCTAAAGTGTTCCTGAACGAATCAAAGCCAACAGCGAATCACGGCACACTTGTTTTTTTTTGTTTTTCAATAAGAAAAATAAGATAAATAATTTAAAAAAAATAAAAACCAAATTAGAAAATAAAAATAGATAAATTTGATATTGAACTATGCCTAATCCCCGGCAACGGCGCCAAAAACTTGATGCGCGAAAAGATGCACACACTTTTAAACGCAAGTGCACGTTATCGTATCGAGTAGTATAGTCTTAGATAAGACCGAATATCGTCCTCTAGGATTAGGGTTCAAGTATCAATTATCTATTTTCTAGTATCTATTTGGTGAATTAATGAGTGATTGGTTGTTTATGACTAAGAATTATAAAAGCTATTTTAAAGTATAAAGATTTAATTCAGATGTGATGAGAATAGGGCTTCTATGTATCCTCACTATCCGCTTATGTTACTTACTAATGCATTACTTATGGTATTCTTCTTTTGGAGAAAGCGGGTTCTGAAATCGTTTTATACTCCGTTAGGTTATATAAACACTCAACCCCAGTATTGTTCCTTACCTAACTTTCGATAAGGGTAACTCTATAGGAGGATTAAGCACAAAAACCTAGTTGATCACGCACGATCATGCGCAAAATTAGGGTTGTTAAGCCTCTCATCAACGCTTACAAAACTAATTGAGGTATTTTCATCCCCAATTCAAGCCTGTCTACCCAACTTACAAGATATTCACAATCCCCTTTTCGTAAATCGATTAGAAATCATATAGTGATAACTAGTTGTCAATTAGCTACCAAGAATTCAACTCAATTATTGGATAGATCTCTCAATAAGAAAAATAACCATAAGCATGCATTAATTTATAACATAAGTTTCAAGAAATTCAACATAGAAAGCCCTATAAGAGAATTAGTTCCTAGCCATGAATATGACAAGAACTAATCCCATGTTCATCATACAAAAACTGAATTAAAGTAAAGAAAGAAAAGAAAATTACGAAGAATGAGTCTCCAAGCCAAGCATCCAAGGGTTGTGTTGTGGAATATTTACAAGGTGGAATGGTGGATGGATGGATGTAGAATGGTGAATGGTAGAATGGAGAATGAATAATTCTTCTAATGATGTAGAGTATTTATAGCCAAAGAATCCTTTAGGTGAAGGGTTAAGGATTTATGTAGGAAAGGAAAAGTTATTAGAATCCTTTTAGGTAAGGGTTTTTAGGTAGGAAAAGGTTTCCCTTTAGGTAGGAAAAGTTATCCCTTTAGGAAGGAAAAGATATCCCTTTAGGATTCTGAAACATGTCAAATTCGGCCCAGCACTTCACAATTCCCGCGTCGGCGCCGCGGCGCCTGAAATTCAGCAACTCTTCGGGACTTTCAGCACTTTGGGCGCCGCGGCTCTGCTTCCCGGCGCCGCGGCGCCGGTGACATTTTTCTGGCGAATTTCCGTTTCGTCGTCTTTTCTCGTCCGGACTTCATCTGATTTTCTCTATAATTCCCGGAACTTCTTAGACTTCATTTCTTGGCCCTTTTGTGTGCAATTTCATCTCTTTTATGCTCATTTCATCTCCTTTTCGTCATTTCTCCATTTTTGACCGCTGTGACACAAAAGAAAGGAAAACGACCCTAATATTGTACTAAACATAAATGAAATGAGTAAAATACTAACTAAAAATGACTCAAAAAGTGTATATAAAATACACCGATCAAATTATGTTATTTTAAGGCAACCCAATGTTTCAATTATGTTATTTTAATTTCTGTAATCAGTTTAATTTTATTTTGTCTAAGAACAGTCTCACGGTATTGGATCTTGTTGTTTGTGTGATTGACAGTGCAGAAATTAGCAGGGAAGCCGAATGAAAGTCGATTTCGAGAAAAGCGGGTAAGCTGGCGCTCAGGAAGCGGCGCGGCGTAAAAGAGCTGAACAGGCTCGGAAGTTTAAGAGCCGCGGCGCCCAGGAGCAGGGCCGCGGCGACAAAATCCAGAAAAGTTGCTAAGTTTAAGCACCGCGGTGCAAGGAGCGGCGCGCGAAAATCGAAGGAAGCGCGGATAAGTGGGCGCGCGCTAAAAGCGGCCATGGCGCGGCGAAATCGAACTTAAAACGCCCAAAATCGGACCTTCCCAATTCCAACTTCAAAACCTAACCTTCCTCTCCAAAACCCACGAAATTTGAAACTCTCCCACAAATCCTCCAAATCCAACCCAACCACAACCTAAACTCTTAAATTCCCAAAAACCCCCAACTATCTCAAACAACAAAGCTCCATTCCATAGCCTCAACCCACCAATTGAAACAAGAACAAGCTTGAATCTTCTCATCAAAAGGTAATCCTATCTTTGTTCTTGAATCCTTTCATTGAAGTCATAGGAGGTAGTAGTTGGGAAGAGTATTGTAGTTGGAGTAGTTTAGTCTTGAAAAGTTGGTTGTGAAGTTGGAGAAAAGAGTAGAAAAGGAGGTTGTGGGCATTATTGAAGTTTGGGGGTGTTGTCACTGCTAGTTGTTGAGTGTGTAGGAGACATTTGTGCCACTAAATTGAAAGCTCAGAACTGTTCTAACCATGGCCACTAGAAAAGAAGAGGCTCCACATCCGCTGACCCCACAATATGGAAAGTAGGTTTGTAAGCTACGAAGCCTCTCAAAGATACAAAAGCTTGATACGGACCCTTAATACGAGAAGGGAATGGACTACGAGGCGTCATTTGGAGAAGGAGATGTTTATGAGCCCATTCGGCGATGATTGAGTTAAGGAGTGGAGAAAATTTGTGAACCGGAGAAGATAACACCGAACACAACAATGGTGCGAGAATTTTATGCCAACTTTCAGGAGAAGGTGGAAAGGGGTTGCTTTGTAAGGAAGCTATGTGCTGTGGCGAGAAAATATTAATATACAATTGAAGGCGATTGATGTCGAAGAAAGAAGTGATTGGAATCACTTTAGAACATGGTCTAGAAGCATTGACCACATCGATGGAATATCATTGCGACACCGTGAGCTACCGAGAGCCGCTTTTGAGATTGGAAGAAATGGATCGAGAGCACCGGCGGATGCCAATTCAACAAGGTAGCGAGCTTGGCTGTATTTTGTCGATGCCGCGTGATTCCATCCACGCACTTCACGAGTGCGGAAGATAGGATTAAATTGATTTATGGAATTATGAGGGGGCTGACAATTGATGTGGGGAAAGAAATAGTGCAGAGCATTGAAGAAATCAACAGGTTGGTGACAACAGGTGGATTGGGACACGGCTCGCTTATTACCAGTCTATGCCACATGAGTGCGGTCCCACAACTACCCACAGATACTCATGAAAGAAACCAGCGCGGTGTCACATGGGATAGTGCACTCTTTCCTGGACCACTAGCCCCGTGACGGGACGGAGAGTACAACCAGCAGCAGCAGCAGCAGCAGAGGCCGCCATGGATGAAGATGAGTTTGTTGCACCCCAATAAAAAAGTAATAAGAAAGAGGCAAAAGCCTAAGTTTGGGGGTGCCTACTAGTATAATACACTTCACTCTCCCAAAACAAAAGAGGGGAAGGATAGAATTGAAGTGAAGGAAAGAATCAAAAGAAAAAGGGAAAAATTGAAAAGCCAAAGAGCTTATGGTACAGAAAAATGAGCCTAAATGCCTATCTTTACCAACCCCTACCTAAGCCAACATTACAACCCTCAAAGTCCTGAAGATCTCTTTTATGCATATCCAGAATTAGTGGAGAATAGCAAGTAAGCATGCCATAGGAATTCTTGAATTTATATGCATGATTTAGTATATGGACTTCCATTTAAGCATGATAAGTATGAGTTTGCGAAATATCTAGCTCAATGTGTTGAAATTCCATGCTATATGTTCCTGCATATTATTCTGCTAACCTTCATGTTGTTTCTAGTTAACATCTATGCAGCAAAAGTGATTAATGACAGGGAGTCCTTTATTTTTCATTCTTTTGAGTCTTTTAGTGTATTTCTTTCTATCTTTGCTCGAGGGCGAGCAAAGGTTAAGTTTGGGGGTATTTGATCGGTGTATTTTATATACACCTTTTGAGTCTGTTTTAGTTAGTCTTTTGTCCCATTTTGCACATATAAGTGTCGTATTAGGATAGTTTTTCTTTCTATTGAGTCAAAGTGGTTGAAATGGCCAAATGGCGGAAAAGGAGCAAAAAGAGGGCAAAAGAGAAGATGCAGGTAGCAGAGAAAGTGGCGAATGAGGCTAAAATCCGGACCCAGCGCGGCGCCTGCGACCCAGCGAGACGCGGCGCCCATTATTGAAGGCGAAGACTGGCGCGCGGCTACTCGAGCAGCGGTCAGGGCGCGCGCCTAAACATCCGAGAGCTACTGAAGATCTGGCGCGGCTACTCGAACAGCGAATATCGGCGCGGCGTAAAACACCGACGGATCGCAGAACTTCCGGCGCCCATGCGGCATGCGCGGCAGCGTAAAAATTAGGTCTTTGACGGATTTTTGGGCCAGCTGCGAGGAAAAAGAAGGAGGCGTTTTAAACCTATAAAGGAGAACCCTAGGCGGTTTTGAGGTTCCCCTTCTTGCACAACTCAAGATTCTTGCTTGGAGATTGGATACCATTTATTTTAGTAATTTCTTTTCCCTTTCTTTACTTTAATTCAGTTTTTGTATGATGAACATGGAATTAGTTCTTGTCATATTTATGGCTAGGAACTAATTCTCTTATAGGGCTTTCTATGTTGAATTTCTTGAACCTTATGTTATAAATTAATGCATGCTTATGGTAATTATTCTTATTGAGAGATCTATCCAATAATTGAGTTGAATTCTTGGTAGCTAATTGACAACTAGTTATCACTATATGATTTCTAATCAGATTCTGAAAAGGGGGGATTGTGATCCTCACGTACATACTTTGGAAATACGGGGTATAACATTCTCCCCTCCTTAGAAACATTCGTCCCGAATGTTCCTTCCCAAGACAGTTAACGATAAAGTTCCTCACAACTCAACAGTTTGCAAGTGCCACACATGGCCACAATATAACACTTAAACAAATACGAAAATTAAAACCAGCAAGTAAGAAAGTAAGTTACCTGGAGGTGTGGGGAATAAGTGAGGTACCTCGCCTCATGTCCTCCTCGCTTCCCACGTCATCTCCTCCCGAGCTCGTTCGCCACAAGACTTTGGCGGAAGCCACGTCCTTGGTCCGCAGACGCCTAACACGGACGATCGATTATCGCTATGGGAATCTCCTCATACGATAACCCCTGTCACACCGACATCGTCAATCGGATGCACTCTAGATGGATCCCAATACATCTCTCAAAGATAGAAACATGAAAGACCGGATGCCCGCCTCGGATCGGACGGCAGATTCAACTCATAGGCAACCTTGCCTACCTGCGCGACAATCGATAGGGCTCAATGTACCTGGGATCGAGTTTCCCTTCTTCCGAACCTCATCACACCGCCATGGGTGACACCTTCAGAAAACCCAATCATCAACCTCGAACTCCGGATGCCGACGATGATCTGCGTATGACTTCGCGACTACGGTGTCAAGAATCGCTCTAGATAAGCTTCACCTTATCCACTTTCTTGAACTGTGCGGTCCCACTAATCGCACCTCGCCCGTCAAACCAGCTATCGGCGATCTGCATTTCCTCCCATACAAGGCCTCATAAGGCGTCGTCGAATCTTGGAGTGGTAGCTATTATTATACGCAAACTCAACTAGAGGCAAATGATCCTCGGCTACCTGAAGTCAATAACACAGCTCGCGGATATCCTCAAGAGTCTGGATAGTGCGCTCTGTCCGTCTGTCTGTGGATGGAATGCAGTACTCAGGCTCACTGCGTCCCTAAACCCTACTGGAAAGACCTCCAGAAGTTAGCGTAACCGGGCTCCTGCATGCGATATGATCGAAATAGGGACTCCATGCGATCGGCGATCTCTCGGATGTAAAGTGCGGCATAATCCTCGGTAGAAAAAGTCGTCTGACGGGAAGAAAGTGGGCTGATTTCGTCACTGTCGGCGATAACCCAAATAGAATCATGTTTTCGGAGTGCGAGGTAATCTGTGATAAAGTCCATGTTGATCACCTCCCACTTCGGTCGGGATCTATCGTCTGCGCAACAAACCACGGGCCTGCGGTGCTCTATCTTCACTGCGACAACACGGGCTGAGCTACAAACTCGCAACGTCCTCTTCAAGCCATCCCACCAATACACGGATCCGAGGTCGTGGTATATCTTGGTCGACCCGGATGGATGAGTAACGCGTTGTGTGCTTCCACAGAACCTGCTGCCAAGTCTCAAACATCCGGAACACACAACGCCCTCAAACCTTAGCACCCGTGGTGCTACCTCAAGGACCCTTCCTCACGAAGAGCCATATCCGCGATGCGTCAAACCGGATCCTCAGCTGTTGCCTCTTCACCTCGCCGACGATGGAAGACTCGGCAACCTCTCGAACTCGAACCCCACTGCTATCAGAATAAATCAAGCGGACACGAGGCTCGCTAAGCGATGCAAATCACGAACCATGCCCCTCTCTGCTGCACATCTGATAGGCTACCCATCGACCTACCACTAAGGGCATCTGCCACAATATTGGCCTTCCCCGGGGGGTACTGGATATCGACATCATAATCTTTAAGCAACTCTAACCACCGTCTCTGTCGTAAGTTCACTCCTGCGGCGGAAGATATCTTGGAGGCTCTTGTGGTGCGTATAAATATCCACATGAACCCCATACAAATAGTGCCTCGGATCTTGGCGTAAATCACCGCGCGACTCCAATCATGGGTGGGGTAGTTCCTCTCATGCTTCTTAAGCTGTCGGGATGCGTACGCTATAACCTTGCCCTGCTGCATCAACACACATCCCAACCCGATGCCTGACGCATCACAATACACGACATAGCCGTCTGGACCTGCGGAAGAGTAAAAGCGAGGCGGTCGTCGATCTCCTTCGATGGCGGAAACCCCGCTCCAAGCATCGGTCCCGAAACTTAGCGCTACGAGTCGGCCTAGTCAATGGTGCGAAGATAGAAGCAAACTTCTCTACGAACCGATAATAACTCGCAAGACCTAGAAAGCTGCGAACCTCTGCCGGAGTAGTAGGTCGAGGCCAACTCTGATCGCCTCGATCTTGGCGTATCCACCCGAATACCATCGGCCAGGCAATATGCCCAAAAAGCCACGAAGTCAACGAACTCACACTTCAAAAACTTGGCGTACAAATGGTCTGGAGAACTCTCAACCACGGTCGCCAAATGCTCGCGTGCTCTTGCTCTGGCGAGAATAAACCAAGATGTCATCAATGAACACTATCACAAGCGTGTCCAAAAATGGCTTGAACACTCGGTTCATCAAATCCATAAATACCGCGGAGCATTGGTCAACCCAAAAGATATGACCACGAACTCATAATGCGTCGCGGTGCGGAATGCACGATCTGGGGACATCCACCTCTCGACTCGCACTGATGATAGCCCGATCGCAGATCAATCTTGGAGAAACATCTCGCACCTGCTGGTCGAACAAATCATCAATCACAGGAAGGGTATACGTTCTTAATGGTCACCTTGTTCACCGTAATCAACACACGTGCGCGGCGTCCGTCCTTCTTCACGAGCGATCGGGCGCTCCCGGGGAGAAACACTAGGTGCGATGAAGCCGCTTCTCCAACAAATCTCTAAGGTGATCCTTCAACTCTCTCAACTCGGCGGGTGCCGTTACGTATGGCGGAATGGAAATAGGCCGAGTGTCCGCAAAGACATCGATACAAAACTCTATCTCCTCTCGGAAGGATACGGGAGGTTGTCCGAAACACATCAGGAACTCTCGACTCTGGGCGATGAAAATCTGGTACCGACCTCGAGATCAAACACCCGAATGAGATGGTAGATATACCCGCCTGCATCATCTTCCTAGCCGAGGTAGGAAATAAACCTACCCGCCGGCGTCTGATGTTCCTCCACTCAATAACCGGCTCCCGAAGCTGGAACCGCACTACTCTCTCTGCAGTCTACTGGCGTAGCGAAGCTAACCAATCCATGCCCATGATTACATCAAAATCGGTCATGTCCACTCTATCAAGTCGGCTAGGAGTCGGCATTGCATTTGGTCACGGGACAAGCCTATATACCCGCCGAGCTACCACCGATCGCCCGGCTGGCGTAGCTACCTCGAAAGGGTCTATGGACTCGTGCTCTATCCTATCCTACTAGCAATAAGGGGAGATATATGGGGCCAGTAGAACCGGATCTATCAGCGTGCGTCGTAACGGCAACCGATAGAGTACTGGCGGCGTCGAGCGCCTCACGGTCTGCCCGGTGGACAAGGCATAAATGCGATTCGAGGACCGCTAGAATCTGGGACCCGCGCCACGACCTGCCGCGACTGCTGGTCCATGAGTACCACGCCTCCGGGCGTGTAAGCTAGGGATGAAGACAGCGGACCACGAAGGTGACCCTACCTGCGGCGCCTGCAGTCGGACAGGCTCTCGCATAATGACCCTGTTGGCCACAAGTATAGCAAGCTCCCGAAGTAGTACTACAGCTCCCTGAATGGAATCTACCACAACGGACCTGAGCGGACCTCGATCGGTTAGCACCGCTTTACCACGGAAGTCAGAAGTCCCGGGGCCCGACACGCCCCGAATGCTCGGGCTGTACCAAAAGCGATGTAGGAGTGCTCACGGTGGTGTGGTGCAAATCTAGACGTCTGCGAGGCCGCCACCCGAGAACTACCAAAAGAACGGCGTCTTGGCCTTAACCTGCTGGCGATATCTGTCGACCCGTCGGTCTCTACTCTCCTCGCATCCAAGTGCATGAGCCTACATACGGGTAATGTCCATGCCTGGCTGAAGAGCCACACCCGCACAAGACTCGGCCATATAATCATCTAGCCCGGTGACGTAGCGATGCACTCGGTCCTCCATATCTGCTACTAGCGCAGGGACATATCGAGCCAGTGAATCGAACTCGACGTTGTACTCCCTAACTGTGCGCCCTCTCTGTCTCAGCAACAAAAATCGGCCGTGCCCTCGCCAATGCGGAGGCAAGAAGTGCGTGAGAAAAGCCTCCAAAACTTCGTCCCATATCTTTGGAGCGCGATGCTCTCCCGGAAAGCTCCGCGAGTCAAACCGATCATGCGGTATCACGCGGCCGATGCGGCGAATCACGGACTCGATCTCGAAGCCTTGATCACCGCGTGATCCTTCATGGCGACGGATGAACTCCTGCGGATCATCCTCGAGCCTCGACCCGTAGAACTCGGAGGCTCTGACTCGAAAAATCCATGACCTCAGCTATGCGATCTCGGGTGAACCACGTGCCTGCTGGGCTGGGGCTGCTGCATCCGGCTATCCTCGTATGCCACAATCACGGCCAATAGCCGGGCCATCTCCTTGTACCTAACTCCTCCGCCCGGTGTGGGGCGGGAGGTGCGAGTCTTGTGGTCTCTATTTGGGGCGGCGGCGTCATGGAACTCGCCGTCTCGGGTATAGGCGGGCACGAGCCTCGTGACTCGGTGTCTACTAGAAGCTCCTCGCCGCCTTGCCCTTACGGGCGGGTTGCCTTACGTGGAGGCATAATCGTGAGAAAGGAATACATTAGAGGGTCCACTTATAACAAAGCTCTAAGGCACGATCTCGAGTGAGAAGAATGAAACCAATCCTAAATATCCTATAGCCTCACGATTATTGGTGTGGTGCACTTGCGATAATCGAACTTACTAGATCTGATGCGTAGACACTTTCCGAGGATTAATCGCTCTGATACCACTTTTGTCACGACCCGTTCGGGGCGTGGTCGTGCCTTACCCGGCACCCAGTAGTCATACATCGAGTAATCGTGGAATATAAAAACAAGACATGAAACGATTGTAAAATGAGACACGCTTTTATGTGAGAAAATGTCGCCTTCGGCATATATATATAAACATAGTTTAGCGATTACATCTCAACTGTATAATAGGACTCTGAGACCTCTAAGAAGATAAACAACTAAGGCGGGACGGGGCCCGCCATACCTGAATGTACAAAACTATATACAACAACGGGAGATCATACCAAAAGTCGAGCCTCGGAGAAGATGGAGCTCACGACACCAAAGCAAAAGATCCTAAGGATGTGGATCTAGCACACCTTGCCCTTACATGCGGCATGAACGCGGTCCGAAGGAGGTCGATAACAGTACCAAGTATGTGAAAGCGTAAAGTACTTAAATGAAATCAAAGTATTTTAAAGCCATTTGCAATTACAATCGGTTCAATTGCACAGTGCCATATCACAAACAAGAGCAATAATAGGTAAGCATCAGAGTCTTTTCTAGGCGCGAATGATCGAAGCAAGGCGATCGCCCATAGTATCATTATGCGTGCCTAATCACGGACTCCGCGATCGCATAGGTCACAATGCACTCCGCATGAGGTATTCCTTGCATCGGGGTAGCTAACCGGTACCCTCCGGACTCCGCGATCGCATAGTCTCGATAGACCGCGTAGTCACACAGACCGCATAGGGCATCCGCGTCGGGCTAAAACACCGAAATGATCAATCTCGGAACTCCGCGACTCCGCATAGTCACACAGACCGCATAGGCCATATAGACCCGCATCAAGGGTGGCAAGCCCTCGGTATAACAAGTCAAGTGGGTATGTGATATAATAACAGTACAACGGTCTTAACGTTTAACAACGTAAGCACAACAAGAACAACATCACAAGACACTAACCCACGTAACATCATAACATGTTTACTTATCAAACCATCTTACTACTTTTGCAGAAGTCAATACAAGATAAACAAATAAGTAAAACCGTTCCTTTTATCTTTCTTAAGTTGTTATACCTAACTTCCCATAAAGCTAGTATAACTCTTAAGCTTTCTGTTTAAAAATCAAATATTCTTCTTCTTTCGAAATGTTTTATAATTCTTTTGAAAGACTTCAAGATTCTTATTATTCAGGCTTAAGTCAAAAGACATTTAGTAAAACTACGCCGATTAACACGCACGTCTACCGTACTATATATATATTTTAAAATATCATGCTCAAGAGTATAAGGAGAATTACATACCTTCTCGGCGAAATCCACCTGCCAAGTCGAATATGTCGCGCGCAGAGTATCGACCTATATCAGTCAAATACGTCTATCAACGTATAGGCTACTCTGTATAAAGTTCTAAGCAGAGGGTTCTCTATTCTACGGAAAATTGGGCAGCACTTCCCTACCCGTCAAGCTACTCAAGTCTACTGTAAATACAGTCCTATGTAAGTACAGTTCAATTATTCTTCTTTTATACCCTTCTACTGTGATAACAATTCAATTCTATTCTTTAATATTCTTCTATATCTTATACTCAAGTCTTAACTATCTTTATATGTAATATCCAATTACAATAGAAGGACAAGAGTATTTACCTCGGTAAGCCCAAAATTATCCAAGTATAATGTCGCTCCTGAGCAAGGTTTAGCTCCTAATTTGCACGCTCCGATAGCTCCAAGAAGCCCTTAGAAGTTCTACACAACTTCTACTCAAATACTATAAGGGATTTGGGCTAGGGTATTTGGAATAGTAACTATACTTTGGAAGACAACTTTCTACCAAAGGGGGGGAGGGGTACTCGGCCGAAGCCACTAGGCTAGAGGGGGGAGAGGGTTGTTTCGGCTAAGCTTCTCTAGAGGGGGGGGAAGAGGCTTGGACGAAAACACTACAAGAGGGGGGGAGGATTTTCAAGACTTGGAGAAGTGATTTGTGGATGAAGAAAACCTTCAAGTTAAGGGGGTATTTATAGGCCAACCAATGGCCAAGATGAAGCCAAGTGCTATGCAAGTGTAGGGTGAGGATTTACCCAAGTGTCCTTATCCATCTACTACACAAAATATCCTACCTAACCTTGACTAAAGAAAGGCCAAGAAATCGTCCAAACTAAGCCCTCTTTGCCGTCCACTTGAGGGTGACAAGTGTCACCCTCTCGTTGGTCCAAAATATTTCATCTCTCGGAAAAATCCGCAAAAATTATTAATGACATAGCCGGAATTTTCCCTACGCAAGCTTTGGAAAACGTTTCATCGGAAAACGATTCTTTTCGTGGGTTGTGTACTAATTTTCGTCCATAATGCCTAGCTAAGGCTAAACTTTTTGTACGTACGTCCTCACGTACATACTCTGGAAATACGGGGTATAACATTCTCCCCTCCTTAGAAACATTCGTTCCGAATGTTCCTTCCCAAGACAGTTAACGATAAAGTTCCTCACAACTTAACAGTTTGCAAGTGTCACACATGGCCACAATATAACACTTAAACAAATACGAAAATTAAAACCAGCAAGTAAGAAAGTAAGTTACCTGGAGGTGTGGGGAATAAGTGAGGGTACATCTGCCTCATGTCCTCCTCTGCTTCCCACGTCATCTCTTCCCTGAGCTCGTTCCGCCACAAGACTTTGACGGAAGCCATGTCCTTGGTCCGCAGACGCCTAACCTGACGATCGATTATCGCTATGGGAATCTCCTCATACGATAACCCTCGGTCACTGGACATCGTCAATCGGATGCACTCTAGATGGATCCCAATACATCTCCTCAAAGATAGAAACATGAAAGCCGGATGCCTCGCCTCCAGATCGGACGGCAGATCAACTCATAGGCAACCTTGCCTACCTGCGGACAATCGATAGGGCTCGATGTACCTGGGGTGAGTTTCCTTCTTCGAACCTCATCACACCCTTCGTGGGTGACACCTTCAGAAAACCCAATCATCAACCTCAAACTCGGATCTGACGGCGATGATGCGTATGACTTCGCCGACTCGGTATCGAAGAAGCTCCTAGATAAGCTTCACCTTATCCACTTCTTGAACCAGTGCGGTCCCACTAATCGCGCACCTCGCCCACATCAAACCAGACTATCGGCGATCGCATTTCCTCTCATACAAGGCCTCATAAGGCGTCGTCGAATCTTGGAGTGGTAGCTATTATTATACGCAAACTCAACTAGAGGCAAATGATCCTCCCGGCTACCCACGAAGTCAATAACACGGGCTCGCATATCCTCGAAGTGCGGATAGTGCGCTTCTGCACGTGCGTCTGCGTGGATGGAATGCGATGCTCGTGCTCACTGCGTCCCTAAACCCTTCGGAAAGACCTCCGAAGTTAGCCGAACCGGGCTCCTGCATGCGATATGATCGAAATAGGGACTCCATGCGATCGGCGATCTCTCGGATGTAAAGTCGGCATAATCCTCGGTAGAAAAAGTCGTCCCGACGGGAAGAAAGTGGGCTGATTTCGTCGACTGTCGGCGATAACCCAAATAGAATCATGCCTCGCCGGTGCGAGGTAATCTGTGATAAAGTCCATGTTGATCACCTCCCACTTCCGGTCGGGATCTCTATCGTCGCAACAAACCACCAGGCCTCCGGTGCTCTATCTTCACTGCGACAACACGGGCCGAGCTACAAACTCGCAACGTCCTTCAAGCCATCCCACCAATACGGATCGAGGTCGTGGTACATCTTGGTCGACCGGATGGATAGAGTAACGCTTGTGTGCTTCCCTAGAACTCTGCCAAGTCACGAAACATCCGGAACACACAACTCGCCCTCAAACCTTAGCACCCGTGGTCTTCCTCAAAGGACCGCTTCCTCACGAAGAGCCGTATCAGCATGCGCGTCAAACCGGGATCCTCAGCGTTGCCTCTTCACCTCGCCGGCGATGGAAGACTCGGCAACCTCTCGAACTCGAACACCTGCTATCGAGAATCAATCAAGCGGACACCAAGGCTCGCTGGCGATGCAAATCACGAACCATGCCCCTCTCTGCAGCCGCACATCCGATAGGCTACCCATCGACCTACGACTGGGGCATCGCCTAACATTGGCCTTCCCGGGTGGTACAGGATATCGACATCATAATCTTTAAGCAACTCTAACCACCGTCTGCGCCGTAAGTTCGGCTCCTGCAGTGAAGATATCTTGGAGGCTCTTGTGGTGCGTATAAATATCCACATGAACCTCATACAAATAGTGCCTCGGATCTTGGCGTGAATCACCGCGCGACTCCAAATCATGGGTGGGGTAGTTCCTCTCATGCTTCTTAGGTGTCGGGATCGTGCTATAACCTTGCCTGCTGCGTCAACACACACGTCAACACGATGCCCGCGATCACAATACACGACATAGCCGTCTGGACCTCCGGAAGAGTAAGAACGGGGCGGTCGTCGATCTCTCCTTCCGATCGGAAACCACCGCTCCTGACATCGGTCCACGAAACTTAGCCTTACGATTCACCTAGTCAATGGTGCAGATAGAAGCAAACTTCTCTGAACCAGATAATAACCTGCAGGCCCGAAATCGCGAACCTCTGCCGGAGTAGTAGGTCGAGGCCAACTCTTGGATCGCTCTATCTTGGCGTATCCACCCGAATACCATCACCCGACAATATGCCCAGAAAAGCCACGAAGTCAACGTAACTCACTTCAAAACTTGGCGTACAATGGCCGTGGTCTGGAGAACTCTCAACACGGTCCTCAAATGCTCGCATGCTCACGCTCTGGCGAGAATAAACCAAGATGTCATCAATGAACACTATAACAAGCGTGTCCAAAAATGGCTTGAACACTCGGTTCATCAAATCCATAAATACGCGGAGCATTGGTCAACCCAAAGACATGACCACGAACTCATAATGCCGTCACGGGTCCGAATGCGATCTGGGACATCCACCTCTCGACTTCACTGATGATAGCCCGATCGCAGATCAATCTTGGAGAAACATCTCGCACCCTGCAACTGGTCGAACAAATCATCAATCCTGGGAAGGGGGTATCTGTTCTTAATGGTCACCTTGTTCAGCTGCCTGTAATCAACACACATGCGCAGCGTCGCGTCCTTCTTCTTCACGAACAATACCGGCGCTCCCCAGGGAGAAACACTAGGCCTGATGAAGCCCTTCTCCAACAAATCTCTAAGCTGATCCTTCAACTCTCTCAACTCGGCAGGTGCCATTCTGTATGGCGGAATGGAAATAGGCCGAGTGTCTGGCAGCACATCGATACAAAACTCTATCTCCCTCTCAGGAGGGATACAGGAGGTCGTGCGGAAACACATCCGGGAACTCTCGACTCTGGGCCGATGAAAATCTGGTACGCGACCTCGATATCAAACACCGAATGAGATGGTAGATATACCGCCTGCACCATCTTCCTAGCCTTGGTAGGAAATAAACCTACCGCCAGCGTCTGATGTTCTCCCACTCAATAACGGCTCCCGAGAAGCTGGAACCGCACCACTCTCTCTCTGCAGTCTACACTGGCGTAGCAAGAAGCTAACCAATCCATGCCCATGATTACATCAAAATCAGTCATGTCCAACTCTATCAAGTCGGCTAGGGTCTGACGACTGCATTTGGTCACGGGACAAGCCCTATATACCCGCCGAGCTACCACCGAATCGCCCACTGGCGTAGCTACCTCGAAAGGGTCTATGGACTCAGGCTCTATCCCTATCCTACTAGCAATAAGGGGAGATATATGGGGCAGTAGAACCGGATCTATCAAGGCGTAAACGTCATAACGGCCCGATAGAGTACATGGCGGCGTCGAGCGACGCCTCACAGTCTGCCGGTGGACAGCATAAATGCGATTCGAGGACCGCTAGAAGCTGGACCGCGCCACGACCTCTGCCGCGACCTGCTGGTCCATGAGTACCACGCCTCGGCGTGTAGCGTAGGGATGAGACCGGCAGCGAGACCACGAAGGCGACCCTACCTGCGGCGCCTGCAGTGGACAGGCTCGCGTAATGACCTGCGGCCACAAGTATAGCAAGCTCCGGTAGTACTACGGCTCCACTGAATGGAATCTACCACAGCGGACACCTGGCGGACCTCGATCGGTTAGCACCGCTACTGCTGGAAGTCAGAAGTCACGGGGCCTGACACGCCCCGAATGCTCTGGTTTGTGCAGCGATGTAGGAGTGCTCGAGCTGGTTGTGGTGCAAATCTAGGCGTCTGTTGAGGCCGTCCACCGAGAACTACCAAAAGAACCGCCGTCTTGGCGCCTTCTTCGCTGCTGATATCCATCGACCGTCGGTCTCTACTCTCTCGCATCCAAGTGCATGAGCTGCGCATACGGGTAATGTCCATGCACGGGTGAAGAGCCACACGCGCAAGACTCGGCCATATAATCATCTAGCGGTGGCGTAGCGATGCACTCGGTCCTCCATATCTGCTACTAAGCGCGAGGACATATCGAGCGATGAATCGAACTCGGCGTTGTACTCTACTGGCGTGCGCCTCTGCCTCGGCAACAAAAATCTGCCGGCGTGCCCTCGCCATCTGCGGAGGCAAGAAGTGCGTGAAAAGCCTCAAAACTTCGTCCCATATCTTTGGAGCGCATGCTCTCCCGAAAGCTCGCGAGTCAAACCCGATCGGCTGCGGTATCACGCGGCCGATGCGAACCGAAGATCACGGACTCGATCTACGAAGCCTTGATCACCCGCGTGATCCTTCATGGCGGCGGATGAACTCCTGCGGATCATCCTCGAGCCTCGACCGTAGAACTCTGGCGGGCTACTGACTCGAAAATCCGCGACCTCAGCCCATGCGATCTCGGGTGAACCGCGAGCCTTCTTTGGGCGGGGCTGCTGCATCCGGCCTATCCTCGTATGCCTGATCACGGCCAATAGTGGGCCATCTCCTTGTACCCTAACTCCTCCGCCCGGTGTGGGGCGGGAGGTGCGAGTCTGTGGTCTCTTTGGGGCGCGACGTCATGGAACTCGCCGTCTCGGGTATAGGCGGGCACGAGCCTCGTGACTCTCGGTGTCCTACTAGCAACTCTCTTTTGCCTTGCCGCCACGGGCGGGTTGCCTTACGTGGAGGCATAAGCATATGCAGAAAGGAATACATTAGAGGTCCAACTTATAACAAAGCTCAAGGCACGATCTCGAGTGAGAAGAATGGAAACCAATCCTAAATATCCTATAGCCTCACGATTATTGGTGTGGTGCACACACCGATAATCAAGACTCTACTGGATACGGTCTGTAGACACTTTCCGAGTATTAACTGCTCTGATACCACTTTTGTCACGACCCGTTCCGGGGCCCGTGACTGGTGTCTTACTCGGGCACCCAAGTAGTCATACATCAGAGTAATCAGCGGAATATAAAAACAAGACATAAAACAGTTGTAAAATGAGACACAGTTTTATGTGAGAAAATGTCGCCTTTCGGCATATATATAAACATAGTTTAGCAGTTACATCCCAACTGTACAATAGGACTACAGACCTCTAAGAAGATAAACAACTATGGCGGGACAGGGCCCCGCCATACCCTGAATGTACAAAACTATATACAACAACGGGAGATCATACCGAAAGTCGAGCCTCGGAGAAGATGGAGCTCACGACACCAAAGCAAAAGGTCCTAAGGATGTGGATCTAGCACTCGCTTGCCACCTGCGGCATTAACGCGGCCCGAAGGAGAGTCGATCTGAGTACCAAGTATGTGAAAGCGTAAAGTACTTAAATGAAATCAAAGTATTTTAAAGCCATTTGCAATTACAATCGATTCAATTGCACATAGTGCCATATCACAAACAAGAGCAATAATAGGTAAGCGTATGTGTCTTTTCTAGGCGCGAATGATCGCAAGGCCAATCTCCCATAGTATCATTATGCGTGCCTAATCACGGACTCCGCGATCCGCATGGTCACCTGCAGACCGCATGAGGTATTCCTCGCGACGGGGTAGCTAACCGGTACCGCCTCGGACTCCGCGATCCGCATAGTCTCAATAGACGCATAGTCACACGCATCGCATAGGGGCATCCCGCGTCGGGCTAAAACACCGGAATGATCAATCTCGGAACTCCGCGACTCGCATAGTCACACGGACCGCATAGCCGTATAGACCGCGTCGAGGTGGCAAGCCCTCGGTATAACAAGTCAATGGGGTATGTGATATAATAACAGTACAACGGTCTTAACGTTTAACAACGTAAGCACAACAAGAACAACATCACAAGACACTAACCCACGTAACATCATAACATGTTTACTTATCAAACCATCTTACTACTTTTGCAGAAGTCAATACAAGATAAACAAATAAGTAAAACCGTTCCTTTTATCTTTCTTAAGTTGTTATACCTAACTTCCCATAAAGCTAGTATAACTCTTAAGCTTTCTGTTTAAAAATCAAATATTCTTCTTCTTTCGAAATGTTTTATAATTCTTTTGAAAGACTTCAAGATTCTTATTATTCAGGCTTTAGTCAAAAGACATTGCCGTAAAACTACATCCAGTTAACACGTGTACGTCTACCGTACTATATATATATTTTAAAATATCATGCTCAAGAGTATAGGGAGAATCACATACCTTCTCAGCGAAATCCACCTGCCAAGTCGAATATGTCGCGCGCAGAGTATCGACCTATATCGATCAAATCGCCTATCAACGTCAGGCTACTCTGTATAAAGTTCTAAGCAGAGGGTTCTCTATTCTACGGAAAATTGGGCAGCACTTCCCTACCCGTCAAGCTACTCAAGTCTACTGTAAATACAGTCCTATGTAAGTACAGTTCAATTATTCTTCTTTTATACCCTTCTACTGTGATAACAGTTCAATTCTATTCTTAAATATTCTTCTATATCTTATACTCAAGTCTTAACTATCTTTATATGTAATATCCAATTACAATAGAAGGACAAGAGTATTTACCTCGGTAAGCCCAAAATTATCCAAGTATAATGTCGCTCCTGAGCAAGGTTTAGCTCCTAATTTGCACGCTCCGATAGCTCCAAGAAGCCCTTAGAAGTTCTACACAACTTCTACTCAAATACTATAAGGGATTTGGGCTAGGGTATTTGGAATAGTAACTATACTTTGGAAGACAACTTTCTACCAAAGGGGGGGGGGGGGGGGTACTCGGCCGAAGCCACAAGGCTAGAGGGGGGAGAGGGTTGTTTCGGCTAAGCTTCTCTAGAGGGGGGGGGGGGGGAATAGGCTTGTACGAAAACACAAAAAGAGGGGGGCGGATTTTCAAGACTTGGAGAAGTGATTGGTGGATTAAGAAAACCTTCAAGTTAAGGGGGTATTTATAGGCCAACCAATGGCCAAGATGAAGCCAAGTGCTATGCAAGTGTAGGGTGAGGATTTACCCAAGTGTCCTTATCCATCTACTACACAAAATATCCTACCTAACCTTGACTAAAGAAAGGCCAAGAAATCGTCCAAACTAAGCCCTCTTTGTCGTCCACTTGAGGGTGACAAGTGTCACCCTCTCGTTGGTCCAAAATATTTCATCTCTCGGAAAAATCCGCAAAAATTATTAATGACATAGCCGGAATTTTCCCTACGCAAGCTTTGGAAAACGTTTCGTCGGAAAACGATTCTTTTCGTGGGTTGTGTACTAATTTTCGTCCATAATGCCTAGCTAAGGCTAAACTTTTTGTACGTACGTCCTCACGTACATACTCTGAAAATACGGGGTATAACACCTTGTAACTCATATCCTCGGCTCCTGGCCGTGGACTGGAGACTCAGGTATCGTAGTCTCAGTAGAAACTGCTGCCACTCTAAACTCTGATGGGGCTAGCGGCGTCATAAAACTCGTCGTCTGAAGTACTATCTCAGGTAATGACCAGTCTTGTGTCCTCGTAACCCTCCGTGTTCTACTCGTAGCTCTCTCTACTGCCTTGCCCATCTGGGCCCTGGTTGCCTTGCGTAGAGGCATAACTAGCACAAACGAATACGCCAGAGGGAGTCCAACTTATAACATAGCTCTAAGGCACGATCTCAGAGTGAGAAGAATGGAAACAAATCCTAAATATCCTGCAGCCTCCTGATTATAGGTGTGGTGCACAACACGCCGATAATCAAGACTCTACTAGATACATGCGTCAGACACTTTCGAGGATTAAGCGCTCGATACCACTTTTGTCACGACCCGACCGGGCCGTGATCGTGCCTTACCCCGGGCACCCTAGTGATACAACATCAGAGAAAATCAGCGGAAATAAAAACTTACACATGAAACAAGATATACAATAAGAAAAAAAATAGGCTAACCAAACGGTCACCTTTCTGCATATATATATATATAAAAACTTGAACAGTTACATCCCTTACAAACCCTGCCCACAACAGTACTACATACCTCTAAGAATTTTATAACAACGACGGACGGGGCCTGCCATACTCACGAATGCAAGTACCTACAACGACGTGGACTATACCAAAGATAAGCCTCCGAGAAACGGAGCTTCCCAAAATCTTGGCTGTGATCCTATGGCGAGGATCAACAATCGTGTACCTACTGCGGCATGACGCGGCCCCGAAGGAGGTCGATAACAGTACCAAGTATGTGAAATCGTAAAAATCAAATAAAATCATAACATTTTAAAACCAATTACAAATACGCATTTAACAACAAATTTAATCGCACATAGTGCCACAACATAAACAAGAGCAAAATAGATATAACGTAATCGTCTTTTCTAAGCCGCTAATGATCAAGCAAGGCGATCGCCCATAGTATCATTATGCGAGCCTAATCTCGAACTCCGCGATCGCGTAGACCGCTAGGTCCGCATGAGGTATTCTTCGCATCGGGGTAGCTAACCCCGGCATCAACTCGGACTCGCGATCGCATAGTCACACAGACCGCATGAGGTATTCCTCTCATCGGGATAACACACCCAGAGTGATCATCCTGGAACTCCCGCAGCTCCGCATAGGTCACACAGACCCGCATGAGGTATTCCTCGCATCGGGGGCGGCTAACCCTCGGCATAACAAGTCAGGGGGGTAAGTGACTTATCGTTAAACAACATAAGCACAACAAGAAAACCCCCTTACACAAACGTCACAAGACACTAACACACGTAGCGTCATAACATGTTTACTTATCAAACCAACAAGAAAGTATTACAAGGTTATCACAAGCCAACATAGTCAAGTTACTCACACAAAAGTCACACGATACTCGTAGTATCAAAAATAAAGTAACTATCTTTTAAGTAAACCAAAACAATTTCCATACCTTCTTTTTAAACCAATCTTAAGACAAAAGCATGCCTTCCTTTTTAAACCATTTTAAGACAAAACCATGCCTTCCTTTAAAACAAAGACACTTTTTCCTTTTTAAAGTCAAGTAGCAATATACTTTTTAAACCAAGTGTCTTACTCTTTTAAAAACAAGTAACCTATACCTTTAAATCAAGTTACTTCTCATTTCCCGAAATCAAGTTGTTTATAAGTCAAGTCTCTTTACTTTCAAAAATCAGTCTCTTAATCTTTAAATCATATCTTTTAAGGAAACCAACCTCCAACTTTTAAAATGTCAAGTTATCATTTTAAATCCAATGATAAAACCATTCTTTTGTTTTCATAAAGTCGTTATAAATAACTTCCCATAAAGCTATTATAACACTTTATGTTTTAAACCAACCAAGGACAATTATTCTCATTTTCGAAATCAAGATAACTTTATTCTTTAAAAGACCACACACCCATTACTCATGAGTGAGGTTTTACAACTTTTTAACATAAATTTAAGTCCTTAATATTTCATAACAAGTCATTTAACTTTGGAATCAAGTCAAGGACACAAAAGGAAAATCAAATTCCTTTAAACACACGCGTCGTCTGCACTATATATATATATTCACAATAATCATGCTAGAAAGGATAGGAAGAGGTTCACATACCTCGCGACGATTATCGACAATAAGTAAAATGCTCCAAAGTACTATAACCCTGCTAGCCTTTTCCACCCTTCAAGTAGAATACGCTACTCGTAATCTTGACCTATAATGGCCATAAAACGTTTATTAACGTCAAGATCCCGTCGTATAATAGTTCGAAGTACAAGGTTCCATATTCTACGGAAAATTCGGCAGCACCTCCCCCCCCCCCCCTCGAAACCACATAAATAACCTCCACTATCAAGGCCCGCTACCAAGCCGACAACTCCGAGGGGATTACACGTCTAACCGGACGTGTACAATTCGCCACAATAATACTACAAGTCTCGTAAATACGGTCAATGTAAATCTGATTCAATTCTTTTTTAATCATCCTTCCAATATATAATCTACTCAATTCTAAACTACTACAATATGTAATATTCAATTACAATAGGGGGGCAAAGATCATTACCTCGATAAGCCCAAAATTATCCAAGATTTATAAGTCGATCCTGAGCAACGTTTAGCTCCACTTCCTTACGCTCCAACCCGCTCCAAGAAACCCTTAGAAGTTTCTAAACAACTTCTCTTAACACTTCAACCAACTATGAAGATTTTCTTAGGGTTTCACTTTTGCGACTAATGGAATAAAGTAGTATTTTCGGGCTCTTATGTTGGGATAACTTTGGAATACAACAAGGGATTTAGGCTAAGGTATTTGGAATAACAACAACACTTGAAGAAATTCTTTCATAAGAGGAAATTTGTTGGACCGAACCATGAAAAGGGAGGAGGAATTTTTGCCTTGGAAAAATATTTCAAGTGAGGGATGAATAAAGTCTTGCAACAAGGGGGGTATTTATAGAGAAATCAATGGCTAGGATCAAAGCAAGTGTATGGTGAGGATTTGGTCCATGTGGGAGTGAAGTCTTCCAACCAAGTGTCCACCACAACAATGGGACATATGTCCACCACAAAAATGGGACAAGTGGCTTGCCACTTGTCCACTAAAACGTCCAACCACATGTCCTCTAGCCATTCGGCCAACATGGCCACATGGGGGTGACACGTGTCGCCCCCATACTCGTCCAAAATATTTCATCTTCCGAAAATAAAGTGGGCCCCACAACCCGTAAATTTCTCCCGTGGGCCCCACGTGACTAATTTCGGAAATAAAATTCCATAATTCTCAAATATTCCAAAAAGTCCGAATACCAAATCTGGGAATCCAATTCCCATTAACGAACTTTTTTCCTTCACAAAATCCGGAAACTTTTCCGTCGAAAAATCACATCTTTCTTCCTTTCCAATTTTTGTGTCGTATTATCGTACGTACGTCCTCATATACATTCCCTGGAACTACGGGGTGTAACAGCCACGGCGCCGGAAGTTCAGAGGGTCACAGATGTTTGGGCGCCACGGCGTCAATCTTAGAGCGCCACGGCGCCGCGATGAAAAATCTGAAAAATAAAGAGCCCTAGAAACGATTTCTCTCTTCCATTCTGATGGGATTTCTGACGTTATCTGTCATGCATTATCCGCCGTCACCGCCACCGCCACCATTTTAAACCAAGTTTGTAAGTTTTCCCGTTTTTCTTTTATTTTTGAGTCTTGCACACATTAGGGACAATGTGTGATTTAAGTTTGGGGGGGAGTTCTTAGTTATTTTTGATGTGTTTTTTAGTCTTTTTGTGTTATTTTCTATGTTTATTTGAGTCTAATTTTTTTTTTATAATCATGCATGTTGTAGTTACTTGAAACGCCTAGTGAAGTAAAATTGAATAATGTAATGGAATTAGAAGCAACCATCTGAACACTTAGGTTAGATATGCCAAAAATTCATGAAGTCAAACTATTTGGGGTATCTTGCTTGATTTATGCATTGTTAGTGATTAAACCTATGTGTCTGCTTGCTTGCTATTTGAGGCGAAATAGTTAGGATATGCATGTTAGGGAGATGACTCGAGCATTTCTTTGTTAGCCCTTTCTTACCATTTTTTTTACCTATCACTGACATTAAAATTGTATCCCTAGTCAGCCCCTTTTAGACTAAAAATAAGATCGTTTCTTTGACACCCTATAATTCCATATTTGTGCCATAAGTGGAAAAATTGAGTTGTTTGGAATATAAAGTGTTGAAAAAGAGACAAAAGGGAGTGAACAATTTTGATGCATCCCAAAGAAAAAGTAATAATAAATAGGCAAAAGCCTAAGTTTGGGGGTGTCTGCTATTCATCATACACTTCATTCTCTCAAAACAAAAGAGGGGAAAGATAGGTTTGAAGTGAAAAAGAGAATCAAAAGAAAAGGGAAGAATTTAAAGCAAAGAGCTTATGGTACGTAAGATTGAGCCTAAAAGCCTATTTTTACCTACCTCTGCCTAAGCCTACATTACAACCCTGAAAAGCCCTGAAGATCTCTAATGTGTGTATCCATGATTAGTGGAGAATAACAAGTAAACAGGTCATAGGATTTGAAAATTAACATGCATAGTTAGGTATTCTTACTTCCATTGAGCATGATTGAATTGAATTTGCGAAATATCTGACTTGATGTGTTTAGAATGCTAAAAATCCATGTTATATGTTCTTGCATATTACTCTACTAACCTTCATGCTTTTCTACGTAACAATGATGCAGCAAACTGATCAATGTCTTTGAGTCATTTTATTTTCTTTTCTTTCGTGTTTTTGATCTTTACTCGAGGGCGAGCAAAGGTTAAGTTTGGGGGTGTTTGATCGGTGTATTTTATATACACCTTTTGAGTCATTTTTAGTTAGTCTTTTGCCCATTTTTGTACAAATATGTATCGTGTTAGGATATATTTTCTTTCTTTTGAGTCACAGTGGTTTAAAGTGGAACATTGGTGAGAAGGAGCGAAAAGAGGCGAAAACAGAGGTTCGGGGCTCAAAAGTGAAAAGTTGACAACCCGGGCGAGAAAGCGAGCGGCCGCGGCTGCACCTCGGCGAATGGGGCCACGGCGCCCAGCGGACCAGCGCGTAAGTTTGGCGCGCGGCCATTCAGTCGTGGTCGTGGCCGTCGGAAATTTGACAAATCCGAATAGGACTGGGCCAAGACCAAAGAGGAAAAGGTTTTACACATTTTTGGGGATATAAATAGGGCCTTTTTAGGTCAGTTTTGAGGAGTTTCACACCTTACCATTCATCACAACATTAGATCAAGATTGGATACTTATTTTTGAGTAATTTCTTGTTCTTTACTTTATTTTTTTCTAGTATATGTTGGATACTATTTTAGTTCTTGGCATGTCTATGGCTAGGAACTAACTTAATTTAGGGTTTTCCATGTCGAATCGCCTGAACCTCGTTTTATGAATTAATGCAAGATTTTGGTTTCTTTTTATTATTGTTGAGATTTATTCAATAATTGTTTTGATTGCTTGATAATTAATTGATCACTAATTATCATCACTTATATGATTTCTAATCGAAATCCGATAGGGGAGATTGTGAATATGCTATAGTTGAATAAACATAGGTTTAAATCGTGGACGAAAGTACCCCGATACTTGTGTAGCTTAATAGGTTATTGCTCTTAATCCTCCTTTATAGTCAATCTTGTCATCGAAAGATAGAAGGGTTCTACAATGGGGTTGAGTGTTTATATTACCTTAACAGGAGTATAAAACGACTTAGTTAACCTGCTATCTCAACATAGAAGAAGAACCTTAATTATTTGTATTAACGAGTAAAGCGAACGGATAGTCGAGGAGATTTGGAAGCCCTATTTCCACCATATCTGAAGTAAAGTAAAGTAATTTAGTTAGAGTCTATAATCATAGCTATAAACAAACCATCAAATTATCGGTCACCAAATAGATACTACAGAATAGAGGTTGGTAATTTGACACTAATCTCTGAGGACGATAACTCGATCTTCTAGACTATATTACTTGTCACGATACGTGCACTTGTGTTTATCGTGTGTATAAATCGCGCATTACCGTGTCGCCGCCTCTAAAACCCTAGGTGGCTCCGCGACGCTCCACCATGGAGCCGCGACGCCTCCATCTCAGAAACACAAAATCTGCACTTTCGAAACCCTAAAACTGGTTTAGGGTCAAATTTGCAGATTTATCCTCGTTGCCCTTCACTATCAAACAACACGTTCAGCGACCATCATCCAATCCCTTCTCGTTCTTCGCTTCAGTGCACCATGTTCGTAATGAACCGATTACGCACATTGACTTGTAGAAAAGTTAGATCGGAACGACTTCCTCGATTACATCATTGTTTTAATAGTTCGGGAGATAAGGATTTTGCTTTCTTAAGATATAGGTTTTAAAGCTTCAAAAGACATTATTAATAACAGCCTAAACTCTAGAGATGCATATTATAGAATATTATAAACAATCAACTAATAATTCAATAATTGCAAGTGCCAAAATATTAATCTCCATTAATAATAATACGAATGTGTATAAAGTACATTTGTCCTAATACAGATTGTCTCTAGGACATAAATATACTTTCAGAAAAATCAAGTCCTTGCAACATATTTACTAAAGGGTAAGGTTAAATGTCGAGAAAATTTGTCTCGAAATATCAAAAATTACGATTTATTCTTTTTATACCCTTTATTTCTTTTACTAGTTTGTCACGATCCAAAAATTAAGATAGTCGTGAAGGAACCTATCTTAACCCATAGGAGAACCTAAATCAATTTATAAGTCTTTTAGTCAATTATTAAGCGGAAATAAAATAAGAACAAGACATAAGTCAATAAAAGTGTCTCATAACTCAAATATACGGAAGCTAAGTCATACAACTCCCAAAATCTGAAGTCATAAGTACAAGAGCTACTAATACGGAGTACAAGTCTGAAAGTCTACAAAGTTGTCCAAAAAGTAAAGAAAGAAGTAAGGTAGAGATGGAGTCCACTGCCGCGAAATAGCCAACAGCTCACCCTGATAACTCCAATAGCAACTCCTCAATGATCGGTGACAACTTGACCACTACTAGTGCTTGGAACAGAACTTGCACAAAAGGGCACAACAAGTGTAGAGTGAGAACAAAAAATTAATGTGTACTTAGCAGCATCGTTGACGTACCCTAAATTAAAACAATGATGATGGTTGGTCTTCTGAATGCTTACTCCCACACTTTCGAATATTAGTTCATTTGGCATATTTGTAATCCAACATGTGAATATAGAAAAACCGCTCAATTAGCAAATAGTCAAGTAATCAGTCGAGTGAGATTAGTATATTACAATCAATCCTTCAAGTAAGTCCAACAGTAAGGAATCAATAAAATGATATGATATGCAATGCAAATGCCTTCCATCATTTGTATACACACGTTCTGTAATATGAAATGCGTGACTAATGGGGTACTCGCAAGGTCCATACACCACCTGGAACCATTTTCCATCGGGTTCTCATCCATTTAGGCTCTCAGTCTTAATATTTAGCCCATATTCTGTTATCATCCGCATCACTCCATCCGGAATCATTTTCCATCAGACATCACATATGTATCCTCAAGTGTAATATGCATGAGATACTATATGAAAGCATAAATATGACATGCACACAAGGTAAGTAAGAAGGCTATAAAGTAAAAGCTCAACCTAAACTTTTTTTCATCCTTAAACGAGTATTTCAGAGTGATGAAAACACATAATTAACAAATTAAGAGATCAAAATATCATATAAATAATCAAGTAAGGGGATCATATCTCAAATTACAATCAATTAGTCATTATCAACTACCCGCTAATGACCATATATTTGGCATACTGACCACAGAAATAAATGACTCAAATATGATATCGATTCCCAAATCATGGCATCAATACCCGTATGAGTGATTTTCACCTCAAAAGTACGGATCCCCTTTATTACCATTACAACATTTTTATTATTTAATTTATCAAACACACGCTTTAAATAAAGTTAAGTAAGGTCTCAAATTGCCTGATTTCGAAATCCAACGATAACAATAAAGTCTTGCCCTTTCGTAAAGCTTTCGAGTGATCCCAGTCTGTTTAAATATGAAATTTATATAAGCATACGAGTCTGTAAACACACATATTGCTATACTACAATTCTGAACTCAAAAGTCACGCAAAAAGGAAATCTCAAGCCCTAGAAGGCAAAATTGAAATTTTACCCAAAATCATTTTATCCATAACCCACCGAGTCTAAATTCCAAAAACGACGCAAATTCGACTTTCAATTCGAAGAATTTTATAATTTCAACTTAGGGCTTAAAATTTTAATTTTACAATCAAAATCACGACTTTAATGATGAAATTCCGCAAGAATTGAAGGTAATTAATAAAAGGGAGGTTAGAATCTTATCCCCATGACGAATCTTGAAAAGCTCTTAAAAATCTCATAAAATCGAGGTCTCTAGCTCAAGATTGAAATAAGATGTCTAAGTTCGAATTGGGGATTTTATTTTCTGTCCAGGTATACTCTTCTTCACGATCATGGGACCCACCTTCGCGGTCGTGGGATCCTAGACAACTACTCTTCACGATCGCAGCACAAGGCATCGCGATGACGATGACCGATCACTCAGGTCTCGCGATCGCAACCCTTGCCACGTGATTGCAATGAAGGACATCAACAACGAGACACCAAAATTATTTTGGTGTCTCTCAAATTTGAAATCAACACTTGAAACTCATCTGGGACCTCCCCGACACCAACCAAGTATGTATTTCAGTCATAAACATGCTACGAACTTGTTCGCGCACTCAAAACACCAATACGAGATCATCTAACCCAATTTCTGCGGTCAGATAAAATCCATCACTTTAACTTATTTCTCAACCAAGAGTCCAAAACACACCTTAGCGATGTGGATTTTTGTCAACCAGCTCTATTTCTCCACTAAGTTAAAAATCACATTCTGAACCTAATGAAACTGTCCAAATTTGCAGACAGGTCCGTTAACCCGCGATGTGGATTTTTGTCAACCAGTTCTATTTCATAACTTAAGAATTATCAATTTTTTCTATTTCTTCTCTTACTCACCCAATTGCCTCGGTAATCGTATCACCCATCCCCACAAGTCAAAAACATCATTATAAAGTTATAAGGAGGGTCATTTAAGAAAAAAGGACCTAGAACTCAAAACGGCCTAACGGGTCGTTACGTAACTCTTACTGCACAATTGTGGTCCTTAGTTCTCAACATAACAAATACAAATTGGTCTATGCCTGAACACACTACAATGCCTGAACACATATGCTCATTTGTTGGATGAATAGGGGAGGCAATAAAAGTCAGAAGAAATGGTGGAGGATAATACCACACTGCATTTGTTGAACAATGTGGAGGGAGAGGAATGGGAGATGTTTTGAAGATAGATCCAATTCCATTCATAAAGTTAAATGGAATTGTATAGCATCTTTCTATTTTTAGTGTAAAGAGAAAAGATTAGAAGGTATAGATCAACTTATAGGTTTATTAAAATCCCTACAAGTATATTTGGTGATGTAACATGCTTGAAAGTTTCCCACATGTCCTTATAGAAAGGTTCGACTGTTATAGAGAGAGAATTTTATAGAGAGAATTACCAGTTTAAAAAAACGCCTACTCCTTGTATTCACTCTAAGTCACATAATATGAATTTGCAAAATATTATTACACGATATTTGAGTATGATTGTTATAGAGAGAATTTTATAAGAAGTGTACCGCTATAATGAATGTCATTGTTGTTATAGGTAGAAAATTGTTATAAAGAAGTAAAAAAAATGAAAAATTGGTTTCAGAGAAAATGTTATAGTGAAATGTTGTTATAATGAATGACAATTATAGAAAGGTTTGACTCAAACAAATATGCATGCACTTCTATCAATCTCAAGTGTTTTGAGAAAAAAGAAATTATTAAGATGGAAGATGTCAACAATCAAAGATGTTGTTTCATAAGAATCAACTACTGAAAGCATAGTGAATTACTATTGTCTACTGCCTGGAAAGAACAGGATTTTAACGAGATATCAAGATGAAATTTCCCACTCAACTTGAAAAATACAATGAACACCAATAGTTCATGATAAGAAAAACTTGCATAGTTCCTTCCATGACTATCTAGCAAAAATCTGAAACATAACCTTACTTGTCTGCTAGGAGGATCAAGATACACAGAGATGCATAAACCGAGAACTTAAAACAGTAGACATATTAGAGTTACAAAGACAAATCAGACAACCAGTCAATCGTGTTACATTTACAAATTACAATCTACTCTTCTTCACTGATCCCATCTCCTTTGCCTTTGCCCTTAACAAGTGCTTCTGTATTTTCCCTGTAGCTGTCTTTGGCAATGGTCCGAAAAACACAGACTTTGGAACCCAGTACTTAGGCATCTTTGATCGACTGAATTTCATAATATCATCTGCCAATTGTTGCTGATCCGTTTCCTTTACATTAGGCTTTAATGTCACAAATGCACAAGGTGACTCTCCCCATTGCTCATCAGGCTTTGCAACAACAGAGACCTCCAGTATTGCTGGGTGTTGATATAGGATATTTTCAACCTCAACACTACTTATATTTTCACCACCAGAAATGATGATGTCTTTTGATCTGTCTTTTATTTCTATATACCCGTCTGGATGTTTTACAGCAAGATCACCAGAGTGATACCAGCCTCCCGCAAAAGCAGCTTCATTGGCTTTAGGGTTCTTCAGGTAGCCTTTCATCACAACATTACCCCTGAAGACGATTTCTCCCATCGTTTTCCCATCAGCTGGAACAGGTGTCATGTCCGTTGGGTTAACTATGTCCAGATGCTCCAAGCTTACATATCTGACACCTTGACGTGCATTTAGACGCGCTTGGACATCTGTGGGAAGTAAATCCCACTCAGGCTTCCATGTGCATAGAGTGGAGGGGCCATAGGTTTCAGAAAGGCCATAAGTGTGTAAGACACGGAAGCCACGTTGAGTCATTGCAGCAAGAATAGAAGGAGGAGGAGAAGCACCAGCAGTGCTTACATGTACTAGCCGAGGCAGCGGAAGGATGGTCTCCTCTTTTGGGGCATTAACTATGGTATTGAGCACCACAGGTGCAGCAGAGAAATGGGTCACACCAAGGTGAGCTATGGCAGAATAAACAGCCTTTGCGGTTACCTGCATATGGACCACTCGAGAAAATAAAAGGCAACCTTGTCAAGAGCCAAAAACAAGAAGCGGGAGAAAAGCAACAATTTATTTGACCTCCCTCAAAACCATTATCTTTTCTTCTACTTCTTTTCCTCCATTTCAGATATAGACCAAAAAGGCATATTCCCCCTCCTCTTAGTATATTCAAACTTTCCAGACTCCTCAACTAATGCAATAATCTTTGGGGTCTTAACTAGGAAGTAGACAAGGTGTTACTTTGTTAAATTGCTAAGACAGTAAATTTGGTACTTAATATTCTTCTAGTTCATTAACCTATTTCAAGATGAAACACTGAATAATATTCTCTAACCCTTATAGTTTGAACTTTGAAGAATAGGATGCCATTGCTTCTTGTTTGGTGACTTGTATGTCGTGTATGATCAGAAGACTAATATAGTCTTTTGTTGAATTTGTGCTTCGAAACTAGAGTCGAGAGGAGGAAAAAAGAGGTGAAAGTATCTAACTCCTCATATTGTTCAAAGAGGATACTATCTACATCTCCTTTTATATCATCACCCATAATTTGTTCGCTATGAGGATATATCACCACATCTGCTATCCTCACAGTTTTCCTGCCTTTTTTATCAATAACCCTAGTTCTTTGTACTTACAGGTTCTGCAAAAGAGGAAATAACTAGATATGCGTCTTCTATAAAATACTCATGGCAACTGAAGAAGTGGGCCAATGTGGTGAAAATAGACAATCATTACTTCTATCTGTTCATTGTTATTACTATTGCAAAAAATTCAGGCCAAAGCTCAGTATCTTGTTATCAACCACATGTCCACCGATATTTCATGATCATTACCAAGGCAGATTGATTTTGCTATTATAAGTAACATAATACGTCATAGGAAATTAGGAATCTCCATGTGCAAAAAAAGGAACAAGGGATCACCTGTCTAAGGCATATGTTGGTCCCACAAATTGCTGCAAGTGTCCAAGTGAAACACCAACCATTGCAGTGAAACATTGGTAGAGTCCAAAGGTACACAGCTCCCTCTTTCATACTCCAAACAACGGCATTACTTAGAGCCATAAGATAAGCACCACGATGATGAAGCACCACTCCTTTGGGACTAGCTGTCGTACCTGAAGTATAACCCAGAGAAATACTTTGCCACTCATCCTGCGGTGGCTTCCATGGAAAGTCTGGATCACCAGTTTCCAAGAATTTCTCATATTCAACTGCCCCTTTCTCTAAAGCATATTGGACTGGGGTGGAATCACAGTTTGTATCAGCAATAACTATAAGAAGTGGTCGATTTGATTTTCCCTTGCTCTTATTTTCTAAAATATTTAAAGCTTCCTCAGCCAACAGAAAGAATTCTTGGTCCACCATGACAACTGCAGCTGAGCAATGGCCCAAAAGAAAAGCAATTGTGTCTGCATTTAAACGAACATTAACAGCATTTAAAACAGCTCCAGCCATTGGAATTCCAAAATGGGCTTCATACATAGCAGGAACATTTGGCGCAATCACTGCAACCTACATGAAGCCAAAAAGAGAAGGACTTATAAGGTTCCCGCAGGATACCAGAAAACTGCATTTTCTCAAGAGAATAACACTGTACATCCATAAACAACTTATAGAAAGTTTTTGTATGTCCATTCAATTCATATAGAGAAAAAACTAAGACAGGCAATGCAACATTTACCAAATTTTTAGTTCCTGTCCATCGTTAGAAGAGGAAATTCAAAACCTGATCATTTATCTCCGAACTATTACTTTTTTCAATTAACTCTCCCCCTCTTCTTTGA
Organism: Przewalskia tangutica; assembly: GCA_029844215.1. Classification (NCBI taxonomy): domain Eukaryota; kingdom Viridiplantae; phylum Streptophyta; class Magnoliopsida; order Solanales; family Solanaceae; genus Przewalskia; species Przewalskia tangutica. The sequence goes on from CM056721.1 coordinate 112,089,801, forward strand.
AGACAATAGATTTAGCTTAATTAGTTTTCTAGTATTTAGCAGATTATCTATAATACACTGAAAGAATTTTTGGAATTTACGAGCTCCCTAACAGGGATGATCCCTGAAACTTTTGTAAACTATAGCACTTCAATAGTGCTGATTTATTTAATAATATAATGTACTTAACAACTGTACTCTTCTTGGTCCTTAAGTTTCCTTATAATTCCTAAAAATGGGGGCTGAGAAGTTTAAAGTAAGAACACATAGATATTGACATAATATCGACTGTGACTCCTGAAGCACAAAACCATGTAATGAACCTACCAGATATATGGCACTTTATCATTAAATCAAAGACCATTCTGTGATTTCCATACTAAAAGGCCAATCTGTCTCAACCCACTCATTTGCAGCACAAGGCAACGGGACAATGATAAGCTTACTTTGTAGACTCTTGTTTACGTTATTGTATGCATAATCTACAGTAGCCAAGGATCTTGCTACCTTGTTTATTACCTTTACTTACATTTTCCTTTCTGATATCCAGGGAGGCCGAATAAGTATTCCTCTTCTTTTCCCTTGTATGTCCAGAAAATCCAACTAGCTTGTATGGTCAGTTTGTCCTAGTTTAGTGATCCATAAAGAGCGGAAGAGGGAGTATGGAGTGAAGATGTAAAACAGCTTGCTCTAAACCATTCAAGTTGAAGCAGTCTATTGGAATGCCAAATTCTCGCTTAGATACAGACAGAACTCCAACATGAGCAATCTGTGGTATAGAGGCTAACTGAACGGCAATAGTACCATCACAAGAGCTAGTTTCAAATTTCAGAACTAGCAAATAAAGATTCGAAGGAAACATAGAACAAGTAAAAATATACACATCAATTTTGGATAATACTCTTTCCTGCAGCAAGGGAAAAGCTCTCTAAAGAAGCACAAAATGTCTCCGAGACTCACACCAACTCAAGTCTAAGGCAATTTCTCCTAAATATTGGCTGCTATGTAGTTGCATTAGTCAATTTTACATAGACTAGTGTCCAAGAATCACCCTTATCCATACTGCATTGGTCTTCAGAAACACGGTGTCGAAACTGTTGTGCAGATCAGGATGGTGAGATAAATCAATGCCAGCAAACCCACAAATAATCATTACCCAATCAGTATAGAAATCTCTATAACAGTGGAGGGTGCAAAGACCCTCATATGAACGTAGTTCAAGTAGTCTTTGGAATCAGAATCGTATATAACTAACGACGAGTATACAACAACAACAACATACACAGTGTAATCCCACAAAGTGGGGCATGGGGAGGGTAGAGTGTATGCAGACCTTACCCCTACCTTGGAACTAACTACGAGTATCTCATCCATAATACAACCAAGAAAGAAAATCCATTTATACGGATCATACTGGATCAGTACAGAGAAAAGTTATTTGGTTTAGTCGAAAAAATACTATGCTAAATGATAGTGTGTGTGATCATTTAATAGACCATGCATCCAATTATTAGATTTAGCCTAACATATACCAAATCACCACCTTGGTGCAAAAGCATATTTACTTTTAGCCTCTCACCACAGTAAGAAATTTCTCACTTTACTAGAACAAAAATTTAAATGTTCTTATCCAAAGCAGACACTAAGAACAAAGTGTTAGGATCGAAAAAATCAGGGCGTCATGCGGAGGCTAATAATTGCAAACCTTGAACGACGATAAATCAAACGACACAAAAACTATACTAAAAAGAAGCATAATATTAATATGATTTGGTCAAGTGACCTACATATTGAGAAAACTAATGTAAAAAGCATAAAACCTATTGAGAGAAAAATTTCCTCCTAAACAGAACTCTCTAAACGACTACATTGTGGGTGCTATTGTGTTGTTTATGAGAAAAAAGGATCTCCTATTTATAGAAGTCCAAAACCTCACCCCCAAGAAAAAAGATAAATATGATAGAATCCTTTTTTCGAAAACATTTTTGAAGTAAAACACAATTATGGTAAAATTCAAAGGAAATTCAAGACAAATCCTAACACGAAGGTCACATGGGGAAAACAAAGGTCACATGGGAAAAAGCTAAGAAAGAAAAGTACTATCAGAACCAGAACTGCAAGCTAAAAATTTATTCTTGGAACATAATTTTGAAATAGTTCTTTAAAAAATATTTGAAATGGTATTCTTGGCAACATAATTACCATTAAAAAACAAGTGAATGTCAATTTTTTTTATCAAACAATAGTTTAGCTTAATAGGGGAAAATAAAATCAGCTGCAGCAACATACAATACATGAAACAAACTAACAACATAACAAAAAAAAAGTATAAGATGAAACTTACTCTGTTAATACAGAGAAAAAGAACAGAATAAAGCAGAAATCTTATAATTATAATGTATATTAATACAGCTAAATCCCGAACTAGTTAGTGTATGCCTATATTAATCCTTAATGCATAGTTAAATCATTCTTAAACTGATGAATTCACCACAACTCTCTTCCTATATTATAAATTATAATGAGAAACAAAAACAAAAACAAAACAAAAAATTAATGGACGAGTAAAATGAAGCAGAAATTGAGCAGATACTCCCTTTGTCCCATATTAGTTGTAGTAATTCACTTTTTGAGAGTGAAGTTGACTAATCTTCCGAACTAAGAACAATTCAATATTTTAAATAATTTAAATATTCAAAAAGTAAAGTAGTATAAGTTGCGATTGTTCTCGTATCAATACGATGAAAAATACATATCTAAAATGTTGATCAAAGTTTATATAATTTAACTTTTAAAAAAGAAAAGTGGACAAGTAATATGGGAGTACCGTCCTTCCGAAAGTGATGGAGCGTTTGGTAAGAGCAGAAGCGAGTTGACGGCAACGGCGATAAGTCTGGAGCCACGTGTAGTCAACGGAACCGTGAATTAACGATTTTCGGTTAGGATAGACCATCGCAGCCCTTTCCAAGAACCATAACGGCGTCAAAGCGGTGTAGTTCGCCGCATTCTTTGGAAGATCATCGATATCTCTCTCCACCACCATCTTCTATCTCCCTTACGACTATAGAGTGTGTGAATATGGAGACAGAGAGAGAGGTATTTAAATATATTTGGAGTTTAAAATATTATGTGACTGTGCGTTATTTAATTTCTCGTCCTTCTATATTGGATAGGTTCTCAAATATTCTATTCCAATTTGCACGGAGAAATAATTGTGTCTTTGTCAAATTTATACATCTACTTAAAAATATTAATCGTACTCATCCTTTCTTATACTATATAGCCAAATTTACCCCCATAATTAACAAAAAATTTAAAATTACCCTCAAATCTAATCCCAATTGTCAATTTAATTATCCGATGTTACTTCATTAAGCGGTAACCTATGATCGGTTTAACCCAATTCTCAATTTAATTACCTCCGATTTTACTTCATTAACTCGTACCTCTTAATTTATTTAACACAAAACTCAATTTAATTATCCATAAATTTAATCCAATTCTCAATTTGTTCATCTGATTTCACTTCATAAACTCATAACCCATTTAACCTACTTTAATGGAGTGAAATTGAATAATTAAATTAATAATTGAGTTAAATAGATTATGGTTTACTAGTTAAGTGAAATCGTGTAATTAAATTCAGAATGGAAGGGGGAGGCGTCAGATCTTGGAGTAACCTCCTTTCCATGGACAATCTACTCAAGAATTTAGGCTCTAGCTAGTGACTAGCCCAACTATGAAGCTAGGTGTACATTAATCTTTGTGGGCTAGGTGGGTCGTGGGCTGGCCCGTGAGCTAACTTTGTAAATTAATCTTTTTTAAAGAAATCTGATATAAGATAGTTATTCTTTTAGGAAGAAAAATATCTAATTGTTAAATGTAAATCAGGTTTATTTTATTTTAAATTGTTAAAGATAATTAAAGAATAAAATGTGTAAAAACTTATATACTTAATAATTTCATTCAAATAGCTAAACCATCACATCCCCCCCCCCCCCCAAACACAAATATTGTTAGTTATACTACAATGTAGAATATTATAATGACACACTTACCAGTTACCACATTTATCAGAGGTAAGTAGAAGAATTTTGTGCAAAGAAAGAACATAACTTTCTTGAATTCATCATATTGTTGACTAATGAATAAGAATTTTGTGCAAAGAAAGAACGTAACTTTCTTGAATTTATTATACTGTTCACTAATGAATAAGAATTTTGTGCAAAGAAAGAACATAACTTTCTTGAATTTATCATACTGATCACTAATGAATAAGATTTTCATGTTGTCATATAACTAGTTTGTACAAGCAATATATACATAGAGCTTGCATGCGTCTAGGCTTCGAGATAAGAAGCGCGAGTTTAGGTCAAATAAGAGCCTAAAGTAAGAGTCCAAGATTGACTAATAGTTTAAAATCTTAAAATAGAGAAAATCTAATTTCAGAAGAATCTTTAACCTTGTTACATTCAACTGCGAATCTTTTTAGTGGGTTGGTTGGGTTTGCCTAACGGCCCAAACCCATTTGACTTCAATTGTAAATTGTAATAGGTAAAGTTAGGTGAATGTAGTGTGACAAAAAATTAAATAGGAGTCACGAACGTAGTTTAATATATTTCATGATCATATGTAAAATAAATTCCTTCTTAAAGGTAAAGTTGAAACCCTTATACAAACTTAGTCTCCAAAATTATACAAGTGTTTCTATAAGGTCTCTCATAGTTAGTTGGGACTCGCTTGACGGCAATAGAGTGATCTGAACATGTTAATGGATATACGTGCCATACACATGAGACTTAGTGGAAGAGATAATAAGAGTTAAAATACTCGAGACAAAGAAAATAAAATGTCACAAGACCTGATGAAAATAGGTATGTCCTAGAAACAATCATTTTAGGAGTAAATATACTTGAACACATTCATATTATTAATAAGATTAATATATATTTAGCATTTGCAATTATTGAATTATTATTTGATTTTTTATATTATTCATTAATGTGCATCCCTTGAACTTACATTATCATTAATAGTGTGAGATATTAATGATAGAGTGTAGTTCTTAAAATAGTCTAGACTAATGATCATTGAGAATGAGATATCAATGATATGTTATAAGTCGACATGTGGTCTGCATCATATTCTTAGAGAATGTAGTATATCTCACTGCTAGCAATAGTTGCTAGTGATGGACACATAGATACTCTTAGAGGAGTATTGGCATACCCTGCTGATAAACTATTTGTTATACGTATGCAGAGTATTATCGGCGTGTGGGAGATAGAGGTCCTAGACTTGAGATCAATATCGCTTGTTTACGAGCAATGCACTTTGATCTGTCTAGCTCAAATGTCTTATAGGTTGAGACGCGGCTTGTATTGGGTGCATTCTGAGTAGATTGAAGGTGGTAGTTGAGCGAGAATAGGATTCATTCCTCGATTGGAATTTCGAGAGAACACTCAACTTCCGTAGATGTTAGGTCGGCAAGTCATTGGCGATGCGAGACATATCTAGGATATGGTCCAGTTGTCGACTAATATAGATGAGATAAAGTGATCAAGCCATTTGGATAGACAACGGCAAATCTTAAGCTTGATCGAGTGTGTCGCGAATGAAATGAATTTTTCATCTCATAGAGGTATGTTTACTTGAGTCTTGTAAGCGTCTTCACATATTGGGTCGTCGCGTGTAGTCTAGGAGTTCCGTGTGAACCTTGATTTAATCAAGTGCCGATGTGTGAAGGCCTAAAGGATCACACTAAGTCGATTGTTTTTTCGGTCTAAGGGTATATTGAGAGAATGTAAAATATCGGATTTTGAATCAAGATATTTTATTTTATAATAAATTATGGGATAATTTTCATTTGATGAAAATTAATTAATTAAGTCAAAATTAAATCTTGGATTTAATTAGAACTAAAACGTGCAGAAAATAAATAGAGGAGCCGCATAACAGTGGGCCCAGTTCGACTGGCCCACTGCAATTTGGATTTGGGTCAGGTCTTGAAATCTGATCCAAATCTGATTTGGTTTAGGGTTTCCTCCACTATATATTTGGCACTTAACCCATAATTTCAGATGTACTCACTTTCCACTTTCTGAACTCAGAGTTCAGGAAATAAAACTCTCTCAAACCTCTGCTAAGATTTCCTAGCTTTCTTGGGCAAAGAAATATACCGAAGCAAGGCTTGCACCCAAATTGATAATCGCGTGCGCTCCCTTTAGTAAAGACTAACAAAGCTTAAACTGTAAGTTTTCTTCATGTCTTTGCAGATTATAATTATCGCATAATTATACCAACGTTTGTTGGAGCAAGTAAGTTTACTCAAAATTTTAAACTTTCGCTATGCCTTACTTGTGTGTTTTATACCCAACAAATACCTTCACCTGAAACATGAGTCTTGCCTAGTGTGATGCTTGTGAAATCAGCATGGCATCCATGGGTTTAGATGTTATAAAAGGCACTTGGGGAGACAAAATACACATAATTCTACAATGTATTATAGAGATTTTGAAAGGATAAATGACATAGGATTTTCACCAATTCTTCCAAAGTATGAGCACGATAGTATTACGATTCATTCAAGTTAATTAACATTAGAACTTCCAAAGATTAACATAAAGAATTTACATATTTCTATCCAACTTCAAGAATTCAAGAAGAAACGATGTATGGGTTTTCACAATTGTTCCTTTTGTATAAAAATGAATGCGTATTAAATTAGTCATTTGGATTCAATCAATACAAACCCCAGTTGCATCAGTTGGTTAAGAACATGGAAATTGTGGAATCTTTGATTGAATATGAAACTTTATGATTTTGAATGTTATTGATTATATTTCTAATCACGATATTATGAAGAATGACATGGGTAAACATATTTTTCACCAATTGATATGAAATTCATGAGTTAGAAAGCTTAATCAAAAGTTTTCAAGTTAATCAAAAGTTTTTAGGTGAAGAGTTAAATCATTATTGGTATTAGCGTGAAGGACACAAGAAGTTGAAGTTGAAATTAAACTTACAACTTGAGGTAAGTCAAGACTTTCTTACTAAAAGGAGATTTTTAGTAAAACTCATACTTCATATTTGTTCGATAAATGCATATTAAATAGTTTTTTACGCCGAAGTACTCGCGGGGGACAAGCACGTGCTTAGTACAGCACGTTTCTACTCAATACAGACTTAAAAAAAGAAAGTAATAGAAATACATCTGATATATGTTGCCTGTGACTTGTGTCTCATTTGGTTCAGTTTTCAAAAATATATATATGTTGGCGTGCCTCACTACTTGTTACATGCAATTACTTTGTACTCAATTCATATTTAGTTACTAGTGTGATCATATCTAAATAAGACGAGAGAGCTAGCCAACCTTCTCTTGTGTGAATTTCATGAGGGCTACGATTAGCTACGTCATGCTGAGAGAGGGAATTTATATGTTATTGATCGGTGTATTTTATATACACTTTTTGAGTCATTTTTAGTTAGTATTTTACTCATTTTGTTGATGTTTAGTATAGTATTAGGGTCGTTTTTCTTCCTTTTGTGTCACAACGGTCAGAAATGGAGAAATGACGAAAAGAAGAGAAAATGAGCTTAATTGAGATGAAACTGCACACAAATAGGGCCAATAAATGAAGTCTAAGAAGTCCCGGAAAGTATAGAAGAGATCAGACAAAGTCCGGACGAAAAAAGGACGTCGAAGCAAAAAATCAGGAAAACAACGCCTCAGCGCGGCATACGAAATTTTTTGAAAACTACGATTTTGGTAGCGCTGCGGGGCTGAGCAGGGCCACGGGGTCGACGCGATATTTTTGACGTTTTGGTCCGAATTTAACACGTTTTCAGGATCCAAAAAGGGATAACTTTTCCTACCTACAAAACTTAAAACCCTGCTCATTATATATAGCTAATTAGCCACCATTCTCCATGATTCATTTCATTCTCCATCCATCATTCTACCACATTCCATCTTGTAAATATTCCACAACACAATCCTTGGATGCTAGAAGGCTGGGAGACTTGTTCTTGAGTATTTTCTTTCTCTTTTTGTTTTGTTTATTTCAGTTCATGTATGGAGATTGTATTAGTTCTTAGCGTGACTATGGCTAGGAGCTAATTACTTATTTAGGGATTTCCTTGTGATTATCTTGAAACTCTTATTCATGAATTAATACATTAGTTGATTTCTTCTTCACTTGCTTAAAATTTATTCAATAATTGGTTTGATTGTTTGGTAATTAATTGATCACTAGTTATCATCACATATATGATTTCGAATCGAAATCCGAAAGGGGAGATTCTGAATATGCTATAGTTAAATAAACATAGGTTAAAATCGTGGACGAAAGTACCCCGATACTTGTGTAGTTTTATATGTTATTGTTTTTAATCCTCCTTTGTGGTAAATCATGTCATCGAAAGATAGAAGGGTTCTGCATCGGGGTTGATTGTTTATATATCCTAACCAGAATATAAAACGGTATAGTTAACCTGTTATCTTACCTTAGAAGAATAAGTCAGTCTAATTGTATTAAGGATTGAATAGAGTGGATAGTTGATGATCTTGAAAGCCCTAATTCTCCGTCATAACTGATTTAAATCAAAGTATTTTCATAATTATTTTATTTCCTGCATTATTAGTCTAGAATTCCAAACCAATTAACGTTAACCAAATAGAAACTAAAGCATAGATAATCGGTACTTGAAAACCAGTCTCTGAGGACGATATTCGGTCTTACCCATACTATGTTACTTGTACGATACGTTCACTTGCGCTAAGCGTGTGGATAAATCGATATCAAGTTTTTGGCGCCGTTGTCGGGGACTGGCGTACTTTCAATATCGATTTATTTATTCTTATTTCTAATTTGGTTGCTCCAAGAACAAGTTTCTAACTTGTTCTGCGAGCATCTTTTTATCACCTTTTGTTGTTTTTCTTATTTTGCAGGTTAAATTCGGGGGAAAAAATAAAAAAATAAAACAGACACATGGACTACTACTTCTATCAGGGGCACCAAATTCATCAACAACAGCTTAACCCACAGATTTCAGAGGAAGATCTAGATGAGTTGCAGGCAGGCATACTCAGGCTCACCAAGTGCCAGACTCAGTTTATGGCTGAAACAAGAGTGTCCCTAAAAAATTTGGAGACACAAATAGGGCATCTGATGGATAGGATGACCAATGTACCGCAAGAAAATCTGTCTAGCGACACAATTGTGGAAATTAATAATCAGATTGAGGAGCCTGAACCACACCCAGTTGTTGAGGAATTTGGAGAGATAGTTGGTGTAGAGAAGGAAAAGGTTACTGAGATCCAATCATTCATCTTTTTGGATTTCTTAGAAAATCTTTTTCTTGTACCTATTGCAGAAGAAACACCACCAGCTGTCACTGTTGATCCCCAAATAGAAAGTCCATACCTTCAAGGGCACCCCCAAAAGTTGAGAGATGTAGGGAGTTTCATTAATCCCTATATTATAGAGAGCCTAGAAGACAAGTCTGCCTTGTTTACTTGGGGGATAATCTTATATCTGAGGCCCTTGTTTGGAGCAATTATTGTAGTTGAAGTGAGACCTGCAACAATAACGATGCGGATTGCAAGCAGTTCGCAGAAGGAGCCGTCGGGCACTAGTAAAGGTTAACTGCGTCCGACTAAAAGACGTTAAAGACAGCGTTTGTTGGGAGGCAACCCAATGTTTATTAATTATGTTATTTTAATTTCTGTTTTTAGTTTGTTTTATTTTGTCTTGAACAGTCTTGGGTTCTTGTCTTGTGTTTGTGGATGACAGGTGGACTAGGAGCAGACCCCGAACAGAAAAAGGAGCAAAAACGTTGGAAAAAAAAACAAAATTCCCATCATCAGCGCCGTGGCGCCAAAATGCAGGGCCACGACGCCGAATGTTCAGAGAGTCTGCGAGATTCTGGCGCCCACGGCCTGAAGTGCGGTCGTGGCGCGAAAGGTTGAGGCCACGCCTTGATGCAAATTCCAGAATTTTTCCTCCCAGACCTCCGTTATGACCGTTGTGTTGTGTCAGTAAGTTGTCCCTATTTTTAGTCTTCACACATTGGGGATAATGTGTCGATTAAGTTTGGGTGGTGTCTTATTTTGTTTTATTGTCTTGTTTTTTAGTCTTTTTAATTTGTCTTTGTGTTGTTTTTATGTGTTTTTGTGTCATAATTTTTTCTTTTGGATCATGCATGTTGTGGTTGCTAACGATATTGAGTGGATAAAGTGGGATAAGGTAATAGAACTAAAAGCGACAATCTGTGTGCTTAAGTTAGATATGCCAAAAATTCATGACATCCAATTCTTTGGGATATTTGTGCTTAGCTTATGTGTGTCAGTTATGGAAAGAAGGTTGAAAAATGTCTAGAAAATCTGTTTGCTTGTTATTTGAGGCGAAATAGTTAAGATGCACATGTTTAGAGAGATGATTCAGGCATTTTTTTGATAGCCCTTCTAACCATTCATTACCCACCTTGACATAAAATGTATCATTAGTCAACCCATTTAAGCCTAAAATAAGATCTTTTTTTTGACACCCTATGATTCATTTGTTGTGCCATAAGTAATAATGGAAAAGTATTGGGATGAAAAACGTGAAAAAGAAACAAAAAGAGAATTAAAAAATTTGATGCACCCCAATGAAAAATATGCAAAAGCCTAAGTTTGGAGGTGCTTGGTATTTATAATACATATCATTCTTTCAAATGAAAAGAGGGGAGAAAGTGGGTACAAAACTAAAAAGAAAGTCAAAAAGAAGGAAAATGAGTTGAGTGAGAAAACAAATGCTTATGGTACGTAATTGAGCCTAAATGACTACTTTTACCTACCCCTGCTTAAGCCTACATTACAACCCTTGAAAGTCCTGATGATCTTTAAGGTGTATATCTATGATTAGTGGAGAATAGCAAGTAAACAGGTCTATAGCATTTGGGAAAGATGGAATGAAATTGACATGCATAGGTTAGGTGTTTGTATTTCCATTGACCATGATCTAAGTGAATTTGCGAAATATCTAACTTGAAATTCTAGATTGTTGATTATTCATGTTATATATGTTCTCACATATTATCTCATCTTTCATCCATGATTTTGAAGAAGCATTGCTATAACTACTTGATCCATTTCTTTGAGTCTTGTATTTTTTTTAGTCTTTGTTTTTGTTTTGTGCTTTACTCGGGGACGAGCAAAGTTTAAGTTTGAGGGTGTTTAATCGGTGTATTTTATATACACTTTTTGAGTCATTTTTAGTTAGTATTTTACTCATTTTGTTGATGTTTAGTATAGTATTTTACTCATTCTGTTGATGTTTAGTATAGTATTAGGGTCGTTTTTCTTCCTTTTGTGTCACAACAGTCAGAAATGGAGAAATGACGAAAAGAAGAGAAAATAAGCTTAATTGAGATGGAATTGCACACAAATAGGGCCAATAAATGAAGTCTAAGAAGTCCTGGGAAGTATAGAAGAGATCAGACGAAGTCCGGACGATAAAAGGACGTCGAAGCAAAAAATCAGCATTTATCCACGTATAAGGGCCGCGACGCTATGGACCTTGAGTCGCGGCGCTGGACACTGTTTAACACACCCCCGCAGTCATAGGTGACGATCTTTGTACGCTGAGACTGTCTCTAAAATCTTCAAAAAGGACAGAGGGAAGACTCTTTGTAAAGATGTCTGCAATCTGATATCTGGAAGGGACATGGCAGACGCGTACTTGTCCTTTAGCTACCTTCTCTCGAACAAAGTGAATATCAATCTCTATGTGTTTAGTACGCTAGTGCTGAACTGGATTACCAGAAAGGTAGATGACACTTATATTATCACAATATACCAAGGTAGCCTTCTCAATAGGACAATGAAACTCTAAAAGTAGATTTTTTAACCAACATGACTCAAAAATCACTTTGGCTACCCCTCGATACTCGGACTCTGTACTTGAACGTGAAACGTGGATTGACACTTGGCAGACCATGAGACCAAGTTATTAACTAAAAACATGCAATAGCCAGATGTAGACCACCTGGTGTCAAGAAAACCACCCCAATCAGCATCTATATAGGAGACTAGTGTAGACGTCGACGAAGGATACAAATGTAAGTCATACTCAAGTGTTTCCTGAATGTACCTAAGAATGTGTTTGAGCGCATTCATATGTTCAACTCTGGGATCATGCATAAACAAACACAACTGATGTACGACATAAGTAATATCAGGTCGCATGAACATCAGATACTAAAGGGCGCCTGCAAGACTATGATAGCGGGTCGGATCCTCATAGGGAGAGCCAGTTGCAGCACCCAACTTGGGTTTAGTATCAACTAGAGTAGAAGTAGACTTACAGTATGACATCCCAACCCTTTCAATGATATATGTTGCATACTTCCTCTGTGATAAGAACAATCCACCTGCATGATGAGTTACAGCAATCCCTAAAAAGTAACTTAATGGACCCAAGTCCTTCATGACAAACTCAGAACAGAGCATTGTCATGATAGACTTTCGCAAAACATCAGAAGAGGCAGTCAAGATAATATCATCTACATATAATAGATTATAAGCATTGTCATGATAGACTTTCGCAAAACATCAGAAGGCAAGCGGCGGGAGTCGCTAGTGAGTATGAGTTACGAGGACTCGGGCACAGACTATGCACGAGGAGTAGGCGGATCGGCGAGTTCATTCTGTGGCGGTATTAGAAGCCGGGGCGCGGTAGCTCAGAGGTTTCGGTACGAGCCTCGATTCGCGGCCAAAGGCGAGTATAGGGATTACGGAGAGCAGATCAGGTTGTTGACTAGCATCGTGGCGGCGGCACCACGGCGTGGCTAACCCTAGGCCGAGCAGTTTAAGGATTGGGACTTTCTGAGTTGTAATCCACCCGAGTTCTATGGTTCGAGGTCTGAGGAGGATCCTCAGGAGTTTATTCGACAGGTGCGGCGGACTACGCAGGTGCTTAGGGCCTCGGAGACGGAATCTGTTGTGCTAGCTTCTTACCAGTTACGCGATATTGCGTTGAACTGGTTTGAGTCATGGGAATTGTCTAGAGGGGAGGGTGCTCTTCCAGCGGTTTGGGAGGAGTTCACAGAGGCCTTCCTGGATCACTTCTTGCCTCCTGAGTTGAGGAGAGCCCGCGTGGATAGATTCTTGACCTTGAGGCAGAATGGGAGGACCATCAGAGAGTACAGCCTGGAGTTTGACTCTTTGGCCAGGTATGCGCACACTATTGTAGCCGACATGGCAGACAAAGTTCATCGCTATGTGATGGGGCTAGACCGTCATATGATTACTGCGTGCTTGGGAGTGGCTCTTCAGCCAGGTATGGATATCGCCAGGATGCAGACATATGCGCAGGGGATAGAGGACAGAGAAAGGAAAGTCGGCTTGGCTCGAGCGGCCAAGAGGCAGGCAGCGAGATCTCAGGCGATTTCGGCGGACCGCCTGTGTGGCGAGCTAGTTATGCGCCTCAGCCAGTACGGAGTACTCCACCACAGTCTTCAGGACGTTCGGGAGATTCGGGAGTAGGACAGGGCTCGAGGTTGAGTTTCGGGAGAGTAAGGGTGTTAGTCTGAGGAAGCCACCTCTACCTCGGTGTAGCCGATGTGGTAACACCCATTATGGGGAGTGTCGTGCTAGTTTGGGTAATTGCTATACATGCGGCCAGCAGGGCCATTATGCGAGGTCTGTCCGACCAGAGATAGCACGGATGTAGAGATTCGACGCCGGGATCGATGGTGGTTCATCGCTTCTTTTGTTATGCGTGCGTGCAAAGTGATGTTTACCTTTTATAAGTTATGTGTTATGTATGTTCATTGCTATTCTCGATGTATACCGACAGGTGCCGGTAGGAGTACCGATCCGACCGGTGCAGTCGTGTGAGAAAAGACTTGAGATTTTTTCGCAATTGGAAACGTCCATAAAAATTTAGAATAATCATCCAAGAATAAAACATAATATATATGACCCATAGAACTAAGAACGGGAGATGTCCATAAATCGCTATGAATAATATAAAATGGCATTGGAGTATGAGAATTCGAAGCTACAAACGACAACGTAATAATTTTTCCTTAAGAACAATATTGACAATTTGCAGTACTACGCATACCCTTACAGGAAATAGACTTATTTTTATCTAAAACAGATAAAATAGACGACCACGGATGACCTAGATGAGCATGCCACAAGGAAGGAGCAGGAGCTGCAAAAGTGGATGGCATGGCTTTACGCGAGATGCTAAGACTTGGTGTGATTGGATAAAGATCCCCCATACAGTCATACCTCATGAAAGGACTCTCCGTCTTGAAATCCTTCACAGAAAACCAAAACAGATCAAAATCAATAGAAACTCAATTATCAGTGGTAAATTTACGGACATATATCAAATTTTTAATTAGTTTTGGGGAATGAAGTGTATTTTTCAAGACAAGTGGTAGATGAGGAGGGGGACAAAGTTTTATTACCATCACCCTTAATTAGAATAGAATTGTCATTACCAATAATTATACCACGATTACCGCAAATTGGAATAAGACGAGAGAGTACCTTGGTCGGATGTCATGTGGGTAGTGGCGCCTGTGTCCATGTACCAATTTGGGTCTGGTTGAGTCAAGTCAAGCGTGTGCATCACGGCTTCAATGTCTGTTTGCGTTGGTCCTGTTGCGTGATGAGCCTGAGGGGGATGAGGCCCTAGTATGCCAGAATGCTTCTGATGTGCGATTTATGCACACACTAAATGCAAGTGCACGTATCGTTACAAGTAATATAGTCTAGGTAAGACCGAATATCGTCCTCAGGGACTGGTTTTCTAGTACCGATTATCTATGCTTTAGTTTCTATTTGGTTATCGTTAATTGAGTTGGAATTCTAAACTAATAATGCAGGAAATAAACTAATTATAAAAATACTTTGATTTAAATCAGTTATGATGGAGAATTAGGGCTTCCAAGATCATCAACTATCCACTCTATTCAATCCTTAATATAATTAGACTAACTTCTTCTTCTACGTTAAGATAGCAGGTTAACTAGACCATTTTATACTCAAGTTAAGGTAATATAAACACTCAACCCCAATGGAGAACTCTTCTACCTTTTGGTGACAAGATTGACTACAAATGAGGATTAAGAGCAATAACCTATTAAGCTACACAAGTATCGGGGTACTTTCGTCCACGATTTAAACCTATATTTATTCAACTGTAGCATATTCACAATCTCCCCTTTCGGATTTCGATTAGAACTCATATAAGTGATGATAACTAGTGATCAATTAATTATCAAGCAATCAAAGCAATTATTGAATAAATCTTAAATAAGTGAAGAAGAAACCAAACTAATATATTAATTCATGAATAAGAGTTTCAAGAGAATCACAAGAAAATCCCTAACAAAGTAATTAGCTCCTAGCCATAGTCACGCTAAGAACTAATATAATCTCCAAACATGAACTGAAATAAACAAAGCAAAAGAAAGAAAAGAAAAATACTCAAGAACAAGTCTCCAAGCCTTCTAGCATCCAAGGATTGTGTTGTGGAATATTTATAATGATGAATGGAATGGAATGGTGGATGGAGAATGGAATGATGGATGGAATGTAGGATGGTATTCTTCTAATGATGTAGATACTATTTATAGCCCAAGAATCCTTTAGGTAAAGGGTTAGGGATTATGTAGGTAGGAAAGGTTATGGAATCCTTTTAGGTAAAGGGTTTAGGAAAAGTTATGGAATCCTTTAGGTAAAGGGTTAAGGAATATGTAGGTAGGAAAAGTTATCCCTTTTGGACTCTGAAAACGTGTCAAATTCGGCCCAAAACTCAGAAATCCCGCGTCGGCGCCGTGGCCCTGCAGCTGGCGCCACGGCGCCGAAAAACCTGCAGCGAAATCAACTTTCAGAACTTTCAGCGCCGCGGCGCCTGAGGCATTTTTCTGGCGGATTTTCGTTTCGTCGTCCTTTTTTCGTCCGGGCTTCGTCTGATCTCCTCTATACTTCCCGGAACTTCTTAGACTTCATTTCTTGGCCCTTTTGTGTGCAATTCCATCTCATTTCTGCTCATTTCATCTCCTTTTTGTCATTTCTCCATTTTTGACCGTTGTGACACAAAAGAAAGGAAAACGACCCTAATACTATATTAAACATAAACAAAATGAGTAAAATACTAACTAAAAATGACTCAAAAGGTGTATATAAAATATACCGATCAAATACCCCCAAATTTAACCTTTGCTCGCCCTCGAGCAAAGATCAAAAATATAAACAAAGACACGAAAGGAAGAAAGATAAAATGACTCAAATACACTGATCATTTTGCTGCACAATTGTCACTTAGAAAAGCATGAAGGTTAGTAGGATAATATGTAGGAACATATAGCATGGATTTTTAGCATTCTAAACACATCAAGTTAGATATTTTCGCAAATTCACTTTAATCATGCTCAATGGAAGTAAGAATACCTAACTATGCATGTCGATTTCAAAATCCTATGGCATGTTCACTTGCTATTCTCCACTAATCATGGATACACATATTAGAGATCTTCAGGGCTTTTCAGGGTTGTAATGTAGACTTAGGCAGGGGTAGGTAAAAATAGGCATTTAGGCTCAATTTACGTACCATAAGTTCTTTTGCTTTAAATTCTTCCCTTTTCTTTTGATTATCTTTTTCACTTAATACCTATCTTTCTCCTCTTTTGTTTTGAGAGAATGAGGTGTATGATGAATAACAGGCACCCCCAAACTTAGGCTTTTGCCTATTTATTATTACTTTTTCATTGGGGTGCATCAAAATTGTTCACTCTCTTTTGTCTTTTTTTCAACACTTTATATTCCAAACATCTCAATTTTTCACTTATGTCACAAATATGGAATTGTAGGGTGTCAAAGAAAGGTCTTATTTTTAGGCTCAAAGGGGCTGACTAGGGATATAATTTGAATGTCAGGGATAGACAAAAAAAATGGTAAGAAAGGGCTAACAAAGAAATGCCTGAATCATCTCCCTAACATGCATATCCTAACTATTTCGCCTCAAATAGCAAGCAAGCAGACACATAGGTTTTCATCATTAACAATGCACAAATCAAGAAAGATACCCCAAATAGTTTGATTTCATGAATTTTTGGCATATCTAACCTAAGTGTTCAGATGGTTGCTTCTAATTTCATTACATTATTCAACTTTACTTCACTAGGCGTTTCAAGTAACTATAACATGTTTGATCATAAAAATAAAAAAAAAAAAAAAAAATAAAATAAAAATTAGACTAAAAAAAAATTAGACTTATAAAACATAGAAATAAACAGCAAAAAGACTCAAAACACATAGAATAAACTAAGAACTTCCCCCAAACTTAAATCACACATTGTCCCCAATGTGTGCAAGACTAAAAAAAATAGGGACAACTTACTGACATAACACAGCGGTCATAACGGAGGTCTGGGAGGAAAAATTCTGGAATTTGCACGGAATATGGCTCTCTGAAGTTCCGGCGCCACGGCCCTGAGATTCGGCGTCGTGGCGCTGACGACGACTTTTCCTTTTTTCAGCATTTTTGCTTCTTTTTCCTCAGATTTAGATTTCAGTCCACCTGTCATCCAACAACACAAAACAAGAACCCAAGACCGTGAGACTGTTCAAGACAAAATAAAACAAACTAAAGATAAAAATCAAACTAACATAATTAAAAATATTGGGTTGCCTCCCAACAAGCGCTGTCTTTAACGTCTTTTAGCCGGACGCAGTTAACCTTTACGAGTGCCCATTGGATCCTTCAGCGAACTGCTTGCAATCCGCAAAGTTATTGTTGCAGGTCTCACTTTTCCTACAACAATCTTTTCAACTAAGGGCTTCAGATATAAGATTATCCCCCAAGTACACAAGACATTCTTGTCTTTTAAGCTTTCTCTAATGTAGGGATCAGTGAGATTTCCAACACATCTCAACTCTAGGGGGTGCCCTTGATGGTATGGACTTCCTATTTGGGGATCAACAGTGACCGCTGGTGGTATTTATTTTGCAATAGGTACAGGAAAACAAAAAAAAAAAAGAATCCAAAAAGGTGAATAATTGGATCTCAGTAATCTTTTCCTTCTCTACACCAACTATCTCGCCAGATTCCTCAACAGCTGAGTGTGGTTCAGGTTCCTCAATTTGCTTATCACTTTCCCCAACGGTGTCGCTAGGCATACTTTCTTGAAGTGTATTGCCCATCCTATCCGTTAGTTGCCCTATTTGTGTCTCCAAATTTCTGAGGGACACTCTTTTCTCATCCATAAACTGAGCTTGGCACTTAGTGAGCCTGATTATGCCTGCCTGCAACTCATCTAGATCTTCTTCTGGAACCTGTGGGTTAAGCTGTTGTTGATGACTCCACTGCCCCTGATAGAAGTAGTAGTCCATGTGTCCTGATTTATTTATTTTGTTTTGTTTTTTTAAAATAAAATTTAATTTTTTTTTCGAATTTAACCTGCAAAATAAGAAAACAACAAAAGGTGATAAAAAGATGCTCGCAGAACAAGTTAGACTTGTTCTTGGAGCAACCAAATTAGAAATAAGAATTGATAAATCGATATTGAAAGTACGTCAATCCCCGGCAACGGCGCCAAAAACTTGACGTGCGATTTATGCACACACTAAACGCAAGTGCACGTATCGTTACAAGTAATATAGTCTAGGTAAGACCGAATATCGTCCTCAGGGACTGGTTTTCAAGTACCGAATATCGTCCTCAGGGACTGGTTTTCAAGTACCGATTATCTATGCTTTAGTTTCTATTTGGTTAACGTTAATTGAGTTGGAATTCTAAACTAATAATGCAGGAAATAAACTAATTATAAAAATACTTTGATTTAAATCAATTATGATGGAGAATTAGGGCTTTCAAGATCATCAACTATCCACTCTATTCAATCCTTAATATAATTAGACTAACTTATTCTTCTACGTTAAGATAGCAGGTTAACTAGACCGTTTTATACTCCTGTTAAGGTAATATAAACACTCAACCCCAATGGAGAACCCTTCTACCTTTTGGTGACAAGATTGACTACAAAAGAGGATTAAGAACAATAACCTATTAAGCTACACAAGTATCGGGGTACTTTCGTCCACGATTTAAACTTATGTTTATTCAACTGTAGCATATTCACAATCTCCCCTTTCGGATTTCGATTAGAACTCATATAAGTGATGATAACTAGTGATCAATTAATTATCAAGCAATCAAAGCAATTATTGAATAAATCTTAAATAAGTGAAGAAGAAACCAAACTAATATATTAATTCATGAATAAGAGTTTCAAAAGAATCACAAGGAAATCCCTAACAAAGTAATTAGCTCATAGCCATAGTCACGCTAAGAACTAATATAATCTCCAAACATGAACTGAAATAAACAAAGCAAAAGAAAGAAAAGAAAAATACTCAAGAACAAGTCTCCAAGCCTTCTAGCATCCAAGGATTGTGTTGTGAAATATTTACAATGATAAATGGAATGGAATGGTGGATGGAGAATGGAATGATGGATGGAATGTAGGATGGTATTCTTCTAATGATGTAGAGACTATTTATAGCCCAAGAATCCTTTAGGTAAAGAGTTAGGGATTATGTAGGTAGGAAAGGTTATGGAATTCTTTTAGGTAAAGGGTTTAGGAAAAGTTATGGAATCCTTTAGGTAAAGGGTTAAGGAATATGTAGGTAGGAAAAGTTATCCCTTTTGGACTCTGAAAACGTGTCAAATTCGGCCCAAAACTCAGAAATCCCGCGTCGGCGCCGTGGCCCTGCAGCTAGCGCCACAACGCCGAAAAACTCGCAATAAATCAACTTCGAACTTTCAGTACATGGGCGCCGAGGCATTATTCTCGCGGATTTTCGTCATTATCCTATTTTTCGTCAAGCTTCGTCGATCTCCTATACTTCCCTAACTTCTTAGACTTCATTTCGGCCCTTTTGTGTGCAATTCCATCTCATTTATGCTCATTTCATCTCCTTTTTGTCATTTCTCCATTTCTGACTGTTGTGACACAAAAGAAAGGAAAACGACCCTAATACTATACTAAACATAAACAAAATGAGTAAAATACTAATTAAAAATGACTCAAAAGGTGTATATAAAATACACCGATCAGCTTCCCTGGCCCATAAGTTGTTCTGAAACCCGGAGCTTGATCCGAAAACTGTCCCGGGAAGAAATGGGTCGCGGCTACCGCCTGGCCGAGATGGCGCGCCGCAGTTGTCAGCATCGCGGGGACCCATCGCCACATCCGTGGCCCACCGGCCCTGCACTGACGCCGCTTCGATCGTCCGCGTGGCTGACCCGTCACCGCCACCATTCTGGTTACCTCCATTGTTCCTGCCGCGATTCTTGCCATTATTTTTTCGATTTTGGCCCTTCTTACCACCACAATTATTGTGATTTTGGGTCACGTTGGCTGGATTGGAAGGGGAAAATTAAAACAGTCATCATAACAACGGGGCTAACCCTGATAGACATTTTTTTAGCCAAACCTGCTTCCTCCAAAGTGAGCATGAAGCGGGCTTGATAGAACTCCGGCAGGGGGTTACTTTGACGAATAACCGAAGCGACCCCGGTATAGGCTTCAGACAGACCGACAACCATCTGAAGGATGAGACGACCATTAGTAACAGGAACACCCACGTTGCGAAGCTGATCTGCCAAGTCGTTGAGGCTTTTACAATAAGAAGAAACATTAGGAAAATTCGCCATAGCAACTTGGGAAAATTCCTGCTCAAGGATAACAATTCGAGAATGATTGTTATCTTGGAAGATATCACGCAATCGATTCCACACCGCCATAGCTGTGGAGTTGGGTTCCATAATAGTCTGTAAAAGGTCCAAGGATATAGTGGCATAAATCTACTAAAGAACCTTTGCATCAAGCATGACCCATAAGTTTGGATTTGCTGCTTTGGTGGGCACAACCATTGTAGACGTAGACGCCGTCGTATCACCCCCCCTCCCCCTCCGTTGGAGGAGCTGGAGGGATGATGTGGTGAAGAACTTGATCTTTCATAGCATGAATCTTGAATAATTTCGTCCACATCCCATATTTGTGTTTTCTAGGTCAAGAACAATAGGTAGAACGCTCTTGATGTTAGAAACTGTGAGAGCAGGATGAAAAGTGTTCTTATCAGTCATGGTGAATAGAACAAACTTTGGACAAGATTTTTATCACGACCCGACCTCGGGCCCGCAACTGGTGCCTTACCCCGGACACCCTAGTGATAATACATTAGAGAAAACCAGCGGAATAAAACTCATAGACATGGAACAATGTAAAATAAGAAACAGGCTAACCAATAAGGTCACCTTTCTGCATATATATAAATCAAAACCCGAACAATTATCCTTTACAAAACCCAACTCACAAAAGGACTACAGACCTCTAAGAGTTTATAACAACTATGACGGGATAGGGCCCCGCCATACCCCTGAATGTACATGAACCTACAATGACTGGAAACCATACCAAAAGATAAGCCTCCGGAGAAACGGAGCTTCCCAAACGCAGAACTGTGATCCTATGAGCGATGATCAACAACCGGTGTACCTCTACCTGCGATATGAACGCATCCCCCCGAAGGAGGTCAGTACAACAGGTACCAAGTATGTGAAACTGAAAGTACTGTAATGAAATCACATTTTATCTTTTTAAAAGACCATTTCACAATATATAAATAGTCATGTCAAGTCAGGGACACATGCCCTCAAAATTATTACTCACATATAATCATGAGTCTCACGCCCACAATATCAATCATGCCCGTGGAATTACTTCCTCACTGCCGGCAGTCCATGATGTACAATAACACTCATATGTATACCTGAACACCAGATCCCGCCTGCGTCATAAAACCGATCGGGCCAAGAAGAAGAGCCAACTACCAGATCCAGCCTGCATCATAAAACTTAACGGGCCAAGTACGGAAGCCAACTACCAGATCCAACCTGTGTCACGCAACTGACCGGGGAAAGTATCTTAAGCCAACGTACCAGAGCCTATCGTATCATGAGATATGACTGGGGCAAGTATCTTAAGCCATCTACCAGAGCCTGCCGATACGCGAGAAATGACCAGGACAAGTATCTAAAGTGTGCCTGTAACTACATGTACAAATCAAGCCTGTGACCACTCATCACTGCGGCAAGCTTCATGGATAGCTTGTCCATGGACTAATCACCCGGGAATTGAACCCGCACCATGGCCGCATGCCCCCGGAATCTCTCATCGGTGTAAGCATGACCATGGAACAATCATAGTGGACGCATACCCGTGGGCCTCCCAACAGTGTCGGTATGTCCAAGTAAAATAACAAGATAACAATCATAGAGGAAACATACCCGTGGACCGTCCAGCAGTATCGGTATGTCCAAGTAAATAACAAGATGACCGACCCTCCATCGAGAGACGCGGTAACATAAGAATACAACACTTGCACAACAAGGCTATCACAAGCAAGCATAGGCAAGTTACCATACTTCTAGACTTTAATTAACATGTAAACTGATTCACCATTTTATAAACTCAAGGTACTTTCATTTTATGCCAACAATCCGGGTTTTAACCCCAAAGTACTACATACTTTAATTCTTTCAAAAAGATCTATTTTTACGTAAAAGTCACATGATACTAATACCCGTAGTATCAAAACACGTTTTCTTTTCAAACCAAATTACTACACCTTCAGAAAATCATTATAAGGCCTTTAAAATCAAGTAAGTAAACCATTCTTTTATCCTCCTCAAGTCGTTATAACTAACTTCCATAAAGCAATTATAACACTTATGTTTTAATCATTTCAAAACAACTACATTTATTTGGAAAACCAAGAAGACTTATTCTTTTCAAACCAAGTATCAATTTCTTTCCAAATAATGATTCCCAACTTTTTAGAATAATTCAAGGCTCTTAAGATTTAGAAGTTAAGTCAAGGACATCAAAATGAAACCAAATTCATTTAACACACGTACGTCTACCATACTATATATTTCACAACAATCATGCTAAAGAGGATAGGAAGAATCACATACCTCCTCGGCTAAATCCACTTGCCAAGTCGAGTATGCCGCGCGTAGAATATCCACCTATAATAACCATAACACATCTATCAACTTCTAGTTTTCTTCGTAGAATATATCTAAGCATAAGGTCCTTTATTCTACGGAAAATTGGGCAACACTTCCCCTGTATCTACGTACTTTTCCACATTTTCAAGGCCCGAAATCAATAGCCAACATTCCACATTTAAGGCGCAATAAACTAGCAACTCAAAGGGGATTACACGCCTAACTGGACGTGTAAAATTCTGCCCCACAATTATACAAAACAGTCCATTAGTCCAAAGTAAAAACAGTCCATTGTAAATACAGTCCAATGTAAATTGTTACACCCCGTAATTACAGGACATGTTTATAAGAACGTACGTAAGAACTCAAAATGTTAAGATTTGAGACTAGTAAAAATTTATCGGAATTATGGAAATGTCGGGAAACGAAATATTACGACGAACGGGAGGGTGACACGTGTCACCCCCTCTTGGATGGTCATGGTCGAATGGACCAAGGTTAGAAGGGTCATTTTACCAATGTTAAGATGACCAAGTCTTGCTAGGCTAGAGCTTGATAATATTGACTTAGTCAAAGAGCCCACTTGGCTTGATCTTTTAAGGAAATGCATCCAAGCCACCCATTTGTTCTAATCTTGACCCTCCATAGTGTTATATAAGCATATTACAAGCAAGACAAGTTCCCATACTTAGAAAAAAAATTCAAAAAACTTGTTTTTGTCTTAGGGAGCTCTCGGGTTTGGGTCAAATTGCAAGACAAAAATTTTCATTTGTTGTTCAATAATCTCCATACTTTAAACCAAGGTTCCTAAGGGTATTGTAAGGGTATCTCAATAGAAAGATCCCGGGAAAGTGTCGTTTTTGCATTAGTCGCAAGGTGAAAACCTTAGTCGCTTTCATAGGTTTGGATTGGAAATTGAAGGAAAGTTGTTTGTGATCTTCTAAGGGCTTCAAGTGGCGGATTGGAGTGTCAAGGAGAGGCTCTAAGTTGCTAGGGAGCGACTTCGGATCTTGAAGTTGGATTAAGGCTCATCAAGGTAACAATCTTGTTCTCTTAAGTGTTATAAGATTACATATTGTTGTAGCCTTACATTTTAACTAGCATGAAGTATATGTATTGAAGATTGATAAGTGTTATGGATATTGGAAGCCTAAATCCGAAATGACATTGTTAGCCATTTGAAATTGAAATACAATTTGGTCGATAATTAGAATCGTCGCATATTATCTACTTGATGATTGTAGTTGTTATAATCGATTTCGGCTTTATAACATGTTATGCTAAACAACTTGGATTGAAAAGGAATTGGAAAGGAGGATATATTTTTACACCTATTGGCCGTGAATGGCATCGCCTTTTTGGATTAGTTGATATAAATTGTGGGGCAGAATTTTACACGTCCTATTAGGCGTGTAATCCCCTTTTGTTATCTACATTGTTGAGCCTTAAATGTGGCATATTTGGTTATTGAATTCGGGTCTTGAAAAAGGTAGAAAAGTACGTTGAAACAAAGGAAGTGTTGTCCGAGTTTTCGTAGAATTTAGTGACTTTACACTTAGAATATTCTACGTTTGAAGTTAGAAGTTAATAGACGTATTATGGTCATTATAGGTTGACATACTACGTATAACATATTTGACTTAGCAAGTGGATTGAACCGAAGAGGTATGTGGAACTTTCTTATCTCTTGAGCATGAGTAGTTGTAAATATATAGTACGGTAGACGTACGAGATTTTGACGAATCTAGTTTCATTTGATATCTTTTACTTGTTTTAAGAATGTCCAAGTTGGTTGAGTTAGGGAATTAACTCACTTGTTTAAAAGATTAAGGATATCTTAGTTTCTAAAAGTTAAGAGACTTGAAGTATTTTTGAAAGTATATGATACTTGTTTTTTTTTTAAAGTATAATTCTCTTGGATATAAAGAAGAATGTAATTGCCTGAAGTATAAAGTTAGTATAACGACTTTATGGGAAGTTGGTTATAATAGCTTTATGGAAAGATGAAAGAATGGTTTACTCTAGTGATGTAAATAAGGATAAATGACTTGAAATGAAGAAAGGCAAATTGATTTGAAGGCATCAATTGCTTAAAGTTTTAAAGAAAGAAGTCACTTGATTTAGAAGCCTATAAATTTATTTCTAAAAGGTATTGTGACTTGTCTTGAAAAGTGGATATGACTTGATACTACGGTTATTAGTATCTTGGAGTTTTATATGAAAAAGAGTCATTTTAAAAGAATAGAAGTACGTAGTACTTTGGGTTAAATTCCTGGATTTTATAATGACATGTTAGTGCCTTAAGTAAACTAAAATGAGAGTGTATATAAACAAAGCTAATAAGAAGTTAGGGGATTTCTTAACTTGCTTATGTTATGTATGATAAGTCGGTGGTGCTTATGTTATGTATGTAAAGCCGATAGTTCTTATGTTATGTATGATAGTCGGTTGTGCTAGATTATGTTATTCTTGCGGGGTAAACCCTCGGGTTACTACTTATTCCATGGATTTGCTATCCATGATGTGAGTGCGGCGTTTGTACTCATTGAGGGCCCACCGGGCCCATGCGGGTGAAATAGTCTCATGCGGGGCGGATGACCTCATTGCGGGTCCACAAGACCTATGCGGGTGAAATAATCTCATGAGTAGGATTGCTTAATGATACTACGGGCGGGTGGCCCTACTTTGATCATGAGCCTCCTATTTTTATGCAGTAAAGTATACTCTTGTTTACTCTCATTGTTAGTAAGGCACAGTGTACTGTTATTTGAGTTATCATACATGTCTCCAGCTTTATTTTTAGACTTTATGATTTCATTTCAGTACTTTCAGTTTTACATACTTTGTACATTTGTTGTATTGACCCCCTTTCCTCGGGGGATGCGTTCATGCCGCAGGTAGGGGTAAGCAGGTGGTGGATCCTCATTCTTAGGATCACTGATCAGGTGTCAGAAGCTCCATTTCTCCGGAGGCTTGTCTTTTGGTACGGTTTTCCTGATGTTGTAGATTTATGTACATCTGTGGTATGGGGCCCCGTCTCCACACGCTTGTTATTCTTAGAGGTCTGTAGTCATATCTTGTGGATTGGGTTTTAAGAACAAGGATGTAATTGTTTTTATTTTGGGTTATGTATATTTCCCGGAAGGCGGCCTTATCTGCTAGCATGTTGATATTTGTTGTTAAGTATTTTATGAGTTTTGTATGTTTTGCTGCTATTCTCTGATGTATACCTATAGGGGGTGCCCAGGTAGGGCACCAGTCTCGGGCCCGGGGTCGGGTCGTGACAAAAGTGGTATCAGAGCAGTTAGTCCTCGGAAAGTGTCTACAGACCGTGTCTAGTAGAGTCTTCATTATCGGTGTGTTGTGCACCACATCTATAATCAGGAGGCTGCAAGACATTTAGGATTGGTTTCCATTCTTCTCTCTCTGAGATAGTGCAGTAGAGCTGTCTTATTAGGTTGAATCCTCTCTGACCTATTCTTATGTATCAGTTATGCCTTCACGGAAGGCGTGGCCGAGGCAAGGCAAAGCGGCAAGAGTCGCTAGTGGTACGCAGAGGGTTACTAGGACTCAAGCCCGCACTATGCCCGAGGTCAGGCGGTCGGCGAGTTCATCCACGCCGGCAGATAGAGAGCCGAGGCGGTCGTAGCTCCAGAGGTTCCGATACCGAGCCTCAGCCCGCGGCCTGTGGCGAGTATAGAGATTACGGAGAGCGGTCGGGCTATTGACTAGCATAGCATAGTGGCGGCGACAAAGAGCGTGTAGCTAACCCTGAGCCGATACTGAGGATTCGGGATTTTCTGGGTTGTAATCCACCTGAGTTCTATGGTTCGAGATCTGAAAAGGATCCTCAGGAGTTTATTCGACAGATACAGCGGACTATGCAGGTGCTTAGGGCCTCGGAGACAGTCAGTTTGTTAGCCTCTTACCGGTTACGCGATATTGCGTTGAACTGGTTTGAGTCATGGTAGCTGTCTAGATGTGTGGATGTTCTTCCAGCTGTTTGGGATGAGTTCACAGAGGCCTTCCTTGATCACTTTTTTCCTCCTGAGATGAGGAGAGCCCGCGTGGATAGATTCTTGACATTGAGACAGAATGGGAGGACTATCAGAGAGTACAACCTGGAGTTTGACTCATTGGCGTGTATGCGCCACCATCGCGCCGATACGGCGCATGCGAGTTCATCGCTATGTGATGGGGCTAGACCGTTATATGATTACTGCATGACTGGGAGTGGCCCTTCAACCAGGTATGGATATTGCCAGGATGCAAGCTTATGCACAGGGGATAGAGGACAGAGAGAGAGGATCAGCCAGACTCAGGCCAGCCCAAGAGGGCCAGGACAGCTGGGTTCCAGGATAACTTTCGAGGCGGACAGCCTCAGCAGCAGGCTAGGTCCACATTTCAGCCGGCACAGAGTGTTCCTTCTCGGTTTTCTGGTAGGAGGTTTAATCGGTCGGGTTATTCAGGGGTAGGTCAGGGCTCTATGGGTTCGAGTTCCCAGAGGAACCGGGGTTCCATTCAGATGAGGCCACCTTTACCTCAGTGTGGTTGATGTGGTGGTTCCCATCGTGAGGGTTGTCGTATTTCTCTAGGAGCTTGTTACTCTTGCGGCCAGCAGGGCCATTTGAAGAGAGATTGTCCGACCAGAGGCAGCATGAGTGGTATGGTTCAGCCGACAGGGTTAGTTGCAGGGTCTTCTTCTTCTGTGGTTATGCACCCCGGAGGGCAGGGTGTTCACGGACCGGCAGGCCACGACAGAGGTCGTGGTGGAGGTCCTAGTTCTAGCGGTCCACAGAACCGCATATATTCCTTAGCCAGCCGGCAAGATCAGGAGGCTTCCCCGGATGTCGTCACAGGTACATTATTAATTTCATGTTGTGACGTTTATGCTTTGATAGATCCGGTTCTACCTTGTCCTATGTATCTCCTCTTATTGTTGGTAGAATAGGGATAGAGTCGGTGTCGATAGAGCCTTTTGAGGTAGCTACGCCAGTGGGAGATTCGATGTTAGCGGAGCGGGTGTACAAAGATTGCCAGGTGTTTATATACAGTCGTCAGACCCTAGCAGACTTGATAGAGTTGGAGATGACAGATTTTGACGTCATTATGGGTATGGACTGGTTGGCTTCTTTTTATGCCAACGTTGACTATAGAAACAGGTTGGTCCGATTCCAGTTTCTTGGTGAGCCAGTTATCGAGTAGAAGGGCAACACAGCGTCGCCGAGGGGTAGGTTTATTTCTTACCTCAAGGCTAGGAAGATGGTGCAGAAAGGGCACATCTATCATCCGTTCGTATTCGATACGCAGGCCGAGGTGCCGTTCTTGATCGATTCGGTGGTTAGAGAGTTTTCGGATGTATTCCCAGATGATCTCCCAGGTATTCCTCCCGAGAGGGAGATAGAGTTCTGTATTGACACGTTGCCAAACACTCGGCCTATATTTATTCCGCCATACAAGATGGCACCTGCTGAGTTGAGGGAGTTGAAGGACCAGCTGAAAGATTTGCTGGAAAAAGGCTTTATCAGGCCTAGTGTTTCTCCCTGAGGAGCGCCGGTTTTGTTTGTAAAGAAGAAGGATAGGACGCTGCGTATGTGTGTTGATTACAGGTAGCTGAATAAGGTAACCATAAAGAACAGATACCCCCTCCCCATGATTGATGATTTGTTTGACCAGTTGCAGGGTGCGAGGTGTTTTTCCAAGATAGACCTGCGGTCTGGTTATCATCAGGTGCGAGATAGAGAGACAGATATCTCAAAGACTGCATTCAGGACTCGGTATGGGCACTATGAGTTCAGGGTGATGTCTTTCGGTTTGACCAACGCTCCAGCGGTATTTATGGATTTGATGAACCGGGTGTTCAATCCATTTTTGGATACGTTTGTTATAGTATTCATTGATGACATTCTGGTTTATTCGCAAGACCGAGCGAGCATATCACTCGAGGCGGTGATTGGGTCCTCGGGCCGCGATTGTTCGCCAAGTTCTCCAAGTGTGAGTTTTGGTTGGCCTCAGTGGCATTCTTGGGGCACATTATCGGGCCGACGGTGTTCAGTTGATACGGCAAAGATCGAGCGTCAAGTCTTGGCGAGACCTACTCGACGGAGGTGCGCATTTCTTAGAAATTTGGAAGGTTATTATCGTAGGTTTTGGAGCGCTTTGCTTCGATATCGCGACCGTTGACTAGCCGACTCGAGCGGCTAAGTTCCAGCGACGAGCTTGTGAGAAGGGCTTTCGATCGAAGGAAAAATTGACGACGGCTCCAGTTCTTACTCTTTCCGAGGGGTTAGAGGGCTACGTGATTTATTGTGATGCCTCGGGTATCAGGCTAGGGTGCGTATTGATGCAGCACGGCAAGGTAATAGCCTATGCTTCCCGGCAACTACGGAAGCATTAGAGGAATTACCCTACGCACGACTTAGAGTTGGCCGCAGTTATTCATGCCTTGAAGATTTTGAGACATTATTTATATGGGGTTCATGTGGATATTTATACAGATCACAAGAGCCTCCAGTACATCTTCAGGCAGAGGGAGCTGAACTTGCGGCAGAGACGGTGGTTAGAGTTGTTGAACGATTATGATGTTGATATCCTATAAAATCCGGGAAAAGCCAACGTGGTTGCAGATGCTTTGAGTCGTATATCGATGGGGAGTCTATCAGAGGTGCAGCCAGATAGACAGGACATGGTCCGTCAGATCCATCAGCTAGCGAGCCTTGGGGTTCGGTTGGTCGATACCGATGATAGTGTGATACGGGTTCGTGAGATTGCTGAGTTTTCCATCGTGGAGGAGGTGAAGAGGCGACAGTATGAGGACCCAGTTATGATACGGTATCGAGATACGGCTTTTTGAGAGGAGAAGAGTCTATTTGAGGTAGGGCCTGATGGGGTGCTAAGATTTGAGGGCAGATTGTGTGTTCCCGATGTTGCAGGACTTCGTCAGCAGATTCTAGGAGAGGCACACAATGCTGGTTACTCTATCCATCCGGGGTCGACTAAGATGTACCATGACCTCAGATGTATGTATTGGTGGGATAGCCTGAAGAGGGACGTGGCAGGGTTTGTTGCTCAGTGTCCTAATTGTCAACAGGTCAAGGTTGAACACCAGAAGCCCGATAGGCT
The DNA here is from genome assembly GCA_029844215.1 of Przewalskia tangutica. NCBI lineage: Eukaryota > Viridiplantae > Streptophyta > Magnoliopsida > Solanales > Solanaceae > Przewalskia > Przewalskia tangutica. The sequence goes on from CM056721.1 coordinate 112,119,992, forward strand.
ATTGCAGGCGATTGATATTCCGACATGGAAGTGGGAGGTGATCAACATGGATTTTGTTACAGGGTTACCTCGTACTCAGAAGAAGTGTGATTTCATCTAGGTTATTGTAGACAAGCTGACGAAATCAGCCCACTTTCTTCCAGTCAGGACTACGTATTCAGCTGAGGATTATGCTAGATTGTATATCAGGGAGATTATGAGACTGCACGGAGTTCCTATATCGATTATATCGCATGCAGGAGCCCGGTTACGGCTAACTTCGAGGTCTTTCGAAGGGGTTAGGGACCCGGTGAGTCTCGATCGCTTCATCCTCGCACCGACGGAAGGCGGAGCGTACTATCCGCACAACGAGGATATCTTTGGGCCCGTTATTGATTTCAGGGGTAGTTGGGAGGATCATTTGCCTCTTGTGGAGTTTGCTTATAACAACAGCTACCATTCTAGCATCCAGATGACGCCATATGAGGCTTTGTATGGGCGGAAGTGTAGGTTGCCGATTGGTTGGTTCGACGTGGGCGAGGTTCAGTTAGTTGGCCCAAACTTGATTCAGCAGGCTGTGGATAAGGTGAAGCTTATCCAGGATAGACTGTTAGCAGCTCAGAGTCGGCAGCAGTCTTATGCAGATAATCGGCGTCGACATTTGGAGTTTCAGGTAGACGATTGGGTCTTCTTGAAGGTATCACCCATGAAGGGTGTGATGAGGTTCGGAAAGAAGGGGAAACTTAGCCCAAGGTACATTGGGCCCTACCAGATCATCCGTAGAGTAGTCAAGGTTGCCTATGAGTTGGATCTGCCATCGGATTTAGAGATAGTACATCCGGTCTTCCATGTTTCTATGTTACGGAAGTGTATCGGAGATCCATCGAGATTTTTCCCAGCTAGCGAGGTCCAGGTGACAGAGGGGTTATCGTATGAAGAGAGTCCCATAGCGACACTCGATCGCCAGGTCAGGCGACTGCGAACCAAGGATGTGGCTTCCGTCAAAGTCTTGTGGCGGAATGATGATAGGGAGGAGGTGACTTGGGAAGCGGAGGAGGACATGTTGAGGAAGTACCCTCACTTGTTCTCTACACCTTCAGGTAATTCATTTCCCTTACTTGTCAAATTTTTATTTGAAGTATGTTGCTTAAGTGTTATTATGTGGTCACGTGTGGCATTATTGGTATGTGGGGGTTGTAAAAAGAGAATATGTCGCTATCTATAAGATTGACTCCGAAAGAACATTCGGGACGAATGTTTCTAAGGGGGGAAGAATGTTACACCTCGTAATTCCAGGACATGTTTATAAGAACGTACGTAAGAACTAAAAAATGTTACGATTTGAGACTAGTAAAATTTATCGGAATTATGGAAATGTCGGAAAACAAAATATTGCGACGAACGGGAAGGTGACACGTGCCACCCCACCTTGGATGGTCATGGTCGAATGGACCAAGGTTAGAAGGGTCATTTGACCAATGTTAAGATGACCAAGTCTTGCTAGGCTAGAGCTTGATAATATTGACTTAGTCAAAAAGCCCACTTGTCTTGATCTTTTAAGGAAATGCATCCAAGCCACCCATTTGTTCTAATCTTGACCCTCCATAGTGTTATATAAGCATACTACTAGCAAGACAAGTTCCCATACTTAGAAAAAAATTCAAGAAACTTGTTCTTGTCTTAGGGAGCTCTCGGGTTTGGGTCAAATTGCAAGACAAAAAATTTCATTTATTGTTTAATAATCTCCATACTTTAAACCAAGGTTCCTAAGGGTATTGTAAGGGTATCTCAATAGAAAGATCCCGGGAAAGTGTCGTTTTTGCATTAGTCGCAAGGTGAAAACCTAAGTCGCTTTCATAGGGTTGGATTGGAAATTGAAGGAAAGTTGTTTGTGATCTTCTAAGGGCTTCAAGTGGAGGATTGGAGTGTCAAGGAGAGGCTCTAAGTTGCTAGGGAGCGACTTCGGATCTTGAAGTTGGATTAAGGCTCGTCAAGGTAACAATTTTGTTCTCTTAAGTGTTATAAGATTACATATTGTTATAGCCTTACATTTTAACTAGCATAAAGTATATGTATTGAAGATTGATAAGTGTTATGGATATTGGAAGCCTAAATTCGAAATGACATTGTTAGCCATTTGAAATTGAAATACAATTTGGTCGATAATTAGAATCGTCGCAAATTATCTACTTGATGATTGTAGTTGTTATAATCGATTGCGGCTTTATAACATGTTATACTAAACAACTTGGATTGAAAAGGAATTGGAAAGGAGGATATATTGTTACACCTATTGGCCGTGAATGGCATTGCCTTTTTGGATTAGTTGATATAAATTGTGGGGCAGAATTTTACATGTCCTATTAGGCGTGTAATCCCCTTTTGTTATCTACATTGTTGAGCCTTAAATGTGGCATGTTTGGTTATTGAATTCGGGCCTTGAAAAATGTGGAAAAGTACGTTGAAACAAAGGAAGTGCTGTCCGATTTTCCGTAGAATTTAGTGACTTTACACTTAGAATATTCTACGTTTGAAGTTAGAAGTTAATAGACGTATTATGGTCATTATAGGTTGACATACTACGTACGACATATTTGACTTAGCAAGTGGATTGAACCGAAGAGGTATGTGGAACTTTCTTATCTCTTGAGCATGAGTAGTTGTAAATATATAGTACGGTAGACGTACGAGATTTTGACGAATCTAGTTTCATTTGATATCTTTGACTTGTTTTAAGAATGTCCAAGTTGGTTGAGTTAGGGAATTAACTCACTTGTTTAAAAGATTAAGGATATCTTAGTTTCTAAAAGTTAAGAGACTTGAAGTATTTTTGAAAGTATATGATACTTGTTTTTTTTGAAAGTATAAGTCTCTTGGATATAAAGAAGAATGTAATTGCCTAAAGTATAAAGTTAGTATAACGACTTTATGGGAAGTTGGTTATAATAGCTTTATGGAAAGATGTAAGAATGGTTTACTCTAGTGATGTAAATAAGGATAAATGACTTGAAATGAAGAAAGACAAATTGATTTGAAGGCATCAATTGCTTAAAGTTTTAAAGAAAGAAGTCACTTGATTTAGAAGCCTATAAATGTATTTCTAAAAGGTATTGTGACTTGTCTTGAAAAGTAGATATGACTTGATACTACAATTATTAGTATCTTGGAGTTTCATATGAAAAAGAGTCATTTTAAAATAATAGAAGTACGTAGTACTTTGGGTTAAATTCTCGGATTTTATAATGACATGTTAGTGCCATAAGTAAACTAAAATGAGAGTGTATATAAACAAAGCTAATAAGAAGTTAGGGGATTTCTTAACTTGCTTATGTTATGTATGATAAGCCGGTGGTGCTTATGTTATATATGATAAGTCGGTAGTGCTTATGTTATGTATGATAGCCGGTTGTGCTAGGTTATGTTATTCTTGCGGGGTAAACCCCCAGGTTACTACTTATTCCATGGATTTGCTACCCATGAAGCGAGTGCGACGTTTGTACTCATTGCGGGCCCACCGGCTCTATGCGGGTGAAATAGTCCCATGCGAGGCGGATGACCTCATTGCGGGTCCACAGGACCTATGCGGGTGAAATAGTCTCAGGAGTAGGATTGATTAATGATACTACGAGCGGGTGGCCCTACTTTGATTATGAGTGTCACGACCCGACCTCGGGCCCGCGACTGGTGCCTTACCCCGAGCACCCTAGTGATAATACATCAGAGAAAAATCAGCGGAAATAAAAACTCAAAGACATGAACAATATGAAATAAGAAACAGGCTAACCAAAACGGTCACCTTTCTGTATATATATCAAAACCGAACAGTTACATCCTTTACAAACCCTGCCCACAACAGTACTACAGACCTCTAAGAGTTTTTATAACAACTATGACGGGATAGGGCCCCGCCATACCCCTGAATGTACAAGTACTTACAATGACAGGGGACTATACCAAAAGATAAGCCTCCGGAGAAACGGAGCTTCCCAATACGCAGAACCGTGATCCAAAGAGTGAGGATCAACAATCGGTGTACCTCTACCTGCGGCATGAACGCAGCCCCCCGAAGGAGGTCAGTACAACATGTACCAAGTATATGAAACTGAAAGTACTGTAATGAAATCATGGCAGCCTATAAAAACAGGAGACATGCATGATAACCAAAATACAGTAAAGAGCCCTTTAGAAACAATAAACACCAAAGAGAATCAAGTCCTTTACCTCTTCTTTTTAAAACTGCAACTCAACCGTGCCCCAATTTCCTTTAACAAGAGTCGTAAGATGTGTAACATGTCCCGGCCCCCTTTCTGGGACTCGGTGTAAAGTCATAAAGTGTACATGTTCCGGCCCACCCCTGGGACTCGATGTAAAGTCTTAAAGTGTACATGTTCCGACCCACCCCTGGGACTCGGTGTAAAGTCATATAAATCGTATAACACGTATAACATGTCCCGGCCCATTCTGGGACTCGGTGTGAAATCGTATGGTGTACATGTCCCGGCCCATCCCTGGGACTCGGTGTGAAATCGTATGGTATACATGTCCCGGCCCATCCCTGGGACTCGGTGTGAAATCGTATGGTATACATGTCCCGGCCCATCCCTAGGACTCGGTGTGAAATCGTATGATATACATGTCCCGGCCCATCCCTGGGACTCGGTGTGAAATCGTATGGTATACATGTCCCGGCCCATCCCTAGGACTCGGTGTGAAATCGTATGGTATACATGTTTCGGCCCATCCCTGGGACTCGGTGTGAAATCGTATGGTATACATGTTCCGGCCCATCCCTGGGACTCGGTGTGAAATCAACCATAATATTTTAAACCATCCTTTTAAACAATTCAAGACAATACAATGTCTTCCCTTTTTAAACATAACACTTCTCCTTTTTACAGTCAAGTAACAATATACTTTTCAAATAGTTTAAGTTTCATAACTTCAAATACTTAAGTCTCTTATCTTTCAAAAATCCAGTCTCTTAACTTTTAGAAATCAAGCTTCTTACTTTGGAAATTAAGAAATCAATACTTGTTTATAACGATCTTATTAAAGCAGCCATGATCTAGAAAATGTAATACAATTTTGTCTTATCTTAGCTTCTATGCAGATGGAGGATTCTACTCATTTTAATTTAATTGTTTGTCGATACATTTTCTTTTATTAACACTGCAATGGCTGTTTCGATACTTATTCCCATTCGTACAGTAAATTAGCAACCTCGACTCCACATACTTTCTAATGACTCTTACCAACATCCCCCATAAGACTTGGTAAGAACTTAGGATAACTTTCACATAGAGTAAAACAACATACATACCTCTTAACTTTTAAGAGTAGAAAGAATCATGAAATAACACCACATGTATATTTCATACATAGAATCATGCCCAAAAGGAGGAAGAGGTTCACATACCTCGCGACGATTATCGACAAGTAGCAAAATGCTCCAAGTACTATAACCTTGCTAGCCCTTTTCCACCCTTCAAGTAGAAAATGCTACTCGTATTACTTCACCCTATAATGGCCATAATACGTCTATTAACTTCTAGATCTCTTCGTAGAATATTTCTAAGTATAAGGTTTCTTATTCTACGGAAAATTCGGCAGCACTTCCCCTGTATTTACTTACCTCTCCACCTTTTTCAAGGTTCGGTATCAATAGCCAACATGCCACATTTAAGGCGCAGTAATACAACAGTCAAAGGGGATTACACGCCTAACTGGACGTGTAAAATTCTGCCCCACAGTATACTAAACAATCCATTTCTTTTCAATCTTCTTTCCACATACAATATATTTAACTATAAACTACTACAACATGTAATCTCCAATTACAATAGAAGGACAAAGATCATTACCTCGATAAGCCCAAAATTATCCAATGCTTAAAAGTCGATCCTTAGGAATCTTAGCTCTAATTCTTTACGTTCCAATCCGCTCCAAGCAACCCTTGGAAACTCCTAACCAACTCCTTATCAAGATTCAACTCCAAAAAGTGAAGGACACTTACGCTCAAATTTTGGCAACTTTCGGCCATGGTGTATTTCTTAGGCTAGGGGTGTGAAATCTTTTCCAACACTTGGTTTACAATCTTCCTAACACCTTAAGGAAGATAAAATTTTAAGGATTTTTGGACAACTTTTGGTCAATGGGGAAGGCTATTGCCGAGAGCAACACACAAGAGGGAGGGAGTATTTTTCAAGCCTTGGAAATCTCTAAGTGTAGATGAAGTCTTGCAAGCTTAAGGGGGGTATTTATAGGCCAACCAATGGCTAGGATGAAAACAAGTGTGTGGTGAGATTGGAGAACAAGTGTGTGTGCCACAAGCCACTTGTCCAAGAAAGACAAGCTTGAGACAAGTGGCTTAGCCACATGTCAACACAAATCGACCAAGAGGCCACATGGCATGCCAATTCGGCTACAAGCCACCTAAGGGGGTGACACGTGTCGCCCCCTATTAATCCAAAATATTTCATCTCTCGGAAATATCCAAAATGTCCAAAATCTCGAAAACAAAGTGGGCCCCAAAAAACCGTAAATTCCTCCCGTGGGCCCACGTGACCAATTCTGGAAAATTAAATCCATAATTCTAATATATTCCCAGAAGTCCGAATACCAAATCTGGGAATCCAATTCCCATTAACGAACTTTTTTCTTTCACAAACTCAGGAAAATTTTCCGTCGAAAAATCAAATCTTTCTTCCTTTCCAATCTTAATGTCGTAATCTCGTACGTACGTCCTCCATACATACCCTGGAACTACAGGGTGTAACATTCTTCCCCCCTTAGAAACATTCGTCCCGGATGTTCCTTCTAAGTCTTCAAACATACATGCGCCGGTATAGTCTTCACTACTATACTTACATAACCACTTATGCCACACCTGGCCATAATATAACACACGCGCAAAACTCAACTCCAAGCCAACGAGGAATCACCTCTAAAGCGTATAACAACACTATTAGCTCCACCCATGGTCTAAAGGATACTCCCTTCACATCTTTATTTTACAAAATGATCACTTTCATTCTCTTAACACCTGTTCGCTTCTTTTCTTACTCGTCGTACCCTTCTCGTAGACCCGAACTCTTTCTAGTACACGTACCACACTTCAGTCATCGCTTCAGTTTCCAAAACCTTGGAGTTACTACCTCCAAACTTGGTCGTCTTACTAGCCTCAAATTCCTTTAAGGCCATTCCCGGCCTTCACGATCCGATTCTGGTCGAACACATCCGCGAACTCGTACGATGGTTACCTAAACTTGGGCCTAGCACCCTCGTGACCCTACCACCTAGCGGGACCACCTCAAACTGACCCCACCTCATTCTGGACTGCGGGTTGACCCGCGATATGGCCTCAACCCGACCCACTTCGTACTAAACTCTTGTTTCCGGTCCGGAACAATCTTACTATTCAAGTCATGAAAACCTAGTGGTCTCCTTAGCTCAATTACCCACTTTCTCTTCACGCCACTCATGGAATTATCACACTAATATACCCCACGTATACTATGTACCTCGACAAAGATCACTCGCAAAAATGTTTTACTCAAGACGGCCTCGCATCCAAGGTCTCCACGTGTAATATTCTAAGGCTCACAATTTCCCTGTCCCCAAACTTACCTTTTCAACTAACCATGTTCTCCAAATCACAATTTACACAATGTTATATCGAACATAACACTTAACATAAAATCATCATATCACGCATACTAATCTCTAGAGGGTTAAGGATATACCTGTAACTATTGTTTCACTTTCCCTTTGCCGTGCTAAGAAAAATCCTGCCCTGCCGGGTGCCTAGCTATAGAAGGCGATGAACCCGCCACTGACCCGATAGGCTGAGTCATTCTACCTGTATCCCTCCTACTAGGACATTCTCTCGTCACATGGCCCTGACGGCCGCAGGTAAAACAAGCACCAGTAAAAAGACGACATTCCCCGGGATGACGCCTGCCACATTGTGAACACTGAGGGAAAAATGAATCCGGCTGGCTAGAACCTATGTATATCGTGGAACGAAGCCCGAGCTCGACCAGCCTCGAATACCTAACGCCCCAAGATTATGGAGGACTACTCTGTACTGGTGGAGGCGCATAACTATCCTGCTGCCGAGGCGGTCCGCCCCGAAAGTCACCAAAGGACCTCGCTGCTCGCCTCTTCACGATCTCGGTCATTCCGCCGACTTACGTTCTCTCGATCTGTGCATAATCCTGCATGCAGGCAATGTCCATGCCCGGCTGAAGAGCTACCCCCGTGCAACCATCTGCTAAATAATCATCGAGCCCTGTGACATAGCGGTGCACTCTGTCCTCCATGTCTGCAACTAAAGCGGGGACGTACCGAGCCAATGAGTCAAACTCTACATTGTACTCCTGAACCGTCCGCCCGTTCTGCCTCAACATCAAAAATATATCGGCCCGAGCCCTCCTCATTTGCGGAGGCAAGAAATGGCTAAGAAATGCCTCTGAGAACTCGTCCCAAACAGCTGGAAGCGCATGCTCCCCCCGGTATAGTTCTCATGAATCAAACCAGTCGACTGCAGTATCACGCAGCCGATGTGAACCCAATACCACCGACTCTGTCTCCGAGGCCTTGATCACTCTTATGATCCGCTGCAACTGTCGGATAAACTCCTGAGGATCATCCTCAGTCCTCGACCCATAGAACTCTGGTGGACTGCAACTCATAAAGTCCCGAAGTCTCAAACTATCAGATCTAGGGTGAACTACCGGTACTGCCGGAATCACCAGCTCCCGTATGTCCTTATGCCTTTCCACAATGCTAGCTAGTAACTGGGCCATCTCTTTGTAACCCATATCCTCATCTCCTGGTCGTGGAACTGGAGGCTCAGATATCATGGCCTCAGTAGAAACTGTTGCCGCTGCGCTAAACTCTGCTGGGGCTGGCGGCGTCGCAGAACTCCCCATCTGAAGTACCACCTCAGGTAATGACTGGGCATGTTCCCTCGCAACCCTCTGTGTTCTACTCGCAGCTTCCTCTGCTGCCCTGCCCATCTGGGCCCTGGTTGCCTTGCGTAGAGGCATAACTGGCACATAAGAATACGTCAGAGGGAGTCCAACTTATAACACAGCTCTAAGGCACGATCTTAGAGTGAGTAGAATGGAAACTAATCCTAAATATCCTGCAACCTACTGATTATAGGTGTGGTGCACAACACGCCGATAATCAAGACTCTACTAGATACAGTCTGTAGACACTTTCCGAGGATTAACTGCTCTGATACCACTTTTGTCACGACCCTACCTCGAGCCCGCGACTAGTGCCTTACCCCGGGCACCCTAGTGATAATACATCAGAGAAAAATCAGCGGAAATAAAAACTCAAAGACATGAACAATATGAAATAAGAAACATGCTAACCAAAACGGTCACCTTTCTGTGTATATGTCAAAACCGAACAGTTACATCCTTTACAAACCCTGCCCACAACAGTACTACAGACCTCTAAGAGTTTTTATAACAACTATGACGGGACAGGGCCCCGCCATACCCCTGAATGTACAAGTACCTACAATGACAGGGGACTATACCAAAAAATAATCCTCCGGAGAAACGGAGCTTCCCAATACGCAGAACCGTGATCCAAAGAGCGAGGATCAACAACCGGTGTACCTCTACTGCAAGTAAGAACACGACCCAAGGAGGTCGACAACAGTACCAAGTATATGAAATCAGCTTGTAATAAAATCATGGTAGCCTATAAAAACAGGAGACATGCATGATCACCAAAATATAGTATACAGAGCCCTTTAGAAACAATAAACACCAAAGAGAATCAAGTCCTTTACCTCTTCTTTTTAAAACTGCAACTCAACCGTGCCCCAATTTCCTTTAACAATAGTCATAAGATGTGTAACATGTCCCGGCCCCCTTTCTGGGACTCGGTGTAAAGTCATAAAGTGTACATGTTCCGGCTCACCCCTGGAACTCGGTGTAAAGTCTTAAAGTGTACATGTTTCGGCCCACCCCTGGGACTTGGTGTAAAGTCATATAAATCGTATAACACGTATAACATGTCCCGGCCCATTCTGGGACTCGGTGTGAAATCGTATGGTGTACATGTCCCGGCCCATCCCTGGGACTCGGTGTGAAATCGTATGGTATACATGTCCCGGCCCATCCCTGGGACTCGGTGTGAAATCGTATGGTATACATGTCCCGGCCCATCCCTGGGACTCGGTGTGAAATCGTATGGTATACATGTACCCGCCCATCCAAAGGACTCGGTGTGAAATCGTATGGTATACATGTCCCGGCCCATCCCTAGGACTCGGTGTGAAATCGTATGATATACATGTCCCGGCCCATCCCTGGGACTCGGTGTGAAATCGTATGGTATACATGTCCCGGCCCATCCCGGGGACTCGGTGTAAAATCGTATGGTATACATGTTCCGGCCCATCCTTGGGACTCGGTGTGAAATCGTATGGTATACATGTTCCGGCCCATCCCTGGGACTCGGTGTGAAATCAACCATAATATTTTAAACCATCCTTTTAAACAATTCAAGATAATACCATGCCTTCCCTTTTTAAACATAACACTTCTCCTTTTTACAGTCAAGTAACAATATACTTTTCAAATAGTTTAAGTTTCATAACTTCAAATACTTAAGTCTCTTATCTTTCAAAAATCCAGTCTCTTAACTTTTAGAAATCAAGCTTCTTACGTTGGAAATTAAGAAATCAATACTTGTTTATAACGATCTTATTAAAGCAGCCATGATCTAGAAAATGTAATACAATTTTGTCTTATCTTAGCTTCTATGCAGATGGAGGATTCTACTCATTTTAATTTAATTGTTTGTCGATACATTTTCTTTTATTAACGCTGCAATGGCATGTTCGATACTTATTCCACATTCGTAGAGTAAGTTAGCAACATCGACTCCACATACTTCCTAACGACTCTTACCAACATCCCCAATAAGACTTGGTAAGAACTTAGGATAACTTTCACATAGAGTAAAACAACATACATACCTCTTAACTTCTAAGAGTAGAAAGAATCATGAAATAACACCACATGTATATTTCATACATAGAATCATGCCCAAAAGGAGGAAGAGGTTGACATACCTCGCGACGATTATCGACAAGTAGCAAAATGCTCCAAGTACTATAACCTTGCTAGCCCTTTTCCACCCTTCAAGTAGAAAACGCTACTCGTAGTACTTCACCCTATAATGGCCATAATATGTCTATTAACTTCTAGATCTCTTCGTAGAATATTTCTAAGTATAAGGTTCCTTATTCTACGGAAAATTCGGCAGCACTTCCCCTGTATTTACTTAATGTTATACCCCGTGGTTCGGGCCGAGACCTCGGTCAGGGGTCTCAGCGCCGCGGCGCCAAGGCGGGTGATTGTAGGGCCGCGGCGCCGGAAGTCAGGGCCGCGCACGAAAACTCGGCGGGTCGCTGAAGTTTCAGCGCGCGCCGGAAGCAGCGCGCGAGGCGGAAATCAGGCGAAAAAACTTAGAAAAAGTCAGATTTTTCTTTTAAAAGGGCCTGGGTGGGGGACAAGTGTCCCCCCCCATCTGATTTTTGCATGCATTATATTGACCAAGTCTTAAAGACTTGGTCATCTTTCATCTCTCTTAGAAAAAGCTCCTCCTTCTCTCTTAAATTATTTCAAGCTCCTCCTTCTCTCTAAAACTCCAAGAGGTATTCTAGCCTTAGGAAAAATCTGAAAAAGTAAAAGGCAAGAAGGAAGCTTGGGGCTAGCTTGTGAAGGTTGTTGTGGTGGTGTTCTTGGAATAGAGGCTAGCAAATTGTTGGATAAAATTGGCTAAAGCTCTAAGGTAATGATTCTTCCTCTATTATTAGTTTTTATTGTTGCATGTTAAGAAGGAAGTACTTGTGGTAGTAAATTATGCTATTAGAGTCATTGCATGCAAGAAATGTGGGTTGGGTATGAAGGATTTGGCTAAAGAGATATTATGAGCATGTTGTAGCCTACAAACTACTTTAGAATTGTTAAGTGTATTATTATAACTTATGGGGCAGAATTTTACACACCCAAGATTAGGTATGTAAACCCCTTCGTGTTGGTTTGGATGTTGGGCCTTAATGAGGCGTTTGAGTGTTAAAAATCGGCATTTGAAAAAGGTGGCAAAGTGAGTAGAAACAAAGGAAATGCTGCCCAATTTTCCTTAGGAATTGGTAACTTGAATTTGGAATTTCTACATTGAAATTAGAGGTTAATCAACGCACTATGGTTATTATAGGTTGACATATTACTTGCGGTAGTTGGACTTAGCAAGTGGATTGACCAAAGAGGTATGTAGAGCTTTTCTATCTCTTGAGCATGAATAGTTGTATCTATGTAGTACGGTATACGTATAAGAGTTGATAATCTACACTTGTTTTAAAGTATATGATACTTGTTTCATTTCAAAAGTATAAGTCCCTTGGATTTAGGGAAAATGTATTTGACGAAGGAATAACGCTAATATAATGACTTTATGGGAAGTTGGTTATATTAGTTTTTGAAAGGTTCACAAAGAATAGTTTACTCTAATTAAAACAAGTACGGGTAAAGGATTCGAAACTATGGAAGGTGGATTGGTTTTAGGCATTGGTTGCCTAAGGTTTTAAAGGAAATGAAGTCACTTGATTTAGAAGCCTATTATATTTCTAAAAGGAAATGTGACTTGTTTTGAAAAGAACTTGTAACTTGATACTATGGTGATTAGTATCTTGGAATCTTTGTATAAAAAGAGTTTTTCTTAAAAGGTTAGAAGTACAGGGTACTTGGGTTGAATTCCCGGATTTTCTATTAAAAGACATGTTAGTGCCTTAGGATACTAAAATGAGAGGATATATTAATAATGTTAATAAGAAGTTAGGGGATTTCTTAACTTGCTTATGTTACGATAAGCCGGTAGTGCTTATGTATGATATGATAGGCCGGTAGTGCTTATGTTGTGATATGATAGGTCGGTAGTGCTTATGTATGATATGATAGGCCGGTAGTGCTTATGTTTTGTATGATAGCCGGATGAGCTATGTTATATATTTGTATTATTACGGGGTAAACCCCGGGTTATTATCGATGCCATGGATTTGCTACCCATGATGCGAGTGCAGCGCTTGCACTCATGCGGATCCGGACCACAGGATCCATACGGGTGAAATAGTCCCATGCGAGTACGGCGATGGTACTCATGCGGGTCCACAGGATCCATGCGGGTGAAATAGTCCCATGCGGGTGAAATAGTCCCATGACGAGGCGGATGACCTCATGCGGGTCCACAGGACCCATGCGGGTGAAATAGTCTCAGGAGTAGGATTGCTTAATGATACTACGGGCGAGGTACCCTGTTTTGATCGTGAGCCTCCTATTTTTATGCTATAAGATTTACACTTGTTACTCTCATTGTTAGTAAGGCACAATGCAAAGAAATTGATTTTATCTATGACTCCAACTTATTTTGACTTATGATATTACTACAGTATTTTTCAGTTTTACATACTTGGTACGTTGTGTATCGACTTCTTCCGGGATCGCGCACGCCGCAGGTAAGGGTAAGCAGATTGTGGATCCTCGTTCTTAGGATCACTATTCCGGTGTCATAAGCTCCATTCCTCCGAAAGCTTGTTTATTGGTACGGACATTCCCTGATGTTATAGGTATTTTGTACATTCAGGGGTATGGCCCCGCCCCGCCACGATTGTTATCTTTAAGTGCGTGGTCACATATCTGTTTTGGGCTATAAGAACCAGTTGTACTACTATACCTTGTTTATGTATGTGTTATGGAAGGCAGCCTTATCGGCTGGCCAGTGATGGTTACCCTTTTTATAAGTTATGTGTTATGTATGTTCCGTTGCTATTCTCTGACATATACCGAAGGTACCCCAAGAGGTACCGCCGCGCCCGGTTGGGTCGTGACAAAAGTGGTATCGAGCGATTAGTCCTCGGAAAGTGTCCACGCACTGTCTAGTAGAGTCTTGATTATCGGTGTCGCGGCACCACATCTATAATCGTGAGGTCGCGGATATTTAGGATTGGTTTCCATTCTTTCACTCTAAGATCGTGCAATAGAGCTGAGTTATAGGTTGAACCTCCTCTGATGTTTTCCTTTATGTATCAGTTATGCCTCCACGCAAGGCAACCGCGCCCGAAGAGAAGGCAAGAGAGGAACTACTAGTAGGGCACCGAGGGTTACGAGGCACACCCCGCCCCACGGATGAGGTGTTTGGACGGTGAGTTCTACAACGCCGCCAACCCGAGAGTGCGAGGCGGCAGCAGCGCCATCGAGACCAGACACGAGCCTCGATCCAGCAGCCTGGCAGAGGATATGGGCTACAAGAGATGGCGATTAGCCAGATCGTGGCCGCATACGAGATAGCCGGAGACTAGCCTCGGCCAGACCGTAGTTCGACAGAGTCGCTAGCGAGGCGAGGACTTTTGAGTTGCGGCCACCGCAGCTTTATGGGTCGAGGCACGAGGATGATCCTCGTGAGTTTATCCGACGATTACAACGGATCGCGAGGGTGATCGGGCTTGAGACCGAGTCGGTGGTACTAGGTTCGTGACGCATCGCGGACACCGCAGATTGGATCGTATGATTCATGGAAGCGCCCTGGGAGCATGCGCTTCCAGCTGTTTGGGACGAGTTCTCAGAGGCGTTACTTGGCCATTTCTTGCCTCCGCAGATGAGGAGGGCTCGGGCCGATAGATTTTTGACACTGAGACAGAGTGGGCGAACGGTTCGGGAGTTCAATGTGGAGTTTGACTCATTGGCTCGGTATGTGCCCGCTTGGTAGCAGACATGGAGGACAGGGTGCACCGGTATGTCACAGGACTCGATGATCACTTGGCCGAGAGTTGCACGGGAGTGGCTCTTCAGCCGGGCATGGACATTGCCCGCATGCAGGCATATGCACTTGGGTGTGAGGAACGCAGGGGCCGATGGATCGACAGGTATCAGCAGAAGAGGGCTAGGACAGCAGGGTCCTCTGGTAGTTTTAGGGGTAGACAACCCCAGCAGCAGACCAGATTTGCATCACAGCCGGTCCAGAGCGCTCCTCCACCATCTTCGGGACGTACAGAGTATTCAGGAGCAGACAGGTTCCGTGGTTTTCGGAGGACGAGTTCTAATCAGATGAGGCCACCTATGCCTCGGTGTGGTCGATGTGGTGATTTCCATTATAGGGGTGTCGTGTTCCTCCGTGAGCTTGTTATTCTTGTGCGCAGGCCATTTGAAGAGAGATTGTCCACCGCAGGCGGCGGAAATGCTATGGCTCACCACCAGCCTGGCCGGGTCTTCATCTTCGATTGTTATGCGCCGAGGCGTGGTGTTCACGGCCAAAGCCGCGGGCAGGGTCGTGGCAGGGTTCTAGTTCCACGTCCTCGAACCGCATCTATGCTATGTCCAATGCCGTGACCGTGAGGCGTCACGATGTCGCCACAGTGTACATTATTGCTTTCTTCGTGATGTATATCCTTTGATAGATCCAGTTCTACCTTGTCCTATATATCTCCTCATATTCTTTGGTAGAATAGGGATAGAGCCCGAGTCCATAGAATCTTTTGAGGCGGCTACGCCGGTAGGTGCTTCAATGGTAGCTGAGCGGGTATATAAGGTTTGCCCAGTGACTATAGATGGTCGTCAGACTCTAGCTGACTTGATAGAGTTGGATATGACAGACTTCGATGTGATTATGGGTATGGATTGGCTAGCGTCTTGCTATGCCAATGTGGACCGCAGAGAGGTTATTTCGGTTCCGATTTCTGCGAGCCTGCTATCGAGTGGAAGGGGAATACTGCATCGCCGAGGGGTAGGTTTATTTCTTACCTCAAGGCTAGGAAGATGATACGGATGGGGTATATTTACCATTTGGTTCGGGTATTCGACATCGAGGTGAGATACCGACCTTGATCGGTCCGGTTGTTGGAGAGTTTCCAGACGTATTCCCAGACGAGCTTCCGGGTATCCCTCCTGAGAGAGAGATTGAGTTTTGCATCGATTTGGCTCCAGACACTCGACCGATATCTATTCCGCCATACAGGATGGAACCTGCCGAGTTGAGGGAATTGAAGGACCAGCTGAAAGATTTGCTGGAGAAAGGCTTTATTAGGCCAAGTGTTTCTCCTTGGGGCGCTGTTATTTGTAAAGAAGAAGGATGGACGCTGCGTATGTGTATTGATTCTGACGGTGAACAAGGTAACTATCAAGAAGATATCCTCCCGTGATTGACGATTTGTTTGACGATTCAGTGGTGCAAAGTGTTTTTCCAAGATAGACCTACAGTCTGGTTATCATCAGGTGCGAGTTAGAGAGATAGATATCCCAAAGACTGCATTCAGGACCCGGTATGGGCACTATGAGTTCAGGGTGATGTCTTTCGGGTTGACTAACGCCCCAACAGTATTCATGGATTTGATGAATAGGGTGTTCAGGCCATTCTTGGATATGTTCGTTATAGTGTTTATTGATGATATCTTGGTGTATTCGCGCGAGCGAGAGCATACAGATCATTTGAGACGGTATCGAGTCCTCCGAGACCGGCAATTGTATGCCAAGTTCTCGGCACGAGTTCAGTTGGCGTCGGTGGCTTTCTTAGGACATGTTATCGGGGCCGATGGTATTCGTTGATGCGGCAAGATTGAAGTAGCCAAGACTTGGCCTGCACTCCACTACACCGACGAGGTGCGCACTTTTGGGCCTTGCAGTTATTATCGGAGGTTTGTAGAAAAGTTTGCTTCTATTTCAAAGACTTTGACTAAGTCGACTCGTAAAGCGGCTATGTTCCGTGACGGATACTTGTGAGGAAAGTTTCCAGTTGCTAAAGGAGAAGTTGACGACCGCCCCAGTTCTTACTCTTCTAGAGGGCTTAGATGGATATGTGGTTTATTGTGACGCGTCAGGTGTCGGGCTTGGTTGCGTTCTGATGCAGCACGGCAAGGTTATAGCTTATGCATCTCGACAGCTTAGGAAGCATGAGAAGAACTATCCCACACATGACTTGGAGTTGGCAGCTGTGATTCATGCCTCAAGATCCGAGACACTATTTATATGGAGTTCATGTGACATTTACACGCACCACAAGAGTCTCCAAGACATCTTCACCGCAGGGAGGCGAACTTGCGCAGAGACGGTGGTTGGAGCTACTTAAGGATTACGATGTTGATATTCTGTACCACCCAGGAAAGGCCAATGTAGTTGCAGATGCCCTTAGTCGCAGATCGATGGGTAGTCTGTCTGATGTTCAGCCAGAGAAGAGGGATATGGTCCGAGAGATACATCAGCTAGCGAGCCTTGGGGTTCGTTTGGTTGATTCTGTTAGTGAAGGAATTCGGGTTCGAGAGATTGCCGAGTCTTCTATCGTCGAGGAGGTGAAGAGGCGACAGTATGAGGATCCGATTTTGGTACGGTACCGAGATGCCGCTGTTCAGAAAGAGAGGAGTCTATTTGAGGTAGCGCTGATGGGTGCTAAGATTCGAGGCGGCCAGGTGTTCCCGATGCGTGACAGGACTTTGTCGCCAGATTCGGGAGAGGCACACGGCTCGTTATTCTATTCATCCGGGTCGACTAAGATGTATCATGACCTCGATGCGTATTGGTGGGATGGCCTAAAGAGGACGTTGCGGAGTTCGTGGGCACGGCCCGAATTGTCGCAGTTAAGATTGAGCACCGAAGCGGTGGCTATCAGCTATTGATATTCCGACTTGGAAGTGGAAGGTGATAAATATGGATTTTGTTACAGAGCTACCTACCACTCAGAGGAAGCATGATTCCATTTGGGTGATTGTCGACAGGCTGACGAAATCAGCCCATTTTCTTCCGGTCAGAACGACGTTCACCGAGACTACGCCGATTATATATTAGAGAGATTGTGAGATCGCACGAGTCCCGTGTCGATTATATCGATAGAGGAGCCCGGTTCTCGCTAACTTCGAGGTCTTTTCGAAGGGATTAGGGACACAGTGAGTCTCAGATCGAATTTCACCTCGATCGACGACAAAGCCGAGCGCACTATCCGCATACACTCGAGGATATGCTGCGGGCTTGTGTTATTGATTCGTGGGTATTGGAGGATCATTTGCCTCTTGTGGAGTTTGCTTACAACAACAACTACCATTCCAGATTCGATGGGCGCCTTATGAGGCCTTATACGAGGAAGTGCAGGTCACCGATAGGCTGGTTCGAGGTGGGAGAAGTTCAGTTAGTCGGGCCAGACTTAGTTCAGCAGGCGGTGGATAAGGTGAAGCTTATCCAGGAGCGGTTGTTGGCAGCTCAGAGTCGGCAAAAGTCGTATGCAGACCATCGGCGTCGACACTTGGAATTTGAGATAGATGATTGGGTTTTTCTAAAGGTACGCCATGGCGGCGTGATGAGATTTGGAAAGAAGGGGAAGCTTAGCCCAAGGTACATTGGGCCATATCGGATTGTCCGTAGGGTAGGCAGGGTTGCCTATGAGTTAGATCTGTCGTCCGATTTGGAGGCGGTACATCCAGTCTTCCATGTGTCCATGTTAAGGAAATGTATTGGAGATCCATCTAGAGTGCACCCGGTTCAGGAGGTTCATATAACAGAGGAGTTATCGTATGAGGAGAGTCCCACAGCGATACTCGATCGACAGGTTAGGCGACTTCGGATGAAGGACGTGGCTTCCGTCAAGGTCTTATGGCGGAACGAGAACAGGGAGGAAATGACGTGGGAAGCAGAGGATGACATGATGAAGAAGTATCCTCACTTATTCCCTATACCTCCAGGTAACCCACGTTCTAAATTGTTGGTCTTTAAATTTAGTATTTATGTTTGAGTTTTGTTGTGGCCGTGTGGAGCGTCTTTATTTGAGTCTATGCCGATATTGTAATTTGAGTAAGCCTAGAAGGAACATTCGGGACAAATGTTTCTAAGGGGGGGAGAATGTTATACCAGTGGTTCGGCCGACCTCGGTGGTTCAGCGCCACGGAGGCGTACGCGCGCCATGGCGAGTGATTGTAGGGCGCGCACGAAAAACCCGAGGGGTCGCTTTCAGCCGCGCCGGGAAGCAGGGCCGCGGCGCCGAAAGATCCGAGGGTCCGCAGGAGTTGCGGCGCCGCGGCGCCGGGAAGCAGGGCCGCGGCGCCGAGGCGGGAAATCAGGCGGAAAAACTTAGGAAAAGTCAGATTTTTCTTTTAAAAGGGCCTGGGTGGGGGACAAGTGTCCCCCCCATCTGATTTTTGCATGCATTATATTGACCAAGTCTTAAAGACTTGGTCATCTTTCATCTCTCTCTTAGAAAAAGCTCCTCCTTCTCTCTTAAATTATTTCAAGCTCCTCCTTCTCTCTAAAACTCCAAGAGGTATTCTAGCCTTAGGAAAAATCTGAAAAAGTAAAAGGCAAGAAGGAAGCTTGGGGCTAGCTTGTGAAGGTTGTTGTGGTGGTGTTCTTGGAATAGAGGCTAGCAAATTGTTGGATAAATTTGGCTAAAGCTCTAAGGTAATGATTCTTCCTCTATTATTAGTTTTTATTGTTGCATGTTAAGAAGGAAGTACTTGTGGTAGTAAATTATGCTATTAGAGTCATTGCATGCAAGAAATGTGGGTTGGGTATGAAGGATTTGGCTAAAGAGATATTATGAGCATGTTGTAGCCTACAAACTACTTTAGAATTGTTAAGTGTATTATTATAACTTATGGGGCAGAATTTTACACACCCAAGATTAGGTATGTAAACCCCTTCGTGTTGGTTTGGATGTTGGGCCTTAATGAGGCGTTTGAGTGTTAAAAATCGGCCTTTGAAAAATGTGGCAAAGTGAGTAGAAACAAAGGAAATGCTGCCCAATTTTCCTTAGGAATTGGTAACTTGAATTTGGAATTTCTACATTGAAATTAGAGGTTAATCAACGCACTATGGTTATTATAGGTTGACATATTACTCATGGTAGTTGGACTTAGCAAGTGGATTGACCAAAGAGGTATGTAGAGCTTTCCTATCTCTTGAGCATGAATAGTTGTATCTATGTAGATGCATAATGACAAGAGTTGATAATCTACACTTGTTTTAAAGTATATGATACTTGTTTCATTTCAAAAGTATAAGTCCTGGATTTAGGAAAATGTATTTGTGAAGGAATAACGCTAATATAATGACTTTATGGGAAGTTGGTTATATTAGTTTTTGAAAGGTTCACAAAGAATGGTTTACTCTAATTAAAACAAGTACGGGTAAAGGATTCGAAACTATGGAAGGTGGATTGGTTTTAGGCATTGGTTGCCTAAGGTTTTAAAGAAAATGAAGTCACTTTATTTAGAAGCCTATTATATTTCTAAAAGGAAATGTGACTTGTTTTGAAAAGAACTTGTAACTTGATACTATGGTGATTAGTATCTTGGAATCTTTGTATAAAAAGAGTTTTTCTTAAAAGGTTAGAAGTACAGGGTACTTGGGTTGAATTCCCGGATTTTCTATTAAAAGACATGTTAGTGCCTTAGGATACTAAAATGAGAGGATATATTAATAATGTTAATAAGAAGTTAGGGGATTTCTTAACTTGCTTATGTTACGATAAGCCGGTAGTGCTTATGTATGATATGATAGGCCGGTAGTGCTTATGTTGTGATATGATAGGCGGTAGTGCTTATGTATGATATGATAGGCCTAGTGCTTATGTTATGTATGATAGCGGATGAGCTATGTTATATATTTGTATTATTACGGTAAACCGGGTTATTATCGATGCCATGGATTTGCTACCCATGATGCGAGTGCGACGCTTGCACTCATGCGGATCCGGACCACAGGATCCATGCGGGTGAAATAGTCCCATGCGAGTACGGCGATGGTACTCATGCGGGTCCACATGATCCATGCGGGTGAAATAGTCCCACGCGGGTGAAATAGTCCCACGACGAGGCGGATGACCTATGCGGTCCACAGACCCATGCGGGTGAAATAGTCTCGTGGAGTAGGATTGCTTAATGATACTACGGGCGAGGTACCCTGTTTTGATCGTGAGCCTCCTATTTTTATGCTATAAGATTTACACTTGTTACTCTCATTGTTAGTAAGGCACAATGCAAAGAAATTGATTTTATCTATGACTCCAGCTTATTTTGACTTATGATATTACTACAGTATTTTCCAGTTTTACATACTTGGTACGTTGTGTACTGACCCCCTTCCTCGGGGGCTGCGTTCATGCCGCAGGCAGGTAGCGTATGTGGATCCTCGTTCTTAGGATCACTATTCCGGTGTCAGAAGCTCCATTCCTCCGGAAGCTTGTTTATTGGTACGGACATTCCCTGATGCTATAGGTATTTTGTACATTCAGGGGTATGGCGGGGCCCTGTCCCGCCACAGTTGTTATCTTTAGAGGTCTGTGGTCACATATATGTTTTGGGCTATAAGAACCAGTTGTACTACTATACCTTGTTTATGTATGTTTTATGGAAGGCAGCCTTATCGGCTGGCCAGTGATGGTTACCCTTTTTATAAGTTATGTGTTATGTATGTTCCGCTGCTATTCTCTGACATATACCTGACAGGGTACCCCGGTAGGGTACCAGTCGCGGCCCCGGGGTTGGGTCGTGACAACTTACCTCTCCACCTTTTTCAAGGTTCGGTATCAATAGCCAACATGCCACATTTAAGGCGCAGTAATACAACAGTCAAAGGGGATTACATGCCTAACTGAACGTGTAAAATTCTGCCCCACAGTATACTAAATAGTCCATTTCTTTTCAATCTTCTTTCCACATACAATATATTTAACTATAAACTACTACAACATGTAATCTCCAATTACAATAGAAGGACAAAGATCATTACCTCGATAAGCCCAAAATTATCCAATGCTTAAAAGTCGATCCTTAGGAATCTTAGCTCCAATTCTTTACGTTCCAATCCGCTCCAAGCAACCCTTGGAAACTCCTAACCAACTCCTTATCAAGATTCAACTCCAAAAAGTGAAGGACACTTAGGCTCAAATTTTGGCAACTTTCGGCCAAGGTGTATTTCTTAGGCTAGGGGTGTGAAATATTTTCCAATACTTGGTTTACAATCTTCCTAACACCTTAAGGAAGAACACTTAAAATTTTAAGGATTGTTGGACAACTTTTGGTCAAGGGGGAAGGCTATTGCCGAGAGCAACACACAAGAGGGATGGAGTATTTTTCAAGCCTTGGAAATCTCTAAGTGTGGATGAAGTCTTGCAAGCTTAAGGGGGGTATTTATAGGCCAACCAATGGCTAGGATGAAAACAAGTGTGTGGTGAGATTGGGGAACAAGTGTGTGTGCCACAAGCCACTTGTCCAAGCAAGACAAGCTTGAGACAAGTGGCTTAGCCACATGTCAACACAAATCGGCCAAGAGGCCACATGGCAAGCCAATTCGGCTACAAGACACCTAAGGGGGTGACACGTGTCGCCCCCCTATTCGTCCAAAATATTTCATCTCCCGGAAATATCCAAAATGTTATACCCCGTAGTTCCGGAGTATGTATGTGAGGACGTACGTACGAATGTATAAGCCCTAATTAGGGTAAGAGTGAAAGAATTGTTTTCTGACGGAAAAGTTTCCGAACCTTGTGAAGGAAGTTTTACGTTTTCAATATTTTTTTTACAATTATGAAATTTTTCCGAGAGATAAAATATTTTGGACCAATAGGAGGGCGACACGTGTCACCCCATGAAGACATAGTGGACGGTTTTTTCAAGATTAGTGGGCAAGACAAGTGGTCAAAAGTCTTGCATGGTATTTGCATGGGTGGGACGTTTTTTTGCAAGGTTAGTGGGCAAGTCAAATGTTCAAAGTCTTGCATGGCATTTGTGGGACAAGTGGAGAAAGGAACCTACACAAACAATCTATACCATACACATGTTTCAATCCTAACCCTTGGTTGTCCTATATAAACCCCTATAGTTGATGAAAATCTTCCACACTTAGAACATTTCTAGACTTGAAAATATTTTCTCTCCCTCCCTAGTTGCTCTCGTCCAACCTTGTATTTTTTTGAGCAATAGTTGTCCAAAAATTCTTAAACTTATAAGTGTTCTTCCTTAATGTATTAGGAAGATTAGTAACCAAGAGTTAGACAAGATTACACACCCTAGCCTCAAAAACCCTCCCTTGGCCGAGAGCATGCAAAAATGGAGCCTTAGTGTTCTTCACTTTTTGGAGTTAATTCTTGAATAGAAGTTGGTTAGAAACTTCTAAGGGTGACTTGTGGTGGTTTGGAACACAAATATTTGGAGCTAAAACTTGCTTAGGAGCGACTTTAAGTTCTTGGATATTTTTGGGCTATTTTGAGGTAATGAACCTTAACCTCTTTGTGAAGTTGATTATTATGTATATTGGATATTATACATATATTGGAAGTATATTATGGAGTATGAGATATAAGGAAAGATTTGGATCTTGTTAAGATGTTAAAAGGAGAATTGGCATATTAGCCACTAAAATGGTAAAAATGTATCCATTACTTACTAAGAAGTTAACAACAAAGAAACTATAACTTATATAAAGATTGGAATATAATTTGGATGACTAATGAAGTAATTGGATAAGTAAAATTGTAAAAGTTGGCCAAGGACCCCAACTTAAGGACTGTATTTACTTTGGACCGTATTTACTTTGGACTGTATTTACTTTGGACTGTATTTACATTGTTGTTAAGGGGAAGATTGTTAATCGCGTTCCGTTTGGGCGTGTGATCCCCTTCTTTAATTATTGTTGTTGTTAAGGGGAAGATTGTTAATCGCGTTCCGTTTGGGCGTGTGATCCCCTTCTTTAATTATTGTTGTTGTTAAGGGGAAGATTGTTAATCGCGTTCCGTTTGGGCGTGTGATCCCCTTCTTTAAATTTCGGAATTATTGCACCTTAATTATAATATGTTAATTACGGTTATCGGGCCTTGAAAAAGGTGGAAAATTGAGTAGAAACGGGGGAAGTGCTGCCCAATTTTCCGTAGAATTAGAGATCTTACTTAAAAGAATTCTACGTAGAACTAGAAGTTGATAGGCGTGTTTTGACTATTATAGGTTGACACTCTGCGCGCGACATATCCGACTTGGCAAGTGAATTTAGCCGAGGAGGTATGTGATTCTTCTTATCCCTTTGAGCATGATATTTGTGAAATATATATAGTACGGTAGACGTACGTGTGTTAAGCTAAATTTGGCTTTACTTTGATGTCTTTGGACTTGAGTTCTAATTAATAAGAATCTTGAATATTTCAAAAAGAGTTATGAATCATTTTGGAAGAAAAGTAATACTTGGTTTTCATAAAAAGTTTAAGTGTTATACTAGCTTTATGGGAAGTTAGCTATAACGACTTAAGAAAGATAAGAAAAACGGTTTAATTATTTGTTTATCAAATGCTTGAAATGATGTTTGAAGGTATGGTAAGTTGGTTTGATAAACATGTTTTGATACTACGAGTATTAGTATCATGTGACTTTTGTGAAAGAGTTAAAGCATGTAGTACTTTGGGGTTAAAACCCGGATTTTTGGCATAAGATGAAAATACCTTGAGTGTGAGTAACCTGGCTATGTTTGCTTGTGATAGCCTTGTTGTGCAAGTGTGGTATCCTTATGTTACCGCGTCTCTCGATGGAGGGCCGGTCGTGTAGTTCTGGATCATCTTGGGCATACTGACTCGATGGAGGGTCCACGGGTATGCAGCCATGATGAGGGTTCGTTTCCCCTGTTGATAGTGTTATTCCATGGATTAGCCCTCCAGGTGTTTTAGTGACGCAGGTGGTATCTAGTAGTTAGCTTGCACCGCCCCTGGCCGTGGTGATGCAGCGGTATCCGTAGTTAGGCTTTCGTACTTGCCGGCCGACATTATGGCGGAGTCTTGTGACGCAGAGGTATCTAGTAGTTAGCTTTCGACCGCCGGTCGTGGCGATGCAGCGGTATCCGTAGTTAGGCTTTGACTTGCCGGTCGGCATTATGGCGAGTCTTGTGACGCAGAGGTATCTAGTAGTTAGCTTTACCGCCTGGCCACGACGTGACGCAGTGGTATCTGGTAGTGGATTTCGTACTTTCCCGGCCACCGTGGTACGAAGATCTGATTGTTGGTACGGTAGGTATCTGGTAGTCGGCCTTCGTACTTTCCCCGTACGGATCTTATGACACAGGTGGGACCTGGTGCTCACGTGTACTCCTTGGTGTTGGTATAGCATAGACGGTCGGTAGTGAGGAAGGAATCCCACGGACACGTTTGATATTGTTGGGCATGAGACCCGGGGTTATATTTGAGTAATGACTTGGAGGGCATGCGTCCCTGACCTGACACGATTGTTTATAGATTGTGAAATGGTATCTTTTTAGAGACAATGTTGATGTTCATTACTCTTGTTGTTAGCCGGGATTTGTGAAACGCATTTTGATTGTCATATATGTCTCCTGCTTTATATAGACTATTATGATTTCATTACAGTATTTTCAGTTTCACATACTTGGTACCTGTTGTACTGACCTCCTTCGGGGGGCTGCGTTCATGCCGCAGGTTGAGATACGTAGCTTGTTGATCCGCTCTCTTAGGATCACTGTTCAGTTCTGGGAAAGCTCTATTTCTCCGGAGGCTTTGTCTTTTGGTACGGTTCCCTGAGGTCATATACTTTTGTACATTCAGGGGGTATGGCGGGGCCCTGTCCCGTCATAGTTGATTTCATTCTTAGGTGCGTAGTCACGTTATAAATTTGGGATGTAATCGCTCACTTTTGGTATTTATATACATGCGAAAGGCAACCTTTTTGGATAGATCGTTTTATTCTACATCGCTTTCATGTTTGTAAGTTTATATTCCACTGGTTACTCTGATGTATGTCTACTTGGGTGCCCGGGTAAGGCACCAGTCACGGGCCCGGAAACGGGTCGTGACACAAAATGTCCAAAATCTCGAAAATAAAGTGGGCCCCACAAAACTGTAAATTCCTCCTGTGGGTCCCACGTGACCAATTCCGGAAAATAAAATCCATAATTCTAATATATTCCCAGAAGTCCGAATACCAAATCTGGGAATCCAATTCCCATTAATGAACCTTTTTCTTTCACAAACTCCGGAAAATTTTCCGTCGGAAAATCAAATCTTTCTTCCTTTCCAATCTTAATGTCGTAATCTCGTACGTACGTCCTCACATACATACCCTGGAACTACGGGATGTAACAATGTGCCTCCTATTTTTATGCAGTAAAGTATACTCTTGTTTACTCTCATTGTTAGTAAGGCACGATGTACTGTTATTTGAGTTATCATACATGTCTCCAGCTTTATTTTTAGACTTTATGATTTTATTTCAGTACATTCAGTTTTACATACTTGGTACATCTGTTGTACTGACCCCCTGTCACGACCCGTTCCCGGGCCCGTGACTGGTGCCTTACCCGGGCACCCAAGTAGACATACATCAGAGTAACCAGCGGAATATAAACTTTGCAAACATAAAACAGTTTATCCAAGAAAAGGTTGCCTTTTGGCATGTATATAAATACTCAAAGTGAACAGTTACATCCCAAAATTTCAACAGGATTGCAGACCTCTAAGAATGTAAACAACTATGACGGGACAGGGTCTCGCCATACCCTGAAAGTACATAAACCTACAATGACAGGGAAATCATACCCAAAAGACAAGCCTCCGGAGAAACGGGGCTTTCCCAAAAGTAGAATAGTGATCCTAGGAGCGGGGATCAACAACCGGAGTACCTCTACCTGCGGCATGAACGCAACCCCCCGAAGGAGGTCAGTACAACAGGTACCAAGTATGTGAAACTGTAAAGTACTGATATATATATAAAACTATAACATTTTAAAACCAATTCACAAATATGTACGAAACAACCCAATTTAACCGCACATAGTGCCACATCATAAACAAGAGCAAAATAGATATAACGTAACTGGTCTTTTCTAGGCCGCTAATGATCGAAGCAAGGCCAATCGTCCATAGTATCATTATGCGAGCCTAATCCTGGAACTCCCGCAGTCCGCATAGGCCACCTAGACCCGCATGAGGTATTCCTCGCATCGGGGGTAGCTAACCCCGGCATCGCCCCGACTCCCGCACCGCGTGGCCACATGGACCGCATGAGGTATTCTCGTGACGGGCGTAACACACCCGAGTGATCATCCCGAACTCCCGCAGCCCGCATAGGTCACATGGACCCGCATGAGGTATTCCTCGTGACGGTGGCTAACCTCGGCCAGAACAAGTCAGGGGGGTAAGTGATATAATATCAGCACAACGGGCTTATCGTTAAACAACATAAGCACAACAAGAACAACCCCCTTACACAAACGTCACAAGATACTAACACACTTAGCATCATAACATGTTTATTTACCAACTTACCACACCTTCAGAAATCATTACAAGGCTTTTATAAACAAATAAGTAAACCGTTCCTTTTATCTTTCTTAAGTCGTTATACCTAACTTCCCATAAAGCTAGTATAACACTTAAGCTTTTTATTTAAAACCAAGTATCACTTTTCTTCCAAAAATGATTCATAACCCTTTTTGAAATATTCAAGGTTCTTATTATTTAGAACTCAAGTCCAAAGACATCAAAGTAAAGCCAAATTTATTTTAACACACGTACGTCTACCGTACTATATATATATATTTCACAAATATCATGCTCAAAGGGATAGGAAGAATCACATACCTCCTCGGCTAAATCCATTTGCCAAGTCAGATATGTCGCGCGCAGAGTGTCAACCTATAATAGTCAAAACACGCCTATCAACTTCTAGTTTTACGTGGGATTCTTCTAAGTAAGATTTCTCTTAGTCTACGAAAAATTGGGCAGCACCTCCCCCGTTTCTACTCAATTCTCCACCTTTTTCAAGGCCCGATAACCGTAATTAACATACTATAATTAAGGTGCAATAATTTCGAATTTTAAAGAAGGGGATCACACGCCCAAACGGAACGCGATTAACAATCTTCCCCTTAATAAAAATAATAATTAAAGAAGGGGATCACACGCCCAAACGGAACGCGATTAACAATCTTCCCCTTAACAACAACAATAATTAAAGAAGGGGATCACACGCCCAAACGGAACGCGATTAACAATCTTCCCCTTAACAACAACAATAATTAAAGAAGGGGATCACACGCCCAAACGGAACGCGATTAACAATCTTCCCCTTAACAACAATGTAAATACAGTCCAAAGTAAATACAGTCCAAAGTAAATACAGTCCAAAGTAAATACAGTCCTTAAGTTGGGGTCCTTGGCCAACTTTTACAATTTTACTTATCCAATTACTTCATTAGTATTCCAACTTATATTCCAATCTTAATATAAGTTATAGTTTCTTTGTTGTTAACTTCTTAGCAAGTAATGAATACATTTTTACCATTTTAATGGTTAATATGCCAATTCTCCTTTTAACAAGTTAACAACATCCAAATTTTTCCTTATATCTCATACTCCATAATATACTTCCAATATATGTATAATATCCAATATACATAATAATCAACTTCACAAAGAGGTTAAGGTTCATTACCTCAAAATAGCCCAAAAATATCCAAGAACTTAAAGTCGTTCCTAAGCAAGTTTTAGCTCCAAATCCTTGTGTTCCAAACCACCACAAGTCACCCTTAGAAGTTCCTAACCAACTTCTATTCAAGAATTAACTCCAAAAAGTGAAGAACACTTAGGTTTCACTCTTGCAAGCTCTCGGCCAAAGGAGGGATTTTGAGGCTAGGGTGTGAAATCTTGTCTAACTCTTGGTTACTAATATTCCTAATACATTAAGGAAGAACACTTAGAAGTTTAAGAATTATTGGACAACAATTGCTCAAAAAAATGGGGCTTTGGACGAGAGCAACTAGGAAAGGGAGAGAAAATATTTTCAAGTCTTGAAATGTTCTAAGTGTGGAAGATTTCATCAACTAGAGGTGTTTATATAGGACAACCAAAGGATAGGATTGAAGAATATGTATGGTATAGATTGAGGACATGTGTTTGTGTGGGTCCCTTTGTCCACTTGTCCCACAAATGCCATGCAAGACTTTTGACCACTTGTCTTGCCCACTAACTTGAAAAAATCGTCCATATTGCCATGCAAAAGCCATGCAAGACTTTGACCACTTGTATTTCCCACTAGTCTTGAAAACAACGTCCACCCATGTCCACTTGGGGTGACACATGTCGCCCTCCTATTGGTCCAAAATATTTTATCTCTCGGAAAAATTTCATAATTGGAAAAAAATATTGAAAACGTAAAATTTCCTTCGCAAGGTTCGGAATATTTTCCGTCGGAAAACAATTCTTTCATTCATACCCTAATTAGGGCTTATACATTCGTACGTACGTCCTTACATACATACTCCGGAACTACGGGGTATAACATTACCTCCCCCTTAGAAACATTCGTCCCGAATGTTCCTCCTAGATTCAATTAACTCAGATAACGGCATAGTCCCTCATAACTTGAACAATTTGCAAAATGCCACATATGGCCACAATAGAACACTTAAGTACATATGACAATTTAAAATTAATCAGTAGGAAAGTGAGTTACCTGGAGGTGTGGGGAATAAGTGAGGATACTTCTGTCTCATGTCCTCCTCTGTTTCCCACGTCATCTCCTCTCTGTGCTCGTTCCGCCATAAGACCTTGACGGAAGCCACATCCTTTGTCCGCAGTCGCCTAACCTGAAGATCGAGTATCGCTATGGGAATCTCCTCATACGATAACCCCTCTGTTACCTGGACATCATCAATCGGGTGCACTCTAGACGGATCTCCGATACAACTCCTCAGCATAGAAACATGAAAAACCGGATGTACTGCCTCCAGATCGGACGGCAGATCCAACTCATAGGCAACCTTGCCTACCTTACGGACAATCTGATAAGGCCCAATGTACCTTGGGCTGAGTTTCCCCTTCTTCCCAAACCTCATCACACCCTTCATGGGTGACACCTTCAGAAACACCCAATCAGCAACCTCGAACTCCAAATGTCAACGCCGATGATCTGCATACGACTTCTGTCGACTCTGAGCTGTCAATAATCGCTCCTGGATAAGCTTCACCTTATCCACCGCCTGCTGAACCAAGTCCGGCCCGACTAACTGCACCTCACCCACATCAAACCAGCCTATCGGTGACCTGCACTTCCTCTCATATAAGGCCTCATAAGGCGCCATCTGGATACTGGAGTGGTAGCTGTTGTTATACGCAAATTCTACTAGCGGCAAATGATCATCCCAGCTACCCCTGAAATCAATAACACAGGCTCGCAGCATATCCTCAAGTGTCCGATGGTACGCTCGCTCGTCCGCTTGGCCCGAGGATGGAATGCGATCGAGGCTCACCGGCCCCTAAACCCTTCTGGAAGGACCTCCAGAAGTTAGCCGTAAACTGGGCTCCTCTTTCCGATATGATAGATATAGGGACCCCATGTAGTCTCACGATCTCTCGGATGTAAAGTCTAGCGTAATCCTCGGCCGAAAAAATCGTCCTGACGGGAAGAAAGTGGGCTGATTTCACACTGTCGACGATAACCTGGATAGAATCATGCTTCTCCGAGTGCGAGGTAACCACGTAATAAAGTCCATATTGATCACATCCCACTTCCATGTCGGAATCTCTATCGCTCGCAACAACCCACCGTGCCTCCGTGCTCTACCTTACTCACGACAACTCTGCACCGAGCAACAAAATCTTCAACGCCCCTCTTAGGCCATCCCACCAATACGTGATCCGAGGTCGTGGTACATCTTTGTCGACCCGGATGGATAGAGTAACGCGCGTGTGCTTCCCTAGAACTCGCCGTCAAGTCCCGCAATATCCGAACACACAACTCGCTCAAACCTTAGCACCCCATCAGGTGCTACCTCAAATGGACCCTTTCCCTCACGAAGAGCCGTATCACGATACCGTGTCATAATCGGATCGTCATACTGTCGCCTCTTCACCTCCTCGACGATGGAAGACTCGGCAACCTCTCGAACCCGAACCCCGCTACTATCAGAATCAATCAATCGGACTCCAAGGCTCGCTAGCTGATGTAACTCGCGGACCATGCCCATCCTCTCTGGCTGCACATCTGATAGACTACCCATCGACCTACGACTAAGGGCATCTGCCACTACATTGGCCTTCCCTGGGTGGTATAGGATATCGACATCATAATCCTTGAGTAGCTCTAACCACCGTCTCTGATGCAAGTTTAGCTCCCTCTGGATGAAGATATATTGGAGGCTCTTGTGGTCTGTGTAAATATCCACATGAACTCCATACAAATAATGTCTCCATATCTTCAAGGCGTGAATCAATGCGGCCAACTCTAAGTCATGTGTGGGGTAGTTCTTCTCATGCTTCTTGAGCTGTCGAGATGCGTAAGCTATAACCTTGCCCTTCTGCATCAACACACATCCAAGCCCGATGCCCGACGTATCACAATAAACCACATAGCCGTCTGGACCCTCTGGAAGAGTAAGAACTGGGGCGGTCGTCAATCTCTCCTTCAGTAACTGGAAGCCCTCCTCACAAGCATCCGTCCACTGAAACTTAGCTGCCTTCTGAGTCAGCTTGGTCAAAGGTGCTGAAATAGAAGCAAACGTCTCCACAAACCTCCGGTAGTAACCCGCAAGGTCCAAAAAGTTGCGCACCTCTGTCGGTGTAGTAGGTTTAGGCCAACTCCTGACTGCCTCGATCTTTGTCGTATCCACCCGAATACCATCGGCCCCGACAATATGCCCCAGAAACGCCACCGAAGCCAACCAAAAATCACACTTCGAAAACTTGGCATACAACCGCTGGTCCCGGAGAACTCTCAGCACCGTCCTCAAATGCTCCGCATGCTCCTGCTCCGAGCGAGAATAAATCAAGATGTCATCAATGAATACTATCACAAACGTATCCAAAAATGGTTTGAATACTCGGTTCATTAAATCCATAAATACTGCCGGAGCATTGGTCAAGCCGAAAGACATGACCCTGAACTCATAGTGCTCGCATCGTCCGACGCGATGCTAGGGACATCCTTCTCCCTAACTCGCACCTGATGGTAACCAGATCGTAGGTCTATCTTGGAGAAACACCTCGCACCCTGCAACTGGTCGAACAAGTCATCAATCCTGGGAAGGGGGTATCTGTTCTTAATAGTCACCTTGTTCAGCTGCCTGTAATCTACACACATGCGCAGCGTCCCATCCTTCTTCTTTACAAAGAATACCGGCGCTCCCCAGGGAGAAACACTAGGCCTGATAAAGCCCTTCTCCAGCAAATCTCTCAGCTGGTCCTTCAACTCTCTCAACTCGGCAGGTGTCATTCTGTATGGCGGAATGGATATAGGTCGAGTATCAGGCAGAATATCAATGCAAAACTCTATCTCCCTCTCAGGAGGGATACCCGGGAGGTCGTCTGGGAACACATCTGGGAACTCTCTGACCATCGATCGATGAAGGTCCGTATCACACCTCGAGATCAAATACCCGAATGAGATGGTAGATATACCCCTTCTGAACCATCTTCCTAGCCTTGAGGTAAGAAATAAACTTACCCCTCGACGACACAGTGTTCCCCTCCCACTCGATAACCGGCCTCAGAAATCGAACTGCACCAACCGCTTTCATGCGCCTACATTGGCGTACCAAGAAGCTAACCAATCCATACCCATGATCACATCAAAATCGGTCATATCCAACTCTATCAAGTCGGCTAGGGTCTGACGACTGCATATAGTCACTGGGCAAGCCCTATATACCCGCTCAGCTACCACCGAATCCCCCACTGGCGTAGCTACCTCAAAAGGGTCTATGGACTCAGGCTCTATCCCTATCCTACTAGCAATAAGGGGAGATATATAGGACAAGGTAGAACCTGGATCTATCAAGGCATATACGTCACAACAAGAAACTGATAAAGTACCTGTGATGACATCCGTGACGCCCCGTCTGGCGGCCGACATCGCATAAATGCGGTTCCGAGGACCTGGAACTAGGACCCTTGCCACGACCTCCGCGACACTGGTCCATGAGCACTCGCCCGGCGAGTAATCGTAGGAGATGAAGACCGGCTAAAGACCCGTAGGTGAACCCTACCATCTCGCGCCGCTTTGGCCTGATGCTCTCGCAAAGTGACCCTGTTGGCCGCAAGTGTAACAAGCTCCCGCAATAGTACCACAACTCCCGTAATGGGATCTACCACATCGAACACACTGAGAGGAAGGTGGTCTCGATCGGTTAGCACCTCTTCTACCCTGGAAGTCCAAAGTCCTGGGGCCCTAACCTGCCCCCGAATACCATGGCTGCCCTAAAGACGGTGTAGGAGTGCTCTGAGCTGGCTGAGGTGCAAATCTAGTCTGCTGCTGAGATCGTCCACCCCGAGAGCTACCAAAAGACTCGTCTGCCCCGCCTTCTTCTCGCGAGCACGCCAACCCGCCGGCCTCTACGCCTCACACCTCGCGTGAGCTGCGTGCGGCAATGTCCATGCCGGTGAAGAGCTACACCCGAGCAAGACTCTGCCAAGTAGTCATCAAGCCCTGTGACGTAGCGGTGCACTCGGTCCTCCATATCTGCCACTAACGCGGGGACATACCGAGCCAACGAGTCGAACTCCACGTTGTACTCCCGAATGCAGGCGCCTCTGCCTCAAGATCAAAATCTATCGCCGAGCCTCTCATCCGGGCGGCAAGAAATGGCCAAGGAATGCCTCTGAGAACTCGTCCCAAACAGCTGGAGGCGCATGCTCCCCCCGGGACAGCTCCCATGAATCAAACCAGTCGACTGCAGTATCACGCAGCCGATGTGAACCTAAGACCACTGACTCGGTCTTCGAAGCCTTGATCACTCATGATCCGTCAGAATCGCTTCGGATGAACTCCTGCAGATCATCCTCGTGCCTCGACCCATAGAACTCGCGGGCGCAACTCGTAAAGTCCCAAGTCTCAAACTATCCGACTCGAGTGAACCACGGTACCATCGAATCGAATCGACGATCCAAATTTATCTCGTGCCTCGCCACGACCGCTAATAATCGCCATCTCCTTGTAACCCATCTCTCTTCTCCAGCCTGTGGACCTGAGGCTCGTGTCGTGGCCTCGTGAGCCACCGCTGCGCTCTAAACCTCGCTGGGGCGGCGGCCGTGGAACTTCGCCGTCTGGGTATCACCCGGGTAAAGGCCGGGCTCGCCTCGTGACTACGTGTCTCTACTAGCAGCCTCACGCCTTGCCTTCTCGCCCGGTTGCTCGTGGAGGCATAATCGTAAACAAAAGAAATTCGTCGAGGGTCCAACTTATAACATGACCTCTAAGGCACGATCTCAGAGTGAGAAGAATGGAAACCAATCCTAAATATCCTGCATCCTCCTGATTATTGGTGTAGTGCACAACACACCGATAATCAAGACTCTACTAGATACGGTCTGTAGACACTTTCCGAGGATTTAACCGGGCTTTGATACCACTTTTGTCACGACCCGTTCCCGGGCCCGTGACTGGTGCCTTACCCGGGCACCCAAGTAGACATACATCAGAGTAACCAGCGGAATATAAACTTTAAAAACATGAAACAGTTTATCCAAGAAAAGGTTGCCTTTTGGCATGTATATAAATACCAAAAGTGAACAGTTACATCCCAAAATTTCAACAGGACTGCAGACCTCTAAGAATGTAAACAACTATGACGGGACAGGGCCCGCCATACCCTGAAAGTACATAAATCTACAATGACAGGGAAATCATACCCAAAAGACAAGCCTCCGGAGAAACGAGGCTTTCCCAAAAGCAGAATAGTGATCCTAGGAGCGGGGATCAACAACCGGAGTACCTCTACTTGCGGCATGAACGCAGCCCCCCGAAGGAGGTCAGTACAACAGGTACCAAGTATGTGAAACTGTAAAGTACTGATATATATATATAAAACTATAACATTTTAAAACCAATTCACAAATATGTACGAAACAACCCAATTTAACCGCACATAGTGCCACATCATAAACAAGAGCAAAATAGATATAACGAATCGTCTTTTCTAGGCCGCTAATGATCGAAGGCCAATCGCCCATGTAATCATTATGCGAGCCTAACTCGAACTCCCGCACCGCGATAGCCACCTAGACCGCATGAGGTATTCTCGTGACGGCGAATACACCCGAGTGATCATCCTGGAACTCCCGCAGCTCCGCATAGGTCACATGGACCCGCATGAGGTATTCCTCGCATCGGGGGTGGCTAACCCTCGGCTCGTAACAAGTCAGGGGGGTAAGTGATATAATATCAGCACAACGGGCTTATCGTTAAACAACATAAGCACAACAAGAACAACCCCCTTACACATACGTCACAAGATACTAACACACTTAGCATCATAACATGTTTATTTACCAACTTACCACACCTTCAGAAATCATTACAAGGCTTTTATAAACAAATAAGTAAACCGTTCCTTTTATCTTTCTTAAGTCGTTATACCTAACTTCCCATAAAGCTAGTATAACACTTAAGCTTTTTATTTAAAACCAAGTATCACTTTTCTTCCAAAAATGATTCATAACCCTTTTTGAAATATTCAATGTTCTTATTATTTAGAACTCAAGTCCAAAGACATCAAAGTAAAGCCAAATTTAGTTTAACACACGTACGTCTACCGTACTATATATATATATATTTCACAAATATCATGCTCAAAGGGATAGGAAGAATCACATACCTCCTCGGCTAAATCCATTTGCCAAGTCGGATATGTCGCGCGCAGAGTGTCAACCTATAATAGTCAAAACACGCCTATCAACTTCTAGTTTTACGTGGGATTCTTCTAAGTAAGATTTCTCTTAGTCTACGAAAAATTGGGCAGCACCTCCCCCGTTTCTACTCAATTCTCCACCTTTTTCAAGGCCCGATAACCGTAATTAACATACTATAATTAAGGTGCAATAATTCCGAATTTTAAAGAAGGGGATCACACGTCCAAACGGAACGCGATTAACAATCTTCCCCTTAATAAAAATAATAATTAAAGAAGGGGATCACACACCCAAACGGGACGCGATTAACAATCTTCCCCTTAACAACAACAATAATTAAAGAAGGGGATCAAACGCCCAAACGGAACGCGATTAACAATCTTCCCCTTAACAACAACAATAATTAAAGAATGGGATCACACGCCCAAACGGAACGCGATTAACAATCTTCCCCTTAACAACAATGTAAATACAGTCCAAAGTAAATACAGTCCAAAGTAAATACAGTCCTTAAGTTGGGGTCCTTGGCCAACTTTTACAATTTTACTTATCCAATTACTTCATTAGTCTTCCAATTTATATTCCAATCTTAATATAAGTTATAGTTTCTTTGTTGTTAACTTCTTAGTAAGTAATGGATACATTTTTACCATTTTAATGGCTAATATGCCAATTCTCCTTTTAACAAGTTAACAAGATCCAAATCTTTCCTTATATCTCATACTCCATAATATACTTCCAATATATGTATAATATCCAATATACATAATAATCAACTTCACAAAGAGGTTAAGGTTCATTACCTCAAAATAGCCCAAAAATATCCAAGAACTTAAAGTCGTTCCTAAGCAAGTTTTAGCTCCAAATCCTTGTGTTCCAAACCACCACAAGTCACCCTTAGAAGTTCCTAACCAACTTCTATTCAAGAATTAACTCCAAAAAGTGAAGAACACTTAGGTTTCACTCTTGCAAGCTCTCGGCCAAGGGAGGGATTTTGAGGCTAGGGTGTGAAATCTTGTCTAACTCTTGGTTACTAATCTTCCTAATACATTATGGAAGAACACTTAGAAGTTTAAGAATTATTGGACAACAATTGCTCAAAAAAATGGGGCTTTGGACGAGAGCAACTAGGAAAGGGAGAGAAAATATTTTCAAGTCTTGAAATGTTCTAAGTGTGGAAGATTTCATCAACTAGAGGTGTTTATATAGGACAACCAAGGGCTAGGATTGAAGCATGTGTATGGTATAGATTGAGGACATGTGTTTGTGTGGGTCCCTTTGTCCACTTGTCCCACAAATGCCATGCAAGACTTTTGACCACTTGTCTTGCCCACTAACTTGAAAAAATCGTCCATATTGCCATGCAAAAGCCATGCAAGACTTTGACCACTTGTCTTGCCCACTAGTCTTGAAAAAAATGTCCACCCATGTCCACTTGGGGTGACACATGTCGCACTCCTATTGGTCCAAAATATTTTATCTCTCGGAAAAATTTCATAATTGGAAAAAAATATTGAAAACGTAAAATTTCCTTCGCAAGGTTCGGAATATTTTCCGTCGGAAAACAATTCTTTCTTTCATACCCTAATTAGGGCTTATACATTCATACGTACGTCCTTACATACATACTCTGGAACTACGGGGTATAACACCCCCTTCCTCGGGGGCTGCATTCATGCCGCAGGTAGGGGTAAGCAGGTGGTGGATCCTCATTCTTAGGATCACTGATCAGGTGTCAGAAGCTCCATTTCTCCGGAGGCTTGTCTTTTGGTACGGTTTCCCTGATGTTGTAGATTTATGTACATTCAGGGGTATGGCGGGGCCCTGTCCCGTCACAGTTGTTATTCTTAGAGGTCTGTAGTCATATCTTGTGGATTGGGTTGTAAGAACAAGGATGTAACTGTTTTTATTTTGGGTTATGTATATTTCCCGGAAGGCGGCCTAATCGGCTAGCCTATTGATATTTGTTGTTAAGTATTTTATGAGTTTTGTATGTTCCGCTGCTATTCTCTGATGTATACCTGTAGGGGGTTCCCAGGTAGGGCACCATTCGCGGGCCCGGGGTCGGGTCTTGACATAAATACATTCCAATGTAAATACAGTCCATTAAGTCCACTAATACGATCCATTAGTTCAGTCCTTTAGTTGGTGTTCTTGACCAACTACTACAATCAAAATTGTCCACTTTTCGACTAACATGCCAATACTTGTTTCATTACTTCTTTAATAATCCTCCAACTTATATTCCAACCTTTATATAAGTTATATTAACTTTTTATAACTGTCAACAAGTAATAGGTAATGTTTTAACAACTTTTATGGCTAGCATGTCAATTCTCGATTTTTAACAACTTTATTAAGGTCCAATTCTTTTCAATCTTCTTTCCATATATCATATACTCAATTTATATACTACTACAACATGTAATCTCCAATTACAATAGAAGGACAAAGATCATTACCTCGATAAGCCCAAAATTTTCCAATGATTAAAAGTTGATCCTTAGGAATCTTAGCTCCAATTTCTTACGTTCCAATCCACTCCAAGCAACCCTTAGAAGTTCCTAACCAACTTCTCTTCAAAACTTCATCCAAAATATGAAGATCACTATAGGGTTTCACTTTGCGACTATTGGATTAACGTAGTATTTTTGGGAATTTTGTGTTGGGATATCTTTAGAACACTACAAGGGACACTTGGTTTAAGTATTGGGATTTATCAACAACAATTGAACAAATTCTAAGCCTAAAGGGAGGGTTGGCCGAGAGCTTCAAAGAGGGAGGGAGTATTGTTCTTGAAATTTTTCTAAGTGTAGAAGTCTTCAACCCAAGGTGTGTATATATAAGACAACCAAGGGCTAGGATCAAAACAAGTGTGTGGTTGAGATTGGGGACAAGTGTGTGTGGGTCCCACAAGCCACTTGTACACACAAATATCTCACAAATATCTTCCTCCACTTGTCCACACCTTTCTCGCCAAACATGGGCCCACATGGGGTGACACGTGTCGCCCTCCTATTCGTCCAAAATATTTTCATCTCCCAAAAACACCCATAATGACCAAAATCTCGAAAATATTGTGGGCCCCACAAAACCGTAATTTTTTCCCGTGGGTCCCACGTGACCAATTCTGGAAATAAAATTCTATAATTCTATTATATTCCAAGAAGTCTAATTACCAAAATTGAGAATCCAATTCCCAATAATAAACTTTTTTCCTTCACGAGATTCGGAATATTTTCCGTCGGAAAAACAAATCTTTCTTCCTTTTCGAACTTAATGTTGTATTCTCGTACGTACGTCCTCACATACATACCCTGGAACTACGGGGTGTAATATTCTTCCCCCCTTAGAAACATTCGTCCCGAATGTTCCTTCTAAGTCTCCAATAACACATGCGTCGGTATAGTCTTCACTATTATACTCACAAAACCAATTATGCCACCTTTGGACATAATATAACACACACGCAATACTTAAATCCAAGCCAACGAGGAATCACCTCTAAAGTGTAACATCACTAATAGCTCCCACTCATGGTCTAAAGGATACTCTCTTCGTACCTTCACTTCACACAAATAATCACTTCCATTCTTTTAACACATGTTCGCTTCTTTCCTTACTCGTCGTACCCTTCTCGTACACCAGAACTCTTTCTAGTACACGCACCACATTTCAGTCATCGCTTCAGTTTTCAAAACCTTGGAGTCACCACTTTCAAATTTGGTCATTAAACTAGCTTCAATTTCCTTTAAGGCCATCCTCGGCCTTCCCGACCTGGTTCTGGTGAAACGCCTCCACGAACCAGTACAACGATTAACCAGACTTGGGCCTTGCACCTTCACGACCCTATCACTCAGCGGGACTACCTCAAACTGACCCCACTTCATTCCGGGTTGCGGGTTGACACGCGTTTGGTCCTCAACCCGACCCATTTATCGCACTAAATTCTCATTCCTGGTCTGGAACAAATCTCACTATTCAAGTCATGAAAGCCTAGTGGTCTTCTTAACTTGACCACCCACTTTCATTTCACACCACCCATCGAATTATCACACGAATATACTCCACGTATACTATGTACTTCGACCAAGATCAACCGTAAAATCTTTTACTCAAGACGGCCTTGTATCTAAGGTCTCAACGGTTATCAACATTCTAAGGCTCTATGTCCCCAAACTTACCTTTCCTTCTAACCAGGTTGTCTTAATCACAATTTACACAATACTACCCGTACATAACACTTTAACACATAACCATCTTATCAATGCATACTAGTCTCTAATGGGTTAAAGATATACCTGTAACTATTGCTTTATTTCCCTTTGTCGCTCTAATAATAATCATGCCCTGCTGGGCGCATAGATATAGAAGGCTATGAACCAGCCACCGATCCCGAAGGATGAGTCTTAACATCTGCGCTACCTCTGGTCGGATAATTCCTTGCAAAATGGCCCTGCCGGCCACAGGTAAAACAAGATCTCTGAACACCATGACATTCCCCAGCATGGAGTCTACCACATTGGCCACACCGAGGTAGGGGTGGCTTCATCTGGCTAACACCCCTGCTCCCCTAGAAACCTGAAGCCCTGGAGCCCTGACCCGCCCCTGATTACCCCGGACGTCCTGAAGACTGTGGAGGACCACTCTATACTGGCTGAGGCGCATAACTAGCCTGTTGCTGAGGCGGTCCGCCTCGAAAGTTACCAAAGGACCCTACTGTCTTGGCCCTTTTATGCTGATCTCGGTCATTTTGTCAACCTCTACGTTCCTCAGTCCCCTGTGCATAAGCCTGTATGCGGGCAATGTTCATGCACGGCTGAAGAGCTACTCCCGTACAACCCTCTGCTAGATAATCATCAAGTCCCGTGACATATCGATGCACTCTATCCTCCATGTTTGCCACTAGAGTGGGGGCATACCGAGCTAATGAGTCGAACTCTATGTTGTACTCCCGAACCGTCCGCCCATTCTGTCTCAACATCATAAACCTATCCACCCGGGCTCTCCTCATCTGCGGAGGCAAGAAGTGGTTAAAAAATGCCTCCGAGAACTCGTCCCAACCAGATGGAAGCGCATGCTCCCCCTGGGACAGTTCCCATGAATCAAACCAGTTGACCGCAATATCACGCAGCCGATGAGAACCCAAAACCACTGATTCTGCCTCTGAGGCCTTGATCACCTTCATGATCCGCTGCAGCTGTCGAATAAACTCCTGAGGATCTTCCTCAGTTCTCGATCCATAGAACTCTGGTGGACTGCAACTCAAGAAGTCCCGAAGCCTCAAACTATCGGTTCTGGGGTGCACCACCGGTACTACCGGCTCCCGTCTGTCCTCCTGCCTTGCCACGATCCTAGCTAGTAACTGGGCCATCTCCTTGTAACCCATATCCTCTGCTCCATCTCCTTGTAACACATATCCTCTACTCCTGGTCGTGGACCTGAGGCCTGTGTACTGTGGCCTCTGTAGGCCGCTGTTGCACTGCTTCTAAACTCTGGGTGGCGGTGTCATAGAACTCGTCGTCTGAAACACTACCTCGTAAAGATCGGATGTGCCTTTGTAACCTCTCGTGTTCTACTAGCGACTCCTTCGCCGCTTGCCTTCGGGCCTCGGTTGCTCATGCGAGGTATAACTGGTATATAAGAATACGTCAGAGGGAGTCCAACTTATAACACATCTCTATCGCACGATCTCAGAGTGAGAAGAAAGGAAACCAATCCTAAATATCATGTAGCCTCCTGATTATAGGTGTGGTGCACAACACGCCGATAATCAAGACTCTACTAGATACGGTCTGTAGACACTTTCCGAGGATTAACTGCTCTAATACCACTTTTGTCACAACCCGACCTCGGGCCCGCAACTGGTGTCTTACCCCGGGCACCCTAATGATAATACATCAGAGAAAACCAGCAGAATAAAACTCATAGACATGGAACAATGTAAAATAAGAAAAAGGCTAACCAATAAGGTCACCTTTCTGCACATATATAAATCAAAACCCGAACAGTTATCCTTTACAAAACCCAACTCACAACAGGACTACAGACCTCTAAGAGTTTATAACAACTATGACGGGACAGGGCCCCGCCATACCCCTGAAAGTACATGAACCTACAATGACAGGGAACCATACCAAAAGATAAGTCTCCGGAGAAACGGAGCTTCCCAAACGCAGAACTGTGATCCTATGAGCGAGGATCAACAACCGGTGTACATCTACTCAGCAGATTGAACGTAGCCCAAGGAGGTCGACAACAGTACCAAGTATGTGAAACTGTCACGCCCCGACTTTTCCTAAGTCTTTACTTAGGGCGTGATGGCACCTGGACAATTATTTTCCACCAGGAGCACCATTTAATTCTCTTCATTTAGAAATTTGAACTTATATTCAAATACGGAGCTATTAATAAAAATAACAATAAAGAAATTTGTTTATGACTTTATTAAAAATATAAAGCGAGCCCATGCTCTTGCAAATATTGTTTCTACATAGACATACTGACAAATATTATTCTAAGTTGGAAGGGAGACCATTCCACACGGGTATTTCCCGAGACACTGGAACTGACATTCTGAACCTGACGAGTACCAAGCCCGAAACAATGGACTTGGTATGACAAGAGGTTGCGGGACGATCGCTAGCCTTGGCGTGGAGCCTTCCCTCTATCACGTTTTCCTGAAACATGTTAAATAAAGAGTCAACCCTACCATCTGGGGCTGAGTGAGAACCTTACCCTGCAATTCAAAGTAACACCACAATATTCCAAGTGCAATCACATTATAACGTAATAAGCATATTGCAAAAACATATCAGGTTACAACACTTTTAAATATGCAACAACTCCTCATAGGAAATTCTCGGTTTAACTAACACTTCATTTTATCTCGTATTATATGTTAAGACATTCCCCTGCATTTTCATATGTTTATTACATTTATATATTTGTGAACGTGTATTCACTTTTCATATTTATATATAGGTGAACATGTATTCATCTTTCATATTTGTTGCGGCGTGCAACCCGATCCATTATATCTACGTATTTGTGAACACGTATTCACTTTACGTTTTGTTGCGGCGTGCAACCCGATCCATTATGTTTACATATTCGTGAACGCGTATTCACTTTACGTTTTGTTGCGGCGGGCAACCCGACCCATTATATTTACGTATTTGTGAACGCGTATTCACTTTACGTTTTGTTGCGGCGTGCAACCCGACCCATTATATTTACGTATTTGTGAACACGTATTCACGTTTCGATTTGTTGCGGCGTGCAACCCGATCCATTATGTTTATATTTATGTATTTATGTGAACACATATTCACTTTTCATATTTTTCAGAAGATTGAATAAATAATATTCTCTTTCCCAACATTCTGTCATTCATACTTGTAACGATTATAACTTTTTAACCATAACTCCAACTAAGGTGTTTCTCAAGCGGAAACTAAGGTAAGACGGGGATCTTTCACTGTAGCAAATTTTATTTAAAACTACTTTGGGTAACTAACACAAATTTATCCTCAAAACAGTCATATGAGATTTGTTTCGGCAGAATGTTTATTAAACATAACCCAATCTTAGAATAGTCATAACTCCTAATCTGTAAACCCGTTCAAGCCCCATAAAATCTCAAAACGACGAGAACATAGAGCTATACGTCTCCATGTGAACCATCCTTTCATATTATGTACCATTTGGTACAGTTTTACACTTTTATTCGCTGCCCTTCCTGGATCTCGATATATCCGAGGCATAAACTTTAAACAGCGATAACTATCAATCCGTAAGTCGAATACACCCCCGTAAGGTCTCAATATGTCCACAACAGAGAGATCTAGAACTTTCATTTAGCAACAATTTTCATATTCCACACATATTAGTACAGTTTTATGTTTCCACGTCCTGCCCTTCTGGATTCTGATGAATCCGAGGCAGCAACTTCAAACTACAATAACTCTCAACTCGTAAGTCCGTTTTAATAAATCTTTATCTATATCTGTCCGAAACAGAGAGATTTACAACCATGTATGTGTTCATATAATTCTAATAAGTAAAACTCAATAAAAACAGTCCGTAATTATGCTTTTCCGAATTTCATCCAAATCTAAGGCAGGAACTTTGAACTATGATAACTTTCAAACCGTATGTCCATTTTACCTCATTTTTTGTTCTATATGATCAAATTAGAGAGGTGTACCACTCTTCGGAATTTCATCAAATTCTAACAATTATAACTAAGTGAGAACAGTTCGTAAAGTTCATGACGCAACTAGTCGTCTAAACAATCAAAAGTTCAATATTTCTTTTCAACGCTCAATTCTTATTCTAACATGTATTGAACTAAAAATAAAGGATGTTACCAAGAATTTCTGAGTGAGAAAACTCACCTTGTAAGTGTGAAGATTATTGTTGTGTGGTTGCTAAAATTATCCTTACTCTCTAGTATTTTGCTTCTTGTTCTTCTTGCCCTCTTGGTATTTTTTCCTCTTTTTTTCACTTGTTTTTTTCTGATTTTCTAACCTTTATGTTATATACTTTGTTTGTGTGTAAATACAATGTATAAGTGAAGAGTTTTCTTTAACCTATGGGAGGTAGAACGACAAGAGTTGGAGGAGAAATGAAAAGGGGGGGAAGGGGTAAAGGGAAGACGTGCATGCTGCATGTTTTTTTTTTTTTTTTCTTTTGTTTTTTTTGTTTTCTTATTTTCATTTCATCTATCTATTTATCCAACTTTAACACTAACTCTATCCCATGCAATTTATTCTTTGTTTTTTATATTTTTTTTTTATTAACTCAACCACAACTATATATTATTATTATTTTTTCCGGATTTCACATTCTATGTGAATAAGGCCGTAACATAATCACATAGACACAATAATGTTTATTGTTATTGTAACAAATTTGGGGCTTCACAGAAACTAAAAGTACTGTAATGAAATCACATTTTATCTTTTTAAAAGACCATTTCACAATATATAAACAGTCATGTCAAGTCAGGGACGCATGCGCTCAAAATCATTACTCACATATAACCATGAGTCTCACGCCCACAATATCAATCATGCCCGTGGAATTCCTTCCTCACTGCCGGCAGTCCATGATGTACAATAACACCCATATGTATACCTGAATACCAGATCCCGCCTGCGTCATAAAACCGATCGGGCCAAGTAGAAGAGCCAACTACCAGATCCAGCCTACATCATAAAACTTAACGGGTCAAGTACGAAAGCCAACTACCAGATCCAACCTGCGTCAC
Organism: Przewalskia tangutica; assembly: GCA_029844215.1. Classification (NCBI taxonomy): domain Eukaryota; kingdom Viridiplantae; phylum Streptophyta; class Magnoliopsida; order Solanales; family Solanaceae; genus Przewalskia; species Przewalskia tangutica. The sequence continues at coordinate 112,164,921 of CM056721.1, forward strand.
GCAACTGACTGGGGCAAGTATCTTAAACCAACGTACCTGTTACACCCCGTAACTCCAGGACATGTTTAAGAGAATGTACATAAGGAACTCAAGACTTGAAAAGGGTGCGAAAGGAAGAATCGTTTTTCCGACGGAAAATCTTCCGAACGTCGGAAAGGAAAAATGTTCGTTGGTGAGAATTAGATTCTCAAAATGCATTAATTGAGGATTATGGAATGTTTTATCATTATGAAAATTTATTTGTACGGATTTGGTCACGTGGGGCCCACCCGAGGAATTTTACGTTTTGTGGGGCCCACGAGGGTTACGGAATTTTATGGACGAGTTGGAGGGAGACACGTGGCACCCCCCCCCCACCCCCCCCACATGGTGTTGGACGAATTTGCAAGGTTAAAATGGTCATTGACCATTGAAGAAGATTAGTCTTGCTAGCATGATATTATTGACCAAAGTCAACTTGCCACTTGTGTTTGATCCAAGTGTTTTTCATCTTAGCCACCCATTTGTTTAAGTCTTGACCCTCCATAGTGTTATAAATACATACTAGTAGCAAGACTAGTTCCACACTTAGTCATATTTCAAAAATATTGAAGAACAAGTGAGGGGGCTCTCGGCTTTAGGCTTTTTTTTTAAGACAAAATTTTGCAATTGTGGATGATAATTCACAAGACTTAAACCCAAGGTCCCTAAGGGTATTGTAAGGTTATCTCAATAGAAAGATCCCGGAAAAGTGGCGTTTTCGTATTAGTCGCAAGGCGGAAACTTAAGGAGTTCTTCAACTTTGAAGTTGGAACTTGAAGATGAGTTCTTCATAGGCTTCTAAGGAGTGCTTGGAGCGGGTTGGAACATAAGAAAAGGAGCTAAGAATTGCTAAGGAGCTACTTTGAGTCTTGGGAAGATTAAGGGCTTGAAAAGGTATAATTCTTGTCGTTTTAGTAATTAAGATTACTTATTGTTGTAGCTATGAATATTAGCAAGCATGAGGTATTTTTATTATGAAGTTGATAAGTGTTATGGATATTGGAACTCTAACCCGAAAACTTGCATGTTTAGCCCTTAAGATTACAATTCGATTTGAGTATTAGTATAAGTTGTCACATGTTATATAAAGAAGGAAATTGTAGTTGTTGAAGTTGTTTATGACTAAATAACATGTTTGACCCAAGAACTTGGATTGGAAAAGAATTGGAAGACTTTATGTTGTTGCACCTATTAGCCGAGAATGACATGGAAATTATTGGATTGTCTTGTATATTGTGGGGCGGAATTTTACACGTGTTGTAGGGCGTGTAATCCCCTTTGTATTTGCTGAATTGATTGAGCCTTAAATGTGGCGTTTGGTTATTGAATTCGGTCTTGAAAAAGGTGGCAAAGTATGTAGAAACAAAGGAAGTGCTGCCCGATTTTCCGTAGAATTTAGTGACCTTGTACTTAGAATATTCTACGAAGAGAACTAGAAGTTGATAGATGTGTTGTGGTTATTATAGGTGGAAGTACTACGAGTAGCGTATTCTACTTGAAGGGTGGAAAAGGCTAGCAAGGGTATAGTACTTTGGAGCATTTTGCTAATTGTCGATAATCGTCGCGAGGTATGTGAACCTCTTCTTTCTTCTGACATGATTCTATGTATTGAATATACATGTAGTACTATTTCATGATTCCTTCTACTCTTAGAAGTTAAGAGGTATGTATGTTGATTTACTCTACGTAAAGGTTATGTCTAAGTTATCCTAAGTTCTTACCAAGTCTTATGGGGGATGTTGGTAAGAGTCGTTAGGAGGTATTTTGGAGCCAAGTTGACTTGGCTAAGTTTCGGCACAAATGAGAATAAGTATCGAACAAGCCACTGCAGCGTTAATAAAGGAAAATGTAATGACAATCAATTAAGTTAAAACAAGTAGAATTCTCCATCTGCATAGAAGCTAAGATAAGACAAAATTGTATTACATTTTCTAGATCATGGCTACTTGATTAAGATCGTTATAAATAAGTATAACTTATTCACAACGCATCAAAGTATATGTTACTTAATTTATAAGAATTTACGTATGAGGTTTTAAGACTATGAACCTCAAATTCTTAAAAGGTTAAGAGACTTTATTTTTCAAGTTATGGGACTTGATTCTTAAAGGAAGAAATGAATTGATTTAAAAGCATAGAATACTTGATTTGGAAAGTATTGATTTTTTGCCATTCTAAAGTTAAGAAACTGGTTTTCTTAAAAGTTAAGAGACTTGAAGTATTTTGAAAGCTGTGTAATTCGATTTGAAAGTATAAGTCTCTTGGTTTTAAAAGGAATGAAATTGTCTAAGACATAAAGAGTTATAACGGCTTTATGGAAAGTTGGTTATAACAACTTTATGGAAGATTAAAAGAATGGTTTTCTTCAGTAATGTAAGCAAAGAAATTACTTGAAATAAAGAAGGGCAAATTGTTTTAAAGGTACCAATTGCTTAAGGTTTTAAAGAAAGAAGTCACGTGATTTAGAAGCCTATAATTGTATTTCTAAAAGGTATTGTGACTTGTCTTGAAAAGTATATATGACTTGATACTACGGTTATTAGTATCTTGGAAGTTTTATTTGAAAAAGAGTCATTTTAAAGGAGTAGAGGTGCGTAGTACTTCGGGTTAAATTCCTGGATTTTTATGTGTGAAACGAAAGTGCCATGAATTTATAAAAATGGAAGTCTAAAGGTTTAAGGAACTTGCCTATGTTTGCTTGTGATAGCTTTGAGTGCAAGTATTATATGTTTACGTAGTCGTGACTCTCAGTTGGAGGGTCGGTTGTCTTGTTGTAAGTTTACTTGGACGTACCGACAGTGATGTGGGATTCCACGGGTATGCTTCCATTATGATTGATCCTTGGACATGCTTATACGATGTGGGATTCCGGGGCATGTGACCAGGAGGCGGGTTAGATTCCCGGATTTGTTTTATTACCCATGGCCATGCTTATACGATGAGGGATTCCAGGGCATGCGACCATGCTATTACGACCATTAATCCATGGGCTAGCTCCCCATGAAGACATGTACCCACGATGAGGGATTCCTGGGGCATGTTATATTCTTATTCCATGGGCTAGCTCCCCATGAAGACCTGCACCTACGATGAGGGATGTCGAGGGCACGTTATGGCCATGCTTATACGATGAGGGATTCCGGGGCATGCGGCCGCGTTATATATATATATATATATGTATTGTATACGTGTACGCTGACAGTGAGGTAGGATGCCACAGGCGTGTCACCTGGTTATATGTTACACATACATACGGCCGGCATGATGGAGGATTCCACGCGGAGGTATATATATGTGTATTGTATATGTACGCCGACAATGAGGTAGGATGCCACAAAGCGCCATATGAGTATGATTTATGTCATAGATCGCAGTGATGAAGGAATTCCACGCACGCTTTGATATTTGTGTGACTTGATCGCGTCCCGCATGGGCGGGTAGTATATGCGTCCCTCCATAAAGGGCCGGATTATGTTATGAAAGATAAGTAAGTTATATGGTAATGAACTTGACGATTTTTCCTAAGTATATACGTAAGAAAGTAACTATAACTTTTATTGAAAAATGGGAAAAGATAATAAGGTACGATTAAGTTCACGAGATGGTAATGACACGGTAGGATCTGGTATGTACCCTTTTATACTTGCTCGTCATTCTTTTGTACAGATTATGATTTGTTTATCAGACCTTATTTTCCGCTCCATATTCCTGCACTGTTGTGATCGACTTCTTCTGGGCCGCGTTCATGTCCGCAGGTTTAGGTACACAGTTGTGGATCCGCGAGCTTAGGATCCTGGTTCAGCATTTAGCGATGGCTCCAATGTTCCGGAGTTGTCATGGCTATGTATATTCAGGGGTACGGCGGGGCCTTGTCCCGTCATAGTAATTGTTCAAATCTTAGAGGTCTGTATTCACATGTGGGCTGGACCGGTTAGAGTTGTAATTACATTTTTGGATAGTGTAAGCCCTTTTTGGGTGATTTATATTATGGCAACCTTATCGGTTTTGCCTTGGTTTTAAAAAAAATGTGTTACTTATTTTCCGCAGTTGTTTTGGTGTTGTATGATTGGAAGGTGCGTGCAGTAGGGCACCGAACGGGTCGGGTCGGTCGCGATGCAGAGCTCACCAGATCACGAGATATGACCGAGCAAGTATCTTAAGCCATCTACGAGCCCGCGATACACGAAATGACCAGACAAGTATCTAAAGTGTACAGAACTACATGTACAAATCAAGCCCGTGACCACTCATCACTGCGGCAAGCTTCATGGATAGCTAGTCCATGGACTAATCACCCGGGAATTGAACCCGCACCATGGCCGCATGCCCCCGGAATCTCTCATCGGTGTAAGCATGGCTATGGAACAATCATAGTGGACGCATACCCGTGGGCCTCCCAACAGTGTCGGTATGTCCAAGTAAAATAACAAGATAACAATCATAGTGGAAGCATACCCGTGGACCATCCAGCAGTGTCGGTATGTCCAAGTAAATAACAAGATGACCGACCCTCCATCGAGAGACGCGGTAACATAAGAATACAACACTTGCACAACAAGGCTATCACAAGCAAGCATAGGCAAGTTACCATACTTCTAGACTTTAATCAACATGTAAATTGATTCACCATTTTATAAACTCAAGGTACTTTCATTTTATGCCAACAATCCGGGTTTTAACCCCAAAGTACTACATACTTTAATTCTTTCAAAAAGATCCATTTTTACGTAAAAGTCATATGATACTAATACCCGTAGTATCAAAACACGTTTTCTTTTCAAACCAAATTACTACACCTTCAGAAAATCATTATAAGGCCTTTAAAATCAAGTAAGTAAACCATTCTTTTATCCTCCTCAAGTCGTTATAACTAACTTCCCATAAAGCAATTATAACACTTATGTTTTAATCATTTCAAAACAACTACATTTATTTGGAAAACCAAGAAGACTTATTCTTTTCAAACCAAGTATCAATTTCTTTCCAAATAATGATTCCCAACTTTTTAGAATAATTCAAGGCTCTTAAGATTTAGAAGTCAAGTCAAGGACATCAAAATGAAACCAAATTTATTTAACACACGTACGTCTACCGTACTATATATTTCACAACAATCATGCTAAAGAGGATAGGAAGAATCACATACCTCCTCGGCTAAATTCATGTCATGACCCGACCCCGGGCCCGCGACCGGTGCCCTACCTGGGCACCCTTACAGGTATACATCAGAGAATAGCAGCGGAACATACATGAAACTTATAAAATAAAATAACAAGAAATTAAACCAAAGGTTAGCCGATAAGGCTACCTTCCTGGACACATATACATATACATAACAACAGCAGTCACGTCCCTTTCTTTTTACAAAACGACCCACAATATGTAACTACTGCACTTAAGAATTACAATCTGTGGACAGTGGTCTCGCCATACCCCGAATGTACATAAGTCTACCATATCGTGGAAACCGTACCAAAAGATAAGCCTCCGAGTGAAAGGAGCTTTTTCCAAAATCAACAGAGATCCTAAGAGCAAGGATCACCAACCAGGTACCTATAACTGCGGCATTTAACGCAGCTTCCGGGTGGGTCAAGACAACAGTACCAAGTATGGAAATGTAAATAAAATGCAATAACCAAATCGTATTTGTATAAAAGAATGTCCTTTAACTCCCGAAATCAATCATATATTAACTGCTCTTTCCTTCTTTCAATAAAATTTAACAACATATTCTTACATACATACTTAAGAGTTCGATCAAGTTTTTCCACATAACTTACATATCTTACATAACATAATCCGCCCATTATGGAGGACTTCTTATTTGGGAGCTTACTTTGATTATCCATACGTGATAACGTAATTCGCCCATTCATGGACACGGTGTACTCATAAATCATGTGGCATAATCCGCCCGCTGTGGGCTCGCAGATCGTGGAATCATGTAGCATAATCCGCCCGCTGTGGGGCTCGGTGCATTGTGGAATCATGTAGCATAATCCGCCCGCTGTGGCCTCGGTGCATTGTGGAATCATGTAGCATAATCCGCCCGCTGTGGGGCTCGGTGTAAGATGACGTAACGACTATGTGAAGGCTCGGGGTAATATGGCGTAATCCGGCCTATGTGTAGGCTCGGTGTATCTCATAACGTAATCCGGCCTATTCGTAGGCTCGGTGTATTTCATAACGTAATCCGGCCTATTCGTAGGCTCGGTGTATTTAATAACGTAATCCGGCCTACTTGTAGGCTCGGTGTGATTTTTCCTTACATAACATTTTTAAACCATCTTTTCACTTCTTCTTAAGTCGTCATAACAACTTCCCATAAAGCTATTATAACAACCATTCATTTTAGAGAATTTATGTCACTTTTATTCTTACAACATTTAGGAAAACGGGATCCAAAGATACTACGTACATACATACTTAAAAAGAATCGTATCACTTAAAACTTCATAATCCTTAAAAGACAATCAAAGTTCTTAGTCTTCAAACTTCATAACATACTTCCTTTAAAGCCCAATTACTTATACAAAAACATATAAAGTTCCATACCTTCAACCAAGTAATTCATTCCTTAAAATCATATAACTTCCACTTTTAAAATCAATCCCCTTTTCACATATAAATTCAAGTCATTTTCGAACATAAAATCCACTTACTTACTTTAAACAAATCAAGACACATAGCCTTTAAATCAAATCTCATAACTTCCTAACCGTTCTTACCAACGTCTCCCATAAGACCTAGTAAGGACTTAGGACAATTTAAACATACTCTTAACTTAGATTCAACAATGTAAATACTTCTTAACTTCTAACAGTAGAAGGAATCTTGAAATACTATCACATGGAGATTTCATACGTAGGATCATGCCAAAGAAAGAGGAGGTTCACATACCTCGCGACGACTAGCGACAAGTTGCAAAAAAAGCTCCAAAGTACTTCAACCTATAATGGCCACAATACGTCCATTAACCTCTTAATTCAAACGTAGAATATTCCAAGTGCTAAGTCGCTAAATTCTACGGAAAATCGGACAGTACCTCCTTTGTTTCTACTCACCTTGCCACCTTTTTCAAGGCCGAAATAAAGTAACCAAACAGCCCCAATTGGCTCACAACAATAAAGAAGGTAGTCCAATACAAATGAATAACTAAACAGCCCCAATTGGCTCACAATTTAGAAAGTAGTCCAAATTCGACCACCTAGAGTTCAACCATACCAATACTTATCAAATTTCCATTTCAATCCAAATTGTTAATCATAACATGATATCAAGTCACATTTGGTTACAACTACCACAATCTTTAAATCAATAACATGCGACGATTCTAATAACGACTAAATTGAACTCCAACTTAACATGGCTTATATTACATTCCGGATTTCCAATGCTACAATCAATCCACAATCCTTATAAACTTCTACATATCAACTTCATGCTAGCAACACGTAAAGCTAACAACAACAATATAAATATATAATCTTGTAACACATTAAAGGACAAAATTATACCTCAACGAATCTTAATCCAATTCCAATCCGAAGTCGCTCCTAGTAGTTTAGAACCTCTCCAAGACACTTCAATCCGCTCGTTGAGACCCTTAGAACCATACCAACAACTTTCCTTCAACTTCCAATCCAAAACCTAGAAAGACCCTTAGGTTTTCGTTTTGCGACTAACCCGTAAACTATTTTTTTCCAAGGTTTTTCTATTGAGATATGCTTACACTACCCTCAAGAACCTTGGTTTAAAGTGTGGAGCCTAAAGAACAAGAAACGAAAAAATTTCCATTTGAAGGAGAGGGAACCCGAGAGCTTCTTGCTCTTGCTCTTCAATTCTTGTGAATTTTTCTAAGTGTTAAGCTAGTCATACTACTACTAGTATTATAAAGAAACATGGAGGGTCAAGATGTGAACAATTGGGTGGTTTGGATGATCTCTTAACAAATATCAAGACTAGTGGGACCTTGACTTAGTCAAACTTCTCAAGCTAAACAACTTGCAAGACTTGCCATCTAGGACTATGGTCAATGACCATATTGGCCATGCCAATTTCGTCCAAGGCATCTATAAGGGGGGTGACACGTGTCGCCCTCCCATTCGTCACAATAATACGTTTTCCGACAATTCCATAATTCCGTTAAATTTTACAAGTCTCTAATTTAACACTTGCGAGTTCTTACGTACGTTCTTAAAACATGTCCTGTAATTACGGGGTGTAACATTCTTCCCCCCTTAGAAACATTCGTCCTCGAATGTTCTTTCGGAGTCAAACTTATAATTAGCGGCATAGTTTCCTTTCACAACCCCGACATACCAACAATGCCACACATGGCCCTAATACCCGCACACGCATATCCGCCCATCATAAGCCCAAACGAGGTTACCTTTTCGTACTTCCAACTCCTTCTAACATACATACATAACTTCAATATTATCCGCTCTGGATACTTAAACATAAAATAACCTTATCATGCATACAGATCTGTAAAGGGCCGAAGATATACCTGAATTCATATAGGCGGTTCAAAGGACCGCTAAAATCGAAACTTCACCACGACCTCGCCACGGCCGCCGTGGATGAACATCCCGCCTAGCTATCAAGGCGAAGAACCCGCAATCGATCCGTAGACTTTTCTATCCTCCCGCAACTCTCCTACTAGGACAATCTCAACATATGGCCCCGACGCACAGTAAAACAGCACGAAGAGCACGACGACATTCCCATGGTGATGCGGCCACACCGTGAACATCGAGGAAGAGGGCCCATCGCCTGTAACCCATGTGCGATACGACCAAGCTCGAGCTCGACCGGCCCCGAATTACCCGGCCGATCTAACCTCCGCCTAAAATCGGAAGGAGCACTCTGTCTTGGTGAATCAGACCTAGCTCGCCGAGGCTCTCCGCTGAAAATCACCTCAACCTCGCTGCCCCGCCTCTTGGCCGGCTTTGGCCTGGTCGCCCTCTCTCCTCGCCTCGATCCTCAGGCATAAGTCCGCATCTCCGCAATATCCATTCTCTCGGGCGGCTACTCCTGTGCAAGCAGTGATCATATAACGGTCTAGCCCCATAACATAGTGATGAACTCTATCACCATGTTAGCCACAATAGTATGCGCGTTCGCCAAGGAGTCAAACTCAAGCTATACTCTCGATAGTCCTCCGCTCGCCTCAAGGTCAAGAATCTGTCTACCCGGCTCTCTCATCTCGTGAGGCAAAAGTGATCCATGAAGGCCTCTGTAAACTCCTCCCAAACAGATGGAAGAGCATCATCACCTCTTGAAAGCAACCACGACTCAAACTGGGTTCAACGCGATATCGCGTAACCCAGGAGGCTAGCGTAATGCACTCGCCTCAAGCCCTAAGAACTCGCGCGTCCGTCAGAGTCGCCGAATGAACTCCCGCGATCCTCATCGCACTCGAACCATAAAACTCGTGGATGACATCCTAGAAAATCCTAATCCGCAAACCGCTTCGCCTGCGTGGTCGCTTCGCTCTGCCGGCCGCTCGACTACTATATCGGGTCAATAATCGGATTCGCTCCCGTAGTTCTATACTCGCACCGGCCGCGAATCGAGGCTCGTACGGAACCTTCGAGCTACCGCCGCCTTGCCTTCTAATACCGGCGTGGTGAACTCGCCACCCGCTTACTACTCGTGCATATTCTGTGCCCGACTCGTAACTCTTCACTGACCATCGCGCCTCTCGCCGCTTTGCCCTTCGGGCCCCGTCGCCTTCCGTGGAGGCATAGTGATTCACATACATAAGAATACGCCGAGGCGGATCAACCAATTAATACTCTACCGCACGATCTCAGAGTGAGAAGAATGGAAACTAATCCTAAATGTCCCGCAGCCTCCGATTATAGATGTGGTGCACAACACACCGATAATCAAGACTCTACTAGACACGGTCGTCAGACACTTTCCGAGGACTAATCGCTCGATACCACTTTTGTCACGACTGACCCGGCTCGCAACCGTGCCCTACCGGGCACCCTTACGGTATACATCGAGAATAGCAATGAACATACATGAAACTTATAAAATAAAATAACAAGAAATTAAACCACAAAGTTAGCCGATAAGGCTACCTTCCCGACACATATACATATACATAACAACAGCCACGTCCCTTTCCTTTTACAAAACGACCCATAATATGTAACTACTGCACTTAAGAATTACAATCACATGGACAGTGGCTCGCCATACCCTCGAATGTACATAAGTCTACCATATCGTGGAAACCGTACTAAAAGATAAGCCTCCGAGTGAAAGGAGCTTCTTTCCAAAATCAACAGAGATCCTAAGAGCAAGGATCACCAACCTGGTACCTATAACTGCGGCATTTAACGCAGCCTTCAAGGGGTCGATAACAAAAATTTAGTATGGAATGTAAATAAAATGCAATAACCAAATCGTATTCAGATAAAAGAATGTCCTTTTAACTCCGAAATCAATCATATATTAACTGCTCTTTCCTTCTTTCAATAAAATTTAACAACATATTCTTACATACATACTTAAGAGTTCGATCAAGTTTTTCCACATAACTTACATATCTTACATAACATAATTCGCCCATTATGGAGGACTTTATTTGGGAGCTTACTTTGATTATCCATACGTGATAACGTAATCCGCCCATTCATGGACACGGTACTCATAAATCATGTGGCATAATCCGCCCGCTGTGGGCCTCGGTGCATCGTGGAATCATGTAGCATAATCCGCCCGCCGGGCCTTGCATCGTGGAATCATGTAGCATAATCCGCCCGCCGCGGCTGGTGCATCGTGGAATCATGTAGCATAATCCGCCCGCTGTGGGGCTCATGTAAGATGACGAACCCACGGCATGAAGGCTCTGGTAATATGGCGTAATCCGGCCTATGTGTAGGCTCGGTGTATCTCATAACGTACTCGGCCTATTCGTAGGCTCGGTGTATTTCATAACGTAATCCGGCCTATTCGTAGGCTCGGTGTATTTAATAACGTAATCCGGCCTACTTGTAGGCTCGGTGTGATTTTTCCTTACATAACATTTTTAAACCATCTTTTCACTTCTTCTTAAGTCGTCATAACAACTTCCCATAAAGCTATTATAACAACCATTCATTTTAGAGAATTTATGTCACTTTTATTCTTACAACATTTAGGAAAACGGGATCCAAAGATACTACGTACATACATACTTAAAAAGAATCGTATCACTTAAAACTTCATAATCCTTAAAAGACAATCAAAGTTCTTAGTCTTCAAACTTCATAACATACTTCCTTTAAAGCCCAATTACTTATACAAAAACATATAAAGTTCCATACCTTCCAAAACCAAGTAATTCATTCCCTTAAAATCATATAACTTCCACTTTTAAAATCAATCCCCTTTTCACATATAAATTCAAGTCATTTTCGAACATAAAATCCACTTACTTACTTTAAACAAATCAAGACACATAGCCTTTAAATCAAATCTCATAACTTCCTAACCGTTCTTACCAACGTCTCCCATAAGACCTAGTAAGGACTTAGGACAATTTAAACATACTCTTAACTTAGATTCAACAATGTAAATACTTCTTAACTTCTAACAGTAGAAGGAATCTTGAAATACTATCACATGGAGATTTCATACGTAGGATCATGCCAAAGAAAGAGGAGGTTCACATACCTCGCGACGACTAGCGACAAGTTGCAAAAAAAGCTCCAAAGTACTTCAACCTATAATGGCCACAATACGTCCATTAACCTCTTAATTCAAACGTAGAATATTCCAAGTGCTAAGTCGCTAAATTCTACGGAAAATCGGACAAAGACCTCCTTTGTTTCTACTCACCTTGCCACCTTTTTCAAGGCCAAATACAAGAACTAAACAGCCCCAATTGGCTCACAACAATAAAGAAGGTAGTCCAATACAAATGAATAACTAAACAGCCCCAATTGGCTCACAATTTAGAAAGTAGTCCAAATTCGACCACCTAGAGTTCAACCATACCAATACTTATCAAATTTCCATTTCAATCCAAATTGTTAATCATAACATGATATCAAGTCGCATTTGGTTACAACTACCACAATCTTTAAATCAATAACATGCGACGATTCTAATAACGACTAAATTGAACTCCAACTTAACATGGCTTATATTACATTCCGGATTTCCAATGCTACAATCAATCCACAATCCTTATAAACTTCTACATATCAACTTCATGCTAGCAACACGTAAAGCTAACAACAACAATATAAATATATAATCTTGTAACACATTAAAGGACAAAATTATACCTCAACGAATCTTAATCCAATTCCAATACGAAGTCGCTCCTAGTAGTTTAGAACCTCTCCAAGACACTTCAATCCGCTCGTTGAGACCCTTAGAACCATACCAACAACTTTCCTTCAACTTCCAATCCAAAACCTAGAAAGACCCTTAGGTTTTCGTTTTGCGACTAACCCGTAAACTATTTTTTTCCAAGGTTTTTCTATTGAGATATGCTTACACTACCCTCAAGAACCTTGGTTTAAAGTGTGGAGCCTAAAGAACAAGAAACGAAAAATTTTCCATTTGAAGGAGAGGGAACCCGAGAGCTTCTTGCTCTTGCTCTTCAATTCTTGTGAATTTTTCTAAGTGTTAAGCTAGTCATACTACTACTAGTATTATAAAGAAACATGGAGGGTCAAGATGTGAAAAATTGGGTGGTTTGGATGATCTCTTAACAAATATCAAGACTAGTGGGACCTTGACTTAGTCAAACTTCTCAAGCTAAACAACTTGCAAGACTTGCCATCTAGGACTATGGTCAATGACCATATTGGCCATGCCAATTTCGTCCAAGGCATCTATAAGGGGGGTGACACGTGTCGCCCTCCCATTCGTCACAATAATACGTTTTCCGACAATTCCATAATTCCGTTAAATTTTACAAGTCTCTAATTTAACACTTGCGAGTTCTTACGTACGTTCTTAAAACATGTCCTGTAATTACGGGGTGTAACAATTCACTTGCCAAGTCGAGTATGCCGCGCGTAGAATATCCACCTATAATAACCATAACACATCTATCAACTTCTAGTTTTCTTCGTAGAATATATCTAACCGTAAGGTCCTTTATTCTACGGAAAATTGGGCAACACTTCCCCTGTATCTACGTACTTTTCCACATTTTCAAGGCCCGAAATCAATAGCCAACATTCCACATTTAAGGCGCAATAAACCAGCAACTCAAAGGGGAGTTAGGCGTGTAAAATTCTGCCCCACAATTATACAAAACAGTCCATTAGTCCAAAGTAAAAACAGTCCAATGTAAAGACAGTCCAATGTAAATACAATCCAATGTAATTACAGTCCAATATAAATACAGTCCATTAAGTCCACTAATACCATCCATTAGTTCAGTCCTTTAGTTGGTGTTCTTGGCCAACTACTACAATCAAAACTGTCCAGTTTTCGGCTAACATGCCAATACCTGTTTCATTACTTCTTTAATAATCCTCCAACTTACATTCCAACCTTTATATAAGTTATATTAACTTTTTATAACTGTCAACAAGTAATAGGTAATGTTTTAACAACTTTTATGGCTAGCATGCCAATTTTCGATTTTTAACAACTTTATTAAGGTCCAATTCTTTTCAATCTTCTTTCCACATATCATATACTCAATTTATATACTACTACAACATGTAATCTCCAATTACAATAGAAGGACAAAGATCATTACCTCGATAAGCCCAAAATTTTCCAATGATTAAAAGTTGATCCTTAGGAATCTTAGCTCCAATTCCTTACGTTCCAATCCACTTCAAGCAACCCTTAGAAGTTCCTAACCAACTTCTCTTCAAAACTTCATCCAAAATATGAAGATCACTCTAGGGTTTCACTTTGAGACTATTGGATTAACGTAGTATTTCCGGAATTTTTGTGTTGGGATATCTTTAGAACACTACAAGGGACACTTGGTTTAAGTATTGAGATTTATCAACAACAATTGAACAAATTCTAAGCCTAAAGGGGGGGTTGGCCGAGAGCTTCAAAGAGGGAGGGATTATTGTTCTTGAAATTTTTCTAAGTGTAGAAGTCTTCAACCCAAGGTGTGTATATATAAGACAACCAAGGGCTAGGATCAAAACAAGTGTGTGGTTGAGATTGGGGACAAGTGTGTGTGGGTCCCACAAGCCACTTGTCCACACAAATATCTCACAGATATCTTCCTCCACTTGTCCACACCTTTCTCGCCCAACATGGGCCCACATGGGGTGACACGTGTCGCCCTCCTATTCGTCCAAAATATTTTCATCTCCCAAAAACATCCATAATGGCCAAAATCTCGAAAATATTGTGGGCCCCACAAAATCGTAAATTTTTCCCGTGGGTCCCACGTGACCAATTCTGGAAATAAAATTCCATAATTCTATTATATTCCAAGAAGTTCAAATACCAAAATTGAGAATCCAATTCCCCATAATAAACCTTTTTCCTTCACGAGATTCGGAATATTTTCTGTCGGAAAAACAAATCTTTCTTCATTTTCGAACTTAATGTTGTATTCTCGTACGTACGTCCTCACATACATACCCTGGAACTACGGGGCGTAACAATTTTGAGAGGAGAGGAGTTCTCGGAAGTTTCAGAATTCTGAGGGGGTCGGAATTTTCAGAAAATCCGAGGGGTGGGAGGGTTCTTTGTGTCACGGTATTTTGTCAAGAATTTTCAGAAAGAAGTGAGAAGTAGAAGCAAGAAGAATAACCTAGATTCTTGATAACATGAAAGAATTAATCCCTTCATTATTCTTATTGATGAAAGACATATATATACAAGTTACAATAGGAGAATCATATTCCTACTTTACATCTAAAACTCTATTCTATAAGGAGACTAACTATACAATTATGGTAATATTACAATAGTAATTAAGGTACAAGACTAATTATAATATGTACCAAATATACATAATCCGGAACACTGTTCACGGATAAGGTTCGCGGCGCTAGACACTGTTTAACAAAATGTTTCCTTGAAAATAATTCTTATGGCCGCAGGGGTGAATTTGACGTGTAATTTATGATGCACGTGAACTGGATATTTTATGTACATATTTTTAGATTGATCTAATATTACTTGTTAACACTCATGCTATAAAAAGGCTTAATGAGTGCACTTGGTTGAAAACTAAGTTATGCACCTAGAGAAATAATGATGAATTCCCACTTAATGCACTATTTTTTTTTATTTCTTTAATAGTGCACCATATTTTAGAAATCTTATATTCGCATCTTCTGGTAAACACATTCTTCAAGCAAATTTTCGCAGATCTCGACCTATTGATAAAAGTGTAAGAAGATGCAAATTCAGGATTAAAATTAGTCGGTGTGGAATATGTATGGTATTTTCAAGATATATGTTTTAATTTTTTTTTATCGCAAACACATACATATTCCATCAAAAAACTTAAAACAGTGACTATCTATTGTCAAAATAAGGATATGATTTGGCCAAGGTAATTGTTCTTAATTCTTTTGTTGGGAACATTAATTTGCCAAGTTTGAAGAGCATGCTTGCTATCAGCAGAGATTAAGTGGTCTCACGGTGTATTATAATATTATATTAGGGTCTCTGCCAATCAGTGAAGAGGGCTTACGCCTATCCTTGAAGGTTTTCAGTGCCAGTAAGAAAAACGACATTCACGTTTGCGTCGCCTTTTAGAGAAATAATTTTCTCTGCTCTCATTTCCCCTCTTTGAATTTGTAAAGCCATTCTTTTCTCAGCGCAGTCTGGGCCTTTCTGCGTTAGGGAGGTTTCTTTCTCTCTCTTTGACTCTCCTTTATAGCGGTAGGGAAAATATAATAGTTGATGCTATGCTTAGGATAGGTTCCTCTTTGCTTAGCTTGGTCTATTCTGGCTAAGCATTCATGGTGTCATCCTCGTCTCTAGCTCCAACTGTATTGTGTGACTAGGTTGCTTCAGGAGACAGTGAGATTGTTCTACTTGGGGAGTAGCCCGTCAAAGAGTCTTTCTATCTACTAAAGCATATAAAGGAAAATCGAAGATTGAGGCGAGCTTATAGGTGTATTCGAAATCGTGGAGTGCATTAGCTGTGATATACTCTATTAAGAGAACAACCACTCTTCGTATTGGCTAACATGATAGAGCCCCTGATTAGAGACTTGGCGAGGTTGTGATTGGATATAATCGTGGTCTCTCGAAAATAGCTAATCTGTCTATCAAGGTAGATGTAAGGTCTGCGTACACTTTATCCTCTTCAGACCCACGTTGTGGGATTTTACTGAGTATGTTGTTGTTATATATAATATAATAGAGGTGAGTTCTTTATATATGTGATATAGTACTATTTTGCATTTTAATGCACTATGCTCTTTATGTTTTTATAGAATTCAAGGAAATGCTTCCTTTGTAAATTGCAAGTCGCGGTGGCCGACGGCCCACCGGATCGGTTTGGCGGTCGTGGTAACGACCCGCCCGGCACGCATCGTGTCTTACCCCGCACCCTAGTGATACAAACATCAGAGAAAATCAGCGGAACACAAAACAAGAGTCATTTAACAAGAGATAAATGAATAAACAGGCCAACCAAAACAGCTGCCTTCAAGATATACATAAAACTCGAATAGCTTTAACTTTTACAACCCCGCCCACAACAAGATTACATGCACCTCTAAGATATACACGACTATGACGGACAGGGCCCCGCCATACCTCGAATGTACAAGAACCTACAACTCGTGGAACACCTACTAAAAGATAAGCCTCCGAGAAACGGAGCTTCAAATGCTACTGAATCGTGATCCTATGGCGAGGAACCACGACCGATGTACCTCTACCGCGGTGATTTAACGCGGCCAAGCGAGGTCAAGACAACAGTACCAAGTATGTGAAATCGCATAAAATCAGAATGAAATCATACTAGTCTATATAAAGCAGTAGACATGTATGATAACCATACTACAGTTCTCAACATAAAACAGTCATGACTCCAATATAACTATGGGTCTAACGACCACAACATCAATCGTTCAGATTATGGCCGCATGCCGGAATCGTGACGGTAGACATGTCCATGATGCAACAATACCAATGTCCCATGGCCACATGCCCGAATTCTGCATCGGTGTAGACATGTCCATGTGACCTCAACAACAAGACAACAATCCAAATGGAAGCATACCCGCGCGCTACGATCGTGTCGATGTCCAAAGGGAAAAATAAGACAACATTCCAAATGGACGATACCCGCAGCGCCACGATCGTGTCAAGATGTCCAAAGGGAAATCACAGGCGATAATCAAATGGAAACATACCCGCGCGCCACGATCGTGGTCAAGATATCCAAAGCGATTAACCACAAGACCTTAACCAAAATGGAAGCATACCCGCGCGCCTACGATCGTGTCGTGATGTCCAAAGCGATTAACAACAATAATACTATCAGCGAACGCACTGCGGAATTTCTCCGCCATCGCCGCAGACGCCCAAGTAAGTTCTCAACTACCAACCGACTTATCGAGAGACGCGTAACACGTAAAACACAACGATTGTACAATAAAGGCTATCATCACAAGATAGGCAAGTTTCACAACAACAAGCATAGGCAAGTTTCACACAACTCAAAGTACTTTCATTTTATGCCAAAGTCCGGTTTTTAACCCCAAAGTACTACATACGTTAAGTTCTTTTAAAAGAGATCCATTACTTTTATAAAAGTCACCCGATACAGTAGCATTAGAATGACCAACCCACCTTCCTTTTCAAAATCAAGTAACAACATTCTTTTCCTAAGTTCCGCTTGCCTAGTTTCAATTACTCAAGCTTCATTTTCAAATGGTTTCATAGTTCCCAAACTTAATCACTGATTCCTTTTAGAACAATTGAGTAACATATGTCATATACGTGAGTAGTTTATTCTTGTTTATAACGATCTTATTACAAAGAGCATGATCTAGAAAATGTAATATCATTTTGTCTCATCTTAGCTTCTATGCAGATGGAGGTTTCTCCGGTTTTAATACAACACATCATTATTCAATACATTTTCCTTTATTAACGCTCGCAGTGGTGCTGTCGATACACATTCGATTCCAAATCAAGAAACATTATCCCTTTAAAACCAAGTACTCATTACTCACGAATGAGGTTTCACACAAACATCCACATTAAAACAAATAAGTTAAGTCTCTTATCTTATAAGATCAAGTCTCTTAACTTCTAACATCAAGAAACCATTTTCACTTACATAAGGTCGTTATAACTAACTTCCCATAAAGCTATTATAACACCCTATGTTTTAAACCAACCAAATCACTTAGCACATGACGCTCACCGTACTACATAGTTCACAACAATCATGCTAGAAAAGATAGAAGAGGTTCACATACCTCGCGACGATTTATCGACAATAAGCAAAATGCTCCAAGTACTACAACCTTGCTAGCCCTTTCCACCTCGAGTAGAATACGCTACTCTTAGTACTTTCACCTATAAAGGTCAAAACGTCTATTAACCCCAAAACACAAGTTTCTATCTTTCTATAGAAAATTGAAGACATTTCCCCGCAACAGCAGAAATCTCTCCTCTATCGAGGCCTGGCCACTAAGCCAACCAGTGGGTTTACACGCCTACCCGACGTGTACAATTCTACACAAGTCTATCGCAATACACCCCATGTAAATACAATTCATTCTTTATTCTTCAGCTTAAGTCAAAAGACATTGCGAATACTAAGTAGTTCCATATATAGTATACTTGAACTATATATTCAACCAAACATGTAATTTCCAATTACAATAGAGGACAAGATAATTACCTCGATAAGCCCAAAATTATCCAAGTTATAATGTCGATCCCGAGCAAGGTTTAGCTCCACTGCAAGGCCCAAACCACTCCAAACAACCCTTAGAAGTTCTAACCAACTTATACTCACATACTTCAACCAACTATGAAGATTTCCTTAGGGTTTTGGTTGAGACTAAAAGGACAAAAGGTAGTATTTCGACTCTACGAAAGAGGTATCTTTGGAATACTACAAGGTACAAGGCTAAGGTATTTTGGGCATTATAACCATACTAGGGGAGTATTTCTATACCACAACAAGGGGTATTATACGAAAACAACTAGGCTAGTGGGTACCCACGGCCAAGCCTCACTCAAAGTGGGCCTCTACCAAAGCTCCACAAGTGGGGAGGGCTTTGGACGATTTCAACTCACAAAGGGAGAGATTTCAAGACTTGGAAAGATTTTGACGAAGAAAGTTCATCAACTAAGGGGTATTTATAGAAACCCAAAGGCCAACCAATGGCCAAGATCTAGCCAAGTGCAAGGCAAGTGTAAGGCCAAGATCAAGCCAAGTGCACCCTAGCCCCTACTCCTTAAAACCTCACAAATATCTACACAAATATCTAGCACCACAAGCCCCGGATTCGGCCAAGTCACGCCCACTTGTCTTCATTGTGAGGTGACACACGCCACCCTCCCGTTGGTCCAAAATGTTTCGCCTCTCTAAAAATCCGCAAAAATACAAAACGACATAGCCGAATTTTCCTTCGCAAGTTACGCAAAACGCTTCGTCAAAAACGACTTAACCAAAGTGTCCACAAGACAAATGTCATTTCGCGAGCCACTAAAGCGGGGTGACACGTGTCACCTCCTATTGGCCCTCAAAAATGTCTTTCAAAAATCCACAATGGCCAAAATCTCAAAACAAAGTGGGCCCACAAAATCAGAATTTCTCCCGGGCCCCACGTGACCATTTCCAAAATAAAATTCCATAATTCTCTAATATTCCAGAAGTCCGATACCAAACTGGGAATCCAATTCCCATTAACGAACCTTTTTCCTTCACAAAACCGAAACTTTTCCGTGGAAAAATCACCTCTTTCTTCCTTTCCAATCTTTCTCACAGATTCTCGCACGTACGTCCACGCATACATACTCTGGAAATACGGGGTATAACATTCTCCTCCTTAGAAACATTCGTCCCGAATGTTCCTTCACAAGACGGATATCGATGAAGCTCTTCTAACAAATTGCCAACGCCACACTGTCACGAAATAACACACGCTCTCCTCCTTCCTTACTCGTCGTGCCCTTCTCGAACACATGAACTCTTCTAGTATACGTACACACTTTAGTCATCGCCTGCTTCCCAAAACTCGAGTCACCACTCCAAACTTGGTCATCTTACTAGCCGTAATATCCCCTAAGGCCATTACCGCCTTCACGAACGATTCTGCCGAACACATCCACAAACTCATACGATGGTCGCTCAAACTCTGCCTAGCACCTCGTGACCCTACCACCTGGCGGACCACCCGAACTGACCCCACCTAAAACCGGTTACTGGTTGACCCGCAAACGGTCCTAAACCCGACCCCCAACTGCCAAACTCTTGTTCCCGATTCTAACAATCTTACTAATTCACATCATGAAAGCTACCACTACCATCTCATACTACCCACGACTTATCACACAAATAAATCCCACGATACTACTCACCCTTATAAAGGTCAAACATGAAACGAATCTTTTACTCAAGACGACCTTACCTCTAAGGTCTCACTGTGAAATAGTCTAAGGTTCACACTTACCATGCCTCCATACGTATCCTTCCAACTAACCATGCATTCTAACTCACACATATCACAATGCTATCCGCATAGCACACAATAATGAGATCATCATAACAAGCATACCAAAACTCTGCAGGTTAAGGATATATCCGGCTACCGCCTCCACTCTAATCATAGGCACGCCGCAGGCTTATAGCAGTAGGCGTGATGAACCACCACAGATCCCGGGCGTCGAGTCGTAACATCCGCGCTTCCCTTGGCTCTGACAGCCTCGCAAATGGCCCCCGCTGGCCGCATGCAAAACAAACTCCCAATCTAGCACGACACTCTCCAAAATGGAGTCTACCACAATGGTCACAACGAGGTAGGTGGCTTCACCGTTAACACCCCGCTCGCCAAAATCTGAACCTCGAGCCCCGACCGCCTCAAGACGCGAGGACCACTGCACCGTGGGGTATATAACTAGCTCGCTGAGGCGTCCGCCTCAAAGCCACCAAAGGACCTCGCCCCCGCCCTCTTCGCGATCTGTGTCATTCCGTCGACCCTCCGTGCCTCACATCCTAGCGCATGAGCTGCACGCGGCAATGTCCATGCCCTGAAGAGAAACACCCGCACAAGACTCACCATATAATCATCTAGCCCTGACGTAGCGATGCACTCCTATCCTCCATATCCGCAACTAGCGCAGGACATATCGAGCCAAAGAATCGAACTCGACATTGTACTTCGACAGCGCGCCTCTCGCCTCAAGAACAAAAATCGCCTCGCGTTCTCCTCATCCGCGAGGCAAGAAGTGCGTGAGGAAAGCCCCAAAACTCATCCCATACCGCTGAGGTGCATGCTCTCCCGAAAGCTCCTATGAATCAAACCAATCGATCGCGGATCACGCACCGACGCGAACCAAAGGTCACAGACTGCTTTCAAGCTTGATCACCCGCATGATCCGTCAGAATCGCCGGATGAACTCCTCGCGATCATCCTCGTGCCTCACCCATAAAACTCGCGGGCTACAACTCGTAAAGTCCCGTAGCCTCAAACTATTCGCCGGGGTGAACCATCGTGCATCGAACCGAATCGCCAGATCCAAATTGCTCTCATATCCGCCACAACCTCGCCAATAATCGCCATCTCTCGTGACCCATCTCCCGCCTGCATCGCGGGATCAAGGCTCAGTGCATCAGAGTCTCATCGCCCACCGCCGCGCTTAAACTCGCTTTGGCCTTTGGCGGCGC
The DNA here is from genome assembly GCA_029844215.1 of Przewalskia tangutica. Taxonomy (NCBI): domain Eukaryota; kingdom Viridiplantae; phylum Streptophyta; class Magnoliopsida; order Solanales; family Solanaceae; genus Przewalskia; species Przewalskia tangutica. The sequence continues at coordinate 112,186,762 of CM056721.1, forward strand.
GAAACTCCGCTGTCAAGCACAACTCGTAATCGCTCGCTCGCTCGCGCTCGCATTCTCAGATCTCACTAGCAGCACTTCGCCGCTTTGCCCTTCGGGCTCGCTGCTTCGCGCGAGGCATAATCGTAAAAACGAGATACGCGGAGGGTACAACTTACAACATGCCTCTAAGGCACGATCTCGGAATGAGAAGAATGGAAACCAATCCTAAATGTCCTATAGCCTCCCGACATAGATGTGGTGCACAACACACCGATAATCAAGACTCTACTAGACACGGTCAGAGACACTTTCCGAGGATTAATCGCTTCGATACCACTTTTGTAACGACCCGCCCGGGCTGCATCGTGCCTTACCCCGGGCACCCTAGTGATACAAACATCGAGAAAATCACGAACACAAAACAAGAGTCATTTAACAAGAGATAAATGAATAAACAAAGCAACCAAAAATGCTTTTCAAGATATACATAAAACTCCGAACAGCTTTAATCCTTTTACAACCCCGCCACAACAAGATTACATGCACTTAAGATATATTAATGACTATGACGGACAGTGGCCCCGCCATACCCCGAATGTACAAGAACCTACAACTCGTGGAACACCTACTAAAAGATAAGCCTCCGAGAAACGGAGCTTCAAATGCTACTAATCTGTGATCCATGGCGAGGAACCACGACCGATGTATTTACTCGCAGATTTAACGCAGCCTCAAGGAGGTCAAGATAACAGTACTAAGTATGTGAAATCAGATAAAATCAGAATGAAATCATACTAGTCTATATAAAGGTGAGACATGTATGATAACCAAACTACGATCACAACATAAAACATCATCACCCAATATAACTATGGGTCTCACGCCCACAACATCAATCAGTTCGCATTATGGCCGCATGCTCTAATATCAGACGGTAGACATGTCCATGATGCAACAATAATACCAATGTCCCATGGCCACATGCCCCGGACTGCAGACGGTAGACATGTCCATGTGACTCAACAACAAGACAAGAATCCAAATGGAAGCATACCCGCAGCGCTACGATCGTCGAGATGTCCAAAGGGAAAATAAGACAACATTCCAAATGGACGATACCCGCAGCGCTACGCATCGTGTCGTGATGTCCAAAGGGAAATCACAAGGCGCGATAATCAAATGGAAACATACCCGCGCGCCACGATCGTGGTCGATATCCAAAGCGATTAACTACAAGACCTTAACCAAAATGGAAGCATACCCGCGCCACGATCGTGGTCAAGATGTCCAAAGCGATTAACAACAATAATACTATCAACAGAACGCATCTGGAATTTCTCCACATCGCCGACGCCCAAGTAAGTTCTCAACTACCAACCGACTCTATCGAGAGACGCGTAACACGTAAAACACAACGATTGTACAATAAAGGCTATCATCACAAGATAGGCAAGTTTCACAACAACAAGCATAGTAAGTTTCACACAACTCAAAGTACTTTCATTTTATGCCAAAGTCCGGTTTTTAACCCCAAAGTACTACATACGTTAAGTTCTTTTAAAAGAGATCCATTACTTTTATAAAAGTCACCCGATACCGTAGCATTAGAATGACCAACCCACCTTCCTTTTCAAAATCAAGTAACAACATTCTTTTCCTAAGTTCCAGCTTGCCTAGTTTCAATTACTCAAGCTTCTCATTTTCAAATGGTTTCATAGTTCCCAAACTTAATCACTGATTCCTTTTAGAACAATTGAGTAACATATGTCATATACGTGAGTAGTTTATTCTTGTTTATAACGATCTTATTACAGAAACATGATCTAGAAAATGTAATATCATTTTGTCTCATCTTAGCTTCTATGCAGATGAGGTTTCTACCGGTTTTAATACAACACATCATTATTCAATACATTTTCCTTTATTAACGCTGCAGGGTCCTGTCGATACACATTACGATTCCCAAATCAAGAAACATTATCCCTTTAAAACCAAGTACTCATTACTCACGAATGAGGTTTCACACAAACATCCACATTAAAACAAATAAGTTAAGTCTCTTATCTTATAAGATCAAGTCTCTTAACTTCTAACATCAAGAAACCATTTTCACTTACATAAGGTCGTTATAACTAACTTCCCATAAAGCTATTATAACACCCTATGTTTTAAACCAACCAAATCACTTAGCACACGTACGCCTACCGTACTACATAGTTCACAACAATCATGCTAGAAAAGATAGGAAGAGGTTCACATACCTCGCGACGATTTATCGACAATAAGCAAAATGCTCCAAGTACTACAACCTTGCTAGCCCTTTCCACTCTCGAGTAGAATACGCTACTCTTAGTACTTTCACCTATAAAGGTCAAAACGTCTATTAACCCCAAAACACAAGTTTCTATCTTTCTATAGAAAATTCAAAAGACTCTTCCCGCAACAACAGAAATCTCTTCCTCTATCGAGGCCGGCTACCAAGCCAACTGGTGGTGGGTTTACACGCCTACCCGACGTGTACAATTCTACACAAGTCTCATGCAATACACCCATGTAAATACGATTCGCTTCTTTATTCTTCAGCTTAAGTCAAAAGACATCGAATACTAAGTAGTTCCATATATAGTATACTTCAACTATATATTCAACCAAACATGTAATTTCCAATTACAATAGAGGACAAGATAATTACCTCGATAAGCCCAAAATTATCCAAGTTATAATGTCGATCCCGAGCAAGGTTTAGCTCCACTCGTGCGCTCCAAACCACTCCAAACAACCCTTAGAAGTTCTAACCAACTTCTACTCACATACTTCAACCAACTATGAAGATTTCCTTGTGGTTTTGTTTGAGACTAAAAGGACAAAAGGTAGTATTTCCTGACTCTACGTGAAAGAGGTATCTTTGGAATACTACAAGGTACAAGGCTAAGGTATTTTGGGCATTATAACCATACTAGGAGTATTTCTATACCACAACAAGGGTATTATACGAAAACAACTAGGCAGTGGTACCCACTGCCAAGCCTCACTCAAAGGGGCCTCTACCAAAGCTCCACAAGTGGAGGGCTTTGACGATTTCAACTCACAAAGGGGGAGAGATTTCAAGACTTGGAAAAGATTTTTGGATGAAGAAAGTTCATCAACTAAGGGTATTTATAGCAAACCCAAAGGCCAACCAATGGCAAGATCTAGCCAAGTGCAAGGCAAGTGTAAGGCCAAGATCAAGCCAAGTGCACCCTAGCCCTACTCCTTAAAACCCTCAAATATCTACACAAATATCTAGCACCACAAGCCCCCATTCGGCCAAGTCGCCCCACTGTCTCCATTGTGAGGGTGACACGTACGCCTCCCGCTGGTCCAAAATGTTTCGCCTCTCGGAAAAATCCGCAAAAATATAAAACGACATAGCGGAATTTTCCCGCATGAAGTTACGCAAACGCTTAGTCAAAATGACTCTAACAAGGTGTTGTGCACAAATGTCATTTCGCGAAGCCACAGGCGGGGTGACACGTGTCACCCTCCTATCGCCCTCAAAAATGTCTTTCGAAAAAATCCACAATGGCCAAAATCTCGAAAACAAAGTGGGCCCCACAAACCGTAAATTTCTCAGTGGGCCCACGTGACCATTTCCAAAATAAAATTCCATAATTCTCTAATATTCCAGAAGTCCGAATACCAAATCGGGAATCCAATTCCCATTAACGAACCTTTTCCTTCACAAAACCGGAAACTTTTCCGTGGAAAAATCACCTCTTTCTTCCTTTCCAATCTTTCTGCAGATTCGCACGCACGCCCTCGCATACATACTGGAAATACGGTATAATGTCGGTGAGAAAGGCGGGTCGGTGGTGGGGCGAACTGGAGAGGGTCGGTCGGGCGGGACCATACCGTGTCGTCCCGATCCCGTCCCCGCTGGGTAGAAGTCGGGGCGGGGCCTGGTCGGGGCGGGACGGGTTGGCGGGTTTTTTTTTTTTTAATTTTTTCACTAAATTAAAAATAATAAATTACTAAGTACTAACAAAGTAACATTAAGTATAACATATACTTGTCATATTATAGACTTATAGTATTATAATTTATAATATATTTATAAAGTATAAAGTATAAACTATAAACTATAAAGTATAAACTATAAAGTATAAAGTATAAAGTTATAATTTATAAACTAAATAATTAAACAAAGACAAGAATAGTGTAAAAAAACATCCCAAGGCTGTTTTTGTGCCTTTTATATTATTAATTTCATTGAAATATCAAATATACAAGATTCAAAATTACATTGTAGTTTACTGTTGTTGAAAAAAATTGAAAAAGATTGAAAGACATAGAAAAATTTAAAAATTGCAATTAAATAAAGTACCAAATAGAAAATATTTTTCTAATTTCTTTATAATTTCTTGTGGTTCTTGGTTGGAATTGGTATATCTTGATCAAATTGTTCCACGCCGCTACTCATGCCTTCGATAAAATGTCGTTGTAGTTGTCGCCATCTTCTTCGTTAATCTCTGGTTGTGCGCCTCGCGCTCGCTCGTATCCAATCTCTGAATAGTACCGCCATCTCCAAGTGTCTCCGACTAATGAGTGTCGTGCTCTCTATTTGAAATCTGCCTGCAGAAAAAGCGCTTTCAGAAGCGACTGATGACGCTTGAATGTTCAAAATATCTCGGGCCATCATTGAAAGTGTCGGAAATGTCTTCTCATTCTGGCTCCAATATTTCAGCAAGTCTTCCTTTCCTTCTTCATCGTAATCGCTTGGTAAGGTAAATTACCTCGCAAAACAAAAACATCGAACTCACTAATTTGGTTAGCATCGCTACCACATGCATTTTATTTACGAGGCTTTCAATAGAATTAATATTAGGCCTAGCCACGAACCGCTTGTCGTTTTTAGGTTGTGTTGAAGAAGAAGATGATACAAAAGTCGGTTGGTTACTAGCACTTTCTTCTTTGGTAATCTTAGATAAACTTTTTTGCATTCATCTTCTACGCTATTCAACACTTCTTCTAGCGTTAGTTCAATAGGTGGTTCAACATTTAAATTTTTGGGAGTTGGAGGTGGTAGTACGTCCATACATGTATATATATTTTCAATAAGACTTTTACAACCCTCTACTTTAATAGTCGGGTTTAATACGACCAATAATATAAATAGGGAATAGGAATAAAATATTTTTTTAATTTCATAAACATTTTTTAATAAATGCAGATAAGTAGGTTTTTCCATATATTCTTTAAGAAGTAAAAATATTATAGCTATATAAAACAACATAGTTGAAATAGTAGGATAATATAATGTAGAAAATTCTTTTGTTGCTCGTTGAAAATTTTCTAAAAATACAATAAGTTCTCTAATTTTCTCCCAATCAGTATCCACAATCATATCATTTGGATTTTGATTATGGGCGTTAAAAAATAAAGTAATAGGTTTTCTATAGTCATAAGCAACAACTAGTTGGTCATATAAAGAATTCCACATAGTTGGTACTTCTTCGGAATTTTTACGTAAGATAGTCCACAATCGTGGCAAGTTTTTATATTCTTTTCTTTGTTGAATTCTATTATTTTTAAAAATAAAGTGTATAGCAAATTGTATTTTTCAAGAATATCTTGAAAAAGTGAAAGACCATCCTTTACAACTAAGTTATAAATATGGCATACATTTGATATGAAAATGTTTTGGAAAGACGGAGTTAAAACATTTCTTAAAATACTAATAGCAGAATTATTAGAAGATGCATTATCTAATGTAATACTCATAACTTTATCGGTTATTCCGTAATAATCGACGACTGAATAAATATTTTCTGAAATAAACTCACAGTGTGCCTACTATCTATATATCTATATGCTAAAATACGTTTTTGCATAGACCATTTATAATCTATCCAATGACAAGTTCAGTTAAATAATCATGGCGTTAGTACTACGACTATATCGAAGTTAAAGCAACTTTGCAATTTAAATGATATAATGCATAACGTAAATATTGTTGATATTCATGCAAATTTAAATACATCTCTTTTAACGATTGATCTAGGAAAACCTTTATAAGCGAGGATTATACATATCTCTAATATAATGAATAAAACCGGAGATTCAGGAAATGAAAAAGGCAAACCCTCCACAAAGAACTAATTTTGCTAGTGCTTCCTATCTTTATGTTTATCATATTTAGGGCTCTGACTCCCCGCCATAGGGTTAATTTGACCAATACTTTCTCGGGACGATAGTATGTGAACCTTGTCCCGATTGAGAGGACGTTTGTTCACCGATTTTTCAATCATGTATTGGGCATGCAAGGCTTTGTGTTTTTGCAACAGTGTCTTCCTAAACCCCGTCCCACCATGACCTTGTCCATTTTAAAAGAATAAACATTTTTACAAGTTTTACATACAATTACTTGATTAGCTACGTCCTGTCAAAATATTTCCATACAAGATTTTAATGGTCGTTTTGCCGGACCTCGTCTCATAGTAGGGGGGATAGGAGGCATTTCACTAGTGGGTGTATCATCATCTTCATTAATAGGTGTATCATCAACTAGAGTGTCATCTAAATTAAAATCTTCTTCAATTTCAGGATAATCATTTGTGTCAAGATCATATGGTATTTCAGGAAACATTTCAGGATCTATAAAATCATCTTGTCTAGGAATAACTGGAGCAGAATACTAGAAGAAGTACCACTTGTTACCACCCCTACTAGAAGAAGCGACCACTTACCCTTACCCAACATGCCTCTTAGTCCTTTCATTTTAATTATGCTAATAAATAGTTAAAGATAATGAAATTAAATGTGCTAAATGAAATAAAGACAAAATAATAATTTAATGAGAGAACGAATGTACCAAGCGACGTAAGTCGACGTGTAATCGAGAGGTTGAAAATTGAAACTTTGCTCGATAGATAATCCTCAAGCTAGTTGCAACTTCACTCCCAATTCTCAAATTAATAAATAGATTGAATATGTAGACAATGTTGTATAGAATTAGAGATTGATTGAGAGATTAGAGAGTAGAAAGATTTGTGAAAATAATAAGAAGAGGAATGAGGTATTTATAGGGGTTAAAAATAAATATAAAGGGGTAGGGGTTGGGAGGGGAGGCCTAAAATGGCCGTTGTCAACGGCCAAATGTAAAATGGCCGTTGGACAACGGCTATTTTGCAAAGTCGGTCGAGCGGGATTTGGGATTTAGTGGGGCGGGCGGGATCGGGTGGATCGGGGCCTGGCGGGACCATACTGCCCCGCCCTTGCCGAGCCCCGCCCGCTTTTTTTTAATACCGGTGTCGTGTGCCTGGTCGGGTCGGAATTTGGGTCGGGCGAGTCGGCGGCCCATCGCCAGCCCTAGTAAATTGCAATTGAAAGTGGGAAGATTCAAAATATTAAACACATATATGCCCTACCGTGAGACTAAAGGACAATATATTGGTAAGATTTCATCAAAAGATTGAACACGTATGCCCATCCGTGAGATTAAAGATCACAATTGACTAAATAAACTTTTCAAAAAAGAAAAGAAAAAGACTAAGAGAAGGAATATATACCTTGAGTGTGACAAGATTATAGAACTTTCCTTTTTGAACACATTTGATTTGAGTGATTGATTGATTAAAATCCACACAATTCAAATATTAATAATATCATAACGACACTCGATGGCTTCATGATTATTGAAGTTAGTTGGTGCTTTACTCCGATAAGTGATCATCTCTTTGGTAATAATAGGTTGCAGAATTGCATGTATATATACAAGTGTAAACGTGTAGTATAGTGTTTGCAATATATTCTTACACATAATTAGAATATTGTGTAAATATAATTATGATAAGATTAGGATTCCTCTTGTATATAGGATTAGGATTTCTATTGTATATGAGATGAACATTGTACACTATATATATTGATATTAATGAGAAAGACTCTTCAAGGAAGATTAATATCATGTTTCATGGTATCAAGAGCCAAAACCCTAAAAACCTAGAATTTCTGCCGAGACCCCCCGCCTCCCTCGGATCTCAGTCGTGGCACTACCCCCAAAAATTCTTCGTTCTTCTTTCTTTATCTATTCTCTAAATGGATACTCAGGATTCTGACGCCTCCACCTCCACAAATCACATCATCACGTCGTCATCCTTTTTTCAACCCGTCCTAACTGTTACCAACATCAAGAACTATATTCTCATTCTTCTTGATCAAGAAAACAGTCAGTATTCTCCTTGGGTTGAACTGTTTCGCAATCATGCATGTCTTTATAACGTGCTTGATCATATTGACGACACTATTGCGCGCCCTCCGGAGGTTGATGATTCTACTTGGTGTCGTCTAGACGCCGGCGTCAAACAATGGATATATGGTAGTATTTCTCAGGATCTACTTCTTACTATCATGAAATCTGGCGCCACAACCCGTGATTTATGGAACCGCTTTGAGGAAATCTTTCAAGATAACAAGCACACTCGTGCTGTGTATTTAGAGGAACAATTTAACAATACACGTCTTGAATTTTTTTCCAACATGACTGAATATTGTAGACAATTGAAACTACTGACGAATGAACTCTTCAATGTCGACACGCCTGTCTCAGACGCCACCATAAAACTCTCAACCACGGTAGGGCCGCGGAGGCAGAGGAGGTCGTTGTCATGGCAAGGGTCGCGGTCAGCAGAACCAGCAGCAGCAGCAACAGCAACAGAAGGGTCCGCAGAACAACTGGGTCGCGACACCTCAATACATTCCCCGTTCCAGTACCAACAACCATTCCACCAGTATTCTCAATACGGGTTGTTAGGCCCAGCTTCAGCCACTCGGCAAGCTCAGTACCCGCAACAAGCCCACTTCATACAAGGACAGTTCCAGCAGCCCGCCTCCGGCATGACACCTTCTGAGTTGGGTCAGGCTTTCAACAGCTTCAATCTGCAAAACAGCATGACAACACCTGGTATATGGACTCCGGAGCCACTTCTCACCTCACCCGGTCTGCAGGTAATATTCTCAAATTGTTCAGTTTATAGCATCTTCAATATATTACAGTTGGTAGTGGTCACTGCATTCCAATAAAGGGTTATGGTACATCATACACATCACCTCCTCATCCATTCCCCCTTAACAATACCCTATATGCCCCACATATAATTAAGAACCTAATCTCTAACCGCAAATTTACTCATAATAATTCTGTCTCTGTTGACTTTGACCCTTTTGGTTTCACTATGAAGGATCTGCATACGGGGACACCTCTTACGAGATACAATAGCACGGGGATCTCTATCCATTCATTTCCCACCTCTGCTGCCAGATCATGCTCTCCCGTCTCTCTAGCGACTATTTCTTCTTCAACATTGCATAATAGACTTGGTCATCCAGGAGCACCAGTTTTTAATTTTCTTAGAGGCAATAATTTCATTACTTGTAATAATGAGAAGTTTGCCCAAAATTGTGTTTCTTGTTCTTTAGGCAAACATACTCGTCTTCCATTTAAATCATCTAATAGTGTTATCTTTGCACAATTTGATATTATACATGCTGATTTATGGACATCACCTGTTGTTAGTTCTCTCTGTCATAAATACTATTTTGTCTTACTAGATGATTTTTCTCACTTTGTTTGATTATATCCTCTTAAATTTAAATCGAAAGTGTTTTCCAAATTTCTTGAATTTAGACAGTTCATCCAAACGCAATTCGAAAAATGTATCAAATCATTCAGTGCGATAATGGTCGTGAATTCAATAACTCTATGTTTCATAATTTTTGTACTAATAATAGCATGGTTTTTCGCTTCTCCTGTCCTCACACCTCCCCACAAAACGGTAAAGCTGAAAAAAATCATCGGCACCATAAACAACATGATTCGCACTCTATTGATTCATGCATCCCTCCCCCCGTCCTTCTGGATAAATGCTGCTAAAAATGTCAGAATGTGTTTTCAATATTCTCCCAACTAGCACCCTTCAAAATATGACCCCTACGAAATCCTCTATCATAGAGTCCCATCTTATGAGCATCTCCGGATATTCGGTTGCCTATGCTATCCTAACCTTGCCTTTACTGCCCCTCACAAACTAGCTCATCGGTACACTCCATGTGTCTACCTAGGCTTCCCGCCGAACCATAGAGGCTATCTATGCTATGACTTGTCCACTCATCAAATTCACATATCTCGTCATGTCACATTCGACGAGACCACATTTCCATTTTCGAATCTTAAATAGTTCCAAAAACCGGATTACTCTTTTCTTGACGAGTCTGCCATCTCTCCCATCATTCTCAGTCAACTAGATCATAGCACTGTCACAGAATCACCTTCTCTGCCCAGGAGTTCTTTTACCAGTCGGCTGCGATCTTACCTTCTCTCTTCTCTATGAGTATGCTTACAAAAGTCAGTGTCGCGGCGCCAAAACTCCTGCGAGCAGAGTCCTGATTTATCGTCGACAGCGCCGCAACCCAGTGATGAGGCACCGCGGCGCCAAAACTTCATAGAGGGTTGTCAGTCCTCCAGCGTAGCGGCCCTTGATTACGGCGCCGCGGCGCCTCCGACGGCGTCACCCCCTCATTCTTCATATCCAACCAATCCCCCAGTCTCGGCTCTTCCCACTCAACCCGACACAGCTGTCACGACCCGACCCCGGATCCGTGACCGGTGCCTTGACCCGGGCACCCTTGTGACACAACATCAGAGAAAACCAGCGGAATGTAAACTCAAAATAAAACAACCATAATGGTATAAATAGTCTAGCCTAAAATGGCTATCCCAAAAGTACATCAAATTGAACAGCTATATCCTTAAACAACCCAAGTTATGACAAGACTACAGGCCTCTAAGAATAAGTAACACTATGACGGGACAGGGCCCCGTCATGCCCCTGAATGTACAAAATATCACAACACCGGGGAGAACCATACCAAAAGTCGAGCTTCCGAAGAAATGGAGCTCCTGACACCTGAGTAAGAGATCCTAGGAATGAGGATCTACCACCGCTTTCCCTTACTGCGGCGTGACGCATGGCCCAGGAAGGGTCGACACAACGTACCAAGTATGTAAAACTGGAAAATACTGTAGTAATATCACAAGTCAAAGATAAGCTGGAGTCATATATAAAAATCAATTTCCTTGCACTGTGCCTTACTAACAATGAGAGTAACGAGTATAAAACCTATAGCATAAAAATAGGAGGCTCACGATCAAAACAGGGTACATCGCCCGTAGTATCGTTAGCGATCCTACTCACGGGACTATTTCACCCGCGTGGGTCTGTGGACCGCGTGAGGTCATCCGCCTCGTCGTGAGACTATTTCACCGCGTGAGACTATTTCACCCGCATGGATCCTGTGGATCCGCATGAGTACCATCGCCGCGTACTCGCGTGAGACTATTTCACCCGCACGGATCCCGTAGTCGGATCGCGTGAGTCTGCGCGCTCGCATCATGGGTAGCAAATCCATGGCATAGATAATAACCCGGGGTTTACCCCGTAATAATACAAATATATAACATAGCTCATCCGGCTATCATACATAACATAAGCACTACCGGCCTATCATATCATACATAAGCACTACCGGCCTATCATATCACAACATAAGCACTACCGGCCTATCATATCATAAGCAAGTTAAGAAATCCCCTAACTTCTTATTAACATTATTAATATATCCTCTCATTTTAGTATCCTAAGGCACTAACATGTCTTTTAATAGAAAATCAGAATTCACCCAAGTACCATGTACTTCTAGCTTTTTAAGAAAAACTCTTTTTATACAAAGATCCCAAGATACTAATCACCATAGTATCAAGTTACGATTTCTTTTCAAGACAAGTCACATTTCCTTTTTAGAAATATAATAGGCTTCTAAATCAAGTGACTTCATTTCCTTTAAAACCTTAGGCAACCAATGCCTAAAAATCAATTCACCTTTCTTAGTTTCAAAATCCTTTACCCGTACTTGTTTTAATTAGAGTAAACCTTTCTTTGTGAACCTTTCAAGTAAACTAATATAACCAACTCCTCATAAAGTCATTATATTAGTATTATCCCTTTGTCAAAACATTTTCCCTCAATCCAAGGGACTTATACTTTTGAAATGAAACAAGTATCATATACTTTAAAACAAGTGTAGATTATCCAATCTTGTACGTATACCGTACTACATAAATACAACTATTCATGCTCAAGAGATAGGAAAGCTCTACATACCTCCTTGGTCAATCCGCTTGCTAAGTCCAACTACCGCAAGTAATATGTCAACCTATAATAACCATAGTGTGTTTATTAACCTCTAATTTCAATGTAGAAATTCCAAATTCAAGTTATCAATTCCTAAGGAAAATTGGGCAGCATTTCCTTTGTTTCTACTCACTTTGCCACCTTTTCAAAGGCCGATTTTTCACCACTCAAACGCCTTATTAAGGCCCAACAACCAAACCAACACAAAGGGGATTACACACCTAATCTTGGGTGTGTAAAATTCTACCTCATAAGTTATAATAGTACACTTAACAATTCTAAGATGGTTTTTAGGCTACAACATGCTCATAATATTTCTTTAGTCAAATCCTTCATATTCAACCCACATTTCTAGCATGCAATGACTCTAAGAGCATTATTTACCACCATAAGTATTTTCTTCTTAACATGCAACTCTATAAACTAATAATAGAGGAAGAATCATTACCTTAGAGCTTTAGCCAAATTTTATCCAACAATTTGCTAGCCTTTCTACCAAGAATACCACCACCACCACCTTCACAAGCTAGCCACAAGCTTCCTTCTTGTCTTTTAATTTTTCAGATTTTTCTTAAGGCTAGAATCCTCTTGGATTTTTAGAGAGAAGGAGGAGCTTGAAATATTTAGAGAGAAGGAAGAGGTTTTTCAAAGAGAGAGATGACAAATGACCAAGTCTTTAAGACTTGGTCAATATATCGCATGTAAAAATCAGATGGGGACACTGTCCCACTCAGCCCTTTCAACATAAAAATCGACTTTTCCTAAGTTTTTCCGCTGATTTCGCCTCGGCGCGCCACCCTTGGCGCGCGGCCTGCACTCTGCGAACCTCGGATCTTGTGTGCGTACTGAAACTCAGCGACCAAGATGCGTTCGGCGCGCGGCCGACTTCGGCATGCCCTACGATTACACGCTCGCGCGCCACGCCTCGGCGCGCGGCATAAGACCACGGCGAGGTCCCGGCCCTAACCACGGGGTATAACAACAGCCTCCCATTGTCCTCACTCACCAAATGGAAACTCGTGCCAAGCATGAAATCTTCAAATCCAAAGTCCAATTTAACTTGTCTGCCCAAACCATTTCTCCAATTCCTAAGAACCCTAAATTGGCTAAACAAGACCCTAATTGGAATGCGGCTATGTATGAAAAATTCAATGCTTTAACTAAACAGCACACATGAGATCTAGTACCTAGACTTAAGGGGGTAAATGTGATCTGTTGCATGTGGCTATTTCATCACAAATTCAGAGACAATGGAGTTATTGAGAGGTATAAGACACGACTTGTGGCTAATGGCACAAATCAGCAGGAGGACATTGATTATGGTGAGACCTTCAGCCCGGTTGTCAAATCGACTACCATTTGCATAGTTTTGAACATTGTCATGGGCAAACACTGACCGATCCATCAGCTTGATGTGAAGAATGCATTTTTACATGAGGATCTGAGAGAAACAGTCTACATGCATCAGCCGCCTGCGTTCACCTATCCAGCAGTTCCTCACTATGTGTGTCGTCTCCGTAAGTCACTATATGACCTGAAACAGGCCCCCGTGCGTGGTATGATCGTTTTTTCAGGTATATCTTGTAGATTGGGGTTGTATGCAGCAAGAGTGATACATAACTCTTCATTTTTCATCGAGGTAGCTGCACTTCTTACTTATTACTTTACGTGGATGATATTGCTCTTACTTTTTCCTCCGACGGGTTGAAAAATGAGATTATTGTCTTGCTTAAGTCCGAATTTGCAATGACTGATTTGGGACAGCTGAGTTATGTTTTGGGGATATCAGTGACCAGGTCTGCCGACCATATGTTCTTGTGTTAGCATAAGTATGCCGAGGAGATTGTGTACAGGGCTAAGATGACGAATTGCAAAATTTCACCTACTCTAGTTGATTCAAAATCTAAGCTTAGTGCTATGGATGGTGCTCCAGTCTCTGATCCTACTCTGTATAGGAGTCTTGCAGGTGCACTTCAGTATCTCACATTTAGAAGGCCAGACATTTCTTATGTTGTTCAGCAGGTATGCCTATTCATGCATGCCCCAGGGAGTCTCATTTCACTGCCCTTAAGCGTATCTGATACATTAAGGGAACACTTGATTATGATTTGCACCTATACCCCTCTGCACCAAACAGGTTGCTCTCACATACGGATGCAGATTGGGCAGGGTGTCCGGACACGCGACGCTCCACCTCCGGCTTTTGTGTTTTCATAGGGGATAATCTAATTTTTTGGTCTGCCAAGCGACAAACTACCCTATCTCGCTCCAGTGCCGAGGTTGAGTATAGAGGCGTTGCAAATATAGTAGCTGAGATTTGTTGGCTCAGAAATTTACTCTTAGTGTTTCAGTATCCTTTGCGTCAGGCATCTATTGTGCACTGTGATAACATCTCTGTCATCTATCTCTCTCACAACCCGGTTCAGCATCAGCGAACCAAACACATTGAGATAGACCTACAATTCGTTCGTGAAAAAGTTGCGCTATGCCATGTCAGAGTGTTACATGTTCCCTCATCCTATCAGTATGCCGATATATTTACCAAAGGACTTCCCAGACAGTTATTATTTGACTTTAGATCCAGTCTCAGCGTCCGGCATCCTTCCGCTCCGACTGAGGGTGTGTGTAAATGTGTAGTATAGTGTTTGCAATATATACCTACCCATAATTAGAATATTGTGTAAATATAATTATGGTAAGATTAAGATTTCTTTTTATATGGGACTAGAATTCCTATTGTATATGAGATGAACATTGTACACTATATATATTAATAATAATGAGAGAGACTCCCCAAAGAAGATTAATATCATCTTTCAACAAGATCTCGTAGGAGGTTAACCTGCAGCGGAGCAATCCTCCAATTTACTTTCGAGCCAACATAATGAATCTAGCGTGAATCAGCAACCTGTGATTCCCAAATCGCAGCCTCCCCTTCACAATGACAACACCCATCGAGCGAAGCTCGATAAACAGTCCGTGATATTTGTGAAATTTTGGGACCAAGCTAATAATCAAATATTTAATTACTTAGTGGAATGATATTTTTGTGGCATTAATTCTATTATGATTTCATATTAAAGGTATAGGTCACAGAGTACAATACATGGTTCAAGAGAATATAATAAAGTAGTTTTTATTCAGATGATGTTATACATATAACAACATATATAGTGAAATCCCATAACGTGGGACATGGAGAGGGTAGAATGTACGCAGACATTACCTCTATCTTGATAGGTAGAGCGGTTGTTTCCGAAATGACGTTATACATAAATTTTAAATTTTAAATCTGCTAGTTTGGTTAAAGGATGCAAACAAATAATTACTAAATTGAATTTGATATCTATCCGTGAAAGTGAAGTATCCTGTTTGACTATTCTACCTCAGGGTAAACTTTTCAAAAGAGGAAAGATCAGTACTACTTTGCTTATGTGTTACTTCAACCATTTTGCATGATTCAAAACCACTGAGTTGGAAGAGATTTTAAACGTTAGTCCAACTTCTGGGACCTAATTAATATCATTTTATTTTATAGAATTATAAGAAATGGAGAAGGAACATACTAGTGGGAACAACCTATTGTAAAAACAATATAATAAAACGGCACTATCTGACCTGGTTATTATCAACCGTTACGTCCACTTGCGTTGATTTATTTTTTTAAAATTTAATAGTAATAGTTAGAACTAGTATCACAACAACTTTAAAGAATTCATGGACGTACAAATTTAATATCAAAAAGCATTCATACAAAATGAAATTCTTGAAATAAATTTAGAGTAAAGTTACAGTAAGATGTTATCTGTATAGTCTAATATTATATTATTATGTCCCTAATTTAGGGGGCCAAAAAAGGATATGTATTTCTTATCTCAATCTCGTGTAAGTAGTTCCTACATCCTACTAATTAGTATCGTATTCTCCTAACTCACACCTTCCTCTTTCCCACCGTTTCTTCCTCAGTCTATATCTATATCTGCCTCTGCCTTTGCCTTTGCTTGCTCCTCTTATCTCATCTGCTTCAAGGTACTCCAAGATTCCATTTTAATTCATATATTAATTTATTGCCTTCTTCCCCCACCATCCTCTGTTTCTATAGACCTATAAATATTTGTTTATGGTGACTGGATAAAACAGGGGAGAGCTGGTGACATATTGATCATATGACAGATAAAGATTTTTCTATCTCCTCTCAAGATTATCAGGTACTTCAAATTCTATTACTCCATCCGTTTTAATTTAAATTTCTTACATTCTTTTTTTGATATGTCTAGAAGTTGACTATTCAAACATACAAGTTAAAACCACATCATTCAAGTATCCCTTTTTAAATTAAGACACATAAATTGAGACGGAGGGAAAATAACTGATGTAGCATGTGAGGCACGGGTTTAATTGAACCCCAAATTTTCTATGCGAAGCATAAATTTACGTGTAAGAATTTATTAAACATGCAATAAATAGTAGACATGAATACATAATTTTTAAAATATAACGAGTTCAAACTGAAAATATTAAAAGGTTAAACTAATAAGGTTTAAATCTTGGATCAGCATCAGGAAGGGAGTATTTTTTTTCTCCATTTTCTACACAAAGGGAAATCCTTCCTTGCCTTTCTTTGACCTCTTTCAGTTTATTTCACTACTTTGGGTGAGGAGCATTTCTCTTGTTTCATCAATTCGCTTATGTGTATAAGATCTGGAAAGGATTATATAACTTAACTCTAACTAATTTGGAATTGAAACATAATTAATCGGTTGATACGCATACATGTTTCAAATGAAATTAAATTTGTATAGGTGCTTACGTAAGGTCTGTTCTGTAGTACGACAGATTTTTAGTGCTGGAGCAATTTACTAATTTACTTTTTTCTTGTCTTCCAATTGAAGTTAATATATAATAGTGTATATATATACTTATATAACAAGAATAACAATAGTGTGTATATATACTTATATAACAAGAATAACATAGAAGATGGAATATTTAAGAAATTTGGATCCGTAAACATGCAAGAATTCAAGGGTCGAAAGATTTTTATTATTATATTAATCTTTTAAGGTTAAAATCATTATTGAATATATATATGAGTACATAGTCGTCTTTGGATCCGTACGAGGTGTGCTACCGCACAGCCACCGAAAAACGAAAAATTTTAGGGCTCTTTTTTTTTTCATTTTTTATTAAGTTGTATAAGCCAGAATTTACTGTAAAAGCTCATAATTCGCATATTTTAGCCCAATTAAGAGATCACTTTTACGAATTAGAACATGACCTTCAAAATGTTTGAGACGACTGTGTATGAGTAATTGCTTGTTAGATTTGAGTTATATGATTTTTTTTCTGATTATGCAATATGTGGTTACTAGCTTTCAAAATGATAGTTTCATAGACAGTACTTTTTATTATTGAAGATTTGAAGCACATTTATTCCACGGCTCCTCTCAAATTATGTAATATGAAACATATACAATAGTAGTATTGTATTTTTCTTACGTGTGATTATTAATATATTGGCGAGTACCAAACATGATTAGAAAGGAATTAAATAAGACAGAAGAAGGATCATAAGTTGATCGATTAGGAGGTCGGCACAAGTCACAATATCTTTTAATTAGCAATAAAACTCGATTCTTGGTTCCATACGATTTTCTTGGTCCAAAAAAATATCTTTGTAAGAGCATAAATATGATGTAGATTTGTGGGGTTGAAGGAGCAAAGCAACCACGTGCAGCCTGCTCTACGGGATAAAAAAAGAGTGGTCACTAAAAGGCTTTCTGATTTATATTTATCTCTGTAAACATTTGAGCCACTCATAGCTTAGGACTCTAAATGTGTCGGCACCAAATTAAGTATAAATTAAACAAGTTAAATAAGATGTACTAGTAGCCTCATACGTTTCATAATAGTAACATTGACTTAGTTAATTTGAATCAGAAGATTCTTTTTAATGAATTATAGTTTTCATTTTCCCTACTTTTACAAATTTTAAACAGGTTGGACACGTAACTAGAATAGAATAAGAAAATGTCTATGAAGTACTCCTACTTTTATTTTATTATTCTTTGAAAATGTGTGCAGCTGTATTTGAGATTTTTATAAGTAGCATGTTTGGTAGAAGGGAGTCTTGGTTAACCGGTAAAATTGTTGTCATGTGATCAGGAAGTCAGGACAGCCGTGAAAATAACTTCTTGCAAAAATGCAGGATAAGACTGCGTATAATAGATCTTTATGATACGACCCTTTTTCTGATACCGCGAATAGATCCTTGTGATCCGATCCTTTAATAAATTTCGCAAATAACGAGAGCTTAGTGAACCAGACTACTTTTTTTTTTTTTTATAGTAGCATGTTTGGTCAAATCAGTTGATTTCAAGTACTTCTTATCAAAAACAAAATCTAAAATGTGATTGAAAAAGTAACTATTTGTATTTGACTAATCAGTTGAGAAGTAATTTATGTTTGGTCAATATTCAGTGTTTTTTAAGTGTCAATTTTTTTTTAAAAGAAACATACTAATTTTAGTTTGGTAAATATGAATTTTTTATATAGATATTCTTGTCCTAATAATTAAAAAAAAAATTGTAGAAACTTGTACTGCTACTCAAATAAACTTATTTCTTCATCAAAGTTTGATCGAATGCCTTCATTTTCTAAAATAAGTGTTTCTTTAAAAAAGTACTTTTAACTTTTAGAAACTTGGTCACTCTAGCTATTCGTCTATGATGGTTCATACTCTACACTATGATTTGATCAGAAAAATAGAGTTTCGAAAAGACAAATTAGATTGTTACATGGGGTTCTATGCTTGGTCCCATAGAACTTTTAGTTGTTTAAATTTGTTCCTCGAAAGTCAAATGTTAGGCAACAAGAAGTTTTGAAAGTTCAATTCAATGCCTAATACAGAAGGCTCTATTGGGGAGATAGTCGAAATACTAATTGATTTGTAATTTTATAAGTTGTTTACTCATTCAACTTTGGATTATTTGTTATAATTGGTATTGCTCCTAAATTTTATAGATGACTTCTACTGGTAACAAATATGGAGGACTTATGCCAAAGAAAAAACCTTTGATTTCAAAGGCAAGTTAAATTGTTTTTCACTTAAATTTTTTAAAAGAATAATTTTTTAAACTGAAAAATAATAATTTACAACCACTTATAATATTGTGGATGCAGGACCATGAACGTGCCTTCTTTGATTCCGCAGACTGGGCTCTATGCAAGGTAGTATTAATTAATCACTAATTAAATACATGTATTAAACTTTTTAATTAGCTATTTGTTGGACATTGAATTAAACCTTCTCATTTTTATTTTTTTTCATGGGAAAAAAAGGAAATAGATTTTCATATTAAATGAAAACACACAAGGATAAATTGTGAAGTAATTTATTAGTAAAAATGTTACCTTTAATCCTAGATGTTGAAAATTGGCAAGTGATTATTGATTGCCTTTCATATGGATACAGCAAGGTGCAGGAGTTGATCAAAAATCTACAGTGGCCATAGAAACATTGCGTCCCAAATTGCAGGTAATTGTAGTGAATCAATTGTATTTTTTTACAATTATTTTAATTATTATGTTTTAATCTTTTCATAATTATATACTTCATATAATGAATATATTGATTTGAAATGGAACAGAGAACAGCTCATCAGCAACTGCCTCCTCGAAGACCTGCTTGTACATCTTGACTCATGTTGGACCTCTGCCACTTCAAAATGCAATACTGGCTAAGTAGATAATATGTCACCATAAATACATGCATTTTGTTTTATATTGTTAACTAAGTTCCTCTCTTCAATATAAGATTTGGATGTAATTACCAATAGTTATTCTAAAACTATCGTTGCTTGAGCATTTCAAAATTATTATTTTTCCAGTTTTCAGTCTCCAAATGTATTCTTAACATGATACTAATCTCTCTTAGAGAGTCTTCTCATTAATATCAAAGTATATATAAAGTATAATATTCATCTCTTATACAATAGAAATCCTAAGCCTATACAAAAGAGGAATCTCAGTCTTACCATAATTATATTGACACAATATATGGAAATATTCTAATTATGGGTAGGGATACAATTGTTTCTATAATATACATGTTTACACACCCCCTCAGTCGGAGCGGGAGGAGACCGGACGCTGAGACTGGATCTGAAGTCAAGAAATAACTGTCTGAGAAGTTCTTTGGTAAATATATCTGCATACTGATAGAATGATGAAACATGTAACACTCTGACATGGCCTAGTGCAACTTTCTCACGAACAAAGTGTAGGTCTATCTCAATGTGTTTGGTTCGCTGATGTTGAATCGGATTATGAGAAATATAGATGACAGAGATGTTATCACAATACACAATTGATGCCTGACGCAAAGGACACTGAAGTTCTAACAGTAAATTTTTGAGTCAACAAATCTCAGCTACTGCATTTGCAACGCCTCTGTACTCAGCCTCAGCACTGGAGCGAGATAGGGTAGCCTGTCGCTTGACAGACCAAGAAATCAAATTATCCCCTAAAAAATACAAAAATCGGAGGTGGAGCGTCGCGTGTCCGGACACCCTGCTCAATCTGCATCCGTATATGAAAGCAACATGTTTGGTGCAGAGGGGTATAAGTGCAAACCATAATCAAGAGTGCCCTTAATGTATCGAATGATACGCTTAAGAGCAGTGAAATGAAACTCTGCAGGCGTGCGTGAATAAGCACACTCTTTGAACAACATAAGCTATGTGCAGTGCAGTGAAGGTGAGATACTAGAGTGCACCTGCAAGGCTCCTATACAGAGTAGGATCAGAGACTGGAGCACCATCCATGACACTGAGCTTAGATTTAGAATCAACTAGAGTAGGCACCTCTTTGCAGTTCGCCATCTTAGCCATGTACACAATCTTCTCTGCATACTTACGTTGACACAAAAATATATGATTGGCAGACCTGGTCACTGATATCCCCAAAAAGTAACTCAGTCTTCCCAATCAGTCATTGCAAATTCGGACTTAAGCAAGACAATAATCTCATTTTTCAATCCGTCGGAGGAGGCAGTAAGAACAATATCATCCACGTAAAGTAATAAGTAAGCAGTGCTACTACCTCGATGAAAAATGAAGAGTGATGTATCACTCTTGCTGCATACAAACTCAATCTGCAAGATATACCTGACAAAATGATCATACCACGCACGGAGGCCTGTTTCAGGCCTAGTGACTTACGGAGACGACACACATAGTGAGGAACTGTCGGATGAGTAAACCCTGACGGCTGATGCATGTAGACTGTCTCTCTCAGATCCCCATGTAAGAATGCATTCTTCACATCAAGCTGATGGATCGGCCAGTGTTTGCTCATGGCAATGCTCAAAACTGTGCGAATGGTAGCTGGTTTGACAACCAGGCTGAAGGTCTCACCACAATCAATGCCCTCATGCTAATTTGTGTCATTAGCCACAAGTCGTGCCTTATACCTCTCAATAACTCCACTGTCTCTGAATTTTTGACGAAATAGCCACAGACAATGAATGACATTCACCCCCCAGGTCTAGGTACTAGAACTCATGTGTGCTATTTAGTTAAAGCATTGAATTCCTCAGATATAGCCGCATTCCAATTAGGGTCTTGTTCAGCCAATATAGGGTTCTTAGGAATTCGTGAAATGGTTTGGGCAGACAAGTTAAATTGAACTTTGGGTTTGAAAATTCCATGCTTTCCACGAGTTTCCATTTGGTGAGTGGAGATAGTAGGAGGCTCCAAGGCGGAGGGATTTGTTGGATATGGAGAAGGAGGGGTTGACGCCGGAGGAGGCTCCACGATGCCTAGATCATGGACCGCGGTGCTGGAAGGGGCTGTCGGCGGCGCCGTGGCGTAGTGATCAAGGGCCGCGGCGCTGAGGATTGATAGACCTCTCTGATGTTTTAGCGCCGCGGCGCTGTCGACGGGGAATCAGGGACCTGTTCGCAGGAGTTTTGGCGTCGTGGCGCTGACGCCGAAGAGGAACTACTATGCTCTAGTTGACTGAGGATGATGGGAGAGATGACAGGCTCATCAAGAAAAGAGTAATCCGGTTTTTGGAACTGTTTAAGATTCAAAAATGGGAATGTGGTCTAGTCGAATGTGACGTGATGAGAGATGTGGATCTGACGAGTGGATAAGTCATAGCATAGATAGCCCCTATGATTCGGCGGGAGGCCTAGGTAGATACATAGAGTGGACCGGGGGGCTAATTTGTGAGGGGCAGTAGAGACAATATTAGGATAGCATAAACAACCGAATATTCGGAGATGATCATAAGAGGGGACTCTATGATAGAGTATTTCGGTAGGGGTCATATTGTGAAGGGTGCTAGTTGGGAGAATATTTAGAACGTATTATGACATTTTAGCAGCATAGTCCCAGAAAGACGGAGATAAGGGACATGAATCAAAAGAGTGTGAATCATATTGTTAATGGTTCAGATGATTCTTTCAGCTTTACCGTTTTGTGAGGAGGTGTGGGGGCAGGAGAAGCGAAATACCATGCCATTATTGGTACAAAACCGGTGAAACATAGAGTTATTGAATTCACGACCATTAACGCACTGAAAATATTTTATACCTTTTTCAAACTGTGTGTGAATGAATTTTCGAAACTCAAGAAATTTGACAAACACTTCTGATTTAAATTTAAGAGGATACAACCAAACAAAGTGAGAAAAATCATCTAGTAAGATAAGATATTGTTTATGACTGAGAGAACTAGCAACAGGTGATGTCCATAAATCGGCATGTATAATATCAAAAGGTGCAAAAGTAACACTAGTAGATGATTTAAATGGAAGACGAGTATGTTTGCCTAAAGAATAAGAAACACAGTTTTGGGCAAGCTTCTCATTACAAGTAATGAAATTATTTCCTCTAAGAAAACTAAAAACTAGAGCTCCTGAATGACCAAGTCTATTATGTCATGTGGAAGAAGAAATGACCGCTAGAGAGACGGGAGAGCTAGATCTAACAGTGGAGGTGGGAGTGAATAGATATAGATCCCCCGTGCTATTGCATCTCGTAAGAGGTGTCCCCGTATGAAGATCCTTCACAATGAAACCAAAAGGGTCAAAATCAACAGAGACAGAATTCTTACGAGTGAATTTTGCGAATAGAGATTAGATTCTTAATTACATGTGGGGCATATAGGGTATTTGGAAGTGAGAATGGATTAGGAGGTGGTGTGTATGATGTACCAAAACCCTTTACTGGAATGCGGTGACCACTACCAACTGTCACAAATTGAGTATGCTTTAAACCAAACAGTTTGAGAATATTATCTGTAGTTCGGGTGAGGTGAGAAGTGGCTCCGGAGTCCATGTATCAGTTGTTGTCAGGCTGTTGCATATTGAGACTGTTGAATGCCTGACCTAACTCAGTGGGTGTCATGCTGGATGAGGGCTGCTGAAACTAGCCGTGCATGAAGTGGGCCTGCTGCGGGTATTGGACGTGCCGAGGGGCTGGAACAGGGCCCAACACACCGTGGTGGGAGAACTAGTGGAAGGGTTCTTTGATGCTGGGCTGCGGCGCCGCATCGGCTATCTGGAGTACTATTAGGCGCGCGGCGAGCCCGAATCTGTGGGCCTGTTTTTCTTCGCTGATTACATTGTCGCGACCCCTACCACAACCACGACCTCCTCTGCCGCGACCCTTGCCACCCTTGCCACCGCGTCCCTACTGCGGTTGAGAGTTTTCTGGCGGCATTGGATCTTGAGGGCGTGTTTCAACAGATAACGCATTCTGAGTGTGCTCATCCTGCTTAGCACGGCGAGTCTCTTCGAGCAACAACTGTGAATGAGCTTTGTTAAAACTGGGAAACAGATTTGTTTGTTGAATTATGGCGGCTAACGTATCATAGTCGACTTTGAGAAGGCCTACAATCAATTGCAACACCATCTTAGTGTCCGAGACAGGCGTGTCGACGTTGGAGAGTTGATCCGCAAGTAATTTTAACTCTCTGCAGTATTCAGTCATGTTGGAGAAATTTTCAAGGCGTGTATTGTTAAATTATTCCTCTAAATACACCGCACTAGTGTGCTTGTTATCTTGAAAGATTTTCTCCAAGCGGTTCCATAAATCACGGGCTGTGGCACCAGATTTCATGATAGTAAGAAGAAGATCCTGAGAAATACTACCATAAATCCACTGTTTGATGTCGGCGTCTAGACGACGCTAAATAGACTCATCAACCTCTGGAGGGCACGGAATAGTGTCATCGATGTGGTCAAGAACGTTATAGAGACATGCATGATTATGGAACAGTTCAACCCAAGGAGAATACTGACTGTTTTCTTTATCAAGAAAAATGGGAATATAATTCTTGATATTGGTAACAGTGAGGGCGGGATGAAAAGAGGATGACGACGTGGTAGTGGAATTTGTGGAGGTAGATGCATCAGAATCAGAAGCGTAATCATGAGTATCCATTTAGAGAAGAGAGAAAAGAAGAAGAAAACCAAGAATTTTAGGAGGAAGGGGGGGGGGGGAGAAACCGTGGCAGAACTGTCCCCGGGGGGGCTGGTCGGCGGCGGCTCACACAAAGAAAAGTTCTAGGGTTTTGTGATAGGCTTTGATACCATGTAAAATGATATTAATCTCCCTTGGGGAGTCTTTTCATTAATATCAAAGTATATATAGAGTACAATATTCATCCCTTATACAATAGGAGTCCTAAGCCTATACAAAAGAAGAATCTTAGTCTTACCATGATTATATTGACACAATATATGGAAATATTCTAATTATGAATAGGGATACAATTATTTCTAAAATATACATGTTTACACTTTATATGAATGCCAGTTGCTAAAAGGTGCAAAATCTTACATGTCTTAGACCCTCAAAAAACCTTTCTACCTGGAAAAAATGAAAACCAAATAAGAAAAGATGATGCATATTTATAGCCAAGGATGTGGTATCCTCATCAGAGACATTGCTCGCCCCTGGACCTGTCGATACACAAAAAACCAATTCCTGATTACATATTTTACTGATTCCATATCAGGTTCCGCTGGCTGAACAGTCGGACTATCAATTTCTCCAAATCTAAAGTTTTTATCTATCCTAATATCTCTAGAAATAAGGCTCTTACTTATAGTTATCGACTAGGCATTCCCTTGACTAGGGCTGGGCATAAAATCTTGAAAACCAAATTACCGAACTGAACCGAGGATTTGGTATTTCGATTTTCCGGAATAAAATTCAAAAATTCAATATTTGGTTTTGGAAATTATACCGTTAGGTAATTCGGTATTACCGAATACCAAAATATTTACTAAATAAAGGCCATCAGTATTCCAGTCCATGAATCAATGCCCATCAGTCCAACCCATCATTTTATATTCTCTTTCATTGTCGCTTATATAATACCTAAATCAATTAACATTTTAAAATGCAACAGAGGAAATAATATGCTCTTGATGTTTCCAATGCACTTGGAATGAAAATAGAAGCATAAGAAAATGAAGGAAAGATTTTCACAACAATCAAGCATTATTTGAGAAAAAAATATAGCAGAGCTACTGGCAGAAACCACAAAAGTTAATGATGAAAATGAATGAATCAAAGCCACCAAATGAATTGAAATGGTATTACCGAATATCCGTACCGAATCGAAAGATTTATCGATTATCTGATTATCGAATTGAAGTTTGAAAGCTCAGTATTTGATATCTATTTTCAATTACGATAACCGAATTACTGAATCGAATTTTGAAAATATCGAACTGAATATCGAATGAATATCGAACGTTCAAGCGATTTGGGTAAATATCGAGGCGTTCCACTTTTGACTTTTACGGTTCATTCTTCCCATTTTGATTACATTATCGAAAAGCTTCAAAAGGCGTTACAGGAATGGAAAGTCAAAATTCTCTCTATTTCATATAAAACTATTCTTATCAATTCGCTAATGATTTACCAACCTATGATACTTATATATGCTTTGCCTGCGGGAATATGTGTGAAGATTAACATAAATTTTCTATGGGGTAATACAGAAGGAAAAAAATAAAGTACATCTTATCAATTGGGATACTATCCGAAAGAATTAATCTCTTGATTATTCTTATTACTTATTAATGAAAAACATATATATACAAGTTATAATAGGAAAATCTTATTCTTACTTTACATCTAAATCTCTATTTTATATGAAGAATAAATATACACTTAAGGTAATATTACAATTCTAATTATGCTACAATACTATATCTAAAATATACAAGGAAATATACTCCATGACGTGACCATGGACGGATGGGCTTCAGCCCACCATTCTCTAACACCCCCCGCAGTCATAGCGGGCGGTCTTCGTACGCTGAGACTGTCTCTAAAATCTTCAAAAAGGACCTAGGGAATACCCTTTGTAAAGATGTCTGCAATTTGATATCTAGAAGGGACATGGCAGACGCATACTTGTCTTTTAGCTACCTTCTCTCGAACAAAGTCAATATCCATCTCTATGTGTTTAGTCCGCTGGTGCTGAATAGGATTACCAGAAAGGTAGATGACACTTATATTATCACAATATACCAAGGTAGTCTTCTCAATAGGACAATGAAGCTCTAAAAGTAGATTTCGTAACCAACATGACTCGGAAACCATATTGGCTACCCCTCGATAGTCGGTCTCTGCACTTGAACGTTAAAGCGTAGATTGACGCTTAGCAGACTATGAGACCAAGTTATTACCCAAGAATATACAATAGCCAAACGTAGACCGTCTGGTGTCAGGACAACCACCCCAATCAGCATCTGTGTAGAAGACAAGTGTAGACGTCGACGATGGATACAAATGCAAGCCATAATCAAGTGTTCACTGAATGTACGTAAGAATGTGTTTGAGCGCATTCATATGTTCAACTCTGGAATCATGCATGAACAAACACACCTGTTGTACGACATATGTAATATCAGGTCGCGTGAACATCATATACTGAAGGGCGCCTGCAAGACTGCGATAGTGGATCGGATCCTTATAGGGAGAGCCAGCTGCAGCACCCAACTTGGGTTTAGTATCAACTGGAGTATAAGTGGACTTACAGGATGATATCCTAGCCCTCTCAATGATCTCTGCTGCATACTTTCTCTGTGATAAGAACAATCCTCCTGCATGACGAGTGACTGCAATCCCCAAAAAGTAACTCAATGGGCCCATATAAGGATGTCACGACCCGACCCCGGGGCCGCGACTAGTACCCTACCGGGGTACCCTGTCAGGTATACATCAGAGAATAGCAGTGGAACATACATAACACATAACTTATAAAAAGGTAACATCACTGGCCAACCGATAAGGCTGCCTTCCATAAAAACATACTAATCAAAAGTATAGCAGTACAACTTGTTCTTACAGCCCAACACATACGTGACCACAGACCTCTAAGGATAACAATTGTGGTGGGAAAGGGCCCCGCCATACCCCTGAATGTACACAATACCTATAGCATCAGGGAGTAATCGTACCAACAAAACAAGCTTCCGGAGGGATGGAGCTTCTGACACCGGAACAGTAATCCTAAGAACGAGGATCCACAATATGCTTACCCTTACCTGCGGCATGAACGCAGCCCCCGAGGAAGGGTCGATTACAATATGTACCAAGTATGTAAAGTGGAAAATCTTGTAATAATGATATCATAAGTCTAAAAGTAGTGAGTCATGGAAGACAATCAAAACACCTTTTCTTGTGCCTTACTAACAATGAGAGTGACAAGTATATATATATAATCTGCGTAAAATAGGGGCCTCGTGATCGAGCAGTGCCTCGCGTAGTATCAATAAACACCCTACTCACGGGACTATTTCACCCGCATAGGTCATGTGGACCCGCGTGAGGTATTCCTCTCATAGGTTGTACCGCGCGTGAGACTATTTCACCCGCATAAGCCCATAAGGACTCGCATGAGGTATTCCTCGCATCGTGGGTAGCAAATCCACGTAACATGTGGTATAACGATCTTGGGGACTTACCGCCGGATATACTCTTACCCCAGGCGGATGGTATAACGATCTTGGGGACTTACCCGCCGGATATACTCTACACCAGGCGGATGGTATAACGATCTTGGGGATTTACCGCCGGATATACTCTTGCTGGAGGAGGTGGTATGACGATCTTGGGGCTTGCCCCTCATTCATACTCTTACCCTGGAGAAGGTGGTATAACGATCTTGGGGCTTGCCCCTCAGATATACTCTTACCCTAGCTCAAACTGTCATCATATCATAATCATAAATAAGTTAAGAAAACTTATAACTTCTTATTAGCCTTGTTCATATACCCTCTCATTTTAGTTTACTTAAGGCACTTAATCATATCTTTAATAAAAGGAAACCGGGAATTTAACCCAAATACTACATACTTCAACTCTTTTAAAAGTGACTTTTTTTCATACATAAAACCTTTGGCCAATTGATGCCTTAAAATCAATTTGCCTTTTCATATACTTATCTTACTTAGAGTAAATCTCTTCTCATTAACCTTTTATAAAGCTAATAAACCAACTCCCCATAAAGTTGTTATATTAACCCTATACTTTAGTAAAATTATACTTTTCCCCTAACCAAGGGACTTATACATTCTTAAAACGAAACAAGTCTTTATATACTTAAAACAAGTAAGAATACCAAATTTTGTACGTCTACCGTACTACATAGTTATAAATATTCATGCTCAAGAGATAGGAAAGCTCCACATACCTCTTCGGTCAATCCACTTGCTAAGCCCAAACTACCGCAAGTAATATGTCAACCTATAATAACCATAATGCGTTTATTAACCTCTAATTCCAATGTAGAAATAATCTAAGTTCAAGGCCACTAAATTCTATGGAAAATTGGGCAACATTTCCTTTGTTTCTACATACTTTGTCACCTTTCTCAAGGCCGAATTTAACATCCAAATGCCACTTTTAAGGCTCAACAATCCAAACATTTCAAAGGGGATTACACACCTAAACTTGGGTGTGTAAAATTCTGCCCCACAAGGTACAACAATTCACTTAACAATTCTAAAGTAGTTTGTAGGCTACAACATGCTCATAATATCCTCTTAACCAACCTTTTCATATCCAAACCACATTTCTTACATGCAATGAATCTAAGAGCATTATTTACTACTACAAATCCCTTCTTCTTCACATGCAACATTAATAACTAACCACAAGAGAATAAATGTTACCTTAAAGCTTTAGCCAAAATTATTCCAACAACTTTGCTAGCCTCCTTTCCAAGAATACCACCACAACAACTCCTATAAGCTAGCCACAAGCTTCCTTCTTGTCCTTAACTTTTCAGATTTTTCCTTAGGCTTAGAATTCTTCTTGGAATTTAGAGAGAAGTGAAAGCTAAGCTTAGAGAGAGAGAGAGAGATTTGAAAGATGACCAAGTCTTCAAGACTTGGTCAATATAAGGCATGCAAGAAATCAGATGGGCGGGAACACTTGTCACCCTCCCATGGCCTTTTTAAAAGAGAAATCTGATTTTTCTAAGTTTTTCCGCCAGAAACCCCGCCTTGGCGCCGCGGCCCTGACTCCGGCGCCGCGACGCTGAAACCTCTGCGGACATTCGGAACTTCCGGCGCCGCGGCCCTGCTTCCCGGCGCCGCGGCTCTGTAACTTCAGCGACCCCTCAGTATATCCGGCGCCGCGGCCCTGCATCCGGCGCCGCGGCCCTGTCGCCTTTGCCCGAAACACATTTCTGTCCGACTGCGCACTGAACTTGTAACTCCCATAACTTCCTACTCCGATGTCCTATCGACGAACGGTTGGTTGCGTTGGAAACTAGACTTAACGAACTACGCACTAGGCCTTTGAAATACTTAGGAACTCTCAATGTACCGGGTCATAACCCGCCTCAAAGTTGACTAAAACCCGTCCGGAATAATCCGTCAACCTATCTTTTGAAAATTTTAAGTCTTACATGCTTTCGTACGCTCTCATACGTAGGGTCAGAACTACGGGGTATAACAAAGGACTCCTTCAATAGACAGACATGATTAGGATATCTAGTATCCCTGAACCCCAATGACTGATGTATATACACTGTCTTCTGAAGATCACCATGTAGAAAAATATTCTTCACATCTAGCTGATGAATGAGCCATGATTTGGAAAGAGCCAAGCCGAGCACAATGCGAATAGTAGCCGACTTGACTACCGGGCTAAATGTCTCCCCACAATTCACACCAACCTGCTGAGTCTTACCATCACCTACAAGTCTACCCTTATGCCTCGCAAATGAACCATCAAAATTATCCTTATGAACAAAAATCCACATAGACCGAATAATATTAACACCAGATGGACGGGATACCAATTCCCACATCTTATTATCAATAAGAGCATTATATTCCTCGGTTATGACAAATTTTCAATTAGGGTCATTTAAGACAGACACATGATTACGGGGTAAGGGGGATTTAAGAACATTAGAATTCAAATTAAAATGACTTTTTGATTTAAAAATACCCCGTTGACTGCGAGTGACTAGACCAAGACTCTGGGCTGAATTGAGTGAATTTTGGAAAATTTGGGAATTTTCTGGAATTGCCGTCGAAGGCGCCTCGGCACAGGGATCAAGGTCCGCGGCGCCAGAAGAGCTACATATCTCTCTGAAATTTTGGCACCTTGTGTGTCGACGGATTTCATTTCTCACATTGGATGACAGACATCGGCGCCTCCCAAGGGTGTGGCGGCGTTTTTGTAAAAAATCCAAAAAATAATGTTGAACATATGGGGAGATACCATCATTCAAAAAATCATATGAACTAGACACGGGTATTTCTACTTTTGAAAACGGTAAGTGGAATTTATCAAAGAGGACATGACGACTAATGATGATTCATTTAGAGGACAAATCAAAGCATTTATAACCACGGTGATTTGACGGAAAACCCAAAAATACACAAGGAGTAGAACGTACCTGAAGTTTGTTGATTGTAATGGATGGAAACAATGGATAACATAAGCATCTGAAGACCCTAAGATGAGAATACAAAGGAGTCTTATTGTATAACACTTGGAGAGGAGATGAATATTTCAAACCTTTGAAAGGAAGAATATTAAGTAGATCGGTAGTCATTTGTAGCGCATGATGCCAAAACAATGGAGGGACGGAAGAATGAACCAATAAAGTGTGAATAATGTTATTAATGGTACGAATTTTGCATTATCCTTTTCCGTTTTGTGAGGACGTATGAGGACAAGAAAAATAAAAATTTATCCCATTTTGTGCAAAAAACTCCCTAAATTCCCCATTGTCATACTCTTTACCATTATCACATTGAATGTTCTTTATTTATCGTTCGAATTGAGTTCTGATGAAAGCTCTAAATTTTGTGAATATGAAAAAAACTTGGGATTTTTTCGCAATTGGAAACGTGCATAAAAATTTAGAATAATCATCCAAGAATAAGACATAATATCGATGACCCATAGAAATGAGAACATGATATGTCCATAAATCGCTATAAATTATGTCAAATGACATAGAAGTATGAGAATTTGAAGCTACAAACGGTAATTTACTAATTTTTCACATAGCACAGATTGACAAAGTGGAGTACTACGCGTACCCATAAAAGAAATAAACTTATGTCTATCTAAAGAAGATAAAATCGACGACTCCAGATGACCTAGACGAGCATGCCACAAGGAAGGAGCAAGAGCTGCAAAAGTGGATGTCATAGCTTGACGCGAGATGCTGAGACTCGGTGTGATTGAATAAAGATCCCCCTACTATCACACCTCATGAGATGACTCCCCGTCTTGAAATCCTTTATAGAAAACCCAAACGGATCAAAATTAATTGAAACCCAATTATCAGTGGTGAATTTATGGACAAACACCAAATTTTTAATCAATTTTGGGGCATGAATGATATTTTTCAGGACAAGTGGTGGATGAGGAGGAGACAAAATTTTATTACCATAACCCTTAATTAGAGTAGAATTGCCATTACCAACAGTTATACCATGATTAGTGCTCAAATTGGAATAAGTTGGTAGTGGCGCCGGTGTCCATGTACCAATTAGGGTCGGTTGAGTCAAGCCAAGCGTGTGCATCGCTGATTCAATGTCGGTCTGAGTGGGGCCCATAGCGTGGTCGGCCTGATGGGGGAGAGGCCCAAGTATACTGGACTGCTGGGGCTGCCCATACACTGGTCTGAACCACGAGTCGACACGGGAAGAAGGCGCGCGGCGCTGCCGGCCGATATCGAGGCGTCGCGGTCTTAATGCGGGCCGCGACACTGTGAGGCATTGGGACCATCTGCCCGGCTGTCAGGGCCCTCAAGGCTATTCTTTGCGGTGATGATTGCCCCCGTTGTTGCCTCCGCAATTCTTGCCATTATTCTTCCGATTTGGGCCCTTCTTACCACCCCCGTTGTTGTGATTTTGGGTCACATTGGTTGGATTGGAAGCAATCATCATGGCGACTGGATTTGCTCCGATCGATGCCTTTTTAGTCAAACCCGTTTTTTCCAAAGTGAGCATGGAGTGGGTTTGATAGAACTCCGGCAGAGGGTTACTTTGACGAATAACCGAAGCAACCCCTGTATAGGCCTCAGATAGACCGACAACTATCTGAAGAACTATATGACTATTAGAAACAGGAGAACACACGTTGCGAAGTTGGTTTGCCAAGTCCTTGAGGCGTTTGCAATAAGAAGAAACGTTTGGAAAATTCGCCATAGAAACCTGAGAAAATTCCTGCTCAAGGATAACAATGCGAGAATGACTGTTATCTTGGAGGATGTCACGCAACCGATTCCACGCCTCCATAGCTGTGGACTTGGGTTCCATAATCGTTTGTAAAAGATCCAAAGAGATAGTGACATAAATCCACTGGAGAACTTTGGCATCAAGCATACCCCATAAGTTGGGATCTACTGCTTTAGTGGGTACAACCGTTGTAGACGTAGACGTCGTATCACCCCCGTAGGAGTAGTTGGAGGGATAATATGGTGAAGAACTTTATGTTCCATAGCATGAATCTTGAATAACTCCGCCCACGTTCCATATTGGACGTTTTCTAGGTCAAGAACGATAGGAATGATGCTCTTGATGTTAGAAACTGTGAGGGCATGATGAAAAGTGTTCTTATCAGCCATGGTGAAAAAATGAACTTTGGACAAGATTTGGAGAAAAATAGGAAGGAGGAGGGCTCGGATTTCTGGAAAAAATTGAGGGGTTTTGTTGAGGGAGGTCACGGTACTTTTGAGAAGAAAGGAGAAGCGTAAGCAAAGAAAAGAACCTAAACTCTTGATACCATGAAAAAATTAATACCTTAATTATTTTTATTAGTGAAAGACATATATATACAAGTTACAATAGGAGAATCTTATTCCTACTTTACATCTAACCCACCCTATTCTATTACCAGACATAGTTGGGAGAAGCTCATCCGAAACTATTCCACAACCGGAAAGACATAAACTTGCTTTGGAGAGCTAAGAGACTCTTCTTTCGCCTCTTTCGCCGTCAAAGTGCCTATGGTACCACAATAACGAAGTTAGACCGAAATTCACGACTCAATTCCTCTAGAAGAAAGGAGAGCTTTCAGAATAAGAAAAGGCACCGGCAAATTCTCGATCCGCTCCGATCAAGGCTTATAAAAGCATCAACCTCATCCTAAAAGGACTAAATTTCTATTCTATATGAAGAATAAATATACACTTAAGGTAATATTACAATTCTAATTATGGTACAATACTATGTCTAAAATATACAAGGAAATATACTCCATGCCGTGACCATGGACGGATGGGCTTCAACCCACCATTCTCTAATACTATCTAAGCAGTGTATTTTCTTTCTGAAAAAGTATTATGAAAGTGAACGTTGCTTTGCTTAAAGGGGCCAATTTTTTTATCCTGATTGATGGTGTGGTGATGCGCCTCTCATTGAAAAAACAATATTGATGTTAATTAGATTGACACAACTATTAAAGTTTATGACATTTTACTAGATGGAGAATGAGACTTAACATTTGTGGTTTCAAACCTTGAACCCCTTTAAAATGAATAATATTTTACAATATAATACAAAAGGAATTATAAAGTTGAAGTCGCGGATGACTTCTGAAAATCTAACTAAATAAACATAGACAACATCTCATTACAATTGCTTCAATAAGGAACAAATCTAGAACATGGACAACAATTATAATGTTGGACAGAATATTGTCGACACGCTCAGGCAACACTTGTGATCCAGTTTTCTGACGAATATATTGGAGCGCTCTCTTGATATTTTTCTAACTTATGAATACATAAAAGTTTCAAAGCACAGCTACTACAATATATGTCAGCTGAAAAGTTTAGGTTATATTTTCTTTTATTCACCATATTCTCTGAAGTGTGCTAATGAATTCTATCAAATTTACACCAATATATACATTCTGCCTAGCAATGGATTTTTGAGTTTTGACTTGTCAAAAAGACATCAAAGATCTCTCTTTGTGGTGCCCAAGTTGTTCAAGCATAACAGTAACTCCCAGGCTGAGGGTCTACTGAAGCTTCTTGTATGATTTGAAGAAGTCATTGAAACAGAACTTAGGGGCTCACATCTTTTTTTTCTGCTTTCGTATCAACAGGCAAAATAAGGCTCACACTATTGAGAAAGGCCTTCATATCAGAAAGTAATTTTCCACTTTGGTCTCAATCAGGTGAAAGTATGTATGTCTTAGAAACAACCATTTTAGGGACAAATGTACTTGAACACATTCATATTATTAATAAGATTAATATAATTTGGCATTTGTAATTATTGAATTATGATTTTGATTATTCATTAATGTGCATCCATTAAGCTTACACTGTCATTGATAAAGTGAGATATTAATGATAGAACGTAACTCTCAAAATAGTCTTGACTGATGATCATTGAAAATGAGATATCAATGATATATTATAAGCCAATATGTGGTCTGCATCACATTCTTAGAGAATGTAGTATGTCTCACTTACTACTAGTATGATTACTAGTGATGGAAACATGGATACTCATAGAGGATATTGGTATACCCTGCTGATGAACTATTTGTTATACATGTCTAGAGTATTATCAGCATGTGGGATATAGAGGTCCTTTGAGTTGAGGTCAATACGCACCTAATTTACAGAGTACTGTACTTTGACACTGTCCTATCTTAAATTTTTTTATAGGATAAGACATGACTTGTGTTGGGTACATTGCGATGTGAACTAAGGTGGTAGTTGAGCCAAGAATATGATTCATTCCTCGATTTGATATTCGATAGAGAACACTCAACTTCTCAGTAATATTAGGTCGACCAAGTCATTGGTCAATGCAAGAGACATATTTAGAATTTGGTCTGTTGTAGACTAATATAGATGAGATAAAGTGATCAAGCCATTTGGATAGACACATGGAAAATCCCGAGATTGATCGAGTGTGTCGCGAATGAAATGAATTTATCATCTCACATAAAGGCTGTGTTTACAGGAGTCATGTAAACGTACTTCACATATTGAATTCGTCATATGGCGCAGTCTAGGAGTTCCGTATGAACCTTAATTTGATTAATGTCGATGAAGGCCTAAATGATCACACTAAGTCGATCGTCTTTTTGATTATATTGAGAGAATATAAAATACTTGATTTAGAATCAAGATATTTAAACCAATAATAAATTATGGGATAATTTTTATTTGATGGAAATTATTTAATTAAGTCAAAATTGGATTTTAGATTTAATTAAATAAAAAAGTACTGAAATATTAAAACAGGGAGGGAGCGTTGCGGAACCTGTACGGTAGTGGGCACAGTCCGACTGACCCACTGCATCTCAAATTTTGGATCAGGTTTTAAGCCGAATCCTAATCCTAATCCTAATCTGATTTGTAACCTAAACTCCCCTATATATTCAGTACTTAACCCCAATATTTTGGTTACTGAAATTGATAACTCAATTCTTACTTTCTGAACTCAAAGTTCAGGAAAACAAAATTCTCTCAAGCCTCTGCCAAGATTTCCTAGCTTTCCTGATAGAGAAATATACCACAGTAAGTCTTGCGGTCGAAAGGATATTCGTGTGCGCTCCCCCTTTAGTAAAGACTCCAAAAATATCAACTGTAAGTTTATATCTCATGTCTTTACAGGTTTCAATTGTAACGTAATCATATCAGAGACAACATTGTTGGGGTAAGTAAGTTAAACAAATTTTAAACTTCCGTTGTGCCTTACTTACGTGTTTTAGACCAACAAAACCCTACAGTGGTATTAGAGCCCAGGTTGGTTCAATGGTTACGTAACAATTGAAAGACATAATAATATGGGTTAAACGTAAACAAATCGATTTTAATATGAATTAAAACAAAGTTACTTGAAATACGACATCCCTTGACTGAACGATTAACCTTTGTAGTCACCCCAAATTATCAACTACGCTAAATCAAGGAAGTCATTACATTCTAGCTCTAAAGCCTAGTGTAGAAATCAGTTCATTGCGAATATGGCGCACGACGAAGAACGAGTGGGAATGGATGATGGTCGATATGTGTGTTATTGATACTAGTGGGTGATAATAAAGGATTCGTGATCTGATCCCTAAATTAGATTTAGGGTTTGGATGATTTTAAAAATCAACACAAAAATGTTCTGACGGAACGTCAGCATCGTGTCCTTGTTGCAGGGCGCCGCAGCGCTTTCTAAAGTTTCAAGGAGGCGCCACGGCCCCATGGTGGAGCGTCGTGGCGCTGGTCACTGTTGATCTATTTTGTATACACTTTTGAGTCTATTTTAATTAGTATTTTACTCTTTTCTTTTGCGTTTAGTATAATGTTAGGGTTGTTTTTCTTTCTTTTTGAGTTACAGCGGTCCTAAAGGAGAAAATACCGAATTGAGGATAAATGAGTTGAATTGAGGATGAAATTGCACAAGCAAAGCCCAAGCAATCAAACCAACGGAATCCCGAAAAGAATGGAAGAAATCTGGCGAATTTTAGATAAAAATAGAAGAGTCGTGGCGCAAGGCACGGAAGGGCCGCGACACTGATGAACCGCAACTGAAGGAATTTGGGTCGAGGCGTAAAAATTCTAGAGAAAAAATCAAAAAGATCCCGTTGTGAGCGCTGCGACGCTTGATTTCCAGTGAGTCCAGTAGATATCGTGGCCATTTAGGGCCGAGGCGCCGACGCACGTATTCAGAAAATAAGTCGAATTTTGACAAGGGTAAAAGGGTCCGAAACAAGGTTTTATTCAGTATAAAACCCTGAAACTCTGTCTTATTTCATATCATACTTTTGGAGGCTATAAAGGAGGCTACAGAGCAAGATTGGAGACTACTTTTGTTCAAGTTCTTTTTCTTCCCTTTGTTTTATTTCAGTTTATGTTGGATAGTAAATTCGTTCTTGGCATGACAATGTCTAGGAGCTAATTTTTTTATTAGGGTTTTCCGTTGAATCACTTGAAATTCTTTCATAAGTTAATGCATAGTTTTTGATTTCTTCTTCAGTTATATTAAGATCTATTCATTATTGTATTGATTGTTTGATAATTGACTGATCATTAGTTGTCATAATTTATATGTTTTCGAATCGAGATCAGAAAAAAGAGATTTGAATATGCTATAGTTGTTTAGTCATAGGTTAAAATCGCGCACGAAAGTATCACGATACTTGTGTAGTGTTTAAGGTTATTGTTCTTAATCCTTATGTGTGGTAAAATCTATCATACAGATATAGAAGGTTTCTGCATAAGGTTGAGTTTTTATATGTCCTAACCGGAATATAGAACATGTTTGTTAACCTGCTATCTTAATAAGAAAAGAATCATTAGTATTACATTAACAAATGAAAGAGTGGATAGTTGAGGAGATTGAAAACCCTAATTTCCTTCATAACTATCTTAAACCCGAAGTATTATCATCCTTAGTTTATTTTCTGCAAATTACTTTAGCCTTAATTCTTAGTTAAAATTCTCAAACAAAAGAACGTTAGCAAAATATATACCATAGATTAGATATTCGGTACTTGACAAACCAGTCTCTGTGGATGACAACTCGGTCTTACAGACTTTATTATTTTAGCGATACGTACACTTGCGTAAGCACAAAAATATCGCAACAAGTTTTTGATGCCGTTGCTAGGGACTGACGTACTATCAATATCGAATTATCTAGTCTTATTTCTAATTTGGTTTTGTATTTTTTTTCTTTCTATTATTTGTAAACATATTTCTGCCTTGATCTGTTTGTTTGTTATTTATCAACTTCAGGGGCGCTTCCACACTTGTCCCTCTGAATCCTGAAATTAAAATGTTGTGCAAACAGAACAGGAAAAACAAAAGAATTGTTGATTCATTGGCAATAGAAAATCAGCAAAACAACAATGAGGTGAATGCTGAGTTATCGGCTGTCATGGGACAAGTCCCGCATCCTGCAGAGATGAGATTAAGGGACTATGTGCTGCCAACAATTACAGGGGTACATACTTGCATCAGGCTACCGACTGTGGGTGCAAACAATTTTGAAATCAAACCAGCGATCTTTGTTACACCCCGTAAATTCAAGAAGTTAAGATAGGAACATACCAAGGAAAATAAGATTCGAAAGTTGAAAGATAAGTTGACAAACATGTGTTGGACGGATTTTGAGTCTACCTTGGAGTATTGCACCCCAGTTGTTAAGAATTGTTAGGTGTTTTAAAAAGCCTAGTGTGTAGTCCGTTAAATCTAGTTCCCAACGCAACAAACCGCTCGTCGATAGGACATCAGAGTCAAAAGTTATGGAAGTTTCAAGTTTGGTGCGCAGTCAGGCAAAGCAGTGGTTTCGGTTCAGTGGTCCCAGCGCCGGAATGCAGGGCCGCGGCGCCGGAATGCAGGGAATTTCTCGGAAGTGGAAGCGCCGCGGCGCCAAGGCGGGATTTTTCTGCGGTAAAGGGCGAAAATCAGGGGATATTTTGTTAAAAGCCTATGGGAGGGTGACAAGTGTCCCTCCCATCCTTTTGACCAGAATAGGGTCCTATTTTAGGGCCAAGTCTTGGAAGACTTGGCCATTTCATTTTGGAAACCCTCCCAAGAACTCCTCTCCCTTCTCTCTAGATTTTGAAGAAAACCTAGCCTAAAGGGAAAATTGTTGGAGCGGCGGCAAGAAGGCAAGGTGTGGGTGAACTTGTGGGAAGCGCTGGTGGGCGTAGTTGACGGGAAAGAAGTGGAAGAAAAGGGCTTTTGTGGGCTTTTCCAAAGGTAAAAGTTTCCCCTTCTCTTGGATATGAGTTAATACTTGTTATAGTAGTTTAGAAATGAGCCTGAGGCTGTTATATTTAAGTTTGAATAGATTTGGATCTTGTTGTCTTGTTGAAAACCGAAATGGGCATGTTAGCCTTAAGATTTTAACTTCAATTTGGTTACTAATTTAGACGTCACATGTTGTAAAGGGGGAAATTGTAGTAGTTGAAGATGTCTAGGGCTAGATATCATGTTAGACCTAAGAGCTCGGATTGGAAAGGATTTAGGATTGGTTATATTGTTGGCCAAGAATGGCATGGAAATTATTGGGTTATTTTGTGTTATTGTGGGGCGGAATTTTACACGTATTGTTAGGCGTGTAATCCCCTTGTATTTGCTGAATTAATTGAGCCTTAAATGTGGCGTTGGTTATTGAATTCGGCCTTGAAAAAGGTGGCATAGTAAGTAGAAACAAAGGAAGTCTTTGTCAAATTTCCGTAGAATGTAGGGACCTTGCACTTAGTTTATTCTATGTTCGAAGCTAGAGATTGATAGACGTTCTATGACCCTTATAGGATTGAAGTACTACGAGTAGCATATTCTACTTAAGGGGGATAGTACTGTGGAGCATTTTGCTAACTGTCGATAATCGTCGCGAGATATGTGATTCTTCCTATCCTCTTCAGCATGATTATTTGTGAAATATATAGTGCAGTAGATGCACGTGTGTTAAAGGAATTTGATTTCCCTTGTTGTGCCTTGACTTGATATGAAGTGTAAAGGTCTTGATTGTTTGAAAAATTAGGAAAATCTTATTCGTTAGTAATGGGTACTCGGTGGTTAAAGAATAAGCCCTCTTGGTCTCATAAGGGCTTATAGTTGTAATTGGTTGGTTCAAAACATAAAGTGTTATAACGGCTTTATGGGAAGTTTGTTATAACCACTTTATGTAGGTAAAAGAATGGTTTGTTGATTTCATAAGATAAGAGACTTGACTTATAATTGACCTAAATGGTGTTGAAAAGTGTGAAACCTCATTCGTGAGAAATGAGTACTTGGTTTTTAAAAGAATAATGTTACATAAATTTCGGAAATGGGAATAAGAATCGAACAAGCCAATGCAGCGTTAATAAAGGAAAAAGTAATGACAATTAATCATATTAAAACCAGTAGAAACCTCCATCTGCATAGAAGCTAAGATAAGACAAAATTGTATTACATTTCCTAGATCATGGTGCTCACAATAAGAATTATTGTAATCAAGTTTTGATCTTCTTATAAATTCCAAAGTAAGGAACTCGATTTCTAAAAGAAAAGAGACTTAAGAATTTGAAGTGTTTTGGTTTAAAAGAAAGGCATGGCTTTGTCTTGACTTGTTTTAAAACATAAAGTGTTATAATAGCTTTATGGGAAGTTAGTTATAACGACTTTATGGAAAATAAATAAATGGATTCATTACTGGATTTAGAATGGTAACTTGATTTTGGGAAAAGAGAAGTAACTTGTTTTCAAATATTGAACTCTTTGTGATGGAAAAACATAAGTGGCTTGGTTATAAAAGGTAGGAGTACCTTGATCTTAAAGGGGTTAGATACTTGGGTTTTAATGGTATACTTGACGTTGTGTTAAGAAGTGTTTAAAGTACAGTGAGTTGTGTGTAACTTGCACGTGCTTAGTTGAGATAGCCTTGTTGTGAAAGGGTTTGATTTGTGCTCTGAGTCTCGATGGAGGCGGCTATCTGTTATTTGTTTGGACATGCGACACGTTGGGTAGCCCACGGGTATGCTTCCACGATGAGTATTCTCTTGGTATTTGGTTGGACATACTGACACGTTGGGTAGCCCTCGAGTATGCGTCCTGATTGAGTCTTATCTTGTATTTGTTTGGACATACTGACACGTTGGGTAGCCCACGGGTATGCGTCCACAGTGGGTATTATCTTGTTATTGGTCTGGACATACTGACACGTTGGGTAGCCCACGGGTATGCTTCCATTAGGAGTGTTATCTTGTTATTTGTTTGGACATACTGACACGTTGGGTGGCCGGGTATGCTTACGAGAGATTGTTATCTTGTTATCTCATTTGGGCATACCGACACGTTGGATGGTCCACGGGTATGGGCCCACTAGGACGGTTCCAGGGCCATGCTTATACCGAGGTGAGATGTCGGGGCATGCGGCCATTGTGCGGGTTAAATTCCCGGGTTGTATTTGAGTGATGATTTCACGGGCATGAGTCCCTGACTTGACATGACTGCTTATATGTTGTGTACTGTAGTTTGGTTATCATACATGTCTCCTGCTTTATATAGACTATTATGATTTCATTTACAGTATTTTTCAGTTTCACATACTTGGTACCTGTTGTACTGACCTCCTTCGGGGGGCTGCGTTCATGCCGCAGGTTGAGGTACATAGCTTGCTGATCCGCACTCTTAGGATCGCTGTTCGGTTCTCGGAAAGCTCCATATCTCCGGAAGCTTGTCCTGTGGTACGGTTCCCTGAAGTTGTAGACTTTTGTACATTCAGGGGCATGGCGGGGCCCTGTCCCGTCATTATGGTTTTAAAATTCTTAGAGGTCTGTAGCACTGTTGTGGGCAGGGTTTGTAAGGGATGTAACTGTTCAAGTTTTCATTTATGTACAAAAGGTAACCGTTTGGGTTAGCCTGTTTTCTTATTTCACTGTTTTCTTTCATGAGTTTTTATTTCATTGGTTTTCTCGATGTTGTATCACTAGGGTGCGGGGTAAGGCACGATCCACGGCCCGAGGTCGGTCGTGACAAAAGTGGTATCGAGCGATTAATCCTCGGAAAGTGTCTCTGCACCGTATCTAGTAAGTCTTCATTATCGGTGTGTTGCACCACATCTATAATCGAGAGACTATAGGATATTTAGGATTGGTTTCCATTCTTCTCACTCCGAGATCGTGCCTTAGAGGCGTGTTATAAGTTGGACCCTCCAGCGTATTCTTTGTATACGGTGATGCCTCGCATGAGCAACTGAGCCCGAGGCAAGGCAAGAGGAGGCTGCGAGTAGAAGCGGCGGTCTCACGAGACCACGACACCGAGCCTCGATCCACGACTGGAAGCGGAGGATATGGTTACAAGGAGATGGCGATTATTGGCGAGATCGTGGCTAAACGAGGATAGACCGGATCTGGCGATTCTGTTCGATGGTACCGTGGTTCACCCGAGTCGAGATAGTTTGAGACTACGGATTTTCCGAGTTGCGACCCGCGAGTTCATGGATCGAGGCACGAGGATGATCCGCGAGTTCATCCGATTCTGACGGATCGTAGAGTGATCGAGGCGGAGACCGAGTCGGTGGTCTTAGGTTCGCATCGGTGCGTGATCCGCGATCGTGGTTTGATTCGTGGGAGCTGTCCCGGGGAGCATGCACCTCCACTGGTTGGGCGAGTTCTCGAGGCTTTCGGCCATTTCTTGCCTCCACGCGAGATGAGGAGCACGTCCGACATATTTTGATCTTTGAGACAAAGAGGCGCACGATTCGGAGTACAATGTAGAGTTTGACTCATTGGCTCGGTATGTCCCGCTACGGTGGCCGATATGGAGGATAGAGTGCACTGCTATGTCAGGGCTCGATGATTATTTAGCGGAGGATGCACAAAGTAGCTCTTCACCGGGCATGGACATTGCCGCGTCGTGCTATGCGCAGCAGTGAGAACGTGAGGCGGCGGAATAACCAAGATCGCGAGAAGAGGCCGAGCAGGTCCTATGGTGACCTCAGCGGCGACCTCGCAGCGAGACTAGTTATGCGCCTCGCCAAGACGGAGTGCTCCACCACGATCTTCGGGACATTCGGAGATTCGGGGGCGGTCGGGGCTCCAGTTTGAGTTTTGGGAAAGCGAGGATGTTAGTCATATGGGACCACCTACCTCGTTGTGGCCATTGT
Organism: Przewalskia tangutica; assembly: GCA_029844215.1. NCBI lineage: Eukaryota > Viridiplantae > Streptophyta > Magnoliopsida > Solanales > Solanaceae > Przewalskia > Przewalskia tangutica. Next base: position 112,230,093 of record CM056721.1, read on the forward strand.
GGTAGGCTCCATGATGGGGAGTGTCGTGCTAGTATGGGAGTTTGTTTTACATGCGGCCAGCAGGGCCATTTTGCGAGAAATTGTCCAACCAAAGGTAGCGCGGATGTAGAGACTCAGCCTTCGGGATCAGTGGCTGGTTCATCTCCTTCTTTTGCGTAGTGCGAGGAAGGAACATGAGTAGAAAGACAAAAAGGGAAAGTGAAGCAATAGTTACAGGTATATTCTTAACCCTCTAGAGACTAGTAGGCTTTGATGTCATGGTGATGTGTTAAGTGTTATGTTCGGATAGCTTTGTGTTAAAAATGTGATTTAGAAGCTTGGCTAGTGAAAAAGGGAAATTCGGGGGATGAGAAATTTTGAACCTTAGAATTTATAACAATCGAGACCTTAGAGGTAAGGCCAGCTAGAGTAAAAGATTTCACAATGATCTTTGTCGGAGTACATAGTGTACAGGGAGTATATTCGGGTGATAAGTCCATGAGTGGCATAACTGATTCTTTTGTAAGTGCAGTGGTGAAGACTATACCGGCGTCTGCGTTTTGGAGACTTAGAAGGAACATTCGGGACGAATGTTTCTAAGGGGGGGAGCATGTTACACACCGTAAATTCAAGAAGTTAAGATAGGAACATACCAAGGAAAATAAGATTCGAAAGTTGAAAGATAAGTTGACAAACATGTGTTGGACGGATTTTGAGTCTACCTTGGAGTATTGCACCCCAGTTGTTAAGAATTGTTAGGTGTTTTAAAAATCCTAGTGTGTAGTCCGTTAAATCTAGTTCCCAACGCAACAAACTGCTCGTCGATAGGACATCGAAGTCAAAAGTTATGGAAGTTTCAAGTTTGGTGCTTGATCGAGCAAAGCAGTGGTTTGATTCGGGGTCCCAGTGCCGCCTTGGAGAGCGAGGCCGGCGCCGGTTATGCTGGGGTTCGCAGAGGTTGCAGCCCCGCGGCACCGAAATGCAGGCGCGGCCGGAATCGAGAATTTCGGAAGTGGCGCGCCGGCGGCGGGATTTTTCTGCGGTAAAGGGCGAAAATCAGGGGATATTTTGTTAAAAGCCTATGGGAGGGTGACAAGTATCCCTCCCATCCTTTTGACCAGAATAGGGTCCTATTTTAGGGCCAAGTCTTGGAAGACTTGGCCATTTCATTTTGGAAACCCTCCCAAGAACTCCTCTCCATTCTCTCTAGATTTTGAAGAAAACCTAGCCTAAAGGGAAAATTGTTGGAGCGGCGGCAAGAAGGCAAGGTGTGGGTGAACTTGTGGGAAGAGCTGGTCGGCGTAGTTTACGGGAAAGAAGTGGAAGAAAAGGGCTTTTGTGGGATTTTCCAAAGGTAAAAGTTTCCCCTTCTCTTGGATATGAGTTAATACTTGTTATAGTAGTTTAGAAATGAGCCTGAGGCTGTTATATTTAAGTTTGAATAGATTTGGATCTTGTTGTCTTGTTGAAAACCGAAATGGGCATGTTAGCCTTAAGATTTTAACTTCAATTTGGTTACTAATTTAGACGTCACATGTTGTAAAGGGGGAAATTGTAGTTGTTGAAGATGTCTAGGGCTAGATATCATGTTAGACCTAAGAGCTCAGATTGGAAAGGATTTAGGATTGGTTATATTGTTGGCCAAGAATGGCATGGAAATTATTGGGTTATTTTGTGTTATTGTGGGGCAGAATTTTACACGTATTGTTAGGCGTGTAATCCCATTGTATTTGCTGAATTAATTGAGCCTTAAATGTGGCGTTGGTTATTGAATTCGGCCTTGAAAAAGGTGGCATAGTAAGTAGAAACAAAGGAAGTCTTTGTCAAATTTCCGTAGAATGTAGGGACCTTGCACTTAGTTTATTCTATGTTGAAGCTAGAGATTGATAGGCGTTTATGACCCTTTATAGGATTGAAGTACTACGAGTAGCATATTCTACTTAAGGGGATAGTCTTGTGGAGCATTTGCTAGCGTCTATAATCGTCGCGAGGTATGTGATTCTTCCTATCCTCTTCAGCATGATTATTTGTGAAATATATAGTGCAGTAGATGCACGTGTGTTAAAGGAATTTGATTTCCCTTGTTGTGCCTTGACTTGATATGAAGTGTAAACGTCTTGATTGTTTGAAAAATTAGGAAAATCTTATTCGTTAGTAATGGGTACTCGGTGGTTAAAGAATAAGCCCTCTTGGTCTCATAAGGGCTTATAGTTGTAATTGGTTGGTTCAAAACATAAAGTGTTATAACGGCTTTATGGGAAGTTTGTTATAACCACTTTATGTAGGTAAAAGAATGGTTTGTTGATTTCATAAGATAAGAGACTTGACTTATAATTGACCTAAATGGTGTTGAAAAGTGTGAAACCTCATTCGTGAGAAATGAGTACTTGGTTTTTAAAGAATAATGTTACATAAATTTGAAATGGAATAAGAATCGAACAAGTCAATGCAGCGTTAATAAAGGAAAACGTAATGACAATTAATCATATTAAAACCAGTAGAAACCTCCATCTGCATAGAAGCTAAGATAAGACAAAATTGTATTACATTTCCTAGATCATGGCTGCTCTAATAAGAATTATTGTAATCAAGTTTTGATCTTCTTATAAATTCCAAAGTAAGGAACTCGATTTCTAAAAGAAAAGAGACTTAAGAATTTGAAGTGTTTTGGTTTAAAAGAAAGGCATGGCTTTGTCTTGACTTGTTTTAAAACATAAAGTGTTATAATAGCTTTATGAGAAGTTAGTTATAACGACTTTATGGAAAATAAATAAATGGATTCATTACTGGATTTAGAATGGTAACTTGATTTTGGGAAAAGAGAAGTAACTTGTTTTCAAATATTGAACTCTTTGTGATGGAAAAACATAAGTGGCTTGGTTATAAAAGGTAGGAGTACCTTGATCTTAAAGGGGTTAGATACTTGGGTTTTAATGGTATACTTGACGTTGTGTTAAGAAGTGTTTAAAGTACCTTGAGTTGTGTGTAACTTGCATGTGCTTGGTTGAGATAGCCTTGTTGTGCAAGGGTTTGATTTGTGCTACCGAGTCTCTCGATGGAGGGCCGTCTATCTGTTATTTGTTTGGACATACTGACACGTTGGGTAGCCCACGGGTATGCTTCCACAGTGAGTATTCTCTTGTTATTTGTTTGGACATACTGACACGTTGGGTAGCCCACGGGTATGCTTCCACAGTGAGTATTCTCTTGTTATTTGTTTGGACATACTGACACGTTGGGTAGTGATGCGCGATTAGATGCACACACTTTTAAACGCAAGTGCACGTTATCGTATCAAGTAGTATAGTCTTAGATAAGACCGAATATCGTCCTCTGGGATTAGGGTTCAAGTACCAATTGTCTATTTTCTAGTATCTATTTGGTGAATTAATGAGTGATTGGTTGTTTATGACTAAGAATTATAAAAGCTAATTAATTATAACGATTTAATTCAGATGTGATGAGAATAGGGCTTCTATGTATCCTTACTATCCGCTTATGTTACTTACTAATGCATTACTTATGGTGTTCTTCTTTTGGAGAAAGCGGGTTTCTGAAATCGTTTTATACTCCGTTAGGGTTATATAAACACTCAACCCAGATTGTTCCTTACCTAACTTTGATAAGGGTAACTACATAGGAGGATTAAGCACAAAAACCTAGTTGGCCGTCACGCCTGATGCGCAAAATTAGGGTTGTTAAGCCTCTCATCAACGCTACAAATCTAATTGAGGTATTTTCATCCCCGATTCAAGGCCGTCTACCCAACTTACGGATATTCACAATCCTCCTTTTGAATCGATTAGAAATCATATAGTGATAACTAGTTGTCAATTAGCTACCAAGAATTCAACTCAATTATTGGATAGATCTCTCAATAAGAATAATAACCATAAGCATGCATTACTTTATAACATAAGGTTCAAGAATTCAACATAGAAAGCCTATAAGAGAATTAGTTCTAGCCATGAATATGACAAGAACTAATTCAAAGTTCATCATGCAAAACTGAATTAAAGAAAAGAAAAAGAAAAGAAATTACTAATGTTTGGGTCTCGATCTCTAGGCAAGAAAACCTTGTGTTTGGCAAGAAAGGAACCTTGAAAGCGCCTAGGGTTCTCCTTTTATAGGTTTAAGCGTCTCCTTCTTTTCCTTCGGGCTGGCCCAAAAATCCGTCAAAGACCTAATTTTTCGCGTCGGCGCGCTGCTCCTGTCGGCGCCATGGCTAAAGTTCTGTGCCGGGTGTTTTGGCGCGCGGCCGATATCTGGCATGCGAGGCGCGGCCTGCGGCTCTGTGGCTTCCGGATGTTTAGCGCGCGGCCTATTTAGTCTCACGGCGCGGCCTGGATCTTCTGCGACTTCTACGAATAATAGCGCGCGGCCCTTCCAGCTGCGAGGCCGCGGCAGTCTGAATTCGACCTCGTTTGCCACTTTCTCGTTTTGGCTCTAGTACCTCCTCTTTTCCCCTTCCGCTCCTTTTCCGCCATTTGGCCACTTTAGCCACTTTGACTCAAAAGAAAGAAAATCTATCCTAATCGACACTTTGTATGTACAAAGCGGGACAAAACTAACTAATGACTCAAAAGGTGTATATAAAATACAGATCAAATACCCAAACTTAACCTTTGCTGCCTCGAGCAAAGATAGAAAGAAATACAATAAAATAGCGGACTCGATAAATAAGAAAATCAACAAAGAAAATAAGCGGACTCACTTGCCATTGATCACTTTTCTTTGCATGAATGTTAACTAGAAAAACATGAAGGTTAGCGAGAATAATATCTTGAGGAACATATAGCATGGAATTTCAACACGTTGAGCTAGATATTTATGAAACTCATACTTATCATGCTTAAATGGAAGTCGGTGTACTCAAGTATGCATATAAATTCAAAAATTCCTATGGCATGCTTACTTGCTATTCTCCACTAATTACGGATATACATAGAAGAGATCTTGAGGACTTTGGGGTTGTAATGTAGGCTTAGGTAGGGGTTGGTAAAGATAGGCATTTAGGCTCGTTTTACTGTGCGGAAGCTCTTTGGCTTTTCAATTTTCCCTTTTTCTTTTGATTCTTTCCTTCACTTCAATTCTATCCTTCCCTCTTTTGTTTTGGGAGAGTGAAGTGTATTATACAAATAGGCACCCAAACTTAGGCTTTTGCCTCTTTCTTATTACTTTTCCATTAGGGTGCCTCAAACTTGTTCACTCTTTTTGTTTCTTCTTTTAACACAATGTACTCCACTATTTCATATTTTCACTTATGGCACAATTTTGTGGGAATATGGGGTGTCAATGAAGAAGTTTCAAATTTAGGCAAATTTAGGCTCGATGGGGCTAACTAGTGATATTTTTAAAGTGCGGGATAGAAAAGAATGGTAAGAATTGGCTATCAAAGAAATGCGAGTCATCTCTAACATGCATATCCTAACTATTTAGCCTCAAATAGCAAGCGATCATAACACATAAGCATTTATCATTTAGCATACATAACTCAAGCGAGACTCGAATAGGCAGTTACGTGAGTTTTGGCATCTCTAACCTAAGTGTTTAGATAAATTTGCTTCCATTCCTTTACATTATTCCACCTTACTTCACTAGGTGTTTCTAGCAACTCTGATACATGATCTTTGTGAGCAATTATGACTCAAAAAAGAAAAATTTTGGTGACTCAAAATAAACATGAAACAAATAAAAGACTTAAATAAAACATAACATGACACACAAATAAAAACTAAAACACACACCCCCGAACTTAAATCACACATTGCCCCCAATGTGTGTAGACTCAAACGATAAAAGAAAGCGACACTTACAAACTTTGGCTAAAATGGTGGTGGTGGCGGTGGATAATCATCGACCGTTGGTTGAACAAGGCACTTTCGGCTCGTCGATTTGTTGCCTTGTTTCTTGCTGTCCTTGTACTCTTGTTTGCAAGGTCTGCGTCATCTCCTTACGGTGTTGGTACAATTGCCTATTGTGGGCTCTGAAGGTTCTGCTCTTGTGGTTGGCGGTGGCTGGGTCACGCCTCATGTGAGCCTATTTGGGCTCATCTTCATCCATGGTTGCCTCTGCTTCTTTGTTGTTCTTCTTCTTTGCTGAGTTGTACTCTTCGTCACATTTCTTTGGGGGCTAGGAGTGCGGAAAAGAGTGCACTATCCCATAGGACACCGTGATTGGTTTCTTTCATGAGTATCGTGGGTAGTTGTGGGACTGCACTCGTGTGGCATAGGCGGTAATAAGTGAACCGTGTCCCGATCCACTGTTGTCACCAACTGCTGATTTCTTCGATGCTCTGCACTATCTCTTTTCCCATCAATTATCGGCCCTCGTAATTCCATAAATCAACTTAATCTGTCTTACGGCACTCTGGTGAAGTCGTAGATGGAATCATGCGAACGGCGAAATCTGACCAAGCCTTGGTGCGCTTGATGCTTTGCTCGGTGCTCTAGATCCATTCCTTCCGATCTCAGCGGCCCGGGGTAGCTCACGTATATGCAATATTATTCGATCAATGTTGTTCTTTGCTCTAGACCGTGTTCTAAAATGGTTCCAATCGCTACTTTCTTCAACATCAATTGTTTTTAGCGTTGTATTTATTGCTTACTGCGATCACGGGCATATAATTTCCCTTACAAAGCACCCGCTTCTGTCTTCTCGGAAAGTTTGCATAAAATTCCGCACCATTGTTGTATTATTTGGTGTTATCTTCTCGGATTGACAAATCTCTTCCACCCTTAGCTCGATCATCGCGGATGGGCTCATGCGTCTTCGTCCCAGCGGATCCGCTGGTAATCCATTCCCTTTACGGAATTACGGGTCTAGTATCAGTCTTTTGTATCTTTGGTAGGCACAGTAACTCACGAACCTATTTTCATCGTATTGGGGTGTTGGGGTGGATGTGGAGCCTCTTCTCTTCTGGTGGCCATGGTTAAAGCAGTTTACGGAGCTTTTAACTTAGTGGCACAGCGTCTCTACACACTCAACTAGCGGTAAAAACAACACCCCGAACTTGATCTTTCTACTCGATACCCGACCTTCTTTTCTACTCCTTTCTCGACTTCACGATCACTTTTGACCTCGAACTACTCCACTACAATACTTCTCCAAACTACTACCTCATGACTTTTAGTAAAGGATTGAAGAACAAGGATAGGGATTACCTTTTGATGAGAAGACTGAAGCTTGTTCTTGTTTCAATTGGTGGGTTGAGGCTATGGAATGGAGCTTTGTTGTTTGAGATAGTTGGGGGGGTTTTGGGAATTTAAGAGTGGAGGTTGTGGTTGGGTTGGATTTGTGGAGGATTTGTGGGAGTTTACGAAATTCGTGGGTTTTGGAGAGGGAAGGTTAGTTTTTTTGAAGTTGGAATTGGGAAAGATCGATTTTTGGGCGTTTTAAGTTACGGATTTTCCGCTTGGCCAGCACTTTTAGGCGCGGCTAATCATCTGCGCTCGCCCGGGATTTTCTGCGCGACCCTGCTCTGCAGGAGCGCGGCGCTAAACTTCAACTGCGGAATTCCACCGCGGCCTGCTCGAGGCGCGGCTCTTAAACTTCCGAACTGTTCGAGATCTTTTGGCGCGCGTTGCTCTGGCGCGCGGCGCCACTTCTCTGGAAATCCTTGCTTTTCTTGATTTATTTCGTCCCGGTTTAATTTCTTGTACACATCGATCACAAAACAACAAGATCAATCTGGTAGATTTGTTCTTAGACAAACTAAAATAAAATAACGGAGAAATTAAAATAACATAATTAAAAAAACCGTTGGGTTGCCTCCCAACAATGACATCTTTAACGTCTTTTAGCGGACGCAAGTTCCTTAGACTTACTAGCCACAGGGTGGATTAAGTCCCCAACGATCCATTTCGCCACGTTTGGCGTTTCCTTTTCTCCTTTTCTTTTTAGCATTATCGGTAGTAGGAGTTAGGAACAATTACCTCGTTTAGTGTCGTCTCGACAAACCATGCTTGCTTTCTTGGGCTCATCATTCTTTGGTTGCATTGCAATGGCTCGCGTGGGGTTTGGTGGTGTTGATTGCAAACACCCACTACAGTTCTTGGCTCGATAGCGTGTTTAAAGACTTTAAACACCGTCTCTTCGTTCTCGCTCTTAGCGTTAGCTCTCATCTTTCAGCGTCAATCAAGGCTCTGCAGTTGCTAGGAATGGCCTCACGATATGATCGGGATTTGCATCTTCTTCCATATCCGAATGAGGAAGTCTGCGGGAAAGAAAAATTTTCCTACGCCACAATCACGTCCTCGATCTTCCTCGTGGATGAACCAGCATCTGTCGGCTAGTTGCGGACTCACGGTGGTGGGTTTGCTTCTCCTAACTCGATCTTTTGAAAGCGATAGGGCGTCAAATTTATACTCGCCACAGATCACTGAGCTCTGTTGCAAGTCACCACTTGGCTGTGCATGGTAGTGTAAAGCTTCGAGTCCTTTAGCTTTGGTGGCAATTTCTTTTGTAAGATAGCACTACACTCTTACATTAGTGCTACTATCTCATATTCGGCGATTCCTCTTTTTCCCCAGATTTCTTTCATGAACTTGAAGTAAGATGGCATCTGCTCCAAGCCTCTATAAGCGGTATGTTGATGTGCAACTTCACGAATACCTCGAGAATTTGGAAAATTGTTTATCGACCGCCTTCCTTTGTAATCTCTGGGAAAGGAATCTTTTACGTATACTCCTTCTAGGAGTTTTCTCTATCATTTGGGCTAGGTTGATCACCTTATCTTTTCTAACTCTGCTTCCTCTCAACTATTGGTGGCGGTTTGTTGCTCAATTGTTTTCCAACTTCTCAATTGCCTTTGCCTTACATTGCTCCTCGGATTTACCTCGGTGTGCTTGGCAATGTCCCGTGGCTTTGATGTTTACTGCTTTGCTATTTGTCTACTGTGTTTCAAGTTTACGAGCGAGGATCTGGGTCTGTTATAAAGCTGCGTGCAGGCGTTGGCAAGTCTTTGTCATGGTGCTTTAAGCTCATCTGGTTTTCTTCTTGACTGGTGCATTGGTGTTGAAATTTGGGGGCTTGAGTGAAGAAATTGATTACAGTGCTTTGGTTGCAGTGCGGCCCTATCACGGTCTGCTGCCACGATATTGGTTTCTTGTACAGTGCTGATTTTCTTGGCCACGATCTCCTCTCGTGAGAAGTTTGGGTGATTCCTCACTGGATTATAAGTGTTTGAGTAGGGGTTGTTCTGTTGCCTCTGGTAGTTACCTCTTGCTTGACACTCTGCTGCTCCATTGGGATGTTGTTGGTATCATTGAAGGACACCTATCAAATGTATGTGGGCGCGCATATCTCACGATTTTCGGCGGTTGCGGCATTCAGCGACACGGTATGTTCTTTGCAATTGTTTCGCTAGAAGAGCCACTTGTGCGTTCAAAGCGTGATAGCATCTACATGGACCCGCGATTCTTCTCCGCTGGTTGCCCTCTCTTGATGACATGGTTGTTAGTGGCCATATCTTACAATAACTGCGTGGGCGTCGTGGGCATTTTCCTCATGAATGCCCGCTGCGTTTGCATCTATGATGGTTACGGTTGTCTTGCTCGGCCGTTGTAGAAAATATGAACCAAGTTCCACAACTCGATGCAATGGTGTGGACACTTCCTCTGTAGATCCTTGAATCTCTCCATGCTTCGTATAAGGACTCTCCATGACTTGATAGAAGTTGTTCAACTCCTCTTAATTTTCTTTGCTACTGGTGGAAAGAACTTGGCTAGGAATTTACTGCCGGCTCGTGCCATGTAAATATCGAATCGGTGGCGGGAATTCAACCATACTTTTGCTCTATCCACGAGTGAGAAGGAAAGAGCCTCAATCTGACGGCATCATCGATGCCGTTATATCACGAAAGTGGCACATAGCTCGAAATTTGCTATGTGCGTATGTGGATCCTCAGATGGCGATCCTCGGCGCTGCGTGTCTTTGCGCGTGCTCGAGAATCATTGGTTTTATTTCGAAATTGTTGGCTCTGTGTAGGGAGCCTAATGCAATCGTGCTCCATTCACTCTTGGTAGCACATAATCTCCCAGACTTCTTTCTGGCTGGATTCGAACCCTGTCCTCCATATCTATTGGCACTTCTTTGAGGATCTCACAGGTTAAGTTGATTTTCACCTAACCTTCTCTCATCACATTATTGTTGGGAGCAGTCCATTTCTATCAGCGTTGCAATTATTTGATTCTTTACATTACGTTTTGCGGGCTTTCTCAATTTCCGGATTGAAGGGAACAAGAGTGTCAGCTCCTCTTCTCCTTCGCATAAACTGATATCCTGAGAAAGATCAAAAACAAACAAAGAATCACGGCACCCTGATTTTCGTAGAAACTAAAAATAAATAATAAAAAAAAATGAAAATTAAATCCAAATTAGAAATTAAAAATAGATAATTTGATATTGAACTATTGCCTAATCCCCGGCAGCGGCGCCAAAAACTTGATGCGCGATTAGATGCACACACTTTAAACGCAAGTGCACGTTATCGTATCAAGTAGTATAGTCTTAGATAAGACCGAATATCGTCCTCTGGGATTAGGGTTCAAGTACCAATTGTCTATTTTCTAGTATCTATTTGGTGAATTAATGAGTGATTGGTTGTTTATGACTAAGAATTATAAAAGCTAATTAATTATAACGATTTAATTCAGATGTGATGAGAATAGGGCTTCTATGTATCCTTACTATCCGCTTATGTTACTTACTAATGCATTACTTATGGTGTTCTTCTTTTGGAGAAAGCGGAGTTTCTGAAATCGTTTTATACTCAGTTAGGTTATATAAACACTCGACTGATATTGTTCCTTACCTAACTTTCGTGATAAGGGTAACTCTATAGGAGGATTAAGCACAAAAACCTAGTTGGCCGTCACGCTGATGCGCAAAATTAGGGTTGTTAAGCCTCATCAACGCTTCTGAATCTAATTGAGGTATTTTCAATCCCGATTCAAGACCGTCTACCCTTACACGGCATATTCACAATCCTCCTTTTGAATCGATTAGAAATCATATAGTGATAACTAGTTGTCAATTAGCTACCAAGAATTCAACTCAATTATTGGATAGATCTCTCGATAAGAATAATAACCATAAGCATGCATTACTTTATAACATAAGGTTCAAGAATTCAACATAGAAAGCCACATAAGAGAATTAGTTCCTAGCCATGAATATGACAAGAACTAATTCAAAGTTCATCGTGCAAAACTGAATTAAAGAAAAGAAAAAGAAAAGAAATTACTAATGTTTGGGTCTCGATCTCTAGGCAAGAAAACCTTGTGTTTTGCAAGAAAGGAACCTTGAAAGCGCCTAGGGTTCTCCTTTTATAGGTTTAAGCGTCTCCCTTCTTTTCCTTCCGGGCTGGCCCAAAAATCCGTCAAAAGACCTAATTTTTCGCGTCGGCGCGCGCCTGCTGTCGGCGCGCGGCTAAAGTTCTGCAATGCCGGGTGTTTTGGCGCGCGGCCGATATCTGGCATGCGAGGCGCGCGCGGCACTGCAGCTCTGTGGCTTCTCGGATGTTTAGCGCGCGGCCTATTTACAGTCTCACGAGGCGCGCTACTGAATCTTCTGCAGCTTCTGAATAATAGCGCGCGCTGCTAACAGCTGCGAGGCGCCGTGCGCCAGTCCGATTTCGACCTCGTTTGCCACTTTCTCCGTTTCGGCTCTAGTACCTCCTCTTTTCCCCCTTTTCGCTCCTTTTCCGCCATTTGGCCACTTTAGCCACTTTGACTCAAAAGAAAGAAAATCTATCCTAATCGACACTTTGTATGTACAAAGCGGGACAAAACTAACTAGATCGACTCAAAAGGTGTATATAAAATACACCGTCGGTAGCCCAGGTATGCTTCCACGTGAGTATTATCTTGTTAGTTGTTTGGACATACCGACACGTTGGGTGGCCACGTATGCTTCCACGAGGATTGTTATCTTGTTATCTCCTTTGGGCATACCGACACGTTGGATGGTCCACGGGTATGGGCCACTAGGACGGTCGAGGCCATGCTTATACCGAGGTGAGATCTTGGGGCATGCGGCCATTGCGGGTTAAATTCGGGTTGTATTTGAGTGATGATTTCAGGCATGCGTCCCTGACTTGACTGCTTATATATTGTGTACTGTAGTTTGGTTATCATACATGTCTCCTGTTTTATATAGACTGTTATGATTTCATTACAGTATTTTCAGTTTCACATATTTCGTACTGACCTCCTTCGGGGGGCTGCGTTCATGCCGCAGGTTGAGGTACATAGCTTGCTGATCCTCATTCTTAGGATCACTGTTCGGTTCTCGGAAAGCTCCATATCTCCGGAAGCTTGTCCTGTGGTACAGTTCCCTGAAGTTGTAGACTTTTGTACATTCAGAGGCATGGCGGGGCCCTGTCCCGTCATTATGGTTTTAAAATTCTTAGAGGTATGTAGCACTGTTGTGGGCAGGGTTTGTAAGGGATGTAACTGTTCAAGTTTTCATTTATGTACAAAAGGTAACCGTTTGGGTTAGCCTGTTTTCTTATTTCACTGTTTTCTTTCATGAGTTTTTATTTCCGCTGGTTTTTCTCTGATGTTGTATCACTAGGGTGCCCGGGGTAAGGCACCAGTCACGGGCCCGAGGTCGGGTCGTGACAATCTTGAACATGGTTCAAGGCTCAGTTCAGTTTGGGGGGTTACCGTCTGAAGATCTCCATATGCATTTGACAAATTTCCTGGAACTGTGTGCAATATTTAAATACAATGATGTTACTAATGATGTCATTAAATTGAGGCTTTTTCCCTTCTCACTCAGGGATCAAGCCAAGAGCTGGTTGAACTCCTTGCATGCAAACTCCATCACCACATGACAAGACTTAGCTTAGAAGTTTCTTGCCAAATTCTTCCATCCTTCGAAGGAAGCAAAGCTTAGAGGAGAGCTTAATAATTTTTATCATCTGGAGGAAGAATCATTGTATGATGCGTGGGAGCGGTTCATAGACTTGCAGAGGAAGTGCCCGCATCATGGAATTGAAAAATAGATGTTGGTCCACATCTTCTACAATGGGTTGTGTGGTACTACACGTATCATTATTGATGCTGTTGTAGGAGGAACTTTCATGAGCAAAAGTGCCAATGAGAAACATGATTTATTAGAGGACATGGCCACCAACAACCATCAGTGGTCAGATGAGAGAACAACAAACAACAGGAAAGTGGCCGGAGTTCATGAGTTGGATGTTATTACCGCGTTGACTGCTCAGGTTGCAACTTTAAGCAATTGCAGCAGAGCAGTATGTCTGTGAATGTTTTTCAGAGACCAGTGGGTTGTGAGATTTGTGGGGGTCCCCATACTTTTGATAGGTGCACAACAGTGGATCCAAACAATGTACATATGGAGCAGGTTCAGGCAGTTGGAAACATTCAAAGGCCCCACAACAATCCTTACTCCAACACATTTAATTCGGGGTGGAGAAATCACCCCAACATTTCTTGGAGGAATGACCAAAGGCAGCAACTTCAGTTTCAGGAGCAATATCAATAGACCAATCCATCCCCTCAGGGACAGATCCAACAACAACAACCCAAGACCAGCAGTTCAACAAGCAGGGCAGAATGATTTACAAACAGCTTTGTTGACTCTCACAAAGTCTCAGACCCAGTTCATGACAGATACTAGGTCATCTATCAGAAATTTGGAGACACATGTGGGACGGCTGGCGAAAATGCTGAACAATAGAGAGCAAGGGAATCTTTCCAGCGATATTGTGGTGAACCCAAGAGAACAGTGCCAGGCAATAAGCTTGAGGAGTGGTAAACAAGCAGGTTGCAGCCCAACTACAGGTGGAGAAAAAAGATGTGCTACCAGAGACACCTGAGGTAGAGAAAGAGGAGGTTACTGATGACCGTCCTATATTAGAGAAGGCTCCACCAGCAGTTATGAGGGAATATACAAACAGAATACCATACCCTCAAAGACTTCAGAAGAAGTCCCTGGATAAGCAGTTTACTAAATTCTTGGAGGTATTCAAAAAGTTGCACATCAATCTTTCTTTCATTAAAGCTTTGGAGCAAATGTCAGTGTATGTCAAGTTCATGAAAGATATCCTCTTTAAAAAGAGGAAACTGGCAGAATATGAGACACTGGCGCTGACAGAGGAGTGCAGTGCAATTTTACAAAATAAGTTGCCCCAGAAGCTAAGAGATCCAGACAGCTTCACTATACCCTGCATTATAGGGAAGGTGACATGCAAGCAGGCTTTTTGTGATTTTAGGGGCAAATATCAACCTGATGCCCCTTTCTGTGTTTCAAAGACTTGGGTTGGGGGAAACAAAACCAATCACAGTCAACTTGTAGCTAGCTGATCACTAAATCGTACATCCCCGAGGTATAATTGAAGATATATTGGTGAAAGTGGGCAAATTTATCTTTCCTGCTGACTTCCTCATTCTTGATATGGAGGAAGATGAGAATATGCTCATTATCCTTGAAATACCATTCCTAGCTATAGGGAGAGCCCTCACTGATGTTGAAAAGGGAGAGTTAAAGCTCCGAGTCTAAGATGAGGAAATGATATTCACTGTTTTCAGGCCACCCACTGAACCACAAACCAATGATTGATGTTTTGTTGTTGGAATAGTTGACAAGATTGTGTCGCAGGGAAGATCCAAGGGTACTGATGCTCGAGGGGTAACATTAAAGCAGTGTGAAGAATCTGAGAGTAAGGTGAATGAAACTGTGAATGATGAAAAAGGGGTGAACCCTTCTGAACTTAGCCCTGTGAAAAAGGAGAGGAGAAGAAGGAAGGGGATGACAATGAAATAGATATGCCACGGGGGTAATCTACCCCCTTAAATGAATAAGAGAATTGTGTCCGGCTAAATGACGTTAAAGACAACGCTACTTTGGAGGCAACCTAATATTTTAATTATGTTATTTCAATTTCTGTTTTAGTTTGTTTTATTTTGTCTTGAACAGTCTCACAGTCTTGTATGTTTGGTGTGTTTTTGGATGACAGATAAAGGCAGGGACTAACTCCGAAGGGCAAAGGGTTAACAATGATGAAAACTGGAGCACACAAAATTTTAAGGCTAAGCGTCGCGGCGCAGGTTCGAAGGGTCGCGACGCCTCTGTGGCAGTAGATCCAGTGATTATTTCAGTGAATTAGCGTCGCATCGCCAAAAGTTCAGAGAATCCAGATGCCTGTACAATTTCAAGAACTTCCTCCCAGACCTCCATTGTGATCGTTGTTTTGTGTCTGTAAGTTGTCCCTTTAATTTTAGTCTTTACACATTAGGGACAATGTGTCAATTAAGTTTGGGGGGGGATCTTACTTTGTATTGTGTTTGTTTTGAGTCTTTTTGTTGTGTGTTTGTTTATTTTATGTGTTTTGTTAGTCAATTTTTTTATGGATCATGTATGTTGTAGTTGCTAAAGATATTGAGTGGATAAAGTGAGATAATGTAATGAAATTAAAAGAAAAAATTTGTGTGTTTAAGTTAGATATGTAAAAAATTCATGAACATCTAATTATGTGGATATTTGTGCTTAGCCTATGTGTTGTCAATTATGAAAAATAATGTTGAAAATGTCTAGAAAACCTCTTTTCTTGTTATTTGAGGCGAAATAGTAAGATATACATGTTTAGGAAAATGATTCAAACATTATTTGATAGCCATTCTGACCATTCATTACTTATCCTGACATAAATTGTATCCTTAGTCTGCCCCTTTGAGCCTAAATAATATCTTTGTTTGACACCTTATGATTCCCTGATTATGCCATAAGTAATAATTGAAAATTATGGGGATGAAAAGTGTTGAAGAAACAATAATTAGAGAGTGAAAATTTGATGCACCCCAAATGAAAAATATGCAAAAGTCTAAGTTTGGGGGTGCTTGTTATTGATAATGTGTCTCATTCTCTCAAAAGAAAAGAAGGGAGAAAATAGGTATGAGACTAAAAAGTGAAAAAGAAGGAAAAAAGAGTTGAATGAAAAATACTTATGGTACGAAATTGAGCCTAAATGCCAACTTTTATCTACCCCTGCCTAAGCCTACATTACAACCCTTGAAAGTCCTGAAAATCTCTAATATGTATGTCTATGATTAGTGGAGAATAGCAAGTAAACAGGTCTATAGAATTTTTGGAAAGATGAAATGAAGTTGACATGCATAGGATATGTGTTTGTATTTCCAGTGATTATAATCTAATTGAATTTGCGAAATATTTAACTTGAAATTCTAGATTTCTGAAAATACATGCTATGTTCTAACATATTATCCCAATTTTCATCCATGAGTTTTGAGGCAACATTGATATAACTACTTGATCCATTTCAGAGTCTCTTCTTTGTTTTTGTTTTTGTTTTTGTTTAGTGCTTTACTCGAGGCGAATAAAGATTAAGTTTGGGGGTGTTTGTTGAGTCTATTTTATATACACTTTTGAATCCATTTTAGTTAGTATTTTACTCTTTTCTTTTATATTTAGTATAGTGTTAGGATTGTTTTCCTTTCTTTTTGAGTTACAGCAGTCCTAAAGGAGAAAATACCGAATTGAGGATAAATGGGCTGAATTGAGGATGAAATTGCACATGAAAAGCCCAAGCAATCAAAACAACGAAATCCCAAAAAGAATAGAAGAAATCTGGCGAATTTCAGAAGAAAAATAGAAGAGAGCCGCGGCGCAAGACACGGAAGGCCGCGACGCAAGACATGGAAGTCCGCGACGCTGATGAGTCGCGACTGAAGGAATTTGGGCCGTGGCATAAAAATTCTAGAGAACAAATCAGAAAAATCCCGTCATGAGCACCGCGGTGCTTGATTTCCAGTGAGTCCAGTCGATTTTGTGGCCATTTAGGGCCGCGGTTCTTGGCAGCAGCGCCGAGGCGCGTAATTCAGAAAATAAGTCGAATTTTGACAAGGGTAAAAGGGTCCGAAATGAGGTTTTACTCAGACATAAATGTTACACCACATATTTTCAGGACATGTTTAAGAGTACGTATGTGATAAAGTACGACTTTAAGATTGAAACAAAAGAAGGATTGCCTTTTCCTACGGAAAAATTATTTCGAGCCTCGTGAAGGAAAATTGTTCGTTAATGAGAATTGAGTTCCCGAATTTGATATATTTGAGACTTATAGAATTTATCGGAATTTCGGGAGATGAAATATTTTAGACCAACCGGAGGGTGACACGTGTCACCCTCCAAGTGCCCATGTGGGGCGGAAATTTGAGAAAAGTCAAGAAGCCACTTGGCTTGATATTGTTGACCACATCTAATCCACACAAGTGTTTTAATCTAGGCCCTTGGTTGTAGTATATATCCTATACTAGTGCAAGACTTCTTCCACACTTAGAAAAAATCAAGAACTTGTTGTTCTTGTTGAAGTGCTCTCGACAATGGCACCATTCCACACAAAAAACTTTGCAATCTTACTCCATAATTCCCAATATTCAAACCCAAGATCCCTTAGGTTATTATAAGGATATCTCAATACAAAAACCCCGGAAAACTACGTTTATAAATTAGTCGCAACGTGAAACCCTAGGGTGTTCTTCATAAGTTGGATTAGAACTTGAAGAGGAGTTCTTCATGAGTTTCTAAGGAGTGCTTGGAGCGGATTGGAATGTAAGAAGAGGAGTTAAAAGTTGCTAGGATCGACTTTAATCTTGGATTATATATTGGGCTCATTGAGGTTGACATTCTACGCGCGGTGTATTCAACTTGGCAAATGGATTGAGTCGAAGAGGTATGTGGAACTTTCCCTATCTTCTTGAGCATGAGTTTTATAAATGTTTAGTACGGTGGACGTACATGGTTAAAAAATGAATTCGGTTTCATTTTGGTATCCTTGCCTTGTTTTCGAAAAGTATATGTGACTTGATGTTACATGGAAAGATTTCTTGACTTGGAAAGTATTGATTACTTGAGATATTCTAAAGTTAAGAAACTTGATTTCTAAAGTTAAGAAACTTGAAGTATTCTGAATGTTATGTAACTTGATCTGAAAATATATGATACTTGATTTTAAAAGTATAAGTCTCTTGGTTATAAAAAGAATAAATTTGTCTAAAACATAAAGAGTTATAACGACTTTATGAGAAGTTAGTTATAACGACTTTATGAAAGGTTAAAGATGTCTTAATTTCTAAAGCATAAAGTTAGTATAACGGCTTTATGGGAAGTTGGTTATAACAACTTTATGGAAAGTTAAAGGAATGATTTTCTCTAGTAATGTAAACAAAGATAAATGACTTGAAATAAAGAAGGGCAATTTGATTTAAAGGCATCAATTGCTTAATGTTTTAAAATAAGGGTCACTTGATTTAGAAGCCTAAAAATGTATTTCTAAAAGTGTAGTGACTTGGTTGAAATGTAGACAAGCCTTGATACTACGGGTGTTAGTTTCTTGGGGGATTTTATACGAGAAAGAGTCATTTTAAAAAAAAAGGATAAAGGTACGTAGTACTTTGGGTTAAATTCCCGGATTTTTATGTGACACGAAAGTGCCTTGAGTTTATAAAATGAAATTCATTTTTGTATGATAATGAAAGTCTAAAGATTTTATGAACTTGCCTATGCTTGCTTGCGATAGCCTTTGAGTGCAAGTATTATATTTTTTACGCTGCCGTGACTCTCAGTTGGAGGGCCGACTGTCTTGTTGTGAATTTACTTGGACGTACCGACAGTGATGAAGGATTCCACGGGTATGCTTCCATTGTGATTGATCCATGGACATGCTTATACCATGAGGGATTCCGGGGCATGCAACCATGATGCGGGTTAAATTCCCGGATGCTATTATTACTCCATGGATTAGCTCCCCATGAAGACATGTACCCGAGATGAGGGATTCCACGGGCATGTTATATACTATTATTACTCCATGGACATGCTTATACGATGAATGATTCCGGGGCATGCGACCATGTTATATACTATTACTCCATGGGTTAGCTCCCCATGAAGACATGTACCCGAGATGAGGGATTCCATGGGCATGTTATATACTATTATTACCCCATGGATTAGCTCTCCATGAAGTCATGTACCCGAGATGAGGGATTCCACGGGCATGAGTTATATATATTGCATATGTGCACGCCGACAGTGATGTAGGATTCCACGGGCGTGTTACATGCATATATTTTACACTTGCAGCTGTCGGCAGTGATGGAGGATTCCACGGACACGCTTTGTTGTTTGCGGGCTTAAGACCCTTACTGGACTGTGTGATGATTTTGAGGGCTTGTGTCCCTAGCCATGGTGTGACTATTGTTCATGTGTTAAAATAATATTTAAAAGGTAAAACTGACTTTCATTACTTTAATTTCGGCAAGGCACGGTCGTACTATTAATTTGATTATCATACTTGTCTCCAGCTTTTTATTTCTAGACTTTATGATTTAAATTACAATACTTTCAGCTTTACATACTTGGTACATATTTTGTACTGACCTCCTTCGGGGGGCTGCGTTCATGCCGCAGGTTGAGTTACATAGCTTGCTGATCCTCACTCTTAGGATCACTGCTCAGTTCTTGGAAAGCTCCATTTCTCCGGAGGCTTTGTCGTTTGGTACAGTTCCCTGAGGTTGTAGCGGGGCCCTGTCCCTTCACAGTTGTTATGTCAAAACTCTTCGAGGTCTGTAGTAATTTGACTAATTTCTTGTGGGTCGATTTGTAGAAAAAAAAAGAGGTAACTGCTTTTTGGATTTATGTATATTTATATATATCCAGGGAGGTAGCCTTATCGGCTAACCTGTTATTTATTTCTTGTTGAGTTTATGTATGTTCCGCTGATTATCTCTGATGTATACCTGTAAGGGTGCCCAGGTAGGGCACCAGTCGCGGGCCCGGTGTCGGATCATGACAAAAGTGGTATCAGAGCAGTTAGTCCTCGGAAAGTGTCTACATACCGTGTCTAGTAGAGTCTTGGTTATCGGTGTGTTGTGCACCACATCTATAACCAGGAGGCTGCAGGACATTTAGGATTGGTTTCCATTCTTCTCACTCTGAGATCGTGCGATAGAGCTGTGTTGTTAGGGTCATCTCTCCCTAATGAGTTATGTTGATTACAGCTATGAGAAAGGCAGCAGTGACCCAGGAAGGACTATGTGGATTGCGTATCCAGGTTGGTATTATGACAAACCGCTATACGGATTTGTGTATGAGGGTCAAACGCGTGTTTCCTAGAATGATTTTAGATTACCAAGAGTTGGTAGAGACTAACTAGATACCGGGAAGGTATGAAACATCTTAATGAATTCTCATCAAGGTTTACGTGCTAATTTGAGATAATTAGGAGATGATGAGTTGTCTGAGAAGGTAATGAACCCTTAAGAAATCATATTAAGGGACTTAATGGAAGACTATGTTAGTAAATTAAGCTACGTGGTATGCTTAAGAGAATTGTACGGATGAGATCCGTATGGAGTAATTATGGTGGTTATGATGAAGACAACACGATTGAGAGTTTATGAGAAGTTATTGTACCCGTTTACGGGGGGACTGAGAATGTAGGCTTGGAGCATGGAAAATGCGAGCCTAAGAATATTGATAACCGCCGAGACCTTAGGTATATAAGGCCTTCTCGGGCAATAATATTTAATTCAGACTAAGGGTAAGAGTTAAGTGCGACGGTGAGTCGGATTGAGGACCTATTACGGCTCGCCCCATAGCCTAAAATGGAGTGGGATCAATTGGTAGTAGTCCCGCTATGTGACAGGCTCACGAGGGTGCAAGGTCCAAGCCTAGTTAATTGTTTTACGGGTTCGTGGACGCGTTACACCGGAACCAGGTCGTGAGAGCCAGAAATGGCCTTATATTGTTCGATTTAGTAACTTCAAAGATTATAGGCCGGAATCAGTATGGAGGTTATGTATGTATGCTAGTATAAGTTTGGAAGTACGGAAAGAGTACGACCAGTAAGAAAGAGAGCAACCAAGTGTAGAGGAATAAAGCCTGAATCCATATGGACCTTTCGAGGTAGCTACACCAGTGGGTGATTAGGTGGTAGCTGAGCGAGTATATAAGATTTACCCGGTGATGATACAGTCGTCAGACCCTAGCATACCTAGTAGAGCTGAATATGACAGACTTTGAGGTCATTATGGGTATGGACTAGTTGGCTTCTTGTATGCCAAGGTTGACTGTAGAGAGAGGTTGGTTCGATTCTAGTTTCCTGGTGAGCCGGTTATCGATGGGGAAAGAATGGAAGTGTTAGTAATATGTAAGTTATTCCTTCCTTCTTTGACATTATAAATTGTGGAGTCTATGTGACTTGTTTTATTGAAATGATTGATTTGAATTTGAACGTTAAGAGACGGAGCTAAGAACGTATGCTTATTGAAGGATTTTATGTTAAGTGCCCTTGGTGGTACTTGGAGTTGGTTTAGCGTGGCAGTCAGGGCCACAACTTTTTGAATAATCTTAAGAGGATGTGCAAAGCAAGAATAAGATAAGTATGAGTACTGCCTGCGGAAAACATAAGACATCGTTGGTAGGGTTTGAAAATCTATACGATTGTAAGGTGGCGCTTGATGATCAAGATTATGAAAGGGAGATAAGCTCTCTCTCATACGTAAAAGGATATTTTTACGTATTATGGTGTTATGTGTACCCATGTTATTAGGCGAGGGATGTGAGACTGGTAAGATCTTCAGTGTCGTCATGCCATAGGTTACAATTTTAGATAACCGTGGGAAAAGTATTGTGTTGAGGTAATTGAGGATTATGCGAGATTATATATCAGGAAGATTATGAGACTGCACGGGGTTCCTATATTTATTTATGACAGACAGATGAGCCCAGTTTACGGCTAACCTCTGGAGGTTTTTTCTAGAGGGGTTTGGGGACACAGATGAGTCTCAGTGTTGCATTACACCCTCAGGACGACGGACAGGCAGGGCATGTTATCCAGACACTTGAGGGTAGGTTACGGGCCTGTGCTATTGATTTTAGGGGTAGCTGGGAGGATTATTTTCCTCTTGTTGAGTTGACGTATTATAACAGCTACCATTCCAGTATTCGGATGGCACCTTATGAGGCCTTGTATGGGCAGAAGTATAGGTCGCCGATCGGTTGGTTCGATGTTGGCGAGGTTTAGGTAGTTGGTCCAGACTTGATTCAGTAGGATGTGGATAAGGTGAAGCTTATCCAGGAGAGGTTATTAGCAGCTCAGAGTCGACAGAAGTCTTATGCAGATGATCGACGTCGACACTTGGAGTTTCAGGTTGACGACTGGGTCTTCTTGAAAGTATCACCCGTGAAGGGGGTGATGAGATTTGGAAAGAAGGGGAAACTTAGCCCAAGATACATTGGGCCTTATCAGATCATCCGTAGAGTAGGACAGGTTGCCTATGAGTTAGCACTGCCATCCGACTTGTGAGTCAGTACATCCGGTCTTCCATGTTTTTATGTTAAGGGAGAGTATCAGATATCCATCCAGAGTTTTCCCAGTTAATGATGTCCGAGTGACAGAGGTATTATCGTATGAGAAGAGTCCTATAGTGATACGTGATCGCCAGGTCATACGAATACGGACTAAGGACGTGGTTTCCGTCAAGGTCTTGCGGCGAAATTATAATAGGGGGAAGATGACTTGGGATGCGGAGGAGGACATGTTGACGAAGTATCCTCACTTGTTCGCTACACATGCAGGAAATCCATTCTCCCTACTTGTCGATTTGATTGACGTACATGCATGAGTGTTGTATTGTGGCCATGCGTGGCATATTGATTTGTGATTGGGTATAATTAAAGGGGGCTATGCCGATATCTGATTAGAATGAACTCCGAAAGAACATTCGGGACGAATGTTTCTAAGGGGGGAGAATGTTACACCCCGTATTTTCAGGACATGTTTAAGAGTACGTATGTGATAAAGTACGACTTTAAGATTGAAACAAAAGAATGATTGCTTTTTCCTACGGAAAAATTATTTCGAGTCTCGTGAAGGAAAATTGTTCGATAATGAGAATTGAGTTCCCGAATTTGATATTTGAGACTTATAGAATTTATCTGAATTTCGGGAGATGGAATATTTTAGACCAACCGGAGGGCGACACGTGTCACCCTCCAAGTGCCCATGTGGGGCAGAAATTTGAGCAAAGTCAAGAAGCCACTTGGCTTGTTATTGATGACCACATCTCATCCACACAAGTGTTTTAATCTAGGCCCTTGGTTGTAGTATATATCCTATACTAGTGCAAGACTTCTTCCACACTTAGAAAAAATCAAGAACTTATTGTTCTTGTTGAAGTGCTCTCTGCAATGGCACCATTCCACACAAAAAACTTTGCAATCTTACTCCATAATTCCCAATATTCAAACCCAAGATCCCTTAGGGTATTATAAGGATATCTCAATACAAAAACCCCGGGAAAACTACGTTTCTACGTTAGTCGCAATGTGAAACACTAGGGTGTTCTTCATAAGTTGGATTTGAACTTGAAGAGGAGTTCTTCATGATCTTCTAAGGAGTGCTTGGAGCGGATTGGAAAGTAAGAAGAGGAGCTAAAAGTTGCTAGGATCGACTTTAATCTTGGATTATATATTGGGCTCATTGAGGTTGACATTCTAAACGCGCGGTGTATTCAACTTGGCAAGTGGATTGAGTCAAAGAGGTATGTTGAACTTTCCCTATCTTCTTGAGCATGAGTTTTATAAATGTATAGTACGGTGGACGTACATGGTTAAAAAATGAATTTGGTTTCATTTTGGTATCCTTGCCTTGTTTTCGAAAAATATATGTGACTTGATGTTACATGGAAAGATTTCTTGACTTGGAAAGTATTGATTACTTGAGATATTCTAAAGTTAAGAAACTTGATTTCTAAAGTTAAGAAACTTGAAGTATTCTGAAAGTTATGTAACTTGATCTGAAAATATATGATATTTGGTTTTAAAAGTATAAGTCTCTTGGTTATAAAAAGAATAAATTTGTCTAAAACATAAAGAGTTATAACGACTTTATGGGAAGTTAGTTATAACGGCTTTATAAAAGGTTAAAAATGTCTTAATTTCTAAAGCATAAAGTTAGTATAACGGCTTTATGGGAAGTTGGTTATAACAACTTTATGGAAAGTTAAAGGAATGATTTTCTCTAGTAATGTAAACAAAGATAAATGACTTGAAATAAAGAAGGGCAATTTGATTTAAAGGCATCAATTGCTTAAAGTTTAAAATAAGGGTCACTTGATTTAGAAGCCTAAAAATGTATTTCTAAAAGTGTAGTGACTTGGTTGAAATGTAGGCAAGCCTTGATACTACGGGTGTTAGTATCTTGGGGGATTTTATACGAGAAAGAGTCATTTAAAAAAAAAAGGATAAAGGTACGTAGTACTTTGGGTTAAATTCCCGGATTTTTATGTGACACGAAAGTGCCTTGAGTTTATAAAATGAAATTCATTTTTGTATGATAATGAAAGTCTAAAGATTTTATGAACTTGCCTATGCTTGCTTGCGATAGCCTTTGAGTGCAAGTATTATATTTTTTACGCTGACGTCACTCTCAGTTGGAGGGTCGGCTGTCTTGTTGTGAATTTACTTGGATGTACCGACAGTGATGAAAGATTCCACGGGTATGCTTCCATTGTGATTGATCGATGGACATGCTTATACGATGAGGGATTCCGGGGCATGCACCCATGATGCGGGTTAAATTCTCGGATGCTATTATTACTCCATGGATTAGCTCCCCATGAAGACATGTACCCGAGATGATGGATTCTACGGGCATGTTATATACTATTATTACTCCATGGACATGCTTATACGATGAAGGATTCTGGGGCATGCGACCATGCTATATACTATTACTCCATGGGTTAGCTCCCCATGAAGACATGTACCCGAGATGAGGGATTCCACGGGCATGTTATATACTATTATTACCCCATGGATTAGCTCTCCATGAAGTCATGTACCCGAGATGAGGGATTCCACGGGCATGAGTTATATATATTGCATATGTGCACGCCGACAGTGATGTAGGATTCCACAGGCGTGTTACATACATATATTTTACACTTGCGGCAGTCGGCAGTGATGGAGGATTCCACGGACACTCTTTGATGTTTGCGGGCTTGAGACCCTTACTGGACTGTGTGATGATTTTGAGGGCTTGTATCCCTAGCCATGGTGTGACTATTGTTCATGTGTTGAAATAGTCTTTAAAAGGTAAAACTGACTTTCATTACTTTCATTTCGGCAAGGCACGATTGTACTGTTAATTTGATTATCATACTTGTCTCCAGCTTTTTATATATAGAATTTATGATTTAAATTACAGTACTTTAAGTTTTACATACTTGATACATATTTTGTACTGACCTCCTTTGGGGGATGCGTTCATGCCACAGGTTGAGGTACATAGCTTGCTGATCCTCACTCTTAGGATCACTGTTCAGTTCTTGGAAAGTTCCATTTCTCCGGAGGCTTTGTCGTTTGGTACAGTTCCCTGAGGTTGTAGAATTATGTACATTCAGGGGTATGGCGGGGCCCTGTCCCGTCACAGTTGTTATGTCAAAACTCTTAGAGGTCTGTAGTCATATCTTGTGGGTCAGTTTGTAGAGAAAACAAAAGAGGTAACTGCTTTTGAATTTATTTATATTTATATTTTTAGGGAGGTAGCCTTATCGGCTAACCTGTTATTTATTTCTTGTTGAGTTTATGTATGTTCCGCTGATTATCTCTGATGTATACCTGTAAGGGTGCCCAGGTAGGGCACGATCGCGAGCTTGGGTCAGTCGTGACAAAAGTGGTATCAGAGCAGTTAGTCCTCGGAAAGTGTCTACAGACCGTGTCTAGTAGAGTCTTTGTTATTGGTGTGTTGTGCACCACATCTATAACCCAGAGGCTGCAGGATATTTAGGATTGGTTTCCATTTTTCTCACTCTGAGATCGTGCGATAGAGCTGTATTGTTAGGGTCGTCTCTCCCTAACGAGTTATGTTGATTACAGCTATGAGAAAGGCAGCAGTGACCCAGGAAGGACTATGTGGATTGCGTATCCAGGTTGGTATTATGACATACAACTATACGGATTTGTGTATGAGGGTCAGACGAGTGTTGCCTAGAATGAGTTTAGATTACCAAGAGTTGGTAAGGACTAACTAAATACCGGGAAGGTATGAACAGTTTAATGAATTCTCATCAAGGTTTACGTGCTAATTTGAGATAATTAGGAGATGATGAGTTGTCTGAGAAGGTAATGAACCCTTAAGAAATCATATTAAGGGACTTAATGGAAGACTATGTTAGTAAATTAAGCTACGTGGTATGCTTAAATGAATTGTACGGATGAGATCCATATGGAGTAATTATGGTGGTTATGATGAAGACAACACGATTGAGAGTTTATGAGAAGTTATTGTACCAGTTTACGGGGGGACTGAGAATGTAGGCTTGGAGCATGGAAAATGTGGGCCTAAGAATATTGATAACCGCCGAGACCTTAGGTATATAAGGCCTTCTCGGGCAATAAGATTTAATTCAGACTAAGGGTAAGAGTTAAATGCGACGGTGGGTAGGGTTGAGGACCTATTACGGGTCGCCCCATAGCCTGAAATTGAGTGGGATCAATTGGTAGTAGTCCCGCTATGTGACAGGGTCACGAGGGTGCAAGGCCCAAGCCTAGTTAATTGTTTTACGGGTTCGTGGACGCGTTCCACCGGAACCAGGTCGTGAGAGCCGGAAATGGCCTTTTATTGCTCGATTTAGTAACTCCAAAGATTAGAGGTCAGAATCAGTATGGAGGTTATGTATGTATGCTAGTATAAGTTTGGAAGTACGAAAAGAGTACGACCAGTAAGAAAGAGAGCAACTAAGTGTAGAGGAATAGAGCCTGAATCCATAAGGACCTTTGGAGGTAGCTACACCAGTGGGTGATTGGGTGGTAGCTGAGCCCCATATAAGATTTGCCCGGTGATGATACAGTCGTCATACCCTAACAGACCTAGTAGAGCTGAATACGACAGACTTTGAGGTCATTATGGGTATGGACTAGTTGGCTTCTTGTATGCCAAGGTTGACTGTAGAGAGAGGTTGGTTCGATTCCAGTTGCCTGGTGAGCCGGTTATCGATGGGGAAGGAATGGAAGTGTTAGTAATATGTAAGTTATTACTTCCTTCTTTGACATGATAAATTGTGGAGTCTATGTGACTTGTTTTATTGAAATGATTGATTTGAATTTGAACGTTAAGAGACAGAGCTAAGAACGTATGATTATTGAAAGATTTTATGTTATGTGCCCTTGGTGGTACTTGGAGTTGGTTTAGCGTGGCGGTCAGGGTCACGACTTTCCGAATAATCTCAAGAGGATGCGCAAAGCAAGAATAAGATAAGTATGAGTGCTGCCTACGAAAAATAGAAGACATCGTTGGTAGGGTTTGAAAATCTATACGATTGTAAGGTGGCGCTTGATGATCAAGATTATGAAAGAGAGATAAGCTCTCTCCCATACGTAAAAGGATAGTTTTACGTATTATGGTGTTATGTGTACCCATATTATTAGGCGAGGGATGTGAGACTGGTAAGATCTTCAGTGTCGTCATGCCATAGGTTACAGTTTTAGATAACCGTGGGAAAAGTATTGTGTTGAGGTAATTGAGGATTATGCGAGATTATATATCAGGAAGATTATGAGACTACACGGGGTTCCTATATTTATTTATGACAGACAGATGAGCCCAGTTTACGGCTAACCTCTGGAGGTTTTTCCAGAGGGGTTTGGGGACACAGATGAGTCTCAGTGTTGCATTACACCCTCAGGCCGACGGACAGGCAGGGCACGTTATCCATACACTTGAGGGTAGGTTGCGGGACTGTGCTATTGATTTCAGGGGTAGCTGGGAGGATTATTTGCCTCTTGTTGAGTTGACGTATTATAACAGCTACCATTCCAGTATTCGGATGACACCTTATGAGGCCTTGTATGGGCGGAAGTATAGGTCGCCGATCGGTTGGTTCGATGTTGGCGAGGTTTAGGTAGTTGGTCCAGACTTGATTCAGCAGGATGTGGATAAGGTGAAGCTTATGCAGGAGAGGTTATTAGCAGCTCAGAGTCGACAGAAGTATTATGCAGATGATCGACGTCGACACTTGGAGTTTCAGGTTGACGACTGGGTCTTCTTGAAAGTATCACCTGTGAAGGGGGTGATGAGATTTGGAAAGAAGGGGAAACTTAGCCCAAGATACATTGGGCCTTATCAGATCATCCGTAGAGTAGGCCAGGTTGCCTATGAGTTAGCACTGCCATCCGACTTTGGAGGCAGTACATCCGGTCTTCCATGTTTTTATGTTAAGGGAGAGTATCGGTGATCCATCCAGAGTTTTCCCAGTTAATGATGTCCGAGTGACAGAGAGATTATCGTATGAGAAGAGTCCTATAGTGATACGTGATCGCCAGGTCATACGAATACGGACTAAGGACGTGGTTTCCGTCAAGGTCTTGCGGCGAAATTATAATAGGGGGAAGATGACTTGGGATGCGGAGGAGGACATGTTGACGAAGTATCCTCACTTGTTCCCTACACATGCAGGAAATCCATTCTCCCTACTTGTCGATTTGATTGACGTACAGACATGAGTGTTGTATTGTGGCCATGTGTGGCATATTGATTTGTGATTGGGTATAGTTAAAGGGGACTATGCCGATATCTGATTAGAATGAACTCCGAAAGAACATTCGGGACGAATGTTTCTAAGGGGGGGGGGGGGGAGGAGAATGTTACACCCCGTATTTCTAGGGCATGTTTAAGAGTACGTATGTGAGAAAGTACGACTTTAAGATCGAAACGAAAGAATGATTGCTTTTTCCTACGGAAAAATTATTTCGAGCCTCGTGAAGGAAAATTGTTCGTTAATGAGAATTGAGTTCCCGAATTTGATATTTGAGACTTATAGAATTTATCGGAATTTCGGGAGATGAAATATTTTAGACCAACCGGAGGGCGACACGTGTCACCCTCCAAGTGCCCATGTGGGGCGGAAATTTGAGCAAAGTCAAGAAGCCACTTGGCTTGAAATTGTTGACCACATCTCATCCACACAAGTGTTTTAATCTAGGCCCTTGGTTGTAGTATATATCCTATACTAGTGCAAGACTTCTTCCACACTTAGAAAAAATCAAGAACTTGTTGTTCTTATTGAAGTGCTCTCTGCAATGGCACCATTCCACACAAAAAACTTTGCAATATTACTCCATAATTCCCAATATTCCAACCCAAGATCCCTTAGGGTATTATAAGGATATCTCAATACAAAAACCCCGGGAAAACTACGTTTCTACGTTAGTCGCAATGTGAAACCCTAGGGTGTTCTTCATAAGTTGGATTAGAACTTGAAGAGGAGTTCTTCTTGAGCTTCTAAGGAGTGCTCGGAGCAGATTGGAACGTAAGAAGAGGAGCTAAAAGTTGCTAGGATCGACTTTAATCTTGGATTATATATTGGGCTCATTTAGGTTGACATTCTACGCGCGGTGTATTCAACTTGGAAAGTGAATTGAGTCGAAGTGGTATGTGGAACTTTCCCTATCTTCTTGAGCATGAGTTTTATAAATGTATAGTACGGTGGACGTACATGGTTAAAAATGAATTCGGTTTCATTTTGGTATCCTTGCCTTGTTTTCGAAAAGTATATGTGACTTGATGTTACATGGAAAGATTTCTTGACTTGGAAAGTATTGATTACTTGAGATATTCTAAAGTTAAAAAACATGATTTCTAAAGTTAAGAAACTTGAAGTATTCTGAAAGTTATGTAACTTGATAAGAAAATATATGACACTTGATTTTAAAAGTATAAGTCTCTTGGTTATAAAAAGAATAAATTTGTCTAAAACATAAAGAGTTATAACGGCTTTATGGGAAGTTAGTTATAACGGGCTTTATGAAAGGTTAAAGATGTCTTAATTTCTAAAGCATAAAGTTAGTATAACGGCTTTATGGGAAGTTGGTTATAACAACTTTATGAAAAGTTAAAGAAATGGTTTTCTCTAGTAATGTAAACAAAGATAAATAACTTGAAATAAAGAAGGGCAATTTGATTTAAAGGCATCAATTGCTTAAAGTTTTAAAGTAAGAGTCACTTGATTTAGAAGCCTAAAAATGTATTTCTAAAAGTGTAGTGACTTGGTTGAAATGTAGACAAGCCTTGATACTACGGGTGTTAGTATCTTGGGGGATTTTATACGAGAAATAGTCATTTTTTAAAAAGGATAAAGGTACGTAGTACTTTGGGTTAAATTCCCGGATTTTTATGTGACACGAAAGTGCCTTGAGTTTATAAAATGAAATTCATTTTTGTATGATAATGAAAGTCTAAAGATTTTATGAACTTGCCTATGCTTGCTTGCGATAGCCTTTGAGTGCAAGTATTATATTTTTTACGCTAACGTGACTCTCCGTTGGAGGGCCGGCTGTCTTGTTGTGAATTTACTTGGGCGTACCGACAGTGATGAAGGATTCCACGGGTATGCTTCCATTGTGATTGATCCATGGACATGCTTATACGATGAGGGATTCCGGGGCATGCAACCATGATGCGGGTTAAATTCTCGGATGCTATTATTACTCCATGGATTAGCTCCCCATGAAGACATGTACCCGAGATGAGGGATTCTACGGGCATGTTATATACTATTATTACTCCATGGACATGCTTATACGATGAAGGATTCCGGGGCATGCAACCATGTTATATACTATTACTCCATGGGTTAGCTCCCCATGAAGACATGTACCCGAGATGAGGGATTCCACAGGCATGTTATATACTATTATTACCCCATGGATTAGCTCTCCATGAAGTCATGTACCCGAGATGAGTGATTCCACGGGCATGAGTTATATATATTGCATATGTGCACACCGACAGTGATGTAGGATTCCACGGGCGTGTTACATACATATATTTTACACTTGCGGCTGTCGGCAGTGATGGAGGATTCCACGGACACGCTTTGATGTTTGCGGGCTTGAGACCCTTACTGGACTGTGTGATGATTTTGAGGGCTTGTGTCCCTAGCCATGGTGTGACTATTGTTCATGTGTTGAAATAGTCTTTAAAAGGTAAAACTGACTTTCATTACTTTCATTTCGGCAAGGCACGATTGTACTGTTAATTTGATTATCATACTTGTCTCCAGCTTTTTATATCTATACTTTATGATTTAAATTATAGTACTTTCAGTTTTACATACTTGGTACATATTTTGTACTGACCTCCTTCGGGGGGCTGCGTTCATGCCGCAGGTTGAGGTACATAGCTTGCTGATCCTCACTCTTAGGATCACTGTTCAGTTCTTGGAAAGCTCCATTTCTCCGGAGGCTTTGTCGTTTGGTACAGTTCCCTGAGGTTGTAGAATTATGTACATTCAGGGGTTTGCCGGGGCCCTGTCCCATCACAGTTGTTATGTCAAAACTCTTAGAGGTCTGTAGTCATATCTTGTGGGTCGGTTTGTAGAGAAAAAAAAGAGGTAACTGCTTTTGGATTTATGTATATTTATATATATCCATGGAGGTAGCCTTATCGGCTAACCTGTTATTTATTTCTTGTGCTGTGTATGTATGTTCCGCTGATTATCTCTGATGTATACCTGTAAGAGTGCCCAGGTAGGGATCCAGTCGCGGGCCC
Organism: Przewalskia tangutica; assembly: GCA_029844215.1. Lineage (NCBI taxonomy): Eukaryota > Viridiplantae > Streptophyta > Magnoliopsida > Solanales > Solanaceae > Przewalskia > Przewalskia tangutica. Next base: position 112,261,675 of record CM056721.1, read on the forward strand.
GGGGTCGGGTCGTGACAATAAAATCCTGAAACTCTGTCTTATTTCATATCATACTTTTGAAGGCTAGAAAGGAGGCTACAGAGCAAAATTGGAGACTACTTTTGTTCAAGTTCTTTTTCTTCCCTTTGTTTTATTTCAGTTTATGTTTGATAGTAAATTAGTTCTTGGCATGACAATGTCTAGGAGCTAATTTCTTTATTAGGGTTTTTCGTTGAATCGCTTGAAGCTCTTTCATAAGTTAATGCGTAGTTATTGATTTCTTCTTCAGCTATATTAAGATCTATTCAATATTGCATTGATTGATTGATAATTGACTGACCATTAATTGTAATAATTTATATGATTTCGAATTGAGATCTGAAAAGGGAGATTTGAATATGCTATAGCTGTTTAGACATAGGTTAAAATCGCGGACAAAAGTACCCCGATATTTGAGTAGTGTTTAAGGTTATTGTTCTTAATCCTCCTGTGTGGTAAAATCTATCATGGAAATGAAGGTTTCTGTATAAGGTTGAGTTTTTATATGTCCTAACCGGAATATAGAACATGTTTGTTAACCTGCTATCTTAATAAGAAGAAGAATCATTAGTATTGCATTAACAAGTGAAAGAGTGGATAGTTGAGGAGATTTGAAACCCTAATTCCCTTCATAACTGTCTTAAACCCAAAGTATTATCATTCTTAGTTTATTTTTTGCAAATTACTTTAGCCTTAATTCTTAGTTAAAATTCTCAAACAAAATAACGTTAACCAAATAATACCATAAATTAGATATTTGGTACTTGACAAACCAGTATTTGTGGACGATAACTCGGTCATACAGACTTTATTACTTTAGCGATACGTACACTTGCGTAAGCACAAAAATATCGCAACAGTCATGGTAACGGACAGGGGTCGCGGCTTCAGTCTGAAATCGTGATTAAAAGCCTCGTTTTAAAATTCAAAACATACTGGACCTAAAGCGCCGCACCCCATGGTGGAGAGCCGCGACTCTAACTCACAAAGTAGAAACCAAAAGGTTACTACCTCGAAAGCGCTGCGGCTCCAGATGTCCAGAAAGTCAAAAATCTCAGTTTTAGAAAGTTAACCCATAATTATTATTATAGAGTATATTTAGTATACTGTTTTATGTGCTAAATGATCGTCATTTATTATACTAGAATAGCGTCCGCAAATAATGCTTGGGTAAGCGACACCCAATACTAGTTTAGCATCCGTAAATCATGCTTAGGTAGGCGGCGTCCAATACATGTTTAACTGCTTAATATCATGCTTTGAGTGATGTTTGAAACATGATAGAGTTGATCTTGATTAAAACCCTGAATTAAAATGTTCCCCAAATTTTAATACAAGTCTCATTTAAAATGAATGTGTCATCCGTTATAATTGATTGTAGTGCAAAATCCTTTTTAGCGAGATGAGTATTTATGCCCCAACATTTTCTCTAAGTCTACGAGGAGTCAGACTCTTTCATAGATGCATGTTAAATGTAGAAGTAAGTGATAAACCTTCATGGGTATTTACACCCAGTATTTGCTCTATGAAGGCAAAACCCACTTAGATACATAATTACAGTCGCATAACGGAGTTGACTTGGTAGGATATCTTGGCACCTCAGTGTCGGATAAGCCGAGGGAAGCAGATCTTTTGTTTAGAACATTCGGTCAACCAAGAGTTACAAATTGTTTGTAATTGGTTTAGAGACCTACCAGATCATGTTGTTGAAGTTATCAGTCTCAGCAAATGCGAAGATAACATGAGTCTGGATCTTGGCCCATTATGACCATATTTGATATAAGTTTGTATTCTTTCATGGGGTAAAATGATATGTTAAAATAGTGGGAGCTAATTAAACTAAAGACCATGATTAATTAGTTAATGAATGTGTTCAAATAGAAATTATATATTAGGATGTTAATTTTTAGGTCTATCTTTTCTTCAGTTTACAATGTTGAATATGTCACTTAAAATGTTGGTTGAAACAAACAAGCTGACTGGCTAAGAAATCTGTTATACCCCGTAGTTTCAGGGTATGTATGCGAGGACGTACGTACGAGAATACGACATTGGAATTGGAATGGAAGAAAGAAGTGATTTTTCCACGGAAAAGTTTCCGGTTTTTGTGAAGGAAAAAGATTCGTTAATGGGAATTGGATTCCCAGATTTGGTATTCGGACTTCTTGGAATTTTAGAGAATTATGGAATTTTATTTTCGGAAATGGTCACGTGGGGCCCACGGGAGAAAATTTACGGTTTTGTGGGGCCCACTTTGTCTTCGAGATTTTGGCCATTGTGGATATTTTCGGAAGATAAAATATTTTGGACGAGTAGGAGGGCGACACGTGTCACCCCCCCCCTAGTTGGCTTGGACGAATTCCACTTTGTGCACAACACCCGTTTAGAGTCGTTTTTCGACGAAACGTTTTACACAACTCGCGTAGGATAAATTCCGGCTATGCCATTTCTAATTTTTGCGGATTTTTCCGAGAGACGAAACATTTTGGACCAACGGGAGGGCGACACATGTCACCTCCGATTGATGGACTTGAGGCGTCTTTAGGGCCGATTGGGTTGTCCAATTTTGTCTTGGAGTTGGTAGGATATTTTGTGTGCAAGTTGGCCAAGGACACTTGCCCTAATCCTCACCCTACACTTGCCTTGCACTTGGCATCATCTTGGCCATTGATTGGCCATCCCTTGACCTATAAATACCCCCCTTGTTGAAGAGTTATTTCATCCTAAATTGAGCAATCTTTCTAAGTCTCAAATCCCTCCTCTCCCTCTTATTGTTTCGTCCAAACACACCCTCCCCTTGAGAAGCCCTAGCCGAGAGCAACCCCCCCCCCTCTAAAGCTAGCCTAGCCGAAACACTACCCCCCTCCCTTGGTAGAAAAGTTGCCATCTAGTATTGTTATTATGCCCAAAATACCCTAGCCCCAAATCCCTTAGTCATTAGTAGAAGTTGTGAAGAACTTCTAAGGTTTTCTTGGAGCTACCGGAGCGCACAACTTAGGAGCTAAACCTTGCTCAGGCGCGACTTTTATCTAGGATATTATTGGGCTTACCGAGGTAAATAACCTTATCTTCCTTTTGTAAATAGAGTATATATACTGTAGAAGTATAGGAATAAGTATTGAATACTTAGAAGGGTATTGCAGAATAGAATAGAATTTGTTTTCACGATGAGACTTGTGTAGCTCACGGGTAGGAAGTCTGCCCAAATGTCCATAGAATAGCGAACCCTCTGTTTAGAGCTTTATACTGATCTGATCTAGACGTTGATAGACATATTTGGTGATATAGTCGATACTCTGCGCGACATATTCAACTTGGCAAGTGGTTTCCGAGAAGGTATGTGATTCTTCCTATCCTCTTAAGCATGATATTTTAAAGAATATGTATATAAATGCGGTAGACGTACGTGTGTTAACTGAATAATAATTACGGCAATGTCTTCGGACTTAAGCCTGAATAATAATTACGGCAATGTCTTCGGACTTAAGCCTGAATAATAATTACGGCAATGTCTTCGGACTTAAGCCTGAATAATAAGAATCTGAAGTGGTTCAAAAGAATTAAGAAACCCTTTTCGGAAAGAAGAGTAACACTTGGTTTTAAAAAGCTTAAGAGTCATACTAGCTTTATGGGAAGTTAGGTATAACGGCTTAAGAGTGATAAAAAGGAATAATGTTTTACTGATTTCGGAAACCAGAATGAATGTCGAACAAACCACAGCAACGCTAATAAAGGGAAATGTTTTGACTAATGTTGTATTATTAAAACCAGTAGAAACTTCCATCTGCATAGGAGCTAAGATAAGACAAAATGATATTACATTTCCTAGATCATGACTACTGTAATAAGATTGTTATGAACAATAATAAACTACTCACACATAGGGTATATGTTTCTCAAATTGTTTTAAAGGATTAAAACTATGAACTACAAACCCTTTCGAAAATGAGAAACTTGAGTAATTGAAATTAGGCAAACTTGAACGTTAGGAAGAGAATGTTGTTACTTGATTTTACAAGGAGAAGTGTTTTAATGTACTTCAAAGGATAATTACTCTATTTTTTTATATACTACGGGTATTGTGTGACTTTTGTAAAAGAAACGGATCTTTTAAAAGAGTAATACATGAAGTACTTTGGGGCTAACAACCCGAACTTGTTAAACATAATGTAGAAAGTACCTTGTGTGAATAACTTGATTGTATTGATTTGTGATAGCCTTGTAATACTTTCTTGTTGACTTAATAAGTAAACATGTTAGGATGCTACGTGAGTTAGTATCTTGTGATGTTTGTGTAAAGGGTTTTCCTTGTTGTGCTTATGTTGTTTAGCAATAAGCGGTTATGTTGATATTATATCATTCATAACTCGGGTTAGGCGCCTCCACGCGGGTAGACTCAGCGGTCGATGGACCTATGATTCGAGAATACCTTATCCGGTGCAGATGGCCTATGTGGAATCGCGGAGTTCGAGGTTAGTGTGCGCCCTTGTGGTCATGCGGTTCTTGTAGCCATGCGGACGACGAGTCTAGACGCCGCCGGAGTAGCTACCCTCGATGCGGGTTATACCTCATGCGGGCCTATCTGTTTGGCCTATGCGAGTCGCGGGAAGTTCGAGGACTAGATGCGCACATTAGATATCGCGCGAGTGGCGGCTTTGATCATGTGATGATGCAGACAGATCTCATGATCTGATTTATGACCTTGTTGATGCTGTGGTTTTAGTAGTCGGCTATGCCTTCGCATTTACCCCGCATTTGATTCTATTGTGATGACTTTGAGGCGTGAGTCACGACTTGACATGGCGCTTATTTATCAGGAATCGTAGTTTTGGCTTATCATACATGTCTCCCTGCTTTATAGACTACTATGATTTCATTTACGATTTTCGATTTCACATACTTGGTTGTCAGATCGACCTCCTTGGGATGCGTTCATGCCGCAGTAAAGGTACTCCTACCGTTGATCCGTTCTTAGGATCACCGCTTTCATTGGGAAAGCTCCGTTTCTCGGAAGCTTAGCATTTTGGTATGGTCCCCTGTCGTTGTAGATATTTGTATTCAGGGGTATGGCGGGGCCCTGTCCCGCCATTGTTGTTTTAAACTTTTAGAGGTCTGTAGACCTGTTGTAAGGTTGGGATGTAACTGTTCATTTTGGGTTATTTATTTACATTATGCCGAAAGGCAACTTTTCCCAGCGTGTCTTACTTATCGTTTCATATCTTGGTTGTTTTATATTCCGCTGTTTTTCTCTGATGTATGACTACTTGGGTGCCCGGGTAAGGCACCAGTCACGGGCCCCGGAACGGGTCGTGACAAAAGTGGTATCAGAGCAGTTAATCCTCGGAAAGTGTCTACAGACCGTATCTAGTAGAGTCTTGATTATCGGTGTGTTGTGCACCACACCAATAATCAGGAGGCTATAGGATATTTAGGATTGGTTTCCATTCTTCTCACTCGAGATCGTGCTTTAGAGGCGTGTTATAAGTTGGACCCTCTAACGTATTCCTTTCTGTACAGTGATGCCTCCGCGCCAGAACTCGGGCCCAGCGGCAAGGCAGCGGCGAGCCGCGAGTAGAGAGTACAGAGATTTAGAAGCGGCACAGCCCAATCATCACTGAGGTGATGCTTCGTGCGGGAGTTACGAGGCGTCGCCAGCGATAGAGTTTGGCACGGCAGCGATTCCATCTGCGTCATGACATCCGGACTTTCGATTCCACGACTTGGAGCGAAATATGGATTGAAGGAGACGGCCATTGCTAGCAAAGGACTTGGCGGCAGAGAGTATTTTATGTACCGTATTCCAAGGATATTGATGCTTATCTAAAGAAAGGGTTGTGAGGAGTAGCTCTTGATCGAGAACGAGCCAGCTTGCTCAGGATTATGTGCGTGGCTGAGAGAGGTAGAGATCGACAGAGTGACCGAGAGCAGCAGAAGAGGGCCCGATTGGCAGGATCATTTGGTAACTCTCGAGGCGAACCGCCTCAGCAGCAGATTAGACATGCGCCTCCGCCAGTGCAGAGTGTCCCTCCACCAAGTTCAGTTTTTCCTCAGTGTTCGCGATGTGGCAGGCGTCATCCCGGGGGATGTCGTCTCTTCACTGGTGCTTGTTTTACCTGCGGCCGTCAGGGCCATGTGACGAGGGAATGTTCTATGAGGAAGGATGCAAGTAGGAGGACTCAGCCTACCAGATCAGTGGCGGATTCAGTGGTGCAGAGAGGAAGGGGTGTTAGCCAGGGGAGGCCACCCCCACCTCGGTGTGGCCGTTGTGGTCGATGTCATCGTGGGGAGTGTCGTGCTTCTGCGTCAGCTTGTTATTTTTGCGGCCAGCCGGGCCATTTTGCGAGGAATTGTCCGACCAAGGGTGGTGCGGATGTAGAGACTCAGCCTTCAGGATCAGTGGATAGTTCATCACCTTCCCCAGCTATGCGCCCAGCAGGGCGGGTTTGATTAGAACGACCTAAGGGAAGTGCCGCGTAGATACAGGTATATCCTTAACCCTTTAGAGATTTATATGTGTAGCGAATATCTTAAGTACTATTTTCAGATAGCATTGTGTTAACTGTGATTGGGAATCATGATTAGTTAATCGGGAAAGATTGGGGGATAGAGAAAGTGGGAGCCTTAGAATGTGTACGTAGAGACCTGAGAGGCGAGGCCATCTTTGGTAAAAGAATTATTTCGTGGTTGACCCTTATCGAAGTGCATTGTATACGTGAGATATATTTTGGGATAAGTCCCTGAGAGTTGTGAAATGAAGAGGGTAGTTGAGCTTAGAAGACCGCTAGGTTTTCGTAACGTGATTAGTGAGATTGTTCCGAATCAGGGAGCTAGTGTTTGCGCGTTGCCGGGTTGGGTTGAGGCCCTGTGGCGGGTCGACCCGCGGCCCGTATGGTGGTGGCGTCAGTTTGTGGTGGTCCCGTTTTGTGTCAGGATCACGAGGGTGTTAGGCCCAGGTTTAGTTAACCATTGTACGAGTTCGTGGATGCGTTCGATCAGTAGTCGGGCCGATGAGGTCAGCCCGTCTTATCTTTTAGTCAAACCGTGTACTCGGTAGTAAGTTGCGAGATGATTATTTCAAGAAGGTTGTAAGGCTGCACGGGGTGCCTACCTTCACCTTATGGCTGACAGGGGAGTCCAAGTTACGGCTGTTTCTTTTCTGGAAGAGTTACCAGGCAAGGTTAGGAACTCAGGTAAATCTCAGTGTCGCATTCACCCTCGGGCAAGTGGTTGGATTTCAGGAGTAGTTGTGGGGATTGTTGTCTCCTGTAGAGGGAATGTTTAAGCTACCATTTTCAGTATTCGGATGTCGCCTTAGGAAGCCTTGTAGGGGCGGAAGTATAAGTTGCCGATCGATTGGTTCGATGTTGGCGAGTTCGATAGTTAGTTGAGTTTGTTCCAGCAGACTGTGGATAGGGTGTGACGAGTTTTGGAAAACAGAGGAAACTTAGCCGTGTTACTTTGGGCCTTTTTGAGTTCATGTGAAGATTAGGCCAGGTTGCCTATATGTTAGCATTGCCGTCCGACTTAGGAGGCGAGACGTCCGATCTTCGTATTGTTATGTTCGGAAAGTATCGAAATCCACCCAGTGTTCCCGTTAATGATGACCACGTTAGAGATAGTAACCGAGATTTGGAAACCGGCGAATGAAGGTGGTAAGAGTTCGAGTGTACAAGAAGTGTACGACATCCTCAGGGATCGCAAGCAGCCCGGTACCATTTGTTGGGTCGTCGGAGCAAGGCTCGCGACAAAGTGACAAAAGTGTATCACGACGAGTAAGGGAAGAACGAGCATGTATTACGAGCATAGGTGTGATCATTCGTTTGTAAAGAGTAGGGCGAAGGAGTATCTTTTAGATCTCGAGTAGGAGTTTTTGTGATAGAGGTGATTCCTCGTGGACTTGGAGATAAGTATGCGCGCTTGTTGTGTTGTGACCGGTGTGGCATGGTTGTTTAGTAAGTATAGCGATAAGGACTATCTTGGCGCTGTTTGTTTTGATACCTAGAAGGAACATTCGGACGAATGTTTCTGAGGGAGAATGTTATACCGTAGTTTCGTGGTATGTATGCGAGGCGACGCACGAGAATACGACATGGAATTGGAATGGAAGAAAGAGGTGATTTTTCCACGGAAAAGTTTCGGTTTTGTGAAGGAAAAAGATTCGTTAATGGAATTGGATTCCCAGATTTGGTATTCGGACTTCTTGGAATTTTAGAGAATTATGGAATTTTATTTTTGGAAATGGTCACGTGGGGCCACGGAGAAAATTTACTGTTTGTGGGCCCACTTTGTCTTGAGATTTTGGCCATTGTGGATATTTTGGAAGATAAAATATTTTGGGCCAGTAGGAGGCGACACGTGTCACCCCTAGTTGGCTTGGACGAATTCCACTTTGTACACAACACCCGTTTAGAGTCGTTTTTCGACGAAACCTTTTACACAACACGCGTAGGATAAAATCCGGCTATGCCCGTTCTAATTTTTGCGGATTTTTGCGAGAGACGAAACAATTTTGACCAACGGGAGGGCGACACTTGTCACCCTCCAATTGATGGACTTGAGGCGTCTTTAGGGCCGATTGGGTTGTCCAATTTTGTCTTGGAGTTGGTAGGATATTTTGTGTGCAAGTTGGCCAAGGACACTTGCCCTAATCCTCACCCTACACTTGCCTTGCACTTGGCATCATCTTGGCCATTGATTGGCCATCCCTTGACCTATAAATACCCCCCTTGTTGAAGAGTTATTTCATCCTAACTTGAGCAATCTTTCTACGTCTCAAATCCTCCTCTCCCTCTTATTGTTTTCGTCCAAACACACCCCTCCCCTTTGAGAAGCCCTAGCCGAGAGCAACCCCCCCCCCTCTAAAGTTAGCCTAGCCGAAACACTACCCCCCCTCCCTTGGTAGAAAAGTTGCCATCTAGTATTGTTATTATGCCCAAAATACCCTAGCCCAAATCCCTTAGTCATTAGTAGAAGTTGTGAAGAACTTCTAAGGTTTTCGAGCTCTGAGCGCACAACTTAGAGCTAAACCTTGCTCAGCGCGACTTTTATCTAGGATATTATTGGGCTTACCGAGGTAAATAACCTTATCTTCCTTTTGTAAATAGAGTATATATACTGTAGAAGTATAGGAATAAGTATTGAATACTTAGAAGGGTATTGCAGAATAGAATAGGACTGTTTTCACAGTAGACTTGTGTAGCTCACCGGGTAGGGAAGTGCTGCCCAAATGTCCATAGAATAGCGAACCCTCTGTTTAGAGCTTTATACGATCTGATGCAGAGCGTTGATAGACATATTTGACTGATATAGGTCGATACTCTGCGCGCGACATATTCAACTTGGCAAGTGGTTTCCGCCGAGAAGGTATGTGATTCTTCCTATCCTCTTAAGCATGATATTTTAAAGAATATGTATATAGTACGGTAGACGTACGTGTGTTAACTGAATAATAATTACGGCAATGTCTTCGGACTTAAGCCTGAATAATAATTACGGCAATGTCTTCGGACTTAAGCCTGAATAATAATTACGGCAATGTCTTCGGACTTAAGCCTGAATAATAAGAATCTGAAGTGGTTCAAAAGAATTAAGAAACCCTTTTCGGAAAGAAGAGTAACACTTGGTTTTAAAAAGCTTAAGAGTCATACTAGCTTTATGGGAAGTTAGGTATAACGGCTTAAGAGTGATAAAAAGGAATAATGTTTTACTGATTTCGGAAACCAGAATGAATGTCGAACAAACCACAGCAGCGCTAATAAAGGGAAATGTTTTGACTAATGTTGTATTATTAAAACCAGTAGAAACTTCCATCTGCATAGGAGCTAAGATAAGACAAAATGATATTACATTTCCTAGATCATGACTACTGTAATAAGATTGTTATGAACAATAATAAACTACTCACACATAGGGTATATGTTTCTCAAATTGTTTTAAAGGATTAAAACTATGAACTACAAACCCTTTCGAAAATGAGAAACTTGAGTAATTGAAATTAGGCAAACTTGAACGTTAGGAAGAGAATGTTGTTACTTGATTTTACAAGGAGAAGTGTTTTAATGTACTTCAAAGGATAATTACTCTATTTTTTTATATACTACGGGTATTGTGTGACTTTTGTAAAAGAAACGGATCTTTTAAAAGAGTAATACATGAAGTACTTTGGGGCTAACAACCCGAACTTGTTAAACATAATGTAGAAAGTACCTTGTGTGAATAACTTGATTGTATTGATTTGTGATAGCCTTGTAATACTTTCTTGTTGACTTAATAAGTAAACATGTTAGGATGCTACGTGAGTTAGTATCTTGTGATGTTTGTGTAAAGGGGTTTTCCCTTGTTGTGCTTATGTTGTTTAGCAATAAGCGGTTATGTTGATATTATATCATTCATAACTCCGGGGGTTAAGCTGCCCTCCGATGCGGGGTAGACTCAGGCGGGTCGATGGACCTATGATTCGAGAATACCTTATGCGGGTGCAGATGGCCTACGCGGAATCTGCGGAGTTCGAGTGTTAGTGCGCCTCGTGGTCATGCGGTTCTTGTAGCCATGCGACGACGAGTCTAGACGCCTTGGGAGTAGCTACCCTCGATGCGGGTTATACCTCATGCGGGCCTATCTGTTTGGCCTATGCGAGTGCGGGAAGTTCGAGGACTAGATGCGCACATTAGATATCGCGGCGAGTGGCGGCTTTGATCATGTGACGGTGCAGACAGATCTCGTGATCTGATTTATGACCTTGTTGGTACCGTGGGTTTTTAGTAGTCGGCTATGCCTTCGTACTTACCCCGTACGGTTCTATTGTGATGACTTTGAGGGCATGAGTCCCTGACTTGACATGACTGCTTATTTATTGTGAACTGTAGTTTTGGCTTATCATACATGTCTCCTGCCTTATAGACTACTATGATTTCATTTACTGATTTTCGTTTCACATACTTGGTACTGTTATCGACTCCTTCGGGGCCGCGTCATGCCGCAGGTAAAGGTACTCCTACTGTTGATCCCCGTTCTTAGGATCACCGTTTCAGCGTTGGGAAAGCTCCGTTTCTCCGGAAGCTTAGCATTTTGGTATGGTCCCCTGTCGTTGTAGATATTTGTATTCAGGGGTATGGCGGGGCCCTGTCCCGCCATTGTTGTTTTAAACTCTTAGAGGTCTGTAGACCTGTTGTAAGGTTGGGATGTAACTGTTCATTTTGGGTTATTTATTTACATTATGCCGAAAGACAACTTTTCCCAGAAACTGTGTCTTACTTATACTGTTTCATATCTTGGTTGTTTTATATTCCGCTGGTTTTTCTCTGATGTATGACTACTTGGGTGCCCGGGTAAGACACCAGTCACGGGCCCCGGAACGGGTCGTGACAAAATCTGTGTCTGGTGTTACGATTGGAAAATATTGAGTATGTGTTAGATAAAGCATTCCCAACAGTTCCTGCTGAAGATTCTGAAGAGTATGCCATGTTTGACAATGCAGCCTATCAGAAATATCTTGATGATGCTACCTTGGCACAATGTGTAAAGTTTTCCTCTATAACTGCAGAGTTACAGAAGCAACATGAAAACATGGGCCATAATGAGATTCTAGAACACTTGAAGAATCTCTATAACTCACAGTCTTAGACAATAGAGTATGAACTGTTGAGGGACATTTTCAGTTGAGCGGAGGGGTCCAGTGTCAGCGCATGTTTTGAAGATGATTGAGTTAATAGAGATGCTGACTTCAATTGGAACGAAGCTTCCTGTAAATGTCTATGTCAACCTGATTATGAATTCGCTTCCTGGTTCATTTGAGAATTTTATTGTGAACTTCAACATGAATGGAACCAAGGTGAATCTTCCAGAACTTCATAATATGCTAAAAACTTACGAGGGACATTGCACAGATCCAAGAGGAGACAAGGCACTAGGTGTTTCTGGACCTATTGGACAAGGTATGCTTGTCATTGAAATAAATATATATATATAAGTAACTCTCACTGCTGGGTATTAGATACATTTTGTAGCTCGCACATTTGTAACAATATGCAGGGACTAACTGACAACAGAATGGTTGGACCGTGGGAAGTAGATCTACGCGTTGCAAACGGAGCACGAGTGGATGTTGAATGCGTGGGGACTTATTGTTACACCCCGTAATTCCAGAATATGTTTAAGATAATGTACGTAAGGAAACAAGACTTAAAAATTTGAACGAAAGAAAGAATTATTTTCCAAGGAAAAATCTTCCGAACCTCGGGAAGGAAAATTGTTCGTCAGTAAGAATTGGGTTCTCAGAATTGTTATTTGAGACTGATTGATTTTATCGGAACTATGGAATTTATTTTCGGATTTGGACACGTAGGGCCCACCCGAGAAATCTTACGTTTTGTGGGGCCCACAAGGTTTCCGATATTTTGACCAATTATGGAAATTTCGGAAAATGAAATTTTATGGATGAATGGGAGGGCGACACGTGTGCCCCCCCGCCCCCCACACATGGGCTTGCTCGAAATTGGACCATGGTCAAGTGGTCAAGTGACCAAGGTTAAGTAGTAATGAGGATGATCAAGTCTTGAAGACAAACTTGAGATAATTGACTAAGTCAACTTTCCCACTTGACTAGATATTTAATATTCTTCATCCAAGCCACATAAGTGTTTTAATCTAGGCCCTCCATTGTGTTTTATATTCATCCTAGTAGCAAGACTTAGCTCTCCACACTTAGAAAATTTCAAGACCTTGTTCTTGCTCATTCTTGAGCTCTCGGGTTTGCTCTCCATATAACACAAAAGATTTTCGTTTGTGGTTCATAATTCACAATACTTTAACCCAAGGTTCCTAGGGGTATTATAAGGATATCTCAATAGAAAGATCCCGGAAAAACTACATTTTCACGTTAGTCGCAAGATGAAAACCTAAGTTGTTTTCATAGTTTTGATTGGAAAGTGAAGAGAAGTTGTATGTGAACTTCTAAGGGCTTCAAATAGCGGATTGGAGCGTGAAGGAAATGAGCTAAGATTGCTTAGGAGCGACTTTGAATCTTGAAATTTTATAAGGGCTTATCAAGGTAACAATCTTGTCGTTTTAATGATTGAAGATTACTTATTGTTGTAGTTATGGATATAAACAAGCATGAGATATATATAATGAAGTTTGATAAGTGTTATGGATATTGGAACCACTAATCCGAAACTAGTATGTTTAGCCCTTGAAATTGTAATTCAATTTAGTTATTAGTTTAGTCGTCGCATGTTATTTATAGAAGGAATTATAGTTGTTAAAGTTGTTTACGACTATATAACATGTTAGACTTAACAACTTGGATTGAAAAGGAATTAAGGAGAAGGACCTAGGATTGGTGTTGTGGTGGCCGAATGCCCTTATAAATGTTGGACTGTTTTATATTAAATTGTGGGGCAGAATTTTACACGTCCTGTTAAGACGTGTAATCCCCTTTGGTTAGCTGAATTGTTGAGCCTTAAATGTGGCATGTTGGTTATTGATTTCGGGCCTTGAAAAAGGTGGAAAAGTACGTAGAAAAAAAGGAAGTGCTGCCCAAATTTTCGTAGAATAAGAGACATAGCACTTAGTATTATTCCACGTTGATAAGCTAGGAGTTGATAGACATGTTATGATTACTATAGGTTGAAGTACTACGTGTAGCGTATTCTACTTGAAGGGTGGAAAAGCTAACAAGGTTGAAGTACTTTGGAGCATTTTGCTACTTGTCGATAGTCGTCGCGAGGTGTGTGAACCTCTTCCTTCTTTTGGCATGTTCTACGTATGAAATATACATGTGGTGTTATTTCATGATTCCTTCTACTCTTAGAAGTTAAGAGGTACGTATGTTGATTTAATCTATGTAAAAGGTATGTCTAAGTTATCATAAGTTCTTACCAAGTCTTATGGGGGATGTTGGTAAGAGTCGTTAGGAAGTATTTGGAGTCGAGTTGACTTTGCTAATTTACTGCACTAATGAGAATAAGTATCGACAAGTCATTGCAGCGTTAATAAAAGAAAATGTATCGACAATCAATTATATTAAAATAAGTAGAATTCTCCATCTGCATATAAACTAAGATAAGACAAAATTGTATTATATTTTCTAGATCATGGCTGCTTTAATAAGATCGTTATAAACAAGTATAACCTATCCACAACTCATAAAAGTATATGTTACTTAAATTAAAAGAGTTTATGTTATGAAGTTTTAAGACTATGAACCTTGATTTCTAAAAATGTTATGAGCCTTTATTTTTCAAGTTATGGGACTTGATTCTTAAAGAAAGGAATGACTTGATTTAAAAAGTTTGGTTGCCATGAATTATTTCAAAAGTTCAGCGGCTTGATTTCAAAAGAGAATGTAACTTGAGTTTTCAAAAGAAGAAGTTTATTGATTTAAAAGAGAATGAGTTTTATGATTCTTTTTAAGTATGTATGTACATAGTACTTTTGGGTTTAATTTTCCCTAAAGTAATAAGAAATAAAAAGTGCCTTAAATTCTCTAATGTGAAAGGTTGTTATAATAACTTTATGGGAAGTTGTTATAACGACTTAAGAAGAAGTGAAAAGATGGGTTAAAATGTTATGTAAAAAGACTTTATCGCGTCCCATGAATGGGCCGGGCAGTATACCTTTATGGGCAGACTTATATGACTTTATCGCGTCCCAGGAATGGGCCGGGAAGTATACATTTATGGGCAGACTTATATGACTTTATCGCGTCGAGAATGGGCGGGCGATACCTTTATGGGCGGACTTATATGACTTTATCGCGTCGAGAATGGGCCGGCAAGATACCTTTACGGGGCGGACTTATATGACTTTATCGCGTCAGGAATGAGGCAAAGATACCTTATGGGCAGACTTATATGACTTTATCGCGTCCCAGGAATAGGTCGGGCAGTATACCTTTATGGGCAGACTTATATGACTTTATCGCATCCCAGAATGGGCCGGGCAGTATACCTTTATGGGTAGACTTACATGACTTTATCGCGTCCCAGAATGGGTCGGGCAGTATACCTTCGTGGGAAGATTTTATGAATTCGCCGTGTCCCGCAAATGGGCCGGGTTACATTATCACGTATGAATAATCAAAGTGAACTCCAAAATGAGGCGTCCCTCCATAAATGGCCGGATTATGTTATGCAAGATACGTAGGTTATATGTTTATGAACTTGATGATTTTTCCTAAGTATGTACGTAAGAATTTGATTATAACTCTTATTGAAAATGGGAAAAGATAATAATGCGTGATTAAGTTCATGAGTTGTAATGGCACGGTAGGAGCTGGTATTTCCATTTTATACTTGCCCCTGTCATTCTTTTGTACAGTTATGATTTGTTTACTGTACCTTATTTCCGTTCCATACTTGCACTGTTAGATCGGCTTCTTCTGAGTTTGCGTTCATGCCCGCATGTATTAGGTACACAGGTTGGTGATCCTCGCTCTAGGATCTCTGTTCAGTTTTGGGTAAAAGCTTCATTCACTCCGGAGGCTTATCTTTGGTTCGGATCCCTGGTATTGTCGGTTGTTGTACATTCATGGGTATGGCGGGGCCCTGTCCCGTCACAATTGTTATGTAAATACTCTTAGAGGTCTGTAGTCATATCTTATGGGTCAGCTTGTAAAAGAAAAAAGATGTAACTGCTTTTGGCTACATATATATATATGTCTGGGGAGGTAGCCTTATCGGCTAACCTGTTATTTATTTTTTGTTGATTTATTTTATAAGTTTGATATATGTTCCGTTGATTATCTCTGATGTATACCCGTAAGGTTGCCCAGGTAGGGCACCAGTCGCGGCCCGAGGTCGGGTCGTGACACTTATAGAGTAGATTTACTTTCCGACTTTTGTTTAGAACTCAATAATTGTTATTTATTTCCCTCATTTACGAGGAATATTATTTTTGTCACAATGTTAGACGTTGAGAGGATTTCCTCATTTATTACAAATGGCAATTTTGTGCTATCTTTTAATTATTTTATTTGTGGAAATGCACCGCTTGTGGATGGATTGTATGTTCTAAACTGTAGTCATGAAATTTTCAATATACAAAATAAATGAGCTAGTATTCCAAAAAACCCCACTTACTTATGACATTGTATACTTGGTCACATCAATGAATCAAGGATATCCAGATTAAGGAATTTAGACTACCTAGAACCATTTGACTTAGAATCATATGGTAATTGTGAATCTTGCTTAAGAGGAAAGATGATCACCAAGCCACTTTATGGGAAAGACATGCGTGTCAAAGAGATGCTTGAGTTAGTCCATACCGATGTATGTGGTTCATTTTCGACTCAAGCTAAGAGAGGCTTCCCTTACTTCATCACTTTTATAGACTATTTCACAAGGTTTGGGAATTTGTATCATATGAAACACATGTCCGAAGCTTTTGAGAAATTCAAGGAGTATAAGTTAGAAGTGGAGAAGGAACTTGAAATAAGTATCAAGACTATTCGATCAGACCGAGGAGGTAAATACTTAAGTAAATAATTTCTAGATTACTTGAAGTTTCATGGAGTCCAATCACAATGGACACCTCCCAGAACACCACAAACGAATGGTGTTGCTGAAAGGAGAAATCGGACCCTATTAGATATGGTTAGATCCATGATGAGCTTTTCAGCTCTGTCAACATACCTTTGGGGATATGCATTACAAAACTCAATATATATTCTGAATAGAGTTCCTTCAAAGTCAATAGAGAAAACTCCATATGAGATATGGAGCGGCATAAAGCCAACACTTAAACACATGCGACCCTGGGGGTGCCCTGCATATATAAAGAAGTTGCTTACTGACAAGTTGGAATCCAAAAGTGAGAAGTATTATTTTGTGGGGTATTCAAAAAAAACTAGAGGATACTATTTCTATCTTCCTGGGGAACATAAGTTCATTGTTTCCAGAAATGTAATTTTCCTTGAAGAAGACTATGTCTACAAGGAACAGAGTTGCAATAAGATAAAACTTGAAGAAATTCAAGATAATACAGAGGTTGAAACCTTGTCAAATGACCTAGGCAAGGATTTAGTGGGAGTATTTGATGAAGATTGAGTACTTGGAGTACACTCTTCAGCCAATGGGAGTGATGTGAGAGATAATGCAGAAATACAAGACTCTCATACAAAACCAATGGAAGATGATACAATAGTTGTACATCATCCTATTCAGTAAAGACATGAAAATGACATTTTTAAAAGCTCTCAAGGTGGTGGATTGTCCAACACACAAACACCTTCTCACAATCAGAATACAACAAATACTGAAATGCAGAATATTCAACTCCGTAAGACTACTAGAACTCATCGTCCACCTAAAAGACTTAATCTCCTTGTTGAAACACACAATGAGATAGATATTCCTGATGACGATGAACCTACAACATACATCAAAGCTATGTTAGACATTGATTCGCAAAGATGGCAAAAAGCCATGAAATTCAAAATAGACTCGATGTACATCAATCAAGTGTGAAACTTGGTTGATTTGCCAACAGAGGTTAGACCCATATGATGCAAACGGGTCTTCAAGAAGAAGATTGATGCATATGGAAAGGTACAAACTTATAAGGGAATATTGGTGGCTAAAGGTTATAATCAGCAGCCTGAGGTCGATTATGATGAAACCTTTTCACCAGTTACAAAAATTAAGTCCATTCGGATTTTGCTTGCAATAGCTGCATACTATGATTATGATATTTGACAAATGGATGTTAAAATTGTCTTCCTCAATAGTAATCTAATTGATGAGGTGTATATAATACAACCAGAGGGTTTTACATCCAATACTCAGCCAAAAGTAGTTTGCAAATTACAGAAGTCCATTTATGGACTTAAGCAAGCCTCAAGGAGTTGGAATATTTGTTTTGACAAAGCAGTCAAATTGTTTGACTTTGTTAGAAGTAAGGAAGATCCATGCGTTTATAGTAAACACACGGATGAGAGTATTGTATTCATTGTTATATATGTTGATAACATATTAATAATGAGAGATAATAAGACTCCCATACAGGCAGTCAAGGAATGGTTATCCAGCACTTCACGATGAAGGACTTAGGTGAAGCCTGCTACATTCTTGGGGTTGTCACAATCCATATACATAGAAAAAGTGTTAAAACGTTTCTCTATGAAAAACTCTAAGAAAGGAAATCTTCTTATTGGTCAAGGCATTAAGTTATCGAAGAAGGATAATCCTTCTACTGTTTCAGAACTTGAACGCATGAAGAGGATCCCATATGCTTCAGCTATTGGATCAATCATGTATGTCATGACCTGTACGAGGCCAGATGTGGCCTATGCACTTAGTATGACTTGTAAATTCCAGCAGAATCCTGGGGAGGAACACTGGAAAGCAGTCAAGAGTATTCTTAAGTATCTTAGACGAACTAAGGAATATTTCCTAGTCTATGGTGGACAAGAGAAGCTAGTAGCTACTGGGTACACTAATACTAGCTTCCAGACAGATCTTGATGACTTCAAATCTCAGTGTGGTTATGCCTTCATTTTAAATGATGGAGTAGTGAGTTGGAAAGGTTTCAAGCAAGATACAACTGCTGATTCGATAACTGAAGCCGAGTACATTGCTGGATCGGAAACTGGTAAGGAAGTTGTCGCGATATCTGAGTTCTTGAAAGAACTAGGGGTTGTTCTAAGTGTCACTTGTCCAATAACGATTTATTGTGACAACACTGGTGAGATTGCCCAAGCTAAGGAACCAAGATCAACGAACAGAAACAATCATGTACCAAATAAATACCACAACGCAGGGAGATGGTGGAGACTGAAGAAATAAGATTAGACTACATTCCCACAGATGAAAATCTAGCTGACCCATTTACTAAACCATTAACTTTAGTCAAGCATTGTAACGCCCCATTTTCGACCGGAGCCGGAAACGGGAGTGCCGCTACGCATGGTTTGATTCCTGAAATGCAATTTAAAGGAGTCGCCACCTAATTATTATAGTGAATTAGGACACTAAAAATGTAGCATAAAATACTACGAATGATCTCCATTTTTTAAGGTCTGCGAAAGCTATGTGAGATTCTAGGTAAGGGTTCTTTATTATCCTAAAGGGAAGGGGTTAGGCACCCTAAAGGATCCGCTAACTTGCGGTTGTCCGTTCAAACTTAGGTTTAAAATTATTGTGCTAACATGCAATTCTAAGGGTATTCTAATTATTAAACTAACCAAGTGATATTTAAACTAGGCATGCAAATATTTAATATAGATATGTATTAACAAGATAGTAATAAAAGCAAATAATCATAAAAAAGATGTAATTAAGAGAAATTAGCGATATTTTGCTTTTATTTTATTTTATGCGAATGATTTAACTTTGGGGCGCGCCTCCGGGTACCTGCAAAAGACACTTAGTAGAAGAGTTAGTAAATGATAAATAAATTACCAAACAAACAACGATATATGTATATATATAGATATATATGTAAAATATATTGTAAAAGATATATTTTTATATAGTGTGGGCTCAGCTAGTGTTATGCCAAGAATACTAAGACATGAGAAGCCAATATCGCTACGGCGGCGGTCGACTCGCCTCCTGGTGAACGATACTATGCATTCTCGTCCAATCTTTTTCACTTTCCTCCTCGCCCACATATTCCGTCTCGCTTACCACGGAGGCCTCCAGATCGACGGATAAATCCTTCTTTGGCCAAAGTGTAATATCATATTCAAAAATCAGTTTAATACCAAAGTATAGTATCATTGTTCAAAAATCAGTAAAATACCAAATGTAGTAACTTGTTCAAAATCAGTAAATACCAAGTGTAGTAACTTGTTCAAAAATCAGTAAATACCAAGTGTAGTTTTGTTCTAAAATTAATTTAAAAATGGCCAAATCCGTCAAAGTCAGTCCCGAAAATCAGAACATGCACAACAGTCCATAAATAGCCTCAAAGCAATAGAAACAACAGTCAATGATACAGCGAACACAAGTGATCCGCGAGACAGTAGAAACAAATGCCGATCCTTTGAAGGCAGAGGACCCACGAAACGATCAAATAAACGACAACAACGATAAAATGAAGCCAACAAGGTCATCGGAAATGTTAAAATCCGACAACGAAACAAAATCAGTAAACCGCGACCAGTTCGCCGGAGTTTTTAACTCCGGCTAAATTACTAAAAATAAATAAAAATCAGTCCCAACAACACAGTGCAAAACAGATCCAACAGAACGTCGAAAAACCAACGTCGCCGGAGTTTAAATCCGACAAGGCTCAATGTTACCAACGGAGAGAGGGCAGCAGTGGCGTCACTTCACGCCGTCGCCGAGCGACGCCGCCATAACAAAGGGTACAATCGACGGAAATCGAATGTCGCCAACAACAAGAAAAGAAACCAAATCACCCACTACACATGTAATGATAATAAAGATTAGGAGCGAGTAATAGTATGCAGTGCAGCGACATCACTACAACGGCGAGTTCGCGCCGCCAACGCCGCCATCGCATTCACCGACGCTAATGATGGCGGAGCGAGAAGCGATGATGTGATGGTTCACCGTTAACGGGAATGGGAGTTCGATGGGAGTGACGATTGTGGGGTTATGGTGGTGGTTCGCCGAGCTAGTGGCGGTCGGCGGTGGGTGGTGGCAGGAATGCAAAGGTTGAGCGGAGGCGCGAGATGGTGAGAGAGGTGAGAGAGGACGTGTGGCTGCAGTGTGTTTCAAGAGGTTTCGCGGTGATGGTGGAGTTGTGGTCGCGGTTGTGCGGCTATGGCGGGAGGATGAGGCGGGGTTCACGGAAAGGGGTGAGGAGAGTGAGGTGTTTAAAGGGGTTCACGGAGTTTTTAGAACTCCGGCGGAGGGCGGCGAAGGGCAGCGGCAAGGGCGGCGAAGGGGAGGGCTGCTGAGGTCCCCTCTTTTTTTAAAAATGAAAAATGGGCTCAGCCCTTTGTTTTTTTGTTGTTGAACGTGTGGGCTGATCTTTATTTTCTTTTTTCGTTGTGGGCTGCCCCTTCTTCAACGTTGTGCTGCCCTTTATTTTTGTGCTTTGTTGGACTTGTCTTTGCCACTTTTATTTTGTCTTTGCTTTCATCTCAGATACGCCTCTTTAATAAGGGGGTAAGGTGTTTAGTGGGAATGAAAAGTGGTTTGAAATTTAAAAATGAGGGGAAATAAAAGGGTGTTTGGAATTTAAAATGGGGGGGAAATAAAAGGGGGGTGTTTGGATGATATAAAAAATGGTGTTGGATTGGAATGATTTGGATTGGGTTCCGTACTGGACTGGTTTGACAAAATGCAACGCGGGTTAATTATTTAAAGAAAAATTATTTAAAAAGATGCAAAATTATTAAAATGCAAATGCCGACGCAAAAATGCAATATTTAAGACATGTTTAATGTCTGATTAAAATTAAAGCAGGACGTCAATTAATTATTTAAAGAGATGCAAAATATTATTATAATAGAAATATAATATTAACAAAAACATAATGCTTAAATAAAAATAAAAAGATGCAATGTCATTTTGTGAATAAATAAACATAGAATATTATATAAAATATGCAAAAATAACGATTAAAATGCGGTGTGCTAAAATACTTAAAATTGCACGAAATATACAAAAAACGGGTCAAAATTGACTGTCAACAAGCATAATGATCATTTTGAAAACATGGGGATTAGATATGTTGGTGATTGGCTCTAGGCCAAGTGGGAGATTGAAAGTATGTATGTCCTAAAAACAATCATTTCAGGGATAAATGTACTTGAACACATTTATATTATTAATAAGATTAATATAATTTGGAATTTGCAATTATTGAATTATGATTTTGATTGCTTGTGATTATTCATTAATGTGCATCCCTTGAGCCTACGTTGTCATTGATAAAATGAGATATTAATGATAGAACGTAACTCTAAAAATAGCCTTGACTGATGATCATTGAGAATGGGATATCAATGATATATTATAAGTCAATATGTGGTCTGCATCACTTTCTTAGAGAATATAGTATGTCTCACTTACTACTAGTATGATTACTAGTGATGGACACATGGATACTCGTGGAGGGTATTGGTATACCCTGCTGATAAACTATTTGTTATACATGTCTAGAGTATTATCAGCATGTGGGATATAAAAGTCCTTTAACTTGAGGTCAATACACACCTAATTTACAGAGTAATGTACTTTGACCCTGTCCTAAGCTTAAATTCCTTATAAGATAAGACATGACTTGTGTTGGGTACATTGCGATGTGAACTAAGGTGGTAGTTGAGCCAAGAATATGATTCATTCTTTGATTAGATTTTAGATGGAAATTAAATAAAGTCAAAATTGGATTTTAGATTTAATTAAATAAAAATATACTGAAATATTAAAATAGGGAGGGAGCGCCGCGGCGCCTGTACGGTAGTGGGCACAGTCCGACTGGCCCACCGCATCTCAAATTTTGGATCAGGTTTTAAGCCTAATCCTAATCCTAATCCTAATCTGATTTGTAACCTAAACTCCCCTATATATTCAGTACTTAACCCCAATATTTTGGTTACTGAAATTGATAACTCAATTCTTACTTTCTGAACTAAAAGTTCAGAAAAAAAAATTCTCTCAAACCTCTGCCAAGATTTCCTAGCTTTCATGATAGAGGAATATACCACAACAAGTCTTGCGGTCGAAAGGATATTCGTGTGCGCTCCCCCTTTAGTAAAGACTCCAAAAATATCAACTGTAAATTTATATCTCATGTCTTTACAGGTTTCAATTGTAACGTAATCATATCAGAGACGAAATTGTTGGGGTAAGTAAGTTAAACAAATTTTAAACTTCCGTTGTGTCTTACTTACGTGTTTTAGACCCAACAAAACCCTACAGTGGTATTAGAGCCCAGGCTGGTTCAATGGTTACGTAACAATTGAAACACATAATAATATGGGATAAACGTAAACAAATCGATTTTAATCTGAATTAAAACAAGGTTACTTGAAATACGACATACCTTGACTGAACGACTGACCTTTGTAGTCACCCTAAATTATCAACTACGCTAAATCGAGGAAGTCATTACGTTCTAGCTCGAAAGCCTAGTGTAGAAATCGGTTCATTGCGAATATGGTGCACGACGAAGAACGAGTGGGAATGGATGATGGTCGATATGTGTGTTATTGATACTGGTGGGTGATAATAAAGGATTTGTGATCTGATCCCTCAATTAGATTTAGGGTTTGGAAGATTTTAAAAATCAACACAAAAACGTTCTGACGAAACGTCAGTGTCGTGGCCTTGTTGCAGGGCGCCGCAGCGCTTGCTAAAGTTTCAAGGAGGCGCCGCGGCCCCATGGTGGAGATGGTCACTGTTGAGTCTATTTTGTATACATTTTTGAGTCCATTTTAGTTAGTATTTTACTTTTTTCTTTTGCATTTAGTATAGTGTTAGAGTTGTTTTTCTTTCTTTTTGAGTTACAGCGGTCCTAAAGGAGAAAATACCGAATTGAGGATAAATGAGCTGAATTGAGGATGAAATTGCACAAGCAAAGCCCAAGAAATCAAACCAACGGAATTCCGGAAAGAATGGAAGAAATCGGGCGAATTTCAGACAAAAAATAGAAGAGTCGTGGCGCAAGGCACGGAAGGGCTGTGACACTGATGAACCGCAGCTGAAGGAATTTGGGTCGAGGCGTAAAAATTCCAGAGAAAAAATCAAAAAAATATCGAGTGTGTTGTGAATGAAAGGAATTTATCATCTCACATAAAGGTTGTGTTTACAGGAGTCATGTAAACGTACTTCACATATTGAATTCGTCATATGGCGCAGTCTAGGAGTTCCGTATGAACCCTAATTTGATTAATATCGATGTGCGAATGCCTATAGGGTCACACAAAGTCGATTGTATTTTCAGACTAAGGGTATATTGAGAGAATATAAAATACTTGATTTAGAATCAATATATTTAAATCAATAATAAATTATGGGATAATTTCTATTTGATGGAAATTATTTAATTAAGTCAAAATTGGATTTTGGATTTAATTAAATCAAAACGTACTGAAATATTAAAACAGGGCGAGAGCGCCGCGGCGCCTGAGAGACTGAGTTGTGGCGCCTGTACGACAGTGGGCCCAGTCTGACTGGCCCACTACATCTCAGATTTTGGGTCAGGTTTTAAGACTAATCCTAATCTGATTTGTAACCTACCCTCCCATATATATTCAGTACTTAACCCCATTATTTTGGCTACTGAAATTGATAACTAAATTCTTACTTTATGAACTCAGAGTTCAGAAAATAAAATCCTCTCAAGCTTCTGACAAGATTCACTAGCTTTCCTGGCGACGTCTTTGGCTCTCTAAGTTATTGTTCTATTTTGCTATTTTTTACTACTGTTGATAACTATCTCACCCCGTTTTTGCTATAGGTTTCATTTTTCTCTGTTTGTTTCGTTGATTATCCTTGCTCCTGTATTTTGATGAACTGTTGGTTTTGGTGGCTTTGATTTGTTGCATATTGTTCGTTGGTTGTATAGATCAATTGTCGTACCTTTAATCATTCGTTGGGTTGTGCTCGATATACTACAGATCTAAATTTATTTCACTTTGAGGTTTTCGTCGAAGTCGTTATTTGATGAGGGCTATTATTATAGTTTGAAAAGAGCAGATGCTACATTTAATGCCTGAACCGATTTGAACAAACCTTTTATCAAAATGAACAACTGATACACTGAATAAAATGTTTTTTTCATTTTTTATGCACTGCTGCACTTCATTAAAAGAACAAATTATTATATTTGAGAAAGTTCACTGATTTGAATGGATATACACTTTGGCCGATGAAGGAATCTCTGTCTGATTTCCAAGGTCTCCCCTGTACAAAGACGGATTTTACTTTTGGCTTACTTATTAATTCTTATCACTGTTTGAGAATTATTTACTTTCTTACTAAGACTTTTACTAAGTGTTTATACAGGTTTCCGGAGATACATATTGTGCAGAATGTCTAAAAAGTGCTAAATAAGACAAGAATATGCCCTTCGAAGTTTTATTTTATGTTGTTGTATTTAATTTTAGTTTTATTTTATTCTGTATTGCATTTTACTATAATTGTAAATTATTGAAAATGTTTAGAATAGGTAGATGTAGAATTAATAAGTAAAAATGATAGATTAAAATCGAAAATCGCTAGTTTATTTATTTTTTAGGTCAGCCGCACTACTTTCGAAACATTCTTTTCTTAAAGTACATATTTTTTAAACACATATTTTCTAAAACCAATAAATAATTAACCTAGATTTGACTGGATAACCGCAAGTTAGTGGATCCTATAGGATGCCTAACTCCTTCCCTTTAGGATAATAAAGAACCTTTACCTGAAATCTCATAAAGTTTCGCAGACCATTAAATGGAGATCATTTATAGTATTTTATACAATTTAAAAGTGTCATAGTTCACTATAATAATTAGGTGGCGACTCCTCATCATTAGCATTTCATCAATCCAGGGAACCGCGCCAAAGCGAGCAACGTTGCAGTTACGTTCCTACCCTCCGGTCAAAAATGGGCGCGACAACATGACGATTCCGCTGGGGATATCAGGTTCTTAACCATAACAAACTCATGTTAATTAATATTGTGCTTTATTTTGCTTTTATTTTGTTGTAAATGCTTTTAATTTTGTAATTTACTGTTTTAATTGCTACTCTATTTACTTCTTTCCTTAAATTGGCATTCAACTCATACTTCCTCCCTTCCGGAAAATTGACACTATCACACATTACACACGAGGTGTGTTTTGCGCACCCGCAAATTTCTTTTAATTACCCAATTTTAGGAGAGTTGGAAAAGGCGCGGAGCGTCCGGACCATCCGGTGGCCGCGTAGCCTTATCACTCGAATGTCCGCTCGGTAACCTTGTGTCTAGTAAATCAAATTTTAGCAAATTTAAGATAGAGTTATACCACCATTTATCTTAAGGCATGCATGCATTTACCTTAGGAGGGTCGTACTTGGTATCGTCTCCACAATTAGGAAATTCACCAAATTATCGACGAGTTTCACAACCCAACGACCAAATTAACATATATGTGTAGCGTGATAATGATAGATGGATTCAAGCCTAATAATGACATGCCAAAATTGGAAAATGTACATTAATCATTTTCAATAAAAGTATTAATGTTTATCAACTTGGATCAATCTATCACAATCTCGCAAATTTGGAGTTTAGGCCCCCCTCTGGCATAAGAGATGTCCCATGCATATTAGGGGGCGCGCTTCATTTGCATGTTTTTTGTTTTACTAGTGTTTGTCGCTAGCAACTCTGTACATATTGTTTAAATTAATAATTATCCTTTTAACTCTGTGCATATCATGCCATGTGCTTGTAACTCCGGGCACGAGCATTTGCATTTTTTGTTGTCATACTGCATCAAGACTTCTATTGGGGCAACGCCCTATTTTGGTCCATGGGACAAAAGTTGTGTTACCAGTAATGGGTAAATCGCTCTTAAACAACACGATTCAGACCTTGTAAAACATCAAACTCCAGTCCGGTCGAATCAATCAGGGGAGTTTCTGACTATATTGTCACACACCTACATCTTATTATTTTTGTGACTTTCCTACTTTCACCTATTTCTCGTATTTTTTGCAAGGAAGACCGTTATCGCAAACAGTCGGGGATGGTCGTTCAAAAACATTATCCCTGGAGATACTTCAGGAAAGAACAAAACAAAGTGTCACAAGAATGACCGAAAAATATTTTTCGATCGGAAGAAGTCAGCAACCTCCAGTCCGAACTGTTATACCCCGTATTTCCAGAGTATGTACGTGAGGGCGTACGTACGAAAGTTTAGCCTTAAAGTAGGCAATGGGACGTTTTTTTGGGCACAACTCATTAAAAGAATCGTTTTCCGACGAAACGTTTTACACAACTCGCGTAGGATAAATTCCGGCTATGTCATTTCTAATTTTTGCGGATTTTTCCGAGAGACGAAACACTTTGGACCAACGAGAGGGCGACACTTGTCACCCTCTCATTGGTGGATGTGTGGCGGAAGTGAGCCGAATTGGATGGCCATTTTTGTCATGGAGTTGGTAGGATATTTTGTGTGCAAGTTGGCTAGGTACACTTGCCCAAATCTTGACCTTACACTTGCCTTGCACTTGGCATCATCTTGGCCCTTGGTTGGCCACTTCTTGACCTATAAATACCCCCCTTAAGATGAAGAGTTCTTCATCCACAAATCTTTCTCCAAGTCTTGAAAATCCTCTCCTCTCCCTTGAGCATTTTCGTCCAAGCCTCCACTCCCCATGTGAAGGCCCTTGGCCGAATACCCCCCCTAGCCTAGCCGAAACCTACCCCCTCCCTTGGTAGAAATGTTGCCTTCTAGTATTGTTATTGTTACACCCCGTAATTACAGGACATGTTTTAAGAACGTACGTAAGAACTCAGAGGTATCAAGATTTGAGACTTGTAAAATTTTATCGGAATTATGAAATTATCGGAAAACGTTTTGTTGTGACGAATGGAAGGGCGACACGTGTCACCCCCCCTTAGATGATGCCTTGGACGATTTTTGCAAGGGCTAAAGGGTCATTGGACCTTTGTTAGCAAGACAAGTCTTGCAACTTGAAAGCTTGACATGTTTGACTTAGTCAAGGGGACAATTAGTCTTGATTTTTGTTAAGACCTCATCCTAGCCAACCATTTGTGCACACCTTGACCCTCCATGTCCCTATATTATACTAGTAGCAAGACAAGAGTTTCACACTTAGCTAAAATTCACAAAATTGGAAGAACATCACATTGTTGCTCTCGGCTTCCCTCCACTTTCAAAAGGAAGATTTTTCGTTTCTTGTCCATTAAGCCCCACACTTTAAACCAAGGTTCATGAGTGTTATGTGAGTATATCTCAATAGAAAAATCCCGGAAAAAGAGAGTTTTCGTATTAGTCGCAAGGTGAAAACCTAATGGCTTTTCTAGGTTTTGATTGGAAGTTTGAAGGAAAATTGTTGGTATGGTTCTAAGGGTCTCAAGTAGCGGATTGAAGTATCTTGGAGAGTCTCTAAGTTGCTAAGGAACGACTTCGGATTTGAAGATTGGATTGAGAATCGTTAAGGTATAATCTTGTCCTTTAAGATGTTACAAGATTATATATTTTTGTTGTTGTTAGTTTTACACGTTGACAACATGAAGTTGGTATGTAGAAGTTTATAAGTATTATGGAGTGCTTGTAGCTAAATTCGAAATGTTATATAAGCCACTTGAAAATTGGATTACTAATTGGTCGTTTATTAGAAATCGCCGCATGTTACCTACTTAGAGATTATGGATTGTTATAATCAAATGCGACTTGATATCATGTTATGCTACCAATTTGGATTGAAATGGAAATTTGATAAGAATTGGTATGGTTGAACTCAAGGTGGCCGAATTTGGACTTTTAGTTTGTTATTCATTTGTATTGAACTACTTTCTAAATTGTGAGCCAATTGGGGCTGTTTAGTTATTCATTGTATTGGAATACCTTCTATATTGTTGTGAGCCAATTGGGGTTGTTTGGTTATTGTATTCGGCCTTGAAAAAGGTGGCAAAGTGAGTAGAAACAAAGGAGGTCTTTGTCCGATTTTCCGTAGAATTTAGCGACTTAGCACCTAAAATATTCTACGTTAGAAGTGAAAGGTTAATGGACATATTGTGACCATTATAGGTTGAAGTACTAAGTATAGCGTATTCTACTTGGAGAGTGGAATAGCTATCAAGGTTGGAGTACTTTGGAGCATTTTGCTATTTGTCGACAATCGTCGCGAGGTATGTGAACCTCTTCCTTCCTTTGGCATGATTCTATGTATGGAATATACGGTGGTATCATTTCATGTTTCTGTTACTCTTAGAAGTTAAGAGGTAGTTGTGTGATCTACTCTATGTAGAACTTTTCCTATCTTTGAGCATGACTAGTTGCACGTATGTAGTATGCAGACGACAACACCTTGATATCCTTTACTAGTTTGTGAATAGCCAAGTCGGGTGAGTTGGAGATTAACTCACTTCTTTGAAAGTATAAAGGATGTCTTAAGTGTTATTAAAGTTAAGGGACTTGAAGAGTTTTAAAGTATGTGATACTTGTTCCGTTTTAAACGTATAAGTCCCTTGGATAGGAAATTGTTTTTGGGCTAAGGTATAAAGTGAATATAACGACTTTATGGGAAGTTAGTTATATTTGCTTTATGGAAAGATAAGTGATTTGATTTTAGTGAAAAGGCCACTTGTTTTAAGGCATTAATTGCCTAAGGTTTTATAATAAAAGGAGTCACTTGTTTTCTAAGGGTTAAGAGACTATTTGTATTTTTGAAAGTTATGAGAATTTATTTGAAAGTATTTAATGCTTGGTTTCAAAAGTAGAAGTCTCTTGGTTATAAAATGAACGTGTTGGTCTAAACCATAAAGGGTTATAACGGCTTTATGGGAAGTCGGTTATAACGGCTTTATGAAAGGTTAAGAGAATGGTTTTCTCTAATAGAGTAAGCAAAGAAATAACTTGTGTTAAGGAAGGGCAAATTGTTTTAAAGGTACCAATTGCTTAAGGTTTTAAATAAGGAAGTCACTTGATTTAGAAGCCGGTAATTGTATTTTCTAAAAAGGTATTGTGACTTGTCTTGAAAGGCGAATAGGACTTGATACTACGGTTGTTAGTATCGGGGAAGTTTTATTTGGAAAGGAGTCTTTTGAAAAGAATGTACGTACGTAGTACTTTGGCCTGTTTAATTGAGAATAATTCTATGTGATGCCTTGATTAGTACTTTGGCTTGTTAAATGAGAATTATTCTATTTGTGCCCCGATAAGTACTTTGGTTTGTTAAATGAGAATTATTCTATTTGTGCCCTGATAAGTACTTTGGCTTATTAATTGAGAATTAGCCTATGTGTGCTGGTGATAGCCTTTGAGTGCAAGTATTATGTTTTATTACGATGCCGCGACTCTCGGTTGGAGGGCCGGCTGTCTTGTTATAAGTTACTTGGACGTACCGACAGTGATGTGGGATTCCACGGGTATGCTTCCGTTATTTGTAGCACTTGGGTTAAATTCCCGGATTTTATAAAAGACATGGTAGTGCTTATGTCTTGTTTGATGGTCGGTCGAGATAGGGTAAGAGTATAAATGAGGGGCAAGCCCCAAGACGTTATACCACCTTCTCCAGGGTAAGATTATAAGTGAGGTAAACCCCAAGACGCTGTACCACCGCTTTATGTGTTGTTTGACTTGGTCGAGATAGGGTAAGAGTATAAATGAGAAGCCCCAAGACGTTATACCACCTTCTCCGTGGTAAGAGTATAAGTGAGGGTAGACCCCAAGATGCTATACCACCGCTTTACCACCTACTCCGGGTAAGAGTATAAGTGAGGGTAGACCCCAAGATGCTATACCACCGCTTTACCACCTTCTCGGGTAAGAGTATAAGTGAGGTAGACCCCAAGACGCTATACCACTGTGGGACTTGTGTTCATGTATGCCTATTGGTGTATTATTATACCGGATCGCGTGATGATGGGATTCCACGGCGGATATATATATATGTATTGTGTATGTGTACGCCGACGGTGAGGTGGGATGCCACGCGCCACATGGTTATATTTTACACTAATAGTCCGCGCGATGATGGGGATTCCACGGGCATGCTTTGATATTAGTGTGACTTGATCGCGTCCCAGATTGGGCCGGGTAGTATATGTGTCCCTCCGTAGTGGGCCGGACTATGTTATGAAAGATAAGTAAGTTATATGGTAATGAACTTAATGATTCTTTTTCTAATAATGTACGTAAGAATGTGACTATAACTTTTATTGGGAATGGAAAGGATAATAAGGTACGATTAAGTTCATAAGTGGTAATGACACGGCAGATCCGTATGTATTTTTATACTTGTCCTTGTCATTCTTTGTACTGATTATGATTTGTTTATCAGACGTTATATTCTGTTCCATATTCTGCACTGTTAGATCGACTTCTTCGGGCCGCGTTCATGCCCGCAGTTTAGGTATTACGTCAGGATCCGCGAGCTTAGGATCCCGTTCAGAAGTTGAGATGGCTCGGTGTTCGAGTTGTCACGTTTATGTTCATTCGTGGTATGGCGGCCCCGCCCGCCACGATGGTTGTTAAAACTCTTAGAGGTCTGTAGAGTCACATATGTGGGTCGCTTTGTAAAAGAAAGGAGGCAATCGCTCCGGTTGTTTTTATATATGTTTAGGAAGGTAGCCCTATCGGCTAACTTTGTTGTTTTACTTACGATGTTTTATTTTTAAGTTTCGTATGTTCCGCTGATTTTCTCGATGTTTACTGTAAGTGGTGCCTGTAGTAGGCACGATCGCGATCCCGGTCGGGTCGTGGCGCTTATAATGCCCAAAATACCCTAGCCCAAATCCCTTAGTACTTAGTTGAAGTTGTGAAGAACTTCAGGGTTCTCGAGCTATCGGAGCGCATAACTTAGGAGCTAAACCTTGCTCAGGATCGACGTTTTATCTAGGATATTATTGGGCTTACCGAGGTAAATAATTTTGTCCTTCTTTTGTAATTAGAGAATACATACTGTAGAAGTATAGAAATAAGTATTACATACTTAGAAGGATATTAAAGAATAGAATTGAATTGTATCACAGTAGAAGGGTTTAAAAGAAGAATAATAGAATCAGATTTACAGCAGGATTTGTTTTCACAGAGACTTGAGTAGCTCACCGCAGGGAAGTCTGCCCGATTTTTCCATAGAATAAAGGACCCTCTCGCTTAGAACTGTTTCTGAGTAGTCTAGACGTTGATAGGCGTGTCGACTATTATAGGTTGATTCTCTCGCGACATATTCAACTTGGCGGTGGTTTTCGAGAAGGTATGTGATTCTTCCTAAAGCATGATATTTTAAAATATATATATATAGTACGGTAGACGTACATGTGTTAACTGAATAATAACTACGGCAATGTCTTTTGACTTAAGCCTGAATAATAAAAGATCTTGAAGCATTTCAAAAGAATATCAATCATTTTTAATGTAAGAGAAACAGTTGGTTTTTAAACAAAAGCTTAAAGAGTTATACTAGCTTTATGGGAAGTTAGGTATAACCACTTAAGAATGATAATAAGAATCGCATTTAATTGCTTATAAGAACCTTGTATTGATTTACGTAAGGCATATTAAGATTGTTTGATAAATAGACATACTATGATGCTATGTGTTAGTGTCTAGTGATGTTGTGAAAGGGTCATTCTTGTTGTGCTTACGTTGCTAGGCGGTAAGTCGGTTATCTTGTTATTATATCACCTACCCTTGACTGGTTATACCGAGGGCTTGCCACCCGATGCGTCTATACGGCTATGCGGTTCGTGAGACTACGCGAGTCGGGAGCTCCAGGATTGATCATTCCGGTGTTTTAGCCCGACGCGGGATGCCTACGCGTGCGTGTGACTACGCGGTCTATTGAGACTATGCGGATCGCAGGAGTCCGAGGAGTACCGGGGTTAGCTACCCCGACGCGAGAATACCTCATGCGGTTCGTGTGTGACCATGCGATGCGGAAGTCCAGGACTAGGCACGCATAATGATACTATGGGCAATTGGCCTTGCTTCGATCATTCGCGGCCTAGGAAAGACTAGTTACAGTATATCTATGTTGATCTTGCTTATGTTGTGACACTATGTGCAATTGAACTGATTGTATTTGCAATGGCTTGAAATACTTTGATTTCATTTAAGTACTTCTGATTTCACATACTTAGTACTTGTAATCGACCTCCTCGGGCCGCGTCATGCCGCAGGTAAGGCAAAGAGTGCTAGATCCGCATCCTTAGGATCTTTTGTGTTGGTGTCAGGAGCTCCATCTTCTCCGGAGGCTCTACTTTTGGGTATGCTCTCTCTGTTGTAATTAGTTTTGTACATTCAGGGTATGGCGGGGACCTGTCCCGCCATAGTTGTTTATCTTCTTAGAGGTCTGTAATCCTATTGTACAGTTGGGATGTAACTGCAAAACTTGGGTTATATATATATGCCGAAAGGCAGGCTTTTCTTCAGATAAACCGTGTCTCATTTTACAACTGTTTCATGTCTTGTTTTTATATTCCGCTGATTACTCTGATGTATGACTACTTGGGTGCCCCGGTAAGGCACTACCACGCCCCGAACGGTCGTGACAAAAGAGGTATCAGAGCAGTTAATCCTCGGAAAGTGTCTAAAGACCGTATCTAGTAGAGTCTTGATTATCGGTGTGTTGTGCACCACACCAATAATCAGGAGGCTATAGGATATTTAGGATTGGTTTCCATTCTTCTCACTCTGAGATCGTGCCTTAGCGCTATGTTATAAGTTGGACCCCTCTAACGTATTCCTTTTCTGTAACAGTTATGCCTCCACGTAAGGCAACTCGGGGCCAGAAGGGCAAGGCAGCCGAGGGAGCTGCTAGTAGGACACCGAGAGTTATGAGGGCACAGGCCCAGTTCTTACCCGAGGCGATACCTCAGACGGCGAGTTCCATGACGCCGCCGGCCCCAAAGAGACCACGCACCCACACCTCCCGTCCCACACCGGGCGGAGGAGTTAGGTACAAGGAGACGGCCCTATGGCTAGGATTGTGGCGCATACGAGGACAGCCGGACGCAGCAGATTCTAGTTCCACCCGATGGCTCGCGTTCACCCGAGGCGTATAGTTTGAGGCTACGGACTTCCCGAGTCAGAGCCCGCCGAGTTTTACTGGTCGAGGCGGAGGATGATCCGCAGGAGTTCACCGCCGCCACAGAGGATTATGAGAGTGATCGGCCGAGACCGAGTCCGTGATCTTCGGTTCGCATCGGCCGCGCGTGATACCGCAATCGATTGGTTTGATTCGTGAGTTATCCCGGGAGAGCACGCGTCCCGCCTACTGGGATGAGTTCTGAGGCTTTCTCACTCACTTCTTGCCTCCACAGATGAGAGGGCGCGGCCGACATTTCTATTATCGAGACAGAGGACGCACGCTAGGGAGTACAATGTCGAGTTCGATTCTTTGGCTCGATATGTCCCCGCATTGGTAGCGGATATGGAGGACAGGTGCATCGCTACGCCACCGCTAGATGATTATATGGCCGAAGTCTTGTGCGGTGTGTCTTCACCGTATGGACATTACCCATACGCAGCTCATGCACTCGATGTGAGTGAGCGCAGACCGACGAGTCGATAGGTATCAAGATCGGAAGGCCAGACGGCCGGTTCTTTTGGTAGTTCTCGGTGGACGGCCTCAAGTAGCCTAGATTTGCACCCCACCAGCTCGAGCACTCCCACATCATTGTCACAAGACACCAGAGTATTCGGGGCGTGTCGGGCCCCGTGACCTCGATTTCGGTAGCAAGTGGTGCTAACCGATCGAGGTCCGCTCGGTGTGTCACTGTGGCAGTTCCATTCGTGGGTTGCAGTACCCGGAGCTTGCTACACTGTGGCGCAGGTCATTTTGCGAGTCTGTCCGAGCGGAGGCGCCACGATGGTAGGGTCACTGCAGGATCGATTGCTGCTTCTTCATCCTCGACAGCTTACTCGCCCGAGGCAAGGTACTCATGGGGCCAGGTCGCGGCAGGTCGTGGCGCGGTCCTAGTTCTAGCGGTCCTCGTAATCGCATTTATGCCTTGTCCACCGGGCAGACTGAGGCCTCACCGACGCCGCTGTGTACCTTATCGCCTCCGACATGATGTGTATGCGCTGATAGATCCGGTTCTACTCATCCTATATCTCCCTTGTTGCTAGTAGGATAGGGATAGAGCACGAGTCCATAGACCTCTTTCGAGGTAGCTACGCCTGGGTGATTCGGTGGTAGCTCGGCGGTATATAGAGCTTGTCCAAAGGACATATACGATCGTCGGACCAGCCGACTTGATAGAGTTGGATATGACCGATTTCGACGCGTGATCACGGGTATGGATTGGCTAGCTTCTTGCTACGCCCATGTAGATCGCAGGAGAGAGTAGTACGTTCCAGCTTTCGAGGAGCCGGTTGTTGAATGGGAGGAACATCAGACGCCGGTGGTAGGTTTATTTCCTACCTCAAGGCTAGGAAGATGGTGCGGCGGTACATCTACCATCTCGTTCGGGTGTTTGATAATCGAGGCCGCAGCCATATTTCCGGGCCGCCCAGAGTCGAGAGTTCCCAGACGTGTTTCCAGACGACCTCCCGGGTATCCCTCCTGAAAGGGAGATTGAGTTTTGTATCGATGTCTTTGCTAGACACTCGCCTATTTCCATTCCGCCATACGAATGGCACCGCCGAGTTGAGAGAGTTGAAGGACCACCAGTGAGATTTCTTGAAGGCGGCTTCATCGGACCTAGTGTTTCTCCCCGGGAGCGCGGTATTGTTCATGAAGAAGAAGACGCCGCGCGCGCGTGTGTTGATTACGGTGAACAAGGTGACCATTAAGAATGATACCCTTCCCGTGATTGATGATTTGTTCGACCATTGCAGTGGTGCGAGATGTTTCTCCAAGATTGATCGCGATCGCTATCACCGTGCACGAGTCGAGAGGCGGATGTCCCTAGGATCGCATTCCGACCCTGCACGGCATTATGAGTTCGTGGTCATGTCTTGGGTTGACCAATACTCCGCAGATTCATGGATTTGATGAACCGAGTGTTCAAGCCATTTTTGGACACGTTTGTGATAGTGTTCATCGATGATATCTTGGTTTATTCTCTCTCAGAGCAGGAGCATGCAGAGCATTTGAGGACTGTGTTGACAGTTCTCCAGGACCAGCAATTATACGCCAAGTTTTCCAAATGTGAGTTTTGGTTAACTTCGGTGGCTTTTCTTGGGCATATTGTCGGGGTTGATGGCATTCGAGTGGATACGGCCAAGATCGAGGCAGTCAGGACTTGGCCTAGACCTACTACTCCGACAGAGGTTCGTAGTTTTCTGGGCCTTGCAGGATATTATCGGCGGTTCGTGGAGAAGTTTGCTTCTATCTCTGCACCATTGACTAGGCTGACTCAGAAGGCAGCCAAGTTCCGATGGATGATGCGTGTGAGCGGTGGTTTCCGCCATCGGAAGGAGATCGACGACCGCCCGCTTACTTCTTCCGCAGGTCGACGGTTATGTCGTGTATTGTGACGCGCCGCATCGGGTTGGGATGTGTTGATGCAGCAGGCAAGGTTATAGCGTATGATCCCGACACCTGAAGAAACACGCAGAACTACCCCACCCATGATTTGGAGTCGGCGGTGATTCACGCTTTGAAGATCCGGAGGCACTACTTGTATGGGGTTCATGTGGATATTTATACAGCACCACAAGAGCCTCCGATATCTTCACCAGAGAGCTGAACTTACGGCTGCAGACGGTGGTTAGAGCGCCAAGGATTATGATGTTGACATCCTGTACCACCCGGGAAGGCCAATGTCAGGCGTATGCCCTTAGTCGTAGGTCCATGGGTAGCCTATCAGATGTGCAGCCGGAGAGGAAGGGCATGGTTCGTGATTTGCATGAGTTAGCGAGCCTTGGTGTCCGTTTGATTGATTTTGATAGCAGTAGAGTTCGAGTTCGTGAGGTTGCCGAGTCTTCCATCGTCGAGGAGGTGAAGAGGCAACAGTTCGAGGATCCAGTTTTGACACGTTATCGTGATACGGCTCTTCGTGAGGCAAGGTCCTGAGGTAGCACCGATGGGGTGCTAAGGTTTGAGGGCGGTTGTGTGTTCGGATGTTTCGTGACTTCGGCGAGTTCTAGGGAAGCACACAAGCGGCGTTACTCTATCCATCCGGGTCGACCAAAATGTACCACGACCTTAGATCCGTATTGGTGGGATGGCTTGAAGAGGACGTTGCGAGTTCGTAGCTCAGTGCCCGTGTTGTCAGCAGGTGAAGGTAGAGCACCATAGGCCTGGTGGTTTGTTACAGACGATAGAGATCCCGACCTGGAAGTGGGAGGTGATCAACATGGACTTTATCATAGGATTGCCTCGCACTCAGAGGAGACATGATTCTATATGGGTTATCGTCGACAGGCTGACGAAATCAGCCCACTTTCTTCCCGTCAGGACGACTTTTCTACCGAGGATTATGCGCACTTTACATCCGAGAGATCGCCGATCGCATGGAGTCCCTATTTCGATCATATCGCATGCAGGAGCCCGCCACGGCTAACTTCTGGAGGTCCTTCCAGAAGGGTTTGGGGACGCAGGTGAGCCTGAGTACTGCATTTCATCCACAGACAGACGGACAGGCCGAGCGCACTATCCAGAATCTTGAGGATATGCTGCGAGCCTATGTTATCGACTTCAGGGGTAGCTGGGAGGATCATTTGCCTCTAGTTGAGTTTGCGTACAATAATAGCTACCACTCCAGTATTTAGATGGCGCCTTATGAGGCTTTGTATGGGAGGAAGTGCAGATCGCCGATAGGCTAGTTCGATGTGGGCGAGGTGCAGTTAGTGGGACCAGATTTGGTGCAGCAGGCTGTGGATAAGGTGAAGCTTATCCGGGAGAGGTTGTCGATACCGTGAGTCGCGAAGTCATACGCAGATCATCGCCGTCGGATCCGAGTTCGAGGTTGATGATTGGGTTTTCTGAAGGTGTCACCCATGGCGGTGTGATGAGATTCGGGAAGAAAGGGAAACTCAGCCCAAGGTACATTGGGCCCTATCAGATTGTCCGCAGGGTAGGCAAGGTTGCCTACGAGTTGGATCTGCCGTCCGATCTGGAGGCAGTGCATCCGGTGTTTCATGTTTCTATGCTGAGGAGATGTATCGGGGATCCATCTAGGGTGCATCCGATTGACGATGTCCAGGTGACCGAGGAGTTATCGTATGAGGAGATTCCCATAGCGATAATCGATCGTCAGGTTAGGCGTCTGCGGACCAAGGATGTGGCTTCCGTCAAAGTCTTGTGGCGGAACGAGCTCAGGGAGGAGATGACGTGGGAAGCTGAGGAGGACATGAGGCAGAAGTATCCTCACCTATTCTCCACACCTCCAGGTAATTCGCTTTCCTACTTGTAAATTTTCATTATCATATATGCCTAAGTGCTGTTTTGTGGCCGTTTGTGGCATTTGCAAACTGTTTAAGTTATGAAGAACCTTACCATTAACTGTTTTGGGAAGGAACATTCGGGACGAATGTTTCTAAGGAGGGGAGAATGTTATACCCCGTATTTCCAGAGTATGTACGTGAGGGCGTACGTACGAAAGTTTAGCCTTAAAGTAGGCAATGGGACGTTTTTTTGGGCACAACTCATTAAAAGAATCGTTTTCCGACGAAACGTTTTACACAACTCGCGTAGGATAAATTCCGGCTATGTCATTTCTAATTTTTGCGGATTTTTCCGAGAGACGAAACATTTGGACCAACGAGAGGCGACACTTGTCACCCTCATTGAGTGGATGTGGCGAAGTGAGCCGAATTGGATGGCCATTTTTGTCATGGAGTTGGTAGGATATTTTGTGTGCAAGTTGGCTAGGTACACTTGCCCAAATCTTGACCTTACACTTGCCTTGAACTTGGCATCATCTTGCCCTTGGTTGGCCACTTGACCTATAAATACCCCTTAAGATGAAGAGTTCTTCATCCACAAATCTTTCTCCAAGTCTTGAAAATCCTCTCTCTCCTCGAGCATTTTCGTCCAAGCCTCCACTCCCTTGTGAAGGCCTCGGCCGAATACCCCCCTAGCCTAGCCGAAACCTACCCCCCTCCCTTGGTAGAAAAGTTGCCTTCTAGTATTGTTATAATGCCCAAAATACCCTAGCCCAAATCCCTTAGTACTTAGTTGAAGTTGTGAAGAACTTCTAAGGTTCTCGAGCTATCTGAGCGCATAACTTAGGAGCTAAACCTTGCTCAGGATCGACGTTTTATCTAGGATATTATTGGGCTTACCGAGGTAAATAATTTTGTCCTTCTTTTGTAATTAGAGAATACATACTGTAGAAGTATAGAAATAAGTATTACATACTTAGAAGGATATTAAAGAATGTAATTGAATCGTATCACAAAGAGAAGGGTTTAAAAGAAGAATAATAGAATCAGATTTACATAGACTGTTTACAAGAGACTTGAGTAGCTCACCGGGTAGGGAAGTGCTGCCCGATTTTTCCATAGAATAAAGGACCCTCTGCTTAGAACTGTTTACAGAGTAGTCTAGACGTTGATAGACGTGTCTGACTATTATAGGTTGATTCTCTGCGCGCGCGACATATTCAACTTGGCAGGTGGTTTTCGCCGAGAAGGTATGTGATTCTTCCTAAAGCATGATATTTTAAAATATATATATATAGTACGGTAGACGTACATGTGTTAACTGAATAATAACTACGGCAATGTCTTTTGACTTAAGCCTGAATAATAAAAGATCTTGAAGCATTTCAAAAGAATACTGA
Organism: Przewalskia tangutica; assembly: GCA_029844215.1. Taxonomy (NCBI): domain Eukaryota; kingdom Viridiplantae; phylum Streptophyta; class Magnoliopsida; order Solanales; family Solanaceae; genus Przewalskia; species Przewalskia tangutica. Next base: position 112,301,008 of record CM056721.1, read on the forward strand.
ATCATTTTTAATGTAAGAGAAACATTGGTTTTAAACAAAAGCTTAAAGAGTTATACTAGCTTTATGGGAAGTTAGGTATAACCACTTAAGAATGATAATAAGAACTGTTTACTTAATTGCTTATAAGAACCTTGTATTGATTTCTGTAAGGCATATTAAGATTGTTTGATAAATAGACATACTATGATGCTATGTGTGTTAGTGTCTTGTGATGTTGTGAAAGGGGGTCATTCTTGTTGTGCTTAGTTGCTAGAAGCGGTAAGTCGCTTGTATCTGTTATTATATCACCTACCCTCGATCGGTTATACCGAGGGCTTGCCACCCTTGACGCGGTCTATACGGCCTATGCGGCTCGTGAGACTACGCGAGTCGCGGAGCTCCAGGATTGATCATTCGGTGTTTTAGCCCGACGCGGATGCCCTATGCGTCCGTGTGACTACGCGTCTATCGTGAGACTATGCGCGATCGCGGAGTCTGAGAGGTACCGGTTAGCTACCCCGATGCGCGGAATACCTACGCGGTCTCGTGTGACCTACGCGATCGCGGAAGTCCGTGACTAGGCACGCATAATGATACTATGGGCAATCGCCTTGCTTCGATCATTCGCGCTAGGAAAGACCAAGCATAAAGATATCTATGTTGATCTTGCTTATGTTGTGACACTATGTGCAATTGAACTGATTGTATTTGCAATGGCTTGAAATACTTTGATTTCATTTAAGTACTTTACAGTTTCACATACTTAGTACTGTTATCGACCTCCTTCGGGGCCGCTCATGCCGCATGTAAGGGCAATCAGGTGCTAGATCCGCATCCTTAGGATCTTTTGCGTTGGTGTCAGGAGCTCCATCTTCTCCGGAGGCTCTACTTTTGGGTATTCTCTCCCTGTTGTAATTAGTTTTGTACATTCAGGGTATGGCGGCCCCGCCCCGCCATAGTTGTTTATCTTCTGAGGTTTGTAGTCCCATTGCATACTGGGATGTAATCGCAAAACTTGGGTTATATATATGCCGCAGCTTTTCTTCGAATAAACTGTGTCTCATTTTACAAATCGTTTCATGTCTTGTTTTATATTCGATTGACACTCGATGTATGACTACTGGGTGCGGTAAGGCACGACTACTGCCCCGGAACGGGTCGTGACACGAACGAACCCATCAGGGGAGGCTTTTAACCATGCTTTTTATTATTTTTATCACTTTCCTACTCTCACTCATTGCTCTTATTCTTGCAGGACCAGGAGATGTTTCGACTGAAATAAGTCAACCAACACCAGATTCAATGAGGCATCGCTCTTGGTTTTTCTATACTTTTGTATTTTTATATATTTGTAAATTAATTGATTTTCTTAGTTTTCGTTACATAATTTCTTTACATTGCACAACATATCTTCTTGAACTATGCGTGTCTGATTCTCACCATACGGTGTGATACGTAGGCAACCTATTTTGGGTTCGGCACCACATAAAAAAAAGTAGCATAATTGGATCACCCATGCATTTCATTTATCCCGTCACGGACATTCATTCTAACATAAACAATCATTTTACTTTGCAGTCGTTCCATAGTGGACAATCATTTATTTTGCACAGCTTTTACTCTTACTATCCTATCATGGATGAATTCTTTTTCAAGCATACATTTTATAAACAATCTGAACGAACTACGCTAACCTGATTCTCATCAAAAGTGAGATACGTAGTCAGCCCTATTCGGGTTCGGTACACTTTATTCAAAAAATACAAAAAACAAATATTCTATTAAAAAAATACACAAAGAAAACCCTTTATTTGAAAATATACAAAATATATTTTAAGTTTCGTTGTTTGCCTTGATTGATACCAACACAGTTAGGAGTGTGCAGAGGAAATGACAAATAAAGATCAGTATGAACTGACTTCGTGGAAAACCATAGATTCTTTTGGTACCTCTCATTCACACTTGTAATGACATTATTTTACGTGCTTCCAAGATAAGAACAAAAACCAACCTCATCATTTCAAATGCATTGTATGGTGAGTTTTAGAATAAGTTCAATTGCATTGCATTGTGATCTAGAACTTGGCTTGAATGTTTGTTGAGGCGAAATCGTGAGTAATGCTCGATATAGGAAGTGATCGTAGGCTGAGCCATTCGAGCCTTTCCAGCCTACCAAATAACATTATCCGTAGTACTCCCCCTTTGAGCCTAAAGCCTATTCTTTCGATAATTGTGTATACCCTTTCTGAGTGCATATACGCATTATCCCTCTCTTGACCCGACTTCCTTGAGCGTATTGGAAAAGTACAAATTGCTAACAACGATCTGCGTTGAAATTTCTAAGGATAAAGTTGCAAAGTCTCAAAAAAACAAAGGACGACTTTACACAAAGAAGAAATCAAAATCCCCAGCAATAACAAAAAAAACTCTGAAAAAGCGGAAAAAGCTCTAAACGAGAGACTCAAAAGAAGTCAGTCCAACAGAAAAGGACGAAAAGAATCAGATCAGCATCAAGGCACACAAATGCCAAGCGCAGAAATAATCCAACGCTCAAGGAAGGATTAGTCACTCCTTACCCAAATGATATACATCCCTTTCCCTAAGCCTACATTACAAACCTGTGACAAGTCCTACATGATCTTATACTGAGGGTTCTCACATTAGTGGAGACTTACATGACGGACAAGCCTATTGATATGCGATTTATACACACGTTTAACGCAAGTGCACATATCGTTACAAGTAATATAGTATAGGTAAGACCGAATATTGTCCTCAAGGACTGGTTTTCAAGTACCGATTATCTATGCTTTAGTTTCTATTTGGTTAACGTTAATTGGTTTGGAATTCTAGACTAATAATGCAGGAAATAAACTAATTATGAAAATACTTTGATTTAAATCAGTTATGACGGAGAATTAGGGCTTCCAAGATCATCAACTATCCACTCTATTTAATCCTTAATACAATTACACTAACTTCTTCTTCTACGTTAAGGTAATATAAACACTCAACCTCAATGGATAACCCTTCTATCTTTCGATGACAAGATTGACTACAAAGGAGGATTAAGAGCAATAACATATTAAGCTACACAAGTATCGGGGTACTTTCGTCCACGATTTAAACCTATGTTTATTCAACTATAGCATATTCACAATCTCCCCTTTCGGATTTCGATTAGAACTCATATAAGTGATGATAACTAGTGATCAATTAATTATCAAGCAATCAAAGCAATTATTGAATAAATCTTAAGCACATGAAGAAGAAATCAACTAATGTATTAATTAATGAATAAGAGTTTCAAGCGAATCACAAGGAAATCCCTAATAAAGTAATTAGCTCCTAGCCATAGTCATGCTAAGAACTAATACAATCTCCATACAAGAACTGAAAAGAGAAAGAAAAGAAAATACTTGAACTAGGTCTTAAATCTTCGCCTCCTAGAGTTGTGGTGTATGTACAATGGATGGCATGAATCAATCTAGAGAATGATGTAGAGAATATATATAACCCAAGAATCCTTTAGGTCAAGGGTTAGGGATTATGTAGGTAGGAAAAGTTGTCCCTTTTGGACCCTGAAAACGTGTCAAATTCGGCCCAAAATGTCAAAATACTGGCCGGGCGCTGGTGGCCGAGATTGGGCGCCACGACGCTAAAAACCCGCAAATAAATCAACTTTCGAATATCCAGCACGGGCGCCTAAGGCTCGCGGATTGCTTTCGTCATCCTTTTTTTCATCCGGACTTCGTCTGATCTCCTCTATACTTCCCGGGATTTCTTAGACTTCAGTTATTGGCCCTTTTGTGTGCAATTCCATCTCAAATAAGCTCATTTCCTCTCCTTTTCGCCATCTCTCCATTTCTGACCGATGTGACACAAAAGAAAGGAAAACGACTCTAATTCTGTACTACACATCAACAAAATGAGTAAACTCCTAACTAAAAATGACTCAAAAAATATATATAAAATACGCCTATCACCTATGGTATCACAGTTGCATGCATTGAACATCTTTCTGAGTGTGAGTGTACTTCTTTCAACGTCCCAAAGTTCAAAATATTGGAATATATGTGAGAAAAAGACTTTCTTTCAGTGAAGGCATTTGAAACATGAGGATGCATATAGTTCAAAATATTTGCTTGAAGCAAGTGCCGACACTCAGGTATGTCTGAGGTACCATCTAAAGCTATAAGAATTACACCGGAGTCAGTCTCGGTTAGACTAAGCAATAAACGGGAATCCTTATGCACAATACTAATAGTTGGTACCAACTGAAGTCAAAACGTGATTCTGTCTTTTCATTTTTTAATAAAAACAACAAAATATATCTATATACTTTACATCCTCTTTTGTTTCACAAACTACGTCTTGACCTGAATCACTCGGCGGGATACATAGGTGGCCACATCAGTTTCGATCCCACTTATTGAAAACCTTTAAATCATTATTTTTTGCTTACATGAACTACACTATTTCCCTCGGCGGGATACGTAGGCGGCCACATTGGCTTCGGTCACACCATTTGAAATATTTCTTTTTTATGTTTTACACATAACAATATAAGCCCATCTGATCGCTTTGATAGAGCATGCAAGCTACCTACACAAGACTCAATTTTGTCTAGTGGAGAGTTTAGCATCCTCATATACCAGAAACTGGGGCATATTTTTAGGGTCGCATTCTCATATATTCATTGAACATCTCATATGTCTTCACATTAGCTTTGCATCCATGTTTGATATATAAAAAAAAAAATGTGCACCTGATCGTCTTGATTGCATCAAGACTCGGGCTTGCCCAGTTAAAAGTTCAGTATCCTCATGTACCAGAAACTGGGCATTTTAAAGATTTACCACAAGAACACGGAAATAGACAGGGAAAAAAGCCAGCTAATTGAACTATCAGTCCAAACCAGTATGAGCATTCAAGTGTCAAGAGCCAAAGCTACAAAGTCTACGCGAATCAACGCCCCTTCCATAAAACTCATAATGTTTTCTTTGGGTGCAGGATCTTCATATCAGTAAAAGCCGGGAGGACAACAATAAGCCCATGTGGGTCGCAAGCGCACAACGTCTATGCAATGACGTTATTTCAACCCATGTGGGTCACAAACGCACAATGTTTATGCAACGGCTTTATCTATGTTTCATTTATGCAACAATGAATATCTGCATCACGTCTATGCAATGACGTCATTTCATTATGCCTATGCAATGACGAACATCTGCATCGCGATTATGCAACGATGTCATTTCATTTAAGTCTATGCAACAACTTCATCTATGTTTTGTCTATGCAACGACGAACATTTGCATCACATCTATGCAATGACGTCATTTCATTTAAGCATATGCAACAACTTCATCTATGTTTCATCTATGCAATAACGAATATCTTCATCGCGTCTATGCAATGACGTCATTTTATTTAAGCCTATGCAACTGCATCATCTATGTTTCATTTATGCAACGACGAACATCTGCATCACTCTATGCAACAACTTCATTTTAAGCCTATGAAACGACTTCATCTATGTTTCGTCTATGCAACGACGTACATCTGTATCACGTCTATGCAACGACTTTATTTCATTTACGTCTATGCAAGAACTTCATCTATGTTTCGTCTATGCAACGATGAACATTTGCATCACGTCTACGCAACGACGTCATTTTATTTAAACTTATGCAACGGCTTCATCTATGTTTCTTCTATGCAACGACGAACATCAGCATCATGTCTATACAACGACGTCATTTTGTTTTAGCTTATGCAACGACTTCATTTATGTTTCGTCTATGCTACGACGAACATCTGCATCACGTCTATGAAATGATGTCATTTTTTTAAGCCTATGCAACGGCTTAATCTATATTTCATCTATGCAACAATGAATATCTGCATCAACTCTATGGAATAATGTTTATTCATTACGCCTATGCAACGGCTTAATCAACACATCGTCAATATAATAACGATATCACCCTCGCGTCAATACAATGACGTCATTAGCATCGTCAACACAATAACGACATCATCACCGCGTCAACACAATGACGACATCAGGATCATCAACATAATGATGACATCACTACGTCAATATAATGACATCATCAGTATCGTCAATACAATGACGACATCACTACGTCAATACAATGACGACATCAGCATCACATCAACAAAATGACGTCAACAACACCCTGTCTTTCTCAACATCAACAAATGCTTTTTCATTTTGACCTCAGGAACAAACACCGTAGAGGCATTTCAGGGAACAAACACCCTGTCTCCTTGTCTTTCTCAGCATCTGCAAATGTTTTTTTCATCTTGACATGGGGAACAAACACCCTAGAGGCATTTCAGGGAACAAACACTCTGTCTCCTTGTCTTTCTTAGCATCTGTAAACACCTTTTTCATCTTGACCTCGGGAACAAACACCCTACAGGCATTTCAGGGAACAAACACCCTACAGGCATTTCAGGAAACAAACACTCTGTCTCTTCCAGCATTAAACTATAACCCAGTGTCATCAAGATTCGACACTGGAATAAATTTTTGAATCGGCGTTAGCCCATCTTTAATTTTCTAGCATCGCAGCAACCCAATGTCATCATAATTCGATATTGGGACAAAATTTTGAATCTGCATCGACATTGTCTTTAATTTTCTAACATCATAGCAGCCCAGTGTCATCATAATTTGACACTGGGACAAATTTTGAATCGGCGTGAGCTTTGCTTTTAATTCTGGCATCACAACGACCCAATGTCATCATAATTCGACATTGGACAAATTTTGAATCTGCATCAGCTTTGCTTCCAATTGTTCTTAAAATTCTCTTTTGCCCATTCATTTCTTGATCTTTGTTCTAATTCTGACGATGGAGATAAAATTGGCTACAAGTCAACGTCTTTGTCCGAAAACTCTTTCATCGTCTTCAGCAAAGAGGGACAAACTGTTGACACCCAATTTTGATCTATCTTTTTTATTATTTATTACAATTTTAAGTATTTTTTAGCACCACATTTTTATCATCATTTTTCCCATTTTTTATATCATAATCTTATTTTTATCCTAATACTCTATGTTGTTTTATTTTTTATAAAATGACATCGCATTTTTTATTTTTAAATTAGGCATTAAACATTTCTTAAATATTATATTTTTATCATATTGTCATTTTGGTTTTAATAATTTTACATCTCCTTAAATTATTTTATCTTTTAAATAATAAACTCTTTCATTTTAGCCCGAACCAATTCATCCATTCTATTTCAATCAGCCTGTCACGACCCGAACCTGGGCCCATGACTGGTGCCTTACCCCGGGCACCCTAGTGATACAACATCAGAGAAAACCAGCGGAAATAAAACTTAAACATGTAAATAGACATGGATTAAGATGAAAGAAAATAGACCAACCAAAACGGTTGCCTTTCAACATATATATATATATAAACATTTGAACAAGCATAATCCTTATAACCCCGCCTACAATAAGCGCTGCACTTAAGATTTATACAACAACTATGACGGACAGTGGCCCCGCCATACCTCAATGTACAAGGACCTGCAGACTGTGGTAACATACCAAAGATAAGCCTCCGGCGGACTGAGCTTCCCAAGACGCTAAATGAGATCCTAAACGCGGATCGACAAATGTACTTCTACTCACAGATTTAACGCAGCCTCGGCGAGGTCAAGATAACAAGTACCAAGTATGTGAAATCAGAAATATCAGAATGAAATCATAATAGTCTATATAAAGCAGGAGACATGTATGATAACCAAACTACGCTCACAACATAAAAGCAATTATGTCAAGTCGTGACTCACGCCTCAAAGTCATCCTCACGCCCGTGGAACTTCTTCCTCACCGCCAGCCTAGGTACAAATCATGTGATACGATAACATGTCTCGGCCCATCTCATGGACCCAAGATAGAAACGTGTGGATACATTCCTGCTCATCCTACGAACCTAGAGTCGAGTGAAATACATTCCTGATGAACCCAGAGTCGAGTGAATACATTCTGATGAACCTAGTCGAGTGAAATACATTCCTGATGAACCGTAGTCGAGTGAAATACATTCCTGATTTAACCAGAGTCGAGTAGTCGAGTAGAACACAGTACTTGCACAACAAGGCTATCACACGTAACATGGTCAAGTTTCACAACAATAAGCATAGGCAAGTTATACACAACTCAAGGTACTTTCATTTTATGTCAAAGTCCGGATTTTAACCCTAAAGTACTACGTACGTTAAATTCCTTTAAAGAGATCCATTCCTTTTATAAAAGTCACCCGACACCGTAGTATAAAAATAGAGTGACTTACATCTTTTAAGTAAACCAAAACAACTTCCATACTTTCCTTTTAAAACCAATTAAGGCAATACCATACCTTCTTTTAGACCAAAACACTTCTTTTTAAAGTCCGATTACATTAAAACCAATGATAAAAACCCTTTGTTTTCATAAAGTCGTTATAACCAACTTCCCATAAAGCTGTCATAACACTCTAAGTTTTAAACCATTTTAAGACAACACAATGCCTTTCTTTTCCCTAAAGTTCCAGTTTGCCTAATTTCAATTACGCAAGTCTCTTTTTAGAAAAGTTTCATAGTTCAATGTCTTAATCTCTTTTTAAAACAATTGAGTAACATATGCCATAAAGTAGGTTATTCTTGTTCATAATCAATCTTATTAAGCAGCCATGATCTAGAAAATGTAATATCATTTTGTCTCATCTTAGCTTCTATGCAGATGGAGGTTTCTACTGGTTTTAATGATGTTTCATTTATTCAATACATTTTCCTTTATTAACGCTGCAGTGGTTTGTCGATACACATTCTGATTTTTGAAATCAGTAAAACATTATTCCTTTTAAAAACCACGTGCTCATTACTCACGAATGAGGTCTCACATTGTTAACAAACTTCATATCAAATCAATTAAGTCAAGTCTCTTATCTTTCGTAATAAGTCTCTTAACTTCTAAAAATCAGTAAACCATTCTTTTTATCTCTCTTAAGACGTTATACCTAACCTCTCATAAAGCTAGTATAACTCCTTATGTTTTCAAAACCAAGTATTACTCTTCTTTCAAAAAGGTTCCTTAATTCTTTTGAAATACTTTAAGACTCTTTATTATTCAGCTTAAGTCAAAAGACATTGCCGTAACGCTACATTCGCTTAATACACGCACGCCTACCGCACTATATCTATATTCCTTTTAAAATATTTCAAGGTTCTTATTATTCGTGCTTAAGTCAAAAGACATTGTCATAACTATATTCAGTTAGCACACGACATCTACCATATAATATATACATATTATTCAAAGCTTAAGTCAAAAGACATCCACACGCACGCTCACCGTACTATATGTATTCTTTTAAAATACTTCATGCTCAAGAGTATAGGAAGAATCACATACCGCGACGATTATCGACTATAAGCAAAACGCCCACTACTATAACCCGACTAGCCTTGTCCACCTTCTAAGTAGCACATGCTACTTGCAAAACATTCAACCAGTAAAGGTTATCACCATCAGAATACACCCTATATAAGTACGCTTTAACTTCTACTTATATTCTTCTCAAGTGATTTCACTCAACTTTTCTCGCAATATCCTTCTATTACACCCAAGTCTCTTCTTATGAATCTTATATTCATTTATATACTACTACGATGTAATTTCCAATTACAATAAGGACAAGAGAGTATTTACCTCGATGAGCCCATAAATTATACAGTGTAAAGTCGCTCCCGAGCAACGTTAAGCTCCTACTCCGAGTGCTCCAATCCGCTCCAACAACCCTTAGAAGTTCTAACCAACTTCTACTTAAATACTTCAACTATCAATGAAGATTTTCCTTAGGGTTTCGCTTAGTGGCTAAAGAAAGTATAGTAGTATTTTCTGGCTTTGTATAAGTGTAACCTTGGGAATACTACAAGGTATTTGGGCCAAGGTATTTGGGCATTATAACAATACTAGAGAGTATTTCTATACCACAACAAGGGTATTATACGAAAACAACTAGCAGTGGGGTACCCGGCCAGTGGCACCACAAAGGGGCGGAGGTGGTGCTCTCGGTCATGGCCTTTTCTCAAAGGGGGAGGGGCTTGACGAGATCTTTGAGAGGAGGGAGTATTTTGAGACTTAGAAAGATTGCTCAAGTTTTGGATGAAGAAAGTCTTCAAGTAAGGAGTATTTATAAGCAACCAAAGGCCAACCAATGGCCAAGATGAAGACAAGTGTGGTGCAAGTGTAGGCTAGATTTTAACCATGTGGACCTTATCCATCTACCACACAACTTGCACAAAATATCCTACCAACCCCTCGACCCAATCGCCCATTACCGCCCACTCAAGCTTCCAATGTGGCGTGACACATTTCACCCTCCCGCTGGTCCAAAATGTTTCGCCTCTCGGAAAAATCCGCAAAAATTAGAAATGACATAGCCGAATTTTCCTTCGCAAGTTTAGTAAAACGCTTCATCGAAAAACGATTCTTTTGGCACTTGTGCCCAAATTTCAAACTAGCCAACTTTAAGGCTCAAATTTTTATACGCACGCCTCACGCATATACTCAAATTACGGGTATAACATTCTCCTCCTTAGAAACATTCGTTCCGAATGTTCCTTCTCAAGACGGACACGATGAAGATCTTCTAATCATGTTGCCAACGCCACGCCGCCACGAAATAACACACGCTCTCTTCCTTCCTTACTCGTTGTGCCTCTTCTCGAACACTTGAACTCTTCTAGTATACGCATCATACTTCACCATCGCTTAGTTTCCAAAACTTTGGAGTCACCACCTCCAAACTTGGTCATCTTACTAGCTTCACTCTTCCTTAAGGCCATTCCCGCCTTCACGATCCGCTCGTCGAACATATCCACGAACTCATACGGGTCATCTAAACTGGGCCTAACACCCTCGTGACCCTACCACTGGCGGGACCACCCAGAGCTGACCCAACCTCGAACAGCCGCGGTTGCCCTCAACATGGCCCCAACTCGACCCACTTAACGCATCACGCCTTGTTCCCGATCCAAACAATCTTACTCTACAGTCATGAAAGCTACCACTTCCATTTCACACTACCCAGGACTTATCACACAATTACACCACGATACCCATAATGCTCGACAAAGATCACTCGCAAAAACTTGTACTCAAGACGGCCTTACATCTAAGGTCTCAATGTAGTATTCTAAGGTTCATCATTTTCTCACCCCTGTGCTTACCCTTTTACACTAACTGTGTTTCTAAATCACATTTTAGCACCAAGCTATCCGACATAACACTAAACACATCATCAATACATACAAGTCTCTGTAGAGGGTTAAGATATACTGAACCTACCGCCCACTCTAATCATAGGCCCACTCGCAGGCGCATACCGTAGGAAGGCGGCTTAACCCGCCATCGATCCGCAGTCGCGCTAAGTCGCCGGCATTCTTCTATAAGCACGCCTTCGTCACATGGCTCCGACGTCCGCAGTGAAACAAGCACCTGAAAGACGACATTCCCGGATGATGTTTGCCACATCGCGCACACCGAGGGGACATGAATCCCGCCGCTAGCACTCACGTATACGTGAACTAAGCCCCGAGCTCACTCAGCTCCCGAATACCCGAACGCCCCAAGATCGCGGAGGACCACTGCATCGGGCGAGGTACATAACTAACTCGGCCGAGGCGGTCCGCCAAAGTTACCAGCGACCTCGCTATCCGCCCTTCTTCACGATCTCTGGCCATTTCGCCGACCTCTCCGTGCCTCACATCCTAGTGCATGAAGCTTGCATGCGGCAATGTCCATGCCCCAAGAGCTACACCTGCATAAGCCTCTCGCCAAGTAATCATCTAGCCCTGACGTAGCGGTGTACTGGCCCTCCATATCGCCACTACAATGGGACATACCGAGCTAACGAGTCGAACTCACATTGTACTTCTAACCGCCCGCCTGGCCCCGCTTTAACGCCAAAAACTGCCGCCCGAGCCCTCCTCATCTGTGGAAGCAAGAAGTGCAAGAAATGCCTTTGAGAACTCGTCCCCATATAGCCGGAAGTGCACTCTCTCCCGACAGCTCCCACGATCAAACCACGATCAGCAGATCACGCAGCCGATGCGAACTCAGACCACCGACTCAGATCCGATGCCTTGATCACTCACGACCAGAATCGCCGATGAACTCTCGCGATCATCCTCGTGCCTCACCCATAAAACTCGCGTTACACTCGTAAAATCCCGTAGTCTCAAATCGCTCGCCGGGGTGAACTACGGTGCATCGGATCGAATCGCAGATTCAACTTATCTCATATTCGCCACGACCGCCAAGAATCGGGTCATCTCTTGTACCCCATCTCATCTCGCTTAAGCCGCGGACCGAGGCTCGTGTATCAGAGTCTCAGCAGCCACCGCCGCGCTTAAACTCGCTGCGCCGGGCGGCGCCGCGAAATCGCTGTCAAGCACTGCTCAGCATCGATCGCTCGCGCTTCGCATTTCTCTCAGATTCTCACTAATAGCCTCGATCGCTTTGCCTATCTGGGCTCGGTTTTACGCGAGGCATAACGATAAAGGAAAGGAATACGCCGAGGGTCCAACTTATCACACAGCTCTAAGGCACGATCTCAGAATGAGAAGAATGGAAACCAATCCTAAATGTCCTATAGCCTCCTGATTATAGATGTGGTGCACAACACACCGATAATCAAGACTCTACTAGACACGGCTCAGACACTTTCCGAGGACTAACTGCTCTGATACCACTTTTGTCACGACCCGAACCCGGGCCCGTGACTGGTGCCTTACCCCGGGCACCCTAGTGATACAACATCAGAGAAAACCAGCGGAAATAAAACTTAAACATGTAAATAGACATGGATTAAGATGAAAGAAAATAGGCCAACTGATCGGTGTATTTTATATACACTTTTTGAGTCATTTTTAGTTAGTATTTTACTCATTTTATTTATGTTTAGTATAGTATTAGGGTCGTTTTCCTTTCTTTTGTGTCACATCGGTCAAAAATGGAGAAATGACAAAAAGAAGAGAAAATGAGCTTAATTGAGATGGAATTGCACACAAAAAGGGCCAAGAAATAAAGTCTAAGAAGTTCTGGGAATTATAGAGAGATCGATAAGACCGAAACAAAGGACGAAGAAACGAAAAATCCTAAGAATTCCCACCAGAGTCGCAAGATTGGCGTTAGTACACGGGCGCCAATTAACGGCCGCCCAACTATCTTCGATTTTCAGGCCGCGCCTCAGGGCTGCGCCGACGCGGAATTATGGTCACGCCGAATTTGACATGTTTTCAGAATCCTAAAGGGATTATTTTTCCTACCTAAAGGGATTATTTTTCCTACCTAAAGGGATAACTTTTCCTACCTTAAAACCCTTACCTAAAAGGATTCTAATAACTTTTCCTTTCCTACAAATCCCTAACCCTTCACCAAAAGGATTCTTTGGCTATAAATATTCTACATCATTAGAAGAATTATTCATTCTCCATTCCACCATTCACCATTCTACATCCATCCTTCCACCAATCCATCTTGTAAATATTCCACAACACAACCCTGGGATGCTTGGCTTGGAGACTCATTCTTAGTAATTTTCTTTACTTTTTCTTTTCTTTATTTCAGTTTTTATGATGAACTTTGAATTAGTTCTTGTCATATTTATGGCTAGGAACTAATTCTCTTATAGGGCTTTCTATGTTGAATTTCTTGAACCTTATGTTATAAATTAACGACGCTTATGGTGATTATTCTTATCGAGAGATCTATCCAATAATCGAGTTGAATTCGTAGCTAATCGACAACTAGTTATCACTATATGATTTCTAATCGATTCAAAAGGGGATTGTGAATATCTGTAAGTCAAGTAGATACCTTGAATCGGGGATGAAAATACCTCAATTAGATTTGTAGCGTTGAGAGGCTTAACAACCCTAATTTTGCGATCGCGCGACTGGCCAACTAGGTTTTTGTGCTTAATCCTCCTATAGCTACTTTATCAAAGTTAGGTAAGGAACAATACTGGGTGAGTGTTTATATAACCCTAACGGAGTATAAAACGATTTCAGAAACTCCGCTTTCTCCAAAAGAAGAATACCATAAGTAATGCATTAATGAGTAGCATAAGCGGATAAATGAGGATACATAAGCCCTATTCTCATTACAACTGAAGTAAACCTTTATATTTAAATAGCTTTTATAATTCGTAGTTATAAACAACCAAATCAATTATCAATTCGCCAAATAGATACTAGAAAATAGATAGTTGGTACTTGAACCCTAATCCCAGAGGACGATATTCTGGCCTTATCTAAGACTATACTACTTGATACGATAACGCACTTGCGCTTAAAAGCAGCATATTAACGCGCATCAAGTTTTTGGCGCCGTTGTCGGGGATTAGGCATTAGTTCAATATCAAAATTATCTATTTTTAATTTCTAATTTGGTTTTTATTTTTGTTTCTTTAAATCATTTATTTTATTTTATTTTGAAAAAAAAAAAAATCGAGGTGCCGTGATTCGTTGTTGGTTTTGATTTATCTCAGGAACACTTTAGATATGGATTTTTACTGTCCATATGATAGAGAGCCAACCATAGAGGAACAGAGGGAGGAATTACGAGAAACTATACTCAGTCTCACGAGGTTCCAAGCTCAGTTCATGGACGAAATAAGGTCGGGCATAAAGAAGTTGGAAACGCAAATAGCAGAACTCGCGATCATATTCAACAGCGAACAGCAAAGTGAGGAGCCTGAATCACACCCAACTATTGAGGAATCTGGCAAGACAGTTGGTGTAGAGAAGGAGAAGAGTGCAGAGATCCAATTATTCACCTTCTTGGATTCCTTGGAAAATCTTTTTCTTGTACCTATTGCAGAGGAAACACCACCAGCTGTCAAAGTTGACTCCCAAACAGGAAGTCAATACCATCAAGGGCACCCCCTAGAGTTGAAAGATGTAGGGAATCTCACTGATCCCTACATTAGAGAGAACCTAAAAGACAAGCATGTCTTGTATACTTGGGGGATAATCGTATATTTGAGGCCTTTGTTTGAAGCAATTGTTGTAGTTGAAGTGAGACCTGCAATAATAACTCATGGATTGCAAGCAGCTCGCGTATGATCCAATGGGCACTCGGAAAGGTTAATTGCGTCCGGCTAAAAGACGTTAAAGACAACTTGCTGGGAGGCAACCCAATGTTTTTAATTATGTTATTTTAATTTCTGCTTTATTTTATGTTATTTTGCTTAGAACGATCTCACTGGTTCGGGTTCTTGTTTTGTGTTGTTGGATGACAGTGGATCAAAGCTAAAACCGATGAAAAGGAGCAAAAACGAAAAAAAGGAAAAGCGATCGCACATGCGCTAAAATCTGGCCGCGCGCCAGAACTCGTAAGAGCCACAAGATTAGCAGCCATGGCGCTAAATCTCGAGCATGGCGCTAACTTCAGAGCTATATTTCCGCAAATTCGAATTTTTCCTCCTAGACTCCGCATGCATCGTGTTGTGTCGCAGTTGTCCTTTTTCTTTTATTTTCTTTGAGTCTTGCACACATTGGGGACAATGTGTGATTTAAGTTTGGGGGTGTTTTATTTGTGTCTTGTTATGTTTCAGTTAAGTCTTTTTAATTGTTTTATGTTTATTTTGAGTCACCAAATTTTTTTCTTTTTTCTTTCTTTTTCATAATTGTCACAAAGATCATGTATGTAGTTGCTAGAAACACCTAGTGAAGGAAGGTGGAATAATGTAATGGAATTAGAAGCAACTATCTAAACACCTAGGTTAGATATGCCAAAACTCACAAAATCTGCCTATTTGGAGTTTCGCTTAAATTGTGCATGCTAAATTATGAAAACCTATGTGTTATGATTGCTTGCTATTTGAGGCTAAATAGTTAGGATATGCATGTTAGGGAGATGACTGGCATTTCTTTGATAGCCAATTTTACCACTCTTTTCTACCCCAAACTTTAAAAGTATCCCTAGTCAGCCTCATTGAGCCTAAAAATTGAAACTTCTTCTTTGACACCCTATATTCCCACAGATTGTGCCATAAGTAAAAATGTGAAGTAGTGGAATCAATTGTGTTAAAAAGAGACAAAAGAGTGAATGAGCTTGTTGCACCCCAATAAAAAGTAATAAGAAAGAGGCAAAAGCCTAAGTTTGGGGGTGTTTGTTATTATAATACTCTTCATTCTCCCAAAACAAAAGAGGGAAAAAGATAGAATTGAAGTGAAGAAAAGAACAAAAAAAAAAGGAAACACTGAAAAGCTAAAGAGCTTATGGTACACAAAAATGAGCCTAAATGCCTATTTTTACCAACCCCTACCTAAGCCTACATTACAACCCTTAAAGTCCTGAAGATCTCTTTTATGCATATTCAGGATTAGTGGAGAATAGCAAGTAAGCATGTCATAGGATTTTTGAATTTATATGCATGATTTAGTATATTGACTTCCATTAAAGGATGATAAATATGAGTTTCATAAATATCTAGCTCAATGTGTTTAGTGTCTTTGAAAAATTTCATGCTACATGTTCCATGTATTATTCTGCTAACCTTCATGTTTTTCTAGATAACACTAAATGCAGCAAAAAGTGATCAATGTCAGTGAGTCTTTTATTTTTCGTTTTCTTGAGTCTTTTATTTCTTTCTTTCTATCTTTGCTCGAGGCGAGCAAAGGTTAAGTTTGGGGGTATTTGATCGGTGTATTTTATATACACTTTTTGAGTCATTTTTAGTTAGTATTTTACTCATTTTATTTATGTTTAGTATAGTATTAGGGTCGTTTTCCTTTCTTTTGTGTCACATCGGTCAAAAATGGAGAAATGACGAAAAGAAGAGAAAATGAGCTTAATTGAGATGGAATTGCACACAAAAGGGCCAAGTAATGAAGTCTAAGAAGTTACGGGAATTATAGAGAAAATCGACGAAGACCGACGAACAAAGGACGAAGAAACGAAAAATCGGAAGAATTCGTCACCAGAGCCGCAGATTGCGGCAAGTACGCGCCGAATTAAGCCGGGCCCAACTATCTTCGATTTTCAGCCGCGCTGCCTCACAGTCGCTACCGACGCGGGAATTATGAATCTTGGCCGAATTTGACATGTTTTCGTAATCCTAAAGGGATTATTTTTCCTACCTAAAGGGATTATTTTTCCTACCTAAAGGGATAACTTTTCCTACCTTAAAACCCTTACCTAAAAGGATTCTAATAACTTTTCCTTTCCTACAAATCCCTAACCCTTCACCAAAAGGATTCTTTGGCTATAAATATTCTACATCATTAGAAGAATTATTCATTCTCCATTCCACCATTCACCATTCTACATCCATCCTTCCACCAATCCATCTTGTAAATATTCCACAACACAACCCTGGGATGCTTGGCTTGGAGACTCATTCTTAGTAATTTTCTTTACTTTTTCTTTTCTTTATTTCAGTTTTTATGATGAACTTTGAATTAGTTCTTGTCATATTTATGGCTAGGAACTAATTCTCTTATAGGGCTTTCTATGTTGAATTTCTTGAACCTTATGTTATATATTAATGCATGCTTATGGTGATTATTCTTATTGAGAGATCTATCCAATAATTGAGTTGAATTCTTGGTAGCTAATTGACAACTAGTTATCACTATATGATTTCTAATCAGATTCTGAAAAGGGGGGATTGTGAATATGCTGTAAGTTGGGTACAGATCTTGAATTGGGGATGAAAATACCTCAATTAGATTTGTAAGCGTTGATGAGAGGCTTAACAACCCTAATTTTGCGCATTGTGCGTGACGCCAACTAGGTTTTGTGCTTAATCCTCCTATAGCGTTACCCTTATCGAAAGTTAGGTAAGGAACAATCTTGGGGTTGAGTGTTTATATAACTAACTGGAGTATAAAGCGATTTCAGAAACCCGCTTTCTCCAAAAGAAGAACACCATAAGTTATGTATTAATAAGTAGCATGCGGATAGTGAGGATACATAAGCCCTATTCTCATCACATCCGAATTAAATCTTTATATTTAATTAGCTTCATAACTCTTAGTTATAAACCAAACAATCAATCATTAATTCACCAAATAGATACTAGAAAATAGATAGTTGGTACTTGAACCCTAATCCTAGAGGACGATATTCGGTCTTATCTAAGACTATACTACTTGATACGATAACGTGCACTTGCGTTTAAAAGTGTGTGCATATTACGCGCATCACCAACCAAAACGGTTGTCTTTCAACATATATATATATATATATATATAAACATTTGAACCATAATCCTTACAACCCCGCCCACAACAAAGCATGCACTTCTAAGATTTATCAACAACTATGACGACAGGCCCCGCCATACCCCGAATGTACAAAGACCTCTGCACTGTGTGGTAACATACCAAAGATAAGCCTCCGGCGGACGGAGCTTCCCAAGACATCAAATGAGATCCTAAACGCGGGATCGATGCGGTGTACTTCTACCATGCAGATGAACGCACTTCAAGGCGAGGTCGATAACAAGTACCAAGTATGTGAAATCAGAAAAATCAGAAATGAAATCATAATAGTCTATATAAAGCAGAGACATGTATGATAACCAAACTACGATTCACAACATAAAAGCGATTATGTCAAGTCGTGGACTCACGCCTCAAAGTCATCCTCACGCCCGTGGAACTTCTTCCTCACCGCCGATGGGCCTAGGTACAAATCATGTGATACGTATAACATGTCTCGCCCATCTCATGGACCCAAAGATAGAAACGCAGGATACATTCCTGTTCATCCTATGAACCTAGTCGAGTGAAATACATTCGGATGAACCTAGAGTCGAGTGAAATACATTCCCGGATGAACCGGTAGTCGAGTGAAATACATTCCCGGATGAACCGGTAGTCGAGTAGTCGAGTAGAACACAGTACTTGCACAACAAGGCTATCACACGTAACATGGTCAAGTTTCACAACAATAAGCATAGGCAAGTTATACACAACTCAAGGTACTTTCATTTTATGTCAAAGTCCGGATTTTAACCCTAAA
Source organism: Przewalskia tangutica (assembly GCA_029844215.1). Lineage (NCBI taxonomy): Eukaryota > Viridiplantae > Streptophyta > Magnoliopsida > Solanales > Solanaceae > Przewalskia > Przewalskia tangutica. The sequence goes on from CM056721.1 coordinate 112,320,059, forward strand.
GTACTACGTACGTTAAATTCCTTTTAAAGAGATCCATTCCTTTTATAAAAGTCACCCGATACCCGTAGTATAAAAATAGAGTGACTTACATCTTTTAAGTAAACCAAAACAACTTCCATACTTTCCTTTTTAAAAACCAATTAAGGCAATACCATACCTTCTTTTTAGACCAAAACACTTCTTTTTAAAGTCCAGCATTACATTAAAACCAATGATAAAAACCCTTTGTTTTCATAAAGTCGTTATAACCAACTTCCCATAAAGTCATCATAACACTCTAAGTTTTAAACCATTTTAAGACAACACAATGCCTTTCTTTTCCTAAAGTTCCAGCTTTGCCTAATTTCAATTACGCAAGTCTCTTTTAGAAAAGTTTCATAGTTCAATGTCTTAATCTCTTTTTAAAACAATTGAGTAACATATGCCATAAAGTAGTAGGTTATTCTTGTTCATAATCAATCTTATTAAGCAGCCATGATCTAGAAAATGTAATATCATTTTGTCTCATCTTAGCTTCTATGCAGATGGAGGTTTCTACTGGTTTTAATGATGTTTCATTTATTCAATACATTTTCTTTTATTAACGCTGCAGTGGTTTGTCGATACACATTCTGATTTTTGAAATCAAGAAACATTATTCCTTTTAAAACCACGTGCTCATTACTCACGAATGAGGTCTCACATTGTTAACAAACTTCATATCAAATCAATTAAGTCAAGTCTCTTATCTTTCGTAATAAGTCTCTTAACTTCTAAAAATCAGTAAACCATTCTTTTTATCTCTCTTAAGACGTTATACCTAACCTCTCATAAAGCTAGTATAACTCCTTATGTTTTCAAAACCAAGTATTACTCTTCTTTCAAAAAGGTTCCTTAATTCTTTTGAAATACTTTAAGACTCTTTATTATTCAGGCTTAAGTCAAAAGACATTGCCGTAACGCTACATTCGCTTAATACACGACGCCTACCGTACTATATCTATATTCCTTTTAAAATATTTCAAGGTTCTTATTATTCAGCTTAAGTCAAAAGACATTGCCAGATAACTATATTCAGTTAGCACACGACATCTACCATATAATATATACATATTATTCAGGCTTAAGTCAAAAGACATTGCCACACGTACGTCTACCGTACTATATGTATTCTTTTAAAATACTTCATGCTCAAGAGTATAGGAAGAATCACATATCTCGCGACGATTATCGACTATAAGCAAAACGCTCCACGACTATAACCCGGCTAGCCTTGTCCACCTTCTAAGTAGCACATGCTACTTGCAAAACATTCAACCAATAAAGGTTATCACCATCAGAATACGATCCCATGTAAGTACGCTTTAACTTCTACTTATATTCTTCTCAAGTGATTTGATTCAATCATTTTTACGTAATATCCTTCTATTACGGTCCAAGTCTCTTCTTATGAATCTTATATTCATTTATATACTACTACGATGTAATTTCCAATTACAATAGACGTGAGTATTTACCTCGATGAGCCCATAAATTATCCAAGTGTAAAGTCGCTCCCGAGCAACGTTAAGCTCCTACTCCGAGTGCTAACCGCTCCAAACAACCCTTAGAAGTTCTAACCAACTTCTACTTAAATACTTCAACTATCAATGAAGATTTTCCTTAGGGTTTCGTTTAGTCGCTAAAGAAAGTATAGTAGTATTTTCTGGGCTTTGTATAAGTGTAACATTGGGAATACTACAAGGTATTTGGGCCAAGGTATTTGGGCATTATAACAATACTAGGAGAGTATTTCTATACCACAACAAGGGGTATTATACGAAAACAACTAGGCTAGTGGGTACCCTCTGCAGTGGGGTACCTGGCTAGGGCACCACAAAGGGGGGGAGGCTCTCGGCCAAGGGCCTTTTCTCAAAGGGGGAGGGGGCTTTGGACGAGATCTTTGAGAGGGAGGGAGTATTTTGAGACTTAGAAAGATTGCTCAAGTTTTGGATGAAGAAAGTCTTCAAGTAAGGGGAGTATTTATAGGCTAACCAAAGGCCAACCAATGGCCAAGATGAAGACAAGTGTGGTGCAAGTGTAGGGCTAGATTTTAACCATGTGGACCTTATCCATCTACCACACAACTTGCACAAAATATCCTACCAACCCCCCTTGACCCAATCGTCCATTACCGCCCACTCAAGCTTCCAATGCAGGGTGACACACGCCACCCTCCCGTTGGTCCAAAATGTTTCGCCTCTCGAAAATCCGCAAAAATTAGAAATGACATAGCCGAATTTTCCCTTCGCAAGTTTAGTAAAACGTTTCAAAAAACGATTCTTTTGGCACTTGTGCCCAAATTTCAAACTAGCCAACTTTAAGGCTCAAATTTTTATACGCACGCCCCACGCATATACCTGGAATTACGGGGTATAACATTCTCCCCTCCTTAGAAACATTCGTCCCGAATGTTTCTTCTCAAGACGGATTACGATGAAGATCTTCTAATCATGTTGCCAACGCCACGCCTGGCCACGAAATAACACACGTTCTCTTCCTTCCTTACTCATCGGGCCCTTCTCGAACCCTTGAACTCTTCTAGTATACGTACCATACTTCAGTCATCGCTTTAGTTTCCAAAACTTTGGAGTCACCACCTCCAAACTTGGTCATCTTACTAGCTTCACTCTTCCTTAAGGCCATTCCCGGCCTTCACGATCCGCTTCTGGTCGAACATATCCACGAACTCATGCGAAGGTCATCTAAACTTGGGCCTAACACCCTCGTGACCCTACCACCTGGCGGGACCACCCAGAGCTGACCCAACCTCGAACAGCCGCGGTTGCCCTCAACATGGCCCCAACTCGACCCACTTAACGCATCACGCTCTTGTTCCCGATCCAAACAATCTTACCTCTACAGTCATGAAAGCTACCACTTCCATTTCACACTACCTGTGGACTTATCACACAATTACACCACGTATACCTATACGCTCGACAAAGATCACTCGCAAAAACTTGTACTCAAGACGGCCTTACATCTAAAGTCTCAATCGTAGTATTCTAAGGTTCATCATTTTCTCACCCTGTGCTTACCCTTTTACACTAACCAGGTTTCTAAATCACATTTTAGCACCAAGCTATCCGACATAACACTAAACACATCATCAATACATACAAGTCTCTAGAGGGTTAAGGATATACCTGAACCTACCGCTCCACTCTAATCATAGGCCTGCCCTGCAGGGCGCATAGCTGTAGAAGGCGATGAACTCGCCATCGATCCTGAGTCGCGCTAAGCCGCTGCATTCTCTTCTATAAGCACGCCTTCGTCACATGGCCCCGACGTCCGCAGTGAAACAAGCACGGTAAAAGACGACATTCTCGATGATGTTTGCCACATCGCGCACACCGAGGGGACATGAATCCGGCCGCTAGCACTCACGTATACCGTGAACTGAAGCCCGAGCTCGACCAGCCCCGAATACCCCGAACGTCCCAAGATCGCGGAGGACCACTGCATCTTGGCGGAGGTACATAACTAACTCGCTGGCGAGGCGGTCCGCCTCGAAAGTTACCAAAGGACCTCGCCCCGGCCTCTTCGCCGATCTCGGCCATTTCGCCGACCTCTCCGTGCCTCACATCCTAGTGCATGAGCCAGACGCGGCAATGTCCATGCCCCAAGAGCTACACCCATACAAGCCTCTCGCCAAGTAATCATCTAGCCGGTGACGTAGCGGTGTACTGGCCCTCCATATCGCCATTACAATGGGACATACCGAGCTAACGAGTCGAACTCCACATTGTACTCTCTAACCGTCCGTCCGCCTGCCCCGCTTAACGTCAAAAACTGCCGCCCGAGCCCTCTCATTCGTGGAAGCAAGAAGTGTGCAAGAAATGCCTTTGAGAACTCGTCCCATATAGCCGGAAGTGCACTCTCTCCCGGGACAGCTCCCACGAATCAAACCGGGCCGATCATGCGGTATCACGCGGATGCGAACCTAGGACCACCGACTCGGTATCCGATGCCTGATCACTCATGACTCAGAATCGCCGGATGAACTCTCGCGGATCATCCTCGTGCCTCGACCCATAAAACTACGGCGTTACACTCGAAAAATCCCGTAGTCTCAAATCGCTCGCCGGGGTGAACTACGGGTGCTCTGGATCGAACCGTGATCCAAATTATCTCATATTCGCCACGACCGCCAAGAATCGGGTCATCTCCTTGTACCCATTTCATCCGCTCCAGGATGTGGACCGAGGCTCGTGTATCAGAGTCTCGCAGCCATCGCCGCGCTTAAACTCTGCTTGGCGTGGCGTCGCGAAACTTCGGCGTCAAGCACTGCTCAGCATCGATCGCTCGCGCTCGCATTCTCAGTATCTCACTAATAGCCTCGATCGCTTTGCCCATCTCGCTGGTTGCCTTATGCGGAGGCATAATCGTAAAGGAAAGGAATACGTCGGAGGGTCCAACTTATCACACGTTTCTAAGGCACGATCTCGTAATGAGAAGAATGGAAACTAATCCTAAATGTCCTATAGCCTCCTGATTATAGATGTGGTGCACAACACACCGATAATCAAGACTCTACTAGACACGGTCTGTAGACACTTTCCGAGGACTAACTGCTCTGATACCACTTTTGTCACGACCCGAACCCGGTTCGCATCGTGCCTTACCCTGCACCCTAGTGATAAAACATCGAGAAAACCAATGAAATAAAACTTAAACATGTAAATAGACATGGATTAAGATGAAAGAAAATAGGCCAACCAAAGCGGTTGTCTTTCAACATATATATATATATAAACATTTGAAAAGCATAATCCTTACAACCTCGCCACAACAAAGGCTGCACTTAAGATTTATATAACAACTATGACGGACAGTGGCCCCGCCATACCACGAATGTACAAGGACCTGCTGACTGTGGTAACATACCAAAGATAAGCCTCCGGCGGACTGAGCTTCCCAAGACATCGAAATGAGATCCTAAACGCGGGATCGACGGTAGGTGTACTTCTACGGCAGATGAACGCAGCCTCGAAGGAGGTCGATAACAAGTACCAAGTATGTGAAACTGTAAAATACTGTAAATGAAATCATAATAGTCTATATAAAGCAGGAGACATGTATGATAACCAAACTACAGTTCACAACATAAAAGCAGTTATGTCAAGTCAGGGACTCACGCCCTCAAAGTCATCCCTCATGCCCGTGGAACTTCTTCCTCACTGCCGGCAGTCTAGGTACAAATCATGTGATACGTATAACATGTCTCGGCCCATCTCATGGACCCGATAGAAACGTGGATACATTCCGGCTCATCCTACGAACCCAGAGTCGAGTGAAATACATTCCCGGATGAACCGGTAGTCGAGTGAAATACATTCCCGGATGAACCGGTAGTCGAGTGAAATACATTCCCGGATGAACCGGTAGTCGAGTAGTCGAGTAGAACACAGTACTTGCACAACAAGGCTATCACACGTAACATGGTCAAGTTTCACAACAATAAGCATAGGCAAGTTATACACAACTCAAGGTACTTTCATTTTATGTCAAAGTCCGGATTTTAACCCTAAAGTACTACGTACGTTAAATTCCTTTTAAAGAGATCCATTCCTTTTATAAAAGTCACCCGATACCCGTAGTATAAAAATAGAGTGACTTACATCTTTTAAGTAAACCAAAACAACTTCCATACTTTCCTTTTTAAAAACCAATTAAGGCAATACCATACCTTCTTTTTAGACCAAAACACTTCTTTTTTAAAGTCCAGTTACTACATTAAAACCAATGATAAAAACCCTTTGTTTTCATAAAGTCGTTATAACCAACTTCCCATAAAGCTGTCATAACACTCTAAGTTTTAAACCATTTTAAGACAACACAATGCCTTTCTTTTCCCTAAAGTTCCAGTTTGCCTAATTTCAATTACGCAAGTCTCTTTTTAGAAAAGTTTCATAGTTCAATGTCTTAATCTCTTTTTAAAACAATTGAGTAACATATGCCATAAAGTAGTAGGTTATTCTTGTTCATAATCAATCTTATTAAGCGACCATGATCTAGAAAATGTAATATCATTTTGTCTCATCTTAGCTTCTATGCAGATGGAGGTTTCTCTTGGTTTTAATGATGTTTCATTTATTCAATACATTTTCCTTTATTAACGCTGCAGTTGGTTTGTCGATACACATTCGATTTTTGAAATCGAAACATTATTCCTTTTAAAAACCACGTGCTCATTACTCACGAATGAGGTCTCACATTGTTAACAAACTTCATATCAAATCAATTAAGTCAAGTCTCTTATCTTTTGTAATAAGTCTCTTAACTTCTAAAAATCAAGAAACCATTCTTTTTATCTCTCTTAAGACGTTATACCTAACCTCTCATAAAGCTAGTATAACTCCTTATGTTTTCAAAACCAAGTATTACTCTTCTTTCAAAAGGTTCCTTAATTCTTTTGAAATACTTTAAGACTCTTTATTATTCAGCTTAAGTCAAAAGACATTCTGTAACGCTACATTCGCTTAATACACGCACGTCACCGTACTATATCTATATTCCTTTTAAAATATTTCAAGGTTCTTATTATTCAGCTTAAGTCAAAAGACATTGCCGCATAACTATATTCAGTTAGCACACGACATCTACCATATAATATATACATATTATTCGGGCTTAAGTCAAAAGACATTGCCACACGACGCTCACCGTACTATATGTATTCTTTTAAAATACTTCATGCTCAAGAGTATAGGAAGAATCACATACCTCGCGACGATTATCGACTATAAGCAAAACGCTCCACGGCTATAACCCGGCTAGCCTTGTCCACCTTCTAAGTAGCACATGCTACTTGCAAAACATTCAACCAATAAAGGTTATCGATCAGTAATACTGTCCCATGTAAGTACGCTTTTAACTTCTACTTATATTCTTCTCAAGTGATTTGATTCAACTTTTACGTAATATCCTTCTATTACAGTCCAAGTCTCTTCTTATGAATCTTATATTCATTTATATACTACTACAGTATGTAATTTCCAATTACAATAGAAGGACAGTAGTATTTACCTCGATGAGCCCATAAATTATCCATGTGTAAAGTCGCTCCTGAGCAACGTTAAGCTCCTACTCCGAGTGCTCCAATCCGCTCCAAACAACCCTTAGAAGTTCTAACCAACTTCTACTTAAATACTTCAACTATCAATGAAGATTTTCCTTAGGGTTTCGTTTAGTGGCTAAAGAAAGTATAGTAGTATTTTCTGGGCTTTGTATAAGTGTAACCTTGGGAATACTACAAGGTATTTGGGCCAAGGTATTTGGGCATTATAACAATACTAGAGTATTTCTATACCACAACAAGGGTATTATACGAAAACAACTAGGCTGGGGGGGTACCTCGGCTAGGCACCACAAAGGGAGGGGGAGGCTCTCGGCAACGGGCCTTTTCTCAAAGGGGGAGGGGGCTTTGGACGAGATCTTTGAGAGGGAGTGAGTATTTTGAGACTTAGAAAGATTGCTCAAGTTTTGGATGAATAAAGTCTTCAAGTAAGGGGAGTATTTATAGGCTAACCAAAGGCCAACCAATGGCCAAGATGAAGACAAGTGTGGTGCAAGTGTAGGGCTAGATTTTAACCATGTGGACCTTATCCATCTACCACACAACTTGCACAAAATATCCTACCAACCCCCCTTGACCCAATCGTCCATTACCGCCCACTCAAGCTTCCAATGTGAGGGTGACACATGTCACCCTCCCGTTGGTCCAAAATGTTTCGTCTCTCGGAAAAATCCGCAAAAATTAGAAATGACATAGCCGGAATTTTCCCTTCGCAAGTTTAGTAAAACGTTTCGTCGAAAAACGATTCTTTTTGGCACTTGTTCCCAAATTTCGAAACTAGCCAACTTTAAGGCTCAAATTTTTATACGTACGCCCTTACGTACATACTCTGGAATTACGGGGTATAACACAGCCCAAATGGAAGGCCCAACCAATCAGCCCATTATCAAAGCCCAAATCAATATCAGCCCATTCCAATACCCTTTTATTTTCCCCACAAAAATTAAACACCCTTTTTCATTTTCCCCCCAAAATACCAAACCCTAAACATATTCTATACAACCAAACATTTTCCTCATTCCAAAGAACCCTTCAACCACACAACCCATGCTCCCCTCTTAAAAGTTTTCGAATTCCCCTCTCTCCCCCATCTATTCACCGCCACCCTTATCTCCGACGGACCCCTACCAACGCCACAACTACCATCAGCCTCACTTCCCTCTCCCCTTAGACCCGACCATCGTACCCTGTCACCGACACTCTCTCACCCGTCGACCCCACTGCTCCCCTCTCTCCCATCTATTCGCCACCGCCACTCCTCCGGCGAGAAGCTCTAGCTCCGGTGAACTGGAGTAGCCAATCAAACTCACCACTGTTGAAACCATGATGATACTCAATTTTGTTGGTTTTCTTTTGCTCCCTTTTTATATCTTATCGGAAAAGATTTCGGCGTCACTCCGGCGAAGCTCTGGCGACGTCTTTGGCTCTCTAAGTTATTGTTCTATTTTGCTATTTTATACTACTATTGCTAACTATCTCACCCCGTTTTTGCTATAGTTTTCATTTTCCTCTGTGTGTTTCGTTGATTAGCCGAGCTTCTGTATTTTGATGAACTGTTGGTTTTGGTGGCTTTGAAATGTTACATATTGTTCGTTGGTTGTATAGATCAATTGTCGTACCTTTAATCATTCGGTGGGTTGTGCTCAATATACTACAGATCTTTAAATTGATTTCACTTTGAGGTTTCCATCTGATGAGGGCTGTTATTATAGTTTGAAAAGAGCAGATGCTACATTTAATGCCTGAACAGATTTGAACAAACCTTTTATCAAAATGAACAACTGATACACTGGATAAAATGGTTATTTTCATTTTTTATGCACTGCTACACTTCATTAAAAGAACAAATTATTATATTTGAGAAAGTTTAATGATTTGAACGGATATACACTTCGGTCCATAAAGGAATCTCTGTCTGATTTTCATGGCCTCCCCTGTACAAAGACGGGTTTTACTTTTGGCTTACTTATTAATTCTTATCGTTGTTTGAGAATTATTTACTTTCTTATTAACACTTTTACTAAGTGTTTATACAGGTACCCGGAGATACATCTTGTGCAGAATGCCTAAAAGGGCTAAAGAAGACAAGAATATGCCCTTCATTTTATGTTGTTGTATTTCATTTTAGTTTTAATTTATTCTATATTGCATTTTACTATAATTGTAAATTATTGAAAATATTTAGAATAGGTAGATGTAGAATTAATAATTAAAAATGATAGATTAAAATCGAAAATTGCTAGTTTATTTATTTTTTAGGTCCGCCGCACTACTTTCAAAACATTCTTTTATTAAAGTACATATTTTTCAAACACATATTTTCTAAAGCCAATAAATAATTAACCTAGGTTTGACCGGATAACCGCAAGTTAGCGGATCTTATAGGATGTCTAACCCATTCCCTTTAAGATAATAAAGAACTCTTACCTGGAATCTCATAAAGTTTCGCAGACCATTAAATGGAGATCATTTATAACATTTTATGCTATTTAAAAGTGTCATAGTTCACTATAATAATTAGGTGGCGACTCCTCAACATTAACATTTTCATCAATCCAGGGAACCGCACCAAAACGAGCAACGTTGCAGTTCCATTCCGACCCTCCGGTCAAAAACGGGCGTGATAGATTGTCTCTAGGACATAAATATATTTTCAATCTCTCACTTGTCCTACAACCAATCACCAACATATCTAATACTCATATTCTCAAAATGACCATTATGCTTAACCAAGCTTAATGGTTTAGATCTGCTAGATTATTGTCTGTGGGAATATAATCTAATCTAATATCTTCAGTCTCCACCATCTCTCTGAGTATGTGGTACTTTCTTGGTACATGCTTGTTTCTTTTTGTTGATCTTGGTTCCTTTGCCTGTGTAATTGCACCAGTGTTGTCACAATAAATAGTTATTGGACAACTAGCACTCGGAACAACCTCTAGTTCCTTCAGGAACTCAAAAATCGTGACAACCTCTTTACCAGCTTCCGATCCAGCAGTGTACTTTGCTTCAGTAGTCAAATCAGCAGTTGTAGCTTATTTAGAACTCTTCCAACTCACTGCTCTACCATTGAAAATGAACGTGTAACAAGACTGAGATTTTAAGTCATCAATATCTGTCTGGAAGCTATCATCAGTGTATCCAGTAACAGCTAGTTTCTCATCTACACCATAGACCAAAAAGTAATCTTTAGTACGTCTGAGATACTTAAGAATACTTTTGACTGCCTTCCAGTGTTCCTCACCAGGATTCTGCTGGAACTTGCAAGTCATACTAAGTGCAAAGGCTACATCTGGCCTAGTACAAGTCATGGAATACATAATTGATCCCATAGCCAAAGCATATGGGATCCTCTTCATGCGCTCAAGTTCTACAGCACCAGAAGGGAAATCCTTCTTAGATAACTTGATGTCTTGACCCATTGGAAGACCGTCTTTCTTGGAATTATCTATAGAAAAATGTCTAAGCACTTTGTCTATGTAGACCGACTGTGACAGCCTCAACAATCTATTAGGTCTATCTCTATAGATCTTAATTCCCAGAATATAGCAGGCTTCACCTAAGTCCTTCATCATGAAGGTATTGGACAACCACTCCTTGACTGACTGCATGATAGTCTTATTGTCTCCCATTATCAATATGTCATCAACATATATAATAATGAAGACAACACCCTCATCATTGCGCTTGCTATAAACACAAGGATCTCCACAAAATTAAATGACTTGATAGCCTTGTCAAAGAAAATATTCCAACTCCTACAGGCTTGCTTAAGACCATAAATGGACTTCTGTAGCTTGCACACATTTGGTTTGGACTCAGATGAAAAACCCTTGGGTTATTTCATATACACTTCCTCAATTAGATTATCATTGAGGAATGCAGTTTTGACGTCTATCTGTCAAATGTCATAGTCATAATGTGCAGCTATCACAAGCAAAATCTGAATAGACTTAATCTTAGCAACAGGTGAAAAACTTTCATCATAATCGACACTAGGCCGCTGATTATAACATTTAGCCATCAGTCTGAATCTTGCCAAATACATCTATCTTCTTCTTGAAGACACATTTGCATCCTATGGGTTTAACCTCATTTGACAAATCAACCAAGTTCCACACTTGATTGACGTACATAGATTTCATTTCGAATTTCATGGCTTCTTGCTATCTCTTCGAATCAATGTCCAACATTGCTTCGTTGTAGGTTGTAGGCTCATCATCTGGAATAACTATCTCACTATGTGTTTTCACAGGTAGATTTAGTCTTTCTGGAGGGCGATGAGTTTTTGTAGACCTACGGAGTTGATCGTTTTGTAGTTCAGTTCTAGGTATGTTCTGATTGTAAGAAGGTTCTTGTGTGTTGGTTGATCCATCAACTCGAGTGCTTTCAGGAAATATCATTTTTATGTCTTTCTTGAATGGGAGGAGGTGTAATCACTGCACTTGCTCCCAATGTCTGTGTAAGAGGGTCTTGCATTTCTGCATCATTCCTCGCAATACTCCCACTAACCGAATGGCGTATCCTAAGTACCCAATCTTTGCCAAAAGATCCCACTGAATTTTTGCCTTGATCATTCGACAAGGATTCAACCTCTATGTTACTTTGTTGTTCTTGAATTTCTTCAAGTTCTATCTCTGTGCATCTCTCTTCCTTGTAGACATATTCTTCTTTAAGGAAAGTTGTGTTCCTAGAAATAATGATCTTATGTTCGCTAGGAAGATAGAAATAGTATCCATTAGTTCCTTTGGATACCCTACAAAGTAACATTTCTCACTCTTGGATTCCAACTTATCAGTGAGCATCTTCTTGACATATGCAGGACACCCCCAGGGCCTCATGTGTCTAAGAGTTGACATCTTGCCACACCATATCTCATATGGCATCTTTTCAACTGATTTGGAAGGAACCCTGTTCAGAACATATATCGAGGTTTGTCTAGCATATCCCCAAATGTATGTTGATAAAGCTGAAAAGCTCATCATGTATCGAACCATATCTAGTAGGGTTTGGTTTCTCCTCTCGGCAACACTATTCATTTGTGGTGTTCCAGAAGGCGTCCATTCAGAATGAACTCTATGTAGCTTTAAGTAATCTAGAAATTATTTACGTAAGTACTCAACTCCTCGATCAGATCGAAGAGTCTTGATACTCTTTGTGAGTTGTTTCTCCAGTTCACACTTGTACTCCCTGAACTTTTCGAAGGCTTCAGACTTGTGTTTCATAAGATACACATATCCATACCTTGTCAAGTCATCTGTAAAAGTGATGAAGTAAGGGAAACCTCCTCTAGGTTGAGTCGAAAATGGTCCACATACGTCAGTATGTACCAACTCAAGCACCTCCTAGACTCGTATCCCCTTTCCAGAAAGTGGTTTATTGGTCATCTTACCTTTCAAACAGGATTCATATTTACCATAAGATTCTAAGTCAAATGGTTCGAGGTAGTTAAGTTTCCTCAACCATTCTATCCCTGTTTGATTGATATGACCAAGTGTACAATGCCACAGGTAGGTAGAATTTCTTTTACTTATTTTAGCTCGTTTGTTTTGTACATTGAAAATTTCTCTTTATTTCAATGACGTACATACCTTGTCCACTAGAGGTATAAGCATCTGGTGCTTTTTCTCCTAGTGCAGTGCAATCCTTTCTTACAATGCCCTTTTTTGTTACAGTTGATGCATACATCCTTGGCCGGAATCACCTTTTCTTCTCCACACCTCCCTTAGGCTTCATAGTTGAGGGCGCAGCGAGTGCCTTTCCCTTCTTCTTCTGCCATTCCTTACCTTTCGGCTTGGGCCGGCTAGAGGAGCTCATCATGAGCACAACTTTGCTCTTGGAAGTTGAAGATTCAAAGGTCTTTAGCATGTCATACAGTTCCAGCAGACTAGCCTTTGTTCCATTCATATTGTATTATATAATAAAATTCTCGAACGAACGAGGGAGATAGTTCAGGATGAGGGTGGAAGCAACGTTATTCTGCAGCCTTACACCAATCGATACCAGTCTTTCTATCAGTCCTATCTTCAACACATGTTGAGACGCTTGGCTCCCTTCATTTAGCTTACACTTGAAGAGTTTCTATCAACAACTCATATTCCATAGTTTGGGACTGAGAGTCATAGAGTCTATTCAAATGTTCGAGCATTTCGTTAGGGACCATGTTCTCATGCTGTCTTTGTGGTTCCACTTACATGGAAGACAACATGATGTATCATGCGGAAGTGGCGTCATCTAGGTTCTTATAGTAGGCTACCTTATCAAATGTGACATATTCTGCAGAATCCTCGGCATAGACTGTGGGGAATAATTTGTCTAATACATATTCTATCTTTTCTTGCATTAGGGAAAATTCTTAGATTTCTTAGGCAGTCTAGATAGTTTGGTCCGGTGAGTTTGTTCATTTCAATGATAAGCTCGACATTTTGAAGTTTTGAAGAATTTAGATAGACGGGAAAATATAATCAAAATTTATATCCCTATTATACACATTCATTTAGGATAATTTAACCTCCCACTATTTTAGCATACTTATACGACCCAAGGTAGAATACGTACCTAAAACATTTTAAGGTCATAATGGGCCAAGATCCAAACATATGTTATATCCGTGTTTATTTTGGCTGATTCAATAACACATTGGTAGGTCCGAAACCAATTGCAAAGCTAATCTGCAACTCTTGGTCGATTAAATAATTCAATTTTAATCTTGCATCCTTAGATTAGTCCGACACTTTGACACCAAGATTTATCTAAGCAAGTCAACCCCATAACACGACTGTGTTTATGCATCTAAGTAAACTTGGCCTTTGCGAGCAAACACTTTGGTGTAAATACCCACAAAAGTTTCTCATCTACTTCTACATTTAACACATCTATGAAAGAGTCTGAGTCCTTGTAGACTTAGAGCAAATGCTTTGGTATAATTACTCGTATCACCGAAAAAGATTTTGCACTATAACAATTATAGTGAACGACGTGTTTTAATTTTAGACTTGTATTCAATGTTTGGGGAACATTTTTCAGTTTTCGGGGATTTCAACCAAGATCAACATACATGTCATATTTCATACGGCATCCTATCATGCAATTTCTAAAACACATTTAGATGAGAAATCATCAACCCAATAGGCATGGTATAAGATGGTTTAATCAACTACTGGGTTCCGCCTACCCAGACAGTTACAACGGTCATTTATGTAAATCAATTAATGGACGCCGCCTACCCAGACAATAATAGCGGACACTATGCTAATAATTAAATGCTTGCATTTAAAACACTTAGCATATACATATATTATTCAATAATATACAATTAATGATAATCATGAGTCTATTTGTCTAAACTCTAAAATTTATGTCTATGCCAAACAGTCCCTAAATATTTTTTTATTTTAAAATTTGGATTTTCAGGAAATTCTATAAACTTTTAGAATTTACAGTTTAGTCCCTCAAGAATTTAAAATTCAATTTGAACCCTATTAAATTCAGAAAATCCAATTTTAATTTTCAGAAATATCATAAGGTTTCAGGGACCTGTTTGCAATTTTAAAATTTTAAAATTTCAGTTTTCAGAAACTTTATTTAATTACAAAATTTCCCAAAATGACCAAATCTGTCTAATTAAAAGTTTTAATTTTCAGATTCCCAAACCTTTTAAACTTCAGAATCTGATATTATTCTAAAAAAATTTAATAAATTTAATTTTTCGTCTGCGTCGCGGCCCTATCGGGTGGCACCGCGGCGCCTCACTAGCAGTAAGCAATTTTTTTTACTTAAAAAACAGCGTCGGCGTCGCGGCGCCTCGGAGGCAGTGACGAAAAAATTTAATTTTATGCTTTCGGGATGAATAGCGCCGCAGCGCTTCTGACAAACCCTAGGCAGCGCCGCATCGCTCTATCGTGGAGCCGCCATCAAACCCTAGCAGGCGTCACGGCGCCTCTGTCCCAAAAACGCAAAATTCTGCAATTTCGAAATCCTAAAACTGGTTCAGGGTCAGATTTGCAGTTTCAACCTCGGACCCCTTCACCATTAAACAACACGTTCATCGACCATCATCCAATCTCTTCCCATTATTCATCTCAGTGCACCATGTTAGAAACGAACCGGTAACGCACATCAACTTAGAAGAGTTAGATCAGAATAACTTCCTCGATTACATCATTGTTCAATAGTTTCATGAACAAGGATTATGCGTTCATGAGATTTAAGGTTTTAAAGCTTCTTAACGAAAAAAATTGATTTAGCAAATCCTAACCCATATAATCACTAACAAATATTATATAATCACACAAAACAAATCTGGCTCTGATACTACTGTAGGGTTTTTTCGGATTCGTACACGCAGCGAAATTTGAAAATTTATGTTTCAAACCCGACGGGCGGTCAAACTGATGGATAATTATATAATGTAAAACACACAGATAACTGTAATACTTCGAACGAATACCTACAGTTTAGAAAATCTGGAATCTTCAAACTTCAAGTGTGTAACCCGAGGGTGAGCACGCAATTGTTCCTCGATTGCAAGTCCGAGACTCCGATGTAATTACTCTTTTGGAAAGCTAGGAAATCCAACAGAGTTTCAGCAGAAAATAATTCTTGTGAATTGGGTGTGTTAAAATAATGATTGAACCCTCTATTTATAGCTGAAAAATCAGCTAGGGTTTTTCACGTGGGCCAGGCCTAGAAATCGAAGCAGAGTGGGTCATTCGGACCCACTGGACATGTGGCGCTGCGGCGCTCAATAGGTGGCGCCGCGGCACTGAGGCGTTGCGGCCCTTGGTCCTTTGAGCCGCGGCCTTAGTCCAATTCTGCCTCGTTTCTATTTTAATTAAATCTGAAATACCATCTCGATTTAATTAAATAATTATTATCTCGATCATAAACTGAACATTTATATTCTCTCTGATTACATCATTGAATCGATGGAACAATTGACTTAGTGTTACCCTACAGACATTCACATATTGACACTAATAACATTAGGGTCTACACGAAACTCCTAGACGGCGCAGGAAGACGAACTCAATATGTGAAGTATTGTTACACGTAACCTGTGAACTGAACCTCTATGTGGGAAGATAAAATCCTTTCATTCACGACACACTCGATCAAGCTTAGGATCTGCCAAGTGTCTATCCAAATAACTTGATATTTATATCTTATCTATATCAGATGACAACAAGAAAATATCAAAGATATGTCTACTGCATTGGCCAATGACTTAGTCAATCTAATACCATATGAGAATCTGAGTGCTCTCTCGAAGATACATTCGAAGAATGAATCCTAATCTTGGCTCAACTACCACCTTTAATCTACGTCTCAATATACCCAATACAAGACGCGTCTCAACCTATAAGACATTTGAGCTTAGGACATGATCAAAGTACATTACTCTATAAACAAGGCGCGTATCGACCTCAAGTCTAAGAACTTCTATCTCCCACACGCTGATGACACATTAGACATATATAACTAATAGTACATCAGCAGGGTATACCAATACTTCTACAAGTATCCATATGTCCATCACGAGTTGTCATAACTCGTAGCAGGTGAGACATACTACATCCCTAAGGATATGATGCAGAACACATGTCGACGTATCACATATCATCGATATCTCATTCTCGATGATCATTAGTTGTTGCGATATTTCTAAGTGCTTACGCAAGTGTACGTATCGTTCAAGTAATAAAAATCTGTAAGACCGAGTTTATCGTCCACAGAGACTGGTTTGTTAAGTACCGATTATCTATTCTATGGTATCTATTTGGTTGAAGTTCTTTAATTTGAGAATTATACTAAGAATTATGACTAAGTGCAGAAAATAAACTAAAGATTATAATACTTTGGGTTTATAACAGTTATGAAGGGAATAAAGCATCAAATCTCCTCAATTATCCACTCTTTCACGTGTTAATGCAATGCTAATGATATTTCTTCTTATTAAGATAGCAGGTTAACTAATATGTCATTATATTCCGATTATGACATACAAGAGCTCAACCTAGTGCAAAAACCTTCTTAATTACTACACAAGTATCGGGGTACTTTCGTCCACGATTTTAACCTATGTCTAGACAATTACAACATATTCAAATCTCATCTTTCAGATTTTTGATTCGAAATCATATAAGTGATGACAATTAGTAGCTAGTTAATTATCAAGCAATCATAACAATATTGAATAGATTTTAATATGATGAAGAAGAAATCAATAATCAATGCATTAACTATATGAAAAAGCTTCAAGAAGATTCGATGGAAATCCTACTAAAGTATTTAGCTCCTAAACATTGTCATGTCAAGAACTAAATTACAATCTAACATAAACTGAAATAAAGTAAAGGAAAGAAAATAACTTGAGCAATGAGATGTCTCCAATTGTGTCTTTCCTCCTTTTCTCCTCTCCAAAGTTGTGTTTTAAAATATGGTATAGAATCTGGTATATGGTCCGTCGCCTGCCTGGTGGGGGCGGCTCCTCCGTTGTGGGTAAACGGGAAACCGGGTTTTAAGGATTTTATAGCTGGGAAAAGTTGTTTTTCGGACCATAAAAACCCTCTCCAATTCGGCCCAGGAAACCTGAAAAATACGCGTCGGCACCGCGGTTCCTCTGAGAGGCACCTAGGTGCTAATTGGCTGAAAATCACTGGAAATTACTATAATGGAGGCACCACGGTTCCTCTGTCAGGAACCTAGGTGCCTCTGCCAGGCACATCGGTTCCTCTGTCAGGAACCTAGGTGCCTTCGATGGTGATTCAGTTTCGGGCTTTCGGCAATTTTTACGCCTCAGTGCTAATTTTCCTGACCCTACTTGGCCAGGCACCGCGGTGCCTCTTTGATTTTTGTCCGGAATCTGCCAGATTTCTTCTGTTCTTCTTGACACTTCTTAGGCTTCATTCCTTGAGTTGTGCTTGTGAAATTTTCATCCTCAGTTAAGCTCATTTCATGCTCAATAGTAGTATCTTCTCCTTTATGACCGATGTGACATAAACAAAAGAAAAACACACCTAACACTATACTAAACGCAATAAAAGAGTAAAATACTAACTAAAAAGAACTCAAAAGAGTATAAAATACACTCAACAAACACCCACAAACTTACACTTTACTCGCCCTCGAGTAAAGCACTAAACAAAAACAAAAAATAAAAGCAAAGACTCTATAAGATGGATCAAGTAGTTATAACACTGCTTCTTCAAAATTATGGATGAAAGTTGGGATAATATGTTAGAGCATACATAGCATGAATATTTAGCAATCTAGAATTTCAAGTTAGATATTTCGCAAATTCACTTAGATTATGATCAATTGGAAATACAAACACATAACCTATGCATGTCAATCTCATTACATCGTTCCCAAACGCTATATATTTGTTTACTTGCTATTCTCCACTAATCAAAGACATACTTATTTAAGATCATCAGGACTTTCACTGGTTGTAATGTAGGCTTAGGCAGGGGTAGGTAAAAGTAGGCATTTAGGCTCAATTACGTACCATAAGCATTTTCATTCAACTCTTTTTTATTCTTTTTAACTTTCTTTTCAATTTCATACATATTTTCTCCCCTTTTTTTTTTGAGAGAATGATATACATTATAAATAACAAGCACCGCCAAACTTAGATTTTTGCATATTTTTCATTGGGTGCATCAAATTTATACTCTCTTTTTTATTCTATTTCAACATTTTTCATCCCAATAATGTCAATTATTACTTATGCCACAAATCGGGAATCATAGGGTGTCTGTCACGCCGTGAAACCCCGAGCCCGCGACTGGTGCCCTACCTGGGCACCCTTCTACCCATACAACATAAGTAACTCGCGGAAGATAAATAACACTCATTTTTTTCTTTTAACAGCAAAGGCAAGGCCGCCAAGGCTGCCATAATATATATCACACTTGAATGGGTCTACACTGTTCAACAATGTAAATACAACTCTAGTCAGTCCAGCCCACATATGAATACATACCTCTAAGAGTTTGATGACAACTATGACGGGACAAGGCCCCGTCGTACCTCTGAATATACCTAGCCATAATGACAAGCTCCGGAACATTGGAGCTATTCCAAAATGTTGAACAAGGATCCTAAGCCCGCGGATCCACATCTGAGTACCTAGACCTGCGGACAAGAACGCAGACCAGAAGAAGTCGATACAACAGTACTAAGTATGGAGCAGAAATAAATCTGATAAACAAATCATAACTGTACAAAAGAATGATAGGGGCAAGTATGAAAATCAAATACCAGATCCTACCGTGCCATATAAAAATCAGAGCCAACTGTACCTTGTATTACTGTACCAATTTCAAATATGAGAGCCATGTCAAAATCAGGGACACCTGCCCTCAGCACATAATATCACAGAACCATGCTCGTGGAATACAACATCACCGTCAGCATGTAACAAGTATAATATATAACCAGTATCAAGGAAGCATGCCCGTGGAATTCCAACATCACTGTCGGCATGTCAACCTCACAGAAATATGCCCGCGAAATTCCAACATCACTGTCAGCACGTCTGTGGTATACTATCAGTTAGCATCACTAGAATATGCCCGTGGAATTCCAACATCACTATCGCAGTCAATGATATAATATAAATCAGCATCACTTTGGAAACCAAGGAACTACATATCATGTATCATGTAGGATTAGAATCCAATGTAACTATGTACGTACCTTTCCTTTCTTTTAACCGAGAGTCATATTCAACATCATGGGACGCCGGCCCATATACTCATCAATGTATATTTATCAGTATTGCGAATCGTGCAACCCATCCCTAGATATGCTAGTGTTGCGGATCGTGTAACCCGTCCCAATATATATATATATAAAGTGTTACGGATAGTGCAACCCGTCCCAATAAATATATAAGTGTTGTGGATCGTGCAACCTATCCCAATATATGTATACAAGTGTTGCAGATCGTGCAACCTTTCCCAATATATGTATACAAGTGTTGTGGATCGTGCAACCTGTCCCAATAATTATACATTTAACTATCATGGCAACCTCATGCAATTTAAATCACCTTTTGACTCTCAACAACATTATCTTTCAAATGAACCTTCATTTTAGATAAACCAAGACACTAACAAGTCTTTCATTTTATAACACCAAGGCACTATCACACCTTGTTTCACTAAGGATTAAAGTTCATTACAACAATGTACGTGCGCCGTACATTCACTTTATAAATTAAATTTCCATTTTATAAAATCCCAAGTACTACATGTATCACTAGGAAGTAGGATCCAATACATGTATCATTTTGAAACCATCATTTAGAAAATCAAAACACTTATCATACCAAGTATCTCTCTAAGACATGGTTTGGAAAATCAAAAACACTAGACATCACGTATTACTTTAAAACATCTTTGAAAATCAAAGTGCCACATATCATGTACTATATTAAGGACTTAATCATGGACATTCTCACTTGATTTCCATATAACATTTTAAACCATCTCTTGACTTTCCACAAAACTGTTATAACAAACTTCCCATAAAGCCGTTATAACAACTTTCATTTTAGAAAACTAAAGCACTATCACATCCTTCCTTTTAATACAACCAAGGCATTATCATGTCATATAACATTAGGGAAATGAATCCAAAGTACTTTGTACATCTATTCTTTATGAAAATAATCGTTTCATGCAATATTAGGGACTTGGACCCCAAAGTACTACGTACATCTATTCTTTTAAAAAGAATAATTTTGTGTAATAAACCCCAAAATACTAACACTCATAGTATCAAGACACGTCTACTTTTCAACTCAAGTTACTACACCTTTAGAAATTCAATTCAAGGTTTTAAAATCAAGTAACTTCTACTTTCAAATCTCAAGTAACTTATACCTTTAAATCAAGTTACTCTTCTTTAGAACAAGTCATTTATTCTCTTTAAATCAATCAAGTAACTTATTCTTTAAATCAAGCTACTTCTTTCAAACATCAAGTAAATCATCATTTTCCAATAAAGTCACTCACATCCTTTAAAATCAAGTGAGCTTAACTTTTCAATCCCAATAAACTTGTACATTTCATATCAAGTCAATTGCACCATAATGAAACCGAATTCATTTAAAACATGTACGTCCACCGTACTTTACATTTTATAAGGTCATGCTCAAAGAAAGATAGGGAAATTTCCACATACTTCAAATAAATCAAATCTCACATACTTTCCAAATTAATCAAGTCACATAGACTTTCCAAATAAATCAAGTCACATAGACTTTCCAAATAAAATCAAGTCAGATCGACTTTCCAAATAAATCAAGTCACATAGACTTTCCAAATAAAATCAAGTCACATAGACTTTCCAAATAAAATCAAGTCACATAGACTTTCCAAATAAAATCAAGTCACATAGACTTTCCAAATAAATCAAGTCACATAGACTTTCCAAATAAAATCAAGTCACATAGACTTTCCAAATAAATCATGTCAAAAGAAGGAAGGATAGTTCACATACCGCTTGTCGTCTATACCAACTTGACAAGTAGCAATACACTTCAATGTACTTCAATCTATAATAACGATAGCACTTCTATCAATTTCAAGCTTACTATTGTAAGACTTATGTTACACCCCGTAGTTCCAGGGTATGTATGTGAGGACGTACGTACGAGAATACGACAGTAATATTGGAAAGGAAGAAAGATGTGATTTTTCGACGGAAAAGTTTTCGGTTTTTGTGAAGGAAAAAGGTTCGTTAATGGGAATTGGATTCCCAGATTTGGTATTTGGACTTCCTGGATTATATTAGAATTATGGAATTTTATTTCCGGAATTGGTCCCATGGGGCCCACGGGGAAAATTTACGGTTTTGTGGGGCCCACTTTGTTTTCAAGATTTTCGATATTTTGGATATTTTTCGGAAGATGAAATATTTTGGACGAGTAGGGGGGCGACACGTGTCACCCCCATGTGGCCATGTTGGTCGATTAGGTATGGACATGTGGCCTTGGCCGAAATGGCTTGCCAAGTGTCTAGCCACTTGTCTTGTTTTTTTGTGTGGACACTTGGAGGGTGGGACCCACACAAACTTGTACCCAAATCTCACCACACACTTGCCTTGATCTTGGCCGTTGATTTCTCTATAAATACCCCCCTTGATAGCAAGACTTCTTCATCCACACTTGAGATAATTTCCAAGACAAAAATACTCCATCCCCTTCCCTAGTTGATCTCGGCTTTGCCTAGATTTCTTGAGCAAAAGTTGTCCAAAAATCCTTAAACTTATAAGTTTTCTTCCTTAGGGTGTTAGGAAGATTGTGTACCAAGAGTTGGAAAAGATTTCACACCCCTAGCCTTAGAAATACACCTTGGCCGAAACTTGCCATAGTTGAGCCTAAGTGTTCTTCACTTTTTGGAGTTAGATCTTGAAGAGGAGTTGGTTAGGAGCTTCTAAGGGTTGCTTGGAGCGGGTTGGAACGTAAGGAGTTGGAGCTAAACGTTGCTCAGGATCGACTTATAAATCTTGGATAATTTTGGGCTTATCGAGGTAATGATCTATGTCCCCCTATTGTAATTGGATATTACATATTGTAGTAGTTTAGAATTGAGTATAAGATATATTGGAAGGATGATTATAAAGAATTGAACTGTATTTACATTGGACTATATTTACAGTAGACTTGTGTAGTATTATTGTGGGGCAGAGTTATACACGTTCGGTTAGACGTGTAATCCCCTTGGAGTTGTTGGCTTGGTAGCAGGCCTTGTTATAGGAGGTTATTTATGTGTTTGCGGGGGGGGGGGGGGGGAGGTGCTGCCGAATTTTCCGTAGGATAAGGATCCTTGTACTTAGAATTATTCTACAAAGAGAACTAGAAGTTGATAGATGTATTGTGGTTATTATAGGTGGTTTGTCTACGCGCGACATACTCAACTTGGCTTGTGGATTAAGCCGAAGAGGTATGTGATTCTTCCTATACTCTTGAGCATGATTGTTGTGAACTATATAGTACGGTAGACGTACGTGTGTGAAATGAATTTTGTTTGTTTAAAACATAAAGTGTTATAATGGCTTTATGAGAAGTTAGTTATAACGACTTTATGAAGATAAAAGAAAGATTTGATTTTGAAAGCTAAACGACTTGATTTTGAAAGTTAAGAGACTTGATCTTGAAAGATAAGAGACTTGACTTATAAACGACTTGATTTCGGAAAAGGAGAAGTAACTTGATTTAAGTATGGGTTACTTGTTTTGAAAAGAGTAAGTTACGGGGTTTTAAAAGTATACTTGATGTTATCTTAAAACTGTAAAGCACTTGGTTTAAAAAGTATAGAGTACTTGATTTTAAAAGCCTTGTAAAGATTTTCTGAAGGTGTAGTAATTTGGTTTGAAAAGAAAACGTGTTTGACACTACGAGTATTAGTATCGTGTGGCTTTTACGTAAAAAGAGGTCTTTTAGAAAGAATGAAAGTATGTAGTATTTTGGGGTTGAAACCCGGATTGTTGACATAAAATGAAAGTACGTTGAACTTGCCTATGCTTGTTGTGATAGATTTGTTGTGCAAGTGTTGTATTTCTATGCTACCGCGTCTCTCGATGGAGGGCCGGTTATCTGATTGATTGTTTGGACATACTGACACGTTGGATGGTCCACGGGTATGCGTCCACTTTGAGTATTATCTTGTTATTTCTTTTGGACATACTGACACGTTGTATGCGTCCACGGGTATGCGTCCACTTTGAGTATTATCTTGTTATTTCCTTTGGACATACTGACACGATGGATGGTCCACGGGTATGCGTCCAGTAGGATGGTTTCATGGCCATGCTTATACCGAGGTAAGATGCCGGGGCATGCGGTCATTGTGAGGGGTTAAATCCCCGGGTTATGTTATTAGTCCATGGACCGCTAATCCATGAAGCTTGCCGCGATGACGAGCGATCACGGGCTTGATTTGTACATGTGGTTCTGAGCACACTTTAGATTCTTGTCTGGTCATTTCTCGTGTATCGGCGGGCTCGGTAGATAGCTTAAGATACTTGCCACGGTCATATCTCGTGAGGCGGTAGGCTCGCACGTTAGCTTAAGATACTTGCCTCGGCGATTCGTGGCTAGTTTTTGGATCGGTAGTTGGCTTCCGTGCCAGCGTGAAGTTTTATGACTAGCCCGGATCTGGTAGTTGGCTATTCTACTTGGCGTCGGTTTGATAGCAGCGAGGATCTAGTGTTCGGTACACATATGGGTGTTGTTTTACGTCATGCTTTGGCGATGAGAATGAGTTCCACGGGCATGATTGATATTGTGGGCGTGAGACCCATAGTTATGTGAGTGATGATTTTGAGACACGTCCACTTACTTGACATAATTGTTTACTTATCGCGAAATGGTTTTATAAAATGATGAAATGTGATTTCATTCTGATATTTCGATTTCACATACTTGGTACTGTTATCGACCTCGCCCGGGCTGCGTTCACGCCGCGGTAGAGTACACCGATTGTTGATCCTCGCTCATAGGATCGCGATTCAGCGTTTGGGAAGCTCCGTTTCTCGGAGGCTTATCTTTTAGTATAGTCCTGTCATTGTAGGTACTTGTACATTCGTGGTATGGCGGGCCACTGTCCGTCATAGTTGTTATTACATTCTTAGAGTGCATGTAATCTTGTTGTGGGCGGGGTTTGTAAAGGATTTTAAGCTGTTCGGTTTATATATATATATATATATATATATATATATATACGAGAAGGTGATTTCGTTAAGTATTTCTTACTTTATGTCTTGTTTCATGTTTAAGTTTTTATTTCCGCTGATTTTCTCTGATGTTGTATCACTAGGGTGCCCGGGGTAAGACACCAGTCGCGGGCCCGAGATCGGGTCGTGACAAAAGTGGTATCAGAGCAGTTAATCCTCGGAAAGTGTCTACAGACCGTATCTAGTAGATTCTTGATTATCGGCATGTTGTGCACCATACCTATAATCAGGAGGCTATAGGATAGGTATTTAATTATGAAAGTTTGCTGGGTAGCTGACCCATTTAGGATTGGTTTCTATTCTTCTCACTCTGAGATCGTGCCTTAGAGTTGTGTTATAAATTGGACTCCCTCTGACGTATTCGTATGTACCAGTTATGCCTCCGCGCAAGGCAACCAGGGCCCAGATGGGCAAGGCAGTACTATTACCTGAGATAGTACTTCAGACGACGAGTTTTATGACGCCGAAAGCCCCAGCAGAGTTTAGAGCGGCAGCAGTTTCTACTGAGGCCACGATACCTGAGCCTCCAGTTCCACGGCCAGGAGCCGATGATATGACTTCAAGGAGATGGCCCAGTTACTAGCTAGGCTGGTGGCTGGGAATGAGGACCGACGGGAGCCGGTGGTTCCGGCAGTACCAGTGATTCACCCTAGATCCGATAGTCTGAGACTTCGATATTTCTTGAGTTGCAGTCCGCCAGAGTTCTATGGATAGAGAGCTGAGGATGATCCTCAGGGTGTCATGCTAGTTTGGGAGATTGTTATGCTTGCGGCCAGCAGGGCCATTTGATGAGAGTTTGTCGACTGCAGGTAGCACGGATGTAGAGACTCGACGCCGGGATCGGTGGTGGTTCATCGCCCTATAGCTAGGCGCCTGCAGGCAAGATTATGATTAGGCGACAAAGAGGAAGTAAGGCGATGAATTCTGAGAGATATCTTTAGCCCTTAAGAGACTTGGTTATGTTGTTATGGTAGATACGTGTGGAGTGCTATACGGATAGCATTGTGTTAAGTGTGATTTAGAAAACATGGGTAGTTGAAAGGGGTAAGTCTGGGGACGAGACAATTGTGAGCCTTAGAATTTATAACAGTTAGGACCTTGGATGCAAGACCGTCTTGAGTGGATGATTTTACGGTTGGTCTTTGTCGAAGTACTTGGTATGCGTGAAATATATTGTGGGATAATTCCATGGGTAGTGTGAGATGGAAGTGGTAGCTTTCATGACGTGAATTAGTAAGATTGTTCCGGTTCGGGGAACGAGAGAGTTTGGCGCGACGGTGGGTCGGGTTGAGGCCGTATTGCGGGTCAACCCGTAGCCCGGAATAAGGTGGGGTCAGTTCGAGGTGGTCCCGCTAGGTGGTAGGGTCACGAGGGTGCTAGGCCCAGGTTTAGGTAACTATCGTACGAGTTCGCGGATGTGTTCGACTAGAATCGGATCGTGAAGACCGGGAATGGCCTTAAAGGAATTTGAGGCTAGTAAGATGACCAAGTTTGGAGGTAGTGACTCCAAAAGTTTTGGAAACTGAAGCGATGACTGGAGTATGGTACGTGTACTATAGATATTTCAGGTGTACGAGAAGGGTACGACGAGTAAGAAAGGAAGCGAACATGTGTTAAGAGATCGGAAGTGACCATTTCTTTTGTGAAGTGAAGATGCGAGGGGAGTATCCTTTAGACCTTGGGTGGGAACCTTTTGTGATGTTAGAGGTGATTCCTCGATGGCTTGGATTTGAGTTTTGCGCGTATGTTATACTATGGCCATTGATGGCATGATTGGTTTCGTAAGTATAGTAGTGAAGACTATACCGGCGCATGTATGTTTGGAGACTTAGAAGGAACATTCGGGACGAATGTTTCTAAGGGGGGAAAAATGTTACACCTCATAGTTCCAGGGTATGTATGTGAGGACGTACGTACGAGAATACGACAGTAATATTGGAAAGGAAGAAAGATGTGATTTTTCGACGGAAAAGTTTTCGGTTTTTGTGAAGGAAAAAGGTTCGTTAATGGGAATTGGATTCCCAGATTTGGTATTTGGACTTCCTGGATTATATTAGAATTATGGAATTTTATTTCCGGAATTGGTCCCGTGGGGCCCACGGGGAAAATTTACGATTTTGTGGGGCCCACTTTGTTTTCAAGATTTTCGATATTTTGGATATTTTTCGGAAGATGAAATATTTTGGACGAGTAGGGGGGAGACACGTGTCACCCCCATGTGGCCATTTTGGCCGATTAGGTATGGACAAGTGGCCTTGGCCGAAATGGCTTGCCAAGTGTCTAGCCACTTGTCTTGTTTTTTGTGTGGACACTTGGAGGGTGGGACCCACACACACTTGTACCCCAATCTCACCACACAATTGCCTTGATCTTGGCCCTTGATTTCTCTATAAATACCCCCCTTGATAGCAAGACTTCTTCATTCACACTTGAGATAATTTCCAAGACAAAAATACTCCATCCCCTTCCCTAGTTGCTCTCGGCTTTGCCTAGATTTCTTGAGCAAAAGTTGTCCAAAAATCCTTAAACTTATAAGTGTTCTTCCTTAGGGTGTTAGGAAGATTGTGTACCAAGAGTTGGAAAAGATTTCACACCCCTACCCTTAGAAATACACCTTGGCCGAAACTTGCCATAGTTGAGCCTAAGTGTTCTTCACTTTTTGGAGTTAGATCTTGAAGAGGAGTTGGTTAGGAGCTTCTAAGGGTTGCTTGGAGCGGGTTGGAGCGTGAGAGTTGGAGCTAAACGTTGCTCAGGATCGACTTATAAATCTTGGATAATTTTGGGCTTATCGAGGTAATGATCTATGTCCCCCTATTGTAATTGGATATTACATATTGTAGTAGTTTAGAATTGAGTATAAGATATATTGGAAGGATGATTATAAAGAATTGAACTGTATTTACATTGAATTTGTATTCTGATAGACTTTTTTTCGGTAAATGCAAATATTATTACTAATAACGGAAATAAGGATGGCTCTGATCGGTCATTGAGGTTCTCAATCCTCAGCGTTATGCAAACAAGAAATGGGAGGGGCGGTGGGCACTCAAGGTGCCATTACAAGAGGATGAGATCATAATAGATTTAAGTCCTTTTGGTTCTAGACAAGGACTTGTAAAGATTCTGCCTAAGTTTCCTATGTTGAATTAAAACTCCTTGCGTTTAGTGCGTGCATTAGATGCATTGTTGGGTAATTCAAGAGTAGTGCACTATTGGAAAAGTTGCCATAAATGGCTCAAGCCTTTTGGCAATAAATGCTCCATTAGGCGAGATCAAATGAGAGTTCTTGGCGATTTGGAAAGGAGTGACCCTTCAATTTCCACATAAGTTGATCTTCCAAGACTTGATTGAAGAGAAGTCCATTCGAATTCGTAGCCATCAACTTTCCAAGTCTCTTTTGACGAGTTGCCCTATGTTTTCCGCAACAATTGAATTCGTTAGGATAGGTGACTCTTGGTTCTCACCCTTATCAATTTTGAGGCCCCATTGAATGAGATGTTTCCTTGGTTCTTTCGGCCATTAAATGCCCCAAATTACCAAGTCTCGTTTGTAGGGTAGGTTGTTCGACTTCCACACGTTTTGAACTACCAGAACCATGGGAAATGAACCAACATCGGGCTCTACAATCTTTAACCGATGACTCTTGAGGCTGCGACCATGACCGCGACCACTGCGTGACCAATCGTGACCATGACTACCCATCGACCCTCGCCCGACCGCAACCATCCTCTTGATCCTCCATCAACCGAAGCTCACCCATGCGACCGTCATTACCTCGAGAAGGGGTGGGGTTTGGAACCGCAACAATTGCATTCTCAATGTCGCCAGGAAAAGAAGTCCCAATGGCTTCAACCTTTGATGATGCCTCGTGGACATGAACACTAACCCATGACCACCGACCCGACCCGCCATCGACCTGGATCAACCACATGACCGTACCGTCTCGACCTCCATGTTGTCATTCGGAAAACAACTATAAGCGCACCATTATCCTTCATAAGATTACCCTCTATCACGTGACCCATGGATTCCATCCACAACCCAAGACCACTATCACGACCCTCTTGCAACGGGACCCCGCGTACCACCTTTGACCGGGATCTCTATCAAGGTCCGTGAACCATCGATGTCAAAAGTTGTTTGAAGAGTAGACCGCCCGAATTCGTAGCCACCCTTTCAAGTTTTCGATGTCCCGTTGAATGAGATGTTTCCTTGGTTTTCTTAGCAATTAAATTCCCAATTTACTAAGTCTCGTTTGAAGGAAGATTGTTCGACTTCGCATCCATTGAATGCAACAAATTCCTAGACCTCTTTTGGATAAGAAACCCTGGCTTCCAAAACCTTAGCGTTTCAAGGCCAATTGGAAAAGAAACATTGTCGAACTCAACAACCAAACGCGGTGACCCATGGACTTCCCAAGACCCATGCCCACCCACCGACCGCAATCAACCCGTGACCAACCTCGAGGCCCGTTGTCACCTTGGCATCCAAAGTGGCGCGGAAAAGCCTCTTTGTACTCGAAGCCAATGGTCGGAGACCCAAAGGTTCAAACCACAAGTTACGAATATCAACACCACCTCCCGCCACCGGATCTACCCTCCATACCAACTTTCGACCGGGATCCATATCAAGATCCGCAAACTCCCAGTCGAGTGCCTGGAATTCCGGCGTCGAGGTGCTGGGAAGGTTGGGAGAATCAAAGAGTGAATCCTCAACCCAGACCTCCATCATGACCCTCTTGCACACCAAGAACACCCTGCGACACGCTATGACCTGCATCACCACTTTGTCGAAAACTCCACAATATTCGAAGCAAACTTGCCACCGCAGGC
The DNA here is from genome assembly GCA_029844215.1 of Przewalskia tangutica. NCBI lineage: Eukaryota > Viridiplantae > Streptophyta > Magnoliopsida > Solanales > Solanaceae > Przewalskia > Przewalskia tangutica. The sequence goes on from CM056721.1 coordinate 112,349,738, forward strand.
TGCCCCGGAAATGCAAACTTCAAATTCATATCTTGAATCTTGTAATCTTGAACAATCAACATAATCTCTTTCATTCTTTTGGCTGAAATCTTTGTATTCTTTCTCATGGCTAGAAGGAAGATAATGCAAGTCTTGAATAATCTTTAAACAAGTTGAAGAATCTTCGTAACAATCTATGGACAAGTTGATAAACTCGAACAATCTTTCCACAATTTTCGAAAAATCTTCAAATAAGGTGTAAAATTTCCGTAATAAACTCAACAAATTCGTATCAAAATCAAGTAAGCTGAAATCAGATTTAAGGAGTATGAAATCGAAGATGAAATCATAAGAATGAGGCGGATTGCGAAGAGCGACTAGGGAGAAATGTTGAGAGCATTTTCGCCTAGTGAGAGAAACTTCTCTCTAACTCTTCTTAAGTATTTTGCCTATTTACAGTAGACTTGTGTAGTATTATTGTGGGGCAGAGTTATACACGTACAGTTAGACGTGTAATCCCCTTGGAGTTGTTGGCTTGGTAGCAAGCCTTGTTATAGGAGGTTATTTATGTGTTTGCGGGGGGGGAGGTGCTGCCGAATTTTCCGTAGGATAAGGATCCTTGTACTTAGAATTATTCTACAAAGAGAACTAGAAGTTGATAGATGTATTGTGGTTATTATAGGTGGTTTGTCTACGCGCGGCATACTCGACTTGGCTTGTGGATTAAGCCGAAGAGGTATGTGATTCTTCCTATACTCTTGATCATGATTGTTGTGAACTATATAGTACGGTAGACGTACGTGTGTGAAATGAATTTTGTTTGTTTAAAACATAAAGTGTTATAATGGCTTTATGAGAAGTTAGTTATAACGACTTTATGAAGATAAAAGAAAGATTTGATTTTGAAAGCTAAAGGACTTGATTTTGAAAGTTAAGAGACTTGATCTTGAAAGATAAGAGACTTGACTTATAAACGACTTGATTTCGGAAAAGGAGAAGTAACTTGATTTAAGTATGGGTTACTTGTTTTGAAAAGAGTAAGTTACGGGGTTTTAAAAGTATACTTGATGTTATCTTAAAACTGTAAAGCACTTGGTTTAAAAAGTATAGAGTACTTGATTTTAAAAACCTTGTAAAGATTTTCTGAAGGTGTAGTAATTTGGTTTGAAAAGAAAACGTGTTTGATACTACGAGTATTAGTATCGTGTGGCTTTTACGTAAAAAGAGGTCTTTTTGAAAGAATGAAAGTATGTAGTATTTTGGGGTTGAAACCCGGATTGTTGACATAAAATGAAAGTACGTTGAACTTGCCTATGCTTGTTGTGATAGATTTGTTGTGCAAGTGTTGTATTTCTATGCTACCGGGTCTCTCGATGGAGGGCCGGTTATCTGATTGATTGCTTGGACATACTGACACGTTGGATGGTCCACGGGTATGCGTCCACTTTGAGTATTATCTTGTTGTTTCTTTTGGACATACTGACACGTTGGATGGTCCACGGGTATGCGTCCACTTTGAGTATTATCTTGTTATTTCCTTTGGACATACTGACACGATGGATGGTCCACGGGTATGCGTCCAGTAGGATGGTTTCATGGCCATGCTTATACCGAGGTAAGATGTCGGGGCATGCGGTCATTGTGAGGGTTAAATTCCCGGGTTATGTTATTAGTCCATGGACCGCTAATCCATGAAGCTTGCCGCGGTGACGAGCGATCACGGGCTTGATTTGTACATGTGGTTACAGGCACACTTTAGATACTTGTCCTGGTCATTTCTCGTGTATCGGCAGGCTCTGGTAGATAGCTTAAGATACTTGCCTCGGCCAGTTGCGTGGCTAGTTTTTGGTTCTGGTAGTTGGCTTCCGTACTTGGCCCGTGAAGTTTTATGACTAACGCCGGATCGGTAGTTGGCTATTCTACTTGCCCGTCGGTTTGATAGCGACGAGGATCTAGTGTTCGGTACACATATGAGTGTTGTTTTACGTCATGTATGCTGCCGTGATGAGAATGAGTTCCACGGGCATGATTGATATTGTGGGTGTGAGACCCATAGTTATGTGCGAGTGATGATTTTGAGGACATGCGTCCCTTACTTGACATAACTCTTTAGTTATCGCGAAATGGTTTTATAAAATGATGAAATGTGATTTCATTACAGTATTTTCAGTTTCACATACTTGGTACCTGTTATACTGACCTCCTTCGGGGGGCTGCGTTCATGCCGCAGGTAGAGGTACACCAGTTGTTGATCCTCGCTCATAGGATCGCAGTTCAGCGTTTGGGAAGCTCCGTTTCTCCGGAGGCTTATCTTTTGGTATAGTCCCCTGTCATTATAGGTACTTGTACATTCAGGGGTATGGCGGGGCCATGTCCCGTCATAGTTGTTGTTACATTCTTAGAGGTCTGTAGTACTGTTATGGGCAGGGTTTGTAAAGGATTTTAACTGTTCGGTTATATATATATATATACGGGAAGGTGACCGGTTTTTGTTAGCCTGTTTCTTACTTTATGTCTTGTTTCATGTTTAAGTTTTTATTTCCGCTGATTTTCTCTGATGTTGTATCACTAGGGTGCCCGGGGTAAGGCACCAATAGCGGGCCAAAGATCGGGTCGTGACAACTTATACCAAATAATTGCCCTCTAATTCTACGGAAATTTAGGCAGCACTTCCTCTGTTTCTACGTACTTTTCCACCTTTTCCAAGGCCCGTATTCATCAATCAACACTCCACATTTAAGGCACAACCAATAGTTAACCAAAGGGGATTACACGCCTAACTTGACGTGTAAAATTCTGCCCCACAATCTATATTAAAACAGTCCATAAAACCATTCATTATTAACCAACATTAAGGGTACAATGTGAAGCCTTTAACACTCTTATTCCTTAGGATTTTCATTAGTCATTTTACCACATTAATCATGCATGTTAGGGGCTGATTTTCCAGCACATATACACCCCAAAACATTCCATAATAACGACATCACAACGTCTAACGGTTTTGGGCAGTTTTCGTCCAACAATAACTACAACGATCCATGTCCTTTTCCTTAATTCCTTTTAATCCAATTCGAATTCCAATACTTCCATATAAGTTATAACAACTTATTAACAACAATATTACACCATTATAACATGCAATAGGTGACGTTAATAATGACAGTAACCAACGAAACTCGATAACCCCACATTTTTATCATTCTCGGCCCAACTTCCAATTTTTGGTCCCAACATTTTTAATATTCATTCATTTTAGCACATGCTCATCTACTATGTATAACAACATGTAATATCTAATTACTTCAAGAGGAAGAAGAGTTTTTACCTTCCAAATGCCTCAAAATCGTCCCTAGGCTGTCCGCAAGATCTTGACCCGCAATTTTTGTTTCGCTCCACTTCTTCAAGATACAATCACATATATGTAACCCCTACAACCTTAGTAGCAACTTCTCTTCACGTTTTTCTTCCAAAAAGTCTACGGAAAACCCCTAGGGTTTCATCTTATTTTCGGCCCAACCTAGATTTAGGGGTTAAGGGTGCTTAATCTTGCTAATCAATTAGTTAGGGACCTTAATCTTGTATAATAAACTAAGTTTGGAAGATTTGGGAATTTTTTGTCTCCAACAATGGCCCAAAACCGAGAGCTCACAAGAGAGGAAGAGAGATGGAAGTTGATGAAATAATTCTAAGTGTTGTGAGTTTTGCACCCTCTTGTGTGTATATATAATATCTAGCCAATTGTTCAAGACAAGACAAGTCTTGACAAGTGGAGTGGGACCCATGTGGGCCACTTGTCCACTTGTCCTAAAATCTCAAAATATCTAAGTCAAAGTCAAGACAAGTGGCGGGGTGACACGTGTCACCCTCCCATTGGTCCAAATTATTTCAACTCCCAAAATATTCATATTTGGCCAAAATATCTCAAAATATTGTGGGCCCCACAAAACCGTAAAATTTTCCGGTGAGCCCCACGTGACCAAATCCGAACTTAAAAATTCATAAATTCAATATATTCCAAAAGTCTCAAATACCAAATTTGAGAATCATATTCCAATTTATAAACGTTTTTCTTCACAAAGTCCCTAGATTTCTGCTTAAGAAAAAGTAATTCTTCTTTCTTTCCAAAATTCAAATCTCAATTTCCTTTGTACGTTCTCATCTCATTGTCTTGGAAATACGGGGTGTAACAGTGTCAAAGAAAGATCTTATTTTAGGCTCAAATGGGTTGACTAGTGATACAATTTATGTCAGGATAGATAATGAATGGTCAGAAGGGTGTTAGACGATTTCCACACGCGCAAAACTCAAGTGTACGCATCGTCTCAAGTAATATAGTCTGTAAGACCGAATATCGTCCACAGAGACTGGTTTCTAAGTACCGAGCATCCATTTTGTGTTATCTATTTGGCGAACGAATATTGATTGAGGTTTTTATTTAACAACTGGAATGATTGCAAGAAATAAGTAAACTAATTAGGTTGTATTCAGATTATGAAGGAATTAGGACTTCTAAAATCATCAACTATCCACTTTATTCAATCCTTAATGCGTTCTAGAATGATTCTTCTTCTATGTTAAAATAGCGGTTAACTAGATTGTCTTATATTACGGTTAGGATATATAATAACTCAACCCCAGTGCAGAACTCTTCTATATTTCTATGATAGGATTTACCACATAGGAGGATTAAGAATAGTAACCTATAAAGTTACACAAGTATCGGGGTACTGTCGTCCACAATTTTAACCTATGTCTATTCAACTACAGCATATCCAAATCTCTCATCTCTGTTGTTGATTCGAAATCATATATGTTATGATATTTAGTGATCAATTAACTATCAAGCATTCACATCAATTATTGAATAGATCTTAACAACTGAAGAAGTAATCAAACTATTGCATCAAATCATGAATAAAGGTTCAAGTGAATCATAAGGAAAGCCCTAATTAAGTGTTTAGTTCCTAGCCATAGACATGCTACGAACTAACACAATATCCAACATAATTGAAATAAAAACTAAAGATAGAAAATTACGAAGATTAAAGTCTCCAATTGTTGTTCCAAGTGCCTTGTGTTGTTCTTGTGTTCAATAATGGACTCCCCTCCTAAAACTGATCCGTAGGGCTTTAAATTGGTATCAATTTCGTGCCCTAGGGATCCTATTGCCCTTGGCCAATTCCAACTCGGGCTGAAAAATTGCATGCGGCCGCATGATTCTGCAGTCGGCGCGGTGCGAAACTCTGCGACTCTCTAAATAAATGGCACCAGGTTGCATGCGAATGCACCGGTCTTTGAAAGTCCCGGAGTTTCTGTTGTTTTGACACCGCGATCCGCCTCACGGCACGCGGTCTTCTTGTGGTTTTCGAGTGTCGATTTTCGATCTTTTTCTGCCTCGGCACCTCCTTTTATGCCCACGTTTCGCTCTTTTTTGCCATTTTACCTTTTTGAACCGCTGTGACTCAAAAGAAATAAAAACAACCCTAATATCGTACTAGACGCAATGAAAAATGGGTAAAATACTAATCGAAAATGACTCAAAATAGGTATATGAAATATGCCTAACAAACCCCCAAACTTAAACTTTGCTCGCCCTCGAGCAAAGAAGAAAACAAAACAAAGAAATAAAATAAAAAAGACTCAAAGACTCACGTCAAGCAGTTGCAAAATATAACTTAGAAACACATGAACGTTAGTTAGGACAATATGTAGGAATAGATGTAGCATGCATTGAACAATCTAGAATTTCAAGATAGATATTTCGCAGATTCATTTCAGTCACAATCACTAGAAGCATGAATACCTAACCTATGCATGTCAATGTCATTGTATTTTTGTCAAGGTACTATAGTCTGTTTACTTGTTATTCTCCACTAATCATGGACATACATACTAGGGATCATCAGGACTTTTCATGGTTGTAATGTAGGCTTAGGCAGGGGTAGGTAAAAATAAGCATTTTGGCTCAAATTACGTACCATAAGCGTTTTTCATTCAACTTGTTTCTCTTCCTTGCTGTATTCTTTTTATTTCATACCCATTACTCCTTTTTCTCTTTTTGTTGAGAGAGGAACATACACATTCGCATTGGCACCCCCAAACATAAGCTTTTTCATATTTTAATTGGGGTGCATAATTTATTTTTGCTCTCTTTTGTATATTTTTTTCACTTTCTTTTTCCTCCGTATCATTAGTTATTGCTTATGGCACATGAGGGAATAGAGGTGTCAAAGAAATAGCTTTTCATTTTAGGCTCAAAGGGCTGACTAGGGATACAATTCATTGTCAGGGTAGGTAATGAAAGGTAAGAAGAGCTAACAAATGAATGCTTGAATCCTCCCCCTAACATGTACATCCTAATTATTTCGCCTCAAATAGCAAGCATGCTGGACATTTTTTCGTAATTGACATACAAAGGCTAAGCACACAATATTCCAACTAATCAGGTTTTCATGAATCTTTGGCATATTTAACTTAAGAACACAAATTTTTGCATATCATTCCATTACATTATCGTACTTAATTCACTAGGCATTTCAAGCAACTACAGCATGCATGATAAAAAAATAAAAAAATAAAAAATAAAAAAATTGTGACTCATATAGACACATAAAAGACACAAATCAACAACTCAAAATTATAAGAAAATACAAGTACCCCCCAAACATAACTGACACATTGTCCCAAATGTGTATGACTCAAAGATGAAATAGGGACGACTTACAGATGTACATCGACTCAAAATGGTGGTGGTGGCGGCGGATATTGCATTGTGACGATATCTGTGGGAGGAGATTTGGTGATTCCGGGCCTTTTCATATTTTTGGGGATCGTGAATCGCAGCGGTTACGCCTCTGTAACGCCGCGATGCATAAAATCGAGGCTTTCTTGAAGATTCGGCCATGATCTTGCGGTCGATCTGCATGGTCTTGACTCGATTTTGTGTCTTTTCGCCCTTTCCTTCATGCTCCATCTCTGAGTCCTTCACCTGGCATCACAACATAACAAACACACCAAAAGTGAGACTGTCCTAATTAAAATAAATTGCAGAATTTAAACATTAGGTTGCCTCCCAAGTAGCGTTGTCTTTAACGTCTTTTAGCCGAACGCAGTTCACTTAATAGATTAAGGGGGTAGAGTTCCCCCTCCACATAACCATCTCAACACCAATCGTTTCCTCTTCCTCCTCTTCTTTTTCACAGAATTGATTTTAGAAGGGTTCATTATTGTTTCATTATTTGTTGTTGCCCTGGTCTTACTCTCAGTCTCCACACTTTTCTTCAATGGTACCCCACAAGCATCAATACTAGTGAGGTTTTTCCCAGTTACAACCTTGTCAACTGCCCCATTAGCAAAACATCTCTCATCGACTCGGGGCTCAGTGGGTGGTCTGAAAACTTTGAGGGTTAACTCTGGCTCAGGTGGTGGCTGTAACACCTTGAATGTAATTTCCTCATCCTAAACTTTAAGCTTCAACTCCCCTTTCTCAACATCAATAAGGGCCCTTCCTGTGGCTAGAAATGGTCTCTCAAGAATGATGGGCATATCTTCATCCTCCTCCATATCCAGAATGAGGAAATCAGCAGGGAAGATAAATTTGCCCACCTTCACTAACACATTTTCAATAATACCCCTGGGATGTACGACTGATAGATCAGCTAGTTGCAGGTTCACTGTAGTCGGCTTTGCTTCCCCCAAACTGATTCTTTTAAACATAGAGAGAGACATCAAGTTGATACTGGCCCCTAAGTCACACAAAGCCCGTTTACATGTCACCTTACCTATAGTGCAAGGTAGGGTGAAACTCCCTGGATCCTTCAACTTATGGGGCAGTTTCTTCTGCAAGATAGCACTACACTCCTCTGTCAGGGCTATTGTCTCATAATCCGCCAGCTTCCTCTTCTTAAACAGGATGTCCTTCATGAATTTTACATATGCTGCATTTGCTCTAAAGCTTCAATGAACGGGAGATTAATACACAGCTTTTTGAAGACCTCTAAAAACTTGGAAAACTCCTTGTCTAAGGACTTCTTCTGCAGTGTTTGAGGATAAGGGATTTTGTCTACATTATCTTTTTACTGCCGGTGGAGCCTTCTCTAAATTAGGGCGATCATCAGTAACCCCCTCCTTTTCTATTTCAATTGTCTTCTCCACTCCTGGTTGGGGGCCCCACTGCTCTAACTGCTTCCCACTTCTCAGACTGACTGCTTAGCATTTCTCCCCTAGATTCATCACTGTCTTACTGGGGAGATCCCCCTAAGGTCTATCACTCAACTTCTCTGCCAACTGCCCTATTAGAGTTTCCAAACCCCTAATAGAAGATCTTGTATCCGTCATGAACTGGGTCTGAGAGTTGGTTATTATTGCTTGGGGATTGGCTAAGGTTGAAATTGAGTACTTAGTTTCTGCCATGAATGACCTTGTCTCTGTGACGAATTGTGCTTGGGAGTTTGCCAATGTCAATAGTGCCATTTTCAACTCATCTGACTTCTCGTGAGAGGCTGATGGGCTGAACTGTTGATACTGCCCCTGATCATTCTTCCACGGAAAATCTGGATGATTTTTTCTCCCCTGGTTATATGTGTTAGATTGTGCATTGTTGTATTGCCTCTGAAAGTGTCCCACAGATTGACATTGAGCCTGCTCCATTGGAATGTGGTTTGCATCAGTTTCTGGACATCTATAAAAGGTATGCGGACCCTCACAAAATTCACAAACTGATTGCATTTGGTTTGCCTTTACGGATATGGTATTTGCTGGAGCTGCTTAGTCAAGAGAGCAACTTGTGCCTGCAGTGCAGTGATATCATCTGTCTCATGAACTCCAACTGCTTTTCTGCCACATGTTCCTCTCTCATCTGGCAAGTGAATATTTGTGGACATGTCTTCCAACAAGTCATGGGCTTCATGTGTTGTCCTCCTAATGAAAGTACCACTATCAGTTGCATCAATAATTGTTCTAGTAGTCCCACTCAGACCATTGTAGAAGATGTGCACTAAGTTCCATTGTTCAAGGCCATGATGTGGGCACTTCCTCTGCAAATCCTTGAACCTTTCCCAAGAATCATACAATGACTCTCCATCCATTTGATAGAAATTGTTCAATTCTCCCCTAAGTTTTGCTGCCTTTGCTGGTGGAAAGAATTTTTCAAGGAACTTCTGGGTCAGGTCCCGCCATGTGAAGATAGAGTCTGTTGGCAGGGAGTTCAACCAAACCTTCGCCCTTTCCCTGAGCGAAAATGGGAATAGCCTCAACCGGATAGCATCATCAGTGACACCATTATATTTGAATGTGGCACAAACCTCCAGGAAATTCGCAATGTGTGTATGTGGCTCCTCATATAGCGACCCTCCAAACTGGACTGTGTTCTACACCATACCCAGAATAGCAGGTTTAATCTCAAAACTATTGTCTCCTATTGCTGGGAGCCTTATGCAAGTCTGCACTCCTGTCACTGTAGACAATACTTAATCCCCCAAGCTTCTTTCTGCAGGGATTTGTCTTAAGACATGCGGTAGGTCGCCATCCGCCACATTATTGTTTTGTTGATGTTCCATTATCAAAGGATCAACACTTTCCTTGTCTTTTCTGCAAGTGATAAAAAACAAGCCAACAGATCACGACAAAATGTTCTCAAATAAAATTAAAAAAAAACAAATTAGAAATAAGGATAGATAGTTCGATATTGATTATACTCCAGTCCCCGGCAACGGCGCCAAAAACTTGTTAGGCGATTTCCACACGCGCAAAATGCAAGTGTACGTATCGTCTCAAGTAATATAGTCTGTAAGATCGAATATCGTCCACAGAGACTGCTTTCTAAGTATCGAGCATCTATTTTGTGTTATTTATTTGGCGAACGAATATTGATTGGGTTTTTTATTTAACTACTGGAATGATTGCAAGAAATAAGTGAACTAATTAGGTTGTATTCAGATTATGAAGGAATTAGGACTTCTAAAATCATCAACTATCCACTTTATTCAATCCTTAATGCGTTCTAGAATGATTCTTCTTCTATGTTAAGATAGCGGTTAACTAGGTATCTTATATTTGATTAGGATATATAATCACTCAACCCAGTCTGAGAACCATACATCACGACCCAACCAGGGCGCGATCGTACCCTGCGGGGTACCACATCGGTATATGTCGAGAAGAATAGCAGTGGAACATACACACATACGTAAAAAGTAACATCACCGGCGGTAGGTAAAGTGCCTTCCATAAAACATACTTAAAAAGTATAATAGTACAATGGTTCTTATAGCCCAAAACACATAGGTGGCCATGCACTCTAAAGATAACAATCGTGGCGGGACAAGGCCCGCCATACCCCTGAATATACAAAGTACCTATAGCATCGGGAAATATCCATACTAATAAATAAGCTTAGGAGAATGGAGCTTCGACAGGAATAGTGATCCTAACGAGGATCCTCAATCGCTTACCCTTACTGCGGCATGAGCGCGGCCCAGGAAGGGGTCGATTACCAATATGTACCAAGTATGTAAAGTGGGAAAATCTGTAATATGATATCTTAAGTCTAAAAGCAATTTGAAGTCATGGAAGACAATAAAATACATTCTTGTGCCTTACTAACAATGAGAGTGACAAGTATATATATATATAATCTTGCATAAAATAGGAGGCTCGTGATCAAAACAGGTACCTCGCCTGTAGTATCAAAAAAACCATCCTACTCTCGGGACTATTTCACCGCGTGGGTCTGTGGACCGCGTGAGTACTCTCGCGATCGGTGTACTGCCGGCATGGGACTATTTCACCGCATAAGCCCATAAGGACTCGCATGAGGTATTCCTCGCATCATGGGTAGCAAATCCACGAGCAGGTGGTATAACGATCTTGGGGACTTTCCGCCGGATATACTCTTACCACGAAGCAGATGGTATAACGATCTTGAAATTTGTACCTCGGATATACTCTTACACTGAGCAGATGGTATAACGATCTTGGGGCTTGCCCGCCGGATATACTCTCTTATCAGTGCGGATGGTATAACGATCTTGGATCCGCCTCGGATATACTCTTACATCGGCGGATGGTATGGCGATCTTGGGGTGGCCCGCCGGACATACTCTTTGCTTGAAGGAGGTGGTATGGCGATCTTGGGGCTTGCCTCCGGACATACTCTTACCATATCTCAAATCACATCATATCATAAATAAGTTAAGCAAACTTATAACTTCTTTTAGTCTTGTTCCTATACTCTCTCATTTTAGTTTATTTAAGGCACTTCATCATATCTTTAAATAAAAGAAAAGCAGGAATTTAACCCAGTACTACATACCTCATCTCTTTCAAAAGTGACTCTTCTTTATACATAAAAGCCTTTGGGCAATTGATGCCTTTAAATCAAATTGCCTCTTCATGTATAATTATCTTACTTAGAGTAAATCCTTCTCATTAACCTTTTATGAAGCTAATAAACCAACTTCCCATAAAGTTGTTATATTAACTCTATACTTTAGTAAAATCATACTTTTCCCTTAACCAAGGGACTTATACATTCTTAACACGAAACAAGTCATTTTATACTCAACAAGTAAGAATACTAAATCATGTACGTCTACCGTACTACATAGTTTTATCTATTCATGCTCAAGAGATAGGAAAACTTCACATACCTCTTTGGTCAATCCACTTGCCAAGTCCAAACTACCGCAAGTAATATTTCAACCTATAATAGTCATGATACGTTTATTAACCTCTAATCTTAATGTAGAACAATCCAAGTTCAAAGTCACTAAATTCTAAGGAAAATTGGGCAGCATTTCCTTTGTTTCTACTCACTTTGCCACCTTTCTCAAGGCCGAATTTATCATCAAAAACACCACCTTTAAGGCTCACTCAATCCAACAATTCAAAGGATTTCACACCCAAAATTCTGCCCCATAGGTTTACAACAATTCACTTAACAATTCTAAGGTGGTTTTTAGGCTACAACATGCTCATAATTTCTTCTTAACCCATTCTTCATATCCAAACCACATTTACTTGCATGCAATGACTCTAAGTGCATTATTTTACTACCACAAGATCTTGCTTTCTAAGCATGCAACACTAGAACTAAGTTTAAAGGAAGAAATGTTACCTTAAAGTTTTAGCCAAAACTTATTCCAAATATTGCTAGCTTCCTTGCCAAGAACACTACCACAACAATGCCAACAAGCTAGCTACAAGCTTCCTTTTCTTGTTCTTAACTTTGATTTTTCTAAGGGTTTTTAGAGAAGGAGCAATTTGAGAGAGAGAGAAGATGAAAGATAGAAAATGTCCAAGTCTTGGTCAATATATTGCATGCAACAGAAAATCAGATGGGGACACTTGTCACCCTCCCATGGTCTCTTTAAAACAAAAATCAGATTTTCTAAGTTTTTCCGCCAAATTTCGCCTCGCCTTCGCACAGCGGCGGCATGAAACCTCCGCAGCCTTCTGAACTTTCAGCCGCGCCCGCTGTCCCGGAGCCGCGCGCTGCAACTTCAGCGACCCTCGATACTTAGGCACCGCGCCTCGTGATCCGCGCCGCATCGCCGCTTTAGTCCGAAACGCATTTCTGTCCGATCACAGACCGAACTTGTAACTCTCATAACTTTCTACTCCGACGTCCTATCGACGAGCGGTTGGTTGCGTTGGAATCCAGACTCAACGAACTACGCCTAGGCCTTTAAAACACTTAGGAACTCTCAATGTACCGGGTCATAACCGCCTCAAAGTTGACTAAAACCGTCCGAACGACTCACAACCCGTCCCCGGAAATTTTAAGTCTTACATACTTTCGCACGTTTCCATACGTAGGTCGAACTACGGTATAACATTCTCCCTTAGAAACATTCGTCCGAATGTTCCTTCTAGGCTTACTCAAATCACAACATCGACATAGACCCTCTTAACTATTCATTCGTAATAAAGAAGCTCCACGAGCCACAACATACGTAAGCGTAAATGCTAAATCAAAACTAACAAGGGGAAAGTAGGTTACTGGAAGTATAGGAATAAGTGAGGATACTTCTTCATCATGTCATCCTCTCGCTTCCCACGTCATTTCCTCCTGTTGCTCCGCCATAGACCTCGACGGAAGCCACGTCTTTCGTCCAAGTCGTCTAACTCGACGATCGAGTATCGCTATGGGACTCTCTCATACGATAACTCCTCGTTACTTGGACATCCCGAACCGGTGCACTCTAGATGGATCTCCAATACATTTCCGCAACATGGACACATGAAACATCGATGCACCGCCTCCAAATCGGACGGAAGATCTAACTCATAGCAACCTTGCCTACCCTACGGACAACTGACACGCCCAATGTACCTTGGGCTAAGCTTCCTCTCTTTCCGATCTCATCACGCCTTCATGGGCGATACCTTTAGGAAAACCCAATCATCTATCTCAAATTCCAAGTGTCGACGCCGATGATCTGATACGACTTCGCCGACTGAGCCGCTAACAACCGCTCTGGATAAGCTTCACCTTATCCACGGCTGTGAACTAAGTCCGCCCGACTAATCGACTTCTCCCACCTCGAACCAGCCTATCGGTGACTGCACTTTCTCCGTATAAGGCCTCATAAGGCGCCATCGAATACCGGAATGGTAGCTATTGTTGTAAGCAAACTACAAGAGGCAAATGATCCTCCCACTACCTCGAATCAATAACACAAGCCCGCAGATATCCTCGAGTGTCCGGATAGTGCGCTCGGCCGTCCGTCCGTCCGAGGTGAAACGTCGTCGAGACTCACTGTGTCCATAATCCTTCGAAAGGACCTCCAGTTAGCCGAGAACCGCCTCTATCTCGATATAATCGACACCGACCCCGTGCGCCTCACAATCTCCCTAATATATAATCCGCATAGTCCTCACCAAAACGTCGTTATGGCCGAAGAAAATGGGCTGATTTCACACCGCCGACAATCACCCAAATGGAATCACGCTCTCCGAGTGGTAGGTAGCCCTATAATAAAATCCATATTTATCACCTCCCACTTCCAAGTCGGAATATCAATGGCTCGCAATGACCCACCGGCTTCGTGCTCAATCTTAACTCACGACACCGCATCGTACATTTAACTCCGCAACGCCCCTCTTTAGGCCGTCCCACCAATACACGCATTCGAGGTCATGGTACATCTTAGTCGACCGGATGAATAGAATAACGAGCATCGTGTGCCTCCCTGCAATCTTCTCGACGAAGTCCGCCACATCGGAACACACAATCGCCTCGAACCTTAGCACCATCAGCGCTACCGCAAATAGACTCTTCTCCTTCGAGAGCTGCATCTCTGCATCGCATCAAAATCGGATCCTCATATCGCCGCTCTTCACCTCCTCGACGATGAAAGACTCGCAACCTCTATAACCCGAATACCACACTAATGTAATCCACCAAACGAACCCCAAGGCTTGCTACCGATGTAACTCGGACCATATCCTCTTCTCTGGTCAACATCGCACGCACTACCCATCGACCGCGACTAAGGGCATCCGCAACCACATTGCCTTCCCCGGTGGTATAGAATATCAACATCGTAATCCCAAGTAGCTCCAACCACCGCCTTCGCCGCAAGTTCAGCTCCTCCGTGAAGATGTCTTGGAGACTCTTGTGGTCCGTGTAAATGTCCACATGGACTCATATAAATAATGTCTCCGGATCTTTAAGGCATGAATCATCGCGCCAACTCCAAGTCATGCGTGGGATAGTTCTTCTCATGCTTCCTAAGCCGCCGAGATGCATAAGCTATAACTCGCTGCGGCCGCATCAAAGACGCACTCCAAGCCCGACACTGACGCGTCACAATAAAACCACATATCCATCTAGCCCGTGGAAGAGTAAGAATCGGGCGGTCCAACTTCTCCTTTAGCAACCGAAACTTTCTCACAAGTACCCGCCCATCGAACATAGCCGCTTTCCGAGTCACTTTAGTCAAAGGTGTTGAAATAGAAGCAAACTTCTACAAACCGATAATAACCTCGCAAGGCCCAAAGTTCGCACCTCCGCTTGTAGCTGGTCCGCCAAGTCTCGATCGCTTCAATCTTTGTCAGACAACCCGAATACCATCGGCCCCATAACATGCCCTAAGAAAGCCATCGCCGCCGTAACTCGACTTCGAGACTTGGAACGCATACAATCGCCGGCCTCGAGGACTCAATACCGCCTCAAATGACCAGATGCTCCCGCTCAGGCGCGAATACACCAAGATATCATCAATGAAAACTATAACGAACATATCCAAGAATGGCTCGAACACCCTATTCATCAAATCCATGAATATCCGGGCGTTGGTCAACCCGAAAGACATCACCTCGAACTCATAGTGCCCATACCGGTCCCGAATGCGATCTTTGGGATATCAACCTCTAACTCGTGACTGATGATAACTGCATCGCAGTCTATCTTGGAAAACACTTTGCACCCCGCAATCGTCAAACAAATCGTCAATCCCGGGAGGGATATCTATTCTTGATAGTTACATTGTTCACCGCTCGTAATCAATACACATACGCAGCTGGCCCCATCCTTCTTCTTTACAAATAACACCGTGCTCCCAAGGAGAAACACTTGCCTAATAAAGCCTTTCTCCAAGAAATCTTTCACCGGTCCTTCAACTCCTTCAGCCGGCAGTGTCATCCTGTATGGCGAATAGATATCGGCCGAGTATCCGCGCCAAATCAATGCAAAACTCAATCTCCTTTCGGAGGATACCCTAAGCTCATCTAGAATACATCCGAAACTCTCTAACGACCGAATCGATCAAGGTCCTGCACCTCACCTGTTGTCGAATACCCAACCATATGGTAGATATACCCTTTCCGCACCATCTTCCTAGCCTTGAGGTAAGAAATAAACTTACCCCGGCGATGCAAAGATTCCCTTCCACTCGATAATCGCTCGGCCACGAAACCGAACCGAACTAATCTCTCTCATACCACGTTGGCATAGCAAGATGCTAGCCAATCCATACCCATAATCACATCAAAGTCTGTCATATCCAACTCTATCAAGTCGCCAGAGTCCGACGGCTATCTATAGTCACAGTGGCAAGCCTTATACACTCGCCGCCTACCATCGAATCACCCATCGGGCGTAGCCACCTCAAAAGGTCTTATGGACTCGCTCTATCCCTATTCTACCGCAATATGAGGAGATATGTAGGACAAGGTAGAACTCGATCTATCAAAGCATATACATCACAAAGAAGAAACCAATAATGTACTGCGATTTACATCCGCGACGCCTCCCGGTCCCGCCGACCGACATAGCATAGATGCGGTCGAGGACCGCTAGAATCGAACCCCTACCACGACCTTCGCCGCGCTGCCGCCCATAAGTACTCGCCTCCGGGCGTCTAACCATCGACGATGAAGATCCAAAGAATGCACTTCGCTGGCCGAACCGTACGCTCCCGCCGCCAAGCGACGACAATCTTCTTCGGGATGACCGCCGCCACAAGAGTAACATGATCTCGAACCCATACGCACTTCGCCGGATGAGACCTACCGCATCGAACGCACCGAGGTAGGTGGTCTCGACAGCGCTGGCTCGCCTCTCGAAACTCGACGTCTTGGAGCCCCGCTCGCTCTCGAATAACCTCGCTGACGGACCTCCCGCCGGAAATCGCGGAAGGAGCACTCTGCCGGCCGGAAGGTGGACCTAGCTCGCCGAGGCCGCCCGCCAAAATCGCCTCGAACCCGATGTCTCCGCCTCTGGCCGCCCAAATCTAGCCGATCCCGCCTCTCGCCTCAATCCTCGCGCAGATGCTCGCATCTCGGCAATATCCATCCTCGTCAAGAGCTACTCCTGCAAGCGATAATCATGTGACGGTCTAGTCCCATCACGTATCTATGAACCCCGCTCGCCATATCGCCTACAATGGTATGTGCATATCCGCCAAGGAGTCAAACTCCAGTCAGACTCCCGATAGTCCTCCCGCCCCGCCTCAAGGTCAAGAACCTATTCACGCTGGCTCTCTCACCTCGTGAGGCAAGAAGTGGTCTAGGAACGCCTCGTGAACTCCTCCCAATCACCGGAAGAGCATCATCACCCTCGACAATACCCATGACTCAAACCAGTTCAACGCAATATCGCAGAACCGGAAGAAGCTAGTGTAATGCACTCGCCTCCGATGCCCTAAGAACTCGCATGGTCCAGAATCGCCGGACAAACTCCCGCGGATCCTCATCAAATCTCGAACCATAGAACTCGTGGGTGACAACCCAGAAATCCCGAATCAGAAATCGCATCGGCTCTAGGGTTGCCGCCGCTTCCGCTGGCCGCGCCACTATGCTGCCGTCAAGAATCGACTTTTTCGTAATCTTCAGATTCCCGATCGCGAGCCGAGGCTCCGCATCGCTGATCTCGTGAGCCGCCCACGCCTCGAACTCGCTGAGGTCGGGCGACGACGTGGAACTCGCCGCCCTAAACATCATCTCTCGTAAGGATTGGGCTGTGGCTCGTGATTCTCCGCGTCCCACTAGCAAAGACTCTCACCGCTTTGCCCTTCTCGGGCCGCGGTTGCCTTGCGTGAGGCATAACGGATACATAAAGGAAAACATCGGAGATTCAACCTATAACTCACTTATCATTGCACGATCTTAGAGTGAAAGAATGGAAACCAATCCTAAATATCCTGAGCCTCCCGATTATAGATGTGGTGCACACACACCGATAATCAAGACTTACTAGACACGGCCTGTGGACACTTTCCGAGGACTAATCGCTCGATACCACTTTTGTCACGACCCAACCCCGGCCGCGATCGTACTACCGGTACCTGTCAGTATATGTCGAGAATAGCAATGAACATACACAACACATACGCATAAAAGTAACATCACCGCCACCGGTAAGGTCCGCCTTCCATAAAACATACTTAACAAAAGTATAATAGTACAACCGGTTCTTATAGCCCAAAACACACATAGGTGCCATGCACTTAAAGATAATAATCAAGTGACAAGGCCCGCCATACCCCGAATATACAAAGTACCTATAGCATCGTGGAAATATCCATACTAATAAATAAGCTTCCGAGGAATGGAGCTTCGACACCGAATAGTGATCCTAAGAACGAGGATCCTCAATCGCTTACCCTTACCGCATGATTTAACGCAGCCTGGGAAGGGGTCGACACAATATGTACCAAGTATGTAAAGCGGGAAAATCTCGTAATATGATATCATAAGTCTAAAAGCAAGTCAAGTCATGGAAGACAATAAAATACATTATCGTGGCCTTACTAACAATGAGAGTGACAAGTATATATATATATATAATAATGCATAAAATAGAGGCTCATGATCAAAACAGGTACTCGCCTGTAGTATAAAAAAAAACCATCCTACTCCCGGGACTATTTCACCCGCACGGGTCCCGTGGACCCGCATGAGGTACTCGTGATCGGTACTGCCACGCACGGGACTATTTCACCCGCATAAGCCCATAAGGACTCGCATGAGGTATTCCTCGATCATGGGTAGCAAATCCACGGACAGGTGGTATAACGATCTTGGGGACTTTCCTCCGGATATACTCTTACCCCAAACAGATGGTATAACGATCTGGGTCAGACTCGATATACTCTACACCGAGCAGATGGTATAACGATCTTGGGCTTGCCTCGATATACTCTTATACTTGGTGCAGATGGTATAACGATCTTGATCCGCCTCGATATACTCTTACACCAAGGCGGATGGTATGACGATCTTGGGGCCGCCTCGCATACTCTTACACCAAGAGGTGGTATGACGATCTTGGGGCTTGCCCCTCAGACATACTCTTACCCTATCTCAAACTGTCATCATATCATAAATAAGTTAAGCAAACTTATAACTTCTTTTAGTCTTGTTCATATACTCTCTCATTTTAGTTTATTTAAGGCACTTCATCATATCTTTAAATAAAAGAAAACCGAATTTAACCCAAGTACTACATACCTCATCTCTTTCAAAAGTGACTCTTCTTTATACATAAAAGCCTTTGGGCAATTGATGCCTTTAAATCAAATTGCCTCTTCATGTAATTATCTTACTTAGAGTAAATCCCTTCTCATTAACCTTTTATGAAGCTAATAAACCAACTTCCCATAAAGTTGTTATATTAACTCTATACTTTAGTAAAATCATACTTTCCCTTAACCAAGGGACTTATACATTCTTAAAACGAAACAAGTCATTTTATACTCAAAACAAGTAAGAATACTAAATCATGTACGCTCACCGTACTACATAGTTTTATCTATTCATGCTCAAGAGATAGGAAAACTTCACATACCTCTTTGGTCAATCCACTTGCCAAGTCCAAACTACCGCAAGTAATATTTCAACCTATAATAGTCATGATACGTTTATTAACCTCTAATCTTAATGTAGAACAATCCAAGTTCAAAGTCACTAAATTCTAAGGAAAATTGGGCAGCATTTCCTTTGTTTCTACTCACTTTGCCACCTTTCTCAAGGCCGAATTTATCATCAAAACACCACCTTTAAGGCTCACTCAATCCAACAATTCAAAGGGATTTCACACCCAAAATTCTGCCCCATAGGTTTACAACAATTCACTTAACAATTCTAAGGTGGTTTTAGGCTACAACATGCTCATAATTTCTTCTTAACCCATTCTTCATATCCAAACCACATTTACTTGCATGCAATGACTCTAAGTGCATTATTTTACTACCACAAGATCTTGCTTTCTAAGCATGCAACACTAGAACTAAATTTAAAGGAAGAAATGTTACCTTAAAGTTTTAGCCAAAACTTATTCCAAATATTGCTAGCTTCCTGCCAAGAACACTACCACAACAATGCCAACAAGCTAGCTACAAGCTTCCTTTTCTTGTTCTTAACTTTCAGATTTTTCTAAGGGTTTTAGAGAGAAGGGAAGCAATTTGAGAGAGAGAGAAGATGAAAGATAGAAAATGTCCAAGTCTTGGTCCCTATCTTGCATGCAACAGACATTCAGATGGGGGGGGACCCTTGTCACCCTCCCATGGTGTCTTTTAAATCACCAATCAGATTGTCTAAGTGTTTCCGCCTTTTTCGCGCGCGGCGCGCGCCACGCCGCGGCCAATAAAACCTCCGCAGCCTCTCGAACTTTCGCGCCATGCTGTTGTCCCGGAGCGCGCGCTGCAACTTCAGCGACTCGCATTTTTTAGGCGCCATGCCCTCGCATCCGCGCCGCCTCGCCGCTTTAGTCCAAACGCATTTCTGTCCGATCGCGACCGAACTTGTAACTCTCATAACTTTCTACTCCGACGCCCTATCGATTTAACGGTTGGTTGCGTTGGAATCCAGACTCAACGAACTACGCCCTAGGCCTTTAAAACACTTAGGAACTCTCAATGTACCAGGTCATAACCCGCCTCAAAGTTGACTAAAAACCGTCCGGAACGACCCGTCAACCTGTCCTTCGGAAATTTTAAGTCTTACATACTTTCGTACGTTTCCATACGTAGGGTCAGAACTACGGGGTATAACACCTTCTATATTTCTATGATAGGATTTACCGCATATGAGGATTAAGAACAGTAACCTATAAAGCTACACAAGTATCGGGGTACCGTCGTCCACGATTTTAACCTATGTCTATTCAACTACAGCATATCCAAATCTCTCCTCTCGGTTGTTGATTCGAAATCATATATGTTATGATATTTAGTGATCAATTAACTATCAAGCATTCACACCAATTATTGAATAGATCTTAACAACTGAAGAAGTAATCAAACTATTGCATCAAATCATGAATAAAAGTTTAAGTGAATCATAAGGAAATCCCTAATTAAGTGTTTAGTTCCTAGTCATAGACATGCAACGAACTAACACAATATCTAACATAAAACTGAAATAAAAACTAAAGATAGAAAATTACGAAGATTAAAGTCTCCAATGGTTGCTCCAAGTGCCTTGTGTTGTTCTTGTGTTCAAGTATGAACTCCCCTCCTAAAAACTGATCCCTAGGGCTTTAAATATGTATCAATTTCGTGCCCTAGGGACCCTATTGCCCTTTGCCAATTCCAACTCGAAACTGAAAAATTTCAGACGCACCGCGGTTTACAGTCGCGACCGCGTCAAACTCTGCAGCTCTGAATAAATGGAAGTGCGGTTCATGCGAATGCACGATCTTTGAAAGTCTGCGATTGTTGTTTTGGCACCGCGGTCCTGCTGTGGTTTTTCTGAGTAATTGATTTTCGACCTTTTTCTGCCTCGGGACCTCCTTTTATGCCCATTTTTTGCTCCTTTTTGTCATTTGCCCTTTTGAACCGCTGTGACTCAAAAGAAAGAAAAACAACCCTAAAATTGTACTAGACGCAACGAAAAATGGGTAAAATACTAATCGAAAATGACTCAAAATAGGTATATGAAATATGTCTAACAAAGGGCTATCAAAGAAATACATGAATCATCTCGCTAACCATGTATATCTTAACTATTTCGCCTCAAATAACAAGCAAACAAATTTTCTAGACATTTTTCAATATTTCTATCCATAACTGACACACATAGACTAAAGCACCAATATCCCAAATAATTAGATGTCATGAATTTTTGACATATCTAACTTAAGCACACAGATTTTTGCTTTCAATTCCATTACATTATCACACTTTATCCACTCAGTATCGTTAGCAACTACAGCATGCATGATCCATAAAAAGAATTACGACTCAAAAACACATAAAAAACAAAAATAAAACAATAAAAAGACTCAAAACAAAATAAGATGCCCCCCAAACTTAATAGACACATTGTCCACAATGTGTGAAGACTAAAAATAATGAGGGACAACTTACTGACACAACACAGCGG
The DNA here is from genome assembly GCA_029844215.1 of Przewalskia tangutica. Taxonomy (NCBI): domain Eukaryota; kingdom Viridiplantae; phylum Streptophyta; class Magnoliopsida; order Solanales; family Solanaceae; genus Przewalskia; species Przewalskia tangutica. The sequence continues at coordinate 112,371,548 of CM056721.1, forward strand.
TCATAACGGAGGTATGGGAGGAAGGCCAAATTACTGTGCACAAAGCCGAAGGAGGCACCGCGGTTCTGCTCCAAGCACCGCGGTGCTAATTGCCGAAAAATTCCAGTGTATTCAATTTTCTGCATTGTTAACCATTCTCCCTTCTAAGTGAGTCTTGTCCTTCATCTGTCATCCAAAAACACTAGCATACCAGATCGTGAGACTGTTCAAGATAAAATAAAATAAACTGAAATAACATAATTAAAACATTGGGTTGCCTCCCAAGAAGCGTTGTCTTTAATGTCTTTTAGCCGGACGCAAATTACTAACTAAATCAAGGGGGTAGAGTGTCCCCTCCACATATCCATTTTAGCACCATTTTCCTCATCCTTATCTTTTTTTTTTCACAGGGCTCATTTCAGGAGGGTTCATTCCCTTGTTCTCATCCACCACATCATTTACGGGTGCAGAATTCTTACCATCAAGGGAATCAATACCCTTGGAACATTCATGAGGAGCCTTTTTATCAACTACACCAAAAGCAAAGCATCTAGCATCGACTTGAGGTTCAGTGGGCTGCTTGAAAACTTTAAACACCATTTCCTCACCTTGAACTCTGAGTTTTAACTCCCCCTTTTCAACATCAATGAGGGCTCTCCCTATGGCTAGGAATGGTCTCCCAAGGATCATGGACATATTTTCATCTTCATCCAAGTCTAAAATGAGGAAATCAGCAGAAAGGATGAATTTACCCACTTGTACCAACACATCTTCAATAATTCCTTGGGGATGCACAACTGAGCGATCAGCTAGCTGCAAAGTGACTGTGGTTGGCCTTGCCTCCCCAAACCAAGTCTTTTGAACACAGAGAGGGACATTAGGTTGACACTTACCCCGAAATCACATAAGGCTTGCTTGCATGTCACATTCCCTATGGTGCAAGGTAGGGTGAAACTCTCTGGATCATTCAACTTTGGGGGAAGTTTCTTCTGCAATATGGCACCGCACTCCTCTGTCAGCGTTATTGTCTCATAGACCGCCAGCTTTCTCTTCTTAAATAGGATGTCTTTCATGAATTTCACATAAGCTGACATCTGCTCCAATGCTTCAATGCATGGGATATTGATATGAAGCTTTTTGAAGACCTCTAAAAATTTGGAAAATTGCTTGTCTAAGGACTTATTTTGCAGTCTTTGAGGGTAAGGAATTTTATTTGTATACTCTCTCATCACTGCGGGTGGAGCCTTCTCTAAAATAGGACGGTCATCAGTAACCCCCTCCTTCTCTGCCTCAGCTGCTTTCTCCAACTCTCTCTCTTTTTCAGCCACTGATTTAGGTGCAACCTGTTCTAACTGTTTTCCACTTCTCAGGCTTATTGCCTGACACTGCTCCCTTGGATTCACCACAGTATCGCTGGGAAGGTTTCCTTGTTCTCTATTATTCAGCATGCTCGCCAGCTGTCCAACACGTGCCTCCAAATTTCGGATAGATGACCTAGTTTCTGTCATGAACTGGGTCTGCGAATTTGTGAGTGTTAGCAGTGTTGTTTTTAGCTCATCAGGCTTCTCTTGTGGCTGCTGGTACTGGTATTGGCCCTGAAACTGTGCTTGCTGCACTTGTTCATTCCTCCAAGAAAATTTTGGGTGATTTCTCCACCCCTGATTGTACGTATTGGAGTAAGGGTTGTTGTAGGATCTCTGAAAATTCCCCACTGTTTGAACTTGCTCTATGGGCACATTATTTGGGCCCAATACTGTGCATCTATCAAAAGTATGGGGACCCCCACAGATCTCACAACCCACTGGTGTCTGAGCCGCTTTAACTGCCATGGTGCTCTGCTGCATCTGCTTTGTCAAAGTGGCTACCTGCGCAGTTAATGCAGTGATAGCATCTAGCTCATCCACTTTCCTGTTCATTGCTCTCTCATCGGCCCCCTGATGGTTATTTGTGGTCATATCCTCTAGCAAATTATGTGCCTCATTGGCACTCTTTCTCATGAACGTACCTCCTGCTGCAACATCAATGATGGTACGAGTTGTACCACACAGCCCATTGTAAAATATGTGGTCTAACATCCATTTCTCAATCTCATGATGTGGACACTTTCTCTGCAAGTCTTTAAACCTCTCCCATGGATCATATAATGGTTCTCCCTCCAGCTGATAAAAGTGTTATACCCCGTATTTCCAGAGTATGTACGTAAGGACATACGTACGAAAGTTTAAGCCTTAAGATAGGCAAGGGACGAAAATTTTGTTCACAACCCACGAAAAGAATTGTTTTCCGACGAAACGTTTTCCAAACTTTGCGAGGGGAAAATTACGGTTGCGACTTTAATAATTTTTGCGGATTTTTCCGAGAGATGAAATATTTTGGACCAACGAGAGGGCGACACTTGTCACCCTCAAGTGGGCGGAACCATGGCCGAAAGTGTTGCACGTTCTTGGCTTGTTTTGTGGCCTAAAACATGGGTCAATGTTTGGAGTGATTTGTGGAGTAGATGGCTAGGGTACACATGTACAAACCCTCACCCTCCACTTGCCCCCCACTTGTCTTGATCTTGGCCATTGAAGGCCCTATAAATACCCCCCCTTTGTTGAAGACTTCTTCATCCACAACACAACTTTCTTAGTCTTGAAATCCCTCTCCCCCTTTGTAAGGCTTTCGTCCAAGCCTCCCCCTCCCCCTTTGTGAGGCCCTTGGCCAAGAGTACTCCCCCCCTTTTCTAGTGGTGCTAGCCGAGAGTACCCCCCCCCCCCCCTCTTGAGTGTTGTTCTCGTAAAACACCCCCCCCCTTGGTAGAAAAGTATTCTCCAAGTATTGTTACTATTCCAAAATACCTTGTAGTATTCCAAGGTTACCCCTATACTAAAAGCCCAGAAATACTATTATACTGTCCTTTTAGTCTCAAAACGAAACCCTAAGAAAAATCTTCATAGTTGGTTGAAGTATTAAGAAGAAGTTGCGTAGAACTTCTAAGGGATTGTTCGGAGCGGGTTGGAGCACCCAGAGTTGGAGCTAAACGTTGCTCAGGATCGATATTTAAACTTGGATAATTTTGGGCTTATCGAGGTAAATACTCTTGACCTTCTATTGTAATTGGAAATTACATACTGTAGTAGTATAGAAATGAGTATAAGATATATCGAAGGATGGTATAAGAGAAGAGAATTGAATTGAAATCACATCAGAAGAATATTAAAGAAGAAGATTGAACTGTACTTACATAGGACTGTATTTACAGTAGACTTGTGTAGTTTAGCGGGTAGGGAAGTGCTGCCCGATTTTCCGTAGAATAGAGAACCTTCTGCTTAGAATATTCTACAGAGTAGTCTAGACGTTGATAGACGTGTATGGCCTTTATAGGTTGAAAGTTCTGCGAGTAGCATGTTCTACTTGAAAGGTCGATAAGGCTAGCCGGGTTATAACCATGGAGCGTTTTGCTAATTGTCGATAATCGTCGCGAGGTATGTGATTCTTCCTATCCTCTTGAGCATGATATTTTAAAGAATATATATAGTACGGTAGACGTATGTGTGTTAACTGAACGTGGTTTTACCGCGATGTCTTTTGACTTGAGTCTAATAATAAGAATCTTGAAGTATTTCAAGAGAATTAAGAAACCTTTTTGAAAGAAGAGTAATGCTTGGTTTTAAAAGCTTAAGAGTTATACTAGCTTTATGGGAAGTTAGGTATAACGACTTAAGAGAGATAAAAAGAATGGTTTATTAATTTTAGAAGTTAAGAGACTTGATCTTAAAAGATAAGAGACGTGACTTAATTGAATTAATATGAATTTTGTTAAACAGTGTGAAACCTCATTCGTGAGTAATGAGTACTTGATTATTAAAAGGAATAATGTTTTACTGATTTCGGAAATCAGAATAAGTATCGAACGAACCACTGCAGCGTTAATAAAGAGGAAATGTATTGACTAATTAAGTATTATTAAAACCAGTAGAAACCTCCATCTGCATAGAAGCTAAGATGAGACAAAATGATATTACATTTCCTAGATCATGGCTGCTTTAATAAGATTGTTATAAACAAGAATAACCTACTCACTCATAAGGCATATGTTTCTCAAATTGTTTGAAAGGAGAATTATATTATTAAGTGATTAAAACTATGAACTACGAAACCTTTCGAAAATGAGAAACTTGAGCATTTGAAATTAGGCAAACTTGAACGTTTGGAAAATAATGTTGTTACTTAATTTTACAAAGGGAAGTGTTTTGGTTTACTTAAAAAGATAGTCACTCTATTTTTATACTACGGGTATTGTGTGACTTTTGTGAAAGAAACGGATCTTTTAAAGAGTTAATATATGAAGTACATTGGGGATAAAAACCCGAACTTGTTAACATAAAGTAGAAAGTACCTTGTGTGAATAACTTGATTGTGTTGGTTTGTGATAGCCTTGTAAAACTTTCTTGTTGGTTTGATAAGTAAACATGTTAGGATGCTACGTGTGTTAGTGTCTTGTGATATTTGTGTAAAGGGTTTTTCCCCTTGTTGTGCTTATGTTGTTTAACGGTAAGCCGTTATGATAGTATGGTACCACTCACCTCTTGACATGATACCGGGGGTTAAGGCGCCTCCGACGCGGTATACTCAGCGATGCAGGACTATGATTCGAGAATACCTCACGCGGGTCCCGGGACCTATGCAGAGCTACGAGTTCCGGTTAGTGTGCGGTCTATATGGCGCGCGTCATGTGTGGCCATGCGGATCGCGAGTCGGGGCGATGCCGGAGTAGCTACCTCGATGCGGGAATACCTCATACGGGCCTATGTGTGGCCTATGCGAGTGCGGGAAGTTCGAGGATTAGACGCGCACATTTGATATCTGCGCGAGTGGTCACCCGATCATGTGGCGGTCAGAGCAGACCTCGTGATCTGATTTATGACTTTGTTGGTGCGTGGGTTTTAGTAGTCGGCTATGCTTTCGTACTTACCGTGACGGTTTTATTATGACACAGTGGGACACGGTGTTCATGTGTATTCCTTGGTGCTTTTATATCATGATCACGGCAGCGTGAGGAAGGTATTCCACGGGCATGATTGATGTTGTGGGCGTGAGACCCATAGTTATATTTGAGTGGTGACTTGGAGGCGTGAGTCACGACTTGACATATCGCTTATTTATTGTGAATCGTAGTTTGGTTATCATACATGTCTCTGCTTTATATAGACTACTATGATTTCATTTACTGATATTTTCGCCATACTTGGTACTGTTATCGACCTCGCCCGAGGCTGCGTTCATGCCGCAGTAGAGTACACCGCCGATCGTCGATCCTCGCTCTAGGATCACGATTCAGCGTTTTGGGAAGCTCCGTTTCTCGAGGCTTATCGGTGGTATAGTCCCCGTCGTTGTAGGTACTTACATTCAGGTATGGCGGGAGCCGTCCGCCATTGTTGTTATATCATTCTTAGAGGTCTGTAGTACTGTTGTGGGCAGAGTTTGTAAAAGGGATGTAACTGTTCGGATTCAAGTTATATATATATATATGACGTAAGGCAACTTTTCGCAGAAAAACTGTTTTTCACTTCATATTATTTCATGTCTTGTTTTATATTCCGCTGATTACTCTGATGTTGTATCACTAGGGTGCCCGGGGTAAGGCACCAGTCATGGGCCCGGGTTCGGGTCGTGACAAAAAGTTATTCAAATCACCTCTGAGTTTCGCTGCCTTAGCTGGAGGGGAAGAACTTGGCAAGAAACTTCTAGGCTAAGTCTTGCCATGTAGTGATGGAGTTCGCCTGTAATGAGTTCAGCCAGCACTTTGCTCTATCCCTGAGTGAGAATGGAAAGAGTCTCAACCGAATGACATCATCAGTAACACCATTATATTTAAACGTTGCACATAGCTCCAAAAAATTTGCTAGATGGAAATGAGGATCTTCAGACGGTAATCCCCCAAACTGAACTAAGCATTGAACCATGTGCAATATAGTTGGTTTGATCTCAAAATTATTGGATTCAACAGCTAGAAGCCTGATGCAAGTCTGCACCTCTGTAATAGTTGGCATCACATAGTCCCCCAAGCTTCTTTCTGCAGGGACTTGTCTTATGACAGGCGGTAACTCATCATCCACTAAATTATTATTTCGTTGATATCCCATTGCTAACAAATCAACTGCTCTTTTCTCTTTTCTCTTTTCTGTTATGTATGCATAATCTCTCAATCTCAGGGTTCAGAGGGATAGGAATATCAGCTCCTCTCCTACTTCGCATAAACTAAGTTCTCGAGACTAATAAAAAACAACAAACAGATCATGACAAACAGCACCAAAGCAAAATAAAAATAAAAAAATAAAAAAAACTGAAAATAAAGACCAAATTAGAAATAAGAATAGATAAATCGATATTAACAGTATGTCAGTCCCCGACAAACGCCAAAAACTTGTTGCGATATTTCTAAGTGTTTACGCAACTGTACGTATCGTTCAAGTAATAAAGATCTGTAAGACCGAGGTTATCGTCCACAGAGACTGGTTTGTTAAGTACCGATTATCTATTCTATGGTATCTATTTGGTTGACGTTCTTTAATTTGAGAATTATACTAAAGAATTGTGACTAAGTGCAGAAAACAAACTAAAGATTATAATATTTTGGGTTTATAACAGTTATGAAGAGAATAGGGCATCCAACCTCCTTTACTATCCACTCTTTCACGTGTTAATACAATGCTAATGATCCTTCTTCTTATTAAGATAGCAGGTTAACTAATCTGTCATTATATTCCGGTTAGGACATACAAGAGCTCAACCTAGTGCAGAAATCTTCTATATTTCTATGATAAGTTTTACCACGTAGGAAGATTAAGAACATTAACCTTAATTACTACACAAGTATCGGGGTACTTTCATCCACGATTTTAACTTATGTCTAGACAATTACCGCATATTCAAATCTCACCTTTCAGATTTTTGATTCGAAATCATATAAGTGATGAAAATTAGTAGCTAGTTAATTATCAAGCAATCATAACAATATTGAATAGGTCTTAATATGATGAAGAAGAAATCAATAATCAATACATTAACTATATGAAAGAGCTTCAAGAAGATTCGATGGAAACCCTACTAAAGTATTTAGTTCCATTGTCATGTCAAGAACTAAATTACAATCCAACATAAACTGAAATAAAGTAAATGAAAGAAAATAACTTGAACAATGAGATGTCTCCAATTGTATCTTGCCTCCTTTCTCCTCTCCAAAGTTGTGTTTTAGAATATGGTATAGAATCTGGTATATGGTCAGGGTTTTAGGGATTTTATAGCTGGAAAAAGTTGTCTTTCGGACCATAAAAATCCTCTCCAATTCGGCCTAGGAAACCTGAAAAATACACGTCGGCACCGCGGTTGCTCTGAGAGGCACCTAGGTGCTAATTGGCTGAAAATCACTGGAAGTTACTAGAATGGAGGCACCGCGGTTCCTCTGTCAGGAACCTAGGTGTCGGTTCCTCTGTCAGGCACCTAGGTGCTTTCGACGGTGATTCAGTTTCGGACTTTCGGTAATTTTTACGCCTCGGTGCTAATTTTCCTGACCGCAATGCTATTTGGTCAGGCACCGTGGTGCCTCTTTGATTTTTATCTGGAATCTGTCAGATTTCTTCTGTTCTTCTTGGCACTTCTTAGGCTTCATTCCTTGGGCTGTGCTTGTGCAATTTTCATCCTCAGTTAAGCTCATTTCATCCTCAAAAGTAGTATCTTCGTCTTTATGACCGCTGTGACACAAACGAAAGAAAAACACACCTAACACTATACTAAACGCAAAATAAAAGAGTAAAATACTAACTAAAAAGGACTCAAAAGAGTGTATAAAATACACTCAACATTAGTCGAGACAATTTAAGAGTTACGTTACAATATTAATCTCTCACATTATTAATAACCACATAATATCTAGGGATGCAATTATAGAATATTACAGACAATGAACAAATAATTCAATAACTGCAAATGTCATAATATTAATTTCCATTAATATAAGTATGAATATGTATATAAAGTACATTTATCCTAATATTAATTATCTCTAGGACATAAATATACTTTTTAATAGCTGGTTATGCTCATCTCGGATTGCTGAAGCAGAAATCAGATAGATATGTAACACAAAATCAAAATAAGAAGCCCAAAAAATAATAAATAGAGAGGGAGTGGGGACAATAATACTGCCGATAAAAACAACAGAGCAAAGCAAAGTCAAAGGGTAAACGATGAAAGAGGAGGAAGAAAGGAGTTTTTACTTCGGGAAGTACAGAAAATCCATTAATCAAAAAGTTAAGAAGAAAAAAAAGGTACAAACAAATTTATATCACCATAGCTTTAATTGCTATGTCGGATCTGAAAAGGATCAAGAATTCATCAGTAAGGTTAAAAATGGTAAGATTTAGCCACTCAGATCAGATTAAGAAAACATAAAATCATCATAGAAAATTATAAAGATTTTATTTTGCCTAACACTGAAAAAGTACGTAGCTAACCTGAAAATCATATGAGGATAAGGAAATTAAAGGGGAAGTTAGTTCTCAGCATGTCCCATCTATCAAAAGCTTGATCAAAATAATAATGAGCATTGATAATAGTTTTTTTTTTATAATCGAGGTTTTCAGGTTTGCGCCTGACTACTTCACTGGTATTATCCAAACGTTCTTGCGGTGATGATATCGGTCCTTCAACAACATCACCAGTAAATCGCGGGATGTGCTCCAATGATTAGTTTCTGAGAGCGTACAACTGATCAATGAGACAAGGTCAAATTTTCCAATATGCAAAATTTCTTCGCGCCTGCAGGAAATCTCACTCACGCTGTTCATGCCAGAGCGTCTTATAGCGCTCAGGTTTTACCACTGGACTATGTTCCGGAGGACGATAATAGAGTTATTGTTGAATTTTGATATTGGTGAATGAGAAATGATGGGATGAAAATTAAAGGGAGTAAAAGAATTTTTTGTCCCACATCGAAAAAAGAGAAGAAAGAGATGTGTATATATTACATTACACCTTCTCTAGTTGCTAAAAGAGTTGAGAGGGCAAGGACCCCTCGCGTCGTCGTCGTCGCTCGCTCGGCTTCGGCTTTGGATTTGGATTTGGAAAAAGATTGATTGATAATCTTTTTGGACAAACGTTTCTTTAATTAATTAATTATTTAATTAAAAAATAAATCCAAACGGATCAACCCAACCCAAGACCCGCGACCGACCCGTCCGACTCTCCCTCTCTTTTTCGAATTTCCCTCCAAAATTAGGTGACTATTCTGAATGGTTGCAAACATTCAGAATCAGTACCTCCAAACCTATAAATTCTTGATTATTCCAAGAATTTATTCATTCATTAATTTTTTCAATTCTGAATTTCAGTCTTCAACTCGAAAATTTCATTCTGTGTGATATACTGCCGTTGAGTGGTTCGCTGCTACCGGAATTTGGAGTACTACTATTCTGGTAAGATAATTGTTCTATCCTGGGAGGTATTATTCCGTTAACCTCGAGTACTGTGAGGGGAATAATTTCTTTAAGGACACACTTTGAACTAAGTGAGCTCGATTACATTCTGAAATTATTTTCTAAAACAGATTTTGTTTTCGTTTATTGTTTCATGATCAATTTACTGTTAAGTAATGTCTATATCGTGTAATCTGTTTCACTAAGTGATTAACAGATTGTGTTGAAACATTATTTAGTCAAATACAAATTATTGTACCAACAATCTTAAGGAAATTATGTTTATTTTATTTTAATCTGTATATTGGAGATTAAAACCTGTGTGGTTTTCTACTCCGTATGAGATTTCATATTCTAACTTGAAGACATAAAAACTTCGTTGGAATATTAAAGTCCACGAAAAAGTGTTTTCCAAAAGGAAAAAAAAGTGTTTTTTCAGGGAAAAAAAAGTGTTTTTCTTGTATGTTGTTTAGAGACTAAAATCTTCGGATTTTCTACTCCGGTTGATATTAAAGTTTTCATAACTTTCTACTCATTTTGATACTTGATTTGAAGATATAAAAATTTCATCAAGTATATAACATACACCCATCGCACCGTTTCTATCAAAATTGATTCGGTTTGAAGAAATAAAATCTTCACCGTTGTGTATGATATTTGTTGCAACGATTTGAAGAACATAAAAACTTCATCGTTCTGTTTAAGGAGATTAAAACTTGTGTAGTTTTCTACTCCACATGAATATTAGTATTCTGACTCGAAGATATAAAAACTTCGTTGGAATACTAAAGTTTCATAATTATACTACGATTTGAAGAAACAAAATCTTCATCGTTTAAGTTTATAATTCGACTGTGATTTGAAGAAATAAAATCTTCATCGTTTAAGTCTATAATTCGACTGCGATTTGAAGAAATAAAATCTTCATCGTTGAAGTCTGTGAATTAATTGTTATTTTGGTTTTATTAATTAAAACAGTTTGTCGATTTGACAGTGACAAACAATGTCAATTGAAACTGGAACTACCTCTGCAAATACTGCACCAGTGGTTACTACTACAACTCGTACTGCAGTACCACCGACTGAGAAACCTGCGAAGTTCACCGGTGCCAACTTTAAAGGATGGCAGGAAAGAATGTTCTTTTGGCTTACCACCCTTGGTTTGCAAAAGTTCACCAGTGAGGACCCTCCCGTGCCTGTCGCCGACATGCCTGACAACCAGCAGTTCATGGTTACTGAGGCTTGGAAGCAGGCTGATTTTTTGTGCAAATGCTACGTTTTAAGTGCCTTAGAAGATGACTTGTACAATGTCTACAGTGCAGTAGAAACTTCCACAGAACTATGAAATGCACTTGAAAAGAAGTACAAGACAGAAGATGCTTTCTTGAAGAAGTTTGTGGTTGCCAAATTCCTAGACTATAAAATGGTTGATGGGAAAACCATTGGAACCCAAGTTCAAGAGCTTCAACTTATCTTCCATGACCTTATTGTTGAAGGTATGGTAGTGAATGAAGTATTCCAAGTGGCTGCAATGATTGAGAAATTGTCGTCTTCGTGGAAAGACTTCAAGAATTATCTTAAGCACAAAAGAAAGGAAATGAAGTTGGAGGATCTTGTGATTCGTCTCAAGATCGAGGAAGATAACAAAACCACTGAGAAGAGGTATCGTAAGAGTTCACCAATTGAAGGGGTCAACATCGTTGAAGAAGGTGCTCCGAAAATGAACAAGAAAAGAAAGAGGTCTTCTGGAAAAGAGAAGGGTTCTAACAAGAAAAAGTTCAAGGACAATCGCGACCAGGGGAAAGGCGCCACAAAGCCCAGATTATCGTCTCACGAAAAAGGACAAGGGAAAAGGACAAGCCAATATGGTGGAAATGAATGATGATCTGAATGATCTGTGTGCAATGCTGTCAGAGTGCAATTTGGTTGGAAACCCAAAGGAGTGGTGGCTGGATTCTGGTGCCACTCGACATGTTTGCGCTGCAAAAGAAGCATTTGCAACATATGCTTCCGCTGGACCCGAAGAGGTACTGTTTATGGGAAATACTGCAACAGCCAAGGTTGAAGGATATGGGAAGATACTTCTGAAGATGACTTTCGGCAAGGTCCTGACTCTCAACAATGTTCTGCACGTTCCAACAATTCGGAAGAATTTAGTTTCAGCCGGACTACTCATCAAAAACGGGTTTAAGTGCGTGTTGGTTATTGAGAAAATTATAATAAGTAAGAGTGATATGTTCATAGGAAAGGGCTACCTTACCGAGGGCCTTTTCAAACTCAATGTAATGGTTGTTGACAGTATTAATGAAAATTCAGCTTCGTCTTACTTATTGGAGTCAAATGATTTGTGGCATGTTCGTTTAGGACATGTCAATTACAAAACCTTGCGAAAATTGATCAATTTAGAAGTATTGCCTAAATTCGAGTGTAATAAATCAAAATGTGAAATTTGTGTTGAATCTAAGTTTGTTAAACATCCATATAAGTCTATTGATAGGAATTCAAATCCTTTAAACTTAATTCACACAGATATATGTGATATGAAGTCAATACCATCTCGTGGTGGGAAAAAGTATTTCATAACTTTCATCGATTTATCAGACTCGACATCATTATGTGTATTTGCTTAATAGTAAGGATGAAGCAATTAATGTATTTAAGCAATACAAGAACGAAGTGGAAAATTAATTGAATAAAAAGATCAAAATGATTAGAAGTGATAGGGGTGGAGAGTACGAATCTCCTTTTGCAGAGACAAGTTTGGAATATGGAATTATTCATCAAACTACTGCCCCTTACACACCACAATCAAATGGAATTGCGGAAAGGAAAAACCGAACATTAAAGGAAATGATGAATGTCTTACTAATTAGTTCCGGTTTACCGCAAAGATTGTGGGGGGAAGCTATCCTTACAGATAATCGAATACTCAACAGAGTACCCCACAGCAAAACACAATCTATTCCATATGATCTATGGAAAGGAAGAAAACTCAACTTGAAATATTTCAAAGTGTGAGTGTGTTTAGCGAAGGTCCAAGTTCCTTTGCCCAAAAGGGTAAAAATCGGATAAAAAACTGTGGATTGTGTTTTTATTGGTTATGCTACAAACAGCAAAGCTTATCGGTTTTTTGTTCACAAATCGGACAATCCCGAAATTCATGTTAATACGATAATTGAATCAGATAATACTGAATTCTTTGAAAACATCTATCCGTATAAAACTGAATGTGAGTCGTCAAGTGAAAGATCTAAACGACCGCGGTGTCACGACTGCCCGGCCCGTGGATCGTGCCTCACCGGCACCCAAGTAGCCATACATCGAGTAACCGGAAATATAAACCAAGACAGAAATAGCTTTATAAAATAAGACATACGCTTATGTAAGAAAACGCCGCTTCGCATATATAAATAATCATGGTTCAAAGATTACATCCCAAACTGCATAAATGACTACTGCACCTCTAAGGAAATATACAACTATGGCGACAGGGCCCCGCCATACCTCGACAAGACAAAACTATCTACAACAGGAGATCATACCCAAAAGTAGAGCCTCGGAGAAGATGGAGCTCCCGACACCAACGCAAAAGATCCTAAGGATGCGGATCTAGCACTGCTGCCTTTACTCATGATTTAACGCAGCCCGGGCGAGGTCAAGACAACAGTACCAAGTATGTGAAACTATAAAGAATCAAATGAAATCAAAGTATTTAAAACCTTTTCACAAATACAATCGCTTCAATTGCACATAGTGCACATCACAACAACAACAAGAATAGGAAAATCAGAACAGTCTATTCTAGGCCGCGAATGATCGGGCAAGGCCAATCGCCCATAGTATCATTCTCGCATGCCTAGTCCCGACTTCCGCACTCGCATAGGTCACACATGCACCGCATGAGGTATTCCTCGCATCGGGGCAGCTAACCCCAGATCCGCCTAGCTCCCGCAGCCGCATAGCCTCAAAAGACCGCATAGTCTCAGCGGACCGCATAGGAATCCCCGTGATCGGGCTAAACACCCGAATGATCAATCTCGAGCATACCGCCGCTCCGCATAGTCTCACAGACCGTGATAGCCGTATAGACCAAGATCGCGGGCAAGCCCTGTGATAACAAATGCGGGGTAGGTGATACACAACAAGACAGCGGACTTACGGTTAGCAACGTAAGCACGCAAGAATGACCCCTTTACACAAAGATTTCAAGACACTAACCTGTAGCATCATAATATGTCTACTTATCACACAAATCTTATTACACTTAATGTAAATCAATACAAGGCTTTATAAACAAACAAGTAAATAGCCTTTTTATCTTTCTTAAGTCATATACCTAACTTCCCATAAAGCTAGTATAACTCTTAAGCTTTTGTTTTAAAACCAAATATTTATCTTCTGTTAAAAAAATGATTCAAGATTCTTTGAAATGCTTTCGCTTCTTTGTTATTCAGCTTAAGCCTGAGGCATCAGTAAGTATTATTCGTGCTTAAGCCAGGCATTGCCATAAGTATTATTCAGCTTAAGTCAAAGACATTGCCGTAGTTATTATTCATTAACACACGTACGTCTACCGCACTATATATTGTAAAATGTCATGCTTTAGGAAGAATCACATACCTTCTCAAATAAAACCACCGCCAAGTCAATATGTCGCGCAGCAGAGTCACCATAATAGTCACAGACATCTATCAAAGACTACTCAAGGTCATTCTAAACAGAGGTTCACAATTCTACGGAAAGTCGGGCAAGACCTCCCTACCCTGAGCTATATAAGTTCATCAGGAAAACAAATTCTATGTAAGTACGCTTTGATTATTCTTCTTTAAACCCTTCCATCGTGGTAATAGCTCAATTCTATTCGTGATATTCTTCTAAGTATTTAATACTTATTCTAATACTACTACAAAGATGTATACTCTAATTCAAAAGAGGGTTAGGATTAGTTACCTCGGTAAGCCCAAAAATATCCTAGAAAAAGTCGCGCCTGAGCAAGGTTTAGCTCCTAAGTTGTATGCTCCCAGAGTCTAAGAAACCTTAGAAGTTCTTCACAACTTCTACTAAGTACTAAGGGATTTGGGCTAGGGTATTTTGGGCATTATAACAATACTAGAAGACAACTTTTCTACCAAGGAGGGGGTAGATTTCGGCAGGCTAGTGGGGTAGCCCTCGCCAAACTCACTCGGGGGAGGTGTTGGACGAAAAGCTAAGGGAGAGGAGAGGATTTTTTTCAAGACTTGAAGATAACTTTGTGGATGAAGAACTCTTCATCTCTGCGGGTATTTATAGCTCAAGCCTTGGCCAACCAATGGCCAAGATGAAGACAAGTGCAAGGCAAGTGTAGGGTGAGGATTAACTATACACAAATATCCTACCAACTCTCGACTTGTGCACAAGGCACAAAAACGCAAGAGCATTCCAATTCGGCCCAAATGGACGATTCAAGTCCACCAACGGGAGATTGGGAGGGTGCCAAGTGTCGCCTCCCGTTGGTCCAAAATGTTTCGCCTCTCGGAAAAATCCGCAAAAATTAGTAATGGCATAGCGGAATTTTCCCTACGAAAGTCGTGGGAAACGCTTTCGTCGAAAACGATTCTTTTAGTGAGTCAGGTACAAAAAAACGCCCAAGGCTAACTTTAAGGCCAACTTTTGCACGTATTCCTCACGCATATACTGAAATACGGGTATAACATTCTCCTTCCTTAGAAACATTCGTCCCGAATGTTCCTTCTCAAGACGCTTATCGATGAAGCTTAAACAGCTTTGTAAGTTGCCACACATGGCCACAAAATAACACTTAGGCATAAATGATAATGGAAATTTACAAGTAGGAAAGTGAATTACCCGAGGTGTGGGGAATAGGTGAGGATACTTCGCCTCATGTCCTCTCGGCTTCCCACGCCATCTCCTCCCGAGCTCGTTCCGCCACAAGACTTGACGGAAGCCACGCCCTTCGTCCGCAGACGCCTAACTCCGACGATCGACTATCGCCATGGGAATCTCCTCATACGATAACCCAGTCACACCGACATCGCCAATGGGTGTACCCTAGATGGATCCCCGATACATCTCTCAAAGATAGATACGTGAAAACGGATGCACCGCCTCCGACGGACGGCAGATCCAACTCGTAGGCAACCTTGCCTACCTCGCGACAATCAAACGCCCAATGTACCTTGGGCCGAGTTTCCTTCTTCCGAATCTCATCACACCCTTCATGGGTGACACCTTTAGGAAAACCCAATCATGAACCTCGAACTCAAGATGCCGACGACGATGATCCGTGATACGACTTCGCCGACTCGAGCCAAAAGCCGCCTCGGATAAGCTTCACCTTATCCATCGCTCGCTGCACCAACCGTCCCACTAGCCGCACTCGCCCACATCGAACCAACCTATAGGCGATCCGCACTTCCTCCCATACAAGGCCTCATAAGGCGCGCCATCCGAATACTGGAGTGGTAGCTATTATTATACGCAAACTCAACTAGAGGCAAATGATCCTCCCAACTACCATCGGTCAATAACACAAAGCTCGCAGATATCCTCAAGAGTCCGGATAGTGCGCTCGCTGTCCGTCTCTCGTGGATGAAATGCAGACTGTGCTCACCGCCCCTAAACCTCTCGGAAGGACCTCCGAGTTAGCCGAAACCGGGCTCCTCCATCGATATGATCGGGTAGGGACTCCATGCACCGACGATCTCTGATGTAAAGTTCGCATAATCCTCACCAAAAGTCGCCCGACGGAAGAAAGTGGCTGATTTCACACCGCCGACGATAACCCAAATAGAATCATGTTCTCCGAGTGCGAGGTAATCACGTGATGAAGTCCATGTTGATTACCTCCCACTTCCGTGCGGGATCTCTATCGCCGCAACAAACCACCGTGCCTCGTGCTCTACCTTCACCCGACAACACGCACCGAGCTACGAACTCGCAACGCCCTCTTCAAGCCATCCCACCAATACCGTTATACCCCGTATTTCCAGAGTATGTACGTGAGGGCGACGATATAAAAATTTGAGCCTTAAGTTAAGCAAGATTCAAATTTGTACACAACACCCGACAGTCGTTGATTTAAACGTTTCCACGCTTTCGTAGGAAAAATTCCGCTATGTCATTTATTATTTTGGCGGATTTTTCCGAGAGACGAAACATATTGGACCAACGGGAGGGTGTCATGTGTCACCCTCACATTGGAAGCTAGGTACGGCAAAGAGGACGACTTAGGCACGTTTTTTTGTGCTAAAAATGTGGTCGAGCGGTTAGGTAGGATATTTTGGGTAGATGGATAAGGTAGCACATGGCTTAATCTCGCCTTACACTTGCCTAACACTTGGATGAATCTTGGCCATTGGTTGGCCATTTCTTGACCTATAAATACCCTCTAACTTGATGAACTTCTTCATCCAAAAATTGCCTAAGTCTTGAAATCCTTCCTCCCCTTCGTGGTTCTCGCCCAACCTCGGCGAAACCTCCCTGTGGTGTTTTTCCGGGTACCCCTAGCCTAGTTGTCTTCGTGATAATACCCCTTTGTGGTATAGAAATACTCTCCTAGTATTGTTATAATGCCCAAATACCTTGTAGTATTCCCAAGGTTACACTTATACAAAAGCCTAAAATACTATTATACTTCCTCACTACAAAAACGAAACCCTAAGGAAAACCTTCATAGTCGGTTGAAGTATTAAGTAGAAGTTGGTTAGAACTTCTAAGGGTTGTTTGGAGCGGGTTGGAGCGCACGAGTAGAGCTAAACCTTGCTCAGATCGACATATAAACTCGGATAATTTTGGGCTTATCGAGGTAAACATTCTCGACCTTACGTTGTAATTGGAAATTACATGTTGTAGGAGTATATAGTTAAGTATACTATATATAGAATTGAGCATAGTTGTGCGGCAATGTCTTTTGACTTAAGCTCGAATAATACTTACGGAATGTCTTGCGACTTAAGCCCAATTTTAATAAGTGAATCGAATCAGAATTACATAGGATCAGACATGAGACTTGTGTAGGATTATCGTGAGTAGAATTGTACACGCCCGGTTAGGCGAAACCCCACGGTTGGCTTGGTAGCAGCCTCGATAGTATGAGATTACGTTGTTGCGTGTGAGGTCTCGCGAATTTTCTCAGAATATTCTACATTGAGATCTAGGATGTTAATAGGCGCCTTGTGGCCTCTATAGGTTAAGTATCGCGTATGGCGTGATCTACGTGGCTTACGAGTAGCCGATCGTTTGAGGTACTTGGAGCATTTTGCTATTAGTCGATAATCGCCGTGAGGTATGTGAACCTCTTCCTATCTTTTCCAAAGATGATATGTGTATAACTATGTAGATAGACGCATACGTGTTAAATGTATTTGATTGGTTTAAAACATAAAGGGTTATAACGGCTTTATGGGAAGTTGGTTATAATGACTTTATGTAGGTTAAGAAATGCCTTGTGGTTTTTAAAGGGTAACTGATTTGACTTATAACTGACTTAATGTGTGACCATAAAGAACTTGAAGTATTTCAAAAGATTAAGAATCCTTTTTTTTTTTAAAGAAGAGTAATACTTGGTTTTGAAAACATAAGAGTTATACTAGCTTTATGGGAAGTTAGGTATAACGTCTTAAGGGAGGAAAAATAAATGGGTTATTGATCTTAAAAGATAAGAGACTTGACTTGAATGAGTTAATATGAGTTTTGTGTGAAACCTCATTCGTGAGTAATGAGTACTTGGTTTTTAAAAGGAATAATGTTTCTCGATTCGGAAATCGAACGTGTATCGACAAACCATCGCGGTTAATAAAGGAAAATGTATTAAATAAATGAAGTATTATATTAAAACCAGTAGAAACCTCCATCTGCATAGAAGCTAAGATGAGACAAAATGATATTACATTTTCTAGATCATGGCTGCTTAATAAGATTGATTATGAACAGGAATAACATACACTCATATAAGGTATATGTTTTCTCAGATTGGTTAAAAGAGAATTATATTCTTAAATGATTAAGACTATGAACTATGAAACTTTTCTAAAATAAAGAGACTTGAGTAAGTGAAATTAGGCAAACTGGAACTTTAGGGAAAAGAATGTTGTTAAGAAGGAAAGTGTTTTGGTTTACCTAAAAATGTGAGTCACTCTATTTTTTTATATATACGGGTATCGGGTGACTTTTATAACAGGAATGAATCTCTTTAAAAGGAATTTAACGTACGTAGTACTTTAGGGTTAAAACCCGGACTTTGGCATAAAATAAAAGTACTTTGAGTTGTGTATGACTTGCCTATGCTTGTTGTGGTGAAACCTGCCTATGCTTGTGATGATAGCCTTTGTTGTGCAAGTGTTGTATTTCTGTGTTACCGCGTCTCTCGATGGAGGCCCGGTTGACTTGTTGAGAACTTACTGACGGCCGGGCGGACGAAGAATTCCACCGTATGTTTCCATTTTGATTGTTGTCTTGATTGATTGATGTTACATGGACATGTCTACACCGATGCAGAATTCCGGGGACATATGGCCATGCAGCAGGGTTGATCACCCAGTATATTGTTGTTGATGTTACATGGACGTGTCTACACCGATACAGACTCGGTACGCGCAAAGATTGTCATTATTGTTGCATCATGGACATGTTTACACCGGCTGCAGAATCCGGCACGCGCCATGATGCGAACATGATTGGTGTTGTGGCGTGAGACCCATAGTTATATTTTAGTGATGACTTTGAGGCGCGAGTCCCCGACTTGATCGCTTTATGTTGCTCACCGTATTTTGGTCATCATACATGTCTCCCGCTTTATATAGATCGTTATGATTTAACTACTGATTTTCGCCACATACTGCACTTGGCCAGATCGACCTCCTTCGGGGCCGCGTCACGCCGCAGTAAGTACATCGTCGCCGATCCCCGCTTAGGATCACCTTTCAACAGACGGAAGCTCTGCCTTCTGAGGCTTATCTTTTGGTATGTGTTCCCCGAGTCAGGTTCTTGTACATTCGTGGTATGGCGGCCCCGTCCGTCATAGTTGTTGTAAATCTTAGAGGTCCGTAGAGTACCGTGGCGGGGTTGTAAAAAGGATTAAACTGCTCAGGTTTGTATATATTTACGCAGTAAGACAACCGCTTGTTGACTGCTTACTTTTAATATCTCTTATTTCATGTTCATGTTTTATTTCCGCTGATTTTCTCGATGTTGTATCACTAGGTGCCCGGTAGGCACTACCACGCCCGGTTCGGTCGTGACAAAAGTGGTATCAGAGCGCTTAATCCTCTGAAAGTGTCTACGCACCGTGTCTAGTAGTCTTGATTATCGATGTGTTGTGCACCACATCTATAATCGTGAGGTCTGCAGGACATTTAGGATTGGTTTCATTTCTTCTCATTACGAGATCGTGCCTCAGAGCCGTGTGATAAGTTGGACCCTCCGACGTATTTCGCTTTTACCGCTTATGCCTCCGTAAAGGCGACCGGGCCCAGTGGGCAAGGCACCGAGGAGCCGCTAGTGAGATACAGAGGAGTACGAGCGCGCAGCCCTGGCCAAGACTGAGACAAGATTCGACGGCGAAGTTTCGCGACGCCGCCAAAGACCAAAGAGTTTAGAGCGCAGAAGATGGTCGCCGAGACTACAAGACTGAGCCTCCACCCCACGGCCTGGGAAAAGAGATGGGTTACAAGGAGATGGCGCCATCGCCGTGGTCGTGGCCGATATGAGGATAGCCGGACGCAGTTAGCCCAAAGAGCACCCGGTTCACCCTAGATCGGATAGTTTGAGGCTACAGGACTTCCGAGATGTAGCCCGCCAGAGTTCTACGTCGAGGCACGAGGATGATCCGCAGGAGTTCATCCGACGCTTGCCAGACGTAGAGTGATCAAGGCTTCGAGACCGAGCCGGTGGTCCTAGGTTCGCATCGGCCGCGTGATACCGCAAATGATCGCGTGATTCGCGAGCCGTCCCGGAGAGAATGCACTTCCACCGCTTGGGGACGAGTTTTGCTCGGGGCCTTCCCGCACATTTCTTGCCTCCACGTATGGGAGGGCTCGGCCGCATGATTTTTGATGTTGAGGCGTAAGCGCGCATACCGAGTACAATTTGGAGTTTGACTCATCGCCGGTATGTTCCCGCATTAGTAGCTAGTATGGAGGATCGAGTGCACCGATATATTACGAGGCTTGATGATTACCTAGCAGAGTTGTTCGTAGCCCTTCACCGCATGGACATTGCCCGCATGCAGCTTATGCACGGATGTGAGGAGCGAGAAATCGACGGAACGACCGAGATCACAGTAAGAGGCCGCAATGCAGATCCTTTGGTGACTTTCGAGGCGGACCGCCTCGCAGCTAGCCTAGTTTTGTACCTCCGCCCGCAGAGTGGTCCTCCACAACCTTCGTGGCATCCAGAGTATTCAGGAGCGTGTCGAGCCCAGGGGTCTGTGTTTCTGCGAGTAGGGGTGTTGGCGGATGCACTACCCCTACCTCTGCGTGGTCGATGGTAGACCGCATTTGGGAGTGTCATGGTGCCAAGGAGCTTGTTATTTTTACGGCCAATGGGCCATTTTGCTAAGAACTGTCCGACCAAGGGTAGCACGGATGTTACGACTCACCTTCAGTGGTCTGGTCGTTCATCGCTTTCTAGCATACTGCAGGCGTGCCTATGATTAGAGTGGAGCGGTAGATTCAGGTATATCCTTAACCCTCTAGAGACTTGTATGTATTAATGTTATGATGATGTGTTAAGTGTTATGTTCGGATAGCTTTGTGCTAAAATGTGATTTAGGGACCTGGTTGGTGAAAAAGGGTAAGCCTGGGGGTGAGAAAATGATGAACCTTAGGATATTACAGTTGAGACCTTAGATGTAAAGCCGTCTTGAGTACAAGATTTTTGCGAGTGATCCTTGTCGGAATACATTTTATGCCTTGAATGTGTTGTGTGATAATTTCCTTGAGTAGTGTAAATGGAAGTGGTAGCTTTCATGACCTGTAGAGGTAAGATTGTTCCGGATCGGGGAACAAGAGCGTGATGCGTAAGTGGGTCGGGTTGGGGCCATGTTGCGGGCCAACCCGCCTGCTTTCGATGCTGGGTCAGCTGGGTGGTCCCGCCAGTGGCGGTGGTCACGAGGGTGCTAGGCCCAAGATTAGATGACCATCGTATGAGTTCGTGGATACGTTCGACCGTAATCAGTTCAAGGCCGAGAATGGCCTTAGAGGAGATCGAGGCTTGTAAGATGATCAAGTTTGGAGGTAGTGACTCCAAAGTTTTGGAAACTGAAGTATGGTATGTATACTAGAGAGAGTTCGAGTGTTCGAGAAGGATACAACGAGATAGGGGAGAAGTGAACGTGTGTGATCGCTTTTGAGAAATGAATGTGCGAAGGGATTATGTTTTTAGACCTTGGTGGGAACTCTTGTGATAAACAGAGGTAATTCCTTGTTGGCTTGGATTTGGGTTTTCGCGCGCATGTTATTTTGCGGCCAGATGTGGCATGTTTGGTTTCGTAAGTATAGTAGTGAAGGCTATACCGGCACGTGTTTGTTTTGAGACTGAGAAGGAACATTCGGGACGAATGTTTCTAAGGGGGGAAGAATGTTATACCCCGTATTTCCAGAGTATGTACGTGAGGGCGTACGTATAAAAATTTGAGCCTTAAGTTAAGCAAGATTCGAAATTTGTACACAACACCCGATTAGAGTCGTTGACTAAACGCTTTCCAGACTTTCGTAGGAAAAATTTCGCTATGTCATTTATTATTTTTGCGGATTTTTCCGAGAGACGAAACATTTTGGACCAACGGGAGGTGACATGTGTCACCCTCACATTGGAAGCTAGGACGGCAAAGAGGACGACTTGGGCACGCTTTTTGTGCTAAAAATGTGGTCAAGGGTTAGGTAGATATTTTGGGTAGATGGATAAGGTAGCACACGGCTTAATCTTGCCTTACACTTGCCTAACACTTGATGAATCTTGCCATTGGTTGGCCATTTCTTGACCTATAAATACCCTCTAACTTGATGAACTTCTTCATCCAAAATTGCCTAAGTCTTGAAATCCTTCCTCCCCTTCTTGTGGTTCTCGTCCAACCTTGGCGAAACCCTCCTCTTGTGGTGTTTTGCCGTGGGGTACCCCCCCTAGCCTAGTTGTCTTCGTATAATACCCCCCTTTGTGGTATAGAAATACTCTCCTAGTATTGTTATAATGCCCAAATACCTTGTAGTATTCCCAAGGTTACACTTATACAAAAGCCCAGAAAATACTATTATACTTCCCTCAGTCACAAAAACGAAACCCTAAGGAAAACCTTCATAGTCGGTTGAAGTATTAAGTAGAAGTTGGTTAGAACTTCTAAGGGTTGTTTGGAGCGGGTTGGAGCGCACGGAGTAGGAGCTAAACCTTGCTCAGGATCGACATATAAACTCGGATAATTTTGGGCTTATCGAGGTAAACATTCTTGACCTTCTGTTGTAATTAGAAATTACATGTTGTAGGAGTATATAGTTTTGTGGCGGTGCCGGGATTCCACAATTGGAACACCGTGATGCTTCCCAGATGAAGCCAGAGGCACAGCGTTCCTGTTCATGGGAGCCGTGGTGCTGTTCATCCGCAAGCTTAAAATTAATTTTTTGAACCGTGGTGCCTGTGACGGTAATTACGAAACCGCGATGCCTTATATTAGGAACCGCAGTGCAAATTGGTTTTGCAGAACCTTTGACTTACTGCCTCGAAGGCACCGCGGTGCCACCAGTTGGAACCGTGGTGCCATCGACGAATTTTATAAAAAAAACGAAAATCAGAAACAGAGACTTAAAAGTTTCAGATTCTGAATCTGAAGTTTTAGAAGTTTCAGTTTCTGAAAATAAAGTTTTTAATCGAACAGATTTGGTCCTTTCGGGTAAATCTGTAATTAAAGAAAGTTTTTTAAAAGTTGATTTTAGGTTCTGGAAACTGCAAACATGTCCCAGAAGTTTTAAAATATTTTCTGAAGTTTAGAATTGCATTTTTATGAATTTATAAGGGTTCAGAATTGAATTTTAAATTCTTAAGGGACTAAAGTGTAAATTCAGAAAATTTACAGAATTCCCGAAAATCAGAAAATGTTTAGGGTCTGTTTGGAATTTACATAGATTATAGAGTTTAGACAAATAGACCCATAGTTATCATTAATAACATATTATTGAATAATATACAAATGTGCTAAGTGATTGAATGAGTGTTAGGCGTATTTTGTATACATTTTTTGAGTCATTTTTAGTTAGTGTTTTCCCCATTTCCATTTAAATAAGTGTAGTGAGGGTCGTTTTCCTTTCTTTTGAGTCACAACGGTTCAAAAAGGCAAAATGATGAAAAGGAGCGAAAAGTGGGCATAAAAGGAGGGTCCCGTGGCAGAAAAAAATTGAAAATTGGAGATTCGGAAGAAGGCAAAGTAGCACCGCGGTGCCCAGCAGTAGGACCACGGTGCCAGAAGATCAGAGAACCCGCAGGACTTTCGGCACCACGGTGTCATTCTGCAGAACCGCAGTGCCGAAGCGGGAAATTCAGAATCCGAAGTAAATTTGGCCAGGGGCAGAAGGGTCCATGGGGCACGAAATATGCAACATACTTAAGCCCTAGGGATCATTCTAGTGAAAGAGGTTGGAAATTCTATCACACAACACAGTTGAAGACAATTTAGAGGCTACAATTGGAGACTTAGTTCTAAGTATTTTTTCTTTCTTTAGTTTTCAATTCAATTTATTTGGTATTTGTATTAGTTCTTAGCGTGACTATGGCTAGGAGATAAACACTTTATTAGGATTTTCCTATTGAATCGCTTGAACCTCTATTTCATGAATTAATGCATTAGTTTGATTTCTTCTTCACTTGATTAAGATTTATTCAATATTGGTATGAATGTTTGATAGTTAAACCATTAATTATCATAATCTATATGATTTCGAATCAAGAACCGAGAGGAGAGATTTAGATATGTTGTAATTGAATAGACATAGATTAAAATCGCGGACGAAAGTACACCGATACTTGTGTAGCATTATAGGTTATTGTTCTTAATCCTCCTATGTGGTAAAACCTATCATAGAAATACAGAAGGTTTCTGCACTGGGGTTGAGCGATTATATATCCTAACCGGAATATAAGACATTCTAGTTAACCGCTATCTTAACGTAGAAGAAGAAGTCATTCTAGTTGCATTAAGGATTGAAAAGAGTGGATAGTTGAGGATATTGGAAGCCCTAATTCCTTCATAACTGATAAATCTCAACAATTTAGTTTACTTCTTGCAATTATTCTAGTAGTTAGATAAAAATCCAAATCAATTATTATTTGCCAAATAGATAACCTAGAATAGATGTTCGGTAATTAGAAATCATTCTCTGTGGACGATAAATTCGGTCTTACAAGACTATATTACTTATAACGATACGTACACTTGCGTGAGCACGTGGAAATCGCTTAACAAGTTTTTGGCGTCGTTGCTGGGGACTGACGTTTTTGGCGCCGTTGCAAGCAAAACAGGCGAAATAAGAGGATATCTGATTCAGTGACCATGAACAACCAACCGAATCAAAATGGGAAGAACAATGAGGTTCCTGGAAATGTAGGGGATCCAATCCAGGTTCCAGGGGAGAGAATCTTGGGGGACTACGTTCTGCCCACGGTTACTGGTGCACAGACATTCATCAGGCTATGAGCAATAGGGGCAAATAATTTTGAAATCAAGCCAGCCATCCTGAGCATGGTCCGAACACGATGCTGGGGATTGCCATCCAAGACCTACATGCACATTGCCAATTTTCTGGAGTTGTGTGCCACCTTCAAGTACAATGGCATTATTGACGACGTCATTAGATTGAGACTCTTCCTGTTCTCACTTAGGGACAGAGCCAAGAGCTGGTTGAACTCATTGCCTGCCAACTCCATCACCACCTGGCAGGATTTAGCCCAAAAGTTTCTTGCAAAGTTCTTCCCTCCTTCAAATGTGTTACACCCCGTAATTCCAGGTAATTCATTTTCCCTTACTTGTCAAGTTTTAATTGAAGTATTTTTCTTAAGTGTTATTATGTGGCCACGTGTGGCATTATTGGTATGTAGGGGTTGTAAAAGGAGACTATGTCGCTATCTATAAGATTAACTCCAAAACAACATTCGGGAACGAATATTTCTAAGGGGGGAAGAATGTTACACCCCGTAATTCCAGGACATGTTTATAAGAACGTACGTAAGAACTCAAAAATGTTAAGATTTGAGACTAGTAAAAATTTATCGGAATTATGGAAATGTCGGAAAATGAAATATTGCGACGAATGGGAGGGTGACACGTGTCACCCTCCCCCCCCCCCCCTTAGATGGTCATGGTCGAATGGACCATGGGTTTAATGGTCATTTGACCTATGTAAAGATGACTAAGTCTTGCAAGCTAAGAGCTTGAGATTATTGACTTAGTCAAAGAGCTCACTTGGTTTGATCTTTTAATGGAATGCATCCAAACCACCCATTTGTTCTAATATTGACCCTTCATATTGTTATATATGCATACTACTAGCAAGACAAGTTCCCATACTAAGAAAAAATTTGAAAAACTTTGAAGACACATAGAGGAGCTCTCGGGTTTGGGTCCTTTAGCAAGACAAAAAATTTCGTTTGTTGTTCAATAATCTCAATACGTTAAACCAAGGTTGTTATACCCCGTATTTTCAGAGTATGTACGTAAGGACGTACGTAGAAAAATTTGAACTTTTTAAATAAGGCTTGGCCGAATTATTTTGTGCACAACACCCGGTTAGAGTCGTTTTTCGACGAAACGTTTCCACAGCTTTCGTAGGGAAAATTCAGGCTATGTCATTTTTAATTTTTGCGGATTTTTCCGAGAGACGAAACATTTTGGACCAACGAGAGGGTGACACTTGTCGCCCTCTCATTGGAAGGACTTGGGCGGTCGAGGGTGGACGAAATGGGTTGGCATTTGTCAAGTAGTAGGTAGGATATTTTGGTGGTAGATGGATAAGGTGCACTTGGCATGATCTTGGCCCTACACTTGCCTTGCACTTGGCATGATCTTGGCCATTGGTTGGCCATGGCTTGACTTATAAATACCCCCCTCTTTGATGACTTCTTCATCCATTCCACAAAGTTTCTAAGTCTTGAAAGCCTTCCTCTCCTTGTGTTTCGTCCAAACACCCCCTCCCCCTTTGAGAAGGCCCTTTGGCCGAGAGCCCTTCCCCCCCTTTGGCCGAGAGTACCCCCCCCCCTAGTGGGGTAGGCCGAGGGGTATACACCCCCCCCCCTTGTGGTGTTGTCTCGTATAAATACCCCCCTTTTGGTAGAAATACTCTCAAAAGTATTGTTATAATGCCCAATTACCTTAGCCGTATACCTTGTAGTATTCTTAAGTTATACCTATACGAAAAGCCCCGTAATACTATTATACTTCCCGTCAGTCACCAAACCGAAACCCTAAGGAAAAATCTCCATGGTTAGTTGGAGTAGTATGTAGAAGTTGGTTAGAACTTCTAAGGGTAGTTTGGAGCGGGTTGGAGCGCACGGAGTTGGAGTTAAACGTTGCCCAGGATCGACTTTATACTTGGATAATTATGGGCTTATCGAGGTAAATATCTTGTCCCACTATTGTAATTGGAAATTACATGATTGTTAGACTATATAGTTGAAGTATACTATATATAGAACTGAACGTTGTTATCGGCAATGTCTTTGGACTTAAGCCTGAATAATAAGAAACCTTTTCGAAAGAAGAGTCCGAATCAGAATTACATAGATCAGACATGAGACTTGTGTAGCTTTTCGTGAGGTAGAATTGTGCACGTCCGATTAGACGTATAACCCCCCGGTTGGCTTGTAGCCACCGATAGAGAGAGAGATTTACGCTGCCATGGGGAGTCTTCCAATTTTCCGTAGAATGTTCTACGAAGAGATCTAAATGTTAATAAGCGCCGTGGCCTTATAGGTTGAAGTACTACGTGTGGCGCGATCTACTTGGCTTAAGGAGTAGCCGACGGTTGGAAGTACTGAGCGTTTTGCTATTAGTCGATACTCACGCGAGGTATGTGAACCTCTTCCTATCTCTTCTAGCATGATATGTGTGTAACTATGTAGTACGATAGACGCATACGTGTTAAATGTATTTGATTGGTCTAAAACATAAAGTGTTACAACGGCTTTATGGGAAGTTAGTTATATGACTTTATGTAGGTAAGAAAATACTTGTGGTTTTTAAAAGGGTAACTGATTTGAACTATAACTGGCTGGTTATGTGATAATAAAGAACTTGAAGTATTTCAAAAGATTTTTGAATCATTTTGAAAGAAGAAGTAATACTTGGTTTTTGAAAACTTAAGAGTTATACTAGCTTTATGGGAAGTTAGGTATAACGGCTTAAGAATGTTTTCTTGATTTGAAATCGAATGTGTATCGACAAACCATCGCGTTAATAAAAGCAAATCTTTTGACAGATTAAGTATTATTAAAACCAGGAGAAACGTCCATCTGCACCTAAGCTAAGATGAGACAAAATGATATTTCCTAGATCA
The DNA here is from genome assembly GCA_029844215.1 of Przewalskia tangutica. NCBI lineage: Eukaryota > Viridiplantae > Streptophyta > Magnoliopsida > Solanales > Solanaceae > Przewalskia > Przewalskia tangutica. Next base: position 112,399,515 of record CM056721.1, read on the forward strand.
TGGCTGCTGTAATAAGATTGTTATAAACAAGAATAGCCTACTCACATATAAGGATTATGTTTCTCAGATGGTTTAAAAGAGAATTATATTCTTAAATGAATAAGACTATGAACTACGAAACCTTTCTAAAATAAGAACCGTGAACATTTGAAATTAGGCAAACTTGGACGTTTGGAAAATAATGTTGTTACTTGATTTTACAAAGGTAAGTGTTTTGATTTACTTCAAAAGATAATCACTCTATTTTCATATACTACGTATTGTGTGGTTTTGTGAAGTAACGTATCTTTTAAAGAGTTAATGTATGAAGTACTTTGGGGATAAAAACCCGATCTTGTTAATCATATAGTAGAAAGTACCTTGTGTATATAACTTGATTGTGTTGGTTTGTGATAGCCTTGTAATACTTTCTTGGTGATTTGTTAAGTAAACATGCTAGGATGCTACGTGTGTTAGTATCTTGTGATGGTTGTGTAAAGGGGTTTTCCTTCGATCGCGCTTAAGTTGTTTGACTATCAGCCGTTATGTTGGTATTGTACCACTCACCTTGACTTGTTTCCGGAGGTTGTCGCCTCCGACGCGGTAGACTCAGCGATCCGGGACCATGATTCGAGAATACCTCACGCGGGTCCAGTGGATCCATGCGAACTACGGAGTTCCGTGTTAGTTTGCGCCCTTGTGGTCACGCGGTCTTCGCGCTACGCGGATCGCGAGTCCGTGACGACGCCGGGGAGTAGCACCGACGCGAGGAATACCTACGCGCCTACGAGGTTGGCCTACGCGAGCTACGGAGAGTTCGGGGCTAGACGCCGACATTTGATATCGCGCGAGTGACCGGCTTTGATCATGTGACGGTTCAGACAGATATCATGATACGCTTTATGACCGTTAGTACGCAGGTGTTAGTAGTCGCTTATGCCTTCGCATTACTCGCATCGTTTTATTAGGACACAGGTGGGACCCGTGTTCATGTATTTCTTGGTGCTTTTATATCATAAATCACGGCGGTGAGGAAGGTATTCCACGCATGATTGATGTTATGGGCGTGAGACCCATAGTTACATTTGAGTGATGACTTTGAGGCGTGAGTCCACGACTTGACACGATCGCTATTTATTGTGAATCGTAGTTTGGTTATCATACATGTCTCCCGCTTTATAGACTATTATGATTTCATTTACGTATTTTCGCCATACTTGGTACCGTTGTAATCGACCTCTCGGCCGCGTTCATGCCGCAGTAAAGGTACACCATGTTGATCCTCGCCTTAGGGTCACGATTCAACAGATGGGAAGCTCCGTTTCTCCGGAGGCTTATCAGTGGTATAGTCCCCTGTCGTTGTAGGTATTTACATTCAGGGGTATGGCGGGGCCCTGTCCCGCCATTGTTGTCGTATCATTCTTAGAGGTCCGTAGTACTGTTGTGGGCAGAGTTGTAATGGGATGTAACTGTTCGGTTTTAAATTGATCCATATATATATGTCGTAAGGCAAGTTTTCTCCGATTACTGTTTCTTACTTCATAATATTTTCATGTCTTGTTTTATGTTCCGCTGACACTGATGTTGTATCACTAGTGGTGCCCGGGTAAGGCACTACCACGCCCGGTTCGGTCGTGACAAAAGTGGTATCGTGAGCGCTTAATCCTCTGAAAGTGTCTACGCATCGATCCAGAGTCTTGATTATCGGTGTGTTGCACCACGCCAATAATCGTGAGGCTATAGGATATTTAGGATTGGTTTCTATTCTTCTCGCCCGAGATCGTGCCCCAGAGCCGTGTTGTAAGTTGGACCTCTAACGTATTTCTTTCCTTACCATTATGCCTCCGCGTAGGCAAACCCGCCTAGAGGACAAGGCGGCGAGGAGCCGCGAGTAAGTACAGAGGTTACGTGGCACAGGCCCAATCATCACCGGGTGGTGCTTCATTCGGGAGTTTTGCGATGTCACTAGCCCCAGAGAGTTTAGCACGGCGCGGCGATTCCATCGCGCCCATGATATTTGAACCTTCGCCCACGGCCGAACAGTGAATTTAGATTGCAAGCGCGACCGCATTAGCTATGGATTTGGCTACCGCAGAGTATACCGATGTACCGCGAGTCTTGATGACTATCTAAGAGAGTGTTGTGCAAGAGTAATTCATCGATTAGGCTTGAACATGGCTCGTACGCTTATGCGCAGCAGCGAAGCGCAGAGATCGACGGGTTAACGGGCGACGCAGGAGGCCAGAGCAAAGAAGGTCCTTTGGTAACTTTCGAGGCGAGTCGCCTCACCGCAGATTAGATATGCACCTCCGCCAGCAGTGGTCTTCCACGATTTCGTGGACGCTCGGTACGCAGGAGTTGGTCAACTCTGTGGCTTCCGCTCATACAGGATGCACGCCATCCCGGGAATGTCGCCTTTAGTTGGTACTTGTCACCTACGACCGCCGTGTCCGATGTCGGGCGAGTGTCCTCAGAGGACTTAGCCTTCAGAATCGGTGGGTAGTTCGTCATCTTCCCTAGCTGCGCCTACGGGCAGGTTTTAACTAGAACGACTAAGGAGTGAAGAAGAGATATAGATATATCCTTAACCCTCTGGGGTTAGTATGTGAGATAAGGTGAGTACACCTTAAGTGTTATTCGATTGCATTGTGTAAATTGTGATTAGAAATCTTGGTTAGTTAACCAAGTAATATTTGGGGATAGAAGGTGTGAGCCTTAGAGTTTTTACGTAGAGACCTTAGAGGTAAGGCCATCTCGAGTAAAGGTGTAGTGTTATGTTTGATCCTTATCGGAGTGCATCGTGCACGTGAGCTATGTTTGGGATAAGTCCATGAGTAGTGTGGAATGAAAGAGGTAGTTGAGCTAAGACCGCTAGGTTTTCGTAACGTGATTAGTGAGAGTTTTCCTTCGAGCTAGCGCTTTGGCGCGGGTCGGGTTGAGGCCACGTTGCGGGTCAACCCGCCGCATGTGGGGTCGGTTGTGGTGGTCCCGCTTGTAGGTCACGAGGGTGTTAGGCCCAAGTTTAGTTAACCAATGACGATTCGTGGACGATTCGACCAAGAGTCGCCGGCGAGGTCACCGCCTTGTTTTCTAGCAAAGACCGCTTACTCGGCAGTGTTGATTTATCGTAAAGGTTGTAAGGTCGCACGGGTGCCTACCTTCACCTTATGACGCATGGAGCCTGGTATGGCTGCTTTTGTTTCCGGAAGTTTTACCAAGCGTGGTTAAGAACTCACGCGAGTCTCGGACCGCATTCGCCTCGCCGGTGTGGATTTCGGGGTAGTTGGGGATTGTTGTCTCTGTGGGAGGAGTGTTTAAGCTACCATTTCGTTGTTCGGATGTCGCCTTATGAAGCCTTGTAGGGCGGATGTGTAAGTCGCCGGTCGATTGGTTCGATGTTGGCAGGGTTCAGATAGTTGGTTCAGGCTTGTTCCAGCAGACTGTGGATAGTGCGAAGCTTGTCTAGAAGAAGTTCTGGCAGCTCAGAGAAATCATGCAGATAATCGGCGACGACGCTTAGAGTTCAGGTTGACGGTCGGTCTTCTTGAAAGTACCACCCGTCGGGTGTGTGACGAGTTTTGGAAAACAGAGGGAACTTAGCCCGAGTTACTTGGGCCCTTTGAGTTCTTGTGAAGAATAGGCCAGTGCCTTATATGTTAGCATTTGCCGTCCGACTTAGAGGCAAGACGTCCGGCCTTCGTATTGTTATGATCGGAAAGTATCGAGATCCATCCAGAGTGTTCCCGCTAATGATGACCACGTTAGAGATAGTAACCCCGAGTTTTGGAAATCAAGCGATTTAAATGTGGTAAGAGTTCGAGTGTACGACCTCGTGGATCACACGCAGCCCTGCACCATTTGTTGGGTCGCCGAGTGACACTAGAACCTCGCGCAAAGTGACAAAAGTGGTATCACGACGAGTAAAGGGAGAAGCGAGCATGTATGGCGAGCATAGATGTGATCATTTCTTTGAAAGGAGCGGGCGAAGTATATTTTAGACCCTGAGAGAGGTGTTTGTGGTAATGTTAGAGGTGTTTCCTCGTGGACTTGGACGGAGGTATTTGCGCGGTGTTTCGTGGCTACGCAGGGCGTGATTGTTCTCGTAAGTATAGTAGTGAAGACTATCTTGGGCGCCGCTTGTTTTGAGACTTAGAAGGAACATTCGGACGAATGTTTCGGCGAGGGGAGAATGTTATACCTCAGTATTTCCAGTATGTACGTATGACGCACGTAGAAAAATTTGAACTTTTAAATAAGGCTTCGAATTATTTTGTGCACAACACCTTGCTAGAGTCGTTTTCGACTAAACGTTTCCACTTTTCGTAGGAAAATTCCGCTATGTCATTTTTAATTTTTATGGATTTTTCGAGAGACGAAACATTTTGGACCAACAAGAGGGCGACACTTGTCACCCTCTCATTGGAAGGACTTGGCTGGCAGGGTGGACGAAATGGGTTGGCTTTTGTCAAGTAGTAGGTAGGATATTTTGGTGGTAGATGGATAAGGTGCACTTGGCATGATCTCGCCCTACACTTGCCTTGCACTTGGCATGATCTCGCCATTGGTCGCCATGGCTTGACCTATAAATACCCCTCTTTGATGACTTCTTCATCCATTCCACAAAGTTTCTAAGTCTTGAAAGCCTTCCTCTCTTGTAGTGTTTCGCCCAAACACCCTCCCCTTCGAGAAGGCCCTGGCCGAGAGCCCTTCCCCTCGTCGAGAGTACCCCTAGCTGGGTAGGCCGAGGGTATACACCCCTTGTGGTGTTGTCTCGTATAAATACCCCTCTGGTAGAAATACTCTCAAAAGTATTGTTATAATGCCCAATTACCTTAGCCGTATACCTTGTAGTATTCTAAGGTTATACCTATACGAAAAGCCCCGTAATACTATTATACTTCCCGTCAGTCACCAAACCGAAACCCTAAGGAAAAATCTCCATGGTTAGTTGGAGTAGTATGTAGTTGGTTAGAACTTCTGGCGGTAGTTTGGAGCGGTTGAGCGCACGGAGTCGAGCTACACGTTGCCCAGGATCGAATTTATACTTGGATAATTATGGGCTTATCGAGGTAAATATCTTGTCCCTCTATTGTAATTGGAAATTACATGATTGTTATACTATATAGTTGAAGTATACTATATATAGAATCAACGCTGTTATCGGCAATGTCTTTGGACTTAAGCCCAATAATAAGAAACCTTTTCGAAAGAAGAGTCCGAATCAGTAATTACATAGATCGTATTACAGAGACTTGTGTAGCTTTTCCGCGAGGTAGAATTGTGCACGTCCGATTAGACGATAACCCCCGGTTGGCTTGTAGCCGCCGATAGAGGAGATTTACGCTGTCATGGGGGAGGCACGAATTTTCTCAGAATGTTCTACGAAGAGATCTAAATGTTAATAAGCGCCTTGTGGCCTTATAGGTCAAGTACTACGTGGGCGCGATCTACTTGGCTTAAGGAGAGCCGACGGTTGGAAGTACTTGAGCGTTTGCTATTAGTCGATACTCGCGAGGTATGTGAACCTCTTCCTATCTCTTCTAGCATGATATGTGTGTAACTATGTAGTACGATAGACGCATACGTGTTAAATGTATTTGATTGGTCTAAAACATAAAGTGTTACAACGGCTTTATGGGAAGTTAGTTATAATACTTTATGTAGGTAAGAAAATACTTGTGGTTTTTAAAAGTGGTAACCGATTTGAACTATAATCGTCAAGTTATGTGATAATAAAGAACTTGAAGTATTTCAAAAGATTTTTGAATCATTTTGAAGAAGTAATACTTGGTTTTTGAAAACTTAAGAGTTATACTAGATTTATGGGAAGTTAGGTATAACGGCTTAAGAATGTTTTACCGATTTGAAATCGAATGTATCGACAAACCATCGCAGTTAATAAAAGGAAATATTTTGACAGATTAAGTATTATTAAAACCAAGAGAAACTTCCATCCGCAAGCTAAGATGAGACAAAATGATATTTCCTAGATCATGGTCACGTAATAAGATTGTTATAAACAAGAATAGCCTACTCACATATAAGGATTATGTTTCTCAGATGGTTTAAAAGAGAATTATATTCTTAAATGAATAAGACTATGAACTACGAAACCTTTCTAAAATAAGAACCGTGAACATTTGAAATTAGGCAAACTTGACGCTTGGAAAATAACGTTGTTACTTGATTTTACAAAGGTAAGTGTTTTGATTTACTTCAAAAGATAATCACTCTATTTTCATATACTACGTATTGTGTGGTTTTGTGAAGTAACGATCTTTTAAAGAGTTAATGTATGAAGTACTTTGGGGATAAAACCCGATCTTGTTAATCATATAGTAGAAAGTACCTTGTGTATATAACTTGATTGTGTTGGTTTGTGATAGCCTTGTAATACTTTCTTGGTGATTTGTTACAAACACGCTAGGATGCTACGTGTGTTAGTATCTTGTGATGGTTGTGTAAAGGGTTTTCCTTCGATCGCGCTTAAGTTGTTTGACTATCACCGTTATGTTGGTATTGTACCACTCACCTTGACTTGTTTCCGAGGTTGTCGCCTCCACGCGGGTAGACTCAGCGTCCGGGACCATGATTCGAGAATACCTCACGCGGGTCCGTGGGGATCCATGCGAACTACGGAGTTCCGTGTTAGTTTGCGCCCTTGTGGTCACGCGGTTCAGCGCTACGCGATCGCGAGTCCGTGACGACGCCGGAGTAGCTACCTCGACGCGAGGAATACCTCACGCGCCTACGAGGTTGGCCTACGCGAGCTACGAGAGTTCTGTGGCTAGACGCGCACATTTGATCATCGCGGCGAGTGACCGCCTTTGATCATGACGATGCAGACAGATATCATGATACGCTTTATGACCTGTTAGTACCGCTGGTGTTAGTAGTCGGTTATGCCTTCGCACTTACCCTGCATCGTTTATTAGGACACAGTGGGACCCGTGTTCATGTGTATTTCGGTGCTTTTATATCATAAAGCCAGCGATGAAGGTATTCCACGCATGATTGATGTTATGGGCGTGAGACCCATAGTTACATTTGAGTGATGACTTTGAGGCGCGAGTCCCCGACTTGACACGATCGCCATTTATCAGGAATCGTAGTTTGGTTATCATACATGTCTCCCGCTTTATAGACTATTATGATTTCATTTACGATTTTCGGGCCACATACTTGGTACTGTTGTAATCGACCTCCTTCGGGCCGCGTTCACGCCGCAGTAAAGGTACACCAAATGTTGATCCTCGCCTAGTGGTCACAATTCAGATGGAAGCTCCGCTTCTCCGAGGCTTATCAACCGTATAGTCCCCGTCGTTGTAGGTATTTACATTCGTGGGTATGGCGGCCCCGCCCCGCCATTGTTGTCGATCATTCTTAGGTCCGTAGTACCGCTTGTGGCGAGTTGTAATGGGATGTAATCGTCGGTTTAAATTGATCCATATATATATGTCGTAAGGCAAGTTTTCTCCGACATCGCTTTACTTCATAATATTTTCATGTCTTGTTTTATGTTCCGTGATTACTCGATGTTGTATCACTAGGTGCCCGGTAAGGCACGACCACGCCCGGTTCGGGTCGTGACAAAAGTGGTATCGAGCGCTTAATCCTCGAAAAGTGTCTACGCAGACCGTATCCAAGATAGTCTTGATTATCGGTGTTGTGCACCACGCCAATAATCGTGAGGCTATAGGATATTTAGGATTGGTTTCTATTCTTCTCGCCCGAGATCGTGCCCTAGAGTCGTGTTGTAAGTCGACCTCTAACGATTTCTTTCCTTACCATTATGCCTCCGCGTAGGGCAAACCCGCCTAGAGGACAAGGCCGGAGGAGTCGCGAGCAGAGTATGCAGGTTACGTGGGCACGTGCCCAATCATCACCGCGGTGCTTCATTCGGGAGTTTTGCGACGCCACTAGCCCCAGCAGAGTTTAGCACGGCGGCAGCTTCCATCGCCCATGATATTTGAACCTTCGCCCACGATCGAACAAGTGAATTTAGATCGCAGAAGGCGACACATTAGCTATGGATTTGGCTACCGAGAGTATACCGATGTACCGCGAGTCTTGATGACTATCTAAGAGAGGTTGTGCAAAGAGTAATTCATCGCTTAGGCTTCGAGCATGGCCTCGTACGCTTATGCGCAGCAGTCGAGAAGCGTAGAGATCGACGGGTTAACGGGCGACGAAGAGGCCGTGAGCAGAAGCGTCCTTGGTAACTTTCGAGGCGAGTCGCCACCGCCAGATTAGATATGCACCTCCGCCAAAGCAGAGTGGTCTTCCACGGATTTCGTGACGCTCGGTACGCAGGAGTTGGTCGAACTCTGTGGCTTCCGTCACAATGCGATGCACGCCATCCCGGGAATGTCGCTTTTAGTTGGTACTTGTTGTACCTACGACCGCCGTGGTCCGATGTCGGGCGAGTGTCCTTGCAGGAGGACTTAGCCTTCGAATCGCGGGTAGTTCGTCATCTTCCTAGCTATGCGCCTCTACGGCAGGCGTTTGACTAGAACGACTAGGAGCAAAGAGATATAGATATATCCTTAACCCTCTGTGGGTTAGTATGTGAGATAAGGTGAGTACACCTTAAGTGTTATTCGATTGCATTGTGTAAATTGTGATTAGAAATCTTGGTTAGTTAACCAAGTAATATTTGGGGATAGAGAAGGCGCGAGCCTTAGAGTTTTTACGTAGAGACCTTAGAGGTAAGGCCATCTCGAGTAAAGGTGTAGTGTTATGTTTGATCCTCATCTGAGTGCATAGTGCACGTGAGCTATGTTTGGGATAAGTCCATGAGTAGTGTGGAATGAAAGAGGTAGTTGAGCTAAGAAGACCGCTAGGTTTTCGTAACGTGATTAGTGAGAGTTTTCCTTCGAGCTAGCGTTTGCGCTGCCGGTCGGGTTGAGGCCACGTTGCGGGTCAACCCGCGGCATGTATGCGTGGGTCGGTTTGTGGTGGTCCCGCCTTGTGGTAGGGTCACGAGGGTGTTAGGCCCAAGTTTAGTTAACCACAGACGAATTCGTGGACGATTCGACCGCAGTGGTCGCCGGCGAGGTCACCGCCTTGTTTTCTAGCAAAGACCGCTTACTCGGCGGTGTTGATTTATCGTAAAGGTTGTAAGGCTGCACGGGTGCCTACCTTCACCTTATGACGCATGGAGCCCAGGTATGGCTGCTTTTTGTTTCCGGAAGTTTTACCAAGCAGGTTAAGAACTCACGCGAGTCTCAGACCGCATTCGCCCCGCCGCGTGTGGATTTCGGGGGTAGTTGTGGGGATTGTTGTCTCCGTGGAGGAGTGTTTAAGCTACCATTTCGGTGTTCGGATGTCGCCTTATGAAGCCTTGTAGGGCGGATGTGTAAGTCGTCGGCCGATTGGTTCGATGTTGGCAAGATTCAGATAGTTGGTTCAGCTTGTTCCAGCAGATCGTGGATAGGTAAAGCTTGTCTAGAAGAGGTTCCGCAGCTCGGAGAAATCGTGGCGATAATCGCGACGACGCTTAGAGTTCAGCCGACGGTCGGTCTTCTTGAAAGTACCACCCCGTCATGTGACGAGTTTTGGAAAATAGAGGGAACTTAGCCCGAGTTACTTTGGGCCCTTTTGAGTTCTTGTGAAGAATAGGCCAGGTTGCATATATGTTAGCATTTGTCGTCCGACTTAGGAGGCAGTACGTCCGGTCTTTCGTATTGTTATGATCGGGAAAGTATCGGAGATCCATCCAGAGTGTTCCCGCTAATGATGACCACGTTAGAGATAGTAACCCAGTTTTGGAAATCAAGCGATTTCAGAAATGTGGTAAGAGTTCGAGTGTCACGACCTCGTGGATCACACGCAGCCCGGCACCATTTGTTGGGTCGCCGAGTGACACTAGAACCTCGCGCAAAGTGACAAAAGTGGTATCACGACGAGTAAAGGGAGAAGCGAGCATGTATGGCGAGCATAGATGTGATCATTTCTTTTGAAAGGAGGCGCGGGCGAAGTATATTTTAGACCGGGAGAGAGGTGTTTGTGGTAATGTTAGAGGTGTTTCCTCGGACTTGGATGGAGGTATTTGGCGCTGGTGTTTCGTGGCCATGTGTGGCGTGATTGTTCTCGTAAGTATAGTAGTGAAGACTATATCGGCGCGCTTGTTTTGAGACTTAGAAGGAACATTCGACGAATGTTTCTAAGGAGGAGAATGTTATACCGTATTTCCAGAGTATGTACGTGGACGACGTAGAAAAATTTGAACTTTTAAATAAGGCTTGCCGAATTATTTTGTGCACAACACCCTGCTAGAGTCGTTTTCGACTAAACGTTTCCACAACTTTCGTAGGAAAATTCCGCTATGTCATTTTTAATTTTTATGATTTTTTCGAGAGACGAAACATTTTGGACCAACAAGAGGCGACACTTGTCACCCTCTCATGGAAGGACTTGGGCGGTAAGGGTGGACGAAATGGGTTGGCTTTTGTCAAGTAGTAGGTAGGATATTTTGGTGGTAGATGGATAAGGTGCACTTGGCATGATCTCGCCCTACACTTGCCTTGCACTTGGCATGATTCGCCATTGGTCGCATGGCTTGACCTATAAATACCCCTCTTTGATGACTTCTTCATCCATTCCACAAAGTTTCTAAGTCTTGAAAGCCTTCCCTCTCCTTGTAGTGTTCGTCCAAACACCCTCCCCTTTGAGAAGGCCCTTTGGCCGAGAGCCCTTCCCCTCGCCGAGAGTACCCCTAGTGGTAGGCCGAGGGTATACACCCCCTTGTGGTGTTGTCTCGTATAAATACCCCTCTTGGTAGAAATACTCTCAAAAGTATTGTTATAATGCCCAATTACCTTAGCCAGATACCTTGTAGTATTCTAAGGTTATACCTATCTGAAAAGCCAGTAATACTATTATACTTCCCGCTACCACCAAACCGAAACCCTAAGGAAAAATCTCCATGGTTAGTTGGAGTAGTATGTAGAAGTTGGTTAGAACTTCTAAGGGTAGTTTGGAGCGGGTTGAGCGCACGGAGTCGAGCTACACGTTGCCCGTGATCGACTTTATACTTGGATAATTATGGGCTTATCGAGGTAAATATCTTGTCCTCTATTGTAATTGGAAATTACATGATTGTTATACTATATAGTTGAAGTATACTATATATAGAATCGAACGTTGTTATCGCAATGTCTTGGACTTAAGCCCAATAATAAGAAACCTTTCGAAAGAAGAGTCTCAATCAGTAATTACATGTGGATCAGACATGAGACTTGTGTAGCTTTTCCGTGAGGTAGAATTGTGCACGTCCGATTAGACGTATAACCCTCGGTTGGCTTGGTAGCCGCCCGATAGAGAGAGAGATTTACGCCATGCGGGGAGGTGCCGCGAATTTTCTCGTAGAATGTTCTACGAAGAGATCTAAATGTTAATGTCACGCGTGGCCTTATAGGTTGAAGTACTACGTGTGGCGCGATCTACTTGGCTTAGTAGCCGACGGTTGGAAGTACTTGAGCGCTTTTGCTATTAGTCGATACTCGTCGCGAGGTATGTGAACCTCTTCCTATCTCTTCTAGCATGATATGTGTAACTATGTAGTACGATAGACGCATACGTGTTAAATGTATTTGATTGGTCTAAAACATAAAGTGTTACAACGCTTTATGGGAAGTTGGTTATAACTTTTATGTAGGTAAGAAAATACTTGTGGTTTTTAAAAGTGGTAATCGATTTGAACTATAACGTTTGGTTATGTGATAATAAAGAACTTGAAGTATTTCAAAAGATTTTGAATCATTTTGAAAGAAGTAATACTTGGTTTTTGAAAACTTAAGAGTTATACTAGCTTTATGGGAAGTTAGGTATAACGGCTTAAGAATGTTTCTTGATTTCGAAATCGAGAATGTGTATCGACAAACCAACTGCAGCGTTAATAAAAGGAAATATTTTGACAGATTAAGTATTATTAAAACCAGTAGAAACTTCCATCTGCATAGAAGCTAAGATGAGACAAAATGATATTTCCTAGATCATGGCTGCTGTAATAAGATTGTTATAAACAAGAATATCCTACTCACATATAAGGCTTATGTTTCTCAGATGGTTTAAAAGAGAATTATATTCTTAAATGAATAAGACTATGAACTACGAAACCTTTCTAAAATAAGAACCGTGAACATTTGAAATTAGGCAAACTTGGACGTTTGGAAAATAATGTTGTTACTTGATTTTACAAAGGTAAGTGTTTTGATTTACTTCAAAAGATAATCACTCTATTTTCATATACTACGGGTATTGTGTGGTTTTTGTGAAGTAACGTATCTTTTAAAGAGTTAATGTATGAAGTACTTTGGGGATAAAAACCCGATCTTGTTAATCATATAGTAGAAAGTACCTTGTGTATATAACTTGATTGTGTTGGTTTGTGATAGCCTTGTAATACTTTCTTGGTGATTTGTTAAGTAAACATGCTAGGATGCTACGTGTGTTAGTATCTTGTGATGGTTGTGTAAAGGGGTTTTCCCTTCGACTGCGCTTAAGTTGTTTGACTATCAGCCGTTATGTTGGTATTGTACCACTCACCTTGACTTGTTCCGAGGTTGCCGCCTCCACGCGGGGTAGACTCGGTGATGCAGGACCATGATTCGAGAATACCTCACGCGGGTCCGGGGATCCATGCGAACTACGGAGTTCCAGGTTAGTTTGCGCCGCGTGGTCACGCGGTTGTGGCTACGCGGATCGCGAGTCGGGGCGACGCCGGGAGTAGCTACCCTCGATGCGAGGAATACCTCACGCGGGCCTATGAGGTTGGCCTATGCGAGCTACGGAGAGTTCGAGGCTAGACGCGCACATTTGATAATCGCGGCGAGTGACCGGCTTTGATCATGTGATGCAGACAGATATCATGATACGATTTATGACCGTTAGTATCGCTGGGTGTTAGTAGTCGGTTATGCCTTCGTACTTACCTGCATCGTTTATTAGGACACAGTGGGACTCGTGTTCATGTGTATTTCTTGGTGCTTTTATATCATAAATCGCCGGCGGTGAGGAAAGGTATTCCACGGGCATGATTGATGTTATGGGCGTGAGACCCATAGTTACATTTGAGTGATGACTTTGAGGCGTGAGTCACGACTTGACACGATCGCTATTTATCAGAATCGTAGTTTGGTTATCATACATGTCTCCGCTTTATAGACTATTATGATTTCATTTATGATTTTCGCCACATACTTGGTACTGTTAATCGACCTCGCCCGGGCTGCGTTCACGCCGCAGTAAAGGTACACCGTGTTGATCCTCGCCTAGTGGTCACAGTCAACAGATGGGAAGCTCCGCTTTCTCGAGGCTTATCGGGTATAGTCCCTATCGTTGTAGGTATTTACATTCAGGTATGGCGGGGCCCGTCCCGCCATTGTTGTCGTATCATTCTTAGAGGTGCAGTAATCTTGTTGGGCAGAGTTGTAATGGGATGTAACTGTTCGGTTTTAAATTGATCCATATATATATGTCGTAAGGCAAGTTTTCTCCGATTACTGTTTCTTACTTCATAATATTTTCATGTCTTGTTTTATGTTCCGCTGATTACTCTGATGTTGTATCACTAGGGTGCCCGGGGTAAGGCACCAGTCACGGGCCCGGGTTCGGGTCGTGACAAAGGTTCCTAAGGGTATTGTAAGGGTATCTCAATAGAAAGATCCCGGAAAGTGTCGTTTTTGCGTTAGTCGCAAGGTGAAAACCTAAGTCACTTTCATAGGTTTGGATTGGAAATTGAAGAAAAGTTGTTTGTGATTTTTTAAGGGATTCAAGTGGCGGATTGGAGTGTCAAGGAGAGGCTCTAAGTTGCTAGGGAGCGACTTCGGATCTTGAAGTTGGATTAAGGCTCGTCAAGGTAACAATCTTGTTCTCTTAAGTGTTATAAGATTACATATTGTTGTAGCCTTACATTTTAACTAGCATGAGATATATGTATTAAGGATTGATAAGTGTTGTGGATATTGGAAGCCTAAAATCCGAAATGACCTTGTTAGCCATTTGAAATTGAAATACAATTTGGTCGATATTAGAATCGTCGCATGTTAGCTACTTGAAGATTGTAGCTGTTATAATCGATTGCGGCTTTATAACATGTTAATACTAAACAATTGGGATTGAAAAGGAATTGGAAAGAAGGATATATTGTTACACCTATTTGGCCGTGAATGGCATTGCCTTTTTGGATTAGTTGATATAAATTGTGGGGCAGAATTTTACACATCATATTAGGCGTGTAATCCCCTATTGTTAACTACATTGTTGAGCCTTAAATGTGGCATGTTTGGTTATTGAATTCGGACCTTGAAAAAGGTGGAAAAGTACGTAGAAACAAAGGAAGTGTTATCCGATTTTCTGTAGAATTTGGTGACTTTACACTTAGAATATTCTACATATGAAGTTAGAAGTTAATAGACGTATGATGGTCATTATAGGTTGACATACTACGTGCGGCATATTGGACTTAGCAAGTGGATTGAACCGAAGAGGTATGTGGAACTTTCTTATCTCTTGAGCATGAATAGTTGTAAATGTATAGTACGATAGACGTACGAGATTTAAAGGAATTTAGTTTCATTTGATATCTTTGACTTGTTTTGAGAATGTTCAAGTTGGTTGAGTTAGGTAATTAACTCACTTGTTTTAAAGATTAAGGATATCTTGATTTCTAAAGTTAAGAGACTTGAAGTATTTTGAAAGTATACGATACTTGGTTTTCGAAAGTATAAGTCTCTTGGTTATAAAAAGAATGTAAGTGTCTAAAGCATAAAGTTAGTATAACGGCTTTATGGAAAGTTGGTTATAATAACTTTATGGAAAGTTAAAAGCATGGTTTACTCTAGTGATGTAAATAAGGATAAATGACTTGAAATGAAGAAAGGCAAATTGATTTGAAGGCATCAATTGCTTAAAGTTTTAAAGAAAGAAGTCACTTGATTTAGAAGCCTATAAATGTATTTCTAAAAGGTATTGTGACTTTTCTTGAAAAGTAGATATGACTTGATACTACGGTTATTAGTATCTTGGAATTTTATATGAAAAAAAGTCATTTTAAAAGAATAGAAGTACGTAGTACTTTGGGTTAAATTCCCGGATTTTAAAATGACATGTTAGTGCCTTAAGTAAACTAAAATGAGAGTGTATATAAACAAAGTTAATAAGAAGTTAGGGGATTTCTTAACTTGCTTATGTTATGTGATAAGCCGGTGGTGCTTATGTTATGTATGATAAGCCGGTAGTGCTTATGTTATGTATGATAGTCGGTTGTGCTAGGTTATGTTATTCTTGCGGGGTAAACCCCCGGGTTACTACTTATTCCATGGATTTGCTATCCATGATGCGAGTGCGGCGTTTGTACTCATTGCGGGCCCACCGGGCCCATGCGGGTGAAATAGTCCTATGCGGGTGAAATAGTCCCATGCGAGGCGGATGACCTCATTGCGGGTCCACAAGATCTATGCGGGTGAAATAGTCCCAGGAGTAGGATTGCTTAATGATACTACGGGAGGGTGGCCCTACTTTGATCATGAGCGGTCGTAGCTCCAGAGGTTCCGATACCTGAGCCTCCAGTTCCGCAACCAGGGGCAGAGTATAGAGATTACGGAGAGCAGATCAGGTTATTGACTAGCATAGTGGCTGGGCAGCGCCGACAAGAGCAGGTAGCTAACCCTAGAGCCGACAGTTTGAGGATTCGGGATTTTCTAGGTTGTAATCCACCCGAGCTATATGGTTCGAGATCTGAGGAGGATCCTCAGGAGTTTATTCGGCAGATACCGCAGACTATGCAGGTGCTTAGGGCCTCGGAGACAGAGTCAGTTGTGTTAGCCTCTTACCGGTTACGTGATATTGCGTTGAACTGGTTTGAGTCATGGGAGCTGTCTAGAGGTGTGGGTGCTCTTCCAGTTGTTTGGGATGAGTTCACAGAGGCCTTCCTGGATCACGTTTTGCCTCCTAAGATGAGGAGAGCCCGCGTGGATAGATTCTTGACATTGAGACAGAATGGGAGGACTATCAGAGAGTACAACCTGTAGTTTGACTCATTGGCCAGGTATGCGCTCACCATTGTGGCTGACATGGCGGAAAGAGTTCATCGCTATGTGATGGGGCTAGACCGCCATATGATTACTGCATGCCTGGGAGTAGCCTTTCAGTCAGGTATGGATATTGCCAGGATGCAGGCTTATGCACAGGGGATAAAGGACAGAGAGAGAGAGGATCAGCCAGACTCAGGCCAGCCCAAGAGGGCCAGGACATCAGGGTTCCAAGGTAATTTTCGAGGAAGAACGGCAAGAGAGCCAGTCCACATTTCACCGCACGCAGTGCTCCTTCTCGGTTTTCTCGCGGGAGGTTTGATCGGGTTATTCAGGGGCGGTCGTGGCTCAGGCTTCGGGTTCCCAGAGGAACCGGGGTTCCCGTCAGATGAGGTCACCGTTACCTCGATGTGGTCGGTGTGGTAGTTCCCATCGTGGGGAGTGTCGTATTCCTCCAGGAGCTTGTTACTCTTGTGGCCAGCAGGGCCATTTGAAGAGAGATTGTCCGACCAGAGGCAGCATGGGTGGTATGGGGTCAGTTGCTGGGTCTTCTTCTTATGTGGTTATGCGCCCCGGAGGGCAGGGTGTTCACGGACCAGCAGGCCGCGGCAGAGGTCGTGGTGGAGGTCCTAGTTCTAGCGGTCCACAGAACCGCATATATTCCTTAGCCAGACGATAAGATCAGGAGGCTTCCCCGGATGTCGTCACAGGTACATTATTGATTTCATGTTATGACGTTTATGCTTTGATAGATCCAGGTTCTACCTTGTCCTATGTGTCCCCTCTTATTGCTGGTAGAATAGGGATAGAGCCGGTGTCGATAGAGCCTTTTGAGGTAGCTACGCCAGTGGGTGATTCAGTGTTAGCTGAGCGGGTGTACAAAGATTGCCCGGTGTTTATATACAATCGTCAGACCCTAGCAGACTTGATAGAGTTAGAGATGACAGATTTTGACGTCATTATGGGTATGGACTGGTTGGCTTCTTGTTATGCCAACGTTGACTGTAGAGACAAGTTGGTCCGATTCCAGTTTCCCGATGAGCCGGTTATCGAGTGGAAGGGCAACACAGCGTCGCCGAGGGGTAGGTTTATTTCTTACCTCAACGCTAGAAAGATGGTGCAAAAAGGGTACATCTATCATCTGGTTTGGGTATTCGATACAGAGGCTGAGGTGCCAGTTCTTCAGTCAGTTCTGGTGGTTAGAGAGTTTTCGGATGTATTCCCAGATGAACTTCCAGGTATTCCTCCCGAGAGGGAGATAGAATTCTGTATTGACATGTTGCCAGACACTCGGCCTATATCTATTCCGTCGTACAGGATGGCACCTGCTGAGTTGAGGGAGTTGAAGGACAAGCTGAAAGATTTGCTGGAAAAGGCTTTATCAGGCCTAGTGTTTCTCCCTGGGGAGCGCCGATTTTGTTTGTAAAGAAGAAGGATGGGACGCTGCGTATGTGTGTTGATTATAGGCAGCTGAATAAGGTAACCATCAAGAACAGATACCCCCTCCCCAGGATTGACGATTTGTTTGACCAATTGTGTGAAGCCCCAAATTTGTTACAATAACAATAAACATTATTGTGTCTATGTGATTATGTTATTATTGTGTCTATGTGATTATGTTACGACCTTATTAACATTCGAGGACGAATGTTGCTTAAGGAGGAGAGAGTGTAAAATATGGAAAAAAATAAATAATAATATATTGTTGTGGTTAGGTTAATAAAAATATATATATATAAGAAAACAAAGAATAAATTGCATGGGATAGAGTTAGTGTTAAAGTTGGATAAATAGATAGATAAAATGAAAATAAGAAGAAAAAAATGCATCAGGTACGTCCCTTCCCTTCACCCCTTCCCCCCTTTTCATTTCCCCTCCAACTCTTGTCATTCCACCTCCCATAGGTTATAGAAAACTCTTCTACTTATACATTGTACATGACACAAATAAAATACCTAGCACAAAGAATAGAAAATCAGAAAAAAAACAAGTGAAAAGAAGAGGAAAAAATCTGGAAAAAATACCAAGAGGGCAAGAAGAACAAGAATCAAAATACTAGAGAGTAAGAATAATTTTAGCAACCACACAACAATAATCTTCACACTTACAAGGTGAGTTTTCTCACTCAGAAATTCTTGGTAACATCCTTTATTTTAAGTTCAATACATGTTAGAATAAGAATTGAGTGTTGAAAATAAATAATGAGCCTTTGATTGTTTAAACAACTAGTTGCGTCATGAACTTTACGAACTGATTTCACTGAGTTATAATTGTTAGAATTTGATGAAATTCGGAAGAATGGTACACCTATCTACTATGATCATATAGAGCCAAACATGAGGTAAAATGGACATACGGTTTGAAAGTTATCATAGTTCAAAGTTCCTGCCTTAGATTTGGACGAAATTCGGAAAGGCATAGTTACGAACTGATTTTACTGAGTTATAATTGTTAGAATTTGATGAAATTCGGAATAATGGTACAACTCTCTACTATGATCATATAGAACCAAAAATGAGGTAAAATGGACATACGGTTTGAAAGTTATCATAGTGCAAAGTTTCTGCCTTAGATTTGGCCGAAATTCGGAAAGGCATAATCACAGACTGTTTTTATTGAGTTTTACTTATTAGAATTATATGAAAATTTACATGGTAGTAAATCTCTCTACTACGGACAAATATAGATAAATAGTTGTTAATACGGACTTAAGAGTTGAGAGTTATTGTGGTTTGAAGTGGCTGCCTCGGATTCATCGGAATCCAGAAGGGCAGGACGTTGAAACGTAAAACTGTACTAATCAGTGGGAAATATGAAAATTGGTGCTAAATGAAAGTGCTATATCACTCTGTTGTGGACATTTTTAGACCTTACGGAGGTCTATCAGACTTACGAATTGAGAGGTATCGCTGTTTAAAGTTTCTGCCTCGGATCTATCGAGATCCAGAAAGGGCAGCAAATAAAAGTGTAAAACTGTACCAAATGTTACAGAATATGAAATGATGGTCCACATGGAGACGTGTATCTCTCTGTTCTCGTCGTTTGGAGATTTTATGGGGCTTGAACGGGTTTACAGATTAGGAATTATGACTATTCTAAGATTGAGTTCTGTTTAATAATAATTCTGCCGAAACAAATCTCATATGGCTGTTTTGAGGATAAATTTGTATTAGTTACCCAAAGTAGTTTTAAATGAAATTTGGTACAGTGAAAGATCTCCGTCTTACCTTAGTTTCCGCTTAAGAAACACCTTAGTTGGAGTTATGGTTAAAAAGTTATAATCGTTACAAGTATGAATGACAGAATGTTGGGAAAGAGAATATTATTTATTCGATCTTCTGAAAAATATGAAAAGTGAATACGAGTTCACATAAATATATAAATATAAACATAATGGATCGGGTTGCACGCCGCAACAAAACGTAAAGTGAATACGTGTTCACAAATACGTAAATATAATTGATCGGGTTGCACGCCGCAACAAAACGTAAAGTGAATACGCGTTCACAAATATGTAAACATAATGGATCGGGTTGCACGCCGCAACAAAACATAAAGTGAATACGTGTTCACAAATACGTAAATATAATGGATCGGGTTGCACTCCGCAACAAATATGAAAGATGAATACATGTTCACCTACATATAAATATGAAAAGTGAATACGCGTTCATAAATATATAAATGTAATAAACATATGGAAATGCAGGGGAATGTCTTAACGTATAATACGAGATAAAATGAAGTGTTAGTTAAATCGAAAATTTCCTATGAGGAGCTGTTGCATATTTAAAAGTGGTGTAACCTGATATGTTTTTGCAATATGCTTATTACGTTATAATGTGATTGCACTTGGAATATTGTGGTGTTACTTTGAATTGCAGGGTAAGGTTCTCACCCAGCCCCAGATGGTAGGGCTGACTCTTTATTTAACATGTTTCAGGAAAGCGTGATAGAGGAAAGGCTCCACGCCAAGGCTAGCGATCGTCCCGCAGCCTCTTGTCATACCAAATCCATTGCTTCGGGCTTGATACTTGTCAGGTTCAGAATGTCAGTTCCAGTGTCTCGGAAAATGCCCGTGTGGAATGGTCTCCCTTCCAACTTAGAATAATCTTTGTCAGTATGTCTATGTAGAAACAATATTTGCACGAGCATGGGCTTGCGTTATGTTTTTAATAAAGTCATAAACAGATTTTTTTTATTGTTATTTTTATTAATAGCTCCGTATTTGAATATAAGTTCAAATTTCTAAATAAAGAGAATTAAATGGTGCTCCTGGTGGGAAATAATTGTCCAGGTGCCATCACGCCCTAAGTAAAGACTTAGGAAAATTCGGGGTGTGATAAGTTGGTATCAAAGCTAAACCAGGTTAGGAGATTCTAGGAAGTTTCTTCGAGTCGGGTGTTTGAACGGTTACTTATTGCGACGGTGTGCGCGCCACCTTAGTAATAAGTGAACGGAATAACATCCTAAAGTTTCCCTTCTTTCATACTCCTCTCGTGTCTATCTTGAGTCTTTTTCAAGACTTGATTCTTGTACTACATCTTTCACGCGGGTTAGGAAGAAGATTGTACAACGTTATACTGACCAATAATTGTTGTGTAGATGGTGATTATAAGACGAGTTCCAACAAAGAGGGAAGTACTCGAGGAACAGGCAAAGGAAATGCAAGCTCAGAAGGAATTCATGCGTCGTAAGATGAACTCGGGAGATGATTTTAACGAGTATATGTGCGACACAATGGTACTTTGTGCGTATTTGTTTAGGAGTAGATAGAAGAGGCGTTCCTACGACCCAACCTTCTTCAACTTTCCGATTGGAGTCATATTACATATAATATTCAACTCTGTCCCGAAAAAATTCTGATCCTCATTCAGAGGGGCAAAGATGCTAAGAGGAGATGTTACAGAAGGTTCCTGGATCAAATTTCTATTTCAGGTAATAGTAGTAAGGGAAAGAATGAGCGAAATGGAAAGGGAAGCAAGGAAGAAGGTTCACAGGGAGTTGAATGTCAATCAGCAGAATAGGCGAATTATGCGGTTAAGCCCTTTAGAACGTGTTGTAGTAGGTGCATGCTCGAGTAAGAGAGCTATAGGGAATGACATAGAATGACATGCTCTGATGTATTAATGTCATGAAATATTTTCAAATATGAGGAATGAAACATTATTAATGCAAGTTATGAGTTGTCATTATTGTTTAGTTAATCTGCGTTTTCTTGTGGTGTTGCATGCTTATGAACTATAAGAAAATTTTAAGAGCTAGAGTAGACATTCCGTCTTCTAAAATATGAGTGTGTTTGTCTTCACAGAAAATGGTGAATTCACAAATCCCGGGGGCTCAAGAGGAGGTTCATCACGAAGCTCATGTACCTCCGATTGGCGTAGTGGTGTATGCGAAGGAGCGGAGAAAATGTCGGAGAAAATGTTGGAAGAACGAGAGTCAAATGGCCCAAGAAACGGTGGGACAAAAACTAGATAGACTCATAGAGTTAATGACACTACTGATTCCACACATGGTTCCGCCCGCACCTAGTGTCTGTCATATAGCCCGAACCGTAATCGGGCGGCCAGAGACCGATTGCGGCGCACCACGGACCGAGAGTGTAGAAGCTCAGCGATGCACTGATAAGCTATGGGCTAATTTTATGAGGAGAAGAGAACCACTGTACTCAGGGAAGGACCCCAAGGCCGACCCGATAGTATTCCTCGATGAAGTTGAAGACTTAATGTTCACATTGGGATGCGTAGAGACGCAGGGCGTCAACTTGGTAGGCGCACGACTAGTGGATGATGCAGGGGTATGGTGGAGGAATTTTAGGAAAAATCGTCCCCCGATGTCACCACCAATGACTTGGGGAGGGTTCAGAGCGGCATTCATTGAGAAATTTATGCCTGTCTGCGAGGATGCGCTCAGACGGGAGTTTGAGCAATTGAAGCAAGGTGACCGTAGTGTACAAGAATATGATACACAGTTCGTGAGGTTATCGGCATACAACACACATATCATCCCTACAGAAATGGATAAAGTCAAGCGATTTGTAGAGGGTTTAAACCCGAACATAGCAGAGAAGGTGGTGGTGTTAGCCAACGATCGAACTTATCTTCAGATTGTCGATATGGCTTTGAGGGTAGAAGGTTTCGCTAAAGCAAAAAGAGAATATTCGCAGAAGAGATTTCGGACGTCAGGATCATTTAACTAGAGTCAAAATCAGAAGCAGGAGTTTAGTAAGGGATCTTCAGGACCGAACCAATCTGTGGGCCAGTCTTATTTCAAGCCTAAGGGGCACAGTTGGTCTAATTATCAAGGTAGCAAAGACAAGGCCACCAACCCTAACACAGGAGGTGACAAACTGATTTGTAAGATTTGTCAAAGGAAACACAATGGAGAATGTCGGCTCTTAACGAAGACATGTTATAACTGTGGAGAGTCAGGCCACTATGCCAGGGATTGCAAGAAGAGGACCCAAACTCAATCTATTCAGGGGAGGTCAGAAGCAACCACGGTGCCTCTGGAAATCGGAAACCAACCCCGCCAGAGTCAGAGAGGTCAACAACCCAACAATTCTAATCGGCTCTACGCTTTTCCCCAGAGGAATGAGGCAGAAGCATCTAATGCGGTGGTCACAGGTATTTTTCTAGTCTCGAGTATTCCTGCATTTGTATTATACGATCCCGACTCTACATTTTCATATGTGTCAATGGGCTTTGCTAAGAATTTACACATAGAACCTTCTTATTTAAGTGAACCTTTTGAGGTTATGACACCAGTAGGAGCCTCAATTTGGGCCTCTCGGGTGGTAAATAATTTCCCATTAGAAGTGAATGGCAGGGGAACAATGGTGAACCTAGTACTACTTGATATGGTAGACTTCGATGTCATTTTGGGTATGGATTGGTTGTCGGCATGTTATGCCATGTTAGATTGTCGGCGAAAGATAGTGAGATTAACTTTTCCTGGAGAACCAGAAGTTGTTATAAGGGGTAGGATTGGAATATCCTCAGGTCAATTTATTTCCTACCTTGGGGCTCAAAAGTTATTGAGAAGTCACAGAGTGGAGTATGCATATCTGGCTAATATTGTGGATACCCAAAAGGAATCCCCAGCAGTGAATGATGTTCCTATTGTTCGAAATTTTTCGGAGGTTTTTCCTGAAGATCTTCCAAGCCTTCCTCCGGATAGAGAAGTGGAGTTTGCTATAGAGTTAATTCTGGGTACAAGACCCGTTTCTATTCCTCCATATCGAATGGCCCCAGCTGAATTGATGGAGTTAAAAGAACAATTGAAGGATCTTCTGGATAAAGACTTTATAAGGCCTAGTGTTTCCCCTTGGGGTGCCCAGTTCTGTTTGTGAAAAAGAAAGACGGATCGCTCCGAATGTGCATCAATTATCGGCAGCTCAATAAGGTCACGATCAAGAACCGATACCCATTACCAAGAATCGATGATCTTTTTGACCAACTTCAGGGAGCTAGCTATTTTTCCAAGATTGATCTCCGTTCGGGATATCATCAGCTGAAAATAAATCCGGATGATATATCCAAAACAGCCTTTAGAACCCGATACGGCCATTATGAGTTCTTGGTCATGTCTTTTGGGTTAACCAATGCCCCAGCGACTTTTATGGATTTAATGAACAGAATCTTCAAACCATTCCTAGATTTGTTCGTGATTGTGTTCATAGATGATATCCTAATCTACAGTAAGAGTGTTGAAGAACATGAAGAACATCTGAGAGTAGTGCTTAAAGTCTTGAAACAGGAGAAACTATATGCTAAATTTTCAAAGTGTGAATTTTGGTTGGAAAAGGTAGCCTTTGGGTCATGTTGTGTCAAGGGATGGAATTATGGTAGACCCCCAGAAGATAGAAGCAGTAAAGAACTGGCCAAAACCGACCACTCCGACAGAGGTTAGAAGTTTCTTGGGTTTGGCTGGGTATTATAGAAGATTCGTAAAAGGTTTTTCTAGTCTTCACGCTCTTAACCGGTTGACTCAAAAGCGGTTAAGTACCAGTGGTCAGAAGCATGTGAAGCAAGTTTTCAGAAACTAAAGGAATTGTTGACTACTGCACCAGTCCTAACCTTACCATCGGGACAAGAAGGGTTCACAGTCTATTGTGATGCCTCTAGAGTTGGGTTAGGATGTGTCTTGATGCAGTTTGGGAAGGTTATTGCGTATGCATCAAGACAGTTGAAGATACATGAGAAGAATTACCCAACTCATGACTTGGAATTAGCTGCGGTGGTGTTTGCCTTACGAATATGGAGACATTATTTGTATGGTGTGCATGTGGACATATTTACAGATCATAAGAGTTTGCAGTACATAACCACGCAGAAGGATTTGAATCTCCGACAAAGAAGATGGTTAGAGTTGCTTAAGGATTATGACCTTAGTATTCTTTACCATCGTGGAAAAGCCAACGTGGTGGCTGACGCACTCAGTAGGAGATCAATGGGCAGCTTGGCCCATTTGGCAATACAAAAGATGGGTATTGTTCGAGAGGTACAAAGATTGGAAAACCTCGGGGTTAGCTTAACTGAGATCGGTGAAGGTAGGGTGGTGGTACATGATACCTCGCAGTCTGCCTTAGCTTCAGAAATAAAATAAAGTCAGTTTGAGGATACGGAGTTTGTTGGATTTCGGGAGAGGATCCAACAGGGAAAACCTTCACAGTTTACATTGGAAGATAATGACGGAACCCTTCGGTATAAGGGTAGGTTATGTGTTCCTAAGGTAAAGGATCTAAGGAGGAAGATCTTTGATGAGGTCACAACACAAGATATTCCATTCATCCAGTCAACAAAATGTATCAGGACCTCAAGGCAAATTGCGGTGGGGCGGGATGAAGAAAGACGTTGCGGAGTTTGTCGGGAGGTGTCTTATATGTCGGCGGTGAAAGTGAACATCAAAACTGGCGGATTACTTCAGACATTGGAGTCCCATGTGGAAATGGGAGGCGATTCATATGGATTTAGAATGGCGGTCACCGAAAACTCGAGAAGGGTATGATTCTATTTGGGTGATTGTTGATCGGCTTACAAAGTCAGCTCATTTCTTACCGGTCAAGACTACGTATCGCGCACCATAGTACACACAGATTTATTTGAAGGAAATTGTGCGGTTAGACGGGATTCCCTTACAAATTATTTCAGATAGGGTTTCCCAGTTCACCTCACACTTTTGGCAAAGTTTCCAGCAGGGTCTCGGGACAAAAGTTAAGTTAAGCACGGCTTTCCACCCGCAAACAAATGGGCAAGCTGAGCGAACAATTCAAACACTTGAGGACATGTTGCGATCTTGTGTGTTAGATTTTCAGGGAAGCTGGTTGGACCATCTATGTCTAATTGAGTTCGCCTACAACAATAGTTTTCACTCTAGCATACAAATGGCCCCGTTTGAAGCATTATATGGACGAAAATGTAGGTCTCCATTTGGATGGTTCGAGGTGGGTGAGACGCAACTGTTCGGACCTGAAGTCATTCAAGAAACAAATGATAAGGTACAGATGATTCGGGAGCGGATCAAAACAGCTCATAGCCGTCATAAGTCCTATGCGGATCATCGGAAAAGAGATCTTGAATTCCAAGAGGGGGAGAAAGTATTTTTAAAAGTGTCCCCAATGAAGGGAGTGATGTGCTTTGGTAAGAAAGGGAAATTGATCCCAAGGTTTGTTGGGCCATATGAGATCTTGCGAAGAGT
This sequence comes from Przewalskia tangutica, assembly GCA_029844215.1. Lineage (NCBI taxonomy): Eukaryota > Viridiplantae > Streptophyta > Magnoliopsida > Solanales > Solanaceae > Przewalskia > Przewalskia tangutica. Next base: position 112,425,230 of record CM056721.1, read on the forward strand.
GGGGAATGTGGCTTACGAATTAGCACTTCCACATGAGCTGGAAGCAGTGCATCCGGTATTTCATGTGTCAATGTTACGAAAATACTTGCACAATTCAAGTCACGTCATCCTTCCCCAGGAGATAGTTCTTAATAAAGAGCTTCAATATGAAGAGGCTCCGGTAGGAATACTTGATAGAAAGGTCCAACGCCTTAGAAATAAAAATATTGCTTCCGTGAAAGTCCTATGGAGGAATCACTCCATAGAGGAAGCCACCTGGGAAGCTGAAGAGGTGATGAAAGTCAAATATCTATTCCTATTTGACTAAGGTAAAAAAAAAATGTGTTACATAGTACTTCATATGTGTGCCATTTGCGTGTCTATATGCATGTGTTACAACCTTATTCTCATTCGAGGACGAAAGCTCCTTAAGGAATGGAGAATGTGAAGCCCAAAATTTGTTACAATAACAATAAACATTATTGTGTCTATGTGATTATGTTATTATTGTGTCTATGTGATTATGTTATTATTGTGTCTATGTGATTATGTTACGACCTTATTCACATTCGAGCACGAATGTTGCTTAAGGAGGAGAGAATGTAAAATCCGGAAAAAAATAAATAATAATATATAGTTGTGGTTGGGTTAATAAAAATATATATATATAAGAAAACAAAGAATAAATTGCATGGGATAGAGTTAGTGTTAAAGTTGGATAAATAGATAGATAAAATGAAAATAAGAAAACAAAAAAAAACAAAAGAAAAAAAAACATGCATCAGTTACGTCCCTTCCCTTCACCCCTTCCCCCTTTTCATTTCCCCTCCAACTCTTGTCATTCCACCTCCCATAGGTTATAGAAAACTCTTCTACTTATACATTGTACATGACACAAATAAAATACCTAGCACAAAGAATAGAAAATCAGAAAAAACAAGTGAAAAGAAGAGGAAAAAATCTGGAAAAAATACCAAGAGGGCAAGAAGAACAAGAATCAAAATAATAGAGAGTAAGGTTAATTTTAGCAACCACACAACAATAATCTTCACACTTACAAGGTGGGTTTTCTCACTCAGAAATTCTTGGTAACATCCTTTATTTTAAGTTCAATACATGTTAGAATAATAATTGAGTGTTGAAAATAAATAATGAGCTTTTGATTGTTTAAACAACTAATTGCGTCATGAACTTTACAAACTGATTCCACTGAGTTATAATTGTTAGAATTTGATGAAATTCGGAATAATGGTACACCTCTCTACTATGATCATATAGAACCAAAAATGAGGTACAATGGACATACGGTTTAAAAGTTATCATAGTTCAAAGTGCCTGCCTTAGATTTGGCCGAAATTCGGAAAGGCATAGTTACGAACTGATTTCACTAAGTTATAATTGTTAGAATTTGATGAAATTCGGAAGAATGGTACACCTCTTTACTATGATCATATAGAACAAACAATGAGTTAAAATGGACATACGGTTTGAAAGTTATCATAGTGCAAAGTTCCTTCCTTAGATTTGGCCGAAATTCGGAAAGACATAATTACAGACTGTTTTTATTGGGTTTTACTTATTAGAATTATATGAAAATTTACATGGTTGTAAATCTATCTGTTACGGACAAATATAGATAAAGAGTTGTTAAAACGGACATACGAGTTGAGCGTTATTGTGGTTTGAAGTTTCTGCCTCGGATTCATCGGAATCCAGAAAGGCAGGACGTTGAAACATAAAATTGTACTAATCCGTGGGAAATATGAAAACTGGTGCTAAATGAAAGTTCTAGATCTCTCTGTTGTGGACATTTTGAGACCTTGCGGAGGCCTATCAGACTTACGGATTGAGAGTTATCGCTGTTTAAAGTTTCTGCCTCGGATCTATCGAGATCCAGAAAGGGCAACAAATAAAAGTGTAAAACTGTACCAAATGGTACAGAATATGAAAGGATGGTCCACATGGAGACGTGTATCTCTCTGTTCTCGTCGTTTTGAGATTTTATGGGGCTTGAACGGGTTTACAGATTAGGAGTTATGACTATTCTAAGATTGAGTTATGTTTAATAAAAATTCTGCCGAAACAAATCTCATATGGCTGTTTTGAGGATAAATTTGTGTTAGTTACCCAAAGTAGTTTTAAATGGAATTTGGTACAGTGAAAGATCCCCGTCTTACCTTAGTTTCCGCTTGAGAAACACCTTAGTTGGAGTTATGGTTAAAAAGTTATAATCGTTACAAGTATGAATGACAGAATGTTGGGAAAGAGAATATTATTTATTCGATCTTCTGAAAAATATGAAAAGTGAATACGTGTTCACATAAATATATAAATATAAACATAATGGATTGGGTTGCACGCCGCAACAAAACGTAAAGTGAATACGCGTTCACAAATACGTAAATATAATGGATCGGGTTGCACGCAGCAACAAAACGTAAAGTGAATACGCGTTCACAAATACGTAAACATAATAGATCGGGTTGCACGCCGTAACAAAACGTAAAGTGAATACGTCTTCACAAATACGTAAATATAATGGATCGGGTTGCACGCCGCAACAAATATGAAAGATGAATACATGTTCACCTATATATAAATATGAAAAGTGAATACGCGTTCACAAATATATAAATGTAATAAACATATGGAAATGCAGGGGAATGTCTTAACGTATAATACGAGATAAAATGAAGTGTTAGTTATATCGAGAATTTCCTATGAGGAGTTGTTGCATATTTAAAAGTGTTGTAACCTGATATGTTTTTGCAATATGCTTATTACGTTATAATGTGATTGCACTTGGAATATTGTGGTGTTACTTTGAATTGCAGGGTAAGGTTCTCACCCAGCCCCAGATAGTAGGGCTGACTCTTTATTTAACATGTTTCAGGAAAGCGTGATAGAGGAAAGGCTCCACGCCAAGGCTAGCGATCGTCCTGCAGCCTTTTGTCATACCAAGTCCATTGCTTCGGGCTTGGTACTCGTCAGGTTCAGAATGTCAGTTCCAGTGTCTCGGGAAATGCCCGTGTGGAATGGTCTCCCTTCCAACTTAGAATAATCTTTGTCAGTATGTCTATGTAGAAACAATATTTGCACGAGCATGGGCTCGCGTTATGTTTTTAATAAAGTCATAAACAGATTTTTTTTGTATTGTTATTTTTATTAATAGCTCCGTATTTGAATATAAGTTCAAATTTCTAAATAAAGAGAATTAAATGGTGCTCCTGGTGGGAAATAATTGTCCAGGTGCCATCACGCCCTAAGTAAAGACTTAGGAAAATTCGGGGCGTGATAAATTGCAGGGTGCGAGGTGTTTCTCCAAGATAGACATGCGGTCTGATTATCATCAGGTGAGAGTTAGAGAGGCAGATATCCCAAAGACTGCATTCAGGACCCGGTATGGGCACTATGAGTTCAGGGTGATGTCTTTCGGTTTGACTAACGCTCCAGCAATATTTATGGATTTGATGAACCGGGTGTTGTTCGCCGTTTTGGATCGTTTGTTATAGTATTCATTGATGACATCTGGTGTATTCGCGCGAAGCGAGCATGCATCACTCGGCGAGGCGGTACTTGGGGTCCTCGGGCGGCGATTGTTCGCCAAGTTCTCAAGTGTGAGTTTTGGTTGGCCTCGGTGGCATTCTTGTGGCACATTATCGGCTGATGGTGTTCAGTTGATCGACAAAGATCGGCGGTCAAGTCTTGGCGAGACCTACTACTCAGCGGAGATCGCGATTTCATGGTGGCGAGTTATTATCGTAGGTTTGTGGAGCAGTTTTCTTCGATATCAGCACCATTGACTAGGCTGACTCAGAAAGCAGCTAAGTTCGAGTGGACAGAAGCTTGTGAGAAGGGCTTCCAGTTACTGAAGGAAAAGTTGACGACGGCTCCAGTTCTTACTCTTCCAGAGGGGTTAGAGGTCTACGTGATTTATTGTGATGCCTCGGGTATCGGTATAGGGTGCGTATTGATGCAGCACAACAAGGTAATAACCTATGCTTCCCGGCAGCTACGGAAGCATGAGAGGAATTACCCTACTCACGACTTAGAGTTGGCCGCAGTTATTCATGCCTTGAAGATTTGGAGACATTATTTATACGGGGTTCATGTGGATATTTATACATACCACAAGAGCCTCCAGTACATCTTCAGGCAGAGGGAGCTGAACTTGCGACAGAGACGGTGGTTAGATTTGTTGAAGGATTATGATGTTGATATCCTATACCATCCGGGAAAAGCCAACGTGGTTGCAGATGCTTTAAGTCGTAGATCGATAGGGAGTCTTTCAGAGGTGCAGCCAGATAGACAGGACATGGTCCGTCAGATCCATCAGCTAGCGAGCCTTGGGGTTCGGTTGATCGATACCGATGATAGTGGGGTACGGGTTCGTGAGATTGCCGAGTCTTCCATCGTTGAGGAGGTGAAGAGGCGACAGTATGAGGACCTAGTTATGATACGGTATTGAGATACGGCTCTTCGAGAGGAGAAGAGTTTGTTTGAGGTAGCGCCTGATGGGGTGCTAAGATTTGAGGGCAGATTGTGTGTTCCCGATGTTGCAGGACTTCGTCAGCAGATACTGGGGGAGGCACACATTGCTCGTTACTCTATTCACCCGGGGTCGACTAAGATGTACCATGACCTCAGATGTATGTATTGGTGGGATGGCCTGAAGAGGGACGTGACAGGTTTTGTTGCTCAGTGTCCTAATTGTCAGCAGGTCAAGGTTGAGCACCAGAAGCCCGTTGGGCTATTGCAGGCGATTGATATTCCGACATGGAAGTGGGAGGTGATCAACACGGATTTTGTTACAGGGTTACCTCGTACTCAGAGGAAGTGTGATTCCATCTGGGTTATTGTAGACAGGCTGACGTCCCACTTTCTTCCAGTCAGGACTACGTATTCGGCTGAGGATTATGCTAGATTGTATATCAGGGAGATTGTGAGACTGCACGGAGTTCCTATATCGATTATATCAGACAGAGGAGCCCAGTTTACGGCTAACTTCTGGAGGTCTTTCCAGAAGGGGTTAGGGACACAAGTGAGTCTCAGTACTGTGTTTCATCCTCAGACCGACGGGCAGGCAGAGCGTACTATCCAGACACTTGAGGATATACTGCGGGCCTTTGTTATTGATTTCAGGGGTAGCTGGGAGGATCATTTTCCTCTTGTGGAGTTTGCTTATAATAACAGCTACCACTCTAGTATTCAGATGACGCCATATGAGGCTTTGTATGAGCGGAAGTGTAGGTCGCCGATTGGTTGGTTCGACGTGGGCGAGGTTCAGTTGGTTGGACCAGAATTGTTTCAGCAGGCTGTGGATAAGGTGAAGCTTATCCAGGATAGGCTGTTAGCAGCTCAGAGTCGGCAGAAGTCTTATGCAGATAATAGGCGTCGACATTTGGAGTTTAAGGTAGACGATTGGGTCTTCTTGAAGGTATCACCCATGAAGGGTGTGATGAGGTTCGGAAAGAAGGGGAAACTTAGCCCAAGGTACATTGGGCCCTACCAGATCATCCGTAGAGTAGGCAAGGTTGTCTATGAGTTGGATCTGCCATCGGATTTAGAGGCGGTACATCCGGTCTTCCACGTTTCTATGTTACGAAAGTGTATCAGAGATCCATCGAGAGTTTTCCCAGCTAGCGAGGTCCAGGTGACAGAGGGTTTATCGTATGAGGAGAGTCCCATAGCGATACTCGATCTCCAGGTCAGGCGACTGCGGACCAAGGATGTGGCTTCCGTCAAAGTTTTGTGGCGGAACGATAATAAGGAGGAGATGACTTGGGAAGCAGAGGAGGACATGTTGAGGAAGTATCCTCACTTATTCTCTACACCTTCAGGTAATTCATTTTTCCTTACTTGTCAAGTTTTAATTGAAGTATTTTGCTTAAGTGCTATTATCTGGCCACGTGTGGAATTATTGGTATGTAGGGGTTGTAAAAGGAGACTATGTCGCTATCTATAAGATTAACTCCAAAACAACATTCGGGGATGAATATTTCTAAGGGGGAAGAATGTTACACTCCGTAATTCTAGGACATGTTTATAAGAACGTACGTAAGAACTCAAAAATGTTAAGATTTGAGACTAGTAAAAATTTATCGGAATTATGAAAATGTCGAAAAACGAAATATTGCGACGAATGGGAGGGCGACACGTGTCACCCCCTTAGATGGTCATGGTCGAATGGACCATGGGTTTAATGTTCATTTGACCTATGTAAAGATGACTAAGTCTTGCAAGCTAAGAGCTTGAGATTATTGACTTAGTCAAAGAGCCCACTTGGCTTGATATTTTAATGGAATGGATCCAAACCACCCATTTGTTCTAATATTGACCCTTCATATTGTTATATATGCATACTACTAGCAAGACAAGTTCCCATACTTAGAAAAAATTTGAAAAACTTTGAAGACACATAGAGGAGCTCTCGGGTTTGGGTCTTTTAGCAAGACAAAAATTTTCGTTTGTTGTTCAATAATATCCATACGTTAAACCAAGGTTCCTAAGGGTATTGCAAGGGTATCTCAATAGAAAGATCCCGGAAAAGTGTCATTTTTTCGTTAGTTGCAAGGTGAAAACCTATGTCACTTTCATAGGTTTGGATTGGAAATTGAAGAAAAGTTGTTTGTGATCTTTTAAGGGATTCAAGTGGCGGATTGGAGTGTCAAGGAGAGGCTCTAAGTTGCTAGGGAGCGACTTCGGATCTTGAAGTTGGATTAAGGCTCGTCAAGGTAACAATCTTGTTCTCTTAAGTGTTATAAGATTACATATTGTTGTAGCCTTACATTTTAACTAGCATGAGATATATGTATTAAGGATTGATAAGTGTTGTGGATATTGGAAGCCTAAAATCCGAAATGACCTTGTTAGCCATTTGAAATTGAAATACAATTTGGTCGATATTAGAATCGTCGCATGTTAGCTACTTGAAGATTGTAGTTGTTATAATCGATTGCGGCTTTATAACATGTTAATACTAAACAATTGGGATTGAAAAGGAATTGTAAAGAACGATATATTGTTACACCTATTTGGCCGTGAATGACATTGCTTTTTTGGATTAGTTGATATAAATTGTGGGGCAGAATTTTACACGTCATATTAGACGTGTAATCCCCTATTGTTAACTACATTGTTGAGCCTTAAATGTGGCATGTTCGGTTATTGAATTCGGGCCTTGAAAAAGGTGGAAAAGTACGTAGAAAAAAAGGAAGTGTTGTCCAATTTTCCGTAGAATTTGGTGACTTTACACTTAGAATATTCTACATATGAAGTTAGAAGTTAATAGACGTATGATGGTCATTATAGGTTGACATACTGCGTGCGACATATTGGACTTAGCAAGTGGATTGAACCGAAGAGGTATGTGGAACTTTCTTATCTCTTGAGCATGAATAGTTGTAAATGTATAGTACGATAGACGTACGAGATTTAAAGGAATTTAGTTTCATTTGATATCCTTGACTTGTTTTGAGAATGTTCAAGTTGGTTGAGTTAGGGAATTAACTCACTTGTTTTAAAGATTAAGGATATCTTGATTTCTAAAGTTAAGAGACTTGAAGTATTTTGAAAGTATACGATACTTGGTTTTTGAAAGTATAAGTCTCTTGGTTATAAAAAGAATGTAAGTGTCTAAAGCATAAAGTTAGTATAACGGCTTTATGGGAAGTTGGTTATAATAACTTTATGGAAAGTTAAAAGCATGGTTTACTCTAGTGATGTAAATAAGGATAAATGACTTGAAATGAAGAAAGGCAAATTGATTGAAGGCATCAATTGCTTAAAGTTTTAAAGAAAGAAGTCACTTGATTTAGAAGCCTATAAATGTATTTCTAAAAGGTATTGTGACTTGTCTTGAAAAGTATATATGACTTGATACTACGGTTATTAGTATCTTGGAATTTTATATGAAAAAAAGTCATTTTAAAAGAATAGAAGTATGTAGTACTTTGGGTTAAATTCTCGGATTTTAAAATGACATGTTAGTGCCTTAAGTAAACTAAAATGAGAGTGTATATAAACAAAGCTAATAAGAAGTTAGGGGATTTCTTAACTTGCTTATGTTATGTATGATAAGTCGGTGGTGCCTATGTTATGTATGATAAGCCGGTAGTGCTTATGTTATGTATGATAGTCGGTTGTGATATGTTATGTTATTCTTGCGGGGTAAACCCCTTGGTTACTACTTATTCTATGAATTTGCTACCAATGATGCGAGTGCGACGTTTGTACTCATTGTGGGCCCACCGGGCCCATGCGGGTGAAATAGTCCCATGCGAGGCGGATGACCTCATTGCGGGTCCACAGGACCTATGCGGGTGAAATAGTCCCAGGAGTAGGATTGCTTAATGATACTACGGGCGGGTGGCCCTACTTTGATCATGAGCCTCCTATTTTTATGCAGTAAAGTATACTCTTGTTTACCCTCATTGTTAGTAAGGCACAGTGTACTATTATTTGAGTTATCATACATGTCTCCAGCTTTATTTTTAGACTTTATGATTTCATTTGATCTTTCGATTTTACATACTTGTACACTTATGCGACCCTTTCCTCGGGGGCTGCGTTCATGCCACAGGTAGGGGTAAGCAGGTGGTAGATCCTCATTCTTAGGATCACTGATCAGTTGTCAGAAGCTCCATTTATCTGGAGGCTTGTCTTTTGGTACGGTTTCCCTGATGTTGTAGATTTATGTACATTCAGGGGTATGGCGGGGCCCTGTCCCGCCACAGTTGTTATTCTTAGAGGTTTGTAGTCATATTTGTGGATTGGGTTGTAAGAACAGAGATGTACTGTTTTATTTTTGGTTTATGTATATTTTACGGAAGGTGGTCTTATCGGCTAGCCTGTTGATATTTAATGTCTAAGTATTTTTATGAGTTGTGTATGTTCCGCTGCTATTCTCTGATGTATACCTGAAAGGGGTGCCCAGGTAGGGCACCAGTCGCGGGGGCCGGGGTCGGGTCGTGACAAAAGGCAGCAAAATTAATAGGAGAGTTGAACAATTACTATCAGGTAGATAAAAAGTCTTTGTATGATGCATGGGAGCGATTCAAGGATTTGTAGAGAAAATGCCCACATCATGGCATAGAGAAGTGGATGTTGGTCCATATTTTTTTATAATGGGTTGAGTGGTACTACTCGTACCATCATTGATGCTGCAGCAGATGGAGAGTTCATAGGAAGAGTGACATTGAGGCACATGAGTTGCTAGAAGACATCGCTGTGAATAATCACCAAGGGGCAGATGACAGATCAGTGAGTATCAGGAAGACTATGGGCATACATGACATAGATGCTATCACTGCATTGAATGCACATGTGGCCCTTTTGACAAAGCAGTTGCAGCAGAACACTATATCTGTAAATGCAGTCCAGATGCCGGTGAATTGTGATATATGCGGGGGCCCACACTCTTTTGACAGATGTACAACGGTGAATCCTAATAATGTGCCCATGGAACAGGTTCAAGCAGTGTGGAACTTTCAGCGCCCTTATAACTCCAACACATACAATCCGGGGTGGAGAAATCACCCCAACTTTTCGTGGAGGAATGACCAAGGGCAGCAACCACCATATCAAGGAAACTATCAGAACCAGTAGACCCATAATCATGCCACATCATCCCAGCAGTTTAGACCACCTACCTAACAGGAGAAACCTGATGAACTGAGAGCAGCATTGCTTACACTCACGAATTCGCAGAATCAATTCATGTCTGAAACAAGGTCCTCTATCAGGAACATGGAAACGTAGGTGGGACAACTGACAAAGATGGTAAATAACAGACCGCAAGTACTCTCCCAAGCAACACAGAGGTTAATCCAAGAGAGCAGTATCAGGCAGTTTTGTTGAGAAGTGGAAAGCAGTTAGAGCAGGCTGCTACCCAACCAGCAGTGGTGAACGAGAAAGAGTGTGAGAAGACAGTTGATGTAGGAAAGGAGAGGGTTACTGAGGACCGCCCTACAGTAGATAAAGCTCCACCAACACCTTTGAGGGAATACACTGACAAAATCTCTTACCCAAAGGCTCCAAAAGAAGGACCTATACAAACAGTTCTTCAAGTTCTTGGAGGTATTTAAGAAGTTCTACATCAATATCCCCTTCATTGAGGTATTAGAACGAATTCCCACATATTTCAAATTCATGAAGGAGATACTTGAGAAGAAGAGGAGGTTGGCGGATACGAGACAATAGTGCTGATAGAGGAGTGCAGCGCCATCTTACAAAATAAGCTGCCTCCTAATTTGAAAGATCCAGGAAGTTTCACCCTGCCCTGCACTATTGGAAAGGTAACATGTAACAGGGCACTTTGCGACTTAAGAGCTAGCATAAATCTTATGCCTCTTTCAGTGTTCAAGAGATTGGGTTTGGGGGAAGCCAAGCCAACCACAGTTAATCTGCAGCTTGCTGACCGATCAGTGGTACACTCCCGAGGAATAGTGGAAGATGTGTTAGTCAAAGTGGGAAAGTTCTTCTTCCCAGCAGACTTCCTCATTCTTAACATGGAGGAAGATGATGACATGCCCATTAATTTGGGAAGACCGTTCCTAGCCACTGGTAGAGCCCTAATTGATGTGGAGAAGGGAGAGTTGAGAGTTGAGACTCAGGGTTCAATAAGAAGAGATGCTATTCAAAGTTTTCAAATCTACCATTGAATCCCAGGCCAGCAACAAATGCTTCGCAGTAAGCACAACTGACACAGCAATTCTGCAAGCGCAAACCAAAGGTAGGAGGATCTTTGAGACGGTTGTGAACCCACAGGTTAGTTTGAAAGCTGAAACAAAAGTGGATGAGATGAAAGCTGTCAAACAGGTAAATCCTACTGAATCCAATATTGTGAAAAAGAAGAATAGAGTAAGGAAGAGGAGAATAATTTTCAAATGGATAGGTTGTGGGGCTAATTTACTCCAATGATTGAATAAGGAACCTGCTCCGACTAAAAGACGTTAAAGACAACGCTACTTTGGAGGCAACCCAATGTTTAAATTATGCAATTAGTTTAAATTGAACAGTCTTACTTTTGGTAATTTTTAGTTGTGATGTGATAGACAGGTGCGGGAATTGGAGAATGGGCAGGAAGAAAAGGGTGGGAAATACGGAATCAGGTCGGCACCGCGGTTCCATTCTGCAGGACCGCGGTGGCGAATGTTCAGAGAGGTCACAGTACTTTCGGCACCGCGGTGCCAAAGCGCAATTTCAGAAATAAAAAGTCCTAAAATCCCCAAATCTCTTTCTACATCAACTCAAACTATACCCTATCTCTACAGCCAGAAAAACATCTCCTCCCCCACTTAAAACTTCCCACAAATTAACACAAATCCTTACAATCCCCACAAACCATCCCTACTCAAAACTCCTAGCATCGCTCCACAACATTATTCTTTCACTTGGGTCAAGGAAGCGGTGAAGAACAACCACTAAAAAAGGTAACCTTCATCACTGTTCTTGAGATTTAAAGGTTAGTGGAGAGAATAGCTTATAGACTTGGGTGTGGTACGGGCTGCGTATTGTTGGCGCTGTGAGGGTGTTTGTTGCTTGGGTGTGTGTTGTTTGTGCTGTGTTGTCGGATATTGCTGTGGGAGTTTGTGATTGTGGGGTTAAGTGTTGTTGTGTAGTGTTGATTCGTGATGTATTGTTGTTGTGGTCTGGTTCGCTTGATTATTGTTGTTGTGTGGAGTGATAGTTGTTGGGAACCCTCAAAGAAACAAAGGAAACGCTGCTAAAAAATTTCCAACAACTCGCACAATGGCCTCTAGAAAATGAACCGCCAGAGCTTCCTCATCTCTATCAGCTCCAGAATATGATGTTACTCGATTTACCAACAAACAGGTGGAAGATCGATATAACAAAATAAGCACTAGAGCATTGATATCAGAGAGAGGCATGAACTATCAGACCATGCCATTTTATGATGATGATGACTACGAGTCCATTAGGGCCATGATCGAGGCGAATGGTTGGAAAAGGTTCACCAATCCAGAAAGGATTTCACTTCAGAACACTAGCCTTGTGAGGGAATTCTATGCTAATTACCCCGAGCAAGAGGATAGGAGATGCTTTGTTAGAGGACGATATGTGCCCGTAAGTTCTGAAATATTGAATGCGCTACTGAGGACCAATGATTTTGAGGACCAAGGTTATAACCCGCACCATTTCAGAAGTTGGTCGAGAGACGTCAACCACATCATGTGGGACACAGTTGCAGCAGTTTTAGGCTATCCAGGCACCGAATTCAACATTTCTCGTAACGGGTCCAGAATACTTGTCTGGTGTCAATTTAACAGAACAGCCAGAGGATGGCTATATTTCATAAGTGCTCGCTTTATTCTGTCAACTTATTTTACCAATGTGCCTACAGACAGAATCAAGCTCATCTATGGCATCATGTCAGAAAAGACAATTGATGTTGGGAGAGAAATAGTGCAAAGAATAGGGGAGATTAGCAGGCTGACTACTACTGGCGGACTGGGACATGGGTCACTCATTTCTGCCTTATATGCTAGGCATGGAGTCCCAACATTCGCCACGGATATTCTCGAGAAGAGCCAGTCTCCTGTGACCTACAGTTTAGTGCACTCTTTCCTTGACCCCACTCTACTACCAGCAGCAAGGAGAAGGGGCCCAGTAGCAGCAGACGCAGCAGCCATGGATGAAGAAGAGCCTGAGGCAGCCGCACACGATGAAGCAAGCGAAAGCAGCCACCAGCCTCCCCTATCCTTGGAGCCTCCAATGCCAATGATAGAGCAGCTGCTCCTAAATCAACAAAGGATACTGCAAAACCAAGAGAACATGATGCAGAGTCAGCAGCAAATGATGTAAAACCATCAACATCTGACCCAGCGTGTTGATAGTTTAAGTTCCGTGTTCACCCAATGGTCAATGCAACATCCGCCGCCATCTCCGCCATCTTGAGCCGCTATTGTCTGTAAGTCGTCCCTTTTTAATTTTTGAGTCATTACACATTTGGGATAATGTGCTATTTAAGTTTGGGGGGTACTTATTTTATTTTTGTGTTTCTATTTTTTTATTGAGTTTTTGTGTCTTTTATTGTGTCTATATGAGTCAATATTTTTTTTATGATCATGCATGTTGTAGTTGCTGGAAACACCTAGTGAATTAAGTGGGATAATGTAATGGAATTAGAAGCCAAAATCTGTGTGCTTAAGTTAGATATACCAAAAATTCATGACATCTAATTCTTTGAGATATTTGTGCTTAGCCTATGTGTTGTCAATTATGAAAAAATGGTTGAAAAATATCTATGAGTCTGCTTGCTTGTTATTTGATGTGAAATAGTTAAGATGTACATGTTAGGAAGATGATTCATGCATTTCTTTGATAGCCCTTCTTACCATTCATTACCTACCTTGCAATAAAGTGTATCCCTAATCAGCCCCGTTGAGCTTAAAATAAACAAAAATAAAAAAAGTAATTTCTTTGACACCCTATGATTCCATGTTTGTGCCATAAGTGATAATTGGAGATTCTTGGAATAAAAAAAGTGTTGAAAAAGAGATAAAAAGATAATTGAAATTTGATGCACCCCAATGAAAAATATACAAAAGTCTAAGTTTGGAGGTGCTTGTTATAATGTGTCTCATTCTCTCAAAAGAAATTAGGGGGGAGGATAGGTGTGAGACTAAAAAGAAAGTCAAAAAGAAGGAATAAGGAGTTGAATTAAAATAGCTTATGGTACGTAATTTGAGCCTAAATGCCTATTTTTACCTACCCCTGCCTAAGCCTACATTACAACCCTTGAAAGTCCTAATGATCTTTAATATGTATGTCTATGATTAGTGGAAAATAGCAAGTAAACAGGTCTATAGCATTTTGGAAAGATTGAATGAAATTGACATGCATAGGTTAGATGTTTGTACTTCCATTGATTATGATTGAAATGAATTTGTGAAATATCTGATTTAAAATTCTAGATTGCTAAATTCATGTTATGTATGTTCCAACATATTATCCCAACTGACATTCATATTTTTCTAAGTAACCTTGTGCAGCTGCTTGATTAGAGTCTTTTGAGTCAGTTTTCTTTCTGTTTCTTTGAATTTGTTTTTATCTTTGCTCGAGGGCGAGCATAGATTAAGTTTGGGGGTATTTGTTAGGCGTATTTTGTATACGTTTTTTGAGTCATTTTTAGTTAGTATTTTCCCTATTTCCGTTTAAATAAGTATAGTGTTAGGGTCGTTTTCCTTTCTTTTGAGTCACAACGGTTTAAAAAGGGAAAATGACGAAAAGGAGCGAAAAGTGGGCATAAAAGGAGGGTCCAGAGGCAGAAAAAGTTTGAAAATTGGAGATTCGGACGAAGGCAAAGTAGCACCGCGGTGCCCAGCAGCAGGACCGCGGTGCCAGAAGATCAGAGAACCCGCAGGACTTTTGGTACCGCGGTGCCACTCTGCAGAACCGCGGTGCCGATGCGGAAAATTCAGAATCCGAAGTGAATTTGGCCAAGGGAAGAAGGGTCTATGAGGCACGAAATTTGCAACATAATTAAGCCCTAGGGATCATTCTAGTGAAAGGGGTTGGACATTCTATCACACAACACAGTTGGAGACCTAGTTCTAAGTACTTTTTCTTTCTTTGTTTCAATTTAGTGTATGTTGGTATTTGTATTAGTTCTTAGCGTGACTATGATTAAGAGCTAAACACTTTATTAGGGCTTTCCTATTGAATCGCTTGAACCTCTATTTCATAAATTAATGCATTAGTTTGATTTCTTATTCACTTGATTAAGATTTATTCAATATTGGTATGAATGTTTGATAGTTAACTGACCATTAATTATCATAATCTATATGATTTCGAATCAAGAACCGAGAGGAGAGATTTGGATATGCTGTAATTGAATAGACATATGTTAAAATCGCGGACGAAAGTACCCCGATACTTGTGTAACATTATAGGTTATTGTTCTTAATCCTCCTATGTGGTAAAACCTATCATAGAAATATAGAAGTTTTCTGCATTGGGGTTGAGCGATTATATATCCTAATCGAAATATAAGACAGTCTAGTTAACCGCTAGCTTAACGTAGAAGAAGAGGTCATTCTAGTTGCATTAAGGATTGAAAAGAGTGGATAATTGAGGATATTGGAAGCCCTAATTCCTTCATAACTGATTAAACCTCAACAATTTAGTTTACTTCTTGCAATTATTCTAGTAGTTAGATAAAAATCCAAATCAATTATCGTTTGCCAAATAGATAACCTAGAATAGATGTTCGGTAATTAGAAACCAGTCTCTGTGGACGATAAACTCGTTCTTACAAGACTATATTACTTGTAATGATGCGTACACTTGCGTGAGCACGTGAAAATCGCTTAACAATGAGATGCATTTAAATTATTAGCATAACGTCCGCAATTATTGTCTGGGTAGGCGGCGCCCAGTAATTGTTTAAATTCAAATGACCGTTATAACTGTCTGGGTAGACGGCGCCCAGTATGTGATTAAAACCATCTTTTATCATGCCTATTGGGTTTGATGGTTTCCATATAATTGTGTTTAGAAATTGCATGATAGGATGTCATACGATGTATGACTTGATTGTTGATCTTGAATGAATCTCGAAAACTAAGAATGTTCCTCAAACATTAAATACAAATTTAATTATAACGCGTCGTCAATTATAATTGTTAGGATGCTAAGTCCTTTTCGGGGATAAAGATATTTATGCCAAAATATTTGCTCTAAGTCTAAGAGGACCAAGACCCTTTTATAGCTGTGTTAAAATGAAAGTAGATAATAAACTTTTGTAGGTATTTACACCAAAGTGTTTGCTTGCAAATGCTAAATTTACTTAGACATTTAAACGCAGTCGTGTAATAGGATTGGCTTGTTTAGATGAATCCTGGTGCCAAAGTGTCGGATTAGTCTAAAGACGTAAGATTAAAATGAAAGATATTTAATCAAACCAAGAGTTGTAGAGTTGCTTTACAATTGGTTGAGGACCTACCAAAGTGTGCTATTGAAGATATCAGTCAAAGCAAACGCGGATATAACATATGTTTGGTTCTTGGCCCACTATAACCTTATGTTGATTTAGGTCCGTATTCTACCTTGGGGTCGTAGAAGTATGCAAAATAGTGGGAGTTAATTAAACAAAAGGTCATGTTAAATTAGAATATAATGAATGTGTATAAATTAGGAGAATGAATTGTTGATTGCATTTTCCTATCTATCTAAATCTTCAAAACTTCAAAATGTCGAACTTATCGTTGAAATGAACAAACTCACCAAACCGAACTATCTAGACTGGCTAAGGAAATCTAAGAATTGTCCTAAAAAGCAAGAAAAGATAGGATACGTATTGGACAAAGTATTCCCCACAGTGCATGTTGATGATTCTGCAAAATATACCACATTTAATAAGGTAGTCTACCATAAGAACCTAAATGACGCCACTTCAGCACGATGCATCATGTTGTATTCCATATCAGTGGAACTACAGAGATAGCATGAGAACATGTTCCCTAACGAAATGCTCGAACACTTGAAGAGAATCTATGACTCTCAGTCCCAAACCATGGAATATGAGTTGTTAATAGAAACTTTTCAAGTGTAAGCTAAGTGAAGGGAGCCAAGTGTCTCAGCATGTGTTGAAGATGATAGGCTGACAGAAAGGTCGGCCTCGATTGGTATAAGGTTGCAGAATAACGTCGCTTCCACCCTTATCCTGAACTCTCTCCCTCGTTCGTTCGAGAATTATATTGTATACTACAATATGAACGGAACAAAAGGGAGTCTGCCGGAACTGCATGACATGCTAAAGACATTTGAATCTTCAACTTCCAAGAGCAAAGCTGTGCTCATGATGAACTCCTCTAGCCGACCCAAGCCGAAAGGTAAGGAATGACAGAAGAAGAAGGGCAAGGCAGTCACTGCGCCCTCAGTTATGAAGCCTAAGGGAAGTGTGAATTTTCGGAGATGTGATTCCAGCTAAGAATGTATGCCTCGACTATAATAGGAAGGGGCATTGGAAGAAAGGACTGCACTGCACTAGGAGGAAGAGCACCAGATGTTTCTACCTCTAGTGGATAAGGTATGTACATCATTAAAATAAAAGAAATTGTCAATATACAAAATAAAAGAGCAAAGTTAAATGAAAGAAATTCTACCTACTTGTGGCATTTTAGACTTGGTCATATCAATCAAACAAGGTGTTACACCCCGTATTTACAGGATATGTTTATAAGAACGTACGTAAGAACTCAAAGATGTTAAGGTTTGAGACGAGTAAATTTATCGGAATTATGGAATAGTCGGAAAACGAAATATTGTGACGAACGGGAGGGTGACACGTGTCCCCCCCCCCCTTAATGGTCTTGGACGAAAGTGACATGGATGAAATGGTCTTTTGACCACAAATTAAAAGATCAAGTCTTGCAAAGACTTTTAGCATGACATTGTTGACTAGGTCAATGCCACTTGGCTTGATCCATGTGAAAAGCATCCAAACCACCCATTTGTTCTAATCTTGACCCTCCATTTATTTATATAAGCTCCCTAGTGCAAGACAAGGCTTAACACTTAACATTTTTTTTCAAGAAATTGATGAAAACGTTGGGAAGCTCTCGGCCATGGGCTAGGGTTTGAAGGAAAAATTTTCAATTGTTGTCCAATAATTCCCCCACTTTAAACCAAGGTTCATGAGTGTTATGTAATAGTATCTCAATAGAAAAATCCCGGAAAAGAGAGTTTTCGTATTAGTCGCAAAGTGAAAACCTAGTGGCTTTCTAGGTTTTGGATTGGAAGTTTGAAGGAAAGTTGTTGGTATGGTTCTAAGGGTCTCAACAAACGGATTGAAGTGTCTTGGAGAGGTTCTAAACTACTAAGGAGCGACTTCGGATTGGAATTGGATTAAGAATCGTTAAGGTATAATCTTGTCTTTTAAAAGTGTTACAAGATTATATAATTATATTGTTGTTGTTAGCTTTACATATTGCTAGCATGAAGTTGTTAAGTTGAAGTTTATAAGGATTATAGATCGATTGTAGTCTTGGAAGTTCGAAATGTAATGTAGGACATGTTAAGTTGGATTACAATTTGATCGTTATTAGAATAGTCGCATGTTAATTACTTGAAGATTATGGTTGATATAATCAAATGCGACTTGATATCATGTTATGCTACCAATTTGGATTGAATTGGAAATTGGTTAGAATTGGTATTGTTGAACTTAAGGTGGCGAATTTGTACTTATAGTTTGTAATAGTTTGTTATTCATTTGTATTGACTACCTTATAGATTGTGGTGAGCCATTGGGGCTGTTTGGTTATTGTATTCAGCCTTGAAAAAGGTGGCCGATTTTCCGTAGAATTTAGTGACTTGGCACTTAGGATATTCTACGTTTAAAGTAAGAGGTTAATGGACGTATTGTGGCCATGATAGGTTGAAGTACTAAGTTTAGCGTATCCTACTTGAAGAATGGAATAGCTCAAGGTTGAAGTACTTTGGAGCATTTTGCTACTTGTCGACAATCGTCGCGGTATGTGAACCTCTACTTTCTTTGGCATGATCCTACGTATGAAATATCCATGTGATAGTATTTCAAGATTCCTTACTCTTAGAAGTTAAGAAGTATTTACATTGTTGAATCTAAGTTAAGAGTATGTTTAAATTGTCCTAAGTCCTTACTAGGTCTTATGGGAGACGTTAGTAAGAATGGTTAGGAAATTATGAGATTTGATTTAAAGGCTATGTGTCTTGATTTGTTTAAAGTAAGTATGTAAGTTGATTTTTATGTTTGAAAATGACTTGAATTTATATGTAAAAAGGGGATTGGTTTTAAAAGTGTAGATGACATGATTTTACAAGTATAAGTAAATGGACTTTAAAGAATGTATGTTATGAAGTTTTAAGACTATGAACTTTGATTTTCTTTAAAGGATTATGAAACTTTATTTTTCAAGTTATGGGACTTGATTTCTAAAGTATAAGCGACATGATTTGAAAGAGTGTATGCTACGAGGTGTTAAGGCTATAAGCCTTGATTTTATAAGTGGAAATGACTTAATTTTACAAAGTATGGCTTCTTAATTTATTTCGAAAGTTAAGAAGATGGCTTCCAAAAGAGTATGTGACTTGAGCTTTAAAAAGAAAGGAGTTCTATGATTCTTTTTAAGTATGTATGTACGTAGTATTTTTGGATCTAGTTTTCCTAATGTTGTAAGAATAAAAGTGCCTTAAGTTCTCTAAAATGAAAGGTTGTTATAATAGCTTTATGGGAAGTTGTTATGACGACTTAAGAAGAAGTGAAGAGATGGTTTGAAAATGTTATGTAAGGAAAATCACACCGAGCCTACAAATAGGCCTGATTACGTTATGAAATACACCGAGCCTACAAATAGGCCGGATTACGTTATGAAATGCACCGAGCCTACAAATAGGCCGAATTACGTTATGAGATACACCGAGCCTACACATAGGCCGGATTACGCCATATTACCCCGAGCCTTCACATAGGCCGGGTTACGTCATCTTACACCGAGCCCAGGCGGGCGGATTATGTTATATGATTCCACAAGATGCCCACAGCGGGCGGATTATGTTATATGATTCCACAAGATGCGAGCCCCACAGCGGGCGGATTATGTTATATGATTCCACAAGACACCGAGCCCCACAGCGGGATTATGTTATATGATTCCACAAGATGCGAGCCCCAGCGGGCGGATTATGTCACATGATTCATCAAGATACCGTGTCATAAATGGGTCGGATTATGTTATGTAAGATATGTAAGTTATGTGAAAAAGGTGGATTAAACTCTTAAGTAAGTATGTAAGAATATGTTGTTAAATCTTATCGAAAGAAGGAAAGGAGCAGTTAATATATGATTGGTTTGAGTTAAAAGGACATTCTTTTATCTGGATATGTTTTGGTTATTGCATTTTATTTCCGTTCTATACTTGCAAATTTTTGTTATCGACTTCTTGAGCTGCGTTAAATGCCATGAGATGATAGGTACACAGTTGGTGATCCTCGCTCTGAGATCTCTGTTGATTTTGGAAAGAAGCCCCTTTCACTCCGGAGGCTTGTCTTTTAGTGCAGTTTCCACGATGTGGTAGACTTATGTACATTCAGGTATGGAGAGGCCTGTCCCGCGCAGAGTAATTCTTAGAGGTCTGTAGTCACGTGTTGTGGGTCGGCTTGTAAAAAGAAAGGGATGCTTCTTTGTTGTTATGTATATGTATATGTGTCCGGAAGGTAGTCTTATCGGCTAACCTGTGGTTTAATCTGTCGTTATTTTTATTTTATAAGTTTCATGTATGTTCCGCTGCTATTTCTCTGATGTATGCCTGAACAGGGTGCCCAGGTAGGGCACCAGTCGCGGGCCCGGGGTCGGGTCGTGACACAAGGATAGAATGGTTGAGGAAGTTAAATTACCTCGAACCATTTGACTCACAATCTTATGGTAACTGTGAATCATGTTTGAAGAGTAAGATGACCATTAAACCTCTTTCTGAAAAAGGGGATCCGTGCCAAGGAGGTGTTTGAGTTAGTACATACGGACGTATGTGGACCATTTCTGACTCAATCTAGAGAAGATTTCTCTTACTTCATCACTTTCACAGACGACTTATCAAGATTTGGATATGTGTATCTTATGAGACATAAATCCGAGGCTTTTGAGAAGTTTAAGGAGTTTAAGTGTGAAGTTGAGAAACAACTCTCAAAGAGTATCAAGACTCTCCAATCTGATCATGGGGGTGAATACTTAAGTAAGGAATTTCTTGACTATTTAAAGCTTCATGGAGTTCATTCCGAATGGACACCTCCTGGAACACCACAGATGAATGGTGTTGCCGAGAGGAGAAACCGAACCTTGCTTGACATGGTTCGTTCCATGATGAGCTTTTCAGCTACTCCTACATACCTTTGGGAATACGCTATTTTGACCTCAACATATGTTCTAAACAGAGTTCCATCTAAATCAGTCGAAAAGACACCATATGAGGTATGGTGTGGCAAGAAGTCATCACTTAGACACATGAGGCCTTGGGGGTGTCCTGCATATGTCAGAAGTTGATCACTGATAAGTTGAAATCTAAAAATGAGAAATGTTACTTTGTTGGGTATCCGAAGGAAACTAAAGGATACTATTTCTATCTTCCTGGAGAACATAAGATATTTGTTTCTAGGAACGCAACTTTCCTTGAAGATGAATATGTCTACAAGGATGAGAGTTGCACAGAGATAGAACTTGAAGAAATTAAAGAACAATGTAACAAAGAGGTTGAAATCTTTTCCCGATGATGAAGGCAAGAATTCAGTGGGAGCTTCTGGCGAAGATTGGGTATTTAGGGTACCCCCTTCGGCCAGTGGGAGTGCTACGAGGAGTAATGCAGAAATGCAAGATCTTCCTAAGACGCACTGGGAGCAAGTGAACGATTGCATTTTCTCCCATTCGGAAAGACATGAAAATGATATTCTGAAAGCTCTAATGTTGGTGGTTCGACGGTAGCGCAAGAACCTACTCAATGTAACATACACATGGCGAACCACAAGATAATCAACTCCATAGGTCTACTAGATCTCATCGTCCTCCGAAAAGACTAAATCTACTTGTGGAAACACAGAATGAGCTAGATATTCCAGATGATGATGAGCCTAGAACCTCTGAAAGCAATACTAGACATTGATTCGAAGATATGGCAAGAAGCCATGAAATCCAAAATGGAATCTATGTATATCAATCAGGTGTGGAACTTGGTTGATTTGCCAAATGAGGTTAAACCCATAGGATGCAAATGGGTCTTCAAGAAGAAGATTGATGCATCTGACAAGGTTCAGACTTATAAAGCTAGATTAGTGGTTAAAGGTTTTACTCAGCGTCCTGGTGTGGATTATGATGAAACCTTTTCACCGGTGGCTGAGATAGAGTCTATTCGGATTTTGCTTGCAATAGCTGCACATTATGATTATGACATTTGGCAGATGGACGTCAAAACTGCATTCCTCAATGGTAATCTAATTGAGGAAGTGTATATGAAACAACCCGAGGGTTTTTCATGTGAGTCGAACCAAATGATGTGTGCAGCTCTAAAGTCCATTTATGGGCTTAAGCAAGCCTCTAGGAGTTGGAACATTTACTTTGACAATGCTATAAAATCTTTTGATTTCGTCAGAAGCAAAGAGGATCCTTGTGTTTATCCCAAACGCAAGGATGAGGGTATTGTATTCATTATTATTATGTTGATGACATATTGATAATGGAAGATAATAAGACCCTCATGCAGTCAGTCAAGGATTGGTTGTCCAAGACCTTCATGATGAAAGATTTAGGTAAAGTCTGCTACATTCTGGGAATTAGGATCTACAGAGATAAATCTAATAGATTGTTGGGACTGTCACAATCAGTCCACATAGACAAAGTGCTGAAACGCTTTTCAATGGAGAATTCCAAGAAAGGCGGTATTTCGATGGGTCAAGGCATCAAGTTATCGAAGAAGGGTTGCCCTTCTAATGCTATTGAACTTGAAAGCATGAAGAGGATTCCATATGCTTCGACTATAGGATCAATCACGTATGTCATGACCTGTATTAGGCCAGATGTGACATTTGCACTTAGTATGACTTGCAAGTTCCAGCAGAATTCTTGCGAGGAACACTGGAAAGCAGTCAAGTGTATTCTCAAGTACCTCAGGCGTACTAAAGATTACTTCTTAGTCTATGGTGGAGTTGATGAGATGGTTGCCACTGGGTATACCGATGCTAGTTTCTAGACATATGTTGATGATTTCAAATCTCAGTCTGGTTACACGTTCATTTTCAACGGATGAGCAGTGAGCTGGAAAAGTTCCAAATAGGCTACTACTGCAGACTCGACTACTAAAGCGGAGTACATTGCTGGATCGGAAGCTGCTAAGGAAGGTGTCACGATTTCTGAGTTCCTGAAGGAACTAGGGGTTGTTTCGAGTGCTAGTTGTCCAATAACTATTTATTGTGACAACACTGGTGCGATTGCACAAGCAAAGGAACCAAGATCAACAAACAGAAACAAACATGTACCAAGGAAGTACCACAACCTGAGAGAGATGGTGGAAGCTGAAGATATCAAGATAGACTATATTCCCACAGACAATAATCTAGCAGATCCGTTTACTAAACCATTAAGCTTGGTGAAGCATAATGGTCATTTTGAGAACATGAGTATTAGATATGTTGGCGATTGGCTCTAGGCCAAGTGGTAGATTGAAAGTATATGTATGTCCTAGAGAACAATCTGTATTAGGACACAATGTACTTTATACACATTCGTATTTATATTAATGATGATTAATATTATGTCAATTTGCATTTGTTGAATTATTAGTTGATTGTTTATAATATTCTATAAATGCATCTCTATAGGTTACATGTTTATTAATGATGTGAGAATTAATGTTATAACGTAACTCTTAAATTACCTCGACTAATGATCATCGAAATTGGGATATCGATGATATGCGATATGTCGATATGTAGTGCAAATCATATCCTTAAGGGATGTAGTATATCTCACTTGCTACGAGTTATGGCAACTCGTGATGGACACATGGATACTTGTTGAAGTATTGGTATGCTCTGTTGATGTACTGTTTTGTTATATGTCTATAATGTTATCGGCGTGTGGGAAATAAAAGTCCTTAGACTTGAGGTCAATATCATTTTGTTTACGGAGTAATGTACTTTGATCTTGTCCTAAGCTCAAATGCCTTATAGGTTGAGACGCGGCTTGTTTTGGGTGCATTACGAAGTAGATTAAATGTGGTATGTGAGCCAAGAAAGGATTCATTCCTTGAATTTATATTCGAGTGAACACTCAGGTACTCATATGGTATTAGGATGACTAAGTCATTGGCGATCTGATGGACATATACGTGACATGGTCCTGTTGTCAACTAATATAGCTGAGCTATAATAATCAAGCTATTTGGATAGACACTTGACAAATTCTAAGCTTGATTGAGTGTGTCATGAATGAAGGAATTTTATCTTTCCACATATAGGTTCAATTCACATATTTTGTGTAGCTAAACTTTACATATTGGGTTCGTCTTCCGGCGCAGTCTAGGAGTTCCGTGAAGATCCTAATGTAATTAATGACGATATGTAAAGGCCTGAAGGGTAACACTAAGTCAAATGTTCCGTCGATTGAAGGATGTAATTAGAAGGAGATTATACATATATGTTTGGTTGATGACCGTGGCATTAAAATGGGAAAAGACTGAAACATAGGACAGGACTGCGGTGCCCTATTTTGGGATCGCGGTGCCAAGAACACTGGGCAGCACCGCGGTGCCTCTTTAGTGGGACCGCGGTGCCTGTACGGATTCTGGCAGTCCGAATTTTTGTCAGTCTTATTTTCTGCTGGGTCCAGCCCACGGAAACCCTAAGTCTCTGTTTATAACTATAAATAGAGGGCTTACCTCCCATTCCAAAAACACACAAAACCTAAGAGAGGTAAATCTCTTCTAAAGTTTTGTCAGAATCCCTAGCATTCTTGACTTAGCAAATTACATCATGGTTTCAGAACTTACAAATCGAGGGACGTTTGCGTGTGCACCCTCGAAATACACAAAGCGATGAAGATCAATTGCTTGGCTGAGTAATTAAAAATGTAAGTCTTCTGTTGAAGTTTTATATTTACTATGTGCTTTGTATTTTCATTACATATCATACTGCAGTTCGACCGTCGTCGGGTTTGAAACATAAATTTTCAAATTCCGCTGCGTGTACGAACCCGACATAAACACCTACCCAACGACTAATTTACTATTCAAAGATGGCTAAAAGAAAAAAAATCGTTCAGTGCTATTTGATATTCACCATCTTAGCCGTAAGATAATTGAAATATACAGTATGAGTCATTTCTTTTTTCTCTCAGATATCATTCAGAACTAAACCAGTTCGTCATCTTATATTTTGAACTCGAAACAAAAGGGATTGGTCTGACCATTAGATCGACTAAGAATTTCGGATAAAAAAGTTCTACTTAAGTGAGAAAAAAAATAGAGTACAAAAGGTACGCACAATATCAAGGAAACTATGAATCTTTTAGCAGAGATTAATAGTTGCTCAAAATTAATTGCTTCTTAGCGAGATTTCAATACAAACACATTGTCTGTAAAAAGTGCGAAATATACTTCATATCATTTTTTATAAAATGTTATATCCAAAAATAGGTATAAAGTATTTATATACATATGTATATTTGAAAAATGATCTGATTGAGTTATAAATTAGAAATATAAATATACTAAAAGTTAGTACTGCTACGTAGTTTTACGTCCTTTTATGAATAAAATAAAAGGATGTAACTCAATTCAACTTTATCTCTATTCTTCAAGTCATGACACTATCAATTAAAATTTGACATATCTATTTCCTTTATGAAATTTGATTGTTGCAGTATATAATGCTGAAAATAGCACTCTTTAACCATTATCCCTTCTATCATAACAGTATCAATTGCGTCGTGGCATAATTGTCTTCTCAAGATTTGCTTTTTTTATATATTCCAAATATCATGTACAAAATCCTCAGCTTCCTCGTATATACCTATAAAAATATACTGGTAAGTATTAGAGCTCAAATCTCCTCAGTGAATATCAAGAGTTGAATTGCATAGTGAGTCGTCCTTATCTACTGAAATTGAGAAAAAAGGACCAAATATGTCCATGCACTACCCCTAAATACTCAATATTATTTTTAATAAAAATTTTGAGCTTGCATATATTCCTTAATTGTGCTTTCTTCATATAAGCTTATTATAATATGAGAAAACAAATCACAACGAGACTTAGATAAAGAGGAAAGCATAGAAGGAAGTGACATTTATTAAAACGATGAATTTTAATGTTGTTCATCTACTTTAAAAAAAAATTATCACAATTTGTAAGAATTATATTATGTATAATGTAATTTAATTTCAGGAACGCAACAAACTAAAAGCAGTAGAATTGTGGCTCACACATACCTGTTAGTTAATATATAATTTCATCTTCCTCAACATAAGATCTTGTCTACAAGAGAAAAATGTAAATAGTAGCAGAGTTATAAGTTATATGAAAACATCTATTAAAGAAATAACAAAATATATAATAAAACTCCATTACCACTATTACTCTTAACCATATACCATGCTAAGCATTATCCAAATATTTAAAATTATTATATGTAAGAAGTAGATGTCATGAATATCTAAAATATTGAGATAAAAAATAATCTTCGCATAGTTTCTAGATAATCGAAACAAAATTAACGAACTACCCCATTTATCAAACTTAAATGGTACGGTTTTTGGAAAGAAGCCCCTTTCACTTCGGAGGCTTGTCTTTTGGTACGGTTTCCCTGATGTGGTAGACTTATGTACATTCAGGGGTATGGCGGGGCCCTATCCGCTTGATAGTAATTCTTAGAGTGCGTAGTCACATGTTGTGGGTCGGCTTGTAAAAAGAAAGGGATGTAGCTTCTTTGTTGTATGTATATGTGTCGGGAAGGTAGCCTTATCGGCTAACACGTGGTTTAATCTGTCGTTATTTTTATTTTATAAGTTTCATGTATGTTCATTGCTATTTCTCGATGTATGCACGAGCAGGTGCCCGGGTAGGGCACGATCGCGAGCCGGGGTGGTCGTGACACAAGGATAGAATGGTTGAGGAAGTTAAATTACCTCGAACCATTTGACTCACAATCTTATGGTAACTGTGAATCATGTTTGAAGAGTAAGATGACCATTAAACCTCTTTCTGAAAAAGGGGATCCGTGCCAAGGAGGTGTTTGAGTTAGTACATACGGACGTATGTGGACCATTTCTGACTCAATCTAGAGAAGATTTCTCTTACTTCATCACTTTCACAGACGACTTATCAAGATTTTGATATGTGTATCTTATGAGACATAAATCCGAGGCTTTTGAGAAGTTTAAGGAGTTTAAGTGTGAAGTTGAGAAACAACTCTCAAAGAGTATCAAGACTCTCCAATCTGATCATGGAGGTGAATACTTAAGTAAAGAATTTCTTGACTATTTAAAGCCGTGGAGTTCATTCCAGAATGGACACCTCCTGGAACACCACAGATGAATGGTGTTGCCGAGAGGAGAAACCGAACCTTGCTTGACATGGTTCGTTCCATGATGAGCTTTTCAGCTACTCCTACATACCTTTGGGAATACGCTATTTTGACCTCAACATATGTTCTAAACAGAGTTCCATCTAAATCAGTCGAAAAGACACCATATGAGGTATGGTGTGGCAAGAAGTCATCACTTAGACACATGAGGCCTTGGGGGTGTCCTGCATATGTCAGAAGTTGATCACTGATAAGTTGAAATCTAAAAATGAGAAATGTTACTTTGTTGGGTATCCGAAGGAAACTAAAGGATACTATTTCTATCTTCCTGGAGAACATAAGATATTTGTTTCTAGGAACGCAACTTTCCTTGAAGATGAATATGTCTACAAGGATGAGAGTTGCACAGAGATAGAACTTGAAGAAATTAAAGAACAATGTAACAAAGAGGTTGAAATCTTTTCCCGATGATGAAGGCAAGAATTCAGTGGGAGCTTCTGGCGAAGATTGGGTATTTAGGGTACCCCCTTCGGCCAGTGGGAGTGCTACGAGGAGTAATGCAGAAATGCAAGATCTTCCGGCACAGACCTTGGGAGCAAGTGAACCAGTTGCATTTTCTCCCATTCAGGAAAGACATGAAAATGATATTCCTGAAAGCTCTAATGTTGGTGGTTCGACCAGCGCACAAGAACCTACTCACAGTCAGAACATACCTGTAACTGAACCACAAGATAATCAACTCCATATGTCTACTAGATCTCATCGTCCTCCGAAAAGACTAAATCTACTTGTGGAAACACAGAATGAGCTAGATATTCCAGATGATGATGAGCCTAGAACCTACAGCGAAGCAATGCTAGACATTGATTCGAAGATATGGCAAGAAGCCATGAAATCCAAAATGGAATCTATGTATATCAATCAGGTGTGGAACTTGGTTGATTTGCCAAATGAGGTTAAACCCATAGGATGCAAATGGGTCTTCAAGAAGAAGATTGATGCATCTGACAAGGTTCAGACTTATAAAGCTAGATTAGTGGTTAAAGGTTTTACTCAGCGTCCTGGTGTGGATTATGATGAAACCTTTTCACCGGTGGCTGAGATAGAGTCTATTCGGATTTTGCTTGCAATAGCTGCACATTATGATTATGACATTTGGCAGATGGACGTCAAAACTGCATTCCTCAATGGTAATCTAATTGAGGAAGTGTATATGAAACAACCCGAGGGTTTTTCATGTGAGTCCAGACCAAATGATGTGTGCAGGCTACAAAAGTCCATTTATGGGCTTAAGCAAGCCTCTAGGAGTTGGAACATTTACTTTGACAATGCTATAAAATCTTTTGATTTCGTCAGAAGCAAAGAGGATCCTTGTGTTTATCCCAAACGCAAGGATGAGGGTATTGTATTCATTATTATTATATGTTGATGACATATTGATAATGGAAGATAATAAGACCCTCATGCAGTCAGTCAAGGATTGGTTGTCCAAGACCTTCATGATGAAAGATTTAGGTAAAGTCTGCTACATTCTGGGAATTAGGATCTACAGAGATAAACCTAATAGATTGTTGGGACTGTCACAATCAGTCCACATAGACAAAGTGCTGAAACGCTTTTCAATGGAGAATTCCAAGAAAGGCGGTCTTTCGATGGGTCAAGGCATCAAGTTATCGAAGAAGGGTTGCCCTTCTAATGCTATTGAACTTGAAAGCATGAAGAGGATTCCATATGCTTCGGCTATAGGATCAATCACGTATGTCATGACCTGTATTAGGCCAGATGTGACATTTGCACTTAGTATGACTTGCAAGTTCCAGCAGAATTCTTGCGAGGAACACTGGAAAGCAGTCAAGTGTATTCTCAAGTACCTCAGGCGTACTAAAGATTACTTCTTAGTCTATGGTGGAGTTGATGAGATGGTTGCCACTGGGTATACCGATGCTAGTTTCTAGACATATGTTGATGATTTCAAATCTCAGTCTGGTTACACGTTCATTTTCAACGGATGAGCAGTGAGCTGGAAAAGTTCCAAATAGGCTACTACTGCAGACTCGACTACTAAAGCGGAGTACATTGCTGGATCGGAAGCTGCTAAGGAAGCTGTCGCGATTTACGAGTTCTGAAGGAACTAGAAATTGAGTGCTAGTTGTCCAATAACTATTTATTGTGACAACACTGGTGCGATTGCACAAGCAAAGGAACCAAGATCAACAAACAGAAACAAACATGTACCAAGTACCTGACACGAGAGAGATGGTGGAAGCTGAAGATATCAAGATAGACTATATTCCCACAAACAATAATCTAGCAGATCCGTTTACTAAACCATTAAGCTTGGTGAAGCATAATGGTCATTTTGAGAACATGAGTATTAGATATGTTGGCGATTGGCTCTAGGCCAAGTGGTAGATTGAAAGTATATGTATGTCCTAGAGAACAATCTGTATTAGGACACAATGTATTTTATACACATTCGTATTTATATTAATGATGATTAATATTATGTCAATTTGCATTTGTTGAATTATTAGTTGATTGTTTATAATATTCTATAAATGCATCTCTATAGGTTACATGTTTATTAATGATGTGAGAATTAATGTTATAACGTAACTCTTAAATTACCTCGACTAATGATCATCGAAATTGGGATATCGATGATATGCGATATGTCGATATGTGGTATGCATCATATCCTTAAGGGATGTAGTATATCTCACTTGCTACGAGTTATGGCAACTCGTGATGGACACATGGATACTTGTTGAAGTATTGGTATGCTCTGTTGATGTACTGTTTTGTTATATGTCTATAATGTTATCGGCGTGTGGGAAATAAAAGTCCTTAGACTTGAGGTCAATATCATTTTGTTTACGGAGTAATGTACTTTGATCTTGTCCTAAGCTCAAATGCCTTATAGGTTGAGACGCGGCTTGTTTTGAGTGCATTCTGAGTAGATTAAATGTGGTATGTGAGCCAAGAAAAGATTCATTCCTTGAATTTATATTGAGTGAACACTCGTACTCGTATGGTATTAGGATGACTAAGTCATTGGCCGTCTGATGGACGTATACGTGACATGGTCCTGTTGTCAACTAATATAGCTGAGCTATAATAATCAAGCTATTTGCATAGTGAGTCGTCCTTATCTACTGAAATTGAGAAAAAAGGACCAAATATGTCCATGCACTACCCCTAAATACTCAATATTATTTTTAATAAAAATTTTGAGCTTGCATATATTCCTTAATTGTGCTTTCTTCATATAAGCTTATTATAATATGAGAAAACAAATCACAACGAGACTTAGATAAAGAGGAAAGCATAGAAGGAAGTGACATTTATTAAAACGATGAATTTTAATGTTGTTCATCTACTTTAAAAAAAAATTATCACAATTTGTAAGAATTATATTATGTATAATGTAATTTAATTTCAGGAACGCAACAAACTAAAAGCAGTAGAATTGTGGCTCACACATACCTGTTAGTTAATATATAATTTCATCTTCCTCAACATAAGATCTTGTCTACAAGAGAAAAATGTAAATAGTAGCAGAGTTATAAGTTATATGAAAACATCTATTAAAGAAATAACAAAATATATAATAAAACTCCATTACCACTATTACTCTTAACCATATACCATGCTAAGCATTATCCAAATATTTAAAATTATTATATGTAAGAAGTAGATGTCATGAATATCTAAAATATTGAGATAAAAAATAATCTTCGCATAGTTTCTAGATAATCGAAACAAAATTAACGAACTACCCCATTTATCAAACTTAAATGGTACGGTTTTTGGAAAGAAGCCCCTTTCACTTCGGAGGCTTGTCTTTTGGTACGGTTTCCCTGATGTGGTAGACTTATGTACATTCAGGGGTATGGCGGGGCCCTATCCCGCCGCAGTAGTAATTCTTAGAGGTCTGTAGTCACATGTTGTGGGTCGGCTTGTAAAAAAGAAAGGGATGTAACTGCTGTTGTTATGTATATGTATATGTGTCCAGGAAGGTAGCCTTATCGGCTAACCTGTGGTTTAATCTGTCGTTATTTTTATTTTATAAGTTTCATGTATGTTCCGCTGCTATTTCTCTGATGTATGCCTGAACAGGGTGCCCAGGTAGGGCACCAGTCGCGGGCCCGGGGTCGGGTCGTGACACAAGGATAGAATGGTTGAGGAAGTTAAATTACCTCGAACCATTTGACTCACAATCTTATGGTAACTGTGAATCATGTTTGAAGAGTAAGATGACCATTAAACCTCTTTCTGAAAAAGGGGATCCGTGCCAAGGAGGTGTTTGAGTTAGTACATACGGACGTATGTGGACCATTTCTGACTCAATCTAGAGAAGATTTCTCTTACTTCATCACTTTCACAGACGACTTATCAAGATTTGGATATGTGTATCTTATGAGACATAAATCCGAGGCTTTTGAGAAGTTTAAGGAGTTTAAGTGTGAAGTTGAGAAACAACTCTCAAAGAGTATCAAGACTCTCCAATCGATCATGGGGTGAATACTTAAGTAAGGAATTTCTTGACTATTTAAAGCCGTGGAGTTCATTCCGAATGGACACCTCCTGGAACACCACAGATGAATGGTGTTGCCGAGAGGAGAAACCGAACCTTGCTTGACATGGTTCGTTCCATGATGAGCTTTTCAGCTACTCCTACATACCTTTGGGAATACGCTATTTTGACCTCAACATATGTTCTAAACAGAGTTCCATCTAAATCAGTCGAAAAGACACCATATGAGGTATGGTGTGGCAAGAAGTCATCACTTAGACACGCAGGCCTTGGGGTGTCTGCGTATGTCAGTTGATCACTGATAAGTTGAAATCTAAAAATGAGAAATGTTACTTTGTTGGGTATCCGAAGGAAACTAAAGGATACTATTTCTATCTTCCTGGAGAACATAAGATATTTGTTTCTAGGAACGCAACTTTCCTTGAAGATGAATATGTCTACAAGGATGAGAGTTGCACAGAGATAGAACTTGAAGAAATTAAAGAACAATGTAACAAAGAGGTTGAAATCTTTTCCCGATGATGAAGGCAAGAATTCAGTGGGAGCTTCTGGCGAAGATTGGGTATTTAGGGTACCCCCTTCGGCCAGTGGGAGTGCTACGAGGAGTAATGCAGAAATGCAAGATCTTCCGGCACAGACCTTGGGAGCAAGTGAACCAGTTGCATTTTCTCCCATTCAGGAAAGACATGAAAATGATATTCCTGAAAGCTCTAATGTTGGTGGTTCGACCAGCGCACAAGAACCTACTCACAGTCAGAACATACCTGTAACTGAACCACAAGATAATCAACTCCATAGGTCTACTAGATCTCATCGTCCTCCGAAAAGACTAAATCTACTTGTGGAAACACAGAATGAGCTAGATATTCCAGATGATGATGAGCCTAGAACCTACAGCGAAGCAATGCTAGACATTGATTCGAAGATATGGCAAGAAGCCATGAAATCCAAAATGGAATCTATGTATATCAATCAGGTGTGGAACTTGGTTGATTTGCCAAATGAGGTTAAACCCATAGGATGCAAATGGGTCTTCAAGAAGAAGATTGATGCATCTGACAAGGTTCAGACTTATAAAGCTAGATTAGTGGTTAAAGGTTTTACTCAGCGTCCTGGTGTGGATTATGATGAAACCTTTTCACCGGTGGCTGAGATAGAGTCTATTCGGATTTTGCTTGCAATAGCTGCACATTATGATTATGACATTTGGCAGATGGACGTCAAAACTGCATTCCTCAATGGTAATCTAATTGAGGAAGTGTATATGAAACAACCCGAGGGTTTTTCATGTGAGTCCAGACCAAATGATGTGTGCAGCTCTGAAGTCCATTTATGGGCTTAAGCAAGCCTCTAGGAGTTGGAACATTTACTTTGACAATGCTATAAAATCTTTTGATTTCGTCAGAAGCAAAGAGGATCCTTGTGTTTATCCCAAACGCAAGGATGATGGTATTGTATTCATTATTATTATATGTTGATGACATATTGATAATGGAAGATAATAAGACCCTCATGCAGTCAGTCAAGGATTGGTTGTCCAAGACCTTCATGATGAAAGATTTAGGTAAAGTCTGCTACATTCTGGGAATTAGGATCTACAGAGATAAACCTAATAGATTGTTGGGGTATCGCGTCATCGCATAGACAAAGTCTTTGAAACGCTTTTCAATGGAGAATTCCAAGAAAGCGGTCTTTCGATGGGTCAGCGTGAGTTATCGAAGAAGGGTTGCCGCTTCTAATGCTATTGAACTTGAGCGCATGAAGATGATCCCATATGCTTCGGCTATATGATCAATCATGTATGTCATGACCTGTACTAGGCCAGATGTGGCATTTGCACTTAGTATGACTTGCAAGTTCCAGCAGAATCCTGGCGAGGAACACTGGAAAGCAGTCAAGAGTATTCTCAAGTACCTCAGGCGTACTAAAGATTACTTCTTAGTCTATGGTGGAGTTGATGAGATGGTTGCCACTGGGTATACCGATGCTAGTTTCCAGACAGATGTTGATGATTTCAAATCTCAGTCTGGTTACACGTTCATTTTCAACGGAGGAGCAGTGAGCTGGAAAAGTTCCAAACAGGCTACTACTGCAGACTCGACTACTGAAGCGGAGTACATTGCTGGATCGGAAGCTGCTAAGGAAGCTGTCACGATTTCTGAGTTCCTGAAGGAACTAGGGGTTGTTCCGAGTGCTAGTTGTCCAATAACTATTTATTGTGACAACACTGGTGCGATTGCACAAGCAAAGGAACCAAGATCAACAAACAGAAACAAGCATGTACCAAGGAAGTACCACATCCTGAGAGAGATGGTGGAAGCTGAAGATATCAAGATAGACTATATTCCCACAGACAATAATCTAGCAGACCCGTTTACTAAACCATTAAGCTTGGTGAAGCATAATGGTCATTTTGAGAACATGGGTATTAGATATGTTGGCGATTGGCTCTAGGCCAAGTGGGAGATTGAAAGTATATGTATGTCCTAGAGACAATCTGTATTAGGACACAATGTACTTTATACACATTCGTATTTATATTAATGATGATTAATATTATGGCAATTTGCATTTGTTGAATTATTAGTTGATTGTTTATAATATTCTATAAATGCATCTCTATAGGTTACATGTTTATTAATGATGTGAGAATTAATGTTATAACGTAACTCTTAAATTACCTCGACTAATGATCATCGAAATTGGGATATCGATGATATGCGATATGTCGATATGTGGTCTGCATCATATCCTTAAGGGATGTAGTATATCTCACTTGCTACGAGTTATGGCAACTCGTGATGGACACATGGATACTTGTTGAAGTATTGGTATGCTCTGTTGATGTACTGTTTTGTTATATGTCTATAATGTTATCGGCGTGTGGGAAATAAAAGTCCTTAG
This sequence comes from Przewalskia tangutica, assembly GCA_029844215.1. Lineage (NCBI taxonomy): Eukaryota > Viridiplantae > Streptophyta > Magnoliopsida > Solanales > Solanaceae > Przewalskia > Przewalskia tangutica. The sequence goes on from CM056721.1 coordinate 112,459,722, forward strand.
ACTTGAGGTCAATATCATTTTGTTTACGGAGTAATGTACTTTGATCTTGTCCTAAGCTCAAATGCCTTATAGGTTGAGACGCGGCTTGTTTTGGGTGCATTACGAAGTAGATTAAATGTGGTATGTGAGCCAAGAAAGGATTCATTCCTTGAATTTATATTCGAGTGAACACTCAGGTACTCATATGGTATTAGGATGACTAAGTCATTGGCCAATGCAATGGACATGTCTGTGACATGGTCCTGTTGTCAACTAATATAGCTGAGCTATAATAATCAAGCTATTTGCATAGTGAGTCGTCCTTATCTACTGAAATTGAGAAAAAAGGACCAAATATGTCCATGCACTACCCCTAAATACTCAATATTATTTTTAATAAAAATTTTGAGCTTGCATATATTCCTTAATTGTGCTTTCTTCATATAAGCTTATTATAATATGAGAAAACAAATCACAACGAGACTTAGATAAAGAGGAAAGCATAGAAGGAAGTGACATTTATTAAAACGATGAATTTTAATGTTGTTCATCTACTTTAAAAAAAAATTATCACAATTTGTAAGAATTATATTATGTATAATGTAATTTAATTTCAGGAACGCAACAAACTAAAAGCAGTAGAATTGTGGCTCACACATACCTGTTAGTTAATATATAATTTCATCTTCCTCAACATAAGATCTTGTCTACAAGAGAAAAATGTAAATAGTAGCAGAGTTATAAGTTATATGAAAACATCTATTAAAGAAATAACAAAATATATAATAAAACTCCATTACCACTATTACTCTTAACCATATACCATGCTAAGCATTATCCAAATATTTAAAATTATTATATGTAAGAAGTAGATGTCATGAATATCTAAAATATTGAGATAAAAAATAATCTTCGCATAGTTTCTAGATAATCGAAACAAAATTAACGAACTACCCCATTTATCAAACTTAAAACTTTTTCATCACCCTACTAATTAACAAATAATGCGAAATATATAAATGAAATTTATTCCCACCAACTAAATTTTGTATGTGTGGAGATATGTGCAAACGAAATCAAATCTTGAACACCTAATTAATGAATATAACATTCTGTGTGCATTGGTACTAACATTTGTTAACGGACGAATTCAAAACATACATAAAGGTTTGAAATTATATATAAAATTTATTGATATTGATAATCCAAAAAAATGACTATGAGAATGTCGTTCGATGATAAAGCAAATTCTGTTCATTTATCAAAGAATATTTTAAAGAAGTTAAAGAAACTGTTGTAGAAAGAGCAAAGCTTATTTATCTTATTTAAAAGTGAAAGAGAATAATTCCTTACTGATTTCATTAATGTTAATGGTTTATATACATAATATATAATAGTCATTCTATGATATAATTACGTAAATAAAATATAAATTTACCTAATACAAAATATCATTACCATAATTATATATGTACAAGATCACTAATGATATCACAGGAATATACTTCACACCCCCGCAATCATAGCGGGCGATTGTCGTACGCTGAGACTATCCCAAACAACGCTAAGGAAAGACCCTTAGTAAAAATATCAACAATTTGATAACGTGAAGGGACATTCAAGACACGACGTTGTCCACCTTCTATCTTTTCGCGAACAAAGTGAATATCTATCTCGATATGTTTAGTGCGCTGTACAAGATTTCCCGAGAGTATGTTGACACTGGATTTGAGCCCTAATAATCATACTTATGGTGCTTTTATCAGAGCTTTATGTAATTCAGGGAGATTTGATGAAGCTAAGAAGTTATTTTTCTCAATGGAAGAAAATGGATGCATCCCCGATGTTTTGGCATGTAAATTATATCCTGATTCAATTATCCAATTTGGCCGTACTGAAGAAGCTCAGGATGTTTTAAGGGAGTGCAGAAGAAGGGGAATGCTATTAGAACCCATTACTTCTTCGTAATATCTTTTCTTTAGGAGTGACTATCACTTAATGCTCACAAGCTACACGCTGCTTGTTAGCCAATCATGAACATAGATTTGTTATTGACTCATCAGGCTGGCCAAATGTACTATGACTGTTTTCTTGATAAGTTACTCTAGGTATGCTGTTATGATCTCATCTCTTTGATGTTCTACTTGTTTTATTCTTCTTTTGTTGCCCTATGCATTTTTATTTTGGTTTTAAATGTCTGTTCTGTTTTGATTTCTAAGTAGCAATTTAGTTTTATGTTTTCCCAGTTGATGCATGACAAAGAAAAATCTATAGCTATTAAAAGTTACCTTTATTTGCAATTGTAAAACCCAAATGGTAAAAGAAGCTATGTAAGCAAGGACAAAGATGAAAGATAGAGTAAAAAGTAGGATTAATAGTACCGGTCTAATGTACTGGAAAGTTGGAAAGGACAAGTTTAAAAAGTAAAGGTGCTGGGAATGATTGACTTTCAGATGAAAATAATAACGCATAATGAATGGGGCAGTACTCCTTCCCATTTCTTCTTTTATGATCTTATCTACTTGAAATGCTTACCTGTAAGTGCGGAGAAGGTACCCAGGGGACCAAACGAAAGGGCACTGAAAGGTCTTCAATTAAAGCTTCGCCAGTACTTGAAAGACTCGAAAGACCTACTTGATGAGTTTCCTTATGAGTGAGTTCGTAGGTGCCTTTAAGTCGAGTGTAGCGAAGGGATTCTCCTAAGAGAAGCTTTAGCCCTTGAACCTGAAACGACTTTTATGAGCTGTCTCAGTAGTGACCGACTTTATTTTCTTAGCTGTATGATTAGGCTGCTTTATGACGAGTGATGTCTCAGATGTCGCCTTTGTGGTTGTCATTTGTTCATAAGTTTTCCTATTTAATTGACTAAGGATGTGTTTGGATTAGCTTCTGACAAAATTGATTCTGGCAGACGTGATTTATGTTTGGATGCAACAATGTAAAAGTGATTCTTATAATTGATTTATGTTTGAATATTTTTTATCAAAATTGCTTTTGAATGTAGAATTACCAAAATGGACATACATATAATAAAAATATACATATAAATAGATGAAAGTATGTAAATAAAAATTACAAATAGATAATAGAATTTAAAGTGCAATATAGTACTTAAATATTAGTAGAATATTATTACAATACTAATTTAAAGTGCAAATAGTATTTAAATATTATTACAATACTAATTTTGCATGTACTCTTTAATGTATTATATTAACAATACATTATAAAAAAAGGAATAATATTATACTTAATAGTTATTTTAAAAAGTACATTGGAATCAATTTTCAGTTAAAATTGTAGAGCACATTGACGCATTTCTCGGGACTAGCTTCATTTAAAATTCTTGGACTACCTTCATTTATATTAATAATACATTATAGAAAAAGGAATAATATTATACTTAATAGTTATTTTAAAAAGTACCTTGAAATCAGTTTTCAGTTAAAATTGTAGAGCACATTTTGTCGCATTTAAAATATTAATAATATTCGGAGTATTTGAAAGAAGACAATAGAAAAAGGAGAAGGATAATCCAAATGAGTTGCACTATTCTCATTCTTAAGTACGAGAAAAGTCCTAAAATTAATAATAGCATACTCAAAACTGAACATGAGTAGGATATTTGATTTTTTTAGTAATTATTTCTAGATATTTAAAGAGGGTAATGAAAGTTGTATATTTGAATATTTTTTTAGTAATTATTTCTAGATATTTAAAGAGGATAATGAAAATTGTATATTTGATTTTTTTTTTATGAATTATTTCTAGATATTTTAGTAATGAAAGTGGATAGAGTTGTTGATGAAAATTAAAGATGGTAATAAAGGAAAGAGTAAAATTCAAATTAAAATTAATGACAAAATCAATTCTGGCCAGCTAAACATGTCAATTTTCTGATTTTCACAAAAGTAGATACTCAGAATTGATGAATATCCAAAAACTAATTCAAACATGCACTAAGTAAAAATACACGACTTTTTCAATAGATTATATTTGTGTATTCTATTAGGACATATGTTTTTCTTGTTTCCGCATTATGCAATTAGCCGTGATCTATTACTAGTAAGCAGCAGTTCTTAGCATCAAAGTGTTTGATATATACATTTAGGTAGGGGTGAGCGGGTCCGAGTACCCTACTATTTTTGAACTACCCGGAACCTACCCTGTAAAAGACCAGTTCCTAAATTTACTACCCGGAACCTACCCGTATCAATCCTTACCCGGAACCTACCCGGACCCTGCGGTTCCGGATAGGTTCCCGGGTACCCTGTAACGGAAAACACATTCAAAAGTAATAGTCATCAGTACTTCAGTAGCACATCAATAGTAAAAATAATAGCTATTTAACTAAGTTATGCTAGAAAACAGTGGCAACACAATTGAGTACTAGAACTTCTTTCTTATTAATGCAAGCTGTCAATAAAAAGTTGCAATTGACAATTTTTAAAGCCCAAAAATCAGTTTGTTACTTGGACAAAAAAAATGTTTCCATTTCCAGTTAAAACGTCCCAAACAGTTTCATTTTTAAACCAAAACAGTCCATTATTCCAGTTTTCAGATGTGAACAAAGGTTTTGAAAATCATTTGGCGATCTAAACTAAAACGATCTACGTATCGTTTGGCTATCCTATATTCAAACCATAATAAAGTTTCAATATTGAAACAATTTTTTTGTCCAAGTAACAAACTGATTGACAATATTATCCAGACTTTTTGTCATACTTTCATAGCCTCCTTATAGTGTCTCTGGCTTCTGAAATGTATAGGGTGCACAACTAATACTGGGTCAATGGGCTTTGTTAAATTAAAGTGGACCGATTTGATAAATTAAATGGACTGGTGTGTTTGATTGTTTGGGTATAAAATTAAGTGGACTAAATAAATAATATAAAGGGGGGATTAATAGGGTTCGGGTATCGGTTAGGTTAATTGCGATTTATATATTTTGGAACCGGAACCGGACCCTATTTTATCGGTTCCTAATTTTACTACCCGGAACCTACCCGTTATTCTAATATATCTACCCGGAACCTACCCGTTAGTATCGGTTCCAGTCGGATATCTGGGTACCCTGTACCCGTGCTCACCCCTACATTCAGGTAGGGCTGTGCACTGTTCGGTTAAACCGGAAATTTCAAATTCTAATTAATTTAATTCGTTTTACGGTTTAACGGATCGGTTTACTAATTCAATGATCAATTATAGGGTTTGATATATTTAATACCGAACCGACCAAAAAACTAAATTAGACATGAATATACAGGTACAACCTAGCCCTACAAGGTATATCTAATTTCCTCCTTCCTATTACAAAACATTTAGGGCTTTCCTTCAACGTTTCCTAAATCATAGCCGTCTCTCGCTCTCTCTCACTCAGCCCTAAGTCTTGGTTTCACGGTTCAGTTACAGTTTGGTATATTTTACACCCGAACCGACTGAGAAACCGAATTGGACATGCGTATACAGGTACAACTGTACCTGATCCTACACCGTATATCTAATTTCCTCCTTTCTATTACAAAACATTAAGGGCTTCCCTTAAATATTTCCTAAATCACAGCCGTCTCTCACCCTCTCTCACTCAGCCGTAAGTTTGCGTCTCTCTCAATCTCAATTTCTCAGGAGTCAAGATCACAATGTTTCTGATCTCTCTTACTTAAAATCAAGGTCTCTTTCTCTCCAAGACTCTCAGTCTTCAAGGCTCAAGCTCCATCTCTGATTTAATCTCTTTTTTTCAATGTAAGAAATTACTCTTTTCATCTCTATTTTTTGTTTGATATCTCCCTTCATTTTCGCTGCATATTTGCATTCCTCTCCTCTTTTTTTGTATCAATAACATAATTTTGAATATAAGAGGAGGTAGGAGTTTGAGGAATTGGTAGAAGTGCATAAGGATGTTGGCTGTTTCAATAGGACAACATTGTCCATATGAAACATTCATGTACTTGGAGATTTTGTAGTAATAGTGAACTTGCAGAATTGATAGATATGTGAAACATTCATGTACTTGAAGACTGCTAATGTTGCCTAGCTAACACAAATGTTAGGTACACTATGGAGATATGCTACACTTGCACTCCAAATCTCATGGCTACATAGAAACCCTTTACTTTTAGTAGATATCTGCAGCACCTCTTGACTCTTTGACTTCAAAGGACTTCCAATCTTTTAGCTCTTCAAAGGACTTTAACTTATTTTCATCTTTACTTGTGTTTTCCACAGGAAGCGAATGAGCTCAGCAAGCAAGCAACAAGCCAGCTATCTTTTGATCTAAAATAATTGTTGTATTGCTTGTTCCTCCATGTGATCGGGAATAAATATGTTGGTGCTTTGTATTAAACACCTTTCTTGATTTTAAGAAATCTGATTTTCATTTCAAGGACCTGACTAAAGGGAAAAGAAGGAAGTTGCAGGCGTGGTCTTATCAATGACAAAGTCCAAACTGATTTTTCTACCCGTTATAGATAATTCACTGTGAATATGAAGATGGAGCTCCTAGTTTAGGACTCATGCATTAAACCTGGGTGTTAGTTTGTTAGAAGGTTTTCCTCTGACTTCTTAAATGATGAAGAGCCCTTTTCTTCCTTTTCATCTTTATTCTTGTCTAGGTGGAGTGGACAGTACTCGTGACTGATTTTAGTTTGCGTTTTCATGCAGCTTCTGTCAGCTTCGATGAAGCTTTTCTCTATTTTCCTTCATCCATGTAAAGAGGGCCGAACAATAGCTAACAAGCAGTATAGGCTCCCGACATGTGGTTTAAGCCCCTCGTCATATAGAATTTGGAGATATTTGATCATCTGTGTTAATTGAGAACTTTTATTTCAGCATGTATGATCACTAAGTATAAATATTATGTTAGTTGGCCTTTTGAGGCTAGTATGGTTATTCTTTTGGGGTTTAAAGGATTTGTACTATGGCCGAAGTTCAATGCTCCTCGCTGGCTCAGTGCTTATCCGAGCAGACTAGTAAAAGGATCACTCAGAGTCCTATACAAATCTAAAATGGAAGCTGGGCTTTGTCTTTGACCATATCTCATTATTTCTGTAGGTTCATGTCATGCGTCTCCCAGAAAGTCCTCCTGGCTAAGCAATCATTAGTGCTTGTATTTCTGTTACCAAGTGCTTGTATGAGGAATTTCTGTTGCCAAATGGTTGTTTGAGGAACCATAGCAAGTTTCCTCCTGAAAAATTGTTAGTGTGGATTACATGGACTCACAAATTTCCTCACATAATATTTCGCTAATGTGAACCACTTAAAAGATGAATTCTTGATATGCTTATCGAAAGAATGAATTTTAAATCCTCCTACTGTACCTTATTCTTACCTACCAAAGCCGCACTATCTTGCTTCTTGAAGCGTTCTGTTACTTCTTCTCACCTAAGATTATTAGTTATATTATATTCCTCCATGTAACCCTCCCTTAAGGTTTTACCTTTGAGGAGTGTGTGATGGTTGAGATTCTTTCATTTCATTAACTAAACATATCGGATTCAAGTTATGAGAATGGAAAAACTTTTAGTAGGAAGCACTTTACCCTTAGTAAGCATATCTTACGCGAATTCAAGTTGTCGGGCCAGTGAGCTTCGGATACTGAATGCTAAATGAAAAAATAAACCCTCTAGCTTTTTGCTATGTACAAATAAAAAATGCTATGTAAGCTTCAAAAAGGTTATGCAAGTATAAAAGTACTTTTTAATGTTTTTTTGGTTTGGCTCAATTGCCTTCATGGCTTCAGATGATCAATGAACGGCACTACATTGAATATAACATTGGAGAGCAGTATTATAAAGGGTAAATTGTGGGACAAGGATGGATCTTTTAGGTTTGATTTCCAATGCAAAAGACCTATAGCAAGTAAAGTCTGGTTAGTTGGCCGTTGCAGTTCAACATAGTCACCTTTTTAGTCCATCCAATATTTTAAGTTTCCATCGAGCATCACCCATTGCTTTCACTTTTCCCCGTAGAAGTTAGCTTGTTTTACTTAACTCTTGTAGATTCTTCACCTATAAGCTTCGTAAGTTACCATTCCATACCATAATGAAAACTTCAAATATATATCTGCACCCATCCTGCAGGTGCAACATTACCCAATTTCTTGTTGTTCCTAATCTTGGAAAAATATTATTCACTTCCTGGATTCAAGGATTACTCTTGGTTTTGAGGCATTGCTTGTTTTTAAATAATCAGCCCAAACTTTGTTCTCTTTTCTGTAATATGACATTCATGTACTCGATGGCAGTTTTGATTAACATGAAGCATTCTCTTCAAGCGTTAACCGTGACCTGTTTCTTGTTTTTCCTTTTCACATCAGGTGACATATGCTTTCTACATTTCTCCTTGCTCCATTATATTGCTGATTTTTCAAGTCATATGACAGTTTATGTGAATGTACATTGTTGTTGATAGGTAAAGCAAATGATTATGAGACTCAAATCGCGGCTGCAGGAGTACTTGAAAATGAATATTTGCCAAACTATGGAGGCACAAATGGAGGATATTCATCGCAAAACGGAGATTCACCTCAATATGGTGATGCTCAACCTGACTATCCTTTCTCCAAAGCTTTGCAATGTTTCTCTGATAAGCATGTAAGTCATTCTACCTATGCATGGATGCTCACTTAACCTTTGCCAATTTCAGCTACATGATTATAACTTGAATACAATTTGAAAAAGGGTAGCCTGGCATTAGCAGGGTCCGCAGAAGGGCTGCACCCCAAGGAATGTGATGTAGATTTAATACAATTTGAAATGCAATAATATATGATGAGTAACTCAGTTCGAAACTGCAGATATACAGCAGTTGTGAGGAGTCTTATAGATTGACTGAGACAGGGGAGCTCCATGTACCACCTGAATATACCGATCAATATTGCAGAGGACCCTGCTTGGAGGAGACTCACCTTGTGCTAAATTGTCTTAAAAACATACTTCCTCTCTTCAGGTTTTACAATAAGGCCACCGTTAGAGCGGTAGAAGAGACTATCAAGGAGGGATGTAGCTATGGCCCTAAAAGAGGTTAAACTTTCTCCAGTCCATCCAATTTACTATACAACACTGTCCTGTAGGTTCTCGTGAAAAATTTATTGGATATGATTTGTTGCAAGCAACAGTATATTTAAAGAAAAAGATTTAGAGAACATGCTGATGTTATGTATTTTCTCTAGTATCATAAGCAAAATTCTAATGAAGAATCTCAGACAATACTAGATGATATCTTAACCTAATTCTGAAAGGATTTAAATTATACGCTGACACTATGCTATCAATGTTTTTAACTTGTTGTAGCAGGTAACCCTGCCGTCTCTTTGTAGATGGTTACCCGAGTGTAAAAATTATTTTATACTGTCTGCATATATAAGTTACTCATTCTGAAATGTGTCGACAGGTTACTTCAATGTTGCTGAGCACATCCTAGCTTATGGTAGCACTGCTTTTCGTGCTTCAAAGTCCATGCTGCATGGATTTGTTCTGATGACTTTGGGACTTGTTTTCTTCCTTTAAAGTAATGTTCAGAAGTGAAGATATCGATTGAAAATTGGCTTCTGATTTACATGGAGCACTCTAGTTTTGGTGCTGTTCAATTTAACAAGTGATAGTGCTGATAGGTTGTACTAGTAAACAAAAGTCAATCTGTTCATGAATGTTGTAAGATGTAACATTTATTTCTTGGAAATTCTTGTTCCATATGCGCCGTTGTTGTAGAAATGCATCCCAAAGTCTTAGTTACATAATGAGTCATTTCTAAATTATAAGAACAGATCAATGTATATGCTCATTAATTCATCTGCTCTCCACACCAAAAGGCAAAATTCCCTGCAGGAAAATTAACACTGAATAAGACTGCAATCAAATCAATGGTGGCATTTTTCTCCCTTCAAAAGAAGAGCTGGTCGTTATTTTCAGACGAAAAGAGAATGAGATGGGGTTGGAATAATCTTTTAGACTGGGGAAGTTCAGTGCCTGCAAATTACATTCTAACATTTGAAAATTTGGATCTAGAAATCACGATATTCCAATTTACCTAATTATTACTCATTTGCAAAAACATACAAGTATATATTCTTTCTTGAACAATATGTTGTTTAGGAGTAGTAAGTTTTTCTTAATTGTGACTTATCTTTTTGGACGTGTCTCCTCAATAGATTTTACAAATCTTAATGTATAGAATTTGCAACTAACTATATTGAGAAGTACGGAACGGGCTCCAAAGATCTTGAGATTAATTATGATCAATGAAAGAAACAACCAAGCATATCCCAAGGACTCCTTTCCAAGGGTAATGTTACGGGACGCCTTCCAGAGAGTATGAGAATGGCGACGTAAGGCTAAGTAACCGAATTCCGTGTGATCAATTTCCGTCAACATGATGTCCCATCTACACGCTAGATTAGAATGTCAGTGCCGTGTAAGAAAACTGCGTCGAGACAACAATTTGCAACAAGAGAATTGATTGCTTGAAAAGAGAAATGCTTACTTGTATTAACATAGAATAAATATTACCAGAAAGCTTAGTGTTCGGGGCGGGGTGGGGGGCGTGGAGGGGTGGAGAGAACACTAATGCAGAGATTTGATTGCTTGCTTGCTTCACAGACTATATCCCTTATATATGCTCTTAAAGAAAAAACTTAGGTTACAAGACTAGACTAAGCTATGCTAGAAAATCATAAAGGCAATACAGGAAGTAAGGCTACTCTATATTTACATAAAAGGGACCAAAACTCATACAAAGTAAAAGCAGGTCCATTGACAACACTTGGAGGGCCCGCGTCCTTGGGTGGCATCATGCACAATGCGCTGCGCGCGGGCACTAATGGGCAGCTAGTGAGCGCGGGCAGGCTGCCGGGCATGGGCGTTGCCTGCGTGCGAGAATTGTGGATGCTGCATGTTGACGAGCGTTGTGGGCACCACCGACTGATCGCACGGGCACGAGCCGTAGGTGGGGCAACATAGGCACATGCGATCTTGTTGCCTAGAGCGACCGAGACCATGGGGTTGTCCATAATACTAGGTGTTGGAAAGCTTGCCATATTCCAGGGCGTCATGGGTGCTGCCAAGGGGTCATGGGGTGTAGCTGGAAAGCAACCCATGACAATAAACATGGCATGGGGACCAAGACAGGAGATTAGATTCCTCTCCTTAATACAAGAACACACATAAAAATTCCGATAAGTTGAAAGGCTCGTCCATTCACGTTTCTGTCCATAATTTCATATATGAAGAGGATAGCTAAGTCTTCATTAAAATTTCTCCTATTTTCCCTACTTTTAGTATAAACAGGAGTGAATAGGTTGAAAATTCCTTAATTTATTACAGCTTTGCGAGTTTCATTAAACTATTGGGTGTTCACAAATCCCCTGAAACTATCATGAACTCATACAAAATAACACCTGGAGGAATATGACTTGGTTCGTGAATATCATGCTCTAAAAGCTCCTCCAAAGAGTTCAAGTGGCAATACACGTGATTTCTTTTTTGAGTGAATCGGTTAAACTCCAACTCCCTTCACTGTTCTTGCAAACTAATGGTTCGCTGATGGGAATAAACTGACTACCCGACATTGAGCCTGTTTGGATTGACTTATTTAAGTGCTTTTAAGCCAAAATAGCTTATAAACACTTTTATAGTGTTTTGGTAAAATAAAAAATATATTTTAAAATTTTATTTTAAAATTAAAATAAGGCAAAAATCATTAAGCTGGAATTTTTAATTTATGACTTTTTACTTATAAATCAAAAGTCACAAGCCCATTCAAACGGGCTCATAATCAAAAGTTAACATTTGCTCATCCTATTTGTGCTATTCCTAAATTTCTTAGGACGAAAAACGAAATTTTAAAATCACCCCGAGTATACGTGGGTACTTAGACACAAATAAACTAAAACCGCCATTCCAACTTCATCCAGGGCCAAACGAGAAACCAAAAATCTACAGAAACTAACATTTCTATCAATGGCTTCTTTGGAGGAACTGTGCATTTTCTCAAGAAATCTAACAATCTTTCTCTCAAAATCAAGAACTCAAGTTTCTGGTTTCTTCACTCTCTTCTTCTTCACTATAACCTTCCTCATCTTCCTCATTTTCTTTTCCACTTCCAACACCTCTCCCTCAATAGTCACCACCAAGATTCTTTCTTCTCATCTTCACTCGGCCTCGTTTTCTTCCATTGATTCTTCTCATACTAGCAGTACAGTTTCAGCACCCACAAACTTCCCAAGAAAATCTTGGATTTATGTTGATATTGAAGAGGACACTTCTTGTGATCTTTTTAATGGTGAATGGGTAGAGGATAATGATCTTCAACCGCTTTATAAACCGGGTTCTTGTCCTTTTATTGATGATTCTTTTAACTGTTTCAAGAATGGACGTCATGACACTGATTATCTTAGGCTTAGATGGAAGCCACATGGTTGTGACATCCCAAGGTTCAGTTCTTGAATTTAAATCCCATGTTTCTAAAACTTCTTTTCTCACATCTTCTTGTTGAATTTATATCTTTTTTTCTATATAGGTTTGATGGGTTGAAAATGCTGAAGATGTTAAGGGGGAAAAGACTGGTTTTTGTTGGGGATTCTTTGAACAGGAACATGTGGGAATCATTGGTTTGTGCTTTAAGAAATTCACTCAGTGATAAGAGCAGAGTGAATGAAGTTTCTGGTCGCCGCCAGTTCAAAAGTCAAGGATTTTATTCCTTCAAATTTAAGGTCATTTAGTCACAGTAGTAATCATTTCAATGATATTCACTTCTTGAATGGTATATTCTGAAACATGTATAGTGTCTTTTGTTGTGTTTATGTGTAGGATTTCAAATGCTCAATTGACTTCATAAAATCACCATTCCTAGTTCAAGAATGGAAGTTCTCGGATAAAGCTGGAGCACGCCGCGAAACTCTACGGCTGGATACAATCCATGGCTCTCTTACTAAGTACCATGATGCTGACATTATCATCTTCAATACTGGTCATTGGTGGACTCATCAGAAAACTCACAAACTGTAAGACTATATCAATCTTGAATGATGTCTGTTAGTGTTGCCGACTTTTTTTTATTGAAGCTATTCAATTTCTGTGTTTAGGAATAACTACTTTCAAGAGGGAAATCATGTGTATAACAGATTGGAAGTGGCAGATGCATATACTAAGGCATTGAAGACATGGGCACATTGGGTTGATACTACTATCAACAGCAGCAGAACTAGCGTATATTTTAGGGGATATTCAGCTTCTCATTTCAAGTAAAACCTCTCTTAATCTTCACAAACATTTCAGTTTTTTAAGTTGATAGTCTAATAAGGCAAATTCCCTCTTGCAGAGGTGGTCAATGGAACTCAGGAGGAAACTGTGATGGGGAGACAAAACCGATAAAAAACGAGACACAATTGGCTCCATATCCATGGATGATGAGAGTTCTTGAATCAGTAATATCAGAAATGAAAACACCAGTTGTTTATCTCAACATTACAAAGATGACAGACTATAGAAAAGAAGGGCACCCTTCAATATTCAGAGAAGCAAAATCAAAGAGGATGCCAGGGATGTTCCAAGATTGCAGCCATTGGTGCCTTCCTGGTGTACCAGATTCTTGGAATCAGCTATTTTATGGAACTTTGCTTCAATTACACCAAAAGTTTTCTCAGCCCCAAATAAGTCATCACAATTCGTGATCGATTAGTATTCATCACTCTCTCTGGCCTTTTTCTTAGGTCTTGTAATCCGTAAATATGATCAAATGCACAATTGTTTTAGTCCAGTTGCGTTAAGAGAATGGTGAATTACCATATTCACATATTAGGAGGAATTAAGGAGTATTTCTTTGGAAAGTTACTGAAGTTAGAGTTCAGGAACAAAAGTGGTAATTGAAGGTCCATTGCTTAGAGATCCTAATTTTGCTTGGAACTACTTATAGCAAATGGCTAAACTAATATTTTCATCTTCGCCTTACAAAATTGGGAGAATAACACTGCTTTAAGTTCAAAATACTGGATTAGGCTTAATGTTGTTTTGATAGAAACATCAACAGATTTTTGTTTTTTCCGCCTATGTCTTGTAGTTGCAAAACTACCACTCCATTTACCATTTTATGTGTGTGTTACTATTCCTATATTTGAAGAGTTAAATAGTTTTTCTTTTATTACGTTTTTGTCAATTTTTTTTTAAAAGTATATTGAATTGTTATATGTTGATTATAGTTTGTTACATGTGATTTACAAATATGTAATTTTTTTAAAAGAATTTAGGTACATTGATCGTCGTACTCTAAACTCTTTTAAATAAATTGAGACAGATGGAGTATTGAAGTTTATTTTGACACACACAATCCTAAATATCTTTGTAAGAAGTGCATAAAATTTGCGCGAAAGGGAAAAAAGGCCAATACTTCAATATTTCTAGCTCTAATTCTATATTTCTCTGAAAGGAAAAGAGAATAATAAAACAAATTGCCGAAGGAAAAAGAACAAAGAAATGGAAATTTGGATTATCATATTGAAGGCCGGCGGGAGTTTTATGAAGAAAGAAAAAGCACCGTAAACTATTTTGTTCTAAGTTGAAGCTGTTGGGAAGAAACGAGCAATAACCAAATTGCGTGATAAGGTAAATGCAGAAGGATATCCAAGTCAAAAAAAATTCCACACTATTTAAACAAGAAGAGCAAATTAATTTCAAGCACAAACGGATATATATGGGCACCAACAATAAAATACCAAAGCAAGCAAAAATAAATCGAATGCAAGAGACTAAATTTATATGGAAAACTCCCTTCAATGTAAAGAGGAAACAACCACGGGACCTCCGCCTACAAAAGCTCCACTAAAATCAACAAGAGTTACAACAATGTTCTCTAAATGTCTACAACATCAACGCCAATGACGGAACAACAATACATAAAAGAGAGCACCAAAGCTAGTGAAGAAATGAGAGAAATCACCCCCAAAAATGAGCTACTGTTCGTGCTAAAAATCAGGAGCTATAGACCACAAAATCCAATCTTTACCGTTGAAATCTAAGAACCAGATGTTGATATCCCTCGGTTCACATTTTAACACTATCCAACTGTTAACGAAATGGTAAATGTTGTTTGAAGCGGACTACTGTAGTGGATTTTTAATATGCGAAAATCAGCTTTTCTCTTTCAAGTTTTCTCTCTATATGGCTGCTATGAATTCACTCTTGTGTATATGAAATAAGACCTAAGTTGATCCTATATATATAGTGAATTTTAGGGCAAAAATGGGTTGGTCCAAATGGGATTGAGTTTTATTAATCTAATTTCACATAGAAAGAGAAAACTCCAAAACCCAACAATTCTCCCCCTCCCGACTATGTGAAAGAAACCGCCATCCCGACGATCAAGAAACAATCCTCAAACTTCTCTTTTGGTAAATATTTTGTCAAGATATCCGAACTATTATCATCAGTGTAAATCTTCTCAAGTTTAAGCAACTTAGAATCTAACACTATCTCTAATCCAATGGTATCTCACGTCAATATGTTTCGACCTACCATGAAAGGTAGAGTTCTTCCCAAGATGAATGACACTCTGATTGTCGCAATAAAGTACATACCTCTCTTGAACAAAGCCAAGTTCTTCCATAAATCTCTTCATCCAGAAAAACTCTTTACAAGCTTCAACGACATCAATAAGCTCAACTTCTGTAGTAGATAGAGCAATACATTTTTTCAACCTAGATTACCAAGACACAACTCCCCCCTGTAAAAGTAACCAAGTAGACTTGTGAGTATATATATCAACGGCCATATCTGAATCAGTGTAACCACAAAGAATAGGCTTCCATATCCCAACACACAAACTTAGACTAGAAGTGCCGCAAAGATATCTCATATCCACCTCACAATATTGTAATGCTCTCTTCTTGGATTAGAAAGAAAACGGCTAACAATACCAACAACATGAGCAATATCTGATCTCATACAAATCATCACATACATCAAACTGGCAATAACTGAAGCATAAAGAACTTTCTTTATATCTTCATTCTTATCATCACTAGAAGGACACTGCTTCGTGCTCAGTTTGAAGTGCAAAGCTAAAGGTGTACGGATAACCTTAGCTTTATCCATGTTGAACCTGCGAAGTACTTTCTGAATGTACTTCTCTTGTTATAACCACAACTTCTTGACCTCTCTATCACATACAATCTACATGCCAAAAATCTATCTTGATGGTCCCAAGTCTTTCATGGTAAGACTTATTCAACTCTTGCTTCAACTTATGAATTCTACAAACATTAGGACCAATGACAAGCATCTCATCAACATAAAGCAATAAAAATGATAAAATCATAATCAAAGAATTTTTTCACAAAAACACAATGATCTAAAGAAGTCTTCTTGAAGTCTTGTTGACTCATAAAATAATCAAACTTCTTGTACCACTATCTGAGAGTTTGTTTCAAATCATACAAGTTTTTATTCAATTTTCAACTATAATGCTCTTTCCCTTTGACTTCAAAACATTTTGGCTGCTTCATATAAATTTTTTCATCTAAGTCAGCATGGAGAAAAGCAATTTTAACATTCATTTTCTCAACTTCTAAATCTAGACTTGCAACTAAGCCCAGAATAATCCGAATGGATGACATATTCATAATTAGAGAAACGATTTCATCAAAATCAACTCCCCTCTTCTAATTAAAGCCCTTTATAATCAATCTAGTCTTGTATCGTGGAATGGGTTACCATCTTCATGTTTCACCTTGAAAACCCACATTTTCAAAGTTTTTTGTCTTTAGGAAGCTTAACAGATCAAATGTATGATTATCATGTGAAGATTTAATCTCATCTTGCATAACATCAAATCACCTTTCTTTTTCTTCACTATCCATGACCTCATTAAAACTTTCAGGTTCTCCCCTGTCAGTCAAGAGTACAAACTTATTAGGAGAATAACGAGATGAAGAAACTTTATCTTTAGTTGATCTTCTAAGAGCTCTCTGGAGCATCAATAGCAACTGGTTGTTGGCCAACAATATCATTTTGCATTGGAGCATCAACGACATTATGTTGGTCATTTTGAACATGATCACCATCTTAATTATCAACTTGATCTTCATTATTTTGACGATTTTCTTCAGGTGCAATAGTCACAGAAATTGAATCAACGTTAAATAAGTTCTCACTGCTATTATAATCAACCTTCTTAGCTTTGTCAAAATCTTTAATTGTCTGGTCTTCAAAGAACATAACATCACGACTTCTAACAATTTTCTTCTCAATTGGAACATTGAAACGATAGCCGAATTCGTCTTGACCATAACATATAAAGATACACTGCCTAGTTTTAACTTCCATCTTTGACCTCTCATCCTTAGGAACATGCATAAATGTCTTACACCCGAAAACTCTCAAATAAGCATAAGAGACATCCTTACCAAACTATATTCTATCATGGACATTATCATCCAAAGCAACAGTAGGAGATAAATTGATAACATATGCAACAATATTAAGTGTTTCTGGCCAAAATAAATCTGACAACTTAGCATCTGAAAGCAAACATCTAACATTCTCAACTAGAGTTCTGTTCATCCTCTCTGCTAAACCATTTAACTGAGGAGTATTTGGAAGAGTTTTCTGATGCTGAATACCTTGCTCTCTGTAATAATTATCAAAAGGACCAATATATTCACCGCCATTGTCTGAGCTTATGCATTATAGATTCTTCTATGTATGTCTCTCAACCAATGTCGCCTGAAAAATATTGAACACATCAAGAACTTGATCCTTGGACTTCAAAGGATATACCCAGAGTTTGCGAGAATGATCATCAATAAAAGTCACAAAGTAAAGTGCACGACCAAGAGACCTTACTTTAAAAGGACCACACAAATCAGAATGTACCAACTCCAGCAAATTAAGCTTTCGTGAAGGCGAATGACTCTGAAAAGAAACTCTTTTATGTTTCTCATCTAAGCAATGAACACATCTTTTTAACTTTGCTATTTCACTCTGTTAGCGATTTTCCAAATGCTCACGCAAGTGTACGTATCGTTCCAAGTAATATAGTCTGTAAGACTGAATATCGTCCACAGAGACTGATTTTCAATTACCGAACATCTAATCTATTTTATCTATTTGGCTAACGATAGTTTGTTTGAGTTTTATCTATGAACTAGCTAGAGTAATTGCAATAATTAAACTAAATATGCTTTGGTTTAAATCAGTTATGATGAAAATATTGTCACGACCCGACCCCGGGACCGCGACTGGCGCCCTACCTGGGCACCCTTACAGGTAAACATCAGAGAAAATCAGCGGAACATACATGAAACTTAGAAATAAAACATCGTAAGTAAAACAACAGGTTAGCCGGTAGTGCTACGAACATATATAAAAACAACCGAAGCGCTTTCTCCTTTCTTTTTACAAATGACCACCGTATGTGAATACGGACCTCAGGAATAACAATCGAACAAGCGTGGCGGGACGGGGCCCGCCATACCACGAATATACATGAATCTACTACCTCAGGGAAACCGTACAAGAGATAAGCCTCCGGAGCAAATGGAGCTTTTCTCAAAACTGAACCGAGATCCTATGAGCAAGGATCACCAACATGGGTACCTAAAACCTGCGGGCATGAACGGCCCAGAAGGGTCGATAACAGTGCAGAATATGGAGCAGAATATAACGTCTGATAAACAAATCATAATCGTACAAAAGAATGACAAGGACAAGTATAAAAATACATACGGATCCTGTAGGTGTCATTACCACATGAACTTAATCGTACCTTATTATCCTTTCCATTCCCGATAAAAGTTATAGTCACGTTCTTACGCATTATTTAGAAAAGAATCATTAAGTTCATTACCATATAACTTACTTATCTTTCATAACATAGTCAGGCCCACTACGGAGGACACGTATACTACGACCCAACTGGGACGCGATCAAGTCACACTAATATCAAAGTATGCCCGTGGAATCCCCATCATCGCGACTATTAGTGTAAAATATAACCATGTGACGCGCGTGGCATCCCACTCACCGCGTGCGTACACACAATACATATATATATATCCCGCGTGGAATCCCATCACTGCAGCGATCCGGTATAATAATACACCAATAGGCATACATGAACACCAAGTCCCTGGTGGTATAGCGTCTTGGGGGTCTACCACTCTTATACTCTTACCCCGGAGAAGGTGGTAAAGCGGTGGTATAGCATCTTGGGGTCTACTCTCACTTATACTCTTACCACGAGAAGGTGGTATAACGTCTTGGGGCTTGCCCGCCATTTATACTCTTACTATCTCGGCCGGTCGTCAAACAACACATCGCGGGTGGTGCGTCTTGGGGTTTACCCTCACTTATACTCTTACTGGAGAAGGTGGTATAACGTCTTGGGGCTTGCCCTCATTTATCTCTTACCCTATCTCGACCGACCATCAAACAAGACATAAGCACTACCATGTCTTTTATAAAATCCGAATTTAACCCAGTGCTACAAATAACGGAAGCATACGTGGAATCCCACATCGCTTCCGATGCGTCAAGTAACTTATAACAAGACGGTACTCCACCGTAAGTCGCGGCATCGTAATAAAACATAATACTTGCACTCAAAGGCTATCACCAGCACACATAGGCTAATTCTCAATTAACAAGCCAAAGTACTTATCAGGGCACAAATAGAGTAATTCTCATTTAACAAGCCAAAGTACTTATCGGGGCACAAATAGAATAATTCTCATTTAACAAGCCAAAATACTAATCAAGGCATCACATAGAATTATTCTCAATTAAACAAGCCAAAGTACTTATCGGGGCACAAATAGAATAATTCTCATTTAACAAGCCAAAGTACTAATCAAGGCATCACATAGAATTATTCTCAATTAAACAGGCCAAAGTACTACGTACATACATTCTTTTCAAAAGACTCCTTTCCAAATAAAACTTCCCCGATACTAACAACCGTAGTATCAAGTCCTATTCACCTTTCAAGACAAGTCACAATACCTTTTTAGAAAATACAATTACCGGCTTCTAAGTCAAGTGACTTCCTTATTTAAAACCTTAAGCAATTGGTACCTTTAAAACAATTTGCCCTTCCTTAACACAAGTTATTTCTTTGCTTACTCTATTAGAAAACCATTCTCTTAACCTTCCATAAAGCCGTTATAACCGACTTCCCATAAAGCCGTTATAACCCTTTATGGTTTAGACCAACACACGTTCATTTTATAACCAAGAGACTTACTTTTTGAAACCAAGTATTAAATACTTTCAAATAAATTCTCATAACTTTCAAAAATACAAATAGTCTCTTAACCCTAGAAAACAAGTGACTCCTTTTATTATAAAACCTTAGGCAATTAATGCCTTAAAACAAGTAGCCTTTTCACTAAAATCAAATCACTTATCTTTCCATAAAGCAAATATAACTAACTTCCCATAAAGCCGTTATATTCACTTTATACCTTAGCCCAAAACAATTTCCTATCCAAGGGACTTATACGTTTAAAGCGGAACAAGTATCACATACTTTAAAACTCTTGAAGTCCCTTAACTTTAATAACACTTAAGACATCCTTTATACTTTCAAAGAAGTGAGTTAATCTCGACTCACCCGACTTGGCTATTCACAAACTAGTAAAGGATATCAAGGTGTTGTCGTCTACCAGTACTACATCGTGCAACTAGTCATGCTCAAAGATAGGAAAAGTTCTACATAGAGTAGATCACACAACTACCTCTTAACTTCTAAGAGTAACAGAAACATGAAATGATACCACGGTATATTCCATACATAGAATCATGCCAAAGGAAGGAAGAGGTTCACATACCTCGCGACGATTGTCGACAAGTAGCAAAATGCTCCAAAGTACTTCAACCTTGAGCTATTCCATTCTTGAGTGGGATACGCTATACTTAGTACATCAACCTATAATGGTCACCATACTTCCATTAACCTCTTACTTCGTAGAATATTCTAGGTGCTAAGTCGCTAAATTCTACGGAAAATCGGATGACACCTCCTTTGTTTCTACTCACTTTGCCACCTTTTTCAAGGCCAAATACAATAACCAAACAGCCCCAATTGGCTCACAATTTAGAAGGTGGTCCAATACAAATGAATAACAAACTAATACAAACTCTGAGTCCAAATTCGCCACCTGAGTTCAACAATACTAATTCTTATCCAATTTCCATTTCAATCCTAACTTGGTAGCATAACATGATATCTAGTCGCAACGATTATAACTACTATAATCTTGAGTCAATTACGTGCGGCGATTCTAATAACGATCAAATTGTATTCCAACTTAACATGACTTACTTTCCATTTCGAACTTAAGCTACAAGTAGTCCATAATACTTATAAACTTCAACTTAACAACTTCGTACTAGCGTGTAAAGTTAACAACAACAATATAAATAATCTTGTAACTTTCAAAGAACAAGATTATACCTCAACGAATTGTAATCCAATCTTCAAAACCGAAGTTGCTCCTAGCAACCTAGAGCCTCGTAAAGACACCTCAATCTGATCCTTGATACCCTTAGAACCACACCAACAACTTTCCTTCAAACCTCGATCCAAAACCTAGAAAGCCACTAGGTTTTCACTTTGCGACTAACAGAAAACTATCTTTTCGAGATTTTTCTATTGAGATATGCCTCTGATACACATAGGGACCTTGGTTTAAAGTGGGAAGATTATTGGATAACAAACAAAAATTTTCTTGTGGGAAGCTAGCCTAACGAGAGCACCTCCTTGGTTTCTTGAAATTCTTGGAAATTTTTCTAAGTGTCAAACTTGGTCTTGCTACTAGTAGTGTTATATAGAACCTTGGAGGGTCAAGATGCAAACAATTGGGTGGTTTGGATGATCTCTAATTAAAATATCAAGACTTAGGACCCTTTGACTTAGTCAATTTTGTCAAGCTAATTAATTGGAAGACTTAGTCATCCTAAGGCTATGGTCGATGACCATTTTGGCCATGCCTAAAATCGTCGAGGCATCAATAAGGGGGTGACAAGTGTCGCCCACCCATTCGTCACAATATTACGTTTCACAATTTCATAATTCCGAGAAATTTTTACAAGTCTCCAATCTTAACACTGTGAGTTCTTACGTACGTTCTTATACCATGTCTTGTAAATACGGGGTGTAACATTCTTCCCCCCTTAGAAACATTCGTCCTCGAATGTTCTTTCGGAGTCAAACTTATAATTAGCGACATAGTTCTCTTTCACAACCCCGACATACCAACAATGCCGCACTTGGCCCTAATACTTGTACGCATGCGCATGCGTCCATCAAGCCCAAAAGAGGTTACCTTTTCGCACTTCCAACTCCTTCTAACATACATACATAACTTCCATACCTATTCGGCCTCTAATCTTTGGAGTCACGCTATGAAACAATATAAGGTCATTTCCGGCTTTCACTACCTGGTTCCGGTGGAACGCGTCCCCGAACCCGTAAAACAATTAACTAGACTTGGGCCTTGCACCGCGTGACCACATCACGTAGAGGAACTACTACCAACCGATCCTCCATTCGGGCCATGGGAGACCGTGCAGTCCTCAACCACTCGGTGTCGCTTAACTCTTATCCTCGGTCCGACTTAAAATCTTATTGCGGAGAAAACCTTATATACCTAAGGTCTCGGCGATAATCAATATTCTTAGGCTCGCATTTCCATGCTCGACCTACCTTATCGGTCCCCGTAGCGGTACAAAACTTCTCATAAAACCATAACCAAGTTGTCTCGATCACAACAACCATTACATACTCTATACATGCCTTATCCGTATAATTCTCTTAAGCATACTACACACTTGATCTATTAACATGACATTAGTTAGGTTCCTTAATATGGCTTCTTAGGGTCCACTACCCTATCGCATGACTCATCCTTTCCCAATTATCTCGAAATAAAACACAAAACCTTGGCGAAAATCCTTTAACTACTCCATACCTTCCGGTATCTAGTTAGTTTTTACGATTCTGGTACTTTAAAATCATTCTAGGCAACACGCGTCGACCTCATACATAACTCCGTATAGATGTATGTCACAATACCAACTATACTATAATCATTACCAACGGATACGCAATCCACATAGTCATTCTGGTCATCGCGCTTTCGTGGCTGCAATCAACATAACTCGTTAGGGAGGGCGACCTAACAATCTGACTTTATCGCACGATCTCGAGTGAGAAGAATGGAAACCAATCCTAAATGTCCTGCGACCTCGATTATAGATGTGGTGCACAACACCGATAATCAAGACTTACTAGACACGATGCAGTAGACACTTTCAGAGGACTAATCGCTCGATACCACTTTTGTCACGACCGGGGCCATCGGTGGCGCCTACACAGGCACCGCTACGAGTAAACATCGAGAAAATCAGCGGAACATACATGAAACTTAGAAATAAAACATCGTAAGTAAAACAACAGGTTAGCCGGTAGGCTACCTTCGAACATATATAAAAACAACAGCGGTTGCCTCCTTTCTTTTACAAATTGACCCACCATATGTGAATACTGGACCTCTAGGAATAACAATCGAACAATCGTGGCGGGACGGGGCCCGCCATACCCACGAATATACATGAATCTACTCGTGAAACCGTACAAGAGATAAGCCTCTGGAGCAAATGGAGCTTTTCTCAAAATCAACCGAGATCACATGAGCAAGGATCACCAACATGGGTACCTAAAACTGCGGGCATGAGCACGCCCAGAAGAAGTCGATCTAACAGTGCGAATATAGAAACCAGAATATAACGTCTGATAAACAAATCATAACTGTACAAAAGAATGACAAGGACAAGTATAAAAATACATACCAGATCATGCCGTGTCATTACCACTTATGAACTTAATCGTACCTTATTATCCTTTCCATTCCCAATAAAAGTTATAGTCACATTCTTACGTACATTATTTAGAAAAAGAATCATTAAGTTCATTACCATATAACTTACTTATCTTTCATAACATAGTCCGGCCCACTACGGAGGGACTCATATACTACCCGCCGATGCGGGGCGATCAAGTCACACTAATATCAAAGCATGCGTGGAATCCCCATCATCGCCGACTATTAGTGTAAAATATAACCATGTGACGCGCGTGGCATCCCACTCACCGTCGGCGTACATACACAATACATATATATATATCCCGCGTGGAATCCCACATCACGCCGATCCGGTATAATAATACACCAATAGGCATACATGAACACCAAGTCCCACCGGTGGTATAAGCGTCTTGGGGTCTACCCTCACTTATACTCTTACCGGAGAAGGTGGTAAAGCAGGTGGTATAGCATCTTGGGGGTCTACCCCTCACTTATACTCTTACCATGGAGAAGGTGGTATAACGTCTTGGGGCTTGCCCCTCATTTATACTCATACCCTATCTCGACCGGTCGTCAAACAACACATAAAGCAGGTGGTACAACTTCTTGTGGGATTACCCCTCACTTATACTCTTACCCTTGAGAAGGTGGTATAACGTCTTGGGGCTTGCCCGCATTTATACTCTTACCTATCTCGTGACCATCAAACAAGACATAAGCACTACCATGTCTTTTATAAAATCCGAATTTAACCCAGTGCTACAAATAGCTAAGCATACGGTGGAATCCCACATCAGCTGTCGATGCGTCCAAGTAACTTATAACAAGACAGTAGGCCTCACCGAGAAGTCGCGGCATCGTAATAAAACATAATACTTGCACTCAAAGGCTATCACCAGCACACATAGGCTAATTCTCAATTAACAAGCCAAAGTACTTATAAGGCCACAAATAGAATAATTCTGATTTAACAAGCCAATTTACTTATCGGTTCACATATAGAATAATTCACATTTAACAAGCCAAAGTACTAATCAAGGCATCACATAGAATTATTCTCAATTAAACAAGCCAAAGTACTTATCGGGGCACAAATAGAATAATTCTCATTTAACAAGCCAAAGTACTAATCAAGGCATCACATAGAATTATTCTCAATTAAACGGGCCAAAGTACTACGTCGACATTCTTTTCAAAGACTCCTTTCCAAATAAAACTTCCCGATACTAACAACCGTAGTATCAAGTCCTATTCACCTTTCAAGACAAGTCACAATACCTTTTAGAAAATACAATTACCTTCTAAGTCAAGTGACTTCCTTATTTAAAACCTTAAGCAATTGGTACCTTTAAAACAATTTGCCCTTCCTTAACACAAGTTATTTCTTTGCTTACTCTATTAGAAAACCATTCTCTTAACCTTCCATAAAGCCGTTATAACCGACTTCCCATAAAGCCGTTATAACCCTTTATGGTTTAGACCAACACGTTCATTTTATAACCAAGAGACTTCTACTTTTTGAAACCAAGTATTAAATACTTTCAAATAAATTCTCATAACTTTCAAAAATACAAATAGTCTCTTAACCCTTAGAAAACAAGTGACTCCTTTTATTATAAAACCTTAGGCAATTAATGCCTTAAAACAAGTGGCCTTTTCACTAAAATCAAATCACTTATCTTTCCATAAAGCAAATATAACTAACTTCCCATAAAGCCGTTATATTCACTTTATACCTTAGCCCAAAACAATTTCCTATCGAGGACTTATACGTTTAAAATGGAACAAGTATCACATACTTTAAAACTCTTCAAGTCCCTTAACTTTAATAACACTTAAGACATCCTTTATACTTTCAAAGCATGAGTTAATCTCCCAACTCACCCGACTTGGCTATTCACAAACTAGTAAAGGATATCAAGGTGTTGTCGTTCTGCAGTACTACATCGTGCAACTAGTCATGCTCAAAGATAGGAAAAGTTCTACATAGAGTAGATCACACAACTACCTCTTAACTTCTAAGAGTAACAGAAACATGAAATGATACCAGGTATATTCCATACATAGAATCATGCCAAAGGAAGGAAGAGGTTCACATACCTCGCGACGATTGTCGACAAGTAGTAAAATGCTCCAAAGTACTTCAACCTTGAGCTATTCCATTCTTGAGTGGGATACGCTATACTTAGTACATCAACCTATAATGGTCACCATACTTCCATTAACCTCTTTTCATACACGTAGAATATTCTAGGTGCTAAGTCGCTAAATTCTACGGAAAATCGGACAACACCTCCTTTGTTTCTACTCACTTTGCCACCTTTTTCAAGGCGAATACAATAACCAAACAGCCCCAATTGGCTCACAATTTAGAAGGTGGTCCAATACAAATGAATAACAAACTAATACAAACTACAAGTCCAAATTCGCCACCTGAGTTCAACAATACTAATTCTTATCCAATTTCCATTTCAATCCTAACTTGGTAGCATAACATGATATCTAGTCGCACAATTATAACTACTATAATCTTCAGTCAATTACATGCGGCGATTCTAATAACGATCAAATTGTATTCCAACTTAACATGACTTACTTTCCATTTCGAACTTAAGCTACAAGTAGTCCATAATACTTATAAACTTCAACTTAACAACTTCATGCTAGCAACATGTAAAGTTAACAACAACAATATAAATAATCTTGTAACACTTTCAAAGAACAAGATTATACCTCAACAATTGTAATCCAATCTTCAAAACCGGTTGCTCCTTAGCAACCTAGAGCCTCATAAAGACACCTCAATCCGATCCTTGATACCCTTAGAACCACACCAACAACTTTCCTTCAACCTCCAATCCAAAACCTAGAAAGCCACTAGGTTTTCGCTTTGCGACTAACCGAAAACTATCTTTTCCGAGATTTTTCTATTGAGATATGCCTCTGATACACATAGGGACCTTGGTTTAAATTGGGAAGATTGTTGGATAACAAAAAAATTTCTTGTGGGAAGCTAGCCTAACCCGAGAGCACCTCCTTGGATTCTTGAAATTCTTGGAAATTTTTCTAAGTGTCAAACTTGGTCTTGCTACTAGTAGTGTTATATAGAACCTTGGAGGTCGAATGCAAACAATTGGGTGGTTTGGATGATCTCTAATTAAAATATCAAGACTTAGGACCCTTTGACTTAGTCAATTTTGTCAAGCTAATTAATTGGAAGACTTAGTCATCCTAAGGCTATGGTCAATGACCATTTTGGCCATGCCTAAAATCGTCCAAGGCATCAATAAGGGGGGTGACAAGTGTCGCCCACCCATTCGTCACAATATTACGTTTTCCGACAATTTCATAATTCCGAGAAATTTTTACAAGTCTCCAATCTTAACACTGTGAGTTCTTACGTACGTTCTTACACCATGTCCTGTAAATACAGGGTGTAACAAATATGGCTTCCAATATCCTCGACTATCCACTCTTTTTCAATCCTTAATGCAACAACAATAGTTTCTTCTTCTACGTTAATATAGCAGGTTAACTAGTCTGTCTTATATTCCGGTTAGGATATATAAAAGCTCAACCCTATGTAGAAACCTTCTATATTTCTATGATAGGTTTTACCACATAGGAGGATTAAGAACAGTAACCTAAAATGCTACACAAGTATCGGGGTACTTTCGTTCACGATTTTAACATATGTCTATTCAATTACAGCATATCCAAATCTTCCCTCTCGGATCTCGATTCGAAATCATATAAATTATGACAATTAGTGATCAGTTAATTATCAAACATTCAAACCAATATTGAATAAATCTTAACAAGATGAAGAAGAAACCAAACTAATGCATTAATTCATGAAATCGAGTTTCAAGCGATTCAATGGAAAGCCCTAATTAAAAGATTGGCTCCTAGCCATAGACATGCTAAGAACTAATTCAATATTCAACATGAACTGAAATAAATAAAAGAGAAAGGAAAAGAACTTGAACAAAATTGTCTCCAATCTTGTGTTTTGCCTCCTTTCCTAGCCTCCCCAAAGTAGAATAAAAGTATGTACAAGATGCCTCCTTAAGGTCAGAGTTTTAGGAATTATATAGTTGGGAAAAATTACATTGTGGACACTAAAAACCGTGTCAAAATCGGCTCAGAATCAGAAATTTTCCGCCTCGGCGCCAAAAATAATGTAAAAATCAGAGCGTGCAGGTTAATTAGCGCCGCGGGGCCTGCCAGATTTTGCGATTCTATGTCTTTTTTTCGTCCGGACTTCATTAAATTTCTTCTATGCTTCTCAGGACTTCTTAGACTTCATTTCTTGGTCCTTTTAGTGTGCAATTCCATCTCAATTAAGCTCATTTCATCATCTTTTTGCCATTTCTTCATTTAGAACCGTTGTGACTCAAAAGAAAAACGACCCTAACACGATACTAATTTCAAAGAAAAAATAAAAAAATACTAACTAAAAACGACTCAAAAAGTGTATATAAAATATGTCTAATAAATACCCCAAACTTAACCTTTACTCGCTCTAGAGTAAAGATCAAAATAAAATCAAAGAAACAAAAGAAAATGACTCAAAGACTCCGATCAAGTAGCTGCACCAAGGTTACTTAGAAAAACATGAATGTTAGTTGGGATAATATGCTGGAACAAACATAGCATGGATTCTTAGAAGTCTAGAATTTTAATTCAGATATTTCGCAAATTCACTTCAATCATAATTAATTGAAGCATGAACACCTAACCTATGCATGCCAATTTCATTCTATTTTTCCCAAAGATCTATGGGCCTGTTTACTTGTTATTCTCCACTAATTATAGACATACATATTAGAGATCTTCAGGACTTTACAGGGTTGTAAAGTTGGCTTAGGCAGGGTAGGTAAAAATAGGCATTTAGGCTCAAATTACATACCATAAGCGTTTTTTCATTCAACTCTTGTTTTCCTTATTTTTTGTTTTACTTTTTTTTTCTTTTTCTTTCATACCTATCATCTCCCTTCTTTTTCTTTTTGAGAGCATGATACATATCATTCTAAGAACAAGCACCCCCAAATTTATATTTTTGCATATTTTTCTTTGGGGTGCTTCAAACTTTTCGCTCTCCTTCTATTTCTTTTTCAACACTCTTCATCCCACGATTTTATTTCTTTTTTTTTTCATTATCACTTATGGCACAATCAGAGAATTATAGGGTGTCAAACAAAGATTTTATTTAGGCTCAAAGGGGCTGAATATGGATACAATTTATGTCAAGGTAGGTAATGTATGATAAGACGGGCTAACAAAGAATGTCTGAATCATTTTCCTAAATATGCATATCTTAAATATTTCGCATCAAATAACAAACAAACATGTTTTCTAGACATTTTCAACCTTCTTTCCACAATTTACAACACATAGGCTAAGTACAAGTATCCCAAATAACTAGATGTCATGAATTTTTGGCATATCTAACCTAAGTACACAGATTTTTGCTTCTAGTTCCATTACATTATCCCACTTAATCCATTAGATATCTTCAGCAACTACAACATGCTTGATCCAAAAAAAAATTGACTCACAATTTGTCTCACAAAACACAACAAAAGACTCAAAACAAAACACAAAATAAAGTAAGATCCCTCCCCCAAACTTAATCGACACAATGTCCCCAATGTGTGAAGACTAAAAATGAAGGAACGCTTACTGACACAACCCATCGGTCATAACGGAGGTTTGAGAGGAAATTCTTGAAATTTCATAGGCCTGAGACTTTCTGAATTTCTGGCGCCGCGACGCTGCTGCCAATTTTTCCTATTTTCAGTGTTTTTGTCCCTTTTCCCGCTTGGGGTCAGTCACTTGTCCACCTGCCATCTTAAAACGTAAGACAAAAATCAAGATCGCGAGACTGTTCAAGATAAATTAAAACAAACTAAAACAAAAATTTAAATAACATAATTAAAATATTGGGTTACCTCCCAAGTAGCGTTGTCTTTAACGTCTTTTAGCCGGACGCAGTTAATCCTTACTAGTGCCCAGTGAATCCTTCTGTGAACTGCTTGTAATTCGCACAATTATTGTTGCAGGTCTCACTTCTCCTACAACACTTTTTTTCAAACAAGGGCCTCAGATTTAAGATTGTCCCCATTTACACAAGGCAGGCTTGTATTCAAGGCTCTCTATAATGTAGGGATCAGTGAAACTCTCTACATCTCTCAACTTTTGGGGGTGCCCTTGAGGGTATGAATTTTCTGGTTGGAGCTTAGCAATGATAGTTGGTGGTGTCTTTTCTGCAACGAGTATAGGAAAAATAATTCCAAGGAATAAAAAAAGGTGACAAATTGGATCTTAGTAACCTCTTCTTTCTCTACACCAACTATCTCTCTCAATTCCTCATTATTCTCAACAACTTTTTGTGGTTCAGGTTCCTCACTCTGCTTATCACTCCCCATAACTGTGTCGCTAGGCAGATTTTCTTGCGGTACATTGATCACCATATCCATCAGCTGCCCTATTTATGTCTCCAAATATTTGAGGGACACCCTTATCTCAGCCATAAACTGAGTCTGACACTACTCAAAATGAGTTGCAGACAACCATACTCATGCTCAGTTTGTCACCTTTTTGGATTCCTTGGAATTTCTTTTTCCTATACCCGTTGCAGAAAAGACACCACCAACTATCATTGCTGAGCTCCAACCAGAAAATCCATACCCTCAAGGTCACCCAAAAAAGTTGAGAGATGTAGGAAGTTTCACTGATCCCTACATTATAGAGAGCCTTGAAGACAAGTCTGCCTTGTGTAAATGATGGACAATCTTAAATCTGAGGCCCTTGTTTGAAAAAAGTGTTGTAGGAGAAGTGAGACCTGCAACAATAACTGTGCGGATTGCAAACAGTTCGCAGAAGGATCCACTGGGCACTAGTAAGGATTAACTGCGTCCGGCTAAAAGACGTTAAAAACAGCGCTACTTGGGAGGCAACCCAATGTTTTAATTATGTTATTTTAATTTTTGTTTTAATTTATCTTGAACAGTCTCACGGTCTTGGTTTTTGTATTATGTTTTTTAGATGATAGGTGGACAAGAGACTGACCCCAAGCGGAAAAAGGGATTGACCCCAAGCGAAAAAAAGGGACAAAAACGCTGAAAATAGGAAAAATTGGCAGCAGCGCTGCGTCGCCAACATGCAGGGCCGCGGCGCCAGAAATTCAGAAAGTCCCAGACCTATGCAATTTCAAGAATGTCCTATCAAACCTCCGTTATGACCGTTGTGTTGTGCCAGTAAATGTTCCTTCATTTTTAGTCTTCACACATTGGGGACAATGTGTCGATTAAGTTTTGGGGAGGGATCTTACTGTATTTTGTGTTTTGTTTTGAGTCTTTTGTTGTGTTTTGTGAGTCAAATTGTGAGTCAATTTGTTTTTTTGGATCAAGCATGTTGTAGTTGCTGAAGATATCTAATGGATAAAGTAGGATAATGTAATGGAACTAGAAGCAAAAATCTGTGTGCTTAAGTTAGATATGTCAAAAATTCATGACATCTAGTTATTTGGAATACTTGTGCTTAGCCTATGTGTTGTAAATTGTGGAAAGAAGGTTTAAAATGTCTAGAAAACATGTTTGCTTGTTATTTGAAGGCGAAATAGTTAAGATATGCATATTTAGGGAAATGCTTCAGACATTCTTTGTTAGCCCTTCTTATCATACATTACCTACCTTGACACAAATTGTATCCCTAGTCAGCCCCTTTGAGCCCAAATAAAATATTTGTTTGACACTCTATGATTCTGTTACACCCCGTAATTCAGGTCATGCTTATGAGAACGTACGAAAGGAATTAAGATTTAAATTTTAGAAAGATAGGTCGACGGAATGTTTCGTACGGGTTTTAGTCAAATTTGAGGTGGTTTATGTCCAGTCGCGTTAGGAGTTCCTAAGTGTTTCTAAGGCCTATTATGTAGTTCGTTGAGTCTATTTCCCAACGCAACAAACCGTTCGTCGATAGGACATCGGAGTAGAAAGTTATGGGAGTTACAAGTTCGGTCTTGTGATCGGCGAGAAAAGTATTTTCGATCGAGCCACGGCCAGCGGCGCCGGATCTGAGGCGCGACGGATTTTGGGAGTCCTATGAAGTTGCAGCGCCACGGCGGAATGCGAGGCGGCGGAAAGTACTGAAATTTTCAAGGTTTGGTAGAGGCGGATTTTTGCGAAATCTGGGGGAAAAATTAGAAGATTTTTTTTTAAAAGGCCCTGGGAGGGTGACAAGTGTCCCTCCCATCTGATTGTGTGGAAGCACTATATATTGACCAAGTCTTGAAGACTTGGTCATTCTTCACAAAACCCCATTCTCTCTAAATTTCCCTCTTCCTTCTCTAAAAATTCCTCTCCCTTCTCTCTAAAAATTCAAGAAGAAACTAAGGCCTAGAGAAATTTCGGAAAGGTGGCAAGAAGGAAATATGTTGACAAGATTGTAGGAGGTTTGTGGAAGTGATTGTGGAAAGAGGACAAGTGAGATTTGTTGGACTAATTTGGGTAAACTCTAAGGTAACAATCCATTCTCCTTTTTAAGTAAATTGTGTTGCATGTGAGGAAGAAAGGACTTGTAGTTGTCAATATTGTTTTTTGGTATATTGCATGTAGGAATAACGATTTGGATTTGAAAGGATTGGATAAGGATGATATGTGACCATGTTATAGCCAAGATAATACCTTAAACTTATTGGATTATTTAATTTGTATTGTGGGGCAGAATTTTACACGTCCAAGTTAGGCATGTAATCCCCTTGTATTGCTGAATTGTTGGGCCTTAAATGTGGCGTTGAGTAGTTGATATCGGACCTTAAAAAGGTGGAAAAGTATGTAGAAACAAAGGAAGTGCTGTCCAATTTTCCGTAGAATAAGGAACTTTATACTTAGAATATTCGACGAAGAAGTCTAGACGTTAATAGACGTATTTGATTATTATAGGTTGATACTCTACGCGCGGCATATTCGACTTGGCAAGTGGATTTAGCCGAGGAGGTATGTGATTCTTCCTATCCTCTTGAGCATGATATTTGTAAATATATAGTACGGTAGACGTACGGGTATTAACTGAATTTGGTTTCACTTTGATGTCTTTTGACTTGAGTTCTAAATGTTAAGAATCTTGAAATATTTCAAAAAGAGTTATGAATAATTATTCGGAAGGAAATTAATACTTGGTTTTAAAAGAATAAGTTCTTTTGGTTTTCCAAACAAATGTGAATGTTTGATTTATTACAAAGTTTAAGTGTTATACTAACTTTATGGAAAGTTAGTTATAGTGACTTAAGGAAGATAAAAAGAATGGTTTACTTACTTGTTTGTGGAAGCCTTGTAATGATTTCTAAATGTGTGGTAAGTTGGTTTTAAAAGTAAACATGTTATGTTACTATGGGTGTTATTGCCTTGAGATTTGTTGTGGTAAGGGGGTTTTCTCGTTGTGCTTATGTCGTTTACGATAAGCCGGTTGTGCTTGTGTATATCACCTACCCCCCTGACTTGTTGTGTTGCAGCGGGTTAGCTACCCCCGATGCGAGGAGTACCTCATGCGGGTCCACATGACCTATGCGGACTACGGTAGTCCAGGAATCACTCCGGGTGTGTTACGCCGATGCGAGGAATACCTCATGCGGTCCTAGTGGCCATGCGGACTACGGTAGTCCAAGAAATGTCGCGGGTTAGCTACCCCCGATGCGAGGAGTACCTCATGCGGGTCCACGGGACCTATGCGGACTACGGAAGTCCAGGATTAGGCTCGTATAATGATACTATGGGCGAATGACCCTACTACGATCATTAGCGGCCTAGAAAAGACCGGTTGTGTTACACCTGTTTACTCTTATTTATATTGTGGCACTGTGTGCGGTTAATTAGTTTTTCATACATATATGTGGATTTGTTTTGGAAATGTTATGATTTCATTCTGATATTTTGATTTCACATACTTGGTACTGTTATCGACCTCGCCCGGAAACTGCGTTCATGCCGCAGTCGAGGTACATCGGTTGTTGATCCTCGCTCTTAGGATCAGATCGCTTTGGAAGCCGTTTCTCCGGAGGCTTATCTTTTGGTATGATTCCCTATCATTGTAGATTCATGTACATTCAGGGGTATGACGGGGCCCTGTCCCGTCATAGTTGTTACAAACTCTTAGAGGTCTGTAGTCCTGTTGTAAATTGGGTTTTGTAAAGGATGTAACTGTTCAGTTTTTGCTATGTATAGTTACCAAAAGGTAACCATTTTGGGTTAGCCTGTTTCTTATTTTTTATTGTTTCATGTTTATGAGTTTACTTCCGCTGGTTTTTCTCTGATGTTGTATCACTAGGGTGCCCGAGGTAAGGCACCAGTCACGGGCCCGAGGTCGGGTCGTGACAAAAGTGGTATCAGAGCAGTTAATCATCGGAAAGTGTCTACAGACCATATCTAGTAGAGTCTTGATTATCAGTGTGTTGTGCACCACATCTATAATCAGGAGGCTACAGGATATTTATGATTGATTTCCATTCTTTTCACTCTAAGATCGTGCAATAGAGTTGTGTTATAGGTTGAACTCCCTCTGACATATTTTTATGTATCAGTTATGCCTCCATGCAAGGCAACCGCGGCCCAGAAGGGCAAGCGGTGAGGCGCTAGTAGGACGCAGAGAAATTCTGGCGCGAGCCCGTCTTTACGAGTGATGCTTGGACGGCGAGTTCCACGACGTCGCCAAAGACAAGCGAGTTGAGCGAAGAGCGACATCGAGACATGATACACGAGCCTCGGTTACATAGCTGGAGCGAGAGGATATGGGCTCTGAGAGATGGCCCGTTATTAGCCGGATCGTGGCGAGCGGGAGGGCGAGCGAGAGGCAGCGGTTCGGTTGTACCGTAGTTCCCAGCATCGATAGCGAGACTTGGGACTTTTGAGTTGCAGCCACCGAGTTCTATGGGTCGAGGCCTGAGGATGATACTCAGGAGTTTATCCGACAGTTACAGCGGATCATGAGAGTGATCAAGTCCTCGGAGACAGTCGGTAGTATTGGGTTCACATCGCTGCGTGATCTGCGATTGGTAGTTTGATTCGTGGAAGCGTCCCGGGGAGCATGCGCTTCGGTGTTTGGGACGAGTTCTCGAGGCATTTCTTAACCATTTCTTGCCTCCGCAGATGAGAGAGCTCGGGCGATAGATTTACGGCGTTGCGGCGAGCGGGCGGGCGATCGGAGTACAACGTAGAGTTTGACTCGTTGGCTCGACGCGTCCGCTTTAGTGGCGACATGGAGGGCGAGTGCACCGCTATGTCCGCGAGCGAGAGGTTGATCGGGAGTAGCTCTTGATCGGGCATGGACATTGCCGCATGCAGCTTATGCCAGGTGTGAGCGGAGGTCGGCGGATTGATAGATACGAGAAGAGGCGGCGAGGTCCTCTGGTAGTTTCAGCGGGCGACCTCGGCGGATCGATTTGCACCTTAGCCGGTTCAGAGCGCTCCTCCACCGTCTTCCGGACGTCGGTATTCGAGGCGAGTCGAGGCCCGAGGCCGGGCTTCGAAGCGAGGATGCTACCGTCGAGACCACCCCTGCCGGTGTGGCGATGTGGTAGATCCCATTTCGGGAGTTGTGGTAATATTGTGGGGCCTTGTTACACTTGTGGCCAGCAGGTCATATTTCGAGGATCAGGCAGGCGTAGCAGATGGTAGGGTTCAGCCTCTGAGGTCATTCGCGGGTCTTCATCTCCTCTGATTACTCGCCGGGCGAGGTACTCATGGGCGGCCAGTCGCGACAGAGGTCGTGGTAAGGGTCCTAGTTCCCGCATTTATGCTATGTCCAGCCGTCAGGACTAGGAGGTGTCACCAGATGTCGTCACAGGTACATTATTGGTTTCATGTTGTGATGTATATGCTTTGATAGATCCAGGTTCTACCTTGTCCTATATATCTCCTCATATTGCTGGTAAAATAGGGATAGTGCCTGAGTCCATAAAACCTTTTGAGGTGGCTACGCCAGTAGGTGATTCGGTGGTAGCTGAGCGGGTATATAAGGCTTACCCAGTGACTATATACAGTCGTCAGACCCTAGCCGACTTGATAGAGTTGGATATGACGAACTTTGATGTGATTATGGGTATGGATTGGCTAGCGTCCTGCTATGCCAATGTGGATTGTAGAGAGAGATTGGTACGGTTCCAGTCTCCTAGGGAGCCGGTTATCGAGTGGAAGGGAATCTTTGCGTCGTAGGGTAGGTTTATTTCTTACCTCAAGGCTAGGAAGATGGTGCAGACGGGGTATATCTACTATATGGTTCGGGTATTCGATCATCGAGGCCAAGATACGGACTTTGATCGATTCGGTTGTCGAGAGAGTTTCGGGCGTATTCGGGCGATCTCGGGTATCCTCCCGAGAGGAGATTGAGTTTGCATTGATATGTCGCGGACACTCGACCCATATCTATTCCACCATACAGGATGACACTTTGAGTTGAGGAGTTGAAGGACCGGTGAAGGATTTCTTTGGAAAAAGGCTTTATCGAGCCTAGTGTTTCTCCCCAGGGGCCGATTTTATTTATAAAGAAAAAGGATGGGGCCTTTGCGTGTGTTGATTCTGACGGTGAATAAGGTAACTATCAAGAATAGATACCCTCCCGTGATTGATGATTTGTTTGACGATTGCGAGTGCGAGGTGTTTCTCAAGATAGACTGCGATGCAGTTATCATCAGTGCGAGTTAGAGGCGGATATTCCAAAGATCGCATTCGGGACCCGGTATGGGCACTATGAGTTTAGGGTGATGTCTTTCGGGTTGACCAACGCCCCAGCAGTATTCATGGATTTGATGAACCGGGTGTTCAAGCCATTCTTGGATATGTTCGTTATAGTATTCATCGATGATATCCTAGTTTATTCGCGCATGAGCGAGGCGCATGCGATCATTTGAGGGCGATCGAGTCCTCGGGGCCCGATTGTATGCCAAGTTCTCGAAATCGCGAGTTTTGGTTGGCAGTGGCTTTCTTAGGGCATATTATCTGCCGATGGTATTCGGGTTGTCTGACAAAGATTGAGGCGATCAAGACTTGGCCTAGACCAGCTACAGCGGAGGTGCGCGCTTTGGGCACTTGCGGGTTATTATCGAGAGGTTTGTGGAGAAGTTTGCTTCCATTTCAGCACCTTTGACTAGCTGACCCGAGCGGCTATGTTCCGGTGGACGGATGCTTGTGAGGAGGGCTTCAGGTTCTTGAAGGAGAGATTGATGGCCTTGATTCTTACTCTTCCAGAGGTTTTAAGCGGATATGTGGTTTATTGTGATGCGTCGGGTGTCGGGCTTGGAGTGCGTCGATGCAACACGGTAAAGTTATAGCTTACGCCTTTCGGCGGCTCGGGAAGCATGAGAAGAACTACCACACATGACTTAGAGTCAGGCGGTGATTCATGCCTTGAAGATCCGAGACATTATTTATATGGAGTTCATGTGGATATTTACACGGACCACAAGAGCCTCGGTATATCTTCACGGAGGAAGGCGAACTTGCGGCGAGAGCGGTGGTTAGAGCTACTTAAGGATTATGATGTCGATATCCTATACCACTCGGGGAAGGCCATGTAGTTGCAGATGCCCTTAGTCGCAGATCGATGGGTAGTCATCGGATGTGCGGCGGAGAAAAGGGGCATGGTCCGCGAGTTACATCAGCTAGCGAGCCTTGGGGTTCGTTTGGTTGGTTCTGATAGTAGTGGGGTTCGGGTTCGAGAGGTTGCCGAGTCGTCCATCGTCGAGGAGGTGAAGAGGCGACAATATGAGGATCCGATTGTGGTACGGCATCGAGACACGACTCTTCGAGAGGAGAAGAGTCTGTTTGAGGTAGCACCTGATGGGGTGCTAAGATTTGAGGGCAGGTTATGTGTTCCTGATGTAGCAGGACCGTCGCAGATTCGAGGAGGCTGCGGTGCTCGTTACTCTATTCATCGGGTCGACTAAGATGTACCATGACCTCAGTGTATATATTCTTTGGGATGGCACGAAGAGGGCGTTGCGAGTTGGTTGCGCGATGTCCAATTGTCGCAGTCAGTGGAACACGAAGCACAGTGGGTTGTTGCAGATGATAGATATTCCGACATGGAAGTGGGAGGTGATCAATATGGACTTTATTACAGGGTTACCTCACACTCAGAGGAAGCACGATTCCATCTGGGTTATTGTCGACAGGCTGACGAAATCAGCCCACTTTCTTCCAGTCAGGACGACTTTTTCGACCGAGG
This sequence comes from Przewalskia tangutica, assembly GCA_029844215.1. Classification (NCBI taxonomy): domain Eukaryota; kingdom Viridiplantae; phylum Streptophyta; class Magnoliopsida; order Solanales; family Solanaceae; genus Przewalskia; species Przewalskia tangutica. Next base: position 112,497,778 of record CM056721.1, read on the forward strand.
ATTATGCTAGATTGTATATCAGAGAGATTGTGAGAATGCACAGAGTTCCTATATCGATTATTTCAAACAGAGGAGCCCAGTTCACGGCTAACTTCTGGAGGTCTTTCCAGAAGGGATTAGGGACACATGTGAGTCTCAGTACCGCGTTTCATCCTCGGGCCGGCAGGCGGGCGGCGTACTATCCGGACAACGAGGATATGTTGCGGGCCTGTGTTATTGATTTCAGGGGTAGCTGGAAGGATCATTTACCTCTTGTGGAGTTTACGTATAATAACAGCTACCATTCTAGTATCCAGATGGAGCCTTATGAGGCCTTATACGGAAGGAAGTGCAGTCGCGATAAATGGTTTGATGTGGGCGAAGTTGATTAGTCGGGCGGACTTGATTCAGCAGGCGGTGGATAAGGTGAAACTTATCCAGGAGCGGTTATTGTCAGCTCAGAGTCGACAGAAGTCGTATGCAGATCATCGGCGTCGACACTTGGAGTTTAAGGTGGATGATTGGGTCTTCTTGAAGGTATCACCCATGAAGGGCGTGATGAGATTTGGGAAGAAGGGGAAACTTAGCCCAAGGTACATTGGGCCTTATCAGATTGTCCGTAGGGTAGGCAAGGTTGCCTATGAGTTGGATCTGCCGTCCGATCTGGAGGCAGTACATCCAGTTTTTCATGTGTCTATGTTGCGAAAGTGTATTGGAGATCCATCTAGAGTGCACCCGATTTGTGATGTCCAGGTGACAGAGGGGTTATCATATGAGGAGAGTCCCATAGCGATACTCGATCATCAGGTTAGGCGACTACGGACAACGGATGTGACTTCCGTCAAGGTCTTATGGCGGAATGAGAACAGAGAGGAAATGACATGGGAAGCAGAAGAAGAAATGATGAAGAAGTTTCCCCACTTGTTCCCTACACCTTCAGGTAACCCACTTTCCTGCTTGTTAGTTTTTAATTTGGCATTTATGCTTAAGTATTGTTGTGGTCGTGTAGAGCGTTCTTTTTGCAAGAAGAATAGTTAAGAGGGTCTATGTCGATATTATGATTTGGGTAAGCATAGAAGGAACATTTGGGATGATGTTTCTAAGGGGGGAGAATGTTACACCCCGTAATTCAGGTCATGCTTATGAGAACGTACGAAAGGAATTAAGATTTAAATTTTAGAAAGATAGGTCGACGGAATGTTTCGGACGGGTTTTAGTCAACTTTGAGGCGGTTTATGTCCAGTCGCGTTAGGAGTTCCTAAGTGTTTATAGGGCCTAGTATGTAGTTCGTTGAGTCTATTTTCCAACGCAACAAACCGTTCATCGATAGGACATCGGAGTAGAAAGTTATGGGAGTTACAAGTTCAGTGCGCAGTCGAGAAGAAAAGTATTTTCGATCAGGAGCCACAGCGTCGCGGCGCCGGATGCAGGGCCGCGGCGCCGGATTTACTGGGAGTCCTCTGAAGTTGCAGCGCCACGGCGCCGGAATTCAGGGCCGCGGCGCCGGAAGTACTGAAATTTTCGGAGGTTTCAGCGCTATGGCGCCGGCTGCAGGGCCGCGGCGCCGAGGCGATTTCGCAATCGGGGAAAAATCGGAAGATTTTTTTAAAAGGCCACAGGAGGGTGAAAAGTGTCCCTCCATACGTGTCACGACCCGTTCAGGGCCGTGGTAGTGCCTTACCCGGCACCCAAGTAGACATACATCGAAATGTCAATGGAATATAAAACAAAACATGAAACAAAATGAAGTGAAAGCAGTTTTTACGAGAAAAGTTGCCTTAGGCGTATATATAAACATAAAACTTGAACTCTATGATTACATTCCTTTTACAAACTCGCCTTGTAAAGATACTGGACCTAAGAATGATATAACAACAATGGTGGGGCGGGGCCCGCCATACCACGAATGTAAGTACCTACAACGACAGGGACTATACCACTGATAAGCCTCCGAGAAACGGAGCTTCCCAAGCGTTGACGTGACCACATGGCGAGGATCAACAAGCGGTGTACCTCTACTGCGTAGGCATGACCCCAGAAGGAGTCGATACAGTACCAAGTATGTGGCGAAAATCACGTAAATGAAATCATAGTAGTCTATATAAAGCGGGAGACATGTATGATAACCAAACTACGATTCCTGATAAATAGCGATCATGTCAGTCGGGGACTCGCGCCAAAGTCATCACTCAAATATAACTATGGGTCTCGCCCACATCAATCATGCGTGGAATACCTTCCTCGCCTTGGCGATCTATGATATAAAAGCACCAAGGAATACACATGAACACGGGTCCCACGTGTCATAATAAAACCGTCTGGGTAAATGCGAAGGCATAGCGAGCTACTAAAACCCAGTACCAACAATGTCATAAAGCGTATCCAAGGTCTTTCTAGACCGCCACATGATCGCGGCCACTCGCCCGCGATATCAAATGTGCGCGTCTAATCTGGAACTTCCGCGACTCCGCATAGGCCACGCGTAGGCCGCGTGAGGTATTCCGCGTCGAGGTAGCTACTCCCGACATCATCTGGACCCGTGGTCGCGTGCCATAGACCGCATGGCCATATAGACCGCACTAACACGGAACTCGTAGCTCGCGTAGTCCACGGACCGCGTGAGGTATCTCGAATCATTGTCATGAAGACCGCGAGGTATACCGCGTCGGAGGCGACTTAACCCCGGTATAACATGTCGAGGTGAGTGGTACAATACTATCATAACGGCTTATTGTTAAACAACATAATCACAACAAGGGAAACCCCCTTACACAACATCACAAGACACTAACACACGTAGCATCCTAACATGTTTACTTATCAAACCAACAAGAAGGTATTACAAGGCTATCACAAACCAACATAGTCAAGTTGTTCACATAAGGTACTTTCTATTTTATGCCAACAAGTTCGGGTTTTTATCCCCAAAGTACTTCATACATTATCTCTTAAAAAAAAGATCATGTTTCTTTCACAAGAGTCACACGATACCCGTAGTATTAAAATAGAGTGACTATCTTTTTAAGTAAACCAAAACAATTTCCCTTTTTAAAGACAAGTAACAACCTTCTTTTCCCAAGTTCAAGTTTGCCTAAGTTCAAAGACTCAAGTCTCTTATTTTCGAAAGGTTTCGTAGTTCATAGCCTTAATCACTTAATAATATAATTTTCTTTTAAAACAATTCGAAAAACATATGCCTTATGTGTGAGTAGGTTATTCTTGTTCATAACAATCATATTAAAGCAGTCATGATCTAGGAAATGTAATATCATTTTGTCTCATCTTAGCTTCATGCGGATGGAGGTTTCTCGTTTTAATAATACTTAATTAGTCAATACATTTCCCTTTATTAAGCTGCGATGGTTTGTTCGATACTTATTCTCATTTTCGAAATCAATACAAGGCGTTCATAAACAATTAAATAAACCGTTCCTTTTATCTCTCTTAAGTCGTTATACCTAACTTCCCATAAAGATAGTATAACTCTTAAGCCTTTAAAACCAAGTATTACTCTTCTTTAAAAAACGATTCTTAATTCTTTTTGAAATACTTCAAGATTCTTATTATTTAGACTCAAGTCAAAAGACATCGCAGTAAAACCACGTTCAGTTAACACACGTACGTTGTCACGACCCGTTAGGGCGTGGTAGTGCCTTCTGGGCACCAGTAGTCATACATCGAGTAACGTGGAAAATAAAACAAGGCGAAGCAGTTTATAAAATAAGACCAGTTTATCGGATGAAAAACTTGCCTATCGGCATAATATAAATAACTCAGTTTTTGCGATTACAACCCAGTATTTGTACAATAGTACTCTGACCTCTGGAAGTAAACAACTATGGCGGGGCGGGGCCGCCATACCATTGTACAAACTATCTACAATACGGGGAGATCATACAAAAGTAGAGCCTCAGGAGAAGATGGAGCTCACGGCCAATGCAAAGAGATCTAAGGATGCGGATCTAGCACTGCTTGCCACCTTGCTGCGGCATGAGCGGCCCAGAAGAGTCGATTACACGGTACCAAGTATGTGAAACTATAAAGCGAAATGAAATCAAAGTATTTAAAAACTTTTCACAAATACAATCGGTTGATTGCGCGAGTGCCACATCAAACAACAGCGATAATAGGAAAAGCGTAGCAGTCTATTCTAGAAGCGCGAATGATCGAAGCAAGGCCAATCGCCCGTAGTATCATTCTGCGTGCCTAGTCACGGACTTCGCAGCCGCATGGGTCGCACGGACCGCGTGAGGTATTCCTCGCATCGGGGCAGCCAACCCGGCATCCGCCTGAGCTCCGCGGCCGCGTAGCCTCAAAGGCCGCGTAGTCTCAGCGGACCGCGTAGGAATCCGCGTCGGGCTAAACACCGGAATGATCAATCACGGAGCATACGGCTGCTCGCGTAGTCTTCGCGGACGCGTAGGCGTATAGACGCGTCGAGAAGCCCACGGTATAACGATCGAGGGTAGGTGATACAATAGCGATTACGCGGACTTACAGGTTAACAAGCGTAAGCCGCAAGAATGACCGCTTTACGGCATTTCAAGACACTAACACGGGTAGTATCATAATATGTCAACTTATCAAACAAATCTTACTACAATAAACAGAAAACAATAAAAGGAATTTATAAACAAACAAATGCAGATTCCTTTTTATCTTTCTTAAGTTGTTATACCTAACTTCCCGTAAAGCTAGTATAACTCTTAAGCTTTTGTTTTAAAACCAAATATTTATCTTACATTAAAAATGATCGATATTCTTTTGAAATGCTTCGATTCTTTATTATTGAGGCTTAAGCGGTGAGGCATTCAGTAAGTATTGTCGAGCTTAAGCGTGAGGCATTCTTAGTAAGTATTGTCGAGCTTAAGTCAAAGACATTACGTAGTTATTATTGATTAACACGTATGCGTCTCAGTACTATATATTGTAAAATATCATGCTTTAGGAAGAATCACATACCTTACCGTGAAAACCACTGCGAGTTGAATATGTGTGAGAGTGACTATAATAGTCACAGACATCTATTAAAGTCTGACTACTCTGAAGGTCATTCTAAGCGGGGTTCACAATTCTGCAGTTGTCGGGCATGACCCTACAGGTGAGCTATATGAGTCTCTTGTGAAAGCGATCTATGTAGTCTGATTCAATTATTCTTCTTTTAAACCGCCCTGCTGTGATAACAATCCAATTCTATTCTTTAATACTCTTACAAGTATGTATACTTATTCTTATACTTCTACAGTATATATACTCTAATTATAAAGAAGGGTAAGTTTATTTACCTCAGTAAGCCCAATAATATCCTAGATAAAAGTCGCGCTTTGAGCAAGGTTTAGCTCTGGTTATGCGCTCAGATAGCTCGAGAAACCTTAGAAGTTCTTCACACTTCACTAAGTACAAAGGGATTTGGGCTAGGGTATTTTGGGCATTATAACAATACTAGAAGACAACTTTTCTACGAGGGAGGGGGTAGATTTCGGCTAGCTAGGGGGTAGGCCTGCGAGCTTCTCGAGGGGAAGGGGGTGTTGGGCGAATTGCTAACAAAGGGAGAGGAAGGATTTTTAGACTTGGAAAGCTTTTGTGGATGAAGAACTCTTCATCTCGAGAGGGTATTTATAGCTCGAGCCTTGGCGACCATGGCGAGATGAAGACAAGTGCAAGGCAAGTGTAGGGTGAGGATTTAGGCAAGTGTCCTTGGCCAGCACACAAAATATCCTACCAACTCCAAGACAAAGAAGCCAACCCAATCGGCTATTGCGTGTCAAGTCCACGATTGGAGGGTGACAAGTGTCGCCCTCCGTTGATCCAAAATCTTCGTCTCTCGGAAAAATCATAAAAATACTAAATGACATAGTCGGAATTTTCCTACGAAGGCTGAAGCGTTTAGTCGGAAAGCGATTCTTCTAGTGTGTTGTGCACAAATAAAGCGTCGAGCTAACTTTAAGGCCAAACTTTTTGTATGTATTCCACTTGCGTACATACTGGAAATCTGGGTATAACATTCTCCTCGCCGAAACATTCGTCGAATGTTCCTTCTCAAACGATTATCGAAGAAGCTTAAGCAGTTTGTAAGTGCCACATGTACTGAAAATAACACTTAGGCATAAATGATAATGAAATTTACAAGTAGGAAAGTGAATTACGGAGGTGTGGGAATAGGTGAGGATACTTCGCCTCGTGTCCTCGCCGGCTTCCCGTCATCTCCTCACGAGCTCGTTCGCCACGAGACTTTGTGGAAGCCCGTCCTTGTCATGAGCCTAACTTTGACGATCGACTATCGCTATGGGAATCTCCTCATCACGATAACCGCCGGTCACTGGACATCGTCAATCGGGTGTACCACTAGATGGATCGATACATCTCCTCGGCGTAGATCGTGAAAAAGCCGGATGCGCCTCCGGATCGGACGGCGGATCCAGCTCGTAGGCAACCTTGCCTACCTGCGGACAATCTGAAGCGGCCCGATGTACCTTGGTGAGTTTCCCTCTTCCGAATCTCATCACACCGCCATGGGTGGCGCGAGAAAACCAATCATCATGCGAACTCCAAATGCGGCGGCGATGATCTGCGTCGACCATGCGACTACGGTATGTCGATAGCGCTCTCGGATAAGCCGCACCTTATCCGCGCTGCGCACCAAATCTGGTCCCATTGCTGCGCTCTCCACGTCGAACCAACCTATGGCGATCTGCGCTTCCTCGTATAAGGCCTCATGGCGCCGTCGAATCTTGGGTGGTAGCTATTATTATCATGAAACTCTACTGAGGTAAATGATCCTCCTACCTGAAGTCGATAACACGGGCTCGCGGCATATCCTGCAGAGTGCGGATAGTGCGCTCTGCTGCCGCGTGCATGCGTGGATGAAATGCGATGCTCGGGCTCACTGCGTCCCTAAACCCTGCGGAAGGACCTCCAGAAGTTAGCGTAAGCGGGCTCCTGCATGCGATATGATCGAAATAGGGACTCATGCGATCGGCGATCTCTCGGATGTAAAGTGCGGCATAATCCTCGGTAGAAAGTCGTCCTAACGGGAAGAAAGTGGGCTGATTTAAATCGACTGTCGGCGATAACCCATATAGAATCATGTCTCCTGCGAGTGCGAGGCAATCTGTGATGAAGTCCATGTTGATCACCTCGGCTTCCAGTCGGGATCTCTATCGCTGTAACAGACCACGGGCCTCGGTGCTCTACCTTCACTGCGTGCAACAGGCGGCTTTGAGCTACGAACTCTGCAGCGTCCTCTTCAAACCATCCACCAATACACAGATCTAAGGTCGTGGTACATCTTAGTCGACCGGATGGATAAATGCTTGTATTTGTGTGCTTCCCAGAACCTGCTGCGAAGTCACGAAACATCTGGAACACACAATCTGCCCTCAAACCTTAGCACCCCATCGGTGCTACCTCAAAGGACCGCCCTCACGAAGAGGCTGTATCGCGATATCGAATCAAAGCGGGATCCTCGGTGTTGCCTCTTGCCTCGCCGGCGATGGAAGACTCGGCAACCTCGCGAACTCTAACCCATTGCTATCGAGAATCAATCAAGCGGACACGAGGCTCGCTAAGCGATGCAAATCACGAACCATGTCCCTCTCTCTGTTGCGCATCGATAGGCTCCCCGTCGACCTACGACTAGGCATACGCCTGACATTGGCCTTCCGGGTGATGCGGGATATCAACATCGTAATCCTTAAGCAACTCTAACCACCGTCTGCAGCGTAAGTTCGGCTCCCTGGTGAAGATATCTTTGGAGGCTCTTGTGAGTGCGTATAAATATCCACGTGAACCCGTACAAATAGTGCCTCGGATCTTGGCGTGAATCACGGTGCGACTCTAAATCATGGGTGGGGTAGTTCCTCTCGTGTTTCTTGGTGTCGGGATGCATATGCTATAACTCTGCCATCTTTGCGTCAACACACATCCCAACCCGATGCACGGCGCGTCACGATACCGACATAACCATCTGGACCCTGCGGAAAAGTAAGAGCGAGCGGTCGTCGGTCTCTTTCGACAGCGAAAACCACGCTCCTGACATCGGTCCACTGAAACTTGGCTGCCTTACGAGTCGACCTAGTCAATAGTGCGAAGATAGAAGCAAACTTCTCCACGAACGCCGATAATAACTGCGAGGCCCGAGCTGCGAACCTCTGCCGGAGTAGTAGGTCTAGGCAAGTCATGCCTCGATCTTGGCGTATCCACTCGAATGCCATCAGCCCGACAATATGCCCAAGCGCCATGAAGTCAGCAAAACTCACGTTTGGAAAACTTGGCGTCTGCTGAGTCTGGAGAAGCGTCGGCCATGATCGCCAAATGCTCGCGTGCTCACTGCTCTGGCGAGAATAAACCACGATATCATCAATGAACACTATCACAAACGTGTCCAAAAATGGTTTGAACACTCGGTTCATCAAATCCATGAATACTGCCGGAGCATTGGTCAACCAAAGACATGACCACGAACTCGTAATGCGTCTGGGTCACGAATGCGATCCTAGGGACATCCGCCTCTCGACTCGCACTTTGATGATAGCGATCGCGGATCAATCTTGGAAAACATCTACGCACCTGCAAGTCGAACAAATCATCAATCACAGGAAGGGTATACATTCTTAATGGTCACCTTGTTGTTGCTGTAATCAACACACGTGCGGCGTCGAGTCCTTCTTCTTCCGCGAACAATCCGGCGCTCCCGGGGAGAAACACTAGGCTGATGAAGCCGCTTCTCCGGCAAATCCTAAGTGGTCCTTGACTCTCTCAACTCGGCGGTGCCGTTACGTATGGCGGAATGGAAATATGCGAGTGTGCAATATCATCTATACAAAACTCGATCTCCTCTCGGGAGGATACGGAAGGTCGTGCAGGAAACACGTGCGGGAACTCGTGACTCTTTGGCCGGTGAAAATCTGGTGCGCGACTTGATTATCAAACACGAGCGAGATGGTAGATATACCGCCGTACGTACCATCTTCCTAGCCTTGAGGTAGGAAATAAACCTACCTACCGGCGTCTGGTGCTCACTCCCACTCGACAATGGCTCCTCGGAAGCTGGAACGTACTACTCTCTCTCTGCGGTCTACATTGGCGTAGCAGAAGCTAGCCAATCCGTCCCGTAATCACGTCGAAGTCAATCATCTCGGCTCATCAAGTCGGCTGGGAGTCGGCAGTGTAAATGGTCACGGGACAAGCTACATATACCGCCGAGCTACGCGAATCACCATTGGCGTAGCTACCTCGAAAGGGTCTATGGACTCGGGCTCTATCCTATCCTACTAGCAACAAGGGAGATATATGGGGCGGTAGAACCGGATCTATCAAAGCATACACATCAAACCAGGCCCGATAAGGTACGTGGCGACATCGGTGAGGCCTCACGATCTGTCGGTGGACAAAGCATATATGCGGTTACGAGGACCGCTAGGCTGGACGTGCCACGACCTCTGCGCGACCGCTGGTCCATGAGTACCTTGCCCTCGGGGCGAGTAGCTGTCGAGGATGAAGCGGCAGCAGACCACATGTAGGGCCTACTACCGGCGCGCTCGGTCGGACAAACTCGCGAAATGACCTGCGGCCACAAGTATAGCGGGCTCGGTCTGCTCGAATGGTATCTGCCACAGCGCGCTGGCGGACCTCGAGCAGTTAGCACCCTGCTACCGCGGAAATCCGAAGTCTGGGGCCACGACACGCCCGGCGCTCTGTTGTCTTGAAAATGAGGTAGGGCGCTCTGCGCTGGTGTGGTGCAAATCTGGACTTCTGGCGATCGCCACCACGAGGACCACCAAAAGAACCGGCCGTCTTGGCCTTTTTGCTGGCGATGTCGCTCGCCCGGCGGTCTCTGCGCTCCTCGCATCCGGTCGTGAGCTGCATGCGGGTTATGTCCATACTGGTGAAGGACACACGCGCACAAGACTTCGGCCATGTAATCATCTAGCCCGATGACATAGCGATGCACCTGTCCTCCATCTCTGCTACGGTGCGAGGGACATATCGAGCCAAAGAATCAAACTTCGACATTGTACTCCTCGGCTGTGCGTCCTCCTGTCTCGACAAGAATCTATCGGCTCGTGCCCTCGCCATCTGCGGAGGCAAGAAGTGTGTGAAAAGCCTCGAAAACTCATCCCATCTGCTGGAGGTGCATGCTCTCCCGGGAAAGCTCATGAATCAAACCAATCATTGCGGTATCACGCGGCCGTCGCGAACCAAATATCACGACCTCGGTCTCACGAAGCCACGATCACGCGTAATCCTCTGCGGTGGCGGATGAACTCTGCGGATCATCCTCGGCCTCGACCGTAAAACTCTGGCGGGCTACAACTCAAGAAATCTCGTAGCCTCGAACTATACGCCTCGGGTGCACTACGGGTCTGTGGGTGGAGAGGCTGGGCTGTCGCGTCCGGCCTCTCCTCGTGTCGGGCCACAACTTTGCCAATAGTGGGCCGTCTCCTTGTACCCTAACTCCTCCGCCCGGTGTGGGGCGGGAGGTGTGGGTGCTGTGGTCTCTTTGGGGCGGCGGCGTCATAGAACTCGCCGTCTACGGTATAGGCGGGCACGAGCCCTCGTGACTCTGGGTGTCTGCTGCGACTCCTCATTGCCTTGCCCTTACGGGCGGGTTGCCTGCGTGGAGGCATAAGCATTACGGAAAGGAATCGTTAGAGGTCGACCTATAACACGACTCTAAAGCACGATCTCGAGAATGAGAAGAATGAAACGATCCTAAATATCCTATAGCCTCACGATTATTGGTGTGGTGCGCGACACGCGATAATCAAGACTCTACTAGATACGATGCGTAGACACTTTCAGGATTAAGCGCTCGATACCACTTTTGTCACGACCGTTCGGGGCGTGGTAGTGCCTGCTGGGCACCCAGTAGTCATACATCGAGTAACGGCGGAAAATAAAACAAGGCAGAAGCGATTTATAAAATACGACACAGTTTATCTGATGAAAAGCGTGCCTTTCGGCATAAGATCACTAACTCAAGTTTTTGCAGTTACATCCCAACTGTAAAATAGTACTACAGACCTCTAAGGAAGTAACCAACTATGGCGGGACAGGGCCGCCATACCACTGTACAAACTATCTCTACAATCTGGGAGATCATGCCAAAAGTAGAGCCTCGGAGAAGATGGAGCTCACGACACCAATGCAAGAGATCTGAGGATGCGGATCTAGCACTGCTTGCCACCTGCGGCATGAGCGGCCCGAAGAGAGTCGATCTTGGTACCAAGTATGTGAAACTATAAAGCTGAAATGAAATCAAAGTATTTAAAACTTTTTCACAAATACAATCGGTTCAATTGCACAGTGCCACATCCAAACAACAACGATAATAGGAAAAGCGTAGCAGTCTATTCTAGGCGCGAATGATCGAAGCAAGGCGATCGCCCGTAGTATCATTCTGCGTGCCTAGTCACGGACTCCGCGGCCGCATGGGTCGCACGGACGCGTGAGGTATTCCTCGCATCGGGGCAGCGACCCGGCGTCGCCTGAGCTCCGCGACCGCGTAGCCTCGAACCGCGTAGTCTCAGCGGACGCGCGGGAATCCGCGTCGGGCTAAACACCGGAATGATCAATCACCGGAGCATACGGCGCTCGCGTAGTCTTACAGAACGCGTAGGCGTATAGACCGCATCGAGGCAAGCCCTCGGTATAACGATCGAGGGTAGGTGATACAATAACGATACAGCGGACTTACCGGTTAGCGTAAGCACGTGACAAGAATGACCCGCTTTACGGCATTTCAAGACACTAACACGGGTAGTATCATAATATGTCTACTTATCAAACAAATCTTACTACACTTAGAAATCAATACAAGGCTTTTATAAACAAACAAGTAGCAGTTCCTTTTTATCTTTCTTAAGTTGTTATACCTAACTTCCCGTAAAGCTAGTATAACTCTTAGCTTTTGTTTTAAAAACCAAATATTTATCTTACATTAAAAATGATCGATATTCTTTTGAAATGCTTCGATTCTTTATTATTGGGCTTAAGCGTGAGGCATTGCCGTAAGTATTGTCGAGCTTAAGCGTGAGGCATTGCCGTAAGTATTATTGAGCTTAAGTCAAGACATTGCGTAGTTATTGTCGATTAACACGTATGCGTCTCTAGTACTATATATTGTAAAATATCATGCTTTAGGAAGAATCACATACATACCGTGAAAACCACACTTGAGTTGAATATGTCGTGAGAAAGTCGACTATAATAGTCACAGACATCTATCAAAGTCTAGACTACTGCGAAGGTCATTCTAAGCGAGGGTTCACAATTCTACGGTTGTCGGGCGGCATGACCCTACCGGTGAGCTATATGAGTCTCTTGTGGCAGTCTATGTAGTCTGATTCAATTATTCTTCTTTTAAACCCTTCTCTTTGTGATATGTCAATTCTATTCTTTAATACTCTTCTAAGTATGTATACTTATTCTTATACTTCTACAGTATATATACTCTCTAATTATAAAGAAGGGTAAGTTTATTTACCTCGGTAAGCCCAATAATATCCTAGATAAAAGTCGGCTTTGAGCAAGGTTTAGCTCTAAGTTTATGCGCTCAGATAGCTCGAGAAACCTTAGAAGTTCTTCACAACACACTAAGTACAAAGGGATTTGGGCTAGGGTATTTTGGGCATTATAACAATACTAGAAGACAACTTTTCTACGAAGGGAGGGGGTAGATTTCGGCTAGCTAGGGGTAGGCCCTCGGCCAGCTTCTCGAGGGAAGGGGGTGTTGGGAATTGCTAACAAAGGGAGAGGAAGGATTTTTAGACTTGGAAAGCTTTTGTGGATGAAGAACTCTTCATCTCGAGAGAGTATTTATAGCTCAAGCCTTGGCCGACAATGGCCAAGATGAAGACAAGTGCAAGGCAAGTGTAGGGTGAGGATTTAGGCAAGTGTCCTTGGCCAGCTTGCACACAAAATATCCTACCAACTCCAAGACAAAAGAAGCCAACCCAATCGGCCTATTGCGTGTCAAGTCCACGATTGGAGGGTGACAAGTGTCGCCCTCGTTGATCCAAAATGCCGTCTCGGAAAAATCCGCAAAAATACTAAATGACATAGTCGGAATTTTCCCTACGATTTGTGGAAAGCGTTTACGTCGGAAAGCGATTCTTAGTGTGTTGTGCACAAATAAAGCGTCGAGGCTAACTTTAAGGCCAAACTTTTATGCGTATTCACTTACGTACATACTGCAAATACGAGGTATAACATTCTCCCCTCAGAAACATTCGTCGAATGTTCCTTCTCAAAACGATTATCGAAGAAGCTTAAGCGGTTTGTAAGTGCCACGTAGCCACAAAATAACACTTAGGCATAAATGATAATGGAAATTTACAAGTAGGAAAGTGAATTACACGGAGGTGTGGGGAATAGGTGAGGATACTACGCCTCATGTCCTCCTCGGCTTCCGCGTCATCTCCTCCTGAGCTCGTTCGCCCTGAAGACTTTGTGGAAGCCCGTCGCCGTCATGAGCGCCTAACGACGATCGACTATCGCTATGGGAATCTCCTCATCGATAACCCCCGGTCACTGGACATCGTCAATCGGGTGTACCTAGATGGATCCCGATACATCTCCTCGGCGTAGATCGTGAAAAACCGGATGCTTGCCTCCGGATCGGACGGCGAGATCCAACTCGTAGGCAACCTTGCCTACCTGCGGACAATACGAAGCGGCCCGATGTACCTTGGTGAGTTTCCCTTCTTCCGAATCTCATCGCACCGCCATGGGTGGCGCCTGAGAAAACCCAATCATCAGCTGCGAACTCGGATCCGGCGGCGATGATCTGCATCGACCATGCGACTACGGTGTCGATAGCGCTCTCGGATAAGCTTCACCTTATCCATTGCTGCTGCACCAAATCTGGTCCCACTTTGCACCTCGCCCACATCGAACCAACCTATAGGCGATCTGCACTTCCTCATATAAGGCCTCGTAAGGCGCCATCGAATCTTTGGAGTGGTAGCTATTATTATCATGAACTCTACTAGAGGTAAATGATCCTCCCAACTACTGAAGTCAATAACACGGGCTCATGACATATCCTCAGAGTGCGGATAGTGCGCTCTGCTGCCGTGCATGCGTGGATGAAATGCGATTACTCGGGCTCACTGCGTCCTAAACCCTCTGGAAGGACCTCGAGAAGTTAGCGTGGCGGGCTCCTGCATGGATATGATCGAAATAGGGACTCCGTGCGATCGGCGATCTCTCGGATGTAAAGTGCGGCATAATCCTCGGTAGAAAGTCGTCCTAACGGGAAGAAAGTGGGCTGATTTCGTCGACTGTCGGCGATAACCCATATAGAATCATGTCTCCTGCGAGTGCGAGGCAATCACGTGATGAAGTCGTGTTGATCACCTCGGCTTCAGTCGGGATCTCTATCGCGTAACGGACCACGGGCCTGCGGTGCTCTACCTTCACTGCGGCAACACGGGCGCGAGCTACGAACTGCGCAGCGTCCTCTTCAAACCATCCCACCAATACGGATCTAAGGTCGTGGTACATCTGAGTCGACCCCGGATGGATAGAGTAGCGGCGTGTGTGCTTCCCAGAACTGCTGCGAAGTCTGAAACATCTCGGAACACACAATCGCCCTCAAACCTTAGCACCCCGTGGTGCTACCTCAAGGACCCTTGCCCTCGCGAAGAGGCGTATCGCGATATCGAATCAGCGGGATCCTCGGCTGTTGCCTCTTCGCCTCGCCGGCGATGGAAGACTCGGCAACCTCGCGAACTCTAACCCTTGCTATCGGAATCAATCAAGCGGACACGAGGCTCGCTAAGCGATGCAAATCACGAACCATGTCCCTCCTCTCTGTTGCCGTCGATAGGCTCCCGTCGACCTACGACTAGGCATACGCCTGACGTTGGCCTTCCGGGTGGTACGGGATATCAACATCGTAATCCTTAAGCAACTCTAACCACCGTCTCTGCCGTAAGTTCAGCTCCTCTGGTGAAGATATCTTGGAGGCTCTTGTGGTGCGTATAAATATCCACGTGAACCCGTACAAATAGTGCCTCAGGATCTTGGCGTGAATCACGGTGCGACTCTAAATCATGGGTGGGGTAGTTCCTCCGTGTTTCTTGGTGTCGGGATGCATATGCTATAACTCTGCCATCTTTGCATCAACACACATCCCAACCCGATGCACGGCGCATCACAATACCGCGACATAACCATCTGGACCCTGCGGAAGTAAAGCGAGGCGGTCGTCGGTCTCTCTTCGTGCGAAAACCACGCTCCTGGCATCGATCCCTGAAACTTGGCTGCCTTACGAGTCGGCCTAGTCAATGGTGCGAAGATAAAGCAAACTTCTCCACGAACCGCCGATAATAACTGCGAGGCCCGAGCTGCGAACCTGCAGCCGGATGGTAGGTCTAGGCAAGTCTGCGCTCGATCTTGGCGTATCCACTTTCGAATACCATCGGCCCGACAATATGCCCAGCGCATGCGAAGTCAGCAAAACTCACGTTTGGAAAACTTGGCGTACAAGCTGCTAGTCTGGAGAAGCGTCGGCCACGATCGCCAAATGCTCGCGTGCTCTGCTCTGGCGAGAATAAGCGAATATCATCGATGAACACTATCACAAGCGTGTCCAAAATGGTTTGAACACTCGGTTCATCAAATCCATGAATCTGGCGGAGCATTGGTCAACAAAGACATGACCACGAACTCATAATGCGTCTGGGTCTGAATGCGATCCTAGGGACATCGCCTCTCGACTACTTTGATGATAGCCGTCGCGGATCAATCTTGGAGAAACATCTACGCACCTGCTGGTCGAACAAATCATCAATCACAGGAAGGGTATCTGTTCTTAATGGTCACCTTGTTGTTCACTGTAATCAACACACATGCGCGGCGTCGTCCTTCTTCTTCACGAACAATCTGGCGCTCCCGGGGAGAAACACTAGGCTGATGAAGCCGCTTCTCCGGCCAAATCCCTAAGCTGGTCCTTGACTCTCTCAACTTCGGCGGTGCCGTTACGTATGGCGGAATGGAAATATGTAGAGTGTGCAATACATCTATACAAAACTCGATCTCCTCTCGGGAGGATGCGAGAGTCATGCAAACACGTCGGGAACTCGTGACTCAGGCCCGAAAATCTGGTACCGCGGCTTGATATCAAACACCGACGAGATGGTAGATATACCCGTACCATCTTCCTAGCCTTGAGGTAGGAAATAAACCTACCTCTCGGCGTCTACAGTGCTCCTCCGCTCGACAATGGCTCCTCGGAAGCTGGAACCGTACTACTCTCTCTGCGGTCTACATTGGCGTAGCAGAAGCTAGCCAATCCGTCCCGTAATCACGTCGAAGTCAATCATCTCGGCTCTGTCAAGTCGGCTGAGTCGGGCGTAAATAGTCCGGGACAAGCTACATATACCCGCGAGCTACCACCGAATCACCCCAGCGTAGCTACCTCGAAAGGTCTATGGACTCGGGCTCTATCCACTATCCTACTAGCGACAGGGAGATATATGGGACCAGTAGAACCGGATCTATCAAAGCATACACATCAAACCCGAGCGATAAGGTACAGTGGCGACATCGGTGAGGCCTCACGATCTGTCGGTTTGGACAAAGCATATATGCGGTTCACGAGGACGCTAGGCTGAGACCGTGCCACGACCTCTGCGCGACCGCTGGTCATGAGTACCTTGCCTCGGGCGAGTAGCTGTCGAGGATGAAGAAGCGGCAGACCACATGGTAGGCCTACTACAGCGCGCCGCTCGGTCGGACAAACTCGCGAAATGACCTGCGGCCACAAGTATAGCGAGCTCCGGTCTGACTCGAGAATGGTATCTGCCACAGCGGGCTTGAAGCGGACCTCGAGCAGTTAGCACCTGCTACCACAAATCAAGTCTGGGGCCACGACACGCCCCGCTCTGGTGTCTTGAAAATGAGGTAGGGCGCTCTGCTGGTGTGGTGCAAATCTGGACCTGGCGATGCGCCCACGAGGACCACGAAAGAGCCGGCCGTCTTGGCCTTTCTGCTGCGATATCGCTCCACGGCTTTGGTCTCTACGCTCCTCCACATCCCGGTGCATGAGCTGCATCGGGTTATGTCCATACACTTGAAGGACACACGCGCAAGACTTCGGCCATGTAATCATCTAGCCCGATGACATAGCGATGCACCTGTCCTCCATCTGCTACGGTGCGAGGACATATCGAGCCAAAGAATCAAACTCGACATTGTACTCCTCGGTATGCGTCCTCCTGTCTCGGCAACAAGAATCTATCATTTCGTGCCCTCGCCATCTGCGGAGGCGAAGTGTGTGAGAAAAGCCTCACGAAAACTCATCCCATCTGCTGGAGGTGCATGCTCTCCCGGGAAAGCTCCGTGAATCAAACCAATCATTGCGGTATCACGCGGCCGTCTGAACCAAATATCACGGACCTCGATCTCGAAGCCACGATCACCGCATAATCCTCTGCGGTGCGGATGAACTCCTGCGGATCATCCTCGGCCTCGACCGTAAAACTCTGGCGGGCTACAACTCGAAATCTCGTAGCCTCGAACTATACGCCTCGGGTGCACTACAGTGCGGCTGGAGGCTGGGCTGAGCCGCATCGGCCTCTCTCGTGTCGGGCCTGACTTTAGCCAATAGTGGGCCATCTCCTTGTACCCTAACTCCTCCGCGGTGTGGGGCGGGAGGTGTGGGTCTTGTGGTCTCTTTGGGGCCGGCGGCGTCATAGAACTCGCCGTCTGCGGTATAGGCGGGCACGAGCCCTCGTGACTCTGGGTGTCACGCTGGCGACTCCTCGGTGCCTTGCCATACGGGCGGGTTGCCTTACGTGGAGGCATAAGCTATTACGGGGAAGGAATCGTTAGAGGGTCCGACCTATAACACGACTCTAAAGCACGATCTCGGAATGAGAAGAATGAAACCAATCCTAAATATCCTATAGCCTCACGATTATTGGTGTAGTGCACACGCGATAATCGAACTTCTACTAGATACGGTGCGTAGACACTTTCAGGATTAAGCGCTCACGATACCACTTTTGTCACGACCCGTTAGGGGCGTGGTGGTGCCTGCAAGGGCACCCAAGTAGTCATACATCGAGTAACGGCGGAAAATAAAACAAGGCGAGAAGCGATTTATAAAATAAGACACGATTTATCGATGAAAAGCTTGCCTTTCGGCATAATATAAATAACTCAAGTTTTGCGATTACATCCCAGTTGTACAATAGTACTCTGGACCTCTAAGGAAGTAAACAACTATGGCGGGACGGGGCCGCCATACCTGGCTATACAAACTATCTACAATACGAGGAGATCATACAAAAGTAGAGCCTCGGAGAAGATGGAGCTCACGACACCAATGCAAAGAGATCCTGAGGATGCGGATCTAGCACTGCTTGCCACCTGCGGCATGAGCGGCCCAGAAAGAGTCGATGCAATTACCAAGTATGTGAAACTATAAAAGCGAAATGAAATCAAAGTATTTAAAAACTTTTCCAAATACAATCGGTTCAATTGCCTGAGTGCCACATCACAAACAACAACGATAATAGGAAAAGCGTAGCAGTCTATTCTAGGCGCGAATGATCGAAGCAAGGCCAATCGCCCGTAGTATCGTTCTGCGTGCCTAGTCTGACTTCCGCGGCCGCGTGGTCGCACAGGACCCGCGTGAGGTATTCCTCGCGTCGGGCAGCCAACCCGGCATCCGCCTAGGCTCCGCGGCCGCGCATAGCCTCAAAGACGCGTAGTCTCGGCGGACGCGCATGAGAATCCCGCGTCGGGCTAAACACGGAATGATCAATCCTGGAGCATACGGCGCTCGCGTAGTCTTACGGACCGCGTAGGCCGTATAGACCGCGTCGAGAAAGCCCTCGGTATAACGATCGAGGGTAGGTGATACAATAACGATACAACGGACTTACAGGTTAGCAAGCACGGCAATGACAAGAATGACCCTTTACGGCATTTCAAGACACTAACACAGGTAGTATCATAATATGTCTACTTATCAAACAAATCTTACTACACTTAACAGAAATCAATACAAGGCTTTTATAAACAAACAAGTGAACAGTTCCTTTTTATCTTTCTTAAGTTGTTATACCTAACTTCCCATAAAGCTAGTATAACTCTTAAGCTTTTGTTTTAAAAACCAAATATTTATCTTCTGTTAAAAATGATCGATATTCTTTTGAAATGCTTCGATTCTTTATTATTGAGCTTAAGCGTGAGGCATTCTTGTAAGTATTGTCGAGCTTAAGCGTGAGGCATTGCGTAAGTATTGTCGAGCTTAAGTCAAAGACATTGCCGTAGTTATTATTCGATTAACACGTATGCGTCTGGTACTATATATTGTAAAATATCATGCTTTAGGAAGAATCACATACCTTCCGTGAAAACCACGCGAAGTTGAATATGTCGCGCTTGAAAGTCGACTATAATAGTCACAGACATCTATTAAAGTCTAGACTACTACGAAGGTCATTCTAAGCGGGGTTCACAATTCTACGGTTGTCGGGCGTATGACCCTACCAGGTGAGCTATATGAGTCTCTGTGAAAGCAGTCCTATGTAGTCTGATTCAATTATTCTTCTTTTAAACCGCCTACTTTGTGATATGGTCAATTATTCTTTAATACTCTTACAAGTATGTATACTTATTCTTATACTTCTACGATATATACTCTCTAATTATAAAGAAGGGTAAGTTTATTTACCTCGGTAAGCCCAATAATATCCTAGATAAAGTCGCGCTTTGAGCGAGGTTTAGCTCTAAGTTATGCGCTCAGGTAGCTCGAGAAACCTTAGAAGTTCTTGTGACTTCTACTAAGTACAAAGGGATTTGGGCTAGGGTATTTTGGGCATTATAACAATACTAGAAGACAACTTTTCTACCAAGGGAGGGGTAGATTTGGCTAGATAGGGGTAGGCCTCGGCCAGCTTCTCGAGGAAGGGGGTGTTGGGCGAATTGCTAACAAAGGGAGAGGAAGGATTTTTAGACTTGGAAAGCTTTTGTGGATGAAGAACTCTTCATCTCGAGAGGGTATTTATAGCTCAAGCCTTGGCCAATGGCGAAGATGAAGACAAGTGCAAGGCAAGTGTAGGGTGAGGATTTAGGCAAGTGTCCTTGGCGACTTGCACAAAATATCCTACCAACTCCAAGACAAAGAAGCCAGCCCAATCGGCCTATTGTCAAGTCCGCGGTTGGAGGTGACAAGTGTCAAGCCCTCCGTTGATCCAAAATGCGTCTCTCGGAAAAATCCGCAAAAATACTAAATGACATAGTGAATTTTCCTACGAAAGGTGGAAAGCGTTTAGTCGGAAAGCGATTCTTCAGTGTGTTGTGCACAAATAAAGCGTCGAAGCTAACTTTAAGGCCAAACTTTTATGCGTATTCCCCTTACGTCATACTGGAAATCTGAGGTATAACATTCTCCTCGCTAGAAACATTCGTCCCGAATGTTCCTTCCGAAACGATTATCGAAGAAGCTTAAGCGGTTTGTAAGTGCCACGTAGCGCAAAATAACACTTAGGCATAAATGATAATGAAATTTACAAGTAGGAAAGTGAATTACACGGAGGTGTGGGAATAGGTGAGGATATACGCCTCGTGTCCTCGCCGGCTTCCCGTCATCTCCTCACGAGCTCGTTCGCCCACAGACTTTGTGGAAGCGCGTCAACCCGTCATGAGCGCTAACACGGCGATCGACTATCGTGTAGGAATCTCCTCATCGATAACCCACCGATCACACTGGACATCGTCAATCGGGTGTACCACAGATGGATCCGTCGTATCTCGGCGTAGATCGTGAAAAACCGGATGCACCGCCTCGGATCGGACGGCGGATCGACTCGTAGGCAACGCCTACCTGCGGACAATCTGAAAGCGGCCCGATGTACGCGGTGAGTTTCCTCTTCCGAATCTCATCACGCCGCCGTGGGTGGCGCCGAGAAAACCCGATCAATTTGCGAACTCGGATCAAGCGGCGATGATCTGCATCGACTTATGCCGACTACGGTATCGATAGCGCTCTCGGATAAGCCGCCTTATCGGCTGCTTTTGCGCCGTCACGGTCCCATTTGCCGCCTCGTGTAGCGCCGAACCGGGCAAATCGGCGCTGCACACACCTAGTGATCTGACATCGAGAAAACCGCGGAAATAAAAACTTTACACAAGAAATAAGAGATATAATAAATAAGCAGAGCCAAAGCGGTTGCGCCCGGTATATCATAAAACACGAGCAGTTTAATCCTTTTACAACCACCGCAGCGATTACAGGACCTCAGATTTATACAACAACTATGGCGGGGACGGGGCGCCCGTACCACGAGCGTGCAAGAACTTACGGACTCGGGTAACATGCAAGATAAGCCTCCGGCGGGCGGAGCTTCCCAAAATCTTTGAAATGAGATCCTAGCGGGGATCGGCGGTAGATGTGCCTCTACTGCCCGGCATGAGCGGCCCCGAAGGAAGTCGATCTACAAGTACAGTATGTGAAGCGTAAATCTTAAATGAAATCATAATAGTCTATATAAAGCGGAGACATGTATGATGACCAAACTACGATATATAACATATAACGATTACATGAAGGCGAGGACTCGCGCCTCAAATTATCACTCGTGCGTGGAATTTCTTCCTCAGCTGGCGATTTATGATATAACCATACCAAGGATTATACATGAACACCATGTCCCACCGTGTTATAAAAACCGTGCAGGACAAGTATAACTACGAGATCCGGCCGTACCAATAATACAATGCAGCAAAACACGAAGCCGTCACGGGGCAAGTCGAGGCCGACTCACAGGATACCAAGGCCGGTCACGCGGTGGCCGGGGCAAATCTGGTGACCACGGGGACCAGCGTATCACGAAACCGTCACTATCTTGAGCGGGGCAAGTGCGGTGACTACGGATACCAAGGCGAATCGGTCGCGAGGCGGGGCGAAAGCCGACCACGGATACCGAGCGGTGAAACCTCATGGAGAGCTAGTCCGTGGAATAACACTATCAGCGAGAGCATACGTGGAATTCTCCATCAACGCCCGGCATGTCAAGTAAGTTCTCGACAAGTCGGCCAGGCCTCATCGAGACCAGCGGTATCTGAAATACCACACTTGCACAACAAAGGCTATCATCACAAGCGTAGGCAAGTTTCCGACAACAAGCATAGGCAAGTTTCACAACAACAAGCATAGGCAAGTTTCACACGACTCAAAGTACTTTCATTTTATGCCAAAGTCGGGTTTTAACTCCAAAGTACTACATACGTTAAGTTCTTTTAAAGAGATCCATTACTTTTATAAAAGTCACGATACCACGTAGTATTAGAATGACCAACCAGCATTCCTTTTCAAAATCAAGTAACAACATTCTTTTCCTAAGTTCGGTTGCCTAGTTTGATTACTCAAACCTCATTTTCAAAAGGTTTCATAGTTCATAAACTTAATCACTTGATTCCTTTTTAGAATAATTGAGTAAATTATGTAAATGCGTGAGAGTAGGTTATTCTTGTTTACAACATTCTTATTACGTGACCGTGATCTAGAAAATGTAATATCATTTTGTCTCATCTTAGTTTCTATGCGGATGGAGGTTTCTCTGGTTTTAATACAATTCATCATTATTCAATACATTTTCCTTTATTAGCTTATGGTGGTGCAGCCGATACACATTCGATTTCGAAATCGGTAAAACATTATCCTTTAAATAAAACCAAGTACTCATTACTCACGAATGAGGTTTCACACAAAACATCACATTAAAACAAATAAGTTAAGTCTCTTGTCTTATAAGATCAAGTCTCTTAACTTCTAACATTAGTAAACCATTTTCTTTACCTCTCTTAAGACATTATACCTAACTCCCATAAAGCTAGTATAACTCTTTTTAAAACCTTTTAAAACAAAGTGTTACTCTCCTTCCAAAGCGATTTATAAATCTTTTGAAATACATCAAGTTCTTTATTATAACAAGCGATTATAATTCACATCGATTACCTTTTAAAACCACAAAGTATTTTCTTACCTACATAAAGTTTATTATAACGACTTCCCATAAAGCGTTATAACACTTTATGTTTCAAACCAATCAAATACATTAAACACGTATACGTCTACCGTACTACATAGTTACACACATATCATGCTAGAAGAGATAGGAAGAGGTTCACATACCTCGCGGCAGTATCGACTAATAGCAGCGCTCAAACGGTCGGCTCTCCTTAAGCCAAGTAAATCGCGCCACTGCGTAGGTACTTGACCTATAAGGCCACAGGCGCCTATTATCATCTAGACCACGGCGTAGAATATTCTCTGAGAAAATTCGGCGTCTCCCCCGCCCGGCGTAAATCTCTGCTCTATCGGTAGGCTACGAAGCCAACGGAGGGGTTTCAGCGCGCCTAACGGACGTGCACGATTCTACAACACGATAATACTACCTGAGTCTCTTATGTCTGATTCGATTCTTAATTCTTGGGCTTAAGTCAAAGACATTGCCACGATTACTAAGTAGTTCTATATATAGTATACTTGACTATATATTCTTACAACATGTAATTTCGAATTACAATAGAAGAACGATGAGTGTTTACCTCGATAAGCCCAAAATTATCCAGTATAATGTCGCGCTGAGCAAGGTTTAGCTCCTACTCAGTGCTCCAAACCGCTCCAAACAACCCTTAGAAGTTCTATCCAACACACTCCAAAACTTCAACCAACGGTGAAGGGTTCCTTAGGGTTTCGGTTTGAGACTAAAAGGACAAAGGTAGTATTTAGGACTCTACGTATAGAGTAACTTTGGAATACTACAAGGTATAAGGCTAAGGTATTTTGGGCATTATAACAATACTTGGAGGAGTATTTTAATACCACAAAGGGGGTACCACGAGAACAACACCACAAGGGAGGGGTGTTCTCGGCTTTAGGCTTCAAAGGGAAGGTTTGGCCAAAGGCCTTCACAAGGGAGAGGGCTCTTGGGCGAGAGTCAACAAGAGGAGGAGGGTTCTCAAGACTTAGGCAAGTGAAGAGTGGATGAAGAAGTCTTCAAAGAGAGGGGTATTTATAGCAAAACCAAAGGCCAACGATGGCGAGATCAAGCCATGTGCAAGGCAAGTGTAAGGCGAGATCAAGCCAAGTGCACCACAAAACACTCCACAAAACACTCCACAAAACAAGCCACAAAGCAAGGCACAAAGAGGAGCCAATCGGCCAAGGCCAAGCCTTCTCTTTGCCGTCGATGAGGTGACAAGTGTCACCCTCCGTTGATCCAAAAATGTTAGTCGCTCGGAAAAATCATAAAAATACTAAATGACATAGCGAATTTTCCCAGCGTAAATTGTGGAAGCGTTTCGTCGAAAAACGACTCCTTTCGGCACTTGTGTACAAATTTCGAAACTATGCCTACTTAAGGCTCAAATTGTACGTGCGCCCTCGCGTCGTACTCTGGAAACACGGGGTATAACATTCTTCCCCGCAGAAACATTCGTCGAATGTTCCTTCTAATCTCAAAACAAGCGGCGTCGATATAGTCTTCCCGCTTTATCGTGCGAAAACAATCATGCCACGCTGGCCACAAAACACCGTTCACTTCTCCGCTTTCGTAGTACTGCGTCACGAACACTCGAACTCGTTCTAGTATCCGTACCACGCCATCAGCGCTTACATTACCAACCCTTGGAGTCACTACCTCGAACTTGGTCATCTCGCTAACCTCGATTTCCCTAAGGCCATTCCGGCCTTCCCGAACTGATTCTGGTCGAACACGCGCGAACTCATCGATGGTCAACTAAACTTGGGCCTGCACCCTCGTGACCCTACCACTGGCGGGACCACCCGGCCCGACCCAAAGCGGGTTCTGGGTTGACCCGAAATGGTCCCAACCCGACCCCCAACGCCCGACTCTTGTTCCCGATCCGGAACAATCTTACTATTTCACGTCATGAAAGCTACCACTTCCGTCTCACGCTACCCGGGGACTTACCGCTTTTCACTAACGGGTTTCTAAATCACATTTTAGCACAAAGCTATCCAAACATAACATTAAACACATCAACAACATCAATACAAACAAAACTCTAGAGGTTAAGGATATACGAAACTAGGCGGTTCGAGGACCGCTAAAGCTGAGAACTCCCACTGCGACCTCTGGGGCCTTAGGTGTACAAACATCTGCTGGCTACGGAAGGTGAAGAACCATAAGCTCTAGTAGTCCATGCTATCTACCGATGCTACCACGGTGGACGATCTCTTGCCGGATGGCCTGTTGGCGCAAAAATAACAATCTCAGAGTTAGTCGACCTCTCCCTTATGAAGCTTTCCACAGCGGCGCCTTGGCTGAGACAAGGGCAACCTCGTCCGGCGAGCACTCTGCTCTCACGAAAATCTGAAACACAGGGCCAGGCACGCTCCACGAATATCACGAAGGTCCGAAAGGTGTGGAGGACCACTCTGTCTTGTGAGGTACATAACTAGTCTGCTCTTGAGGCGGTCCGCCTCGAAAGTCACCAAAGGACCTGCTGTTACGGCCTCTTACTGTGACTTTGGTCATTCGTCGATTTATCCGCTCCTCGCATCAGTGTATACGCTGCGTGCGAGCGATGTCGTGCCGGTGAAGAGCTACCGAACAACTCTCTGCAAGGCAATCGTCGAGCCACCGTAACATATCGGTGCACTCGATCCTCCATACTAGCTACTAGCGCGGGGGCGTCTGGGCCAATGAGTCGAACTCACATTGTACTCCCGAATCGCGGATTCTGCCGTAACACCAAAAATCGTCGGCGAGCCCTCATCATGCAGGAGGCAAGAAATGTGCAAGAAAGGCCTCGAGAACTTCGTTCCATACGGCTGAAGCGCATGCTCTCCACGGACGGCTCGAGAATCAAACCGATCATTGCGGTATCACGCGATTGATGTGAACCTAAGACCACCGGCTTCGATCTCCGATGCCTTGATCACTCTCGCGATCATTATGGCGTCGGATGAACTCTGCGGATCATCCTCGGGCCTCGACCCATAAAACTCTGGCGGCCTACAACTCGGAAAATCCGAAGCCTCGAACTTCTCGATCTAGGGTGAACCCGGTGCTCTTTAGGCTGCGTGTCGGCTATCCTCAAGTCAGCCTGACCACGGCCGTAAGCGGGCCCAGCTCCTTGTAACTCGTCTCATCTGCTCCGGTGCGGGGTGGAGGCTCAGTCTTGTGGTCTCTGCCGCATTTGCTCTGCTCGCGAGATCCCTCTGTTGCCTTGCCGCCACGGGCGGGTTGCCTTTCGCGAGGCATGGCGGTAAAAGCGAAACACGTCGGAGGGTCGATCTTATCACCGGCTCTAAGGCACGATCTCGGAATGAGAAGAATGAAACCAATCCTAAATGTCCTATAGCCTCACGATTATAGATGTGGTGCGCAACACGATAATCAAGACTACTGAACACGATGCAGACACTTTCAGAGATTAAGCGCTCGATACCACTTGTGGCGCCCGAACCGGGCGTCGCTGGTGCCTTACCGGGCACCCTGGTGATACAACATCGAGAGAAAACGGCGGAAATAAAAACTTTACACAAGAAATAAGAGATATAATAAATAAGCAGGCCAACCAAAGCGAGTTGCCTGGTATATACATAAAACACGAGCAGTTTAATCCTTTTACAACCACGCCGCGATACTACAGGACCTCTAAGATTTATACAACAACTATGGCGGGACGGGGCCGCCATACCACGAGCGTCTGAGAACTTACGGACTCGGGTAACATGCAAAGATAAGCCTCAGGCCAGCGGAGCTTCCCAAAATCTGAAATGAGATCTAGCGCGGGATCGGCGGTAGATGTGCCTCTACTGCGGCATGAGCGCGGCCCCGAAGGAAGTCGATGCAACAGTACGAAGTATGTGAAGCTGTAAATCACGTAAATGAAATCATAATAGTCTATATAAAGCGAGGAGACATGTATGATGACCAAACTACGATATATAACATATAACGATTACATCAAGCGAGGACTCGCGCCTCCAAATTATCACTCGTGCGTGGAATTTCTTCCTCACTGCTTGTGATTTATGATATAACCATACCAAGGATTATACATGAACACCATGTCCCACTGTGTTATAAAAACCGTCTGAGACAAGTATAACTACGAATCCGGCCGTACCAATAATACAATGCAGCAAAACCACGAAGCGTCACGGGGCAAGTGCGAGCCGACTACAGGATACCAAGGCGGTCACGCGGTGGCCGGGGCAAGTGCGGTGACCACGGGGACGAGGCGTATCCACGAAACCGTCACTATCTTGAGCAGGGGCAAGTCACGGTGACTACCGATACCAAGGCGAATCGATCACGAGGCGGGGCAAATCACGAGCCGACCACGGATACCGGGCGAACGGTAAGAAACCTCGTGGAGAGCTAGTCCATGGAATAACACTATCAGCAGGAGCATACGGTGGAATTCTCCATCAGCCCGGCGTGTCAGTAAGTTCTCAACAAGTCGGGCCTCTGTCGAGAGGCGGTATCTGAAATACCACACTTGCACAACAAAGGCTATCATCACAAGCATAGGCAAGTTTCACAACAACAAGCATAGGCAAGTTTCACAACAACAAGCATAGGCAAGTTTCACCTGACTCAAAGTACTTTCATTTTATGCCAAAGTCGGGTTTTTAACTCCAAAGTACTACATACGTTAAGTTCTTTTAAAGAGATCCATTACTTTTATAAAAGTCACGATACGTAGTATTAGAATGACCAACCCACATTCCTTTTCAAAATCAAGTAACAACATTCTTTTCCTAAGTTCGGTTGCCTAGTTTGATTACTCAAGCTTCTCGTTTTCAAAAGGTTTCATAGTTCGTAAACTTAATCACTTGATTCCTTTTAGAATAATTGAGTAAATTATGTAAATGCGTGAGAGTAGGTTATTCTTGTTTACAACATTCTTATTACGACCATGATCTAGAAAATGTAATATCATTTTGTCTCATCTTAGTTTCTATGCGGATGGAGGTTTCTACTGGTTTTAATACAATTCATCATTATTCAATACATTTTCCTTTATTAGCATTTGCGGTGGTGCAGTCGATACACATTCTGATTTCCGAAATCAGTAAAACATTATCCTTTAAATAAAACCAAGTACTCATTACTCACGAATGAGGTTTCACACAAAACATCCACATTAAAACAAATAAGTTAAGTCTCTTGTCTTATAAGATCAAGTCTCTTAACTTCTAACATTAGTAAACCATTTTCTTTACCTCTCTTAAGACATTATACCTAACTCCCCTAAAGCTAGTATAACTCTTTTAAAACCTTTTAAAACAAAGTGTTACTCTCTTCCAAAGCGATTTATAAATCTTTTGAAATACATCAAGTTCTTTATTATAACAAGCGATTATAATTCACATCGATTACCTTTTAAAACCACAAAGTATTTTCTTACCTACGTAAAGGCTGTTATAACGACTTCCCATAAAGCCGTTATAACACTTTATGTTTCAAACCAATCAAATACATTAAACACGTATGCGTCTGCCGTACTACATAGTTACACATATCATGCTAGAAGAGATAGGAAGAGGTTCACGTACCTCGCGAGTATCGACTAATAGCAAAGCGCTCCAAAGTCGGCTACTCCTTAAGCCAAGTAAATCGCGCCACCGCGTACTTGACCTATAAGGCCACAAGGCGCCTATTATCATCTAGACCTGGCGTAGAATATTCTGAGAAAATTGGCGGCATCTCCCCCCACGGCGTAAATCTCTGCTCTATCGAGGCTACGAAGCCAACGGAGGGTTTCACGCCCTAACCTAGGGCGTGCACAATTCTACAACACGGTAATACTACACAAGTCTCTTTATGTCTGATTCGATTCTTAATTCTTGGGCTTAAGTCAAAAGACATTGCCACGATACTAAGTAGTTCTATATATAGTATACTTCAACTATATATTCTTACAACATGTAATTTCCAATTACAATAGAAGAACGATAGTGTTTACCTCGATAAGCCCAAAATTATCCGAGTATAATGTCGGCGCTGAGCAAGGTTTAGCTCTACTCAGAGTGCTCCAAGCGCTCCAAACAACCCTTAGAAGTTCTATCCAACTTACTCCAAAACTTCAACCAACGGTGAAGGGTTCCTTGGGGTTCGGTTTGAGACTAAAAGGACAAAGGTAGTATTTAGGACTCTACGTATAGAGGTAACTTTGGAATACTACAAGGTATAAGGCTAAGGTATTTTGGGCATTATAACAATACTTGGAGGAGTATTTTAATACCACAAAGGGGGTACCACGAGAACAACACCAAGGGAGGGGGTGTTCTCGGCTTTAGGCTCACATGAGGGGAAGGTTTCGGCCAAAGGCCTTCACGAGGAGAGGGCTCTTGGGCGAGAGTCGACAAGAGGAGGAGGGTTCTCAAGACTTAGGCAAGTGAAGAGTGGATGAAGAAGTCTTGAAAGAGAGGGGTATTTATAGCAAAACCAAAGGCCAACCGATGGCCAAGATCAAGCCATGTGCAAGGCAAGTGTAAGGCGAAGATCAAGCCAAGTGCACCCACAAAACACTCCACAAAACACTCCAAAACAAGCCACAAAGCAAGGCACAAAGAGAGCCAATCGGCGAGGCCAAGCCTTCTCTTTGCCGTCGATGAGGTGACAAGTGTCACCCTCCGTTGATCCAAAAATGTTCGTCGCTCGGAAAAATCCATAAAAATACTAAATGACATAGCGAATTTTCCCAACGTAGGCGTGGAAACGTTTCGTCGAAAAACGACTCCTTTCGGCACTTGTGTACAAATTTCGAAACTATGCCTACTTAAGGCTCAAATTGTACACGTACGCCCTCACGTACATACTCTGGAAACACGGGGTATAACACCTCGCCCACATCGAACCAACCTATAGGCGATCTGCACTTCCTCCCATATAAGGCCTCATAAGGCGCCATCTGAATACTGGAGTGGTAGCTATTATTATACGCAAACTCTACTAGAGGTAAATGATCCTCCCAACTACCGAAGTCAATAACAGGCTCGCGACATATCCTCAGAGTGCGGATAGTGCGCTCTGCTCGCCTGCATGCGTGGATGAAATGCGACTGCTCGGGCTCGCTGCGTCCTAAACCCTGGAAGGACCTCAGGAAGTTAGCGTTGGCGAACAAAGCGGGCTCCTGTGGATATGATCGAAATAGGGACTCCATGCAGTCTGACGATCTCTCGGATGTAAAGTCTGGCATAATCCTCAGCCGAGAAAGTCGTCCTAACGGGAAGAAAGTGGGCTGATTTAGTCACTGTCGGCGATAACCCATATAGAATCATGTCTCCTCCGAGTGCGAGGCAATCTGTGATGAAGTCCATGTTGATCACCTCCGGCTTCCAGTCGGGATCTCTATCGCTGTAATGAGACCACGGGCCTGCGGTGCTCTACCTTCACTGCGGCAACCGGGCCGAGCTACGAACTGCGCAGCGTCCTCTTCAAACCATCCGCAATACGGATCTAAGGTCGTGGTACATCTTGGTCGACCGGATGGATGGAGTAGCAGCTTGTGCGTGTGCTTCCCGAGAACCTGCTGCGAAGTCACGAAACATCTGGAACACACAATCGCCCTCAAACCTTAGCACCCCAGGTGCTACCTCAAGGACCGCTTGCCTCACGAAGAGGCGTATCGCGATATCGAATCAAGCGGATCCTCGGCTGTTGCCTCTTCACCTCGCCGGCGATGGAAGACTCGGCAACCTCGCGAACTCTAACCCAGCTGCTATCGAGAATCAATCAAGCGGACACCAAGGCTCGCTAAGCGATGCAAATCACGAACCATGTCCTCCTCTCTAGCGCACATCGATAGGCTCCCATCGACCTACGACTAAGGCATACGCGCAACATTGGCCTTGGGTGGTACAGGATATCAACATCGTAATCCTTAAGCAACTCTAACCACCGTCTCATCGTAAGTTCGGCTCCTGGTGAAGATATCTGGAGGCTCTTGTGGTGCGTATAAATATCCACGTGAACCCCATACAAATAGTGCCTCGGATCTTCAAAGCGTGAATCACGGTGCGACTCTAAATCATGGGTGGGGTAGTTCCTCCGTGTTTCTTGGTGTCGGGATGCATATGCTATAACTCTGCCATCTTTGCATCAACACATCCCAACCCGATGCACGGCGCATCACAATACGACATAACCATCTGGACCCTCCGGAAGAGTAAGAAGCGGCGGTCGTCGGTCTCTCTTCAAAGCGAAAACCACGCTCCAAGCATCGATCCATTGAAACTTGGCGCCACGAGTCGGCCTAGTCAATGGTGCGAAGATAAAGCAAACTTCTCCACGAACCGCCGATAATAACTGCGAGGCCCGAGCTGCGAACCTCTGCCGGAGTAGTAGGTCTAGGCCAAGTCATTGCATCGATCTTGGCGTATCCACTCGAATGCCATCGGCCCGACAATATGCCCAAGAAACGCGAAGTCAACAAAACTCACATTTGGAAAACTTGGCGTCTATTGCTGGTCTGGAGAAGCTATCGGCCTGATCGCCAAATGCTCGCATGCTCTGCTCTGGCGAGAATAAACCAAGATATCATCAATGAACACTATCACAAGCGTGTCCAAAAATGGTTTGAACACTCGGTTCATCAAATCCATGAATACCTGCGGAGCATTGGTCAACCAAAGACATGACCACTGAACTCATAATGCGTCAGGGTCACGAATGCGATCTAGGGACATCCACCTCTCGACTTCGCACTTTGATGATAGCCGATCGCAGATCAATCTTGGAGAAACATCTCGCACTGCGGCCCAGTCGAACAAATCATCAATCATGGGAAGGGGGTATACGTTCTTAATGGTCACCTTGTTCATTGCACGTAATCAACACGCGTGCGGCGTCCGTCCTTCTTCTTCGAACAATACTGCGCTCCCGGGAGAAACACTAGGCTGATGAAGCCGCTTCTCGGCCAAATCCCTAATCTGGTCCTTCAACTCTCTCATCTCGGCAGGTGCAATTCTGTATGGCGGAATGGAAATATGCAGAGTGTCTGGTAATACATCTATACAAAACTCGATCTCCCTCTCAGGAGGATACAGGAGGTCATGCGAAACACGTGCGGGAACTTCGACTCTGGAGGCGTGAAAATCTGCGCGGCTTGATATCAAACACGACGAGATGGTAGATATACCGCCTTACATGCCATCTTCCTAGCCTTGAGGTAGGAAATAAACCTACCTCTCGGCGTCTGGTGCTCCTCCCACTCGACAACCGCTCCTCGAAGCGGAACCGTACTACTCTCTCTGCGGTCTACATTGGCGTAGCAAGAAGCTAGCCAATCCGTCCCCATAATCACGTCGAAGTCAATCATCTCGGCTCTATCAAGTCGGCTGGTCGGCGTAAATGGTCACGAGACAAGCTCTATATACGCCGAGCTACCACCGAATCACCATTTGGCGTAGCTACCTCGAAAGTCTATGGACTCGGGCTCTATCACTATCCTACTAGCAACAAGGGAGATATAGGGCCAGTAGAACCGGATCTATCAAAGCATACACATCAAACCCGGCCCGATAAGGTACTGTGGCGACATCGGTGAGGCCTCACGATCTGTCGGTGGACAAAGCATATACGCGGTTCGAGGACCGCTAGGCTGGACCGTGCCACGACCTCTGCCGCGACCGCTGGTCCACGAGTACCTTGCCCTCGGGCGAGTAGCTGTCGAGGATGAAGAAGCGGCAGCAGACCACATGGCGGGCCTACTACCGCGCGCTCCGGTCGGACAAACTCGCGAAATGACCTGCTGGCCAGTATAGCGAGCTCGAGTCTGCTCGAGAATGGTATCTGCCACGCAGCGCACTGGCGGACCTCGAGCGGTTAGCACCTGCTACTGAAATCCGAAGTCTGGGGCCACGACACGCCGGCGCTCTGGCATCTTGAAAATGAGGTAGGCGCTCTGCGCTGGTGTGGTGCAAATCTGGACTTCTGGCGATGCCACCACGAGGACCACAAGAACGGCCGTCTTGGCCTTTTCTCTGCTGATATCGCTCCACCCGGCGGTCTCTACGCTCCTCACATCCGGTCGTGAGCTGCATACGGGTTATGTCCATGCACGGTGAAGGACACACCCGCACAAGACTTCGGCCATGTAATCATCTAGCCCGATGACATAGCGATGCACCATCCTCCATCTGCTACCGGTCGCGAGGGACATATCGAGCCAAAGAATCAAACTCGACATTGTACTCCGGCTGTGCGTCCTCCTGTCTCAACAACAGAATCTATCGGCTCGTGCCCTCCTCATCTGCGGAGGCGAAGTGTGTGAAAAAGCCTCAAAACTCATCCCATCTGCTGGAGTGCATGCTCTCCCGGAAAGCTCATGAATCAAACCAATCATTGCGGTATCACGCGGCCGTCTGAACAAATGTCACGACCTCGGTCTCTGAAGCCACGATCACCGCATAATCCTCTGCGGTGACGGATGAACTCCTGCGGATCATCCTCCGGCCTCGACCCGTAAAACTACGGCGGGCTCTGACTCAAGAAATCTCGTAGCCTCAAACTATACGCCTGGGTGCACTACGGGTGCGGCCGGGTGGAGGCTGAGGCTGTCGCGTCGGCCTCTCCTCGTGTCAGACCACAAATTTAGATAGTGGGCCATCTCCTTGTACCTAACTCCTCCGCGGTGTGGGGCGGGAGGTGTGGGTGCTGTGGTCTCTTTGGGGCCGGCGTCATAGAACTCGCCGTCTGCGGTATAGGCGGGCACGAGCCCTCGTGACTCTGGGTGTCTGCTAGCGACTCGCCATGCCTTGCCGCCACGGGCGGGTTGCACTGCGTGGAGGCATAAGCTATTACGAGAAAGGAATACGTTAGAGGGTCGACTATAACACGGCTACAAGCACGATCTCGAGAATGAGAAGAATGAAACCAATCCTAAATATCCTATAGCCTCACGATTATTGGTGTGGTGCACAACGCGATAATCGAACTACTAGATACGGTGCGTAGACACTTTCAGAGGATTAAGCGCTCGATACCACTTTTGTCACGACCGTTCGGGGCGTGATCGTGCCTTAGGGGCACCCAAGTAGTCATACATCGAGTAACGTGGAAAATAAAACAAGGCAGAAGCGGTTTATAAAATAAGACACAGTTTATCGATGAAAAGCTTGCCTTTCGGCATAATATAAATAACTCAAGTTTTGCGATTACATCTCAATCTGCATAATAGTACTACAGACCTCTAAGGAAGTAAACAACTATGGCGGGATGAGCCCGCCATACCTCGATACAAACTATCTCCAATACAGGGAGATCATACCAAAAGTAGAGCCTCCGGAGAAGATGGAGCTCCTGACACCACTGCAAAGAGATCCTAAGGATGCGGATCTAGCACCTGCTTGCCCTGACCTGCGGCATGAACGCAGCCCCCCGAAGGAGGTCAGTACAACAGGTACCAAGTATGTGAAACTATAAAGAACTGAAATGAAATCAAAGTATTTAAAAACTTTTCACAAATACAATCGGTTCAATTGCACAGAGTGCCACATCACAAACAACAACGATAATAGGAAAAGCGCCAGTGCATTCTAGGCGCGAATGATCGAAGCAAGGCGATCGCCCATAGTATCATTCTGCGTGCCTAGTCACGGACTTCGCAGCCGCATAGGTCACGCTGCACCGCGTGAGGTATTCCTCGCGCCGGGGCAGCCAACCCGGCATCCGCCTAGGCTCCGCGGCCGCGCATAGCCTCAAAAGACCGCGTAGTCTCAGCGGACCGCATAGAATCCCGCGTCAGGCTAAACACCGGAATGATCAATCACGGAGCATACCGCTGCTCGCGTAGTCTTACAGACGCGCAGGCCGTATAGACCGCGTCGAGGCAAGCCCTCGGTATAACAGTCAAGGGGGTAGGTGATACAATAACAGTACAACGGACTTACCGGTTAGCAACGCAAGCACAGCAACAGCAAGAATGACCCCCTTACACAGCATTTCAAGACACTAACACAGGTAGTATCATAATATGTCTACTTATCAAACAAATCTTACTACACTTAACAGAAATCAATACAAGGCTTTTATAAACAAACAAGTAGCAGTTCCTTTTATCTTTCTTAAGTTGTTATACCTAACTTCCCGTAAAGCTAGTATAACTCTTAAGCTTTTGTTTTAAAAACCAAATATTTATCTTACATTAAAAATGATTCGATATTCTTTTGAAATGCTTCCAGTTCTTTATTATTGAGCTTAAGCGTGAGACATTCAGTAAGTATTATTCAGCTTAAGCGTGAGGCATTCGTAAGTATTATTCGAGCTTAAGTCAAAGACATTGCCGTAGTTATTATTCGATTAACACGTATGCGTCTACCGTACTATATATTGTAAAATATCATGCTTTAGGAAGAATCACATACCTTCTCAGCGAAAACCACCTGCCAAGTTGAATATGTCGCGCGCAGAGAGTCAGCCTATAATAGTCACAGACATCTATTAAAGTCTAGACTACTCTGAAGGTCATTCTAAACAGGGGGTTCACAATTCTACGGATTGTCGGGCAGCACAACCCTACCCGGTGAGCTATATGAGTCTCATTGTGAAACAGTCTATGTGAAGTCTGATTCAATTATTCTTCTTTTAAACCGCCTACTGTGATATGATCCAATTCTATTCTTTAATACTCTTCTAAGTATGTATACTTATTCTTATACTTCTACAGTATATATACTCTCTAATTATAAAAGAAGGGTAAGTTTATTTACCTCGGTAAGCCCAATAATATCCTAGATAAAAGTCGCGCCTGAGCAAGGTTTAGCTCCTAAGTTATGCGCTCAGATAGCTCGAGGAAACCTTAGAAGTTCTTCACAACTTCTACTAAGTACAAAGGGATTTGGGCTAGGTATTTTGGGCATTATAACAATACTAGAAGACAACTTTTCTACCAAGGGAGGGGTAGATTTGGCTAGCTAGGGGTAGGCCTCGGCCAAGCTTCTCGAGGAAGGGGGTGTTGGACGAATTGCTAACAAAGGAGAGGAAGGATTTTTAGACTTGGAAAGCTTTTGTGGATGAAGAACTCTTCATCTCAAGAGGGGTATTTATAGCTCAAGCCTTGGCCAACCAATGGCCAAGATGAAGACAAGTGCAAGGCAAGTGTAGGGTGAGGATTTAGGCAAGTGTCCTTGGCCAACTTGCACACAAAATATCCTACCAACTCCAAGACAAAAGAAGCCAACCCAATCGGCCCTATTGCCGTGTCAAGTCCACCAATTGGAGGTGACAAGTGTCGCCCTCCGTTGATCAAAATGCCGTCTCTCGGAAAAATCCGCAAAAATACTAAATGACATAGTCGGAATTTTCCCTACGAAAGCTGTGGAAACGTTTCGTCGGAAAACGATTCTTCTAGTGTGTTGTGCACAAATAAAACGTCCAAGGCTAACTTTAAGGCCAAACTTTTTGTACGTATTCCCTTACGTACATACTCTGGAAATACGGGGTATAACATACGTCTACCGTACTATATATATTCTTTTTAAAAATATCATGCTCAAGAGGATAGGAAGAATCACATACCTCGCGACGATTATCGATAAATAGCAAAATGCTCCACCTCTATAACCCGGCTAGCCTTGTCCACCTTTCAAGTAGAACATGCTACTCGCAGAACTTTCAACCTATAACGGTTATACAAGTCTATCAATGTCTAGACTATTCTGTAGAATAAAT
Organism: Przewalskia tangutica; assembly: GCA_029844215.1. Classification (NCBI taxonomy): domain Eukaryota; kingdom Viridiplantae; phylum Streptophyta; class Magnoliopsida; order Solanales; family Solanaceae; genus Przewalskia; species Przewalskia tangutica. The sequence continues at coordinate 112,534,437 of CM056721.1, forward strand.
CTAGATACAGGATTCCTTATTCTACGGAAAATTGGGCAGCACTTCCCTACCCGTCAAACTACACAAGTCTACTGTAAATACAGTCCTATGTAAGTACAGTTCAATCATCTTCTTTAAAAATTCTTCTGATGATGATTTCAATTTAATTCTCTTCTCTTATTCCATCCTTCTATATGTCTTATACTCAATTCTATACAACTACAGTATGTAATTTCCAATTACAATAGAAGGACAAGAGTATTTACCTGGATAAGCCCAAAATTATCCAAGTTTAAATGTCGATCCTGAGCAACGTTTAGCTCCTACTCTGGGTGCTCCAACCCGCTCCAAACAACCCTTAGAAGTTCTACGCAACTTCTTCTTAATACTTCAACCAAATATGAAGATTTTCCTTAGGGTTTCGTTTTGAGACTAAACGGACATAAGGTAGTATTTCCGGGCTCTACGTAGAGAGGTAACTTTGGAATACTACAAGGTATAAGGCTAAGGTATTTTGGAATTGTAACAATACTTGGAGAGTATTTTTCTACAAAAGGGGGGGGGGGTATGTTTGGACGAGAGCAACTCCAAGGGAAGGGGGGGTGTGTGGCGGACGAAACTACTCTGAGGGAGGAGGACTTGGGCGAGAACTTCACTACAAGGGAGGAGGATTTTAGGACTTAGAAGTCATTTGAGGGATGAAGAAATCCTTCAACTAAGGGGGGTATTTATAGGGCCTTCAATGGCCAAGATCAAGACAAGTGGTGGGCAAGTGGAGGGTGAAGATTTGCACAAGTGCACCCTAGCCATCTACTCCACAAATCACTCCAAACATTGACCCAAGTTTTAGGCCACAAAAAATGGAAGAAAACGTGCTCACTTTCGGCCACAAGACCGCCCACTTGAGGGTGACAAGTGTCGCCCTCTCGTTGGTCCAAAATATTTCATCTCTCGGAAAAATCCGCAAAAATAATAAATGTCGCAACCGTAATTTTCCCTTCGCGAGTTTTGGAAAACGTTTCGTCGGAAAACAATTCTTTTCGGGGGTTGTGCACAAATTTCGACCCTTGCCTATCTTAAGGCTTAAACTCTCGTACGTACGTCCTCACGTACATACTCTGGAAATACGGGGTATAACAATCTGATTGTGTGGAAGCACTATATATTGACCAAGTCTTGAAGACTTGGTCATTCTTCACAAAACCCCCTTCTCTCTAAATTTCCCTCTTCCTTATCTCTAAAAATTTCTCTCCCTTCTCTCTAAAAATTCAAGAAGAAACCAAGGCCTAGAGAAATTTCGGAAAGGTGGCAAGAAGGAAATATGTTGACAAGCTTGTAGGAGGTTTGTGGAAGTGATTGTGGAAAGAAGACAAATGAGATTTGTTGGACTAATTTGGGTAAACTCTAAGGTAACAATCCATTCTCCTTTTTAAGTAAATTGTGTTGCATGTGAGGAAGAAAGGACTTGTAGTTGTCAATATTGTTTTTAGGTATATTGCATGTAGGAATAACGATTTGGATTTGAAAGGATTAGATAAGGATGATATGTGACCATGTTATAGCCAAGATAATACCTTAAACTTATTGGATTATTTAATTTGTATTGTGGGGCAGAATTTTACACGTCCAAGTTAGGCATGTAATCCCCTTGTATTGCTGAATTGTTGGGCCTTAAATGTGGCATTGAGTAGTTGATATCAGACCTTAAAAAGGTGGAAAAGTATGTAGAAACAAAGGAAGTGCTGTCCAATTTTCCATAGAATAAGGAACTTTATACTTAGAATATTCGACGAAGAAGTCTTGACGTTAATAGACGTATTTGATTATTATAGGTTGATACTCTACGCGCGGCATATTCGACTTGGCAAGTGGATTTAGCCGAGGAGGTATGTGATTCTTCCTATCCTCTTGAGCATGATATTTGTAAATATATAGTAGGGTAGACGTACGGGTATTAACTGAATTTGGTTTCACTTTGATGTCTTTTGACTTGAGTTCTAAATGTTAAGAATCTTGAAATATTTCAAAAAGAGTTATGAATCATTATTCGGAAGGAAATTAATACTTGGTTTTAAAAGAATAAGTTCTTTTGGTTTTCCAAACAAATGTGAATGTTTGATTTATTACAAAGTTTAAGTGTTATACTAACTTTATGGGAAGTTAGTTATAGTGACTTAAGGAAGATAAAAAGAATGGTTTACTTACTTGTTTGTGGAAGCCTTGTAATGATTTCTGAATGTGTGGTAAGTTGGTTTGAAAAGTAAACATGTTATGTTACTATGAGTGTTATTGCCTTGAGATTTGTTGTGGTAAGGGGGTTCTCTCGTTGTGCTTATGTCTACGATAAGCCGGTTGTGCTTGTGTATATCACCTACCCCCCCTGACTTGTTTTGTTGCCGCGGGTTAGCTACCCCCGATGCGAGGAGTACCTCATGCGGGTCCACATGACCTATGCGGACTACGGTAGTCCAGGAATCACTCCGGGTGTGTTCTGGCCGTCGAGAATACCTCATGCGGTCTAGTGGCCATGCGGACTCTGATGATCCAGAAATGCCGCGGGTTAGCTACCGTCACGAGTACCTGCATGCGGGTCCACGGGACTATGCGGACTACGAAGTCGAGATTAGGCTCGTATAATGATCTTATGGGCGAATGGCCTGCTACGATCATTAGCGGCCTAGAAAAGACCGGATTGCGTTACACTGTTTACTCTTATTTATGTTGTGGCGCGTAATGCGGTTAATTGGTTTTTCATACATATACGTGGATTTGGTTTGGAAATGTTATGATTTCATTCTGGTATTTTCAGTTTCACATACTTGGTACTGTTATCGACCTCGCCGGGCTGCGTTCATCTGCGCAGTCGAGGTACATCGATTGTTGATCCTCGCTCTTAGGATCACCGTTACGCTTTTGGGAAGCCGTTTCTCGGAGGCTTATCTTTTGGTATGATTCCTGTCATTGTAGATTCATGTACATTCAGGGTATGGCGAGGCCTGTCAGTCATAGTTGTTACAAACACTTAGAGGTCTGTAGTCCTGTTGTAAATTGAGTTTTGTAAAGTATGTAACTGTTCATTTTTTGCTATGTATAGTTACCAAAAGTTAACCATTTTGGGTTAGCCTGTTTCTTATTTTTTATTGTTTCATGTTTATGAGTTTACTTCCGCTGGTTTTTCTCTGATGTTGTATCACTAGGGTGCCCGGGGTAAGACACCAGTCACGGGCCCGAGGTCGGGTCGTGACAGATTCCATGGTTGTGCCATAAATGATAATGAAAAAAAAGAAATAAAATCGTGGGATGAAGAGTGTTGAAAAAAAAATAGAAGGAGAGCGAAAAGTTTGATGCACCCCAAAGAAAAATATGCAAAAATATAAGTTTGGGGGTGCTTGTTCTTAGAATGATATGTATCATTCTCTCAAAAATAAAAGAAGGGAGATGATACGTATGAAAGAAAAAGAAAAAAAAAGGAAAACCAAAAAGAAGGAAAAAAAGAGTTGAATGAAAAAACGCTTATGGTATGTAATTTGAGTCTAAATGCCTACTTTTACCTACTCCTGCCTGAGTCGACTTTACAACCCTGAAAAGTTCTGAAGATCTCTAATATGTATGTCTATGATTAATTGAGAATAACAAGTAAACATGCTCATAGATCTTTGGAAAAAATGGAATGAAATTGACATGCATAGGTTAAGTGTTCATGCTTCCATTAATTATGATTGAAGTGACTTTGCAAAATATTTGACTTGAAATTCTAGACTGCTAAGAATCCATGTTATGTATGTTCCAGCATATTATCCCAACTAACATTCATGTTTTTATAAGTAACCTTGGTGCAGCTACTTTTTCGGAGTCTTTGAGTCCTTTTCTTTTGTTTCTTTGATTTTGTTTTGATCTTTACTCGAGGGCGAGTAAATGTTAAGTTTGAGTGTATTTGTTAGGCATATTTTATATAAACTTTTTGAGTCGTTTTTAGTTAGTATTTTTTCATTTTCTTTGAAATTAGTATCGTGTTAGGGTTGTTTTTCTTTATTTTAAGTCACAACGGTTCTAAATGAAGAAATGTCAAAAAGAGGATGAAATGAGCTTAATTGAGATGGAATTGCACACTAAAAAGACCAAGAAATGAAGCCTATGAAGTCCCTGGAAGCATAGAAGAAATCTGACGAAGTCCGGACGAAAAAAAGACACAGAATCGCAAAATCTGGCAGAAGACGTCACATGCGCCAGCCAGCAGGGCCGCGGCGCCGAGGTAGAAAGTTTCTGATTCTGGGCCGATTTTGACACGATTTTTAGGGTTCACAATGCAATGTTTCCCAACTATATAATCCCTAAAACTCTGACCTTAAGGAGACATCTTGTACATATTTTTATTCTACTTTGGGAAGGCTAGAAAATGAGGCAAACCACAAGATTGGAGACAACTTTGTTCAAGTTCTTTTCCTTTCTCTTTTATTTATTTCAGTTCATGTTGGATATTGAATTAGTTCTTAGTATGTCTATGTCTAGGAGCTAATATTTTAATTAAGGTTTTTCATTGAATCGCTTGAAACTCCTTTTCATGAATTAATGCATTAGTTTGGTTTCTTCTTCATCTTGTTAAGATTTATTCAATATTGGTTTGAATGTTTGATAATTAATTGATCACTAATTTTCATAATTTATATGATTTCGAATCGAGATCCGAGATGAGAGATTTGGATATGCTGTAATTGAATAGACATAGGTTAAAATCGTGGATGAAAGTACCCCGATACTTGTGTAGCATTTTAGGTTACTGTTCTTAATCCTCCTATGTGGTAAAATCTATCCTAGAAATATAGAAGATTTCTGCATAGGGTTGAGCTTTTATATATCCTAACCGGAATATAAGACAGACTAGTTAACCTGCTATCTTAACATAGAAGAAGAAACTATTGTTGTTGCATTAAGGATTGAAAAAGAGTGGATGTCGAGGATATTGAAAGCCCTATTTCTATCATAACTGATTTAAACCAAAGCATATTTAGTTTAATTCTTGCAATTACTCTAGCTAGTTCATAGATAAAACCCAAACAAACTATCGTTTGCCAAATAGATTAGATATTCGGTAATTGAAAACCAGTCTCTGTGGACGATATTCGATCTTATAGACAATATTACTTGGAACGATACGTACACTTGCGTGAGCATTTGGAAAATCGCTAACAAGTTTTTGCAAATTCTTCTTAGCCAAATGATCAATCTCATTCTCACTCATATGACTCAGCTTTCTATTCATAACTCTGATGAAGTATCATTCTCCACCAAATTTATTGAGTCTCTATAAATGGAGCCTTGAAATAAGTACAAGTCAGATATCTTGTCACTCGAGCCATAACTATTGAACCTCTAAGAAGCTTCCACTAGCCACCACCAAGGGATTGATCATAACCCTCATCATCAAGCTTCCCTATAAAAATTAAATTTAGACAAACATCTGGAGAATGTTTGACATTGTTAAGAACCAACCTCGAATCATTCTTACTTTTCAAGAAAATTGTACCAATGCCCAATACCTCAACCTCACTATCATTACTCATTTTTCACATTCCAAAATTACCCGGAGTATACGAAGAAAATAATTTCTTCTTTGGCATGACATGAGAAGTGACACCTGAATCCACAAATCAGGTAGTTTCATCACAAACAAGATTGATTTCATTTTTATCACAAACAACAAGAAGATTATTTTCAGTAACAATAGCAACACAATTTTCATTATCGACATCCTTTTTTTGTTGTTTCTGGTCTCTCTTAAACTTATAGCAATGTTTCTGGATATGTCTTTTCTTGTGACAATAGTGACATATAACATTCTTGTACCTGGATCTTGACTTGCTTCTACTTTTTCCTCTAGCATTCTGACATCTGAAGTTACTTCTCCCCGTAATTTTCCATAACCAAAACTTCGGAGTATGAAGCTGAAGAAGATGAGACTTGAGATCTTCTTCTCATCTCTTCATTTAAAACAACACTCTTAATATATTCTATAGGTACAACACTACTAGGAGCATAATTATTCAAAGAAATCCGAAGAATTTTCCAAGAGTCCGGTAGAATATTAAGAAGACAAAGTCTATGTACTTTATCATCAAACTAGACACCCATTCCAGATAGCTGGTCAAGGACACCCTAGAAATCATTAATATGATTAGAAATATTATAACCCTCTTTGAATTTGATATTCATCAATTATTTTAGTAGGAATAACTCGTTATTGTAAGTCTTTGAAGCATAAATGTCTTGAGTTTATCCCATAAACTTCTAGCATGTGTCTCATTCACAATATGATTACATACATTATCTTCAACCCATTGTCTGATATAACCACAAACCTGTAGGTGCTCAAATTTCCAATCTTCATCATTCATAGACTCAGGTTTGTTAGAAGCAAACATAGGTAAATGCATTTTCTTGACAAATAGATCTTTCATCCTGTCTTTCCAAATATGATAATTACTGCCATTTAAACAAACCATCTTGCTTATATTTGTCTCCATCATTCAAATATACAATCAACACAATCAAAAGTTCTGATACCACTTTATTGGAAAGAAACGAGCAATAATCAAATTGCACGATAAGGTAAATACGGAAGGATACTCAAGTAAAAAAAACTTCCAACACTATTTGAACAAGATGAGAAAATTAATTTTAAGCACAAATGGATATATGGATAGCATTTATACCAATAATAAAATACCAAATCAAGCAAAAATAAAATGAATGCAAGAGACACCAAATATACGTGGAAAACCCCTTCAATGTGAAGAGAAAATAAGCACGGGACCTCCTCCCACAAAAGCTCCACCAAAATCAACAAGAGTTACAACAATGTTCTCTAAATGTCTACAACATCAACGCCAAATACGGAACAACAATACATAAAATAGAGCACCAAAGCTAGTGAAGAAATGAGAGAAATCACCCCCAAAAATGAGCTACTGTTCGTGCTAAAACTCTGGAGCTATAGACCACAAAATTCAATCTTCACCGTTGCAATCTAAGAACCAGATGTTAAAAACCACCAGTTCAAATTGGAGCATGATCTAACGGTTAAAAAACGAAAAATGTTGTTTAAAGCAGACTGCTATAGCAGATTTTCAATGTGCAAAAATAAACTTTTCTCTTTATATGGTTGCTATGAATTTACTCTTGTATATATGAAATAAGACCTAAGTTGATCCTATATATAGTGAAATTTAGGAAAAAGTGGGCTGGTCCAAATTGGATTGAATTTTATTAATTCAATTCTACATAGGAAGGAAAACCCAAAAACATTATAGTTTAATAATTGCAACTTTCACTTCCCTTTTTTGGCGGAATACATGAGGATGCCATTAAAATTGACAATTTTCTTTTAGGACATCTGAGCTATGCATTGTTCCTATTGAACACTTAAACTATTAATATAATGTGCCAATTGAACACTTTTTGCCGACGTGGCATACTATGTGTACCACACCTCTTTTTAAAAAAAATTCAATTTGACAATTAAAATCGACCAAAGAAAAATACACAAGAAAACAAATAGGGCTTTTTACCAACAATCTTCCTCTTGTTGCAATTTTTGTCCACTGCCTTCTTCAATTTTAAGACCACCAATCACAGATACCATATCATGAGACCACAAATTTACAATAATTATTTTGCTCAGTTCACTCAGTTGTTGTAGTTGTTATGAAATTTAGGATTTTACTAGTATAATTAAGCTTTTCTTTTGTATTAAATGATCATGAACACAAAATAATATATTCAGATATTTACAAATTTATGTATTTTGAGTACGTGTGGATATTGAAATTAACATGTTTAAATCATTAATTAACTTCACCGAGTATGAGTGTGCGGAACTTAGCTTGCAATTTTAGGTTTTGATTAAGGAATTAGTTAGTTAAAGAATTCTTGAGAAGAAAGAAGAAGAATTCATTTACTGTAATTGTTTCTTTTTAGGCTGCCATGTGTCTTTATTTTATTTGTTATTCACCAATCACCAATTTGGCAGTGTTTGAAGAGCACGCACTATAATTTTTGCTTGGGTGTCTTTGGAGTGTTCGCACATCATGTTAGTAGTTTAGGTGTGCGTTATTTGTGTTTCCGTTACTGTATTCCTTTGTTTTGTTTTTGGCTTTACTGATTTTGGTGGACGATGGTAGACTAAGTTCATATTCTCGGAACGAGACATGGGTTAGGGTTGCGGGTGTTAAAGGGGGTTAAGGGAGCTTCAAGGGCGAGAACAAAATCTTGGAATATTGAGACTTTATAGGGAAAGTCTATAGAGTTAGTGAAGATTCTTAAGAAGAGGAGGATAGTATAGCCTGTCTACAGGAGATCAGATGGGTAGGAGCTAAAGTGCGGGATGTGGATGGGTATAAACTATGGTTCTCGGGAGGCTTGCGATATAGGAATGTAGTAGGAATTTTAGTAGAGGAAGAACGTAGGGAGCAAGTGGTAGATGTGCGACAGGTCAATGATAGGATGATGGCGATTAAGTTAGTCGTTGGTGGGTTCACTTGGAACATTATTAGTGCATACGCATCAAAGAGGGCTTGGGCGTAGAGGACAAGGTGCAATTTTGGAGGATTTGGATGAGGTTGTGCGAGGTATACCGAATATTGAGAAGCTATTCATAAGAGGGGGTTTCAATGGACACATCGGGTCTGCTCCAGGAGGATATGACGATGTACATGGTGGGTTTGGTTTCAAATACAGGAACGAAGGAAGATTCTCGCTATTCAATTTCACGAACGCTTTTTGATTGGTCATAGCGAATTCGATTTTTCTAAAGAGAGATGAGCACTTGGTAATGTTCCGTAGTGCGGTGGCAAGGACTCAAATAGACTATTTGTTTCTTAGAAAGGATGATAAAAGGCTTGTAAGGACTGCAAGGTTATCCCGAGTGAGAGTCTATGACCCGACATAAGCTCTTGGTGATGGATTTGGAGATAAAGAGGAAGAAGAAGATTGTGGACCAACCACGAATCAAATGGAGTAATTTCACTATGGGTAGTGCCCAGGAGATGGAGGAGAAACTAGTAGCTATGAGAGCCTGGGGGAGTAGTGGGGATGCGAGCAGTATAGGGATAGGACGACGAGTCGCATTAAGGAAGCATATAGAGAGGTGTTGGGAGTCTCCTGAGGTAGATATGGTAGACATCGAGGAGATTGGTGGTGGAATGCTGAAGTTCAAGGGAAGGAGATGACAAAGAAGGTGGCGTATGCGTAGTTGGTAGAAAGTACGGATGAGGAAAAAAAATAGGAAAATAGGGAAAGATATAAGATCGCGAGGAATGACACAAAACTAGTGGTTATGAGTAAAAACGATAACATTTGAGCGCTTGTATGCTGAATTAGAGGACAAAGACAGGTAAGAGGTTGTACAGGCCAAGGCGAGAGAGAGGCAGACCTGTGACCTGGACCAAGTGAGGTACATTAAGAATGAGAGCAACAAGGTATTGGTGGAAGAGACACTCATTAGACAGAGATGTCAGTCATACTTTTGTAAACTCTTGAACGAAGAGGGGGACATAAATATTATGTTAGGGGATCTTGAATTCTCTGAAAGGCGTCGCGATTTTGGGTATTGTAGATGTATAAATGAGGAGGAGGTTTGTCACGTCCAAAATCCCATGGTGTCGTGAGGGCACCTACCCTAACATGTAGGCGAAACCTACTCGTACAATATAAGAACATGCGAAAATAAATGCAGAAATTAAAGAAGTAGAAGAGAAGTAATTAACAAGTCTTTAAATAGAAATACAAAGTCTAAAGAAAATCTCAATAGATCTGATAGTTATGAGTATCAAGCTCTAATATGAATACAAGTCTGAACTGAATTAGCAACACAATCTGAAAGTAAATGACAGAAAGATAAAATAGATAAAGAGCTCCACAGTGTCAGGAATGCATCAGTGGCTCACCCTGAAGTCTCAAAATGATCACCACGGACTAAGCACAATCAACTGCTTCGTCACCTCCTGGATCAGTACCTGTACATAGAGTGCAACAAGCATTGAGTGAGTACGGAAAATAAGTGTACTCATCATCATCATCGATCCTTAGCTATAATGGTAGTGTAAAAGTTCTCCCCTATTCTCACGTTTGTACAAGATCCATCCTAAACCTCATAATCAAGCGTCTAGTACCATCAAGCCTCACAACAATTACGAGTCTCAAGTATCAATATTTCCTCTATCAAATTACAAGATCAAGTAGTATATCAGAAATCAACACCAAGTACACACATCATCTAATACATATCAAAATGAGAATGAATGCATTGAAGATGATATGTATATATATATGCAATGACCATATGTACCCGATATACACACGTTACTACAATAGCTACTTCACCGACTACATCTATCACTGAACCAACTGAACATCTACTTAAAATGGCATAACCATTAGTTACCCATAGGGTACTAATGAGGTCCATATACCCATTCGAAATATCCCATATGATACCAACTTTATGGATAAAGTTTCATCAACAGTCATCACTCTCGTAACTGTTATACCCCGTATTTCCAGAGTATGTACGTAAGGGAATACGTACGAAAGTCTAGCCTTAAAGATAAGCCTTGGACGTTTTTATTTGTACACAACTCACTAAAAGAATCGTTTTCCGACGAAACGTTTCCACAGCTTTCGTAGAGTAAATTCCGGCTATGCCATTTCTTATTTTTGCGGATTTTTCCGAGAGACGAAACATTTTGGACCAACGGGAGGGCAACACTTGGCACCCTCCCATTGGTGGACTTGAATCGTCCATTTGGACGAATTGAAGAACCCTTGGCACGTTTTTTGTGCCTTGTGCACAAGTCAAGGGTTGGTAGGATATTTGTGTTTAGTTAATCCTCACCCTACACTTGCCTTGCACTTGTCTTAATCTTGGCCATTGGTTGGCCACTTCTTGACCTATAAATACCTTAGAGATGAAGAGTTCTTCATCCACAAATCTTCCAAGTCTTGAAAAATCCTCTCCTCTCCCTTTGTAGTCTTTTCGTCAAAACACCTCCTCCTTGTGAAGGCCCTTGGCCGAATACCCCCCCCCCTCTAGCCTAGTAGTTTGGCCGAGGCCCCCCCTAGCCTAGCCAAAAAATCTACCCCCCCTCCCTTGGTAGAAAAGTTACCTTCTTGTATCGTTATAATGCCCAAAATACCCTAGCCCAAATACCTTAGTACTTAGTAGAAGTTGTGAAGAACTTCTAAGGTTCTGAGCATACAACTTAGGAGCAAAACCTTGCTCAGCGCGACTTTTCTAGGATATTATTGGGCTTACCGAGGTAATAATCCTAACCCTCTTTGTATTAGAGAATGCATATTGTAGAAGTATAAGAATAAGTATTAATCACTTAGAAGAATATCACAGAATAGAATTGAACTGTTACCACAGTAGAAGGGTTTGAAAGATGAATAATCAAATCAGTATTTACATAGGATCGTTTTCACATGAGACTTATATAGCTCACTGCAGGGAAGTGCTGCCCAACTTTCCATAGAATTGTGAACCCTCTGTTTAGAATGACCTTGAGTAGTCTTTGATAGATATCTGTGACTATTATAGGTGACTCTCACGCGACATATTCAACTTGGCGGTGGTTTTCATTGGAAGGTATGTGATTCTTCCTAAAGCATGATATTTTACAATATATATAGTACGTAGACGCATACGTGTTAATCGAATAATAACTATGGCAATGTCTTTGACTTAAGCTGAATAATACTTACGAATGCCTCACGCTTAAGCTGAATAATACTTACAGAATGCCTCACGCTTAAACTCGAATAATAAAGAATGAAAACATTTCAAAAGACTCTGAATCATATTAATGAAGAGAACTAATTGGTTTTAAAGCGAAGCTTAAGAGTTATACTAGCTTTATGGGAAGTAAGTATAACCACTTAAGATTGATAAAAGAAACAAGTTTGCCTATGTGTTTATAATGGACTTATATTGTGAAAAGAATAATAAGATGGTTTGATAAGTAGACATGATATGATGCTATGTGTGTTAGTATCTTGTAACGCTTTGTATAGGTGAGTATCCTTGTTGTGCTTATGTTGTTTAAAGATAAGTTGTTATGTTAGTATACTATCACCACCTCTTGAGATGATCACCGGGGTTAAGCCGCCTCCGACGCGGGTAGACTCAGCGATGCAGGACCATGATTCGAGAATACCTCACGCGGGTCCAGTGGGCCTATGCGGAGCTACGAGTTCCGAGTTAGTATGCGGGTTATGCCTCACGCGCGGTACATGTGGCCACGCGACAATGAGTCGGGCGATACGCCGAGGAGTAGCTACCTCGATGCGGGTTATACCTCATGCGGGCCCGTGAGTGGCCTATGCGACTCAGGAGTCTGTGATTAGGCTTGCAGAATGATAATACGGCGAGTGGCCTGCTCAATCATTCGCAGCCTAGAAAAGACCTATTACGCTTTACCTATTGTTGCTCTTGTTTGTGATGTGGCACTATGCGGTTTCTTGATTTCTTCATACATATTTGTAAACCGGTTTTAAAAAAGTGTTATGATTTCATTTAAGTACTTTACGCTTTCACATACTTAGTACTGTTATCGACCTCTTCGGGGGCGTGCTCATGCCGCAGTGAGGCAAGCAGTCTAGATCCGCATCCTTAGGATCTCTACGTTGGTGTCGGAGCTCCATCTCTTCCGAGGCTCTACTTTTGGTATGATCTCCATTTGTAGATAGTTTTGTATGCCAGTGGTATGGCGGGGCCCTCATCCCGCCATAGTTGTATATTTCAGAAGTCTCAGAGTCATGTTGTACATGTTGTCGATGTAATCGCTAAACCATGATTATATATATATATGCCGAAAGGCGATGTTTTCACATAAATCGTGTCTTATTTTATAAATCGTTTCATGTCTTGCTTTATATTTCCGCTGATTTCTCGATGTATGACTACTTGGGTGCCGGAAGCACGATCCACGCCCCGAACGGGTCGTGACAAAAGTGGTATCGAGCGATTAATCCTCGGAAAGTGTTTACGCATCGTATCTAGTAGAGTCTTGATTATCGCGTGTTGTGCACCACACCAATAATCGTGAGGCTATAGGATATTTAGGATTGGTTTCCATTCTTCTCATTACGAGATCGTGCTTTAGAGTGTGTTATAGGTTGGACCCTCTAACGTATTCCTTTCCCGTATGATTATGCCTCCACGTAAGGCAACCCGCCCGAAGGGCAAGGCGTGAGCGGAGTCGCTAGCAGACACCCAGAGTCACGAGGGCTCGTGCCCGCCTATACCGCAGACGGCAAGTTCTATGACGCCGCCTTTCAAGAGACCACGCACCCACACCTCATGTCCCCACACAGGGCGGAGGAGTTAGGTACATGCGAGACGGCCCACCTTTTGGCTAAAGTCAGGCCCGACACGAGAGAGGCCGGACGCGGCAGCCCAGCCCAGCTCGGCTGCACCGTTGTTCACCCGAGTAGAGTTTGAGGCTACGAGACTTCGAGTCAGAGCCACGGAGTTTTATGGGTCGAGGCCGAGGATGATCCGCAGGAGTTCATCCGTCGCCTTCAGAGGATTTTGAGAGTGATCGCGTGCCGAGACCGAGTCCGTGATCTTTGGTTCACATAGGCCGCGTGATACCGCAATCGATTGGTTTGATTCATGGAGTTATCCGGGAGAGCACGCGCCCCGCCTACTGGGATGAGTTCTCGAGAGGCTTTCCTCACTCACTTCGCCTCCACAGATGGCGAGGCGCGGCCGATAGATTTTTACTGCCGAGGCGCAGAGGACGACCGTCGGGAGTACAATGTCGAGTTTGATTCATTGGCCCGATATGTCCCAAAGATTGGTAGCGAATATGGAGGATAGGGTGCACCGCTATGTCACCGGCTAGACGACTATATGGCCGAGTCATGTATGCGGGTTTCTCCACCGGTATGGACATTACCCGTGACGCAGCTCACGCTCGATGCGGCGAGCGCAGAGGTCGGCGAGTGGGCGACAGCACAGAAGAAGGCCGTGACGGAGGGTCTTCGGTGGTTATCGTGGTGGCGGCCTCGGCGGCCTCAGATTCGCACCACGCCCGGCTGAGCACTCGCGACCGGCCTCGACCCAGTTTTCGAGGGCGCATCGGCCCTGTGGCTTCGACGCCCGTAGTAGCAGAGATCGGCGATCGGACCACCCCGGTGTGGCCGACGCGGTGGATCCCATTACGGGAAGTGTGGTACTACTTTTGAGCTTGTTACGCCAGGGCGCAGGTCACTTTGCGGGGATCGTCCGACCGGCGCGGTGGTAGGCTCACCTTCGTGTTCTTGCGCCGCTTCATCATCTCCTACGATTACTCGCCCGAGGCGTGGTGCTCGTGGGTCGCAGGTCGCGGCAGGTCGTGGCTCGTCCCGATTCTAGCGGTCCTCAGAACCGCATCTATGCTTTGTCCAGCCGACAGGATCAGGAGGCCTCACCTGATGTCGTCACAGGTACCTTATCAGTTTCTGGGTTTGATGTGTATGCTTTGATAGATCCGGGTTCTACTTTGTCCCCATATATCTCCCTTGTTGCTAGTAGGATAGGGATAGAGCACGAGTCCATAGACCACTTTCGAGGTAGCTACGCCATGGGTGATTCGGTGGTAGCTCGGCGGGTATATGGGCTTGTCCCGTGACATTTACGCCGCCGACCGCCGACTTGATAGAGTTGGAGATGATTGACTTCGACGTGATTATGGGGATGGATTGGCTAGCTTCTTGCTATGCCAATGTAGACTGCAGAGAGAGAGTAGTACGGTTCATTTCGGCGAGCCAGGTTGTTGAGTGGGCGGGAGCACCAGACGCCGATGGGTAGGTTTATTTCCTACCTCAAGGCTAGGAAGATGGTGCAGAAGGGGTATATCTACCATCTAGTTCGAGTGTTTGATACTGAGGCTGCGGTACCAGATTTTCAGTCAGCGAGTTCCCAGACGTGTTCCCAGATGACCTCCCGGGTATCCCTCCCGAGAGGAGATTGAGTTTGTATTGACATATTGCCAGATACTCGGCCTATTTCCATTCCGCCATACAGAATGACACCTGCCGAGTTGAGAGAGCTGAAGGACCAGCTGAGGGATTTGCTGGAGAAGGGCTTCATTAGGCCCAGTGTTTCCCCACGAAGCGCCAGATTGTTCGTGAAGAAGAAGGCGGACGACGCGCATGTGTGTTGATTACGGTGAACAAGGTGACCATTAAGAACGATACCCTTCCGGGATTGATGATTTGTTCGACCCGATTGCAGGCGCGAGATGTTTCTCCAAGATTGATCTGCGTTCGCTATCATCGTTCGTGTCGAGAGGTGGATGTCCCTAGGATCGCATTCCGACCCGGACGCATTATGAGTTCGTGGTCATGTCTTTTGGGTTGACTAATGCTCGTGGTATTCATGGATTTGATGAACCGAGTGTTGAAACCTTTTTTGGAGACGTTTGTGATAGTGTTCATTGATGATATATTGTTTATTCTCGCCAGAGCGAGAGCATGCGAGCATTTGGCGATCTTGGCCGATTCTCCAGTGGGCAGCTTGTACGCCAAGTTTTCCTAATGTGAGTTTTGGTTGACTTGAGCGGCGTTTCTGGGCATATTGTCGGGTGATGGCATTCGAGTTGATACGCCAAGATCGGCGATCGGGACTTGGCCTAGACCTACTACTCCGGCAGAGGTTCGCATTTTACGGGCCTCAGGATATTATCGCGTTCGTAGAGAAGTTTGCTTCTATCTCTCGCACCATTGACTAGGTGACTCGTAAGGCCAAGTTTGATGGGATCGATGCTTGTGGCGGTGGTTTCGATTCTTTGAAAGAGAGGCGACGACCGCCCGCTTCTTACTCTTCCGCAGGTCGGATGGTTATGTCGTGTATTGTGATGCATCGGGCATTGGGTTGGGATGTGTGTTGATGCGGCATGGCGGGTTATAGCATATGCATCCCGACACCAAGAAACACGAGAGGAACTACCCCACCCATGATTTGGAGTCGCAGTGATTCACGCCAAGATCCGAGGCACTATTTGTATGGGGTTCACGTGGATATTTATACGCACCACAAGAGCCTCCAGATATCTTGACGCAGAGGAGCTGAACTTACGGCGAGGCGGTGGTTAGAGTTGCTTAAGGATTACGATGTTGATATCTGTACCACGGGAAGGCGATGTTGTGGCAGGCGTATGCCTTAGTCGTAGGTCGATGGGAGCCTATCGATGTGCGACTAGAGAGAGGGACATGGTTCGTGATTTGCATCATTTAGCGAGCCTTGGTGTCCGTTTGATTGATTCTGATAGCAGTGGGGTTCGAGTTCGTGAGGTTGCCGAGTCTTCCATCGTCGAGGAGGTGAAGAGGAAGCAGCTCGAGGATCCGCTTTGATTCGATATCGTGATCACTCTTCGTGAGGCAAGGGTCCTTTGAGGTAGCACGATGGGGTGCTAAGGTTTGAGGCGCATCGTGTGTTCCGGATGTTTCAGACTTGGCAGGTTCTGGGGAAGCACACGCGTAGCGTTACTCTATCCATCCGGTCGACCAAGATGTACCACGACCTTAGATCCGTGTATTGGTGGGATGGCTTGAAGAGGACGTTGCGAGTTCGTAGCTCGCCCGTGTTGTCGCAGTGAAGGTAGAGCACCGAGGCACGTGGTTTGTTGCGACGATTGAGATCCCGACCGGAAGTGGAGGTAATCAACATGGATTTCATCACGGGATTACCTCGCACTCGAGGAGACATGATTCTATATGGGTTATCGTCGGCGGTCGACGAAATCAGCCCACTTTCTTCCGTCGGGCGACTTTTCACCGAGATTATGCCGAACTTTACATCCGAGAGATCGTCGATGCATGGAGTCCCTACTTCGATCATATCGCATGCGGAGCCCGGTTTACGCTAACTTCCGGAGATCCTTCGAGGGGTTTAGGGACGCAGTGAGCACGAGTAATCGCTTTTCATCCACGCATGCACGACAGCAGAGCGCACTATCCGGACTCTCGAGGATATGCTGCGAGCTGTGTTATTGACTTCGCGGTAGTTGGGAGGATCATTTGCCTCTAGTTGAGTTCGCATATAATAATATCTACCACTCAGATTCGGATGGCGCCTTATGAGGCCTTGTATGGGAGGAAGTGCAGATCGCCTATAGGTTGGTTCGATGTGGGCGAGGTGCACTAGTAGGACCAGATTTGATACGCAGTGATGGATAAGGTGAAGCTTATCCGAGAGCGCTATTGACACTGTAGTCGCAGGTCGTATGCAGATCATCGTCGCGCATCTTGAGTTCGAGGTTCATGATTGGTTTTCCTAAAGGTGTCACCCGTGAAGGGTGTGATGAGATTCGGGAAGAAGGGAAACTCACCAAGGTACATTAGGCCGTTTCGATTGTCCGCAGGTAGGCAAGGTTGCTTATGAGTTGATCTGCCGTCCGTCCGGAGGCGGTGCATCCGGTTTTTCACGTATCTATCTTTGAGGAGATGTATCGGGATCCATCTAGGGTACACCGATTGACGATGTCCAGTGGCCGAGGGGTTATCGTATGAGGAGATTCCATAGCGATAGTCGATCGTCGAGTTAGGCGTCTGCGGACCAGGGCGTGGCTTCCACAAAGTCTTGTGGGCGAACGAGCTCGGGAGGAGATGGCGTGAAGCCAGGAGGACATGAGGCGGAAGTATCCTCACCTATTCCCACACCTCCGTAAATTCACTTTCCTACTTGTAAATTTTCGTTATCGTTTACGCCTAAGTGTTGCTCTGTGGCGTGTGTGGCATTTACAATTGTTTAAGCTTCTTCGATAATCGTTTGGGAAGGAACATTCGGACGAATGTTTCTAAGGGGGAGAATGTTATACCGTATTTCCGGAGTATGTACGTAAGGAATACGTGCGAAAGTCTAGCCTTAAAGATAAGCCTTGGGCGTTTTTATTTGTACACAACTCACTAAAAGAATCGTTTTCCGACTAAACGCTTTCCACAACTTTCGTAGAGTAAATTCCGCTATGCCATTTCTTATTTTGCGGATTTTTCCGAGAGGCGAAACATTTTGGACCAGCGGGAGGGCAACACTGCACCCTCCCATTGGTGGACTTGAATCGCCCATTTGGACGAATTGAAGAACCCTTGGCACGTTTTTGTGCCTTGTGCACAAGTCGGGTTGGTAGGATATTTGTGTTTAGTTAATCCTCACCCTACACTTGCCTTGCACTTGTCTTAATCTTGGCCATTGGTTGGCCACTTCGACCTATAAATACCCCTTAGAGATGAAGAGTTCTTCATCCACAAATCTTCCAAGTCTTGAAAAATCCTCTCCTCTCCCTTTGTAGTCTTTTCGTCCAAAACACCTCCCCTCCTTGTGAAGGCCCTGGCCGAATACCCCCCCTCGCGCCTAGTAGTTTGGCCGAGGCCCCTAGCCTAGCCAAAAATCTACCCCCTCCTTGGTAGAAAAGTTACCTTCTTGTATCGTTATAATGCCCAAAATACCCTAGCCCAAATACCTTAGTACTTAGTAGAAGTTGTGAAGAACTTCTAAGGTTCTGAGCATACAACTTAGGAGCAAAACCTTGCTCAGGCGCGACTTTTTCTAGGATATTATTGGGCTTACCGAGGTAATAATCCTAACCCTCTTTGTATTAGAGAATGCATACTGTAGAAGTATAAGAATAAGTATTAATCACTTAGAAGAATATCACAGAATAGAATTGAACTGTTACCACAGTAGAAGGGTTTGAAAGATGAATAATCAAATCAGTACTTACATAGGATTGTTTTCACGATGAACTTATATAGCTCACCGGGTAGGGAAGTGCTGCCCAACTTTCCATAGAATTGTGAACCCTCTGTTTAGAATGACCTTCAGAGTAGTCTTTGATAGATATCTGTGACTATTATAGGCTGACTCTCTGCGCGCGACATATTCAACTTGGCAGGTGGTTTTCGCTGAGAAGGTATGTGATTCTTCCTAAAGCATGATATTTTACAATATATATAGTACGGACGCATACGTGTTAAGCGAATAATAACTATGGCAATGTCTTTGACTTAAGCTGAATAATACTTACGGCAATGCCTCACGCTTAAGCTGAATAATACTTACGAATGCCTCACGGCTTAAACACGAATAATAAAGAATCAAAACATTTCAAAAGACTACTGAATCATATTAACAGAAGAGAACTAATTGGTTTTTAAAACAGAAGCTTAAGAGTTATACTAGCTTTATGGGAAGTAAGTATAACCACTTAAGATTGATAAAAGAAACAAGTTTGCCTATGTGTTTATAACAGACTTATATTGTGAAAAGAATAATAAGATGGTTTGATAAGTAGACATGATATGATGCTATGTGTGTTAGTATCTTGTAACGTTTGTATAGGTGAGTATCCTTGTTGTGCTTATGTTGTTTAAAGATAAGTTGTTATGTTAGTATACTATCACTCACCTCTTGAGATGATACAGGGGTTAAGCCGCCTCCGACGCTGGTAGACTCAGCGATGCAGGACCGTGATTCGAGAATACCTCGCGGGTCGGGGGCCTATGCGAGCTACGAGTTCGAGTTAGTATGCGGGGTTATGCCTCATGCGGTCTATGTGCCATGCGGACAGCGAGTCGGGGCGACGCCGAGGAGCTACCCTCGATGCGGGTTATACCTCACGCGCCCACGTGAGTGGCCTGCGGACTCGAGTCGAGGATTAGGCTTGCGAATGATAATACCGCGAGTGGCCCCGCTCAATCATTCGCAGCCTAGAAAAGACCTATTACAGTTTACCTATTGTTGCTCTTGTTTGTGATGTGGCACTATGTGCGGTTTCCTTGATTTCTTCATACATATTTGTAAACTGGTTTTAAAAAAAGTGTTATGATTTCATTTAAGTACTTTACAGTTTCACATACTTAGTACCATTGCGACCTCGACGGGGCTGCGTTCATGCCGCAGGTAAGCGGCAGTGCTAGATCCGCATCCTTAGGATCTCTACGTTGGTGTCGGAGCTCCATCTCTTCCGAGGCTCTACTTTTGGTATGATCTCCTGTTGTAGATAGTTTTATCTGATCGAGGTATGGCGCCTGTCCCGCCATAGTTGTATATTTCCTTAGAGTGCAGTAGTCATGTTATGCGATTGTCGGATGTAACTGCTAAACCATGATTATATATATATATGCCGAAAGGCGATGTTTTCTCACATAAACTGTGTCTTATTTTATAAACTGTTTCATGTCTTGCTTTATATTTCCGCTGATTTCTCTGATGTATGACTACTTGGGTGCTCCGGTAAGGCACCAGTCACGGGCCCCGGAACGGGTCGTGACAGTAACCGTGTATGATATCCTTTAACCCGACTTCCCAAATCTTTTCTCAATAATATATCAGTAAACTAATGGTAATGATAGAATGTATGAATGATATGGATATGCGTACACGATGCAATCAACATAATTAGTATGTATCAACTTCCATTCAAATGTTCAGACGAGATGTGGAGTGATGAATGCATGGAGTCAAATTATAATATCATATCAAATGGCTATGAGACCAAGTAAACAACAATCATACCAACCTAAGGGGACTCTTGCACCGCACATCGTGGCCCGAAGGCTAAACACATAAATTCCTTCACATGGCATATTTCTAGTTCATTAATTATCCATTTAAGTTCACCTGATACCCGTATTATTGTTTGTCACTTCACTAATACGGGACCCCAAATCCTCATTACTACTCTTAGCTTGTTACAACAAATACCAACACGTAACACTACACTAGAGTCTAAAAAGTCTCAACTTCCCTTTCATAGAGCCGAAGAAGTCACGCGGTATCTTTTCCCTTTCATAGATCCTCCTCACAAGCCCCACTCTGATCAATCATATCAGTTATATGAGACTACAATCCAGTTGATACCCGTAATCCCCAAGCTAGTTTACAAAGGAACCTAAGGCCCACATTACAAAAATACCAACTTTTCTACTCAAATAGGGTTCATACATGCTAGATAGTCATAATACCAAGTCAATTGGTCAATTAACAAGCCCCACTCAGTTCTTAAAAAGGTTTAAGCATGCAATTGGTCAATTAACAATCATCTACTAGTCAATTGCATCACTAATCTACAATATCCATAACAATAGTCCACTAATTAATCTTAAATTCCCAATTAAGACTCCCTTATTCTCAACCTAAGTCCATTCCACTTTCTCAAACATGGATTCAAGCCTATACAATGGAATATACAATATATAAATGACTAAGATTAGGGTTTTAGAAGTTTCCTAGACGAAGAACCTCGAATTAACAACTTGAATCTCCCCAAAATTGTGCTTAAGGACTTGGAAAATGGAAATAGGGATAAAGGATTCAAAGTAGGGTTTTAACATTGTTCGCTACAGTGGCTTCATCACAATTGCGAGACCCCGCTTGCGATTGCGTAGGCTTAACCCAACATGACTCTGATGCGCGATTTAATGCACACACTTACGCAAGTGCACGTGTCGAGTCAAGTAATATAGTCTTAGAAGACCGAGTTATCGTCCTCAGAGATTAGTGCTCAAGTACCAAATTCTATTCTATGTTATCTATTTGGTGACCGATAATTGATTTGTTGTTTATGACTCTAATTATGAAAACTAATTAAACTATGTTGTTTTACTTCAGTAATGTGGAAATAGGGCTTCCAAATCTCCTCAACTATCCGCTTAACTTACTTATTAATGCAATTAATTATGGTTCTTCTATTTTGAGATAGCAGGTTTACTAAGCCGTTTTATATCCCTGTTAAGGCTATATAAACACTCAACCCCAGTACAACACCTTTCTACCTTTCGGTGATAAGATTGACTCTAGAGGAGGATTAAGACCAAAAACCTTATTAATGCTACATAAGTATCGGGGTATTTTCATCCATGATTTAACTTATTTCTATCCAACTACAGCATATTCACAACCCCCCCTTTCGGATTCAGTTAGAAATCATAAGAATTATGATAATTAATGATCAGGTAATTACCAAGTAATCAAAACATATATTGAATAAATCTCAACAATAAGAAGAAGAACCAAGAACATGCATTAATTCATAAAGAAAAGGTTCAAGTGAATTGATATGGAAAGCCCTAAGTAGATTTAGTTCCTAGCCATAAACATGACAAGAACTAATTCAATATCCTACATAAACTGTAAAGAAAGTAAAACAAGAACAAGAAATTACTAAGATAAAGTCTCCAATCTTGATCTCCAAAGTCTTGTGAATTGGCAAGAAGAGGAACCCTTAAATCTGACCTAGGGTTTTCTTTTTATAGCCTCCAAAACGTGATGCAGGTTTTCCTTCAGGCCTGGCCCATTGACATTCGAAAATCTGATTTTTCCCGCTTTGGCGCCGCGGCCCTGCAACTGGCGCCGCGGCACCGGAACTTCTGCAATCCTCTGAAGATTAGGCGCCGTGGCACCTAGCTCTGCTGGCTGGAGGTGCCGCGGTGACGGCCTGTTTTGTGCCTGGTTTGCCACTTTCTCGCTTTTCGAGCTCTGGAACCTCCGTTTTTGCCCTCTTTTTGCTCCTTTTCGCCAATGAGCCACTTTAAATCAATATGACTCAAAAGGAAAAAAATTTATCCTAAGACGACACATATTTGTACAAAAATGGACAAAAGACTCACTAAAATGACTCAAAAGGTGTATATAAAATACACCGATCAAATACCCCCAAACTTAACCTTTTCTCGCCCTCGAGCAAAGATCAAAAGAAAGAAATAAAGACACAATGAAAGAGAAAAATAGAAAGACTCAATGACATTGATTACTTTGCTGCATTGGTGTTACTTAGAAAAACATGAAGGTTAGCAGAATACCATGCAGGAACATATAGCATGAATTTTTAGCATTCTAAACACATTAAGCTAGATATTTCGCAAATTCATTTTTAATCATGCTTAATGGAAGTAAAAATACCGAATTATGCATGTCAATTTCAAAATCCTATGTCATGTTTACTTGCTATTCTCCACTAATCATGTATATGCATATAAGAGATCTTCAGGACTTTTCAGGGTTGTAATGTAGGCTTAGGCATGAGTAGGTAAAAATAAGCATTTAGGCTCATTTTCTGTACCATAAGCTCTTTTGCTTTTCAATTCTTCCCTTTTCTTTCGATTTCCTTTCTTCACTTCATATCTATCTTTCCCCTCTTTTGTTTTGAGAGAGTGAAGTGTATTATGAATCACAGGCACCCCCAAACTTAGGCTTTTGCCTATTTCTTATTACTTTTTATTTGGGGTGCATCAAACTTGTTCACTCTTTTTGTCTCTTTTTTAACACTTTCTACTCCAACCATTTCACATTTTTACTTATGACACAAGTGTGGAAATATAGGGTGTCAAAGAAAAAGTTTAATGTTTAGGCTCAAAGGGGCTGACTAGGGATATTTTTAATGTCAGGGATAGGAAAAAGTGGTAAGAATTGACTAACAAAGAAATGTCTGAGTCATCTCCCTAACATACATATCCTAACTATTTCGCCTCAAATAGCAAGCAATCATACACATAGGTTTTAACATTTAACAATGAACAATTCAAGCAGAAACCCCAAATAGACAGATGTCATGAGTTTTTGGCATATCTAACCTAAGTGTTTAGATAGTTGCTTCTAATTCCATTACATTATTCAACCTTACTTCACTAGGTGTTTCTAGTAACTACATCATGCATGATCTTTGACAGAAAATTATGACTCAAAAAAAAATTATGACTCACAAATACACAACAAATTAAAAAGACTCAACATACTAAAACAATAAGACACAAATAAAACACCCCCAAACTTAAATCACACATTGTCCCCAATGTGTGCAAGACTCAAAGAAAACAAAAGAAACAGGACAACTTACAGACTTGGTTTAAAGTGGTGGCGGTGGCGGTGGATAATGCATTGACCAATGGTTGAACAAGGAACTCATCTCGTCAATTCTCTGGTGCAACTGTTGTTGCCCCTGCCTCAATTCTTGTTGTCCTTGTATCACCGTGTCAAAATTCTGCATCATTCTTCTTTGGTTTAGGAGCAACTGCTCCATCATAGGCACTGGAGGTTCTGATTCTGGGGGTGGCTGATGGTTGCTTCCTGCCTCATACTGAGCCTCTGTTTCAGGCTCATCTTCATCCATGGCAGCCTCTGCTGCTGCTGCTGGTGTTGGTCTCCTTCGTGCTGCTGCGGGCACTATCCCGTATGACACAGGAAGTTGGTTTTTCTCATAAGTATCAGTGGGTAGGGTTGGGACCCCATGTATGGAGCATAAACAAGTGATAAGTGAGCCATGTCCCAACCCACCTGTCGTTACCAACCTGCTGATCTCTCTAATGTTTTGCACTATTTCATTCCCTACGTCAATTGTCTTCCCTGACATGATTCCATATATCAATCTTATTCTGTCTTCTGGCACTCTGGTGAAGTGCATTGATGGAATCAGGCGGGCACTGAAGAAGTACAACCAACCATTGGCTGTTTTGTTAAACTGACACCTGCTCAATCCTCTTGACCCATTTCTGGCAAATTCATACGCAGCCCCAGGGTAGCTTACTGTTCTTGCGACGACATCCCAGTTGATGTTGTTGGTGTCTCTAGACCATGTTCTGAAGTAGCTCCGGTCATCACCTCTTTCTTCAACATCCGCTGTTTTTAATAGCAAATTCAACACTTCTGCCGTCACAGGCACTTCCTTTCCCCTCACAAAGCATCTATCCTCCACCCTCTCCAGAAAGTTAACATAAAATTCTTTCACCATCACTGTGTTCATCGGTGCTATCCTTTCCGGGTTAACAAACCTCTTCCACCCCATCATCTCAATCATCGCCCGAATAGGCTCAAAGACATCTCCCTCCTCAAATGATTTCCTTTGGTAATCCATTCCTCTTTCAGGGATTAAGGGCCTAATACTAAGTTTTCGATACCTACCCTCTGCTGTTTGGCTGACAAACCTAGTATTATCAAATTGAGGGGCTGAGGTGGATGTGGAAGCTCTTTTCTTTCTGACAGACATTTTTAGATAACTTTTGGCAGCGTTTCCTTTGTATCAACAATATCACCCAACACTATCACTCAATAAATCAGCAGCTACAACACTTATCACCCCCAAACTTCACTCAAGAAGCTCCTGCACAACACCACACACTCACCTCGTATACTCTTCCCCGAAATCTCACACTCAACTTCAACACCCCCACACCCCTTCACAGATACAACATCTCCTCAAATCTACTACCTCCTCTGATTATAGTGAAGCTTTCAAGAAAAGATAAAGATTACCTTTTGACGGTATTCTTCAAGATTTTCTTGCTCCTAATGATGATTTGAGGCAATGGGATGAGTGTTGTTGTTTAGGATGATTAAGGGTTTAAGGAATTTAAGAACTTTGGTTGTGATTGGGTTTAGTTTATGGAAGATTTTTAGGTAAAAGGTGGATTTTCGTGGGTTTTGTGGAGAAGAAGGGTTTAGGTTTTGATTTGGAATGGGGAAAAATCAGATTTCTGGGCTATTTAATTTCTGGGTTTCGCCGCGCGCCATGTGCCCAAATTATCGCTTCTTACGAACTTCTGCGCGGCCGCCAAATGGGCGCCGCAGCGCCTAGACTTCAAAAATTTTCTGGGCTTCTGGCGCCGCGGCCCTGCAAATTGGCGCCGCGGCGCTGAATCTCCTGCGCCTTTCTGATATTTTGGCGTCGCGACCCTGCAAATGGGCGCCGCGGCGCTCTGCCGATTTTCTGGAAATTTTTCTTTTGGCTTATCTTCAATTTTCGCCCTCCAAATTCTTGGCCCTGCACCTGTCATCACAACACATAACAATACCTCCGTGAGACTGTTCTAAGTAAAAATTAACTGCATTAAAGTAAACAATTTAAAATACATTGGGTTGCCTCCCAAGTAGCGCTGTCTTTAACGTCTTTTAGCCGGACGCAAGTTCGTTAAATCAAGAGGTGTGGGGTGGATTAACCCCACAACCAATCCACTTTTTCAACATTTTCCTCTTTCTCCTTCTGTTTTTCTTCTTATAATTATTTTCAAGAGGAGGTTCAGTATCACTTACCTGCTTTGACGGGCTTATCTCCCTTGTTGTGACTTGCACTGGCTCATAAGAAGTTCTGACAGTGCTAATTGCAAAGCACCTGCTTATGACTGGGGGTTCAATAACGTGTTTGAACTCTTTGAACACCATTTCTTCGCTTTCTACTCTCAGTGTCAGCTCCCCCTTCTCTACGTCAATCAGGGCTCTCCCTGTTGCCAAGAACGGTCTCCCCAATATGATGGGAATCTCCTCATCCTCCTCCATATCAAGAATGAGGAAATCCGCAGGGAAAAAGAATTTTCCTACTTTAACGAGAACATCCTCGATCTTCCCCCTGGGATGCACCACCATTCTGTCTGCTAATTGCAAGCTCACAGTGGTTGGTTTTGCCTCACCTAACTCCAACCGTTTAAAAACAGACAAGGGCATCAAATTTATACTAGCCCCCAAGTCACAAAGGCCTCACATGTTACTCTGCCAACTGTGCAAGGCAGTGTAAAGCTCCCTGGATCCTTGAGTTTAGGGGGCAATTTCTTCTGCAGGATGGCACTGCATTCCTCTGTCAGTGCCACCATCTCATATTCTCCTAACTTCTTATTCTTTCCCAAAATTTCCTTTATAAATTTGAAATAAGTAGACATTTGCTCCAACGCCTCGATGAAGGGTATGTTGATGTGTAACTTTCTGAATGTCTCCAAAAACTTGGAGAATTGCTTATCAACTACTTTCCTTTGCAATCTTTGCGGGAAAGGAATCTTCTCAGTGTACTCCTTTTCTGGAGTTTTCTCTAATATTGGGCGATCTTCAACAACCCTCTCTCTTTCTGTTTCTATCCTCTGTTCAACCACAGGCTGAGGTGCACGCTGTTCCAACTGTTTTCCACTCCTTAGTTGCACTGCCTGACATTGTTCTCTAGGGTTCATCTCTGTATTTCTCGGCAAGGTACCCTGTGGCCTGTTGTTTGCTAGCTTCGCTAGTTGCCCCACTTGTGTCTCCAAGTTCCTGATAGAGGATCTAGTCTCTGCCATGAACTGGGTCTGGGAGTTGGTGAGTGTCAACAAAGCTTCTCTCAGCTCATCTATCTTCTCTGGTTGGACAGAGGCACTGAATTGTTGTGAAGATGAGGCCTGAGTGAATGGTTGCTGATTTTGGTACTGGCCTCTAAACTGGTTCTGCTGCCCTTGCTCACCTCTCCATGAAAAATTTGGGTGATTCCTCCACCCTGGATTGTAGGTGTTTGAGTATGAGTTGTTCTGGGGCCTCTGATAGTTCCCTACTGTTTGGCACTCTGCTTGCTCAATCGAAATATTGTTAGGATCAGCTGATGGGCATCTATCGAAGGTATGTGGACCACCACACATTTCACAACTCATTGGCATTTGCACTGCATTTACAGACACTGTATTTTGTTGCAGCTGCTTGGTCAAAAGGGCAACTTGGGCATTTAGTGCAGTGATGACATCAATCTCATGAACTCCTACTGTTCTTCTGCCACTCACTTGTCTATCCTCTGTTACATGATTATTGGTGGCCATGTCTTCCAATAAATCATGAGCTTCATGTGCGGTTTTTCTCATAAAAGTTCCACCTGCGGCAGCATCAATGATCGTTCTGGTAGTCCCGCTTAGCCCATTATAGAAAATATGGACCAAATTCTACAGCTCAATGCTGTGATGTGGACACTTTCTTTGTAAGTCCTTAAATCTCTCCCAAGCTTCATATAGTGATTCTCCATCAGCTTGATAGGAATTATTCAACTCCCCTCTCAGCTTCGCTGCTTTGCATGGTGGGAAGAACTTTGCTAAAAATTTCTGTGCCAACTCTTGCCATGTGAATATCGAATCTGCTGGCAAGGAATTTAACCACACTTTCGCTCTATCCCTGAGTGAGAAGGGGAAGAACCTCAATCTGACAGCGTCATCAGTAACGCCATTGTATCTGAAGGTTGCACACAACTCTAAGAAATTAGCTATATGCATGTGAGGATCCTCCGACGGCAACCCTCCAAACTGGACCGTATTCTGCACCATACTTAAAATTGCAGGTTTGATCTCAAAATTATTTGCTCCTATTGCTGGGAGCCTAATGCAAGTTTGTGCTCCATTCACCCTCGGTAGCACATAATCTCCCAAGCTTCTCTCCGCTTGGACCTGGACTCTCTCCTCTACATCCATCGACAATCTCCGAGGCATTATTTGGTTAGGCTGATGATCACCTAACCCCTCATTCATCTCATTGCTGTTTTGTACGCCTCCCATCTCAATTAAGGCTGAAATTCGTTGGTTCCTTCTGTTCTATTTACAAGTCTTCTCAATTTCTGGGTTGAAGGGAGCAAAAGTGTCTGCTGCTCTTCTCCTTCGCATAAACTGGGTGCCTGAAACAGATCAAAATAAACAAACGGATCACGGCACACTGGTTTTCACAAAAAAAAAAAGTAATAAATAAAAACAAAAATAAAAACCAAATTAGAAACTAAGAATAGATACAATTGATATTGAACTATGCCAATCCCCGACAACGGCGCAAAAAACTTGATGCGCGATTTAATGCACACACTTACGCAAGTGCACGTGTCGAGTAAAGTAATATAGTCTTAGAAGACCGAGTTATCGTCCTCAGGGATTAGTGCTCAAGTACCAAATTCTATTCTATGTTATCTATTTGGTGAGCGATAATTGATTTGTTGTTTATGACTCTAATTATGAAAACTAATTAAACTATGTTGTTTTACTTCAGTAATGTGGAAATAGGGCTTCCAAATCTCCTCAACTATCCGCTTAACTTACTTATTAATGCAATTAATTATGGTTCTTCTTCTATTTTGAGATAGCAGGTTTACTAAGCCGTTTTATACTCGCATAAGGTTATATAAACACTCAACCCCAGTACATCACCTTTCTACCTTTCGGTGATAAGATTGACTCTAGAGGAGGATTAAGACCAAAAACCTTATTAATGCTACACAAGTATCGGGGTATTTTCATCCATGATTGTCACGACCCGACCGGCATGATCGGTGCCCTACACAGGCACCCTTGCATACATCGAGAATAGCGGAACATACACAACTGATAAAATACTTAAACATAAAATAACAACAGGCTAGCCGATAAGGCCACCTTCCGTATTATACCAATAAAACAGTACATTTTTTTTTCTTTACAACCCAATCCACTATGTGACTCTGCACTCTAAGAATAACAATCACGTGACGGGGCCCCGCCATACCCCGAATGTACAACAACCGACAATACCGAGGATAAGCCTCAAATGAGGAGCTTCAGCGGTGAATAGTGATCCTAAGAGCGAGGATCAAGAACACATACTTCACTGCGGCGTGAACGCATCACCGAAGGAGGTCGATATAACATGTACCAAATATGTGGCGAAATCAAAGTATGTGAATGAAATCATAAGTCTAATAATAAACCGAGACATGTATGATACTCGATTAACAAAGACACTATGCCTTACTAACAATAAGAGTAAATAGGTGTATACTTATAATATAAAGTGAAGCTCACGATCAAAACAGACCACTGTCGCAGATCATTAAGCAATCCTATTCACGGGACTATTTCACCAAAGATAGATCGCGTGGACCCGCATGAGGTATTCCTCGCATGGGACTATTTCACCCGCATAAGCCCTTACGGACTCGCGTGAGGTATTCTCGCATAGGTCGGACCCGCGCGTGGGACTATTTCACCCGCATAAGCCCTACGGACTCGCATGAGGTATTCCTCGCATCGTGGGTAGCAAATCCACTGAATATGCAATGCCACAAACCCGGGGAATGACCCCGCAATTATTTCTGAACTACTAGCACAAATCCGGCTATCACACATAACATAAGCACTACCGGCTTATCATACAATATATAAGCAAGTTAAGCAATCCCCTAACTTCTTATTATTCTGTTTCATATACACTCTCATTTTAGTTTACTTAAGGCACTAACATGTTCTTTATAAAAATCCGGGAATTTAACCCAAAGTACTACGTACTTCTATTCTTTCAAAATGACTCATTTCATTATAAAACTTCCAAGATACTAATAACCGTAGTATCAAGTTACAATTTCTTTTTCAAGACAAGTCACAATACATTTAGAAATAAAATTAGGCTTCTAAATCAAGTGACTTCTTCTCTCGTAAAAGCCTTAGGCAATTGATGCCTTTAAATCAAATTGCCTTTCAAATAAATCAAGCCATTTATCTTTCCATAAAGCCAATATAACCAACTCCCCATAAAGTCGTTATATTCACTTTATACCTAAGTCAAGTACAATTTCCTATCCAAGGGACTTATACGTTTACAACGAAACAAGTGTCACATTCTTTAAAACTCTTCAAGTCCCTTAACATGCTTAAATTACTTAAGAGTAAACCATTCTCTTATTAACTTTCCATAAAGCTATTATAACCAACTTCCCATAAAGTCGTTATACTAGCTTTATACATTAGCAACTTACATACTTCTTTTTAACCAAGAGACTTAAACTTTCCAACAAAACAAGTATCAAAATACTTTCAACATACTTAAAGTCTCTTAACTTTTGAAAACCAAGATATCCTTAATAATTAAACAAGTGAGTTAATTCCTAACTCAAACAACTTGGGCATTCTTAAAATAAGCCAAGGATATAAAATAGACTAGATTGTCAAAATCTCAGACGTCACCGTACTATACATTTACAACTTAATCATGCTCAAGAGATAAGAAAGTTCCACATACCTCTTCGGTTTAATCCACTTGCTAAGTCCAATCGCCGTACGTAGTATGCCAACCTATAATGACCATAGTACGTCTATTAACTTCTAGTTTCAAACGTAGAATATTCCAAGTGCAAGTCACTAAATTCTACGGAAAATCGGACAAAGACTTCCTTTGTTTTTACTAACTTTTCCACCTTTTCAAGGCCGAATACAATAACCAAACAGCCCCAATGGCTCACCACAATTTATAAGGTAGTTCAATACAAATGAATAACCAAACAACCCCAATTGGCTCACCACAAACGATAACAAACTAGTCTAAACTATAATGTCAATTCGGCAATTAGGCAACAATACAAATCGTTTCCAATTCCTTTTTAATCCTAGTGGTTTAGTATAACATGATATCAATCCGCAATCGATTACAACTACTACAATCCTCAAGTAGGTAAACATGCGACGATTCTAATAAACGACCAAAATTGTATTTCAATTTCAAAAGGCTAATCATGTCCTTTCGTTCTAGGCTTCTACAATCCATGTCACTAATCAAACTTCATAACACAAATCACATGATCACTTATAACTTATCATAACATGAAATCTTCAATTACAAAAGTAAAACGAAGATTATACCTCAATTAGCCCAATTATGATCCAAGATCACAAGTCGCTCCTTAGCAACTTTAGCTCCTCCTTTCGACGTTCCAATCCTCTCCAAGCAACCCTTAAGCTTATAAAAGAATCATCTTCAAGTTTCAACTTCCAAGTTGAATAACCCTTTAGGTTTTCGCGACTAATAATAAAAACACCACATTTCGGGATCTTTTTATTGAGAAACACTTACTATACCCTTAGGTACCTTGGTTTAAAGTGGGGGAATTATTGGACAACAATTGAAAAAATTTCCTTCAAACCCTAGCCCTTGGCCGAGAGCTCCCTCAAGCCTCCCTCAAATTTTCTTGAAAATTTCTAAGTGTTTAGACTTGTCTTGCACTAGCATACAATATATAACATGATGGAGGGTTAAGATTAGCACAATTGTGTGGCTTGGATAAGTTTCACATGGATCAAGTCTAGGTGGCCTTTGACTTAGTCAACTTTGTCAAGCTTCAAGACTAGCAAGACTTGGTCATTTAATTTATGGTCAAATGACCATTCTAACCATGACAATTTCGTCCATGACCATAAGGGGGGTGACACGTGTCGCCCTCCCGTTCGTCGCAATATTTCGTTTCCGACCAATTCCAAAAATTCCGACAAACCTTCTAGTCTCAAATCTTAACATTGTTGAGTTCTTACGTACGTTCTTATAAACATATCCTGAAATTCCGGGGTGTAACATTCTTCCCCCCTTAGAAACATTCGTCCCCGAATGTTCTCTCGGGAGTCAAACTTAAGATAGCGACATAGTCTCCTTACAACCCCTACTTACCAATAATGCCACACTTGGCCGCATAACAATACTCATACCAAAATATCAACTGAACCCCACGTGTCAACATTGGTTATCTGCATAAAGCTTCTGCGGACTCTAAGCTTACTACAATCTTCCCCGGATAAGCCTCGCCTTATCCATAGCCCGCAGAGTCAAGTGCGACCAAATAATCGAACTCGCCTATGTCGAACCATCCGACCGGCGATCTCCACTTTCTACACACAAGGCCTCGCATCGCCACCAAAACCGAAAGCGGTATTCGTTATCGTTACGTAACAAGACAAGAGGCAATTAACCTTCCCGCTATTCACGAATCAAAAACACAGCCCACAACCTATCCTCGAGTGCGGATAGTACGCTCTGCTCGACCGTCGGCCCGAGGTGTAATGCAACACCGAGACTCACCCGTGTCCCTAATCCTTTCGAAAAACCTCGAAGTTATCCGCAATCGAGCTCATCTATCTGTAATCATAAGCGTAGGAACCTCGTGCAGTCTCACAATCTCTCTGCTATACAAGCTAGTATAAACCTCAGCCGAGTAAGTGGTCCCAATCCTAAAGAAAACAGCTGGTTTCGCCAGCCTAATTACCATGACCCTGGGAGTCGCACTTCCTCCGAGTACGCGATGCCACCGTAACAAGATCCATAATAATTACCTCTCATATCTAGGTTGGGATTTCAATCGCTGCGGTAGCCCACTGGCTTCGTACACAACCATGACTGCTACTAACTCGGACACTAAGCAGTAAACTCCGCTATGTCTCTCTTCCGGTCATCTTACCCATACATACATCTGAGGCCACGACACGACTTAGTCGGCCCCAAACAATTAGAGCAATAAGCATTGCGTGCCTCCCCTAGAATCTGCTGACTAGTCCTGCAGCACCGGGTACACGCAATCTATCCTCATCTCATAGCACCCCATCTGGTGCTACTCAAACAGCTCTTCTCTCCTGAGAGTCGTGAATCGATATCAGATCATAATCGAATCCTCATCTGTCGCCTCCTTACCTCCCCAACAACGGAAGACTCGGCAACCTCTCGGATCTAGACTTCATTAACCTTGAAACAAATAATCGAACCACAGGCTCGTAATCAAGGATCTCACGGACCATATCCTGTCTATCCGGCGCCCATCCGCGGACTACCCTTAGTCCACCACAAAGAGTATCTCAGAATCGTCTTGGCTTTCCCGATGGTATAGGATACCAATATCACAATCCTTGAGTAACTCTAACCACCATCGGTGTCGCAAATTCTATCGCCTCACCAGACATACCGAGGCTTTTGTGGTCCGCATAATTATCCACATGAAGTTCAGATATACGTCATGCCCCAAATCTTCCGGCATGATTTAGCTGCCACTCTAAATCGTGAGTGGCGCAATTTCTTCTCCCCGCTTCCCTAACTACCGGAAAACATAGGCTCTATCCGTATCGGGTTGCGTCAGCACAAAACCCTAGCCCAACACCCAACGTGTTATCATAATAACCTAACCCTCTAGTCTCACAGG
Source organism: Przewalskia tangutica (assembly GCA_029844215.1). NCBI lineage: Eukaryota > Viridiplantae > Streptophyta > Magnoliopsida > Solanales > Solanaceae > Przewalskia > Przewalskia tangutica. The sequence goes on from CM056721.1 coordinate 112,568,126, forward strand.
AGGGGTTAGAACTGTAGTCGTGGTCAACTCATCTTTCGATAACTGAAAGCCTTTCTCATTCCTGCGAAATATTCGGATATCCTTAATCTCACTTATGGTTCCTGTTTCCCTTTCTCTGTTGCAACCAAACTTGGTCACTAAACTTAGATTTGATTCCTTTGCTTGCCTCACGGCTAAGACTTACTGTCAATCACATTTTTTGGGGGGGGGGGGGGTTCCTTGATCTCGTCAAGTAGTAACCCGGTTCTCCTTTCCCAGTTTGTAGAGCCTATAACTAGGTGTTACCACATTTTCTTGAAATGTTCTTACTGCCCATTATCAACTAATGGTCTTTACACTCGTCTGGGGTAATCATGACCCGTGCAACTTACATTAATATCTTTACGATACTTCCTCGACCAATTCGTACGTCGTTCTTAATTACCCCAACACAACACTTTTCCCACGGTTATCTACAACTGTAACCTATGGCATGACGATACCGAAGACCTTACCTGTCTTATATCCTTCGTCTAACAACATGGGTACACGCAACCCCATAATTCGTAAAACTGTCCTTTTATGTGGGGGAGAAAACTTATCTCCCTTTCTTAAACTTTCCTTGGAGTCACAACCCTAATCACAGGGTCCTCTCGCGGTCCAGTAATTATCTAATCATCACGCCCCGCCTTAAAGTAGTGTAGATTTTCAAAACCTACCAAAGATGCCCTCAGCTTTCACGGCAAAGACTGCATTTATTTATTCATGCCTTGCACATTTTCCTGAAATTATCTGGAAGGTCGTGGCCCTGACCGCCACACCAAACCAACTCCAAGTACCTCCAAGGGCATTTAACATAAATTCCTTCAAATTCAATTATTACTACTTTCTGCCTCAATCCACCTCAAATGAACAAATCACACAGGCTTATTAAAAACAATTATGTCAAAGAAGGAAGAATAATTCACTGGTTACCACCACTTCTCCTCCTTTCCACTCGATAACCGGCTTATCGGAAAACTGGTACCGAAATCAATCTCTCTCTGTAGTCCACGTTGGCATCACAAGAGGCCAACTAGTCCGTACTCATAATGACCTCAACGTCATTACAATACTGCGCTAGGTGCGCTAAGGTCCAACGACTGTATCGTTACCGGTAATTATTATCTACTCGCTCAGCTACCACCCATCACTCACGGGTGTGATCACCCCGAAAGGTTCTCATGGATTCAGGCTTTATTTCTTTACACTTGGTTGCTCTCTTTTTCACTGGTCGTACTTTTCCCGTACTCCCAAACTTATTTTAGCGTACGTACATAGCCTTCATACTGATCCGGGTCTCCAATCTTTGGAGTTACTAAATTAAACAATACAAGGCCCATTCCGCTCGCAACTGGTTCCGTGGAACGCGTCCACGAACCCATAAAGCGATTAACTAGACTTGGCCTTACACTCGTGACCTCGCCACGAATGACTACTACCAATAATCCCATTTCATTTCAAGCTGGGCGACCCTTAATAGATCTCAACCGACTCGGCCGCACTTAACTCTTACCCTGGCCCCGACTTAACTTTACTACCCGAGAAGGCCTTATATACCTAAGGTCTCGACGGTTATCACATTCTCAGGCTCGCAATTTCCATGCTCCAAGCCTAACTTATCAGCCCCCCGTAACCGGGTACAAAAACTTCTCGTAAAATCATAGCCGTGTTGTCTTGACCACAACAACTATACTTTCTTCGTCCGGATCTCGCCTGCATACAATTCCTTTAAGCATACCACGAGCTTAAGTTGCTAACATAGTCTTCCACTTAGTCTCTTAATTAACTTCTTAAGGGTCCATTACATTCTCACACATCTCATCATCACCTAATTATCTCAAATTAGCACGTAAAACCTTGATGAGTTCCTTAATCGCCATACCTTCCCGGTATTTATTTAGTCCTTACCCAATCCTGGTAATCTAAAATCATCCTAGGCAACACACATGTGACCCCCAAACATAAATCTGTATAGTTGTATGTCACAATACCAATTATACTACAAACATTACCAACCTGGATACGCAATCCACATAATCCTTCCTGGGTCACTGCTGCCTTTCTCGTAGCTGCAAACAATCATAACTTGTTAGGGAAATACGACCCTAACCATACAGCTCTATCGCACGATCTTAGAGTGAGAAGAATGGAAACCAATCCTAAATGTCCTGCAACCTCCTGATTATAGATGTGGTGCACAACACACCGATAATCAAGACTCTACTGTACACTGCGTAGACACTTTCCGAGGACTAAGCGCTCGATACCACTTTTGTCACGACCCGACCCGCTCATGATCGGTGCCTACACGGGCACCCTTTGGCATACATCGAGAATAGCGGTGAACATACACAACGATAAAATACTTAAACATAAAATAACAAAGTTAGCCGATAAGGCCACCTTCCGTAACTTATACCAATAAAATAAAGACATTTTTTTTTCTTTACAACCCAATCCACTATGTGACTGCTGCACTTAAGAATAACAATCAAGTGACGGGGCCCGCCATACCCTGAATGTACAACAACCGACAATACCGAGGATAAGCCTCGAAATGAGGAGCTTCTCAGCAAGCACGGTGATCCTAAGAGCGAGGATCAAGAACTCAGACTTACTGCGGCATGAACGCATCACCCCGAAGGAGGTCAGTATAACATATACCAAATATGTGAAACTGAAAGTACTGTAATGAAATCATAAGTCTAATAATAAAACTGGAGACATGTATGATACTCAATTAACAGTACACTATGCCTTACTAACAATAAGAGTAAATAAGTGTATACTTATAATATAAAGTAGGAAGCTCACGATCAAAACATGACCACCTGTCCGCAGTATCATTAAGCAATCCTATTCCTGGGACTATTTCACCAGCATAGATCGCGTGGACCCGCATGAGGTATTCCTCGCATGGGACTATTTCACCCGCATAAGCCCTTACGGACTCGCATGAGGTATTCCTCGCATAGGCTGGACCCGCCCGCATGGGACTATTTCACCCGCATAAGCCCTACGGACTCGCATGAGGTATTCCTCGCATCGTGGGTAGCAAATCCACGGGAATATGCAATGCCACAAACCCGGAATGACCGCAATTATTTCAACTACTAGCACAACCGCTATCACACATAACATAAGCACTACCGCTTATCATACAATATATAAGCAAGTTAAGCAATCCCTAACTTCTTATTATTCTGTTTCATATACACTCTCATTTTAGTATACTTAAGGCACTACCACGTTCTTTATAAAAACCGAATTTAACCCAAAGTACTACACTTCTATTCTTTCAAAATGACTCATTTCATTATAAAACTTCCAAGATACTAATAACCGTAGTATCAAGTTACAATTTCTTTTTCAAGACAAGTCACAATACTTTTAGAAATAAAATTAGGCTTCTAAATCAAGTGACTTCTTCTCTCGTAAAAGTCTTAGGCAATTGATGCCTTTAAATCAAATTGCCTTTCAAATAAATCAAGCCATTTATCTTTCCATAAAGCCAATATAACCAACTCCCCATAAAGTCGTTATATTCACTTTATACCTAAGTCAAGTACAATTTCCTATCCAAGGGACTTATACGTTTACAACGAAACAAGTGTCACATTCTTTAAAACTCTTCAAGTCCCTTAACATGCTTAAATTACTTAAGAGTAAACCATTCTCTTATTAACTTTCCATAAAGCTATTATAACCAACTTCCCATAAAGACGTTATACTAGCTTTATACATTAGCAACTTACATACTTCTTTTTAACCAAGAGACTTAAACTTTCCAACAAAACAAGTATCAAAATACTTTCAACATACTTAAAGTCTCTTAACTTTTGAAAACCAAGATATCCTTAATAATTAAACAAGTGAGTTAATTCCTAACTCAAACAACTTGGGCATTCTTAAAATAAGCCAAGGATATCAAATAGACTAGATTGTCAAAATCTTGTACGTCTACCGTACTATACATTTACAACTTAATCATGCTCAAGAGATAAGAAAGTTCCACATACCTCTTCGGTTTAATCCACTTGCTAAGTCCAATCGCCGTACGTAGTATTCCAACCTATAATGACCATAGTACGTCTATTAACTTCTAGTTTCAAACGTAGACTATTCCAAGTGCAAGTCACTAAATTCTACGGAAAATCGGACAACACTTTGTTTTTACTAACTTTTCCACCTTTTTCAAGGCCGAATACAATAACCAAACAGCCCCAATTGGCTCACCACAATTTATAAGGTAGTTCAATACAAATGAATAACCAAACAACCCCAATTGGCTCACCACAAACGATAACAAACTAGTCTAAACTATAATGTCAATTCGGCAATTAGGCAACAATACAAATCGTTTCCAATTCCTTTTTAATCCAAGTGGTTTAGTATAACATGATATCAATCCGCAATCGATTACAACTACTACAATCCTCAAGTAGGTAAACATGCGACGATTCTAATAAACGACCAAAATTGTATTTCAATTTCAAAAGGCTAATCATGTCCTTTTCGGTTCTAGGCTTCTACAATCCATGTCACTAATCAAACTTCATAACACAAATCACATGATCACTTATAACTTATCATAACATGAAATCTTCAATTACAAAAGTAAAACGAAGATTATACCTCAATTAGCCCAATTATGATCCAAGATCACAAGTCGCTCCTTAGCAACTTTAGCTCCTCCTTTCGACGTTCCAATCCTCTCCAAGCAACCCTTAGAAGCTTATAAAAGAATCATCTTCAAGTTTCAACTTCAAAGTTGAATAACCCTTTAGGTTTTCGCCTTGCGACTAATACGAAAACACCACATTTCCGGGATCTTTTTATTGAGAAACACTTACTATACCCTTAGGTACCTTGGTTTAAAGTGGGGAAATTATTGGACAACAATTGAAAAAAATTTCCTTCAAACCCTAGCCCTTGGCCGAGAGCTCCCTCAAGCCTCCCTCAAATTTTCTTGAAAATTTCTAAGTGTTTAGACTTGTCTTGCACTAGCATACAATATATAACATGATGGAGGGTTAAGATTAGCACAATTGTGTGGCTTGGATAAGTTTCACATGGATCAAGTCTAGGTGGCCTTTGACTTAGTCAACTTTGTCAAGCTTCAAGACTAGCAAGACTTGGTCATTTAATTTATGGTCAAATGACCATTCTAACCATGACAATTTCGTCCATGACCATAAGGGGGGTGACACGTGTCGCCCTCCCGTTCGTCGCAATATTTCGTTTCCGACCAATTCCAAAAATTCCGACAAACTTTCTCGTCTCAAATCTTAACATTGTTGAGTTCTTACGTACGTTCTTATAAACATATCCTGAAATTCCGGGGTGTAACAATGATTTAACCTATGTCTATCCAACTACAACATATTCACAACCTCCCCTTTCGGATTTTAGTTAGAAATCATAAGAATTATGATAATTAATGATCAGGTAATTACCAAGCAATCAAAACATATATTGAATAAATCTCAACAATAAGAAGAAGAACCAAGAACATACATTAATTCATAAAAAAAAGGTTCAAATGAATTGATATGGAAAGCCCTAAGTAGATTTAGTTCCTAGCCATAGACATGACAAGAACTAATTCAATATCCAACATAAACTGTAAAGAAAGTAAAACAAGAACAAGAAATTACTAAGATAAAGTCTCCAATCTTGATCTCCAAAGTCTTGTGAATTGGCAAGAAGAGGAACCCTTAAATCTGACCTAGGGTTCTCTTTTTATAGCCTCCAAAACGTGATGCAGGTTTTCCTTCAGGCCTGGCCCATTGACAATTCGAAAATCTGATTTTTCCCGCTTCGGCGCCGCGGCCCTGCAACTGGCGCCGCGGCGCCGGAACTTCTGCAATCCTCTGAAGATTAGGCGCCGTGGCGCCTGGCTCTGCTGGCTGGAGGCGCCGCGGTGCCGATCTGTTTTGTGCCTCTGGAACCTCCGTTTTTGCCCTCTTTTTGCTCCTTTTCGCCAATGAGCCACTTTAAACCAATATGACTCAAAAGGAAGAAAATCTATCCTAAGACGACACGTATTTGTACAAAAATGGACAAAAGACTCACTAAAAATGACTCAAAAGGTGTATATAAAATACACCGATCAAATACCCTAAAGTACTCTTCGTGATCGCGGAAGATACCTCGCGATCGCAGAGCACCATGACTCGCCTACCCCAGACGTGCATCCACATAAGCACGACCACTGTCATCGCTATCGTAAGATCCTGGTTTCACCTAAGCTCGCAATCGCGCTCCCTCTTTCGCGATAGCGAAGAAGAAACCTGAATAACAGACACTCGATTTTGTTGTTTTCTCTCCAACTTCGAATCAACCCTCAAAAATCATTCCGAAACCAAATAACACAAACCAAATATGCATTCCTATTAGAAAACACATTCCGGAGATGCTCGCGCACTCAGAATTTCTAGAAAAGGTCTCTATGACTCAGGTTTGACTTAAATCAACTCTTAAGTACAAATTCCATAATTTTACATCATAATTCCCAATACACACCGGGCTGCCTCGTGACCCTAATTGAAGGCTAGACTAAGTCATAAATGTCATTTCGGAGCTAATGGAACTAATAAAACTACGAGTGGAATGTGTTTACCCAAAAGTCAACTATGAGTCAACTCTTCTATTCTCTTAACTTAGAATTTCTCAAATTTAACAAAATGTATTCGAAACCTACATGATCACCTCGTGAATAGGGCCACCCATCCCCGTATGTCATAAACAAGCTAATAAGGACTCAGGAAGGGTAATTTAGGGGGGTTTAGGTAAAATAAACAAAATGACTTCTCGAGTCGTTACTCAGTACAACTAAAAATGACGTTCGTCCTCAAACGATAAAGAAAATGAGATACAAGGACTCTCAAATAGCTCGGGGTAGTTAGCCTGCATATAAGACTTAGTCTCCTATGTAGCCTTTTCCACTGGGTGATTTCTCTATTGAACTTTCACGAAAGCTATCTCTTTAGACCTTAACTTTCTGACCTGCCTATCTAGAATATATATAAGCCCCTCCACATAAGCTAGATTCTGATCCAACATCACTGAATCCCATCTAACCACATGAGAATTATCAGCAATATACTTCATCAACATCGACATATGGAACACATGATGCACACCGGATAAACTAGGAGGTAGAACCATCTCATAGGCCACCTTACCAACTCTATCCAAAATCTTGAAAAGACCAATAAATCTCGGGCCAAACTTGCCTTTCTTCCCAAACCTCATCACACCCTTCATGGGTGAAACCTTCAGCAATACCCACTCACCAACCATAAACTCCAAAGGACGAACTCTCCGATCCGCATAACTCTCATGTCTACTCTGGGCTGTAAGAAATCGATCCTAAATCAACTTAACTTTATCCAACAAATCTCTCAAGAGATCAGTAATCTAAGGTCGAACCTCAAAAGCATCAAACCACACGACGAGAGGACGACACTTTCTACCATACAAGACCACGAATGGTGCCATATCAATAATCTAATGATAACTATTATTGTAAGAAAACTCTGCCAAGGGTAGAAACTGGTCTCAATGAACCCCAAAGTCAATCACACATGCTCACAATTTATCCTCGAGAACCTGAATAGTCTGCTCAAACTGGCCATCAATATGAGGGTGAGAGGTTGTACTAAGCTACACTCTAGTACCCAACTCCTTCTGCATAGACTGCCAAAAGTGAGAAGTGAGCTGCGTACCCCTATCAGAAATGATAGAAATGGGCACCCCATGCAATTGGACTATCTCTCAAATGTAGATCCTAGCCAACTTCTCTGAATTTTAAGTCATCTGAACTGGAATAAAATGAACAGATTTGGTCAACCTGTCCACAATAACCCATATATCATCTAACTTGCCCAAGGTACGGGGCAATTCTACCACGAAACACATGGCAATCCACTCCCACTTTCACCCAGGAATGAGCATCCTCTGAAGCACACCACTAGGCCTCTGTTGCTCATATTTCACTTGTTGGCAATTCAAACACCGAGACACAAACTCCACTATGTCCCTCTTGATCCTGCACCACCAAAAAATTTGTCTCAAGTCACGATACATCTTCGTAGCTCCTGGATGGATGAAGTAATTTAAATTATTGGCTTTCTCCATGATTAATCGGGTCAACTCGCCCACCCTAGGAACACAAATCCGACCCTTGATCCTCAAGACACCATCAATTACAACCTCTTTTATCTCTCCTGCAACACCTTGTCACGAATTTTGCACAACTAAACATCATCAAACTGCTGGGATCTAATCTGCTCCAATATGAAAAATTGTGCTTGTACACAAGCTAACATCATACTAGGATATAAAGGTGGCCAATGGGTCGGGTCAGCTCGAAACTACCCCGACACCGCCTCGGTCCCGCCTCAAAATAAAAATATATATAAAATAACGGTATCGGGACTCAAACCGGGATGGGACATGGTCTCGTCCCGCCAGGCCTGGCCCACCCCAGTCCTGCCAAGACCCAACCCATCCCGTTCCCGCTCGTCCCCCTTTCTATTGCACAAAATAGTCGTTGCACCAACGACCATTTTATATTTTGATCGTTGTGCAACGACCATTTTTTGCTTCCCCCCTCTCCCAACCCCCTACCCCTTAATATTTATTTTTAACCCCTAAGTTATTATATTTACACTCTAACCCAATTTCTCAACTATAAATACTTCATTTTCTCTTCATCATTCTCAAAAATCTTCATACAATCTCTAATCTCTCAATTTATCTTCTACAAATCTACACTGTCTACTAAATATTCAATTTTATTTATTTATTGGAGTGAATTTCGGAACTAGCTTGAGAATCTTCCATCGAGCAAAGTTTCAATTTTTAACCTCTCTATTACACGTCGACGTACATCGGCACATTCGTTCTTTCATTTAATTATTATTGTGTCTTTATTTTATTTAGTGTGCTTAATTTCATTATCTTTAAGTGTTTAACTATTTATTAGCATAATTAAAATGAAAGGATTTAGAGATATATTTAAGGGCAAGGGTAAAGGTCAGACTTCTACTAGTAGGGGTAACAAGGGCAGGGGTACTTCTTATAGTATTCCTAGTCCTACTCCTAGACATGATAATTTTGTTGATACTGAACATTTTGATAAAATACCATATGCTTTAAACGAGAATATATTTTCTGAAACTGAACAAGACTTTAATTTAGAAGAAGATCTAGATGATGACATACCCACTAATGTAGATGAAACACCCACTAGTGAACATCCAACTGGAACACCTCATATTCCCCCTAGTATGAGACGAGGTCCAGCAAAATGACCATTAAATCAGATGCATGGAATATTTTTGATAGGGACGTACAAAATCAAGTAGCATTATGTAAAATTTGTAAAAGGGTTTATAGTTTTAAAACTAGAAAAGGTCATGGTGGGGTTAATGAGACACATTGCAAATGTTCACCCAACTAGGTATTCCCAATACAAGGCTGAAAAAGATGGTGCGCAAACGCCCTCTCCATCGGGACAAGGTTCACATATTGTCTCGGACCAAATACATGGTCAAATTAACCCTATGACGGGGAGAATTGTAGGCCCTAAATACGATAAGCATAGAGATATGGAAGCATTATCAAAATTAGTTAATGTGGAGGGTTTGTCTTTTTCATTTGCTTCATATCCTGGTTTTATTCATTATATTTGAGAAATATAATCCTGCTTTTAAAGGTTTTCCTAGATCAACTGTTAAGAAAGATGTATTTAAATTTGCACATGAATATCAACAGTATTTACGTTATTCATTATATCATTTTAATGGAAAAGTGACTCTCACTTCTGATATAGGCCGTAGTACTAACAACCATGATTATTTAACGGTAACATGTCATTGGATAGATTATAAATGATCTATGCAAAAATGTATTTAGCGTATAGATATATAGATAGTAGGCACACTGGTGATTTTGTTTCAGAAAATATTTATTTAGTTTGCGATTATTACGGAATAACTGATAAAATTATGAGTATTACATTAGATAATGCATCTTCTAATAATTCTTCTATTACAGTTTTAAAAGATGCTTTAACTCCATATTTTCCAAATAATTTTCATATAAAATGTGTGTGTCATATTTATAACTTAGTTGTAAAGGATGACCTATTACATTTTCAAGATATTCTTGAAAAAATATAATTTGCTATAAAATTTATTTTAAAAAAATAATAGAATACAAGGAAAAAAATTATAAAAAAACTTGTCACGATTGCCAACTACCTTATAGAAAAAATTACGAAGAAGTATCCACTAGGTGAAATTCTTTATATGAACAACTACTTGTTGCTTATGATTATAGAAAACCTATAAATTTATTTTTAACGCCAATAATAAAAATCCAACTGATATGATTGTAGATAACAATTGGAAAAAAATTAAAGAACTTATTGTATCTCCGTTATTGAACTTGCACTCCAAGTATTATGTCTTGGTCCTACTCAGCATGAACCCTTTAGACTCCAGAGTCTGTCTTCAAACCTCCAACTCAATGTTCACTCCGTTGAGAGTCTCATCAATTAAGACTATGTCATCTGAGAATAACATACACCATGGTACATCCCCTTGAATTTGTTGAGTCAGTCCATCCATCAACAAGTCAAATAAGAATGGGCTAAGAGTTGATCCCTGGTGCAACCCCATCATCACTGAAAAGTGATCCTAGTCTCCTACTGTTCGTACCCTGGTTTTGGCTCCATCATACATATCCTTGATCGACCTAGTGTATGTCACATGTACACCTCTAACCTCCAAACATCTCCATAGAACCTCCCTAGGGACTTTGTTGTGTGCCTTCTCGAGGTAGATGAAAACCATATGTAAATCTCTCTCCCTCTCCCTATATTGCTTCACCAATCCCCTAATTAGATGAATGACATATATAGTCGAATGCCCCAACATAAATTGAAATTGGTTCTCAGAAATAGACACAAATCTTTTCATCCTCATCTGCACGACCATTTCCCAAACTTTCATCGCGTGGCTTAGCAGTTTGATACCCCTATAGTTGTTGCAACTCTGGTTGTCACCTTTTTTCTTGTACAAAGGAACCATTAACTCCACCTCCATTCTTCGAGCATTCTTGCCATCTGATCGGTGTATTTTATATACATCTTTTGAGTCATTTTTAGTTAGTCTTTTGCCCATTTTTGTACAAATATGTGTCGTGTTAGGATAAATTTTCTTTCTTTTGAGTCACAGTGGTTTAAAGTGGCACATTGGTGAGAAGCAGCGAAAAAAGGGCAGAAACAAAGGTTTCAGAGCTCAAAAAGCTGAAAAGTTGGCAACCCGGGCGAGAAATAGGGCGGCGCCGTGGCGCCAACCCATCAGCAGCAGTGGGGCCACGACGCCCACGAAGCAGATTCGGCCGCAAAATATTCGGCGCCACGACGCCGGTTGCAGGGCCGTGGCGCCGACGCGGGAATTGAGTCAATTTCGAATAATATTGGGCCAAGCCCAAGAAGGAAAAGGTTTTGCATGTTTTGGGTGATATAAAAGGACCTTTTAGGTCAGTTTTGAGAGTTCCGCACCTTACCATTCATCACAACATTAGATCAAGATTAGAGACTTATTTTTGAGTAATTTCTTGTTCTTTACTTTATTTCTTTCTAGTATATGTTGGATACTATTTTAGTTCTTGGCATGTCTATGACTAGGAACTAAGTTAATTTAGGGCTTTCCATGTCGAATCGCTTGAACCTCGTTTTATGAATTAATGCAAGATTTTGGTTTCTTCTTATTATTGTTGAGATTTATTCAATAATTATTTTGATTTCTGGGTAATTAATTGATCACTAATTATCATCACTAATATGATTTCTAATCGAAATCCGAAAGGGGATATGCTATAGTTAAATAAACATAGGTTTAAATCGTAGACGAAAGTACCCCGATACTTGTGTAGCTTAATAGGTTATTGTTCTTAATCCTCCTTTGTAGTCAATCTTGTCATCGAAAGATAGAAGAGTCCTCACACGACCGACCAAGCTCACATCGTGCCCTACTGGCACCTTACATGTATACATCAGAGAATAGCAGCGGAACATACATAAAATACTTAGACAAACAAATATCAATAGGCTAGCCGATAAGACCACCTTTGGTAAAATATACGTAACCCAAAAATAAAACAGTTACATCTTTGTTCTTATAACCCAATCCACAAGATATGACTACAGACCTCTAAGAATAACAACTGTGACGGGACAGGGCCCCGCCATTCCCCTGAATTTACATAAATCTACAATATCAGGGAAACCGTACCAAAAAGACAAGTCTCTGGAGAAATGGAGCTTCTGACAACTGATCAGTGATCCTAAGAATGAGGATCCACCACCTGCTTACCCCTACCTGCGGCATGAACGCAGTCCCCGAGGAAAGGGGGTCAGTACAACATATGTACCAAGTATGTAAAACTTGAAAGTACTGAAATGAAATCATAGAGTCAAAAATAAAGCCGGAGACAGGTATGATAACTCAAATAACAGTACAATGTGCCTTACTAACAATGAGAGTAATCAAGAGTATACTTTACTGCATAAAAATAGGAGGCTCATGATCAAAGTAGGGCCACCCGCCCGTAGTATCATTAAGCAATCCTACTTCTGGGACTATTTCACCCGCATAGGTCCTGTGGACCCGCAATGAGGTCATCCGCCTCGCATGGGACTATTTCACCCGCATAAGACTATTTCACCTGCACGGCCCTGGCCAAAGAATGAGTACAAACGCCGCACTCGCATCATGGGTAGCAAATCCATGGAATAAGTAGTAACCCGGAGGTTTACCCCGCAAGAATAACATAACCTAGCACAACCGGCTATCATACATGACATAAGCACCACCGGCTTATCATACATAACATAAGCACCACCGGCTTATCATACATAACATAAGCAAGTTAAGAAATCCCCTAACTTCTTATTACCCTTATTTATATATAAACTCTCATTTTAGTTTACTTAAGGCACTAACATGTCATTATAAAATCCGGGAATTTAACCCAAAGTACTATGTACTTTTTTTCCCTTTTTAAAAATGACTCTTTCTTGCATAAAATCCCCAAGATACTAACGCCCGTAGTATCAGGCTTGTCTACTTTTCAAAACAAGTCACTATACCTTTAGAAATACATTTCAAGGCTTTAAAACTAAGTAACTTCTACTTTCACAATCTAGGCAACTCGTTCCTATAAATCAAGTAGACATTCTCAAAACTTTCCATAAAGCCGTTATAACTAACTTCCCATAAAGCCGTTATAACTCTTTATGTTTTAGACAATTACATTCTTTTCATAACCAAGAGACTTATACTTTCAAAACCAAGTATCATACACTTTCAAAATACTTCAAGTCTCTTAACTTTAGAAATCAAGTTTCTTAACTTTAGAATAGTGCAAGTAATCAATACTTTCCAAATCAAGTATTCCATACATTTTCAAGTCAAGAAATATTTGTTTACCATATTAGAATAAACCATTCTTTTTACTTTCCATAAAGTTATTATAACCAACTTTATGTTTTTGAAACCAAGGCATTTCTATCCTTTAAAAACAAGTGAGTTAATTCTCTAACTCAACCAACTTAGACATTCTTAAAACAAGTCAAGGATATCAAATGAACTGAATTCACTTAAATCTCGTACGTCTACCGTACTATACATTTATAACTACTCATACTCAAGAGATAAGAAAGTTTCCACATACCTCTTCGACTTAATCCACTTGCCAAGTTGAATTCGCCGCACGTAGAATGTCAACCTATAATGACCATAATACGTCCATCAACTACTAGCTTTCAACGTAGAATATTCCTAAGTATAAGGACTCTTAATTCTACGGAAAATCGGGCAGCACTTCCTTTGTTTCTACGTACTTTTCCACCTTTTTCAAGGTCCGAAAATCAGTAACCAAATGCCACATTTAAGGCTCAACAATCAGTTAAACAAAGGGGATTACACGCCGCACATGACGTGTAAAATTCTGCACCACAATCGATATCCAAATAGTATAACATTTCAATGTCATTCTCGGCTAACAATGTACAACAACACAAAGTCTTTTCCAATTCTTCTTCAATCCAAGTTGTTTAGTCTAACATGTTATATATCCGCAGACGATTATAACAACTATAATCCCTTCTTTCAATAGCATGTGACGATTGTATCGACAATTAAATTAAATTACAAACTTAATAGCTAACATGAACTTTTTCGGACTTTAGGCTTCTAAAATTCCATAATATTTATCAATCTTCATAACATATATCACATGCTCATTTCTAACTTACCATAACATGAAATATTCAATTACAATAGCAAGACAAAGATTATTACCTCATTTAGCCCAAATATAATCCAAGATTACAAGTCGATCCTTAGCAACTTTAGCTCCTCTTTTCGACGTTCCAATCCACTCCAAGAAACCCTTAGAAGCTTATGAAGAACTCCTCTTCAAGTTCCAACTTCAAAATGGAAGAACTCCTTAGGTTTTCGCCTTGCGACTAACGTGAAAACGTAGTTTTTCCGAGATATTTCTATTGAGATATCCTTACAATACCCTTAGGAACCTTGGTTTAAAGTATTGGGATCATTGAACCACAAACAAAAAAAATTCCTGTTCTTCCAAGTGCAAGCCCGAGAGCTCCCATTTTCAAGCTCAAAGTTTTTCTAATTTTTCTAAGTGTTGAGATGACCAAGTCTTGCACTACTAGTATAGATATATACTACATTGAAGGGTCTAGATTAGAACATTTGTGTGGCTTGGATGAATTCATTTAAATATCAAGCTAAGTGGACTTATTGACTTGGTCAATAATGTCAAGCCTTGATCTTTCAAAACTTGGCCCATTCTTGACCATTTTGTCCAAGCACAAGTGTGGGGGTGACACGTGTCACCCTCCCATTCATCCATAATGTTTCATTTCCCGAAATTTCTATAATTGGTCAAAATATCAGAAACCTCGTGGGGCCCACAAAAACGTAAAATTTCTTGGGTGGGCCACACGTATCCAACTCCGTAAATAAACTTTCGTAGTTATGATAAATTCTAAATGTCTCAAATAGTAAACTCGAGAACCCAATTCCCCTTAACAAACACTTCTCTTTGCCGAGGTTCGGAAGATTTTTCCTTCGGAAAACAATTCTTTCTTTCGTTCAAATTTTTAACATCTTGGTTCCTTACGTACATTCCTATATATATATCCTCGAATAACGGGGTGTAACATTCTCCCCTCCTTAGAAACATTTGTCCCCGAATGTTCCTTCGAGGTTCCATCTAAACGGATATTGGCATGGTCCCTTGACTATACCCAACATAATCACACTTGCCACACATGGCCACATAACAATACTTATACTAAAAAGTCAACCTGAACTCCAAGTGTCGATGTCGTTTATCTGCATAAAGCTTCTGCTGACCCTGAACTTACTAACAACCTTTGCTGGATAAGCTTCGCCTTATCTACAGCCCGCTGAATCAAGTCAGGGCCAATTAACTGAAACACGCCTACGTCGAACCAACCAACCGGCGATCAACACTTTCTTTCATACAAGGCCTCACACAGGGCCATCTGAAAACTGGAAGGGTATCTGTTATCGTACGCAACTCAACAAGAGGCAAATAATCCTCCCAGCTATCTCTGAAATCAATAACACAGACCCGCAACCTATCCTCAAGTGCCTGGATAGTACGCTCTGCCTGTCCGTCGGTCTGAGGGTGAAATGCAACACTGAGACTCACCCGTGTCCCTAATCCCTTCTGGAAAACCTCCAGAGTTATCCGTAAACTGAGCTCATCCGTCTAACATAATAAATATAGGAACCTCGTGCAGTCTCACAATCTCTCTGCTATATATTCTAGCATAAACCTCAGCCGAGTAAGTGGTCCTGACCGGAAGAACATGAGCTGATTTCGTCAGCCTGTTTACTATGACCCTCAGGGAGTCGCACTTCCTATGAGTACGATACAACCCTATAATAAAATCCATATTAATCACCTCCCATTTCTAATTCGGGATCTCAATCGCCTGTAATAGCCCACTGGGCTTCTGGTGTTCAACCTTGACCTGCTACAATTTGGGCACTAAACAACAAGCTCCGCTACGTCCCTCTTCAGGCCATCCTACCAATGCATACATCTGAGGTCATGATACATCTTAATCGACCCCGGATGAATATAGTAACGAGAACTGTGTGCCTTCCTTAAAACTTGTTGACAAGTCCTGCAGCATCGAGCACACACAATTTATCCCCATATCACAACACCTTATCCGTTGCTATCCAAACATTTTCTTCTCCTCTTGGAGGGTCGTATCTCAAATTCGCACTAGAACTGGATCCTTATACGTTCGCCTCTTCACCTCCTCAGCGAGGGAAGACTCGGCAACCTCTCGAATCTGAGCTTCACTATCATGCTCCCGTAGCTGTCGGGAAATATATGTTGTTACCTTATCGTGTTGCATCCGCACACAACCCAGCCAAACACTCAAAGTGTTACCATAATAACCAAACCTTCTCGTCCCTTAGGAGGGGTTAGAACTGTAGTCATAGTCAACTTATCTTCCAATAACTGGAAGCTTTTCTCATACTTCCGAAATAGTCGGGGATATACTCTCCATTATGATTCATGTTTCCATTTCTCTGTTGCAACCAAACTTGGTTACTATACTTAGATTCGATTTCTTTGCTTGTCTCATGGCTAAGACTTCCTTGATCTCGTCAAGTAGTAATCCTATTATTCTCTTCCAGCTCATAGAGCTTATAGTCAGGTGTTCAATCTCAATTCATGATATTACATAATCCAATGGCTTGCCAATATTTCTTATTGTTCGAGTGTCTACTCGTCTTACCTTGATATTTCATTTCAAGTTGTCCTGGGGTCCCTTACCCCCCCCCCCCCTGTATTTTCCTACTATCATTCTCGTCAGTATAGATGTTACCACCTTTCCTCGAGGTGTTCTTACTACCCATTGTTCACTAATGGTCTTTACACTAGTCTGGGGTAATCATATCTCGTGCAACTTACATAACCATAGTTGCATTTTTTCTTCATTCTGGTCATAACTGTTACACCTCGTATTTACAGGATATGTTTTAAGAACGTACGTAAGAGCTCACAAGTGTTAAGATTTGAGACTTGTAAAAATTTATCGGAATTATGGAATTGTCGGAAAAACGTAATATTGTGATTTAATGGGAGGCGACACGTGTCACCCCCCCTTATGTTGTCTTGGACGAATTGAAGCATGGACACAATGGTCATTTGACCCTTGTTAGGAAGACAAGTCTTGCTAGTAGTCAAGCTTGAGAAAGTTGACTAAGTCAAAGGGTCCAAAGTCTTGATATTTTATAAGACTTCATCCAAATCACCCATTTGTCCACACCTTAACCCTCCATGTCCCTATATAATACTACTAGTAGTATGAGAGAGCCCAACACTTAGCAAAATTTACAAAAATTGGATGAACATCACACAAAGCTCTCGGGTTCCATGTCTTTAGAAAAGAAAAAAATTTGTTCCTTGTCCATTCAACTCCACACTTTAAACCAAGGTTCTTGAGGGTAGTGTAAGCATATCTCAATAGAAAAATCTTGGAAAAAGGTAGTTTACGGGTTAGTCGCAAAACGAAAACCTAATGGTCTTTCTAGGTTTTGGATTGGAAGTTGAAGGAAAATTGTTGGTGTTGTTCTAAGGGTCTCAAGTAGCGGATTAAAGTATCTTGAAGAGGCTCTAGATTGCTAAAGAGCGACTTCGGATTTGAAGATTGGGATTAAGATTCGTTGAGGTATAATTTTGTTCTTTGAAAGTGTTACAAGATTATTTATATTGTTGTTAGCTATACTTGTTGCTAGCATGAAGTATATGTGTTGAAGTTTGTAAGGATTATGGATTGATTGTCGCCTTGAACCAAATGTAATGTGAGCCTTGTAAGTTAGATTACAATTTGGTCGTTATTAGAATCGTCGCATGTTTTTGACTTAAAGATTATAGTAGTTATAATTGGTTGCGACTTGATATCATGTTATGCTAACAACTTGGATTGAATTAGAAATTGGATAAGAATTAAGGTTGTAGTACCTCTATGTAGCCGAATTGGCCAAGTATGTTGTATTGAGTTAATATCGGTTGTGGGGCGGAATTTTACACGTCTAGTAGGCGTGTAATCCCCTATGGTTGAGTGCATTGTTTGGGCCTTAAATGTGGCGTGTTTGGTTATTGTATTCGGCCTTGAAAAAGGTGGCATTGTAGTAGAAACAAAGGAGGTGCTGTCCGATTTTCCGTAGAATTTGGCGACTTAGCACTTAGAATATTCTACGTTTGAAGTAAGAGGTTAATGGACGTATTGTGACCATGATAGGTTGAAGAACTAAGTATAGCGTATCCTACTTGAAGAATGGAATAGCTCAAGGTTGAAGTACTTTGGAGCATTTCGCTACTTGTCGACAATCGTCGCGAGGTATGTGAACCTCTTCCTTCCTTTGGCATGATTCTATGTATGGAATATACCTGTGGTATCATTTCATGTTTCCTTCTACTCTTAGAAGTTAAGAGGTAGTTGTGCGATTTACTCTATGTAGAACTTTTCCTATCTTTTGAGCATGACTAGTTGCACGTATGTAGTACGGTAGACGAACAACACCTTGATATCCTTTACTAGTTTTATGAATAGCCAAGTCGGGTGAGTTAGGAGATTAACTCATTTCTTTGAAAGAATAAAGGATGTCTTAAGTATTATTAAAGTTAAGGGACTTGAAGAGTTTTAAAGTATGTGATACTTGTTCCGTTTTAAACGTATAAGTCCCTTGGATAGGAAATTGTTCTTGGCTAAGGTATAAAGTGAATATAACGGCTTTATGGGAAGTTAGTTATATTTGCTTTATGGAAAGGTAAATGACTTGATTTTAGTGAAAAGGCAACTTGTTTTTAAGGCATCAATTGCCTAAGGTGTTATAATAAAAGGAGTCACTTGAGTTCTAAAGGTTAAGAGACAAATTGTGTTTCTGAAAGCTAAGTGAATTGATTTGAAAGTAGTTAATACTTGGTTTCAAAAAGTAGAAGTCTCTTGGTCATAAAAAGGAATGAGTTGGCCTAAAACCATAAAGAGTTATAACGGCTTTATGGGAAGTTGGTTATAACGGCTTTATGGAAGGTTAAGAGAATGATTTTTCTCTAATAATGTAAGCAAAGAAATGGTTTGAAATAAAGAAAGGCAAATTGTTTTAAAGGTACCAATTGCTTAAGGTTTTTAATAAAGAAGTCACTTGATTTGTGTTCGGTAATTGTATTTCTAAAAAGGTATTGTGACTTGTCTTGAAAGGTGGATAGGACTGGATACTATAGTTGTTAGTACCTGGGAAGTTTTATTTGAAAAAGAGTCTTTCTAAAGGAGTAGAGGTGCGTAGTACGTTGGGTTAAATTCCAGGATTTTTATATGACATTATCGACCCAGAGATTGGCCGGGCAGTATACCTTTACGGGCAGACTATATGACATTATCGACCCAGAGATGGGCCGGGCAGTATACCTTTACGGGCAGACTATATGACATTATCGACCCAGAGATGGGCCAGCAAGATACCTTACGCGCATAATATGACATTATCGACCCGAAGATGGGACGCAAGATACCTTTACGCGACTATATGACATTATCGACCCGTAGATGGGCCGGCAAGATACCTTTACGCGCACTATATGACATTATCGACCCGAGACGGGCCGGCAAGATACCTTTGCGGGCGACTATATGACATTATCGATCCAGAATGGGCGGCGGTATACCTTTACGCGCACTATGTGATTTGATCGCGTCCCGATGGGCGGGTAGAATAGGCGCCCTCCCAAAGCGGCGGATTATACTTATGAAAGATAGGTAAGATATACGAATGAACTTAATGATTTTTCTAATCAAGTACATAAGAATGTGACTATAACTTTTATTGAAAATGGGAAGAGATGATAAGGAGCGATTAAGTTCATTAAGTGGTAATGACACGCGAGATCCGTATGTATTTTTTATACTTGTCCTCGCTATTCTTTGTACAGATATGATCCGCATCAGACGTTATTTCGCTCCATATTCACATGTTGTAATCGACTTCTTCGGGCCGTTCATGCCCGCAGTGTTAGGTACCTGTGTTGGTGATCCTTGCTCTTAGATCTCGGTCAGCTGGGAGAAAGCTCCATTTGCTCCGGAGGCTTATCCCTTGGTACGGTTTTCCCTGAGATAGTAGTTCATGTATATTCAGGGGTATGGCGGGGCCCTGTCCTGCCACAGTTGTTATGTTAAAAATTCTTAGAGGTCTGTAGTCACATATTGTGGGTCAGTTTGTAAAGAAAAGGAGTCAACTGCTTCGGTTGTTTTATATATATGTCCAGGAAGGTAGCCCTATCGGCTAACCTGTTGTTTTATTTCTGTTGTTTATTTTATAATTTCCATGTATGTTCCGCTGATTATCTCTGATGTATACCTGTAAGGGTGCCCAGGTAGGGCACCGATCGCCCGGTTCGGTCGTTACAAAAGTGGTATCGAGCGGTTAGTCCTCGGAAAGTGTCTACTGCCGTGTTTAGTAGTCTTGATTATCGATTGTGTCAGGCACCACATCTATAATCAGGAGGTTGCAGGACATTTAGGATTGGTTTCCATTCTTCTCTTTCTAAGATCGTGCAGTAGAGCTGTCTTATTAGGTTGAATCCTCTCTGACCTATTCTTATGAAACAGTTATGTCACGACCCGAACCCGGGCCCGTGACTGGTGCCTTACCCCGGGCACCCTAGTGATACAACATCAGAGAAAATCAGCGGAAATAAAAACATGAACATGAATTTAGAGACAAAATAAATAAACAGGCCAACCAAAAGCAGTTGCCTTCATCATATATATACATAAATACCGAACAGCTTATCCTTTTACAAACCCTCGCCACACAAAGCATGCACTTCTAAGAATTTATACAACAACTATGACGGACAGTGGCCCCGCCATACCCCGAATGTACAAGAACCTACTGCACTCGTGGTAACATACCAACAGATAAGCCTCCAAGGAACTGAGCTTCCCAAAACGTAAATGAGATCCTAAACGCGGATCGATACCGATGTACTCCTACCGCGCATTAACGCAGCCCCGGGCGAGGTCGATAACAGTACTAAGTATGTGAAATCAGAAATATCAGAATCAAATCATAATAGTCTATAAAAGCAGGAGATGGTATGATAACCAAACTACAAGACATACACATAACGCTTATATCAATTCGTGGTCTCACGCCACAACATCAATCCCGCCCGCGAGTACCTTCTCATCACGGCGAGTCTATGATATGATAACAACAAGATAGCAATCCAAATGGAGCATACCCGTGCGCTACGCATCGTGTCGATGTCCAAAGGGAACAAATAAGACAACATTCCAAATGGAAGCATACCCGCGCGCCACGCATCGTGTCGAGAGGTCCAAAGGGAAACAATAAGACAAAGATTCCAAATGGAAGCATACCCGCGCGCTACGATCGTGTCGATATGTCCAAAGGAAACAATAAGACAAAGATTCCAAATGGAAGCATACCCGCGCCACGATCGTGGTCAAGATGTCCAAAGGGAAACAATAAGCAACAAGGCGGTAATCAAAGTGAAGCATACCCGCGCGCTACGATCGCGTGTCGATGTCCAAAGTGATTTAACAAAAGTAACACTATCAGCGAACGCACTGCGGAATTTATCCGCACCGCGGCCACGCCCAAGTAAGTTCTCAACAAGTCAACCGATCCTCCATCGAGAGACGCGGTAGTATAGAAACACAATTCTTGCACAACAAAGGCTATCACAACAAGCATAGGCAAGTTTCACAACAACAAGCATAGGCAAGTTTCACAACAACAAGCATAGGCAGGTTTCACCACAACTCAAAGTACTTTCATTTTTATGCCAAGGTCCGGGTTTTAACCCTAAAGTACTACGCACGTTAAATTCCTTTTAAGAGATTCATTCTTTGTATAAAAGTCACCCGATACCCGTAGTATAAAATAGAGTGACTTACATCCTTTAAGTAAACCAAAACAACTTCCATACTTTTTTTTTTTTTTTAAAGTCAAGTTACCACGTTAAAACCAATGATAAAACCTTTCTTTTGTTTTCATAAGGTCATTATAACCAACTTCCCATAAAGCTGTTATAACACCTTATGCTTTAAACCATTTTAAGACAACACAATGCCTTTCTTTTCCCTAAGGTTCCAGTTTGCCTAATTTTATTCACGCAAGTCTCTTTTTAAAAGTTTCATAGTTCAATGTCTTAATCTCTTTTAAAACAATTGAGTAACATATGCCATAAAGTAGTAGGTTATTCTTGTTCATAATCAATCTTATTAAGCAGCCATGATCTAGAAAATGTAATATCATTTTGTCTCATCTTAGCTTCTATGCAGATGGAGGTTTCTACTGGTTTTAATAATACTTAATTATTCAATACATTTCCTTTATTAACGCCGCAGATGGTTTGTCGATACACATTCGATTTCCAAATCAAGAAACATTATTCCTTCCAAAACCAAGTACTCATTACTCACGAATGAGGTTTCACACAAACATCCATATTAAGTCAAGTCTCTTAACTTCTAAACCATTAAACCATTCTTTTTATCTCTCTTGGCTACACCTAACTTTTCATAAAGTCGGTATAACTTTTATGTTTTCAAACCGGTATACACTTCTTCCAAAAAGGTTTCTTAATCTCTTAGAATACTTCAAGGTTCTTTACATCAAGTCGGTTATAAGTCAAATCGCTTATCTTTTAAAAATCACAAAGCATTTCTCATTTACATGAGTTGTTATAACACTTTATGTTTAAAGTCAATCAAATACATTTAACACACGTACGTCACCGTACTACATAGTTATACACATATCATGCTAGAACAGATAGGAAGAGGTTCACATACCTCGCGACGAGTATCGACTAATAGCAAAACGCCCAAGTACCCAAACCGTCGCTACACTCTCCAAGCGGATCACTCCACACGTAGTACTACAACCTATAGAGGCCACAAAGCGCCTATTAATATCTTTTAGATCCCGACGTAGAATATTCTACGTAAAATTGGCAGACTTCCCCCGCAACAGTAAATCTCCTCTCTCTATCGAGGCCGCTATCAAGCCAACCAGTGGGGTTAACACGCCTAACCTGACGTGTACAAATTCTATTACCCAAGAATGCTACACAAGTTCATCGTAATACACCCTATGTAATTACGTCATTCTCTTCTTTAAATTCAGCTTAAGTCGCAAGACATCGCCTGTAAGTATTATTCGCTTAAGTCAAAAGACATTGCGCACAATTATAATGTTCATTCTATATATAGTATACTTCAACTATATATTCCTACAACATGTAATTTCCAATTACAATCAAGGTCAATAGTGTTTTGTTATACCCGTAGTCCCGTGGTATGTATGGCGACGCATGCGTTTGGAATCACGCATGTAAAGATTGGAAAGAGGCGATTTTTCCACGGAAAAGTTTCGGTTTTGTGAAAGGACTTCTGGAATATTAGAGAATTATGGAATTTTATTTTCGAAATGGTCACGCGTGGCCCACGGAGAATTACGCTTTTGGCCCACTTTGTTTTGAGATTTTGGCCATTGGATATTTCTAAGATCTAAGATGTTTTATTTTCTGGGACCTAAACGAGTGGATAACACTTGGCACCTCTCGCGGCGGACTGGACTTCGAGCATTTTGGCGATATTTGTGTACATTACAGTGAGGTTTAAGGAGCCAGGGGCACTTGGGCATATCTTGGCCTTACACTTGCTATAGCACTTGGCTAGATCTTGGCGCCATTGGTTGGCCTTGGCGTGCTATAAATACCCTCTCCTTTGATGAACTTCTTCATCCTAAATATTTCCTAAGTGTTAGAATCCTCCTCCCTTCCTTATGGTTCTCGTCCCTCCTCCTTTGTGGCCGAGAGCACCACCACTCTGTGGTGCTAGCCGAGAGTGTACCCCTAGCCTAGTTGTTTCGTATAATACCCCTCAGGTGTAGAAATACTCTGCAGTATTGTTATAATGCCCAAATTACCTTAGCCAGATACCTTGTAGTATTCTAAGGTTATACCTATACAAAAGCCCGAAATACTATTATACTTCCGTCACTACAAAACGAAACCCTAGGAAAATCTCCATAGTCATTGAGTATTGTGTAGAAGTTGGTTAGAACTTCTAAGGGTGGTTTAGAGCGGGTTGAGCGCCGAGTCGAGCTAAACGATTGCGGATCGACTTTATACTTGGATAATTATGGGCTTATCGAGGTAAATATCTTGTCTCTATTGTAATTGGAAATTACATGTTGTTTGAATATATAGTTAAAGTATACTATATATAGAATCAACGTGGTTAGTTGGCAATGTCTTTTGACTTAAGCTCAAGAATCGAATCAATCAGACACGAGACTTGTAGTAATCTTGTGAGTAGAATTGTACCGTTCGGGTTAGATGTATAACCCCTCGGTTGGCTTGGTAGCCGCCAGTGAGAGGAGGAGAGTTACGCTGTTGTGAGGTGCGCGAATTTTCGTAGGATGTTCTACGATAAGATCTTAATGTTAATAAGCTTGTGGCCTTATAGGTTGAAGTACTACGTGTGGCGCTCTACTTGGCTTTAGGAGTAGCGATACTGGGAGTACTTGAGCGTTTGCTATTAGTCGATACTGTCGCGGTATGTGAACCTCTTCCTATCTCTTCTAGCATGATATGTGTGAACTATGTAGTACGGTGACGCGACATGTACTAAATGTATTTGATTGGTGTAAAACATAAAGTGTTATAACGGCTTTATGGGAAGTTGGTTATAACGGCTTTATGTTGGTAAGAAAATACATGTGGTTTTTAAAGGTAAATCGATTTGAACTATAACCGCTTGTTATGTGTTAATAAAGAACTTGAAGTATTTCAAAAGAGTTTTGAGTCATTTTGAGAGAAGTAATACTTGATTTGTTTTGAAAACTTAAGAGTTATACTAGCTTTATGGAAAGTTAGGTATAACGCCTTAAGAATGTTTTACGATTTTGGAAATCAGAATGTGTATCGACAAACCACCGCGGTTAATAAAAGGAAATGTTTTGTGATTAAGTATTATTAAAACCAAGAGAAACTTCCATCTGCATAAGCTAAGATGAGACAAAATGATATTTCCTAGATCATGGCTGCTGTAATAAGATTGTTGTAAACAAGAATATCCTACTCACATATAAGACTTATGTTTCTCAGTTAGTTTAAAAGAGAATTATATTCTTAAATGAATAAGACTATGAACTACGAAACCTTTCTAAATAAGAAACATGAACATTTGAAATTAGGCAAACTTGACGCTTGGAAAATAATGTTATATTGAGTTTTACAAAGAGAAGTGTTTTGATTTACTTCAAAAGATAATCACTATATTTTCATATACTACGGGTATTGTGACTTTGTGAAAGTAACGTATCTTTTAAAGAGTTAATGTATGAAGTACTTTGGGGATAAAACCCCGAACTTGTTAGCATATAGTGGAAAGTACCTGGTGTGTATAACTTGATTTTGTTGGTTGGTGATAGCCTTGTAATACCTTCTTGTTGATTTGATAAGTAAACATGCTAGGATACGCGTGTTAGTATCTTGTGATGTTTGTGTAAAGGGTTTTTCCTTTGTTGTGCTTATGTTGTTTAACGATAAGTCGTTATGATAGTATTATACAAAGACTCATCTCTTGAGATGATTCCGGGTTGCCTCCGACGCGGGGTAGATCAGCGGTCGATGGACCTATGATTCGAGACTACCTACGCGTCCAGGGGCCTGGCGCGAATCGCGGAAGTTCTGTTAGACGCGGCCCTTGTGGTCATGCGGTCCTTGCGGACGGGCGAGTCGGGGACGCTGCCGGGAGTAGCTACCTCGATGCGGGGTTATACCTCATGCGGGCCGATCTGATTGGCTATCGCGGAGTCGCGGGAAGTTCTGTGGCTAGAGACGCGCATTAGATATCTGGGCAAGTGGTCGCTTTGATCATGTGGCGGTCTAGACAGATCTTATGATACGATTCATGACCTTGTTGGTACGTGGGTGTTAGTAGTCGGCTATGCCTTCATTTACCCAAGACGTGTTATTATGTACGCGTGGACACGTGTTCGTGTTCCTCGTGTCATATATCATAAATCGCCCAGTGGAGAAGGTATTCCACGCATGATTGATGTTGTGGGCGTGAGACCCATTGTTATATTTGAGTGATGACTTGGCGTGAGTCCCGACTTGACATGATCGCTATTATTGTGAATCGTAGTTTGGTTATCATACATGTCTCCCGCTTTATAGACTATTATGATTTCATTTACTGATTTTTAGTTTCACATACTCGGCACTTATGATCGACCTCCTTGGCCGCTCATGCCGCAGGTAAAGGTACACCCATTGATCCTCGCTCTTAGGGTCACGATTCGCATGGAAAGCTCCGCTTTCTCCGAGGCTTATCACCGTATAGTCCCCGTCGTTGTAGGTGTTTACATTCAGGTATGGCGGCCCCGTCCCGCCATTGTTGTCGTATCATTTCTCAGGTGCGTAGAATCTAGGCAAGTGTGGTTTGTAAAAGGATTAAGCTCATGTTGGAAAAAGTTGTTATATATATATACGCCGAAAGGCAAGTTTTTCTCGATTATTGTTTCATATTTTATAATATGTCTTGTATTGTTTATGTTCACTGATTACTGATGTTGTATCACTAGGGTGCGGGGTAGGCACTACCACGTCTAATCGGTCGTGACATGTTTACCTCGATAAGCCCAAAATTATCCGAGTTTAAATGTCGATCCTGAGCAAGGTTTAGCTCTACTCCATGCGCCCGACCAGCTCCAACCAACCCTTAGAAGTTCTAACCAACTTCTACTTATAACTTCAACTACGGTGAAAATTTACTTAGGGTTTCGTTTGTGTCGAGGAAGTATAATAGTATTTTCTGGCTTTTGTATAAGTGTAACTTTGGGAATACTACAAGGTATTTGGGCCAAGGTATTTGGACATAACAACAATACTAGGAGAGTATTTCTATACCACAACAAGGGTATTTATACGAGACAACTAGGCTAGGGGGCATGTACCCCACTCGCCAAGCCTCTACAAGGGGAGGGTGGGTTTCGGCCAAGGGCCTTTAAGGAGGAGGGGTGTGTGGTGGGCGAGATCACAAGAGGAAGAGGAGGGTTTGAGACTTAGAAAGATTGCTCAATTTTTGATGAAGAAAGTTCATCACTTATGGTATTTATAGGTCAAGTGAAGGCCAACCAATGGCCAAGATGAAGACAAGTGCATAGCAAGTGTAAGGCCAAGATTTAGCCATGTGCTACCTTATCCATCTACACAAAAATATCCTACCTAACCCTTGACCAAAATTTCACACCAAAACGCAAGGCTTAGCCAATTGCCGTCCAACCTCTTCCATGTGAGGGTGACACATGTCACCTCCCGCTGGTCCAAAATGTTTCGCCTCGGAAAAATCCGCAAAAATTATTAATGACATAGCCGAATTTTCCTTCAAAGTCGTGGAAACGCTTTCGTCGAAAAAACGACTTTTCTGTTGTGTACAAATTTCAAACTAGCCAACTTTAAGGCTCAAATTGTATACGCACGCCTCACGCACATACTCCGGAAATACGGTATAACATTCTCCTCCTTAGAAACATTCGTCCGAATGTTCCTTCTCGAACAGATAACGGTTCTTCTAACAAGTTGCCAACGCCACACCGCCACGAAATATCACACGCTCTTCTCTTCCTTACTCATGCCCTTCTGACACTTGAACTCTTCTAGCATACGTACACACTTCACCATCGCTGCTTCCCAATACTTTGGAGTCACAACCTCCAAACTTGGTCATCTTACTAGCTTCACTCCTTCACGATCCGCTTCGTCGAACATATCCACGAACTCATACGATGGTTATCTAATCATGGCCTAGCGCCTCGTGACTCTACCACCGCGACCACCCGTAGCTGACCCCACTTTGAAACCGCCGCGGGTTGGCCCTCAACATGGCCCCAACCCGACCCACTTACGCATCACGCTCTTGTTCCCGATCCGAACAATCTTTTATACAGGTCATGAAAGCTACCACTTCCATTACACACTACCTGTGGATTTTATCACACAAAACGCTCTAGGCATAAAATGCACTCCGACAAGGATCACTTGCAAAACTGGTACTCAAGACGGCCTTACATCTAAGGTCTCAACTGTAATATTCTAAGGTTCATCATTTTCTCACCCTCAAGCTTACCCTTCACAACCGGTGTTCTACATCACGCTTTTAGCATAACGTTATCCGAACATAACACTAAACACATCATCACATCATCAATACATACAAAACTCTAGAGGTTAAGGATATACACGAAAATAGGCGATTGAGGACCGCTAAAATCGGGAACTTCCACCGCGACTTACCGTGGGCTCACGGTGTATGAACATCCCGCTCGACTATGGGAGGTGAAGAACCCGCAACCGATCCCGTAGTCATGCTATCCTACCGCCACTCGGTCGGACAATTTCTCCCAAATGGCCCCGCTGCCGCATGTAAAACAAACTCCTGACTAGCACGACACTCCCCACCGTGAGTCTACCACGGTCACAACGAGGTAGGGGTGGCTTCACCGCTAACACCGCTTCTCTCAAAATGAACCTCGAGCCCGACCGCTCCTGAATACTCGGTGCTCAAGATTGTGGAGGACCACTCAGATCGGGCGAGGCGCATAACTAGTCTCTCGTTGAGGCGGTCCGCCGAAAGTCACCAAAGGACCTCGCTGCTCGCCCTCTTCGCTGACTGGTTATTCCGCCGATTTCTCCGCCTCACCTCCAGTGCATAAGCTCGCACGCGGCAATGTCCATGCCCTACAAGAGCTACACCGAACAACTCTACGCTAGGTAATCATCGAGCCTCAGAACATATCGGTGCACTCGATCCTCCATACTAGCTACTAATGCGGGACGCATCGCCAATGAGTCGAACTCCACATTGTACTCCAACCGCACGCCTGCTTCGCGCAACCCCAAAAATTTTACCCGAGCCCTCCTCATCCGCGAGGCAAGAAATGCAAGAAAGGCCTGCGAGAACTCGTCCCATAAAGTCGGAAGTGCATGCTCTCCCGACAGCTCCACGAATCAAACCCGATCACGGTATCACGCACCGATGCGAACCTAGGATCACCGACTCGGTCTCCGATGCTCGATCACTTACGATCCGCGAATCGCCGGATGAACTCCTCGCGATCATCCTCGTGCCTCACCCATAAAACTCGGGCGTTACACCTCGTAAAATCCCGTAATCTCAAATCGCTCGCCGGTGAACTACGGGTGCTACTGGGATCGAATCGAACCGGCTGCCTTATCTCAAGTTCGCCACAACCTCGCCATTAATCGCCATCTCCTTGTAACTATCTTCATCTCGCCTCACTGTAGGATCGAGGCTCGGTATCGTGGTCTCAGAGATCGCCACGCTTCTACTCGTATCTTCCTCGCCGCCTTGCCCTTCGCCCGGTTGCTTGCGGAGGCATAATCGGTAAAGGAAAGGAATACGCCGAGGTTCAACTCATCACACTTCTAAGGCACGATCTCGTAATGAGAAGAATGGAAACCAATCCTAAATGTCCTATAGCCTCCTCGATTATAGATGTGGTGCACAACACATCGATAATCAAGACTCTACTTAGACACGGTCTGTAGACACTTTCCGAGGACTAACTGCTCTGATACCACTTCTGTCACTTTGTCGCGAGCCTTGCTCCGACGACCCAACAAATGGTACCGGCTGCCATGATCCTCGAGGCATGCCTCACGCCATCTTCTCGACGTGCCATACGGAGCCACGGTTCGCCCTGTTTCTGTGGTAGGCTCGCCTTTATACGCCACTTCCGGGCGAGGTCGATAACAGTACTAAGTATGTGAAATCAGAAATATCAGAATCAAATCATAATAGTCTATAAAAGCAGGAGATGTATGATAACCAAACTACAAGACATACACATATGCTTATATCAATTCGTGGTCTCACGCCACAACATCAATCCCGCGTGAGTACCTTCCTCATCACGGCAGCCATGATATGATAACAACAAGATAGCAATCCAAATGGGAGCATACCCGCAGCGCTACGCATCGTGTCGATGTCCAAAGGGAACAAATAAGACAACATTCCAAATGGAAGCATACCCGCGCGCTACGCATCGTGTCGAGGTCCAAAGGGAAACAATAAGACAAAGATTCCAAATGGAAGCATACCCGCGCGCTACGATCGCGGTCGATGTCCAAAGGGAAACAATAAGACAAAGATTCCAAATGGAAGCATACCCGCGCGCCACGCGATCGTGTCGATGTCCAAAGGGAAACAATAAGCAACAAGGCGGTAATCAAAGTGGAAGCATACCCGCGCGCCACGCATCGTGTCGAAGATGTCCAAAGTGATTTAACAAAAGTAACACTATCAACGCGAACGCACTGCGGAATTTATCCGCCACACGGCCACGCCCAAGTAAGTTCTCAACAAGTCAACCGATCCTCCATCGAGACGCGGTAGTATAGAAACACAATTCTTGCACAACAAAGGCTATCACAACAAGCATAGGCAAGTTTCACAACAACAAGCATAGGCAAGTTTCACAACAACAAGCATAAAGGTGTTTCACCACAACTCAAAGTACTTTCATTTTGATGCCAAGGTCCGGGTTTTAACCCTAAAGTACTACGCGCGTTAAATTCCTTTTAAGAGATTCATTATTTGTATAAAAGTCACCCGATACCCGTAGTATAAAATAGAGTGACTTACATCCTTTAAGTAAACCAAAACAACTTCCATACTTTCTTTTTTTAAAGTCAAGTTACCACGTTAAAACCAATGATAAAACCTTTCTTTTGTTTTCATAAGGTCATTATAACCAACTTCCCATAAAGCTGTTATAACACCTTATGCTTTAAACCATTTTAAGACAACACAATGCCTTTCTTTTCCCTAAGGTTCCAGTTTGCCTAATTTTATTCACGCAAGTCTCTTTTTAAAAGTTTCATAGTTCAATGTCTTAATCTCTTTTAAAACAATTGAGTAACATATGCCATAAAGTAGTAGGTTATTCTTGTTCATAATCAATCTTATTAAGCACCATGATCTAGAAAATGTAATATCATTTTGTCTCATCTTAGCTTCTATGCGGATGGAGGTTTCATCGGTTTTAATAATACTTAATTATTCAATACATTTCCTTTATTAACGCCGCAGTTGGTTTGTCGATACACATTCTGATTTCCGAAATCAGTAAAACATTATTCCTTCCAAAAACCAAGTACTCATTACTCACGAATGAGGTTTCACACAAACATCCATATTAAGTCAAGTCTCTTAACTTCTAAACCATTAAACCATTCTGTTTATCTCTTAA
The DNA here is from genome assembly GCA_029844215.1 of Przewalskia tangutica. NCBI lineage: Eukaryota > Viridiplantae > Streptophyta > Magnoliopsida > Solanales > Solanaceae > Przewalskia > Przewalskia tangutica. The sequence continues at coordinate 112,599,628 of CM056721.1, forward strand.
GGCGTTACACCTAACTTTTCATAAAGTCGTATAACTTTTATGTTTTCAAACCGTATACACTTCTTCCAAAAGGTTTCTTAATCTCTTAGAATACTTCAAGGTTCTTTTACATCAAGTCGGTTATAAGTCAAATCAGTTATCTTTTAAAAATCACAAAGCATTTCTCATTTACATAGAGTTGTTATAACACTTTATGTTTAAAGGCAATCAAATACATTTAACACATGTACGTCTACCGTACTACATAGTTATACACATATCATGCTAGAACAGATAGGAAGAGGTTCACATACCTCGCGACAAGTATCGACTAATAGCAAAACGCTCCAAGTACCTCAAACCGTCTGCTACACTCTCAGTCAAGCAGATCACTCCACACGTAGTACTACAACCTATAGAGGCCACAAAGCGCCTATTAATATCTTTTAGATCCCGACGTAGAATATTCTACAGAAAATACGGCAAAGACTCTCCTCCGCAACAACAGAAATCTCCTCCTCTATCGAGGCCGGCGATCAAGCCAACCAGGGGGGGGGGTTAACACGTCTAACCGGACGTGTACAAATTCTATTACCCAGTAATGCTACACAAGTTCATCTGAATACACCCTATGTAATTACTGATCGCTTCTTCTTTAAATTCAGGCTTAAGTCGCAAGACATTGCCGTAAGTATTATTCAGGCTTAAGTCAAAAGACATTGCCGCACAATTATAATGTTCAGTTCTATATATAGTATACTTCAACTATATATTCCTACAACATGTAATTTCCAATTACAATAGAAGGTCAAGAGTGTTTACCTCGATAAGCCCAAAATTATCCGAGTTTAAATGTCGATCCTGAGCAAGGTTTAGCTCCTACTCCGTGCGCTCCGACCCGCTCCAACCAACCCTTAGAAGTTCTAACCAACTTCTACTTATAACTTCAACTACGGGTGAAGATTTACTTAGGGTTTCGTTTTTGTGACTGAGGGAAGTATAATAGTATTTTCTGGGCTTTTGTATAAGTGTAACTTTGGGAATACTACAAGGTATTTGGGCCAAGGTATTTGGACATAACAACAATACTAGGAGAGTATTTCTATACCACAACAAGGGGTATTTATACGAGACAACTAGGCTAGGGGGGGGGGGTATGTACCCCACGGCCAAGCCTCTACAAGGGGGAGGGGGTGGGTTTCGGCCAAGGGGCCTTTAAGGAGGGGGAGGGGTGTGTGGTGGACGAGATCACAAGAGGGAGAGGGAGGGTTTGAGACTTAGAAAGATTGCTCAATTTTTGGATGAAGAAAGTTCATCACTTAGAGGGGTATTTATAGGTCAAGTGAAGGCCAACCAATGGCCAAGATGAAGACAAGTGCATAGCAAGTGTAAGGCCAAGATTTAGCCATGTGCTACCTTATCCATCTACACAAAAATATCCTACCTAACCCTTGACCAAAATTTCACACCAAAAACGTGCAAGGCTTAGCCAATTGCCGTCCAACCTCTTCCAATGTGAGGGTGACACATGTCACCCTCCCGTTGGTCCAAAATGTTTCGTCTCTCGGAAAAATCCGCAAAAATTATTAATGACATAGCCGGAATTTTCCCTTCGAAAGTGGAAACGCTTCATTTAAAAACGACTCCTTTCGGGTGTTGTGTACAAATTTCGAAACTAGCCAACTTTAAGGCTCAAATTGTATACGTACGCCCTCACGTACATACTCTGGAAATACGGGGTATAACAAGTTATGCCTCCACGGAAGGCGACCAGGGCCCAGAAGGGCAAGACAGCAGCAGGAGCTGCTAGAGGTACGCAGAGGGTTACCAGGACTCGGGCACAGACTATGCCTGGGGTAGTAGGCGGGGCAGCGAGTTCAGCCACGCCGGCAGTATTAGAGGAGCCGAGAGCGGCAGTAGCTCCAGAGGTTCCGGTACCCGGGCCCCCAGTTCCGCAGCCAGGGGCAGAGTACAGAGATTATGGAGAACAGATCAGACTATTGACCAGTATAGTAGCAGGGCAGCGCCGACAGGAGCAGGCAGCTAACCCTAGAGCTGACAGTTTGCGGATCCGAGATTTTCTGGGTTGTCATCCACCTGAGTTTTATGGTTCGAGGTCTGAGGAGGATCCGCAGGAGTTCATTCGGCAGCTACAGCGGACCATGCAGGTTCTTAGGGCGTCAGAGACCGAGTCTGTTACGCTAGCCTCTTACCGGTTGCGCGATATTGCGTTGAACTGGTTTGAGTCGTGGTTGCTTTCGAGGGGTGATGATGCTCTTCCAGCTGTTTGGGAGGAGTTTACAGAGGCCTTCATGGATCACTTTTTGCCTCCTGAGATGAGGAGAGCCTGCAGATGATTCTTGACCTTGAGGCAGAACGGGAGGACTGTCAGGGAGTATAGCTTGGAGTTTGACTCCTTGGCCAGACATGCGCATACTATTGTAGCTGACATGGCGGATAGGGTTCATCGTTATGTGATGGGGCTTGACCGTCATATGATTACCGCATGCTTGGGTGTGGCTCTTCAGCCCGGTATGGACATCGCCAGGATGCAGGCCTATGCGCAGGGGATAGAGGATAGAGAGAGGGAGGACCAGATTGATTCAGGCCAGCCCAAGAGGCTGTGACATCGTGGTCTCAGGCGCTTCGAGGCGACCTCAGCAGCAGACTAGGTCTACAGTGCAGCCAGCACCGAGTGCTCCTCCACAGTTTTCCGGCGAGGGTTTTTACAACCCCGGGAATGCAGGGGCCAGTCAGGTCTCTAGAGCTTCAGAGTCTCAGGGAGATGGAGGTTCCAGTCAGTCGAGGCCACCTGTGCCTCAATGCGCCCAGTGTGGTAGGTTACATTCTGGGGTATGTCGCGCCGGTACGGGTGCTTGTTTTTCTTGTGGTCGTTTAGGCCATATGTTAAGAGAGTGTCCTTATAGAGGGGGTCCTGGTGGGACAACACAGTCTACTGGATCAGTTGCGGGTTCTTCGCCTTCAATAGCTAGACAGGATGTTCATGCACCGACAGGCTGTGGTAGAGGTCGTGGTGGAAGTTCCCAGTATTAGCGGTCCTTTGAACCGCCTATATGATTTCAGGTATGTCTTTGGCCCTGTAGAAACTTGTATGCATGATAAAGTTGTGGTATGTTTAAGTTTATGAACAAGTTATATTGAGACTATGTATATATTAGAAGGAGTTGGAAGTACGAAAAGATAATCTCTTTTGGGCTTATGATGGACAGATATGTATGTGCGAGGCATTAGGGCCATGTGTGGCATTTTTGGTATATCGGGGTTGTGAAAGGAAACTATGTCGCTAATGGTAAGTTTGACTCCGAAAGAACATTCGGGGATGAATGTTTCTAAGGGGGGAAGAATGTTACACCCCGTATTTACAGGATATGTTTTAAGAACGTACGTAAGAGCTCACAAGTGTTAAGATTTGAGACTTGTAAAAATTTATCGGAATTATGGAATTGTCGGAAAAACGTAATATTGTGACGAATGGGAGGGCGACACGTGTCACCCCCCTTATGTTGTCTTGGACGAATTGAAGCATGGACACAATGGTCATTTGACCCTTGTTAGGAAGACAAGTCTTGCTAGTAGTCAAGCTTGAGAAAGTTGACTAAGTCAAAGGGTCCAAAGTCTTGATATTTTATAAGACTTCATCCAAATCACCCATTTGTCCATACCTTGACCCTCCATGTCCCTATATAATACTACTAGTAGTATGAGAGAGCCCAACACTTAGCAAAATTTACAAAAATTGGATGAACATCACACAAAGCTCTCGGGTTCCATGTCTATAGAAAAGAAAAAAATTTGTTCCTTGTCCATTCAACTCCACACTTTAAACCAAGGTTCTTGAGGGTAGTGTAAGCATATCTCAATAGAAAAATCTTGGAAAAAGGTAGTTTACGGGTTAGTCGCAAAACGAAAACCTAATGGTCTTTCTAGGTTTTGGATTGGAAGTTGAAGGAAAATTGTTGGTGTTGTTCTAAGGGTCTCAAGTAGCGGATTAAAGTATCTTGAAGAGGCTCTAGATTGCTAAAGAGCGACTTCGGATTTGAAGATTGGGATTAAGATTCGTTGAGGTATAATCTTGTTCTTTGAAAGTGTTACAAGATTATTTATATTGTTGTTAGCTATACTTGTTGCTAGCATGAAGTATATGTGTTGAAGTTTGTAAGGATTATGGATTGATTGTGGCCTTGGAAATCCGAAATGTAATGTGAGCCTTGTAAGTTAGATTACAATTTGGTCGTTATTAGAATCGTCGCATGTTTTTGACTTAAAGATTATAGTAGTTATAATTGGTTGCGACTTGATATCATGTTATGCTAACAACTTGGATTGAATTGGAAATTGGATAAGAATTAAGGTTGTAGTACCTCTATGTAGCCGAATTGGCCAAGTATGTTGTATTGAGTTAATATCGGTTGTGGGGCGGAATTTTACACGTCTAGTAGGCGTGTAATCCCCTATTGTTGATTGCATTGTTTGGGCCTTAAATGTGGCGTGTTTGGTTATTGTATTCGGCCTTGAAAAAGGTGGCATTGTAGTAGAAACAAAGGAGGTGCTGTCCGATTTTCCGTAGAATTTGGCGACTTAGCACTTAGAATATTCTACGTTTGAAGTAAGAGGTTAATGGACGTATTGTGACCATGATAGGTTGAAGAACTAAGTATAGCGTATCCTACTTGAAGAATGGAATAGCTCAAGGTTGAAGTACTTTGGAGCATTTCGCTACTTGTCGACAATCGTCGCGAGGTATGTGAACCTCTTCCTTCCTTTGGCATGATTCTATGTATGGAATATACCTGTGGTATCATTTCATGTTTCCTTCTACTCTTAGAAGTTAAGAGGTAGTTGTGCGATTTACTCTATGTAGAACTTTTCCTATCTTTTGAGCATGACTAGTTGCACGTATGTAGTACGGTAGACGAACAACACCTTGATATCCTTTACTAGTTTTATGAATAGCCAAGTCGGGTGAGTTAGGAGATTAACTCATTTCTTTGAAAGAATAAAGGATGTCTTAAGTATTATTAAAGTTAAGGGACTTGAAGAGTTTTAAAGTATGTGATACTTGTTCCGTTTTAAACGTATAAGTCCCTTGGATAGGAAATTGTTTCTTGCTAAGGTATAAAGTGAATATAACGGCTTTATGGGAAGTTAGTTATATTTGCTTTATGGAAAGGTAAATGACTTGATTTTAGTGAAAAGGCAACTTGTTTTTAAGGCATCAATTGCCTAAGGTGTTATAATAAAAGGAGTCACTTGAGTTCTAAAGGTTAAGAGACAAATTGTGTTTCTGAAAGCTAAGTGAATTGATTTGAAAGTAGTTAATACTTGGTTTCAAAAAGTAGAAGTCTCTTGGTCATAAAAAGGAATGAGTTGGCCTAAAACCATAAAGAGTTATAACGGCTTTATGGGAAGTTGGTTATAACGGCTTTATGGAAGGTTAAGAGAATGATTTTTCTCTAATAATGTAAGCAAAGAAATGGTTTGAAATAAAGAAAGGCAAATTGTTTTAAAGGTACCAATTGCTTAAGGTTTTTAATAAAGAAGTCACTTGATTTAGAAGCCGGTAATTGTATTTCTAAAAAGGTATTGTGACTTGTCTTGAAAGGTGGATAGGACTGGATACTATAGTTGTTAGTACCTGGGAAGTTTTATTTGAAAAAGAGTCTTTCTAAAGGAGTAGAGGTGCGTAGTACGTTGGGTTAAATTCCCGGATTTTTATATGACATTATCGACCCAGAGATGGGCCGGCAAGATACCTTACGCGCACTATATGACATTATCGACCCGTAGACGGGCCGGCAAGATACCTTACGCGCAGACTATATGACATTATCGACCCGCAGATGGGCCGGCAAGATACCTTACGCGCACAATATGACATTATCGACCCGAGACGGGCAAAGATACCTTACGCGACTATATGACATTATCGACCCGAGATGGGCGGACAAGATACCTTTACGCGCACTATATGACATTATCGACCCGCAGATGGGCGGGCAAGGTATACCTTGCGGGCAGACTATCTGACATTATCGACCCAGGAATGGGCCGGGCAGTATACCTTTACGCGCATCACGTGATTGATCGCGTCCCAGTTGGGCGGGTAGAATAGGCGCCCTCCCAGCGGCCGGATTATACTTATGAAAGATAGGTAAGATATACGGTAATGAACTTAATGATTTTTCCTAATCAAGTACATAAGAATGTGACTATAACTTTTATTGAAAATGGGAAGAGATGATAAGGAGCGATTAAGTTCATAAGTGGTAATGACACGCAGGATCCGTATGTATTTTTTATACTTGTCCTCGCTATTCTTTGTACAGATATGATCCGCATCAGACGTTATTTCGTTCCATATTCGCACTGTTGTTATCGACTTCTTCGGGCTGCGTTCATGCCCGCAGTGTTAGGTACCTGTTGGTGATCCTTGCTCTAGGATCTCGGTTCGATTTTGGGAGAAAGCTCCATTTGCTCGTGAGGCTTATCCCTTGGTACGGTTTTCCCCGAGGTAGTAGTTCATGTATATTCGTGGGTATGGCGGCCCCGTCCCGCCACGATTGTTATGTTAAAAATTCTAGAGGTCTCAGAGTCACATATCAGGGTCAGTTTGTAAAGAAAAGGAGGCAACTGCTTCGGTTGTTTTTATATATATGTCCAGGAAGGTAGCCCTATCGGCTAACCTGTTGTTTTATTTCTGTTGTTTATTTTATAAGTTCCATGTATGTTCCGCTGATTATCTCTGATGTATACCTGTAAGGGTGCCCAGGTAGGGCACCAGTCGAGGGCCCGGGTTCGGGTCGTGACAATAACCCTTCCTTATGCTTATTATTAGCAAAAATATTTCTATCTTGATTCATGATCATACAGTTTCATTCATGCGTACTACCTGCATTTATATCCTTACGACACTTTTTCAACCATTTCCTAGTGTCGTCTTCAATTACCCCAACCCAATACCTTTTTCCAAGGTTATTGTAACCTATTGCATAACGAGGCCGGAGACTTTACCAGTCCCATATCCATCGCCTAATAACATGGGTACACATAACCCCATAATACGTAAAACTATCATTTTACGTGGGGCAAAGAGCTTATCTCCCTTTCAAAATCTTAATCATCAAGCTCCACCTTATCATCGTATAGATTTTCAAAACCTACCAACGATGTCTTCTGTTTTCCGCAGGCAGCACTCGTACTTGTTTTATTCTTGCCTTGCGTGTTTTCCTGAAATTATCCGGAAGGTCGTGGCCCTGACCGTCACACCAAACCAACTCCAAGTACCTCCAAGGGCACTTAACATAAACTCCTTCAAATTCAAGTATTACTTACTTTCTGCATCAATTTACCTCAAAGAACAAGTCACACAGACTTATTAAAATCAATGATGTCAAAGAAGGAAGGATAATTAATTGGTTACCACCACTTCCCTTCATTTCCACTCGATAACCGGCTTACCGGAAAATTGGAATCGAACCAAACTCTCTCTGCAGTCAACGTTGGCATAACAAGAGGCCAACTAGCCCGTACCCATAATGACCTCAAAGTCTGTCATGTCAGCTCTACTAGGTCTGCTAGGGTCCGACGACTGTATCGTCACCGGGCAATTATTATATACCCGCTCAGCTACCACCCATCACTCACAGGTGTAGTCACCTCGAAAGGTTCTCATGGATTCAGATTCTATTCTTTTACACTTGGTTGCTCTCTTTCTTACCGGTCGTACTCTTTCCGTACTTCCAAACTTATTCTAGCTTACGTACATAACCTCCATACTTATTCTAGCCTCCAATCTTTGGAGTTACAATTCTAAACAACATAAGGCTCTTTCCGGCTCTCACGACCCGGTTCCGGTGGAACGCGTCCACGAACTCGTAAAACAATTAACTAGACTTGGGCCTTGCACCCTCGTGACTCGCCACGTAATGACTACTACCAATTGATTCCACTCCATATCCGGCTATGGGGCGACCCGTAATATGTCCTCAACCCGACCCACCATCGTACTTAACTCTTACCCTTAGTCTGAATTAAATCTTATGCCCGAGAAGGCCTCATATACATAAGGTATCGGCGGTTATCACTATTCTTAGGCTCGCAATTCCCATGCTCCAAGCCTATCTTATTAGTCCCCCCGTAAACGGGTAAAATGGCTTCTGATAAACTCTCAATCGTGTTGCCTTAGTCATAACAACCATAATTACTCCATACAGATTTCATCCGTACAATTCTCTTAAGCATACCACGTAGCTCAACCTATTAACATAGTCTTCCATTAAGTACCTTAACATGACTTCTTAAGGGTTCATTACCCTATCAGAGAGCTCATTATTTCCTAATTATATCAAATTAGCACATAAACCTTGATGAGAATTCATTAACCGCTTCATACCTTCCCGGTATCTATTTAGTCCTTACCAATTCCTGGTAATCTTTAAGTATTCTAGGCAACCCATATGTGACCCTCATACATAAATCCGTATAGCTATACGTCATTATACCACTATACAACAATTATTACCAACCTGGATACGCAATCCACATAATCCTTCTTGGGTCACTGCTGCCTTTCTCATAGCTGCAATCAACATAACTAGTTAGGGAGAGACGACCCTAACAACACAGCTCTATCGCACGATCTCAGAGTGAGAAGAATGGAAATCAATCCTAAATGTCCTGAAGCCTCCTGATTATAGATGTGGTGCACAACACACCGATAATCAAGACTCTACTAGACACGGTCTGTAGACACTTTCCGATGACTAACTGCTCTGATACCACTTTTGTCACGACCCGACCCCGGGCCCACGACTGGTGCCCTACCTGGGCACCCCTTACAGATATACATCAGAGAATAGCAGCGGAACATACATAAAATACTTAAACAAGCAAATATCAACAGGCTAGCCGATAAGGCCACCTTCCGTGAAATATACGTAACCCAAAAATAAAACAGTTACATCTTTGTTCTTACAACCCAATCCATAATATATGACTACAGACCTCTAAGAATAACAACTGTGACGGGACAGGTCCCCGCCATACCCCTGAATGTACATAAATATACAATATCAGGGAAATCGTACCAAAAAGACAAGTCTCCGGAGAAACGGAGCTTCTGACAACTGATCAGTGATCCTAAGAATGAGGATCCACCACCTACTTACCCCTACCTGCGGCATGAACGCAACCCCCGAGGAAAGGGGGCCAGTACAACAGATGTACCAAGTATGTAAAACTTGAAAATACTGAAATGGAATCATAGAGTCAAAAATAAAGCTGGAGACATGTATGATAACTCAAATAACAGTACATTGTGACTTACTAACAATTAGAGTAATCAAGAGTATACTTTACTGCATAAAAATAGGAGGCTCATGATCAAAGTAGGGCCACCCGCCCGTAGTATCATTAAGCAATCCTACTCCTGAGACTATTTCACCCGCATAGGTCCTGTGGACCCGCAAGGAGGTCATCCGCCTCGCATGAGACTATTTCACCCGCATAGGACTATTTCACCCGCATGGGCCCGGTGGGCCCGCAATGAGTACAAACGCCGCACTCGCATCATGGGTAGCAAATCCATGGAATAAGTAGTAACCCAGGGGTTTATCCCGCAATAATAACATAACCTAGCGCAACCGGCTATCATACATGACATAAGCACCACCGACGTATCATACATAACATAAGCACCACCGGCTTATCATACATAACATAAGCAAGTTAAGAAATCCCCTAACTTCTTATTAGCCTTATTTATACATACACTCTCATTTTAGTTTACTTAAGGCACTAACCTGTCATTATAAAATCCGGGAATTTAACCCAAAGTACTATGTACTTTTTTTTCCTTTTTAAAAATGACTCTTTCTTGCATAAAATCCCCAAGATACTAACGCCCGTAGTATCAAGGCTTGTCTACTTTTCAGAACAAGTCACTATACATTTAGAAATACATTTCAAGTCTTTAAAACCAAGTAACATCTACTTTCACAACCTAGGCAACTCGTGCCTATAAATCAAGTAGACATTCTCTTAACTTTCCATAAAGTCGTTATAACTAACTTCACATAAAGCCGTTATAACTCTTTATGTTTTAGACAATTACATTCTTTTCATAATCAAGAGACTTATACTTTCAAAACCAAGTATCATACACTTTCAAAATACTTCAAGTCTCTTAACTTTAGAAATCAAGTTTCTTAACTTTAGAATAGTGCAAGTAATCAATACTTTCCAAATCAAGTATTTCATACATTTTCAAGTCAAGAAATCTTTGTTTACCTTAATAGAATAAACCATTCTTTTTACTTTCCATAAAGTTATTATAACCAACTTTATGCTTTTGAAACCAAGGCATTTCTATCCTTTAAAAATAAGTGAGTTAATTCTCTAACTCAACCAACTTAGACATTCTTAAAACAAGTCAAGGATATCAAATGAACTGAATTCACTTAAATCTCGTATGTCTACCGTACTATACATTTATAACTACTCATGCTCAAGAGATAAGAAAGTTTCCACATACCTCTTCGACTTAATCCACTTGCCAAGTTGAATACGCCCCACGTAGAATGTCAACCTATAATGACCATAATACGTCCATCAACTACTAGCTTTCAACGTAGAATATTCCTAAGTATAAGGACTCTTAATTCTACGGAAAATCGGTAAAGATTCGCCACGACCGAACCTGCTCGTGGATCGTGCCTTACCCGGGCACCCAAGTAGACATACATCAGAGTAATCAGCGGAACTTAAAACAAGACATGAAATAATATGAAGTGTAAAACAGTTTTTCTGCGAAAAGTTGCATTTCGGCATATATATATAAAAACTTAAATCCGAACAGTTACATCCCTTTTTCAACTCTGCCCACAACGATTACATGCACTTCTAAGAATGATATAACAACAATGGCGGACGGGTTCGCCATACCCCGAATGTAAGTACCTACACCGACAGTGGACTATACCACCGATAAGCCTCCGAGAAACGGAGCTTCCCAAACGCCGAATCCGTGATCCTAAGAGCGAGGATCGACGATCGATGTACTTCTACCGCGGCAGATGAACGCACTTCGGCGAGGTCGATAACATGTACCAAGTATGTGAATCGAAATATCAGAAATGAAATCATAGTAGTCTATATAAAGCAGAGACATATATGATAACCAAACTACGCTTCACAATAAATAAGCCATGTCAAGTCAGGGACTCACGCCCTCAAAGTCATCACTCAAATATAACTATGGGTCTCACGCCCACAACATCAATCATGCCCGTGGAATACCTTCATCACTGCCGGCAGTCTATGATATAAAAGCACCAAGGAATACACATGAACACCGTGTCCCACTGTGTCATAATAAAACCGCACGGTATGTACGAAGGCATAGCCGACTACTAAAACCTACGCATCGGCAAGGTCATAAATCAGATTACGAGATCTGTCTAGACCGCCACATGATCGAAGCCGCCACTCGCTCGCAGATCTAATGCGCGCCTAGTCTCGAACTTCCCGCAGCTCCGCATAGGCCACTCACGTAGGCCCGCATGAGGTATTCCCCGCATCGAAGGTAGCTACTCCCCGACAACGTCATGGACTCGCAGTCCGCATGGCCACATAGACCGCATGACCACAAAGGCCGCACACTAACCTGGAACTCAGAGCTCGCATAGGTCCCTGGACCCGCATGAGGTATCTCGAATCATAGTCACACTGATCGCTGAGTATTATCCCCGACGGAGGCGCCTTAACCCCTGTATCATGTCAAGATGTGAGTGATATAATACTAACATAACAGCTTATCGTTAAACAACATAAGCACAACAAGGGAAACCCCTTTACGCAAACATCACAAGATACTAACACACGTAGCATCCTAACATGTTTACTTATCAAATCAACAAGAAAGTATTACAAGGCTATCACAAACCAACACAATCAAGTTATTCACACATGGTACTTTCTACTTTATGTTAACAAGTTCGGGTTTTTATCCCCAAAGTACTTCATACATTAACTCTTTAAAAGATCCGTTTCTTTCACAAAAGTCACACAATACCCGTAGTATATATATAAAAAAATAGAGTGACTATCTTTTTAAGTAAACCAAAACACTTCCCTTTGTAAAATCAAGTAACAACATTATTTTCCAAACGTTCAAGTTTGCCTAATTTCAAATGCTCAAGTTTCTCATTTTCGAAAGGTTTCGTAGTTCATAGTTTTAATCACTTAATGATATAATTCTCCTTTAAAACAATTTGAGAGACATATGCCTTATATGTGAGTAGGTTATTCTTGTTTATAACAATCTTATTAAAGCAGCCATGATCTAGGAAATGTAATATCATTTTGTCTCATCTTAGCTTCTATGCAGATGGAGGTTTCTACTGGTTTTAATAATACTTAATTAGTCAATACATTTCCCTTTATTAACGCTGCAGTGGTTTGTTCGATACTTATTCTGATTTCCGAAATCAGTAAAAAACATTATTCCTTTTACAAACCAAGTACTCATTACTCACGAATGAGGTTTCACCCTTTTTAACAAAATTCATATTAATATAATTAAGTCAAGTCTCTTTATCTTTTAAGATCAAGTCTCTTAACTTCTAAAATCAGTAAACCGTTCTTTTTACCTCTCTTAAGTCGTTATACCTAACTTCCCATAAAGCTAGTATAACTCTTAAGCTCTTAAAACCAAGTATTACTCTTCTTTCAAAAACGATTCTTAATTCTTTTGAAATACTTCAAGATTCTTATTATTAGACTCAAGTCAAAAGACGTCGCAGTAAAACCACGTTCAGTTAACACACGTACGTCTACCGTACTATATATATTCTTTTAAAATATCATGCTCAAGAGGATAGGAAGAATCACATACCTCGCGATGATTTATCGACTATTAGCAAATAGCTCCAAAGTACTGTAATCCTGCTAGCCTTTTCCACCCTTCGAGTAGAATACGCTACTCGCGATTTCAACCTATAACGGTTATACAAGTCTATCAATGTCTAGACTACTCGGAGAATAAATCTAGATACAAGATTCTACGGAAAATTGGCAAAGACTTCCTCACCACAAACTTCACAAGTCTCATCAGAATACACTCCCATGTAAGTGATTCCAATTCCTTCTTATATACTTTCTCAGTATATAACTTATACTTAATTCTTATACTTCAACAAAGATGTAACTCTAATTACAAAAGGGACAAGATATTTACCTCGATAAGCCCATAATTATCCAAGTTTAAATGTCGATCCTGAGCAACGTTTAGCTCCTACTCTGGGCGCTCCAACCCCCTCCAAACAACCCTTAGAAGTTTCCAAACAACTTCTACTTAGCACTTCAACCAACTATGAAGATTTTTCCTTAGGGTTTCGTTTGAGACAAAAAGGACACAAGGTAGTATTTCCTGCTCTACGTGATAGAGGTATCTTTGGAATAATAACAATACTGAGAGTATTTTCTACCAAGAGTGGTGAATTTTCACGAGAACAACACCACGAGGCGGGGGGTTGGTTTCGGCTAGCACCCCTCGGAGGGGGGGTACCTCTCGGCCAAAAGGCCTCACAACGGGGGAGGGGGAAGACTTGGACGAGAACTACACAAGAAGGGGGGGAGGATTTCATGACTTAGAAAACATTTTTTGGATGAAGTCTTCAACCAAGGGGCCGTATTTATAGGACAACCAAGGGCCAAGATCAAGACAAATGGTGGGCAAGTGTAGGGTGAGGATTTATCCATGTGTACCTTATCCAACTACCACACAAAATATCACAAATATCCTACATACTCCAAGACTTTGAAATCGTCCAAATGAAGCCCACAAATCCGCCAACTTGAGGGTGACAAGTGTCGCCCTCTCGTTGGTCCAAAATATTTCATCTCTCGGAAAAATCTGCAAAAATAATAAATGACATAGCCGTATTTTTCCCTTCGCAAAGTTTGGAAAACGTTTCGTGAAAAACAATTCTTTCGGGGTCAGGAACAAAATTTTCGTCCCTTGCCAAATTTAAGGCTCAAACTTTTCTACGTACGCCCTCACGTACATACTCTGGAAATACGGGGTATAACATTCTCCCCTCCTTAGAAACATTCGTCCCGAATGTTCCTTCTCAAGACGGATAACGATAAAGTTCCTCTTAACTTAAACAAGTTGCCAATGCCACACATGGCCACAAAATAACACACGCTCCAATACCTAATCCAAGTCTACGAGGAATCACCTCTAACATCACAAAAGCTTCCACCCAAAGTCTAAACGATACTCCCTTAAGAAACGATCACTTCTATTCTCTTAACACATGTTCACTTCTTCCTTACTGTCGCACTTCTCGTAGACACTCGAACTCTTTCTCATACCTTACCACATTTCCATTACTGCTTCAGTTTCCAAATCTCTGGGTTACTACCTCCAACTTTGGTCATCATCGGAACAACTGATGGATCTCGATACTTTTCCGAACATAACAAATGAAGACCGACGCATCGCTCCTACGTCGGAAGGCAAAGCTAACATATAGGCAACCCGCCTATTCTTCCCATGATCTAAAAAGGCCCAAAGTAACTCGGGCTAAGTTTCTCCGCTTCCAAAACTCGTCACCCTTTCCGGTGGTACCTTCAAGAAGACCCACCTTCAACTCCGAACTCCAAGCGTGCCGCCGATTATCCGCACAACTTCGCTGACTCGAGCCGCCAATAACCTCTTACGGATAAGCTTCACCCTATCCACATCCCGCTGAACAAGTATGAACCAACTATCTCGAACCTTGCCAACATCGAACCAATCGGCCAAGAACTTACACTTCCGCCCTACAAGGCGCGCCATAAAGCGACATTCGAATACTGAAATGGTAGCTATTAAAACACTCCTCAACAGAGGCAACCATCCTCACCTACCCCGAAATCCAAACACCGCCCAAGGGCGAACGCGACATCGAGACTCACCGAGTTCCTAACCCCGCTCGTAAAACCTCCAAAAAAGAAACATCCGTAGTTCTGGCTCCATCCGTCACATAAGGTGAAAGTAGGCACCTCGTGCAGCCTTACAACCTTCCCGATATAACATCTCGCATAACCTCTCGCGAGTAAACGGTCTTGACTAAAAGACAAGATGGGCCGACTTCATCGCCCGACCATCGGTCGAACGCATCCACGAACTCAGACTGGTTAACTAAACTTGGGCCTAACACCTCGTGACTTATCACAAAGCGACCACCCCAAACCGACCACCACCATACAAAGCCGCGGGTTGACCCGCAATCGTCCAAGAATCCGACCCGCTTATCGCGCCAAACACTTGCTCCCGATCCGAACAATCCCATTAATCAAGTCACGAAAACCTAGTGGTCTTCTTAGCTCAACTACCCTCTTTCATTTCATACCACCCGGGACTTATCACACAGATATATCTCACGTGTACTATGCACTCCGATAAAGGTTAACATAACAAAAATCTTTTACTCAAGATGGCCTCGCCTCTAAGGTCTCCACGTATAAAACTCTAAGGCTCACACTTTCCTTATCCCCAATCTTACCCGGTTAACTAACCATGATTTCTAATCACAATTAACACAATGCTATGTGAACATAACATTTAAGGTATACTCATCTTATCATACGTACTAATCTCTAGAGGGTTAAGGATCTACCAGATCTACGCCTTCACTCCCTTTGTCGTTCTAATCAATCACGCCTCTATCGGGCGCATAGCTAGGAAGATGATGAACCAGCCACCGATCCCGGCGTCGAAGTCTCTACATCCGCGCCACCTCTGGTCGGACAATTTCTCGCAAAATGGCCCTGCTGGCCGCAAGCATAACAAGCTGTCGAAGAAGTACGACACTCCCCACAATGACTCTTACCACAACGGCCACACCGAGGTGGGGGTGGCCTCCTCTGGCTAGCACCCCATCCTCTCCGAGCCACTGACCGCAGAATCGATCCGTAGGTGAGTCCTCCTACTTACATCCTTCCTACTAGGACATCCTTTCGACACCTGGCCCTGACGGCCGCCGGTAACACAAGGACCAACAAAAAGATGACATTCCCCGGGATGACGCCCGTCATCTTGTGAATCTGGGAAAATCGAATCCGGCCGATCGAACCTACGTGTATCGTGAACTAAGCCCGAGCTCACCAACTCCAGATACCTCGAACGCCCCGAACCGCGGAGGACCACTCTGATGGTGGAGGTGCATATCTAATCTGGCCGAGGCGGTTCGCCTCGAAAGTTACCAAGGACTTCGCCGACCGCCTCTTCGCTGATTCGTTAACCCGTCGATCCCTACGCTTTCGCTGCGTGCATAAGTTCGCATGCGCAGCCATGCATGCTCAGCTCGATCAAGAGCTACTCTTGCACAACCCTCTCTTAGATAGTCATCAAGACCCGAGATAAATCGGTACATCATATACTTTCTGGTAGCTACATCCTTAGCTAGTAACAGGGTCGTCTCTTTGCAATCTATACTTTCTGCTACTGGTCGTGGAACTGAAGGCTCATATATCATGGCCGCAGTAGGAACTGCTGCCGCTGTGCTAAACTCTGTTGGGGCTGGCGACGTCGCACCCTCTTCTCACTTCTTCTTAAGTCGTTATAACAACTTCCCATAAAGCTATTATAACAACCTTTTCAAATTAGAAAACTTAGGGCACTTTTATTCCTTATTGCCTTAGGGAAAATTAAACCCAAACGTACTACGTACATACATACTTAAAAGAATCTTAAAACTCTTTCTCTTTTTAAATCAATAAACTTCTTCTTTTGAAAACTCAAGCCTCTTAACTTTTGAAATAATTCATAGAAACCATACTTTTTAAATTAAGTCCTTTCTTCCTTTAAGAATCAAGTCCCATAACTTGAAAAATAAAGTCTCGTAACCTTCTTAGAAATCAAGTTCATAGTCTTTAAAACTTCATAACATAAACTCTTTTAATTTAAGTAACATATGCTTTTTATGAGTCGTGAATAGGTTATACTTGTTTATAACTATCTTATTAAAGCAGCCATGATCTAGAAAATGTAATACAATTTTGTCTTATCTTAGTTTCTATGCAGATGGTGAATTCTACTCATTTTATTATAATTGATTGTCGATACATTTTCTTTTATTAACGCTGCAATGGCTTGTTCTATACTTATTCTCATTCGTGCAGTAACTTAGCCAAGTCAACTCGACTCCAAATACTTCCTAACGAATCTTACCAACATCCCCCATAAGACTGGTAAGAACTTAGGATTTCTTAGACGTAGCTTTTACATAGACTAAATCAACATACATGCCCCTTAATTTCTAAGAGTAGAAGGAATCATGAAATACTACTACATGTATATTCCATACATAGAATCATGCCAAAAGAAGGAAGAGGTTCACATACCTCGCGACGATTATCGACAAGTAGCAAAATGCTCCAAAGTACTATAACCTTGCTAGCTTATTCACCCTTCAAGTAAGATACACTACTCGTAGTACTTCAACCTATAATGGTCATAATATGTCTATTAACCTCTAGCTTCAAACGTAGAATATTCTAAGTGTAAAATCTCCAAATTCTACGGAAAATCGGACAGCACTTCCTTTGTTTCTACATACTTTTCCACATTTTTCAAGGTCCGAATTCAATAACAAAACACGCCACATTTAAGGCTCAACAATGTAGTTAACAATAAGGGATTACACGCCTAACAAGACGTGTAAAATTCCGCCCCACAATTGATACAAAACAATCCAACAATAACTTGTCATTCTCGGCTACTTGAGGTACAACAACACAAATTCTTATCCAATTCCTTTTCAATCCAAGTTGTTTAGTATAACATGATATTAAGCCGCAATTGATTATAACTATTACAATCCTCAAGTAGGTAACATGCGACAATTATAATTAACGACCAAATTGTATTTCAATTTCAAATGGCTTAAATGTCATTTCGGATTTTGTCCACTACAATCCATATCACTTATAAATCTTCAATACAAATACTTCATGCTAGTTAAAAAGTAAGGCTACAACAATATGTAATCTTATACCACTTAAGAGAACAAGATTGTTACCTTAACGATCCTTAATTCACTTCAAGATCCGAAGTCGCTCCCTAGAAACTTAGAGCCTCTCCTTGACACTCCAAACCGCCACTTGAAGCCCTTAGAAGATCACCAACAACTTTCCTTTAACTTTCAATCCAAATCTAGGAAAGCAACTAGGTTTTCACCTTGATCGATACTTAAAACGATATTTTTCCGGGATCTTTCTATTGAGATACCCTTACAATACCCTTAGGAACCTTGGTTTAAAGTGTGGAGCTTATTGAACAACAAACAAATTTTTTTTTTCTTGAAACCCTAGCCTTGGTCGAGAGCTCCCCTATAGTGTTCTTCAATTTCTAGAAAATTTGGCTAAGTGTTGAAGTTTGTCTTGCTACTAGTATGTATATATAACATAATTGAGGGTCAAGATTAGAACAAATGGGTGGCTTGGATGCAAAAATCTAGCCAAGTGGCCCTTTTGACTTAGTCAACATTATCAAGCTCTACTTGCAAGACTTAGTCATCTTCACATAGGTCAAATGACCATCTAACCCATGCCCTATTTCGTTCCAAGACCAACTAGGGGTGACACGTGTCTCCCTCCCATTCGTCACAATATTTCATTTTCCGACAATTCCATAATTTCGATAAATGTTTACTAGTCTCAAATCTTAACATTTTTGAGTTCTTACGTATGTCCTTATAAACATGTCCTGGAAATACGGGGTGTAACATTCTTCCCCCCTTAGAAACATTCGTCCTCGAATGTTCTTTCGGGGCTCAATCTATCGTTTCTCGGCATAATCTCATAGAACTACACTTAATGAAACCTAATTACGCCATATATGGCCCTAATACCTCGCACACACATAACCATCCATCATGAGCCCAAAAGGGATTATCTTTTCGTACCTCCAGCCCCTTCTAGCATATATACATAGTCTCAATAATATCTGTTCATGACACTTAAACATACAAAAACTTTATCATGCATACAAGTCTCTAAAGGGTCAAAGACATACCTGAAATCATATAGGCGGTTCAAAGGACCGCTAAAACTAGGAACATCCACCACGACCTATGCCACGGCTTGTCGGTGCATGAACATCATGCCTAGCTATTGAAGGCGAAGAACCCGCAACTGATCCGATAGACTGTGCTGCCCCACTAGTGCCACCTCTATAAGGACACTCTCTTAACATATGGCGTAGACGACCACAAGAAAAACAAGCACCCGTATCGGCGCGACATATCCCAGAAACCTACCACACTGGTGCATTGAGACAAAAGTGGCCTCATCGATGGAACCCCATCTCTCGAGACTCAAACTCTAGAGATCTGACTGCCTGCATTCCGTGGGTTGTAAAACCCCGCCGGAAAATCGTGGAGGAGCACTCGTCGGGCCGCAATGTAGACCTAGTTCGCTGCCGAGGCCGCCCGCCAAAGTTACCTTGAAACTCTGGCCGCCCCAGTCCTTTGGCCGGATCAGGTTCGCTGGTCATCTCTCTCTCGTCTTCGATCCTCGTGCATAAGTCGCATCTGGCAATATCCATACCGGCTGAAGCGGCTACCTGTGCATGCGAGAATCATATAACGGTCTAGCCTCATCACATAGCGGTGAACTCTGTCCGCCATGTCAGCCACAATAGTATGCGCATACCTGGCCAACGAGTCAAACTCCAGGTTGTACTCCCTGATGGTCCTCCCATTCTGTCTCAATGACAAGAACCTATCAACACGGGCTCTCCTCATTTCAGAAGGCAAAAAGTGATCAGAAAGGCCTCCGTGAACTCACCCCAAACTGCTGGAAGAGCACCCACACCTCTAGACAGCTCCCATGACTCAAACCAGTTCAACGCAATATCGCGTAACCGGTAAGAAGCTAACATGACTGACTCTGTCTCCGAGGCCCTAAGTACCGTGATAGTCCGTCAGTAGCCGCGAACGAACTCCCGAGGATCATCCTCAGATCTCGAACCATAGAACTCGGGTGGACTACAACCCAGAAAATCCCGAATCCTCAAACTGTCGGCTCTAGGGTTAGCTACCTGCTCCTGTCGGCGCTGCCCTATCACTATGCTAGTCAATAACCTAATCTGCTCCCCATAATCTCTAAACTCGCTCGGCCGCGAATCGAGGCTCGGTATCGGAACCTCACTGAGCCGCCGTTTTCTCGCCTTCTATCACCGCCGGCAGAATCGAACTCGCCGTCGAGCCACAACCTCGTGCATAACTGGTCTCGAGCATCGTAACCCTCTGTGGACCACTAGCAGCTCCTGATGCTGCCTTGCCCTTCTGGGCCCTGGTCGTCTTCCATGGAGGCATAACTGATACATAAGAATAGGTCAGAGAGGATTCAACCTACTATGACACCTCTACTGCACGATCTCAAAGAGAGAAGAATGGAAACCAATCCTAAATGTCCTGCAGCCTCCTGATTATAGATGTGGTGCACAACACACCGATAATCAAGACTCTACTAGACACGGTATGTAGACACTTTCCGAGGACTAATCGCTTCGATATAACTTTTGTCACGACCCGACCCAAGCCGCATCGGTGCCCTACCCGCACCCGTGCAGTATACATCGAGATAATCAATGAACATACATGAAACTTATAAAATAATCATGAAATGAAATCAACAGTTAGCCATGAGGCTACCTCCCCGATATATATAAAACATAACCAAGCTTGCTCCTTTCCTTTACAAATCGACCCACAACATGTGACTACTGCACTTAAGAGTTTTAACATAACAATCGTGGTGGGACAGGCCCCGCCATACCCCTGAATATACATTAATCTACAACCTCAGGGGAAACCGTACCAAAAGATAAGCCTCCGGAGTAAATGGAGCTTTTTCCCAAAACTGAACCGAGATCCTAAGAGCAAGGATCACCAGCCTGTGTACCTAATATCTGCGGGCATGAACGCACTTCAAGAGGGGTCCGCATAACAGTGCGAATATGGAACGAAATAGTAAACAAATCATAATCGCATGCAATAAAATGACAGGGGCAAGTATATAAACAAAATAAATACCAGATCCTACCGTGTCATTTCAATCTCGTGAACTTAATAGTACCTTATTATCTTTTCCCATTTTTCAATAAAAGTTATAGTCACTTTCTTACGTACATACTTAGGAAAAATCATCAAGTTCATTACCATATAACTTACTTACCTTACATAACATAATCCGGCCCTTTATGGAGGGACGTCTATACTGCCCGGCCCAATCTGGAACGCGATAAGGTCACATAAGTCTTCCCATAAAGGTATACTGCCCGGCCCATTCCTGGAACGCGATAATGTCATATAGTCTGCCCATAAAGGTATCTCGCCTACCATTCCCGACGCGATAATGTCATATAGTCCGCCCATAAAGGTATCTCGCCTACCATTCATGGGACGCGATAATGTCATATAGTCTGCCCATAAAGGTATATTGCCCGACCCATTCCTGGGACGCGATAATGTCATATAGTCTGCCCATAAAGGTATAACGCCCCATTCCTCGACGCGATAATGTCATATAGTCCGCCCATAAAGGTATATCGCCTACCATTCCCGACGCAGTAATGTCTCTTTGCATAACATTTTAAACCCTCTTCTCACTTCTTCTTAAGTCGTTATAACAACTTCCCATAAAGCTATTATAACAACCTTTTCAAATTAGAAAGCTTAGGGCACTTTTTATTCCTTATTGCCTTAGGGAAATTAAACCCAAACGTACTACGTACATACATACTTAAAAGAATCTTAAAACTCCTTCTCTTTTTAAATCAATAAACTTCTTCTTTTGAAAACTCAAGTCTCTTAACTTTTGAAATAATTCATAGAAACCATACTTTTTAAATCAAGTCCTTTCTTCCTTTAAGAATCAAGTCCCATAACTTGAAAAATAAAGTCTCGTAACCTTCTTAGAAATCAAGTTCATAGTCTTTAAAACTTCATAACATAAACTCTTTTAATTTAAGTAACATATGTTTTTTATGAGTCGTGAATAGGTTATACTTGTTTATAACTATCTTATTAAAGCAGTCATGATCTAGAAAATGTAATACAATTTTGTCTTATCTTAGTTTCTATGCAGAATGTGAATTCTACTCATTTTATTATAATTGATTGTCGATACATTGTCTTTTATTAACGCTGCAATGGCTTGTTCGATACTTATTCTCATTCGTGCAGTAACTTAGCCAAGTCAACTCGACTCCAAATACTTCCTAACGAATCTTACCAACATCCCCCATAAGACTTGGTAAGAACTTAGGATTTCTTAGACGTAGCTTTTACATAGACTAAATCAACATATATACCCCTTAATTTCTAAGAGTAGAAGGAATCATGAAATACTACTACATGTATATTCCATACATAGAATCATGCCAAAAGAAGGAAGAGGTTCACATACCTCGCGATGATTATCGACAAGTAGCAAAATGCTCCAAAGTACTATAACCTTGCTAGATTTTTCACCCTTCAAGTAGGATACGCTACTCGTAGTACTTCAACCTATAATGGTCATAATATGTCTATTAACCTCTAGCTTCAAACGTAGAATATTCTAAGTGTAAAATCTCCAAATTCTACGGAAAATCGGACAGCACTTCCTTTGTTTCTACATACTTTTCCACCTTTTTCAAGGCCCGAATTCAATAACCAAACACGCCACATTTAAGGCTCAATAATGTAGTTAACAATAGGGGATTACACGCCTAACAAGACGTGTAAAATTCTGCCCCACAATTGATACAAAACAATCCAACAATAACATGTCATTCTCGGCTACTTGAGGTACAACAACACAAATTCTTATCCAATTCCTTTTCAATCCAAGTTGTTTAGTATAACATGATATTAAGCCGCAATTGATTATAACTACTACAATCCTCAAGTAGGTAACATGCGACAATTCTAATTAACGACCAAATTGTATTTCAATTTCAAATGGCTCAAATGTCATTTCGGATTTTGGCCACTACAATCCATATCACTTATAAATCTTCAATACAAATACTTCATGCTAGTTAAAAAGTAAGGCTACAACAATATGTAATCTTATACCACTTAACAGAACAAGATTGTTACCTTAACGATCCTTAATTGACTTCAAGATCCGAAGTCGCTCCCTAGAAACTTAGAGCCTCTCCTTGACACTCCAAACCGCCACTTGAAGCCCTTAGAAGATCACCAACAACTTTCCTTTAACTTTCAATCCAAACCTAGGAAAGCAACTAGGTTTTCACCTTGCGACTAATACGAAAACGATATTTTTCCAGGATCTTTCTATTGAGATACCCTTACAATACCCTTAGTAAACTTGGTTTAAAGTGTGAAGCTTATTGAACAACAAACGAATTTTTTTTTCTTGAAACCCTAGCCTTGGCCGAGAGCTCCCCTATAGTGTTCTTCAATTTCTAGAAAATTTGGCTAAGTGTGGAAGCTTGTCTTTCTACTAGTATGTATATATAACATAATTGAGGGTCAAGATTAGAACAAATGGGTGGCTTGGATGCAAAAATCTAGCCAAGTGGCCCTTTTGACTTAGTCAACATTATCAAGCTCTACTTGCAAGACTTAGTCATCTTCACATAGGTCAAATGACCATCTAACCCATGCCCAATTTCGTTCCAAGACCAACTAGGGGTGACACGTGTCGCCCTCCCATTCATCACAATATTTCATTTTTCGACAATTCCATAATTTCGATAAATTTTTATTAGTCTCAAATCTTAACATTTTTTAGTTCTTACGTACGTCCTTATAAACATGTCCTGAAAATACGGGGTGTAACACCTTCACAGGTTAAGGGGGAACATTATTAAAATCATAGATGTTGGGATAACATCTATGACATTGTCGTAAGTCACTTGCACATAATAAAATAGGTTTTTTGAAGAAAGTCAAAAAGGGGAAGAATGTTAATGTTGGGTTTGGTGTTGTGATGTTTTGCCTAATATATCATTTTCAGCTCTAAGTTAAAATCAGAAATGTTGGAACAAATGTCACGACATTCGGACCAACAATCTGTGAAAGAGTTTTGCCTTACTTCACAGAACTAAAAGATCTCGTGGGATTTTTACCACAATAGTAAAGTGACTTGGCAAGGAGTTTTGGATCTGATGAAAAACGTGGGAAGACCAAGTCAAAGTCGTTGCTAAGCTTGGGGAACAAGTCCAAGAAGTTAGAGGATCTTGCTCCACATTCTTCTTCAACAAACCTTATCGGCTGCCCACCTTTCCCTCAACCTCTACAACCAATCGATGAGATTTTCAAGGAAGACTCTCTACTATAAATAGAGATAGAATAAGAGTGAATCGAGATCCATAATCAAAATGTAAAAATACCAAGAGAGCTCTCGGAATTTCATCTCAGAAATCTGGATCACAAATGTTGCCTGAGCGTATCGACAATATTCTGTCCAATATTATAATTGTTGTCTAGATTCTAGATTTGTTCTTTATTGAAGAAATTGTAATGAGATGTTGTCTATGTCTATTTAGGTAGATTTTTCAGGCCGAAGTCATCTGCGACTTCAACTTTTTAATTCTTTTTGTATTATTTTGTAGTATTGTAAAAGAAGAATTTATTCAATTGTATATAAATATATACAATACTTTCGATCACTGACCGTCATAGGTTATATCAATATATAACCTATGTAAATATTAAACCTTTGTGTTCTTTACATTTCCACTGCATTTACTCTTAAGTTTTTCTGTTTTATCGAAGTGTTGTCACTTGTGTCAGACGACATTATCGTTGATATTTGCAAACTGCTTTAGCATTCGATTTTATTTTACTTCCATTTTGTCTCTTACTATTCCATAGTTATCCTACAGGATCCAACAGGCTTGGAGGGTCATTTTATGTCATATCACCTGATAATCCAGCTTCCATAGAACGACCTTTCATATTGTTATCTTAAGCTTATCTGATATACTCCTACTTTTGAATTAGGGTACAATGTTCCAATGAAGTTGATTGTTCTGAAAGTCATTAGATTCTTTGTTGTCATAACTGGCCTAAAATCTACTATGTTGGAATAAAAGATGAAACATTTGCAGGAGAAGTCTCTGGCATGGTGTATAAATGAACTAGATTTAGTTGCTCTCACATCTTGACAGGTTTTATCACCCTTGAGTATGACTTGTTGGCTTCTTATTTGTGGTAATTTGCAGACACATCCATCACAAACATGTTTTATGTCATCAGTTGATCTGCACACTCATTATTCTTATCAGGTAATAAGCAATGCTTTGTGTTACTTTACCTTAGATATGACTGAGCAAGGTTCTGATGTCCAATTCTTTGGAATATAAATTGTGTATATTTCTTTATATTTCTCAGAAGTTGAAGCCTCTCCGTCTAAGTGTAATTGTGAAATGGCAGACTGTAACTTAATGGTAAGACTAGGATTTTTCTTGTGATTAGGTTTATGATTCCTATTGTATAAGAGATGAATATTGTACACTATATATACTTTGGTATTAATGAGAAGACTCCCTAAAGGAGATTAATATCATCTTACATGATATCAAGAGCCTAACACGAAACCCTAGATTTTTTTTGTGAGCCGCCGCCGCCCAACCCCCCTCTCGGGCAGTTCCGCCACGGCTCCACCCCCTCTCCTCCCAAAATTCGTGTTTTTTCCTCTTCTTTCCTCTCTTCTCTAAATGGAAACTTAGGACTCCTCCAATACTTCTGACGCTTCTACCTCCACAAATCCCACCACCACGTTGTCATCCTCTTTTCATCTCACCCTAACTGTTACCAACATCAAGAATTATATTTCCATTCTTCTTGATCAAGAAAACAGTCAGTATTCTCCTTGGGTTGAACTGTTTCGGAATCATGCATATCTCTATAACATGCTTGATCACATCGATGACACTATTTCGCACCCTCCGGATGTTGATGAGTCTACTTGGCGTCGTCTAGACACCGGCGTCAAACAGTGGATTTATGGTAGTATTTCTCTGGATCTTCTTCTTACTATCATGAAATTTGGCATCACAACCCTTGATTTATGGAACCGCTTGGAGGAAATCTTTCAAGATAACAAGCACACTCGTGCGGTGTATTTGGAGGAACAATTTAACAATACACGCCTTGAAAACTTTTCCAACATGACTGAATACTGCAGATATTCGAAACTACTGGCGGATCAACTCTCCAACGTCGACACACCTGTCTCGGATACTAAAATGGTATTGCAATTGATATCCGGCCTTCCCAAAGGCTGTTATGATACGTTAGCCACCATAATTCAACAGGCAGATCTACTTCCCAGTTTTAACAAAGCTCGCTCGTAGTTGTTGCTCGAAGAGACTCGACGTGCTAAGCAGGATGAGCACAATCAGAAGGTGTTAGCTGTCGAAACACGCCCTCAAGATCCAACACCGCCAGAAAACTCTCAACCGCAGCAAGGACGGGGTGGAAAGGGCCGCGACAGAGGAGGCCGTGGTCATGGCAAGGGTCGCAGCATGCCAGACCAAGAAGAACAACAAGGCTCGCAGACCGCTTCACCACGGCCCAACAGCCCCAAGAGCGTCGCGTTCGCCGCAGATTTGATCCGAAACCCTTCAACCAGTACTCCCACCACGGGTTGTTGGCCCTACTCCAGCCCCTCGGCAAGTCCAGTACAAAGAAGCACACTTCACGCACCTGGCCCAAACCTCGCCAAAGATGACACCCATCGAGTCAAGGTTAGGCCTTCAACGATCTCGATATGCAACACGAAAACAATCGCATACATGGACTCCGGAGCCACTTCTCACCTCACCCGGTCTGCAGGTAATATTCTCAAACTGTTTGGTTTAAAGCATCCTTAATTTGAGACAGTTGGTAGTTGTCACCGCATTCCAGTAAAGGGTTATGGTACATCCAACACACCTCATCCTAATTCATTCCCTCTTCAAAATACCCTATATAACCCACATGTAATTAAGAATCTAATCTTCATCCGCAAATTTACTCGTAAAAATTATGTCTCTGTTGATTTTGACCCGTTTGGTTTCACTGTGAAGGATTTTCATACGGGGACACCTCTTACGAGATGCAATAGCACGGGGGATATCTATCCATTCACTCCCACCTCCGCTGTTAGATCTAAATCTCCCGTCCCTCTAGCGGCCATTTCTTTTTCAAGATGACATAATAGACTTGGTCATTCAGGAGCCCAAGTTTTTAACTTTCTTAGAGACAATAATTTCATTACTTGTAATGGGAAGCTTTCCCAAAACTGTGTTTCTTGTTCTTTAGGCAAACATACTCGTCTTCCATTTAAATCATCTACTAGTGTTAATTTTGCACTTTTTGATATTTTACATGCCGATTTATGGACATCACTTATTGCTAGTTCTCTCGATCATAAATACTATCTTATCTTACTAGATAATTTTTTTCACTTTGTTTGGTTGTATCCTCTCAAGTTTAAATCGGAAGTGTTTGCTAAATTTCTTGAGTTTCGAACATTCATTCAAACACTGTTTACAAAAGGTATAAAATCTTTCAAGTGCAATAATGGTCGTGAATTCAACAACTTTATGTTTCACCGCTTTTGTACTAATAATGGAATGGTCTTTCGCTTCTCCTGCCCCCACACCTCCCCACAAAACGGTAAAGCTGAAAGAATCATCTGCACCATTAACAATATGATTCGCACTCTATTGATTCATGTCTCCCTACCTCCATCCTTCTGGGTCTATGCTGCTAAAATGTCAGACTACGTCCTCAATATTCTCCCACCTAGAACTCTTCACAATATGACCCCTACCGAAATCCTCTATCATAGAGTCACATCTTATAATCATCTACGGATATTCGGTTGTCTATGCTATCCTAACATTGCCTCTACCGCCCATCACAAACTAGCTCCTCGATCCACTCCATGTGTCTACCTAGGCTTCCCGCCGAACCATGGGGGCTATATATGTTATGACTTGTCCACTCGTTAGATCCACATCTCTCGTCACGTCACATTCGACGAGACCACATTCCCGTTTTCGAATCTTAAAAAGTTCCAAAAACAGGATTACTCTTTTATTGACGAGTCTGTCATCTCTCCCATCATTCTCAGTTAACTAGATCATAACACTGCCACAGAATCACCTTCTTTTCTCGGTAGTTCTTCTTCTGCATCAGCGCCGCGGCCCTGTGATTTGGCGCCACAGCGCCTCTGACGGCGTCACCTCCTCCTTCTCCCCATCCAATCAATCTCTCAGCCTCGGCTCTTCCCACTCAGCCGATACAACCTCCCACTATCTCCACTCACCAAATGGAAACTTCAATTCCCAAGGACCCTAATTGGAATGCGGCTATGTCTGAGGAATTCAATGTTTTAACGAAACAACACACATGAGATCTAGTACCTAGACCTGCGGGGGTGAATGTGATCCGTTGCATGTGGCTATTTCGTCACAAATTCATAGACAATGGATATCTTGAGAGGTATAAGGCACGACTTGTGGCTAATGACACAAATCAGCACAAGGGCATCGATTGTGGTGGGACCTTCAGCCCGGTTGTCAAACGGGCTACTATTCGCACAATCTTGAGCATTGCCATGGGCAAACACTGGCCGATCCATCAACTTGATGTGAAGAATGCATTCTTACATGAGGATCTGAGAGAGACAGTCTACATGCATCAGCCGCCTGAGTTCACCCATCCAGCAGTTTCTCACTATGTGTGTCGTCTCCGTAAGTCACTATATGGCCTGAAGCAGGTCCCCCATATGTGGTATGATCGCTTTGCAGGTATATCTTGCAGATTGAGTTTGTATACAGCAAGAGTGATACATCACTCTTTATTTTTCATCGAGGTAGTAGCACTTCTTACTTATTACTTTACGTGAATGATATTGTTCTTACTGCCTCCTCCGTCGGGTTGAAAAATGAGATTATTTTCTTGCTTAAGTCCGAATTTGCAATGACTGATTTGGGAAAGCTGAGTTATTTTTTGGGGATATCAGTGACCAGGTCTGTCAACCACATGTTCTTGTGTCAGCGTAAATATGCAGAGGAGATAAGCAAACACTGTTTACAAAAGGTATAAAATCTTTCAAGTGCGATAATGGTCGTGAATTCAACAACTTTATGTTTCACCGCTTTTGTACTAATAATGGCATTGTATTTCGCTTCTCCTGCCCCCACACCTCCCCACAAAACGGTAAAGCTGAAAGAATCATCTGCACCATTAACAATATGATTCACACTCTATTGATTCATGTCTCCCTACCTCCATCCTTCTGGGTCTATGCTGCTAAAATGTCAGACTACGTCCTCAATATTCTCCCACCTAGCACTCTTCACAATATGACCCCTACCGAAATCCTCTATCATAGAGTCCCATCTTATAATCATCTCCGGATATTCGGTTGTCTATGCTATCCTAACCTTGCCTCTACCGTCCATCACAAACTAGCTCCTCGATCCACTTCATGTGTCTACCTAGGCTTCCCGCCGAACCATAGGGGCTATATATGCTATGACTTGTCAACTCGTTAGATCCACATCTCTCGTCACGTCACATTCGACGAGACTACATTCCTGTTTTCGAATCTTAAAAAGTTCCAAAAACCGGATTACTCTTTTATTGACGAGTCTGCCATCTCTCCCATCATTCTCAGTCAACTAGATCATAACACTGCCACAAAATCACCTTCTTTTCCCGGTAGTTCTTCTTCAGCATCAGCGTCGCGGCCCTGTGATTTGATGCCACAACGCCTCCGACGACGTCACCTCCTTCTTATCCCCATCCAACCAATCCCTCAGTCTCGGCTCTTTCCACTCAGCCGATACAGCCTCCCACTATCTCCACTCACCAAATGGAAACTTCAATTCCCAAGAACCCTATATTGGCCAAACAAGACCCTAATTGGAATGCGGCTATGTCTGAGGAATTCAATGTTTTAACGAAACAACACACATGAGATCTAGTACCTAGACCTGAGGGGGTGAATGTGATCTGTTGCATGTGGCTATTTCGTCACAAATTCATAGACAATGGAGATCATGAGAGGTATAAGACACGACTTGTGGCTAATGACACAAATCAGCACAAGGGCATCGATTGTGGTTGGACCTTCAGCCCGGTTGTCAAACGGGCTACTATTCGCACAGTCTTGAGCATTGCCATTGGGCAAACACTGGTCGATCCATCAGCTTGATGTGAAGAATGCATTCTTACATGAGGATCTGAGAGAGACAGTCTACATGCATCAGCCGCCTGGGTTCACCCATCCAACAGTTTCTCACTATGTGTGTCGTCTCCGTAAGTCACTATATGGCCTGAAGCAGGTCCCCCGTGTGTGGTATGATCGCTTTGCAAGTATATCTTGCAGATTGAGTTTGTATACAACAAGAGTGATACATAACTCTTTATTTTTCATCGAGGTAGTAGCACTGCTTACTTATTACTTTACGTGGATGATATTGTTCTTACTGCCTCCTCCGTCGGGTTGAAAATTGAGATTATTTCCTTGCTTAAGTCTGAATTTGCAATGACTGATTTGAGGAAGCTGAGTTATTTTTTGGGAATATCAGTGACCAGGTCTGTCAACAACATGTTCTTGTGTCAGCGTAAGTATGCAGAAGAGATCGTGTACAGGGCTAAGATGACGAATTGTAAAGTTTCACCTACTCCAGTTGATTCAAAATCTAAGCTAAGTGCTATGGATGGTGCTCCAGTCTCCTATCCTACTCTATATAGAAGTCTTGCAGGTGCACTTTAGTATCTCACATTTACAAGGCCAGACATTGCTTATGTTGTTCAGCAGATATGTCTATTCATGCATGCCCCAGGGAGTCTCATTTCACTGCTCTTAAGCGTATCATCCGATACATTAAGGGCACACTTGATTATGATTTGCACCTATACCCCTCTGCACCAAACATGTTGCTCTCTTATACTGATGCAAATTGGACAGGGTGTCGGACACGCGACGCTCCACCTCCGACTTTTGTGTATTTTTAGGGGATAATCTGATTTCTTGATCTGTCAAGCGACAAGCTATCCTATCCCGTTCCAGTGCCGAGACTGAGTACAGAAGCGTTGCAAATGTGGTAGCTGAGATTTGTTGGCTCAGAAATTTACTGTTAGAACTTCAGTGTCCTTTGTGTCAGACATCTATTGTGTACTGTGATAACATCTCTGCCATCTATCTTTCTCATAATCCGGTTCAACATCAGCGAACCAAGCACATTGAGATAGATCTACACTTCGTTCGTGAGAAGGTTGCGCTAGGCCATGTCAGAGTGTTACATGTTCCATCATCCTATCAGTATGCAGACATATTTATCAAAAGGACTTTTCAGACAGTTATTTCTTGACTTTAGATCCAGTCTCAGCGTCCGGCCACCTCCCGATCCGACTTAGGGGGTGTGTAAACGTGTATATAGTCAATTAGTCATCCCTACCCCATAATTAGAATATATTTCATATATTGTGTAAATATAATTATTGTAAAATTAGGATTCCTATTGTGATTAGGTTTAAAATTTCTATTGTATAAAAGATGAATATTGTACATTATATATACTTTGATATTAATGAGAAGACTCCCTAAGGGAGATTAATATCATCTTACACTAAACACTCTTTTAAAGAAGTCAATTATTGGGTGATTTTTGTTGAATCAAATTCTGATTTCCTACTGCGGCCGTGCTTGGACTTGACCATGCCTTTGGGCTGTTCAGGCTCATGCGATGCCAGCGACAAATGCACTTATCAGAGAGTTTTTAAGCTCTGGAGTCCTAAAACCTATAAAGTAGTACAGAGATCCAAAGTATATCATCTGAGATCTGAAAAAGGTCAATTAATGGAAGTGACTCCAAAATACTGATTGCAGTTTTTTCACGTGACAGCCCTCATGGCATATTCCACTTTCTGGCGTGTCTGTTATTCGCAATTGTCAACAACATGGTTTTCATCCTCACGAGGAGCCCGATGATGGAAGTCCAATATATGAACACTGTTCTCATGTCTATATGAATGCAAACATGAAGTTTGATATTGTAGACCTTCGCTAACCTCACAATTTTATAAACCTTGGGAGGCTGCACATTTAGGAGTTACAATGATGGCTGTATAGAAGACTATCTTAACTTTTAAAGTAGTCAACACCTTCTTGTACATTCATTCACAGGGATCTGAGGATACAGTTTACATGAAGTAAGCGAGTGTATTTGTTTTCTTTTCTTAGTCCAAGAATTTATATTGTACATCAAATGAGGACTTTTGGTTTCGTCCCTCACAATGTTTCCCTTGAAATTATTCATGATATATTGCAGTTGTAATCTGCAGTGTTTAAGTATTGGGTAAAGGTCGCTTTTAGAGTTTGAAACTCTTCTATTTTTTTTATTTTTATAACCTGCATTTCCGCGCCAGGTCGACTACTTCACCCAGATACCTGCACTCTTGAAGGTAATAGCATCGGTCCTTCAACACTATCACCAGGTAAATCGCGGGATGTGCTCCTGTGACCAAGTTTCTGGGAGCGTACAACTGATCAATGAGACAAGGTCAAATTCCTCAACATGCAAAATTTCTTCGTGCTTGCGGGAAATCGAACCCAAATTGTTCATGCCAGAACGCCTTATAACGCCCAGGTTTTTGCCACTGGACTATGCCCCGGAGGACGAAACTCTTCTATTCTTGAACCCACCTTGCTTGGCCTTATAATTTAGTGCCAGTTTGACAAGATGTGAAAAAATTGTGATAAACAAGTTGTAGCAAAGTGAATACTTAATTGACAGTCAAATGTAAATAAGTATATACCATTTAATGTAGTGTTTCTTTTTTTTTTGTTGCTAAAGTTCACTAGCAAAACAAAAGGCTCTTATTGATATATGTGGCTCCAAGTATGTTCTATTAGGGGTTGTTTTGTTAAGAGACAAATTAGGCGGGGAAACAATGATTATTGTGCAATGATTAATAATAAAAGAATTGTCCAATGATTAATACTTTTTTTGTTCCAATTTATGTGATATTTTTCACTTGTTGAAATTCAAACGGTATGAATTTTGACTAATATTTAAGATGTATTTCTTTCACCAAATTGATGAGAAATGTTGTTACTTATAATATTTTTCACGTAGTTTTCAAATATATAAATTTTATCTTAAAGTATTAAGCAACATTTAGTTAAATTGACTCTCTAAAGGCAAAAAATATTATATAAATTGGGACGGAGGGAGTAGTAAACTAGTGAATTTATCTGCGTTGTGCAGTTATATAAAAGAAAAAGAATAGAAAAAATAAAAGAGAATGGTATCTTTCATCCACTAAGTGTGTTGTGTTTTTATTGACAAAAGCAGAGCGAATGATACAGGGAAATGGTTTACAAACTTGTTTTTAGTTATGTCTTTTTTTTGCAAGAAATCATTCTTTTGTACATAAGAGATGTTCATTTTTACCCATATGAGATCTGAAAAAGTTACTTTCTTCTATTTAAATTATATGTGGGCAAGAGATCTGTCCATAAATGTTAGGCATGTAGGTTTCGCAAGAGATATTTTGAATTAGGATTTAAGTTATACTCCATACAACTAATTTAGGATCCTAGCCCCATTGACCCTTGGAACAGAATGATAACAAACTGATTAATGAAATTTGGATGTTAATATTCTGGTAACATCACCTCAAACAAATAATCTATAATGGAAGACATGAACATCCAAAAGCTGCTATTATCTTCTTCTATCTCAATGACCACAAGAATCATAAAAGAGATGTAAAAACATACAAGAAGAATGTGCATTTCACAGTGAGCAAGATAAAAGATTGTTAATCTTTTAGAGTAGCAAGATGTCAGCAACTACTTCATCAATCAATGAATTTAGCAATCGTTTCTCGATCTGTATTCCGAGTTCAAATGCTTCAACTTCAAAGTCCAGCCATCTTCCAAAGTAGCTGCTCATGTCCTTGTCTACGAGTTCATCAACCATGCAGTTTCCCATGCCACTCCAACCTGAAATTTCCCTATATACTTCTTCTGCTAGCCTCTCCTTGTTTCTAACCACCAATACACCTTTTGACCATGTATCATATCCACCCTCCACATACTCCCTACATCTCAAGTCCAAGCATTCACCCACACAATCAAATACAACCTTTCGTCTTTGTTTTAGCTCATCATGTCCGCGACCATTTACCCTTTCCAATTGATCAAAAAGGTGTGGATTGATGATCTCGTAAGACCTTCCCACTGCGAAATCCATGAACATCGACTCAATATTGCATAATATGTCCTTCACATATTCCAGCTCCCAATTTGGTGATTTCCCAGAGTCCATCGTGCGGAGATGCTTCCCGTCTTCCTTTTTACCAGAAGTTGAAGTGGCAGAGTCTAACAAATCTACATCAGGTTCTATAGAATGGAACTTTTTCCATGAGCCTATACCAAACACTTCTTTAGCTTGTACTGATGAACTTTGCTTGCTAGCTGAAATTCATTAGATTAATGTTCAGATATATCTATAGTCTCAAATGTTCATGAGTGAATAAGCACTAGGTCTGCTGATCTTACTTACCTCCTGTATAGTTACTTTCTGCAGTATCTGAAGAATTGCAACTTTCAGAAAGAAAAGAATGCTCAAGAACAGATATAGGGCTTGGGAACCGACTGCCAAACACCTTCCTGCATTCAAATTCACTGCTGCCGTTCTCACTTGATTCCTCTTCAATCCCCTGAAAGGATGAAATTAAAAGGTTTCTGTAAAGAGCTTTCTATAACTTATAAAAGAAGATTTCTTAAGCAAATAGATCAAATACAATTACCAAAAGTACATTGAATTAGGAAAGTAGGTGACAATTACTTTCTGCAATGTGCTGAAATTTTTAGTCAAAGATGTCTAAAACCATACTACGTCAAATTCAACTCAATTAAAAGCAGGAGGAGGAAACAGTTTAGTCAAAGATGTCAAAGCCCTCACAACATCAAATCATTAAAAGGCATAACGGGCTAAACAAGAAATGCAGGTTAACATAGAGTCATCTGAATGATCTAATTAAATTCTCATATGACAGGAAAAACTGTAGAAGAATACCAATTGATGTATACAGGTAGTGCAACCTACAAACAGAGTGCCAAACTTAATACAATAAAGATTCAAGTGTAAAACAGAATTCTGCCAAACCTATGATACATACCTGATGTTTCTGCTGCTCAGTAGAAGAAAATCTAGGGTTGCAGCGGCTGCCTAAATCATCCACTTCCATGTAATCAATGTTCTCTAAGCCATTCAGAGTTGGTGACTGATCCTGGAAAAACGATGAGGAACTACTGGATGTTCCTGTTTTCTGCCGTGAAGATTCAACTACATAAGATAATTCTCTTAACTTTTGATCCAAAAGAGTGCTCAAAGCATCCCCTCCACTCAAATTATGCCCAAAAGGAGCCTTAAGACTATTCATACAATCTGAGGTGAGCTGCATCTTTTTACTTCGAAAATCTGTGCTAAACTCACGACTTTTCCCTAACACTTCTCTTGGGGGCTCAGTGCTGGGTGGTATTGATCGTGTTAGGGGAGCATTGAAAGTAAAGGAAATAATGTCTGTCCCTTTCCCTTTATTGTTCTCACCCCAATCCATTAATGTGCCGGACTGAATCAGCTTTCCACTTTTATGAGTAGACATGCTCCCAGCAGCCTGATTTTTCTCATATTGGATATCACCGTCACTAGGTCGTTTCTTACATGACACACTTTTAGTACAAGAATATGTTTCTTCCTTTTTATCGTCTGCCTCTCTGCTCAACCTCCTGGAACTGACTTTAGAGTTTTCAGCCATTTTACCTGAACTTTTCTGTCGCGCAAAGGAAGAATCACCACTAAGTGTTCGTTTTTCTTGTGAGTTGGAAAGAAATTGCTTAGAAGGTGGCTTCCCCCTATCAGCTATGCTATTATGTTTTTGATTATTCTGCCGCAGAACACTTGAACTGTTATGTACAGATGGTTTCTTGTGTGTGTTCTTTTCTGTACTAGGTTGGCTTGTCAAGAACTGGTTTGAAATGACTTTACTTGGTGGTTCTTTCTGGACAAGTACACTTCTGCTACTGCCTGGATTTAGGCACCCTCTTTTCTGGACATTGGCTTTTGCTTGCAGGGCTAGTGAAATAGATTTTCCTTTAGTTTTGCCTCCAACAAAAGATTCATCAGAATCTGAGAAATCTTTCTGCCTAGTGGTTATTATATCTGCCGATCCATTCCAGCTCCTATTCATAGGTTGACCTTTAAGGTACTTAGAAGCATTAGACTCAGCTGGCCTTCGAGAAGCTTCAGCAATCTTGGAACCTTTTTGAGAAGCTTCAACCCTTTCTTTTAAATCTTTTACCTTCAAAGGAACTGAAGAAGATCCAATTAGGGACAGTTTTGCTTTCGAAGCAGTTTGAGGTCCTGCCTCAAGTATTCTGGCGGCGGCTTCCATTATATGAGCTGCGTTCTGAGGTGGGATAGAATTGGCACTTTTGATTGGGGATAGAAGCTTACAATGAGTGATGGGGATTGATTTAGCGGACTTAGGAGGCAAAATCTCCGTTTGAAACTTCTCGATCTTCCGTTTATTTGGCTCCAATGAGCTTCTGCCTAGAGCCTCCATCTTCTTATGGAGGTTACTGGAATATCCTGTTTGAAAATTTTGTTGGTATTCAAGGTTTCTCGAAAGGAAAGGAGCACTTCTTAGAGACTGGGAATCAAAAAATGGAGTAGAGTAAGGTTCTGAAAAGTTAGAGGATGGCAAGCAATCCAATCCCATAAGCCTTGCAACGACACCAGCAGGTTTGATTCCATAATATTCCTCATCAGTCACCGACGAAGCACAACTGTAATCACTGCTTCCTTTGACACTGGACCCAGCTATAGTATCTTCCTCATTGTTCTGCAATCAAAATAAGTTTCAGTTGAAAAAGTACAACAGGAAAATTAGGTGGACAAAGAAAATATGGGAGAGCTTAATTAACTATTGAATACAGACCAGATGAACCCGAGTCATAGGCAAGTTCCCATCATATCTCTTCTTCTGTTTGGATTGATCTGCAAAAAAACCATAGGAATCATGCTTGTTCAGCCATTATAACACTTAACAGCATAGTTTTCTTGAAGTGGTACCACTACGTGCACATGGAAGAATAAGTAGTCCTAACCATTGTTCATAAACATTTTCAGGCTTTACCTGGTATGTCAGACTTGCTAGAGAGCAATTTCTTCCGCGATTTTGCATTCCAATCAAATAGCTGCAGGAAGCCACCAACATAACCTCCTCCACTCTTGGAACCATGTTTCTCAGCACCCATATTCACGCGCTGATCTCAAGCTCTCTTCAAAATTTGTGAACTGAAAAAACAGCTATAACAGCAAGCATGTTGTTTCCAGACTCCAGCTCATCTGCTGGAAATTTTAGAAGCAAGAGATACTGTTTATAACAAACCTTGGGATATCTAAAAGGGTGAGTAAAATGTAGATGCTTTTTAGCATCTTCTTTCAGAGATTTGTTCCTTTAGGCTACTTTATTTGTCAGCGACTTAAGAAATTAAGGAAATGGAAACGGAGGAAATATGCTCCCCACACAGTTACTTTCGAAGATCTTATTTTTTCTTTTACTTAGTCTCCCATTTTCTCCACCAATATGCTCGACTCCTTTTCCCTTCACATTGAAAACTATATCTCTTTCAAGAATTCAAATGAATACGCATGAAAACTACTTGCATTATCCAAATCTTGATGTGACATCTTTCCAGCAAATTTCTCCATTTTTAAAATTCCAATCATTCAATCAAATGCCTTTTCTTGATATCACTAGTCGAATGAGGCCACCTCCTGGGGACCAGTTAGAGAATCTTACTCAGAACATGTTACAAGTTCATTTCAGATTGTTACTTCATCTTGGTTCAGTCTTTAGATTTGAGAAGCATTCTCTAGTTGGCATTACATCATGACTTCAGAAAAGTCACTCATGCTCCCTATACTAAGTCACTAATTCCTCCATCCAAACGTAGACCACCTAATCCTATTTCCCACTTTCCCGATCCTCACTTCTCTCAAGTTGTCTATTTTCAGTTGATTACTGGCCTGCATTTTCCGAAGTTCACCTCTAATATACCAAAGTGAGTAGCCATATGACCAAGTTAGTTCAAAGTTGTGCCTCCAGTACTAAGAAAGCTTATTAATTAAGTGTGAGAATAAAAAGGTGGCAGGACTACAAATTTGATTGAAGAAAAAGAGAGAAGATCTTAATGTCATTAACACACTACTAAAAACAAATTAATTCCTGTGACCTTTGAATTGGGACTCACTTTGTGACCCAATAAGCACATAAAATCTGTTGCATTGCAGACAACCAGACACAAACTCTTCCCAAATCACTCCAACGCATTGAAGTTATAATCAATCGAAGACTTAAAAAATCTAGTGCTTTTACAGAGAAAATGTGAAGTAGAATATCATTAGTAACAGCTGGTATCAGAACTCATTAGGCCTCCACCAGACTTTACAAATTCCCGAGAATGATCAGGCATAAACATAGTAAAAAATCAATCTTTTCCCAATGGTATCAGCATTAAGAAACAAAACAAAACTTACATGACCCAAAACAAAAGCTCATGTCCTTTCCCAGAACATCAGTGCTTGTGGCTCTGAAAGATCAGTGCAAGTGAGAAGTGAAAGCTGTAATCTTTTTGATAGGACAGAGAGCATTAAATTTTAATATTTGAAACAAAGAATATAATTAATGGGTTTGTCCACAAATGCTTCTAACGTCTCTTATGTGATGAGATTCAAATTCTTCAACGGGACGCGCTCTTTCTACTTTGAGGATTAAATTAAAATAATAAAGTCAACGACAAAAGTGGCATGTTTTAAAACATTTACTACTCCTGGAGGTTAATTAAAGTCCTATCTTATGTTGGATCCTATATTTTTGAATAAAAGTTAAATTTTTTTCCTTTTTAAAAAATTATATCAAGGGAAAAGTACATTTTGCTGTTGTTAAAAAAGATTATTAAGTGAATTCTATTCACCTCGTTTCTATCACTTTCACTAAAAACCTCTTTTAAGAGGAAACCATCTCCCCTTTTTGCTCCTCTTTTTTTCCTCCTACATATATCTGCTGCAACGTATATCTGATTTTTTGTATTATTTATTGTCAATACACCTCTTGATGAATGACAAGTGTCCTAGTTATTGTGAGATCTGTTTTTGATTAAGCTCCATTAATGATACTAATTGATTTTTTTTTTTAAATGAGCTAATAATTAAGTATTATTTAATTAAACAATTACTAAGAAAACATTCAAATGTAAGAATGAAAAAACAAATCTGTACCATTTTTTGTCAATGTCAAATAACTTATTGGGTTTTAATTAAATAATTAGTAAAAAATCTCTATTTTTGGTTAATCATTTTTCACCAAATAAACTCTTTCACACACATTTTTTCTCTTTTAAAGTTGAGAAAAAAGACAAGCTAACAGGCCCAGATAAATAACAGTCTAATATCAGCACACACATGGGCCTCAAGTGATACGAGAAAGGAGGAACAGACCCAATAAATATCAGTCCAATCATTTGATACAAAGTATTGGGCTTCACGTTCAAGATAAACAGAACAGGCACATATCTAATACACATTTAGCACATATTTTTGACATATATAAAGTCGATATGCACAAAATATACATGGTATACTTGAAAGTATACAAGAATATACAACCTTGATATACACCAGGTGTATACCAAGATCTCTATACCTTATATACCTTGAAGTATACCATTATATATATTCGGAAACTCATGTAGACAATGCAAGAAAACAAGATTAATATGAATACCAAAATCACAAACAAAAAGAGAAAATTCAAGAATCTTACGCTCACGCGACTGATATTACATATGTCGCATAAATGTGTGTTTATTTATGCATGATGCCATGATTGAACATATGAACGCTACCAAACACATTCTTAGGTACATTCAGTGAACACTTGATTATGACTTGCATTTGTATCCTTTGTCGACGCCTACACTCGCTCCCATAGATATGCCGATTGGGGTGGTTTCGACACCGACGCCCACGATCGACTATTGTATGTTTTAGGTGATAACTTTGTCTCGTGGTCCGCCGTCAATCCACGCTATCACGCCATGCAGAGCCGAGTATCGAGGGGCCAATGTGGTTTCGAGTCACGTTGGTTACGTAATCTACTTTAGACTCATCATTCTATCAAAATGCTACATCGTGTATTGTGATAATATAAGTGACATCTACCTTTCGTAATCCAGCCAAAGACCAACGCACTAAACATATAGAGATGAATA
This sequence comes from Przewalskia tangutica, assembly GCA_029844215.1. Lineage (NCBI taxonomy): Eukaryota > Viridiplantae > Streptophyta > Magnoliopsida > Solanales > Solanaceae > Przewalskia > Przewalskia tangutica. The sequence goes on from CM056721.1 coordinate 112,639,990, forward strand.
TTCACTTCGTCCGAGAAAAGGTAGCTAGAGGACAAGTACGCGTCTGTCATGTCCCTTCCAGATATCAAATTGCAGACATCTTTACAAAGGGTCTTCCCTCGGTCCTTTTTGAAGATTTTAGAGACAGTCTCAGCGTACGAAGACCTCCCGCTATGACCGAGGGGTGTGTTATATATAAATCATCACGGCCCAGCAGCACAAGATGTGGCCCAGTATAGCACAGCCCATCACGAGTTCCAGATTATTAGTTTAGCAGAATTGTATATTTGGTATATATTCTTATTACTCTTGTACCTTAATTAAGATTGTAGTATTACCATAATTGTATAGTTAGTCTCCATATAGAATATGAATTTAGATGTAGAATAGGAAAAAGATTTTCTTATTGTAACTTGTATATAAATGTCTTTCATCAATAAGAATAATCAAGGGATTAATTCTTTCACTCATAACAAAATACAATTAACAAATTAACACTACAAGAAAATTGACATACGGTGACGGTCCAAAACTGTCACCGTAGGGGGTGCATGACAGTTATTCTAAGTGTCATAGTAGCCGGTGTCAACGTAGATCCTCCCTACGGTGACAGTTTAAATAACCGTCACATAGTGTGACAGACATAAACCGTCACACATTTCACATTTTTTATTTTATTTTTTCCCGGGAATTTACAAATTTTGGCGGTAAATATTTAAATTTTATTATTTTAATATATTTTTAGGCGGTAAATTTTTAAATAAATTTCAATTTCAATTAATTTAATTAATTAATTTTTTATTTTTTCAATAATAGTTAAATTGGAGAGAAAATAGCATATTGTAACTAAAATGTAACTAATTAATCAAATTATTTTAATACACAATATTGAATCATTTATGAATTGTTTTACAAAACAAAATATTTCCAAAATAAAAGAAATGCATGATCTCAGTCAAGACCAACAAGAAGACCAAAAATACAATATCTTCTTGAACCTTCACGTAATAACTCTAACACCATTTCATTTCCCATGTGTTTTTTCCATCAAGAAGCAAGCAGCAATAGAAATCTTTTTCCCTCCTAAAATAGCCTCAAAATGCAGCAGCAAAATGACAACAAATATAATAAAGGTAGCAACAATCAACCCAAGTATAGCAATCGAAAGTACAACATTTTGAGCTTCAAAATGCCCAAAACACAGCCAACACTCAGCCTCCAAAATGCGTTGTATTTTAGCCTCCAAACATAGCCAACACTTGACTTGAGATACTGTTTGTTTGAATATATATTTGGCCTCCAAAATGAAGCACCTAAGAACCTAGTATCAAAGTGCAGTAGCCATCATTTTCTCAGTTGGAGCAGCAGAATAACAAAAATGCTCAAAGTTGCAGCAAGATACCACAACTATAGACAACTCAACAAGTGTAATATGTGCAGTAAACAAACATGCCAAACCAGTAGCAGCTCGCAAATAAGTACCAAACAGAGTAATGGAAACTCAATGACATCAACATGTTCTTAAAAAAGGGAGCAATAGACAATTTATGATGAAACAGTAGCCGTGGCTTCAAGGTATAGCAAGGAGATAGCATTGAAGCTTCTGGGAGACAATAGCTCAATGGGAAAGCATCAAAGGGCACCAAATGTTCTATCTCAAGGCTCAAAGTGTTGCAATGATTAAGCTCAAAATGTAGCAACAACACCAATGTAGCTCATAAAAGTATATTTTGTTGATTTACATTGCAAAAATATAGCTCATAAAACATAGATTTGGTGTCTTTGCTGTTGTTAAAAAAGATTATTAAGTGAATTCTATTCCCCTCGTTTCTATCACTTTCACTAAAACCCTCTTTTAAGAGGATATACAAGGTGTTCACAGTACAAAAGGAAACCATCTCCCCTTTTTGCTCCTCTTTTTTTCCTCCGTAAGAACAGAGAAAGCTTATCATTTTTCTTTGTTTTATCTCAAATTTATTTCCTACATATATCTGCTGCAACGTATATCTGATTTTTTGTATTATTTATTGTCAATACACCCCTTGATGAATGACAAGTGTCCTAGTTATTGTGAGATCTGTTTTTGGTTAAGCTCCATTAATGATACTAATTGATTTTTTTTTTAAAATGAGCTAATAATTAAGTATTATATAATTAAACAATTACTAAGAAAACATTCAAATGTAAGAATGAAAAAACAAATCTGTACCATTTTTTGTCAATGTCAAATAACTTATTGGGTTTTAATTAAATAATTAGTAAAAAATCTCTATTTTTGGTTAATCATTTTTCACCAAATAAACTCTTTCACACACATTTTTTCTCTTTTAAAGTTGAGAAAAAAGACAAGCTAACAGGCCCAGATAAATAACAGTCTAATATCAGCACACACATGGGCCTCAAGTGATACGAGAAAGGAGGAACAGACCCAACAAATATCAGTCCAATCATTTGATACAAAGTATTGGGCTTCACGTTCAAGATAAACAGAACAGGCACATATCTAATACACATTTAGCACATATTTTTGACATATATAAAGTCGATATGCACAAAATATACATGGTATACTTGAAAGTATACAAGAATATACAACCTTGATATACACCAGGTGTATACCAAGATCTCTATACCTTATATACCTTGAAGTATACCATTATATATATTCGGAAACTCATGTAGACAATACAAGAAAACAAGATTAATATGAACAGTTCAAAATCACAAACAAAAAAGAGAAAATTCAAGAATCTTCCGTTCACGCGACCTGATATTACATATGTCGTACAACAGGTGTGTTTATTTATGCATGATGCCGTGATTGAACATATGAATGCGCTCAAACACATTCTTAGGTACATTCAGGGAATACTTGATTATGACTTGCATTTGTATCCTTTGTCGACGTCTACACTTGTCTCCTATAGATATGCTGATTGGGGTGGTTGTCCTGACACCAGACGGTTTACGTCTGACTATTGTATGTTTTTAGGTGATAACTTGGTCTCATGGTCTGTCAAGCGTCAATCCTCCCTATCACGCTCAAGTGCAGAGGCCGAGTATTGAGGGGTAGCCAATGTGGTTTCTGAGTCATGTTGGTTACGTAATCTACTTTTAGACTCCATTGTCCTATTGAAAAGGCTACATTGGTGTATTGTGATAATATAAGTGACATCTACCTTTCTGGTAATCCAGTTCAGCACCAGCGCACTAAACATATAGAGATGAATATTCACTTCGTCCGAGAATAGGTAGCTAGAGGACAAGTACGCGTCTGTCATGTCCCTTCCAGATATCAAATTGCAGACATCTTTACAAAGGGTCTTCCCTCAGTCCTTTTTGAAGATTTTAGAGACAGTTTCAGCGCACGAAGACCTTCCGCTATGACCGAGGGGTGTGTTATATATAAATCATCACGGCCCAAAGAAAGACAAGACGTGGGCCTACCCAAAGACAACATCACGGGTTCCAGATTATTAGTTTAGCAGAATTGTATATTTGGTATATATACTTATTACTCTTGTACCTTAATTAAGATTGTAGTATTACCATAATTGTATAGTTAGTCTCCATATAGAATAACAATTTAGATGTAGAATAGGAAAATAATTTTCTTATTGTAACTTGTATATATATGTCTTTCATCAATAAGAATAATCAAGGGATTAATTCTTTCACTCATAACAAAAGACAATTAACAAATTAACACTACAAGAAGATTGACATACGGTGACGGTCCAAAATCACATCAGAGGGTATGACAGCTTATTCTAAGTGTCATAAGAATGTGTCACCGTAGGTCCTCCCTACGGTGATAGTTTAAATAACTGTCACATAGTGTGACAGACCTAAACCGTCACACATTTCACATTTTTTATTTTATTTTTCCTGAATTTACAAATTTTACAGAAATATTTAAATTTTATTATTTTAATATATTTTTAGGTGTAAATTTTTAAATAAATTTAAATTTCAATTAATTTAATTAATTATTTTTTTATTTTTTCAATAATAGTTAAATTGGAGAGAAAATAGCATATTGTAACTAAAATGTAACTAATTAATCAAATTATTTTAATACACAATATCGAATCATTTATGAATTGTTTTACAAAACAAAATATTTTCAAAACAAAAGAAATGCATGATCTCAGTCAAGACCAACAAGAAGACCGAAAATACAATATCTTCTTGAACCTTCACGTAATAACTCTAACACCATTTCATTTTCCGATGTGTTTTTTCCATCAAGCAGCAAGCAGCAATAGGAATCTTTTTCCCTCCTAAAATAGCCTCAAAATGCAGCAGCAAAATGACAACAAATATAATAAAGGTAGCAACAATCAGCCCAAGTATAGCAATCGAAAGTACAACATTTTGAGCCTCAAAATGCCCAAAACACAGCCAACACTCAGCCTCCAAAATGCGTTGTATTTTAGCCTCCAAACATAGCCAACACTTGACTTGAGATACTGCTTGTTTCAATATATATTTGGCCTCCAAAATGAAGCACCTAAGAACCTAGTGTCAAAGTGCAGTAGCCATCATTTTGTCAATTGAAGCAGCAGAATAACAAAAATGCTCAAAGTTGCAGCGAGATACCACAACTACAGACAACTCAACAAGTGTAATATGTGCAGTAAACAAACATGCCAAACCAGTAGCAGCTCGCAAAGTAGTACCAAACAGAGTAATGGAAACTCAATGGCAGCAACATGTTCTTAAAAAAGGGAGCAATGGCCAATTTATGATGAAACAGTAGTCGTGGCTTCAAGGTATAGCAAAGAGATATCATTGAAGCTTCTGGGAGACAACAGCTCAAAGGACACCAAATGTTCTATCTCAAGACTCAAAGTGTTGCAATGATTAAGCTCAAAATGTAGCAACAACACCAATGTAGCTCATAAAAGTATATTTTGTTGATTTACATTGCAAAAATATAGCTCATAAAACATAGATTTGGTGTCTTTGCTGTTGTTAAAAAAGATTATTAAGTGAATTCTATTCCCCTCGTTTCTATCACTTTTACTAAAAACCTCTTTTAAGAGGATATACAAGGTGCTCACAGTACAAAAGGAAACCATCTCCCCTTTTTGCTCCTCTTTTTTTTCCTCCGTAAGAACAGAGAAAGCTTATCATTTTTCTTTGTTTTATCTCAAATTTATTTCCTACATATATCTGCTGCAACGTATATCTGATTTTTTGTATTATTTATTGTCAATACACCCCTTGATGAATGACAATTGTCCTAGTTATTGTGAGATCTGTTTTTGGTTAAGCTCCATTAATGATACTAATTGATTTTTTTTTAAAAATGAGCTAATAATTAAGTATTATTTAATTAAACAATTACTAAGAAAACATTCAAATGTAAGAATTAAAAAACAAATCTGTACCATTTTTTGTCAATGTCAAATAACTTATTGGGTTTTAATTAAATAATTAGTAAAAAATCTCTATTTTTGGTTAATCATTTTTCACCAAATAAATTCTTTCACACATTTTTTCTCTTTTAAAGTTGAGAAAAAAGACAAGCTAACAGGCCCAGATAAATAACAGTCTAATATCAACACACACATGGGCCTCAAGTGATACGAGAAAGGAGGAACATACAAAACAAATATCAGTCCAATCATTTGATAAAAAGTATTGGGCTTCACGTTCAAGATAAACAGAACAGGCACATATCTAATACACATTTAGCACATATTTTTGACATATATAAAGTCGATATGCACAAAATATACATGGTATACTTGAAAGTATACAATAATATACAACCTTGATATACACCAGGTGTATACCATGATCTCTATACCTTATATACCTTGAAGTATACCATTATATATATTCGGAAACTCATGTAGACAACAATACAAGAAAATAAGATTAATATGAACAGTTCAAAATCACAAACAAAAAAGAGAAAATTCAAGAATCTTACGTTCACGCGACCTGATATTACATATGTCGTACAACAGGTGTGTTTATTTATGCATGATGCCATGATTGAACATATGAATGCGCTCAAACACATTCTTAGGTACATTCAGGGAACACTTGATTATGACTTGCATTTGTATCCTTTGTCGATGTCTACACTTGTCTCCTATACATATGCTGATTGGGGTGGTTGTCCTGACACCAGACGGTCTACGTCTGACTAGTGTATGTTTTTAGGTGATAACTTGGTCTCATGGTCTGTCAAGCGTCAATCCACGCTATCACGCTCAAGTGCAGAGGCCGAGTATCGAGGGGTAGCCAATGTGGTTTCTGAGTCATGTTGGTTACGTAATCTACTTTTAGACTCATCATGTCTATCAAAAGGCTACATTGGTGTATTGTGATAATATAAGTGACATCTACCTTTCTGGTAATCCAGTTCAGCACCAGCGCACTAAACATATAGTGATGAATATTCACTTCGTCCGAGAAAAAGGTAGCTAGAGGACAAGTACGCGTCTGTCATGTCCCTTCCAGATATCAAATTGCAGACATCTTTACAAAGGGTCTTCCTGTCACGACCCATTCCCGGGCCCGTGATTGGTGCCTTACCCGGGCACCCAAGTAGATATACATCAGAGTAACCAGCGGAATATAAACTTACAAACATAGAACAGTGTAAAATGAGAAACAGTCTAACCAAGAAAAGTTGTCTTTCAGCATGTATATATAAATCAAAGTCTGACAGTTACATCCTTTACAAACCCCATTTACAGCAGGACTACAGACCTCTAAGAGTTTATAACAACTATGACGGGACAGGGCCCCGCCATACCCCTGAATGTACATAAACCTACAATGACAGGGAATCATACCAAAAGATAAGCCTCCAGAGAAACAGAGCTTTCCCAAAAGCAGAACGGTGATCCTATGAGCGAGGATCAACAACCGGAGTACCTCTACCTGCGGCATGAACGCAGCCCCCCGAAGGAAGTCAGTACAACAGGTACCAAACCGTAAATTCCTCCTGTGGGCCCCACATGACCAATTCCGGAAAATAAAATCCATAATTCTTATAAATTCTTAAAGTCTTAAATACCAAAGTTGAGAATCCAATTCTCAATAATAAACCTTTTTCCTTCACGAAGTTCGGAATATTTTCCGTTGGAAATTCAAAATTTTCATCCTTAACCTAATTAGGGCTACATTCGTACGTACGTCCTTACATACGTATTCTTGAACTACGGGGTGTAACATTCTCTCCCCCTTAGAAACATTCGTCCCGAATATTCCTTCTACGTTCAATCAACACAGCTATCGACATAGTCTCTCACACTATATCCCATATAAACAAGAATGCCATACAAGGTCAAAATAACACTTAAGCAATTATGTCAATTAAAATTAACAAGTAGGAAAGTGAGTTACCTGGAGGTGTGGGGAATAAGTGAGGATACTTCTGCCTCATGTCCTCCTCTGTTTCCCATGTCATTTCCTCTCTGTTCTCGTTCCGCCATAAGACCTTGACGGAAGCCACATCCTTTGTCCGCAGTCGCCTAACTTAACGATCGAGTATCGCTATGAGACTCTCCTCATACGATAACCCCTCTGTCACCTGGACATCACAAATCGGGTGCACTCTAGATGGATCTCCGATACACCTCCTCAACATAGACACATGAAAAACTGGATGTACTGCCTCCAGATCGGACGACAGATCCAACTCATAGGCAACCTTGCCTACCCTACGGACAATCTGATAAGGCCCAATGTACCTTGGGCTGAGCTTCCTCTTCTTCCCAAACCTCATCACACCCTTCATGGGTGACACCTTCAGGAAAACCCAATCATCAATCTCAAACTCTAAGTGTCGACGCCGATGATCTGCATACGACTTCTGTCGACTCTGAGCTGACAATAACCGCTCCTGGATAAGCTTCACCTTATCCACCGCCTGCTGAATCAAGTCCGGCCCGATCAACTGAACTTCGCCCACATCAAACCAGCCTATCGGTGACCTGCACTTCCTCCCATACAAGGCCTCATAAGGCGCCATCTGGATACTAGAATGGTAGCTGTTGTTATACGCAAACTCCACTAGAGGCAAATGATCCTCCCAGCTACCCTCGAATCAATAACACAGCTCGCAAAGATATCCTCGTTGTCCGGATAGTACGCTCGCTCGTCCGCCGGCCGAGGATGAAATGCACATCGAGGCTCACCGCCCCTAATCCCTTTGGAAAGACCTCAGAAATTAGCCAGAACCGGGCCTCTGTCCGATATGATAGATATAGGGACCCCATGCAGTCTCACAATCTCTCGGATGTAAAGTCTAGCATAATCCTCGGCCGAAAAAGTCGTCCTGACTGGAAGAAAGTGGGCTGATTTTGTCAGCCTGTCGACGATAACCTAGATGGAATCATGCTTCATCTGAGTGCGAGGTAACCCTGTAATAAAGTCCATATTGATCACCTCCCACTTCCATGTCGGAATATCTATCATCTGCAACAACCCACCAGGCTTTTGGTGCTCCACCTTGACCTGCTGACAACTCGGGCACTGAGCAACAAACACTGCAACGTCCCTCTTCAGGCCATCCCACCAATACACATATCTGAGGTCGTGGTACATCTTTGTCGACCCCGGATGGATCGAGTAACGAGCGCCGCAGGTGCTTCCCTAGAACTCGCCGTCAAGTCCCGCAATAGCCGTACACACACCTACCGTATCTTAGCACCCCATCAGGTGCTACCTCAAAAGGACCCTTCCCCTCTCGAAGAGCCGTATCTCGATACCGTGTCATAATCGGATCCTCATATTGTCGCCTCTTCACCTCCTCGATGATGGAAGACTCGGTAACCTCTCGAACCCGAACCCCACTACTATCAGAACCAATCAAACGAACTCCAAGGCTCGCTAGCTGATGTAACTCGCGGACCATGCCCCTTCTCTCTGGCTGCACATCTGACATACTACCCATCGATCTACGACTAAGGGCATCTGCAACTACATTGGCCTTCCCCGGTGGTATAGATATCAACATCATAATCCTCGAGTAGCTCTAACCACCGCTCTCGCCGCAAATTCAGCCTCCGTCAAGATATACTTTGGAGGCTCGTGGTCTGTGTAAATATCCACATGAACTCCATACAAATAATGTCTCCATCTTCAAGGCATGAATCATCACGCCAACTCTAAGTCATGTGTGGGTAGTTCTTCTCATGCTTCTTGAGTCGCCGAGACGCGTAAGCTATAACCTTTCCTCGCTGCATCAACACACATCCAAGCCCGATACCCGACGCATCACAATAAACCACATAACCGCTCGACCTCCGAAGAGTAAGGATCAAGGCCGTCAATTTCTCCTTCAGTAACTGGAAGCCCTCCTCACAACCATTCGTCCACTGAAACTTAGCTGCTTTCTGAGTCAGCTTAGTCAAAGGTGTTGAAATAGAAGCAAACTTCTCCACGAACCTCCGATAATAACCCGCAAGGCCCAAAAGCCGCGCACTGCTTGGCAGTAGAGTTCAGGACAAGTCCTGACTGCCTCGATCTTTGTCGTATCCACCTGAATACCATCGGCCCCGACAATGTGCCTCAAGAATGCCACCGAAGCCAACCAAAACTCACATTTCGAGAACGTGGCATACAACCGCCGATCCTGGAGGACTCTCAGCACCGTCCTCAAATGCTCCGCATGCTCCTGCTCCGAGCGAGAATAAACCAAGATGTCATCAATGAATACTATAACAAACGTATCCAAAAATGGCTTGAACACTCGGTTCATCAAATCCATAAATACTGCCGGAGCATTCGTCAAACCGAAAGACATAACCCTGAACTCATAGTGCCCATACCGGGTCCGGAATGCAGTCCTAGGGACATCCGCTCCCTAACTCGCACCTGATGATAACCAGATCGCAGGTCTATCTTGGAGAAACACCTCGCACCCTGCAACTGGTCGAACAAATCATCAATCTCGGGAGGGTATCTGCTTCTGATGGTAACTTTATTCACCGTCAGATCAACACACATGCGCAGCGTCCCATCCTTCTTCCTCACGAATAATACTGGCGCTCCCCATGGAGAAACACTAGGCCTGATTAATCTCTTTTCCATCAAATCTTTCAGCTGGTCCTTCAACTCTCTCAACTCGGCAGGTGCCATCCTGTATGGCGGAATGGATATAGGCCGAGTGTCTGGCAACACATCGATACAAAACTCAATCTCTCTCTCAGGAGGGATACTCGGGAGGTCGTCTGGGAACACGTCTGGGAACTCTCTAACTATCGGAATCGATCAAGGTCCGTATCTCGCCTCGTGATCAAATACCTGAATAAGATGGTAGATATACCCCTTCTGCACTATCTTTCTAGCCTTGAGGTAAGAAATAAACCTACCCTTCGCGATACGTTGTTCCTCCCACTGATAACCTACCCTCAAGAAATCGAACCGCACTAATCTCTCCTTTTAGTCCACATTGGCGTAGCAAGAAGCTAATCAATCCATACCCATAATCACATCAAAGACGGGCATATCCAACTCTATCAAGTCGCCAGGGTCCGACGATCAGATATAGTCACCGGGCAAGCCTTATATACCCGCCACTACCACCGAATCACCATCGCGTAGCTACCTCAAAAGGCTCCATGGACTCGTGCTCTATCCCTATCCTACCAAAGAATATGAGGAGATATATAGGACAAGGTAGAACCCGGATCTATCAAGGCATACACGCCACAACATGAAACCAATAATGTACTGTGACGACATCCGTGACGCCCCGGTCTCGCGGGCCGGACATGGCGTAAATGCGTTCGAGGACCGCTGAACTAGACTTACCACGACCGCCGCGACCGCTGGCCACGAGCACCTCGCCCCGGCGAAAATCAGAGAGATGAAGACCCGTGAATACCCGTAGGCCGAACCCTACTATTCGCGACCGCTCGCCTGACAGCTCGAAATATGACCACGCTGCCACAAGTGTAACAAGCTCCCGAGGTATCACCACAACTCCGTAATGGATCTACCACAACGCCACACCGGCAGGAGGGTGGTCTCGACGTTAGTATCTCGCTTCTCGAAGCTCAAGCCCCGGGACTCGACTCGCTCAATACTATGGATGTCTCAAGACGGTGGAGGAGCGCTCGAGCCTACCGAGGTGCAAATCTAGTTCGCCGAGGCCGCCCGCCCGAGAGCTACCAAAAGACTCGCCGCCCCGGCTTTCGCTGATACCGCCAATCCGCCGGCCTCTACGCTCTCACACCTAAGTGCATAAGCTCGCACGCGGCAATGTCCATGCCCCAAGAGCTACACCCGAGCAACCTCTCGCCAAATAATCAACGAGCCTCGCGGACGTAGGTGCACTCGCCCTCCATGTCGCATTAACGCGGGACATACCGAGCCAACGAAGTCAAACTCTACGTTGTACTCCGGACCGCCCGCCCGCCTGCCTCAACATCGTAAATTTATCGCCTGCGGTTTCCTCATCTCGCGAGGCAAGAAGTGGCTAAGAAATGCCTCTGAGAAATCGTCCCAAACAGCTGGAAGCGCATGCTCTCCCCGGGACAGCTCCCATGAATCAAACCAGTCGACTACAGTATCACGCAGTCGATGTGAACCCAATACCACCGACTCGGTCTCCGAGGCCTTGATCACTCTCATGATCCACAGAATCGCTTGATAAACTCCAGAGGATCATCCTCGCCTCGACCCATAGAACTCGTGGGGCTGAACTCAAAAGTCCCGAAGTCTCGTTATCGATATGGGGTGAACTACGGTACAACCGAATCATTGCCTCACGTGTATCTCATGCTCGCCACGATCTCGCTAATAATCAAGCCATCTCTTGTAACCTATATCCTCTCGCTCGACGCTGGGCCGAGGCTCGTGTACCGTGGTCTCGTGAGCCACCGCCGCGCCTAAACTCGCTGGGCCGGTGGCGCTGTGGAACTCGCCGTCAGAGCATCACCTCGTAAAGATCGGGCTGTGCCTCAGAACCTCTCAAGGCGTCTACTAGCAGCCTCTCGCTTGCCTTGCCCTTCTGGGCCCGGGTTGCCTTGCGTGGAGGCATAACTGGTACATAAGAATATGTCAGAGGGAGTTCAACCTATAACACAACTCTATTGCACGATCTCAGAGTGAGAAGAATGGAAACCAATCCTAAATATCCTGTAGCCTCCTGATTATAGGTGTGGTGCACAACACGCCGATAATCAAGACTTACTAGATACGGTCAGAGACACTTTTGAGGATTAATCGCTCGATACCACTTTTGTCACGACCCGCTTCGGCCCGTGATCGTGCCTTACCCGCACCCAAGTAGATATACATCGAGTAACAAATGAATATAAACTTACAAACATAGTAATGTTGTAAAATGAGAAACAATAACCAAGAAAGAGTTGTCTTTCAGCATGTATATATAAATCAAAGTCTGACAGTTACATCCTTTACAAACCCCATTTACAGCAGGACTACAGACCTCTAAGAGTTTATAACAACTATGACGGGACAGGGCCCCGCTATATCCCCGAATGTACATAAACCTACAATGACAGGGAATCATACCAAAAGATAAGCCTCCGTAGAAACGGAGCTTTCCCAAAAGCAGAACGGTGATCCTATGAGCGAGGATCAACAACCGGAGTACCTCTACCTGCGGCATGAACGCAGCCTCCCGAAGGAGGTCAGTACAATAGGTACCAAGTATGTGAAACTGTAAAGTATTGTAAGGAAATCATAACATTTTAACCAATTCACAAATATGTACAAAACAACCCAATTAATCCGCACACAGTGCCACATCATAAACAAGAGCAATGAGGTGTAACGTAACCGGTCTTTTCTAGGCCGCTAATGATCGAAGCAGGGCCATTCGCCCATAGTTTCATTGTGCGAGCCTAATCCTGGAACTCCCGCAGTCCGCATAGGTCCCTTGGACCCGCATGAGGTACTCCTCGCATCGGGGGTAGCTAACCCGCGGCATCTTCCTGGACTCCCGCAATCCGCATGGCCACTTGGACCGCATGAGGTATTCCTCGACGGCCAGAACACACCCAAGTGATTCTCGACTACCGTGAGTCGCGATAGGTCTCATGGACCCGCATGAGGTATTCCTCATATCGGGGGTAGCTAATCCGCGGCTCGTAACAAGTCAGGGGGGTAAGTGATATAATCATAAGCACAACCAGCTTATCGTAATCAACATAAGCACAACAAGAACCCCCTTACCACAAAAGTCATAAGACACTAACACCCGTAGCATCATAACATGTTTACTTATCAAACCAACTTACCACACATTCAGAAATCATTACAAGGATTTCATAATCAAGTAAGTAAACCATTCTTTTTATCTTTCTTAAGTCGTTATAACTAACTTCCCATAAAGCTAGTATAACACTTAAGCTTTATAATAAATCAAAACATTCACATTTGTTTGGAAAACTAAAAGAACTTATTCTTTTAAAACCAAGTATTAATTTCCTTCCGAATAATGATTCATAACTCTTTTTGAAATATTTCAAGATCATTATCATTTAGAACTCAAGTCAAAAGACATCAAAGTGAAACCAAATTCAGTTGACACACGTAAGTCTACCGTACTATATATTTCACAAATATCATGCTCAAGAGGATAGGAAGAATCACATACCTCCTCGGCTAAATCCACCTGTCAAGTCGAATATGTCGCGCGCAGAGTATCAACCTATAATAGTCAAATACGTCTATCAACGTCTAGACTACTTCGTAGAATATTCTAATCATAAAGTTCCTTATTCTATGGAAAATTGGGCAGCACTTCCCTCCCCGCAATACTACACAAGTCTACTGTAAATACAGTCCAATGTAAATACAGTTCAATTCTCTTCTTTTTATCATCCTTCTATATATCTTATACTCAATTATAAACCACTACAATATGTAATCTCCAATTACAATAGAAGGACAAAGATTATTACCTCGATAAGCCCAAAATTATCCAAGATTATAAGTCGATCCTGAGCAACGTTTAGCTCCTATTCTGTACGCTCCAAACCGCTCCAAGCAACCCTTAGGAGTTTCTAACAACTTCTCTTTAACACTTCATCCTATTATGAAGATTTTCCTAGGGTTTCATTTTGCGACTAAAGGGATAAAGTGGTATTTCCGGGCTCTTAGTATAGAGATAACTTTGGAATACTACAAGGGATTTTAGGCTAAGGTATTTGGGATAATAACAACACTTGAAGAATTTTTTCTACAAAGGGGGGGGGGGGGGGGGGTTCGGACGAGAGCTTCTACAAAGGGGGAGGGAGTATTTTTGTGATTTGGAAATTGTTTAAGTGGATGAAGAAGTCTTGCAACTTAAGGGGGTATTTATAGGACATTCAATGGCCAAGATTCAAGCATGTGTATGGTGAATATTGGGTACATGTGTGTGTGGATTCTACCAACCATATGTCCACCACAACTTTGAGACATATGTCCACCACAAAATTGAGACATGTGGCTAGGACGTCCAAGGCCAAGGGTCACCCCTATTTTCGGCCATAGGGCCACATGGGGGTGCCATGTGTCGCCATCCTACTCGTCCAAAATATTTCATCTACCGAAAATATCCGAAATGCCAAAAATCTCAAAAATAAAGTGGGCCCTACAAACCGTAAATTCCTCCCGTGGGCCCCACGTGACCAATTCCGGAAAATAAAATCCATAATTCTTATAAATTCTTAAAGTCTTAAATACCAAAGTTGAGAATCCAATTCTCAATAATAAACCTTTTTCCTTCACGAAATTCGGAATATTTTCCGTTGGAAATTCAAAATTTTCATCCTTAACCTAATTAGGGCTACATTCGTACGTACGTCCTTACATACGTATTCTGGAACTACGGGGTGTAACACTTCCCTCGGTCCTTTTTGAAGATTTTAGAGACAGTCTCAGCGTACGAAGACCTCCCGCTATGACCGCGGGGTGTGTTATATATAAATCATCACGGCCAAAGAAGACAAGACGTGGCCCACCCAAAGACAAATTTCATCACGGGTTCCAGATTATTAGTTTAGGAGAATTGTATATTTGGTATATATTCTTATTACTCTTGTACCTTAATTAAGATTGTAGTATTACCATAATTGTATAGTTATTCTCCATATAGAATAGGAATTTAGATGTAGAAAAGGAAAAAGATTTTCTTATTGTAACTTGTATATATATGTCTTTCATCAATAAGAATAATCAAGGGATTAATTCTTTCACTCATAACAAAAGACAATTAACAAATTAACACTACAAGAAGATTGACATACGGTGATACCCAAAATCACATCAGTGCGCATGACAGTTATTCTAAGTGTCATAGTAGCCGGTGTCACCGTAGGTCCTCCCTACGACGACAGTTTAAATAACCGTCACATAGTGTGACACACATAAACCGTCACACATTTCACATTTTTTATTTTATTTTTTCCCGGGAATTTACAAATTTTGGCGGTAAATATTTAAATTTTATTATTTTAATATATTTTTAGGCGGTAAATTTTTAAATAAATTTAAATTTCAATTAATTTAATTAATTAATTTTTTATTTTTTCAATAATAGTTAAATTGGAGAGAAAATAGCATATTGTAACTAAAATGTAACTAATTAATCAAATTAATTTAATACAAAATATTGAATCATTTATGAATTGTTTTACAAAACAAAATATTTCCAAAACAAAAGAAATGCATGATCTCAGTCAAGACCAACAAGAAGACCGAAAATACAATATCTTCTTGAACCATCACATAATAACTCTAACACCATTTCATTTTCCGATGTGTTTTTTCCATCAAGCAGCAAGCAGCAATAGGAATCTTTTTCCCTCCTAAAATAGCCTCAAAATGCAGCAGCAAAATGACAACAAATATAATAAAGGTAGCAACAATCAGCCCAAGTATAGCAATCGAAAGTACAACATTTTGAGCAGCAATCGAAAGTACAACATTTTAAGCCTTAAAATTCCCAAAACACAGCCAACACTCAGCCTCCAAAATGCGTTGTATTTTAGCCTCCAAACATAGCCAACACTTGACTTGAGATACTGTTTGTTTCAATATATATTTGGCCTCCAAAATGAAGCACCTAAGAACCTAGTATCAAAGTGCAGTAGCCATCATTTTCTCAGTTGGAGCAGCAGAATAACAAAAATGCTCAAAGTTGCAGCAAGATACCACAACTACAGACAACTCAACAAATGTAATATGTGCAGTAAACAAACATGTCAAACCAGTAGCAGCTCGCAAATAAGTACCAAACAGAGTAATGGAAACTCAATGGAAGCAACACGTTCTTAAAAAAGGGAGCAATAGCCAATTTATGATGAAACAATAGTCGTGGCTTCAAGGTATAGCAAGGAGATAACATTGAAGCTTCTGGGAGACAATAGCATAAAGGGAAAGCATCAAAGGGCACCAAATGTTCTATCTCAAGGCTCAAAGTGTTGCAATGATTAAGCTCAAAATGTAGCAACAACACCAATGTAGCTCATAAAAGTATATTTTGTTGATTAACATTGCAAAAATATAGCTCATAAAACATAGATTTGGTGTCTTTGCTATTGTTAAAAAAGATTATTAAGTGAATTCTATTCCCCTCGTTTCTATCACTTTCACTAAAAACCTCTTTTAAGAGGATATACAAGGTGCTCACAGTACAAAAGGAAACCATCTCCCCTTTATGCTCCTCTTTTTTTCCTCCATAAGAACAGAGAAAGCTTATCATTTTTCTTTGTTTTATCTCAAATTTATTTCCTACATATATCTGCTGCAACGTATATCTGATTTTTTGTATTATTTATTGTCAATACACCCCTTGATGAATGACAAGTGTCCTAGTTATTGTGAGATCTGTTTTTGGTTAAGCTGCATTAATGATACTAATTGATTTTTTTTTAAATGAGCTAATAATTAAGTATTATTTAATTTAACAATTACTAAGAAAACATTCAAATGTAAGAATGAAAAAACAAATCTGTACCGTTTTTTGTCAATGTCAAATAACATATTTGGTTTTAATTAAATAATTAGTAAAAAATCTCTATTTTTGGTTAATCATTTTTCACCAAATAAACTCTTTCACACACATTTTTTCTCTTTTAAAGTTGAGAAAAAAGACAAGCTAACAGGCCCAGATAAATAATACCTAATATCAAGACACACGGGCCTCAAGTGATACGAGAAAGGAGGAACAGACCCAACAAATATCAGTCCAATCATTTGATACAAAGTATTGGGCTTCACGTTCAAGATAAACAGAACAGGCACATATCTAATACACATTTAGCACATATTTTTGACATATATAAAGTCGATATGCACAAAATATACATGGTATACTTGAAAGTATACAAGAATATACAACCTTGATATACACCAGGTGTATACCAAGATCTCTATACCTTATATACCTTGAAGTATACCATTATATATATTCGGAAACTCATGTAGACAATGCAAGAAAACAAGATTAATATGAACAGTTCAAAATCACAAACAAAAAAGAGAAAATTCAAGAATCTTACGTTCACGCGACCTGATATTACATATGTCGTACATCAGGTGTGTTTATTTATGCATGATGCCATGATTGAACATATGAATGCGCTCAAACACATTCTTAGGTACATTCAGGGAACACTTGATTATGACTTGCATTTGTATCCTTTGTCGACGTCTACACTTGTCTCCTATAAATATGCTGATTGGGGTGGTTGTCCTGACACCAAACGGTCTACGTCTGACTATTGTATGTTTTTAGGTGATAACTTGGTCTCATGGTCTGCCAAGCGTCAATCCACGCTATCACCCTCAAGTGCAGAGGCCGAGTATCGAGGGGTAGCCAATGTGGTTTCTGAGTCATGTTGGTTACGTAATCTACTTTTAGACTCCATTATCCTATTGAAAAGGCTACATTGGTGTATTGTGATAATATAAGAGACATCTACCTTTCTGGTAATCCAGTTCAGCACCAGCGCACTAAACATATAGAGATGAATATTCACTTCGTCCGAGAAAAGGTAGCTAGAGGTCAAGTACGCGTCTGTCATGTCCCTTCCAGATATCAAATTGCACACATCTTTACAAAGGGTCTTCCCTCGGTCCTTTTTGAAGATTTTAGAGACAGTCTCAGCGTACGAAGACCTCCTGCTATGACCGCGGGGTGTGTTATATATAAATCATCACGGCCCAGCAGCACAAGATGTGGCCCAGTCCAGCACAGCCCATCACGGGTTCCAGATTATTAGTTTAGGAGAAGTGTATATTTGGTATATATCCTTATTACTCTTGTACCTTAATTAAGATTGTAGTATTACCATAATTGTATAGTTAGTCTCCATATAGAATAGGAATTTAGATGTAGAATAGGAAAAAGATTTTCTTATTGTAACTTGTATATATATGTCTTTCATCAATAAGAATAATCAAGGGATTAATTTTTTCACTCATAACAAAAGACAATTAACAAATTAACACTACTGTTAAGATTGACATACGCTGGCCGAAATCACACTGTCAGACGAATGCATGACGCTTATTCTAAGTGTCATAGTAGGAGTGTCACCGTAGGTCCTCCTACTACGCGATGCTTAAAATAACCGTCACATAGTGTGACAGACATAAACCGTCACACATTTCACATTTTTTATTTTATTTTTTCGCGGGAATTTACATATTTTGGCGGTAAATATTTAAATTTTATTATTTTAATATATATTTAGGCGGTAAATTTTTAAATAAATTTAAATTTCAATTAATTTAATTAATTATTTTTTTATTTTTTCAATAATAGTTAAATTGGAGAGAAAATAGCATATTGTAACTAAAATGTAACTAATTAATCAAATTATTTTAATACACAATATTGAATCATTTATGAATTGTTTTACAAAACAAAATATTTCCAAAACAAAAGAAATGCATGATCTCAGTCAAGACCAACAAGAAGACCGAAAATACAATATCTTCTTGAACCTTCACGTAATAACTCTAACACCATTTCATTTTCCGATGTGTTTTTTCCATCAAGCAGCAAGCAGCAATAGGAATCTTTTTCCCTCCTAAAATAGCCTCAAAATGCAGCAGCAAAATGACAACAAATATAATAAAGGTAGCAACAATCATCCCAAGTATAGCAATCGAAAGTACAACATTTTGAGCCTTAAAATGCCCAAAACACAGCCAACACTCAGCCTCCAAAATGCGTTGAATTTTAGCCTCCAAACATAGCCAACACTTGACTTGAGATATCTCCAAAATGAAGCACCTAAGAACCTAGTATCAAAGTGCAGTAGCCATCATTTTCTCAGTTGGAGCAGCAGAATAACAAAAATTCTCAAAGTTGCAGCAAGATACCACTACTACAGACAACTCAACAAGTGTAATATGTGCAGTAAACAAACATGCCAAACCAGTAGCAGCTCGCAAATAAGTACCAAACAGAGTAATGGAAACTCAATGGCAGCAACATGTTCTTATAAAAGGGAGCAATAACCAATATATGATGAAACAGTAGTCTTGGCTTCAAGGTATAGCAAGGAGATAGCATTGAAGCTTCTGGGAGACAATAGCTCAAAGGGCAAACATCAAAGGGCACCAAATGTTCTATCTCAAGGCTCAAAGTGTTGCAATGATTAAGCTCAAAATGTAGCAACAACACCAATGTAGCTCATAAATGTATATTTTGTTGATTTACATTGCAAAAATATAGCTCATAAAACATAGATTTGGTGTCTTTGCTGTTGTTAAAAAAGATTATTAAGTGAATTCTATTCCCCTCGTTTCTATCACTTTCACTAAAAACCTCTTTTAAGAGGATAAACAAGGTGCTCACAGTACAAAAGGAAACCATCTCCCCTCTTTGCTCCTCTTTTTTTCCTCCGTAAGAACAGAAAGATTATCATTTTTCTTTGTTTTATCTCAAATTTATTTCCTACATATATCTGCTGCAACGTATATCTGATTTTTTGTATTATTTATTGTCAATACACCCCTTGATGAATGACAAGTGTCCTAGTTATTGTGAGATCTGTTTTTGGTTAAGCTCCATTAATGATACTAATTGATTTTTTTTAAAAATAAGCTAATAATTAAGTATTATTTAATTAAACAATTACTAAGAAAACATTCAAATGTAAGAATGAAAAAACAAATCCGTACCATTTTTTGTCAATGTCAAATAACTTATTGGGTTTTAATTAAATAATTAGTAAACAATCTCTATTTTTGGTTAATCATTTTTCACCAAATAAACTCTTTCACACACATTTTTTCTCTTTTAAAGTTGAGAAAAAAGACAAGCTAATCAGCACACACATGGGCCTCAAGTGATACGAGAAAGTAGGAACAGACCCAACAAATATCAGTCCAATCATTTGATACAAAGTATTGGGCTTCACGTTCAAGATAAACATAACAGACACATATCTAATACACATTTAGCACATATTTTTGACATATATAAAGTCGATATGCACAAAATATACATGGTATACTTGAAAGTATACAAAAATATACAACCTTGATATACACCAGGTGTATACCAAGATCTCTATACCTTATATACCTTGAAGTATACCATTATATATATTCGGAAACTCATGTAGACAATACAAGAAAACAAGATTAATATGAACAGTTCAAAATCACAAACAAAAAAGAGAAAATTCAAGAATCTTAACGCGACCTGATATTACATATGTCGTACAACAGGTGTGTTTATTTATGCATGATGCCATGATTGAACATATGAATGCGCTCAAACACATTCTTAGGTACATTCAGGGAACACTTGATTATGACTTGTATTTGTATCCTTTGTCGACGTCTACATTTGTCTCCTATACATATGCTGATTGGGGTGGTTATCCTGACACCAGACGGTCTACGTCTGACTATTGTATGTTTTTAGGTGATAACTTGGTCTCATGGTCTGCCAAGCGTCAATCCACGCTATCACGCTCAAGTGCAGAGGCCGAGTATCGAGGGGTAGCCAATGTGGTTTCTGAGTCATGTTGGTTACGTAATTTACTTTTAGACTCCATTGTCCTATTGAAAAGGCTACATTGGTGTATTGTGATAATATAAGTAACATCTACCTTTCTGGTAATCCAGTTCAGCACCAGCGCACTAAACATATAGAGATGAATATTCACTTCGTCCGAGAAAAGGTAGCTAGAGGACAAGTACGCGTCTGTAATGTCCCTTCCAGATATCAAATTGCAGACATCTTTACAAAGGGTCTTCCCTCGGTCCTTTTTGAAGATTTTAGAGACAGTCTCAGCGTACGAAGACCTCCCGCTATGACCGCGGGGTGTGTTATATATAAATCATCACGGCCCAAAGAAGACAAGATGTGGCCCACCCAACACAAATTTCATCACTGTTCCAGATTATTAGTTTAGGAGAATTGTATATTTGGTATATATTCTTATTACTCTTGTACCTTAATTAAGATTTTAGTATTAGCATAATTGTATAGTTAGTCTCCATATAGAATAGGAATTTAGATGTAGAATAGAAAAAAGATTTTCTTATTGTAACTTGTATATATATATATGTCTTTCATCAATAAGAATAATCAAGGGATTAATTCTTTCACTCCTAATAAAAGACAATTAACAAATTAACACTACAAAAAGATTGACATACGGTGACGGTCCAAAACTGTCACCGTAGGGGGTGCATGACAGTTATTCTAAGTGTCATAGTAGCCGGTGTAACCGTAGGTCCTCCCTACGACGACAATTTAAATAACCGTCACATAGTGTGACAGACATAAACCGTCACACATTTCACATTTTTTATTTTATTTTTTCCCGGAATTTACAAATTTTGGCGGTAAATATTTAAATTTTATTATTTTAATATATTTTTAGGCGGTAAATTTTTAAATAAATTTAAATTTCAATTAATTTAATTAATTATTTTTTTATTTTTTCAATAATAGTTAAATTGGAGAGAAAATAGCATATTGTAACTAAAATGTAACTAATTAATCAAATTATTTTAATACACAATATTGAATCATTTATGAATTGTTTTACAAAACAAAATATTTCCAAAACAAAAGAAATGCATGATCTCAGTCAAGACCAACAAGAAGACCGAAAATACAATATCTTCTTGAACCTTCACGTAATAACTCTAACACCATTTCATTTTTCGATGTGTTTTTTCCATCAAGCAGCAAGCAGCAATAGGAATCTTTTTCCCTCCTAAAATAGCCTCAAAATGCAGCAGCAAAATGACAACAAATATAATAAAGGTAGCAACAATCATCCCAAGTATAGCAATCGAAAGTACAACATTTTGAGCCTTAAAATGCCCAAAACACAGCCAACACTCAGCCTCCAAAATGAAACACCTAAGAACCTAGTATCAAAGTGCAGTAGCCATCATTTTCTCAGTTGGAGCAGCAGAATAACAAAAATTCTCAAAGTTGCAGCAAGATACCACAACTACAGACAACTCAACAAGTGTAATATGTGCAGTAAACAAACATGCCAAACCAGTAGCATCTCGCAAATAAGTACCAAACAGAGTAATGGAAACTTAATGGCAGCAACATGTTCTTATAAAAGGGAGCAATAGCCAATTTATGATGAAACAGTAGTCGTGGCTTCAAGGTATAGCAAGGAGATATCATTGAAGCTTCTGGGAGACAATAGCTCAAAGGGCATCAAATGTCCTATCTCAAGACTCAAAGTGTTGCAATGATTAAGCTCAAAATGTAGCAACAACACCAATGTAGCTCATAAAAGTATATTTTGTTGATTTACATTGCAAAAATATAGCTCATAAAACATAGATTTGGTGTCTTTGCTGTTGTTAAAAAAGATTATTAAGTGAATTCTATTCCCCTCGTTTCTATCACTTTCACTAAAAACCTCTTTTAAGAGGATATACAAGGTGTTCACAGTACAAAAGGAAACCATCTCCCCTCTTTGCTCCTCTTTTTTTTTTCCTCCGTAAGAACAGAAAGCTTATCATTTTTCTTTGTTTTATCTCAAATTTATTTCCTACATATATCTGCTGCAACGTATATCTGATTTTTTGTATTATTTATTGTCAATACACCCCTTGATGAAAGACAAGTGTTCTAGTTATTGTGAGATCTGTTTTTGGTTAAGCTCCATTAATGATACTAATTGATTTTTTTTAAAATGAGCTAATAATTAAGTATTATTTAATTAAACAATTACTAAGAAAACATTCAAATGTAAGAATGAAAAAACAAATCTGTACCATTTTTTGTCAATGTCAAATAACTTATTGGGTTTTAATTAAATAATTAGTAAAAAATCTCTATTTTTGGTTAATCATTTTTCACCAAATAAACTCTTTCACACACATTTTTTCTCTTTTAAAGTTGAGAAAAAAGACAAGCTATGAGCCCGGATAAATAATTGATCTAATATCGACACATGGGCCTCAAGTGATACGAGAAAGGAGGAACATACCCAACAAATATCAGTCCAATCATTTGATACAAAGTATTGGGCTTCACGTTCAAGATAAACAGAACATACACATATCTAATACACATTTAGCACATATTTTTGACATATATAAAGTCGATATGCACAAAATATACATGGTATACTTGAAAGTATACAAAAATATACAACCTTGATATACACCAGGTGTATACCAAGATCTCTATACCTTATATACCTTGAAGTATACCATTATATATATTCGGAAACTCATGTAGACAATACAAGAAAACAGTATTAATATGAACAGTTCAAAATCACAAACAAAAAAGAGAAAATTCAAGAATCTTACGTTCACGCGACCTGATATTACATATGTCGTACAACAGGTGTGTTTATTTATGCATGATGTCATGCTTGAACATATGAATGCGCTCAAACACATTCTTAGGTACATTCAGGGAACACTTGATTATGACTTGCATTTGTATCCTTTGTCGACGTCTACACTTGTCTCCTATACATATGCTGATTGGGGTGGTTATCCTGACACCAGACGGTCTACGTCTGACTATTGTATGTTTTTAGGTGATAACTTGGTCTCATGGTCTGCCAAGCGTCAATCCACGCTATCACGCTCAAGTGCAGAGGCCGAGTATCGAGGGGTAGCCAATGTGGTTTCTGAGTCATGTTGGTTACGTAATCTACTTTTAGACTCCATTGTCCTATTGAAAAGGCTACATTGGTGTATTGTGATAATATAAGTGACATCTACCTTTCTGGTAATCCAGTTCAGCACCAGCGCACTAAACATATAGAGATGAATATTCACTTCGTCCGAGAAAAGGTAGCTAGAGGACAAGTACGCGTCTGTCATGTCCCTTCCAGATATCAAATTGCAGACATCTTTACAAAGGGTCTTCCCTCGGTCCTTTTTGAAGATTTTAGAGACAGTCTCAGCGTACGAAGACCTCCCGCTATGACCGCGGGGTGTGTTATATATAAATCATCACGGCCCAGCAGCACAAGATGTGGCCCAGTCCAGCACAGCCCATCACGGGTTCCAGATTATTAGTTTAGGAGAATTGTATATTTGGTATATATTCTTATTACTCTTGTACCTTAATTAAGATTGTAGTATTACCATAATTGTATAGTTAGTCTCCATATAGAATAGGAATTTAGATGTAGAATAGGAAAAAGATTTTCTTATTGTAACTTGTATATATATGTCTTTCATCAATAAGAATAATCAAGGGATTAATTCTTTCACTCATAACAAAAGACAATTAACAAATTAACACTACAAGAAGATTGACATACGGTGACGGTCCAAAACTGTCACCGTAGGGGGTGCATGACAGTTATTCTAAGTGTCATAGTAGTCGGTGTCACCGTAGGTCCTCCCTACGGCGACAGTTTAAATAACCGTCACAAAGTGTGACAGACATAAACCGTCACACATTTCACATTTTTTATTTTATTTTTTCCAGGGAATTTACAAATTTCGGCGGTAAATATTTAAATTTTGTTATTTTAAAATATTTTTAGACGGTAAATTTTTAAATAAATTTCAATTTCAATTAATTTAATTAATTAATTTTTTATTTTTTCAATAATAGTTAAATTGTAGAGAAAATAGCATATTGTAACTAAATTGTAACTAATTAATCAAATTATTTTAATACACAATATTGAATCATTTATGAATTGTTTTACAAAACAAAATATTTCCAAAACAAAAGAAATGCATGATCTCAGTCAAGACCAACAAGAAGACCGAAAATACAATATCTTCTTGAACCTTCACGTAATAACTCTAACACCATTTCATTTTCCGATGTGTTTTTTCCATCAAGCTGCAAGCATCAATAGGAATCTTTTACCCTCCTAAAATAGCCTCAAAATGCAGCAGCAAAATGACAACAAATATAATAAAGGTAGCAACAATCAGCCCAAGTATAGCAATCGAAAGTACAACATTTTGAGCCTCAAAATGCCCAAAATACAGCCAACACTCAGCCTCCAAAATGCGTTGTATTTTGGCCTCCAAACATAGCCAACACTTGACTTGAGATACTGCTTGTTTCAATATATATTTGGCCTCCAAAATGAAGCACCTAAGAACCTAGTATCAAAGTGCAGTAGCCATCATTTTCTCAGTTGGAGCAGCAGAATAACAAAAATGCTCAAAGTTGCAGCAAGATACCACAACTACAGACAACTCAACAAGTGTAATATGTGCAGTAAACAAACATGCCAAACCAGTAGCATCTCGCAAATAAGTACCAAACAGAGTAATGGAAACTCAATGGCAGCAACATGTTCTTAGAAAAGGGAGCAATAGCCAATTTATGATGAAACAGTAGTCGTGGCTTCAATGTATAGCAAGGAGATAACATTGAAGCTTCTGGGAGACAATAGCTCAAAGGGCAAGCATCAAAGGGCACCAAATGTTATATCTCAAGACTCAAAGTGTTGCAATGATTAAGCTCAAAATGTAGCAACAACACCAATGTAGCTCATAAAAGTATATTTTGTTGATTTACATTGCAAAAATATAGCTCATAAAACATAGATTTGGTGTCTTTGCTGTTGTTAAAAAAAGATTATTAAGTGAATTCTATTCCCATCGTTTCTATCACTTTCACTAAAAACCTCTTTTAAGAGGATATACAAGGTGCTCACAATACAAAAGGAAACCATCTCCCCTTTTTGCTCCTCTTTTTTTCCTCCGTAAGAACAGAGAAAGCTTATCATTTTTCTTTGTTTTATCTCAAATTTATTTCCTACATATATCTGCTGCAACGTATATATAATTTTTTGCATTATTTATTGTCAATACACCCCTTGATGAATGACAAGTATCCTAGTTATTGTGAGATCTGTTTTTGGTTAAGCTCCATTAATGATACTAATTGATTTTTTTTTAAATGAGCTAATAATTAAGTATTATTTAATTAAACAATTACTAAGAAAACATTCAAATGTAAGAATGAAAAAACAAATCATGCCATTTTTGTCAATGTCAAATAACTTATTGGGTTTTAATTAAATAATTAGTAAAAAATCTCTATTTTTGGTTAATCATTTTTCACCAAATAAACTCTTTCACACACATTTTTTCTCTTTTAAAGTTGAGAAAAAAGACAAGCTAACAGGCCCAGATAAATAACAGTCTAATATCAGCACACACATGGGCCTCAAGTGATACGAGAAAGGAGGAACATACCCGACAAATATCAGTCCAATCATTTGATACAAAGTATTGGGCTTCACGTTCAAGATAAACAGAACAGACACATATCTAATACACATTTAGCACATATTTTTGACATATATAAAGTCGATATGCACAAAATATACATGGTATACTTGAAAGTATACAAAAATATACAACCTTGATATACACCAGGTGTATACCAAGATCTCTATACCTTATATACCTTGAAGTATACCATTATATATATTCGGAAACTCATGTAGACAATACAAGAAAACAAGATTAATATGAACAGTTCAAAATCACAAACAAAAAAGAGAAAATTCAAGAATCTTACGTTCACGCGACCTGATATTACATATGTCGTATAACAGGTGTATTTATTTATGCATGATGCCATGATTGAACATATGAATGCGCTCAAACACATTCTTAGGTACATTCAGGGAACACTTGATTATGCCTTGCATTTGTATCCTTTGTCGACGTCTACACTTGTCTCCTATACATATGCTGATTGGGGTGGTTGTCCTGACACCAGACGGTCTACGTCTGACTATTGTATGTTTTTAGGTGATAAATTGGTCTCATGGTGCGCGGCGCCAATCCACGCTATCACGCTCAAGTGCAGAGGCCGAGTATCGAGGGGTAGCCAATGTGGTTTCTGAGTCATGTTGGTTACGTAATCTACTTTTAGACTCCATTGTCCTATTGAAAAGGCTACATTGATATATTGTGATAATATAAGTGACATCTACCTTTCTGGTAATCCAGTTCAGCACCAGCGCACTAAACATATAGAGATAAATATTCACTTCGTCCGAGAAAAGGTAGCTAGAGGACAAGTACGCGTCTGTCATGTCCCTTCCAGTTATCAAATTGCAGACATCTTTACAAAGGGTATTCCCTCGGTCCTTTTTGAAGATTTTAGAGACAGTCTCAGCGTACGAAGACCTCCCGCTATGACCGCAGGGTGTGTTATATATAAATCATCACGACCCAGCAGCACAAGATGTGGCCCAGTCCAGCACAGCCAATCACGGGTTCCAGATTATTAGTTTAGGAGAATTGTATATTTGGTATATATTCTTATTACTCTTGTACCTTAATTAAGATTGTAATATTACCATAATTGT
Source organism: Przewalskia tangutica (assembly GCA_029844215.1). Classification (NCBI taxonomy): domain Eukaryota; kingdom Viridiplantae; phylum Streptophyta; class Magnoliopsida; order Solanales; family Solanaceae; genus Przewalskia; species Przewalskia tangutica. The sequence continues at coordinate 112,667,733 of CM056721.1, forward strand.
ATAGTTAGTCTCCATATAGAATAGGAATTTAGATGTAGAATAGGAAAAAGATTTTCTTATTGTAACTTGTATATATATATCTTTCATCAATAAGAATAATCAAGGGATTAATTCTTTCACTCATAACAAAAGACAATTAACAAATTAACACTACAAGAAAAATGACATACGGTGACGGTCCAAAACTGTCACCGTAGGGGGTGCATGACAGTTATTCTAAGTGTCATAGTAGTCGGTGTCACCGTAGGTCCTCCCTACGGTGACAGTTTAAATAACCGTCACATATTGTGACAGACATAAACCGTCACACATTTCACATTTTTTATTTTATTTTTTCCCGGGAATTCACAAATTTTGGCGGTAAATATTTAAATTTTATTATTTTAATATATTTTTAGGCGGTAAATTTTTAAATAAATTTAAATTTCAATTAATTTAATTAATTTTTTTTTTCAATAATAGTTAAATTGGAGAGAAAATAGCATATTGTAATTAAAATGTAACTAATTAATCAAATTATTTTAATACACAATATTGAATCATTTATGAATTGTTTTACAAAACAAAATATTTCCAAAATTAAAGAAATGCATGATCTCAGTCAAGACCAACAAGAAGACCGAAAATACAATATCTTCTTGAACCTTCACGTAATAACTCTAACACCATTTCATTTTCCGATGTGTTTTTTCCATCAAGCAGCAAGTAGCAATAAGAATCTTTTTCCCTCCTAAAATAGCCTCAAAATGCAGCAGCAAAATGACAACAAATATAATAAAGGTAGCAACAATCAGCCCAAGTATAGCAATCGAAAGTACAACATTTTGAGCCTTAAAATGCCCAAAACACAGCCAACACTCAGCCTCCAAAATGCGTTGTATTTTAGCCTCCAAACATAGCCAACACTTGACTTGAGATACTGCTTGTTTCAATATATATTTGGCCTCCAAAATGAAGCACCTAAGAACCTAGTATCAAAGTGCAGTAGCCATCCTTTTCTCAGTTGGAGCAGCAGAATAACAAAAATGCAGTAACCAAAATGCTCAAAGTTGCAGCAAGATACCACAACTACAGACAACTCAACAAGTGTAATATGTGCAGTAAACAAACATGCCAAATCAGTAGCAGCTCACAAATAAGTACCAAACAGAGTAATGGAAACTCAATGGCAGCAACATGTTCTTAAAAAAGGGAGCAATGGACAATTTATGATGAAATAGTAGTCGTGGCTTCAAGGTATTGCAATGATATAACATTGAAGCTTTTGGGAGACAATAGCTCAAAGGGCAAGCATCAAAGGGCACCAAATGTTCTATCTCAAGACTCAAAGTGTTGCAATGATTAAGCTCAAAATGTAGCAACAACACCAATGTAGCTGTTACACTCCGTAATTCCAAGAGAATGAGATGAGAACGTACGAAAGGAAATAAGATTTGAATTTGGAAAAAAAGGTTGGCATAATGTTTTTGGACAGATTTTTAGTCAACTTTGGAGCGGTAAATCTCCTAGTATATTAGGAATTTTTAGGTGTTTCAAAATCCTAATATGAAGTTCGTTGAGTCTAGTTTCCAACGCAACAAACCGCTCATTGACAGGACATCGGAGTAGAAAGTTATGGACGTTACAATTCAGCTGACAGAAGAGAAAGGGAGCAGGTTTCAGTCAGGCGCCACGACGCCGTATCTCAGGGCCGTGGCTCCGTAAGCCCTAAAGGCGTCAGCAGTTTCGGTGCCGCGGTGTCGGCTGCAGGGCCATGGCGCCGACGCGGGATGTTTTGCGGAATTGTGTATAAATAGAATATATTTGTTGTAGAGGACCTATGGGAGGGCGACAAGTGTCCTTCCCAACTTGTAGAACAAGAAAAGGCTATATCTTAGCCAAGTCTTGCAAGACTTGGCCATTCTACAAAAAACTTCATCCAAATACTTGCTCTTCTCTCTCTCATTTTGATTTGGCCAAGAACCAAAGGCAAGGATTGTTGAATCTTAAAAGTGTCGTTCTTACACACTAGATGAAAGATATTAACAAAGGGATTAGCCAAGATTGAACTCCCACTTTCCCTAAATCTTCACGAAACGTGGTTAGGGTTTGAAACAAACCCTAAGGTGTTCTTCACTTTTTGGTATTAAAGCAAGAAGAGAAGTTGATTATAAGCTTCTAAGGGTTGAGTATTGCGGATTGAAACGTAAGGATTTGGAGCTAAGACTACCTCTAAGGATCGACTTTAAGCGGATTATTTTAGGCTATATTGTGGTAAGATCTATTCCTCCCTTCGATGTAATTACATGTCGTGTATTGATATAGTTAAGGGAATGATGTGTAACAAGAAAAACGGAAACAAAGAACGTATATGGATATTTGCATGTTTGGTCGATTTGGGCCTTTTTTTTATATCATTGGGTTATATTGAAGGTGTCTTCACGATATATGTGTTATACGTTGAAGGAAATTTAGTCGGGTAACTATTGATATGTATTATGTATAACCTTTGGAATAACAACTTGGATATTAAGGAATTGAAAGGAGTTATGTTGATGAATTGTTATGGCCGGAAATAACATTAAATTGCTAGGTATATTGGACAGTTCTTAAGGGTTATTGTGGACTGATTTTATTGGACTGTTTATGTGAATTGTGGGGCAGAATTTTACACGTCCATTTAGGCGTGTAATCCCCTTTGGTTAGCTGTTTGGTTGAGCCTTAAATGTGGCGTATTGGTTATTGAAATACGGGCCTTGGAAAAAGGTGGAAAAGTACGTAGAAACAAAAGAAGTGCTACCCAATTCTTCGTAGAATTATAGGGCATTATTTAGTATAAGTTTTATACTAGAAAGTATGATATTGATAGAAGTTTTATCGTCATTATAGGTTGAAGTACTACGTGTAGCATATTCTACTTGGAGGGTGGAATAGCCAATAAAGTTGAAGTACCTTGGAGCGTATTGCTACTTGTCGTATGAGTTAGTCGTCACGAGGTATCTGAACTTCTTCCTTTTATCGACATGACTATCCTTGAATATACTTGCCTTGTTTTGGAGTATACGTGACTTGTTTTCTTGAAGTACTTACCTTATCATTAGGAAGTATTCATGTTATTGATTTTATGCTAAAGGCCTGTCTAAAAGATTCCTAAGTTCTTACCATGTCTTATGGGGGATGTTGGTAAGAGTCGTTAGGAAGTATTAGAAACAAGTATAACCTATTCACGGTTCAAATGAGTATTGATTTTCAAGATTATGAGACTTTGATTTAAAGTTATGAGACTTTATTTTCAAGTTATGGGACTTGATTTGAAAGTTTGTGTGATTTGATTATATGAAGTATAAGTGAATTGATTTTGAAGTATATGATACTTGAATTTTAAAGATAAGAGACTTGGTTTATTTTGAAAGTTATAATACTTGAATTGAAAAGTACAAGCTTACTTGACTTTAAAAGATAGGAGTAACGTCATTGGAAAAGAATGAGTTACTTGATTTAAAGGAATAATTTCCTTAAATGTTGAAAGAAGAAGTAACTTGATTTAAAGGTATAAGTTACTTGATTGATTTAAAGAGAAGTCACTTAAATTCAAAACCTTGAATGAAATTTCTAAAGGTGTAGTAACTTGATTTGAAAAGTATAGATTACTTGATTTGAAAAAGTATATGTTACTTGATTCAAAGAGAATAAGTAACTTGATTTGAAAAGTATATGTTACTTGATTCAAAGAGAATACGTAACTTGATTTGAAAAGTATATGTTACTTAATTTAAAGAGTAGAAGTAACTTGATTTAAAAGGTATAAGTTACTTGATTTTGAAAAAGGGAGTTACTTGATTTTAAAAGTAAGTTCCTTGATTTTTGAAAGAAGAAGTGGCTTGATTTAAAGGCATAAGTTACTTGATTTTAAAAGTGTAAGTTACTTGAATTTTAAAAGGGTAAGTAACTTGGTTTTAATAGTGAAAGTGCTTTTGGGTTCAACTCCCTAAACATTGCATGAAACGATTCTTTTATAAAGAATAGACGTACATAGTACTTTGAATTCAAATCCCGTACATGATATGGTAGTGCTTTAGTTTTCTAAAATAAAAGTGTTATAACGGCTTTATGGGAAGTTTGTTATAACAAGACTTGTGGAAAGTCAAGAGATGGTTTAAAATGTTGTAAGGAAATCATGGGAGAATGTCCATGGTTAAGTCCTTAATATAGTACATGATATGTGGCACTTTGATTTCCAAAGATGTTTTAAAGTAATACGTGATGTCTATTGCCCTGATTTGTCAAACCATGTCTTAGAAAGATACTTAGTATGATAAGTGTCTTGATGATGGTTTCAAAATGATACATGTATTGGATTCTACTTTCTAGTGATACATGTAGTACTTGGGCTTTTCTAAAAATGGAAATTTAGTTTATAAAGTGAATGTACATTTCGCATACATTGTTGTAATGGACTTTAATCCTTAGTGATGCAAGTGTGATAGTGCCTTGGTGTTATAAAATGAAAGACTTGTTAGTGTCTTGTTTGTTTTAGAAAAGGAAGACATGGTATTGTCTTGTTTGTTTTAAAAGGAAGGCATGGTATTGCCTTGGTTGTTCAAAAAGACGGTGCCTTCATTCTGTATAATGAGAGTTAAAGATTACTTAACCTGCATAAGTTGTTCATGATAGCCATTGATGCTAGTGTTATGAGTATAATTGCGGGGTAAACCCCCAAGACATTATACATCCCCTGAGTATGATTGCGGGGTAAACCCCCAAGACATTATACATATTCCGTGGCTTTGCTCCCCACGATGCGAGGAAACTACCTCATGCGAGTCCGTAGGGCTCATGCGGGTGAAATAGTCTCATGCAGGTGAAATAGTCCTGTGCGAGGAAATTACCTCATGCGGGTCCACGTGATCTATGCGGGTGAAATAGTCCTATGCGAGAAAATTACATCATGCGGGTCCACGTGATCTATGCGGGTGAAATAGTCCCAGGAGTAGGATTGCATAATGATACTACGAGCGGGTGGCCCTAGATTGATCATAAGCTTCCTAGTTTAAAGCGGTAAAGTTTACTCTACTTTTTAAAAAGGCCGCGATGTCGATATTTGAGTATTGTACTTTTTACATGCCGACGGTGATGTTGGAATTCCACGGACATGCTTATCTGATGATGGCGGTATATTATACTTGTTACATGCTGACAGTGATGTTGTATTCCATGAGCATGCTTTTGTGATATTATATGCTGAAGGCAGGTGTCCCTGATTTTGACATGGCTTTCGTATGTGAAAGTGGTACGGTGTTATAGTAGTACAGTGATACAAGGTACAGTTAGCTCTGATTGTTATATGACACAGTAGGATCTGGTATTTGATTTTCATACTTTCCCCTGTCATTCTTTTGTACAGTTATGATCTTGTTTCTTATCAGTATTTCCGTTCATACTTGGTACTGTTGTAATCGACCTCGCCCGGGGTGCGTTCATGTCCGCATGTCTAGGTACTCAGTTGTGGATCCGCGAGCTTAGGATCCTGGTTCAGCATTTTGAGATGACTCGATATTAGGAGCTTGTCATTATGGCTAGGTATATTGAGAGTGCGGCGGGGCCTTGTTCCACGATTCTTGTCCAAATTCTTAAGTGCGTGTTGACACCCAATTTTGACCCTCCCGTCCAGTCATTAACTATCAAATTACACTAATTTTGCCAAAAAAATAATTTTTATGATTTTATAATAAAATGCAGCGATAAAACATTAATACAGACATAAATAAGCAATTAAATAAATAGTGCTGCATTCTAAAACATTAAGCACTAATTAAATAGCACACCCGCATTTATTATTATAATAATTTAAATTCAAACTTAAACTAATAAAACACCTAAATAATTTAATCGCAATTTATTAATCTGATTTACCACTAATTAATTTTACCTAAACTAACAATTAAAACTAACCTAAAACTAATACACCTAATTTAATACCTAAACTCTACCCAAAACGCAGCCCAGCAACCCACTTCACCAGCCCAACCCGAGAACCCACAACCCGCAAGCCCACATCCCCTCAGCCTTATGACCCTCCCCCATCGTCCCTCAACACCTAAAAAAATCGAAAGAACTGAAGAAGAAAAAAAAAACCTAACCTAAAAACCTAAACCTTCAGTCGCCGCCATGACTGGATTCTCGCCGGAGAATCCGGGGTTTCCCTTACCCACGCACACACGACCAGCTCACCCCTTACCATAACCAACACCCAAATCTTGCTTCAAAATCAGCAACAAAATCGCACAAGATACCCTTCAAAATCTTAACCAAATCGCACGAAATCAATACCAAATCAGCACCTATTATGGTAGGAGATACCCGAAATCACAGCTTATCATATACCCAGAATCAGCCTTTAAGGTTTACCAAGTTTAGAATCCAGAGATTGAGGTTATAAATTGAGCGTCTTTACACATGCAATAGACATCAGTCGAGCACAGTGAAGAACCCAGACGGCAGAACATCGAGAAGAGGAGAGCACAGTAGAGCAGTCCGATCGAGGGCATCATTGGAAGAGCACAGCACGACAGAGCTCAGAGGCGAAGACAAAGGTCGAGCACCGCTTTCATCTTCAAGAATACCTTCTTTACAATCCGAAAATTAGAAGGCTAAGGCAAGAACATAAAATCGAACCCTTTCGTCTTCCTCGTAAGAATCCGTCACAAACCAGTAAGTATTCTCAAAGCAACAGCTTCATTCCATTTTTTATCGCATCGCACAAAACTCCGAGTGGATCGACACTTGATACGCTGCCTCGGTTCGCTGTCCGGAGAAGGTAATTCACTTTCCTGTCGAATTTCAGTTCTTTATGTGAATTTATGTATTTTTCTGTTATGTATTTCTTGATTATATTTGTTAATGTTGTTATAAAAGTCTTCAATATGTTTTAGCCTATCTTGTTAGATTCTGATTATCTAAAGCTATTACTAGGTTCATATTTAATATCATAAGCCGAGTACGTTTGCCTAATATCTGATTGTGATGTTGATTGATCGAAAGTTTCTATGGTGTCAACAAGTTCAGCCGATTGTTACATCGGTATGTCGGTTTGAGATCGAGTATCTTGCTCTACCTAGCTAAAAGTGTCATGCCCGCTCAATTAGGGAAATCCTTAACGTCAATATTTTACGTCTCCTGAATTATATCGTGCTCTGGTTATTGTCTGTTAAGCTTTTGCCTTAAATTTCTTATTAGATTAGACCATACTATGTTAAGCTATATCTTTGGTTGTATTCCATGTCTTAATTTGTAATCTTGTTTCATATGTTAAATACATACAGTGGACTAAGTGGACTATCAAGACTGTTTAGGGAGGGGTTGAGTTAAGAAAATGATTTGGATGAACCCTTTTGTATGAAAACAAAATGTCTACTCCTTTTGACAGGTTGCATATATATAAATCTACATTGTCTATTTGAAATGTTGGTTCCTTGTGCCTTGGCTGCTTAATTTATCCCTGACATGTCTATTTTGTGTTTACCAATTATTGAGTATGAGTTTGGTGGAAATGTCTTAGCCCGGCTACACTGCTGTCCTCCTGTTCCTTTTCAGTGTTTTGTCGAGGTTTGTTAAGTATTTTTCTCTTATTTGGATCATATCCTTATTCTATTGATGTTATGCAAATATGCAACTTTTCATGTTTATTTAGGAGAGAAATTTGTCCCGTTTGTATGCCTAAAATATCTTCTCTGGGTGCATAATTATTTATCTTCTGACCCTCGTGTTGTTGATATGACTACACACTTAGCCTTACCGGTTTAAATCCTAAAATGGGTCCTTGACAGCATATAATCTCACCCAAGTTAACTGTGGTGCTCTGTTTACAGTGATGATCTTTACTATATTTGATAAAAGATATTGTTCTTGTATGCTCAGTGCAGATCCAGCTATCTTTTCTGTTTAAAAATGCTATCTCTATTGGTTATTTGATCTTCTCGGTTTCTCATGAATCTGCTGGCACCTATGTTAAGTGTTTATCATGCTGATTTTAAGGCTGTGTTAGTTAGGTCCATGTTGTTTGATAACTGTTTGTGTATAATCAGGCCCACATATACCTAATATGCTAGGTTAAGATTTACTGCGTCTTGTGTGATTTTCCCGAGTAATTGTAAATGATCAGCATGCTAATCTTGGTATGTCTGAACTGTTTTTTAGCTATTAAGTTCATATGATGTTGGTTTGAGGTCTGTCTAATTGGATAAGCAGATTTAAGGCTTTTGTAGTAGTCTAAGAAACATGTCAACCCCTTTGAGACTATAATTGATCACCCCGCATACGTATCTATTATGATAGTTGACATTAGTGTGAATTAGGAAATCATTGGGTTAGGGTTAATATATGCATAAGCTTATGTTGGTTCTACAAAGCGACCTATCCATCTTGAGGATTTTATGTGAGCAAATATACTTTCTTTGTTAATTGAATCATATTGTATGTATGTCAAAGATTATATATGCTTGTATATCTTTATTAATTATATTCTGGATGTGTCTATTCTTATATGCCTAAGAGGATACCAACGTGCTTCTACATTTATGAATCTATTGGTTTGGGCCGACAATTCATTTCTTGGGGCTGCCATAGTTAAATATAAATTGGATCATATACATGTCTAAGTTTATATTAGCATATTATCTATTTGCATTATTAAAATTTTGAGACACTCTAATCCTTATCTTCTTTTTTGTGCATGAAACGCATCGGAGCAACAAAGAGTCTCATGGCGAGACTGTAGTAAACGTGAAAAATCCACATCTATGTGCATCTATGTTTGTGCCAGAAACTCCAAGCCGCCGGCGAAAAGACATCGCCTTTCCTTCGAGTCATCTTCTTTTATTTCCTACCCCGCCCCTTTTATTTATTGTAATTAATTGTCTAACATTACGTTATTAGTAGAACTCTTAGAATGCCAAATTTTAAGTCAGTAGATTAGAAAGTAACAATTTGTTTCCCTTCGAATTAAATGTTTTAGATTATCCATACATAATTTAAGCTACATTAAACCACCTAATAATCTTAACTTGCATAATTAATTATGTAGCTAGGATATTATTTTTCAAAACTCTTAACCCATTTGCTACAAAATCTATATAGAAATCTTATTTTTATGTATACTAAGGAACCCCTTTAAGTATATGGGATACTAATTAAGGTAGGCAAATATATACATTAGTCAGTAAATCCACTTTGCATCACCTATTTTTCATAAATAATATAGGGTATGCTTTAAACTTTACATGTGTTTTATAGCAGTAATGTTATTAATCTTTCGCCAAAAATACTTTCTATTAAATACTTTTCAAACATGCCTCCTTAGCAATAATAATTAACCCTAGGTTTGAACGGACAACCGCAAGTTAGCGGATCCTTTAGGGTGCCTAACCCCTTCCCTTTAGGATAATAAAGAACCCTTACCCAGAATCTCATTAAGTTTAGCAGACCATTAAATGGAGTTAATGTTTACTTTAAACTAGTTAACATTTAGGTGTCCTAATTCACCCAAAATAATTAGGTGACGACTCCGTGAACCCTAGCACCCTTTAGCATTTAACACCTTTCAATATTTTAGTATCCTTTTAACATTTAGCTCTTTTAGCATTATTTTTATTTATTTTTCTAACATTTTACTTAAGCAGGGTTCGCTAGAATAAAAAGTTGCGGTCGAAATCGGGCGCGACAGAATGACGACTCCGCTGGGGATTTAAGGTTCTTAACCATAACAGACCTAGGGTTATTATTTGGCATTTTTTTTTTTGCATTTAATTTTGTGTGCTATATTTTGTTTATTTTAATTGCTACCTGCTTTACTGCTTTCCTTAAACTGGCATTCCGCTCATATTTCTTCCGCTCTGGAAAATTCACATAATCACACACTCACACGCGGGTGTGCTTTGCGCACCTGCAAATTTCTTTCAAACACCCACATTTAAGAGAGTTGGTATTTTGCGCGGAGAATCCGGTCCAACCGGTGTTCGCGTAGCCTTCTCACTCGAGTAGTCCACTCGGGAACCTTGCGTCTAGAAAAGCCAAATCTTAGAAACTTAAGATAGAGCTATACCCACTTTTATTTTAGGGCATGCATGCATTTACCTTAGGTGGGTCGGTCCTTGGTATCGACACCACAATTAGGAAGACACCAAACTTGTCGACGGGTTTCTCAACCCAACGACCAACCAGCATATTATGTGTAGCGTGACAATGATAGACAAATCCAAACCTACTCATGTCATGCTGAAATTGGAAAAAGTGCACCGTCATTTGGTCGTCATTTCCAACAAAAGCATCACAGTTGGACGGCTTGGACAAATCCATCATGACCTCGCATATGTGACGTTTAGGCCTACCTCTGGCATAAAAGGGTCCCCATGCATGTTAGGACTCGCTTGCAATGCGATAATTTATGTGCAACATGTAATTGCTAAATGCTATTTACACTTTTGCAAAATCATGTGCTTTACACTAACGCAGTTTGCTACATGTTGTCTAAAGGATTTATCATCTCCCCCAAAGGTCGATTTGTATTTGACTAAGCAATGACAGAGCATCGACATCTCACAAGATCAAAGGCGGTCGGAATGACATGACCGATTCAAGGGCATTTGAGCAGAATGAGTCGGAACCTGTCTTGGTTCCTATAGGCAAAGCAGGGGTCTCAGAAAAGAAAGGCAGTATGATTGGAACTACGTGTGACCTGATTCTCATGGGGATACGTAGGCGGCCACATCGGCCTCGGTCCCACATTTAGAAATTTTTAATTTCACCCCAAAATTTGCTTGTAATGAACTACGTCATGACCTGATTCCCTCATGGGGATACGTAGGCGGCCTAAATCGGCTTCGGTCACACCATTAGGAAACTTTCCGCCGTTACGAAAATAACAAGAATACACATAACATACAAGCAACTCGTTGAGACCCCCAGGCCAACACCCTTTTCAAAGCGGGGCGGTGTAGGAAAGCAGACGGGGGGTTGCAAGTCCAAACAAGCGGACACGCGGATGTCGAGAACAAGGCGAAGTCAAATACGAATCGACCACCCAAAACTCACAAAATTTTCTTTGGCTGAGTCCTTCATATTAGCGAGAAGATACAACAAAGTTCTTCATATTAGCAAAAGCGAGAAAGAAACAACATAAGCGAGAGGCACCGACAATCAGCGATCGAAATTCAAAAGTCGCGACAAAATCTAGCGCGTCGGCTCGGGCATAAAGCACACAACAAAGGCATCATGGCAGTCGCGATTGCGAGAAACATCTCGGGGGCGACATCTCTACCACATAAATGCCTTTCTCAAATATTTATCATTTTGTTTTATGATTTACACACTAACTTTTTCTCAAGCTTAGCTTGCGGGAGCATTTATTCTACGGGAAGCGGCGGCACGTCGAGCAATGACGTTATCGGCATTATGTCGGCGGCGACATATATCCGACTTCGGTTCGTCGATCGGCGGGACAATTTTTAAGGACTTCGCCACGAAAGGACACCGACAAATATGATTCCATATGCTCGAAAGATCGACGTAAACTGGGACAAATTTTAAAAGAGAGCCTGACGGCAGCGGAGCACCAAGAGTCAACAGGAACAAAGAGAACAATAACATTCCAATACAACATCTGCATCTCGTCCATACAACGACGAACATCTGCATCTCGTCCATACAACGACGAACATCTGCATCTCGTCCATACAACGACGAACATCTGCATCTCGTCCATACAACGACGAACATCTGCATCTCGTCCATACAACGACGAACATCTGCATCTCGTCGATACAACGAACATCTGCATCTCGTCCATACAACGACGTGCGTCATCGTCCATCTGGCGTCGCATCTCGTCCATACAACGGCGAACATCTGCATCTCGTCCATACGGCGAACATCGCATCTCGTCCATACAACGGCGAACATCTGCGTCGTCCGTCTGGCAGCGAACATCTGCGTCGTCCATACAACGAACATCGTCGTCCGTCTGACGGCGAACATCTGCGTCGTCCATACAACGGCGAACATCTGCATCTCGTCCATACAACGACGAACATCTGCGTCTCGTCCATCTGCAACGAACATCTGCGTCGTCCATACTGGCGACGTCTGCGTCTAAATCCATCTGCGTATCTCGTCCATCTGACGGCGAACATCTGCGTCTCGTCCATACAACGGCGAACATCTGCGTCGTCCATACAACGACGAACATCTGCATCTCGTCCATACAACGACGAACATCTGCATCTCGTCCATACAACGACGAACATCTTCATCTCGTCGATACAACGAAGAACATCTGCGTCGTCCATACAACGGCGAACACCGTCTCGTCCATACAACTACGAACCTCTACACAACGACGAACATTTGCATTTCGTCCATACAACGACGAACATCTGCATCTCGTCCATACTGACGCATTTAACATCTGCATTTCGTCCATACAACGACATCTGCGTCTGTCTATACAATACGTATCATCACATCATTTCATTTTATAGTATATACAATCGACTACAACCACAACACAAATTCACATTCTTACATTGTTTTGCCTTATGATTTATGCACTAACCGTTTGCTTAAGTCTTAGCGTGCGAGGCGAGGAGCCTGGCGTGTATTTTCTCTTCAAATGACGGGGCAATTTGTTGGGGCCAACCTTCGATGAATGGCAGAAGCGGCCTCGAGCGTCGGTCCACTCGTTTCACATCACCATAAAACCCAGTAGCATAAGACATAGCGGTACCCTGAGTTCAAGCCGATTATTTTATTTCTTTACTTGCTAGCCCAGATGTCATCATAACTCGACAGGGACAATTTTAGTCTGCGTTAGCGCGCAGTGTTTTGACCATGGTAGCGATGTCGTCATAACTCGACAGGACAATTTTGAGTCGCGTTAGCGCGCCAGTGTTTTGACCATGGTAGCCCAGTGTCGTCATAACTCGACACTGGGACAATTTTTGAGTCCGCGTCAGCCTTGCCTAATTGCCCAACATTCTAATTCTGAGGGTCGAGACAAAATTGACTATGAGTCAACGTCTTTGTCCGAAGATTCTTCCATCATCTCCATACAAAGAGGGACAACTTTTGACACCCAATTTTGACCCTCCCGTCCAGTCATTAACTATCAAATTACACTAATTTTGCAAAAAAAATAATTTTTATGATTTTATAATAAAATGCAGCGATAAAACATTAATACAGACATAAATAAGCAATTAAATAAATAGCGCCGCATTCTAAAACATTAAGCACTAATTAAATAGCACACCCGCATTTATTATTATAATAATTTAAATTCAAACTTAAACTAATAAAGCACCTAAATAATTTAATCGCAATTTATTAATCTGATTTACCACTAATTAATTTTACCTAAACTAACAATTAAAACTAACCTAAAACTAATACACCTAATTTAATACCTAAACTCTACCCAAAACGCAGCCCAGCAACCCACTTCACCAGCCCAACCCGAGAACCCACAACCCGCAAGCCCACATCCCCTCAGCCTTATGACCCTCCCCCATCGTCCCTCAACACCTAAAAAAAATGAAAGAACTGAAGAAGAAAAAAAAAACCCTAACCTAAAAACCTAAACCTTCAGTCGCCGCCATGCCTGGATTCTCGCCGGAGAATCCGGGGTTTCCCTTACCCACGCACACACGACCAGCTCACCCCTTACCATAACCAACACCCAAATCTTGCTTCAAAATCAGCAACAAAATCGCACAAGATACCCTTCAAAATCTTAACCAAATCGCACGAAATCAATACCAAATCAGCACCTATTATGGTAGGAGATACCCGAAATCACAGCTTACCATATACCCAGAATCAGCCTTTAAGGTTTACCAAGTTTAGAATCCAGAGATTGAGGTTATAAATTGAGCGTCTTTACACATGCAATAGGCATCAGTCGAGCACAGTGAAGAACCCAGACGGCAGAACATCGAGAAGAGGAGCGATGAAGCGATCCGATCGAGGGCATCATTGGAAGAGCACAGCACGACAGAGCTCAGAGGAAAAGACAAAGGTCGAGCACCGCTTTCATCTTCAAGAATACCTTCTTTACAATCCAAAAATTAGAAGGCTAAGGCAAGAACATAAAATCGAACCCTTTCGTCTTCCTCGTAAGAATCCGTCACAAACCAGTAAGTATTCTCAAAGCAACAGCTTCATTCCATTTTTTATCGCATCGCACAAAACTCCGAGTGGATCGACACTTGATACGCTGCCTCGGTTCGCTGTCCGGAGAAGATAATTCACTTTCGTCAATTTGATTCTTTATGTGAATTTATGTATTTTTACATATGTATTTCTTGATTATATTTGTTAATGTTGTTATAAAAGTCTTCAATATGTTTTAGCCTATCTTGTTAGATTCTGATTATCTAAAGCTATTACTAGGTTCATATTTAATATCATAAGCGAAATACGTTTGCACTAATATCCGATTGTGATGTTGATTGATCGAAAGTTTCTATGGTGTCAACAAGTTCACCGATTGTTACATCGGTATGTCGGTTTGAGATCGAGTATCTTGCTCTACCTAGCTAAAAGTGTCATGCCCGCTCAATTAGGGAAATCCTTAACGTCAATATTTTACGTCTCCTGAATTATATCGTGCTCTGGTTATTGTCTGTTAAGCTTTTGCCTTAAATTTCTTATTAGATTAGACCATACTATGTTAAGCTATATCTTTGGTTGTATTCCATGTCTTAATTTGTAATCTTGTTTCATATGTTAAATACATACAGTGGACTAAGTGGACTATCAAGACTGTTTAGGGAGGGGTTGAGTTAAGAAAATGATTTGGATGAACCCTTTTGTATGAAAACAAAATGTCTACTCCTTTTGACAGGTTGCATATATATAAATCTACATTGTCTATTTGAAATGTTGGTTCCTTGTGCCTTGGCTGCTTAATTTATCCCTGTACAGCATGTCTATTTTGTGTTTACCAATTATTGAGTATGAGTTTGGTGGAAATGTCTTAGCCCGGCTACACTGCTGTCCTCCTGTTCCTTTTCAGTGTTTTGTCGAGGTTTGTTAAGTATTTTTCTCTTATTTGGATCATATCCTTATTCTATTGATGTTATGCAAATATGCAACTTTTCATGTTTATTTAGGAGAGAAATTTGTCCCGTTTGTATGCCTAAAATATCTTCTCTGGGTGCATAATTATTTATCTTCTGACCCTCGTGTTGTTGATATGACTACACACTTAGCCTTACCGGTTTAAATCCTAAAATGGGTCCTTGACAGCATATAATCTCACCCAAGTTAACTGTGGTGCTCTGTTTACAGTGATGATCTTTACTATATTTGATAAAATATATTGTTCTTGTATGCTCAGTGCAGATCCAGCTATCTTTTCTATTTAAAAATGCTATCTCTATTGGTTATTTGGTCTTCTCGGTTTCTCATGAATCTGCTGGCACCTATTTTAAGTGTTTATCATGCTGATTTTAAGGCTGTGTTAGTTAGGTCCATGTTGTTTGATAACTGTTTGTGTATAATCAGGCCCACATATACCTAATATGCTAGGTTAAGATTTACTGTGTCTTGTGTGATTTTCCCGAGTAATTGTAAATGATCAGCATGCTAATCTTGGTATGTCTGAACTGTTTTTTAGCTATTAAGTTCATATGATGTTGGTTTGAGGTCTGTCTAATTGGATAAGCAGATTTAAGGCTTTTGTAGTAGTCTAAGAAACATGTCAACCCCTTTGAGACTATAATTGATCACCCCTGCCTTCTGTATCTATTATGATAGTTGACATTAGTGTGAATTAGGAAATCATTGGGTTAGGGTTAATATGTACGCATAACTGTTATGTTGGTTCTACAAAGGCAGCCTATCCATCTTCAAGGGATTTTATGTGAGCAAATATACTTTCTTTGTTAATTGAATCATATTGTATGTATGTCAAAGATTATATATGCTTGTATATCTTTATTAATTATATTCTGGATGTGTCTATTCTTATATGCCTAAGAGGATACCAACGTGCTTCTACATTTATGAATCTATTGGTTTGGGCCGACAATTCATTTTTGGTTGCCAAAGTTAAATATAAATTGGATCATATACATGTCTAAGTTTATATTAGCATATTATCTATTTGCATTATTAAAATTTTGAGACACTCTAATCCTTATCTTCTTTTTTGTGCATGAAACGCATCGGAGCAACAAAGAGTCTCATGGCGAGACTGTAGTAAACGTGAAAAATCCACATCTATGTGCATCTATGTTTGTGCCAGAAACTCCAAGCCGCCGGCGAAAAGACATCGCCTTTCCTTCGAGTCATCTTCTTTTATTTCCTACCCCGCCCCTTTTATTTATTGTAATTAATTGTCTAACATTACGTTATTAGTAGAACTCTTAGAATGCCAAATCTTAAGTCAGTAGATTAGAAAGTAACAATTTGTTTCCCTTCGAATTAAATGTTTTAGATTATCCATACATAATTTAAGCTACATTAAACCACCTAATAATCTTAACTTGCATAATTAATTATGTAGCTAGGATATTATTTTTCAAAACTCTTAACCCATTTGCTACAAAATCTATATAGAAATCTTATTTTTATGTATACTAAGGAACCCCTTTAAGTATATGGGATACTAATTAAGGTAGGCAAATATATACATTAGTCAGTAAATCCACTTTGCATCACCTATTTTTCATAAATAATATAGGGTATGCTTTAAACTTTACATGTGTTTTATAGTAGTAATGTTATTAATCTTTCGCCAAAAATACTTTCTATTAAATACTTTTCAAACATGCCTCCTTAGCAATAATAATTAACCCTAGGTTTGAACGGACAACCGCAAGTTAACGGATCCTTTAGGGTGCCTAACCCCTTCCCTTTAGGATAATAAAGAACCCTTACCCAGAATCTCATTAAGTTTAGCAGACCATTAAATGGAGTTAATGTTTACTTTAAACTAGTTAACATTTAGGTGTCCTAATTCACCCAAAATAATTAGGTAGCGACTCCGTGAACCCTAGCACCCTTTAGCATTTAGCACCTTTCAATATTTTAGTATCCTTTTAACATTTAGCTCTTTTAGCATTATTTTTATTTATTTTTCTAACATTTTACTTAAGCAGGGTTCGCTAGAATAAAAAGTTGAGGTCGAAATCGGGCGCGACAGTCTGTATTCATATGTGGGCTGGATTGGCTAGAGTTATATTTACATTGTCGAACAGTGTAGATCCTTTCGGGTGATTTTATTATGGCAGCCTTATCGGCTTTGCCTGTGTTTAAAGAAAAAAAAAGAGTGTTATTTATCTTCCACAGTTTATTATGTTGTATGAATAGAAGGGTGCTCAGGTAGGGCACCAGTCGCGGGCCCGGGGTTCGGGACGTGACAGTAGCAGTAATAGCCAAACATAGCAATTGGCCTCAAAATAATAGCTCATTCACCATTTGAGAATGGAGAATTTCCCAAGTTATGCAAAGCATGAAAATTAAAGACAGATCATAACAAGTTAACAACTTTAAAAGAAATACTAAGTAGTCAATTATATAATGTAATTATCAGATAGCAGATGCATCGAACAACTCAATATTTTAAGAGATAATAAACTTAAAGACAGATCATAATCAAGCTAAACCTCAATTGTGAAAGGTAAGAAAGCAAAGCGGGCTACCACCATCCATTTCCAATATCGTAACAAGATCAAAAATGTTTCTAGAACCTTAGGCATGACAAGCTATCGGGGAGGCTAAACCAATCCAAAGCTTGCCTTGGATTTCAACCGGTAAAGACATATAATAGAAAAGGTTCAGATACACACAAATATAACCTGAAACAGGGTTGCAGGTAAACTTGTACATGCTTACTACGATGAAACAAGATTGCAAGTAATCATAAGATGCAGGTAAACATCGGATTGCAGGGAATCACATGATGTTGATATGGACATTAACATAACACGATGCAAACTAGTTCAAATACCTACAAAATTCTAGTGCAGATATCATTCAACAGCCTAGTAAATAGAAACATGACATGAGATCAAATTGTCTAATTCATACTATTGGAACAGATATCAAACACATAACTAGAACAACTAAACCAAAAATAGAATTGCAAGTAATAACACGGCCAAACAGAGCTAAAAATAATGGAAATGAAATAAGCTTGGGACAGCGACGAGAGACATCGAACACCCTTTCATCCTTTTGATTTTCGCAAACTTCGGCTTTGATTTTTGTTCCCTTTATTCTCGGATTTGGTTCCCAAAGCAGAGGAAAACAAAATCAAATGAGATAGGCCAAACACCCTTACCTGCATTCATGACTAAGATTTTTAGATTCTTTTTATAGGCAACAAAATCCTATTTTGAGTTTTGGCAAATAAAAGTTGCAAATATATAAGAAAATAAAACTATGTATTTACATATTGTATATCACCTTAACAAAATTGGGAATTGACCTCGGCATTTATGGACTCAAACATAGGAAAGTGAGGTGCCTTAATGATAGTTAGACAATTCTCATTACAAGGCTCCAAAGTAATTATTCAGATCAACGATCATCAAAATTTAGATATGTGAACTCAAGTAACTGCTTGATGTGATAAGAATATCATATATGATGGTCTAGGTTTAGTTGAATTGAGGTGATCATAACTTAGATTCAAAAGATACTGGTACCGTGTTCCTTAAGGGAGATAAAGCGAAGGAGCATGAAGACTACATAAATGTACTTAAGGGAGATAAAGCGAAGGAGCATGTTTGAAATTGACTCCACCACTTGTTCAAAAAACAATACAAAAGGATTTAATAACTCAATAGATGACTATGTTTCTATTGACCAGTAGAAGTTACTACCACTAGAAGATCATCTTTTGTTGCCTCCATAGGCTCAACTACATGCTTTTGGTCCATGATACCTTCCTTAGTGAGAAACCGACAGATTCGACCCCATTTAGAAGAGTCAAATGGATGCATGTGAAGAGTAAAAAATAACATCTTTTTTTAGATGGAAAATTAATAGACACTGTTCCGTCAAAAGATAATAAACTAAATAGAAATTCAGCATTGCAGACAAGGATACTCACCTGAAGTGCAGGAAATGCAATGTATTGATGTGAGGCCCTTGCCTTTTTGTCAATGAATTTCATTCACACCAAACCATGCCCTACGACATATAAATCCAACAGTTTAACCAAATCAAATATATCCGAATCATTCACATTAACTTAAGAGATCAAACAAACCCAGATTCGAATATTAATGATAATTATAACAACATAATGACTTCGCTACCACATAATTAATATAAAATACCAGAATAATGTGGAAAGATAAGTAAAAGGAGATGTATTTGCGGACCTTTTTGGGGTGCAGCGAATTGAGATCGGAATCCTTCGAATCCATCAGACCGCAGACTTATCGAACCAAAAAAGTGGTTTAGGGCTTGTATTAAGAAGATTCAGTGAAAAATAGAAGATATTCGAGGGTTTGAAAGAGGAAGAAGCGGTGACTGAAAAATGACCTCCCACAAATGGACTCCATATGCTTAGTGCTGTGATTGAGCCAAACTATTCGATTCGATTCGCAAAATTCGGCTCGAAAAAGCTCGATTTGAGTTTGATTCGTTGCATCAAATATAGGGCCGAACCTTAGATTTTGATTCGGCCCAAATTGAGCTGAATATTTTGTCTGATCCGCCACAGACCCAGTCAACACATTAGGGCTGACTATTTTCGAATATTCGATCTGATTTGCTATATTGTATTTGATATCATTGTTCAATACATAATATATATTGTATTCAGGCCGAACTATTTTCGAATATTCGATCCGATTTGCTGAATCGGATTGAAACTTAACTGCTAAAAAATATTGTCGAACTCGAATCGAGCTTTAATTTTTAAGATTCGACGAGTTCGAATCGAACCTAAGGTTCAAAAATTTTGGAATCGAATCGAATATATGTATTATTCCGTAGGGTTCGGCTTGGTAACAACCCTACATATGCTAATATATGTAGCACAAAATTAGGGTTTGCTAGGGCTCAACCATTTGAGCGGGATTTCTATTTCAGATTTTTGAAAAAATAGTCAAACAAAAAATTGTTCAAATTCGAACGTTTTTGGATGATTTCTACAGTGCTTCACGTGATTCATAGCACAAAAATAGAACGAACAACCTCTGTCTACTCATTGACAAAGCTTGTTCTTTGTCTAGAAGAGAAAAAGGGTAAAATTGGAGCTCTATTTTGGGGAAAAGGGATTAGAAAATACCTATTCTTTTCTTGGATTAGGGATTTAGGTGTTGGGGGAATAAGGGAATGGGCTGGACGAAATGGGTCCTGGGGGGAATAAAGGAATAGGCTCGCTTTTTAGGAGGGTAACAAAATGGGCTGATAATGGGGAGTAAAGGACTGGGCTCGGGTCGGGTATATATTATTTAAAAAAAAAAATATTTGTATTTTAAAAACCGTCACAAAAACATGTGACGGTTGAAATCAACGTCACACCGCTGTCACAAAGCTGTGACGGTTAATAAAATCGTCACATATCTGTCACGAACAACCATTGACCAGAAAGTCAATGCAAAAACCGTCATAACGTGTGACGGCTTCTAAAACCTTCACACTCAAACTGTCACCGTAAGTCATTTTTCTTGTAGTGTAAGCAAGTATGATTAAAAAAACCAAAGTACAGATAGGAAAAACATACACATGCATCTTATTGTGATTCAATATAAGTGGTAGTAGGCCAACAGTTGAGCATATTCTGGACCCAAACTTGAACAAACAAGTAACATGCTTCATTTGTATTTAAGAGATTGTGTTTAAATTAATAACTTGGAAAAAAGGACAGGTCCAGTTCATGCATGAGTAACACAAACATCACATTTCAACTTTTCTCATGCAAACATGCTTTTCAAATCAACTTAGGGTCTCAAGCTATTAACCAAAGGTGAAAGAAAGGAAAAGAGTCTCAAGACTCCATCCAATTTTCATACGAAGACTACAAGGGATGGGAAAGACTCAGAATAACCATACATGATACAAAATATTTAAGAAGCATACATATGAGGCGTTGCTTCTCAATGGGACACAAAGGCAATTGCTCTCGACATTCTATTAACAATAAAATAATTCTCTAAAAATGTTGGTGAAAGCCAATAGTCATTGGATTTCTTTGATGGTAGGTAGCAAAAATCCTCTCTCTCTCTCTCTATATATATATAATTGTCCAATAATAATGTTGATTCCAATGGTTATGTACTCTTGTGCTTTACCATAGTATCCAACGACAAATTTCACTTTTATGTTTATCCAATATTTTTCTCTATTATTCAATAATGGACCAACATAAAATAGAACAAACTCCATGGAGTGAGATTTGATCATTCAGAGATCGGTAATCTTCAGAAAGTTGTTTTGTTAAAAATAAATAAATGTATAAAGCAATATGTTGGAAAAATGATTATAATGGCAATGACTGTGAAGCAACGCTTCCCAAAAGCATCGTTTATGGGTTCTTAGTGAAAGTATATGTATGTCCTAGAGATAATCTGTATTAGGACAAATGTACTTTATACATATTTATATTTATATTAATGGAGATTAATATTATGACATTTGTATTTGTTGAATTATTAGTTGATTGTTGATCGGTGTATTTTATATACACCTTTTGAGTCATTTTTAGTTAGTATTTTACTCATTTAATTTATGTTTAGTATAGTATTAGGGTTGTTTTCCTTTATTTTGTGTCACAACGGTCAGAAATGGAGAAATGGGAAAAGGAGATGAAATGAGCATAAATGAGATGGAATTGCACACTAAAAGGGCCAAGAAATGAAGCCTAAGAAGTTTCGGGAAATATAGAAGAAATCAGACGAAGACCGGACGAACAAAGGACGAAGAAACGAAAAATCCGGAAGAATGCCGTCACCGGCGCCGCGACGCTTGGCAGCAGCGCCAACCACTGAAGCCGTCCAAAGCTCTCTAATTTTCCGGCGCCGTGGCGCCCGACTGCAGGGCCACGGCGCCGACGCGGGAGTTCTGAGTTTTGGGCCGAATTTGACACGTTTTCAGGGTCCAAAAGAGATAACTTTTCCTACCTGCATAATCCTTAACCCTTCACCTAAAGGATTCCATAACTTTTCCTTAACCCTTTACCTAAAGGATTCCATTACTTTTTCTAAACTCTTTACCTAAAAGGATTCCATAACTTTTCCTACCTACATAATCCCTAACCCTTTACCTAAAGGATTCTTGGGCTATAAATAGTCTCTACATCATTAGAAGAATTCATCAAATTCCCAAAACATTCTCCATTCCATCCCACACTTGACAAATACCATTCTCCATCCATCATTCCATTCCATTTCATCTTGTAAATATTCCACAACACAATCCTTGGATGTTAGAAGGCTTGGAGACTTGTTCTTGAGTATTTTTCTTTTCTTTCTTTTGCTTTGTTTATTTCAGTTCATGTATGAAGATTATATTAGTTCTTAGCGTGACTATGGCTAGGAGCTAATTACTTTGTTAGGAATTTCCTTGTGATTCTCTTGAAACTCTTACTCATGAATTAATAAATTAGTTGATTTCTTCTTCACTTGTTTAAGATTTATTCAATAGTTGTTTTGATTGCTTGATAATTAATTGATCACTAGTTATCATCACTTATATGATTTCTAATCGAAATCCGAAAGGAGAGATTGTGAATATGCTATAGTTGAATAAACATAGGTTTGAATCGTGGACGAAAGTACCCCGATACTTGTGTAGCTTAATAGGTTATTGCTCTTAATCCTCCTTTGTAGTCAATCTTGTCACCGAAAGGTAGAAGGGTTCTCCATTGGGGTTGAGTGTTTATATTACCTTAACAGGAGTATAAAACAGTCTAGTTAACCTGCTATCTTAACGTAGAAGAAGTTAGTCTAATTGTATTAAGGATTGAATAGAGTGGATAGTTGATGATCTTGGAAGCCCTAATTCTCCATCATAACTGATTTAAATTAAAGTATTTTCATAATTAGTTTATTTCCTGCATTATTAGTTTAGAATTCCAACTCAATTAACGTTAATCAAATAGAAACTAAAACATAGATAATCGGTACTTCAAAACTAATCCCTGAGGACGATAACTCCGTCTTCTAGACTATATTACTTGTCACGACACGTGCACTTGCGTTAGTGTGTGCATAAATCGCGCATCAAGTTTTTGGCGCCGTTGCCGGAGATTGGCGTACTTTCAATATCGATTTATCTATTCTTATTTCTAATTTGGTTGCTCCAAGAACAAGTTTCTAACTTGTTCTGTGAGCATCTTTTTATCACCTTTTGTCGTTTTCTTATTTTGTAGGTTAAATTTGGAAAAAAAAATCAGGACACATGGACTACTACTATCAGAGACAATGGAGTCATCAACATCAGCTTAACCCACAGGTTCTAGAGGAAGATCTAGATGAGTTGCAGGCAGACATACTAAGGATCACGAGTGCGGACTCGGTTTATGGTTGAGACATGAGTCCTCAAAAATTTGGAGACCCACATAGGGCAACTGATGGATAAGATGAGCAATACACCTCAAGCAAATCTGCCTAGCGACATCATTATGGGAGGTGGTAAGCAAATTGAGGAGCCTGAACCACACCCAACTATTGAGGAATCTGGCGAGATAGTTGGTGTAGAGAAGGAAAAGATTGCTGAGATCCAATTCTTCACCTTTTTGGATTATGTGGAAATTCTTTTTCTTGTACCTATTGCAGAAGAAACACCACCAGTTGTCACTGTTGATCCCCAAATAGAAAGTCCATACCTTCAAGGGCACCCCCTAGAGTTGAGATATGTTGGGAATCTCACTGATCCCTACATTATAGAGAGCTTAGAAGACAAGCATGTCTTGTGTACTTGGGGGATAATATTATATCTGAAGCCCTTAGTTGAAAAGATTGTTGTAGGAAAAGTGAGACTTGCAACAATAACTATGCGGATTGCAAGCAGTTCACAGAAGGATCCAATGGGCACTCGTAAAGGTTAACTGCGTCCGGCTAAAAGACGTTAAAGACAGCGCTTGTTGGGAGACAACCCAATGTTTTTAATTATGTTATTTTAATTTTTATTGTAGTTGTTTTATTTTATCTTGAACAGTCTCACGGTCTTGGGTTCTTGTTTTGTGTTGTTGGATGACAGGTGGACTAGGAGCAGACCCCGAACAGAAAAATGAGCAAAAACGCTGAAAAAAGAAAAAGTCATCGTCAGCGCTGCGACGCCCAGAATCAGCGCCGTGGCGCCGGAACTTCGAGCCGCAAGATTGGCGCCACGCCGAATCTCAGGGCCGTGGCGCCGGAACTTCAGAGAGCCATATTCCGTGCAAATTCCAGAATTTTTTCTCCCAGACCTCCGTTATGACCGCTGTGTTGTGTCAGTAAGTTGTCCCTATTTTTTTTTAGTCTTGCACATATTGGGGACAATGTGTGATTTAAGTTTGAGGGGATGTTTTATTGTTTTTGAGTCTTTTTGATTTGTTTTGGTATTTTTGAGTTTTTTTTTGAGTCAGAATTTTTATTTTTAAGATCATGCATGCTGTAGTTACTGAAAACGCCTAGTGAAGTAAGGTTGAATAATATAATGGAATTAGAAGCAACCATCTAAACACTTAGGTTAGATATGCCAATAATTCATGAAATCGAACTATTTGGAGTATTTTACTTGATTTGTGCATTGTTTATGATTAAACCTATGTGTATGCTTGCTTGCTATTTGAGGCGAAATAGTTAGGATATGCATGTTAGGGAGATGACTCAGACATTTCTTTGTTAGCCCTTTCTTACAATTTTTGCCTATCCCTGACATTCAAATTATATCCCTAGTCAGCCCATTTAAGCATAAAAATAAGACTTTTCTTTGACACCATATAATTCCACACTTGTGTCATAAGTGAAAAATTGAGGCGATTGGAATATAAAGTGTTAAAAAAGAGACAAAAAGAGTGAACAATTTTGATGCACCCCAATGAAAAAGTAATAATAAATAGGCAAAAGCCTAAGTTTGGGGGTGCCGTCTATTTATAATACACTTCATTCTCTCAAAACAAAAGAGGGAAAATATATGTATGAAGTGAAAAAGAGAATCACAAGAAAAGGGAAGAATTCAAAGCAAAAGAGCTTATGGTACGTAAATTGAGCCTAAATGCCTATTTTTACCTACCCCTGCCTAAGCCTACATTTCAACCCTGAAAAGCCCTGAACATCTCTAATATGTGTATCCATGATTAGTGGAAAATAACAAGTAAACATGCCATAGAATTTTGAAATTGACATGCATAGTTATGTATTCTTACTTCCATTGAGCATGATTAAATTGAATTTGCGAAATATCTGACTTGAGTGTTTAGAATGCTAAAAATCCATGTTATATGTTCCTACATATTATCCTACTGACCTTCATGCTTTTCTAAGTGACAATTGTGCAGCAAAATGATCAGTGTCTTTGAGTCATTTTATTTTCTTTCGTGTCTTTGTTTATATTTTTGATCTTTGCTCGAGGGCGAGCAAATGTTAAGTTTGGGGGTGTTTGATCGGTGTATTTTATATACACCTTTTGAGTCATTTTTAGTTAGTATTTTACTCATTTCATTTATGTTTAGTATAGTATTATGGTCGTTTTCCTTTCTTTTGTGTCACAACGGTCAGAAATGGAGAAATGACGAAAAGGAGATGAAATGAGCATAAATGAGATGTAATTGCACACTAAAAGGGCCAAGAAATGAAGCCTAAGAAGTTCTGGGAAATATAGAAGAAATCAGACGAACAAAGGACGAGAAACGAAAAATCCGGAAGAATGCCGTCACCGGCGACGCCTGGCAGCAGCGCCGCGGCGCCGACCACTGAAGCCGTCCAAAGCTCTCTAATTTTCCGGCGCCGTGGCGCCCGACTGCACGGCCACGGCGCCGACGCGGGAATTCTGAGTTTTGGACCGAATTTGACACGTTTTCAGGGTCCAAAAGGGATAACTTTTCCTACCTGCATAATCTTTAACCCTTTACCTAAAGGATTCCATAACTTTTCCTTAACTCTTTACCTAAAGTATTCCATAACTTTTCCTAAACCCTTTACCTAAAAGGATTCTATAACCTTTCCTACCTACATAATCTCTAACCCTTTACCTAAAGGATTCTTGGGCTATAAATAGTCTCTACATCATTAGAAAAATTCATCCAATTCCCAAACCATTCTCCATTCCATCCCACACTTGACAAATACCATTCTCCATCCATCATTCCATTCTATTCCATCTTGTAAATATTCCACAACACAATCCTTGGATGCTAGAAGGCTTGGAGACTTGTTCTTGAGTATTTTTCTTTTCTTTCTTTTGCTTTGTTTATTTCAGTTCATGTATGGAGATTATATTAGTTCTTAGCGTGACTATGGCTAGGAGCTAATTATTTTGTTAGGGATTTCCTTGTGATTCTCTTGAAACTCTTCTTCATGAATTAATAAATTAGTTGATTTCTTCTTCACTTGTTTAAGATTTATTCAATAGTTGTTTTGATTGCTTGATAATTAATTGATCACTAGTTATCATCACTTATATTATTTCTAATCGAAATACGAAAGGGGAGATTGCGAATATGCTATAGTTGAATAAACATAGGTTTGAATCGTGAACGAAAGTACCCCGATACTTGTGTAGCTTAATAGGTTATTGCTCTTAATCCTCCTTTGTAGTCAATCTTGTCACCGAAAGATAGAAGGGTTCTCCATTGGGGTTGAGTGTTTATATTACCTTAACAGGAGTATAAAACGGTCTAGTTAACCTGCTATCTTAACGTAGAAGAAGAAGTTAGTCTAATTGTATTAAGGATTGAATAGAGTGGATAGTTGATGATCTTGGAAGCCCTAATTCTCCATCATAACTGATTTAAATCAAAGTATTTTCATAATTAGTTTATTTTCTGCATTATTAGTTTAGAATTCCAACTCAATTAACGTTAACCAAATAGAAACTAAAACATAGATAATCGGTACTTGAAAACTAATCCCTGAGGACGATAACTCGGTCTTCTAGACTATATTACTTGTCACGACACGTGCACTTGCGTTAGTGTGTGCATAAATCGCGCATCAATTGTTTATAATATTCTATAAATGAAATTATTCTATGTTTAGTTGGTGGGATAACTCTTTTAGTATCCCACCCAATCTCATCTATATGAGATAAAAAGTGGGATAAGTTATCTCATATAGTAAATGTTGGAAATTTACTAATGTGGAATTAAGTTTAACTCATTATTTATGACTCGAACAATTGAGGTCTCGCACGTCGGAAACGTCATTTCCACACACGTACACACGTAGTGTCAAGTATCGTAAATTTCATTAGTGAAAGAGATATTGATATGTGAGTAAACGTTTGAGACATGAAATGATGGACGGTCGTTGGTTTAATGATATGTGTTCCACGTTGATAAATGAAGAAAGAAATGTACGAAGTGTAAGATCAAAACGAGTCAGAAATCATCGCGGAGCCGTGAAGGCCCACGGTGCAACCATCGTCGGAGCCGCGACGCTTGATGGCTGGTTGGCTACTGGAAGTTGGGCGCCGCAGCGCCTCCCAGGCAGGGCCGCGACGCTTCGATGGCAGAATGCTCGACGGAAGAAGGAAAGTTTCTGACTTTTGGAGCATTGATCCTCCATTACTTGACACTTGAATTCAACCATTATTTGGCTGAATAACACCTCTCCATAAGTGTCATTACATGACCATTGATTGTCATTAGTTTGCTAGATGAGATATCATCTTACACACACTATAAATTGAGGCCCTTGGCTCAATTGTAGAACACACCTCACTCTTGTATAGTTCAGATTTTTCTGAACTTCTTCCTCTGTAGCATTTCTTTCACACACTCAAAGGTTCTTCTTTTAGTAAACACTTGAGTTTCATTTTCTCATTTGTTTGATGTTGTTTTATCTTGTGAGACAGTTGTCCATCAGCGTAAAAGGATATATACGTGACAATAATGTCTTAAGGACAGAGTGCTAACACTCGACTCAGCACAGTTGTAACAAGTACAGATTTAGTGTCTCTTGGTTTCAGACTACCAAGATCAAGGAGCTTGTTGCAATAGGAACGCAGATCCAGGACGACAAATCCAAGATTGATACAAGACAGAAGATCAAGATCACAAAACTAATTGTTGTCCATCAGTACTTAGGAGGTGCAAGTCGTAGATGAAGATCAACTTCCGCTCCATTATTTATACCATCTGGATTTTGAACGGCCATGATGTGTTGTGGGCGTACAATCTGAAATCTAAGTGGAACACCTGAAAGTACCTGCGACCGCAACCGTGCCCCGTGATACCGAGACATACTCACATTATTATTAATCAACGCTCCTGATCTTGCCGCGTGTGCATGGATCACCGGCCGGCAACGCTGTTGATGATCTCCACTGATTAAGTGAGGTCGTCTTGTTCTTTGCCTTTCCTTCTTGTGTGCGTTTTGGTGGCCACCTAGTGCTTGAGAATTTGCAAATTCTCTATGGCAATATTGGCATTCAAATCTCTTCGCCTCCACGTCAAGCGATGGCAGCGGCGGTGGAGGACAAAGTGCGGTGGTTTTGTCACATTCCGTCATCGGAAAACCGAATAGTGTCACTTGTCTTGGTGATGGTGAAGGTATGCTACTGTGCACTGAGCTTTCTCCCATATTTTTAGTGACAAGCTGCTACTGAAAATAAAGTCCTAGTTGCCTTGTATTTATAGAAGATGAAACATGAAGATCAGGGCCGGCTGGATAGTAACGCAACTAATGCCTTTGCCTTTGTGGGGCCCCACAATTGTGGGAGCCCCACTTTTTACTATTTTCAGTTATATCAGTAGTTTTTACTATTTTCAGTTATATCAGTAGTTTTTTAAAAATAATTTTGTGTCTTTAAAAGCTAGAAAAATCACACCATATCTAGTGTAATCTTATAAAGATAATCTTTAAAAAGGTAGAATATACGCGTACATTTTTGTTATCTCTGTAATACAATATATATATATATATTTAAAAGGCCCTTGTGGAATTTAGCTTTAGGCCACATATATAATGTTATCGAAGCCGCCCCTCATGAAGTTATTATTTATTTTGCCATGTCTGATTTTTATGCCAAATTTAATTGAGAATATAATTAAAATAATAAAGTGTGCTCTATCTAACACTAATTTTTGTTTTCATGTATTTATCCCATGAAAAAATAATTAACCCCGCATGTTAGGGATGTGTTAAGAATATAATTAAGTAAATTAGTCTCTATGTTCATATTTTGCACGAATATATCTTGAGTCAAATATTATAAAATATCTAATTATTGAAACTATTTGTTGTATTGCTATTTTATACACTTACGTCATTAACATTAGTGAATTAAGTGAACATCCCAAAAGAATTAATTAAGGGATTCCAAGCCTCAATCCAAAACGTTTTGAATGTCTTTATAAACTACTAGCTAAGTATATGATATGATATAGTAAGCTATATATTGGAATCTAAGCACACGGTTCCACAACTAATTCAACATGATAAGGATCAGGCCGGTCCAGACAAGATTCACTCGAGATTTTGTGGTTGTTTGTTTTAGTATCCATTCATCATGGAGTGACACGTGTCTTCTTGGCTTTTGCCTTCGCACCGGGGGCAAAACTTTTTCTAATATACTATTAGTAATATTCATGATATTATAAAAGAGTCTTCCATTTTTCTCGCTCCTCTAAACTAAAATAGGTTCCTCTAAACCAAAATAGACTCCGCCTAGTCCGAAATCCTGATTTTTCCCCTGCTTTCCACCATGGACTTCAATAAGCAATATGATATTGGAGTTAATCGGATATGTACTATATTTTTTGTTTTCTTTGAGATAAAAAGTTCATGTGTTTCTTAAAGATCATACGTACCAAAAGGTAGTACCTAGCTAGCTATAAGTTTATATATGTATGTAAAAGAGGTTTGAAAGCTATGATTAAAGTTTCTAGGTGGATGTATGAACTTTTCTTTTTATCATAGTCATATCACAATGTCACATGAATATATGTGACGTGTCACTCAATCTACTGCACAAATGAGCGACATCAACTTTTTTCCGAACGTTACAATTTAGGAGTAATCTTTTGATTAGGCTTTTTTTTTTTTTTAGGTAAATGCAAATATTATTACTAGAAACCGAAAGAAAAGTGGCTACAATCCATCATTGAGGGTTCTCAGTCCTCAACGTAATTTAAAGAAGAAACGGGGGAGTAAGGAGTTGTCACTCGAAGGTGCCATTACAAGAAGGGATAAAATCATAAAGACTTATAGGATGTTGTTTTAATCTTGGTAATGACCTCTTCTCACGGTGAGTTTGTGCCATCAAAGAGCAAGCAGGTTCCTTGTCCTCCAAATCTCATAGACCATAATGCAAGGCAATTACGGTTGCTTTTGCTCGGATGCATTCGCGGTGGTCTTTTTTAATCCATTTGAGAGAGCTTTCAATAGTGGTCATTTCTCTCTTAATTCCCAACCAGTCTCTTATGCTTTTCCAAATCAAACGGGTGTAGGGGCATGTGAAGAAGAGGTGCTCCCTTGTTTCATTTGCTTGCTTGCAGAACCCACAAGACTTATCCTCCAAGAAGAGAGAAGTAATCTTACAATTAGTGGAAGTGGTGAGTGCCCGCACGTGTCTTAACTCTATTATTAGACACATTATTATAAATTGTCCTCTTTCGGCCAAAAGAAAGTATATCTTGGAACTATTGTTTACCACCAAAAGATACAAGGCACCATTGAATTTGTTAAGTAATTTAAAAGACGTGGATTTATTTGGGCGATAAGTAGAATAATAAAATCAGTAAAACAATGATAATAAACGAAATGAATTTCAATAAGATAAGCAATGGATAAGAAGTATCATGGGTGTAAGATGATATTAATCTCCCTTAAGGAGCCTTCTCATTAATATTAAAGTATATATAGTACACTATTCATCCTTTATCCTAATCACAAAAGGAATCCTAGTCTTACCATAATTATATTTAAACAATATATGAAATATATTTAATTATGGGTAAGGATACAATTGTTACTACTATATACACGTTTACACACCCCGTCAGTCGGAGCGGGAGGAGACCGGATGTTGAGACTGGATCTGAAGTCAAGAAATAACTGTCTGGGGAGTCCTTTGGTAAATATATCTGCATATTGATAGGATGATGGAACATGTAACACTCTGACATGGCCTAGCGCAACTTTCTCACGAACAAAATGTAGGTCTATCTCAATGTGCTTGGTTCGCTGATGTTGAACCGGATTATGAGAAAGATAAATGACAGAGATGTTATCACAGTACACAATAGATGTCTGACGTAAAGGACATTGAAGTTCTAAGTAAATTTCTGAGCCAACAAATCTCAGCTATCACATTTGTAACGCCTCTGTACTCAGCCTCGTCACTGGAACGAGATAGGGTAGCCTGTCGTTTGGCAGACCAAGAAATCAGATTATCCCCTAAAAATACACAAAAGCCGGAGGTGGAGCGTCGCGTGTCCGGACACCCTGCCCAATCTGCATCCGTATAAGAGAGCAACCTGTTTGGTGCAGAGGGGTATAGGTGCAAACCATAATCAAGTGTGCCCTTAATGTATCGGATGATACACTTAAGAGCAATGAAATGGACTCTCTGGGGGCATGCATGCATAGACATACCTGCTGAATAGCATAAACAATGTATGGCCTTGTAAATGTGAGATACTGAAGTGCACCTGCAAGGCTCCTATACAGAGTAGGATCGGAGACTGGAGCGTCATCCATAGAACTGAGCTTAGATTTTGAATTAACTGGAGTAGGTGAAACTTTGCAATTCGCCATCTTAGCCCTGTACACAATCTCCTCTGCATACTTACGCTGACACAAGAACATGTGGTTGGCAGACCTGGTCACTGATATCCCCAAAAAATAACTCATCTTCCCCAAATCAGTCATTGCAAATTCGGACTTAAGCAAGACAATAATCTCATTTTTCAACCCGTAGGAGGAGGCAGTAAGAACAATATCATCCACGTAAAGTAATAAGTAAGCAGTGCTACTACTATCGATGAAAAATTAAGAGTGAGGTATCACTCTTGCTGCATACAAGCGCAATTTGCAAGATATACTTGGCAAAACGATCATACCACGCACGGGGGCCTGTTTCAGGCCATATAATGACTTACGGATACGACACACATAGTGCGGAACTGATGGATGGGTGAATCCAGGAGGTTGATGCATGTAGATTGTCTCTCTCAAATCCCCATGTAAAAATGCATTCTTCACATCAAGCTGATGGATCGGCCAGTGTTTTCCCATGGCAATGCTCAAAAATGTGCGAATAGTAGCCGATTTGACAACCGGGATGAATGTCTCACCACAATCAATGCCCTCCTGTTTATTTGTGCCATTAGCCACAAGTCGTGCCTTATACATCTCAAAATCTCCACTGTCTCTGAATTTGTGATGAAATAGCCACATGCAACGGATCACATTCACCCCATCAGGTCTAGGTACTAGATCACATGTGTGATGTTTAGTTAAAGAATTGAATTCCTCATACATAGCCGCATTCCAATTAGGGTCTTGTTTGGCCAATTTAGGGTTCTTGGGAATTAGAGAAATGGTTTGGACAGACAAGTTAAATTGGACTTTGGGTTTGAAGATTCCATGATTGGAACGAGTTTCCATTTGGTGAGCGGGGACAGTGGGAGGCTCCAAGACTGCGGGATTGGTTGGATATGAAGGAAGGCGACGCTTGAGAGCCATGCCGCGTGATCAGGCGTGGCACTGGAGGACGCCATTGTTACACCCCGTAGTTCCAGAGTATGTATGTAAGGACGTACGTACAAGAATACGACATTTAAATTGGAAAGGAAGAAAGATGTGATTTTTCGACGGAAAAGTTTTCGGATTTTGCGAAGGAAAAAGGTTCGTTAATGGGAATTGGATTCTCATATTTGGTATTCGGACTTTTTGGAATATTTGAGAATTATGAAATTTTATTTCCGAAATTGGTCACGTGGGGCCCACGGGAAAATTTACGATTTTGTGGGGCCCACTTTATTTTCGGATTTTTGGCATTAAGGATATTTTCGGAAGATGAAATATTTTGGACGAGTAGGGGGCCGACACGTGTCACCCCCGTGTGGCCATGTGGCGCGAATGGAGAGACAAGTGGGGCGTTTTTGGTGGACAAGTGGCCCATTTTGTGGTGCCACTTGTCCCATTTTTGTGGTGAACAAATGGTTGACCAACTACCCACACATGTACCCCATCCTCACCTTACACTTGCCTAGATCTTGGCCATTGATTTTCCTATAAATACCCCTTTGTGCAAGACTTATTCTTCATCCACACTTAAAGCTTTTCCAAGGCAAAAACTATCCCCCCTCTTGTGAAGTTCTCGTCCATCCCCCCCCTCCCCCCACTTTGTGTAGAAATACTCCAAGTATTGTTGTATAAATCCCAAATACCTTAGCTTAGTATTCCTAGTAGTTTTCCAAAGTTATTTCAAATACTAAGAGCCCGGAAAAATACTACTTTATTCCTATAGTCGCAAAAATGAAGCCCTAGAAAAATCTTCATAGCTTAGATGAAGTGTTAAGAGAAGTTGTTTGAAAACTTCTAAGGGTTGCTTGGAGCGGGTTGGAGCGTCAGGAATTGAAGCTAAACGTTGCTCAGGATCGACTTATATCTTGGATAATTTTGGGCTTATCGAGGTAATGATCTTTGTCCCCCTATTGTAATTGGATATTACATGTTGTAGTAATGTATAGTTGAGTATACTATATGTAGAATGAATATGGATAAGAATTGAATCAGATTTACATAGATGTATTTATGTAGACTTATAGTATTATTGTGGAGTAGAATTGTACACGTCCGGTTAGACGTGTAACCCCCCTGGAATTGTTGGCTTGGTAGCAGGCCTCGTTAGAGGAGGAGATTTATGTGGTTGCGGGGGGGGGAGGTGGTGCCGAATTTTCCGTAGAATAAGGAATCTTGTATCTAGAATTATTCTTCGAAGGGATCTAGAGGTTGATAGACGTTTTGTGGCCTTTATAGGTTGAAGTACTCTGAGAGCGTATTCTACTTAAAGGGTGGAAAAGGCGAGCAAGGTTAGAGTACTTTGGAGCGTTTTGCTAATTGTCGATAATCGTCGCGAGGTATGTGAACCTCTTCCTATCCTTTCTAGCATGATATTTGTGAAATATATTTAGTGCGGTAGACACACGTGTGTTTAAAGGAATTTGATTTTCCTTTTGTGTCCTTGACTTGATTCCAAAGTTAAGTGACTGGTTATGAAATATTAAGGACTTGAATTATGTTAAAAAGTAGTAAAACCTCACTCATGAGTAATGGGTGTGTAGTCTTTTAAAGAATAAAGTTACCTTGATTTCGAAAATAAGAATGGTTTTATCATTGGATTTAAAATGATAACTTGACTTATAAACAACTTGATTTTGGGAAAGGAGAAGTAACTTGATTTAAAGGTATAGGTTACTTGTTTTTAAAAGAGTGAGACACTTGGTTTAAAAAGTATATTGCTACTTGACTTTTAAAGGAAAAAGTGTCTTGGTTTTAAAAAGGAAGGCATGCTTTTGTCTTAAGGTTGGTTTAAAAAGAAGGTATGAAAATTGTTTTGGTTTTACTTTGATGTCTTTTGACTTGAGTTTTAAATAATAAGAATCTTGAAGTATTTCAAAAGAGTTATGAATCATTTTTGAAAGAAAAGAAATACTTGGTTTTAAAAGCTTAAGTGTTATACTAGCTTTATGGGAAGTTAGGTATAACGACTTAAGGAAGATAGAAGGAACGGTTTACTTATTGGTTTATGAAAATCTTGTATTGATTTCTGGAAAGTGTAGTAAGATGGTTTGATAAGTAAACATGTTACGATGCCACGTGTGTTAGTGTCTTGTGATGTTTGTGTGAGGGGGTTATTCTTGTTGTGCTTACGTTGTTAAACGATAAGCCCGTTGTACTGCTATTATATCACATACCCCCCTGACTTGTTATGATGCCGGGACTTGCCACCCTCGACGCGAGGTATACCTCACGCGATGCATGTGACTATGCAGAGTCGGAGTTCCAGGATTGATCATTACGGTGTGTATCCCGACGCGAGGATGCCTCACGCGATGCAATGTGACTACGCGGTGCGTGTGACTACGCGATCGCGGAGTCTGTGAGGATGTCGCGTTAGCTACCCCCGACGCGAGAATACCTACGCGTGCATGTGACCTATGCGGATCGCGGAGTTCGAGGATTAGGCACGCATAATGATACTATGGGCGATCGCCTTGCTTCGATCATTAGCGACCTAGAAAAGACCCGATTACATTATATCTATTTTGCTCTTGTTTATGTTGGCACTATGTCCGTTAAATTAGTTGTTAAATGCGTATTTGTAATTGGTTTTAAAATGTTATGATTTGATTTCAAGATTTACGATTTCACATACTTGGTACTGTTATCGACCTCCTGGGCCGCGTTCACGCCGCAGGTAGAGTACACGATCGTCGATCCTCACCATAGGATCACGATTCATCGTTGGGAAGCTCCGTTTCTCGAGGCTTATCTTTCGTATAGTCCCTGTCGTTGTAGTACTTACATTCGGGTATGGCGGCCCCGTCCGTCATTGTTGTTATAACATTCGTAGAGGTGCAGAGTAATCTTGTTGTGGCGAGTTTGTAAAAGGGATGTAATCGTCGGGTTCAAGTTTTATTTATTTATTCGTAAAGGTAACCGCTTTTGGTTAGCTTTGTTTTCTTATTTCATTATTGTATATCTTGTTTCATGTGTATGTTTTTATTTCCGTGATTTTCTCGATGTTGTATCACTAGGGTGCCCGGGTAAGGCACGATCATGCCCGGTCGGGTCGTGACAAAAGTGGTATCGAGCGCTTAATCCTCGGAAAGTGTCTCTGACCGTATCTAGTAGTCTTGATTATCGGTGTGTGCACCACACCTATAATCGTGAGGTCGCAGGATATTTAGGATTGGTTTCATTCTTCTCACTCGAGATCGTGCCTTAGAGCCGTGTTATAAGTTGGACTCCTCCGACGTATTCTTTTCACCCGTTATGCCTGCGCAGTGCAACCAGAGCCCGTGGCGGCAAGGCAGAGGAGGCGCGAGTAGAGCACGAGGGTTACTAGGGCACGGTCCGCCATTATCCGAGACAGCTTCATTCGGGAGTTCTGCGACGCCGCTAGCCCTGAGGAGAGTTTAGAGCGAAGAGTGAGCTACCGAGACCACGATACTGAGCCTCTAGTCCCGGCCAGAACAGAGGATAGGAGTTACAAGGAGATGGCGATTACTAGCTAGTCCGGTGGTGGGAATGAGGACAAAGTAGAGTCGGATGTTCGGTAGTACGATGGTTCACCCTAGATCCGATAGTTGAGATTTGGACTTCGAGTCGATCCACCCGAGTTCTATGGATCGGGAGGCGAGGAAGATCCTCAGGAGTTTATTCGGCGATTCTGACGGATCATGAGAATGATCAAGGCTTCGAGACACGATCGGTGGTCTTAGGTTCGCATCGGCCGCACGGCATCGCAATGATCGGCCGGTTTGATTCACGGAACTATCCCGGGAAGCATGCGCCTACCTGGTTGGGACGAGTTCTCGAGGCATTTCTTACACACTTCTTGCCTCGCATGGCGAGAGCTCGGCGATTAGGTTTATGATGTTGAGGTAGAAGCGCGACGGTTCGGGAATACTGATATAGTTTGACTTATCGCTCGTTATGTCCCCGCGTTAGTGCGCATACATGGAGGATAGAGTGCACCGATATGTCACAAGACATGACGATTATCTAGCAGAGTGGTACAAGAGTAGCTCTTGATCGACATGGACATTGCCCGCGACAGCTTACGCCAGCAGATCGAGGAACGTGAGATCGCGGATTAACCAAGATCGGCGAAGAGGCCGAGCAGGTCCTTTGGTAACTTTCGAGCGGACCTTCTCGCAGTAGATCGTTATGCGCTCCGCCAAGATCTGGTGGTCCTCCGCGCACTTCAGACGCCGGTATTTAGGAGTTGGTCGAACTCCGTGGTTTCGTTCACAGAGTTACATAGGTTCCGGCCCGATTCGATTTCCTCAGTGTTCACTATGTGGTAGACGTCATCTCGGGAAATGTCATCTTTTTACTAATGCTTGTTTTACCAGCGGCCGTCAGGGCCATGTGAGGAGAGAATGTCCTAGTAAGAGGGATACAGGTGGGATGACTTAGCCTACCAGTCGGGCCATGATTCGGTGGTTCGGAGAGGAAGGGTGTTAGCCAAAGGAGCGCCCCACCTCGGTATGGCGTTGTAGGTGTGTTCTTATGGGGAGTGTCGTACTACTTAGATAGCTTGTTAGGCTTGCGGCCAGCAGGGCCATTTTGCGAGAAATTATCCGAACAGAGGTGGCGCGGATGTTACGACTCAGCCTTCGTGATCAGTGGCTGGTTCATCACCGTCTGTAGTTATGCGCCCAGCAGAGCAGGATTTGATTAGAGCGGCAAAGGGAAAGTGAGGCAGTAGTTACAGAGATATCTTCAGCCTTAAGAGACTTGTTTAGGTCGTTATGGTAGATACATGTGGAGTGTTATGTTCGGTTAGCATTGTGTAAGTTGTGATTAGAAAAGATGGGTAGTTGAAAAGGGTAAGTCTGGGGACGAGAAAATGGGGAGCCTTAGAATTTATAACAGTTGGGACCTTGGATGCAAGGCCGTCCTGAGTGGATGTTACGGTTGGTCCTTGTCGAAGTACTTGGTATGCGTGATATATGTTGTGGGATAATTCCATGGGTAGTGTGAGATGGAAGTGGTAGCTTTCATGACGTGAACTGGTAAGATTGTTCCGGATCGGGGAACGAGAGTTTAGTACGAAGTGGGTCGGGTTGAGGCCATATCGCGAGTCAACCCGCAGCCCGGAATGTGGTGGGGTCAGTTTGAGGTGGTCCCGCTAGATGATATGGTCACGAGGGTGTTAAGCCCAAGTTTAGGTAACCATCGTACGAGTTTGTGAATGTGTTCGACCAGTAGTAGGGCCGATGGGGTCAACCCATCTTGTCTTTCAGTCAGGGCTGTTTACTCGGCGGAGGGTTATGCGAGATGTTGTATATCAGGGAGGATGTAATGCTACACGGGGTTCCTACTTTTTATGACAGGCAGTGGAGCCCAGTTTTCGGCTATTTCTTTTGTTTCAGGAGGTTTTACCAGGCGGGGTTAGGAACTCAGGTGAGTCTCGATGTGCATTTACCCTGGGCGATGGACAAACAACGCATTTTATCCAGACATTTGAGGATAGGTTACGGGCCGGTGTTTTGATTTCAGGGGTAGCTGTAAGGATTATTCGCCTCTTGTTGAGTGAGTATTATAATATCTACCATTTCAGTATTCGGATGTCGCCTTATGAAGCCTTGTATGGGCGGAAGTGTAGGTTGCCGATCGATTGGTTCGATGTTTGCAAGGTTCAGATAGTGGGTCCATACTTGATTCAGCAGGATGTGGATAAGGTGAAGCTTATCCAGAAGAGGTTATTAGCAGCTCAGAGTCACCGAAGTCGATGCGTAATCGTCGACACTGGAGTTCAGTGCCGGTGGGTCTTCAAGGTACCACCGGAAGGGTGTCACGAGATTTGGAAAGCAGGGGAAACTTAG
Organism: Przewalskia tangutica; assembly: GCA_029844215.1. Classification (NCBI taxonomy): domain Eukaryota; kingdom Viridiplantae; phylum Streptophyta; class Magnoliopsida; order Solanales; family Solanaceae; genus Przewalskia; species Przewalskia tangutica. The sequence continues at coordinate 112,706,440 of CM056721.1, forward strand.
CCCGAGGTACTTTGGGCATTTTCAGATCGTTTGTAGAATAGGCCAGGTTGCCTATAAGTTAGCACTGTCGTCCGACTTAGGAGGCAGTACGTCCGGTATTCCATGTTGCTATGTTTCGGAAGAGTATCGGAGATCCCTCCAGAGTGTTCCCAGTTAATGATGACCAAGTTAGAGATAGTAACCCCGAGATTTTGGAAACCAAGCAATGATGTAAATGTGGTAAGTATATTAGGAAGAGTTCGAGTGTACGAGAAGGGTACGACGAGTAAGGGAAGAAGCGAGCATGTGTTATGAGAATAGAAGTGATCATTTCTTGTGTGAAGAAAGTATCCTTTGGACCATGGGTGGAGCTAATGGTATTGTTATACACGTTAGAGGTGATTCTTCGTTGGCTCGGATGTGAGTTTCTTGGCGTATGTTGTATTGTGGCCATGTGTGGCATATTTGGTTTCGTAGGCATAGTAGGGAAGACTATACCGACAGGTATGTTTGGAGACTTAGAAGGAACATTCGGGACGAATGTTTCTAAAGGGGGAAGAATGTTACACCCCGTAGTTCCAGAGTATGTATGTAAGGACGACGCTGAGAATACGACATTTAAATTGGAAAGGAAGAAAGATGTGATTTTTCACGGGAAAAGTTTCGGATTTTGTGAAGGAAAAGGTTCGTTAATGGGAATTGATTCCTGATTTGGTATTCGGACTTTTTGGAATATTTGAGAATTATGAAATTTTATTTCCGAAATTGGTCACGTGGGGCCCACGGGAAAATTTACGGTTTTGTAGGGCCCACTTTATTTTCGGATTTTTGGCATTATGGATATTTTCGGAAGATGAAATATTTTGGACGAGTAGGGGGCGACACGTGTCACCCCCGTGTGGCCATGTTGGCCGAATTGGAGAAGGACAAGTGGGACGTTTTTTTGGTGGACAAGTGGCCCATTTTTGTGGTGGCCACTTGTCCCATTTTTATGGTGAACAAATGGTTGGCCAACTACCCACACACATGTACCCCATCCTCACCTTACACTTGCCTAGATCTTGGCCATTGATTTTCCTATAAATACCCCTTTGTGCAAGACTTATTCTTCATCCACACTTAAAGTTTTTCCAAGGCAAAAACTATGCCCCCCTCTTGTGAAGTTCTCGTCCATCCCCCCCCCCCCACTTTGTGTAGAAATACTCCAAGTATTGTTGTATAAATCCCAAATACCTTAGCCTAGTATTCCTAGTAGTTTTCCAAAGTTATTTCAAATACTAAGAGCCCGAAAAAATACTACTTTATTCCTATAGTCGCAAAAATGAAGCCCTAGAAAAATCTTCATAGCTTAGATGAAGTGTTAAGATAAGTTGTTTGAAAACTTCTAAGGGTTGCTTGGAGCAGGTTGGAGCGTCAGGAATTGAAGCTAAACGTTGCTCAGGATCGACTTATATCTTGGATAATTTTGGGCTTATCGAGGTAATGATCTTTGTCCCCCTATTGTAATTGGATATTACATGTTGTAGTAATGTATAGTTGAGTATACTATATGTAGAATGAATATGGATAAGAATTGAACCGTATTTACATAGACTGTATTTATGTAGACTTATAGTATTATTGTGGAGTAGAATTGTACACGTTCGGTTAGACGTGTAACCCCCCCTGGAATTGTTGGCTTGGTAGCAGGCCTCGTTAGAGGAGGAGATTTATGTGGTTGCGGGGGGGGGAGGTGCTGCCGAATTTTCTGTAGAATAAGGAATCTTGTATCTAGAATTATTCTACGAAGAGATCTAGAGGTTGATAGACGTTTTGTGGCCTTTATAGGTTGAAGTACTACGAGTAGCGTATTCTACTTGAAGGGTGGAAAAGGCGAGCAAGGTTAGAGTACTTTGGAGCGTTTTGCTAATTGTCGATAATCGTCGCGAGGTATGTGAACCTCTTCCTATCCTTTCTAGCATAATATTTGTGAAATATATTTAGTGCGGTAGACGCACGTGTGTTTAAAGGAATTTGATTTTCCTTTTGTGTCCTTGACTTGATTCCAAAGTTAAGTGACTAGTTATGAAATATTAAGGACTTGAATTATGTTAAAAAGTAGTAAAACCTCACTCATGAGTAATGGGTGTGTGGTCTTTTAAATAATAAAGTTACCTTGATTTCGAAAATAAGAATGGTTTTATCATTGGATTTAAAATGATAACTTGACTTATAAACAACTTGATTTTGGGAAAGGAGAAGTAACTTGATTTAAAGGTATATGTTACTTGTTTTTAAAAGAGTGAGACACTTGGTTTAAAAAGTATATTGCTACTTGACTTTTAAAGGAAAAAGTGCCTTGGTTTTAAAAAGGAAGGCATGCTTTTGTCTTAAGGTTGGTTTAAAAAGAAGGTATGAAAATTGTTTTGGTTTTACTTTGATGTCTTTTGACTTGAGTTTTAAATAATAAGAATCTTGAAGTATTTCAAAAGAGTTATGAATCATTTTTGGAAAGAAAAGAAATACTTGGTTTTAAAAGCTTAAGTGTTATACTAGCTTTATGGGAAGTTAGGTATAACGACTTAAGGAAGATAGAAGGAACGGTTTACTTATTGGTTTATGAAAATCTTGTATTGATTTCTGGAAAGTGTAGTAAGATGGTTTGATAAGTAAACATGTTACGATGCCACGTATGTTAGTGTCTTGTGATGTTTGTGTGAGGGGGTTATTCTTGTTGTGCTTACGTTGTTAAACGATAAGCCCGTTGTACTGCTATTATATCACATACCCCCCTGACTTGTTATGATGCCGAGGACTTGCCACCCTCGATGCGAGGTATACCTCATGCGGTCTAAATGACTATGCGGAGCTGCGGGAGTTCCAGTATTGATCATTCCGGGTGTGTATCCCGATGCGAGGGATGCCTCATGCGGTCTGTGTGACTATGTGGTCTGTGTGACTATGCGGACTGCGGGAGTCCAGGAGGATGCCGCGGGTTAGCTGCCCCCGATGCGAGGAATACCTCATGCGGGTCTGTGTGACCTATGCGGATCGCGGAGTTCGAGATTAGGCACGCATAATGATACTATGGGCGATCGCCTTGCTTCGATCATTAGCGGCCTAGAAAAGACCGATTACGTTATATCTATTTTGCTCTTGTTTATCTTTGGCACTATGTGCGATTAAATCGTTGTTAAATGACGTATTTGTAATTGGTTTTAAAATGTTATGATTTGATTTGTACTTTCTGATTTCACATACTTGGTACCAGTTATCGACCTCCTTCGGGCTGCGTCATGCCGCAGTAGAGGTACACGATCGTCGATCCTCGCCATAGGATCACGTCAGCGTTTGGGAAGCTCCGCTTTCTCGGAGGCTTATTCGTATATAGTCCCTGTCATTGTAGGTACTTACATTCGTGGGTATGGCGGCCCCGTCCGTCATTGTTGTTATAACATTCGTAGAGGTCCGTAGTAATGTTGTGGGCGAGTTTGTAAAAGGGATGAATCGTCGGTTCAAGTTTTATTTATTTATTCAGAAAGGTAACCGTTTTGGTTAGCCTGTTTTCTTATTTCATTATTGTATATCTTGTTTCATGTGTATGTTTTTATTTCCGCTGATTTTCTCTGATGTTGTATCACTAGGGTGCCCGGGGTATGGCACCAGTCGCGGGCCCGGGGTCGGGTCGTGACAGCCATCGGAGGCACCGCGATGCTATAGACCGGCTGCACTTTCTTCGAAGTTTTGGCGCCACGGCTACCATCACCGGCCGCGCATTGCCGACGGTGAATCGTGACTCGCCGACGAGTTTTGGCACCGCGCGCCACCTCGGGGTCAGATCGACGCCGAAAAACCACTAGGCAGAGAAGGTGATTTTATGGTAGTGCTATGATTTAGTTGAATGAGAATGAGGGGAGAGATGACAGACTCGTCAAGAAAAAAGTAATCTGGTGTTTGAAACTTTTTAAGATTCGAAAATGGGAATGTGGTCTCGTCAAATCTGACGTGACGAGAGATATGGATCTGACGAGTGGACAAGTCATAACTTAGATAACCCCTATGGTTCGACGAGAAGTCTAGGTAGACACATAAAGTGGACCGAGGGGCTAGTTTGTGAGGGGCAGTAGAGGCAAGGTTAGGATAACATATACAACCGAATATCCGGAGATGATCATAAGAAGAGACTCTATGATAGAGGATTTCGGTAGGGGTCATATTGTGAAGGGTGCTAGTTGGGAGAATATTGAGAACGTATTATGACATTTTAGCAGCAAGACCCAGAAGGATGGAGGTAGGGAGGCATGAATCAATAGAGTGCGAATCATATTGTTTGTGGTGCAGACGATTCTTTCAGCTTTACCGTTTTGTGGGGAGGTGTGGGGGCAGGAGAAGCGAAAAACCATTCCATTATTAGTACAAAAATGGTGAAATATAGAGTTGTTGAATTCACGACCATTATCGCACTGAATGTTTTTTATATCTTTTTCAAACTGTGTTTGAATGAATGTTCGAAACTCAAGAAATTTGGCAAACACTTCCGATTTAAATTTGAGAGGATATAACCAAACAAAGTGAGAAAAATCATTTAGTAAGATAAGATAGTATTTATGACCTAGAGAACTAACAACAGGTGATGTCCAAAAACCGACATATATAATATCAAATGATGCAAAAGTAACACTAGTAGATGATTTAAACGGAAGACGAATATGTTTGCCTAAAGAACAAGAAACACAGGTTTGGGCAAGCTTCCCATTACAAGTACTAAAATTATTGCCTCTGAGAAAATTAAAAATGGGGCTCCTGGAAGACCAAACCTATTATGCCATGTTGAAGAAGAAATGACCGCTAGAGAGACGGGAGAGCAAGATCTGGCAGCGGAGGTGAAAGTGAATGGATAGAGATCCCCCGTTCTATTGCATCTCATAAGAGGTGTCCCCGTATGAAGATCCTTCACAGTGAAACCAAAAGGGTCAAAATCAACAGAGACAAAATTATTACGAGTAAATTTACGGATATATATTAGATTCTTAATTACATGTGGGCATATAGGGTATTTTTAAGGGAGAATGGATTAAGAGGTGGTGTGTAGGATGTACCATAACCCTTTATTGGAATGCAGTGGCCACTACCAACTGTCACAAATTGAAGATACTTTAAACAAACAGTTTGGGAATATTACCTGCAGACCGGGTGAGGTGAGAAGTGACTCCGGAGTCCATGTACCGGTTGTTGTCAAGCTGTTGCATATTGAGATCGAAGGCGACCACCCAGTGGGTGTCATGCCGGACGAGCTGAACCGCCGTGCATAAAGTGGGCTTACTGTGGGTACTGGACTTGCCGGTGGCGAGCAGGCCCGATAACCCGTGGTGAGTACCGTTGGGCGGTGCTGCATCGAACCGCGCGCACCGCGGGCCAGATCGTTATCGCTGGGACACCGCAGATCTTGAACTAATCTCAGGCCCTGTTGCTACCGCTGCTGATTCTGCTGTCCGTGACCCTTGCCACGATCACGACCTCCTCTGTCGCGGCCCTTGCCACCGCGTCCCTGATGCGATTGAGAGTTTTCTGGCGGCGTTTGATCTTGGGGGAGCATTTCGACAACTAACGCCTTCTGATTGTGCTCATCTTTCTTAGCACGTCGAGTCTCTTCGAGAAACAACTACGAGCGAGCTTTGTTAAAACTGGGTAGCAGATCTACCTGTTGAATCATGGTGGCTAACGTATCATAGTCGCCTTTGGGAAGGTCTGCAATTAATTGCAATACCATTTTAGTGTCCGAGACAGGCGTGTCGATGTTGGAGAGTTGATCCGCCAGTAGTTTCAACTATCTACAATACTCAGTCATGTTGGAGAAATTTTCAAGGTGTGTATTATTAAATTGTTCCTCCAAATACACCGCACGAGTGTGCTTGTTATCTTGAAAGATTTCCTCCAAGCGGTTCCATAAATCACGGGTTGTGGCGTCATATTTCATGATAGTAAGAAGAAGATCCTGAAAAATACTACCATAAATCCACTGTCTGACGCCGGCGTCTAGACGACGCCAAGTAGAATCATCAACCTCCGGAGGGTGCGGAATAGCGTCATCAATATGATCAAACACGTTATAGAGGAATGCATGATTACGAAACAGTTCAACCCAAGAAGAATACTGATTGTTTTCTTGATCAAGAAGAATGTGAATAGAGTTTTTTATATTGATAACAGTTAGGGCGGGATGAAAAGGGGATGACGAAATGGTGGTGGGATTGGTGGAGGTGGAAGCGTCAGAAGTATTGGAAGAATCATGAGTATCCATTTAGAGAACAGAGGAAAGAAGAAAAAAACCAAGAATTTTGGGAGGAGGGGAGGAGGCGCAACGACTGAGATGCCATGTGGGAGGCAAAGATCTACACAAAAATTCTAGGGTTTTTGGTTTAGGCTCTTGATACCATGTAAGATGATATTAATCTCCCTTAGAAAATCTTCTCATTAATATCAAAGTATATATACAATATTCATCCCTTATACAATAGGAATCCTAGACCTAATCACAAGAGGAATCCTAGTCTTACCATAATTATATTTACACAATATATGGAATATATTCTAATTATGGGTAGGGATACAATTGTTACTACTATATACACGTTTACAATGGGCAGCCTAAGATCGAAAAAATTTCATAGTGAAGACGCCTCCGGTGTGACTTCGGGCTTTGTTGAACAACATGAAACCCATGCAAAATGATAGAAATGATTAGGATTTGAGTCTCAAATCCTATCTAATCAGAAAACAATAAATAAATGAAGAACAAATAACACACAGATTTATAGTGGTTCACAATCAATACGAGAGCTACGTCCACTTTGTCGCTGCAGATTTTACTATAAATCAAATAGGGAGTTTGAGTTTACAATTTTCTCTTGCTCGACCTTAGAAAGAAAAATGACGCCCTAGTCTATATATAGCGAAAACTAGGGCAAACATAATACAAGCCCGAAATTCCCAAAATACAAGGTCGATCAGCGTTCCACACTCTGCATAGGGTCTTCATAGCGTCGGCGATGAATTAGACTCCACAATTCAACATAAATGACTTATAAATTGCTAAATTGCATAAAAGTTACTTCTTAAGCTCTAAATTGAATGTCTCTCCAACATGAAGGTTGAACTACTTTTATAGGTATGAATTTAGGGGTTTAGTGTCCGAAAATCTCTTCATATAAATAATGTACAATAAATATAGAATTGAAAGTCTTTAATATTAAAAGAGTAACACCTGACTCTATAACGACTGATATTCATATTTTCTTTTGACTCTACCCGTAGTAACTTGTCTGACTTCGTTCCCTCCATTGCCTACTCCGGATTTGCACTCTAACTGAACTCGTCAGCATTCTAACTTGTCTCGAACTGAACTTCTGACCTTGCCACGTATTATATTAAATTTCACCGTATACAACTTGATGTACGACCAAAGTTTCATATATTTACACCCATGAAGCAGCCAAGCAGAAGAAGAAGAGCGGACGCCAAGGTCACGAGTTCGATCCCCGCATAAACCTTCTTGGTTGAGCACACACATGGCTTGCCAAGTGGTTTACCCCGATCGACGTGGTTTGCGAGCACGCATCACCGATTTACCCTGTGCGCACTCGAAAGAGTAGCGGCTGCGGGTTCCTTCGTCAAAAAAAAAAAAAAAAAAAAAAAAAAAGTTTCATATATTTACTCACCGTTTACATCACATTTTAGTACTTCAATCATCAGTTGAGTATAAATATTGTAAACGTGTATATAGTAGTAACAATTGTATCCCTACCCATAATTAGAATATATTCTATCTAATTATGGGTAGGGATACAATTGTTACTACTATATACACATTTATAAATATAACGATTTGAGCTTAATATTATATTTATGCTTTGTAGGTAAATTGGAGATGAAATTTGAGCAAAATTAGCAAAATTGAGTGAAGAGGATTAAAATTAACAAAAGAGCTTCACAAAAAATGAAAGGCATAATCGGAAATTGAAGATGGCATATCATTACGTGATGATACGCACATCATTGAGTAACAATTGGTATAATGTAAGGCTATCCAGTGGGTTGGGTCGGGGCTGTCCAGTGGGTTGGATCGATTCGATCCCGGCCCATCCCGATACCTAGTCCGCCCTGGCCCGATCCCAAAAAACAAATTATCGGTGTTGGGGTTCGAACTCTGGATGGGACGTGTTATCGTCCTGCCCGTACCGATCCCATCCCGCTCCAACCTGATCCCGACACATCCCAATCCCGACCCCGTCCCAACCCCGTCCTGTCTCCCTTTGCAGAAATAACCGTTGCAACAACGATCAAATTTCAATTTTGGCCGTTTTACAATGGCTATAATGGTCATTTTTGGCCCCCCACCCCATAAACCCTTACCCCCTTAATATTTATTTTAACTCCTAAGTTAATATATTTACACTTTAACCTTATTTCTCAACTATAAATACCTCTTTTTCCTCTTCATTTTTCTCACAAATCTTCCTACCATATCTCTAATCTCTCAATTTATCTTTCTAAAATTCTACATTGCCTACTAAATATTATATTTTTTTGCTCATTTATATCAAAGTTCAAAAACTGAAAGTGAAGTTGGCAACTAGCTCTAGATCATTTCAATTTTCAACATCGATTACAACATTTGGTACCTTCGTTCCTTCTTTAAATTATTATTGTTACTTAATTTTAATTATTGTATTTAATTTCATTTACTTTAATTATTTATTTGTATAATTAAAATGTAAGGATTGAAACGTATAATTACAGGTAAGGGTAAGGGTGCTTCTTCTAGTAGGGGTAACAAGGGTAAGAGTACTTCTTCTAGTAATCTTATTCCTAGTCCGGATGATTTAATTGATTACATTCATATTGATGAAACTGCTTTTTTAATGATATACCATTAGATGATGAAGTAGATGAACAAGACTTTAATTTAGACGCTAATATAGATGACACACCCACTAGTGTACCTCAACATCAGGCTCAGACTGAGTCTCAGTCTCAAGCTGAAATTGGAATGCCTCATATTCCCCCTAGTATGAGTCGAGGCCCCATACAATGAAAATTGAAATCACCCGCATGGCATTTTTTTTATAGGGACCAAGAGAATCAACTAGCTAGATGTAAATTTTTTAAAAATATTTAAAAATTTAAAACTGGAAAAGGTCAAGGTGGGATAAGAGGTTTATTGAGACATGTACAAGGCGAACACACAACTAGATACTAGGCTAATATATCGGGTGTCCCAATGCCATCTAAGTTGGGACAAGGTTCACATAGTGTTCCCGACCAAGTACAAGGTCAAATTAACCCGACGACGGGGGGAATTTTTGGTCCTAAATATGATAAAAACAAAGATAGGGACAATATGGCAAAATTAATTGCGGTGGAGGGTTTGCCTTTTTAATTTCCTTCCTCTCCTGATTTTATTCATTACATCCGAGAAATATATAATCCCGTTTTTAATGGTTTTCCTAGATCAACTGTTAGAAGGGATGTTTTTAAATTTGCAAGTGAATATCAACAATATTCACGTTATGCATTGTATCATTTTAATGGCATAGTGACTATCACTTCTGACATAGGCTGTAGTACTAATAATAATGATTATTTAATAGTAGCATGTCATTGGATAGATCAAAATTGGTTTATGCAAAAACGTATTTTAGCATATAAATATATAGATGATAGGCACACTGAAAGTTTTATTACATAAAAACTCTATCTTTTTCTGATTATTTTCATATAAGATGTGTGTGCCATATTTGTAACTTAGTTGTAAACGATGACCTAAAACCTTTTGAATACATTCTTGATAAAATACAATTTTCTATAAACTTTATTTTTAAAGGTAAAAAAATACAAAGACGTAAAGATAGAGGGAGAATGAGAAGACATTTCTGACACTATCAAAGATGACCCGAGATGTGTTGAACATTCAAGAGTCATCAACAGCATCTGAAAACACATTTTCTGCGGGAATATTTCAAATAAGAGAGCATATACATTCATTGGATGGAGACACATTGGAAATTACAATTCCATTCAGAGACTGGATTCGAGCGGAGCGTAGAAGGTTCGATCAACCGTAGATCAACGAAGAAGAATACTACAACTACAATGAAATCTTGTTCGAGGGAACAAGAAGCGACGTTGAAGAATTTGACAAACAAATTCCAATTCCAACAGAAGATCCTCAAGACATTGTGAGAAAAATTCGAAAAGGTATGGTTGCATATGTAATTTTTTTAATTACAATTTTTACTATATGATTTGCAATTCTTATTGTGCGCCTTGTGAGCGCGTTTGGATCCGTGAAGTCAATCGCTCGGATGTTCCCCTAACCCAACCCGGGAACGGACCGGAGGGAGCCACAACATGGGGAATGTCCGCGTCTCGTCGCAAGGCTCATTTTTCATTGTGGGTCATAAGGCGGACACCTTTATCTGATCAAGGGCTGGGGCACAAGGGTCACTTTTGAACAACACCACAAAGTTGTAATTTTGAAATTGTATTACAAAAAAAAAAATCTATTAAATAATATAAGAGGCACAACAATATCATTGGGATGCTTTTGTTACACTATGTTGTTCAATTATTGAAGTGTTAATATATATTATTTTTTAAAATTAAGTGGCAAAACAAATCAAATCCCGACCCGAACTGTCCCGACCCCTCTTCCGATGCCCGTCTTGCCTAGGATTGTGATATAGCCATGAATATTAATGTTTGAAGACTATATTTATCTTAATACAAGTTGTTGATTTTGATTGTTTCTTTAATTTTGTGCATAATTACTTGATTGTTAGACCAACATTTAGGTTATATCGACTATCTAATATACATGATTAGAAAAGATATTGTTAGATTAGAGAATGGTTAACGAGAGCGTTAACTGATTATTCCTATAGTTGGGCTAGCATTTGTTGTTAGGATAGGAATATACCTAGGCGCCGCGTTCAATTAAATACCATAAACTAATTGCGTTCTTAACAGGTCAATTTCATAGAAATATAGACGGTGAATTGTTTTGAATAAGAGAGTAGTAGTTCGGGAGAATAGTATGAGAGTTAATAATTCGGTTAATTAGCAATCGTCCATTTTTCGGATTAAGGAGAATAGTTCAAGAACTCAATAGGATTGATGAATCAGCCACAACCCTGGAACATTCATATCATTGATTACATAAAACCCGATCTTTCTTAGTTAAAATTTATTATTTATTTTCTTTTATTTTTAAATAGTTTATAATTATAACCCTCAAATTCTATCTCTTGTTTAGATAATTAGAATTAGTTTAATTTGGTTGACGGTTAATCATAAATTTCTGTGGGTACGATATCTGTACTTAAAATTCTATATTACTTGTACGACCGCGTATACTTGCATGTGCGTTTGGGAGCAATAATTTTTTAGTGCCGTTGCCGGGGATTTAGAAATTAATTATTTTCTAGATTAGAATTTTACTTTTATCTTTATAAGTTTTTTTTGTAAATATTTTTCTTTTTATAATTATTTGATTTTCTCTCTTAGTGTGTTTTTAGTTCCTCTCATCATGATATCTGGGGATGAAATATACGGAGGTAAGGTTCTTGATGAAGATGCTTGGTTGACGGAAGATTTTTATGGCCCGTATGTTTTATCTTGTCGTGACCTGATATTTTGAAAATATGAGTTTGAATATGGGAGTAAGGGTTGGTATTGTGATGAATATTACTGATCAAGGGAATATACTGTTATACCCCGTATTTCCAGAGTATGTACGTGAGGGCGTACGTATAAAAAATTAAGCCTTAAGGTTTAGCAAGTTTCGAAATTTGTACACAAGTGCCAAAAGGAGTCGTTTTTCGACGAAACGTTTTACTAAACTTGCGAAGGAAAAATTCCGGCTATGTCATTTATAATTTTTGCGGATTTTTCCGAGAGACGAAACATTTTGGACCAACGGGAGGGTGACATGTGTCACCCTCACATTGGAAGAAGTGGGGCGGCTAAGGGACGAAAATGAGAGCACTTTAGTTGGTAGGATATTTTGTGCAAGTTGGTGTGGTAGATGGATAAGGTGCACTTGGCTTAAATCTAGCCCTACACTTGCCTTACACTTGGATGAATCTTGGCCATTGGTTGGCCATTTCTTGACCTATAAATACCCCTCTAAGTTGAAGACTTTCTTCATCCAAACTTGAGCAATCTTTCTAAGTCTCAAATACTCCCTCCCTCTTGTTTGCTTTCGTCCAAAAGCCCTCTCCCCCGTTGAGAAAGGCCCTTGGCCGAGAGCCTCCCCCTCCCCCTTTGTAGTGTTCTAGCCGTGGGGTACCCCCCCCTAGCCTAGTTGTTTTCGTATAATACCCCCCCTTTGTGGTATAGAAATACTCTCCAAGTATTGTTATAATTCCCAAATACTTTAGCCCAAAACCTTTGTAGTATTTCCAAGTACCCTCTATACGAAAAGCCCAGAAAATACTACTATACTTTCCTTTAGCCACTAAACGAAACCCTAAGGAAAATCTTCATTGGTAGTTGAAGTATTTGAGTAGAAGTTGGTTAGAACTTCTAAGGGTTGTTTGGAGCGGGTTGGAGCGCTCGGAGTAGGAGCTAAACATTGTTCAGGATCGACATATAACTTGGATAATTTTGGGCTTATCGAGGTAAACACTCTTGACCTTCTATTGTAATTGGGATTTCATGTTGTAGAAATATATAGTTGAAGTATACTATATATAGAATCGAACATAGTCTTGTGGCAATGTCTTTTGACTTAAGCTGAATTTAAAGAAGAGAATCGAATCGTAATTACATAGGGTGACATTACAGAGACTTGTAGCACATCGTGAAGTAGAATTGTACACGTCCGGTTAGGCGTAAACCCCGGTTGGCTTGGTAGCGGGCCTCGATAGAGAGAGATTTACGCTGTTGCGTGGGGAGGTGCCGAATTTTCTCAGAATATTCTGCGATGTGATCTAGACGTTAATAGCGCCGTGGCCTCTATAGGTTGAAGTACTACGTGTGGCGTGAGCCGCTGGCTTAAGGTGTAGCCGACGGTTTGAGGTACTAGGCGTTTTGCTATTAGTCGATAATCGTCGCGAGGTATGTGAACCTCTTCATATCTTTTCTAGCATGATATGTGTATAACTATGTAGTGCGGTAGACGATACGTGTTAAATGTATTTGATTGGTTTAAAACATAAAGTGTTATAACGCTTTATGGGAAGTTAGTTATAAACTTTATGTAGGTAAGAAAATGCTTTGTGGTTTTTAAAAGGTAACTGATTTGACTTATAACTGACTCGATGTATGACAATAAAGAACTTGAAGTATTTCAAAAAGAATCATTTTGGAAGAAGAGTAATATTTGGTTTTTTGAAAGCTTAAGAGTTATACTAGCTTTATGGAGAGTTAGGTATAACGTCTTAAGGAAGATAAGAGGGATAATGTTTTACTGATTTCGGAAATCAGAAGAAGTATCGAACAAACCACTGCAGCGCTAATAAAGGAAAATGTATTGAATAATAAAGTATTATTAAAACCAGTAGAAACCTCTATCTGCATAGAAGCTAAGATGAGACAAAATGATATTACATTTTCTAGATCATGGCTGCTTTAATAAAATGGTTATAAACAAGAATAAACTGCTCACACATATGGCATATGTTACTCAATTATTTTAAAAGAGATTAAGACATTGAACTATGAAACTTTTCTAAAATAAAGAGACTTGAGTAATTGAAATTAGGCAAACTGGAACCTTAGGGAAAAGAATGTGGTTGAAAAGGAAAGTGTTTTGGTTTACCTAAAAATGTGAGTCACTCTATTTTATACTACGGGTATCGGGTGACTTTTTATAAAAGGAATGGATCTCTTTAAAAGGAATTTAACGTACGTAGTACTTTAGGGTTAAAACCCGGACTTTGACATAAAATGAAAGTACTTTGAGTTGTTGTATAACTTGCCTATGCTTGTTGTTGAGTAATTTGCCTATGCTTGTTGTTGTATAACTTGCCTATGCTTGTTGTTGTATAACTTGCCTATGCTTGTTGTTGTATAACTTGCCTATGCTTGTTGTTGTGTAACTTGCCTATGCTTGTTATTGTGTAACTTGCCTATGCTTATTGAGATAGTCTTTGTTGTGCCAGAATTGTGTTTCTATTCTACCGCGTCTCTCGATGGAGGGCCGGTTGACTTGTTGAGAACTTACTTGACGCGTCTGCGGTGACGGAAGATTCCACGTATGCCCATTACTATTGTTACATGGGCATGTCTACACCGATGATGTGACACGTGACCATCATGGTTATGGAGAAGATCGTGACTTACGGTTGCCAGGATCGCGTGCTGCTTACTTGCCCCCGCCACGTACGCAGGTGGATCCGTATAGGTTATTGCGACTTGCCACGTGTCAGCTTCGCGGTGAAGTATCGTGACTTACGGTTGTGATCGGGTGCCTGGTCGATTCACTTGCCCCCGTCAGCTACGTGACGCAGGTGGATCTGGTGGAGGCTAGTGTACCTGCCACGTGTCAGCTTCGCGAGTCAGTATTTGGATGGAGCTTCGTGACTTACGGTTGTGATCGGGTGCCTGGCCGATTCACTTGCCCCCGTCAGCTACGTGACGCAGGTGGATCTGGCGAGGCTAGTGCACTTGCCACGTGTCGCCTTCATGATATGGTTATGCAAGATATTAGTACGGTCGGATCGGTAGTTATACTTGCCCCAGACGGTTTTATTGACACGCAGTGGGACACGTGTTCATATATACTCCTGGCGTTGTTATATCATATCGCCGCAGCTGGCGGGCGAATTCCACGCACGAGTGATTTGGAGGCGTGAGTCCACGACTTGATATGATTGTTTATATGTGGTGTATCGTAGTTTGGTTATCATACATGTCTCGCTTTATATAGACTACTATGATTTCATTTACGATTTTACGATTCACATACTTGGTACTGTTAGATCGACCTTCGGGCCGCTCACGCCGCAGTAGGTACATCGATCGCCGATCCCCGCCAGTAGGATCACATCTCGCCAGATTGGGAAGCTCCGTTCCTTCGAGGCTTATCTTTGTATGTTACCCGAGTGCAGAGGTTCTCGCATATCTGGGGTATGGCGGCCCCGTCCCGTCATAGTTGTTGTAAAAATCTTAGAGGTCCGTGGGCACTTATCAGGCGTGGTTGTAAGGATTAGAATCGCTCAAATGTCTATGAATATATATATGCTGAAAGGCAACCGTTTTGGTTGGCCTGTTTTCTTTCATCTTGATCCATATCTATTTGTATGTTTAAAGTTTTTAGTTCCGCTGGTTTTCTCTGAT
The DNA here is from genome assembly GCA_029844215.1 of Przewalskia tangutica. Classification (NCBI taxonomy): domain Eukaryota; kingdom Viridiplantae; phylum Streptophyta; class Magnoliopsida; order Solanales; family Solanaceae; genus Przewalskia; species Przewalskia tangutica. The sequence continues at coordinate 112,721,740 of CM056721.1, forward strand.
GTTGTATCACTAGGGTGCCCGGGGTAAGGCACCAGTCACGGGCCCGGGTTCGGGTCGTGACATATACGAAATGACGTTGTTTACTAACAACATTGGTGAATGATTGGTCTAAGGAGAGAGTTGATCTTGCACAAGAAATTGACAGGTTTGGCTTGGCTGTGCACAATTTGGATGCAAAGGTTAATGCGTGCAACGCCCAATAACTTAGTGATGAGTTGTGTGAAGCTGGAAAAAAAATCTTCTAGCCGAAATTGAGGAGCTAAAACGAGAATACCAATCATTAAACCATGTTTTTCTTGATGGTGCCAATGTTGAGAATAGTGCTCTAGATTCATGTGAGGGAGTAAATAATATTACTTTTGGAGCTTGGAGTGTGTGTATTTATGAGGAAGTAAATAGTAGTACAATTCATGAGTTAGGGCGTATTAGATCTCATTTGTTATGAACTTGAGAAGATTAGCTGAGAAAGGACGGAAGGAAATGTCGTTCAATCAATCATATAGCAAGCTTGCCGCTCGATGGGTTGTTGTTGTATCTTATTTTATCTAATGTTAGCGATGTTATGGTTCTTGTATATTAAGAGGTAGAAGAAGTTGGTTTTGACATCATGTGTAGAAGTTCGACAATAAATATATGTTAAGGCTACTCTTTTCTTCTTTTGGCATGTTCTAAGTACGAAACGTCAACGTAATATTGTCCCATAAATGATTCTACTCTTAGTATATACATGTATAACCCTTGACCCTACATGTGTTATATATGCTACTATATGGTATGCATTATATATATGTAGGGGATGGGTAAAAGGATACGACATATACACACCACCACCTGATCAACTGGTATATGATGATGATTATGCCAACAGAGGCATGTATGATATGATGGGATGCCCAAAGAGTTTTGATGGCGTTATATACACATATTTATATGTATGACCGCATTGTGCATGATGCATAGGCATATTATGACCCTCATAGGCATTCTGCACAAGTATGACACTTAGACATATTATGGCCCTTAGAGGCATCCTCTACTGGTTGATTGTTTCTTATCTCATGTTACTTTCATATCTCTATTATGCTATTCTTCATACCTGACATACTCAGTACATTATTCATACTAACGTCCCTTTTATCGGGGGACGCTGTATTTCATGCCCGCAGGCTCAGGTAGACAGCGTGACATTTCAAACTAGTAGGTTGCTGGTTCAGCTGATATTGGAGTACTCCACTTGTTCCGGAGTTGCGATCTAATCCTGGTATGGTATTTTGGATATGCATATAGGTATAACGGGGCCCTGTCCCGACCTTATGATGTCATATACTCTTTAGAAGCTTGTAGACAATTGTTCTATGTATAGTAGTCGTGTATGGCTTTGTAGACCTTAATATGTATATGTCCATAGGTTGGGTTCTTCTGTTGCAGGATTTTACGTAGCTCCTTTTCAATTTATTATTTCTATGCGTCAGCAGGTTACCTCGTGGCGGCCCTCGTAGACCATGCTTAATTACGGTTAGGTGGTAAATATATGATTAGTTGTGCTCAACAAGTAAGGTTCGGGTGCCTGTCATGGCCTCCGGTTTGGATCGTGACAAACTTGGTATCAGAGCAGGTCTGTTCTAGGGAGTCGACAAGTCAGGTCTAATAGAGTCTTGTTTATGAGTGTGTTGTGCGCAACACATATAAACAGGAGGCTGCAAGGCATTTAGGGATGATTTTCAATCTTTCATATCATAGATCGTGTAGTAGAGCCGAGTCTTAAAAAATCGAGTTCAACTCGTGCCTAATACTGTTTCAGTAATGCCGGTTACCAAAAAGATTTCGGTTAGTTCATATTCGTAGCCAGTAAAGAAGTGACTTCTACCAGACAATTGATAAGCCAGAAGGGCAGTATAGTGTTAAAAAATTCAGATTGTGAGGAATTGTCTCACTCATATACAGAAGAGATAATACAAGATTGGAAAGCAAAATGTTTGTTTAGGGATACAAAAAAAAAGTAAAGTAAAGGAAGTACAAAACACCTGAATGCAGAGGATCGTAAGGAGATTGATATTCAGGTAGAAAGATATAAGTATTGTCATATTGTCGTCAGTAGTGGTAGAACCACAATAAGAGATACATATTATAGCTTGCAATTTACCGATATCGATAAACGATGTTTTAGAAAGAAGTAAGACATCGAGAGCAAGTTGTAAGTGTTACACCCCGTAATTCCAGGATATGAATAAGAGAATAGACGCGAGAACACAAGACTTGAAAATTGGTACGAAAGAAAGAATTGTCTTTCCGAAGGAAAATCTTCCGAACGTCGGAAAGGAAAAATGTTCGTTGGTGAGAATTAGATTCTCAAAATGCATTATTTGAGGAGTATAGAATTTATTATCATTATACAAATTTATTTTTACGGATTTGGTCACGTGGGGCCCACCCGAGAAATTTTACGTTTTGTGGGCCCCACGAGAGTTACGAAATTTTATGGACGAATGGGAGGGCGACACGTGGCACCCCCACATGGTCTTGGACGAAATTGACCAAGGGTATTATGGTCATTTACTTATGTAGAAGATCAAGTCTTGCAAGCTAAGAACTTGAGATAATTGACTAAGTCAAAGAGCCACTTGGCTTGATCTCTTTCATCCCAACCTAACAAATGTTATAATCTAGACCCTCCAATGTGTTATATAAGCACACTAGTAGCAAGAAAAGTCTTCCAACACTTAGAAAAAAATTGAGAAAACCTTGTGCTCTTAATGTTGCTCTCGGCTTTAAGGCCTTTCCCACACAAATTTTTTCCAATTGTTGTCCATAATTCACAAGACTTTAACCCAAGGTTCCTAGGGGTATTTAAAGGATATCTCAATAGAAAGATCTCGGAAAAACGACATTTTTACGTTAGTCGCAAGGCGAAACCCTAAGGTGTTCTTCAACTTTGAAGATGGAACTTGAAGAGGAGTTCTTCATGAGCTTCTAAGGAGTGCTTGGAGCAGATTGGAACATAAGAAGAAGAGCTAAAAGTTGCTAAGAATAGACTTTTACGCTTGGACATTATTAGGGCTTATTGAGGTAAAATCTTTATCTTCTTAATGTAATTGAAGATTACATGTTATAGTAGTTAAGAAATGAGCATGTGGTATATAGAATGAAGTTTGAAAAGATTTGGATCATGTCGACATGTTAAAACCGAAAATGGACAAATTAGCCATTAATGTTGTAATTAATTTGGTTGATAGTTACAATCGTCGCATGTTATGGAAGAAAGGATTTATAGTTATTGTAATTGTTATTATGTATATAACATATTGGAATAATAACTTGGATTGAAAAAGGAATTGTAAGGAAATTGATATTGTTATGGATAGTGTTTTGCCGAAAATGTGCCTTAAGGAATGGACAGTTTTATATTGATTGTGGGGAAATTTTTTACACGTCCTATTAGGCGTGTAACCCCATTTGTATTGATGAATTGTTGGGCCTTAAATGTGGCGTTTGGTTATTGAAATTCGGGCCTTGAAAAAGGTGGAAAAGTATGTAGAAACAAAGGAAGTGCTGCCCGATTTTCCGTAGAATTTGGTGACTTTTCACTTAGAATATTCTACGTTTGAAGCTAGAGGTTAATAGACGTATTATGGCCATTATAGGTTGAAGTACTACGTATAGCGTATTCCACAAAAAAGGATGGAATAGCTAGCAAAGTTGAAGTACTTTGGAGCATTTTGCTACTTGACGATAATCGTCGTGAGGTATGTGAACCTCTTCCTCCTTTTGGCATGATTCTATGTATGAAATATACATGTGGTGTTATTTCATGATTCCTTCTACTCTTAAAAGTTAAGAGGTATGTATGTTGATTTACTCTATGTGAAGGTTATGTCTAAGTTATCCTAAGTTCTTACCAAGTCTTATGGGGGATATTGGTAAGAGTCGTTACGAGGTATTTGGAGTCAAGTTGACTTTGCTAAGTGTCACGACCCGTTCCGGGGCCTGTGACTGGTGCCTTACCCGGGCACCCAAGTAGTCATATATCAGAGTAATCAGCGGAAAATAAAAACATAAGACATGAAACAATTGTAAATGAGACACAGTTTCTGAGAAAAGGGTGCCTTTCGGCATATATATATAAACAAAGTTTGGCAGTTACATCCCAACTGTACAATAGGACTACAGACCTCTAAAGAAGATAAACAACTATGGCGGGACAGGGCCCCGCCATACCGTGGATGTACAAAATTATATACAACAACAGGGAGAGCATACCCAAAAGTCGAGCCTCCGGAGAAGATGGAGCTCCTGACACCAAAGCAAAAAGATCCTAAGGATGTGGATCTAGCACCTGCTTGCCCTTACCGCGGATTTAACGCACTTCGGGCGAGGTCGCATAACAGTACTAAGTATGTGAAATCGTAAGGTATCAAGTAAAATCAAAGTATTTAAAACCATTTGCAAATACAACCAGTTTAACTGCACATAGTGCCACAACATAAACAAGAGCAAAATAGATATAATGTAACTGGTCTTTCCTAGGCCGCGAATGATCGAAGCAAGGCCAATCGCCCATAGTATCATTATGCGCGCCTAGTCCTGGACTTCCCGCAGTCCGCATAGGTCACACACAGACCCGCATGAGGTATTCCTCGCATCGGGGGTAGCTAACCCCGGTACCCTCCTGGACTCCCGCAGTCCGCATAGTCTCAATAGACCGCATAGTCACACAGACCGCATAGGGCATCCCCCGCATCGGGATAAAACACCCGGAATGATCAATCCTGGAACTCCCGCAGCTCCGCATAGTCACACAGACCGCATAGGCCGTATAGACCCGCATCAAGGGTGGCAAGCCCTCGGTATAACAAGTCAAGGGGGTAGGTGATATAATAACAGTACAACTGACTTACCGTTTAGCAACGTAAGCACAACAAGAATGACCCCCTTTCACAACATCACAAGACACTAACACACGTAGCATCATAATATGTCTATTTATCAAACAATCTCACTACACCTTACAGAAATCAATACAAGGTTTTTATAACAAATAAGTAAACAGTTCCTTTTATCTTTCTTAAGTTGTTATACCTAACTTCCCATAAAGCTAGTATAACTCTTAAGCTTTTTGTTTAAAAACCAAATATTTCTCTTCTGTTAAAAATGATTCAGTATTCTTTTGAAATGCATCAAGATTCTTATTATTCAGGCTTAAGTCAAAAGACATTGCCGTAATTATTATTCAGGCTTAAGTCAAAAGACATTGCCGTAATTATTATTCAGTTAACACACGTACGTCTACCGTACTATATATATTTTAAAATATCATGCTCAAGAGTATAGGAAGAATCACATACCTTCTTGGCGAACTCCACCTGCCAAGTCGAATATGTCGCGCGCAGAGAATCAGCCTATAATAGTCAAATACGTCTATCAACGTCTAGACTACTCTGTAAACAGTTCTAAGCAGAGGGTTCTCTATTCTACGGAAAATTGGGCAGCACTTCCCTACCCGGTAATTATACAAGCTCATCAGAAAAACAAATTCTATCTTCTTTATTATTCTTCTGATGTGATAACAGTTCAATTCTATTCTTTAATATCCTTCTAAGTATCTTATACTCAAGTCTTAGCTATTCTTATATGTAATATCCAATTACAATAGAAGGACAAGAGTATTTACCTCGATAAGCCCAAAAATTATCCAAGTTAAAAGTCGATCCTGAGCAAGGTTTAGCTCCTAATTGCACGCTCCGATAGCTCCAAGAAACTCTTAGAAGTTATAACAACTTCTACTTAAATACTATAAGGGATTTGGGCTAGGGTATTTTGGTATAGTAACTATACTAGAAGGCAACTTCTACAAGGGGGAGGGTATTCGGCCAAGGGCCTTCTCAAGGGGGAGGGGGAGGGCTCTTGGACGAGAATACTACAAAGAGAGGGGGGAGGATTTTCAAGACTTGGAGAAAGATTTGTGGATGAAGAAAACCTTCAAGTTAGGGGAGTATTTATAGGCCAACCAATGGCCAAGATGATGCCAAGTGCAAGGCAAGTGTAGGGTGGAGATTCACCCAAGTGTCCTTATCCATCTACTACACAAATATCCTACCAACTCCTTGACTTGTGCAAAGGCACAAAAAACGTGCCCAAGGTCGTCCAATGTCCCGCCACTTAAGGGTGACAAGTGTCACCCTCCCGTTGGTCCAAAATATTTCATCTCTCAGAAAAATCCGCAAAAATTAGAAATGATATAGCCGTAATTTTCCCGTCGCAAGTTTTGTAAAACGTTTCGTCGGAAAACGATTCTTTTAGTGAGTTGTGCACAAATATTTTCGTCCAACCTAACTTTAAGACTAAACTTTTGTACGTACGCCCTCACGTACATACTCTGGAAATACGGGGTATAACATTCTCCCCTCCTTAGAAACATTCGTCCCGAATGTTCCTTCCCAAGACAGTTAACGATAAGGTTCCTCATAACTTAAACAGTTTGCAAATGCCACATACGGCCACAAAATAACACTTAGGCATATATGACAATGAAAATTTACAAGTAGGAAAGTGAATTACCTGGAGGTGTGGGGAATAGGTGAGGATACTTCTGCCTCATGTCCTCCTCAGCTTCCCACGTCATCTCCTCCCTGAGCTCGTTCCGCCACAAGACTTTGACGGAAGCCACGTCCTTGGTCCGCAGACGCCTAACCTGACGATCGACTATCGCTATGGGAATCTCCTCATACGATAACCCCTCGGTCACTGACATCGCCAATCGGTGTACCTAGATGGATCCGATACATCTCCTCAAAGATAGAAACATGAAACACCGGATGACCGCCTCCGATTGACGGCAGATCCAACTCATAGGCAACCTTGCCTACCTCGCGACAACTGATACGCCCAATGTACCTTGGGCTGAGTTTCACTTTCTTCCCGAATCTCATCACACCCTTCATGGGTGACACCTTCAGGAAAACCCAATCATCCACCTCGAACTCCAGATGCCGACGACGATGATCTGCATACGACTTCTGTCGACTCTGAGCTGTGAGCAACCGCTCCTGGATAAGCTTCACCTTATCCACTGCCTGCTGCACCAAATCTGGTCCCACTAACTGTACCTCGCCCACATCGAACTAGCCTATCGGCGATCTGCACTTCCTCCCATACAAGGCCTCATAAGGCGCCATCTGAATACTGGAGTGGTAGCTATTATTATACGCAAACTCAACTAGAGGCAAATGATCCTCCCGCTACCCTCGGTCAATAACACAGCTCGCAAAGATATCCTCAAGAGTGCGGATAGTGCGCCACGTCTGCTCTGCGTGGATGGAATGCGTTACTGTGCTCACTCGCCCCTAAACCATTCGAAGGACCTCCGAAGTTAGCCAGAATCGGGCTCCTGTCGATATGATCGAAATAGGGACTCCATACACCGACGATCTCTCGGATGTAAAGTTCGCATAATCCTCACCGAAAAAGTCGCCCGACGGAAGAAAGTGGATGATTTCGCCACCGTCGACGATAACCCATATAGAATCATGTCTCCTCCGAGTGCGAGGTAATCCGTGATGAAGTCCATGTTGATCACCTCCCACTTCCGTGTCGATCTCAATCGTCGCAACAAACCACCGGCCTCGTGCTCTATCTTCACATGCCGACAACACGCACCGAGCTACAAACTCGCAACGCCCTCTTCAAGCCATCCCACCAATACACGATCTCGAGGTCGTGGTACATCTTGGTCGACCCGGATGGATAGAGTAACGCGCGCCGTGTGCTTCCCTAACTCACGCCAAGTCTGCAATATCCAAAACACACAACCTGCCATCGAACCTTAGCACCCCATCAGGTGCTACCTCAAAAGGACCCTTTCCATCACGAAGAGCCGTATCACGATCGAATCAAAACCGATCCTCAAATCGTTGCCTCTTCACCTCCTCGACGATGGAAGACTCGCAACCTTGCGAACTCGAACCCCATCGCTATCGTAATCAATCAAGCGGACACCAAGGCTCGCTAATCGATGCAAATCGCGAACCATGCCCTCCTCTTCTGGCCAGACATCCGATAGGCTACCCATCGACCTACGACTAAGGGTATCTGCCACAACATTGGCCTTCCCCGGGTGGTACATGATATCGACATCATAATCCTTAAGCAACTCTAACCACCATCTCTGTCGTAAGTTCAGCTCCCTCTGGCTGAAGATATACTGGAGGCTCTTGTGGTCCAGATAAATATCCACATGAACCCCATACAAATAGTGCCTCCAGATCTTGGCGTGAATCACCGCTGCCAACTCCAAATCATGGGTGGGGTAGTTCCTCTCGTGTTTCTTAAGCTGTCGGGATGCATACGCTATAACCTTACCCAGCTGCATCAACACACAACCGAGCCCGACACCTGACGCATCACAATACACAACATAACCGTCTGACCTCCGGAAGAGTAAGAACGGGCGCCGCGCCTCCTTCAAGAATCGAAACCCCGCCACAAGCATCACCATCAAACTTAGTTGCTTCTCGAGTCACCGAGTCAACGGTGCAGATAGAAGCAAACTTCTACGAACCGCCGATAATAACCCGCAAGGCCCGTAAAATGCGAACCTGCAGCTGAGTAGTAGGTTCAGGCCAACTCCTCGATCGCCTCGATCTTGCCGTATCCACCAATACCATCGGCCGACAATATGCCCAAGAAAAGCCACCAAGCTAACCAAAACTCACATTTGGAAAACTTGGCGTATAATCGCTGTCCCGAGAATCGCTACCATCGCCTCAAATGCTCGCATGCTCCCGCTCGAGCGAGAATAAACCAAGATATCATCAATGAATACTATCACAAACGTGTCCAAAAATGGTTTGAACACTCGGTTTCATCAAATCCATGAATACACGAGCATCGTCAACCCGAAAGATATGACCACGAACTCATAATGCCCGTACGTCCGAATGCGATCCAGTGGACATCCGCTTCTCGACTCGCACTGATGATGATAGCCCGATCGCAGATCAATCTTGAGAAATATCTCGCACTCGCAATCGGGTCGAACAAATCATCAATCTCGGGAAGGGGGTATTCGTTTAATGGTCACCTTGTTCACCGCTCAGTAATCAACACATGCACGCTGCCCCGCCCTTCTTTTCTTCACGAACAATACCGACGCTCCCTGTGGAGAAATACTAGGCTGATGAAGCCCTTTCTCCAAAGAAATCTCTCACCGGTCCTTCAACTCTCTCAACTCGCAGTGCCATTCGTATGGCGGAATGGAAATAGGCCGAGTGTCCGCATCACATCGATACAAAACTCTATCTCCTCTCGTGGGATACCCGAGGTCGTCTCGAAACACGCCCGGGAACTCTCGACCATCGAATCGATCAAAATCTGCATCGCAGCCTCGTGATCAAACACCCGAATGAGATGGTAAATGTACTTCTTCGCACCATCTTCCTAGCCTCGAGGTAGGAAATTAACCTACCTCTACGATACAATGTTCCTCCCACTCAACAACCGCCTCGTGAAATGGAACCGCACCACTCTCTCCCTGCAGTCTACATTGGCGTAGCAAGAAGCTAGCCAATCCATACCCATGATCACATCGAAATCATTCATATCCAACTCTATCAAGTCGGCTAGGGTCCGACGACTGCATATGGTCACTGGACAAGCCCTATATACCCGCCGAGCTACCACCGAATCACCCACTGGCGTAGCTACCTCGAATGGGTCTATGGACTCAGGCTCTATCCCTATCCTACTAGCAACAAGGGGAGATATATAGGACAGAGTAGAACCCGGATATATCAAGGCATACACATCATAATCGGAGACTGATAAGGTACCTGTGACGACATCAGGTGAGGCCTCCTGGTCCTGCCGGCTGGACAAGGCATAAATGCGGTTCTGAGGACCGCTAGTACTGGGACCCGCGCCACGACCTCTGCCGCGACCTGCTGGCCCATGAGTACCCTGCCCGGCGAGTAATCGTAGGAGATGATGAACCGCAATGCACTCGTAGCCGAGCCCTACCACCACGCCGGCCTGACAGTTCTCGCAAATGACCTGCCGCCACAAGTATAGCAAGCTCCCGAGTAGTACTATAGCTCCTCGAATGGAATCTACCACAACGGACACACCGAAAGGCACTCGATCGTTAGCACCCTTGCTACCTCGAAGTCCAAGTCCCGGGCCCCGACCGCCCGAATGCTCGCTGCACCGAAACGATGTAGGAGTGCTCGAGCCGGGCCGTGGTGCAAACCTAGACGTCACGAGGCCGCCCTCCCGAGAACTACCAAAAATCCGGCCGCTCGCCTTCTTCCGATGCTGATATCCGCCGACCCGCTTGGTCTTTACGCCTCGCATCCAAGTGCATGAGCTCGCATACGGATAATGTCCATGCTCGGGTCAAGAGCCACACCCGCACAAGACTTCGCCATATAATCATCTAGCCTGACGTAGCGATGCACCCGCCCTCCATATCCGCTACCAATGCAGTGGACATATCGAGCCAAAGAATCAAACTCGACATTGTACTCCCTAACTGCGGCCCTCTGCCTCGCAAGAATAAAATCGTTTACCGCGCCCTCCTCATCCGCGAGGCAAGAAGTGAGTGAGGAAAGCCTCCGAGAACTCATCCCAAGTAGCTGGGACGCGTGCTCTCCCGATAACTCCCACGATCAAACCAATCGATCGCGATAACGCAGCCGACGCGAACCAAGATCACGGACTCGGTCTCCGACACCGATCACCCTCATAATCCTTCAGAATCGACGGATGAACTCCTCGCGATCATCCTCCGCCGACCCATAAAACTCGCGGGCTACAACTCAGGAAATCTCGTAGCCTCAAACTATCTGCCCTCGGGTGAACCACGAGTACTACTGGGCCGAATCGAATCGCCAGATCCACTGCCTCATGTTCCGCCACGATCCGCCAATAGCCGGGCCATCTCCTTGTACTCCTAACTCCTCCGCCCCAGCCGTGGGACGAGGCGCGGCATCGTGGTCTCGCTGGGCCGGGCGGCGTCATGGAACTCGCCGTCTGCATAGATCGGCCCGAGCCTCGTGACTCTCTGTCCTACTAGCAGCCTCCTCGGCCGCTTGCCTTCGGGCCCGGTTTCTTACGCGAGGCATAATCAGCATGTAAAAGGAATACGTTAGAGGGGTCCAACTTATAACACCGTTCTAAGGCACGATCTCAGAGTGAGAAGAATGGAAACCAATCCTAAATATCCTATAGCCTCCTGACTATTGTTGTGGCACAACACACCGATAATCAAGACTCTACTAGACGGTCAGAGACACTTTCCGAGGATTAATCGCTCGATACCACTTTTGTCACGACTGCCCGGCTCGTGGATCGTGCCTTACCCGGGCACCCAAGTAGTCATATATCAGAGTAATCAGCGGAAAATAAAAACATAAGACATGAAACAATTGTAAATGAGACACGCTTCGAAAAGGGTGCCTTTCAGATATATATATATACAAAGTTCGCGCTTACATCCCAACTGCATAATAGACTACAAACCTCTAAAGAAGATAAACAACTATGGCGGAAAGTGGCCCCGCCATACCTGAATGTACAAAACTATATACAACAACAGGAGATCATACCCAAAAGTCGAGCCTCCTAGAAGATGGAGCTCGACACCAAAGCAAAAGATCCTAAGGATGTGGATCTAGCACTGCTTGCCTCTTACCGCGGCATGAACGCACTTCAAGCGAGGTCGATAACATGTACTAAGTATGTGAAATCGTAAGGCATCAAGTAAAATCAAAGTATTTAAAACCATTTGCAAATACAACTACTTTAACTGCACATAGTGCCACAACATAAACAAGAGCAAAATAGATATAATGTAATGGTCTTTCCTAGGCCGCGAATGATCGGGCAAGGCCAATCGCCCATAGTATCATTATGCGCGCTAGTCTCGACTTCCCGCACCGCATAGTCACACACATACCCGCATTTAGGTATTCCTCGTGACGGTAGCTAACCCTGCATTCTCCCTCGACTCCCGCACCGCATAGTCTCAAAAGACCGCATAGTCACGCACCGCATAGGCATCCCCGCATCGTGATAAAACACCCTAATGATCAATCTCGAACTCCCGCACCCGCATAGTCACACAGACCGCATAGCCGATAGACCGCATCAAGGGTGGCAAGCCCTCGGTATAACAAGTCAAGGGGGTAGGTGATATAATAACATTACAACTGACTTACCGTTTAGCAACGTAAGCACAACAAGAATGACTCCCTTTCACAACATCACAAGACACTAACACACGTAGCATCATAATATGTCTATTTATCAAACAATCTCACTACACCTTACAGAAATCAATACAAGGTTTTTATAACAAATAAGTAAACAGTTCCTTTTATCTTTCTTAAGTTGTTATACCTAACTTCCCATAAAGCTAGTATAACTCTTAAGCTTTTTGTTTAAAAACCAAATATTTCTTCAAGTTAAAAATGATTCATTATTCTTTTGAAATGCATCAAGATTCTTATTATTCAGGCTTAAGTCAAAAGACATTGCCGTAATTATTATTCAGGCTTAAGTCAAAAGACATTGCCGTAATTATTATTCAGTTAACACACGTACGTCTACCGTACTATATATATTTTAAAATATCATGCTCAAGAGTATAGGAAGAATCACATACCTTCTTGGCGAACTCCACCTGCCAAGTCGAATATGTCGCGCGCAGAGAATCAGCCTATAATAGTCAAATACGTCTATCAACGTCTAGACTACTCGTAAACAGATTCTAAGAGGGTTCTCTATTCTACGGAAAATTGGGCAAGACTTCCCTACCCTAATTATACAAGTCTCATGAAAAACAAATTCTATCTTCTTTATTATTCTTCTGATGTGATAACAGTTCAATTCTATTCTTTAATATCCTTCTAAGTATCTTATACTCAAGTCTTAGCTATTCTTATATGTAATATCCAATTACAATAGAAGGACAAGAGTATTTACCTCGATAAGCCCAAAAATTATCCAAGTTAAAAGTCGATCCTGAGCAAGGTTTAGCTCCTAATTGCACGCTCCGATAGCTCCAAGAAACTCTTAGAAGTTCTAACAACTTCTACTTAAATACTATAAGGGATTTGGGCTAGGGTATTTTGGTATAGTAACTATACTAGAAGGCAACTTCTACAAGGGGGAGGGTATTCGGCCAAGGGCCTTCTCAAGGGGGAGGGGGAGGGCTCTTGGACGAGAATACTACAAAGAGAGGGGGGAGGATTTTCAAGACTTGGAGAAATATTTGTGGATGAAGAAAACCTTCAAGTTAGGGGAGTATTTATAGGCCAACCAATGGCCAAGATGATGCCAAGTGCAAGGCAAGTGTAGGGTGGAGATTCACCCAAGTGCCCTTATCCATCTACTACACAAATATCCTACCAACTCCTTGACTTGTGCAAATGCACAAAAAACGTGCCCAAGGTCGTCCAATGTCCCGCCACTTGAGGGTGACAAGTGTCACCCTTCCGTTGGTCCAAAATATTTCATCTCTCGGAAAAATCCGCAAAAATTAGAAATGATATAGCCGTAATTTTCCCGTCGCAAGTTTTGTAAAACGTTTCGTCGGAAAACGATTCTTTTAGTGAGTTGTGCACAAATATTTTCGTCCAACCTAACTTTAAGACTAAACTTTTGTACGTACGCCCTCACGTACATACTCTGGAAATACGGGGTATAACACTAAGTTACTGCACGAATGAGAATAAGTATCGAACAAGCCACTGCAGCGCTAATAAAAGAAAATGTATCGACAATCAATTAAACTAAAATGAGTAGAATCCTTCATCTGCATAGAAACTAAGATAAGACAAAATTGTATTACATTTTCTAGATCATAGTTGCTTTAATAAGATCGTTATAAACAAGTATAACCTATTTACAACGCACAAAAGTATATGTTACTTAATTTAAAGAGTTTACGTTTTGAAGTTTTAAGACTATGAACCTTAAATTCTGAAAAGGTTAAGAGACTTTATTTTTCAAGTTATGGGACTTGATTCTTAAAGGAAGAAATGGTTTGAGTTAAAAGTATAGGATACTTGATTTAGAAAGTATTGATTTCTTGACATTCTAAAGATAGAAGACTTCATTTCTAAAGTAGAAACTTGATTTCTAAAAGATAAGAGACTTGAAGTATTTTGAAAATTACGCAACTTGATTTGAAAATATAAGTCTCTTGGTTATAAAAAAGAATGAATTTGTTTAAAACCATAAAGGGTTATAACGGCTTTATGGGAAGTTGGTTATAACGGCTTTATGGAAGGTTAAGAAAATTGTCTATTTTGATTGATAGGCATGAGTTGCCTAGGTTGTGAAGTTTTAAGTTACTTGGTTTCAAAGCCTTGAAATGAATTTCTAAAGGTGTAGTAACTTATTTTGAAAAATAGACATGCCTTGATACTACGGGTTTTAGTATCTTGGGGTTTTATATGAAAAGAAGTCTTTTGAAAAGAATGAAAGTACGTAGTACTTTGGGTTAAATTCCCGGATTTTTATGTGAAACGAAAAGTTCCCTGAGCATATAATATGAAAGTCTAAAGATTTAATGAACTTGCCTATTCTTGCTTGTGATAACCTTCAGTGCATGTATTATATGTTTACACTGCCGTGACACTCAGTTGGAGGGCCGGCTGTCTTGTTGTGAATTTACTTGAACGTACCGACATCGACGGAGGCTTCCACGGGTATGCTTCAATTGTGATTGATCCTTGGACATGCTTATACGATGTGGGATTCCGGGGCATGCGACCAGGATGCGGGTTAGATTTCCGGATTGTTTCTATTACTCCTTGGACATGCTTATACGATGTGGGATTCCGGGGCATGCGACCAAGAGGCGGGTTAGATTCCCGGATTTATTTTATTACCCATGGCCATGCTTATACGATGAGGGATTCCGGGGCATGCGACCATGTTATATACGATTATTACTCCATGGATTAACTCTCCATGAAGACATGTACCCGAGATGAGGGATTCCACGGGCATGTTATATACGATTATTACCCCATGACCATACTTATATGATGAGGGATTCCGGGGCATGCGACCATGTTATATACGATTATTACCCCATGGATTAGCTCTCCATGAAGCCATGTACCCGAGATGAGGGATTCCACGGGCATGAGATATATATATATATATATATATATATATATGTATTGTATATGTGTACGCTGATAGTGAGGTAGGATGCCACAGGCGCGTCACATGGTTATATATTTTACACCTACGGCTATCGGCAGTGATGGGGGATTCCACGGGCAGGAGATATATATATGTATGGTATATGTGTACGCCGACAGTGAGGAAGGATGCCACGGGCGCGTCACATAGTTATATTTTACACTTACAGCTGTCGGCAGTGATGAGGGATTTCACGGGCACGCTTGGTATTTGTGGGCTTGAGACCCTTACTGGACTATGTGATAATATTGAGGGCTTGTGTCCGTAGCCCTGTGTGACTATTGTTCATGTGCTGAAATAGTCTTTAAAAGGTAAAACTGACATTCATTACTTTCACTTTGGCAAGGCACAGTGTACTGTTATTTTGGTTATCATACATGTCTCCAGCTTTATTTTAGACTATTATGATTTCATTATAGTACTTTCAATTTCACATACTTGGTACATATTTCGTACTGACCTCTTTCAGGGGGCTGCGTTCATGCCACAAGTTGAGGTACATAGCTTGCTGATCCGCACTCTTAGGATCACTGTTCAGTTCTTGGAAAGCTCCATTCCTCCGGAGGATTTGTCTTTTGGTACGGTTCCCTGAGGTTGTAGGTTTATGTACCTTCAGGGGTATGGCGGGGCACTGTCCCGTCACAGTTGTTATGTCAAAACTCTTAGAGGTCTGTAGTCATATCTTGTGGTTTGGGTTGAGTTTAAAAAAGAAGAAGAGGTAAATGCTTTTGGTTTTAAATAGTTATATGTATCCAGGAAGGTAGCCTTATCGGCTAACCTGTTATTTATTTCTTGATTAAGTTTATGTATGTTCCGCTGATTATCTCTGATGTATACCTGTAAGAGTGCCCGGGTAGGGCACTAGTCGCGGGCTCGGGGTCGGATCGTGACAAAAGTGGTATCAGAGCAGTTAGTCCTCGGAAAGTGTCTACAGACCGTGTCTAGTAGAGTCTTGGTTATCAGTGTTTTGTGCACCACATCTATAACCAGGAGGCTGCAGGACATTTAGGATTGATTTCCATTCTTCTCATTCTGAGATCGTGCGATAGAGCTGTGTTGTTAGGGTCGTCTCTCCCTAACGAGTTATGTTGATTGCAGCTATGAGAAAGACAACAGTAACCCAGGAAGGACTATGTGGATTGCGTATCCAGGTTGGTAATGATTGTAGTATAGTTGGTATAATGACGTACAGCTATACGGGTTTATGTATGAGGATCAGACAAGTGTTGCCTAGAATGATTTTAGATTACCAGGATTTGGTAAGGACTAACTAGATACCGGGAAGGTATGAAACAGTTAATGAATTCTCGCCAAGGTCTTATGTTTTATTTAGAGATAATTGGGAAATGACGAGCTGTCTGATAGGGTAGTGAACCCTTAAGAAGCCATGTTAAGGAACTTAATGGAATGTCATGTTAATAGATTAAGCTACGTGGTAGGCTTAAGAGAATTGTGCGGATGAGATCCGTATGGAGTAAGTAATGGTTGTTGTGATCAAGACAACATGGTTATGGTATTAGAGAAGTTGTTGTACCCGTTTACGGGGGGACTGATAAGGTAGGCTTGGAGCATGGAAAAATGCGAGCCTAAGAATATTTTGATAACCGCCGAGACCTTAGGTATATAAGGCCTTCTCGGGCAGTAAGATTTAATTCAGACTTAGGGTAAGAGTTAAGTGCGACGGTGGGTCGGGGTGAGGACCTATTACGAGTCGCCCCATAGTTTGAAATGGAGTGGGATCAGTTGGTAGTAGTCCCTCTACGTAACAGGGTCACGAGGGTGTAAGGTCCAAGTCTAGTTAATTGTTTTACGGGTTCGTGGACGCGTTCCACCGGAACCAGGTCGTGAGAGCCGGAAATGGCCTTATATTGTTCGATTTAGTAACTCCAAAGATTGAAGGCCATAATCAGTATGGAGGTTATGTACGTATGTTAGAATAAGTTAGAGGTACGGAAAGAATACAACCAGTAAGAAAGTGTAGAATCGCCGTTTGGTTGGTTCCACGTAGGCGAGTGTCACGACCCGACCACGGGCCCGCGACTGGTGCCTTACCCCGGGCACCCTAGTGATACAACATCAGAGAAAATCAGCGGAAATGAAAACTTACACATGAAACAAGATATACAATAATGAAATAAGAAAACAGGCTAACCAAAACGGTTACCTTTCTGAATATATAAATAAAACTTGAACAACAGCATATCCCTTTACAAACTCGCCCACAACAGCATTACATGCACTTAAGAATGTTATAACAACAACGACGACAGGGCTCCGCCATACCCCGAATGTAAGTACCTACAACGATGCGGACTATACGAAAGATAAGCCTCGAGAAACGGAGCTTCCTGCATCGCCAATCGTGATCCTATGAGCGAGATCAACAATCGCGTACCTCTACCGCGGCATGAACGCAACCCCCGGGCGAGGTCGATAACAGTACCAAGTATGTGAAATCGAAAATATCAGAAAAGAAATCATAGTAGTCTATATAAAACAGAGACATATATGATAACCAAACTACAAGACATAATATGTAAGCAAATACGCCAAGTCGTGACTCACGCCTCAAAGTCATCACTCAAATATAACTGGGTCTCATGCCCGCAACATCAATCATGCCCGTGGAACACCTTCCTCATCGCCGATACCACGATAACCACACCAAGGAGTACACATGAACACTGTGTCCCACTGTGTCATAAAACCGTGACGGGCAAGTACGAAGGCTAACTACTGATACCAAAGCCGCATCATCAATCGACCGGCAAGTACGAAAGCCAACTACCGGATACCAAAGCCGTACTAACAAATCTATATAACCATACCACGGTCGACCAGTGGCAAGACGAAAGCCAACTACCAGATACCACCGCGCCACGAATCGGGTCAAGTACGAAGACTAACTACCGGATACCAAGTCGGAATCACGAGACTTCGCCACAAACCGAACGGGCAAGACGAAGGCTAACTACCGATACCGTCGAATCACCACGACCGGGGAAAGTACGAGAGCCAACTACCGATACCAAGTCGAATCAAGAAACCTCGTGGAGAGCTAGTCCATGGAATAATAATCACGTGCGCACTGCGGAATGCTCCACATCACGGTGACGCCCAAGTAAGATCATAACAAATCAGCCGCCTCCATCGAGAGACGCGTGGTATAGAAATACAATACTAGCATGACAAGGCTATCACACGCAAACATAGGCAAGTTACACACAACTCAAGGTACTTTCATTTTATGCCAAAGTCCAGGTTTTAACCCCAAAGTACTACGTACGTTAAATTCTTTTTAAAAGATCCATTTCTTTTACAAAGGTCACCCGATGCCCGTATTATCAAAATAGAGTGACTAACATTTTAAGTAAACCAAAACAACTTTCATACTTTCCTTTTTAAACCAAATTAAGACAATACTATGTCTTCTTTTTAGACCAAAACACTTCTCCTTTTAAAGTAAAGTTACCATTTTAAAACTAATGATAAAACCATTCTTTTGTTTTCATAAAGTCGTTATAACTAACTTCCCATAAAGCTGTTATAACACTTTATGTTTTAAACCAATTTAAGACAAAACCATGTCTTTCTTTTAAACCAAAAACTCTTCAATTCCTCAAGTCTCTTTTCTTTTAGAAATCAAGTTCCTTAATATTTCACATCAAGTCATTTATAAGTCAAGTCTCTTATCTTTTAAAAACCACAAACCATTTCTTTACCTACATAAAGTTGTTATAGCAAACTTCCCATAAAGCCGTTATAACACTTTATGTTTTAAACCAACCAAATTCATTTAGCACATGTACGTCTACCGTACTACATAGTTCACAACAATCATGCTAGAAAAGATAGGAAGAGGTTCACATACCTCGCGACGATTATCGATAATTAGCAAAACGCCCACGCATTTAACCTTGCTCGCCTTTTCCACCCTTCAAGTAGAATACGCTACTCATAGTACTTCAACCTATAAAGGCCACAAAACGCCTATCAACCTCTAGATCTCTTCAGAGAATAATTCTAGATACAAGATTCCTTATTCTACGGAAAATTCGAAGACTCCCCCGCAACCACAAAAATCTCCTCTCTAACGAGGCCTGCTACCAAACCAACAATCCCGGGGTTACATGCCTAACCTGGACGTACAATTCTACTCCACAATAATACTACAAGTCTCATCAGAATACAAATTCTATGTAAATACAATTCAATTCTTTATAATCATCCTTCCAATATATCTTATACTCAATTCTAAACTACTACAACATGTAATCTCCAATTACACAGGACATAGGTAATTACCTCGATAAGCCCAAAATTATCCAAGATATAAGTCGATCCTGAGCAACGTTTAGCTCCAATTCATTACGCTCCAACCCGCTCCAAGCAACCCTTACAAGTTTCTAAACAACTTCTCTTAACACTTCATCTAAGCTATGAAGATTTTTCTAGGGCTTCATTTTGCGACTATGGAATAAAGTAGTATTTCCGGGCTCTTATGTTGGATTTTTTTTGGAATACCACAAGGGATTTAGGCTAAAGTATTTGGAATAACAACAATACTTGAAGAATTCTACTCAAGGTGGGGTGTTTGGATGAGAACTCACTAAGGGAGGGAGGGAATTTTTGCCTTGGAAACTTTCTAACGTGGATGAAATAAAGTCTTGCACACGCGGTATTTATAGGGAAATCAATGCCAAGATCTAGGAAAGTGGATGGTGAGGATGGGTACATGTGTGTGGTAGTTGGCCAACCATTTGGCTACCACAAAATGGGACAAGTGGCCACCACAAAATGGGCCACTTGTCCACCAAAAACGCGCCACTTGTCCTTCTCCACCCGCCAACATGCCACACGGGTGACACGTGTCGCCCCCCTACTCGTCCAAAATATTTCATCTTCCGAAAATATCCGTAATGCCAAAAATCCGAAAATAAAATGGGCCCCACAAAACCGTAAATTTTCCCGTGGGCCCCACGTGACCAATTTCAGAAATAAAATTTCATAATTCTCAAATATTCCAAAAAGTCCGAATACCAAATCTGGGAATCCAATTCCCTTTAACGAACATTTTTCCTTCACAAAATCCGGAAACTTTTCCGTCGAAAAATCACATCTTTCTTCCTTTCCAATTTTATCCGTCAGATTCTCAGACGCACGCCCTCGTATACATACCACGAACTACGGTGTAACAAATGAGGGTCAGATAATTGGCCCAGACTTGATTCAACGGGCTGTGGGTAAGGCGAAGCTTATCCAGGAAAGATTTTTAGTAAGCTCGGAGTCAGCAGAAACTTTATGCAGATGAACGATGTCGACACTTGGAGTTCCGGTTGACGTTTTAGTATGAGTATTGTTATGTGGCCGTGGGTGGCATATGTTGTATGAAGGGTGTAGTAAAAGGAGACTATGTCACTATCTAAATAGATTGGAATCCGAAAGAACATTTGGGGACGAATGTTTCTAAGGGGGGAAGAATGTTACACCCTGTAATTCCAGGACATGAATAAGAGAATAGACGCGAGAACACAAGACTTGAAAATTGGTACGAAAGAAAGAATTGTCTTTCCGAAGAAAAATCTTCCGAACGTCGGAAAGGAAAAATGTTCGTTGGTGAGAATTAGATTCTCAAAATGCATTATTTGAGGATTATAGAAGTTATTATCATTATACAAATTTATTTTACGGATTTGGTCACGTGGGGCCCACCCGAGAAATTTTACATTTTGTAGGTCCCACGAGGGTTACAAAATTTTATGGACGAATGGGAAGGCAACACGTGGCACCCCCACATGGTCTTGGACGAAATTGACCAAGAGTATTATGATCATTGACCTATGTAGAAGATCAAGTCTTGCAAGCTAAGAGCTTGAGATAATTGACTAAGTCAAAGAGCCACTTGGCTTGATCTCTTTCATCCCAACCTAAAAAGTGTTATAATCTAGACCCTCCAATGTGTTATATAAGCACACTAGTAGCAAGAAAAGTCTTCCAACACTTAGAAAAAAATTGAGAAAACCTTGTGCTCTTAATGTTGCTCTCGGCTTTAAGGCCTTTCCCACACAAAATTTTTCCAATTGTTGTCCATAATTCACAAGACCTTAACCCAAGGTTCCTAGGGGTATTTCAAGGATATCTCAATAGAAAGATCTCGGAAAAACGACGTTTTTACGTTAGTCGCAAGGCGAAACCCTAAGGTGTTCTTCAACTTTGAAGATGGAACTTGAAGAGGAGTTCTTCATGAGCTTCTAAGGAGTGCTTGGAGCGGATTGGAACATAAGAAGAGGAGCTAAAAGTTGCTAAGAATCGACTTTTACGCTAGGACATTATTAGGGCTTATTGAGGTAAAATCTTTATCTTCTTAATGTAATTGAAGATTACATGTTATAGTAGTTAAGAAATGATCATGTGGTATATATAATGAAGTTTGAAAATATTTGGATCATGTCGACGTGTTAAAACCAAAAATGGACAAGTTAGCCATTAATGTTGTAATTAATTTGGTTGATAGTTACAATCGTCGCATGTTATGGAAGAAATGATTTATAGTTGTTGTAATTGTTATTATGTATATAACATATTGGAATAACAACTTGGATTAAAAAAGGAATTGTAAGGAAATTGATATTGTTATGGATAGTGTTTTGCCGAAAATGTGCCTTAAGGAATGGACAGTTTTATATTGATTGTGGGGCAAAATTTTACACGTCCTATTAGGCGTGTAATCCCCTTTGTATTGCTGAATTGTTGGGCCTTAAATGTGGCGTTTGGTTATTGAAATTCGGGCCTTGAAAAAGGTGGAAAAGTATGTAGAAACAAAGGAAGTGCTGCCCGATTTTCTGTAGAATTTGGTGACTTTTCACTTAGAATATTCTACGTTTGAAGCTAGAGGTTAATAGACGTATTATGGCCATTATAGGTTGAAGTACTACGTATAGCGTATTCCACAAAAAAGGATGGAATAGCTAGCAAGGTTGAAGTACTTTGGAGCATTTTGCTACTTGTCGATAATCGTCGCGAGGTATGTGAACCTCTTCCTCCTTTTGGCGTGATTCTATGTATGAAATATACATGTGGTGTTATTTCATGATTCCTTCTACTCTTAGAAGTTAAGAGGTATGTATGTTGATTTACTCTATGTGAAAGTTATGTCTAAGTTATCCTAAGTTCTTACCAAGTATTATGGGGGATATTGGTAAGAGTCGTTACGAGCTATTTGGAGTCAAGTTGACTTTGCTAAGTTACTGCACGAATGAGAATAAGTATCGAACAAGCCACTGCAGCGCTAATAAAAGAAAATGTATCGACAATCAATTAAACTAAAATGAGTAGAATCCTCCATCTGCATAGAAACTAAGATAAGACAAAATTGTATTACATTTTCTAGATCATGGCTGCTTTAATAAGATCGTTATAAACAAGTATAACCTATTTACAACGCACAAAAGTATATGTTACTTAATTTAAAGAGTTTACGTTTTTAAGTTTTAAGACTATGAACCTTAAATTCTGAAAAAGTTAAGAGACTTTATTTTTCAAGTTATGAGACTTGATTCTTAAAGGAAGAAATGGTTTGAGTTAAAAGTATAGGATACTTGATTTGGAAAGTATTGATTTCTTGACATTCTAAAGATAAGAAGACTTGATTTCTAAAGTAGAAACTTGATTTCTAAAAGATAAGAGACTTGCAGTATTTTGAAAGTTACGCAACTTGATTTGAAAATATAAGTCTCTTGGTTATAAAAAAAAGAATGAATTTGTTTAAAACCATAAAGGGTTATAACGGCTTTATGGAAAGTTGGTTATAACGGCTTTATGGAAGGTTAAGAAAATTGTCTATTTTGATTGATAGGCATGAGTTGCCTAGGTTGTGAAATTTTAAGTTACATGGTTTCAAAGCCTTGAAATGAATTTCTAAAGGTGTAGTAACTTATTTTGAAAAATAGACATGCCTTGATACTACGGGTGTTAGTATCTTGGGGTTTTATATGAAAAAGAGTCTTTTGAAAAGAATGGAAATATGTAGTACTTTGGGTTAAATTCCCAGATTTTTATGTGAAACGAAAAGTGCCTTGAGTATATAAAATGAAAGTCTAAAGATTTAATGAACTTGCCTATGCTTTCTTGTGATAGCCTTGAGTGCAAGTATTATATGTTTACGCTGCCGTGAATTTCAGTTGGAGGGCCGACTGTCTTGTTGTGAATTTACTTGGACGTACCGACAGTGACGGAGGCTTCCACGGGTATGCTTCCATTGTGATTGATCTTTGGACATGCTTATACGATGTGGGATTCCGGCACGCGACTGTGACGCGTTAGATTCCCAGATTGTTTCTATTACTCCTTGGACATGCTTATACGATGTGGGATTCCGGGGCATGCGACCAGGAGGCGGGTTAGATTCCCGGATTTATTTATTACCCATGGCCATGCTTATATGATGAGGGATTCCGGGGCATGCGACCATGTTATATACGATTATTACTCCATGGATTAGCTCTCCATGAAGACATGTACCCGAGATGAGGGATTCCACGGGCATGTTATATACGATTATTACCGCATGGCCATGCTTATACGATGAGGGATTCCGGGGCATGCGACCATGTTATATACGATTATTACTCCATGGAATAGCTCCCCATGAAGACATGTACCCGAGATGAGGGATTCCACGGGAATGTTATATACGATTATTACCCCATGGATTAGCTCTCCATGAAGTCATGTACCCGAGATGAGGGATTCAACGGGCATGAGATATATATATATATATATATATGTATTGTATATGTGTACGCCGACAGTGAGGTAGGATGCCACGGGCGCGTCACAAGGTTATATTTTACACCTACGGCTGTCGGCAGTGATGGGGGATTCCACGGGCAGGAGATATATATATGTATGGTATATGTGTACGCCGACAGGGAGGAAGGATGCCACGGGCGCGTCACATAGTTATATTTTACACTTACAGCTGTCGGCAGTGATGGGGGATTCCACGGGCACGCTTGGTATTTGTGGGTTTGAGACCCTTACTGGACTATGTGATGATATTGAGGGCTTGTGTCCGTAGCCCTGTGTGACTATTGTTCATGTGCTGAAATAGTCTTTAAAAGGTAAAACTGACTTTCATTACTTTCACTTTGGCAAGGCACAATGTACTGTTATTTTGGTTATCATACATGTCTCCAGCTTTATTTTAGACTATTATGATTTTATTACAGTACTTTCAGTTTCACATACTTGGTACATATTTCGTACTGACCTCCTTCGGGGGGCTGCGTTCATGCTGCAGGTTGAGGTACATAGCTTGCTGATCCGCACTCTGAGGATCACTGTTCAGTTCTTTGAAAGCTCCATTTCTCCGGAGGCTTTGTCTTTTGGTATGGTTCCCTGAGGTTGTAGGTTTATGTAACTTCAGGGGTATGACGGGGCCCTGTCTCATCACAGTTGTTATGTCTAAACTCTTAGAGGTCTGTAGTCATATCTTGTGATTTGGGTTGAGTTTTAAAAAAAAAAGAGGTAACTGCTTTTGGTTTTACATAGTTATATGTATCTAGGAAGGTAGCCTTATCGGCTAACCTGTTATTTATTTCTTGATTAAGTTTATGTATGTTTCGCTGATTATCTCTCGATGATAATTGTAAGTGGTACCTGTGTAGGGCACCACGGGCCATGCCCGGTCGGGTCGTGACAGTAAGTTATCAAAAGGTAACAAAAGTATTGAAGGAGTTAAGACAATAATAATACTTTTCAGGACGAAAATCTGAGAGCACAAATATTAGTCCTCCTCACCTAGGTAAGGTAGTACGATGAATGATCAATACAAAACTCATATGATGGTTTAATACAAAGACAAGAAGGTTATGACAAAGAAGTTTTAAGACAAATCATATAGTGTCATCCAAATTTGATGAATGTGACATAACTGTAAATGAGATGTAAGTATAAATGCTAAGAAAGGAATGATGATGGTTACCTTCCTTCTTGATCTGGAATCGTGCTATAGAACTAAATTGTAAGGATTTTCTCTGTCAACCTTATCGTGTTTATGATTACAGCAATGCTTTCTTCTAGTAGGGCTATGATTAGCAAGGAGATTGAAGTTAGATTGAGTGTAAATGCGAGTAGTATGCTGTCTATTGAGATAGACCCGTCAGAAGATATGAGTAAGTTGCCTTCCCAGACACGACTTTATCCTAGAGCATCTGATAGAGATAGACCCCTTGAATGGTCTTAGAACTCATAACCTAAGGAGTTTAATTCAAAGATGCCACTATCTAAGGGTCAAAGTTGTAAAGGTCGAGTGAGACCGCCCCGACCATCGTGTAGTCAGTGCGGTCGAGCGCATGCCAGATGATGCCGCAAAAGTACAAGGGGTTGGTTTAGTGTGGTAGCCATGGCCACAACATTCCGAAGTGTTCCAAGTTGATGCACACAGGTAAGAATAAGATGATTATGATTTGTACATATGAAAAGTAGAAGAAATCATTGGAAGGTTTAGTAGGTTATGAAAATCTACACGTTTTACAGTGACTCTTGTTGATTAGAAAGAGGGAATATGTTATGTACGTGTGACCTAAATTGTAAAGTCTTATCTAGAATAGATTAGGAATTGCCCCGGGATATCATTAACGAGAATAGATTGCCACAATCGAATCGTCTGAAGAGTGACCATCAGTAATTTGAAGAAAATCACGTAAAGTGACGTACCTAGAATAGTGAGCCCAAGTCATAAATAAGGATCGAGTTATCCACTGTAGTGGAAGGGGAAATAAGCCTCTCGTCCGTGCGTAAAGGTCCATACCTCATATTATTGAGAATTACATGTATCAATGTTAGTAAACTATGGCATGCTATAGGTATTGGACTGGTAAAGTCTTCGACTTAATTATGTAGCATGTTACAATTCTAAATAACCTCTGGATAGCAATAGCGTGTTAGGGACAATTGAGGACGAGAACTATAGAACAATCGAAGAATGGTTGTAAGAAATATGAAAACAATTAATAAGTATGAATGGAATGATATGATCAAGTGTTAAGGAAATAATATTTTCCGTTTAATGACGAGTAGAAGGAATGATTACGACAAGAAGGATAAAGGTGAATAAGATTATAGTTATGCAGGTTTCACAAAGGAATAATTACTCCAAAACAGTGTAAGGACTAATGGTAGATGAGGGACAGTAAGTACTCTTCGGCCAAAGGTGACGAACCTCTCACATTCATAAAGATAGTATGAGAAATACCTTGAGATAAGAGACTCCCCCAAGGCAACTTGGAATGAAAATGTAATGGTAAGACGAATGAGCCATCGGTCGACGGGAGATCTAATAATGATAAGACAAGAAAGCTTGAAAAGTCACTGGATCATGTAAAATCATGAATTAGATCTAAACATACGAAACATCGGTTCCACAACATATGCAGTCATACCTCTCAAAATGTATGTAAACGAAAGTAACAGTGAGTAAAGCTCGAAATTAACACCTAAACAGGTGAAAAAAGGCCAATGACGCTATGGATAAAAGGTAGACATTAAATATATATGTCAAGAGATAATGACATTATAATGAGGATGAAATGCCAGGAAAATACAAATTGTCTATGAGCATTTTTGAACTGATCAAAGGTTCTACGAGATAGATAAAGTAATGAATTTACAGCTATCACGACCCAAACCAGAAGGTCATGACGGGCACCCAGACCTTTCCTGTCGAGTACCACTAATCATACAATTAATATCTAATTTAATCACTGGCCACAGGGGCCGATGTAAAATCTTAACCAGAAAGCCCAACTTATATATATATATATATACATACTAAGACTGACAAGACCATATTCAACTGCTACACTCAGGACACTGTCTACAAGCCTCTAAAACAAATGCAACATCATAAGATTGGGACAGGGCCCTACCATACCCATATGTATATGTAGACCAACACTCTGAAACAAGGGGAGTGCTCCAAAATCCGCTGAGTCAGCAACCCATTAATGTGGATCTTTGACTTGCCCACGTGAACCTGCGGGCATGAAATGCAGTGTCTCCCAATAAAAGGGATGTCAGTACGACTGATGTACCAAGTATGTCAGGCATGAAAAATAGCATACCAGGGATATGCAAATAAAGCCGATGTAAATGTACCGATGACATATAGCCGGAAATAGCCGTCCAAAAATAGCCACGCTTGTAAATGCCTAAATGTCATGCATAATGCGGTATATACATATATACACATACTGGCCTCATCAGGAATCTTCCTCTCATACGCATCATATCATATAGGCCTCTGTGGCCATAATCATCATCATATATACAAGTTGATCAGGTGGTTGCTTTTTGTCACGACCCGTTCCGGGGCCCGTGACTGGTTCCTTACCCGGACACCCAAGTAGTCATACATCAGAGAAAATCAGCGGAATATAAAACAAGACATGAATCAATGAAAATTTAGACACAGTTTATATGAGAAAAAGTCGCCTTTCGGCATAATATATATAAACCAAAATCGCGGTTTACATCCTTACTGCATAACAGGACAAATGCACTTCTGGGAAGTAAACAACTATGGCGGACAGTGGCCCCGCCATACCTCGACAAAGACAAAACTATCTACAACAGGAGATCATACCTAAAAGTAGAGCCTCGGAGAAGATGGAGCTCACGACACCAAAGCAAAGATCCTAAGGATGTGGATCTAGCACTGCCGCTCTTACCGCGCAGATTTAACGCACTTCAAGCGAGGTCAAGACAACAGTACTAAGTATGTGAAATCAGAAAGTACTTAAATGAAATCATATCACTTTAAAACCAATTTTACAAATACGCATTTAAACAACCAATGAACGCGCATAGTGCCACATCATAAACAAGAGCAACAATAGGTAAACTATAATGGTCTTTTCTAGGCCGCGAATGATCAAGCAGGCCACTCGCCCATATTATCATTATGCAAGCCTAATCGACTCCGTAGTCCGCATAGGCCAGTCTCATAGGCCCGCATGAGGTATAACCCCGCATCGAGGGTAGCTACTCCCCGGCATCGTCCTGGACTCGCAGTCCGCATGGCCACATAGACCGCATGAGGTATAACCCCGCACACTAACCTGGAACTCTCGTAGCTCCGTGTCACGACCTGAACCCGGGCCCGTGACTGGTGCCTTACCCCGGGCACCCTAGTGATACAACATCAGAGAAAAACCAGCGGAAATAAAAACTTAAACATTTAAATAGACATGGATCAAGATAAAGAAAATAAAGCAACCAAAACGATTGCCTTTCAACATATATATATAGACATTTGAACAGCCATAATCCTTACAACCCCGCCACAACAAAGGCTGCACTCTAAGATTTATACAACAACTATGACGGGACAGGGCCCCGCCATACCCCTGAATGTACAAGAACCTACAGACTCAGGGTAACATACCAAAGATAAGCCTCCGAAGGAACGGAGCTTCCCAATACGTTGAAATGAGATCCTAAACGCGGATCGGCGGTAGATGACGATTTCTACTGCAGATGAACGCAGCTTCGGCGAGGTCGATAACAGGTACCAATTATGTGAAACTGTAAAATACCGTAAATGAAATCATAGCAGTCTATATAAAGCAGGAGACATGAATGATAACCAAACTACAATACACACATATAACAGTTATATCAAGTCAGGGTCTCACGCCCTCCACATCAATCATGCCCGTGGAATACCTTCCTCACTGCCGGCAGTCTATGATATGATAACACCAAGAAGTACACCTGCACACCAAGTCCTACCTGATGTCAAAGCCGTACTAACAATTCAAAATGGAAGCATACCCGTGCGCTACACATCGTGTCAGTATGTCCAAAAGGGAACAACAAGACAACAATCAAAATGGAAGCATACCCGTGCGCTACGCATCGTGTCAGTATGTCAAAAAGGAAACAACAAGACAACAATCAAAATGGAAGCATACGCAGCGCTACGATCGTGGTCGAGATGTCCAAAAGGAAACAATAAGACAACAATCCAAAATGGAAACAATAAGACAAAGAATCCAAAATGGAAACAATAAGACAAAGAATCCAAAATGGAAACATACCCGCGCTTACGATCGTGGTCGATGTCCAAAAAGGAACAACTGCATAAAGAATCAAAATGGAAGCATACCCGTGTGCTACGCATCGTGTCAATATGTCCAAAGCGATTAGCAAAAATAACCTATCAAGAGGAGCGTACCCGTAGAATTTCTCCGTCACTGCCGGCACGTCCCAATAAGTTCTCAACAAGTCAACCGGCCCTCCATCGAGAGACGCGGTAGTATAGAAACACAATTCTTGCACAACAAAGGCTATCACAACAAGCATAGGCAAGTTATACATAACTCAAGGTACTTTCATTTTATGTTAAAGTCCGGGTTTTAACCCTAAAGTACTACGTACGTTAAATTCCTTTTAAAGAGATCCATTCCTTTTATAAAAGTCACCCGATACCCGTAGTATAAAAATAGAGTGACTTACATCTTTTAAGTAAAGCAAAACAACTTCCATACTTTCCTTTTTAAAACCAAATCAAGGCAATACCATGCCTCTTTTTTGGATCAAAACACTTCTCTTTTAAAGGTCAAATTACCCCATTAAAACCAATGATAAAACCCTTTTTCATAAAGTCGTTATAACTCACTTCCCATAAAGCTGTTATAACACTTTATGTTTTAAACCAATTTAAGACAAAACAACGCCTTTCTTTTCCCTAAAGTTCCAGTTTGCCTAATTTCAATTACTCAAGTCTCTTTTTAGAAAAGTTTCCTAGTTCAATGTCTTAATCTCTTTTAAAACAATTGAGTAACATAGGCCATATGTGTGAGCAGTTTATTCTTGTTTATATCCATTTATTAAAGCAGCCATGATCTAGAAAATGTAATATCATTTTGTCTCATCTTAGCTTCTATGCAGATGGAGGTTTCTACTGGTTTTAATAATACTTCATTATTCATTACATTTTCCTTTATTAACGCTGCAGTGGTTTGTCGATACTCATTCGATTCAAATCAAGAAAGCGTTATTCCTTTTAAAAACCAAGTACTCATTACTCACGAATGAGGCTTCACACAAAATTCATATTAAATCAATTAAGTTAAGTCTCTTATCTTTTAAGATCAAGTCTCTTAACTTCTAAAATCAGTAAACCATTCTTTTTATCTCTCTTAAGACGTTATACCTAACTCCCCATAAAGCTAGTATAACTCTTATGTTTTCAAACCAAGTACTCTTCTTTCACAAAGGTTTATTAATTCTTTTGAAATACTTCAAGATTCTTATTATTCAGGCTTAAGTCAAAAGACATTGCCGCATAACCACGCTCGTTAACACACGACGCTCACCGTACTATATATATATTATTCGCTTAAGTCAAAAGACATTGCCGTAAAACTACGTTGATTAGCACACGACGTCATCAGTATATATATATATATATATATATATATATATATATATACTTTTAAAACATCATGCTCAAGAGTATAGGAAGAATCACATACCTCGCGACGATTATCGACTATAAGCAAAACGCTCCACGGCTATAACCCTACTAGCCTTGTCACCTTCTAAGTAGCCTGCTACTTGCGAACATTCAACCAATAAAGGTTATCGATCATCAGAATACAAATTCTATGTAAGTACTGATTTAATCTTCTATCTTAATATTCTTCTGATGTGATTTCAGTTCAAGTCTATTCTGTAATATCCTTCTATTACAGTTCAATTCTCTTCTATGAATCTTATATTCATTTCTATACTACTACAGTATGTAATTCCCAATTACAATAGAAAGACAATAGTATTTACCTCGATGAGCCCAAAATTATCCAAGTATAATGTCGCTCCTGAGCAACGTTTAGCTCCTACTCCGAGTGCTCCAAACAACCCTTAGAAGTTCTACGCAACTTCTACTTAACACTTCAACCGACTATGAAGGTTTTCCTTAGGGTTTCGTTTTAGTGACTGAGGGAAAGTATAATAGTATTTTCCGGGCTTTTCGTATAGAGGTAACCTTGGGAATACTACAAGGTATTTGGGCATTATAACAATACTAGGAGAGTATTTCTATACCACAAAAAGGGGTATTATACGAAAACAATTTAGGCTAGGGGGGGGGTACCCCTCGGCTAGGGCACCACAAAAGAGGGGAGGGGGAGGCCCTCTCGGCCAAGCACAACTAGGAGGGGGGGGGGGGGGGGGGAGGGGGACCAAAAGCTCACACAAGAGGGGGGGAGGATTTTTAACACTTAGAACAATTTTGGATGAAGAAGTTCATCAACTTAGAGGGGTATTTATAGGTCAAGAAATGGCCAACCAATGGCCAAGATTAATCCAAGTGTAAGGCAAGTGTAGGGCTAGATTTTAACCATGTGTACCTTATCCATCTACCACACAACTTGCACAAAATATCCTACCTACTACAAGCCACATTTCGTCCAAGCTTGCCGCCCCACTTGCTTCCAATGTGAGGGTGACATGTGTCACCCTCCCGTTGGTCCAACATGTTTCGTCTCTCGGAAAAATCCGCAAAAATTATAAATGACATAGCCGGAATTTTCCCTTCGCAAGTTTAGTAAAACGTTTCGTCGAAAAACGACTCTTTTCGGCACTTGTGCCCAAATTTTCGAACCTAGCCTAACTTTTAAGGCTCAAACTTCTACGTACGTCCTTACGTACATACTCTGGAAATACGGGGTATAACATTCTCCCCTCCTTAGAAACATTCGTCCCGAATGTTCCTTCTCAAGACGGATAACGATGAAGTTCTTCTAACAAGTTGCCAACGCCACATCTGGCCACGAAATAACACACGTTATCTTCCTTTCTTACTCGTCGAGCCCTTCTCGAACACTTGAACTCTTCTAGTATACGTACCACACTTGACCATCGCTTTAGCTCCCAAAACTTAGGAGTCACCACCTCCAAACTTGGTCATCTTACTAGCTTCACTTTCCTCTAAGGCCATTCCCGGCCTTCACGATCCGCTTCTGGTCGAACATATCCACGAACTTATACGATGGTCATCTAAACTTGGGCCTAGCACCCTCGTGACCCTACCACCTGGCGGGACCACCCAGAGCTGACCCCACCACGAAACAGGCCGCGGGTTGGCCCGCAACATGGCCCCAACCCGTTCCACTTAACGCATCAAGCTCTTGTTTCCCGATCCGGAACAATCTCCTATACAGGTCATGAAAGCTACCACTTCCATTTCACACTACCCAGGGACTTATCATACAATACATTCTAGGCATAAAATGCACTCTGACAAGGATCACTCGCAAAATCTTGTACTCAAGCATCACTTACATCTAAGGTCTCAATCGTAATATTCTAAGGTTCATCATTTTCTCACCCTGTGCTTACCCTTTTCACTAACCAGGCTTCTAAATCACATTTTAGCACAAAGCTATCCGAACATAACACTAAACACATCATATACACATCAATACATACAAAACTCTAGGGGGTTAAGAATATACCTGAAAGTAGGCGGTTCAAAGGACCGCTTAAAATCGGGAACTTCCACCGCGACTTACCGTGGCCCGCCGGTGTATGAACATCCCGCCTAGTGGAAGGTGACGAACCCAAGAATCGGTCTCGTAGTGCGGCTATCCTACCAGTGCTACCAGTCGGCCTGAGTTTCTCCCAAATGGCCACGCTGGCCGCATGTAAAACAAACTCCCGACTAGCACGACACTCCCATCGCGAGTCTACCACGGCCACAACGAGGTAGGGTGGCTTCACCGCTAACACCCCGCCTCCCAAAATCTGAACCATTGGAGCCCGACCGCTCTTGAATACTCTGGATGCCTTGAAGATTGTGGAGGACCACTGCATCGTGGAGGCGCATAACTAGTTCTGGCCGAGGCGGTCCGCCTCGAAAGTCACCAGGACCTCGCTGCTCGCCCTTCTCGCCGACCTTGGTCATTCCATCGATTTCTCCGCCTCACCTCCAAGTGCATAAGCTCGCATGCGGAAATGTCCATGCGGTGAAGAGCTACACCAACAACTCTGCTAGGTAATCATCGAGCCTCAGAACATATCGGTGCACTCGATCCTCCATACTAGCCACTAATGCGGACGCGTCGCCAATGAGTCGAACTCCACATTGTACTCCGAACCGCACGCCTGCTCGCCGCAACACCAAAAACTGCGCCCGAGCCCTCATCATCCGCGAGGCAAGAAATGTGCAAGAAATGCCCTTGAGAACTCGTCCCAAATAGCTGGAAGTGCATTCTCTCCCCGGGACAGCTCCCACGAATCAAACCAGTCGACTGCGGTATCACGCAGCCGATACGAACCTAGGACCACCGACTCGGTCTCCGATGCCTTGATCACTCTCATGATCCGTCAGAATCGCCGGATGAACTCTCGTGGATCATCCTCGTGCCTCGACCCATAAAACTCGGGCGTTACATCTCGTAAAATCCCGTAGCCTCCAACTATCTCGATCTAGGTGAACCATCGGTGTTATCGAACTGCCGCGGCCCACTTATCCTCAAGTCCGCCACAACTCGCCATTAATCGGGCCATCTCCTTGTAACCCATCTCTCTCGCCTGCATCGCGGATCGAGGCTCGTAATGTGGTCTCAGAGATCGCCACGCTTTACTCGCGTCTCCTCTCACGCTTTGCCTTTCAGGCCCGTTGCCTTACGCGAGGCATAATCGTAAAAACGGCACGTCGTAGGGGTCCAACTTATAACACGCCTTCTAAGGCACGATCTCGTAATGAGAAGGCGGAAACCAATCCTAAATGTCCTATAGCCTCTCGATTATAGATGTGGTGTACAACACATCGATAATCAAGACTCTACTAGACACGGTCGTCAGACACTTTCCGAGGACTAATCGCTCGATACCACTTTTGTCACGACCCGAACCCGGGCCCGTGACTGGTGCCTTACCCCGAGCACCCTAGTGATACAACATCAGAGAAAAACCAGTGGAACTAAAAACTTAAACATTTAAATAGACATGGATCAAGATAAAGAAAATAGGCCAACCAAAGCGGTTGCCTTTCAACATATATATATAGACATTTGAGCGCATAATCCTTACAACCCCGCCACAACAAAGCATGCACTCTAAGATTTATATTAACAACTATGACGACAGGCCCCGCCATACCCCGAATGTACAAGAACCTGCTGCACAGTGGTAACATACCAAAGATAAGCCTCGAAGGAACGAGCTTCCAATCTGTTGAAATGAGATCCTAAACGCGGATCGACAACCGATGATTTCTACTGCGGATTTAACGCAGCCCCCCGAAGGAGGTCAGTACAACAGGTACCAAGTATGTGAAACTGTAAAATACTGTAAATGAAATCATAGCAGTCTATATAAAGCAGGAGACATGAATGATAACCAAACTACAGTACACACATATAACAGTTATATCAAGTCAGGGTCTCACGCCCTCCACATCAATCATGCCCGTGGAATACCTTCCTCACTGCCGGCAGTCTATGATATGATAACACCAAGAAGTACACCTGCACACCAAGTCCTACCTGATGCCAAAGCCGTACTAACAATTCAAAATGGAAGCATACCCGTGCGCTACGCATCGTGTCAGTATGTCCAAAAGGGAACAACAAGACAGCAATCAAAATGGAAGCATACCCGTGCGCTACGCATCGTGGTCGTGATGTCAAAAAGGAAACAACAAGACAACAATCAAAATGGAAGATACCTGCGCGCTACGATCGTGGTCAAGATGTCCAAAAGGAAACAATAAGACAAAGAATCCAAAATGGAAACAATAAGACAAAGAATCCAAAATGGAAACAATAAGACAAAGAATCCAAAATGGAAACATACCCGCGCTTACGATCGTGTCAAGATGTCCAAAAAGGAACAACCAGACAAAGAATCAAAATGGAAGCATACCCGTGCGCCACGATCGTGTCAATATGTCCAAAGCGATTAGCAAAATAACACTATCAAGAGGCGTGCACTGTGGAATTTCTCCACACGCAAGACGCCCCAATAAGTTCTCAATAAGTCAACCTACTCCATCGAGAGACGCGGTAGTATAGAAACACAATTCTTGCACAACAAAGGCTATCACAACAAGCATAGGCAAGTTTCACAACAACAAGCATAGCAAGTTATACATAACTCAAGGTACTTTCATTTTATGTTAAAGTCCGGTTTTAACTCCTAAAGTACTACGTGACGTTAAATTCCTTTTAAAGAGATCCATTCCTTTTATAAAAGTCACCCGATACCCGTAGTATAAAAATAGAGTGACTTACATCTTTTAAGTAAAGCAAAACAACTTCCATACTTTCCTTTTTAAAACCAAATCAAGGCAATACCATGCCTCCTTTTTGGATCAAAACACTTCTCTTTTAAAGGTCAAGTTACCCCATTAAAACCAATGATAAAACCCTTTTTCATAAAGTCGTTATAACTCACTTCCCATAAAGCTGTTATAACACTTTATGTTTTAAACCAATTTAAGACAAAACAACGCCTTTCTTTTCCCTAAAGTTCCAGTTTGCCTAATTTCAATTACTCAAGTCTCTTTTTAGAAAAGTTTCCTAGTTCAATGTCTTAATCTCTTTTAAAACAATTGAGTAACATAGGCCATATGTGTGAGCAGTTTATTCTTGTTTATATCCATTTATTAAAGCAGCCATGATCTAGAAAATGTAATATCATTTTGTCTCATCTTAGCTTCTATGCAGATGGAGGTTTCTACTGGTTTTAATAATACTTCATTATTCATTACATTTTCCTTTATTAACGCTGCAGTGGTTTGTCGATACTCATTCTGATTTCCGAAATCAGTAAAACGTTATTCCTTTTAAAAACCAAGTACTCATTACTCACGAATGAGGCTTCACACAAAATTCATATTAAATCAATTAAGTTAAGTCTCTTATCTTTTAAGATCAAGTCTCTTAACTTCTAAAATCAGTAAACCATTCTTTTTATCTCTCTTAAGACGTTATACCTAACTCCCCATAAAGCTAGTATAACTCTTATGTTTTCAAACCAAGTACTCTTCTTTCACAAAGGTTTATTAATTCTTTTGAAATACTTCAAGATTCTTATTATTCAGGCTTAAGTCAAAAGACATTGCCGTACAACTACGTTCTGTTAACACACGTACGCTCACCGCATACTATATATATATTATTCGCTTAAGTCAAAAGACATTGCCGTAAAACTACGTTCGCTTAGCACACGACGTCATCAGATTATATATATATATATATATATATATATATATATACTTTTAAAACATCATGCTCAAGAGTATAGGAAGAATCACATACCTCGCGACGATTATCGACTATAAGCAAAACGCTCCACGGCTATAACCCGGATAGCCTTGTCCACCTTCTAAGTAGCCCAGGCTACTTGCAGAACATTCAACCAATAAAGGTTATCAGACTACTGTAAATACAGTCCTATGTAAGTACAGTTTAATCTTCTATCTTAATATTCTTCTGATGTGATTTCAGTTCTAGTCTATTCTGTAATATCCTTCTATTACAGTTCAATTCTCTTCTATGAATCTTATATTCATTTCTATACTACTACAGTATGTAATTTCCAATTACAATAGAAAGACAGTAGTATTTACCTCGATGAGCCCAAAATTATCCAAGTATAATGTCGCTCCTGAGCAACGTTTAGCTCCTACTCCGAGTGCTCCAAACAACCCTTAGAAGTTCTACGCAACTTCTACTTAACACTTCAACCGACTATGAAGGTTTTCCTTAGGGTTTCGTTTTAGTGACTGAGGGAAAGTATAATAGTATTTTCCGGGCTTTTCGTATAGAGGTAACCTTGGGAATACTACAAGGTATTTGGGCATTATAACAATACTAGGAGAGTATTTCTATACCACAAAAAGGGGTATTATACGAAAACAATTTAGGCTGGGGTACCTCTAGTGGCACCACAAAAGGGGGGAGGGGGAGGCTCTCGGCCAAGCACAACTAGGAGGGGGGGGGGGGGGAGAGGGACGAAAAGCTCACACAAGAGGGGGGGGGGGGGATTTTTAACACTTAGAACAATTTTGGATGAAGAAGTTCATCAACTTAGAAGGGTATTTATAGGTCAAGAAATGGCCAACCAATGGCCAAGATTAATCCAAGTGTAAGGCAAGTGTAGGGATAGATTTTAACCATGTGTACCTTATCCATCTACCACACAACTTGCACAAAATATCCTACCTACTACAAGACACATTTCGTCCAAGCTTGCCGCCCCACTTGCTTCCAATGTGAGGGTGACACATGTCACCCTCCCGTTGGTCCAACATGTTTCGTCTCTCAGAAAAATCCGCAAAAATTATAAATGACATAGCCGGAATTTTCCCTTCGCAAGTTTAGTAAAACGTTTCGTCGAAAAACGACTCTTTTCGGCACTTGTGCCCAAATTTTCGAACCTAGCCTAACTTTTAAGGCTCAAACTTCTACGTACGTCCTTACGTACATACTCTGGAAATACGGGGTATAACACTCCGCATAGGTCCCCTGGACCCGCATGAGGTATTCTCGAATCATGGTCCTGCATCACCGAGTCTACCCCAGACGGAGGCGCCTTAACCCCGTAATATGTCAAGAGCGAGTGATATAATACTAACATAACAGCTTATCGTTAAACAACATAAGCACAACAAGAATATCCTTTTACACAAACGTTACAAGACACTAACACCCATAGTATTATGTCTACTCATCAAACCATCTTATTATACTTTTCCAGAAATCAATATAAGTCTTTTATAAACACATAAGTAAACCGTTTCTTTTTATCTTTCTTAAGTTGTTATACCTAACTTCCCATAAAGCTAGTATAACTCTTAAGCTTTTGTTTAAAACCAAACATTTCTCCAAAAAAATGATTCAAGATTCTTTGGAAATGCTTTAAGATCCTTATTATTCAGGCTTAAGTCGCAAGACATTGCCGTAAGTATTATTCAGGCTTAAGTCGCAAGACATTGCCGTAATTATTATTCAGTTAACACATGTACGTCTACCGTACTATATATATATTTTAAAATATCATGCTTAGGAAGAATCACATACCTTCTCGGCGAAATCCACCTGCCAAGTCGAGTATGTCGCGCATGCAGAATCAACCTATAATACCAACACGCCTATCAACGTCAGATCAGATCAGATAAAGCCCTAAGCAGAGGGTTCTCTATTCTATGGGAATTTGGGCAGACTTCCTACCCAGAAACTATACGATCATCAAAAATACAATCTATGTGAGTACAGTCAATAATTCTTCTTTATACCCTTCATCGTGATAACAGTTCAATTCTATTCGGTAATATCCTTCTAAGTATTTATACTTATTCCTATACTTCTACAAGATGCATTCTCTAATTACAAAAGAAGGATAAGTTTATTTACCTCGATAAGCCCAAAATTATCCAAGTATAAACGTCGATCCTGAGCGAGGTTTAGCTCCTAATTTGAACGCTCCGATAGCTCCAAGAACCCTTAGAAGTTCTTCACAACTTCTACTAAGTACTAAGGGATTTGGGCTAGGGTATTTTGGGCATTATAACAATACTAGAAGGCAACTTTTCTACCAAGGGAGGGGGGGTAGGTTTCGCCAGGGCTACTAGGCTAGAGGAGGTGTTTCGCCAAGGCCTTCATGAGGAGGAAGTGTTTGGACGAAAAGGCTAACAAGGGAGAGGGGAGGATTTTCAAGACTTTGAAAGTAATTTGTGGATGAAGAACTCTTCATCTTAAGGGGGTATTTATAGGTCAAGCCATGGCCAACCAATGGCCAAGATGATGCCAAGTGCAAGGCAAGTGTAGGGTGAGGATTTAGGCAAGTGTCCATTCTATCTACTACACAAAATATCCTACCAACTCCTTGACAAAACAAGCTCTTCCAATCGGCCCTATTGCCCCCACATCCATCAATGAGAGAGGGTGACAAGTGTCGCCTCTTGTTGGTCCAAAATGTTTCGTCTCTCGGAAAAATCCGCAAAAATTAGAAATGACATAGCCGAATTTATCCTACGCGAGTCTTGTTAAACGTTTCGTCGGAAAAACCATTCGCTTTTGTGAGTTGTGCCCAAAAACGTCTTGTGCCTAAACTTTAAGGCTAGACTTTCGTACGTACGCCCTCACGTACATACTCCGGAAATACGGGGTATAACATTCTCCCCTCCTTAGAAACATTCGTCCCGAATGTTCCTTCCCAAGACAGTTAATGATAAAATACCTCACAACTTATCAGCTTGCCACACATGGCCACAATATAACACTTAAGCAAAACGATAATGAATATTTACAAGTAGGAAAGTGAGTTACACGAGGTGTGGGAATAGGTGAGGATACTTACGCCTCATGTCCTCCTCGCCTTCCCACGTTATCTCCTCCCTGAGCTCGTTCCGCCACAAGACTTTGACGGAAGCCACGTCCTTGGTCCGCAGACGCCTAACCTGACGATCGATTATCGCTATGGGAATCTCCTCATACGATAACCCCTCGGTCACCTGGACATCGTCAATCGGGTGTACACTAGATGGATCCCCGATACATCTCCTCAAAGATAGAAACGTGAAAACCGGATGATCGCCTCCAGATCGGACGGCAGATCCAACTCATAGGCAACCTTGCCTACCTGCGACAACTGATAGGGCCCAATGTACCTTGGTGAGTTTCCTTTCTTCCCGAATCTCATCACACCTTCATGGGTGACACTTTAGGAAAACCCAATCATCAACCTCGAACTCCGGATGCCGACGACGATGATCCGATATGACTTCGCCGACTCGAGCCGCCAAGAATCCGCTCGGATAAGCTTTACCTTATCCATCGCTGCCGCACCAAATCTGGTCCCACTAATCGCACTCTCGCCTTATCAAACCAAATTTATCGCGACCGCACTTCCTCCCATACAAGGCCTCATAAGGCGCCATCCGAATCTTTGAGTGGTAGCTATTATTATACGCGAACTCAACTAGAGGTAAATGATCCTCGGCTACCCGAAGTCAATAACACAGCTCGCAGATATCCTCAAGAGTGCGGATGGTGCGCTCTGCTGTCCGTCATGCGTGGATGGAATGCGATCGTGCTCACTCAAGGCCCCTAAACCCTTTCTCGGAAGGACCTCCAAGTTAGCCGTGAACCGGGCTCCTGCATGCGATATGATCGAAATAGGGACTCACGCATGCCGACGATCTCTGATGTAAAGTCCGCATAATCCTCACCGAAAAGTCGCCCTAACGGGAAGAAAGTGGGCTGATTTTGTCACCGTCCGACGATAACCCATATAGAATCATGTCTCCTCCGAGTGCGAGGTAATCCCGTGATAAAGTCCATGTTGATCACCTCCCACTTCCGTCGGGATCTCTATCGTCAGAATAAACCACCGTGCCTCGTGCTCTACCTTCACCGCCGACAACACGCACCGAGCTACGAACTCGCAACGCCCTCTTCAAGCCATCCCACCAATACACGATCTAAGGTCGTGGTACATCTTGGTCGACCGGATGGATAGAGTAACGCGCACGCAGGTGCTTCCCTAGAACTCTTGCCAAGTCCTCAAACATCCGAACACACAACTCGCCCTCAAACCTTAGCACCCCATCAAAGTACCTCAAGGACCCTTCCTCACGAAGAGCCGCATCATGATACCGAATCAAAACCGGATCTCGAATCGGTTGCTCTTCACCTCCTCGACGATGGAAGACTCGCAACCTCACGAACTCTAACCCCATCGCTATCGGAATCTATCAGCGGACACCAAGGCTCGCTAAGCGATGCAAATCACGAACCATGCGCTCTCTAGCCGCACATCCGATAGGCTCCCCATCGACTACGACTAAGAGCATCTGCCACAACATTGGCCTTCCCCGGGTGGTACAGCATATCAACATCGTAATCCTTAAGTAACTCTAACCACCGCTCTGTCGTAAGTTCAGCTCCTGGCCGAAGATATACCGAGGCTCTTGTGGTCGATAAATATCCACATGAACCCCATACAAATAGTGCCTCCAGATCTTCAAGGCGTGAATCACCGCTAACTCCAAATCATAGGTGGGTAGTTCCTCTCGTGTTTCTTAAGTCGGGATGCGACGCTATAACTCTTCCTCCGCATCAACACACATCCCACCCGATGCCCGACGATCACAATATACTACGAGCCGTCGACCTCCGGAAGAGTAAGAACGGGGCGCCGCCTCTCTTCAAGAATCGAAACCCCGCTCACACGCATCGCCCATCAAACTTAGCCGCTTCCGAGTCACCTAGTCAATGGTGCAGATAGAAGCAAACTTCTACGAACCGCCGATAATATCTGCAAGGCCCGTAAAATCGCGAACCTCTGTCGGAGTAGTAGGTCTAGGCCAAGTCCTGACTGCCTCGATCTTGGCCGTATCCACTCGAATGCCATCAGCCCCGACAATATGCCCAAGAAAAGCCACCGAAGCTAACCAAAACTCACATTTGGAAAACTTGGCGTATAACTGCTGGTCTCGGAGAATCACAAGACAGCTCAAATGCTCGCGCTCCTCGCTCTGGCGAGAATAAACCAAGATATCATCAATGAACACTATCACAAACGTGTCCAAAATGGTTTGAACACTCGGTTCATCAAATCCATGAATACCACGAGCATTGTCAACCCAAAAGACATGACTCGAACTCATAATGCCCGTCTCGTCCGAATGCGCCCTAGGGACATCCACCTCTCTGACTCGCACCTGATGATAGCCCGAACGCAGATCAATCTTGGAGAAACATCTCGCGCCCTGCAACTGGTCGAACAAATCATCAATCTCGGAAGGGTATTCGTTCTTAATGGTCACCTTGTTCACCGTCAGAATCAACACACGCGCAGCCGCCCCTTCCTTCTTCTTCACGAACAATACCGGCGCCTGTGGAGAAACACTAGGCCCGATGAAGCCCTTTCTCCAAAGAAATCTCTCACCGGTCCTTCAACTCTCTCAACTCGGCAGTGCCATTACGTATGGCGGAATGGAATAAAGCCGAGTGTCCGCAACACGCCTATACAAAACTCAATCTCCTCTCGTGAGGATACCCGGAGGTCGTCTCGAAACACGTCGGGAACTCTCTCGACTATCGAATCGACTAAAAATCTGGTACCGCAGCCTTGAAGATCAAACACCCGAACGAGATGGTAGCTATACCCTTCGCACCATCTTCCTAGCCTCGAGGTAAGAAATAAACTTACCTCGCGATACGTTGTTCCTCCCACACAACAACCGGCT
Organism: Przewalskia tangutica; assembly: GCA_029844215.1. NCBI lineage: Eukaryota > Viridiplantae > Streptophyta > Magnoliopsida > Solanales > Solanaceae > Przewalskia > Przewalskia tangutica. Next base: position 112,764,221 of record CM056721.1, read on the forward strand.
CCTCAGGAAACTGGAACCGTACTACTCTCTCCCGGCAGTCTACATTGGCGTAGCAAGAAGCTAGCCAATCCATACCCATGATCACATCGAAATTAGTCATGTCCAACTCTATCAAGTCGGCTAGGGTCTGACGACTGCAAATGGTCACTGGACAAGCCCTATATACCCGCCGAGCTACCACCGAATCACCCACTGGCGTAGCTACCTCGAAAGGGTCTATGGACTCAGGCTCTATCCCTATCCTACTAGCAATAAGGGGAGATATATAGGACAGAGTAGAACCCGGATCTATCAAGGCATACACATCAAATCCAGAAACTGATAAGGTACGCGGCGACATCGTGCGAGGCCTCCCGATCTCCGGCCGACAAGGCATAAATGCGGTTCTGAGGACCGCTAGAACTGGGACCCGCGCCACGACCTCTGCCGCGACCCGCTGGTCCATGAGTACCTTGCCCTCCGGGGCGAGTAACTGTCGGGGATGAAGAAGACCCGGCGAAAGAACCTGTAGGCTGACCCCTACTATCTGCACTGCCCTTGGTCGGACAGTTCCTCGCAAAGTGACCCTGCTGGCCACAACTGAAACAAGCTCCCGTAGCAGCACCACAACTCCCGAAGTGGGATCTACCGCATCGCCACACCGAGTGGGGTCCCGATCGCCGCATCTGCCGCTCGACGTCAAGCCCTGGGCTCGCCGCTCGAATACTCGGGTGGCTGAGGAAGGTGCATGAGTGCTCTGAGCTGGATTTGGTTCAAATCTAGATCGCCGAGGCCGCCACCACGATAGCCACCAAAAGACCTGCCGCCCCGGTCTTCTTCGCCGCCGTCACAACCCGCCGTCGGCCTACGCCTCGCAGCCTAAGCGTACGAGCTCGCATGCGGGTAATATCCATGCTCGGGTGAAGAGACACACCCGCACAAGACTCGCCATATAATCATCTAGCCCTGACGTAACGATGCACTCGCCCTCCATATCGCTACCAATGCAGTACATATCGAGACAACGAATCAAACTCAACGTTGTACTCCTAATCAGGCGCCCTCTCGCCTCAAAGAATAAAAATCTATCGGCGCGTGCCTCCTCATCCGCGAGGCAAGAAGTGAGTGAAAGGCCTCCAAAACTCGCCCCATATCTGGAGGCGCATGCTCTCCCGAAAGCTCCCACGAATCAAACCAATCGATCGCGGTATCACGCACGATGAGAACCGGCGTCACAGACTCGGTCTCAAGCCTTGATCACCCGCATAATCCTTCAGAATCGACGGATGAACTCCTGCGGATCATCCTCCAGCCTCGACCCGTAAAACTCTGGCGGGCTACAACTCAGGAAATCCCGTAGCCTCAAACTATCTGCCCTCGGGTGAACCACGGGTACGATCGGGCCGAATCGAATCGCCAGATCCACTTATCCGTGTCCGCCACAATCCTAGCTAATAGCCGGGCCATCTCTTGCACTTAACCTCCGCCTCAGCCGTGGGACGGAGTGCGGCATCGTAGTCTCGCTGGCCGGGCGTCGTGGAACTCGCCGTCCTGTATAGATCGGGCACGAGCCTCGTGACTCTCGGTGTCATACTAGCAGCTCCCTCGGCTGCCTTGCCCTTCTGGGCCCGGGTTGCCTTACGCGAGGCATAATCAGCATAAAAAGGAATACGTTAGAGGGTCCAACCTATAACACAACTCTAAAGCACGATCTCGAGTGAGAAGAATGGAAACCAATCCTAAATATCCTATAACCTCACGATTATTGGTGTGGTGCACAACACACCGATAATCAAGACTACTAGATACGATGCGTAGACACTTTCCGAGGATTAATCGCTCGATACCACTTTTGTCACGACCCGTTCCGGGGCCCATGACTGGTGCCTTACCCGGGCACCCAAGTAGTCATACATCAGAGAAAATCAGCGGAATATAAAACAAGACATGAATCAATGAAAATTTAGACACAATTTATATGAGAAAAAGTCGTCTTTCGGCATAATATATATAAACCAAAATCTGGCAGTTTACATCCTTACTGTACAACAGGACTACAGACCTCTAAGGAAGTAAACAACTATGGCGGACAGGGCCCCGCCACAACGATACAAAACTATCTACAACAGGGAGATCATACCCAAAAGTAGAGCCTCCGGAGAAGATGGAGCTCCTGACACCAAAGCAAAGATCCTAAGGATGTGGATCTAGCACCTGCTTGCCCTTACCTGCGACATGAACGCAGCCCCCCGAAGGAGGTCAGTACAACAGGTACTAAGTATGTGAAACTGTAAAGTACTTAAATGAAATCATATCACTTTAAAACCAATTTTACAAATATGCACGAAACAACTAATGTAGCACATAGTGCCACATCATAAACAAGAGCAACAATAGGTAAATCGTAAAGTCTTTTCTAGGTGCGAATGATCGAGCAGGCCACTCGCCCATATTATCATTATGCAAGCCTAATCTCGACTCCGTAGTCCGCATAGGACACTCGCATAGGCGCGTGAGGTATGACCTCGCATCGAGGTAGCTACTCCTCGGCATCGCCCCGGACTCGTAGTCCGCATGGCCACATAGACCACGTGAGGTATAACCCGCACACTAACACGGAACTCGTAGCTCGCATAGGTCCCTGGACCCGCATGAGGTATTCTCGAATCATGGTCCTGCATCGCTGAGTCTACCCAATCGGAGGCGGCTTAACCCCGTGAATGTCAAGAGGTGAGTGATATAATACTAACATAACAGCTTATCGTTAAACAACATAAGCACAACAAGAATATCCTTTTACACAAACGTTACAAGACACTAACACCCATAGTATTATGTCTACTCATCAAACCATCTTATTATACTTTCCAGAAATCAATATAAGTCTTTTATAAACACATAAGTAAACCGTTTCTTTTTATCTTTCTTAAGTTGTTATACCTAACTTCCCATAAAGCTAGTATAACTCTTAAGCTTTTTGTTTAAAAACCAAACATTTCTCTTCTGAAAAAAATGATTCAGTATTCTTTGGAAATGCTTTAAGATCCTTATTATTCAGGCTTAAGTCGCAAGACATTGCCGTAAGTATTATTCAGGCTTAAGTCGCAAGACATTGCCGTAATTATTATTCAGTTAACACATGTACGTCTACCGTACTATATATATATTTTAAAATATCATGCTTAGGAAGAATCACATACCTTCTCGGCGAAATCCACCTGCCAAGTCGAGTATGTCGCGCGCAGAGAATCAGCCTATATATGATCAAATACGCCTATCAACGTCTGATCAGATTGTATAAAGCCCTAAGCAGAGGGTTCTCTATTCTATGGGAATTTGGGCAGCACTTCCCTACCCGGTAAACTATACAGTCTACTGTAAATACAGTCCTATGTGAGTACAGTTCAATAATTCTTCTTTTATACCCTTCTACTGTGATAACAGTTCAATTCTATTCTGTAATATCCTTCTAAGTATTTATACTTATTCCTATACTTCTACAGTATGTATTCTCTAATTACAAAAGAAGGATAAGTTTATTTACCTCGATAAGCCCAAAATTATCCAAGTATAAACGTCGATCCTGAGCGAGGTTTAGCTCCTAATTTGAACGCTCCGATAGCTCCAAGAACCCTTAGAAGTTCTTCACAACTTCTACTAAGTACTAAGGGATTTGGGCTAGGGTATTTTGGGCATTATAACAATACTAGAAGGCAACTTTTCTACCAAGGGAGGGGGGGTAGGTTTCGGCTAGGGCTACTAGGCTAGAGGGAGGGGTGTTTCGGCCAAGGCCTTCACAAGGGGAGGGGGGAAGTGTTTGGACGAAAAGGCTAACAAGGGAGAGGGGAGGATTTTCAAGACTTTGAAAGTAATTTGTGGATGAAGAACTCTTCATCTTAAGGGGGTATTTATAGGTCAAGCCATGGCCAACCAATGGCCAAGATGATGCCAAGTGCAAGGAAAGTGTAGGGTGAGGATTTAGGCAAGTGTCCATTCTATCTACTACACAAAATATCCTACCAACTCCTTGACAAAACAAGCTCTTCCAATCGGCCCTATTGCCGTCCCACATCCATCAATGAGAGGGTGACAAGTGTCTCCCTCTTGTTGGTCCAAAATGTTTCGTCTCTCGGAAAAATCCGCAAAAATTAGAAATGACATAGCCGGAATTTATCCTACGCGAGTCTTGTTAAACGTTTCGTTGGAAAACCATTGGTTTTGTGAGTTGTGCCCAAAAAAACGTCTTGTGCCTAAACTTTAAGGCTAGACTTTCGTACGTACGCCCTCACGTACATACTCCGGAAATACGGGGTATAACACTTATACAATGTCATATCCCTTTTCCCATCCCCAATATATGGTCTCGGGTAATACATGAATATAATGCATGAATGACAATAAAACATTCTGAACTTATCTAGTGACATAATATCATTGTACCTTCGGCTACCACTGTGAACATCAACATAATTTCCATATACCTCAATAAGAATTTAAGAACATATTTAGACATGCTTTTAACATATGAATCAATAACAGGAGCATCCTTAACTACTAAGAGTAGAATATGTTATAGACAATATTATGTTTACGTATCGTTACATAGAACATGCCAAAAGAAAGAAATAATTTACCTTAACATACCTCGAATCCAAGCTTAATAACTCGAAGTAAAATTTTGATATTTAACTGCCATGATCAATTATCTCAACTTGGCATTTGGTATTCTCATGATTCAACAACAACTATCTACTGGATCATTCAAGAATTGTTTGGATAAAGGCGTTTTAGTACTACTACTACTTCGTACGTTTTTCAAATCAAAAGTGAGGTTGCTTGAAAACAATATCACGTTACAACCCTCTATATATAACTCACTATTATAGAATCTTGTTATGATTAAGTTAAGGATAAGAATAGGTTATATAAAAGTTTAAGGTGGTTTATCCTCTACATGTGTCACTTAGCATGTGATATGCTATTTGACTCACCCAAATCCCCTACGACCATCTTATTCCATCCATCGACTACTTCCTCACGGGGCCATATAATATAACATATATTATTACATCAGACCTCACATGTCATCAAGTAGTAATTATAATAATATGTAATAGAACTCACCTTATGCTTCTCTCAGTACCTCGACATTGGTCTAAAATAGGTAGGGATATTTGCGTATCATCTCCTTTTCCACCTCCCATGTAATTTCTTTTACGTTCTTGTTCTGCCAAAGAACTTTCACGGAGTCTACTTCTAGTTCTTAGCTTGCGGACTTGTCAATCCAAAATAGCAATAAGAACATCTTCATACAATAAGTCCTCTGTAATCTTTACGTCGTCAATCGATATAACTCGGGAAGGATCTCCAATACATGCTCTTAACATAGAAATATGGAAAATCGGATGAACAAATTCTAACTCCGAAGCCAAATCAAATTCGTAAGTTACTTGGCCGATTCGTCGAATTATGTGATATGGCCCAATATACCTTGGACTGAGCTTTCCTTTCTTCATGAATATCATTACACCCTTCATCGGAAAGATTTTCAAGAAGACACAATCATATACCTGAAACTCTAAGTCTCACTGTCGCACATCTGAATATGACTTCTGAAGACCCTGAGTGGTTAGCAGTCGTTCTTGGATAAGCTTCACCTTCTCTATGGCTTGGTGTACTAAGTCAGGCCCAAATAACTCTGATTCGCCTACCTCGAACCATCTGATAGGAGATCTACAATTACATCCATATAATGCTTCGAATTGAACTGTTTTAATGCTGGCGTGATAACTGTTATTGTACGCAAACTCAATAAGGGGTAAATGATCATCCTAACTTCCCTTAAAATCTAATACACAAGCTCGTAGGATGTCCTCGAGCATCTGAATCGTACGCTCAGCCTGTCCGTCTGTTTGAGGGTGGAAAGTTATTCTAAGATTCACTTGGGTGCCTAACTCATTTTTATATGATTTCCATAAGTTAGTTGTAAACTACGCACCTCGGTCAGATATAGTAGAAATAGTCACACCATGAAGGCGAACAATCTCCTTAACGTACAACTTCGTGTAGTCCTCAGTTGTGTAGGTAGTTTTGACTGGTAGGAAATGAACCGATTTTATTAGTCTGTCAATAATTACCCAATTAGAATCAAGCTTACGATAAGAGCGAGGTAAACATGTAACAAAATCCATATTTATCATTTTTCGTTTCCACATCGGAATCTCGATGTCAATAATTACCCAACTAGAATCAAGCTTACGATAAGAGCGAGGTAAACATGTAAAAAAATCTATATTAATCATTTCCCGTTTCCACATCGGAATCTTAATGTTCTGAGTCAAGCCACCGGGCTTTTGGTGCTCTATTCTTACTTGCTGATAATTAGGACACTAAGCTACAAATTCCACAATTCTTCTCTTCATGTCGTTCCACCAATAGATACCCTCGAGATCATGATACATATTAGTAGATCCAGATGAATGGAATATCGTGAGCAATGAACCTCCATCATATTTTTATCTCGTAATCCTGCTACATTGGAATACATAAACGACACTGGTACTTAAGAACCCCATATTATTTGTCAATCTCAAAGGTTGTAGTCTTCTTCTATTGAATATCTTCTATGATTTTCCTCAAGATGGGGTCTTCCCACTGACATTTCTTAACTTCTAATATGAGAGACGATTCTAACATACTCTGAATCACAAAACCACCATCCTCCGATTCCATTAGTCGGACTCCCAAACTAGATAACTGATGAAGCTCTATTACTAACTCATTATTCTAGATTTACACCAGAATTGTTACACCTCGTATTTCCAACAGTTTGAGATAAGAACGTACGTGAGAAATTGGGATTTGAATTTTTGAAAGAATGAAAAATTCTGGAAAAATCTCAGAACCTCGTGAAGGAAAAAGGTTCATTAATTGGAATATGATTCTCAAATTTGGTATATGGGATTCATATAATATATTAGAATTATGGAATTTTATTTTCGGTTTTGGTCATGTGCGCCCGGGAAATTTTATATTTTTGTTGGACCCACAAGTTTTTCGATATTTTGGCCAATTATGGACTTTTTGGAGGGTGAAAATATTTTGGAGGAATCAGAGGGTGACACATGGCACACCCCACCCCCCACTTGTCTCGGTTGACTATTTGACTTTAGATATTTGTTGAAGTAGGACAAGTGGACATGGGTCCCACATCCACTTGTTCATACACTTGTCATGATCTCACCCTTTGAGATATTTTTATATATATAAGAGGCTTGCAAGACTTGTCTCTACACTTAACCATATTTCTTCATCTTTTTTTTCTTCCTTTGAGCTCAAGAACAAGAACACCAAGAACACCTAGTGTTGATTAGTTCATTTCATCCACGATTAAGCCCCTAATCCAAGTGTTGAACCGAGATTAACATCTCAACCTTGTGTAGCTTGTCTTGGCCGAGGGTGAGGGTGCCAAACCCTAAGGTTCCGTCGACTTTTTGGAAGCGAAATACAAAGTGGAGTTATGTATAAGTTCATAGAGGTCACATATATGTGATTGGAACTTGAAGAAGTGGAGTGAAACGAAAACTGCAGACAAAAACATAACATTCTGCCCGGGGCATTTTTAAGGCTAAAATTGAGGTAATAATTCTTCTTTTTCCGCAGCAATTGGATATTACTCATTTTTATAGTATATGGTTGAACTTTCATTAAGGAAGATATGGAAAATAAGGTGTGTATGCTCTACTTTGGGTGAATGGTCCGAAACTAGCTTTTTCGGGCCATGTGATTCGTTGATTTTTATTGTCGTCATCTACACTTGCCGCATGTTATATAATGAAGGAAATATAGTTGATAAATTGTTATAACTTATATTACATGTTGGAATGAGAATTGGATTAAAAGGAATTAAGGAAAAAGACTTTGTATTGTTGTAGTAATTGGCTAATGGAAGTCCTAAAGAATAAGGGTCTTGAAGGCTTCACATGGTACCCTTAATGATGGATTAATTGTGGACTGTACTATTTTATGGACTGTTTTATATAAATTGTGGGGCAGAATTTTACACGTCCAGTTAGACGTGTAATCCCCCTTGGCTAACTGTTGGTTGCGCCTTAAATGTGGCTTGTTGGTTTTGGAAATACGGACCTTGGAAAAGGTGGAAAAGTACGTAGAAACAAGGAAAGTGCTGCCCAAATTTCCGTAGAATTAGAGGGCATTATTTGGTATAAGTCTTATACAAGAAAGTAAAATATTGATAGAAGTACTATGGCCATTTTTAGGTTGAAGTACTACGTATAGCATGGTCTACTTGGCTTAAGGAATAGCCGATGAAGTTGAAGTACTTGGAGCGTTTTGTTACGTGTCGAAATGGTTAGTCGTCGCAAGGTATGTGGACTTCCTCTTCTCTAAGACATGAGTATTTTTATGGTATACTTGCCTTGTTGTTAGGAGTATACATGATTTGTTATTTGAGTATACTTCCTTGTTGTTGGGAGTATATACATGACTTGTTGTTTGAAGTATACTTACCTTGTTATTTGGAGTATACGTGACTTGCCTTCTTGAAGTACTTGCCTTGTAATTAGGAAGTATTCACGTGATAGATTTTAGGCTAAAAACATGTCTAGAATATTCCTAAGTTCTTACCAAATTTTATGGGGGATGTTGGTAAGAGTCGTTAGGAAGTAGTGGATTCTAGTTGACCTTGCTAAATTACAACATTAATGAATATTTATTTTGAAGTTATGAGGCTTGATTTTCAAAGTTATGAGATTTGATTCCTTTAAAGATTATGAGACTTTGATTTAAGGTTATGAGACTTGATTTTCAAAGTTATGAGATTTGATTCCTTTAAAGATTATGAGACTTTGATTTAAAGTTGTGAGACTTGATTTTCAAAGTTATAAGATTTGATTCCTTTAAAGATTATGAGACTTTGATTTAAAGTTATGAGACTTGATTTTCAAAGTATGTGACTCTTCCTATTCTCTTGAGCATGATTGTTGTGAAATATATAGTACGGTAGACGTACGTGTGTTAAATAAATTTGGTTTCATTTTGATGTCCTTGACTTGACTTCTAAATCTTAAGAGCCTGGAATTATTCTAAAAAGTTGTGAATCATTATTCGGAAGGACATTGATACTTGGTTTTAAAAGAATAAGTTCTTTGGTTCCTCAAAAAGAGTGTGATTGTTTGAATTGCTTAAAGTATAAGTGTTATAATAGCTTTATGGGAAGTTAGTTATAACGACTTGAGGAGGATAAAAAGAACGGTTTACTTACTTGATTATAAAAGCCTTGTAATGATTTCTGAAGGTGTAGTAAGTTGGTTTGATAAGTAAACGTGTTATGATACTACGGGTGTTAGTGTCATGAGATTTTTTGTGTTAATGAGGTTTTCCTAATTTTCTTATGTTGTTTACGATGACCGATTGCGTTTTTATTGTATCACTTAAACCCTGGCCATGTTGCGTTGTTCATACTCCGCGGGTTAGCCACCCCCAATGCGAGGAATACCTCACGCGGGTCCATGTGACCTATGCGGATTGCGGGAGTCTAGGAAATGCCGCGGGTTTGCTAACCCCGATACGAGGAATACCTCATGCGGGTCCATGTGACCTATGCGGATTACGGGAGTCCAGGAAATGCCGCGGGTTTGCTACCCCGATGCGAGGAATACCTCATGCGGGTCCATGTGACCTATGCGGATTACGGGGGTCCAGGAAATGCCGCAGGTTTGCTACCCCCGATGCGAGGAATACCTCATACAGGTTCATATGACCTATGCAGATTGCGGGAGTCCAGGAAATGCCGCGGGTTTGCTACCCCCGATGCGAGGAATACCTCATGCGGGTCCATGTGACCTATGCAGATTGCGGGAGTCCAAGAAATGCTGCGGGTTTGCTACCCCCGATGCGAGGAATACCTCATGCGGGTCCATGTGACCTATGCGGATTGTGGGAGTCCAAGAAATGTCGCGGGTTTGCTACCCCCGATGTGAGGAATACCTCATGCGGGTCCATGTAACCTATGCGGATTGCGGGAGTCCAGGAAATACCGCGGGTTTGCTACCCCGATGCGAGGAATACCTCATGCGAGTCCATGTGACCTATGCAGATTGCGGGAGTCCAAGAAATGCCGCGGGTTTGCTACCCCCGATGCGAGGAATACCTTATGTGGGTCCATGTGACCTATGTGGATTGCGGGAGTCCAGGAAATACCGCGGGTTTGCTACCCCTGATGCGAGGAATACCTCATGCGGGTCCACGCGACCTATGCGTATTGCGGGAGTCCAGGAAATGCCACGGGTTTGCTACCCCCGATGCGAGGAATACCTCATGAGGGTCCACGCGACCTAATGCGGATTGCGGGAGTCCAGGATTAGTCTTTTCACAATAATACTATGGGCGAATGACCCTAGTTTGATCATTGGCTGCCTATTCAGAACTGGCCAGGTTACACTTATTTACTCTCGTATATACTATGGCACTGTGTACTGTTAATTGGTTTTTCTTACATGCCTGTGGATTGGTAGTTTGGCTTAAGATACTTGCCCCGGTCAGTTGCGTGACGCAGGCGGGATCTGGTGTTCCGGTACACGTATTGGTGTTATATTATATCATGGACTGCCGACAGTGAGGAAGGAATTCCACGGGCATGATTGACATTATGGGCGTGAGACCCATGGTTATATTTGAGTAATGATTTTGAGGGCATACGTCCCTGACTTGACATGACTGCTTATATATTGTGAAATGGTCTTTTAAAAGATGAAGTTGATTTTCATTACTCTTATTGATTAATTTGGTTATCATAATTGTTTCCTGCTTTGTATTTGGACTGTGTGATATTATATTCTTGAAAGGCACAGTCTACTCTTGGAGTTGTTATAGTACAGTGATACAAGGTGTAGTTGGCTTTTAGGTTATGTGACACGGTAGGATCTGGTATTTGATTTTCTATACTTGCCCCTGTCATTCTTGTACACAGCCATGATTTTAATACTGTGCTTTATTTCAGTTCCATACTTAGTACTTGTTGTACTGACCTCCTTCGGAGGCTGCGTTCATGTTCTCAGGTCTAGGTACACTGTTGTGGATCCGTGAGCTTAGGATCCTTGTTCATCATTTTGGGATAGCTCCAATGTTCTAGAGCTTGTCATTATGGATAGGTATATTTAGGGGTACGACGGGGTCTTGTCCCGTCACAGTTGTTGTCAAACTCTTCGAGGTATGTATTCATATGTGGGCTGGACTGACTAGAGTTGTATTTGCATTATTGTACAGTGTAGACCCAGTTGGGTATGGTATATATATACGACAGCCTTATCGGCCTTGCCTTTGCTTTAAGAAAAAAAATAAGTGTTATTATCTTTCGCGTGTTACTCATGTTGTGTGTATAGAAGGGTGCCCAGGTAGGGTACCAGTCGCGGGCCCGGGGTTCGGGGCGTGACAGAGTGGTATCAGAGCAGTTAGTCCTCGGAATGTCTACAGACCGTGTCTAGTAGAGTCTTAGGTATGGGTATGTGTGCACTATACTTATACACAGAAGGCTACAAGATATTTAGGATTGGTTTCTATTCTTCTTACTCTAAGGTCGTGCGATAGAGCTGTGTTGTTAGGATGGTCTTTCCCTAACAGTTATTGTAATTGCATCTTTGAGAAAGGCGACAGTGGCCCAGAATAGATTTTATGGATTGCGTATCCAGGTTGATAATATTATCGTATAGTGGGTATATTGATGATGTATATCGGTACGAGTGTATTTATTTGGAGCCGTATGCATGTTGCCTAGAATGATTATAGATTACCAAGAATTGGTAAAAGCCTTAATTACTTGGAAGGTGTGAAACCGTTTAGTGAACCCACACCTAGGCTTTATATTTGTACTGATTTGGAAGATCAGGAGATACTGAACTGAATAAGATGGTGATAGACTCTTGGTAGATCAGGTTCAATTGAAGTAATGACATACCCAGTTGTTGTGTTAAGCTATGATTATAGGCTTAAGTGTCATATACGAATGATATTCGTATGGAATTAATAGAGTTGTTGTGAGTTCTCAATAAGACTTTGAGATATTTAGAAGCTATATTTCCCGTATTGTGGGGATTGATAATGTAGGCTCGGGACATTGTGAACCTTAGAATATTGATAAACGTTGAGACCTTAGATACAAGGCCGTCTGGAGTAAAAGATGTTACGGTTAATCTTAGTTGAAGTACATAGTATACTTGGGGTATATTAGTGTGATAATTCCATGGGTTGTGTGAAATGAAAATGGATAGTTAATCTAAGGAGACCACTAGGCTTTCATGACTTGAACAGTAAGATTTGTTCCGGACCAGGAAGGAGAATTTAGTGTGATAATGGGTCGGGTTGAGGACCAATCGCGGGTCAACCCGCAACCCGGAATGGAGTGGGGTCAGTTTGAGGTGGTCTCGCTAGGTGATAGGGTCACGAGGGTGCAACGCCCAAGTCTGATTAATCATTGTACTGGTTCGTGGATGCGTTCCACTAGAACCGGGTCGGGAAGGCCGAGGATGGCCTTAAAGGAAATTGGAGCTAGTATAATGACCAAGTTTGGAGGTGGTAACTCCAAGGTTTTGAAAACTGAAGCGATGACTGAAATGTGGTACGTGTACTAGAAAAAGTTCGGTAGTACGAGGAGAGTACGACGAGTAAGAAGAGAAGCGAACATGTGTTAAAAGAATGGAAGTGAGTACATATGTGAAGTGAAGGTACGCAGAGAGTATCCTTTTAGACCATGAATGGGAGTTAATAGTGATGCTATACACTTTAGAGGTGATTCCTCGTTGGCTTGGATTTAAGTATTGCGTGTGTGTCATATTGTGGCCATATGTGGCATAATTGGTTTTGTGAGTATAGTAGCGAAGACTATACCGGTGCAAGTGTTGATGGAGACTTAGAAGGAACATTCGGGATGAATGTTTCTAAGGGGAGGAGAATGTTACACCCCGTATTTCCAACAGTTTGAGATAAGAACGTACGTGAGAAATTGATATTTGAATTTTTGAAAGAATGAAAAATTTCGGAAAAATCTCGGAACCTCGTGAAGGAAAAAGGTTCATTAATTGGAATATGATTCTCAAATTTGGTATGTGGGATTCATAGAATATATTAGAATTATGGAATTTTATTTTCGGTTTTGGTCATGTGGGGCCCACCCGGGAAATTTTATATTTTTGTGGGGCCCACAAGTTTTTCGATATTTTGGCCAATTATGGACTTTTTGGAGGGTGAAAATATTTTGGGCATAATCGGAGGGTGACACGTGGCACACCCCACCCCCCACTTGTCTCGGTTGACTATTTGACTTTAGATATTTATTGAAGTAGGACAAGTGGACATGGGTCCCACATCCACTTGTCCATACACTTGTCATGATCTCACCCTTTGAGATATTTTTATATACATAAGAGGCTTGCAAGACTTGTCTCTACACTTAACCATATTTCTTCATCTTGTTTTTCTTCATTTGAGCTCAAGAACAAGAACACCAAGAACACCTAGTGTTGATTAGTTCATTTAATCCACGATTAAGCCCTTAATCCAAGTGTTGAACCAAGATTAACATCTCAACATTGTGTAGCTTGTCTTGGCCGAGGGTGAGGGTGCCAAACCCTAAGGTTCCGTCGACATTTTGGAAGTGAAATACAAAGTGGAGTTGTGTATAAGTTCATAGAGGTCACATATATGTGATTGGAACTTGAAGAAGTGGAGTGAAACAAAAACTGCGGACCAAAACATAGCATTCTGCCCGGGGCATTTTTAAGGCTAAAAATGAGGTAATAATTCTTCTTTTTCTGCAGCAATTGGATATTAATCATTGTTATAGTATATGGATGAACTTTCATTAAGGAAGATATGGAAAATAAGGTGTGTATGCCCTACTTTGGGTGAATGGTCCGAAACTAGCTTTTTCGGGCCATGTGATTCGTTGATTTTTATTGTCGTCATCTACACTTGCCGCATGTTATATAATGAAGGAAATATAGTTGATAAATTGTTATAACTTATATTACATGTTGGAATGAGAATTGGGTTAAAAGGAATTAAGGAAAAAGACTTTGTATTGTTGTAGTAATTGGCTAATGGAAGTCCTAAAGAATAAGGGTGTTGAAGGCTTCACATGGTACCCTTAATGATGGATTAATTGTGGACTGTTTTACGGACTGTTTTATATAAATTGTGGGGCAAAATTTTACACGTCCAGTTAGACGTGTAATCCCCTTTGGCTAACTGTTGGTTGCGCCTTAAACGTGGCTTGTTGGTTATGGAAATACGGACCTTGGAAAAGGTGGAAAATTACGTAGAAACAAAGGAAGTGCTGCCCAAATTTCCGTAGAATTAGAGGGAATTATTTGGTATAAGTCTTATACTAGAAAGTAAAATATTGATAGAAGTACTATGGCCATTTTTAGGTTGAAGTACTACGTGTAGCATTGTCTACTTGGCTTAAGGAATAGCCGATGAAGCTGAAGTACTTGGAGCGTTTTGCTACGTGTCGAAATGGTTAGTCGTCGCAATGTATGTGGACTTCCTCTTCTCTAAGACATGAGTATTTTTATAGTATATTTGCCTTGTTGTTAGGAGTATACATGATTTGTTATTTGAGTATACTTCCTTGTTGTTGGGAGTATATACATGACTTGTTGTTTGAAGTATACTTGCCTTGTTATTTGGAGTATACGTGACTTGCCTTCTTGAAGTACTTGCCTTGTAATTAGGAAGTATTCACGTGATAGATTTTAGGCTAAAAACATGTCTAGAATATTCCTAAGTTCTTACCAAGTTTTATGGGGGATGTTGGTAAGAGTCGTTAGGAAGTAGTGGATTCTAGTTGACCTTGCTAAGTTACTACATTAATGAATATTTATTTTGAAAGTTATGAGGCTTGATTTTCAAAGTTATGAGATTTGATTCCTTTAAAGATTATGAGACTTTGATTTAAGGTTATGAGACTTGATTTTCAAAGTTATGAGATTTGATTCCTTTAAAGATTATGAGACTTTGATTTAAAGTTATGAGACTTGATTTTCAAAGTTATGAGATTTGATTCCTTTAAAGATTATGAGACTTTGATTTAAAGTTATGAGACTTGATTTTCAAAGTATGTGACTCTTCCTATTCTCTTGAGCATGATTGTTGTGAAATATATAGTACGGTAGACATACGTGTGTTAAATAAATTTGGTTTCATTTTGATGTCCTTGACTTGACTTCTAAATCTTAAGAGCCTGGAATTATTCTAAAAAGTTGTGAATCATTATTCGGAAGGAAATTGATACTTGGTTTTAAAAGAATAAGTTCTTTGGTTTCTCAAAAAGAGTGTGATTGTTTGAATTGCTTAAAGTATAAGTGTTATAATAGCTTTATGAGAAATTAGTTATAACGACTTGAGGAGGATAAAAAAAACGGTTTACTTACTTGATTATAAAAGCCTTGTAATGATTTCTGAAGGTGTAGTAAGTTGGTTTGATAAGTAAACGTGTTATGATACTACGGGTGTTAGTGTCATGAGACTTTTTGTGTTAAGGAGGTTTTCCTAATTTTCTTATGTTGTTTACGATGGCCGGTTGTGTTTGTATTGTATCACTTAAACCCTGGCCATGTTGCGTTGTTCATACTCCGTGGGTTAGCCACCCCCGATGCGAGGAATACCTCATGCGGGTCCATGTGACCTATGCGGATTGCGGGAGTCCATGAAATGCCACGGGTTTGCTACCCCCGATGCGAGGAATACCTCATACGAGTCCATGTGACCTATGCGAATTGCGGGAGTCCAGAAAATGCCGCAGGTTTGCTACCCCCGATGCGAGGAATACCTCATGCGGGTCCATGTGACCTTTGCGAATTGCGGGAGTCCAGGAAATGCCGAGGGTTTGCTACCCCCGATGCGAGGAATACCTCATGCGGGTCCATGTGACCTATGCGGATTGCGGGAGTCCAGGAAATGCCGCGGGTTTGCTACCCCCGATGCGAGGAATACCTCATGCGGGTCCATGTGACCTATGCGGATTGCGGGAGTCCAGGAAATGCCGCGGGTTTGCTACCCCCTATGCGAGGAATACCTCACGCGGGTCCACACGACCTATGCGGATTGCGGGAGTCCATGAAATGCCGCGGGTTTGCTACCCTCGATGCGAGGAATACCTCATGCGGGTCCACGCGACCTAATGCGGATTGCGGGAGTCCAGGATTAGGGTTTGCACAATAATACTATCACAAATACATCCAAAAATGGGCAAAACACTCTGTTCATTAGATCCATAAATGACGCTGGTGCATTTGTGAGTCTGAATGACATTACTAAGAACTCGAAGTGCCCATACCTTGTCTTGAATGCCATTTTCGGAATGTACTTCCCTTTGACCCTTAGTTTGTGTACCTCGACCTTAGGTCGATCTTTGAGAACCTTTTTGCACTTTGTAACTGGTCAAACAAATAATCAATTCTGGGAAGAGGGTACTTGTTCTTAATCGTGACTCTATTCAGCTATTGATAGTCGATACACATCCGTAACGAGCCATCTTTCTTATGTACCAACAATACTGACGCACCCCACGGAGATATGTTAGGCCTAATAAAGCCTTTCTCAAGCTGATCTTTTAATTTCTCCTTTAATTCTCTCAATTCAGCTAGAGCCATTTTATAAGGAGGAATAAATATCGGCTGAGTGTCTGGCAACACATCTATACCGAACTCAATTTTCCTTTCGGGAGGAAGACCTGGAAGTTCGTCTGGAAATACATCAAGAAACTCATTAACCACCGAAATTGATTGAGAAGTAGGTGGTTTGGTATCGACATATCTAGCCTGAACAAGATGGTATATACAACCTTTGAAAATCATCTTTCTTGCCTTAAGGTATGAAATAAACTTACATTTTGGCGTCGCCATATTACCCTTCCATTCAAGGACTGGATTTCCTCGAAATTGAAATCTAACAATCTTTGTTCGGCAATCAACATTAGCATAGAACGATGCCAGCCAATCCATGTCCATAATAACATCGAAATCAACCATTTCTAATTCTTCCAAATCTGCTAAGGTCTGATGGCTACAAACTAATACTACACAATTCTGATAGACCCGTCTAGTAACAACTGACTCACCAATGGGTGTAGATACAATAACTGGAGTTTCTTATCAACTCAGGCTCCATACCAAATTTATGGGCAATGAAAGGGGTGATATATGATAGATTGGAGCCTAGATCTAACAACACATACACATTATGTGAAAATATTGATATTGTACCTGTAATAACATAGGTGAAGACTCCTGATCCTATCGACCCATCAATGCATAGATGTGGTTCTGGCCCCTACCTCTGCCTCAACTGGATGATGTTTGATGATTTTTCCCTGACGGTCGTTGTTATACCCCGTATTTCCAGAGTATGTACGTATGGACGTACGTACGAAATTTGAGCCTTAAGTTAGGCATTGGATTCAAAATTTGGGCACAAGTGCCGAGTAAAGTCGTTTTCCGACGAAACGTTTCCACAGCTTTCGTAGGGAAAATTCCGGCTATGACATTTTTATTTTTTGCGGATTTTTCCGAGTGACGAAACATTTTGGACCAACGGGAGGGTGACATGTGTCACCCTCACATTGGAAGCAAGTGGGGTGCTTGGACGATTTGGGCGTCCAAGAGGCATTGGTTGGCCTTGGCCGATTGGCTCCCTCTTTTGGCCTAGTTTTGTGCCATGTTTTGTGGAGTGTTTTGTGGAGTAGGGGTTAGGGTGCACTTGGCTTGATCTTGGCCTTACACTTGCCTTGCACTTGGCTAGATCTTGGCCATTGGTTGGCCTTTGGTTTTGCTATAAATACCCCCCCTCTTTGAAGACTTCTTCATCCAAAACCTTCCAAGTCTTGAGTCCTCTCTCCTCCTCTTTTCGTCCAAGAGCCCCTCTCCCTCTTGTGAAGGCCTTGGGCCGAAACCCTCCCCATTTGTGAGCCTAAAGCCGAGAACACCCCCCCGCTGTTAGAGGGTTGTTGTCGTGTGATACCCACTTTTTGTGGTGTTGAAATACTCCTCAGTATTGTTATAATGCCCAAAATACCTTAGCCTTGTACCTTGTAGTATTCCAAAGATACCTCTATCGTAGAGCCGGAAATACTACCTTTTGTCCTTTTTAGTCTCAAACCGAAACCCTAAGGAATCTTCATTGTTAGTTGAAGGATTTAAGTAGAAGTTGGATAGAACTTCTAAGGGTTGTTTGGAGCGGGATGGAGCACCCGGAGTTGGAGCTAAACGTTGCTAAGGATCGACATTTAACTTGGATAATTATGGGCTTATCGAGGTAATTATCTTGTCCCTTTATCGTAATTGGAAATTACATGTTTGTTAGAATATATAGTTGAAGTATACTATATATGGAACTATACTTAGTATTCGGCAATGTCTTTTGACTTAAGCCTGAAGAATAAAGAAAAGAACTGAACTGTATTTACATAGGGTGTATTGCAGATGAACTTGTGTGGTGTTCTTGAGTAGGATGGTACACGTCAGGTTAGGCGTGTAAACCCCAGTTGGCTTGGTAGCGGCCTCGATAGAGGAGGAGATTTCTGTTGTTGCGGGGAGGTCTTCGAATTTTACGTAGAAAGATAGAAACTTGTGTTTTGGGGTTAATAGACGTTTGTGACCTTTATAGGTGAAAGTACTAAGAGGAGTGTATTCTACTCGAGGAGTGGAAAGGGCTAGCAAGGTTGTAGTACTTGGAGCATTTTGCTTATTGTCGATAAATCGTCGCGAGGTATGTGAACCTCTTCCTATCCTTTCTAGCATGATATGTGTGAACTATGTAGACGGTGAGCGATACATGTGCTAAGTGTATTTGTTTGGCTTAAACATAAAGTGTTATAACGGCTTTATGGGAAGTTGGTTATGTGACTTTATGTAGGTAAGAAAATGGGTTGTGGTTTTGAAGGTAATTGATTTGATTATAACTGGCTTGTTATGTGTTAATGAAGAAGTTGAAGTATTTCAAAAGATTTGTGAATCGTTTTGAAAGAAAGAGTAGTACTTGGTTTTTGAAAACTTAAGAGTTATACTAGCTTTATGGGAAGTTAGGTATAACGGCTTAAGAATGTTTCTTGATTTCGGAAATCAGGATGTGTATCGACAAACCACTGCAGCGTTAATAAAAAAGGAAATGTTTTGACTATTTAAATATTATTAAAACCAGTAGAAACTTCCATCTGCATAGAAGCTAAGATAAGACAAAATGATATTACATTTTCTAGATCATGGCTGCTGTAATAAGAATGTTGTAAACAAGAATAACCTACTCTCACGTAAGACATATATTACTCGATTGTTCAAAAAAAGGAATCAAGTGATTTAGTTTATGAACTATGAAACCATTTGAAAATGAGAAGCTTGAGTAATTGAAACTAGGCAAACTGGAACTTTAGGAAAAGAATGTTGTTACTTAATTTTAAAAAGAAGGTGTGCTGATTTACTTAATAATGTGAATCACTCTAGTTTTATACTACGTATCGGGTGACTTTATAAAAGGAATGTATCTCTTTTACAAGGACTTAAGTATGTAGTACCTTGGGGTTAACACCGGGCTTTGACGTAAAATGAAAGTACCAGAGTTATGTGTAACTTACCTATGCTTGTCGTTGTTGAACTTGCCTATGCTTGTGGTGATAACCTTTGTTGTGCAAGTGTTGTGTTCTATACTACGCGTCTCGATGGAGGGCGGTTGACTTGTTGTTGATGTTACATGGGCGTGTCTACACCGTCACGATTCCGGGGCATGTGGCGTGCGGCGGGTTGATTACGATATATGGTTACTCTTGTAACATGGGCGTGTCTACCGTCACGATGTCCGGGGGCATGTGGCGTGCGGCGGGTAGACCACCCGATATATTGTTATTGAGGTTACATGGGCATGTCTACCGTCACGATGTCCAGGGGCATGTGGCCATGCGGCTTGTTGTGTGTTGCATCATGGACATGTCTACCGTCTGATTAGGGGCATGCGGCCGTGATGCGAACATGATGGATGTGGTGGGCGTGAGACCCATAGTTATATTTGAGTGGTGACTTTGAGGCGTGAGTCCACGACTTGGCTACTTTTATGTTGCGTCGTACTTTGGTTATCATACATGTCTCTGCTTTATATAGTGTTATGATTTAAGCTGCGATATTCTGATTTCACATACTTGGTACTGTTATCGACCTCGCCGAGTGCGTTCATGCCGCGGTAGAGTACATCGATCGTGGATCCTCGCTCTTAGGATCACGATTCAGCGTATTAGGAAGCTCCATTTCTCGGAGGCTTATCTTTTGGTATGTGTTTCCACGAGTTGTAGGTTCTTGTACATTCGGGGTATGGCGGGCCACTGTCCGTCATAGTCGTGTAAATCTTAGAGTGCATGAAATCTTTGTTGTGGCGGGGTTGTAAAAGGATTAAACTGTTGAGTTTTATGTATATCTTGAAGGCAAGCTATTTTGGTTGCTGTTTATTATTATAACTATTGTTGCATGTCTAAGTTTTTATTTCATTGGTTTTTCTCGATGTTGTATCACTAGGGTGCGGGGTAAGGCACGATCCACGGGCGAATTTGGGGTGTGACATAGTGGTATCGAGCGATTAGTCCTCGGAAAGTGTCTACAGACCGTGTCTAGTAAGTCTTGATTATCGATGTGTTGTGCACCACATCTATAATCGAGGAGGCTATAGGACATTTAGGATTGGTTTCTATTCTTCTCATTACGAGATCGTGCCTTAGAGTTTGTGTTATAAGTTGGACCCTACGGCGTGTCTCGTTTTACCGATTATGCCTCGCGCTTGGCAACCGGGCCCAGTGGGCAAAGCGGCAGGAGGCGCTAGTGAGATCTGAGAGAGTCAGAAGCGCGAGCGGTCGATGCACGAGGCAGTGCTTCAGCGAGTTTCGCGGCGCCGCCCGGCCTGATAGGGTTTAGAGCGCGGCCGTGGGCGTGAGACTCTGATGCACGAGCCTCAGGTCCACGATGCAGGCGGGGAGATGGGTCACGAGAGATGGCGATTATTGGCGAGTTGTGGCGAGATATGAGAGCAGTGAATCTGGCGATTCGATTCAGCCAGCGCTGTGGTGCGCGAGAGCGAATAGTTTGAGGCTACGAGATTTTACGAGTTGTAGCCGCCCGAGTTCTACGGTCGAGGCACGAGATGATCCGCAGGAGTTCATCCGTCGATTCTGAAGGATCATGCGGGTGATCAAGGCTTGAGACCGAGTATGTGACGCCCGGTTCGCGTCGGCTGCGTGATACCGCGATCGATTGGTTTGATTCGTGGGAGCTTTCGGGAGAGCATGCACCTCAGATATGGAATGAGTTTTGGGGCTTTCCTCACGCACTTCTTGCCTCGCGAGATGAGGAGAACGCGGTAAACGATTTTATTCTTGAGGCGAGAGAGGCGCTTTGTCGGGAGTACAATGTCGAGTTCGATTCTTTGGCTCGATATGTCCTGCGCTGGTGCGAATATGGAAGATAGGAGTGCATCGCTACGTCACGGGCTAGATGATTATATGGCGAGTCTTGTGCGGGTGTTTCTCTTGGCCGGGCATGGACATTGCCGCATTCGAGCTCGTGCACTTGGAGTGCGAGGCGCGAAGATCGGCAGGTGGACCGCTTTCGTGAGAAG
Organism: Przewalskia tangutica; assembly: GCA_029844215.1. Classification (NCBI taxonomy): domain Eukaryota; kingdom Viridiplantae; phylum Streptophyta; class Magnoliopsida; order Solanales; family Solanaceae; genus Przewalskia; species Przewalskia tangutica. The sequence continues at coordinate 112,785,866 of CM056721.1, forward strand.
AAGGCCAAGACGGCCGGATATTTTGGCGACTTCGGCGGACCGCCTCGGCAGGAACTAGTTATGTACCTCGCCATTGCGAGTGGTCGCCGCGACGCCCGGGACCGCCAGGATATTCGGGAAGCGGTCGGGGCTCCGGGTTTGAATGTTGAGGAGTAGGGTGTTGGCGGATGCACGATCACCCTACCTCGGTGTGGTCGATGTGGTAGACGCATTTGAAGTGTCGTAGTACGAGGAGCTTGTTATTCTTGCGGCCCAGCGAGGCCATATGGCGAAGGCTGTCCGACGCGGTAGCGGTAGGATAGCCTGACTACTAGGCGATTGCAGATTATTCACCTTCCATAGCTAGGCGGGATGTTCATACACCGGGTACGGTAGAGTCGCGGTGGAAGTTCGATTTTAGCGGTCCTTGAACCGCCTAGTTTCGTATATCCTTAACCACAGTAGATACTTGTATGTATTGATGTTAATGATGTGTTAAGTGTTATGTTCGGATAGCCTTGTGCTATAGTGTGATTTAAAAATCTGGTTAGTGTGAGATGGAAGTGGTAGCTTCCGCGATGTGTTCGTGTCGAGGCGGGAGTTGGCGCTCTGATGGGTCGGGTTGGGGCCATGTTGCGGGCCAACCCGCGTCGTTCGGTAGGGTCGGTTAGGTGGTCGCGGTGGCGGTCCGCGAGGTGCTAGGCCCAGTTTAGATGACCATCGTATGAGTTCGTGGATCGTTCGGCGAGAATCGGTTCGTGAAGGCGGGAATGGCCTTAGGAAATCGAGGTTAGTGAGATGACCAAGTTGGGAAGTGGTGATTCCAAGGTTGGAAGCGAGCGTTGACATAAGTGTGATACGGATACTAGAGCGAGTTCGAGTGTTGAGGCGAGTACTACGAGAAAAGGGAGAAGAAACGTGTGTTTTGTGGCGGGTGTGGCATGATCGTTTCGTAAGTATAGCGGTGAAGACTATCTTGGCTTTGTTTGTTTTGAGACCTAGAAGGAACATTCGGGACGAATGTTTCTAAGGAAGAATGTTATACCGTATTTCAGTAATATGCGTATGGGCGTGCGTCAAATTTGAGCCTTAAGTTAGGCATTGGATTGAAATTTGGGCATAAGTGCAGAGTAAAGTCGTTTTCGGCGAAGCGTTTCCACGACTTTCGTAGGAAAATTCGGCTATGACATTTTTATTTTTGCGGATTTTTCCGGTGGCGAAACATTTTGGACCAACGGGAGGGTGGCGTGTCACCTCACATTGAAGCAAGTGGGGTGCTTGGGCGATTTGGGCGTCCAAGAGGCATTGGTTGGCCTTGGCCGATTGGCTCCTCTTTTGGCCTAGTTTTGTGCCATGTTTTGTGGAGTGTTTTGTGGAGTAGGGGTTAGGGTGCACTTGGCTTGATCTTGGCCTTACACGTGCCTTGCACTTGGCTAGATCTTGGCCATTGGTTGGCCTTTTGTTTTGCTATAAATACCCCCCCTCTTTGAAGACTTCTTCATCCAAAACCTTCCAAGTCTTGAGTCCTCTCCCTCCTCTTTTCGTCCAAGAGCCCCCTCTCCCCTTGTGAAGGCCTTGGGCGAAACCCTCCCTTTGTGAGCCTAAAGCGAGAACACCCCTCTTTTAGAGTGTTGTTCTCGTGTGATACCACTCCCCACTTTTTGTGGTGTTGAAATACTCTCCAAGTATTGTTATAATGCCCAAAATACCTTAGCCTTGTACCTTGTAGTATTCCAAAGATACCTCTATACGTAGAGTAGAAAATACTACCTTTTGTCCTTTTTAGTCTCAAACCAGAAACCACAAGGAATCTTCATTGTTAGTTGGAAGGATTTAAGTAGAAGTTGGATAGAACTTCTAAGGGTTGTTGGAGGCGGGATGGAGTACCGGAGTTGGAGCTAAGCGTTGCTGGGATCGACATTTAACTTGGATAATTATGGGCTTATCGAGGTAATTATCTTGTCCTTTATCGTAATTGGAAATTACATGTTTGTTAGAATATATAGTTGAAGTATACTATATATGGAACTATACTTAGTATTCGCAATGTCTTTTGACTTAAGCACGAAGAATAAAGAAAAGAATCTGTATTTACATAGAATTTGTATGCGATGAACTTGTGTGGTTCTTGGTAGGATGGTACACGTCCAGGTTAGGCGTGTAAACCCCCTGGTTGGCTTGGTGGCGGCCTCGATAGAGAGGAGATTTACGTTGTTGCGGGAGAGTCTTTGCGAATTTTACGTAGAAAGATAGAAACTTGTGTTTTGGGGTTAATAGACGTTTGTGACCTTTATAGGTGAAAGTACTAAGAGTAGCGTATTCTACTCGAGAGTGGAAAGGGCTAGCAAGGTTGTAGTACTTGGAGCATTTTGCTTATTGTCGATAAATCGTCGCGAGGTATGTGAACCTCTTCCTATCCTTTCTAGCATGATATGTGTGAACTATGTAGTACGGTGAGCGTGCATGTGCTAAGTGTATTTGTTTGGCTTAAACATAAAGTGTTATAACGGCTTTATGGGAAGTTGGTTATAACAGCTTTATGTAGGTAAGAAAATGGGTTGTGGTTTTCGAAAGGTAATTGATTTGATTATAACTGGCTTGTTATGTGTTAATGAAGAAGTTGAAGTATTTCAAAAGATTTGTGAATCGTTTTGAAAGAAAGAGTAGTACTTGGTTTTTGAAAACTTAAGAGTTATACTAGCTTTATGGGAAGTTAGGTATAACGGCTTAAGAATGTTTTACTGGTTTTGGAAATCAGGATGTGTATCGACAAACCACCTGCGGCGTTAATAAAAAAGGAAATGTTTTGACTATTTAAATATTATTAAAACCAGTAGAAACTTCCATCTGCATAGAAGCTAAGATAAGACAAAATGATATTACATTTTCTAGATCATGGCTGCTGTAATAAGAATGTTGTAAACAAGAATAACCTACTCTCACGTAAGACATATATTACTCGATTGTTCAAAAAAAGGAATCAAGTGATTTAGTTTATGAACTATGAAACCATTTGAAAATGAGAAGCTTGAGTAATTGAAACTAGGCAAACTGGAACTTTAGAAAAGAATGTTGTTACTTAATTTTAAAAGAAGGTGTCTTTGGTTTACTTAATAATGTGAATCACTCTAGTTTTATACTACGAATTATCGGGTGACTTTTATAAAAGGAATGTATCTCTTTTACAAGGACTTAAGTATGTAGTACCTTGGGGTTAACACCCCGGGCTTTGACGTAAAATGAAAGTACCTAGAGTTATGTGTAACTTACCTATGCTTGTCGTTGTTGAACTTGCCTATGCTTGTGGTGATAACCTTTGTTGTGCAAGTGTTGTGTTCTATACTCCGCGCGTCTCGATGGAGGGCGGTTGACTTATTGTTGATGTTACATGGGCGTGTCTACCGTCACGATTCCGGGCATGTGGCCATGCGGCGGGTTGATTACCGATATATGGTTACTCTTGTAACATGGGCGTGTCTACACCCGTCTGCGATTCCGGGGCATGTGGCCACGCGTGCGGCGAGTAGACCACTGATATATTGTTATTGAGGTTACATGGGCATGTCTACACCGTCACGATTCGGGGCATGTGGCCGTGCGGCCTTGTGTGTTGCATCATGGACATGTCTACCGTCGCGATTCGGGGCACGCGGCCATGATGCGAACATGATGGATGTGGTGGGCGTGAGACCCATAGTTATATTTGAGTGGTGACTTTGAGGCGTGAGTCACGACTTATCGCTTTTATGTTGCGTCTTTGTACTTTGGTTATCATACATGTCTCTGCTTTATATAGTTATGATTTAAGCTGCGATATTCTGATTTCACATACTTGGTACTGTTATCTTGACCTCGCCGGGGCTGCGTTCATGCCGCAGGTAGAGGTACATCGGTCGTGGATCCTCACTCTTAGGATCACAGTTCAGCGTATTGGGAAGCTCCGTTTCTCCGGAGGCTTATCTTTTGGTATTTGTTTCCCTGAGTTGTAGGTTCTTGTACATTCAGGGGTATGGCGGGGCCCTGTCCCGTCATAGTCGTTGTAAATCTTAAGTGCAGTAATCTTTGTTGTGGGCAGGGTTGTAAAAGGATTAAACTGTTCAGGTTTTATGTATATACTGAAGGCAACTGTTTTGGTTGACCTGTTTATTATTATTATAACTATTGTTGCATGTCTAAGTTTTTATTTCCGCTGGTTTTTCTCTGATGTTGTATCACTAGGGTGCCCGGGGTAAGGCACCAGTCACGGGCCCGAATTTCGGGGTGTGACAGTCGTACTGAATATGATGAAGTTGCTACAGATCCAACCAATTGTGCCCTAACACCTTCGCATCTTGTCAGGCATTCTCTCATAATATGACCAGGTTCACCACAAGAATAACACATTTGATCCTTGTTGACACAGCCTTAAATGGGCCTTACCACACTGCTCTCATCGAGCCAACGACAGACTCATCTGACTGGAATTCCCTCTATAATAAGATCTTAACACTTGTGAACTCAGACCTGGTCTCGATTGAACATACCAATCAACCCCTGACCTTGAAAATGGTGATGATACGCTAGTGTCGGGTAGGAGGGGTATCTATAAAGTTGTGGCCTGGGTCCACCTCTGAACTCTCTTACATCACCTATGGATCGAGCCCTCTTATAATGGCCCTTATCACGCTCTCGATCTACACGATGGTGTCTCTTATGATCCTCCAAATTATGTGCATAAGCCTAAATACAAGCAATATCCATATTCGGATTCATAGAAGTCATAGTACACTCGTTGACCAAGTGCGGCCCCAAGCAGTAACAAATATATGTACTCGGTCACTCATCTCATCTATAATCGTAGGAGCATATCTGGCCAATGAATTAAACTGCAAGCTATATTCTTGAACACTCATGTTGTGTTTCTCAAGACGTAGAAATTTATCCTGCCTGGCCCGTCGAAGCTCGACTGGAAGAAAATGTTGTAGGAAGGCCTCTAAAAACTCTCTTCATTCTACTGGTAGAGCACGAGGTCCCCTGGAATGATCCAATGTCTTATACCAGGTTACCGCAACATTCCCACAGTCTATAAGAAACAAATTTTTCCGACTCAATATCGGTAGCATCCATTACCCGTAAGGTACGATGTATCTGATCCAAAAAATCTTGTGGGTCTGTGTTCATGTCTGATGCCATAAATATACCGGAGGGTCTAGGTTAATGAAATATCGAGCTCCCATGCTAGCAGCTCTATCCGAAGGACTAATAATTTGACGTTGGGATTGAGCGGCCACTAATAGAGTCAATAACTACACCGAACTACGCATATCAAAATCCTCAACTGGAGTATCAGGTGGAGGAACTGGGGACTTCAGCCCCACCAATATCCTCTAGAGGTGGTAAAGTCGGGGAATCATACGAAGGAGTCGTATTGTGGGTCTCACTCTGGCCCTCGCTAGCAGGTGGCACTCGGCCAGTACCTTCACCTACAACCGTATCTAACACCCTCACACTCTTGAACTTCTTCCTTGATATAGTCATTGTTGAAATCGTAAACACGAGACGAATTAGGAGTGAAGTACTTAAAACTCAGCTCTAATGCACTCTTTTACCCCGTATTTCCAGAGTATGTACGTGAGGGCGTACGTATAAAAGTTTAAAGCCTTGAGTAGGCAAAGTGGCTTGGCCGAATTAAATTTGTTCACAACACCCGATTAGAGTCGTTTTTCGACGAAACGTTTTCTGACTTTCGTAGGGAATTTCCGGCTATGTCATTTTTATTTTTGCGGATTTTTCAGAGGCGAAACATTTTGGACCAACGAGAGGCGACACTTGTCACGCCGAGTTGGTGGAGTGATGGGCGGTAGCTTGGCCGAAAGGTGTGCATTAGTTGGTAGGATATTTTTTGTGTGTTGATTGATAAGTGGGACCCACACACACTTGTCTAAATCTTGGCCCTACACTTGCCTTGCACTTGGCATGATCTTGGCCATTGGTTGGCCTTCACTTGACCTATAAATACCACCGCTGGAAGACAAATTCATCCACAAATTTGCCTAAGTCTTGAAAGCTCTCCTTCTCCCTCCCCTTTGTGTTGAGTTCGGCCAAGAGGCCTCCTCTCCTAGAGGCCTTGGCCGAGGTACACTCCCCTCCTTGGGGTGCTAGCCGTGGGGTACCCCCCCTCGCCTAGTTGCGTTCGTATAATACCCCCCCTCTCGCGGTAGAAAGACTCGCAAACGTATTGTTAGAATGTCCAACTTACCTGAGTCGTATACCTTGTAGTATTCTAAGGTTATACCTATCTGAAAAGCCCGAAATACTATTATACTTCCGTCTGTCACAAAACCGAAACCCTAGGAAAATCTCCATAGTCAGTTGGAGTATTGTGTAGAAGTTGGTTAGAACTTCTAAGGGTGGTTTAGAGCGGGTTGGGCGCTCGGAGTTGGAGCTAAGCGATTGCCGGGATCGACTTTATGCTTGGATAATTATGGGCTTATCGAGGTAAATATCTTGTCCCTCTCTTGTAATTGGAAATTACATATTGTTAGAATATATAGTTGAAGTATACTATATATAGTACTGAACGTAGTTATCGGCAATGTCTTTTGACTTAAGCTGAATAATACTTACGGCAATGTCTTGCGACTTAAGCTGAATTTAAAGAAGAATAATGGCTGTAATTACATGAAATTTGTACAGTAGACTTGTGTAGTAGTGCAGTGGAGTAGAATTGTACCGTTAGGGTTAGGCGTATAACCCCACTGGTTGGCTTGGTAGCGGCCTCGATAGAGGAGATTACGCATTGTTGCGGGGAGGTCTTTGCCGAATTTTACGTAGAATGTTCTCGAGGATCTAAATGTTAATAAGCGCCTTGTGGCCTTATAGGTTGAAGTACTACGTGTGGCGCGATCTACTTGGCAAGGAGTAGAAGCGGTTGGAAGTACTTGGGCGTTTTGCTATTAGTCGATACTCGTCGCGAGGTATGTGAACCTCTTCCTATCTCTTCTAGCATGATATGTGTGAACTATGTAGTGCGGTGAGCGTCATGTGCTAAGCGTATTTGATTGATTTAAAACATAAAGTGTTATAACGGCTTTATGGGAAGTTGGTTATAACGACTTTATGTTGGTAAGAAAATACTTGTGGTCTTTAAAAGGTAAGCGATTTGAACTATAAGCGGCTTGTTATGTGTTAATAAAGGACTTGAAGTATTTCAAAAGATTTTGAATCATTTTGAAAGAAGAAGTAATACTTGGTTTTGAAAAACTTAAGAGTTATACTAGCTTTATGGGAAGTTAGGTATAACGGCTTAAGAATGTTTCTTGATTTGAAATCGAGAATGTGTATCGACAAACCAACTGCGGCGTTAATAAAAGGAAATGTTTTGACTAATTAAGTATTATTAAAACCGGTAGAAACTTCCATCTGCATAGAAGCTAAGATGAGACAAAATGATATTTCCTAGATCACTATTTCTTTGTAATAAGATTGTTATAAACAAGAATATCCTACTCACATATAAGACTTATGTTTCTCAGTTGTTTAAAGAGAATTATATTCTTAAATGAATAAGACTATGAACTCTGAAACCTTTTAAAATAAGAAGCGTGAACATTTGAAATTAGGCAAACTTGAGCGTTTGGAAAATAATGTTGTTACTTGATTTTACAAAGGTAAGTGTTTTAGTTTACTTAAAAAATGATCACTCTATTTTATACTACGGGTATTGTGTGACTTATGTGAAAGCAATGGATCTTTTAAAAGCTTTAATGTATGAAGTACTTTAGGGATAGATACGAACTTGTTAGCATAAAGTACCTTGTGTGAATAACTTGATTGTGTTGGTTTGAGATAGCCTTGTAAATACTTTCTTGTTGATGTGATAAGTAAACATGTTAGGATGCTACGTGTGTTAGTATCTTGTGTGATCGTGATGTAAGGGGTCATTCTTGTTGTGCTTACGTTGTTAAGCGTTAAGCGGTTATCTTGTTATTGTATCACATACCCTTTGACTTATTATACAGGGCTTGCCACCCTTGATCGCGGGTCTTTACGGCTATCACGGTCCTCGTGACTATGCGAGTCGCGGTAGCTCGAGATTGATCATTCGGGTGTTTAGCACGACGCGGGGATTCCTATGCGGTCTGAGACTATGCGGTCTTTTGAGACTATGCGGGTTGCGGGAGCCTAGGCGGATACCGAGGTTAGCTGCGCCCGATGCGGGGTATACCTCGGCGATGCAGGACCATGATTCGAGGAATACCTCATGCGGGTCGTGTGTGACCTATGCGGGTGCGAGAGTTCGAGGATAGGCGCGCATTGATATTGCGGGCGAGTGGCGGCCGATCATGTAGTGCGGTGCAGAAAGACCTCGGGATACGATTTGTGGTATTTTGAGTGCGTGGGTCTTAGTAGTCGGCTATGCCTTCGTACTTGCCCGCACGGTTTTATTGTGATAACTTTGAGGCGTGAGTCACGACTTGACATGGCTTATTTGTTGTGAATCGTAGTTTGCTTATCATACATGTCTCTGCTTTATAGACTATTATGATTTCATTCTGATATTTTTAGTTTCACATACTCGGTACTGTTATCGACCTCCGGGCCTGCGTTTCTGCGCGAGTTGAGGTACACCGATCGTTAATCCTAGCTCTCGAGTCACGATTTGGCGTTGGGAAGCTCCGTTTCTCGGAGGCTTATCAGTGGTATAGTCCCTTGTCGTAGTAAGTGTTTACATTCGTAGGTTTGGCGGGGCCTGTCCGCCATTGTTGTCGTATCATTTCTTAGAAGTGCATGTAATCTTTGTTGTGGGCGGGGTTTGTAAAGAAAGGATTATACTGTTCATTTTGAATGAGTTGTTATTATTATTTATGCCGATAGGCAAGTTTTCTAAAGATAAGCGTTATGCGCTTCTTGTTATTTCATGTTGTTGTGTTATGTTCGTGATTACTCGATGTTGTCTCACTAGGGTGCGGGTAAGGCACGATCCACGCCCGGTTGGTCGTGACAAAAGTGGTATCGAGCGATTAATCCTCGGAAAGTGTCTGAACCGTATCGATGAAGTCTTGATTATCGGTGTGTTGTGCACCACACTGATAATCGAGAGGCTATAGGGTATTTAGGATTGGTTTCTATTCTTCTCACTCGAGATCGTGCCTTAGAGGCATGTTGTAAGTTGGACCCTCGGCGTATTTCTTTCCACTTACCGTTATGCCTCGCGTAGAACGGCCGGGCCCGGGAGGGCAAGGCGGCCGAGGAGGCTGCGAGTAGAAGTCTGAGAGAGGTTACGTGGGCACGTGCCCAATTATCACCTTAGGTGGTGCTTCATTCGGGAGTTCTGCGGCGTCACTAGCCCAGTGAGTTTAGCGGCGGCGATTTCTCTGCGGCCATGGTATTTGAACGCCCGGTTCCACGGCCAGGAGCGATGAATATAGATTTCAGGAGGCGACCACATTACTAACTATGGATTTGACTACGGAGAGTATACCGATGTATCGCGAGTCTTGATGACTACCTAAGAGAAGGTTGTGCAAGAGTAATCCTTGATTAGGCGAGCATGGCACGTATGCGGGCTTATGCGCGGCAAAGCGTAGAGATCGGCGGGTTAACGAAGGACAATAGAAGAGGGCCAGAGCAGCAAGGACCTTTGGTAACTTTCGAGGCGAGTCACCTCGCGTGATTAGATTATGCACCTCCGCGGTCTGAGTGGTCTTCGCGGAGTTCGGGACATTCGGGGTGTCACGGGAGTTGGTTAGAACTCCGGGGCTTCCGGTTCCGCGATGTAATGACGTCATCGGGAATGTCATCTTTTAGGTTGGTACTTGTTGTACTATGACCGTCGAGTCGGTGTCGAAGAGTGTCCTTGTAGGAGGACTTAGCCTTGAGATCGGTGGGTAGTTTGTCATCTCCTCGACTTTGCGCCTACGCAGGCGGGTTTGATTAGACGACTAAGGGAGTGTAGCGATGAATATAGATATATCTTTAACCCTCAGAGTATTGTTTATGTGATAAGGTGAGTATACCTTAAGTGCTATGTTACGATAGCGGTGTGTTAGTTGTGATTAGAAATCTTGGTTAGTTAACCAAGTAAGATTTGGGGATAGAGAAGGTGTGAACCTTAGAGTTTTGTTACGTAGAGACCTTAGAGGTAAGGTCATCTAGAGTAAAAGGCGTATGGTTATGTTGATCCTTATCGGGTGCCTAGTGCGTGAGCTATGTTTGGGATAGGTCCCTAGTAGTGTGGAATGAAAGAGGTTAGTTGAGCTAAGAAGACCGCTAGGTTTTGAAGCGTGATTAGTAAGATTGTTCGGATCGGGAGCTAGTATTGTGCGGCGTTAGGGTCGGGTTGAGGCCCCGTTGCGGGTCAACCCGCGGTAGTTTTGGTGGTGGGGTCAGGTTATGGTGGTCCCGCCTTGTGTTAGGGTTGTGAGGGTGTTAGGCTCAAGTTTAGTTAACCAGCATACGAGTTCGTGGATACGTTCGACCGGTGGTCGGGTCGATGGGGGCAGCCCATCGTGTTCTTCGGTCGGGACCATTCACTCGGCAGTGTTGGTACATCAGAAAGGTTGTAAGGCTGCACGGGGTGCCTACCTTCACCTTATGGCAGACAGTGGAGCCCAGGTTGCGGCTGTTTTTGTTTCTGGAAGTTTTACCAGGCAAGGTTAAGAACTCAGGTGAGTCTCAGAATCGCATTCGCCCTCGGGCCAGTGTGTGGATTTCAGGGGTAGTTGTGGGGATTGTTGTCTCCTGTAGAGGGAGCGTTTAAGCTACCATTTCAGTGCTCGGATGTCGCCTTATGAAGCCTTGTAAGGGCGGAAGTGTAAGTTGCCGGTCGATTGGTTCGATGTTGGCAGGGTTGAACGATTGGTTGAGCTTGTTCCGGTGATGTGGTTAGTGAGAAGCTTGTCTAGAAGAAGTTCTAGCAGCTCAGAGGAAATCGTACGGATAATCGGCGACGACGCTTAGAGTTCAGGTTGACGGTCGGTCCTCTTGAAGGTACCACCCCGGGTCGGGTGTGACGAGTTTTGGAAGCAGAGGGAACTTAGCCCGAGTTGTTTTGGGCCCTTTTAGAGTTCTTGTGAAGAATAGGCCAGGTTGCCTATATGTTAGCTTTTGCCGTCCGACTTAGGAGGCAGTACGTCCGGTCTTTCGTATTGTTATGATCGGGAAAGTATCGGAGATCCATCCAGAGTGTTCCCTTTTAATGATGATCACGTTAGAAATAGTAACCCCGAGTTTGAGCGAAGCGATATCGAGTTCGAGTGTACGACATCCTCCGGGATCGCAAGCAGCCCGGTACCATTGTTGGATCGTCGGACCAAGGCTCGCGACAAAGTGACAAAAGTGGTACCATTTGTTGGGTCGCCTGAGAAGGTTAATGCCTCAGGCAAAGTAACAAAGAGAAGGTGCGAAGGAAGTATATTTTAGACCCCGGTGGGAAGTGTTTTGTGGTGATTAGAGGTGTTTTCCTCGTGGACTTAGATAGAAGTATGTGCGCGGGTGTTTCTGTGGCCAGGTGTGGCAGGATTGTTTTCGTAAGTATAGCAGTGAAGACTATACTGGCGCGCGTTTGTCTTGAGATTTAGAAGGAACATTCGGGACGAATGTTTCTAAGGAGGGGAGAATGTTATACCCCGTATTTCCAGAGTATGTACGTGAGGGCGTACGTATAAAAGTTTAAAGCCTTGAGTAGGCAAAGTGGCTTGGCCGAATTAAATTTGTTCACAACACGGATTAGAGTCGTTTTTCGATGAAGCGTTTTCCACGACTTTCGTAGGGAATTTCGGCTATGTCGTTTTTATTTTTGAGGATTTTTAGAGGCGAAACATTTTGGACCAGCGAGAGGCGACACTTGTCACCTCGAGTTGGTGGAGTGATGGGGTAGCTTGGCGAAAGGTGTGCATTAGTTGGTAGGATATTTTTGTGTGTTGATTGATAAGTGGGACCCACACACACTTGTCTAAATCTTGGCCTACTTGCCTTGCACTTGGCATGATCTTGGCCATTGGTTGGCCTTCACTTGACCTATAAATACCCGCTTTGGAAGACAAATTCATCCACAAATTTGCCTAAGTCTTGAAAGCTCTCCTTCTCCCTCCCCTGTGGGTTGAGTTCGGCCCAGAGGCCTCCCCCTCTCCTAGAGGCCTTGGCCGAGGGGTACACTCCCCCCCCCCTCCTTGGGGTGCTAGCCGTGGGGTACCCCCCCCCTAGCCTAGTTTCTTTCATATAATACCCCCCCTCTCTTGGTAGAAATACTCTCAAAAGTATTGTTATAATGTCCAAATTACCTTAGCCGTATACCTTGTAGTATTCTCAGGTTATACCTATCTGAAAAGCCCGAAATACTATTATACTTCTCTGTCACAAACCGAAACCCTAGGAAAATCTCCATAGTCCGTTGGAGTATTGTGTAGAAGTTGGTTAGAACTTCTAAGGGTGGTTTAGAGCGGGTTGGGCGCTCGGAGTTGGAGCTAAGCGATTGCCGGGATCGACTTTATGCTTGGATAATTATGGGCTTATCGAGGTAAATATCTTGTCCCTCTCTTGTAATTGGAAATTACATATTGTTAGAATATATAGTTGAAGTATACTATATATAGTACTGAACGTAGTTATCGGCAATGTCTTTTGACTTAAGCCTGAATAATACTTACAGCAATGTCTTGCGACTTAAGCCCGAATTTAAAGAAGAATCTTGAGCGTAATTACATAGGGCTGTATTACGATGAACTTGTGTAGTAGTGCAGTGGAGTAGAATTGTACAGTTAGGGTTAGGCGTATAACCCCTGGTTGGCTTGGTAGCAGGCCTCGATAGAGGGAGATTCTGTTGTTGCGGGGAGGTCTTTGCGAATTTTACGTAGAATGTTCTCCGAGGGGATCTAAATGTTAATAAGCGCCTTGTGGCCTTATAGGTTGAAGTACTACGTGTGGCGCGATCTACTTGGCTTAAGGAGTAGCGGCGGTTGGAAGTACTTGGGCGTTTTGCTATTAGTCGATACTCGTCGCGAGGTATGTGAACCTCTTCCTATCTCTTCTAGCATGATATGTGTGAACTATGTAATGCGGTGAGCGTGCATGTGCTAAACGTATTTGATTGATTTAAAACATAAAGTGTTATAACGGCTTTATGGGAAGTTGGTTATAACAGCTTTATGTTGGTAAGAAAATACTTGTGGTCTTTAAAAGGTAACTGATTTGAACTATAACTGGCTTGTTATGTGTTAATAAAGGACTTGAAGTATTTCAAAAGATTTTTGAATCATTTTGAAAGAAGAAGTAATACTTGGTTTTTGAAAAACTTAAGAGTTATACTAGCTTTATGGGAAGTTAGGTATAACGGCTTAAGAATGTTTTACTGATTTCGGAAATCAGAATGTGTATCGACAAACCACTGCAGCGTTAATAAAAGGAAATGTTTTGACTAATTAAGTATTATTAAAACCAGTAGAAACTTCCATCTGCATAGAAGCTAAGATGAGACAAAATGATATTTCCTAGATCACGGCTGCTGTAATAAGATTGTTATAAACAAGAATATCCTACTCATATATAAGACTTATGTTTCTCAGATTGTTTTAAGGAGAATTATATTCTCAAATGAATAAGACTATGAACTACGAAACCTTTTAAAATAAGAAAGCGTGAACATTTGAAATTAGGCAAACTTGAGCGTTTGGAAAATAATGTTGTTACTTGATTTTACAAAGGTAAGTGTTTTGGTTTACTTAAAAAGATCACTCTATTTTATACTACGGGTATTGTGTGTGACTTATGTGAAAGCAATGGATCTTTTAAAAGCTTTAATGTATGAAGTACTTTAGGGATAGATACGAACTTGTTAGCATAAAGTACCTTGTGTGAATAACTTGATTGTGTTGGTTTGAGATAGCCTTGTAAATACTTTCTTGTTGATGTGATAAGTAAACATGTTAGGATGCTACGTGTGTTAGTATCTTGTGTGATCGTGATGTAAGGGGTCATTCTTGTTGTGCTTACGTTGTTAAGCGTTAAGCCCGTTATCTTGTTATTGTATCACATACCCTTTGACTTATTATACGAGGGCTTGCCACCTTGATGCGGGTCTTTCACGGCTATGCGGTCCTCGTGACTATGCAGTCGCGGTAGCTCGGGATTGATCATTCGGGTGTTTAGCACGATGCGGGGATTCCTATGCGATGCTGTGAGACTATGCGGTCTTTTGAGACTATGCGGGTTGCGGGAGCCTAGGCGGATACCGAGGTTAGGCGCCCGATGCGGGGTATACCTCGGTGATGCAGGACCATGATTCGAGAATACCTCATGCGGGTCCGTGTGTGACCTATGCGGGCTGCGAGAGTTCGAGGATAGACGCGTTGATATTGCGGGCGAGTGGCGGCCGATCATGTAGTGCGGTCTAGAAAGACCTCGGGATACGATTTGTGGTATTTTTGGTGCGTGGGTCTTAGTAGTCGGCTATGCCTTCGTACTTGCCGTCACGGTTTTATTGTGATAACTTTGAGGCGTGAGTCACGACTTGACATATTTGCTTATTTGTTGTGAGCGTAGTTTGCTTATCATACATGTCTCTGCTTTATAGACTATTATGATTTCATTTCTGATATTTTTAGTTTCACATACTCGGTACTGTTGTCGACCTCCTTCGGAAGTGCGTTCATCTGCGCGAGTTGAGGTACACGATCGTTGATCCTAGCTCTCGGTCACAGTTTGCGTTAGGAAGCTCCGTTTCTCGGAGGCTTATCGATGGTATAGTCCGCATCGTAGTAAGTGTTTACATTCATGGGTTTGGCGGGGCCTGTCCGCCATTGTTGTCGTATCATTTCTTAAGTGCATGAAATGCTTGTTGTGGGCGGGGTTTGTAAAGAAAGGATTAAAGTATTCATTTGAAAGAGTTGTTATTATTATTTATGCCGACAGCAAGTTTTCTAAAGATAAGCGTTATGCGCTTCTTGTTATTTCATGTTGTTGTGTTATGTTCCGCTGATTACTCTGATGTTGTCTCACTAGGGTGCCCGGGGTAAGGCACCAGTCACGGGCCCGGGTTCGGGTCGTGACATGCACAATCTATAAGATGAAAGAATGGAAACCATCCATAAATGTCAGGTAGCCTCCTGCTTATAAGGGTGGTGCACAACACACTCATACTCTACGAGACATGACTTGTAGACTCTCTAGGACAGACCCGCTCTGATTACAAGTTTGTCACGGACCATACTAGAGGGTCATATGTCACGACCCGAACCCCGGCCCGCGACTGGTGCCCTACCTAGGCACCCTCCTTGTACCCTCCCATCTCATATAACATATAGGCCAGATAACATATGGAAAAATGTATATATAGCAATAAGGCAAGCCGACGAGGCTGCCGCTATATATATAAATGGGAACATCCCGAAAATACAATACTACAATTGGCCAACAATAATACAACTCCCGCAAGTCCAGCCCACATATGAATACAAACCTCTAAGAGTTTGACAGTAACTATGACGGGACAAGGCCCCTCCGTACCCTTGAATATGCATAAGCCATAGTGGAAAACCTGTACCAAAATGACTAGACTCCAGAATAATGGAGCTATCTCAAGCTAAGTGGAGATCCTAAGCTCGCGGATCACCCAACTGAGTACCTAATACCTGCGGGCATGAACGCAGCCCGGAAGAAAGTCGATGCAACAATGTACTAAGTATGTAAACATAAAACACAGTAAATAAGGTCATAAATGGCCAAAAGATGACAGGGACAAGTATGAAAATCAAATACCAGATCCAACCGTGACATATAAAATAAGAGCCAACTGTACCTTGTAAAAGATAGGGAGTTCACTGTGCCTTATAACAAATAGAGAGGCAACTGTGCCTTTTTTTAAAATGGAAATCAACCGTACCATTTCAAAATATGAAATCAATCGTACCATTTCAAAATATGAAATAAACCGTACCATTTCAAAATATTCAATCAACCGTACCATTTCAAAATATGAAAGTCATGTCAAAATCAGGGACGCCTGCCCTCAGGATCATTATGCATATATATTCATGGGACTATTTCACCCGCATGGGACTCGAACCCGCATGGATCTTGTAGACCCGCAATGAGTATATATACCCGCATCATAGAGAGTTAGTCCATGCAACATTCATGAGACTATTTCACCCGCATGAGTATACCTACTCGCATCATGGATCGCAGGTCCATGGAATAATATAAAAATATTATCGGCCCTCTAGTGAGGGACGCGGTGATGTGGGAATATAACACTTGCATGAATAGCTATCATGAGCAACCATATGCAAGTTAAATCATCTTTGACTCTCATTAGAACAAATAGAATGAACTATCATTTTAGAAAAACCCATGGCATTACCATGTCATGTAATATTAGGGACTTGAACCCAATAGCACCATGTACGTCCGTCGTACATATTTTTTATAAAAAGAATCATATCATGTAATATTAGGGACTTGAACCCAATAGCACCATGTACGTCCGTCGTACATCCTTTCATTTATAAACCCCAAGACACTAGCACTTATAGCATCAAGGCACTTTCACTTTTAAAACCAAGTAACTTATACTTTAAAATCAAGTCACTTCCACCTCATGTACCACATGAAATCTAGATTCATTAAAAAAAATATGTACGTCCACCGTACACTCATTTTATAAATTTCATGCCAAAAGAAGAAAGGAAGAGTTCACATACCTTATCGGCTATACCACCCGCTAAGTAGAATACGCCACAAGTAGTACTTCAACCTATAACAACAATAGCACCTCTATCAACTTCATGTCTACTAGTGTAGGTTGATACCAAGTAATGGTTCTCTTTTTATATAAAAAATTGAACATCACTTCCCCTATTTATACGTATTTTTCCACCTTTCAAGAAGACCAATTTCATCAATAACCAAGGCACCAATTAAGGGCACAACCAACAGTTAACCAAGGTGATTCACACACCTATTTCTCGCGTAAAAACAACCTCATAATCCACGTAAAATAGTCCACTAAAAACAATCCACAATCCAACAAAAACGAGGGTAAGAAGTGAAGCCTTTCAACACCTTTCTATACCCTTATTCCCTTAGGACTTACATTAGCAATTACTATATTTAAACATGCATATTTGTGGCTGAATTTCCAGCATTCCAACGCCACAAAACAGTCCCTAAAACTGCACAACAATATCCAACAGTTTTATAGTATTCTCGGCCAACAACCCCAATACAATAACCCTTTCCATAATCCCTTATAATCCAATTCAAGTTTCAACACGTTTATATAAACCATAACAACTTATCAACAATGATATTCCTTCATTTAAACATGCAATAGGTGACGTTAATAACAACAACATAGCCAACGAAACCAATATACCAAAACTGCCTACATTCGGCCAATCCAACCAAAACTGCCCACACACTTCTTATTCTCCATTATTCTTAACACAAGATCATCTACTAACTATAACAACATGTAATATCCAATTACTTCAAGAGGAGGAAGAAGTCTTACTTTAAATATTACCCAAAACAGTTCACTTAAAGTCGGCCCACAGTTTTGTCTTAGCTCCACTTCTTCAAGTTCCAATCACACCCATGTATCCTCTACAAGCTTGTAACCATCTTCCCTTCTTGTTTTACTTCCAAAAAGTTCATCCCAAGCTTAGGGTTTTCTTGGAATAATTCTGTCCAAAACCGTGACCACCATTTGGAGTATTAATTGTTACACCCCGTAATCCCAAGAGAATGATATGACAACGTACGTATGAAAATAAGATTTGAATTTTGGAAAGAAAGAAAGATTACTTTTTCCTTAAGGAAAAATATCTGGAATTTGTGAAGGAAAAGGTTTACTAATTGGAATTTGGGACTTTTAGAATATATTAGAAATTTGGATTTTAAGTTCCGAATTTGGTCATGTGGGGCCCACCTGAAAAAATTTACGGTTTTGTGGGGCCCACCGGAAAAAATTTACGGTTTTGTGGGGCCCACAATGTTTCGAGATATTTTGGCCAACTATAGATATTTTGGAGAAAGAAATAATTTTGACGAATTGGAGGGTGACACGTGGCACAAACCCCCCCACTTGTCTTGGCTTGACTATTTGACTTAGATATTTGTTGAAAGTAGACAAGTGGACATGGGTCCCACACACACTTTTCCACAATCTTATCCATACACTTGTCTTGATCTCACTACTTGGGATACATTATATATACATAGATGGTGCAAGACTTCATCCAACACTTAAAAACATTTCACATAAAATATACTCCCTTCTCTTTATGTTGCTCTCGGCCAAAGGGCCTACTTTGAAGACCAAAATTGTTCAATCTTCCAAGATAAATTTCCTAATCCAAGACTAAGCTCCCTAATGGAGTGCTAAGTCAAGATTTGCATCATAACCTTGAAAGGGTTGTTTGGGCCGAGAATGAGGCTAACCAAACCCTAAGTTCTATCAACTTTTTGGAAGTGAAATACAAAGAGAAGTTGGTTATAAGCTTGTGGTAGATACGTGTGTGTGATTGGAACTTGAAGAATAGGAGCTAGGATATGCTAAGGATCGACTTTTAAACTTGGATTATTTTGGGCATATTTGAGGTAAGGATCATTGTCCTCTTAAAGTAATTGGATATTACATGTTGTAGTAATTAATGGATGAACTTGTGATTAAAAAGAATGAAGAATAAGAAGTACATGTCACAATCTTGACATGTTAGCCAATTGTGGACAATTTTGGTATTAACAGATTCGTTGGTTATTGTTGTTATAAAACATTACCTATTACATGTTGACATGATAGAATCTTGTTGTTAACAAGTTAATATAACTTATATAAAGTGTTGGAATATAAGTTGGATTATAAAAAGTTATGAAAACAGTTTTGGTTGTAGTAGTTGGCCGAGAATACCAACTAATTAAAGGACTGTTTTTACATTGGACTATGGACTGATTTTAGTGGACTAATGGAATGTATTAGTGGACTAATGTACTGTATTAGTGGACTGTACTAATGGACTGTTTTGTAAAGATCGTGAGACAGAATTTAAACGTCAAGTTAGGCGTGTAATCCTCTTTGGTTAACTGTTGGTTGTGCCCTTAAGAGTGGCTTGATTGATGTTGAAATCAGGCCTTGTAAAAGGTGGAAAAGTACATATAAACGGGGGAAGTGCTGCCCAATTTTCCGTAGCAATGACAAGCAAAAAACGAAGAAGTAACTTACTATACCTTACCTCCTTGTGCCCATAACTTGACCTCCGCCTTTTTCTACCTGCACGGATGCCTTCCCTTCCTTGCAAAGCGAACCTAGTCAAGCAATGGAAGGAGAAAGGAAAAAGACCTTCCTCGCACACAGACAGACCATCTTTAGCGAAGTCACTCCTTCCTAACCTCTCCTACAACATCCATTTCGTCAAAGAAGGACGAAAATGGAACTTTACTTAGGCCTTAACCTACCCTTATAGGCATGTAGTTGATAGACTTGCTATTATTATTATAGGTTGAAGTGCTACGGAAGGTGTATTCCGCTTAGCATATTGGTAGAAGCTACGTGAGGCGTATTCCACTCAGCGGATTGGTAGAAGAACTATAAGGTATGTGAACTCTTCCTATCTTCTTTGAGCATGAACTTTATAAAATGATACTTGATAAAGTGTCTTGGATTTCCAAATGAGGATTTTAAACGAATTCGGATTTCATTGTGGTGTTTACAATGATTTAAAAGAATAAGTGCCTTAATGTTGAAAGTAGAAGTTACTTTATTTTAAAGCCTTGAGTTGAATTTAAAAAGTATACTTAACTTGATCTTAAAGGTGGAAAGTGTCTTGATACTACAACTGTTAGTGTCTTGGGGTTTATAATGGAAAAGATGTGCAACAGACGTACATGGTTCTAGTTGGTTTGTCTAGAAAGGAAGTGGTTCTATCTATTTCATTAATAGTACTTCGGGTTTTATAAAAAGGGAAGTTATTCTACTCTTAGAAGTTAAGGGTAGTCATGTTGTTGATTCTATGTTTAAGGCATGTCTAAATGGTTCTCGTTACACTCCGTAATTCCAGGACATGTGTAAGAGAATGGACGAGAGAACACAAGACTTGAAAATTGGTACGAAAGGAAGAATTGTTTTTTCGAAGGAAAATCTTCCGAACGTCGGAAAGGAAAAATGTTCGTTGATGAGAATTGGATTCTAAAAATGCCTTATTTGAAGAGTATGGAACTTATTATCATTATGGAAATTTATTTTTACGGATTTGGTCACGTAGGGCCCACCCGAGAAATTTTACGTTTTGTGGGGCCCACGAGGGTTACGAAATTTTATGGACGAATGGGAGGGCGACAAGTGGAACCCCCCCACATGGCTTGCTCGAATTAAGACAAGGGTGTATTGGTCATTGACCAATGTAGAAGATCAAGTCTTGCAAGCTTGAGATAATTGACTAAGTCAACTTGTCCACTTGACTAAATATTTAATCTCCTCCATCCAAGACACACAAGTGTTGTGATCTAAGCTATCCATTGTTTTATATATACCACACTAGTGCAAGACCAAGTCTTCAACACTTAGAAAAAATTAGAGAAACCTTGTGCTAGCAAAAGTTTCTCTCGGGTTTGAGGTTCTTCCACACAAAAAAATTTGCAATTGTGGTTCATTTTTCACAAGACTTTAACCCAAGGTCCCTAAGGGTATTGTAAGGATATCTCAATAGAAAGATCTCGGAAAAACGACGTTTTCACGTTAGTCGCAAGGCGAAAACCTAAGTCGTTTTCATAGTTTTGGATTGGAAATGGAAGAGAAGTTGGTTGTGAACTTCTAAAGGCTTCAAATAGCGGATTGGAGCGTAAAGGAAAGGATCTAAGAATTGCAAAGGAGCGACTTTGAATCTTGGAATTTATAAGGGCTTATAAATGTAACAATCTTGTCGTTTTAGTAATTAAGATTACTTATTGTTGTAGCTATGGATATTAGCAAGCATTAGGTATATATTATGAAGTTTGATAAGTGTTATGGATATTAGAACCCTAATCTGAAACTAGCATGTTTAGCCTTTGAGATTGTAATTCAATTTGGTTATTAGTTTAGTCGTCGCATGTTATATAAAGAAGGAATTATAGTTGTTAAAGTTGTTTATGACTATATAACATGTTAGACCTAAGAAATTGGATTGAAAAAGAATTGGAAAGGACTTGTGTTGTTGTACATGTTAGCCGAGAATGACTTTGAATGTTGAAGTTACTTGGTATTAATTATGGGGCAGAATTTTACACGATTTGTAAGGCGTGTAATCCCCTTTGATTGGTTGGTGTATTGAGCCTTAAATGTGGCATGTTGGTTATTGATTATCGGGCCTTGAAAAAGGTGGAAAAGTATGTAGAAACAAAGGAGGTGCTGCTCGATTTTCCGTAGAATAAGAGACCATATACTTTGTATTATTCTACGTTAGAAACTAGAAGTTGATAGTCGTGTTGTGGCCATTATAGGTTGACAATTCTACGTGCGGCGTATTCGACTTAGCTTGTGGATTTAGCCGAAAAAGTATGTGGACCATCTCCTCTTCTTCTAGCATGATTCCTTATGATAAAGAAAGTAAGTCCTACTCCTTAAATGATCAATTCCTTGATTGTACTTGGATTGCCTAATATAGAAGTTGTTCTATATACTTCTTTGATTGTACTTTGGATGTTTAAATTGGAAGTTGTTATAATCCATTCCCTTAATGAAGTTTGGATTTTCAAAAGTGAACGTATTTTACTTAAAGTACATAGAGTCTTGAAAAGGAAGTGGTTTCCAAATCTTTTGGCTAGTGCCTTAGTTCCAAAACCTAAAGGTTGTTATAATGACTTTAGGGGAGTCAAAGAAGTGATTTACTTAATTGATTTAAAAGAAGAGAAATGACATGACTTAAAAGAGAAGTAACTTGTTTTAAAGGTGTGAGTTACTTGAGATTTAAAAGTAGAAGAAGCTTGATTTCTAAAGTTAAGAAACTTGATTTCTAAAGATTAAGAGACTTGAAGTAGTGTGAAAGTTAAGAAATTTGATTTGAAAGTATGTTATACTTGGTTTTAAAAGTATAAGTCTCTTGGATATAAAAAGAATGAATTTGTCTAAAACCATAAAGGGTTATAACGGCTTTATGCAAAATTAGTTATAACGACTTTATGAAAGGTTAAGAAAATTGTCTATTTTGATTGATAGGCATGAGTTGTCTAGGTTGTGAAATTTAAAGTTACTTAGTTTCAAAGCCTTGAAATGCATTTCTAAAGGTGTAGTAACTTATTTTGAAAAATAGACATGCCTTGATACTACGGGTGTTAGGTCTCTTGGGGCTTTATATAAAAAAGGAGTCTTTTGAAAAGAATGGACGTACGTAGTACTTTGGCTTGTTTAAATGAGAATTATTCTATTTGTGCCTTGATAGTACTTTAACTTGTTTAAATGAGAATTATTCTATTTGTGCCTTGATAGTACTTTGGCTTGTTTAAATGAGAACTATTCTATTTGTGCCTTGATAGTACTTTGGCTTGCTTAATAAGAATTACTCTTGGTTTGTGTAAAGACATGGTAATTGTCTTGGTTTATGTAAAAAGGGAAAGGCATGGTATTGTCTTGGTTTATGTAAAAAGGAAAGACATGGTAATTGTCTTGGTTTGTGTAAAGGCATGGTATTGTCTTGGTTTATGTGAAAAGGAAAAGGCATGGTGTTGTCTTGGTTTGCTAAAATGATGGTTATTCATTTTATAAATAAAGGTCAAGAATGGTTTGCTTGCATATATGTCACGACCCGATCCCGGGCCCGTGACTGGTGCCTTACCCCGGGCACCCTAATGATACAACATCAGAGAAAATCAGCGGAAATAAAAACTTAAAAATGAAACAAGATATATGATAAGAACAGGATAACCAAAACGGTCACCTTCCAATAATATATATACAAATCTTTCAAACCGAACAGTTTAATCCTTTTTACAAACCCTGCCACAGCGATTTCTGCACTCTAAGAGTTTTTATACAACATGACGACAGGGCCGCCATACCCCGAATGTACAAGTACCTACAATGTGACAGGACTATACCAAAAGATAAGCTTAGGAGAAGCGGAGCTTCCCAATCTGAACGGTGATCCTATGGCGAGGATCAACAATCGATGTACTCTACTGCGGCATGAACGCGGCCAAGGAGGTCGATAACAGTACCAAGTATGTGAAGAAAATCGTAAATGAAATCATAGCGGTCTATATAAAGCAGAGACATGTATGATAACCAAACTACACCACGATAAATAGCCATGTCAAGTCAGGGACTCACGCCCTTAATGTCATCACTCAAATATAACTATGGGTCTCACGCCCACAACATCAATCATGTCCGTGGAATACCTTCCTCACTGCCGGCAGTCTATGATATAATAACACCAAGGAGTACATATGAACACCAAGTCCTACCTGAGTCATAAAAACCGTACGGGGCAAGTACGAAGGCTAACTACCAGATACCAGAGCCATACTAACAATACTATACAACCAAACCACGGAGTCGACACGGGCAAGTCTGGCCGACTACGGATACCAAGGCCGTGTCACGTAGCTGGCCGGGCAAGTACGAGGGCTAACTACGGATACCAAGGTCGTATCACGAGACTCGCCACGAAGCCGTCACGGCAAGTACGAAAGCCGACTACGGATACCAAGGCCGTGTCACGTGGCGGCGGCAAGCACGAGGGCTAACTACGGATACCAAGCGTATCACGAGACTTCGCCACTAAACTGAGCGGGCAAGTGCGAGGGCTAACTACGGTACCAAGGCGACTAATCAGCCACGAGGCAAGCACGAAAAGCCGACCACCGATACCAAGGCCGAATCGAAGAAACCTCGTGGAGAGCTAGTCCGTGGAATAACACTATCAACGCGAGGCGTGCGGAATTCTCCACACGCCGTGCACGTCCAAGTAATATCATAACAAATCAGCCGGCCCTCCATTGAGAGACGCGGCGGTATAGAAATACAATACTAGCACGACAAGGCTATCACACGCAAACATACACAACTCAAGGTACTTTCCTTTTTAAACCACATTAAGACAATACCATGCCTTCTTTTTAGACCAAAACACTTCTCCTTTTTTAAAGTCAAGTTATCACTTTAAAACCAATGATAAAACCATTCTTTTGTTTTCATAAAGTCGTTATAACTAACTTCCCATAAAGCTGTTATAACACTTTATGTTTTAAACCAAAAACTCATCAATTCCTCAAGTCATCTTTTCTTTTAGAAATCAAGTTCCTTACTTTGGAAATTTAAGAAAATCAATGCTTGTTTATCGATTCTTATTAAGCGACCATGATCTAGAAGCGTAATACAATTTCGTCTTATCTAAGCTTCTATGCAGATGGAGGTTTCTACTGGTTTTAATATAATAACTTATTCTTATTTCCGAAATCTGTAAAACATTATTCCATTAAATACCAGGTACTCATTACTCACGAATGAGGTTTCACACTTTAACAGACTTTAAATCAATTCAATTTAAGTCAACCGTTCCTTTTATCACTCTTAAGTCGTTATACCTAACTTCCCATAAAGCTAGTATAACTTAAGCTTTCAAAACCAAGTATTACTCTTCTTTCAAAAACGGTTCTTAAATCTTTTGAAATACTTCAAGATTCTTATTATTCAGGCTTAAGTCAAAAGACATTGCCGTAAAACTACGTCCAGTTAACACACGTACGTCTACCGTACTATATATATATTCTTTTAAAATATCATGCTCAAGAGTATAGGAAGAATCACATACCTCGCGACGATTTATCGACTATTAGCAAATAGCTCCAAAGTATTGTAATCCTGCTAGCCTTTTCCACCCTTCGAGTAGAATATGCTACTCGCGATTTCAACCTATATCGGTCATATAAGTCTATCAATGTCTAGACTATTACGTAAAATATTTCTAGATCTGATTCCTTTATTCTACGGAAAATTGGGCGACTTCCCTACCCGCCAACTACACAAGTCTCATCAGAAATACGGTCACATGTACGCATGATTTAATCTTCTTCTTTAATATTCTTCTGATGTGATTTCAGTTCAATTCTTTTTCTGTAATATCCTTCTATGAATCTTATATTCATTTCTATACTACTACAGTATGTAATTTCCAATTACAATAGAAGGGCGAGTATTTACCTCGGTAAGCCCAAAATTATCCAAGATTTAATGTCGATCTGAGCAACGTTTAGCTCCTACTCGGGCGCTCAACCCGCTCCAAACAACCCTTAGAAGTTCTACACAACTTCTTCTTAATACTTCAACTCTCTATGAAGATTTCCTTAGGGTTTCGTTTAGTGGCTAAAGGAAGTATAATAGTATTTCTGGGCTTTTAGTATAAGGGTAACCTCGGAATACTACAAGGTATTTGGGCCAAGGTATTTTGGAATAGCAAAAATACTTGGAGAGTATTTTTCTACCAAGGGGGGGGGGGGTGTATTTACGAAAAAAAACTCAAAAGGGGGGGGGGGTTGGTTTCGGCCAAGGCTCACAAAGGGGGGAGGGGTGCTCTTGGACGAGAGCTTTGCTAAGAGGGGAGGGATTTTTGCTTTGAAATTTCACAAGTGTGGATGAAGAAATCTGTCACGACCCGTTCCGGGCCCGTGACTGGTGCCTTACCCCGGGCACCCTAGTGATACAACATCAGAGAAAAACCAGCGGAAATAAAACATAAACATGAAACAAGAGATATGATAAAAAAAAATAGGCCAACCAAAACAGTTGCCTTCTGTATATATATACATAAAACCCGAACAGTTATCCTTTTTACAAATTCTGCCCACAACAGTACTACAGACCTCTAAGAAAGTGACAACAACTATGACGGGACAGGGCCCCGCCATACCCCTGAATGTACAAGAACCTACAGACTGTGGTAACATACCAAAAGATAAGCCTCCAAGAAAGCGGGCTTCCAACACGTTGAATTGTGATCACATGGCGAGGATCCACAACCGATGTACCTACCTGCGGCATGAACGCAGGGCAAGGAGGTCACATAATAGGTACCAAATGCGTGAAACGAAAAATCACGTAAATGAAATCATAGTAGTCTATATAAAGCGGAGACATGTATGATAACAAAACTACGATTCATAATATAAGCGATCATGTCAAGTCGAGGACTCACGCCTCAAAGTCATCCTCATGCCCGTGGAACTCCTTCCTCGCCGCCGTGCCTAGGTATTAGTTATGTGATACGTGTAACATGTCTCGACCCATCTCATGGACTCGAGGTGAAATCGTATGGAATACATTCCCGGTCCATCTCATGGACTCGGTATCAGATCAGGTGGTATACATTCCCGGTTCATCCCATGAACGCGGTGTCGCATGAAATACATTCCCGGTCCATCTCATGGACGCGGTAGTCGAGTGAAATACATTCCCGGTTCATCTCATGAACGCGGTAGTCGAGTGAAATACATTCCCGGTTCATCTCATGAACGCGGTAGTCGAGTGAAATACATTCCCGGTTCATCTCATGAACGCGGTAGTCGAGTGAAATACATTCCCGGTTCATCCCATGAACGCGGTAGTCGAGTGAAATACATTCCCGGTTCATCCCATGAACGCGGTAGTCGAGTGAAATACATTCCCGGTTCATCTCATGAACGCGGTAGTCGGATGAAATACATTCCCGGTTCATCTCATGAACGCGGTAGTCGAGTGGCCATAACATTTAAACGCTCATTTAAGATAGATTAAGATATTACCATGTTTTCCTTTTAAAACAATTAAGACAATATTATGCCCTTCTTTTTAAACCAAAGCACTTTCCCTCTTAAAGTTAAGTAACAACATTCTTTTCCAAAAGTTCAAGTTTGCCTAATTTCAAATATTCACGTTTCTTATTTTCGAAGGATTTCATAGTTCATAGTCTTAATCATTTAATAACATAATTCTCTTTTAAAAACAGTTTGAGTAATATATGCCTTATGTGTGAGTAGGTTATTCTTGTTCATAACAATCTTATTAAAGCAGCCATGATCTAGGAAATGTAATATCATTTTGTCTCATCTTAGCTTCTATGCAGATGGAGGTTTCTACTGGTTTTAATAATACTTTATTAGTCATTACATTTCCCTTTATTAACTTTGTGGTTTGTTCGATACTTATTCTCATTTCAAACCAAGAAACATTATTCCTTTTTCAAACCAAGTACTCATTACTCACGAATGAGGTTTCACGCTTTTTAACAAAATTCATATTAAATCAATTAAGTCAAGTCTCTTATCTTTTAAAATCAATAAACCATTCATTTTACTACTCTTAAGTCGTTATACCCAACTTCCCATAAAGCTAGTATAACTCTTAACTTTCAAAACCAAGTGTTACTCTTCTTTCAAAACGGTTTCTTAATTCTTTTGAAATACTTCAAGATTCTTATTATTAGGGCTTAAGTCAAAAGACATTGCAGTAAAACTACGTTCGATTAACACACGCACGTCTAGTACTATATATATATATATACTTTTAAAATATCATGCTCAAGAGTATAGGAAGAATCACATACCTCGTGACGATTTATCGACTATTAGCAAATATCTCCAACGTACAGTAATCCTACTAGCCTTTTCCACCCTTCGAGTAGAATACGCTACTCGCGATTTCAACCTATATTGGTCATATAAGTCTATCAACGTCTAGACTATTACGAAAAACATTTCTAGATCTGATTCCTTATCCCACGGAAAATTGGGCATGACTTCCTACTGTCAAACTACACAATTCTATCAGAAATACGGTCACATGTAAGTAATCTGATTCGATCTTAACTTTAATATTCTTACGATGTGATATCAATTCAATTCTCTTCTTTTATACCATCCTTCTATTACAGTTCAATTCTCTTCTGTAATATCCTCCTATGCATCTTATATTCATTTCTATACTACTACAATATGTAATTTCCAATTACAAAAAGGGGGGGCAAGATTATTTACCTCGATATGCCCAAAATTATCCAAGTTTAAAGTCGATCCTGAGCAAGGTTTAGCTCCTACTCCATGCGCTCCAACCCGCTCCAAACAACCCTTAGAAGTTCTAACCAACTTCTACTCAAATACTTCAACTATCTATGAAGATTTCCTTAGGGTTTCGTTTTGTGGCTAAAGGAGGTATAATAGTATTTCTGGGCTTTTAGTATAGGTATAACCTTGGAATACTACAAGGTATTTGGGCCAAGGTATTTTGGAATAGTAACAATATTTGGAGAATACTTTTCTACCAAAGGGGGGGTATTTTACGAAAACAACTAGGCAAGGGGGGGTATCCTCTCGGCCAAGGGCCTCTCAAAGGGGGAGGGGGACCTTGGACGAAAACTTCTAACAAAGGGGGAGGGATTTTTAAGACTAGGAAATGTCTAAGTGTGGATGAAGAAGTTCATCAACTAAGGGGGGTATTTATAGGCCAACCAATGGCCAAGATCAAGACAAGTGGGGGGCAAGTGGATGGTGTGGATTAGGACATGTGTTAAGTGGGTCCCACTTGCTCATCTACCACACAAATATCTCACAAATATCCTACCTAACCTTGACCAATGTTTTAGGCAACAAAAATGGAAAAAACGTGTGCCCAAATCGTCCATCAAATCCGCCACTTGAGGGTGACACATGTCGCCCTCTCGTTGGTCCAAAATATTTCATCTCTCGGAAAAATCCGCAAAAATTATAAATGACATAGCCGTAATTTTCCCTTCGCAAAGTTTGGAAAACGTTTCGTCGGAAAACGATTCTTTTTGGTAGCTGTGCACAAAATTTCGTCCCTTAGTCTAATTTAAGGCTTAAACTTTTGTACGTACGCCCTCACGTATATACTCAAGAAATACGGGGTATAACATTCTCCCATCCTTAGAAACATTCGTCCCGAATGTTCCTTCTCACGACGGATAACGATAAAGTTCCTCTTAACTTAAATAAGTTGCCAATGCCACACATGGCCACAAAATAACACACGCTCCAATACTTAATCCAAGTCTACGAGAAATCACCTCTAACATCACAAAAGCTTCCACCCAAAGTCTAAACGATACTCCCTTAAGAAACGATCACTTCTATTCTCTTAACACATGTTCACTTCTTCCCTTACTCGTCGTACTTCTAACACCGGAACTCTTTCTAGTATCGTACCATACTTGATCATCGCCGGTTCCAAAATCTGCGAGTCACTACTTCCAAACTTGGTCATCTTACTAGCCTCAAATTCCCTTAAGGCCATTCCCGGCCTTTACGATCCGATTCTTGGTCGAACATATCCATGAACTCATACGATGGTTACCTAAACCTGGGCCTAGAACCCTCGTGACCCTACCACCTGGAGGGACCACCCAGAACTGACCCCACCTAAATCTGGCCTACGGGTTGACCCGCAATACGTCCTCAACCCGACCATCCGCCACGCCGAACTCTCTTGTTTCTCGATCCGGAACAATCTCACGAATCAAGTCAGGAAAACCTAGTGGTCTTCTTAGCTCAACTACCCTCTTTCATTTCATACCACTCAGGGACTTATCACACAAATATATCCCACGTATAGTATGCACTCTGATAAAGGTCAACACAAACATAAATCTTTTACTCAAGATGGCCTCGCATCTAAGGGTTCTACGTATAAAACTCTAAGGCTCACACTTTCCCTGTCCCCAAACTTACCCTTCTAATTAACCATGTTTCTAATCACAATTTGTAACATAATGTTATCTGAACATAATACTTAACACTTCACCATAACATCAACGCATACTAGTCTCTAGAGGGGTAGGAATATACCTGTAACATCTGCTCCACTTTAATCATAGGCACGCTGCAGGCACATGTGTATGAAGGCGATGATCCCGCCACTAACGGTGAGCTGCGTCATTCGCTTGTACCCTCCTATAAGCACGATCTCGTCACATGGCTCGACGGACGTATGTGAAACAATCACGATGAAGGCGACATTCCCGGGATGGCGCTTGCCACATCGTGCACAGGGGGACATGAATCCTGGCTAGAACGTGTATATCGTAACCGGAAGCCACGGAGCTCGACGGCTCGAATACCGAGCGTCAAGGCGCGGAGGACCACTGCATCTTGGCGGAGGTACATAACTAGCCTCTGCTGAGGCGGTCCGCCTCGAAAGTTACCAAAGGACCTGCTTTGTCGGCGCCTTCTGCGATCTCGGTCATTCCGTCGACCTCTCCGCTCCTCACATCCAAGTGCATAAGCCTGTATGCGGGCAATGTCCATGCCCGACTGAAGAGCTACTCCCGAACAAGCCTCTGCCAAGTAGTCATCAAGCCCGGTGACGTAGCGGTGCACTCTGTCCTCCATGTCGGCTACCAATGCGGGGACGTACCGAGCTAGTGAGTCAAACTCCACATTGTACTCCCGAACCGTACGCCCGGTCTGCCTCAACGTCAAAAATCTGTCGGCCCGAGCCCTTCTCATCTGTGGAGGCAAGAAATGTGCAAGAAATGCCCCTGAGAACTCGCTCCATACGGCTGGAAGTGCATACTCTCCGGACGGCTCGCGAATCAAACGATCATTGCGGTATC
The DNA here is from genome assembly GCA_029844215.1 of Przewalskia tangutica. Lineage (NCBI taxonomy): Eukaryota > Viridiplantae > Streptophyta > Magnoliopsida > Solanales > Solanaceae > Przewalskia > Przewalskia tangutica. The sequence goes on from CM056721.1 coordinate 112,816,399, forward strand.
ACGCGGCCGATGCGAACCTAAGACCACCGACTCGGTCTCGAAGCCTTAATCACTCTCATGATCCGTCAGAATCGCCGAATGAACTCCTGCGGATCATCCTCAGGCCTCGACCCGTAGAACTCTGGCGGGCTACAACTCAGAAAGTCCCGTAGCCTCAAACTATCCGATCTCGGGTTAACCACGGGTGCTACTGGAACTGCTGCGTCCAGCCTATCCTCATGCCTTGCCACTATCCTGGCCAATAATTAGGCCATCTCTTTGTACCCCAACTCCTCTGCTCGGGTTGTGGGGACCGGAGGATCAGTCTCGTGGTCTCGGCGACCAGCTGCTGCTCTAAATCTTTGGGGGTGGCGGCGTCGCAAAACTCGCCGTCTGAAGCACTATATCAGGTAATGTCCGGGCCTGCGCCCTCGTACTCCTCTGTATCATACTAGCAGCTCCCTCGGCTGCCTTGCCCATCTGAGCCCGGGTTGCCTTGCGCGGAGGCATAACTGGTAAAAACGAAATACGTCAGAGGGGTCCAACTTATAACACAACTCTAAGGCACGATCTCAGAATGAGAAGAATGGAAACCAATCCTAAATGTCATGCAGCCTCCTGATTATAGATGCGGTGCACAACACATCGATAATCAAGACTCTACTAGACACGGTCTATAGACACTTTCCGAGGATTAACTGCTCTGATACCACTTTTGTCACGACCCGTTCAAGCCCGTGGATGGTGCTACCGGGCACCCTAGTGATACAACATCAGAGAAAAACCAGCGGAAATAAAACATAAACATGAAACAAGAGATATGATAAAAAAAAATAGGCCAACCAAAACAGTTTCCTTCTGTATATATATACATAAAACCCGAACAGTTATCCTTTTTACAAATTACGCCTACAACGATTACTCTGGACGGACTCTAAGAAAGTGACAACAACTATGGCGGGACGGGGCCCCGCCATACCACGAATGTCTGAGAACCTACGGACTCGGGTAACATACCAAAAGATAAGCCTCAGAAGAAGCGGGGCTTCCAACCTGTTGAATCGTGATCACATGGCGAGGATCCACAACCGATGTACCTACTGCGGCATGAGCGCAGCCCGCGAAGGAGGTCGATGCAATAGGTACCAAGTATGTGGCGAAAAATCGTAAATGAAATCATAGTAGTCTATATAAAGCGGGAGACATGTATGATAACAAAACTCGATTCATAATATAAGCGATCATGTCAAGTCGGGACTCACGCCTCAAAGTCATCCTCACGCGTGGAACTCCTTCGCTATGGCGGATCTAGGTATTAGTTATGTGATCGTGTAACGTGTCTCGACCCGTCTCATGGACTCGAGGTGAAATCGTATGGAATACATTCGGTCCGTCTCATGGACTCGTGTCGAATCGTGGTATACATTCCCGGTTCATCCCATGAACGCGGTGTCGCATGAAATACATTCCCGGTCCATCTCATGGATGCGGTAGTCGAGTGAAATACATTCCCGGTTCATCTCATGAACGCGGTAGTCGAGTGAAATACATTCCCGGTTCATCTCATGAACGCGGTAGTCGAGTGAAATACATTACCGGTTCATCTCATGAACGCGATAGTCGAGTGAAATACATTCCCGGTTCATCCCATGAACGCGGTAGTTGAGTGAAATACATTCCCGGTTCATCCCATGAACGCGGTAGTCGAGTGAAATACATTCCCGGTTCATCTCATGAACGCGGTAGTCGGATGAAATACATTCCCGGTTCATCTCATGAACGCGGTAGTCGAGTGGCCATAACATTTAAACGCTCATTTAAGACAGATTAAGATATTACCATGTTTTCCTTTTAAAACAATTAAGACAATATTATGCCCTTCTTTTTAAACCAAAGCACTTTCCCTCTTAAAGTCAAGTAACAACATTCTTTTCCAAAAGTTCAAGTTTGCCTAATTTCAAATATTCACGTTTCTTATTTTCGAAGGATTTCATAGTTCATAGTCTTAATCATTTAATAACATAATTCTCTTTTAAAAACAGTTTGAGTAATATATGCCTTATGTGTGAGTAGGTTATTCTTGTTCATAACAATCTTATTAAAGCAGCCATGATCTAGGAAATGTAATATCATTTTGTCTCATCTTAGTTTCTATGCAGATGGAGGTTTCTACTGGTTTTAATAATACTTTATTAGTCATTACATTTCCCTTTATTAACGCTGATGTGGTTTGTTCGATACTTATTCTCATTTAAAAACCAAGAAACATTATTCCTTTTTCAAACCAAGTACTCATTACTCACGAATGAGGTTTCACGCTTTTTAACAAAATTCATATTAAATCAATTAAGTCAAGTCTCTTATCTTTTAAAATCAATAAACCATTCATTTTACTACTCTTAAGTCGTTATACCCAACTTCCCATAAAGCTAGTATAACTCTTAACTTTCAAAACCAAGTGTTACTCTTCTTTCAAAACGGTTTCTTAATTCTTTTGAAATACTTCAAGATTCTTATTATTCAGGCTTAAGTCAAAAGACATTGCCGTAAAACTACGTTCAGTTAACACACGTACGTCTACCGTACTATATATATATATATATACTTTTAAAATATCATGCTCAAGAGTATAGGAAGAATCACATACCTCGTGACGATTTATCGACTATTAGCAAATAGCTCCAACGTACTGTAATCCTGCTAGCCTTTTCCACCCTTCGAGTAGAATACGCTACTCGCAGTACTTCAACCTATATTGGTCATATAAGTCTATCAACGTCTAGACTATTCTGAAAAACATTTCTAGATACAGATTCCTTATCCCACGGAAAATTAGGCAGCACTTCACTACCCGTCAAACTACACAATTCTACTGTAAATGCGATCTATGTAAATCTGATTCACTTTCTTCTTTAATATTCTTCTGATGTGATATCAATTCAATTCTCTTCTTTTATACCATCCTTCTATTACAGTTCAATTCTCTTCTGTAATATCCTCTTATGCATCTTATATTCATTTCTATACTACTACAGTATGTAATTTCCAATTACAAAAAGGGGGCAAGATTATTTACCTCGATAAGCCCAAAATTATCCAAGTTTAAAGTCGATCCTGAGCAAGGTTTAGCTCCTACTCCATGCGCTCCAACCCGCTCCAAACAACCCTTAGAAGTTCTAACCAACTTCTACTCAAATACTTCAACTATCTATGAAGATTTCCTTAGGGTTTCGTTTTGTGGCTAAAGGAGGTATAATAGTATTTCTGGGCTTTTAGTATGGGTATAACCTTGGAATACTACAAGGTATTTAGGCCAAGGTATTTTGGAATAGTAACAATATTTGGAGAATACTTTTCTACCAAAGGGGGGGTATTTTACGAAAACAACTAGCGAGGGGGTATCCTCTCGGCCAAGGGCCTCTCAAAGGGGAAGGGGGACCTTGGACGAAAACTTCTAACAAAGGGGGAGGGATTTTTAAGACTAGGAAATGTCTAAGTGTGGATGAAGAAGTTCATCAACTAAGGGGGGTATTTATAGGCCAACCAATGGCCAAGATCAAGACAAGTGGGGGGCAAGTGGATGGTGTGGATTAGGACATGTGTTAAGTGGGTCCCACTTGCTCATCTACCACACAAATATCTCACAAATATCCTACCTAACCTTGACCAATGTTTTAGGCAACAAAAATGGAAAAAACGTGTGCCCAAATCGTCCATCAAATCCGCCAGGGGTGACACATGTGCCGCCTCTCGTTGGTCCAAAATATTTCATCTCTCGGAAAAATCCGCAAAAATTATAAATGACATAGCCGTAATTTTCCCTTCGCAAAGTTTGGAAAACGTTTCGTCGGAAAACGATTCTTTTTGGTAGCTGTGCACAAAATTCCGTCCCTTAGTCTACTTTAAGGCTTAAACTTTTGTACGTACGCCCTCACGTACATTCTCAAGAAATACGGGGTATAACAAAATCCTTCAACTTAGGGGGGGTATTTATAGGACTTTCAAGGGCTAGGATTAAGACAAGTGGTGGGCAAGTGTAGGGTGAGGATTTGGACATGTGTTTGTGGGTCCCACTTGCTCATCAACTACACAAAATATCTAGCCAAACATTTACCAAATGTTTAAGGCATGAAACATTAAAAAAACGTGCCAAAGGAGCCCATGGATTGCTGTCACGACCCGAACCTGGGCCCGTGACTGGTGCCTTACCCCGGGCACCCTAGTGATACAACATCAGAGTAATCAGCGGAACATAATACACATACATGAAACAAATGAAGTACAAAACAGTAATTTGAGGAAAACTTGCCTTTCGGCATATATAAATAACAACTCTTACAAATGAACAGTTTAATCCTTTTTACAAACCACACTTGTAGCGATACTACTGACCTCTAGAAAAGATACGACAACAATGGCGGGACAGGGCCCGCCATACCCACGAATGTAAATACCTACAACGGCGGGGACTATACGAAGATAAGCCTCGGAGAAGCGGAGCTTTCCCAATATTGCTGTGACCACTAGGCGAGGATCAACGGCCCGGTGTACCTTTACTGCGGTATGAGCGCGGCCCGAAGAGAGTCGATCAGCAGTGCAAGTATCTGGCCCGAAAATCGTAAATGAAATCATAGTAGTCTATATAAAGCGGGAGACATGTATGATAACCAAACTACGATTCACAATAAATAGCGATCATATCAAGTCGGGGACTCACGCCTCAAGTCATCACTCAAATACATAAATATGGGTCTCACGCCCGACATCAATCATGCGTGGAATACCTTCCTCACTGCCGTGATCGATGATAGAAAAGCACCAGGAACACCGTGAACAACGGTCCCACGTGCCCAAATAAAGCGATGCAGGGTAAGTCACGAAGGCATGGCCGACTACTAACACCAGCGGTACTAACAAGGTCAAATGGCGAATCATGATATCTGTCTGGGCCGTCACATGATCAAAGCCGGTCACTCGCGCGATATCAAATGTCGCGTCTAGCCTGGAACTCCCGCGACTCCGCATAGGCCAATCTCGTAGGCGCGTGAGGTATAACCCGCGTCGAGGTAGATACTCCGGCGTCGTCCTGGACTCGCGATCCGCGTAGCGCATAGACCGCATGACCATAAAGGCCGCACACTAACACGGAACTCTCGCGACTCGCATAGGCCCCAGGACCCGCGTGAGGTATTCTCGAATCATGGTCCCGCATCACTTTGAGTCTACCCGCGTCGGAGGCGGCTTAACCCGGAAACACGGTGAGTGGTATATTACCAACATAACGGTTTATCGTTTAAACATCATAAGCACAATCGAGGAAAATCCCTTTACACAAACATCACGAATACTAACACACGTAGCATCCTAATATGATTACTTATCAAATCAACACGAAGGTATTACAAGGCTATCACAAACCAACACAATCGATTATACACAAGGTACATTCTATTGTATGATTAACAAGATCGGTATCTATTCTCAAAGTACTTCATACATTATCTTTTAAAAGATACGTTACGTTTACAAAGTCACACAATACGTAGTATATGAAAACTAGAGTGATTATCTTTTGAAGTAAAGCAAAACACTTCTCTTTGTAAAATCAAGTAACAACATTATTTCTCAAGCGTCCAAGTTTGCCTAATTTCAAATGTTCACGTTTCTTACTTTAGAAAGGTTTCGTAGTTCATAGTCTTATTCATTTAAGAATATAATTCTCTTTTAAACTATCGAGAAACATAAGCCTTATATGTGAGTAGGATATTCTTGTTTATAACAATCTTATTACAATGACCATGATCTAGGAAATATCATTTTGTCTCATCTTAGCTTCATGCGGATGGAAGTTTCTCTTGGTTTTAATAATACTTAATCTGTCAAAACATTTCCTTTTATTAACGCTGCGATGGTTTGTCGATACGTTCGATTTCCAAAATCGGTAAAACATTCTTAAAGCGTTATACCTAACTTCCCGTAAAGCTAGTATAACTCTTAAGTTTTCAAAACCAAGTATTACTTCTTCTTTGAAATGATTCAAAAATCTTTTGAAAAACTTCAAGTTCTTTATTAACACATAACAAGCGGTTATAGTTCAAATCGATTTACCTTTTAAAAACCACAAGTATTTTCTTACCAACATAAAATTTGTTATAACCAACTTCCCATAAAGCGTTATAACACTTTATGTTTTAAACCAATCAAATACATTTAGCACGTATCGTCTACCGTACTACATAGTTCACACATATCATGCTAGAAGAGATAGGAAGAGGTTCACATACCTCGCGACAGTATCGACTAATAGCAAAACGCTCAGTACCTCCAAGTCGGCTACTCCTTAAGCCAAGTAGATCGCGCCACGCGTAGTACTCAACCTATAAGGCCACAAGGCTTTATTAATATTTAGATCCCTACGTAGAACATTACGAGAAAATTCGTGACACACACGCAACAGCGTAAATCTCCTCCTTTATCGGTAGGCTGCCAAGCCAACCGGGGGTTATACATCTAACGAACGGGTACAATTATACTCACGGAAAAGCTACACAAGTCTCTTATGTCTGATCTTATGTAAATCTGATTCGATACTCTTCTTTGAAAAGGTTTCTTATTATTCAGGCTTAAGTCAAAAGACATTGCGATAACTACGTTCGATTCTATATATAGTATACTTCAACTATATAATCATACAACATGTAATTTCCAATTACAATAGAGGGCAGATATTTACCTCGATAAGCCCATAATTATCCGAGTTTAAATGTCGATCTGAGCAAGGTTTAGCTCTACTCAGTGCGCTCAACCCGCTCCAAACAACCCTTAGAAGTTCTAACCAACTTCTACTTATTACTCAACTAACCATGGAGATTTTCCTTAGGGTTTCGGTTTTGTGTGGAAGGAAGTATAATAGTATTTACGGGCTTTTAGTATAAGTATAACCTTAGAATACTACAAGGTGTCAGCTAAGGTAATTTGGGCATTATAACAATACTTTTGAGAGTATTTCTAACAAGAGGGGGTATTTATACGAAAACTACTAGGCTAGGGGTACCCAGGCACACTACTAGGAGGGGAAAGAGGGCTCTCGGCGAGGGGGCCTTTCAAAGGGGAGAGGGGCTCTTGGGCGAGAGTCAACAAGAGAGGAGGAGAGGGATGGATATTAACAATTAGAATATATGTGTAAATGATGAAGAAATCATCAAAGGGAGAGGGGTATTAATAGCACAAGTCAATTCCAAACAATTTCCAACATCTTGCCAAGTGCAAAGCAAGTGTAGGGCGAGATCTTGCCAAGTGCACTAGCCAACTACCACAAAAAATATCCTACCAACCCTTGACCACAAAGGCCACACTTTCGGCCACCACAATTTCCGCCCAAGGTGTTCCAATGAGAGGGTGACAAGTGTCGCCCTCTTGTTGGTCCAAAATGTTTCGTCTCTCGGAAAAATCCGCAAAAATTAAAAATGACATAGCCGGAAATTCCCATACGAAAGCTGTGAAAACGTTTCGTCGAAAAACGACTCTAACCGGGTGTTGTGAACAAAGTTAATTCGGCCAAGCCTAATTCTCAAGTTCAAATTTTCTACGTACGTCCTTACGTACATACTCTGGAAATACGGGGTATAACATTCTCCCCTCCTTAGAAACATTCGTCCCGAATGTTCTTTCTAAGTCTCAAAACAAACGCGCGCCAGTATAGTCTTCACTACCATACTTACGAAACAATCCTGCCACAGAAACAACTGCGCAAAAATACTTACATCCAAGTCCACGAGGAAACACCTCTAACATTACCACAACCACCTCTCTCCGGGGTCTAAAATATACTTCGCCCGCGCTTCTCCTTACAAAGAAATGCTCACATCTATGCTCGCCATACATGCTCGCTTCTTCCCGATACCACTTTTGTCACTTTGCGCGAGGTTCTCGTGTCACTCCGGCGACCCAACAAATGTTACCGGACTACATGCGATCCCTGAGGCTGTCGTACACTCAAACTCTTACCACACGATCTGCCTTGTTTCCAAGACTCGGGTTACTATCTCTAACGTGGTCATCATTAGCGGGAACACTACGGATGGATCTCGATACTTTCCCGAACATAACAATACGAAAGGCCGGACGTACTGCCTCCTAAGTCGGACGGCAACGCTAACATATAGGCAACTGGCCTACTCTGCACAGATCTGTAAGGCCCAAGTAACTCGGGCTAAGTTCCTCTGTTTTCCAAAACTCGTCACACCCAAATCGGGGTGGTATCTTGAAGACCGACCGTCAACTGAACTCTAAGCGTCGTCGCCGATTATCCATACGATTTCTACGGCTGCGGAACCTCTTCTAGACAAGCTTTACTCTATCCACGATCTGCTGGAACAAGCTGAACCAACTATTTGAATCTTGCCAACATCGAACCAATCGGCCAGCGACTTACACATCCGCCCTACAAGGCTTTATAAGGCGACACGAACAACGAAATGGTAGCTTAAATACTCCTCCACGAGAGACAACAATCTCCACAACTACCCCTGAAATCCAACCACTGGCCCGAGGGAGAATGCGATTTTGAGACTCACCTGAGTTCCTAACCTTGCCTGGCAAAACCTCCAGAAAAAGCGATCGTAACACAGGCTCCACATGTCTTAAGGTGTAGGTAGGCACCTCGTGCAGCCCTACAACCTTTCTGATGCAACATCTCGCATAACCCTCTGCCGAGAAAATGGTCCCGAACGAAGAACACGATGGGCTGCCCACATCGACCCGACCACCGGTCGAACGTATCCACGAACTCGTACGCTGGTTAACTAAACTTGGGCCCAACACCCTCGTGATCCCACCACCCGGCGGGACCACAACAAACTGACCCCACCAACAAACAGGTCGCGGGTTGACGCGCGGCCTCAACCCGACCGCAACAGCGCACAATACTAGCTCCCCGATCCGGAACAATCTCACTTAATCACGTTTCGAAAACCAAGCGGTCTTCTTAGCTCAACTACCCCCTTTCATTCCACACTACTAGGGACCTATCCCAAACATAACTCACGTGCACTATGCACTTCCGATAAGGGTCAAACATAACCCTACACCCATGCTCGAGATGGCCTTACCTCTAAGGTCTCTACGTAAAAAAAAACTCTAAGGCTCACGCCTTCTCTATCCCCCAAAATCTTACTCGGTTAACCCATCATGATTTCTAATCACAACTAACACACTTCTATCAGAACATAGCACTTAAGGTATACTCACCTTATCACATATCTGAGATCTACAGAGGGTTAAGGATATATCTATATCTCTTTGCTTCACTCCTTAGTCGTTCTAATCAAACTGCCCGTAGGCGCAGCTAAGGAAGATGACGAACTACCCACCGATCACGAAGGCTAAGTCCTCCTGAGGACACTCTCTCGACACATGGCCCGGACGGCCGCAGGTACAACAAGTACCAACTAAAAGGCGACACTCGGGATGGCGTGCATCGCTAATGTGAACAGAGGAAAAGAATCGGTGGTGGAACCTACGTGTAGCGTGAACCGGAAGCTCGAGCTCGACCAACTCTGCATACCGAGCGTCCACGAACCCGGTGAACCTCTGACTGGTGGATGTGCAAATCTAATCTCTTTGGTGAGGCGACTCGCCTCGAAAGTTACCAAAGGACCTTCCGCTCTGGCCTCTTCTTGTCGCCCGTTAACCCGTCGATCTCTACGTTTCTCGGCCTGCTGCGCAAAAGCCCGTACACAGGCCATGCTCAAGCCTAACTGAAGAATTACTCTTGCACAACCCTCTCTTAGATAGTCATCAAGACTCGCGGTACATCGGTATACTCTATACTCACTGTTCCCGGTCGCGGACCTGAAGGTCCAAACATCGTGGCGCGGTAGGAAGCGCCGCGCCGTGCTAAAACTCTGCGGGGCTAGTGGCGTCGCGAGAACTCCCGAATGAAGCACTATCCTAGGTAATGATTTGGCTGTGCCTCGCCACCCTCGAACTCTACTCGCGACTCCGCCATGCCTTGCCTCACGGGCGGGTTGCCTACGCGGGCATAGCGATAAGGAAATAATTTCGTCGGAGGTCCGACTAACAACACGGCTCTAAGGCACGATCTCGGAGTGAGAAGAATAGAAACCAATCCTAAATACCTATAGCCTCACGATTATTGGTGTGGTGCACAACACACCGATAATCGAACTCTTGGATACGATGCGTAGACACTTTCCGAGGATTAAGCGCTCTGATACCACTTTTGTCACGACCGAACTTGGGCGTGGTGGTGCCTACCGGGCACCCTAGTGATACAACATCAGAGTACCAGCGGAACATAGTACACATACATGAAACAAATGAAGTACAAAACAGTAATTTGAGAAAACTTGCCTTTCGGCATATATAAATAACAACTCTTACAAATGAGCAGTTTAATCCTTTTTACAAACCTACCCACATGATTACTCTGGACCTGCAAGAAAAGATCGACAACAATGGCGGGACGGGGCCGCCGTACCACGAATGTAAATACCTACAACGAGGGGACTATACGAAGATAAGCCTCGGAGAAGCGGAGCTTTCCCAAACGCTGTGACCACTAAGGCGAGGATCAACGGCGGTGTACCTTTACTGCGGCATGAGCGCGGCCCCGAAGGAGGTCGATCTGACAGTGCAGAGTATGCGGCGAAAATCGTAAATGAAATCATAGTAGTCTATATAAATCGGGAGACATGTATGATAACCAAACTACGATTCCTGATAAATAGCGATCATATCAAGTCGGGGACTCACGCCTCGAAGTCATCACTCAAATACATAAATATGGGTCTCACGCCAGACATCAATCATGCGGTGGAATACCTTCCTCACTGCCGTGATCAATGATAGAAAAGCACCAGGAACACACATGAACAACGGGTCCACGTGCCCAAATAAAGCGATGCGGGGTAAGTGCGAAGGCATAGCGACTACTAACACCAGCGGTACTAACAAGGTCGTAAATGGCGAATCATGATATCTGTCTAGGCCGTCGCATGATCAAAGGCGGTCACTCGCGCAATATCAAATGTGCGTCTAGCCGGAACTCCGCGACTCCGCATAGGCCAATCTCATAGGCCGCGTGAGGTATAACCCGCGTCGAGGGTAGCTACTCCGGCGTCGTCACGGACTCGCGATCGCGTGGCGCATGAACGCGCGTGACCATAAAGGCGCGCGCTAACACGGAACTCTCGCAGACTCGCATAGGCCCCAGGACCCGCATGAGGTATTCTCGAATCATGGTCCTGCACGCTGAGTCTACCCGCGTCGGAGGCGGCTTAACCCGGAAACACGGTGAGTGGTATATTACCAACATAACGGTTTATCGTTTAAACATCATAAGCACAATCGAGGAAAATCCGCTTTACACAAACATCACGAATACTAACACACGTAGCATCCTAATATGATTACTTATCAAATCAACACGAAGGTATTACAAGGCTATCACAAACCAACACAATCGATTATACACACAGGTACATTCTATTGTATGATTAACAAGATCGAGTATCTATTCTCAAAGTACTTCATACATTATCTTTTAAAAGATACGTTACGTTTACAAAAGTCACACAATACGTAGTATATGAAAACTAGAGTGATTATCTTTTGAAGTAAAGCAAAACACTTCTCTTTGTAAAATCAAGTAACAACATTATTTCTCAGCGTCGAGTTTGCCTAATTTCAAATGTTCACGTTTCTTACTTTAGAAAGGTTTAGTAGTTCATAGTCTTATTCATTTAAGAATATAATTCTCTTTTAAACTATCGAGAAACATAAGCCTTATATGTGAGTAGGATATTCTTGTTTATAACAATCTTATTACTGTGACCATGATCTAGGAAATATCATTTTGTCGTCTTAGCTTACATGCGGATGGAAGTTTCTCGGTTTTAATAATACTTAATCTGTCAAAACATTTCCTTTTATTAACTGCGGTGGTTTGTCGATACACATTCTGATTTCCGAAATCAGTAAAACATTCTTAAGCCGTTATACCTAACTTCACATAAAGCTAGTATAACTCTTAAGTTTTCAAAAACCAAGTATTACTTCTTCTTTCGAAATGATTCAAAAATCTTTTGAAAAACTTCAAGTTCTTTATTAACACATAACAAGCCAGTTATAGTTCAAATCAATTACCTTTTAAAAACCACAAGTATTTTCTTACCAACGTAAAGCTGTTATAACCAACTTCCCATAAAGCCGTTATAACACTTTATGTTTTAAACCAATCAAATACATTTAGCACGTATGCGTCTGCGTACTACATAGTTCACACATATCATGCTAGAAGAGATAGGAAGAGGTTCACATACCTCGCGGCGAGTATCGACTAATAGCAAAGCGCTCAGTACCTCCAACCGTCGGCTACTCGTAAGCCAAGTAGATCGCGCCAGCGTAGTACTCAACCTATAAGGCCCAGGCGCTTATTAATATTTAGATCCCTACGTAGAACATTCTACGAAAAATTCGGACACCTCCCACATGGCAGCGTAAATCTCTCCTTTATCAGTAGGCTACGAAGCCAACCGGGGTTATACATCTAACGACGGGTACAATTCTACTCACGAGAAAGCTACACAAGTCTCATGTCTGATCTTATGTAAATCTGATTCGATACTCTTCTTTCGAAAAGGTTTCTTATTATTGGGCTTAAGTCAAAAGACATTGCGATAACTACGTTGATTCTATATATAGTATACTTCAACTATATAATCATACAACATGTAATTTCCAATTACAATAGAGGACGAGATATTTACCTCGATAAGCCCATAATTATCCGAGTTTAAATGTCGATCTGAGCAAGGTTTAGCTCCTGCTCAGTGCGCTCGACCGCTCCAAACAACCCTTAGAAGTTCTAACCAACTTCTACTTATTACTCCAACTAACCATGGAGATTTTCCTTAGGGTTTCGGTTTTGTGACGGAAGGAAGTATAATAGTATTTACGGGCTTTTAGTATAAGTATAACCTTAGAATACTACAAGGTGTACGGCTAAGGTAATTTGGGCATTATAACAATACTTTTGAGTATTTCTAACAAGAGGGGGTATTTATCTGAAAACTACTAGGCTAGGGGGTACCCAGGCACACTACTAGGAGGGAAAGAGGGCTCTCGGCGAGGGCCTTTCAAAGGGGAGAGGGCTCTTGGGCGAGTCAACAAGAGGAGAGGGAGGATTTTAACACTTAGAAGATTTGTGGAAAGGATGAAGAATTCATCAAAGGGAGAGGGGTATTTATAGCCTGCCAAGGCCAACCAATGGCCAAGATCTTGCCAAGTGCATAGCAAGTGTAGGGCGAGATCTTGCAGTGCACACTAGCCAACTACCACAAAAATATCCTACCAACCCTTGACCACAAAGGCCACACTTTCGGCCACAATTTCCAAGGTGTTCCAATGAGAGGGTGACAAGTGTCGCCCTCTTGTTGGTCCAAAATGTTTCGTCTCTCGGAAAAATCCGCAAAAATAAAAAATGACATAGCCGGAAATTCCCATACGAAAGCTGTGAAAACGTTTCGTCGAAAAACGACTCTAACCGGGTGTTGTGAACAAAGTTAATTCGGCCAAGCCTAATTCTCAAGTTCAAATTTTCTACGTACGTCCTTACGTACATACTCTGGAAATACGGGGTATAACAATTGCCGTCCACTTGAGGGCCAAGTGTCGCCCTCTCGTTGGTCCAAAATATTTCATCTCTCGGAAAAATCCGCAAAAATTAAAAATGACATAGCCGGAATTTTTCCTTCGCAAAGTTTGGAAAACGTTTCGTCGGAAAACGACTCTTTTCGCTAGTTGTACATAAATTTCGCCACTTTGCCTACTTAAGGCTTAAACTTTTGTACGTATGCCCTCACGTACATACTCTGGAAATACGGGGTATAACAATATGGGTTGCTAATATAGACATTCGTGCAAGTGTCATATTTCCACATCTCCGCGTCCCTCCATAAAGGGCCGGCAACTTGTTTCAAGGATATCATGGAGTAGCTCCCCATGGTGGTGAGTGGTACACACTCACGGCAGGTCGGTATTTGACTCGGGCGGGTTAAATTCCCGGGATATATATAAGCCATGGATTAGTTATCCGTGATGCGAGTATCGTGTACCGATGACTCATTGCGGGTCCACATGACCTAAGCGGGTGAAATAGTCCCATGATAGGTTGCATTATAACACAGATGGTGGTTGACCCTGGCACTGGCACGACCTTCATGTTTTGAAAAGGTAGTGATTTCATTAATGAAAGGGTGCAGTGTGTTTATGACTTAAAGTGGAACAGTTGGTCTCATTGTTAAAAGCATAACTTAAAAGATAAAAATATGATTGCATTACACTCATGATTGCAAGATTCAATGTGCTCATTGATGTTATATTATATCATGGACTGCCGACAGTGAGGAAAGATTCCACGGGCATGATTGATGTTATGGGCGTGAGACCCATGGTTATATTTGAGTAATGACTTTGAGGGCATGTGTCTCTGATTTGACATGACTATTTATGTATTGTGTACTGTAGTTTGGATATCATACATGTCTCCTATTTTGTATAAACTGTTAGGATTTCATTACAGTATTTTCAGTTTCACATACTTGGTACATTTTTAAATCTTGACCTCCTTGAGCTGCGTTCATGTCGCGAGTTTAGGTGCGGTTGGTGATCTGCGGTGTAGGACCTGCTCGAGTTTTGGATAGCTCCATCTGTTCAGAGTTTATCATTTTGGTATAGATCCTTGATCTGAGGCTTTTGTACAGATATGGGTACGGCGGGGCCTTGTCCCGTCATAGTTCAGTAAAACTCTTAGAGGTCTGTATTCATATGTGGGATTGGACTCATGTATAGTGTAGTACCTTTTATTACGTATATTATTGTCACGACCCGACCCCGGGCTCGCGACTGGTGCCCTACCTGGGCACCCTTTACAGGTATACATCAGAGAATAGCAGCGGAACATACACAACTTATAAAATGCTTAAACATAAAATAACAACAGGCTAGCCGATGAGGCCACCTTCCGTAAAATATACATACCCAAAAATAAATCAGTACATCTTTGTTCTTAAAAACCCAATCCACAAATGTGACTACAGACCTCTAAGAATAACAACAGTGGCGGGACAGGGCCCCGCCATACCCCTGAATGTACAACATCCGACCATACCAGAGATCTGAACCAAGGGTAAGCCTCCGGAGTAATGGAGCTTCCCAACAGCTGAACAGTGATCCTAAGAGTGAGGATCAACAACCTGTATACTCTACCTGCGGCATGAATACAGCCCCCCGAAGGAGGTCAGTACAACATGTACCAAATATGTGAAACTGAAAGTACTATAGTGAAATCATAAGTCTAAAATAAAGCTGGAGACATGTATGATAACTCAAATAATAGTACACTATGCCTTACTAAAAATGAGAGTAAACAAGAGTATACTTTACTGCATAAAAATAGGAGACTCATGATCAAAGTAGGGCCACCCGCCCGTAGGTCATTAAGCAATCCTACTCCTGGGACTATTTCACCCGCATATGTCCTGTGGACCCGCAATGAGGTAACTTCCTCGCATAGGCTGTATCCGCCTGCATAGGTCGTGTGGACACGCATGAGGTATTCCTCGCATAAGACTATTTCACCCGCACAGGACTATTTCATCGCTTGGGCCCGGTGGGCCCGCAATGAGTACAAACGCCGCACTCGCATCATGGGTAGAAAATCTATGGAATTAGTAGTAACCCGAGGCTTTACCCCGTAAGAATAACATAAACTAGCACAACCGACTATCATACATAATATAAGCACTACCGAACATAAATGCATAACATAAGCGCTAAACTTATCCTAACATAACATAAGCGCTCTTTAACATCATACATAACATAAGCAAGTTAAGAAATCCCCCTAACTTCTTATTAGTCTTATTCATATACACTCTCATTTTAGTTTACTTAAGGCACTAACATGTCATTATGACAATCCGGGAATTTAACCCAAAGTACTACATGCTTCTATTCTTTTAAAAAGACCCTTTTTTCATATAAAACTTCCAAGAGACTAATAACCGTAGTATCAAGTCACATCTATTTTTCAAGACAAGTCACAATACCTTTTAGAAATACATTTAGGCTTCTAAATCAAGTGACTTCTTTCTTTTAAAAACCTTAAGCAATTGATGCCTTCAAATCAATTTGCCTTTTATTATTTCAAGTCATTTATCATACTTACATTACTTAGAGTAAACCACTCTTTTTAAATTTTCCATAAAGCTATTATAACCAACTTCCCATAAAGCCGTTATACTAGTTTTATGCTTTAGACAATTTCATTCTTCCTTATATCCAAGGGACTTATACTTTTAAAACGAAACAAGTATCATATACTTTTAAAATACTTCAAGTCCCTTAAATTTTAGAAACCAAGATAGCCTTAATATTTTTAAACAAGTGAGTTAATTCCCTAACTCAACAAACTTGGACATTCTTAAAATAAGCCAAGAATATCAAATGGACTAGATTGTCAAAATCTCGTACGTCTACCGTACTTATATGTGTACAACTATTCATGCTCAAGAGATAAGAAAATTCCACATACCTCTTCGGGTCAATTCACTTGCTAAGTCCAATACACCGTACGTAGTATGTCAACATATAATGACCATAATACGGCTATTAACTTCTAGTTTCAAACGTAGAATATTCCAAGTGCAAAGTCACTAAATTCTACGGAAAATTGGACAGCACTTCCTTTGTTTCTACATACTTTTCCACCTTTTTCAAGGTCCGAAAATCAATAGCCAAACGCCACATTTAAGGCTCAACAATTCAGTTAACCAAAGGGGATTACATGCCTTAACAGGACGTGTAAAATTCTGCCCCACAACTTATACAAAACAGTCCACAACTTAAGCCTCATTCGTGACTATCAATATAAACAACAATATCAATTTCCTTTCAATTCCTTTTTTAATCCGAGTTGTTAAGTAAAACATGTTATATAGTTGTAAACAATTTTAACAACTAAATACCCTTTCTTGTATACCATGCGACGATTATAACTAACAATAAAATTGATTAACATCTTCAATGGCTAACATGCCATTTCTCGGCTTTTAACCTTCCCATGAATCTTAACACTTATTAAACTTCATTCCTTATATCACAAGTTCATTAATCAAATTACTACAACATGAAATCTTCAATTTCATAGGAGGACAATGATCATTACCTCAATAGGCCCAAAATATTCCAAGTATCTCGCCCGCTTAAGCTCCTTTTCCGCAACTCCTTTTCTTGTCAAAATCATCCACACGAACCCTCTATGAGCTTGCCAATATATATTTCCTTCTTGTTTCCTTTCCAAACATTCTCCTAGGCCTTGGCTTTCCTTGAATTTTTAGAGAGAAGTGAGAGGAAATTTTAGAGTGATTCCTTGAAAAATGACCAAGTCTTCAAGACTTGGTCAATAAATAAGACCTCCTCTAGGTCAAAAGGATGGGAGGGACACTTGTCACTCTCCCATAAGCCTTTTCACAAATATCTTCTG
Organism: Przewalskia tangutica; assembly: GCA_029844215.1. Lineage (NCBI taxonomy): Eukaryota > Viridiplantae > Streptophyta > Magnoliopsida > Solanales > Solanaceae > Przewalskia > Przewalskia tangutica. The sequence goes on from CM056721.1 coordinate 112,833,947, forward strand.
ATTTTTCCCATTTTGAAAAATCCGCCTCGGCGCTGACCCTGCGATCGGCGCGTGGCTGCAACCAGGAAGGTTACGGTCTTCTGGCGTCGCGACCTGCATCCGTGGCATGGCCACTTTTGATGGAACATTTTCCTATTTCTCTGTCAGCTGATCTTGCAACGTCCATAACTTTCTACTCCGATGTCCAATCGACGAGCGGTTTGTTGTGTTGGAAACTACGCTCAACGAAACTCATACTAGGCTTTTGAAACACCTATAAACTCCTAATGAACTAGGAGATATACCACTCCAAAGTTGACTGAAAGTCTATCTACAACACTTGTCAACTTAACTTTCCAAATTTCAAACCTTATTTCCTTTTTGGACGTTCTTACCTCATCCTCTTGAATTTACGGGGTGTAAAATTCTTCCCCCCTAGAAACATTCATCTCCGAATGTTCTTTCGGAGTCAATATTATAGATAGCGACATTGTCTCCCTTTTACACCCCTACATACAAATAATGCCATACGTGGCCACATAACAATACTTATACCTGAACGTCAATCTGGACCCCAAGTGTCGATGTCGGTTATCTGCATAAAGCTTTTATCAACTCTGAGCTTACTAATAATCTTTCCTGGATAAGCTTCACCTTATCCACAGCCCGCTGAATCAAGTCTGGACCAAATAACTGAACCTCGCCTACGTCGAACCCACTAACCAGCGATCTACACTTTCTTACATACAAGGCCTCATACATGGCCATATAGATACTGGAATGGTATCTGTTATTGTACGTAACTCAACAAGAGGCAAAATAACCCTCCCAGCTATCTCTGAAATCAAGAACACAGGCCCGCAACCTATCCTCAAGTGTCTGGATAGTACGCTCTGCCTGTCCGTCGGTCTGAGGGTGTAATGCAACACAAAGACTCACCTGTGTCCCTAACCCCTTCTGGAAAACCCCCAGAAGTTATCCGTAACTGAGCTCATCTGTCTGACATTATAAACGTAGGAACCCCGTGCAGTCTCACAATCTCCCTGCTATAAAAGCTAGCATAATCCTCAGCCGAGTAAGTGGTCCTAACCGAAAAAAAACACGGCTGGTTTCGTCAGCCTGCTTACTTTGACCCCCAGGGAGTCACACTTCCTCTGAGTACGATGCTACCCTGTAACAAGATCCAAATTAATCACCTCCCATTTCTAAGTCGGTATCTCAATCGCCTGTAATAGCCCACTGGCCTTTTGGTGCTCAACCTTGACCTGCTACTAATTTGGACACTAAGCAACAAACTCTGCTACGTCCCTCTTCAGGCCACCTTACCAATACATACATCTGAGGTCATGATACATCTTAGTCGACCCCGAACAAAATAAAGCAAGAAGCACTACGTGCCTCCCCCAAAACCTGCTGACAAGTCCTGCAGAAACGGGTACACACAATCTATCCTCATAACACAGCACCCCATCCGGTGCTACTCAAACAGGATCTTCTCTTCTCAGAGCGCCGTAACTCGATATCGTATCATAACTGGATCCTCATACTGTCGCCTCTTTACCTCCTCAACGACGAAAAACTCGGCAACCTCTCGAATCTAAAACTTCATTAACCTTGGAAACAAATAATCGAACCCCTCGGCTCGGTAGCTGATGAATCTCACGGACCACGTCCTGTCTATCTGACTGCCCATCTGGCAGACTACCCAAAGATCCACGACTAAGAATATCTGTAACCGTCTCGGCTTCCCCGGGTGGTATAGGATATCATATCACAATCCTGAGTAACTCTAACCACCGTCTCTGTCGCAAATTCAGTTGCCTCTGTCTGAAGATATACCGGAGGCTCTTGTGGTCTGTATAAATATCCACGTGAAGTCTACATATACGGGATTCTTCCAAATCTTCAGGGCATGATTAACTGTCGCCAACTCTAAATCGTGAGTAGCGTAATTCCTTTCATGCTTCCCTAACCGCCGGGAAACATAGGCTCTAACCTTATCGCGTTGCGTCAGCACACAACCTAGCCCATCACCTAAAGTGTTACAATAACAACCTAACCCTCGAGTCTCTCAGGAGGGGTTAGAACTGTAGTCGTAGTCAACTTAGCTTCCAATAGCTGGAAACCTTTCTCATTCTTGCGAATTATTCGGGCATCCTTAAACTCAATTATGGTTCTTTTTTCCCCTTTCTCTGTTGCGACCAAACTTGGTCACTACTTAGGTTTGATTCCTTTGCTTGCCTCATGGCTAAGACTTCCTGTCAATCGCACTTTAGGGGGGGGGGAGATTTTCTTGCTCTTGTCAAGAAGCAACCCGATTATTTTCTCCCAGCTCGTAGAGCTTATAGTCAGGTGTTCAACCTCAATTCAAGGTATTACCTACTCTAATGACTTTTCAAGATTTCTTATCGTTCGAGTGTCTACTCGTCTTTCCTTTATAAGTCATTTCAAGTTGTCCTGGGGTCCCTTACCCCTCCGTATTTTCTTACTATCTTTCTCGTCAGTACAGATGTTACCATTTTTTCTCGAACTGTTTTTACTGCCCATCATTTACTAATGATCTTTACACTAGTCTGGGATAATCATATCTCATGCAACTTACATAACCATAGTTGTATCCTCTTTTATCATTCTGATCATAACCCTACCTTATGCTTATTATTAGCAAAAGTATTTCTATCTTGATCCCTAATCGTACAGTCTCATACATGCGTACTACCTGCATTTATCCTTACGACACTTCCTTGACCATTTCGTAACGTCGTTCACAATTACCCCAACACAAAACTTTTCCCACGGTTATCTAAAACTGTAACCTATGGTATGATGATACTGAAGACCTTACCCGTCTCCTATCCCTCGTCTAACAACATGGGTACACATAACCCCATAATACGTAAAACTATCCTTTACGTGGGGGAGAGAACTTATCTACCTTACAAAATCTAAATCATCAAGCGTCTCCTTAATATCGTATAGATTTTCAAAACCTACCAACGATGTCTTCTGTTTTCCGTAGGCAGCACTCGTACTTATCTTATTCTTGCTTTGCGCATTTTCCTGAAATTATCCGGAAGATCATGGCCCTGACCGCCACACCAACCCAACTCCAAGTACCTCCAAGGGCACTTAGCATAAATTTCTTCAAATTCGAGTATTGCTTACTTTCTGCATTAATTCACCTTAAATGAACAAGTCATACAGACTTATGAAAATCAACTTATGACAAAGAAGGGAGGATAATTCAATGGTTACCACCACTTCTCTTCCTTTCCACTCGATAACCGGCTTACCGGGAAACCGGAATCGAGCCAATCTCTCTTTGCAGTCAACGTTGGCATAACAAGAGGCCAACTAGCCCGTACTCATAATGACCTCAACGTATGTCATAACACCTCTGCTAGGTCTGCTAGGGTCCAACGACTGTATCGTCACCGGCAATTATTATCTACCCGCTCAGCTACCACCCAACACTCACGGTGTAGTCACCTCGAAAGGTTCTCATGGATTTAGGCTCTATTTCTTTACACTTGGTTGCTCTTTTTTTTTCACTGGTCGTACTCTTTCCGTACTTCCAAACTTATATTAGCATACGGACATAACTTCCATACTAAATCTGGCCTCAAATCTTTGGAGTTACTAAATTAAACAATATAAGGCCGTTTTCGGCTCTCAAAACCTGGTTCCGGTGGAATGCGTCCACGAACCCGTAAAATGATTGACTAGACTCGGCCTTGCACCCTCGTGACCCTGTCACGTAGTGGGACTACTACCAACTGATCCCATTCCATTTCAGGCTATGGGGCGACCCTTAATAGGTCCTCAACCCGACTCGGCGTCGTACTTAACTCTTATCCTTGGTCTGACTTAATTTGTTACTACCCGAGAAGGCCTTATGTACCTAAGGTCTCGGCGGTTATCAACATTCATAGGCTCGCAATTTCCATGCTCCAAGCCTATTTTATCAGTCCCCTGTAAACGGGTACCATGACTCCTCATAATACTGTAATCGTGTTGTCTTGATCACAACAACCATACTTACTCCATACGGATCTCACCCGTACCATTCTCTTAATCATACCACGTAGCTTAATCTATTAACATAGTCTCCCAATAAGTCCCTTAATTAAACTTCTTAAGGGTCCATTACCTTCTCAGTCAACTCATCATCTCCTAATTATCTCTAATTAGTACGTAAAACCTTGATGAGAGTTCATTAAACATGTTTCATACCTTCCCGGTATTTATTTAGTCCTTACCAATTCCTGGTAATCGAAAATCCTTCTAGGCAACACATATGTGACCCTCATACATAAATTCGTATAGCTGTACGTCATAATACCAACTACACTACAAATATTACGAACCTGGATACGCAATCCACATAATCTTTCTTGGGCCACTGCTGCCTTTCTCGTAGCTGCAAACAACATAACTTGTTAGGGGGAGACGACCCTAACCACACAGCTCTATCGCACGATCTCAGAGTGAGAAGAATGGAAACCAATCCTAGATGTCCTGCAGCCTCCCGATTATAGATGTGGTGCACAACACATCGATAATCAAGACTCTACTAGACACGGTCTGTAGACACTTTCCGAGGACTAACTGCTCTGATACCACTTTTGTCACGACCCGACCCCGGGCCCGCAACTGGTTCCCTACCTGGGCACCCTTTACAGGTATACATCAGAGAATAGCAGCGGAACATACACAACTTATAAAATACTTGAACATAAAATAACAACAGGCTAGCCGATGAGGCCACCTTCCGTAAAATATACATACCCAAAAATAAATCAGTACATCTTTGTACTTAAAAACTCAATCCACAAATGTGACTACAGACCTCTAAGAATAACAACAGTGCCGGGATAGGGCCCCGCCATACCCCTGAATGTATAACTTCCGACCATACCAGGGATTTGAACCAAGGGTAAGCCTCCGGAGTAATGGAGCTTCCCAACAGCTGAAAAATGATCCTAAGAGTGAGGATCAGCAACCTGTATACTCTACCTGCGGCATGAACGCAGCCCAGAAGGAGGTCGACAACGTGTACCAAATATGTGGCCCAGAGAAATCTTGTAGTGAAATCATAAGTCTAAAATAAAGCTGGAGACATGTATGATAACTCAAATAACAGTACACTGTGCCTTACTAAAAATGAGAGTAAACAAGAGTATACTTTACTGCATAAAAATAGGAGGCTCATGATCAAAGTAGGGCCACGCGCCCGTAGGTCATTAAGCAATCCTACTCCTGGGACTATTTCACCCGCATAGGTCCTGTGGACCCGCAATGAGGTAACCTCCTCGCATAGGCTGTATCCGCCCGCATAGGTCGTGTGGACACGCATGAGGTATTCCTCGCATAGGACTATTTCACCCGCACAGGACTATTTCACCCGCTTGGGCCCGGCGGGCCCGCAATGAGTACAAACGCCGCACTCGCATCATGGGTAGAAAATCCATGGAATTAGTAGTAACCCGGGGCTTTACCCCGTAAGAATAACATAAACTAGCACAACCGGCTATCATACATAACATAAGCACTACCGGCTTATAGTACATAAAATAAGTGCTACCGGCTTATCCTAACATAACATAAGCGCTACCGGCTTATCATACATAACATAAGCAAATTAAGAAATCCCCCTAACTTCTTATTAATCGTATTCATATACACTCTCATTTTAGTTTACTTAAGGCACTAACATGTCATTATGACAATCCGGGAATTTAACCCAAAGTACTAAATGCTTCTATTCTTTTAAAAAGACTCTTTTTCATATAAAACTTCCAAGTACTAATAACCGTAGTATCAAGTCACATCCATTTTTCAAGACAAGTCACAATACCTTTTAGAAATACATTTAGGCTTCTAAATCAAGTGACTTCTTTCTTTTAAAAACCTTAAGCAATTGATGCCTTCAAATCAATTTGCCTTTCATTATTTCAAGTCATTTATCATACTTACATTACTTAGAGTAAACCACTCTTTTTAAATTTTCCATAAAGCTATTATAACCAACTTCCCATAAAGCCGTTATACTAGTTTTATGCTTTAGACAATTTCATTCTTCCTTATATCCAAGGGACTTATACTTTTAAAACGAAACAAGTATCATATACTTTTAAAATACTTCAAGTCCCTTAAATTTTAGAAACCAAGATATCCTTAATATTTTTAAACAAGTGAGTTAATTCCCTAACTCAACAAACTTGGACATTCTTAAAATAAGCCAAGGATATCAAATAGACTAGATTGTCAAAATCTCGTACGTCTACCGTACTTATATGTGTACAACTATTCATGCTCAAGAGATAAGAAAGTTCCACATACCTCTTCGGGTCAATCCACTTGCTAAGTCCAATACACCGTACGTAGTATGTCAACCTATAATGACCATAATACGTCTATTAACTTCTAGTTTCAAACGTAGAATATTCCAAGTGCAAAGTCAGTAATTCTACGGAAAATTGGACAGCACTTCCTTTGTTTCTACATACTTTTCCATCTTTTTCAAGGTCCGAAAATCAATAGCCAAACGCCACATTTAAGGCTCAACAATTTAGTTAACCAAAGGGGATTACATGCCTTAACAGGACATGTAAAATTCTGCCCCACAACTTATACAAAACAGTCCACAACTTAAGCCTCATTCTCGGCAACTATCAATATCGACAACAATATCAATTTCCTTTCAATTCCTTTTTTAATCCGAGTTGTTAAGTAAAACATGTTATATAGTTGTAAACAATTTTAACAACTAAATACCCTTTCTTGTATACCATGCGACGATTATAACTAACAATAAAATTGATTAACATCTTCAATGGCTAACATGCCATTTCTCGGCTTTTAACCTTCCCATGAATCTTAACACTTATTAAACTTCATTCCTTATATCACAAGTTCATTAATCAAATTACTACAACATGAAATATTCAATTTCATAGGAGGACAAGGATCATTACCTCAATAGGCCCAAAATATTCCAAGTATCTCGCCCGCTTAAGCTCCTTTTCCGCAACTCCTTTTCTTGTCAAAATCATCCACACGAACCCTTTATGAGCTTGCCAACGTATATTTCCTTCTTGTTGCCTTTCCAAACATTCTCCTAGGCCTTGGCTTTCCTTGAATTTTTAGAGAGAAGGGAGAGGAAATTTTAGAGTGATTCCTTGAAAAATGACCAAGTCTTCAAGACTTGGTCAATAAATAAGACCTCCTCTAGGTCAAAAGGATGGGAGGGACACTTGTCACTCTCCCATAAGCCTTTTCACAAATATCTTCGGATTTTTCCCCCTTTTTCGCGAAAAATCCAGCCTCGGCGCCGACTGCGATCGGCGCCGCGCGCTACAACCGGGGAAGGTTACGGTCTTACGGCGTCGCGGCCTGCGTCCGGTCTTGCCGCGGCTATTACTGGATCGAACATTTTCCTATTTCTCTGCCAGCTGATCTTGCAACGTCCATAACTTTCTACTCCGATGTCCAATCGACGAGCGGTTTATTGTGTTGGAAACTACGCTCAACGAACCTCATACTAGGCTTTTGAAACACCTATAAACTCCTAATGAACTAGGAGATATACCACTCCAAAGTTGACTAAAAGTCTGTCTACAACACTTGTCAACTTAACTTTCCAAATTTCAAACCTTATTTCCTTTTTGGACGTTCTTACCTCATCCTCTTGAATTTACGGGGTGTAAATTCTTCCCCCCTTAGAAACATTCGTCCCCGAATGTTCTTTCGGAGTCAATCTTATAGATAGCGACATTGTCTCCCTTTTACACCCCTACATACCAATAATGCCATACGTGGCCACATAACAATACTTATACCAGAACGTCAATCTGGACCCCAAGTGTCGATGTCGTGTATCTGCATAAAGCTTTTATCGATTCTGAGCTTACTAATAATCTTTCCTGGATAAGCTTCACCTTATCCACAGCCCGCTGAATCAAGTCTGGACCAAATAACTGAACCTTGCCTACGTCGAACCCACTAACCAGCGATCTACACTTTCTTACATACAAGGCCTCATACAGGGCCATCTAGATACTGGAATGGTATCTGTTATCGTACGTAACTTAACAAGAGGCAAAATAACCCTCCCAGCTATCTCTGAAATCAAGAACACAAGCCCGCCACCTATCCTCAAGTGCATGGATAGTACGCTCTGCCTGTCCGTCGGTCTGAGGGTGTAATGCAACACAGAGACTCACCTGTGTCCCTAACCCCTTCTAGAAACCCCCCAGAAGTTATCTGTAACTGAGCTCATCTGTCTGACATTATAAACGTAAGAACCCCGTGCAGTCTCACAATCTCCCTGCTATAAAAGCTAGCATAATCCTCAGCCGAGTAAGTGGTCCTAACCGGAAAAAAATACGGCTGGTTTCGTCAGCCTGCTTACTTTGACCCCCAGGGAGTCGTACTTCCTCTGAGTACGATGCTACCCTGTAACAAGATCCAAATTAATCACCTCCCATTTCTAAGTCGGAATCTCAATCGCCTGTAATAGCCCACTGCGCTTTTGGTGCTCAACCTTGACCTGCTACTAATTTGGACACTAAGCAACAAACTCTGCTACGTCCCTCTTCAGGCCACCTTACCAATACATACATCTAAGGTCATGATACATCTTAGTCGACCCCGAGCAAAATAAAGCAAGAAGCACTACCTGCCTCCCCCAAAACCTGCTGACAAGTCCTGCAGCACCGGGTACATACAATCTATCCTCATAACACAGTACCCCATCCGGTGCTACTCAAATAGGCTCTTCTCTTCTCAGAGCGTCGTAACTCAATACCGTATCATAACTGGATCCTCATACTGTCGCCTCTTTACCTCCTCAACGACGGAAAACTCGGCAACCTCTCGGATCTAAAACTTCATTAACCTTGGAAACAAATAATCGAACCCCTCAGCTCGGTAGCTGATGAATCTCACGGACCACGTCCTGTCTATCTGACTGCCCATCTGGAAGACTACCCAAAGATCCACGACTAAGAGTATCTGTAACTGTCTCGGCTTCCCCGGGTGGTATAGGATATCATATCACAATCCTGAGTAACAGTTACACCCCGTATTTACAGGACATGTTTTAAGAACGTACGTGAGAATTCCTAATGTTAAGATTAGAGACTTGTAAAAATTTATCGAAATTATGAAATTGTCGGAAAACGAATATTGTGACGAATGGGAGGGCGACACGTGTCACCCCCCTTATGTTTGTCTTGGACGAAATGTAGCATGGGCACAAGGGTCATTTGACCCTTGTTAGGAAGACAAGTCTTGCAACTTGTAGAGCTTGAGAATATTGACTTAGTCAATGGGTCCACAAGGCTTGATATTTAAGAGAACCTCATCCTAGCCACCCATTTGTACACATCTTGACCCTCCATGTTACTATATAATACTACTAGTAGCAAGACTAAGTCCAACACTTAGAAAAATTTTCAAGAAATTGGAAGAACATCACAAGTGCTCTCGGGTTCACTCCTTGGAGAAAAGAATTTATTTTGTTTCTTGTCCATTAAGCTCCACACTTTAAAACAAGGTTAATGAGTGTATTGTAAGTGTATCTCAATAGAAAAATCTCGGAAAAAGATAGTTTTCGTATTAGTCGTAAGGTGAAAACCTAGTTGCTTTCTAGGTTTTGTTTGGAAGTTTGAAGGAAATTTATTGGTGTTGTTCTAAGGGTCTCAAGTAGTGGATTGAAGTGTCTTGAAGAGGCTCTAAGTTGCTAAGGAGCGACTTCGGATTTGGAATTTGGCTAAGAATCGTTGAGGTAATAATCTTTGTCTCTTAAGTGTTACAAGATTATATATTGTTGTTAGCTTTACATGTTTGCTAGCATGAAGTATATGTGTGGAAGTTTCTTAAGTATTATGGATTGATTGTAGCCTTAAATCCGAAATGTCATTTAAGCCTTGTGAAGTTGGATTACAATTTGGTCGTTTATTAGAATCGTCGCATGTTACTTACTTGAAGATTATAGTGGTTATAATCGATTGCGACTTGATATCATGTTATGCTAATAACTTGGATTGAAATGGAAATTGGATAAGAATTGGTGTTATTGTACTCAATGTGGCCGAATTGGACTTGTAGTTTGTATTAGTTTGATATCGTTTGTGGGGCGGAATTTTACACGTCTAGTAGGCGTGTAATCCCCTATTGATTAATTGCATTGATTGGGCCTTAAATGTGGCGTGTTTAGTTATTGAATTCGGCCTTGAAAAAGGTGGCAAAGTAAGTAGAAACAAAGGATGTGCTTTCCGATTTTCCGTAGAATTTAGCAACTTTACACTTATAATATTCTACGTTTGAAGTAAGGCGTTAATAGACGTATTATGGATATTATAGGTTGACATACTACGGGCGGGATTTTGTACTTGGCAAGTGGTTTGACCCGAAGAGGTATGTAGAACTTTTCCTATCTTTTGAGCATGACTAGTTGCACGTATATAGTACGGTAGATGTACAAGACCTTGATATCCTTTACTAGTTTTATGAATAGCCAAGTCGGGTGAGTTAGGAGATTAACTCACTTCTTTGAAAGTATTAATGTCACGACCCGACCCCGGGCCCGTGACCGGTGCCTTGACCCGGGCACCCTTGTGACACAACATCAGAGAAAACCAGCGGAATATAAACTCAAAATAAAACAACCATAATGGTATAAATAGTCTAGCCCAAAATGGCTACCCTAAAAGTACATACAACCGAACAGCTATATCCTTTAACAACCCAAGTTATGACAAGACTACAGGCCTCTAAGAATGAGTAATACTATGACGGGACAGGGCCCCGTCATGCCCCTGAATGTACAAAATATCTACCACACCAGGGAGAACCATACCAAAAGTCGAGCTTCCGAAGAAATGGAGCTCCTGACACCTGAGTAAAAGATCCTAGGAATGAGGATCTACCACCTGCTTTCCCTTACCTGCGACATGAACGCAGCCCCCGAGGAAGGGGGTCGATACATCGTGCAGTATGTAAAGCGGAAAATCGTAGTAATATCATAAGTCAAAAGTAAGCTGGAGTCATAGATAAAAATCAGTTCCCTTGCACTGGGCCTTACTAACAATGAGAGTAACAAGTATAAAACTTATAACATAAAAAAAATAGGAGGCTCACGATCAAAACAGGGTACCTCGCCCGTAGTATCATTAAGCAATCCTACTCCTGGGACTATTTCACCCGCATGGGTCCTGTGGACCCGCATGAGTCCTGTGGACCCGCATGAGGTCATCCGCCTCGTCATGGGACTATTTCACCCGCATGGGACTATTTCACCCGCATGGATCCTGTGGACCCGCATGAGTACCATCGCCGTACTCGTATGGGACTATTTCACCCGCATGGATCCTGTGGTCCGGATCCGCATGAGTGCAAGCGCCGCACTCGCATCATGGGTAGCAAATCCATGGCATAGATAATAACCCGGGGTTTACCCCGTAATAATACAAATATATAACATAGCTCATCCGGCTATCATACACAACATAAGCGCTACCGGCCTATCATACCATACATAAGCACTACCGGCCTATCATATCACAACATAAGCACTACCGGCCTATCATAACATAAGCAAGTTAAGAAATCCCCTAACTTCTTATTAACATTATTATTATATCCTCTCATTTTAGTATCCTAAGGCACTAACATGTCTTTTAATAGAAAATCCGGGAATTCAACCCAAGTACCATGTACTTCTAACTTTTTAAGAAAACTCTTTTTATACAAAGATTCCAAGATACTAATCACCATAGTATCAAGTTACAATTTCTTTTCAAAACAAGTCACATTTCCTTTTAGAAAATATAATAGGCTTCTAAATCAAGTGACTTCATTCCCTTTAAAACCTTAGGCAACCAATGCCTAAAATCAATCCACCTTCCATAGTTTCAATCCTTTACCCGTACTTGTTTTAAATAGGGTAAACCATTCTTTGTGAACCTTTCAAAAACTAATATAACCAACTTCCCATAAAGTCATTATATTAGCGTTATTCCTTTGTCAAATACATTTTCCCTAAATCAAGGGACTTATACTTTTGAAATGAAACAAGTATCATATACTTTAAAACAAGTGTAGGTTATCAACTCTTGTGCATTATACCGTACTACATAGATACAACTATTCATGCTCAAGAGATAGGAAAGCTCTACATACCTCTTCGGTCAATCCACTTGCTAAGTCCAACTACCGCAAGTAATATGTCAACCTATAATAACCATAGTGCGTTGATTAACCTCTAATTCAATGTAGAAATTCCAAATTCAAGTTACCAATTCCTAAGGAAAATTGGGCAGCATTTCCTTTGTTTCTACTCACTTTGCCACCTTTTCAAAGGCCGATTTTTCAACATTCAAACGCCTCATTAAGGCCCAACAACCAAACCAACACAAAGGGGTTTACGCACCTAATCTTGGGTGTGTAAAATTCTGCCCCATTAGTTATAATAGTACACTTAACAATTCTAAAGTGGTTTTTAGGCTACAACATGCTCATAATATTTCTTTAGCCAAATCCTTCATATCCAACCCACATTTCTAGCATACAATGACTCTAAGAGCATTATTTACCACCATAAGTATTTTCTTCTTAACATGCAACTCTATAAACTAATAATAGAGGAAGAATCATTACCTTAGAGCTTTAGCCAAATTTTATCCAACAATTTGCTAGCCTTTCTACCAAGAATACCACCACCACCACCTTCACAAGCTTCCTTCTTATCTTTTAATTTTTCAGATTTCTCTTAAGGCTAGAATCCTCTTGGATTTTTAGAGAGAATGAGGAGCTTGAAATATTTAGAGAGAAGGAGGAGGTTTTTCAAAGAGAGAGATGACAAATGACCAAGTCTTTAAGACTTGGTCAATATATTGCATGTAAAAATCAGATGGGGGGGGGGGGACACTTGTCCCCCACTCAGCCCCTTTCAAAAGATAAATCTGACTTTTTCTAAGTTTGTCCGCCTGATTTCCCGCCTCGGCGCCGCGGCCCTGCTTCCGGCGCGGCCGCAACTCTGCGGACTCGGATCTTCCGCGCGCGGCCATTTCCGGCGCCTGGGCTGAACTTCAGCGACCCTCGATACTTTCGGCGCGCGGCCCGACTTCGCGCGCGGCCTACAATCACCGCTGGCGCGCGCCCGCCTCCGCCGCTTGGCGAGAACTCTGACCGCGGTCGGGCGAACCACGGGGTATAACATTCTCCCCCCCTTAGAAACATTCGTCCCGAATGTTCCCTCTAGGCTTACTCAAATTACAATATCGGCATAGACTCAAATAAAGACGCTTCACACGGCCACAACAAAACTCAAGCATAAATACTAAATTTAAAGACCAACAATTTTTAGAACGTGGGTTACCTGGAGGTATAGGGAATAAGTGAGGATATTTCTTCTTCATGTCATCCTCCGCTTCCCACGTCATTTCCTCCCTGTTCACATTCCGCCATAGGACCTTGACGGAAGCCACGTCTTTCGTCCGAAGTCGTCTCACCTGACGATCGAGTATCGCTATGGGACTCTCCTCATACGATAACTCCTCTGTCACTTGGACATTCTGAATCGGGTGCACTCTAGATGGATCTCCAATACATTTCCGCAACATGGACACATGGAAAACTGGATGTACCGCCTCCAAATCGGACGGCAGATCCAACTTATAAGCAACCTTGCCTACCTTCCGGACAATCTGGTAAGGCCCAATGTACCTTGGGCTAAGCTTCCCTTTCTTTCCAAATCTCATCACGCCCTTCATGGGCGATACCTTTAGAAAAACCCAATCATCTATCTCAAATTCCAAGTGTCGACGCCGATGGTCTGCATACGACTTTTGCCGACTCTGAGCTGCCAACAGCCGCTCCTGGATAAGCTTCACCTTATCCACTGCCTGCTGAACTAAGTCTGGCCCGACTAACTGAACTTCTCCCACCTCGAACCAGCCTATAGGTGACCTGCACTTCCTCCCGTATAAGGCCTCATAAGGCGCCATCTGAATACTGGAATGGTAGCTGTTGTTGTAAGCAAACTCTACAAGAGGCAAATGATCCTCCCAGCTACCCCTGAAATCAATAACACACGCCCGCAGCATATCCTCAAGTGTCTGGATAGTGCGCTCGGCCTGTCCGTCGGTCTGAGGATGAAACGCCGTACTGAGACTCACCCGTGTCCCTAATCCCTTCTGAAAGGACCTCCGAGTTAGCGAGAACCGGGCTCCTCTATCGATATAATCGACAGGGACTCGTGCGGTCTCACAATCTCTCTAATATATAATCGGCATAGTCCTCAACCGAGAACGTCGTTCGGCCAGGAAGAAAATGGTGATTTCGTCACCGCCGACAATCACCCAAATGGAATCATCCTTCCTCGAGTGGTAGGTAGTCCCGTAATAAAATCCATATTTATCACCTCCCACTTTCAAGTCGAATATCAATAGCTGCCGCGACCTTCACCGGGCTTCGGTGCTCAATCTTAACTGGCGACAATTGGGCGCGTGCCACGAACTCCGCAACGCCCTCTTTAGGCCATCCCACCAATACACGCATCGAGGTCATGATACATCTTAGTCGACCGGATGAATAGAATAACGAGCACCGTGTGCCTCCCACGAATCTCGGCGAAGTCTGTCCACATCGGGAACACCTGGCCCTCGAATCTTAGCACCCATCAAAGCTACCTCAAATAGACTCTTCTCCTTCCGGAGAGCTGCATCTCGATGCCGTACCAAAATCGGATCCTCATCATCGCCTCTTCACCTCCTCGGCGATGGAAGACTGGCAACCTCTTGAACCCGAATTCGCCACTATCGGGAATCAACCAAACGAACCCCAAGGCTCGCTAGCGGTGTAACTCTCGGACCATATCCCTTTTCTGCGGTGAACATCGGATAGACTACCCATCGACCGCGACTAAGGGCATGCGACTACATTGGCCTTCCCGGGTGGTGCGAATATCAACATCGTAATCCTTAAGTAGCTCCAACCACCGTCTGCGCAAGTTCGGCTCCTCCGGTGAAGATGTCTGAGACTCTTGTGGTGCGTGTAAATGTCCACGTGAACTCCATATAAATAATGTCTCCAGATCTTCAAGGCATGAATCACAGATGCCAACTCCAAGTCATGTGTGGGATAGTTCTTTTCATGCTTCCTAAGCCGTCGAGATGCATAAGCTATAACCTTGCCGTCTTTGCATCAAGACGCACTCAGCCCGACACCGCGTCACAATAAACCACATATCCATCTAAACCTCCGGAAGAGTAAGAATGGGCGATGCGTCAACTTCTCCTTTAGCAATGGAAACTTTCCTCACAAGTATCCGTCCGGAACATAGCGCTTTCGAGTCACTTAGTCAAAGTCTTTGAAATAGAAGCAAACTTTTCCACAAACCTCAGATAATAGCTCGCAAGGCCCAGTTGTGCACTCTGCCGGTTGTAGTGGGTCTAGGCCAAGTCTTGGCGCCTCAATCTTATTTGTATCAACCCGAATACCATCGGCCCAGATAACATGTCCTAAGAAAGCCAGCGCCTTGACGAACTCGTGCCGAGAACTTGGCATACAATTGCCGGTCCCTTAGGACTCGATACCGTCTCCGAATGATTTGTATGCTCTGCTGCGTGCGCGAATACACCAAGATATCATCAATGAACACTATAACGAACATATCCAAGAATGGCTCGAACACCCTATTCATCAAATCTATGAATCTGCTGGGGTGTTGGTCAACCGAAAGACATCACCACGAACTCATGGTGCCCATCTGGGTCTGAATGCGATCTTGGGATATCCGCCTCTAACCCGCACTGATGATAACGAATGCAGTCTATCTTGGAAAAACATCTCGCACTGCACCTGGGTCAAACAAATCATCAATCCCGGGAGGATATCTATTCTTGATAGTTACCTTGTTCACTGCACAGAATCAATACACATACGCAATGTCGTCATCCTTCTTCTTTACAAACAACATTGGCGCCCCGAGGAGAAACACTTGGCCTAATAAAGCCTTTCTCGGCCAAATCTTTGGTGATCCTTGATTCCTTCAACTCGGCGGTGCCATCTGTATGGCGGAATAGATATCGGTCGAGTGTCCGTGCCAAATCGATGCAAACTCAATCTCCTCTCGGGAGGATACGGAAGCTCGTGCGGGAATACGTCTGAAACTCTCTAACAACGGGCCGATCAAGGTCGGTATCTCACTCTCGATGTCGAATACCGAACCAAATGGTAGATATACCCCTTCCGTACCATCTTCCTAGCCTTGAGGTAAGAAATAAACCTACCCCTCGGCGATGCAGTATTCCCCTTCCACTCGATAACCGGCTCACCAGGAAACCGGAACCGAACTAACCTCTCCCTGCAGTCCACATTGGCATAGCAAGATGCTAGCCAATCCATACCCATAATAACATCGAAGTCTGTCATATCCAACTCTATCAAGTCAGCTAGAGTCTGACGACCATCTATAGTCACTGGGCAAGCCTTATATACCCACTCAGCTACCACCGAAACACCTACCGGCGTAGCCACCTCAAAGGATTCTATGGACTCGGGCTCTATCCCTATTCTACCAGCAATATGAGGAGATATATAGGACAAGGTAGAACCTGGATCTATCAAAGCATAAACATCACAGCAAGAGACCAACAATGTACCTGTGACGACATCAGGTGACGCCTCCTGGTCCTGGCGGCTGGACATAGCATAAATGCGGTTCTGAGGACCGCTGGAACTGGAACCCCTGCCATGACCCCTGCCGCGGCCTGTTGGCGTGAACACCACGCCTCGGGCGCCCAACCAGATGAAGACGGCAAGAATCGAACTCGGGTGAGCCATGGCACTCCCGCCGCCGACGGACAATCTCTCTTCAAATGGCCTCGCCACAAGAGTAACAAGCTCTGGAGAATACGACACCCATATGACAATCACCACATCGACCACACCGAGGCATAGGGGCCTCATCCGACCGAACTCGTCCTGCGAAACCCGAAGCCACGGAACCTGTCCCCCGCTCCTGAATACTCAGACGTCCGAAGATGGTGGAGGCGCTCGGGCCAGTGGTGCAAATCTGGTCTGCTGGGGTTGTCTACCCATAAAACTACCAGAGGACCTGCTGTCGGCCTCTTCCTGGCGATACTCGATCCGTCGGCCCTGCGTTCGCTCACACCAGTGCGTGTGCTGCATGCGGGCAATGTCCATGCGGTGAAGAGCCACCCCGTGCAACTCGGCCAAGTGATCATCGAGTCCTGTGACATAGCGGTGCACCCTGTCCTCCATGTCTGCTACCAAAGCGGGCACATACCTAGCCAATGAATCAAACTCCATGTTGTATTCCCGGACCGTCCGCCCATTCTGTCTCAGCGTCAAAAATCTATCGGCCCGAGCCCTCCTCATCTGCGGAGGCAAGAAATGGCCAAGTAACGCCTCTGAGAACTCGTCCCCAAACGGTGAGCGCATGCTCCCCGGGGCGGTTCCATGAATCATACGATCCAAGCTGCGGTGTCCCGCAGCCGATGCGAACCTAGTACCACCGACTCGGTCTCCGAAGCCCCGATCACCCTCATGATCCGCTGCAACTGTCGGATGAACTCCTGAGGATCATCCTCAGGCCTCGACCCATAAAACTCTGGTGGGCTGCAACTCAAAAAGTCCCTCAGTCTCAAGCTAGCAGCTCTGTGCTGAACTACGAATGCGATCGGGCTGCTGTCTCCGGCTATCCTCGTATCGGCCATGATCTGGCTAATCGGGCCATCTCCTTGTAGCCCATATCCTCTGCCCCCGGCTGCTGGACTGGAGGATCGGGTACCGCGGTCTCGATGGCCGCTGCCGCCTCGGACTCTCGGGGTTGGCGGCGTGGTAGAACTTCGCCGTCAAAACACCTCATCTGGTAGGCGGGCTGTGCCTGGTAACCCTCGGTGCCCTACTAGTAGTTCCCTCCGCGCCTTCCGGGCGCGGTCGCTTGCGTGGAGGCATAAGCGATACACACAAAGTTTACGTCGGAGGAAATTCAACCTATAACACGGCTCATTGCACGATCTTAGAGTGAAAGAAATGGAAACCAATCCTAAATATCCGTAGCCTCACGATTATAGATGTGGTGCACAACACACCGATAATCAAGACTCTACTAGATACGGCTGTAGACCACTTTCCGAGGATTAATCGCTCGATACCACTTTTGTCACGACCGACCGGGCGTGGCCAGGTGCCTTGACCCGGGCACCCTTGTGACACAACATCAGAGAAAACCAGCGGAATATAAACTCAAAATAAAACAACCATAATGGTATAAATAGTCTAGCCCAAAATGGCTACCCCAAAAGTACATACAACCGAACAGCTATATCCTTTAACAACCCAAGTTATGACAAGACTACAGGCCTCTAAGAATGAGTAATACTATGACGGGACAGGGCCCCGTCATGCCCCTGAATGTACAAAATATCAACCACACCAGGGAGAACCATACCAAAAGTCGAGCTTCCGAAGAAATGGAGCTCCTGACACCTGAGTAAAAGATCCTAGGAATGAGGATCTACCACCTGCTTTCCCTTACCTGCGGCATGAACGCAGCCCCCGAGGAAGGGGGTCAGTACACATCGTACCAAGTATGTAAAACTGGAAAATACTGTAGTAATATCATAAGTCAAAAGTAAGCTGGAGTCATAGATAAAAATCAGTTCCCTTGCACTGTGCCTTACTAACAATGAGAGTAACAAGTATAAAACTTATAACATAAAAAAAATAGGAGGCTCACGATCAAAACAGGGTACCTCGCCCGTAGTATCATTAAGCAATCCTACTCCTGGGACTATTTCACCCGCATGAGTCCTGTGGACCCGCATGAGGTCATCCGCCTCGTCATGGGACTATTTCACCGCGTGGACTATTTCACCCGCACGATCTGTGGACCCGCATGAGTACCATCGCCGTACTCGCGTGGGACTATTTCACCCGCGTGGATCACGTGGTCGGATCCGCGTGAGTGCAAGCGCGACTCGCATCATGGGTAGCAAATCCATGGCATAGATAATAACCCGGGGTTTACCCCGTAATAATACAAATATATAACATAGCTCATCCGGCTATCATACACAACATAAGCGCTACCGGCCTATCATACCATACATAAGCACTACCGGCCTATCATATCACAACATAAGCACTACCGACCTATCATAACATAAGCAAGTTAAGAAATCCCCTAACTTCTTATTAACATTATTATTATATCCTCTCATTTTAGTATCCTAAGGCACTAACATGTCTTTTAATAGAAAATCCGGGAATTCAACCCAAGTACCATGTACTTCTAACTTTTTAAGAAAACTCTTTTTATACAAAGATTCCAAGATACTAATCACCATAGTATCAAGTTACAATTTCTTTTCAAAACAAGTCACATTTCCTTTTAGAAAATATAATAGGCTTCTAAATCAAGTGACTTCATTCCCTTTAAAACCTTAGGCAACCAATGCCTAAAATCAATCCACCTTCCATAGTTTCAATCCTTTACCCGTACTTGTTTTAAATAGGGTAAACCATTCTTTGTGAACCTTTCAAAAACTAATATAACCAACTTCCCATAAAGTCATTATATTAGCGTTATTCCTTTGTCAAATACATTTTCCCTAAATCAAGGGACCTATACTTTTGAAATGAAACAAGTATCATATACTTTAAAATAAGTGTAGGTTATCAACTCTTGTACGTATACCGTACTACATAGATACAACTATTCATGCTCAAGAGATAGGAAAGCTCTACATACCTCTTCGGTCAATCCACTTGCTAAGTCCAACTACCGCAAGTAATATGTCAACCTATAATAACCATAGTGCGTTGATTAACCTCTAATTCAATGTAGAAATTCCAAATTCAAGTTACCAATTCCTAAGGAAAATTGGGCAGCATTTCCTTTGTTTCTACTCACTTTGCCACCTTTTCAAAGGCCGATTTTTCAACATTCAAACGCCTCATTAAGGCCCAACAACCAAACCAACACAAAGGGGTTTACGCACCTAATCTTGGGTGTGTAAAATTCTGCCCCATTAGTTATAATAGTACACTTAACAATTCTAAAGTGGTTTTTAGGCTACAACATGCTCATAATATTTCTTTAGCCAAATCCTTCATATCCAACCCACATTTCTAGCATGCAATGACTCTAAGAGCATTATTTACCACCATAAGTATTTTCTTCTTAACATGCAACTCTATAAACTAATAATAGAGGAAGAATCATTACCTTAGAGCTTTAGCCAAATTTTATCCAACAATTTGCTAGCCTTTCTACCAAGAATACCACCACCACCACCTTCACAAGCTTCCTTCTTATCTTTTAATTTTTCAGATTTTTCTTAAAGCTAGAATCCTCTTGGATTTTTAGAGAGAAGGAGGAGCTTGAAATATTTAGAGAGAAGGAGGAGGTTTTTCAAAGAGAGAGATGACAAATGACCAAGTCTTTAAGACTTGGTCAATATATTGCATGTAAAAATCAGATGGGGACACTTGTCCCACTCACCCTTTCAAAAGATAAATCGACTTTTTCTAAGTTTGTCACTGATTTCCGCCTCGCGCAGCGCTTCGGCGTCGCGGCCGCAACTCTGCGGACCCTCGGATCTTCCGCGCGTACTGGGCTTCAGCGACCGCCGATGCTTTCGTGGCGCGGCCCGACCCGGCGCCTACAATCACTTGCGCGCGCGCCGCCCGTGCGCCCGGCCGCTGAGACTCGACATGGTCCAGGCCCGAACCACGGGGTATAACAATTAAGGATGTATTAAGTTTTATTAAAGTTAAGGGACTTGAAGAGTTTTAAAGTATGTGATACTTGTTTCGTTTTAAACGTATAAGTCCCTTGGATAGGAAATTGTATTTGGCTAAGGTATAAAGTGATTGTAACGACTTTATGGGAAGTTGGTTATATTAACTTTATGGAAAGATAAATGACTTGATTTAATGAAAGGCAAATTGATTTTAAGGCATCAATTGCCTAAGGTTTTATAAGAAAAGGAGTCACTTGATTTAGAAACCTAACTTTATTTCTAAAGATATTGTGACTTGTCTTGAAACGTAATTTTGACTTGATACTACGGTTAATAGTATCTTGGAAGTTCTATACGAAAAAGAGTCATTTTTTTAAAAGAGTGGAAGTATGTAGTACTTGGGTTAAATTCCCGGATTTTTATAAAAGATATGCTAGTGCCTTAAGTAAACTAAAATGAGAGTGTATATGAATAAGACTAATAAGAAGTTAGGTGGATTTCTTAACTTGCTTATTTATTGTATAATAAGCCGGTAGGGCTTATGTTATGTATGGTGGTCGGTTGAGATAGGGTAAGAGTATAAATGAGGGGTAAATCCCCAAGATCGTTATACCACCTTCTCCAGGGTAAGAGTATAAATGAGAGGTAAATCCCCAAGATCGTTATACCACCTGCTTCAGGGTAAGAGTATAAATGAGGGGTAAATCCCCAAGATTGTTATACCACCTGTTTCCGTGGATTTGCTACCCACGATGCGAGGAATACCTCATGCGAGTCCTTATGGGCTTATGCGGGTGAAATAGTCCCATGCGGGCGGGTACAGCCTATGCGAGGAATACCTCATGCGGATCCACACAACCTATGCGGGTGAAATAGTCCCAGGAGTAGGATTGCTTAATGATATTGTGGGCGGATGGTCCTGCTTTGATCGTGAGCTTCCTATTTTTATGTTGTACGTATGCTCTTAGTTACTCTCATTGTTAGTAAGGCACCGTGTACTGTAATTTTATTATCATACATGTCTCCGTATTTGTTTTAAACTTATGATGTAATTACAGTATTTTTCCAGTTTTACATACTTAGTACATATTGTGTCGACCACTCTCGAAGTGCGTTCATCTGCAGTAGGGGTAGCGGTGGTGGATCCTCATTCTTAGGATCACTTATCGGACATCGAGCTCCATTTCTTGGAGGCTTGTCTTTTTAGTCTGATCTTTCACGATGTTGTAGATTTATGTACATTGGGGTATGGCGGGCCCTGTCCATACTTGTTATTATTCTAAGTGCATAGTTCACATGTTGTGGTTTGAAATGTAAGAACCAGGTTATCTGATTTTGATTTTGATTATGCATATTTTATGGAGCGGCCTTATCGGCTAGCTTTGTGATATTTTGTCTAAACATGTTGTATTTTGTGTATGTTCATTGCTATTCTACGATGTATACAGGCAGGGTGCCTGGGTAGGGCACGATCGCGGCCGGGTGGTCGTGACAAAGTGGTATCAGAGCAATTAGTCCTCGGAAAGTGTCTACAGACCGTGTCTAGTAGAGTCTTGATTATCGGTGTGTTGTGCACCACACCTATAATCAGGAGGCTGCAAGACATTTAGGATTGGTTTCCATTCTTCTCTCTCGAGATCGTGCGATGAAATGTCTTATTAGGTTGAATCCTCTCTGACCTATTCTTATGAAATAGTTATGCCTCCACGGAAGGCGACCAGGGCCCAGAAGGGCAAGGCAGCAGCAGGAGCTGCTAGCGGTACTCAGAGGGTTACACGGACTCAGGAACAGACTATGCCTGAGGTAGTAGGCGGGTCGGCGAGTTCAGCCACGCCGCGATATTAGAGGCGAGCGGCGGTAGCTCCAGGTTACGGTACGAGCCTCGATTCTGCGGCCAGTGCGAGTATAGAGACTACGAGGAGCGGATCCGGTTATTGACCAAGATAGTAGCGAGGCGCCGGCAGAGCGGCGGCTAAACCTAGGCCCGAGTTTGCGGATTCGGGATTTTACAGGTTGCCATCCGCGAGTTTTATGGTTCGAGTCCGAGGAGAATCGCAGGAGTTCATTCGGCGACTCTGACGGACTATGCAGGTTCTTAGGGCTTCGAAGACAGAGTCTGTTATGCTAGCCTCTTACCGGTTACGCGATATTGCGTTGAACTGGTTCGAGTCATGGGAGCTGTCGAGAGGTGAGGATGCTCTTCCAGCTGTTTGGGAGGAGTTTACTGGGGCCTTCATGGATCACTTTTTGCCTCCTGAGATGAAGAGAGCCTGTGTTGATAGATTCTTGACCTTGAGGCAGAATGGGAGGACTATCAGGGAGTACAGCCTAGAGTTTGACTCCTTGGCCAGGCATACGCACACCATTGTAGCTGACATGGCAGATATAGTTCACTGTTATGTGATGAGGCTAGACCGTCATATGATTACTGCATGCTTGGGGGTGGCTCTTCAGCCCGGTATGGACATTGCCAGGATGCAGGCTTATGCGCAGGGGATAGAGGATAGAGAGAGGGAGGATCAGATCGACTCGAGCCGGCCAGAGGGCGGGGCAGCGAGGTCTCGGGCGATTTTGGCGGACAACCTCGGCAGACTAGGTCCACATTCCGGCCCGGCCGCAGTGCTCCTTCACGGTTTTACGGCGGGAGGTCGATCAGCCAGTCATTCGTGAGCGGTCGGGCTCCGGGACTTGAGGTTTCGAGGAGGAAGAAACCGTCACCGATCGAGACCACCCACATCTCGGTGTGTTCGATGCGGTAGGTCTCGAGGCGAAGTGTCGCGTGGCTCGGAGCTGTTATTCTTGTGGCCAGCAGGGCCATTTGAGGAGAGATTGTCCGTCTAGAGACGGCATGGGTGGTACGGTGCAGCCGACATGATCAGTTGCTGGGTCTTCCTCTCCTTCTGTGGTTATGCGCCCCGGAGGGCAGGGTACTCACGGACCGGCAGACCGCGGTAGAGGTCGTGGTGGTGGTTCCAGTTCTAGCGGTCCACAGAACCGCATATATTCATTAGCCAGCCGCCAGGATCAGGAGGCTTCCCCTGACATCGTCATAGGTACATTATTGATTTCATGCTGTGATGTTTATGCTTTGATAGATCCAGGTTCTACCTTATCCTATGTGTCCCCTCTTATTGCGGGTAGAATCGGGATAGAGCCGGTGTCGATAGAGCCTTTTGAGGTAGCTACGCCAGTGGGTGATTCGGTGTTAGCTGAGCGGGTGTATAGAGGTTGTCCGGTGTTTATTTATAGTCGTCAGACCCTTGCAGACTTGATAGAGTTGGAGATGACAGATTTTGATGTCATTATGGGTATGGACTGGTTGGCTTCTTGTTATGCCAACGTTGACTGTAGAGACATGTTGGTTCGGTTCCAGTTTCCTGGTGAGCCGGTTATCGAGTGGAAGGGCAACACAGCGTCACCGAGGGGTAGGTTTATTTCTTACCTCAAGGCTAGGAAGATGGTGCAGAAAGGGTACATCTATCATTTGGTTCGGGTATTTGATCTGGTGAGGTGCGATTCTTGATCGATGCCGATGGTTAGGGAGTTTCCAGATGTGTTCCCAGACGATCTTCCGGGTATCCCTCCTGAGAGGGAGATTGAGTTTTGTATTGACACGTTGCCAGACACTCGACCTATTTCCATTCCTCCATACAGGATGGCACCTGCTGAGTTGAGGGAGCTGAAGGACCAGCTGAAAGATTTGCTGGAAAAAGGCTTTATCAGGCCTAGTGTTTCTCCCTGGGGAGCGCCGGTTTTATTTGTGAAGAAGAAGGATGGGACGCTGCGTATGTGTGTTGATTACTGACGGTGAATAAGGTAACCATCAAGAATAGGTACCCTCCCGGGATTGATGATTTGTTTGACGATTGCAGTGGTGCGAGGTGTTTCTCCAAGATAGACTGTGGTCCAGTTATCATCAGTGCGAGTTCGAGAGGCGATATCCCAAAGCGCATTCGGGACCGGTATGGGCACTATGAGTTCAGGGTTATGTCTTTCGGTTTGACCAATGCTCCAGCGGTATTCATGGATTTGATGAACCGGGTGTTCAAGCCATTTTTGGATACATTTGTGATAGTATTCATTGATGACATCTGGTTTATTCGCGACAGAGCAGAGCACGCAGATCACTGGCGACGATACTTGGGGTCCTCGGAGCCGGCAGTTATTCGCCAAGTTCTCCAAGTGTGAGTTTTGGTTGGCCTCAGTGGCATTCCTGGGGCATATTATTGGGGATGATGGTGTTCGGGTGGATACGGCAAAGATTGAGGCAGTCAAGTCTTGGCCGAGACCTACTACTCCGACCGAGGTGCGCAATTTCTTAGGGCTAGCAGGTTATTATCGTAGGTTTGTGGAGCAGTTTGCTTCGATTTCAGCACCGTTGACTAGCCGACTCGGCGGCGCCAAGTTCCAGCCGATGAGGCTTGTGAGAAGGGTTTACAGTTGCTGAAGGAAAGGTTGACTACGGCTCCAGTTCTTACTCTTCCTGAGGGGTTAGACGGGTAAGCGATCTATTGTGATGCCTCGGGTATCGGGCTAGGGTGTGTTTTGATGCAGCACGACAAGGTTATAGCCTATGCTTCCCGGCAGTTACGGAAGCATGAGAGGAATTACCCTACCCACGACTTAGAGTTGGCGCAGATTATTCATGCCTTGAAGATTTGGAGACATTATTTGTATGGGTTCACGTGGATATTTATACAGACCACAAGAGCCTCCAAAGATATCTTCAGCAGAGGAGTCGAACTTGCAGAGGTGGTTAGAGTTCTTGAAAGATTATGATGTTGATATTCTATACCATCCGGGAAAGCCAACGTAGTTCTACGACTTGATTCGTAGATCGATGGGAGCCCGTCAGAGGTACGGCAGAGACAGGACATGGTCCGTCGATCCACCACCAATGAGCCTTGGGGTTCGATTGATCGATACCGATGATAGTGGCACGGGTTCGTGAGATTTCCAGTCTTCCATCGTTGATGAGGTGAAGAGGCGACATTTGAGGACCCGGTTGGTACGCAGATCGAGATGCAGCTCTTCGGGAGGAGAAGAGTCTATTCGAGGTAGCGCCTGATGGGGTGCTAAGATTTGAGGGCCGGTTGTGTGTTCCCGATGTGACAGGACTTCGTCAGTAGATTTTGGGGGAGGCACACAGTGCTCGTTATTCTATTCATCCGGGGTCGACCAAGATGTACCATGATGTCACGACCCGTTCCGGGGCCCGTGACTGGTGCCTTACCCCGGGCACCCTAGTGATACAACATCAGAGAAAACCAGCGGAAATAAAAACTTAAACATGCAAAATAGACATGGATCATGATGAAATAAAATAGGCCAACCAAAGCGGCCTTTCAACATATATATATAAAGACGTTTGAACAGCATAATCCTTACAACCCCGCCCACAACAAGCATGCACTCTAAGATTTATACAACAACTATGACGGACAGTGGCCCCGCCATACCCCGAATGTACAAGGACCTGCACTGTGGTAACATACCAAAGATAAGCCTCCAAGGAACGGAGCTTCCAAGACGCTGAAATGAGATCCTAAACGCGGATCGATACCGATGTACTTCTACCGCAGATTGAACGCAGCTCGGCGAGGTCAAGATAACCGTACTAAGTATGTGAAATCAGAATATCAGAAATGAAATCATAATACTATATAAAGCGGAGACATGCATGATATCCAAACTACAAGACACAACATATAAGCGATTATATCAAGTCGTGGACTCACGCCTCCAAATCATCACTGTGTTCGTGGAATTTCTTCCTCACCTTGGCAGTCTATGATATAACAACACCAAGGAGTATACATGAACACCAGGTCCCACCTGTGCCATAAAAACCGCATGGGGCAAGTATAACTACCAGATCCGACCGTACTAATAATACTGTCCAACCATATCATGAAGCTGACACGTGGCAAGTGCAATAGCCTCCACAAGCTCCTCCTGCGCCACGTAGCTGACGGGGGCAAGTGAATCGCCACGCACTGCATCACATCCGTAAGTCACGGCTCCATCCAAACACCGACTCGCGAAGGCGACACGTGGCGGTGCAATAACCTATACCAGATCCACCGCGCCACGTAGGCGACGGGGCAAGTAAACAGCACGCACCATCACAACCGTAAGTCACGATACTTCGCCAGAATAACCAGAATGGCCACATGTCCACATCATCGGTGTAGACATGCCCATGTAACAATAATAATGGAAGCATACCTGGAATCTTCCACACGCCAAGACGTCCAAGTAAGTCCTCAACAAATCAACCGGCCCCCCATCGAGAGACGCGGTAATATAGAAACACAATTCTTGCACAACAAAGGTTATCACAACAAGCATAGGCAAGTTACACAACAACAAGCATAGGCAAGTTACACAACAACAAGCATAGGCAAGTTATACAACAACAAGCATAGGCAAGTTATACACAACAAGCATAGGCAAGTTATACACAACTCAAGTACTTTCATTTTATAACAAAGTCCGGGTTTTAACCCTAAAATACTACGTACGTTAACTTCCTTTTTAAAGAGATCCATTCCTTTTATAAAAGTCACCCGATACCCGTGGTATAAAATAGAGTGACTCACCTTTTTAGGTAAACCAAAACACTTCCCTTTTAAAAGTTAAGTTACCATATTAAAACCAATGATAAAACCCTTCTTTTGTTTTCATAAAGTCGTTATAACCAACTTCCCATAAAGCTGTTATAACACTTTAAGTTTTAAACCATTTTAAGACAACACAATGCCTTTCTTTTCCCTAAAGTTCCAGTTTGCCTAATTTCAATTACTCAAGTCTCTTTTTAGAAAAGTTTCATAGTTTAATGCCTTAATCTCTTTTTTAAAACAATTGAGTAACACATGCCATAGGCGAGTAGGTTATTCTTGTTCATAAATCTTATTAAGCAGCCATGATCTAGGAAATGTAATATCATTTTGTCTCATCTTAGCTTCTATGCAGATGGAGGTTTCTACTGGTTTTAATAATACTTCATTATTCAATACATTTTCCTTTATTAACGCTGCAGTGGTTTGTCGATACACATTCTGATTTCCGAAATCAGTAAAACATTATTCCTTTTAAAAACCACGTACTCATTACTCACGAATGAGGTTTCACACAAAACTCATATTAATTCATTTAAGTTAAGTCTCTTATCTTATAAGATCAAGTCTCTTAACTTCTAAAATCAGTAAACCATTTTCTTTACCTCTCTTAAGACGTTATACCTAACTCCCCATAAAGCTGGTATAACTCTTTTTAAAACCTTTAAAACCAAGTGTTACTCTTCTTTCAAAAATGGTTTCTTAACTCTTATGACATACTTCAAGTTTCTTGTTATTCAGGCTTAAGTCAAAAGACATTGTCGTACAACTACGTTCAATTAGCACACGTACGTCTACCGTACTATATATTATTCAGGCTTAAGTCAAAAGACATTGCCGTACTATATATATCTTCCTTTAAAATATCATGCTCAAGAGTATAGGAAGAATCACATACCTCGCGACGATTATCGACTATAAGCAAAACGCTCCACGGCTATAACCCGGCTAGCCTGGTCCACCTTCTAAGTAGCCCATGCTACTTGCAGAACATTCAACCAATAAAGGTTATCAGTCTACTGTATATACAGTCCTATGTAAGTACAGTTTAACTTCTACTTATATTCTTCTGAAGTGATTTCAGTTCAAGTCTTTTTCTGTAATATCCTTCTATTACAGTTCAATTCTCTTCTATGAATCTTATATTCATTTCTACTACGACAGTATGTAATTTCCAATTACAATAGAAGGACAGTAGTATTTACCTCGATGAGCCCAAAATTATCCGAGTTTAAAGTCGCTCCTGAGCAACGCTTAGTTCCTACTCCGAGTGCTCCAATCCGCTCCAAACAACCCTTAGAAGTTCTAACCAACTTCTACTTAAATACTTCAACTATCAATGAAGATTTTCCTTAGGGTTTCGTTTAGTGGCTAAAGAAAGTATAATAGTATTTTCTGGGCTTTTGTATAAGTGTAACCTTGGGAATACTACAAGGTATATGGGCCAAGGTATTTGGGCATTATAACAATACTAGGAGAGTATTTCTATACCACAACAAGGGGTATTTTACGAAAACAACTAGGCTAGGGGTACCCTGGCTGGGACCACATGGGGAGGGAGGCTCTCGGCGGGCCTTTCTCAAAGGGGAGGGTGTGGTGGAAGAGAGCAACAAGAGGGAGGGAGTATTTGAGACTTAGAAAGATTGCTCAAGTTTTTGGATGAAGAAAGTCTTCAAGTAAGGGGAGTATTTATAGGCTAACCAAAGGCCAACCAATGGCCAAGATGAAGACAAGTGTGGTGCAAGTGTAGGGCTAGATTTTAACCATGTGGACCTTATCCATCTACCACACAACTTGCACAAATATCCTACCTACTCCCACTAAGCCAAATCGTCCCTTGGACGCCCACAAGTCCTTCCAATGTGAGGGTGACACATGTCACCCTCCCGTTGGTCCAAAATGTTTCGTCTCTCGGAAAAATCCGCAAAAATTAGAAATGACATAGCCGGAATTTTCCCTTCGCAAGTTTAGTAAAACGTTTCGTCGAAAAACGATTCTTTTTGGCACTTGTGCCCAAATTTCGAACTTGCCAAATCTTTAAGGCTCAAATTTTATACGTACGCCCTCACGTACATACTCTGGAAATACGGGGTATAACATTCTTCCCCCCTTAGAAACATTCGTCCCGAATGTTCCTTCTCAGTCTCAAAACAAACACGTGCCGGTATAGCCTTCACTACTATACTTACGAAATCAAACATGCCACACCTGGCCACAAAAATAACATGCGCGCGAAAACCCAAATCCAAGCCAACGAGGAATCACCTCTGTTTATCACAAAAGTTCCCACCAAGGTCTAAAATATAATCCCTTCGCACCTTCATTTCACAAAAGAAACGATCACACACGTTCACTTCTCCCCTATCTCGTTGTACCCCTCTCGAACACTCGAACTCTTTCTAGTATCCGTAACACACTTCAGCGTTTACATTTACAACCCTCGAGTTACTACCTCCAAACTTGGTCATCTTACTAACCTCGATTTCTATAAGGCCATTCTCGGCCTTCACGATTACGGTCGAACGTATCCACGAACTCATACGATGGTCATCTAAACTTGGGCCTAGCACCTCGTGACTTACCACTGGCGGGACCACCCAGAGTGACCCAGCGCCGAGCGGCGCGGGTTGGCCCTCAATAGCCCCGACCCACTTAACGTATCACGCTCTTGTTCCCGATTCCGAACAATCTTACCTCTACAGTCATGAAAGCTACCACTTCCATTTCACACTACCCAGGGACTTATCACACAATACAATCTAGGCATAAAATGCACTCCGACAAGGATCACTTGCAAGAACTTGTACTCAAGACGGCCTTACATCTAAGGTCTCAACTGTAATATTCTAAGGTTCATCATTTCTCACTAACCAGGCTTCTAAATCACATTTTAGCACAAGTTATCCGAACAAAACACTAAACACATCATCAGTACATCAATACATACAAAACTACAGAGGTTAAGGATATACACGAAAATAGGCGGTTCAAAGGACCGCTAAATCGGAACTTCCGCGACCTCTCCGTGGCGGCGGTGTATGAACATCCCGCCTAGCTATGGAAGGTGAAGAACCATGGCCCGATCTAGTAGTCGTGCTATCCCACGGTGCTACCTGCAGTGGACGATCTCGTCAAATGGCCCGCCGGCCACAAGTGTAGCAATCTCCCAAACCGGTCGACATTCCTCATGGGCTTTACCACAATGGTCACACCGAGATACGGGTGGCCTCATCCGGAGTACTCTACTCGCGAAATCTGAACCACAGGAGCCACGACGCTCCCGAATATTCCAAACGCCCCGACGACGGTGGGGACCACTTGATGCGGTGGAGGGCATAAGCGGCTTTCTTTGAGGCGGTCCGCCTCGAAAGTCACCAAAGGACCTGCTGTTCGCCTCTTCCTGCGACCTTGGTCATTCCGTCGATTTCCGCTCCTCACCTCCAAGTGCATAAGCTGCGTGCTGGCAATGTCCATGCGGTGAAGAGCTACACGAACAACTCTCTGCTAGGTAATCATCGAGCCACGTAACATACGGTGCACTCGATCCTCCATACTAGCTACTAATGCGAGGACGTCGCCAACGAGTCGAACTCCACATTGTACTCCCGATAAATGCGCGGATTCGCAACACCAAAAATCTGTCGGCGAGCCCTCTCATCCGCGAGGCAAGAAATGTGCAAGAAATGCCTCGAGAACTCGTCCCATATAGCGGAAGTGCATTCTCTCCGGGACAGCTCGCGAATCAAACCCCGATCATTGCGGTATCATGCGGCCGATGCGAACCTAGGACCACCGACTCGGTCTCCGATGCCTTGATCACTCTCACGATCCAGAATCGCTTGATGAACTCCTGCG
Source organism: Przewalskia tangutica (assembly GCA_029844215.1). Classification (NCBI taxonomy): domain Eukaryota; kingdom Viridiplantae; phylum Streptophyta; class Magnoliopsida; order Solanales; family Solanaceae; genus Przewalskia; species Przewalskia tangutica. The sequence continues at coordinate 112,865,181 of CM056721.1, forward strand.
GATCATCCTCCGCCTCGAACCATAAAACTCGGCGGTTTACAACTCGAGAAAATCCGTAGCCTCGAACTATCGATGCAGGGTGAACGATCGCTGGTCTCAGGCTGCTGCGTCGGCCTATCCTCAATCTGCCTGACCACGGCATTAATCGGGCCACTCGCGTAACTCATCTCCTGCTCGGTGTGGGGTGGAGGCTCAGTCTTGTGGTCTCTGGTGCTTACTCGCGGCTCCTCTCACGCTTTACGCGGAGGCATAACTGGTAAAAACGAAGTACGTCAGAGGGGTCCAACTTACAACACAGCTCTACGGCACGATCTCAGAATGAGAAGAAAGGAAACCAATCCTAAATGTCTTGTAGCCTCCTGATTATAGATGTGGTGCACAACACATCGATAATCAAGACTACTGAACACGGTGCGTAGACACTTTCCGAGGACTAATCGCTCGATACCACTTTTGTCACGACCGTTCAGGGGCGTGGATCGTGCCTACCGGGCACCCTAGTGATACAACATCGAGAAAACCAGTGAAATAAAAACTTAAACATGCAAAATAGACATGGATCATGATGAAATAAAATAGGCCAACCAAAGCGGTTGCCTTTCAACATATATATAAAGACGTTTGAGCGATTACAATCCTTACAACCCCGCTTACAACAATTACTACAGACCTCTAAGATTTATACAACAACTATGACGGACGGGGCCTGGCCATACCTGAATGTACAAGGACCTACAGACTCAAGGTAACATACCAAAGATAAGCCTCCGAAGGAACGGAGCTTCCCAAGACGCTGAAATGAGATCCTAAACGCGGGGATCGACAGCCGATGTACTTCTACCTGCGGCATGAACGCAGCCCGAAGGTCGATCTGGCCCGGTACCAAGTATGTGAAACTGTAAATACTGTAAATGAAATCATAACAGTCTATATAAAGCGGGAGACATGCATGATATCCAAACTACAGTACACAACATATAAGCAGTTATATCAAGTCAGGGACTCACGCCCTCCAAATCATCACTCGTGCCCGTGGAATTTCTTCCTCACTGCCGGCAGTCTATGATATAACAACACCAAGGAGTATACATGAACACCAGGTCCCACCTGTGCCATAAAAACCGCATGGGGCAAGTATAACTACCATATCCGACCGTACCAATAATACTGTCCAACCATATCAAGAAGGCGACCGCGTGGCAAGTCTGATAGCCTCCACGGCTCCTCTGCGCGCCACGTGGGCGGGGCAAGTGAATCGCCTACGCACTGATCACATCCGTAAGTCACGGCTCCATCCAAACACCGACTCGCGAAGGCGACACGTGGCGGTGCAATAACCTATACCAGATCCACCGCCACGTAGGCGGGGCAAGTAAACAGCTACGCACCGATCACAACCGTAAGTCACGATACCGCGTAAATAACGGAATGGCCACAGGTCCACATCATCGGGGTAGACATGCCCATGTAACAATAATAATGGAAGCATACCCGTGGAATCTTCCACACGCCAAGACGCCCAAGTAAGTCTCAACAAATCAACCCCCATCGAGACGCGGTAATATAGAAACACAATTCTTGCACAACAAAGGTTATCACAACAAGCATAGGCAAGTTACACAACAACAAGCATAGGCAAGTTACACAACAACAAGCATAGGCAAGTTATACAACAACAAGCATAGGCAAGTTATACACAAGCATAGGCAAGTTATACACAACTCAAGTACTTTCATTTTATAACAAAGTCCGGGTTTTAACCCTAAAGTACTACGTACGTTAACTTCCTTTTTAAAGAGATCCATTCCTTTTATAAAAGTCACCCGATACCCGTGGTATAAAATAGAGTGACTCACCTTTTTAGGTAAACCAAAACACTTCCCTTTTTAAAGTTAAGTTACCATATTAAAACCAATGATAAAACCCTTCTTTTGTTTTCATAAAGTCGTTATAACCAACTTCCCATAAAGCTGTTATAACACTTTAAGTTTTAAACCATTTTAAGACAACACAATGCCTTTCTTTTCCTAAAGTTCGGTTGCCTAATTTCAATTACTCAAGTCTCTTTTTAGAAAAGTTTCATAGTTTAATGCCTTAATCTCTTTTTTAAAACAATTGAGTAACACATGCCATAGGCGAGTAGGTTATTCTTGTTCATAAATCTTATTAAGCCATGATCTAGGAAATGTAATATCATTTTGTCTCATCTTAGCTTCTATGCGGATGGAGGTTTCTCGGTTTTAATAATACTTCATTATTCAATACATTGTCCTTTATTACCGCTGCAGTGGTTTGTCGATACACATTCTGATTTCCGAAATCAGTAAAACATTATTCCTTTTAAAAACCACGTACTCATTACTCACGAATGAGGTTTCACACAAAACTCATATTAATTCATTTAAGTTAAGTCTCTTATCTTATAAGATCAAGTCTCTTAACTTCTAAAATCGAGAAACCATTTTCTTTACCTCTCTTAAGACGTTATACCTAACTCCCATAAAGCTAGTATAACTCTTTTTAAAACCTTTAAAACCAAGTGTTACTCTTAACAAAAATGGTTTCTTAACTCTTATGACATACTTCAAGTTTCTTGTTATTCGGGCTTAAGTCAAAAGACATTGCGCATAACCACGTTCAATTAGCACACGACGTCTACCGTACTATATATTATTCAGGCTTAAGTCAAAATACAGTGCCGTACTATATATATCTTCCTTTAAAATATCATGCTCAAGAGTATAGGAAGAATCACATACCTCGCGACGATTATCGACTATAAGCAAAACGCTCACGGCTATAACCCGCTAGCACGGTCCACCTTCTAAGTAGCCCATGCTACTTGCAGAACATTCAACCAATAAAGGTTATCACCATCAGTATATACGATCCTATGTAAATCTGATTTAACTTCTACTTATATTCTTACAGTGATTTGATTCAAGTCTATTACGTAATATCCTTCTATTACAGTTCAATTCTCTTATGAATCTTATATTCATTTCTACTACGACGGTATGTAATTTCCAATTACAATAGAAGGACGATAGTATTTACCTCGATGAGCCCAAAATTATCCGAGTTTAAAGTCGCTCCTGAGCAACGCTTAGTTCCTACTCCGAGTGCTCCAATCCGCTCCAAACAACCCTTAGAAGTTCTAACCAACTTCTACTTAAATACTTCAACTATCAATGAAGATTTTCCTTAGGGTTTCGTTTAGTGGCTAAAGAAAGTATAATAGTATTTTCTGGGCTTTTGTATAAGTGTAACCTTGGGAATACTACAAGGTATATGGGCCAAGGTATTTGGGCATTATAACAATACTAGGAGAGTATTTCTATACCACAACAAGGGGTATTTTACGAAAACAACTAGGCTAGGGGGGGGTACCCCTCGGCTAGGGCACCACAAAAGGGGGGGAGGGGGAGGCTCTCGGCCAAGGGCCTTTCTCAAAGGGGGAGGGGGTGTGGTGGAAGAGAGCAACAAGAGGGAGGGAGTATTTGAGACTTAGAAAGATTGCTCAAGTTTTTGGATGAAGAAAGTCTTCAAGTAAGGGGAGTATTTATAGGCTAACCAAAGGCCAACCAATGGCCAAGATGAAGACAAGTGTGGTGCAAGTGTAGGGCTAGATTTTAACCATGTGGACCTTATCCATCTACCACACAACTTGCACAAATATCCTACCTACTCCCACTAAGCCAAATCGTCCCTTGGACGCCCACAAGTCCTTCCAATGTGAGGGTGACACATGTCACCCTCCCGTTGGTCCAAAATGTTTCGTCTCTCGGAAAAATCCGCAATAATTAGAAATGACATAGCCGGAATTTTCCCTTCGCAAGTTTAGTAAAACGTTTCGTCGAAAAACGATTCTTTTTGGCACTTGTGCCCAAATTTCGAACTTGCCAAATCTTTAAGGCTCAAATTTTATACGTACACCCTCACGTACATACTCTGGAAATACGGGGTATAACACATGACCTCAGATGTTTGTATTGGTGGGATGGCCTGAAGAGGGACGTGGCAGGTTTTGTTGCACATTGTCCTAATTGCCAGCAGGTCAAGGTCGAGCACCAGAGGTCCAGTGGATTATTGCAGGCTATTGAGATTCCGACTTGGAAGTGGGAGGTGATCAAAATGGAATTTGTTACAGGGTTACCTCACTCTCAGATGAAGTACGACTCCATTTGGGTTATTGTTGACAGGCTGACGAAATCAGCCCATTTCCTTCCAGTCAGGACGACGTTTTCGGCTAAGGACTATGCCAGATTGTACATCAGAGAGATTGTGATCGCACGGTGTACTGTCGATTATATCGAGATAGAGAGCCCGGTTCTGGCTAACTTTTGGAGGTCTTTTCCGAAGGGATTAGGGACACAGTGAGTCTCGAGACAGATTTCATCCTCGGGGGCAGGCGAGCGGGCGTCTTATCGAACAACGAGGATATCTGCGAGCTGCGTGATTGATTTCAGGTAGCTGGGAGGATCATTTGCCTCGTGTGGAGTTTGCTTATAACGGCTACCATTCCAAAGTATCTGAGATGGCGCCATACGAGGCTTTATATGGGCGGAAATGTAGGTCGCCGATTGGTTGGTTTGACGTGGGCGAGGTGCAGTTAGTTGGCCCAGACTTGGTTCAGCAGGCTGTGGATAAGGTGAAGCTTATCCGAGAGGCATAGCATCTCGAGTCGGCGAAGTCATATGCAGATAATCGGCGTCGGATTTTGGAGTTTCGGTGAGCGATTGGGTCTTGAAGGTGTCACCCATGAAGGGTGTGATGAGATTCGGAAAGAAGGGGAAACTCAGTCTAAGGTACATTGGGCCCTACCAGATCCTCCGTCGAGTAGGCAAGGTTGCCTATGAGTTGGATCTGCCATCAGAGTTAGAGGCGGTACATCCGGTATTCCACGTTTCTATGTTGCAGAAGTGTATCGGAGATCCAGCGAGAGTTTTCCCTGCTAGTGAGGTCCAGGTGACAGAGGGGTTATCGTATGAGGAGAGTCCCATAGCGATACTCGATCGCCAGGTCAGGCGACTGCGGACCAAGGATGTGGCTTCCGTCAAAGTCTTGTGGAGGAATGATAACCGGGAGGAGATGACTTGGGAAGCGGAGGAGGACATGTTGAGGAAGTATCCTCACTTATTCCCTACACCTTCAGGTAATTCGTTTTCCCTTACTTGTCAAGTTTTAATTGAAGTATTTCCTTTGCTTAAATGCTATTATGTGGCCATGTGTGGCATTATTGGTATGTCGGGGTTGTGAAAGGAAACTATGTCGCTAATTATAAGTTTGACTCCGAAAGAACATTCGGGGACGAATGTTTCTAAGGGGGGAAGAATGTTACACCCCGTATTTACAGGACATGTTTTAAGAACGTACGTGAGAATTCCTAATGTTAAGATTAGAGACTTGTAAAAATTTATCGGAATTATGAAATTGTCGGAAAACGAATATTGTGACGAATGGGAGGGCGACACGTGTCACCCCCTTATGTTTGTCTTGGACGAAATGTAGCATGGGCACAAGGGTCATTTGACCCTTGTTAGGAAGACAAGTCTTGCAACTTGTAGAGCTTGAGAATATTGACTTAGTCAATGGGTCCACAAGGCTTGATATTTAAGAGAACCTCATCCTAGCCACCCATTTGTACACATCTTGACCCTCCATGTTACTATATAATACTACTAGTAGCAAGACTAAGTCCAACACTTAGTAAAAATTTCAAGAAATTGGAAGAACATCACAAGTGCTATCGGGTTCACTCCTTGGAGAAAAGAATTTTTTTTGTTTCTTGTCCATTAAGCTCCACACTTTAAACCAAGGTTCATGAGTGTATTGTAAGTGTATCTCAATAGAAAAATCTCAGAAAAAGATAGTTTTCGTATTAGTCGCAAGGTGAAAACCTAGTTGCTTTCTAGGTTTTGTTTGGAAGTTTGAAGGAAATTTGTTGGTGTTGTTCTAAGGGTCTCAAGTAGCGGATTGAAGTGTCTTGAAGAGGCTCTAAGTTGCTAAGGAGCGACTTCGGATTTGGAATTGGGCTAAGAATCGTTGAGGTAATAATCTTGTCTCTTAAGTGTTACAAGATTATATATTGTTGTTAGCTTTACATGTTTGCTAGCATGAAGTATATGTGTGGAAGTTTCTTAAGTATTATGGATTGATTGTAGCCTTAAATCCGAAATGTCATTTAAGCCTTGTGAAGTTGGATTACAATTTGGTCGTTTATTAGAATCGTCGCATGTTACTTACTTGAAGATTATAGTGGTTATAATCGATTGCGACTTGATATCATGTTATGCTAATAACTTGGATTGAAATGGAAATTGGATAAGAATTGGTGTTATTGTACTCAATGTGGCCGAATTGGACTTGTAGTTTGTATTAGTTTGATATCGTTTGTGGCACGGAATTTTACACGTCTAGTAGGCGTGTAATCCCCTATTGATTAATTGCATTGATTGGGCCTTAAATGTGGCGTGTTTGGTTATTGAATTCGGCCTTGAAAAAGGTGACAAAGTAAGTAGAAACAAAGGAGGTGCTGTCCGATTTTCCATAGAATTTAGCAACTTTACACTTATAATATTCTACGTTTGAAGTAAGGCGTTAATAGACGTATTGTGGATATTATAGGTTGACATACTACGGGCGGGATTTCGTACTTGGCAAGTGGTTTGACCCGAAGAGGTATGTAGAACTTTTCCTATCTTTTGAGCATGACTAGTTGCACGTATATAGTACGGTAGACGTACAAGACCTTGATATCCTTTACTAGTTTTATGAATAGCCAAGTCGGGTGAGTTAGGAGATTAACTCACTTCTTTGAAAGTATTAAGGATGTATTAAGTTTTATTAAAGTTAAGGGACTTGAAGAGTTTTAAAGTATGTGATACTTGTTTCGTTTTAAACGTATAAGTCCCTAATTGTATTTGGCTAAGGTCTAAAGTGATTGTAACGACTTTATGGGAAGTTGGTTATATTAACTTTATGGAAAGATAAATGACTTGATTTAATGAAAGGCAAATTGATTTTAATGCATCAATTGCCTAAGGTTTTATAAGAAAAGGAGTCACTTGATTTAGAAACCTAACTTTATTTCTAAAGGTATTGTGACTTGTCTTGAAACGTAATTTTGACTTGATACTACGGTTAATAGTATCTTGGAAGTTTTATACGAAAAAGAGTCGGTTTTTTAAAAGAGTGGAAGTATGTAGTACTTGGGTTAAATTCCCGGATTTTTATAAAAGATATGCTAGTGCCTTAAGTAAACTAAAATGAGAGTGCATATGAATAAGACTAATAAGAAGTTAGGTGGATTTCTTAACTTGCTTATTTATTGTATAATAAGCCGGTAGGGCTTATGTTATGTATGGTGGCCGGTTGAGATAGGGTAAGAGTATAAATGAGGGGTAAATCCCCAAGATCGTTATACCACCTTCTCCAGGATAAGAGTATAAATGAGGGGTAAATCCCCAAGATCGTTATACCACCTGCTTCAGGGTAAGAGTATAAATGAGGGGTAAATCCCCAAGATCGTTATACCACCTGTTTCCGTGGATTTGCTACCCACGATCACGAGGAATACCTCACGCGAGTCCTTATGGGCTTACGCGGGTGAAATAGTCCCACGCGGTAGTCTGACTATCACGAGAATACCTCATGCGGGTCCACGACTATCACGGGTGAAATAGTCCCAGGAGTAGGTTGCTTAATGATACTGTGGGCGGATGGTCCTGCTTTGATCGTGAGCTTCCTATTTTTATGTTGTACGTATGCTCTTAGTTACTCTCATTGTTAGTAAGGCACGGTGTACTATAATTTTATTATCATACATGTCTTCGGCTTTATTTTAAACTTATGATGTAATTACAGTATTTTTCCAGTTTTACATACTTAGTACATATTGTGTCGACCCCTTCCTCGTTGCGTTCATGCCACGGTAGGGGTAGCGGTGGTGGATCCTCATTCTTAGGATCACTTATCGCACGTCGAAGCTCCATTTCTCGGAGGCTTGTCTTTTAGTACGATCTTTCCACGATGTTGTAGATTTATGTACATTCAGGGTACGGCGGCCCCTGTCCCGCCATTGTTATTCCTAAGTCCGTAGTTCACATGTTGTGGTTTGAAATGTAAGAACCGAGTTGTGCGATTTTGATTTTGATTATGCATATTTTATGGAAGCGGCCTTATCGGCTTTGTGATATTTTGTCTAAACATGTTGTATGTTGTGTATGTTCATTGTTATTCTCGATGTATACAGGCAGGGTGCCTGGGTAGGGCACCGATCGCGGCCGAGTCGGGTCGTGTGATAACTCTAACCACCGTCTCATGCAAATTCGATTTGCCTGCATGCGAAGATATACCGGAGGCTCTTGTGGTCTGTATAAATATCCACGTGAAGTCTACATATACGGGATGCTTCCAAATCTTCAGGGCATGATTAACTGTCGCCAACTCTAAATCGTGAGTAGCGTAATTCCTTTCATGCTTCCCTAACCGCCGGGAAACATAGGCTCTAACCTTATCGCGTTGCGTCAGCACACAACCTAGCCCAACACCTAAAGTGTTACAATAACAACCTAACCCTCGAGTCTCTCAGGAGGGGTTAGAACTGTAGTCGTGGTCAACTTAGCTTCCAATAGCTGGAAACCTTTCTCATTCTTGCGATTTATTCGGGCATCCTTAATCTCAATTATGGTTCTTGTTTCCCCTTTCTCTGTTGCGACCAAACTTGGTCACTACTTAGGTTTGATTCCTTTGCTTGCCTCATGGCTAAGACTTCCTGTCAATCGCACTTTAGGGGGGGGGGGGGAGAGATTTTCTTGCTCTTGTCAAGAAGCAACCCGATTATTTTCTCCCAGCTCGTAGAGCTTATAGTCAGGTGTTGAACCTCAATTCAAGGTATTACCTACTCCAATGACTTTTCAAGATTTCTTATCGTTTGAGTGTCTACTCGTCTTTCCTTTATAAGTCATTTCAAGTTGTCCTGGGGTCCCTTACCCCTCCGAATTTTCTTAATATCTTTCTCGTCAGTACAGATGTTACCATTTTTCCTCGAACTGTTTTTACTGCCCATCATTTACTAATGATCTTTACATAGTCTGGGGTAATCATATCTCATGCAGCATAACCATAGTTGTATCCTCTTTTATCATTCTGATCATAACCCTACTTTATGCTTATTATTAGCAAAAGTATTTCTATCTTGATCCCTAATCGTACAGTCTCATACATGCGTACTACCAGCATTTATCCTTACGACACTTCCTTGACCATTTCGTAACGTCGTTCACAATTACCCCAACACAAAACTTTTCCCACGGTTATATAAAACTATAACCTATGGTATGACGATACTGAAGACCTTACCCGTCTCCTATCCCTCGTCTAACAACATGGGTACACATAACCCCATAATACATAAAACTATCCTTTACGTGGGGGAGAGAACTTATCTCCCTTACAAAATCTAAATCATCAAGCGTCTCCTTAATATCGTATAGATTTTCAAAACCTACCAACGATGTCTTCTGTTTTCCGTAGGCAGCGCTCGTACTTATCTTATTCTTGCTTTGCGCATTTTCCTGAAATTATCCGGAAGATCGTGGCCCTGACCGCCACACCAACCCAACTCCAAGTACCTCCAAGGGCACTTAGCATAAATTTCTTCAAATTCGAGTATTGCTTACTTTCTGCATTAATTCACCTCAAATGAACAAGTCATACAGACTTATTAAAATCAACTTATGACAAGGAAGGGAGGATAATTCACTGGTTACCACCACTTCTCTTCCTTTCCACTCGATAACCGGCTTACCGGGAAACCGGAATCGAGCCAATCTCTCTCTGCAGTCAACGTTGGCATAACAAGAGGCCAACTAGCCCGTACTCATAATGACCTCAACGTCTGTCATAACAGCTCTGCTAGGTCTGCTAGGGTCCAACGACTGTATCGTCACCGACAATTATTATCTACCCGCTCAGCTACCACCCAACACTCACGGTGTAGTCACCTCGAAAGGTTCTCATGGATTTAGGCTCTATTTCTTTACACTTGGTTGCTCTTTTTTTTCACTGGTCGTAATCTTTCCGTACTTCCAAACTTATATTAGCATACGGACATAACTTCCATACTAAATCTGGCCTCAAATCTTTGGAGTTACTAAATTAAACAATATAAGGCCGTTTCCGGCTCTCAAAACCTGGTTCCGGTGGAATGCGTCCACGAACCCGTAAAACGATTGACTAGACTCGGGCCTTGCACCCTCGTGACCCTGTCACGTAGTGGGACTACTACCAACTGATCCCATTCCATTTCAGGCTATGGGGCGACCCTTAATAGGTCCTCAACCCGACTCGGCGTCGTACTTAACTCTTATCCTTGGTCTGACTTAACTTGTTACTACCCGAGAAGGCCTTATGTACCTAAGGTCTCGGCGGTTATCAACATTCATAGGCTCGCAATTTCCATGCTCCAAGCCTATTTTATCAGTCCCCCGTAAACGGGTACCATGACTCCTCATAATACTGTAATCGTGTTGTCTTGATCACAACAACCATACTTACTCCATACGGATCTCACCCGTACCATTCTCTTAATCATACCACGTAGCTTAATCTATTAACATAGTCTCCCAATAAGTCCCTTAATTAAACTTCTTAAGGGTCCATTACCTTCTCAGACAACTCATCATCTCCTAATTATCTCCAATTAGTACGTAAAACCTTGATGAGAGTTCATTAAACATGTTTCATACCTTCCCGGTATTTATTTAGTCCTTACCAATTCCTGGTAATCTAAAATCCTTCTAGGCAACACATATGTGACCCTCATACATAAATCCGTATAGTTGTACGTCATAATACCAAATACACTACAAATATTACGAACCTGGATACGCAATCCACATAATCTTTCATGGGTCACTGATGCCTTTCTCGTAGCTGCAAACAACATAACTTGTTAGGGGAAGACGACCCTAACCACACAACTCTATCGCACGATCTCAGAGTGAGAAGAATGGAAACCAATCCTAGATGTCCTGCAACCTCCCGATTATAGATATGGTGCACAACACACCGATAATCAAGACTCTACTAGACACGGTCTGTAGACACTTTCCGACGACTAACTGCTCTGATACCACTTTTGTCACGACCACCGGGCGTGGATCGGTGCCTACAGGCACCGCTGCAGTATACATCGAGAGAATAGCGTGAACATACACAACTTATAAAATGCTTGAACATAAAATAACAACAGGCTAGCCGATGAGGCCACCTTCCGTAAAATATACATACCCAAAAATAAATCAGTACATCTTTGTTCTTAAAAACTCAATCCACAAATGTGACTACAGACCTCTAAGAATAACAACGGTGGCGGGACAGGGCCCCGCCATATCCCTGAATGTACAACATCCGACCATACCAGAGATTTGAACCAAGGGTAAGCCTCCGGAGTAATGGAGCTTCCCAACAGCTGAACAATGATCCTAAGAGTGAGGATCAACAACCTGTATACTCTACGTGCGGCATGAACGCAGTCCCCCGAAGAAGGTCTGTACAACATGTACCAAATATGTGAAACTGAAAGTACTGTAGTGAAATCATAAGTCTAAAATAAAGCTGGAGACGTGTATGATAACTCAAATAACAGTACACTGTTCCTTACTAAAAATGAGAGTAAACAAGAGTATACTTTACTGCATAAAAATAGGAGGCCCATGATCAAAGTAGGGCCACGCGCCCGTAGGTCATTAAGCAATCCTACTCCTGGGACTATTTCACCCGCATAGGTCATGTGGACCCGCAATGAGGTAACTTCCTCGCATAGGCTGTATCCGCCCGCATAGGTCGTGTGGACCCGCATGAGGTATTCCTCGCATAGGACTATTTCACCCGCACATGACTATTTCACCCGCTTGGGCCCGGTGGGCCCGCAATGAGTACAAACGCCCACTCGCATCATTGGTAGAAAATCCATGGAATTAGTAGTAACCCGGGGCTTTACCCCGTAAGAATAACATAAACTAGCACAACCGGCTATCATACATAACATAAGCACTACCGGCTTATCGTACATAACATAAGCGCTACCGGCTTATCCTAACATAATATAAACGCTACCGGCTATGTTATACCCCGTATTTCCAGTATATGCGTGAGGCGTGCGTCTAAAAGTTTAAGCCTTAAGTAGGCAAAGTGGCGAAATTTGTACACAACTAGCGAAAGAGTCGTTTCCGACGAAACGTTTTCGGACTTTGCGAAGGAAAAATATGGCTATGTCATTTATAATTTTTGCGGATTTTTCCAGAGATGAAATATTTTGGACCAACGAGAGGGTGACACTTGTCCACCCAATGGACGGCAATCCAAGGGATTTCTTTGGCCGTTTTTTAGCTTCTTTTTTGTCAAGGAGTTGGTAGGATATTTTGTGTAGTTGATGAGCAAGTGGGACCCACAAACACATGTCCAAATCTTGACCCTCCACTTGCCCCCCACTTGGCTTGATCTTGGCCATTGAATGTCCTATAAATACCCCTAAGTTGAAGGATTTCTTCATCCAAAATCATTTCTCCAAGTTTTGAAATCCTCCCCTTGCTAGAAGTGTTCGTCCAAGCTTCTTCCCTTTGAGAAGGCTTCAGAAACCCCTTGCCTAGTTGTTTTCGTATAATACCCCCCCCCCTTGGTAGAAAAATACTCTCCAAGTATTGTTACTATTCCCAACTACTTTAGCCCAAATACCTTGTAGTACTTTCCAAAGTTACCTCTATACGTAGAGCCCGGAAATACTACTATATTTCCATTAGTCACTAAACGAAACCCTAAGGAAAATCTTCATAGCCGGTTGAAGTATATAGAAGAAGTTGCGTAGAACTTCTAAGGGTTGTTTGGAGCGGGTTGGAGCGCACGGAGTAGGAGCTTAACCTTGCTCAGGATCGACATTTAATCTTGGATAATTTTGGGCTTATCGAGGTAAATACTCTAGTCCTTATATTGTAATTGGAAATTACATACTGTAGTTGTATATAAATGTATATAAGATACATAGAAGGATATTACAGAAGAGAATTGAACTGTAATAGAAGGATATTAAAGAAGAAGATTAAACTGTACTTACATAGGACTGTATTTACAGTAGACTGTGTAGTTTGGCGGATAGGGAAGTGCTGCCCAATTTTCCGTAGAATAAAGGAATCTGTATCTAGAAGTATTTTGCAGAATAGTCTAGACGTTGATAGACTCTTATGACCGATATAGGTTGAAGTACTGCGAATAGCGTATTCTACTCGAAGGGTGGAAAAGGCTAACAGGACTACAGTACTTTGGAGCGTTTTGCTAATAGTTGATAATCGTCGCGAGGTATGTGATTCTTCTTATCCTTTTGAGCATGATATTTTAAAAGAAATATATATAGTACGGTAGACGTACGTGTGTTAACTGAACGTAGCTTTATGGCAATGTCTTTCGACTTAAGCCTGAATAATAAAGAATCTTGAAGTATTTCAAAAGAAATAAGAAACCTTTTTGAAAGAAGAGTAATGCTTGGTTTTAAAAGCTTAAGAGTTATACTAGCTTTATGGGAAGTTAGGTATAACGACTTAAGAGAGATAAAATGAATGGTTATTTGATTTTAGAAGTTAAGAGACTTGACTTAATTGAATTAATATGAATTTTGTTAATAAGTGTGAAACCTCACTCGTGAGTAATAAGTACTTGGTTTTTAAAAGGAATAACGCCTTCGATTTGAAATCAGAATAAGTACCGAACAAACCACTGCAGCGCTAATAAAGGGAAATGTATTGAATAATGAAGTATTAAAACCAGTAGAAACCTCCATCTGCATAGAAGCTAAGATGAGACAAAATGATATTACATTTCCTAGATCATGGCTGCTCTAATAAGATTGTTATAAACAAGAATAACCTACTCACACGTAAGGCATATATTACTCAACTGTTTTTAAAAGAGAATCATGTTATTAAATGATTAAGACTATGAACTACGAAACCTTTCGAAAATGAGAAACTTGAGCATCTGAAATTAGGCAAACTTGAACTTTTGAAAAGAATGTTGTTACTTGACGTTGTTCTAAAAAGTGTAAGCCACTTGGTTTAAAATTGTATAAAGTACTTGATTTTAAAACATGAACGTATTTGGTACTACGGATAATAGTATCGAGTTGTTTTACGTAAAAAGAGGTCTTTTTGAAAGGATAACTGTATGTAGTACTTTGGGGTTAAAACCCGGATTTGTTGTAATAAAATAAATGTCTGTGAGTATGATTAAACTTGCCTATGCTTGTGGTGATAGCCTTTGTTGTGCAAGTGTGGTATTTCTGTGCTACCGCGTCTCTCGTTGGAGGGCCGGCTATTTGATTGATTGATGGACATCGACACGATGGGTGGCCGGGTATGCTTCCACTAATCGATCCTTTTGGACATACCGACACGATGGGTGGCCGGGTATGCTTCCATTAAGTGTTATCTTGTTATCGGCTCGACATACTGACACGATGGGTGGCCCACGAGTATGCTTCCATTCTGATTGTTATCTTGTTATTTCCTTTTGGACATACTGACACGATGGGTGGCCCACGGGTATGCTTCCATTAGGAGTGTTATCTTGTTATTGGCTTGGACATACTGACACGATGGGTGGCCCACGAGTATGCTTCCATTCTGATTGTTATCTTGTTATTTCCTTTGGACATACTGACACGATGGGTGGCCCACGGGTATGCTTCCATTAGGATGGTTCCATGGCCATGCTTATACCGATGTAAGATGCCGGGGCATGCGGCCGTTGTGCGGGTTATATTTGAGTGATGACTTGAGGGTGTGAGTCCCTGTCTTGACATGACTGCTTTTATATTGTGAACTGTAGTTTGGTCATCATATATGTCTCTTGTTTTATATAGACTGTTATGATTTCACTTACAATATTTTTCAGTTTCACATACTTGGTACCTGTTGTACTGACCTCCTTCGGGGGGCTGCGTTCATGCCGCAGGTAGAGGTACATCGGTTGTCGATCCTCGCTTCTAGGATCACAAATCAGCGTTTTGGGAAGCTCCGTTTCTCCGGAGGCTTATCTTTTGGTATGTTACCCTGAGTCTGTAAGTTCTTGTACATTCAGGGGCATGGCGGGGCCCTGTCCCGCCATAGTTGTCGTTACATTCTTAGAGTGCATGAAATGCTTGTTGTGGCGTGGTTTGTAAAAAGGATTAAACTGCTCAAACTTTGTATTTATATATATGCCGAAGACGACTTTCTCTCGGATAAAATGTGTTTCATTTACTGATTGTTTCATGTCTTGTTTTTATGTTCATGATTACTCGATGTATGACTACTTGGGTGCGGGTAAGGCACGATCCACGAACCGGGCAGTCGTGACAAAAGTGGTATCGAAGCGATTAATCCTCGGAAAGTGTCTGAGCCGTGTCTAGTAAGTCTTGATTATCGGTGTGTTGTGCACCACATCTATAATCGTGAGGTTGCAGGACATTTAGGATTGGTTTCCATTCTTCTCATTACGAGATCGTGCCTTAAAGTCGTGTTGTAAGTTGGACCCTCAGCGTATTTCATTTTCACGATTATGCCTCGCGCAAGCGGCCGGACCCAGATGGGCAAAGCGTGAGGAGCTGGTAGGGTACTGAAGGAGTTCGAGGCGCAGCCGGCCATTACCCGAGATAGTGCTTGACGGCGAGTTTTGCGCCGCCGCCCCAGCAGAGTTTAGGGCGCAGCGGTGGGCCTTGAGACCACGATACTGAGCCTCGGTCCCACACGGAGCAGAGGAGATGGGTTACAAAGAGATGGCCCAGTTACTAGCCAGGATCGTGGCCAGACATGAGGATAGGTGGGCCAGCGGCGATTCAAAGAGCACCCGTGGTTCACCCGAGATCGGATAGTTTGAGGCTACGGGACTTTCTGAGTTGTAGCCCGCCAGAGTTCTACGGGTCGAGGCCTGAGGATGATCCGTAGGAGTTCATTCGACATTTACAGCGGATCATGAGAGTGATCAAGGCTTCGGAGACCGAGTCGGTGGTCTTAGGTTCGCATCGGCTGCGTGATACTGCAATGATCGTGGTTTGATTCGTGGGAGCTGTCCCGGGGAGAGTATGCACTTCCAGCCGTTTGGGACGAGTTCTCAGGGGCATTTCTTGCACATTTCTTGCCTCCACAGATGAGAAGGGCTCGGGCCGACAGATTTTTAACGTTGAGGCGAGCGGCGTCTGATTCGGGAGTACAATGTGGAGTTTGATTCATTAGCTCGACGCGTCCCGCATTGGTAGGCGATATGGAGGACAGTACACCGCCACGTCAGGGCTAGATGACTACTTGGCGAGGCTTGTTGGTGTAGCTCTTCAGGGCATGGACATTGCCGCGTGCGAGCTTATGCACTGGGTGTGAGGCGGAGAGGTCGACGGAATGACCAAGATCAGCAGAAGAGGGCCAGAACAGCAGGGTCTTTTGGCGACTTTCGAGGCGGACCGCCTCAGCAGCAGACTAGTTATGCGCCTCCGCCAGTACAGAGTGGTCCTCCACAATCTTCAGGGCGTCCAGAGTATTCCGGAGCAGGTCAGGGCTCCAAGGGTTCAGATTTTCGGGAGAGGAGGGGTGTTAGCCAGCTGAAGCCACCCCTACCTCGTTGTGACCGATGTGGTAGACTCCATTTTGGGGAGTGTCGTGCTAGTTCGGGAGTTTGTTTTACATGCGCCAGGCCATTTTGCGGAATCTGTCCAGGAGGTAGCATCGTGGACCAAAGACAGACTACGGGATCTATGGCTGGTTCATCACCTTCTACAGCTATGCGCCCTGCAGGGCAGGACTGTGATTAGAGAAAAGCGGTAGAGACAGATATATCCTTAACCCTCTAGAGTTTTGTATGCTTGATATGATGATCTTATTGTGTGTTATGTACGGATAGTGTTGTGTTGTTTGTGAGTTAGAAAACATGGTTGTTGGAAGGTTAAGTGGGGGCAGGGAAGGTGTGAACCTTAGAATATTTCACGATTGAGACCTTAGATGTAAGGCCGTCTTGAGTAAAGGATTTTGCAAATGATCCTTGTCGGAGTGCATTATATGCCTAGAATGTATTAGTGTGATAAGTCCATGGGTAGTGTGAGATGGAAGTGGTAGCTTTCATGATGTGAATTAGTAAGATTATTCCGGATCGAGAAATAAGAGAGTTCGACACGATGGAGGGTCGGGTTGAGGACATATTGCGGGTCAACCCGTAGCCCGGTTTAAGGTGGGGTCAGTTCTGGGTGGTCCCTCCAGGTGGTAGGGTCACGAGGGTGCTAGGCCCAAGTTTAGGTAACCATCGTATGAGTTCGTGGATGTGTTCGACCAGAATCGGATCGCGAAGGCCGGGAACGACCTTAAAAGAGATTGAGGCTAGTAAGACGACCAAGTTTGGAGGTAGTGACTCCAGAGATTTTGGGAACCGGCGATAATCAAGTATGGTGCATTATACTAGAAGAGTTCAAGTGTTCGAGAAGGTGCGAGTAAGGAAGGAAGAAGAGAACGTGTGTTATTTTGTGGCCAGGTGTGGCATTGGCAACTTGTTATGAGGAACTTTATCGTTATCTGTCTTGAGAAGGAACATTCGGGACGAATGTTTCTAAGGAGGGGAGAATGTTTCTAAGGAGGGGAGAATGTTATACCCCGTATTTCCAGAGTATGTACGTGAGGGCGTACGTACAAAAGTTTAAGCCTTAAGTAGGCAAAGTGGCAAAATTTGTACACAACTAGCGAAAAGTCGTTTCCGACGAAACGTTTCGGACTTTGCGAAGGAAAAATACGGCTATGTCATTTATAATTTTGCGGATTTTTCCGAGAGATGAAATATTTTGGACTAACGAGAGGGTGACACTTGTCACCCAGTGGATGACGCAATCCAAGGGATTTCTTGGCACGTTTTAGCTTCTTTTTTTGTCAAGGAGTTGGTAGGAGATTTTGTGTAGTTGATGAGCAAGTGGGACCCACAAACACATGTCCAAATCTTGACCCTCCACTTTCCCCCCACTTGGCTTGATCTTGGCCATTGAATGTCCTATAAATACCCCTAAGTTGAAGGATTTCTTCATCCAAAATCATTTCTCCAAGTCTTGAAATCCTCCCCTTTGCTAGAAGTGTTCGTCCAAGCTTCTTCCCCTTTGAGAAGGCTTCTGGCCAAACCCCTTGCCTAGTTGTTTTAGTATAATACCCCCTTGGTAGAAAAATACTCTCCAAGTATTGTTACTATTCCCAACTACTTTAGCCCAAATACCTTGTAGTACTTTCCAAAGTTACCTCTATCGTAGAGCAGGAAATACTACTATATTTCCATTAGTCACTAAACGAAACCCTAAGGAAAATCTTCATAGCCGGTTGAAGTATATAGAAGAAGTTGCGTAGAACTTCTAAGGGTTGTTTGGAGCGGGTTGGAGCGCACGGAGTAGGAGCTTAACCTTGCTCAGGATCGACATTTAATCTTGGATAATTTTGGGCTTATCGAGGTAAATACTCTAGTCCTTATATTGTAATTGGAAATTACATACTGTAGTTGTATAGAAATGTATATAAGATACATAGAAGGATATTACAGAAGAGAATTGAACTGTAATAGAAGGATATTAAAGAAGAAGATTAAATTGTACTTACATAGGACTGTATTTACAGTAGACTGTGTAGTTTGGCGGATAGGGAAGTGCTGCCCAATTTTCCGTAGAATAAAGGAATCTGTATCTAGAAGTATTTTGCAGAATAGTCTAGACGTTGATAGACTCTTATGACCGATATAGGTTGAAGTACTGCGAATAGCGTATTCTACTCGAAGGGTGGAAAAGGCTAACAGGACTACAGTACTTTTGAGCGTTTTGCTAATAGTCGATAATTGTCGCGAGGTATGTGATTCTTCTTATCCTCTTGAGCATGATATTTTAAAAGAAATATATATAGTACGGTAGACGTACGTGTGTAACTGAACGTAGCTTTATGGCAATGTATTTCGACTTAAGCCTGAATAATAAAGAATCTTGAAGTATTTCAAAAGAAATAAGAAACCTTTTTGAAAGAAGAGTAATGCTTGGTTTTAAAAGCTTAAGAGTTATACTAGCTTTATGGGAAGTTAGGTATAACGACTTAAGAGAGATAAAAGGAATGGTTATTTGATTTTAGAAGTTAAGAGACTTGACTTAATTGAATTAATATGAATTTTGTTAATAAGTGTGAAACCTCACTCGTGAGTAATAAGTACTTGGTTTTTAAAAGGAATAACGTCTTACTGATTTCAGAAATCAGAATAAGTACCGAACAAACCACTGCAGCGCTAATAAAGGGAAATGTATTGAATAATGAAGTATTAAAACCAGTGGAAACCTCCATCTGCATAGAAGCTAAGATGAGACAAAATGATATTACATTTCCTAGATCATGGCTGCTCTAATAAGATTGTTATAAACAAGAATAACCTACTCACACGTAAGGCATATATTACTCAACTGTTTTTAAAAGAGAATCATGTTATTAAATGATTAAGACTATGAACTACGAAACCTTTCGAAAATGAGAAACTTGAGCATCTGAAATTAGGCAAACTTGAACTTTTGAAAAGAATGTTGTTACTTGACGTTGTTCTAAAAAGTGTAAGCCACTTGGTTTAAAATAGTATAAAGTACTTGATTTTAAAACATGAACGTATTTGGTACTACGGATAATAGTATCGAGTTGTTTTACGTAAAAAGAGGTCTTTTTGAAAGGATAACTGTATGTAGTACTTTGGGGTTAAAACCTGGATTTGTTGTAATAAAATAAATGTCTGTGAGTATGATTAAACTTGCCTATGCTTGTGGTGATAGCCTTTGTTGTGCAAGTGTGGTATTTACGTACTCGCGTCTCGTTGGAGGGCCGGCTATTTGATTGATTGATGGACATACTGACACGATGGGTGGCCACGGGTATGCTTCCACTAATCGATCCTTTTGGACATACTGACACGATGGGTGGCCCACGGGTATGCTTCCATTAGGAGTGTTATCTTGATATGCGCTTGGCCATACAGTCACGATGGGTGTCCCACGGGTGTGCTTCGAATATGAGTGTTATCTTGTTGTTTCCTTTTGGACATACCGACACGATGGGTGGCCACGGGTATGCTTCCATTAGGAGTGTTATCTTGTTATTGGCTTGGACATCGACACGATGGGTGGCCACGAGTATCTTCCATTCTGATTGTTATCTTGTTATTTCCTTGGGACATACTGACACGATGGGTGGCCCACGGGTATGCTTCCATTAGGATGGTTCCATGGCCATGCTTATACCGAGGTAAGATGCTGGGGCATGCGGCCGTTGTGCGGGTTATATTTGAGTGATGACTTGAGGGCGTGAGTCCCTGTCTTGACATGACTGTTTTTATATTGTGAACTGTAGTTTGGTCATCATATATGTCTCCTATTTTATATAGACTGTTATGATTTCACTTACAGTATTTTTCAGTTTCACATACTTGGTACCTGTTGTACTGACCTCCTTCGGGGGGCTGCGTTCATGCCGCAGGTAGAGGTACATCGGTTGTCGATCCTCGCTTCTAGGATCACAAATCAGCGTTTTGGGAAGCTCCGTTTCTCCGGAGGCTTATCTTTTGGTATGTTACCCTGAGTCTGTAAGTTCTTGTACATTCAGGGGCATGGCGGGGCCCTGTCCCGCCATAGTTGTCGTTACATTCTTAGAGGTCCAGTAATCTTGTTGTGGGCAGGGTTTGTAAAAAGGATTAAACTGTTCAAACTTTGTATTTATATATATGCCGAAAGGTGACTTTCTCTCAGATAAAATATGTTTCATTTTACAGTTGTTTCATGTCTTGTTTTTATGTTCCGCTGATTACTCTGATGTATGACTACTTGGGTGCCCGGGTAAGGCACCAGTCACGGGCCCCGGAACGGGTCGTGACATTATCATACATAACATAAGCAAGTTAAGAAATCCCCCTAACTTCTTATTAGTCTTATTCATATAAACTCTCATTTTAGTTTACTTAAGGCACTAACATGTCATTATGACAATCCGGGAATTTAACCCAAAGTACTACATGCTTCTATTCTTTTAAAAAGACTCTTTTTCATATAAAACTTTCAAGATACTAATAACCGTAGTATCAAGTCACATCTATTTTTCAAGACAAGTCACAATACCTTTTAGAAATACATTTAGGCTTCTAAATCAAGTGACTTCTTTCTTTTAAAAACCTTAAGCAATTGATGCCTTCAAATCAATTTGCCTTTCATTATTTCAAGTCATTTATCATACTTACATTACTTAGAGTAAACCACTCTTTTTAAATTTTCCATTAAGCTATTATAACCAACTTCCCATAAAGCCGTTATACTAGTTTTATGCTTTAGACAATTTCATTCTTCCTTATATCCAAGAGACTTATACTTTTAAAACGAAACAAATATCATATACTTTTAAAATACTTCAAGTCCCTTAAATTTTAGAAACCAAGATATCCTTAATATTTTTAAACAAGTGAGTTAATTCCCTAACTCAACAAACTTGGACATTCTTAAAATAAGCCAAGGATATCAAATGGACTAGATTGTCAAAATCTCGTACGTCTACCGTACTTATATGTGTACAACTATTCATGCTCAAGAGATAAGAAAGTTCCACATACCTCTTTGGGTCAATCCACTTGCTAAGTCCAATACACCGTACGTAGTATGTCAACCTATAATGACCATAATACGACTATTAATTTCTAGTTTCAAACGTAGAATATTCCAAGTGCAAAGTCAGTAATTCTACGGAAAATTGGACAGCACTTCCTTTGTTTCTACATACTTTTCCATCTTTTTCAAGGTCCGAAAATCAATAGACAAACGCCACATTTAAGGCTCAACAATTTAGTTAACCAAAGGGGATTACATGCCTTAACAGGAAATGTAAAATTCTGCCCCACAACTTATACAAAACAGTCCACAACTTAAGCCTCATTCTCGGCAACTATCAATATCGACAACAATATCAATTTCCTTTCAATTCCTTTTTTAATCCGAGTTGTTAAGTAAAACATGTTATATAGTTGTAAACAATTGTAACAACTAAATACCCTTTCTTGTATACCATGCGACGATTATAACTAACAATAAAATTGATTAACATCTTCAATGGCTAACATGCCATTTCTCGGCTTTTAACCTTCCCATGAATCTTAACACTTATTAAACTTCATTCCTTATATCACAAGTTCATTAATCAAATTACTACAACATGAAATCTTCAATTTCATAGGAGGACAAGGATCATTACCTCAATAGGCCCAAAATATTCCAAGTATCTCGCCCGCTTAAGCTCCTTTTCCGCAACTCCTTTTCTTGTCAAAATCATCCACACGAACCCTCTATGAGCTTGCCAACGTATATTTCCTTCTTGTTGCCTTTCCAAACATTCTCCTAGGCCTTGGCTTTCCTTGAATTTTTAGAGAGAAGGGAGAGGAAATTTTAGAGTGATTCCTTGAAAAATGACCAAGTCTTCAAGACTTGGTCAATAAATAAGACCTCCTCTAGGTCAAAAGGATGGGAGGGACACTTGTCACCCTCCCATAAGCCTTTTCACAAATATCTTCTGATTTTTCCCCCTTTTTCGCGAAAAATCCCGCCTCGGCGCCGCGGCCCTGCAGTCGGCGCCGCGGCGCTGCAACTTCAGGAAGGTTCTGGTCTTACGGCGCCGCGGCCCTGCATCCGGCGCCGCGGCGCTGCTGCCTGACTGGAACATTTTCCTATTTCTCTGCCATATGATCTTGCAACGTCCATAACTTTCTACTCCGATGTCCAATCGACGAGCGGTTTGTTGTATTGGAAACTATGCTCAATGAACCTCATACTAGGCTTTTGAAACACCTATAAACTCCTAATGAACTAGGATATATACCACTCCAAAGTTGACTGAAAGTCTGTCTACAACACTTGTCAACTTAACTTTCCAAATTTCAAACCTTATTTCATTTTTGGACGTTCTTACCTTATCCTCTTGAATTTACGGGGTGTAACAATTATGTGGCAGCCTTGTCGGCTTTGCCCTTGCATGTTCGTAGGTTTTAAAAAAAAAAAGGTGTTATTTAGTTCCGCAGTTTACTTGTATCAATTAGGTAGAAAAGTGCCCAGGTAGGGCACCAGTCATGGGCCCAAGGTTCAGGGCGTGACAGAGTGGTATTAGAGCAGTCAGTCCTCGGAATGTCTACAGACCGTGTCTAGTAGAGTCTTGATTATCGGTGTGTTGCGCGCCACACCCATAAACAGGAGGCTACAGGACATTTAGGAGTTGGTTTCTATTCTTCTCACCCTGATATCGTGCCATAGAGTTGTGTTATTATGATAATTCCTCTCTGACGTATTATTATGTCACAGTAATGCATTCAAGGAGGGCAACAGTCGCCCAAAAGGGCAAAACAGTAGCAGGAGCTACCATTCAGACTCAGAGAGTTGATAGGGCTCTTGCCCAGGGTACACCGGATGTGGTGCCGCAGTCGGCGAGTTCTTCTGCGCCAGGTTTTGAGGCCCCAGCACCAGAGCCTCTAGTTTCTCAGTTAGGAGAAGACTATAGGGTCATAAGGGAAGCATTTATGTTATTGACCAAGATAGCGGTGCTACAGTTTCATCAGCAGGAGGTTATTCGGCCAGTACAAGAATGTGTACAGAGGGTAGAGGGCCAACGCGGAGATTAGCATAAGAGGGCTAGACTGGTTGGTTATCCCGGTGAGTTTTTGGACGAGCAACCTCAGCAGCGAGTGAGATATTCATCCCAACCTACCCAGTACATGGCCCCGCAGCTCACAGGTGGGAGATTGGACTCCACAAGGTATTTAGGAGCCGGTCCAAGCTCCAGGGGTCGAGGTTCTCAGAGGAGCAGAGGATTTTCTCAGTCGAGGCCACCTATTCCTCAGTGTTTCCGATGTAGTAAGTGTCATATGGGGAAATGCCGTTATGGCACAGGTGTTTGTTTTTATTGTGGACGTCCGGGCCATATACTGAGGGTATGTCCTTTTAGAAAGAGCACCGGTGAGGTGGCTCAGCCTATGAGGCCGGTGGTTGGTTCCTTTTCATCTACAACAGTGCGCCCCCCAGGGCAGGGTGTTCAGATGTCAGCCAGCCATGGTAGAGGTCAGGGTGGAGTTTATAGTTCTGGCGGTCCTTCGAACTGCATAGATGACGTGACTACTGGGCAGGATCAAGAGGCAACATTGCATAGGGTTACAGGTATATTTCGATTCTTTTGAATCATATGTGCATTGATAGATTCAGATTTTGCCCTAGCGTATATATTTTCCCTTGTTGCTAGTAGTTGTAAAGTGATAGTACCACCAGAGGTAGGGATACTTTGATTAGTAAAGTGAAAAGTGAAGAAGGTTGACAAGAATGCTAAAGTGAACTGAGACTATAGTTGTGTAGGGTTCACAAGTTGTAATTACCCCATAACAATGTGAAGACCGATAGGGAAGAATGTACAGTAGAAATACTTCGGCCTATGTGACGAACCTCTAGTGAATATGGGGATAGGGTAAGAAGTACCTTGAGTTAAAAGAGAGATTTATTTCAGACTAAGAATGAGAAGTTAAGTGTGACGATGGGTCGGGTTATGGACTCATTTCGGGTCAGCCGGTAGTATGGAATGGGGTGATGTCAGTTGTTAATGGTCCCGCTATGTGATAGGGTCCCGAGGATGCAAGGCCCAAGTCTAGTTAATCGTTGTACGAGTTTGTGGACGCGTTCCACTGGAACCTGGTCGTAAGGACCGAGAAGAGCCTTAACGGGAATGGAAATAGCAAAATGGCCAAGTTTGGATAGTAACTCCAAGGATTGGAGAACAGAAACAATATTTGAAATTTTGTACGTGTACTAAATAAGTTTGGAAGTATGAGAAAGTATGACAAGTAAGAAAGGAAGGAACAAGGGTTAAAAGAACTATAGTGGTTATAGTTAAGAGTAATGAAAGTGCGTAGAGAAAATTCCTTTTAGGCCATGAGTGGAGGTTAATTATGATGATACACACACCTTAGGTTCAGTAACACTGTCCATAGGTGCTCGTGATTGAGATGCTACTAGTATTAGAGTTTACACCGGTTGGTAAACTAAGCTAGGCAAATTATAGGTTCATGTCCCAACTAGTTTGGTGACTAAGTGAGACAGAGAAGGGGGAGTAACACGGGGGAACACGTCAGTTAGCTGAGTGGGAGTCCGACTGAAGAATTCAGATAGTGTTAGTCCCATGACTTAGATTACGACAGGGCCATCCCTAGTACGGGAAAAAGAAAGGAACCTCTAAGGATCCCGTTTTTGATAAGACTGTAACCTTCGAGTTTTGTGAGAAGGGACCGCAGACGGAAGGTCCATTGATATGTTTACGTATGTTATGTGGTGGCCATGTGTGGCATTGTTGGTCTCATGGAGAATTGATTGATAGACATAGTAAAGAGACTATGTCGGAGGTTGTATAGCTTGACAACCGACTAAGAACATTCGGGGACGAATGTTTCTAAGGGGGGAAGAATGTTACACCCCGTAATTTCAGAATATGTGTAAGAGAATGGACGCGAGAACACAAGACTTGAAAATTGGTACGAAAGGAGGAATTGTTTTTCCGAAGGAAAATCTTCCGAACGTCGGAAAGGAAAAATGTTCGTTGATGAGATTCTCAAAATGCCTTATTTGAAGAGTATGAAACTTATTATCATTATGAAAATTTATTTTTACGGATTTGGTCACGTAGGGCCCACCCGAGAAATTTTACGTTTTGTGGGGCCCACGAGGGTTATGAAATTTTATGGACGAATGGGAGGGCGACATGTGGCACCCCCCACACACACACATGGCTTGCTCGAATTAAGACAAGGGTGTATTGGTCATTTACCAATGTAGAAGATCAAGTCTTGCAAGCTTGAGATAATTGACTAAGTCAACTTGTCCACTTGGCTAAATATTTAATCTCCTCCATCCAAGCCACACAAGTGTGGTGATCTAAGCCCTCCATTGTTTTATATATACCACACTAGTGCAAGACCAAGTCTTCAACACTTAGAAAAAATTAGAGAAACCTTGTGCTAGCAAAAGTTGCTCTCGGGTTTGAGGTTCTTCCACACAAAAAAAATTGCAATTGTGGTTCATTTTTCACAAGACTTTAACCCAAGGTCCCTAAGGGTATTGTAAGGATATCTCAATAGAAAGATCTCGGAAAAATGACATTTTCACGTTAGTCGCAAGGCGAAAACCTAAGTCGTTTTCATAGTTTTGGATTGGAAATGGAAGAGAAGTTGGTTGTGAACTTCTAAAGGCTTCAAATAGCGGATTGGATCGTAAAGGAAATGAGCTAAGAATTGCTAAGGAGAGACTTTGAATCTTGGAATTTATAAGGGCTTATAAAGGTAACAATCTTGTCATTTTAGTAATTAAGATTACTTATTGTTGTAGCTATGGATATTAGCAAGCATGAGGTATATATTATGAAGTTTAATAAGTGTTATGGATATTGGAACCCTAATCCGAAACTAGCATGTTTAGCCTTTGAGATTGTAATTCAATTTGGTTATTAGTTTAGTCGTCGCATGTTATATAAAGAAGGAATTATAGTTGTTAAAGTTGTTTATGACTATATAACATGTTATACCTAAGAACTTGGATTGAAAAAGAATTGGAAAGGACTTGTGTTGTTGTACATGTTAGCCGAGAATGGCTTTGAATGTTGAAGTTACTTGGTATTAATTGTGGGGCAGAATTTTACACGTATTGTAAGGCGTGTAATCCCCTTTGATTGGTTGGTGTATTGAGCCTTAAATATGGCATGTTGGTTATTGATTATCGGGCCTTGAAAAAGGTGGAAAAGTATGTAGAAACAAAGGAGGTGCTGCCCGATTTTCCGTAGAATAAGAGACCATATACTTAGTATTATTCTACGTTAGAAACTAGAAGTTGATAGTCGTGTTGTGGCCATTATAGGTTGACAATTCTACGTGCGGCGTATTCGACTTAGCTTGTGGATTTAGCCGAAAAGGTATGTGAACCATCTCCTCTTCTTCTAGCATGATTCCTTGTGATAAAGAAAGTAAGTCCTACTCCTTAAATGATCCATTCCTTGATTGTACTTGGATTGCCTAATATAGAAGTTGTTCTATATACTTCCTTGATTGTACTTTGGATGTTTAAATTGGAAGTTGTTATAATCCATTCCCTTAATGAAGTTTGGATTTTCAAAAGTGAAAGTATTTTAATTAAAGTACATAGAGTCTTGAAAAGGAAGTGGTTTCCAAATCTTTTGGCTAGTGCCTTAGTTCCAAAACCTAAAGGTTGTTATAATGACTTTAGGGGAGTCAAAGGAGTGATTTACTTAATTGATTTAAAAGAAGAGAAATGACATGACTTAAAGAGAAGTAACTTGTTTTAAAGGTGTGAGTTACTTGAGATTTAAAAGTAGAAGAAACTTGATTTCTAAAGTTAAGAAACTTGATTTCTAAAGATTAAGAGACTTGAAGTAGTGTGAAAGTTAAGAAACTTGATTTGAAAGTATGTGATACTTGGTTTAAAAAGTATAAGTCTCTTGGATATAAAAAGAATGAATTTGTCTAAAACCATAAAGGTTTATAACGGCTTTATGGGAAGTTAGTTATAACGGTTTTATGGAAGGTTAAGAAAATTGTCTATTTTGATTGATAGGCATGAGTTGCCTAGGTTGTGAAATTTAAAGTTACTTAGTTTCAAAGCCTTGAAATGAATTTCTAAAGGTGTAGTAACTTATTTTGAAAAATAGACATGCCTTGATACTACGGGTGTTAGTATCTTGGGGCTTTATATAAAAAAAGAGTCTTTTGAAAAGAATGGACGTACGTAGTACTTTGGCTTGTTTAAATGAGAATTATTCTATTTGTGCCTTGATAGTACTTTGGCTTGTTTAAATGAGAATTATTCTATTTGTGCCTCGATAGTACTTTTGGCTTGTTTAAATGAGAACTATTCTATTTGTTCCTTGATAGTACTTTGGCTTGCTTAATAAGAATTACTCTTGGTTTGTGTAAAGACATGGTAAATGTCTTGGTTTATGTAAAAAGGGAAAGGCATGGTATTGTCTTGGTTTATGTAAAAAGGAAAGACATGGTAATTATCTTGGTTTGTGTAAAGGCATGGTATTGTCTTGGTTTATGTGAAAAGGAAAAGACATGGTGTTGTATTGGTTTGTTAAAATGATGGTTATTCATTTTATAAATAAAGGTCAAGAATGGTTTGCTTGCATATGAGTTGCTCATATAGACATTCGTGCAAGTGTCATATTTCCACATCTCCGTGTCCCTCCATAAAGGGCCGGCAACTTGTTTCAAGGATATCATGGTGTAGCTCCCCATGGTGGTGAGTGGTACACACTCACGGCAGGTCGGTATTTGACTCGGGCGGGTTAAATTCCCGGGATATATATAAGTCATGGATTAGCTATCCGTGATGCGAGTATCGTGTACCGGTGACTCATTGCGGGTCCACATGACCTAAGCGTGTGAAATAGTCCCTTGCGGGTGAAATAGTCTCATGATAGGTTGCATTATAACACAGAGGGTGGTTGACCACAGGCACCGCACGACGCCCATGTTTTGAAACGGTAGTGATTTCATTTATGAAAGGGTGCAGTGTGTTTATGACTTAAAGTGGAACAGTTGGTCTAATTGTTAAAAGCATAACTTAAAAGATAAAAAAATGATTGCATTACTCTCATGATTGCAAGATTCAGTGTGCTCATTGATGTTATATTATATCATGGACTGCCGGCAGTGAGGAAGGATTCCACGGGCATGATTGATGTTATGGGCGTGAGACCCATGGTTATATTTGAGTAATGACTTTGAGGGCATGCGTCCCTGATTTGACATGACTGATTATGTATTGTGTACTATAGTTTGGATATCATATATGTCTCCTATTTTGTATAGACTGTTATGATTTCATTACAGTATTTTCAGTTTCACATACTTGGTACATTCTTCGTACTGACCTCCTTTGAGGGGCTGCGTTCATGCCGCAGGTTTAGGTATGCAGTTTGGTGATTTGCAGGTGTAGGACCCTGCTCAAAGTTTTTGGATAGCTCCATCTGTTCAGGAGTTTATCATTTTGGTATAGATCCTTGATGTGCTTTTGTATGCTTATGAGTGCAGGCGGAGCCTTGTCCCGTCATAGTTCAGTAAAACTCTTAGAGGTCTGTATTCATATGTGGGATTGGACTCATGTACAATGTAGTACCTTTTATTATGTATATTATGTGGCATCCTTGTTGGTTTTGCCCTTGCATGTTAGTTGGTTTTAAAAAAAATGAGGTGTTATTTAGTTCCGCGGTTTACTTGTGTCAGTTAGGTAGAAAGGTGCCTAGGTAGGGCACCAGTCACGGGCCCAGGGTTCGGGGCGTGACAGTTCCTAAGTCCTTACCAAGTCTTATGGGAGATGTTGGTAAGAATGTTTAGTAAGCATTGGAGTCGAGTTGATTTTGCTAGGTTACAACACTAATGAGACTTGATTTATTTGAAAGTCATGAGACTAGATTTATTTGAAAGTTATGTGACTTAGTTGAAAGTATATGAGACTTTACTTGAAGGTATATGAGTCCTTACTTGAAAGTATATGAGATTTGATTAGATTAAGTATAAGAGACTTGATTTATATGTAGTATAAATGACTTGATTTTGGGAAAGAAGAAGTAACTTGATTTAAATGTATATGTTACTTGATTTGAAAAGAATAAGTTACTTGAATTTAAAAGTGTAAGTAACTTGTTTTAATAGTGAAAGTGCCTTGATGCTACAAGTGCTAGTGTCTTGGGGTTTATATATGAAAAGGATGTGCGGCGGACGTACAGGGTTCTAGTTGGTTATTTTAAAAGGAAGGCATTGTATTGTCTTGGTTATTTTTAAAAGGAAGACATGGTATTGTCTTGGTCATTTTAAAAGGAAGACATGGTATTTCCTTGGTTGTTTTAAAATGAAAGGATGTACGGCGGACGTACATAGTACTTTTGGGTTCAAGTCCCTAATACTATACTTTTGGGTTCAATTCCCTAATATTGCATGATGTGATTCTGTTATACCCCGTAGTTCCAGGGTATGTATGTGAGGACGTACGTACGAGAATACGACAGTAATATTGGAAAGAAAGAAAGATGTGATTTTTCGACGGAAAAGTTTCCGGGTTTTGTGAAGGAAAAAGGTTCGTTGATGGGAATTGGATTCCCAGATTTGGTATTTGGACTTCTTGGATTATATTAGAATTATGAGATTTTATTTTCGGAAATGGTCACGTGGGACCCACGGGAGAAATTTACGGTTTTGTGGGGCCCACTTTGTTTTTGAGATTTTCGGTATTTTGGATATTTTCGGAAGACGAAATATTTTGGACGAGTAGGGGGCGACACGTGTCACCCCCATGTGGCACCTTGGCCGAAATGGTGGGACAAGTGTCTTGCCACTTGTCCCCTTGGCCAAAATGGCCATGGCACTTGGCACCAAATTTCGTTGGCCATGTGGTGTGGTGGGACCCACACACACATGGCCCAATCTTGACCACACACTTGCATAGATCTTGACCCTTGAATTCTCTATAAATACCCCCTTAGTTGAAGACTAATTTCATCCCACACTTAAAGACTTTCCAAGGCAAAATATCCCCTCCCTTTGAAGAATTTTCGTCCCCCTCCCCCACTTGTGTAGAAAATACTTCTTGTATTGTTGTATAAATCCCAAATACCTTAGCCTAGTATCCCTAGTTGTATTCCAAAGTTATTTCAATACTAGGAGCCAGAAAATACTACTTATAGAAAAATCTTCATAGTTTGGATGAAGTGTTAAGAGAAGTTGTTTAGAAACTTCTAAGGGTTTCTTGGAGCGGGTTGGAGCGTAAGGAGTTGGAGCTAAATGTTGCTCAGGATCGACTTATAATCTTGGATAATTTTGGGCTTATCGAGGTAATGATTTATGTCCCCCTATTGTAATTGGATATTACATGTTGTAGTAGTTATACTTGAGTATATTATATGAGGATTGAAGATTGATAGAATTGAACTGTATTTGCATTGGACTGTATTTACAGTAGACTTGTAGTATTATTGTGGGGCAGTGTTGTACACGTCCGGTTAGACGTGTAACCCCCTTGGAGTTGTTGGCTTGGTAGCGGACCTTGATAGAGGAGGAGATTTATGTGGTTGCAGGGGGAAGGTGCTGCCGAATTTTCCGTAGAATAAGGAACCTTGTACTTAGAATTGTTCTACGAAGAGATCTAGAGGTTGATAGACGTTTTGTGGCCTTTATAGGTTGAAGTACTACGAGTAGCGTATTCTACTTGAAGGGTGGAAAAGGCTAGCAGGGTTATAGTACTTTGGAGCGTTTTGCTAATTGTCGATAATCGTCGCGAGGTATGTGAACCTCTTCCTATCTTTTCTAGCATGATTGTTGTGAACTATGTAGTACGGTAGACGTACGTGTGCTAAACGAGTTTTGGTTGGTTTAAAATATAAAGCGTTATAATAGCTTTATGAGAAGTTAGTTATAACGACTTTATGTAGGTAAAAGAATGGTTTATTGATTTTAGAAGTTAAGAGACTTGATCTTGAAAGATAAGAGACTTGATATGAATTTTGTTAAAAAGTTGTGAAACCTCATTCGTGAGTAATGAGTACTTGTTTTTAAAGAATAATGTTTTACTGATTTCGGAAATGAGAATAAGTATCGAACAAACCACTGAAGCGTTAATAAAGGAAAATGTATTGACAAATAATTAATCATTATTAAAACCAGTAGAAACCTCCATCTGCATAGAAGCTAAGATAAGACAAAATTGTATTACATTTCCTAGATCATGGCTGCTTCAAATAAGATTGTTATAAACAAGAATAACCTGCTCACACATAAGGCATATGTTACTCAAATTATTTTAAAAGAGATTACGTTATTAGTGATTAAGACTATGAACTATGAAATCTTTCGAAAATAAGAGACTTGAGTATTTGAAATTATGCAACTTGAACTTTTGGAAAAGAATGTTGTTACTTGATTTTAAAAAGGAAAGTGTTTCGGTTTAAAAAGGAGGGCATGATATTGCCTTAGTTTGATTTAAAAGGAAAGCATGGTATTATCTTAATCTGTCTTAAAAGAGGGTTTAAATGTTATGACCGATTATACCTCGAGTCCCATGAGATGGACCGAGACATGTATACCACCCGATTCTACACCGAGTCCATGAGATGGATCGGGAATGTATTCCACACGATCCGACACCGAGTCCATGAGATGGACCGGGAATGTATTCCATACGATCCGACACCGAGTCCATGAGATGGACCGGGAATGTGACCATGTGATTCCACCTCGAGTCCCATGGGATGGGCCGAGACATGTTACGTATCACACGATTTATACCTAGAATGCCGACAGTGAGGAAGGAGTTCCACGGGCATGAGGGATGACTTTGAGGGCGTGAGTCCCTGACATGGCATGACTGCTTTTATGTTGTGATTTCATTTCTGATTTTCGTTTCACATACTGTACTGTTATCGACCTCCTTCGGGCCGCTCATGCCGCAGGTAGAGGTACACCAGTTGTTGATCCTCGCTCATAGGATCGCAGTTCAGCGTTGGGAAGCTCCGTTTCTCCGGAGGCTTATCTTTTGTTATAGTCCCCTGTCATTGTAGGTACTTGTACATTCAGGGGTATGGCGGGGCCCTGTCCCGTCATAGTTATTGTTATATTCTTAGAGGTCTGTAGTAATCACAAGTGTGGTTTGTAAGGATTAGAATCGCTCGGTTTTATGTATATACATGAAGGTAACCGTTTTGTTTAGCCTGTTTCTTATGTTGTCTCTTGTTTCCTTTTTAAATTTTATTTCACTGATTTTCTCCGATGTTGTTATCACTAGGTGCCCGGTAAGGCACGATCCGCAGTTCGAGATCGGTCGTGATGCATTCTTTCTATAAGAATGGATGTACATAGCACTTTGGGTTCAATTCCCTGATATTACATGACATGATAAATGCCTTGAGTTTTCTAAATTGATAGTTCTTTCATTTTATTCTAATGAGAGTCAAAGATGATTTAACTTGCATATGGTTGCTCATGATAGCTATTCGTGCAAGTGTTATATTCCCACATGACCGCGTCCCTCGTTAAAGTGTCGAAAACATTATATTATTCATGCGGGTTCAATTCCCGGGACATCAAATATTTCATGGAGTAGCTCCCATGACGTGAGATGGTACACACTCACTGCGGGTCTGAAGGACTCATGCGGGTTCAATTCCCAGGATACATTCCATGGACTAGCTCTCCGTGATGCGGGTATCGTGTACACATATTCATTGCGGGTCCACAAGACCCATGCGGGTTCAATTCCCATGAATAGGATTGCATAATGATTCTGAGGGCGGATGACCCTGACATGACTTTTATATTTGGAAATGGTAATGATTTCATATTTGAAAGGGGTACGGTTGATTTCATAATTTGAAATGACACAGTGGATCTTACTTTTTTTAAAAAGGCTCAGTTGACTCTCATTTGTTTATATAAAGTACAGTGGTACAGGGATACAAGGTACAACTGGCTTTTATTATATATGGCATGGTTGGAGCTAGTAAGGTTTTTCATACTTGTCCCGGTCATCTTTTGGCCAGTTATGGTTTTTTTACTGTACTTTATGTTTACATACTTAGTACTTGTTGTACTGACCCCACTTTCCTCGGGGGGTTGCGTTCATGCCCGCAGGTTTAGGTTCGCAGTTGGGTGATCCGCGTGTGTGGGATCTTGTTCAGCTGTTGAGGTAGCTTCCTTGTTCCGAAGCGTACCATTGGTACGGTTGGTTTAGACTGTTGTGTATTTCAGGATACGGCGGGGCTTTGTCCCGTCATAGTTTACTGTCCAAAAATCTTAGAGGTATGTATTCATATGTGGGCTGGACTTGCGGGAGTTATATATATATATATGTTTGGTTGGCCAGTTGAAATAATATTTTATCTTTCTTACTTTATTTTGGCTTGTGTGTTACCTGGGGTGTGAGGGTACTAGAGGGGGTGCCCAGGTAGGGCACCAGTCGCGGGCCCGGGGTTCGGGACGTGACAAGAGTGGTATCAGAGCAGTTAGTCCTCAGAAATGTCTACAGACCGTGTATAGTAGAGTCTTGTTTATCAGTGTGTTGTGCACCACATCTATAAACATGAGGCTACAGTACATTTAGGATTGGTTTCTATTCTTTACTCTAAGGTTGTTACACCCCATAGTTCCAGGACATGGTTAAGAGAATGTACGTAAGGAACCAGGATGTTAAAAATTTGAACAAAAAAAAGAATTGTTTTTCCGATGGAAATCTTCCGAACCTCGGAAAGGAAAAATGTTCGTTAATGAGAATTAAAAAAAACGTGTTGTTTGTGACTTAAGAAATTTATTAACATTGTGGAAATTTATATAGGGATTTGGTCACGTAGGACACACCCAAGAAATCTTACGTTTTTGTGGGGCCCACGGGGTTTTCGATATTTTGACCAATTATGGAAATTTCGGGAAACGAAATTATGTGGAAGAATGGGAGGGTGACACGTGTCACCCCCCCCCCCCATGGACTTGGTCAAGAATGACCAAGGCTAGTTGGTCAAGTCTTGAAAAGTCAAGGCTTGATATAATTGACCAAGTCAACTAGCCAACTTGTGCAAGATCTTTTACCTTCTTAAATCTCAACCACACAAGTGTTTTAATCTTGACCCTTGAGAGTAGTATATTACTACACTAGTAGCAAGACAAGCTCACAACACTTAGAGAAATTTCAAGCTTGTTTTTGCTCACTTAGAGCTCTCGACAATAGTCCCATTCACACAAAAAATTTGCAATTGTGGATCATAAATCACAATACTTAAAACCAAGGGTTCCTAAAGGTATTCTAAGGATATCCCAATACAAAAATCCAGGAAAAACTACGTTTTTACGTTAGTCGCAACATAAAAACCTAAGTTGCTTTTCATAGTTATGGTTGGAAATTGAAGGGAAGTTGCTTGTGAACTTCTAAAGGTTGCGAATAGCGGATTGGAACGCAATGGAAAGGAGCTAAAGTTGCTAAGGATCGACTTTAGGTTTTGGATTGTATTTGGGCTTAACAAGGTAATAATCTTCATCTTACTTATGTAATTAAAGATTACATGTTATAGTAGTTGATATTTGATCATGTGCATTATATAATGAAGATTGATAAGTGTTATGGAATATTGAGACCCTAAATCCGAGAATGAGCTTATTAGCCATTGAAATTGCAATACAATTTGGTCGATAGTTATAATCGTCGCATGTTATATAAAGAAAGGATTGTAGTTGTTATAATCGATTGTGGCTATATAACATGATAGACTAAACAACTTGGATTGAAAAAGAATTGGAAAAGACTTTATATTGTTGTACATTGTAGCCGAGAATGGCATTGAAGTATTGAACTTATTGGTATTAATTGTGGGACGGAATTTTACACGTCCTGTTAGGCGTGTACTCCCCTTTGGTTAGATAAATTATTGAGCCTTAAATGTGGCATGTTTGGTTATTGAATCCGGGCCTTGAAAAAGGTGGAAAGTACGTAGAAACAAAGGAAGTTCTGCCCAATTTTCCGTAGAATAAGAGACTTTATACTTAGAAATATTCTACGTTGGAAAGCTAGAAGTTGATAGACATATTATGGTCATTATAGGTTGACGTTCTACGTGCGGCATATTCAACTTAGCGAGTGGATTGAGCCAGAAAGGTATGTAGAACTTTCCCTATCTCTTGAGCATGAGTTTTATAAATGTATAGTACAGTAGACGTACGAGTTTTAAAGGAATTCGGTTTTGTTTTGATATCATTGACTTGATATAAGAATGTCTAAGTTTGGTTGAGTTAGAGAATTAACTCAATTGATTTTAAAGGATGAAAATGCCTTAGTTTTCTAAAGCATAAAGTTGTTATAACGGCTTTATGGGGAGTTGGTTATAACGACTTTATGGGAAGTTAAAAGAGTGGTTTACTTGATCGATTTCAAAAGAGGATCAAAGACTTGATTTAAAGAAGGGTAACTTGTTTAAAGGTATAAGTTACTTAAGTTTTGAAAATGGAAGGATTTGATTTCAAAGCCTTGGAATGAATTTCTAAAGGCGTAGTAACTTGATATGAAAAGTAGATATGTCTTGATACTACGGGTGTTAGTATCTTGGGGTCTTTATATGGAAAAGAGTCATTTTAAAAGGATAGAAGTACGTAGTACTTTGGGTTAAATTTCCGGATTTTTCATGATATGTTAGTGCCTTAAGTTAAATAAAATGAGAGTGCATGCTAATTAAGTCTAATGAGATGTTAAGGGATTTCTTAACTTGCTTATGTTATTTATGATAGCCGGTTGTGCTTGTGTTATGTTATTCTTCACGGGGTCATTCCTCGGGCATGTTGTAATTTGCATATTCCGTGGATTTGCTCCCCACGATGCGATGAAGTTACCTCATGCGAGTCCGTAGGGCTCATACGGGTGAAATAGTCCCATGCAGGGCGGACCAGTTATGTCACGACCCCAACCCGGGCCCGCGACTGGTGCCTTACCCCGGGCACCCTAGTGATACAACATCAGAGAAAATCAGCAGAAGTAAAAACTTACATATGAAACAAGATATACAATAATGAAATAAGAAAACAGGCTAACCAAAACGGTTACCTTTCTGAATATATAAATAAAAACTTGAACCTGAACAGTTACATCCCTTTTACAAACTCGCACAACGATTACATGCACCTCTAAGAATGTTATAACAACAACGACGACAGGCCCGCCATACCACGAATGTAAGAACCTACAACGACGGACTATACGAAAGATAAGCCTCCGAGAAACGGAGCTTCCCAAAACGCTGAATCGTGATCCTATGGCGAGGATCGACGATCGGGTGTACCTCTACCGCGGCATGAACGCAGCCCAAGGAGGTCGATCAACAGTACCAAGTATGTGAAATCAGAAATCTTGAAATCAAATCATAACATTTTAAAACCAATTACAAATACGCATTTAACAACGAATTAAATCGCACATAGTGCCACAAAGATAAACAAGAGCAAAATAGATATAACGTGAATCGGGTCTTTTCTAGACCGCTAATGATCAAGCAAGGCCAATCTCCCATAGTATCATTATGTGCCTAATCTTGGAACTCCCAGTCACCGCATAGGTCACACGCACCGCATGAGGTATTCTCGCGTCGGGGTAGCTAACCCGCGACATCCTCTCGACTCCCGCACCGCGTAGTCACATTGCACCGCATGAGGTATTCTCGCATCATAGTCACACGCACGCGTGAGGTATTCCTCGCGTCGGTAACACACCCGAGTGATCATCCTGGAACTCCGCAGCCCGCATAGTCACGCATCGCATGAGGTATTCCTCGCATCGAGGGTGGCAAGTCCTCGGCATCATAACAAGTCAGGGGGGTATGTGATATAATAGCAGTACAACGGGCTTAGCGTTTAACAACGTAAGCACAACAAGAATAACCCCCTTACACAAACATCACAAGACACTAACACACGTTGCATCGTAACATGTTTACTTATCAAACCATCTTACTACACTTTCCAGAGATCAATACAAGACTTTCATAAACAAATAAGTAAACTATTCCTTCTATCTTCCTTAAGTCGTTATACCTAACTTCCCATAAAGCTAGTATAACACTTAAGCTTTTAAAACCAAGTATTTCTTTTCTTTAAAAAATGATTCATAACTCTTTTGAAATAACTTCAAGATTCTTTTTATTTAAAACTCAAGTCAAAAGACATCAAAGTAAAACCAAAACAATTTCCATACCTTCTTTTTAAACCAATCTTAAGACAAAAGCATGACTTCTTTTTTAAACCATTTTTAAGACAAAACCATGCCTTCCTTTAAAACAAAGACACTTTTTCTTTTTTTAAAGTAGCAATATACTTTTTAAACCAAGAGTCTTACTCTTTTAAAAACAAGTAACCTATACCTTTAAATCAAGTTACTTCTCCTTTCCCAAAATCAAGTTGTTTATAAGTCAAGTTATCATTTTAAATCCAATGATAAAACCATTCTTATTTTCGAAATCAAGGTAACTTTATTCTTTAAAAGACCACACACCCATTACTCATGAGTGAGGTTTTACAACTTTTTAACATATTTCAAGTCCTTAATATTTCATAACAAGTCACTTAACTTTGGAATCAAGTCAAGGACACAAAAGGAAAATCAACTTCCTTTAAACACCCGTGCGTCTACCGCACTAAATATATTTCACAAATATCATGCTAGAAAGGATAGGAAGAGGTTCACATACCTCGCGACGATTATCGACAATTAGCAAAACGCTCCAAAGTACTCTAACCTTGCTCGCCTTTTCCACCCTTCAAGTAGAATACGCTACTCGTAGTACTTCAACCTATAAAGGCCACAAAACGTCTATCAACCTCTAGATCTCTTCGTAGAATAATTCTAGATACAAGATTCCTTATTCTACGGAAAATTCGGCAGCACCTCCCCCCCGCAACCACATAAATCTCCTCCTCTAACGAGGCCTGCTACCAAACCAACAATCCCAAGGGGGGTTACACATCTAACCGGACGTGTACAATTCTACTCCACAATAATACTATAAGTCTACTGTAAATACAGTCCTATGTAAATACAGTTCAATTCTTATCCATATTTATTCTACATATAGTATACTCAACTATACATTACTACAACATGTAATATCCAATTACAATAGGGGGACAAAGATCATTACCTCGATAAGCCCAAAATTATCCAAGATATAAGTCGATCCTGAGCAATGTTTAGCTCCAATTCCTAACGCTCCAACCCGCTCCAAGAAACCCTTAGAAGTTTCCAAACAACTTCTCTTAACACTTCATCTAAGCTATGAAGATTTTTCTAGGGCTTCATTTTTGCGACTATAGGAATAAAGTAGTATTTTTCCGGGCTCTTAGTATTTGAAATAACTTTGGAAAACTACTAGGAATACTAGGCTAAGGTATTTGGGATAATACAACAATACTTGAAGTATTTTTCTACACAAAGGGGGGGGGTGTTGGACGAGAACTACACAAGGAGGGAGGGGGACGAAAAACAACTAGAGGGAGGGAGTGTTTGCCTTGGAAAAACTTTAAGTGTGGATGAAGAATTAGTCTTGCACAAAGGGGTATTTATAGGAAAATCAATGGCCAAGATCTAGGCAAGTGTGTGGTGAGGATGGGGTACATGTGTGTGGGTAGTTGGCCAACCATTTGGCTACCACAAAAATGGGACAAATGGCTTGCCACTTGTCCCCAATAAACGCCCGCAAAGGTGTCCATCTTTAATTCGGCCACATGGCCACATGGGGGTGACACATGTCGCCCCCCTACTCGTCCAAAATATTTCATCTTCCGAAAATATCCGCAATGCCAAAAATCCGAAAATAAAGTGGGCCCCACAAAACCGTAAATTCTCCCGTGGCCCCACGTGACCAATTTCGGAAATAAAATTCCATAATTCTCAAATATTCCAAAAAGTCCGAATACCAAATCTGGGAATCCAATTCCCATTAATGAACCTTTTTCCTTCACAAAATCCGGAAACTTTTCCGTCGAAAAATCACATCTTTCTTCCTTTCCAATTTTAATGTCGTATTTACGTACGTACGTCCTCATATACATACTCTGGAACTACGGGGTGTAACATTCTTCCCCCCTTAGAAACATTCGTCCCGAATGTTCCTTCTAAGCCTCCAAACATACCGCTTGCATAGTCTTCCCTATTATGCTTACGAAACCAATTATGCCACACATGGCCATAATACAACATACGCGCAAAACTCACATCCGAGTCAACGAAGAACCACCTCCAACGTGTATAACAACACTAAAGCTTCCACCCATGGTCCAAAGGATACTTTCTTCCCATCTTCACTTATAAAAAGGACACTTCCATCTTCTTAACGCATCTTAGCCTCTTTTCTTACTCGTCGTACCTTCCTCGTACACTCGAACTCTTCCTACTATACGTACCACATTTCTGTCATTGCTTCAGTTTCCAAAATCTCGGGGTTACTATCTCTAACTTGGTCATCATTAACTGGGAACACTCTGGATGGATCTCCGATACTCTTTCGAAACATAGTAACCTGGGAGACCGGACGTACTGTCTCCTAAGTCGGACGGCAGTGCTAACTTATAGGCAACCTGTCCTATTCTACAATGATCTGAAAATGCCCAAAGTACCTCGGGCTAAGTTTCCCCTGCTTTCCAAATCTCGTCACACCCTTCCGGGGTGGTACCTTCAAGAAGACCCACCGTCAACCTGAACTCCAAGTGTCGACGCCGATTACCCGCACGACTCCTGTTGACTCTGAGATGCTAAAAACCTCTTCTGGATAAGCTTCACCTTACCCACATCCTGCTGAATCAAGTAGGGACCAACTATCTGAACCTTGCCAACTTCGAACCAATCGACCGGCAACCTACACTTCCGCCCATACAAGGCTTCATAAGGCACCATCCGAATACTAAAATGGTAGCTATATAATACTCACTCAACAAGAGGCAAATAATCCTCACAGCTACCCCTGAAATCAAAACATCGGCCCGTAACCTATCCTCAAATGTCTGGATAAAACGCGTTGTTCGTCCGTCGGCCCGAGGGTGAATGCAATACTGAGACTCACATGAGTTCCTAACTCGCCTGGTAAAACCTCCCGAAAAAGAAATAGCCATAAACTGGGCTCCACTGCCTGCCATAAAATAAAAGTAGGAACCCCGTGCAGCCTTACAACCTTCCTGATATACAACATCTCGCATAACCCTCCGTCGAGTAAACTGTTATACCCCGTATTTCCAGAGTATGTACGCGAGGGCATACATACAAAAGTTTAGCCTTAAGGTTAGGCATTGGACGAAAAATGTTTGTGCACAACTCACTTAAAGAATCGTTTTTCGACGAAACGTTTTACAAAGCTTGCGTAGGGAAAATTCCGGCTATGTCATTTATAATTTTTGCGGATTTTTCCGAGAGATGAAATATTTTGGACCAACGGGAGGGTGACACTTGTCACCCTCATTGGACGGTAAAGTGAGGCATTGTTGGCACGTTTTTTGTGCCTTGCACAAAGTCAAGGAGTTGGTAGGATATTTGTGTAGTAGATGGATAAGGACTGTTATACCCCGTATTTCCAAAGTATGTACGTGAGGGCGTACGTACGAAAGTTTAGCCTTAAAGATAGGCATTGGACGAAAATACTTGGGCACAACTCACTAAAAGAATCATTTTCCGACGAAATGATTTACTAAACTTGCGAAGGGAAAATTCCGGCTATGTCATTTATTATTTTTGCGGATTTTTCTGAGAGACGAAACATTTTGGACCAACGAGAGGGCGACACTTGTCACCCTCTAGTTGGCGGACTTGAGGCGGAAATGGGACGAATCGGATGGCCTTTTTTGTCAAGTAGTTGGTAGGATATTTTTGTGTAGTAGATGGATAAGGACACTTGCCCAAATCTTGACCTTACACTTGCCTTGCACTTGGCATCATCTTGGCCATTGGTTGGCCATGGCTTGACCTATAAATACCCCCCTTAAGATGAAGAGTTCTTCATCCACAAATCTTTCTCCAAGTCTTGAAAATCCTCCCATCTCCTCATGAGCCTTTTCGTCCAAGCCTTCTCCCCCCTTTGAGTGAAGCTTAGCCGAAGCAACCCCCTAGCCTAGCCGAAACCTACCCCCCTCCCGTGGTAGAAAAGTTGTCTTCCAAGTGTAGTTACTATACCAATATACCCTAGCGCCCATCCCTTATAGTATTTAGTAGAAGTTGTTGGATACTTCTAAGGGTTCTTGAGCTATCGGAGCGATACAAATTAGAGCTAAACCTCGCTCGGATCGACGTTTATACTTGGATAATATTGGGCTTATCGAGGTAAATAAACTTATCCTTCTTTGTAATTAGAGAATACATCTTGTAGAAGTATAGGAATAAGTATAAATACTTAGAAGGATATTCTGAATAGAATTGAACTGTTATCACAAAGAAGGGTATAAAGAAGAATAATTGAACTGTACTCACATAGAATGTTTTACAAGAGATCGTATAGCTTACGGTAGGGAAGTCACGCCCAAATTTCCATAGAATAGAGAACCCTCTGCTTAGAGCTTTATACAGTACAGTCTAGACGTTGATAGACGTATTTGACTGATATAGGTCGATACTCTGCGCGCGACATATTCAACTTGGCAGGTGGTTTTCGCCGAGAAGGTATGTGATTCTTCCTATACTCTTGAGCATGATATTTTAAATATATATATAGTATGCGACGACGTGTGTTAATCGAATAATAATTACGGCAATGTCTTTTGACTTAAGCCTGAATAATAATTACGGCAATGTCTTTTGACTTAAGCCTGAATAATAATTACGGCAATGTCTTTTGACTTAAGCCTGAATAATAACTACGGCAATGTCTTTTGACTTAAGCCTGAATAATAAAGATCTTGAAGCATTTCAAAAGAATACGGAATCATTTTTAACAGAAGAGAAACAGTTGGTTTTTAAACAAAAGCTTAAGAGTTATACTAGCTTTATGGGAAGTTAGGTATAACAACTTAAGAAAGATAAAAGGAACTGTTTACTTGTTTGTTTATAAAAGCCTTGTATTGATTTCTGTTAAGTGTAGTAAGATTGTTTGATAAGTAGACATATTATGATGCTACCTGTGTTAGTGTCTTGTAATGTTGTGAAAGGGGGTCATTCTTGCTGTGCTTACGTTGCTAAACGGTAAGTCTGTTGTACTGTTATTATATCACCTACCCCCTTGACTTGTTATACCGAGGGCTTGCCACCCTTGATGCGGGTCTATACGGCCTATGCGCGTTCGTGAGACTATGCGAGTGCGGGAGTTCCGTGATTGATCATTCGGTGTTTTAGCCCGACGCGGATGCCTATGCGGTCTGTGACTATGCGGTCTATTGAGACTATGCAGACTGCGGGAGTCCAGGAGGGTACCGGGGTTAGCTACCCCCGATGCGAGGAATACCTCATGCGGGTCTGTGTGTGACCTATGCTGTTACACCCCGTAAATTCAAGGAGTTAAGATAAGTTGACAAACATGTGTTGGACGGATTTTGAGTTTACCTTGGATTGTTGTACCCCAGTTGTTAAGAATTTCGAGGTGTTTAAAGAGCCTAATGCGTGGTTCGTTAAATCTAGTTTCCAACGCGACAAACCGTTCGTCGATAGGACATCGGATTCAAAAGTTATGGAAGTTTCAAGTTTGGTGCGCAGCTAGGCAGGCGATTTGCTCAGGTGCAGTGCGGCCGGAATCTGAGGCAGCGCGCCGGTTGTACTGGGGATCCGCGGGGGTTTCAGCGCGGCGCCGAATGCAGCCGCGCGAATGCGGAAATTATTTTACGAATGGGCGCTTGCTGGCCGCGGCATGGCGCGAGGCGATTTTCTGCGGAACAGACAAAAATCGGGGGTTATTTGTTTAACAGCCTATGGGAGGGTGACAAGTGTCCCTCCCATCATGTTGACCAGGAAGTGGTCGTATTTTAGGGCCAAGTCTTGGAAGACTTGGCCAGGTTCTTCCCAATCCCTCACTGGAATAAACCCTCTCCGTTCTCTCTTGATTTGTTTTGACGAAAACCTAGCCTAAGAGGAAATTGTTGGAGCGGCAAGAAGGAAAAGTGTGGGTAAACTTGTGGGAAGCGGTGGGCGATTTTTGACGGAAGAGGTGGAAGAAAAAGGGGCTTTTGTGGGCTATTCCTTAAGGTAAAAGTTTCCTTTCTCTTGGTTATGAGCATAAGTCATTATATTTTTGTAGTATAGAGGTGAGCATGAGGTCATTATATTTTAGTGATTTAGAGTTGAGCACGAGGCTGTTTTATTTGAATAGATTTGGGTCGTCGCATGTTGTAAAGGGAGATTGTAATGGTTGAAGAGGTCTAGGGCTAGATATCATGTTAGACTTTAGAAGTTGGATTGGAAAAGAGTTGAAAGGGGTTAGTATTGGTTATATTGTTGGCCAAGATTGGCATGGAAATTATTGGATTGTTTTTGTGTTGTGGGGCGAATTTTACACGTATTAGTAGGCGTGTAATCCCCTTGTAATTGCTGAATGAATTGAGCCTTAAATGTGGCGTTGGTTATTGAATTTCGACCTTGAAAAAGGTGGCATAGTAAGTAGAAACAAAGGAAGTGCTGTCCAAATTTCCCGTAGAACAAGGGACTTTTCATTAGAATATACTACGTTGAAGCTAGAAGCTAATAGACGTATTATGGTCATTATAGGTTGACATCTACGGACGGCATATTGGACTTGGCAAGTGGAT
The DNA here is from genome assembly GCA_029844215.1 of Przewalskia tangutica. Taxonomy (NCBI): domain Eukaryota; kingdom Viridiplantae; phylum Streptophyta; class Magnoliopsida; order Solanales; family Solanaceae; genus Przewalskia; species Przewalskia tangutica. The sequence goes on from CM056721.1 coordinate 112,909,545, forward strand.
TAAGCAAAAGAGGTATGTAGAACTCTTCCTATCTCTTGAGCATGAGTAGTTATAACTGTATGGTACGGTAGACGTACGTGATTTAAATGAAGTGAAGTCATTTGATATATTTGACTTGTTTTAAGGATGTCTAATTGGTTGCGTTAGAGATTTAACTCACGTGTCCTTAAGAATGGTTATAAGAATGGTTATACGAATGGTTTATCCTAATAAGGTAGACAAGGATTTTTTGACATGATCAAGTATAGAATACTAGACTCGGGAAGTATTGATTCTTGAACTATTCTAAAGATAAGAGACCTGATTCCTAAGTTAAGAAACTTGTTTTCTAAGTTAAGATTTTTGAAGTATTTTGAAGGTAGTGTAACTTGAATTGAAGTACAAGCCTCTTGGTTATAGAGAGAGCAAAGTGGTCTAAGACATAAAGAGTTATAACGGCTTTATGGGAAGTTAGTTATGACGGCTTTATGGGAGGATAAGGATGTCTTGGTTCTAAAGCATAAAGTTAGTATAACGGCTTTATGGGAAGTTGGTTATAATAACTTTATGGAAGCTTAAAGAAATGGTTTTTCTCGAATAAGGTAAGCCTAGATAAAAGAATGGATACTAAGAAAGGCAATTCGATTTAAAGGCATCAATTGCTTAAAGTTTAAAATGAGGGTCACTTGAGTTAGAAGTCAAGCATATTTCTAATAGTATAGTGACTTGTTTGAAATGTAGGCAAGCCTTGATACTACGGGTGTTAGTATCTTGGGGTCTTATGTGGAAAAGGGATCTTGGAAGGAATAGAAACACATAGTACTTTGGGTTGGATTTCCCAGGACTTGTTAAGGGATATGGAAAGTGCCTAAGGTCGTAAAATGAGATCCATTTTGTATGTTAATGAAAGTCTAAAGAAGTTAGGAGCTTACTTGGACGTACCGTCAGTGATGGAGGATTCCACGGGTATGCCTCCATTGCCTCCTTATGAGTCTACCGGGACGTACCGACAGTGATGTGGGATTCCACGGGTATGCTCCCCTGGTCATAGTATGAGTTTACTTGGACGCATCGGCGATGATGGGATTCCACGGGTATGTTTCCATGGTCTTAGTATGAGTTTACCGACATACCGTCGGTGATGTGGATTCCACGTATGCATCGGGACACGCTACGATGAGGATTCCGAGGCATGTAGTTTGGCGGGTAAGAGTATAAATGAGGGGTAAACCCCCCAAGATCGTTATACCACCTGGTTTCCGTGGATTTGCTACCCACGATGCGAGGAACACCTCATGAAGTCATGTACCCGAGATGAGGGATTCCATGGGCATGATATATGTATATATGTATGTATTGTGTATGTACGACGGTGAGGTAGGATGCCACGGCGCGTCACGTGGTTGTATTTACTTTTATGGTATCGGCGTGTGACGGGATCCCACGCGCAGGATATAGTTATATACATGGTTAGATTTGTGTACGCCGACGGTGAGGAAGGATGCCACGCGCGTCCACGAGTTAGATTCTACACCTAGCGGTCGGATGATGGGAATCCCAGCGCGCTTGGATATTTGAGGGGTTCATAGCCCCGTGTGACTATGGTTCATATGTTGAGACAGTGTATAAGGTAAACCGACTTTCATTACTTCCACTTGAAGATACGCCATCGTTAATTTGGTTATCATATATGTCTCCACCGTATTTTTGACTATTATGATTTAAATTACGATTACTGATTTGCATATTTGGTACATATTTTGTAATCGACCTCCCGAAGTGTGCGTTCATGCCGCAGTTGAGGTACATAGCTTGGCGATCCGCACTCGTTGGATCATCGTTCGCTCGAAAGCTCCATTTCTCGGAGGCTTTGTTTTGGTATAGTTCCCTGAAGTCGTTGACTTTTGTACATTCAGGGGTATGGCGGGGCCCTGTCCCGTCACAGTTGTTATGTAAACTCTTAGAGGTCTGTAGTCATATCTTGTGGGTCACTTTATAAAAAATTTAGAGGTAACTGCTGTTGGATTTGTTTATATCCAGGGAGGTAGCCTTATCGGCTGACCTATATTTTATTTCATTGTTTAAGTTTATGTATGTTCCGCTGTATATCTCTGATGTATACCTGTAGCGGTGCCTGTGTAGGGCACGATGCGCCCGGGTCGTCGTGACATACGCGATCGCGGAGTCGAGATTAGGCACGCATAATGATACTATGGGCGCCGCTTGCCCGATCATTCGCGGCCTAGAAAAGACACATTCTGATTTACCTATCGTTCTTGTTTGTGATATGGCATTTGTGCAATTGAACCGATTGTATTTGCAAATGGTTTTAAATACTTTGATTTCATTTAAAGTACTTTACGATTTCACATACTTGGTACTGTTGACCGACTTGGGGCTGCGTTCATGCCGCGGTAAGGCGGCAGTGCTAGATCCACATCCTTAGGATCTTTGCTTTGGTGTCGGAGCTCCATCTTCTCGGAGGCTCTACTTTTGGGTATGATCTCCTGTATTGTAGATAGTTTTGTACATTCGGGTATGGCGGGGCCCCGCCATAGTTGTTTACTTCCAGAGGTGCAGTAGTCCTATTATGCAGTTGGGATGTAATCGCAAAACTTGGGTTATATATATGCCGAAAGGCAAGCTTTTCATCAGATAAACTGTGTCTCATTTTACAAGCTTTTCATGTCTTGTTTTATATTCACGATTTCTCGATATATGACTACTTGGGTGCGGGTAAGGCACGATCCGAACGGGCAGTCGTGACAAAAGTGGTATCGAGCGATTAATCCTCGGAAAGTGTCTACGCCGTATCTAGTAGAGTCTTGATTATCGGTGTGTTGTGCGCACCACACCAATAATCGTGAGGCTATAGGATATTTAGGATTGGTTTCCATTCTTCTCACTCGAGATCGTGCCTTAGAGCTGTGTTATAAGTTGGACCCTCTAACGTATTCCTTTCTCAGATGATTATGCCTCCACGTAAGGCAACCCGCCCAGAAGGCAAAGCCGAGGAGCCGCTAGTAGGACACCGAGAGTTAAGAGGGCTCGTGCCCGCCTATACCCGAGACGGCGAGTTCCATGACGCCGCCCCAAAGAGAGACCACATGCATTACCTCGCCCCACACCGGGCGGAGGAGTTAGGGTACAAGGAGATGCCCGCTATTGGCTAGGATTGTGGCGAACATGAGGACAGCCGATGCAGCGGCGATTCCAGCCCCGATCGTACCCGTGGTTCACCCGAGGGCAGATAGTTTGAGGCTACGAGATTTCCTGAGTTGTAGCCCGCCAGAGTTTTACGGGTCGAGGCCGGAGGATGATCCGCAGGAGTTCATCCGTCAGCTACAGATGATTATGAGGGTGATCAGGGCATCGGAGACCGAGTCCGTGATCTTCGGTTCGCATCGGCTGCGTGATACCGCAATCGATTGGTTTGATTCGTGGGAGCTTTCCCGGGGAGAGCATGCACCTCCAGCAGTATGGGATGAGTTTTCGGAGGCTTTTCTCACGCACTTCTTGCCTCCGCAGATGAGGAGGGCACGGGCCGACAGATTTTTGTTCTTGGCCGAGGCGCAGGCGATTAGGGAGTATAATGTCGAGTTCGATTCCTTGGCTCGATATGTCCCTGCGCTAGTAGCAGACATGGAGGACCGTGTACATCGCTACGTCACCGGGCTAGATGATTATATGGACGAGTCTTGTGCGGGTGTGTCTCTTCAGCCAGGCATGGACATTACCCGTATGCAGGCTCATGCACTTGGATGCGAGCGAGCGCGAGACCGACGAGTCGGCGATTATCGGCATCGAAGAAGCCAAGACGGCGATTCTTTTGGTGGTTCTCGGTGGACGGCCTCGCAGTTAGCCTAGATTTGCACCTCGGCCCCACTCGAGCACTCCCACATCATTGTCAAGACCCAGAGTATTCGGGGCGGTCGGGCCCCGGGACTTGATTTCGGTAGCAAGGCGGTGCTAACCGATCGAGGTCTGCTTCGGTGTGTCCGTTGTGGTAGATTCCATTCGGGAGCCGTAGTACTACTCCGGAGCTTGCTATACTTGTGGCCGCAGGTCATTATGCGAGTTTGTCCGACGGGGCGCTGGGTGGTAGGGCTCACTACGGTGCATTCGGTTCATCATCTCCTACAGTTACTCGCCTCGGAGGGCAGGGTACTCATGGGCCAGCAGGTCGCGGCAGAGGTCGTGGCGCTGGTCCCAGTTCTAGCGGTCCTCAGAACCGCATTTATGCCTTGTCCAGCCGGCAGGATCAGGAGGCCTCACCTGATGTCGTCACAGGTACCTTATCAGTCTCCGATTATGATGTGTATGCCTTGATAGATCCGAGTTCTACTGGCCCCATATATCTCCCTTATTGCTAGTAGGATAGGATGAGCACGAGTCCATAGACCCTTTCGAGGTAGCTACGCGATGGTGATTCGGTGGTAGCTCGGCGGGTATATAGGGCTTGTCGATGACCATATACGATCGTCAGACCCTAGCCGACTTGATAGAGTTGGACATGACTGATTTCGATGTGATCATGGGTATGGATTGGCTAGCTTCTTGCTACGCCAATGTAGACTGCAGGGAGAGAGTGGTACGGTTCCAGTTTCCTGAATAGCCGATTGTTGAGTGGGAGGAACATCAGACGCTGGCGGTAGGTTTATTTCTTACCTCAAGGCTAGGAAGATGGTGCGAAGAAGTACATCTACCATCTCGTCGGGTGTTTGATACCGAGGCCGATGCGATTTTGATCGCCCAGAGTCGAGAGTTCCCAGACGTGTTTCAGACGACCTCGGGTATCCTCCGAGAGGAGATAGAGTTTTGTATCGATGTCTTGCCGGACACTCGGCTATTTCTCACGACTGCCCGGTTCGTGGATCGTGCCTTACCCGGGCACCCAAGTAGTCATACATCAGAGAAATCAGCGGAAAATAAAACAACCACAATATGAAACAGTATAAATAAGACACAGTTTCTGGGAAAAAGTTGCCTTTCGGCATATATGTATATAAGTACCCCAAAATGAACAGTTACATCCCAACCTTACAACAGGTCTACAGACCTCTAAGAGTTTAAAACAACAATGGCGGGACAGGCCCCGCCATACCTGAATACAAATATCTACAACGACAGGGGACCATACCAAAATGCTAAGCTCCAAGAAGCGGAGCTTTCCCAACGCCAAACGGTGATCCTAAGAACGGGATCAGCGAGGAGTACCTTTACCTGCGGCATGAACGCAGCCCCCCGAAGGAGGTCAGTACAACAGGTACCAAGTATGTGAAACTGAAAATACTGTAAATGAATCATAGTAGTCTATATAAAGCAGGAGACACGTATGATAAGCCAAAACTACAGTTCACAATAAATAAGCAGTCATGTCAAGTCAGGGACTCACGCCCTCAAAGTCATCATAAAAACCGTACGGGGTAAGTACGAAGGCATAGCCGACTACTAAAAACCCCCAGTACAAACAAGGTCGTAACTGTATCATGAGATCTGTCTAGACCGTCACATGATCAAAGCTGGCCACTCGCCCGCAGTATCTAATGTGCGCGTCTAGCCCTGGAACTTCCCATAGCTCCGCATGGGCCATTCCAATGGCCCGCATGAGGTATTCCCCGCATCGAGGGTAGCTACTCCCCGGCAGCGTCCTGGACTCGCGTCCGCATGGCCACAAGGACCGCATGACCACAAGGGCCGCATACTAACCTGGAACTCCCGTAGCTCCGCATAGGCCATACAGACCTGCATAAGGTATTCTCGAATCATAGGTCACTAGACCCGCCTGAGTCTACCCCGCATCGGAGGGCAGCTTAACCCCCGGAGTCATGAGTGATATGATATCATCATAACCGCTTATCATTTAAACAACCCAAGCACAACAAGGGAAAACCCCTTTACACAAACATCACAAGATACTAATTCACGTAGCACCCTAACAAGCTTACTTATCAAGTCAACAAGAAAGTATTACAAGACTATCACAAATCAATACAATCAAGTTATTCACACAAGGTACTTTCTACATTATGATAACAAGTTCGGGTTTTTAGCCCCAAAGTACTTCATGTATTACTCTTTTAAAAGATCCGTTTCTTTCACAAAAGTCATACAATACCCGTAGTATAAAAATAGAGTAATTTCCTTTTGAAGTAAATCAAAAACACTTCTCTTTGTAAAATCAAGTAACAACATTCTTTTCCTAACGTTCAAGTTTGCCTAGTTTCAATTACTCAAGTTTCTCATTTTCGAAAGGTTCCGTAGTTCATAGTTTTAATCCTTTAAAACAATTTGAGAAACATATACCTTATGTGTGAGTAGGTTATTATTGTTCATAACAATCTGATTACAGCAGCCGTGATCTAGGAAATGTAATATCATTTTGTCTCATCTTAGCTCTTATGCAGATGGAAGTTTCTACTGGTTTTAATAATACATTATTAGTCAAAACATTTCTTTTTATTAGCGCTGCTGTGGTTTGTTCGACATTCATTCTGATCGGTAAAACATCATTCCTTTTGAAAACCAAAAATACTATTTACTCACGAATGAGGTTTCACACTTTTTCACATTGGTATAATTAAGTCAAGTCTCTTATTTTCTTAAAACATTAAATCATTCTTTTTATCACTCTTAAGCCGTTATACCTAACTTCCCATAAAGCTAGTATAACTCTTAAGCTTTTAAAACCAAGTGTTACTCTTCTTTCAAAAAGGTTTCTTAATTCTTTTGAACTACTTCAGATTCTTTTTATTCAGGCTTAAGTCAAAAGACATTGCCGTACTTATTATTCAGGCTTAAGTCCGAAGACATTGCCGTAATTATTATTCAGTTAACACACGTACGTCTACCGTACTATATACATATTCTTTAAAATATCATGCTCAAGAGGATAGGAAGAATCACATACCTTCTCGAAAACCACCTGCCAAGTTGAATATGTCGCGCAGAGTATCGACCTATATCAGTCAAATACGTCTATCAACGTCTAGACTGTACTGTATAAAGCTCTAAACAGAGGGTTCGCTATTCTATGGACATTTGGGCAGCACTTCCCTACCCGGTGAGCTACTCAAGTCTACTGTGAAAACAGTCCTATGTAAGTACAGTTCTATTATTCTTCTTTTAAGCCCTTCATCGTGATAACAGTTCAATTCTATATCGCAATATCCTTCTAAGTATTTAATACTTATTCCTATACTTCTACAAAGATATATACTCTAATTACAAAAGGAAGATAACGTTATTTACCTCGGTACGCCCAATAATATCCTAGATAAAAGTCGCACTGAGCAAGGTTTAGCTCCTAAGTTGTACACTCCAGAGTCTAAGGAAACCTTAGAAGTTCTTCACAACTTCTACTAAGGACTATGGATTTGGGCTAGGGTATTTTGGGCATTATAACAATACTAGAAGGCAACTTTTTAACCAAGGAGGGGGGTAGGTTTCGGCTAGGCTAGGGGTTGCTCTCGCCAGAGCTTCTCAAAGGAGGGGTGTGTTTGGACGAAACAACAAGAGAGGAGAGGGAGGATTTGAGACTTAGAAAGATTGCTCAATTTAGGATGAAATAACTCTTCAACAAGGGGGGGTATTTATAGGTCAAGACATGGCCAACCAATGGCCAAGATTATGCCAAGTGCAAGGCAAGTGTAGGGTGAGGATTTAGGCAAGTGTCCTTGGCCAACTTGCACACAAAATATCCTACGAACTCCAAGACAAAATAAGCCAACCCAATCGGCCCTATCAGTGTGACATCCATCAATGAGAGGTGACAAGTGTCGCCTCTCGTTGGTCCAACGTGTGCGTCTCTCGAAAAAATCCGCAAAAATTAGAAATGACATAGCCGAATTTATCCTACGCGAGTTGTGTAAAGCGTTCGTCGAAAAACGACTCTAAACGTGTTGTGTACAAAGTGGAATTCGTCCAAGCCAACTAGGGGGGGTGACACGTGTCGCCCTCCTACTCGTCCAAAATATTTCATCTTACGAAAATATCCACAATGGCCAAAATCTCGAAAACAAAGTGGGCCCCACAAAACCGTAAATTTTCTCCCGTGGGCCCCACGTGACCATTTCCGAAAAATAAAATTCCATAATTCTCTAATATTCCAAGAAGTCCGAATACCAAATCTGGGAATCCAATTCCCATTAACGAACCTTTTCCTTCACAAAACGGAAACTTTTCCGTGGAAAAAAATCACCTCTTTCTTCCATTCCAATTTCAATGTCGTATTCTCGTACGTACGTCCTCGCATACATACCCTGAAACTACGGGGTATAACATTCTCCCCTCCTTAGAAACATTCGTCCCGAATGTTCCTTCTAGGTATCAAAACAAACAGGCGCCAGTATAGTCCTTACTGCTATACTTACGGAAACATCCATGCCACACTTGGCCACAACACAACTAGCGCACATACTTATCTCCAAGTCCACGAGGAAATCACCTCTATCACGAAAGCTCCTACTAGAGGTCTAAAAAGATACTCCCTTCGCACCTACTCTTTACAAACGAAATGATCACACCTATGCCTGTAATACATGCCCGCTTCTTTCCTACCACTTTTGTCACTTTGCCTTACTCGTCGTACCCTTCTCGTACACTCGAACTCTTCCTTATCACTTACCATGCTTCTGGTACTGCTTCCCACTGACTCCGAGCTGCCAATGACCTCTTCTGGATAAGCTCCATCCTATCCACGCCCTGCTGAACAAGTACGAACCAACTATCTGCACCTTGCTTACATCGAATCAGTCGATCGGAAATCTTACACTAGTGCTTATAAAAAGGCTCCAAACGGCGACACCCGAATACTGAAATGGTAGCTATAATATATACTCAACAAGAGGCGAAGAGTCCTTACAGCTACTCCCGAAATCCAACCACTTGCAGGGTGAATGCGACACCGAGATTCACCGAGTTCCTAACCTTGCTCGGTAACTTTTCCAAAAGAAACACCGTAACTTGGACTCCCGCGCGACCATAAGGTGAAGGTAGGCACCGTGCAGCCTTACAACCTTCTTGAAATAATCATCTCGCAACTTACTACCGAGTACACGGTTTGACTAAAAGATAAGACGGGTTGACCATCGCCCGATCATCGGTCGAACGCATCCACGAACTCGTACAATGGTTAACTAAACCTGGGCCTAACACCCTCGTGATCCTGACACAAAGCGGGACCACCACAAACTGACCCCATCACCAAACAGGGCGTGGGTCGACCCGCAACATGGCCTCAACCCGACCCGGCAACGCGCAAAACACTAGCTCCACTTTTGTCACTTTATCGCGAGTCCCACTCCGAGGACCCAACAAATGGTACCGGGCTGCTTGCGATCCCTGAGGCATGCCCTACGGCCCTTCTCAGGATGTGCCATACGGAGAGCCACGGTTCGCCCTGTTCTCGTGTAGAGGCTCGCCTCTTTATACGCCACCTCCAAGGAATAATCTCACCAATCACGTTACGAAAACCTAGCGGTCTTCTAAGCTCAACTACCCTCTTTCATTTCACAACACTCAGGGATTCAAAAAAATATCTCACGTATACTATGCACCTCGATAAGGGTCAAACACGAAATAATTCTTTTACCAAAGATGGCCTCGCCTCTAAGGTCTCTACGTATAATATTCTAAGGCTCCCACTTTCTCTATCCCCCAATCTTACCCAGTTAACTAAAATAATTCTAATCACACTAACACCATGCTAACCGAAAACAATACTTAATATATTCGCATTTTTCTATACATATAAATCTCTAAAGGGTTAAGGATATACCTGTATTTACGCGGCACTTCCCCTAGGTCGTTCTAATCAATCATACCATTGGGCGATACCGGGAAAGGTGATGAACTATCCATCGATCCCGGCGTCGAGTCCCTACATCCCCGCCAACTCGTTGGACAATTTCTCGCAAATGGCCTGCTGGCCGCAAACATAACAAGTCGACGCAGGCACGACACTCCCACGATGACATCGACCACAACGGCCACACCGGTGGGGTGGCCTCACCGCTAACACCCCTCCTCTCCGAACCATCGTGATCCACAATCGTCCGTAGGCTGAGTCTTCCTACTTGCATCCTTCCTCATAGAACATTCCCTCGCCTTATGGCCCTGACGGACGCAAGAAAAACAAGCACCAGTAAAAAGATGGCACTTCCCGGGATGACGCCTGCCACACTGCGAACACTGAGGAAAATCAACCTCGCGAGGACACTGCATGCGGGCGAGGCGCATGTCTAATCTGGCCGAGGCGGTTCGCCGAGAGTTACCAAATGATCCCGCCAATCGGGCCTCTTCTCACGATCTTGTTTAATCTGTCGATCTCTACCTCTCTCAGCCCGGTGCACATAATCCTGAACGCAAGCCTGGCTCGTTCCTGACTGAAGAGCTACTCCTTCACAACCCTTCTTTAGATAAGCATCAATATCCTTGGTATACCGGTACATAAAATACTCTTTGGTCGCCAAGTCCTCGCTAGTAATGTGGTCGTCTCTTCCAATCCATATTTTTCGCTCCAAGTCGTGGAACCGAAGGTCCAGATGTCATGGCCGCAGAGGAATCGCTGCCACAGGTTAAACTCACATGCCGGGCGACGCCTCGTAACTCCTCGTGAAGCATCACCTCAGTGATGATTGGGCTGTGCCGCTTCTAAATCTCTCAGATTTACTCGCAGCCTTCCTTCGCCGCCTTACGGGCCCGGAGGTTCTGGCGCGAGGCATCACCGTAAAGGAAAGGAATACGTTAGAGGGGTCCAACTTATAACACGACTCTAAAGCACGATCTCGAGTGAGAAAAATGGAAACCAATCCTAAATATCCTATAGCCTCACGATTATTGGTGGTGCACAACACACCGATAATCAAGACTTACTAGATACGGTCAGAGACACTTTCCGAGGATTAATCGCTCGATACCACTTTTTCACGACTGCCCGGTTCGTGGATCGTGCCTTACCCGCACCCAAGTAGTCATACATCGAGAAATCAGCGGAAAATAAAACAACCACAATATGAAACAAGATAAATAAGACACGGTTGGGAAAAAGTTGCCTTCGGCATATATGTATATAAGTACCCCAAAATGAGCGATACATCCCAACCTTACAACAGTCTATGCACTCTAAGAGTTTAAAACAACAATGGCGGACAGGCGCGCCATACCCCGAATACAAATATCTACAACGACAGGGACTATACTAAAATGCTAAGCTTCCGAGAAGCGAGCTTTCCTAACGTCAAACGGTGATCCTAAGAACGGGATCAACGAGGAGTACCTTTACTGCGCAGATGAACGCAGCCCCAAGGAGGTCGATAACAGTACCAAGTATGTGAAATCAAAATATCAGAAATGAATCATAGTAGTCTATATAAAGCGGAGACACGTATGATAAGCCAAAACTACGATTCACAATAAATAAGCGAATATGTCAAGTCGTGGACTCACGCCTCAAAGTCATCATAAAACCGTGACGGTAAGTGCGAAGGCATAGCCGACTACTAAAAACCCCAAGATAAACAAGGTCGAATCAGATCATGAGATCTGTCTGCATCACACATGATCAAAGCCGCACTCGCCGCAGATCTAATGCGCGCGCTTCAGCCCCGAACTTCCCATAGCTCGCACGGGCCATTCCAATGGCCCGCATGAGGTATTCCCGCATCGAGGGTAGCTACTCCCAGCGTCTGGACTCGCGTCCGCACGGCCACGCGACCGCATGACCACAATGGCCGCATACTAACACGAACTCCGTAGCCCGCATAGGCCATACTGACTGCATAAGGTATTCTCGAATCATAGGTCACTAGACCACCGAGTCTACCTCGTCGGAGGCGCTTAACCCCGAGTCACGAGTGATATGATATCATCATAACCGCATCATTTAAACAACCTAAGCAGAATAAGGGAAAACCCCTTTACACAAACATCACAAGATACTAATTCACGTAGCACCCTAACAAGCTTACTTATCAAGTCAACAAGAAGGTATTACAAGACTATCACAAATCAATACAATCAAGTTATTCACACAAGGTACTTTCTACATTATGATAATAAGTTCGGGTTTTTAGCCCCAAAGTACTTCATGTATTACTCTTTTAAAAGATCCGTTTCTTTCACAAAAGTCATACAATACCCGTAGTATAAAAATAGAGTAATTTCCTTTTGAAGTAAATCAAAAACACTTCTCTTTGTAAAATCAAGTAACAACATTCTTTTCCTAACGTTCAAGTTTGCCTAGTTTCAATTACTCAAGTTTCTTATTTTCGAAAGGTTCCGTAGTTCATAGTTTTAATCCTTTAAAACAATTTTGAGAAACATATACCTTATGTGTGAGTAGGTTATTATTGTTCATAACAATCTGATTACAGCAGCCGTGATCTAGGAAATGTAATATCATTTTGTCTCATCTTAGCTCTTATGCAGATGGAAGTTTCTACTGGTTTTAATAATACATTATTAGTCAAAACATTTCTTTTTATTAAGTAACGTGGTTTGTTCGACATTCATTCTGATCGGTAAAACATCATTCCTTTTGAAAACCAAAAATACTATTTACTCACGATGAGGTTTCACACTTTTTCACATTGGTATAATTAAGTCAAGTCTCTTATTTTCTTAAAACATTAAATCATTCTTTTTATCACTCTTAAGCCGTTATACCTAACTTCCCATAAAGCTAGTATAACTCTTAAGCTTTTAAAACCAAGTGTTACTCTTCTTTCAAAAAGGTTTCTTAATTCTTTTGAACTACTTCAGATTCTTTTTATTCAGGCTTAAGTCAAAAGACATTGCCGTACTTATTATTCAGGCTTAAGTCCGAAGACATTGCCGTAATTATTATTCGATTAACACACGACGTCACCGTACTATATACATATTCTTTAAAATATCATGCTCAAGAGGATAGGAAGAATCACATACCTTCTCGAAAACCACCGCCAAGTTGAATATGTCGCACAGAGTATCGACCTATATCACCAACACGTCTATCAACGTCTGTGATCAGATCGTATAAAGCTCTAAACAGAGGGTTCGCTATTCTATGGACATTTGGGCAGCACTTCCTACCCGGTGAGCTACTCAAGTTCATCAGAAAACAGTCCATGTAAGTCTGATTCTATTATTCTTCTTTAAGCCCTTCTACTGTGATAACAGTTCAATTCTATATTGCAATATCCTTCTAAGTATTTAATACTTATTCCTATACTTCTACAGTATATATACTCTAATTACAAAAGGAAGATAAGGTTATTTACCTCGGTAAGCCCAATAATATCCTAGATAAAAGTCGCTGAGCAAGGTTTAGCTCCTAAGTTGTGCGCTCAGAGCTCGAGGAAACCTTAGAAGTTCTTCACAACTTCTACTAAGGACTAAGGGATTTGGGCTAGGGTATTTTGGGCATTATAACAATACTAGAAGGCAACTTTTTAACCAAGGGAGGGGGGTAGGTTTCGGCTAGGCTCGGGGTTGCTCTGCCAGAGCTTCTCAAAGGGAGGGTGTGTTTGGACGAAACAACAAGAGGAGAGGAGGGATTTGAGACTGACAAAGATTGCTCAATTTAGGATGAAATAACTCTTCAACAAGGGGGGTATTTATAGGTCAAGACATGGCCAACCAATGGCCAAGATTATGCCAAGTGCAAGGCAAGTGTAGGGTGAGGATTTAGGCAAGTGTCCTTGGCCAACTTGCACACAAAATATCCTACCAACTCCAAGACAAAACAAGCCAACCCAATCTACTATTGCCGTGACATCCATCAATGAGAGGGTGACATGTGTCGCCATCGCTTGGGTCAAACGTTTTGCGTCTCTCTTAAAAATCCGCAAAAATTAGAAATGACATCGCCGGATTTTATCCTACGCGAGTTGTGTAAAACGTTTCGTCTAAAAACGACTCTAAACGGGTGTTGTGTACAAAGTGGAATTCGTCCAAGCCAACTAGGGGGGGGGTGACACGTGTCGCCCTCCTACTCGTCCAAAATATTTCGTCTTACGAAAATATCCACAATGGCCAAAATCTCTAAAAACAAAGTGGGCCCTACAAAATCAGAAATTTTCTCCCGTGGGCCCCACGTGACCATTTCCGAAAAAATAAAATTCCATAATTCTCTAATATTCCAAGAAGTCCGAATACCAAATCTGGGAATCCAATTCCCATTAACGAACCTTTTTCCTTCACAAAAACCGGAAACTTTTCCGTGGAAAAATCACCTCTTTCTTCCATTCCAATTTCAATGTCGTATTCTCGTACGTACGTCCTCGCATACATACCCTGAAACTACGGGGTATAACATTTCCATTCCTCCATACAGAATGGCACCTGCCGAGTTGAGAGAGTTGAAGGACCAGCTGCGAGATTTGCTGGAGAAGGGCTTCATCAGGCCTAGTGTTTCTCCCCGGGAGCGCCAGATTGTTCGTGAAGAAAAAGGACGAACGCGCACGCATGTGTTGATTACAGGCAGCTGAACAAGGTGACCATCAAGAACAGATACCCCCTTCCCAGGATTGATGATTTGTTCGACCAGTTGCAGGGTACGAGATGTTTCTCCAAGATTGATCTGCGGTCGGGCTATCATCAGTGCAAGTCGAGAGCGGATGTCCCTAGATCGCATTCGGACGTGACGGCATTATGAGTTCGTGGTCATGTCTTTGGGTTGACCAATGCTCGGCGGTATTCATGGATTTGATGAACCGAGTGTTCAAACCATTTTGGACACGTTTGTGATAGTGTTCATTGATGATATCTTGGTTTATTCTCGCCAGAGCAGGAGCACGCGAGCATTTGAGCGATCTTGGCCGATTCTCCCGACCAAGATTATCGCCAAGTTTTCCAAATGTGAGTTTTGGTTAACCGGTGGCTTTTCGGGCATATTGTCGGGCTGATGGCATTCGAGTGGATACGACCAAGATCGGCGATCGAGACTTGGCCACCCACTACTCGGCAGAGGTTCGCAGATTTTACGGGCCTTGCAGTTATTATCGGTTGGTAGAAGTTTGCTTCTATCTCGCACCATTGACTAGGTTGACTCGGAAGCGCTAAGTTTGATGGTGATGCTTGTGCGTGGTTTCGATTCTTGAAGGAGATCGACGACCGCCCGTTCTTACTCTTCCGCAGGTCCATACGGTTATGTTGTGTATTGTGACGCGTCGGCGTCGGGCTCGGTTGTGTGTTGATGCGGTGGGTAAGGTTATAGCGACGATCCCGGCGACTTAAGAAGCATGAGAAGAACTACCCCACCCATGATTTGGAGTTAGCGCGTGATTCACGCCAAGATCCGAGGCACTATTTGTATGGGGTTCACGTGGATATTTATACGCACCACAAGAGCCTCCAAGGTATATCTTCACCAGAGGAGCTGAACTTACGGCGAGACGGTGGTTAGAGTTGCTTAAGGATTACGATGTTGATATCTGTACCACCCGGGAAGGCCAATGTTAGGCGATGCTCTTAGTCGTGAGTCGATGGGAGCCTATCGATGTGCATCCGCAGGAGGACATGGTTCGTGATTTGCATCGATTAGCGAGCCTTGTGTCCGCTTGATTGATTACGATAGCGATGGGGTTCGAGTTCGTGAGGTTGCCGAGTCTTCCATCGTCGAGGAGGTGAAGAGGCAACAGTTTGAGGATCCGGTTTTGATTCGGTATCGTGATACGGCTCTTCGTGAGGGGAATGGTCCTTTTGAGGTAGCACCTGATGGGGTGCTAAGGTTCGAGGGCAGGTTGTGTGTTCCGGATATTTCAGACTTGACAGAGTTCTTGGGGAAGCACGGCGCGTACTCTATCCATCCGTGGTCGACCAAGATGTACCATCCACGCCCGAACCGGGCGTGGATCGTGCCCTACACAGGCACCCTTCTACCTTAACAACTAAGTACATTGCGGAAATTAATAACAGCTTTTTTTTTTCTTTTAAAACCAACGTGCGTACAAGGCAAGCCGACTAGGCTGCCATATAATATATATGAACAAAAGACACTACACTGAACACGAGTCCAATCCCACATATGAATCTGCACTGCAGGAGTTAAACTGAACTATGACGGGACAAGGCCCCGCCGTACCCATAAATGTACAAAAGCCTGTACTGAAGGAACCATACCAAAATGATAAACTCCTGAACAAAGGGAGCTATCCAAAAACTCTGAGCAGGGTCCTACACCTGCCGAGCACCAAACTGCGTACCTAAACCTGCGGCATGAACGCACTCGGGCGAGGTCGATGCGAAGAATGTACCAAGTATGTGAGCGATGAAATGCTGTAATAAAATCATAACAGTCTAAACAAAGCAGGAGACATGTATGATAGCCAACCTACAGTACATAACACATAAGCAGTCATATCAAGTCAGGGACGCAAGCCCTCAAAGTCACTACTCAGATATAACTATGGGTCTCACGCCCATAATATCAATCATGCCCGTGGAATCCTTCCTCACTGCCGGCAGTCCATGATGTAATAACACCAATAAGGATACATGAACACCAAGTCCCACCGCGGTCCTCAATACCGTGGTCCCATGCCCTAATCCCACCTCGTAAAAGCATGACTAGGGTAACACAAACAAATCCGGGGACATATATGATAATCAAATTACAACACATTGTGCCTTACCAACAATGAGTAAGTAAAGAGTATCCTTACAATATAAAATAGGAAGCTCATGATCGTAGCAGACCATCCGCGCGCAGATCATTTAGCCATCCTACTCGCGGGACTATTTCACCCGATAGGCGCGTGGACCGCGTGAGGTATTCCTCGTGATAGGTCGGACCCGCCGCGTGGGACTATTTCACCCGCATAAGCCCTTTCGACCCGCATGAGGTATTCCTCGCGATAGGACTATTTCACCCGCATAAGCCCTTACGGACTCGCGTGAGGTATTCCTCGTGATAGCCGGACCCCGCGCGTGGACTATTTCACCCGATAAGCCCTACGACTCGCGTGAGGTATTCCTCGATCGTGTGTAGCAAATCCACGGAATTATGCAAATGCCACCAACCCGGGAATGACCGAAACGACCGATATAACAATAGCACACAACCGGCTATTTCCGACACATAGGCAAATCCTTAATTACAAGCCAAAGTCCTTACCAAGGCACACTTAGAATAATTCTCTTTAACAAGCCAAAGTACTTATCAAGGCACACTTAGACAAATTCTCAATTTATCAAGCCAAAGTACTAATCAAGGCATACATAGAATAATTCTCTTTTAACAAGTCAAAGTACTTATCAAGGCACACTTAGACAAATCCTCAATTTATCAAGCCAAAGTACTAATCAAGGCATACATAGAATAATTCTCTTTTAACAAGTCAAAGTACTTATCAAGGCACACTTAGACAAATCCTCAATTTATCAAGCCAAAGTACTAATCAAGGCATACATAGAATAATTCTCTTTTAACAAGTCAAAGTACTTATCAAGGCACACTTAGACAAATCCTCAATTTATCAAGCCAAAGTACTAATCAAGGCATACATAGAATAATTCTCTTTTAACAAGTCAAAGTACTTATCAAGGCACACTTAGACAAATCCTCAATTTATCAAGCCAAAGTACTAATCAAGGCATACATTCCTTTATAAAAGACTCTTTTCTATGTAAAGCCCCAAGATACTAACACCCGTAGTATCAAGGTGTGTCTATTTTTCAAAGTAAGTTACTACACTTTTAGAAAACTCATTTCAAAGCTTGAAATCAAGTAACTCCAAATTTTCACAATCTAGGCAACTTATGCCGATGTAATCAAAATAGACAACTTTCTAAACCTTCCATAAAGCCGTTATAACCAACTTCTCATAAAGTCGTTATAACCCTTTATGGTTTT
This sequence comes from Przewalskia tangutica, assembly GCA_029844215.1. Taxonomy (NCBI): domain Eukaryota; kingdom Viridiplantae; phylum Streptophyta; class Magnoliopsida; order Solanales; family Solanaceae; genus Przewalskia; species Przewalskia tangutica. The sequence continues at coordinate 112,927,360 of CM056721.1, forward strand.
AGACGTATCCATTCCTTCAATAACCAAGAGACTTATACTATTAAAACTAAGTATCACATACTTACAAAACAAGTTCTTAACTTTCAAAATACTTCAAGTCTCTTAATAGTTAGAAAACAAGTTTTCTTCTACTTTTTAAACCTCAAGTAACTTCACCCTTAACGCAAGTTACTTCTCTTAAATCATGTCCTTTCTCCTCTTTTAAATCAAATAAGTAAATCACTCCTTTGACTCCCCTAAAGTCATTATAATGACCTTTAGGTTTTAGAACTAAGGCACTAGCCAAAAGATTTGGAAACCACTTCCTTTTCAAGTCTCTATGTACTTTAAGAAAAATACCTTCACTTTTAAGAATCCAAACTTCCCTAAGGAAATGGATTATACTACTTACAATTTAAACATCAAAGTACACTCAAGGAAGTACATAGAACAAATTCTATTTTAGGCAATCCAAATACAAGCAAGGAATGGATCATTCGAGTAGAACCTACTTTCTTTATTCTAAGGAATCATGCTAGAAGAGGAGATAGTTCACATACCTTTTGGCTAATTCCTCAAGCTAAGCCGAATCGCGCGTGCGTAGAAGTTTCAACCTATAATGGTCACAACAAGACTATCAATCTTCTAGTCTCTAACGTAGAATAATACTAAGTATTTGGTCTCTAATTCTACGGAAAATCGGGCGACACTTCCTTTGTTTCTACTACTTTGCCACCTTTTTCAAGGCGAATACAATAACCAACAAGCCACATTTAAGGCTCCAAACAACAACCAAACAAAGGGGATTACACGCCTAATACGTGTAAAATTCCGCCACAATTCATCTGAAGTAGTTCAATACTTACTTAGTCATTCTCGCCAACAATGACTCAACAAGTCCTTTCAATTCTTTTTACAATTCCAAGTTCTAAGGTCTAACATGTTATATAGTCTAAACAACTTCAACAACTACAATTTCCTTCCTTATACAACATGCGATGGCTTAAACGAATAATCAACTTGAATTGTAGTCTTAAGGCTAACATGATAGTTTTCGGATTAGGGTTCCAATAACCAATATCCTTATCAATACTCATACTATATATCTCATGCTTGCTAATAACCATAGCTACAATCATAAGTAAGCCTTAACTATTAAAACGACAAAATTTATACCTTTCAAAGCCCTTAAAATTTCCAAGATCCAAAGTCACGCCTTAGCAATTCTTAGCTCATTTCCTTAGGTTCCAATCTGCTCCAAGCACTCCTTAGAGGCCTATGAAGAACCCATCTTCAAGTTCCAACTTCAAAGTTGAAGAACTCCAATAGTTTCCGCCTTGCGACTAACGTGAAAACTCCGTTTTTCCGAAATCTTTCTATTGAGATAACCTTACAACACCCTTGGGGACATTGGGTTAAAGTCTTGTGGCTAATGGATCAAAATCACAAAATTTTTGTGTGGGATATTCAACAAAGCCGAGAGCTACTCCATGAAGAACAACTAGTGTGATTTTTTTCTAAGTGTTAAATGGCAAGTCTTGCACTAGTAGTAAGCTTATAACACACAATGGAGGGCTTAGATAAAAACACTTGTATTAATTGGATGATAGGGATCAAGCCAAATGGCCCTTGACTTGGTCAACAATCTCAAGCTCTTAATTAGCAAGACTTATCTTCCACCATGGTAAATGACCATTTTACCCTTAACATTTTCGTCCAAGACCACTTGTTGGGGTGTCACGTGTCGCCCTCTCATTCGTCCATAAAATTCCGTAACCCTCGTGGGCCCCACAAAAATGTAAAATTCCTCGGGTGGGCCCCACGTGACCAAATCCGTAAAAATAAATTTCCATAGTGTTAATAAGTTCTATACTTTACAAATAATACATTTTGAGAATCCAATTCTCAACAACGAACATTTTTCCTTTCCGACGTCCGGAAGACTTTCCGTCGGAAAAACAATCCTTCCTTTCGTACTAATTTCCAAGTCTTGTGTTCCTTACGTACATTCACTTACACATGTCCTGAACTTACGGGGTGTAACAACCACGACCTTAGATCTGTATATTGGTGGGATGGCTTGAAGAGGGACGTTGCAGAGTTCGTAGCTCAGTGCCCGTGTTGTCAGCAGGTGAAGATAGAGCACCAGAGGCCTGGTGGATTATTGCAGACGATAGAGATCCCGACCTGGAAGTGGGAGGTGATCAACATGGACTTTATCACAGGATTACCTCGCACTCCGATGAAGCATGATTCTATTTGGGTTATCGTCGACAGGCTGACGAAATCAGCCCACTTTCTTCCCGTCAGGACGACTTTTTCGGCTGAGGATTATGCCAGACTTTACATCCGAGAGATCGTCAGACTGCATGGAGCCCCTATTTCGATCATATCGCATGAGGAGCCCGATTACGACTAACTTACGGAGGTCCTTCCGGAAGGGTTTAGGGACGCAGTGAGCACGATCTGCATTCCATCCACGAGCGAGACGGCCGAGCGCACTATCCGGACTCTTGAGGATATCTGCGAGCTGTGTTATTGACCGAGGGTAGCTGGGAGGATCATTTGCCTCTAGTTGAGTTTGCGTATAATAATAGCTACCACTCGATATTCGGATGACGCCATGAGGCCTTGTATGGGAGGAAGTGCAGATCGCGATAGGCTGGTTCGATGTGGCGAGTGCGATTAGTGGGACGGACTTGTGCGGCGGCGATGGATAAGGTGAAGCTTATCCAGAGGCGATTCTTGGCATTCGAGTCGGCCAGTCATATGCGAGATCATCGTCGTCGGCATCCGAGTTCGAGGTTGATGATTGGGTTTTCTGAAGGTGTCACCCATGAAGGTGTGATGAGATTCGGAAGAAAGAAACTTCGGCCAGTACATTGGGCCTATCGATTGTCGCGAGGTAGGCAAGGTTGCCTACGAGTTGAATCTGCCGTCCGATCCGGAGGCGGTGCATCCGTGTTTCATGTTTCTATCTTTGAGGAGATGTATCGGGGATCCATCTAGGGTGCACCCGATTGACGATGTCGGTGTGGGGATTATCGTATGAGAGATTCCCATAGCGATAATCGATCGTCGGGTTAGCGTCTGCGGACGGGGCGTGGCCGTCAAAGTCATGTGGCGGAACGAGCTCAGGGAGGAGATGACGTGGGAAGCTGAGGAGGACATGAGGCAGAAGTATCCTCACCTATTTCCCCACACCTCCAGGTAACTCACTTTCCTACTTGTAAATATTCATTATCGTTTATGCCTAAGTGTTTTATTGTGGCCATGTGTGGCAAACCGCTTAAGCTTTTAGTTAATCGTCTTGGGAAGGAACATTCGGGACGAATTTTTCTAAGGAGGGGAGAATGTTATACCCCGTATTTCCAGAGTATGTACGTGAGGGCGTACGTACGAAAGTTTAGCCTTAAAGATAGGCATTGGATGAAAATACTTGGGCACAACTCACTAAAAGAATCGTTTTCCGACGAAATGATTTACTAAACTTGCGAAGGGAAAATTCCGGCTATGTCATTTATTATTTTTGCGGATTTTTCCGAGAGACGAAACATTTTGGACCAACGAGAGGGCGACACTTGTCACCCTCTAGTTGGCGGACTTGAGGTGGAAATGGGACGAATTGGATGGCCTTTTTTGTCAAGTAGTTGGTAGGATATTTTTGTGTAGTAGATGGATAAGGACACTTGCCCAAATCTTGACCTTACACTTGCCTTGCACTTGGCATCATCTTGGCCATTGGTTGGCCATGGCTTGACCTATAAATACCCCCCTTAAGATGAAGAGTTCTTCATCCACAAATCTTTCTCCAAGTCTTGAAAATCCTCCCCTCTCCCTTGTGAGACTTTTCGTCCAAGCCTTCTCCCCCCTTTGAGTGAAGCTTAGCCGAAGCAACCCCCTAGCCTAGCCGAAACCTACCCCCCTCCCTTGGTAGAAAAGTTGTCTTCCAAGTGTAGTTACTATACCAAAATACCCTAGCCCAAATCCCGTATAGTATTTAGTAGAAGTTGTTGGAAACTTCTAAGGGTTCTTGGAGCTATCGGAGCGTACAAATTAGGAGCTAAACCTCGCTCAGGATCGACGTTTATACTTGGATAATATTGGGCTTATCGAGGTAAATAAACTTATCCTTCTTTTGTAATTAGAGAATACATACTGTAGAAGTATAAGAATAAGTATAAATACTTAGAAGCATATTCTGAATAGAATTGAGCTGTTATCACGATGAAGGGTATAAAGAAGAATAATTGAACTGTACTCACATAGAATTTGTTTCTGATGGCTTGTATAGCTTACCGGGTAGGGAAGTGCTGCCCAAATTTCCATAGAATAGAGAACCCTCTGCTTAGAGCTTTATACTGATCTGATCTAGGCGTTGATAGACGTATTTGGTCGATATAGTCGATACTCTGCGCGACATATTCAACTTGGCAGGTGGTTTTCGCCGAGAAGGTATGTGATTCTTCCTATACTCTTGAGCATGATATTTTAAATATATATATAGTACGGTAGACGTACGTGTGTTAACTGAATAATAATTACGGCAATGTCTTTTGACTTAAGCCTGAATAATAATTACGGCAATGTCTTTTGACTTAAGCCTGAATAATAATTACGGCAATGTCTTTTGACTTAAGCCTGAATAATAACTACGGCAATGTCTTTTGACTTAAGCCTGAATAATAAAGATCTTGAAGCATTTCAAAAGAATACAGAATCATTTTTAACAAAGAGAAACAATTGGTTTTTAAACAAAAGCTTAAGAGTTATACTAGCTTTATGGGAAGTTAGGTATAACAACTTAAGAAAGATAAAAGGAACTGTTTACTTGTTTGTTTATAAAAGCCTTGTATTGATTTCTGTTAAGTGTAGTAAGATTGTTTGATAAGTAGACATATTATGATGCTACCTGTGTTAGTGTCTTGTAATGTTGTGAAAGGGGGTCATTCTTGCTGTGCTTACGTTGCTAAATGGTAAGTCTGTTGTACTGTTATTATATCACCTACCCCCTTGACTTGTTATACCGAGGGCTTGCCACCCTTGATGCGGGTCTATACGGCCTATGCGGTCTGTGAGACTATGCGGAGCTGCGGGAGTTCCAGGATTGATCATTCCGGGTGTTTTAGCCCGACGCGGGGATGCCTATGCGATGCTGTGACTATGCGGTCTATGAGACTATGCGGTGCGGGAGTCGAGGAGAATGCAGGGGTTAGCTACCCCGTCGCGAGAATACCTCATGCGGGTGCATGTGACTATGCGGTGCGGGAGTCGAGATTAGGCACGCATAATGATACTATGGGCGCGCTTGCCGATCATTCGCGGCCTAGAAAAGACTGTTATAGTTTACCTATTCGTTCTTGTTTGTGATATGGCCTTGTGTGCAATTGAGCTGATTGTATTTGCAAATGGTTTTAAATACTTTGATTTCATTTAAAGTACTTTCTGATTTCACATACTTGGTACTGTTATCTTGACCTCGCCGGAGGCTGCGTTCATCTTTGCGGTAAGAGGCAGTGCTAGATCCACATCCTTAGGATCTTTGCTTTGGTGTCGGGAGCTCCATCTTCTTCGGAGGCTCTACTTTTGGGTATGATCTCCCTGTATTGTACATAGTTTTGTACATTCAGGGTATGGCGGTGCCCTGTCCCGCTATAGTTGTTTACTTCCTTAAGTGCTGTAGTCTATTATGCGGTTGGGATGTAGCGCAAAACTTGGGTTATATATATATCGAAAGGCAAGCTTTTCATCGAGATAAACTGTGTCTCATTTTACAACTGTTTCATGTCTTGTTTTATATTCCGCTGATTTCTCTGATATATGACTACTTGGGTGCCCGGGTAAGGCACCAGTCACGGGCCCCGGAACGGGTCGTGACAAGGACACTTGCCTAAATCTCCACCTTACACTTGCCTTGCACTTGGCATCATCTTGGCCATTGGTTGGCCATTTCTTGACCTATAAATACCCCCCTTAAGATGAAGAGTTCTTCATCCACAAATCAATTTCCAAGTCTTGAAAAATCCCTCCCCTCTCTTGTAGTGTTTTCGTCCAAACACTCCTCCCCTTGTGAAGGCCCTTGGCCGAAACCCCCCTCTAGCCTAGTAAGTCCTAGCCGAAACCTACCCCCCCTCCCTTGGTAGAAATGTTGTCTTCCAAGTATAGTTACTATTCCTAAATACCCTAGCCCAAATCCCTTAGTACTTAGTGGAAGTTGTGAAGAACTTCTAAGGGTTTCTTGGAGCTATCGGAGCGTACAAATTAGGAGCTAAACCTTGCTCAGGATCGACTTTTAACTCGGATAATTTTGGGCTTATCGAGGTAAATAATCTTATCCTTCTTTTGTATTAGAGAATACATACTGTAGAAGTATAGGAATAAGTATAAAATACTTAGAAGGATATTAAAGAATTGAATTGAACTGTTATCACAGTAGAAGGGTATAAAAGAAGAATAATTGAACTGTACTTACATAGGAATTTGTTTTCCTGATGAGACTTGAGTAGCTTGACGGGTAGGAAGTCTGCCCAAATTTCCGTAGAATAGAGAACCTCTCGCTTAGAATCATTTCTGAGAATAGTCTAGGCGTTGTGACGTATTTGACTATTATAGGCTGATTCTCTGCGCGCGACATATTCGACTTGGCAGGTGGTTTTCGCCGAGAAGGTATGTGATTCTTCCTATACTCTTGAGCATGATATTTTAAAATATATATATAGTACGGTAGACGTACGTGTGTTAACTGAGTAATAATTACGGCAATGTCTTTTGACTTAAGCCTGAATAATAATTACGGCAATGTCTTTTGACTTAAGCCTGAATAATACAGATCTTAAAAAGTCTTTCAAAAGAATTATAAATCAGTTTTGAAAGAAGGAGAATATTTGTTTTTAAAACAAGAAGCTTAAGAGTTATACTAGTTTTATGGGAAGTTAAGTATAACGACTTAAGAATGATAAAAGACGTTTACTTATGTGTTTATAAAAGACTTATATTGATTTCTGGAAAGTATAACAAAATGGTTTGATAAGTAGACATGATATGATGCTATGTGTGTTAGTGTCTTGTAACGTTTGTATAAGAGGGTATTCTTGTTGTGCTTATGTTGTTTAACGATAAGCTGTTATGTTAGTATTATATCACTCACCTCTTGACATAATACCGGGGGTTAAGCTGCCCTCCGATGCGGGGTATTGCTCAGGCAGTCTGTGTGACTATGATTCGAGAATACCTCATGCGGGTCCTGGGGGCCTATGCGGAGCTACGAGAGTTCCAGGTTAGTGTGCGGCCTTTGTGGTCATGCGGTCTATGTGGTCATGCGGACTACGAGTCGGGGCGATGCCGAGTAGCTACCCTCGATGCGGGGATACCGTGCGGGCCTACGTGAGTGGCCAATGCGGACTGCGGGAGTCCAGGATTAGGCATGCATAATGATACTATGGGCGATTGGCCTTGCTTCGATCATTCGCAGCCTAGACAAGACTTGTTACAGTTTACCTATTGTTGATCTTGTTTATGATGTGGCACTATGTGCGGTTACTTTGGTTGTTTCATACATAATTGTAAAAATTGGTTTTAGAATGATATGATTTCATTTAAGTACATTACAGTTTCACATACTTGGTACCTGTTATCGACCTCCTTGAAATTGCGTTCATGCCGCAGGTAAGGGCAAGCAGGTGCTAGATCCACATCCTTAGGATCTCTTTGCTTTGGTGTCAGGAGCTTCATCTTCTCCGGAGGCTCGACTTTTGGGTATGATCTCCCTGTTGTTGTATATAGTTTTGTACATTCAGGGTATGTCGGGTCCCTGTCCCGCCATAGTTGTTATCTTCTTAAGTCTGTAGTCCTATTATGCAGTTGGGATGTAGCGCAAAACTATGTTTATATATATATGCGAAAAGCGACATTTTCTCACATAAAGCGTGTCTCATTTACAATCGTTTCATGTCTTGTTTTATATTCCCCGATTACTCGATGAATGACTACTTGGGTGCGGGTAAGGCACGATGGCGAACCGGGCAGTCGTGACATAAGTGGTATCGAGCGGTTAATCCTCGGAAAGTATCTACGCATCGTATCTAGTAGTCTTGATTATCGGTGTGTTGTGCACCAATAATCGTGAGGCTATAGGATATTTAGGATTGGTTTCCATTCTTCTCACTCGAGATCGTGCCTTAGAGGCGTGTTATAGTCGGACCCCTCTAACGTATTCCTTTTACGTATGATTATGCCTCACGTAAGGCAACCGGGCCCGAAGCAAAGCGGCCGAGAGTGCTAGTAGGACAAGAGTCACGAGGGCTCGTGCCGATCTATACAGACGGCGAGTTCCATGACGCCGCCGGCCCAAAGAGACCACGATACCGCGCCTCTGTCCCACGGCTGGGCGGAGGAGTTAGGGTACAAGGAGATGGCCCGGCTATTGGCGGGATCGTGGCGAACATGAGGCAGTGAATCTGGCGATTCGATTCCGGCCCGATCGTACCGTGGTTCACCCGAGGCGAATAGTTTGAGGCTACGGATTTCTGAGTTGTAGCCGCCCGAGTTTTACTGGTCGAGGCGGAAGGATGATCGCGGGAGTTCATCCGTCGATTCTGCAGGATTATGAGAGTGATCGGCGTCGAGACCGAGTCCGTTATCTTCGGTTCGCATCGGTGCGTGATACCGCGATCGATTGGTTTGATCATGGGAGTTATCGGGGAAACACGCGTCCCGCCTACTTGGGGACGAGTTCTCGGAGGCTTTCCTCACTCACTTCTTGCCTCCACAGATGATGAGGGCACGGGCCGACAGATTTTTATTGATGAGACAGAGAGGACGCACAGTTAGGGAGTACAACGTTGAGTTTGATTCGTTGGCTCGATATGTCCCTTCATTGGTAGCAGATATGGAGGACCGAGTGCATCGCTACGTCACCGGGCTAGATGATTATATGGCCGAGTCTTGTGCGGGTGTGGCTCTACAGCCAGGCATGGACATTACCCGCATGCAGGCTCATGCACTTGGATGCGAGGAGCGTAGAGGCCGACGGGTTGTGACGAGCGACAGAAGAAGGCGGGGCGGCGGGATCTTTTGGTAACTATCGGGGTGGGCGGCCTCGGCGATCTAGATTTGCACCCAGCCCGGCTGAGCACTCCTACCGTCGCGGCATAGCTGAGATATTCGGCGAACCGGGGCCCCGTGACTTGACGTCGAGTAGCGAGAGGTGTTAGCCGTCGGGACCACCACCGGTGTGGCCGTCACGGTAGATCCCATTCGGGAATTTTAGTGCGCTCGAGTATGTTCTGATTGCGGCCCGGCGGTCATTTGCGAGGGCTGTCCGGCCGGCGCGTTAGTGGTAGGGCTCGACCTACGGTGCATTCTTGGGTTCATCATCTCCTACGATTACTCGCCCGGAGCGAGTACTCATGGGCCAGTCACGGCAGAGGTCATGGCGGGTCGATTCTAGCGGTCCTCGAACCGCATTTATGCCTTGTCGGCCGGCGGGATCGTGAGGCCTCACCGATGTCGTCCAGTACCTTATCGGTTCGGGTTTGATGTGTATGCCTTGATAGATCGGGTTCTACTCATCCTATATATCTCCCCTTATTGCTAGTAGGATAGGGATAGAGCACGAGTCCATAGACCACTTCGAGGTAGCTACGCGATGGGTGATTCGGTGGTAGCTCGGCGGGTATATAGGGCTTGTCGGTGACCATATCTGATCGTCGGACCTAGCCGACTTGATAGAGTTGGACAAGACCGATTCGACGTGATCATGGGTATGGATTGGCTAGCTTCTTGCTACGCCAATGTAGGCTGCGAGGAGAAAGTGAGTGCAGTTCCGCTTTCTGAATAGCCGGTTGTTGAGTGGGAGGAACGTATCGCCGAGGTAGGTTTATTTCTTACCTCGAGGCTAGGAAGATGGTGCGAGAAGGGTACATCTACCATCTCGTTGGTGTTTGATCACGAGGCTGCAGTGCGATTTTGATCGATTCGGAGTCGAGAGAGTTCCCGCACGTGTTTCCGGCGACCTCCCGGTATCCTCCCGAGAGGAGATAGAGTTTTGTATCGATGTCTGCGGACACTCGGCTATTTCCATTCCGCCATACGAATGGCACTGCCGAGTTGAGAGAGTTGAAGGATCGGCTTAGAGATTTCTTTGGAGAAGGGCTTCATCGGCCTAGTGTTTCTCCTCGGGAGCGCGATATTGTTCGTGAAGAAGAAGGGCGGAGCTGCGCATGTGTGTTGATTCTGAGCGGTGAACAAGGTGACCATTAAACGAATACCCTTCCCGAGGATTGATGATTTGTTCGACCGATTGCGAGTGCGAGATGTTTCTCAAGATTGATCTGCGATCGGGCTATCATCAGTGCAGTCGAGAGGCGGATGTCCCTAGGGTGCATTCGGACGTCACGGGCATTATGAGTTGGTCATGTCTTTTGGGTTGACGAATGCTCGGCGGTATTCATGGATTTGATGAACCGAGTGTTCAAACCATTTTGGACACGTTTGTGATAGTGTTCATTGATGATATCTTGGTTTATTCTCGCTCGAGCGGGAGCATGCGAGCATTTGAGGAATTTGGCGATTCTGCAGGACCCGGCGATTATCGCCAAGTTTTCCAAATGTGAGTTTTGGTTAGCCGGTGGCTTTTCTTGGGCATATTGTGGCCGATGGTATTCGGTGGATACGGCCAAGATCGAGGCGATCGAGAGTTGGCCTAGACCTACTACTCGGCCAGAGGTTCGCGATTTTACGGGCCTTGCGAGTTATTATCGGCGGTTCGTAGAAGTTTGCTTCTATCTATGCACCATTGACTAGGTGACTCGGAAAGCGGCTAAGTTTGATGGTGATGCTTGTGAGCAAGGTTTCGATTCTTGAAGGAGAGGTGGCGGCCGCCCGTTCTTACTCTTCGGAGGTCGGATGGTTATGTCGTGTATTGTGATGCGTCAGGCATCGGGCTGGGATGTGTGTTGATGCAGCAGGGTAGAGTTATAGCGTACGCATCCCGACAGCTTAAGAAACACGAGAGGAACTACCCCACCCATGATTTGGAGTTGGCAGCGGTGATTCACGCCTTGAAGATCTGGAGGCACTATTTGTATGGGGTTCATGTGGATATTTATACAGACCACAAGAGCCTCCAGTATATCTTCATCGGAGGAGCTAAACTTCACGAGAGACGGTGGTTAGAGTTGCTTAAGGATTATGACGTCGATATCCTGTACCACCCGGGGAAGGCCAATGTTGTGGCAGATGCTCTTAGTCGTAGGTCGATGGGGAGTCTATCAGATGTGCAGCCAGAGAGGAGGGGCATGGTTCGCGATTTGCATCAGTTAGCGAGCCTTGGTGTCCGTTTGATTGATTCTGATAGCAGTGGGGTTCGAGTTCGTGAGGTTGTCGAGTCCTCCATCGTCGAGGAGGTGAAGAGGCAACAGTTCGAGGATCCAGTTTTGACACGGTACCATGATACGACTCTTCGTGAGGGGAAGGGTCCTTTTGAGGTAGCACCTGATGGGGTGCTAAGGTTTGAGGCGAGTTGTGTGTTCGGATGTTTGAGGACTTGGCGAGTTCTTGGGAAGCACACTGGCGCGTGTTACTCTATCCATCGAAGTCGACCAAGATGTACCACGACCTTAGATCGTGTATTGGTGGGATGGCTTGAAGAGGGCGTTGCGAGTTCGTAGCTCGGTGCCCGTGTTGTCGGCGGTGAAGGTAGAGCACCGAGGCCCGGTGGTTTATTCTGACGATTGAGATCCCGACACGGAAGTGGGAGGTGATCAACATGGACTTCATCACGGGATTACCTCGCACTCAGAGGAGCCCTGAGTCTATATGGGTTATCGTCGATAGTGTGAAATCAGCCCACTTTCTTCCGTCGGGGCGACTTTTAGGTGAGGATTATGCGGACTTTACATCAGAGATCGTCGTTGCATGGAGTCCTATTTCGATCATATCGACGAGAGCCGGTTCTGGCTAACTTCGAGTCCTTCGAGAAGGGTTTAGGGGCAGTGAGCACGAGTCGCATTCCATCCACAGACAGACGGACAGGCTGAGCGCACTATCCAGACTCTTGAGGATATGTTGCGAGCCTGTGTTATTGACTTCAGGGGTAGCTGGGAGGATCATTTGCCTCTAGTTGAGTTTGCATATAATAATAGCTACCACTCCAGTATTCAGATGGCGCCTTATGAGGCCTTGTATGGGAGGAAGTGCAGATCGCCGATAGGCTGGTTCGATGTGGGCGAGTGCGATTAGTGGGACGGTTTGGTGCAGCGAGCGATGGATAAGGTGAAGCTTATCAGGCGGCTATTGTAGCGAGTCGGCGAAGTCATATGCGAGATCATCGTCGTCGGCATCCGAGTTTGAGGTTGATGATTGGGTTTTCCTGAAGGTGTCACCCATGAAGGGTGTGATGAGATTTGGCAGGAAAGGGAAGCTCAGCCCAAGGTACATTGGGCCTTATCAGATTGTCCGCAGGGTGGGCAAGGTCGCCTACGAGTTGGATATGCCGTCCGATCTGGAGGCAGTGCATCCGGTTTTTCACGTTTCTATGCTGAGGAGATGTATCGGGGATCCATCTAGGGTATACCCGATTGACGATGTCCAGGTGACCGAGGGGTTATCGTATGAGGAGATTCCCATAGCGATAATCGATCGTCAGGTTAGGCGTCTGCGGACCAAGGACGTGGCTTCCGTCAAAGTCTTGTGGCGGAACGAGCTCAGGGAGGAGATGACGTGGGAAGCTGAAGAGGACATGAGGCAGAAGTATCCTCACCTATTCCCCACACCTCCAGGTAACTCACTTTCCTACTTATAAATTTTCAGTATCATATTTGCTTAAGTGTTGTATTGTGGTCATGTGAGGCATTTGTAAACTGTTTAAGCTTTATCGTTAACTGTCTTGGGAAGGAACATTCGGGACGAATGTTTCTAAGGAGGGGAGAATGTTATACCCCATATTTCCAGAGTATGTACGCGAGGGCATACGTACAAAAGTTTAGCCTTAAGGTTAGGCATTGGACGAAAAGTGTTTGTGCACAACTCACTTAAAGAATCGTTTTTCGACGAAACGTTTTACAAAGTTTGCGTAGGGAAAATTCCGGCTATGTCATTTATAATTTTTGCGGATTTTTCCGAGAGATGAAATATTTTGGACCAACGGGAGGGTGACACTTGTCACCCTCATTGGACGGCAAAGTGAGGCATTGTTGGCACGTTTTTTGTGCCTTGCACAAAGTCAAGGAGTTGGTAGGATATTTGTGTAGTAGATGGATAAGGACACTTGCCTAAATCTCCACCTTACACTTGCCTTGCACTTGGCATCATCTTGGCCATTGGTTGGCCATTTCTTGACCTATAAATACCCCCCTTAAGATGAAGAGTTCTTCATCCACAAATCAATTTCCAAGTCTTGAAAAATCCCTCCCCTCTCTTGTAGTGTTTTCGTCCAAACACTCCCCCTCCCCCCCTTGTGAAGGCCCTTGGCCGAAACCCCCCTCTAGCCTAGTAAGTCCTAGCCGAAACCTACCCCCCCTCCCTTGGTAGAAATGTTGTCTTCCAAGTATAGTTACTATTCCTAAATACCCTAGCCCAAATCCCTTAGTACTTAGTGGAAGTTGTGAAGAACTTCTAAGGGTTTCTTGGAGCTATCGGAGCGTACAAATTAGGAGCTAAACCTTGCTCAGGATCGACTTTTAACTCGGATAATTTTGGGCTTATCGAGGTAAATAATCTTATCCTTCTTTTGTATTAGAGAATACATACTGTAGAAGTATAGGAATAAGTATAAAATACTTAGAAGGATATTAAAGAATAGAATTGAACTGTTATCACAGTAGAAGGGTATAAAAGAAGAATAATTGAGTACTTACATAGGATTTGTTTTCTGATGAACTTGAGTAGCTTGACGGGTAGGGAAGTGCTGCCCAAATTTCCGTAGAATAGAGAACCCTCTGCTTAGAACTGTTTACAGAATAGTCTAGACGTTGACAGACGTATTTGACTATTATAGGCTGATTCTCTGCGCGCGACATATTCGACTTGGCAGGTGGTTTTCGCCGAGAAGGTATGTGATTCTTCCTATACTCTTGAGCATGATATTTTAAAATATATATATAGTACGGTAGACGTACGTGTGTTAACTGAGTAATAATTACGGCAATGTCTTTTGACTTAAGCCTGAATAATAATTACGGCAATGTCTTTTGACTTAAGCCTGAATAATACAGATCTTAAAAAGTCTTTCAAAAGAATTATAAATCAGTTTTGAAAGAAGGAGAATATTTGTTTTTAAAACAAGAAGCTTAAGAGTTATACTAGCTTTATGGGAAGTTAAGTATAACGACTTAAGAATGATAAAAGGAACAGTTTACTTATGTGTTTATAAAAGACTTATATTGATTTCTGGAAAGTATAACAAAATGGTTTGATAAGTAGACATGATATGATGCTATGTGTGTTAGTGTCTTGTAACGTTTGTATAAGAGGGTATTCTTGTTGTGCTTATGTTGTTTAACGATAAGCTGTTATGTTAGTATTATATCACTCACCTCTTGACATAATATCGGGGGTTAAGCTGCCCTCCGATGCGGGGTATTGCTCAGGCAGTCTGTGTGACTATGATTCGAGAATACCTCATGCGGGTCCTGGGGGCCTATGCGGAGCTACGAGAGTTCCAGGTTAGTGTGCGGCCTTTGTGGTCATGCGGTCTATGTGGCCATGCGGACTACGAGTCCAGGACGATGCCGAGGAGTAGCTACCCTCGATGCGGGGGATACCCCATGCGGGCCTACGTGAGTGGCCTATGCGGACTGCGGGAAGTCGAGATTAGGCATGCATAATGATACTATGGGCGATTGGCCTTGCCCGATCATTCGCAGCCTAGACAAGACTTGTTACAGTTTACCTATTGTTGCTCTTGTTTATGATGTGGCACTATGTGCGGTTACTTTGGTTGTTTCATACATAATTGTAAAAATTGGTTTTAAAATGATATGATTTCATTTAAGTACTTTACAGTTTCACATACTTGGTACCTGTTGTACTGACCTCGCCTGAGGGCTGCGTTCATGCATGGTAAGGGCAGCAGTGCTAGATCCACATCCTTAGGATCTCTTTGCTTTGGTGTCGGGAGCTCCATCTTATAGGAGGCTCGACTTTTGGGTATGATCTCCACTGTTGTTGTATATAGTTTTGTACATTCGAGGTATGGCGGGGCCTGTCCGCCATAGTTGTTATCTTCTTAAGTGCAGAGTCCTATTATGCAGTTGGGATGTAGCGCAAAACTATGTTTATATATATATGCCGAAAAGCGACATTTTCGCATAAAGCGTGTCGTTTACAATTGTTTCATGTCTTGTTTTTATATTCGATTACTACGATGAATGACTACTTGGGTGCGGGTAAGGCACGATCCACGGGCCGGGCAGTCGTGACATAAACAATCGACTAAAAGACAAGATGGGTTGACCAGCCGGCCTCTGCGGTCGAACGCATCCACAAACTCGCGATGGTTACCTAAACTTGGGCCTAACACCTCGTGACCTATCATCTAGCGGGACCACCTCAAGCCCGCGCATTCGGGCTGCGGGTTGACTCACGATATGGCCTCAACCCGACCAGCCGTACTAACTCGTTCCGTCCGGAACAATCTTACGATTCCGTCATGAAAGCTACCACTTCCTCACACTACCCATGGAATTATCCCACAATATATATCATGCATACCAAGTACTTCGACAAAGACCAACGTAACATCCACTCGGGCGTCCTGCATCCAAGGTCCCAGCATTATAAATTCTAAGGCTCCCGTTTTCGTCCCGGACTTACCCTTTTCAACTACCCATGTTTTCTAATCACAACTTACACAATGCTAACCGAACATAGCACTCGCACGTATCTACCATAACGACCTAAACAAGTCTCTTAAGGTGAAGATATCTCTGTAACTATTACCTCGCTTTCCTTTGCCGCTCTAATCAAATCTGCTCTTGGCGCGATAACTACTGACGGTGATGAACGTACTCGATCCGAAGGCTGAGTCGTAACATCCGCGCCACCTCTGTTTGGACAATTTCTCGCAAAATGGCCCTGCTGCCCGCAAGCCTAACAAGCTATCTAAGTAGTACGACACTCCCCATAAGAACACTTACCACAACGGCCATACAGGGTGGGGCGCCTCTGCGGCTAACACCTTCCTCTCAGGCCATTTGAATCCGCAACTTGACTTGGTAGGCTAAGTCATCCCATCTGTATCCCTCCTACTAGGACATTCTATCCTCACATGGCCCTGACGGCTGCTGGTAAAACAAGCATTAGTAAAAAGACGACATTTCCTCGGGATGACGTCTACCACATAGTGAACACTGAGGGAAAACTGAATCTGGCTGGCTAGAACCTATGCAAATCTGTGAACCAGAAACCCTGGAGTTCTGACCAACTCCTAAATACCCCGAACGTCCTGAAGTTCGTGGAGGACCACTCTGTACTGGCGGAGGCGCATAACCAGTCTGCTGCTGAGAAGGTCCGCCTCGAAAGTTACCAAAGGACCCTGCTCGGCCCTCTGGCGATCTTGGTTAATCCGTCGATCTACGTTCCTCGGCTGCTGCGCGTAAGCTGTCTGCGGGCAATGTCCATGTCGTGAAGAGCTACCCTTGTACAACTACATGCTAGATAAGCGTCATGTCTGTGACATATCGGTGCACTCATCCTCCGTATGCGCCACTAACGCGGGGACATAACGAGCCAAAAGTCAAACTCTATCTTGTATTCGAACCGTCGCCCGTTACGCCTCAACCTCATAAATCTATCCGCCGAGCTCTCCTCATCTGCGAGGGCAAGAAGTGTGTAAGAAATGCCTCGAGGTCTTGATCACTTTCATGATCCACATTACTGTCGAATAAACGCGATGATCTTCCTCGGTCCTCAATCCATAGGACTCGGGTGGTGCACTCAAAAAGTCTGAAGTCTCAAAACTATCGGATCTAGGGTGAACCAGTGCTGCCGGAACCACCGGCTCCGTCGTCCTCATTCCGACCACGGACTAGCTAGTGGCGGGCCGTCTCCTTGTAACTCATATCCTTTGTTCTGGCGTGGGACTAGAGGCTCGGTATCGTGGTCTCGATAGCTACTTCTCTTGCTCTAAACCTCACGGGGCTAGCGGCGTCGCAGAACTCCCGAATGAAGCGTCTCGGATAAGGATTGGGCGTGCCGGTAACCCTCGTGTTTTACTCGTAGCTCCTCCATTGCCTTGCCCATCCCGGGCCTGGTTGCCTTGCGTGAGGCATAACTAGCACAAGCGAATACGCGGTGGTCCACTTATAACCGCGGCTAAGGCACGATCTCGAGTGAGAAGAATGGAAACCAATCCTAAATATCCTGCGACCTCACGATTATAGGTGTGGTGCGACACCGATAATCAAGACTCTACTAGATACGATGCGTAGACACTTTCAGAGGATTAAGCGCTCGATACCACTTTTGTCACGACGAACCGGGCGCGATCGTGCCTTACCGGGCACCCTAGTGATACAACATCGGAGAAAATCGTGAGTAAAAACTTACACATGAAACAAGATATACAATAATGAAATAAGAAAACAGGCTAACCAAAACGGTTACCTTTCTGAATATATAAATAAAAACTTGAACCTGAACAGTTACATCCCTTTTACAAACTCTGCCCATGCGGTACTACGGACCTGCAGAATGTTATAACAACAATAGCGGGCGGGCCGCCATACCACGAATGTAAGTACACTACGGCAGGGGACTATACGAAGATAAGCCTCGAGAAGCGGAGCTTCCAACGCTGGCTGTGATCCTATGGTGAGGATCGGCGATCGTGTACCTCTACTGCGGCGTACGCGGCCCGAAGAGTCGGTAAAAGCAGTACCAAGTATGTGAAAGCGTAAAAATCAAATCAAATCATAACATTTTAAAACCAATTACAAATACGTCACGAACAACCATTAAAGCGCACGTAGTGCGCGGCATAAACAAGAGAAAAATAGATATAACGAATCGGTCTTTTCTAGGCCGCTAATGATCGAAGCAAGGCGATCGCCCATAGTATCATTATCGTGCCTAATCACGGAACTCCATGATCCGCATAGTCGCAGACCGCGTAGGTATTCGCCGCATCGGGGTAGCTAACGCGGCATCTCGCGGACTCCGCGATCGCGTAGTCACTGAACCGCGTAGGTATTCTCGCATCATAGTCACGCAGGCCGCGTGAGGTATTCTCGCGTCGGGTAACGCACCGGGTGATCATCTGGAACTCCCGCGACTCCGCATAGTCACACAGACCGCATGAGGTATTCCTCGCATCGAGGGTGGCAAGTCCTCGACATCATAACAAGTCAGGGGGGTATGTGATATAATAGCAGTACAACGGGCTTAGCGTTTAACAACGTAAGCACAACAAGAATAACCCCCTTACACAAACATCACAAGACACTAACACACGTAGCATCGTAACATGTTTACTTATCAAACCATCTTACTACACTTTCTAGAGATCAATACAAGACTTTCATAAACAAATAAGTAAACCGTTCCTTCTATCTTCCTTAAGTCGTTATACCTAACTTCCCATAAAGCTAGTATAACACTTAAGCTTTTAAAACCAAGTATTTCTTTTCTTTCAAAAATGATTCATAACTCTTTTGAAATAACTTCAAGATTCTTTTTATTTAAAACTCAAGTCAAAAGACATCAAAGTAAAAACAAAACAATTTCCATACCTTCTTTTAAACCAATCTTAAGACAAAAGCATGCTGTCAAGACGAACCGGGCGTGGTAGTGCCTTACCGGGCACCCTAGTGATACAACATCGAGAGAAAATCAGTGGAAATAAAAACATGAACATGAATTAAGAAAAGATAAATAAGCAGACCAAAGCAGTTGCCTTCATCGTATATACATAAATACGACAATTATCCTTTTTACAAACCACACTTGTGCGATTACTCTGGACCTCTAAGATTTTTACATGGCTATGACGGGACGGGGCCGCCATACCACGAATGTATAAGAAACTACGGACTCGAGGGTAACATACAAAGATAAGCCTCGAAGAACGGAGCTTCCAATAACACGGCTGAAATGTGATCCTATAAGCGGGGATCGGCGGTCGATGTACCTTTGACTGCGGCGTGAACGCGGCCCAGAAGAAGTCGATCTGGCAGTACCAAGTATGTGGCGTAAAATCACGTAAATGAAATCATAATAGTCTATATAAAGCGGGAGACATGAATGATAACCAAACTACGATTCCAACATAAGCGATCATGTCAGTCGGGGACTCGCCACCGAAGTCATCCTCCGTGCCCGTGGAACTCCTTCCCAGCTGGCGTGATCTAGGTACAAATCATGTGATACGTATAACGGTCTCGGCCCATCTTATGGACCCGATATAGAAAAGTGTGGAATACATTCGGTTCATCCGTGAGCCGGTGGTCGAGTGGAATACATTCGGATGAGCCGGTAGTCAAGTGAAATACGTTCCCGGATGAACCGGTCATCAAGTGAAATACATTCCCGGATGAACCGGTAACCAAGTGAAATACATTCCCGGATGAACCGGTAATCAAGTGAAATACATTCCCGGATGAACCGGTAATCAAGTGAAATACATTCGGATGAGCCGTAATCAAGTGAAATACATTCGGATGAACCGGTAGTCGAGTGAAATACATTCCCGGATGAACCGGTAGTCGAGTAGAACACAGTACTTGCACAACAAGGCTATCACACGTAACATGGTCAAGTTTCATAACAACAAGCATAAGCAAGTTACACACAACTCAAGGTACTTTCATTTTTATGTCAAAGTCGGATTTTAACCACTAAGTACTACGTCGTTAAATTCCTTTTAAAGATCCATTTCTCTTACGAAGGTCACGATACAGTAGTATAAAAATAGAGTGACTAACATTGTTAAGTAAACCAAAATGCTTTCCTTTGTAAAATCAAGTAACAACCTTATTTTCCAAGCGTTGAGTTTGCCTAATTTCAAAAGCTCAAGTTTCTCATTTTAGAAAAGGTTTAGTAGTTCATAGTTTTAAATCCTTTAAAACATAATTCTCCTTTAAGCGTTTTGAGAAACATATGTCTTATATGTGAGTAGGTTATTCTTGTTTATAATTAATCTTATTAAGCGACCATGATCTAGGAAATGTAATATCATTTTGTCTTATCTTAGCTTACATGCGGATGGAGGTTTCTCTTGGTTTTAATACCATACTTAGTTATTCAATACATTTTCCTTTTATTTCTGTTGCGGTGGTTTGTCGATACTCATTCGATTTAGAAATCGGTAAAACATTATTCCTCTTAAAACCAAGTACTCATTACTCACGAATGAGTTTTCACACTTTAACAAAATTCATATTAATACCATTAAGTCAAGTCTCTTATCTTACAAAAATCGGTAACCCATTCTTTTATCACTCTTAAGACGTTATACCTAACTTCCCATAAAGCTAGTACAACTCTTATGTTTTCAAAGCCAAGTATTACTACACATCAAATCCGTTATAAGTCAAATCGGTTACCACTTTGAAACCACAAAGCATTTTCTTACCTACGTAAAGTTGTTATAACCAACTACCCATAAAGCGGTTATAACACTTTATGTTTCAAACCAATCAAATACTTTAAACACGTATGCGTCTACCGTACTACATAGTTATACATATCATGCTAGAACAGATAGGAAGAGGTTCACATACCTCGCGACGATTATCGACTAATAGCAAAGCGCTCAGTACCTCAAAGTCGGCTACACTCTCGATCAGCGGGTCACCCATACGTAGTACTACAACCTATAGAGGCCACGGCGCCTATTAATATCTTTAGATCGGCGTAGAATATTCTCGAGAAAATTCGGCACCTCCCCCATGGCGGCGTAAATCTCTCCTCTATCGGCGGCTACCAAGCCAAGCGGGGTTTGCACGTCGGCCGGACGTGTACAATTCTACTCAGCAATACTACACAAGTCTCATGTCTGATCCTATGTAATTCTGATTCGATTCACTTCTTAAAATTAGAGCTTAAGTCGCAAGACATTCCGTAAGTATTATTCGAGCTTAAGTCAAAAGACATTGCCGCACAATTATAATGTTGATTCTATATATAGTATACTTGACTATATATTCCTACAACATGTAATTTCCAATTACAATAGAAGGTCAAGAGTGTTTACCTCGATAAGCCCAAAATTATCCGAGTTTATATGTCGATCTGAGCAAGGTTTAGCTCTACTCAGTGCGCTCAGGCCAGCTCAACCAACCGCCAGAAGTTCTAACCAACTTCACTTATAACTTCAACTACGGGTGAAGATTTACTTAGGGTTTCGTTTGTGGTGAGGAAGTATAATAGTATTTTACGGGCTTGTAAAGGGTACCTTGGAAAGTACTACAAGGTATTTGGCTAAAGTATTTTGGGCATTATAACACTACTAGGAGAGTATTTCTATACCACAAAGGGTATTATCTGAAAACAACTAGGCTAGGGGGTACCCCTTAACCACTACAAAGGGGTAGGTTTCGGCCAAGGGGCCTTGAGGGAGGGTGTGGTGGGCGAGAGAACAAGAGGAGGGAGTGTTTGAGACTTAGGTAGATTGCTCAGTGAGGATAAAGAAAGTCTTCACTTAGAGGGGTATTTATAGGTCAAGTGAAGGCCAACCAATGGCGAGATGAAGACAAGTGCATAGCAAGTGTAAGGCCAAGATTTAGCCATGTGCTACCTTATCCATCTACACAAAATATCCTACCTAACCCTTGACAAAAATGCAACACCAAAAAGCGTGCAAAGGGCTAGCTTTTGCCGTCACTCCTTCCAATTAGAGGTGACAAGTGTCGCCCTCTCGTTAATCCAAAATGTTTCGTCTCTCGGAAAAATCCGTAAAAATTAAAAATGCCATAGCGGAATTTTCCCTACGAAAGTGGAAACGTTCGTCGAAAAACGACTCTGTCGGGTGTTGTGTACAAATTTCGAAACTAGCCAACTTTAAGGCTCAAATTGCATACGCATACCCTCGCGTACATACTGCGGAAATAGGGTATAAAATTCTCCCCTCATAGAAACATTCGTCCCTAATGTTCCTTCTGAAGAGCGGATAACGAAGAATTTCTTCTAACAAGTTGCCAACGCCACACCGCCACGAAATATCACACGTTCTCTTCCTTCACTCGTCGTGCCCTTCTCGGACACTTGAACTCCTCTAGTATCGTACCACACTTGATCATCGCTTAGTTCCAAAACTTTGGAGTCACTACCTCCAACTTGGTCATCTTACTAACATGATCTCCGCCAAGGCCATTCCGGCCTTCATGATCCGCTCACGGTCGAACATAACCACGAACTCATACGACGGTCATCTAAACTTGGGACTAGCACCCTCGTGACCCTACCACTGGCGGGACCACCAGCTGACCCGCTCGAAGCAGTGCGGGTTGGCCCAACATGGCCCAACCCGACCATCTGTCGCGCCCGACTCTTGCTCGCGACACGGAACAATCTTGCTAAATCACATCATGAAAGATACCACTTTCATTTACCCAACCAGGACTTATCACACAATACATTCTAGGCATAAAATGCACTCGACAAGGATCACTCGCAAAATCTTGTACTCAAGGCGGCCTTACATCTAAGGTCTCAGCGTAATATTCTAAGGTTCATCATTTCCTACTTTGAGCTTACCCTTTTCCTGACGGGTTCCTAAATCACATTTTAGCACAAAGCTATCCGAACATAACACTTAACACATTAACATAACATCAAAACATACAAGCCTCTGAGGGTTAAGGATATACACAAGCTACCGCTCACTCTGTCGTAAGTCCACGCCTGCAGGCATGTATGAAGGCGATGAACACGCCATCGATCCGGTAGGCTGCGTCGTCTGCCGGTACCTCTCCTATAAGCACGATCTCTCGTCACATGGCCACGGCGGCGCAGTGAAACAAGCACCGATAAAAAGCGACATTCCCGGGATGATGTTTGCCACATCGTGCCGGCTGAGGGGACATGAATCCGGTGGCTAGCACTCGCGTATACCGTGAACGAAGCCTGGAGCTCGACCAGCTCGAATACCTGAGCGTCACGAAGGCGAGGAGGACCACTCTGTCTTGGCGGAGTACATAACTAGGCTAACTGGCGGCGGTCCGCGCGAAAGTTACCAAAGGACCTGCTGTTGCGGCCTCTTCTGGCGATCTCGGTCATTCGTCGACCTCTCCGTGCCTCGCATCCTAGTGCATGAGCTTGCGTGCGGGCAATGTCCATGCGGTGAAGAGCTACACCGTACAAGCCTCGCCAAGTAATCATCGGCCGGTGGCGTGGCGGTGTACTTTGTCCTTCCATATCGGCTACTCTGGCGGGAACATACCGAGCTAATGAGTCGAACTCCACATTGTACTCTCTAACGTCGCGATCACGCCTCAGCGTCAAAAACTGCGGCCGAGCCCTCCTCATCTGTGGAGGCAAGAAATGTGCAAGAAATGCCCTCGAGAACTCGTCCCCAAAGCTGGGAAGTGCATGCTCTTCCGGGGCGGCTCCGCGAATCAAACGGTCAAGCTGCGGTATCACGCGGTGATGCGAACAATACCACCGACTCGCCTGCGAGGCTCGATCACTCTCATGATCCATTGTGGCTGTCGGATAAACTCACGGTCATCCTCGGCTCGATCCATAGAACAATGGCGGGCTACAACTCGAGAAAGTCACGTAGCCTCAGCCCATGCGCTCGGGGTGAACTACGGGTGCTATTGAAGTGGAGCTGCTGCATCGGCCTATCCTCATATCGGCCACGACCACGGCGATGGGGCCATCTCCTTGTACCCCGTCTCATCGGCTCGGTGTGGGGTGGAGGCTCAGTCTTGTAGTCTCGGCAGCCAGCTGCGGTTCTAAACTCTTCTTTGGTCTTTGGCGGCGTCGCGAAACCCGTCGTCGGAAGCAGCATCTCAGTCTTGGCCGGGCTGCGCCTCGTACTCCTCTGTATCTCACTTGACTCCTCATTGCCTTGCCCATCTGGGCACAGGTTTGCCTTACGCGGAGGCATAGCGGTAAAGGAAAGGAATACGTCGGAGGGCCCGACTTATCACCTGACTCTGGCACGATCTCGTAATGAGAAGAATGGAAACCAATCTAAATGTCCTATAGCCTCACGATTATAGATGTGGTGCACAACACACCGATAATCAAGACTCTACTAGACACGATGCGTAGACACTTTCAGAGGACTAATCGCTCACGATACCACTTTGTCAAGACCGAACCGGGCCGTGGTAGTGCCTTACCCGGGCACCCTGGTGATACAACATCGAGAAAATCGGTGGAAATAAAAACATGAACATGAATTAAGAAAAGATAAATAAGCGAGCCAACCAAGCGATTTGCCTTCATCATATATACATAAATACCCGAGCAGTTATCCTTTTACAAACCACACTTGGCGATTACTCTGGACCTCTAAGATTTTTACAGGTATGGCGGGACGGGGCCGCCATACCACGAATGTATAAGAAACTACAGACTCGAGGGTAACATGCAAAAGATAAGCCTCAGAAGGAACGGAGCTTCCCAACACGCGAAATGTGATCCTATAAGCGGGGATCGGCGATCGATGTACCTTTGACTGCGGCGTGAGCGGCCCGAAGAAGTCGATCTAACGGTACCAAGTATGTGAAAGCGTAAAATCGTAAATGAAATCATAATAGTCTATATAAAGCGAGGAGACATGAATGATAACCAAACTACGATTCACAACATAAGCGATCATGTCAAGTCGAGGACTCGCCTCAAAGTCATCCGCCGTACGTGGAACTCCTTCCGCCGCTGCGTGATCTAGGTACAAATCATGTGATACGTATAACGGTCTCGGCCCCATCTTATGGACCCGATATAGAAAAGTGTGGAATACATTCGGTTCATCCCGTGAGCCGTAGTCGAAATGGAATACATTCGGATGAGCCGTAGTCAAGTGAAATCGTTCGGATGAGCCGGTCATCAAGTGAAATACATTCGGATGAGCCGGTAACAAGTGAAATACATTCCGGATGAACGGTAATCAAGTGAAATACATTCGGATGAACCGGTAATCAAGTGAAATACATTCGGATGAGCCGGTAATCAAGTGAAATACATTCGGATGAGCCGGTAGTCGAGTGAAATACATTCCGGATGAGCCGGTAGTCGAGTAGAACACGATACTTGCACAACAAGGCTATCACACGTAACATGGTCAAGTTTCATAACAACAAGCATAAGCAAGTTACACACTGACTCAGTACTTTCATTTTTATGTCAAAGTCGGATTTTAACCACTAAAGTACTACGTACGTTAAATTCCTTTTAAAGATCCATTTCTCTTACGAAGGTCACCCGATACCCGTAGTATAAAAATAGAGTGTCTAACATTGTTAAGTAAACCAAAATGCTTTCCTTTGTAAAATCAAGTAACAACCTTATTTTCCAAACGTTCAAGTTTGCCTAATTTCAAAAGCTCAAGTTTCTCATTTTAGAAAAGGTTTCGTAGTTCATAGTTTTAAATCCTTTAAAACATAATTCTCCTTTAAACGTTTTGAGAAACATATGTCTTATATGTGAGTAGGTTATTCTTGTTTATAATTAATCTTATTAAGCAGCCATGATCTAGGAAATGTAATATCATTTTGTCTTATCTTAGCTTACATGCGGATGGAGGTTTCTCTGGTTTTAATACCATACTTCGTTATTCAATACATTTTCCTTTATTTACGCTGCGGTGGTTTGTCGATACTCATTCGATTTCAAATCGGTAAAACATTATTCCTCTTAAAACCAAGTACTCATTACTCATGAATGAGTTTTCACACTTTAACAAAATTCATATTAATACCATTAAGTCAAGTCTCTTATCTTCAAAAATCGGTAACCATTCTTTTTATCACTCTTAAGGCGTTATACCTAACTTCCCATAAAGCTAGTACAACTCTTATGTTTTCAAAGCCAAGTATTACTACACATCAAATCCGTTATAAGTCAAATCAGTTACCACTTTGAAACCACAAAGCATTTTCTTACCTACGTAAAGTGTTATAACTTGACTACCCGTAAAGCATTATAACACTTTATGTTTCAAACCAATCAAATACTTTAAACACGTATGCGTCTACCGTACTACATAGTTATACACATATCATGCTAGAACAGATAGGAAGAGGTTCACATACCTGCGACGATTATCGACTAATAGCAAAGCGCTCAGTACCTCAAGTCGGCTACTCTCGATCAGCGGTCACTCCATACGTAGTACTACAACCTATAGAGGCCTGGCGCCTATTAATATCTTTAGATCCCGGCGTAGAATATTCTCTGAGAAAATTCGGCCTCACACATGGCAGCGTAAATCTCCTCTATCGAGGCTACCAAGCCAACGAGGGTTTGCGTCTGACCGGGGCGTGTACAATTCTACTCACGGCAATACTACACAAGTCTCATGTCTGATCCTATGTAATTCTGATTGATTCACTTCTTAAAATTCGGGCTTAAGTCGCAAGACATTGCTGTAAGTATTATTCGAGCTTAAGTCAAAAGACATTGCGCACAATTATAATGTTGTTCTATATATAGTATACTTCAACTATATATTCCTACAACATGTAATTTCCAATTACAATAGAAGGTCAAGAGTGTTTACCTCGATAAGCCCAAAATTATCCGAGTTTATATGTCGATCTGAGCAAGGTTTAGCTCTACTCGTGCGCTCAGGCCCGCTCGACCAACCCTTAGAAGTTCTAACCAACTTCTACTTATAACTTCAACTACGGGTGAAGATTTACTTAGGGTTTCGTTTGTGTGAGGAAGTATAATAGTATTTTACGGGCTTGTAAAGGGTACCTTGGAAAGTACTACAAGGTATTTGGCTAAAGTATTTTGGGCATTATAACACTACTAGGCGAGTATTTCTATACCACAAAGGGTATTATCACGAAAACAACTAGGCTAGGGGTACCCACGCTAACCACTGAGGGGGTAGGTTTCGGCGAGGGCCTTGAGGGGAGGGTGTGGTGGACGAGAGAACAAGAGGGAGGGAGTGTTTGAGACTTAGGTAGATTGCTCAAGTGAGGATGAAGAAAGTCTTCAACTTAGAGGGGTATTTATAGGTCAAGTGAAGGCCAACCAATGGCCAAGATGAAGACAAGTGCATAGCAAGTGTAAGGCCAAGATTTAGCCATGTGCTACCTTATCCATCTACACAAAATATCCTACCTAACCCTTGACCAAAAATGCAACACCAAAAACGTGCAAAGGGCTAGCTTTTGCCGTCCACTCCTTCCAATTAGAGGGTGACAAGTGTCGCCCTCTCGTTGGTCCAAAATGTTTCGTCTCTCGGAAAAATCCGTAAAAATTAAAAATGCCATAGCCGGAATTTTCCCTACGAAAGCTGTGGAAACGTTTCGTCGAAAAACGACTCTAATCGGGTGTTGTGTACAAATTTCGAAACTAGCCAACTTTAAGGCTCAAATTGCATACGTACACCCTCACGTACATACTCTGGAAATACGGGGTATAACAATGCCTTCCTTTTTAAACCATTTTTAAGACAAAACCATGCCTTCCTTTAAAACAAAGACACTTTTTCTTTTTTTAAAGTCAAGTAGAAATATACTTTTTAAACCAAGTGTCTTACTCTTTCAAAAACAAGTAACCTATACCTTTAAATCAAGTTACTTCTCCTTTCCCAAAATCAAGTTGTTTATAAGTCAAGTTATCATTTTAAATCCAATGATAAAACCATTCTTATTTTCGAAATTAAGGTAACTTTATTCTTTAAAAGACCACACACCCATTACTCATGAGTGAGGTTTTACAACTTTTTAACATATTTCAAGTCCTTAATATTTCATAACAAGTCACTTAACTTTGGAATCAAGTCAAGGACACAAAAGGAAAATAAACTTCCTTTAAACACCCGTGCGTCTACCGCACTAAATATATTTCACAAATATCATGCTAGAAAGGATAGGAAGAGGTTCACATACCTCGCGACGATTATCGACAATTAGCAAAACGCTCCAAAGTACTCTAACCTTGCTCGCCTTTTCCACCCTTCAAGTAGAATACGCTACTCATAGTACTTCAACCTATAAAGGCCACAAAACGTCTATCAACCTCTAGATCTCTTCGTAGAATAATTCTAGATACAAGATTCCTTATTCTACGGAAAATTCGGCAGCACCTCCCCCCCCCCCTCCGCAACCACATAAATCTCCTCCTCTAACGAGGCGTGCTACCAAACCAACAATCCCAGGGGGGGTTACACGTCTAACCGGACGTGTACAATTTTACTCCACAATAATACTATAAGTCTACTGTAAATACAATCTATGTAAATCTGATTCAATTCTTATCCATATTCATTCTACATATAGTATACTCAACTATACATTACTACAACATGTAATATCCAATTACAATAGGGGGACAAAGATCATTACCTCGATAAGCCCAAAATTATCCAAGATATAAGTCGATCCTGAGTAATGTTTAGCTCCAATTCCTGACGCTCCAACCCGCTCCAAGCAACCCTTAGAAGTTTCCAAACAACTTCTCTTAACACTTCATCTAAGCTATGAAGATTTTTCTAGGGCTTCATTTTTGCGACTATAGGAATAAAGTAGTATTTTTTCGGGCTCTTAGTATTTGAAATAACTTTGGAAAACTACTAGGAATACTAGGCTAAGGTATTTGGGATAATACAACAATACTTGAAGTATTTTTCTACACAAAGGGGGGGGTGTTGGACGAGAACTACACAAGGAGGGAGGGGGACGAAAAACAACTAGAGGGAGGGAGTGTTTGCCTTGGAAAAACTTTAAGTGTGGATGAAGAATTAGTCTTGCACAAAGGGGTATTTATAGGAAAATCAATGGCCAAGATCTAGGCAAGTGTGTGGTGAGGATGGGGTACATGTGTGTGGGTAGTTGGCCAACCATTTGGCTACCACAAAAATGGGACAAGTGGCTTGCCACTTGTCCCCCAATAAAACGTCCAAGGCTAGGTGTCCATCTTTAATTCTGCCACATGGCCACATGGGGGTGACACGTGTCACCCCCCTACTCATCCAAAATATTTCATCTTCCGAAAATATCCGCAATGCCAAAAATCCGAAAATAAAGTGGGCCCCACAAAACCGTAAATTCTCCCGTGGGCCCCACGTGACCAATTTCGGAAATAAAATTCCATAATTCTCAAATATTCCAAAAAGTTCGAATACCAAATCTGGGAATCCAATTCCCATTAATGAACCTTTTTCCTTCACAAAATCCGGAAACTTTTCCGTCGAAAAATCACATCTTTCTTCCTTTCCAATTTTAATGTCGTATTTACGTACGTACGTCCTCATATACATACTCTGGAACTACGGGGTGTAACAAGTTCTATGCGAGGAAATTACCTCATGCGGGTCCATACGGCCTATGCGGGTGAAATAGTCCCAGGAGTAGGGTTGCGTAATGATACTACGGGCGGATGGCCCTAGGTTAATCATAGGCTTCCTATTTAAGAACCAGAAATGTTTATTCTTGTTTACTCTCGTTGTTAATAAGGCACAGTGTACTGTTAATTTTGGTTATCATACATGTCTCCATCTTTATTTTAGACTTATGATGTAAATTACAGTACTTCCAGTTTACATACTTGGTACATATTTGTACTGACCCCCTTTCCCCGGGGGATGCGTTCATCTGCGGTAGGGAGTAGCGAGTTGCGGATCCTCACTCTTAGGATCACTGATCAGTTGTCGGAAAGCTCCATTTCTCCGGAGGCTTATCTTTTGGTACGGTTTCCCTAATGTTGTAGATTTATGTACATTCAGGAGTATGACGGGGCCCTGTCCCGTCATAGTGGTTATGTCGAAACTCTTAGAGGTCTGTAGTCATATCTTGTGGGTTGGTTTGTAAGGAAAAAAAAGGAGGTAACTGCTTTTGACTGTGTATATTTATATATCTAGGGAGGTAGCCTTATCGGATAACATGTTGCTTATTTTCTTGTTGATTTATGTTATGAGTTGTATATATGTTCCGCTGATTATCTCTGATGACCTGGACACCAGTCGCGGGCCCGGGGTCGGGTCATGACAAAAGTGGTATCAGAGCAGTTAGTCCTCGGAAAGTGTCTACAGACCGTGTCTAGTAGAGTCTTGATTATCGGTGTGTTGTGCACCACATCTATAATCAGGAGGCTACAGGACATTTAGGATTGGTTTCCATACTTCTCTCTCTGAGATCGTGCAGTAGAGTTGTCTTACTAGGTTGAACCCTCTCTGACATATTCTTATGTATCAATTATGCCTCGCGGAGGCGGCGAGAACGAAGGGCAAAGCGGCGGCGAGCTACTAGTGGAACACGAGGGTTACTAGGACTCGAGCGGACTATGCACGAGGTTATGGCCCAGGCGGCGAGTTCAGTTACCACGGCAGTACTAGAGGCCGAGCGGCCGCGACTCGGGAGTTCCGATACGAGCCTCGATCCACGCGGCCAAAGCGAGTATAGATATTATGGAGAAGCGGTCAGGTTATTGACCAAAGATAGTGGCGAGCGGCGGCGAGTGAGTAGCTAACCCTAGAGCCGACAGTTTGAGAATTCGGGATTTTCTGGGTTGTAGTCCACCTGAGTTCTATGGTTGGAGATCTGAGGATGATCCTCGTGAGTTTATTCGGCAGATGTAGCAGACTATGCAGGTACTTAGGGCCTCGGAGACCGAGTTAGTTGTGCTAGCTTCTTACCGGTTACGCGATATTGCAGTGAACTGGTTTGAGTCGTGGGAACTCTCTATGGGTGTGGGTGCTTCTCCAGCTATTTGGGATGAGTTCACAGAGGTCTTCCTTGATCACTTTTTGCCTCCTGAGATGAGGAGAGCCCGTGTTGATAGGTTCTTGACGTTGAGGCGGGATGGAAGGACCATCAGAGAGTATAACCTGGAGTTTGACTCATTGGCCAGGTACGCGCTCACTATTGTGGCTGACATGGCTGATAGAGTTCATCGCTATGTGATGGGGCTAGACCGCTACATGGTTACCGCTAGGAGTGGCCGCCCGGCGATTATGGATATTTCGGAGATGCGAGCATACGCGAGGATTGAAAGCGAGGAGAGAGGACCAGCCAGATCGAGGCCAGCCCAAAAGGGCCAGGACGACAGAGTTTCATGGTAACTTTCGAGGTGGACAACCTCAGCAGCAGGCTAGGTCAACATTTCAGCCGGCACAGAGTGCTCCTTCCCAATCTTCTGGCAGGAGGTTTGATCAGAGGGGTTATTCGGGAGCAGGTCAGGGCTTCGGGGTTTCAGGGAGGCAGGGATCTTAGCCGATAGAGACCACCCCTATATCGGTGTGTTCGATGCGGTAGATCCCACCCTGGGGAGTGTCATGCTGCTTTTGGAGCCTGTTTCTCTTGCGGCCAGCAGGGCCATATGAAGAGGGATTGTCCGACCCGAGGCGACATGTGTAGTATGGTTCACCTACGGTCGATTCTTTGGTCTTCATCTTACATGGTTATGCGCCCGAGGGCGAGTGTACCGGCCAGCGCGGCGAAGGTCGTGGCAGGGCTCCTAGTTCTAGCGGTCCACAAAACCGCATATATTCCTTAGCCAGTCGGCAGGACCAGGAGGCTTCACCGGATGTCGTCACAAGTATATTGATTTCATGCTGTGAAGTTTATGCTTTGATAGATCCGGGTTCTACTTTGTCCTATATATCCCCTCTTATTGCGGGTAGAATAGGGATAGAGCCGGTGTCGATAGAGCCTTTTGAGGTAGCTACGCCAGTGGGTGATTCGGTGTTAGCTGAGCGGGTGTATAAAAATTACCCGGTGTTCATATACAGTCGTCAGACCCTAGTAGAGTTGATAGAGTTGGAGATGACATATTTTGATGTCATTATGGGTATGGACTGGTGGGCTTCTTGTTATGCCAATGTTGACTGTAGAGACAGATTGGTCCGATTCCAGTTTCCCGGTGAGCCGATTATTGAGTGGAAGGGCAATACAGTGTCGCCGAGGGGTAGGTTTATTTCTTACCTCAAGGCTAGGAAGATGGTTCAGAAAGGGTACATCTATCATCTGGTTCGAGTATTCTATCTGAGAGGTGAGTGCGATTCTTGATCGATTCCGGTGGTTAGAGAGTTTCCGGATGTATTCCCAGATGATCTCCCAGGTATTCCTCCAGAGAGGGAGATAGAGTTTTGTATTGATGTGCTGCCAGACACTCGACCTATATTTATTCCTCCGTACAGGATGGCACCTGCTGAGTTGAAGGAGTTGAAGGACCAGCTGAAAGATTTGTTGGAAAATGCTTTATTAGGCCTAGTATTTCTCCCTGGGGAGCGCCGGTTTTGTTTGTAAAAAAGAAGGATGGGACGTTGCGTATGTGTGTTGACTACAGGCAGCTGAATAAGGTAACCATCAAAAATAGATACCCCCTCCCTAGGATTGATGATTTGTTTGACCAGTTGCAGGGTGCGAGGTGTTTCTCAAAGATAGACATGCGGTCGGGTTATCATCAGGTGCGAGTTAGAGAGGCAGATATCCCGAAGATTGCATTCAGGACCCGGTATGGGCATTATGAGTTCAGGGTGATGTCTTTCGGTTTAACTAACACTTCAACGGTATTTATGGATTTGATGAATCGGGTGTTCAAGCCATTTATGGATACGTTTGTTATAGTATTCATTGATGACATCCTGGTTTATTCTCGCCTGCAGCGAGGCATGCAGATCACGAGGCGGTGCCAGAGTCCTCGGGCCGGCGATTATCGCCAAGTTCTCCAAGTGTGAGTTTTGGTTGGCCTCAATGGCATTCTTGGGGCACATTATCGGGGCCGACGGTGTTCAGGTTGATACGGCGAAGATTGAGGCGGTCAAGACTTGGACGAGACTTACTACTCCGATGGAGGTGCGCAGCTTCTTAGGGTTGGTAGATTATTACAGTAGATTTGTGGGCGGTTAACCCGATATCAGCGCCTTTGACTGGTGACTCGAAGCGGCTAAGTTCGGTGGGCGGAAGCTTGTGAGAAGGGCTTCGATTTGTTATACCGTATTTCGAGTATGTATGTAAGGGCGTCGCATAATTTTATGGCCGGATTATTGTTGGGGCGAAATTGTGCACATCCACGAGAAAGAATTGTTTGTCCGACGGAAATTTTTTCGAACCTTGTAAAGGAATTTTACGTTTTCAAGAATTTATTTATTTTGGATTTTTCCGAGAGATGAAATATTTTGGACCAACGAGAGGGCGACATGTGTCACCCTCAAGTGGCGGATTGGTGGACGATTTTAGGGGGCACGTTTTTATCATTTTAAAGGCCAAAAATGTTTGGTCAATGTTTTGTAGATATTTTGTGTGGTAGATGGATAAGGTGGGACCCACACACACTTGTCCAAATCTTCACCCTCCACTTGCCCTCCACTTGCCTTAATCTTGGCCATTGATTGACCTATAAATACCCCTCAAGTGCAAGACTTATTCTTCATCCCTTAAACACTTTCCAAGTCTTGAAATCCTCCCCCTCCCTCTTGAAGCTCTCGTCCAAACCACCCCTCCCCCTTGAGAAGGCCCTCGGCCGAAGTACCCCCCCTCTTGATAGTTCTCGTGAAATACCCCCCCCCCTTGGTAGAAAAGTATTCTCCAAGTATTGTTACAATTCCAAAATACCTTGGCCCTAATACCTTGTAGTATTCCTAAGTTATTTCAATACTAAGAGCCCGGAAATACTACTATACTTTCTTTAGTCACAAAACGAAACCCTAGGAGAAACTTCATAGTTGGTTGAAGTAGTAAGTGGAAGTTGTGTGGAAACTTTTAAGGGTTTCTTGGAGCTATCGGAGCGTGCAAATTAGGAGCTAAACCTTGCTCAGGATCGACATTTAAACTTGGATAATTTTGGGCTTATCGAGGTAAATATCTTATCCTTCTATTGTAATTGGAGATTACATATTGTAGAAGTTTAGAATTGAGTATAAGATATATAGAAGGATATTAAAGAAGAGAATTGAACTGTAATTACATAAGGCGTATTCTGATGAGACTTGTGTAGTTTGTGGGTAGGGAAGTGCTGCCCGATTTTCCGTAGCAATAAGCACCTTCTGCTTAGAATATACTACAGAGTAGTCTAGACGTTGATAGAAGTATTTGACTATTATAAGTTGATACTCTGCGCGCGACATACTCGACTTGGCAGGTGGATTTCGCCGAGGAGGTATGTGATTCTTCCTATCCTCTTGAGCATGATATTTTAAAAGAATATATATAGTACGGTAGATGTACGTGTGTTAACTGAACGTGGTTTTACTTCGATGTCTTTTGACTTGAGTTTTAAATAATAAGAATCTTGAAGTATTTCAAAAGAATTAAGAATCGTTTTTGAAAGAAGAGTAATACTTGGTTTTAAAAGCTTAAGTGTTATACTACCTTTATGGGAAGTTAGGTATAACGACTTAAGAGATATAAAAGGAATGGTTTACTTAATTGTTTATGAAAGCCTTGTATTGATTTTCGGAAATGAGAATAAGTATCGAACAAACCACTGCAGCGCTAATAAAGGAAAATGTATTGACTAATTAAGTATTATTAAAACCAGTAGAAACCTCCATCTGCATAGAAGCTAAGATAAGACAAAATTGTATTACGTTTCCTAGATCATGGCTGCTTTAATAAGATTGTTATAAACAAGAATAACCTACTCACACATAAGGCATGTGTTACTCAAATTGTTTTAAAAAGGAGATTACGTTGTTAAGTGTTTAAAACTATGATCTATGAATCTTTTGAAAATAAGAGACTTGAGTATTTGAATTTATGCAACTTGAACTTTTGGAAAAGAATGGGTTATTGATTTTCGAAGTTAAGAGACTTGATCTTAAAAGATATGAGACTTGACTTAATTGACTTGATATGAATTTTGTTAAAAAGTGTGAAACCTCATTCGTGAGCAATGAGTACTTGGTTTTTAAAGAGTTAATGTATGAAGTACTTTGGGGATAAAAACCCGAACTTGTTGACATAAAAAGTACCTTGTATAAATAACTTGACTATGTTGGTTTGTGATAGCCTTGTAATACTTCTTGTTGATTTGATAAGTAAACATGTTAGGATGCTACGTGTGTTAGTGTCTTGTGATGTTTGTATAAAGGGGTTTCCCTTGATTGTGCTTATGTTGTTTAACGATAAGCCGATATGTTAGTATTGTACCACTCACCTCTTGACATGATATACAGGGGTTGCGCCCCGTCACGAGGATGCCTAAATGCGGGTCGGGGACTATCGCGCTACGGAGTTCGAGTTAATGTGCGGGGTAATTACCTCATGCGGTCTATGTGGCGTGCGGACTACGAGTCGGAGGATGCCGCGGGTTAGCTGCCCCGATCACGAGAATACCTCATGCGGGCCTATGTGTAGCCTATGCGGTGCGGTAAGTTCGAGATTAGACGCGCACATTGATACTGAGGGCGAGTGGCCAGATTCGATCATGTGGCGGTCTAGAAAGACCTCGTGATGCAGTTTGATAGCATTGTTGGTACGGTGGGTTCTAGTAGTCGGCTATGCCTTCATACTTACTCCGTACGGTTTTATTATGACACAGGTGGGACCTGGTGTTCATGTGTATTCCTTGGGTGTTTTTATATCATGGACTGCCGGCAGTGAGGAAGGAATTCCACGGGCATGATTGATATTGTGGGCATGAGACCCATAGTTATATTTGAGTGATGACTTTTAGGGCGTGAGTCCCTGACTTGACATGACTGCTTACATATTGTGTATCGTAAATTGGTTATCATATACGTCTTCTGTTTTATATAGACTATTATGATTTCACTTACAGTATTTTCAGTTTCACATACTTGGTACCTGTTGTCGACCTCGCCCGAAGTGCGATCATGCGCGGTAGAGGTACACGATTGTTGATCCTCGCCATAGGGTCCTGATTCAGCGTTTTTGGGAAGCTCGTGTCTCGGAGGCTTATCTTTCGTATAGTCCTGTCGTTGTAGTACTTACATTCGAGGGGTATGGCGGCCTGTCCCGCCATTGTTGTTATAACATTCTTAAGTGCATGAAATCTTGTTGTGGCGGAGTTTGTAAAGGGATGTAACATTCAAGTTTTTATATATATATGCGAAAGGCAACTTTTCTCGATAAACTGTTTCTCACTTCATATTATTTCATGTCTTGTTTTATATTCATTGGTTACTCGATGTATGTCTACTTGGGTGCGGGTAAGGCACGATCCACGAACCGGTTCGGGTCGTGGCAAAAGTGGTATCGAGCGATTTATCTCGGAAAGTGTCTGACCGTATCTAGTAAGTCTTGATTATCGGTGTGTTGTGCGCACCAATGTCGAGGCTATAGGATATTTAGGATTGGTTTCCATTCTTCTCACTCGAGATACGCCTTAGTGTGTTATAAGTTGGACCCTCTAACGTATTTCTTCCCTTACGATTATGCCTCGCGCAAGCAACCGGGCCTGAGAAGGGCAAAGCGAGGAGGCTGCGAGTAAACACGAGAGGTTACGAGGAGCCTGAGCCCAATCATCGCTGGTGGTGCTTCATTCGGGGAGTTACGCTCGTCGCTAGCCCAGCGAGTTTAATGCGGCGGCGATTCCTCTGCGGCCTTGATATCTAGACCTTGGTTCCACGACGATGCGCGAACTATGTATTACAAGAGGCGACCACTGTTACTATCTAGGATTTAGCAACGAGAGTATATTATGTACCGATTTATCACGGGTCTTGATGATTATCTAAGAGAGGTTGTGCAAAGTAGCTCTTGATCGAGGCTTGAGCATGGCTGCGTGCGGGCTTATGCGCGGCGAGAAACATAAGATCGGCGGGTTAACGAAGCGGCGAAGAGGCGGTCGGCGGTGGTCCTTTGGTAACTTTCGAGCGGATCGCCTCCAGGTGACAGAATCGCACCTCGCGGTCTGAGTGGTCCTCCCGTGGTTGGGGCGTTCGGGGTATGCAGGAGTTGGTCAGAGCTCCATGGCTTCTGGTTCACAGATACACGTAGGTTCCAGCCAGCCGGATTCAATTTTCCTCGGTGTTCCGCGGTGTGAGCGCCATCGGGAATGTCGTATTTTTGTTGGTGCTTGTTTTACCTGCGGCCGTCAGGGCCATATGATGAAAGAATGTTCAAGTAGGAGGAATGCAAGTAAGAGGACTCAGCCTACCAGATTAGTTGCGGATTCAGTGGTTCGGAGAGGAAGGGGTGTTAGCCAGAGGAGGCCACCCCCACCTCGGTGTGGCCGTTGTGGTAGATGTCATTGTGGGGAGTGTCGTACTTCTTTGACAGCTTGTTATGCTTGCGGCCAGCAGGGCCATTTTGCGAGAAATTGTCCGACCAGAGGTGGCGCGGATGTAGAGACTCGACGCCCGGGATCGGTGGCTGGTTTATCACCTTCCTAGCTATCGCTGACATGGCAGGATTGATTAGAACGACAAAGGGGAGTGAAGCAGTAGATACAGGTATATCCTTAACCCTCTAGAGATTAGTATGTATGGAAATATGAGTATATCTTAAGTGTTGTTCTGATAGCATTGTGTTAATTGTGATTAGAAATCATGGTTAGGTAAAAGGGTAAGATTGGGGATAGGGAAAGTGTGAGCCTTAGAGTTTTATACGTGGAGACCTTAGAGGCGAGGCCATCTTGAGTAAAAGATTTATTTGTTTGACCCTTATCGGAGTGCATAGTATACGTGAGATATGTTTGTGTGATAAGTCCCTGAGTAGTGTGAAATGAAAGAGGGTAGTGAAGCTAAGAAGACCACTAGGTTTTCGTGATTTGATGGTGAGGTTGTTCCGGATCGGAAAACAAGAGCTTGACGCAAAAAAAATGGGTCGGGTTGAGGCCAGATTGCGGGTCAACCCGCAGCCCGGTTTGAAGAAAGGAAAAATTGTGGTGGTCCCGCTTTGTGATAGGGCCACGAGGGTGTTAGGCCCAAGTTTAGTTAACCATCGTACGAGTTCGTGGATGCGTTCGACCAGTAGTCGGGCCGATGAGGTCAGCCCATCTTGTCTTTCAGTCAGAACTGTTTACTCGGCAGAGGGTTATGCGAGATGTTATACATCAGGAAGGTTGTAAGATTGCACGGGGTTCCTACTTTTACTTATGATGACGGTGGAGCCAGTTCGGCGATTTCTTTTACGGAGGTATTACGGCGGGGTTAGGAACTCAGGTGAGTCTCAGTATTGCATTCACCCTCGGGCCGGTGTTTTGATTTCAGGGGTAGCGGCGAGGATTATGTACCTCTTGTTGAGTGAGTATCATTATGGCTACCATTTCAGTATTCGGATGTCGCCTTATGAAGCCTTGTATGGGCGGTAGTGTAGGTTGCCGGTCAATTGGTTCGATGTTGGCAAGATTCAGATAGTTGGTTCATACTTGATTCAGCAGGATGTGGATAGGGTGAAGCTTATCCAGGAGAGGTTATTGGCGGCTCGAGTCAGCGAAGTCGTGCGGATAATCTGCGTTGATACTTGGAGTTCAGGTTGACGGTCGGTCGTCTTGAAGGTACCACCCCGGAATGGCGTGACGAGATTTGGAAAGCTTGGGAAACTTCGGCGAGGTACTGGCGTTTTGGATCATTTGGAGAATAGGCGGGTTGCCTATAAGTTAGCTTTGCCGTCCGGCGTAGGAAGCGTCGTCGGTATTTCATGTTGCTATGTTCGGAAAAGTAGCGGAGATCCATCGAGAATGTTCGATTAATGATGACCAAGTTGGAGATAGTAACCGAGATTTTGGCGAAGCTATAACAGAAAGGTGGTAAGTTTATTTAGGAAGTGTTCAAGTGTACGAGGAAGGTACGACGAGTAAGAGAATAGAAGTGATCATTTCTTTTGTGAAGTAAAGGGGCGAAGGGAATATCTTTTAGCCCTTGGGTGGAAGCTTTTGTGATGCTAGAGGTG
This sequence comes from Przewalskia tangutica, assembly GCA_029844215.1. Taxonomy (NCBI): domain Eukaryota; kingdom Viridiplantae; phylum Streptophyta; class Magnoliopsida; order Solanales; family Solanaceae; genus Przewalskia; species Przewalskia tangutica. The sequence goes on from CM056721.1 coordinate 112,966,260, forward strand.
ATTCCTCGTGGACTTGGATTAAGTATTTGCGCGTGTGTTATTTTGTGACCAGGTGTGGCATTGGCAACTTGTTTAAGTTAAGAGGAACTTTATCGTTATCCGTCTTGAGAAGGAACATTCGGGACGAATGTTTCTAGGAAGAGAGAATGTTATACCGTATTTCAGTATGTATGTAAGGGCGTGCGCATAATTTTGTAGCGGATTATTGTTAAGGACGAAATTGTGCACATCCACGAGAAAGAATTGTTTGTCCGACGGAAATTTTTCCGAACCTTGTAAAGGAATTTTACGTTTTCAAGAATTTATTTATTTTGGATTTTTCCGAGAGATGAAATATTTTGGACCAACGAGAGGGCGACATGTGTCACCCTCAAGTGGCGGATTGGTGGACGATTTTAGGGGGGCACGTTTTTATCATTTTAAAGGCCAAAAATGTTTGGTCAATGTTTTGTAGATATTTTGTGTGGTAGATGGATAAGGTGGGACCCACACACACTTGTCCAAATCTTCACCCTCCACTTGCCCTCCACTTGCCTTAATCTTGGCCATTGATTGGCCTATAAATACCCCTCAAGTGCAAGACTTATTCTTCATCCCTTAAACACTTTCCAAGTCTTGAAATCCTCCCCCCTCCCTCTTGAAGCTCTCGTCCAAACCACCCCTCCCCCTTGAGAAGGCCCTCGGCCGAAGTACCCCCCCCCCCCCCCTCTTGATAGTTCTCGTGAAATACCCCCCCTCCCTGGTAGAAAAGTATTCTCCAAGTATTGTTACAATTCCAAAATACCTTGGCCCTAATACCTTGTAGTATTCCTAAGTTATTTCAATACTAAGAGCCTGGAAATACTACTATACTTTCTTTAGTAACAAAACGAAACCCTAGGAGAAACTTCATAGTTGGTTGAAGTAGTAAGTAGAAGTTGTGTGGAAACTTCTAAGATGACGTGGAACCCCCACAAGTGGTCTTGGACGAAATTGGTAAGGGGCAAAATGGTCATTGACCACCTTGGAAGATTAGTCTTGCTAGCATGACATTGTTGACTTGTCAACTTGTCCACATAGGCTTAATCCAAGTGAAATTCATCTTAGCCACCCATTTGTTTAAGTCTAAGCCCTCCAATATGTGTTATATACTAAGTTAGTGCAAGACAAGCTCATTTTACACTTAGAAAATTTAGAGAACTTGAGCTTAGCCTTAAGAAGCTCTCGGCTTTGTCCAACTTTCCCACACAAAATTTTGTAGTTTTGATCCATTAGCCACAAGACTTTAACCCAATGTCCCCAAGGGTATTGTAAGGTTATCTCAATAGAAAGATTTGGAAAAAGCGCATTTTTACGTTAGTATGGCGGAAACTAAGTGAGTTCTTGACTTTGAAGATGGAACTTGAAGATGGAGTTCTTCATAGGCCTCTAAGGAGTGCTTGGAGCGGATTGGAACCTAAGGAAAGGAGCTAAGAATTGCTAAGCGCGACTTTGGAATCTTGGAAATTTTAAGGGCTTATAAAGGTATAAATTTTGTCGTTTTAGTAGTTAAGACTTACTTATTGTTGTAGCTATGGATTTTAGCAAGCATGTGTTATATAGTATGAAGTTTGATATGTTTATTGGCAATTGGAACCTAATCAGAAAACTAGCATGTTTAGCCTTAAGATTTCAATTCAGTCGACTTTTGGTCTAAGCGTCGCATGTTGTATAAAGAAGAAATTGTAGTTGTGAAGTAGCTTATAACTATATAACATGTTAGACCTTGGAACTTGGAATTTGAAAAGGGTTGGAAAAGACTTAGTGTTGCTATGTAAGTTGGCGAGAATTGGCTAGTGTCATTAGACTCGCCATTATGAATTGTGGGCGGAATTTTACACGTATTGTAAGGCGTGTAATCCCTGTTTGGTTGTTGTTTGGAGCCTTAAAAGTGGCTTGTTGGTTATTGTATTCGGCCTTGAAAAGGTGGCAAAGTGAGTAGAAACAAAGGAAGTCTTTGCCGATTTTCCGTAGAATTAGAGACCAAACACTTAGTATTATTCTACGTTGAGACTAGAAGTTGATAGTCTTGTTGTGACCATTATAGGTTGACACTTCTACGTGCGGCGTATTCGCTTAGCTTGTGGATTTTAGCGAAAAGTATGTGAACTATCTCTCTTACAGCATGATTAGTAAGATAAAGAAAGTAGGTTCTACTCAAAATGATCCATTCATTGGTTGTATTTGGATTGCCTAAAATAGAATTTGTTCTATGTATTTCCTTGAGTGTACTTTGATGTTTGGATTGTAAGTTGTAGAATCCATTTTCTTGATGAAGTTTGGATTCTTAAAAGTGAAGGTATTTTTACTTAAAGTACATTTAGTCTTAAAAAGGAAGTGGTTTCCAAATCTTTTGGCTAGTGCCTTAGTTCTAAAACCTAAAGGTCATTATAGTGACTTTAGGGGAGTCAAAGGAGTGATTTACTTATTTGATTTAAAGAGGAGAAATGACATGATTTAAGAGAAGTAACTTGTGTTAAGGGTGAAGTTACTTGAGGTTTAAAAAGTAGAAGAAAACTTGTTTTCTAACTATTAAGAGACTTGAAGTATTTTGAAAGTTAAGAACTTGATTTGTAAGTATGTGATACTTGGTTTTAATAGTATAAGTCTCTTGGTCATTGAAGGAATGGATATGTCTAAAATCATAAAGGGTTATAACGGCTTTATGGGAAGTTGGTTATAACGGCTTTATGAAAGATTTAGAAAGTTGTCTATTTTGATAAAAGGGCATAAGTTGCCAAGATTGTGAAAATTTGGAGTTACTTGATTTCAAGACTTGAAATGAGTTTTCTAAAAGTGTAGTAACTTACTTTGAAAAATAGACACGCCTTGATACTACGGTGTTAGTATCTTGGGGTTTTACATAGAAAGGAGTCTTTTATAAAAGAATGCGTCGTAGTACTTTGGCTTGATAAATTGAGAATTTGTCTAAGTGTGCCTTGATAAGTACTTTGACTTGTTAAAAGAGAATTATTTTATGTATGCCTTGATTAGTACTTTGGCTTGATAAATTGAGAATTTTTCTATTTGTGCCCGGATAAGTACTTTGGCTAGTTAAATGAGAATTTATTCTATTTGTGCCCTGATAAGTACTTTGGCTTGTTAAATGAGAATTTATTCTAATTGTGCCCTGATAAGTACTTTGGCTTGTTAAATGAGAATTTATCCTATGTGTGCCTTGATAAGTACTTTGGCATGGTTAATTGAGAACTTGCCTATATGTGCTGGTAATAGCCTTTGAGTGCAAGTATTATGTTTTATTAAGTTGCCGCGACTCTCGGTTGAAGGGTCGGCTGTCTTGTTGTAAGTTACTGGGACGTACCGACAGTGATGTGGGATTCCACGGGTATGCTTCCGTTACTTGTAGTACTTGGGTTAAATTCCCGGATTTTTATAGAAGACATGGTAGTGCTTATGTCTTGTTTGACGGCCGGTTGAGATAGGGTAAGAGTATAAATGAGGGGCAAGCCCCAAGACGCTGTACCACCTTCTCCAGGGTAAGAGTATAAGTGAGGGGTAAACCCCCAAGACGTTGTACCACGTGCTTTATGTGTTGTTTGACGGCCGGTTGAGATTGGGTAAGAGTATAAGTGAGGGGTAAACCCCCAAGACGTTGTACCACGTGTTTTATGTGTTGTTTGACGGCCGGTTGAGATAGGGTAAGAGTATAAATGAGGGGCAAGCCCCAAGACGTTATACGCTTCTCGGGGTAAGAGTATAAATGAGGGGCAAGCCCGAGCGTTATACCCACTGCACCACCCTCGTGGTCGAGTATAAATGAGGGTAAACCCGAGCGTTATACCACATTCGTTTGCCTACTTAGCGTCTGATTTTAGAACACAGGTGGGACTTGGTGTTCATGTATGCCTATTGGTGCTATGTTATATCATGGACTGCCGGTGAGGAAGGATTCCACGGGCATGATTGATATTATGGGCGTGAGACCCGTAGTTATATTTGAGTAGTGACTTTGAGGGCCTGCGTCCCTGACTTGATATGTTGCTTATGTATTGTGTGTAGGTTGGCTATCATACATGTCTCTGTTTTGTTTAGATGTTATGATTTTATTACAGTACTTCATTGTTCACATACTTGGTACATTCTTCGTCTTGACCTCGCCCGGGAGTGCGTTCATCTGCATGAGTTTAGATCTGTTGTTTGGTGATCGGCAGTGTAGGATCTGCTCGGGGTTTTGGATAGCTCCTCTGTCGGGAGTTTATCTTTTGGTATATATCCTTGATCTGAGCTTTATGCTGTTTTGGATGCTGGCGGGGCCTTGTCGTAATATTTCGATTTAACTCCTAGAGTGCTGTATTCATATGTGGGATTGGACTGCATTATGCAGTGTAGTGTCTTTTGTTTATGTATATGATATGGCGGCCTAGTCGGCTTTGCCTTGTATGCGTCGTTGGTTTTAAAAGAAAAAAAAAAATATGGTATTATTAATTTCGCAATATACTTAGTTGTTAAGGTAGCGGGTGCCGGTAGGGCACGATCCACGAGCTTGAGGTTGGGGTGTGACAGTGGTATCGAGCGATCGATCCTCGGAATGTTTCTGAGCCGTGTCTAGTAAGTCTTGATTATCGGTGTGTTGCGCGCCACGCCCATAAGCAGAGGCTACAGGACATTTAGGAGTTAGTTTCTATTCTTCTCACTCTAAGATCGTGCCATAGAGGCGTGTTAGTAAGATAATTCCTCTCTGGCGTATTGTTGTGTTCTGATTATGCCTCGAGAGGCATGGCCTTGAAGGGCAAAGGAGTAGCGAGCTACTAGTCAGACTCAGAGAGTTGATAGGGCTTATGCCCAGGTTATACCGGATGTTGTTCGCGATCGGCGAGTTCTTCTTGCGAGTTTTGAGAACACAGCACGAGCCTCTGATTTCGATTAGGCGGACTTTAGGGTGTGAAGGAAGCCATTATGTTATTGACCAAGATAGCAATCTGCGATTTCCTCAGCGGGAGGTTATTCGGCGGTCTGAGCAGTGTCTGAGAGGGTAGAGGCGGTAGCGGAGATCTGCGTAAGAGGCTAGACCGGTTGGTTATCGGTGAGTTTTGGGCGAGTGCCTCGGCGGCCAAGTGATATATTCGTCCCGACCTACCCGGTACATACCCGCGGCTCACGGTGGGAGATTTGATCTCAAGGTATTTAGAGCCGGTCCAGCTCAGAGGTCGAGGTTCTCGGAGGAAGGAAGGATTTTCTCGATCGAGGCCACTTATTCCTCGGTGTTTCCATTGTAGTAAGCGTCATTTGAAATGCCGTCTTAGCACAGTGTTTGTTATTATTGTGGCCGTCCGGGCCATATCTCGAGTATGTCCTTTTAGAAGAAACGCCGGTGAGGTGGCTCGGCTATGGGCGATGGTTGGTTCCACTTTCCTCGCGGTGTCGTCCCCGAGCGAGGTGTTGGATGTCGATCGGTCGTGGTAGAGTCAGGGTGGAGTTTATAGTTAGCGGTCCTTGAACCGCATAGATGGCGTGACTCGGGCGGGATCGAGGCGACATCGCGCGGGATTCTGGTATATTCGATTCTTTTGAATCATCGATGCGTTGATAGATTCAGATTTTACCTAGCGTATATGTTTTCCCTTTATTTGGAGTTGTAAAGTGATAGTACCCGGTAGGGATACCTTGATTAGTAAAGTGAAAAAGTTAAGAATATTGAAAAGAATGATAAGTGAGCTGAGACTATAGTTGTGTAGAGTTCACAAGTTGTATTTACCAATGCGATGTAAGGCCAGATAGGAAAGGATGTCTGATAGAAATACTTTGACTTATGTGGCGAACCTTTAGTGAATAGGGGATAGGGTAAGAAGTACCTTGAGATAAGAGAAATTTATTTGGACTAGGAACAAGAAGTTAAGTGTGGCGATGAGTCGGGTTGTAGACTCATTAAGTCAACGATTGTATGGAATCGGGTGATGTCGATTAGAAATGGTCAGTTTATGTGGTAGGGTCAGGATGCGGGCCCAGTTTAGTAAATCGTTATGCGAGTTTGTGGGCAGCGTTCAGCGGAACTAGGTCGTAAGGCCAGAAAAGCCTTAACGGAATGTAAGTAACAATATGGCAAAGTTTGGTTAGTAACTCTAAGGATTGTGACGAAGCAGAATTTGAGATTTTATGCGTGTACTAGATGAGTTTGAAAGTGCGAGAAAGTATGACAAGTAAGGAAAGAAAGGAACCTCTAAGGATCCGTGTTTGGGAAAATGTAACCTTGAGTTTTGTGAGAAGGGACCACGGACGGAAGGTCCATTATTATGTTCACGTATGTTATGTGGTGGCCATGTGTGGCATCGTTGGTCTTGTGCATGTATTGGTATTAGGCATAGTATAGAGTTTATCTGGGAGTTTGTATAGCGTGACAGGCTAAGAACATTCGGGGCGAATGTTTCTAAGGGAAGAATGTTACACCCGTAAGTCAGGACATGTAAAGAGAGATATGCGAAGGAAACAAAGTGAGAAATTAGTACGAAAGGAAGAATTGTTTTTCCGCGGAAAATCTTAGGACATCGGAAAGGAAAAATGTTCGTTGTTGAGAATTGGATTCTCAAAATGTATTATTTGAAGAGTATGGAACCTATTGGCATTATGGAAATTTATTTATTACGGATTTGGTCACGTGGGGCCCGAGAATTTTACATTTTGTGGGACCCACGAGGGTTCTGAATTTTATGGACGAATGAGAGGCGACACGTGGAACCCCATGAAGTGGTCTTGGGCGAAATTGGTAAGGGCAAAATGGTCATTGACCACCTTGGAAGATTAGTCTTGCTAGCATGACATTGTTGACTTGTCAACTTGTCCACATAGGCTTAATCCAAGTGAAATTCATCTTAGCCACCCATTTGTTTAAGTCTAAGCCCTCCAATATGTGTTATATACTAAGTTAGTGCAAGACAAGCTCATTTTACACTTCGAAAATTTAGAGAACTTGAGCTTAGCCTTAAGAAGCTCTCGGCTTTGTCCAACTTTCCCACACAAAATTTTGTAGTTTTGATCCATTAGCCACAAGACTTTAACCCAATGTCCCCAAGGGTATTGTAAGGTTATCTCAATAGAAAGATGTTATACCCCGTATTTCCAGAGTATGTACGTGGGGGACGTACGTAGAAATTTTCGAACTTCTTTAGGCTTGGCCGAATTCTTTTTGTGCACAACACCCGGTTAGAGTCGGTTTTTTAAAGCGTTTTCCACGACTTCGTAGAATTTCGGCTATGTCATTTATATTTTTTGCGGATTTTTCGGAGTAACGAAACAATTTTGACCAACGGGAGGGTGGCGTGTGTCACCTGCGCATTGAAGCAGTGGGATGTCTTGGACGATTTGGGCGTCCAAGAGGTTTGGTTGGCCTTGGCCGATTGGCTCCTTCTTTTGTGCCTTGCTTTGTGGCTTGTTTTGTGGAGTGTTTTGTGGAGTAGGGTTTAGGGTGCACTTGGCTTAATCTTGTCCTTACACTTGCTATACACTTGGAAGGATCTTGGCCCTTGGTTGGCCTTTGGTTTTGCTATAAATACCCCCCTAAGTGTGAAGACTTCATCCATTCCAAAAACTTCCAGTCTTGAAAACCCTCCTCTCCCTCTTGCTTGTGTTCGTCAGGCCCTCCTCGCTTTGTGGTGCCTTGGCAGTGGGGTACCCCACTGCTAGTTGTTTCGTATAATACCCCTTGTTGTGGTATAGAAATACTCTCTAGTATTGTTATAATGCCCAAAATACCTTAGCCTTGTACCTTGTAGTATTCCAAAGTTACCTCTTTGCATAGAGTGCGGAAATACTACCTTTTGTCCTTTAGCCACAAAGAAACCCTAAGGAAATCTTCACGTTGTTGAAGTTGTAAGTAGAAGTTGGTTAGAACTAAGGGTTGTTTAGGCGCTCGGAGCGAGGAGCTAAGCGTTGCTCGAGAATCGACTTTATACTTGGATAATTTTGGGCTTATCGAGGTAAACACTCTTGTCCTTCTATTGTAATTGGAAATTACATAAGTGTTGAATATATAGTTGTTGTATACTATATATAGAACTGAACTTAGTATTGTGGCAATGTCTTTGACTTAAGCTGAAGAATAAAGGAATTGAGCAGTAATCACGTAGAAGGATAATAAAGAAGAAGCTGACTGTAATTACCTAGAACATGTATACGGTAGACTTATGTAACATTCTTGTGTAGTAGAATTATGCGCGTCAGGTTAGGCGTGTTTACCCCAGTTGGCTTGGTAGCGACCTCGATAAAGAGGAGATTTCTGTTTGCGGGGAAGTCTTTGCGAATTTTACGTAGAAAGATGGGAACTTGTGTTTAAGATTTAATGAGCGTTTGTGGCCTTTCTAGGTGAAAGTACTAAGAGTAGCGTATTCTACTCGAGGAGTGGAAAGGGCTAGCAAGGTTGTAGTACTTGGAGCTTTTTGCTTATTGTCGATAATCGTCGCGAGGTATGTGAACCTCTTCCTATCTCTTCTAGCATGATATGTGTGAACTATGTGATGCGGTGAGCGTCATGTGTTAAGCTGTGTTTGATTGTTTTAAAACATAAAGTGTTATAACGGCTTTATGGGAAGTTGGTTATAACAGCTTTATGTAGGTAAGAAAATACTTTGTGGTTTTAAAAGGTAACTGATGTGAATTATAACTGGCTTGTTATAATAAAGAACTTGATGTATTTCAGAAGATTTATAAATCGTTTTGAAGGGAGAGTAACACTTGGTTTTAAAGGTTTTAAAAAGAGTTATACTAGCTTTATGGGGAGTTAGGTATAATGTCTTAAAGAGAGGTAAAGAAAATGGTTTACTGATGTTAGAAGTTAAGAGACTTGATCTTATAAGATAAGAGACTTAACTTATTTGTTTCAATGTGGATGTTTGTGTGAAACCTCATTCGTGAGTAATGAGTACTTGGTTTTATTTAAAGGGATAATGTTTTACTGATTTCGGAGATCAGAATGTGTATCGACAGACCACTGCAGCGTTAATAAAGGAAAATGTATTGAATAATGATGTATCGTATTAAAACCAGTAGAAACCTCCATCTGCATAGAAACTAAGATGAGACAAAATGATATTACATTTTCTAGATCATGTTCTGTAATAAGAATGTTGTAAACAAGAATAACCTACTCATGTGAGACATATATTACTCAATTGTTCTAAAAGGAATCAAGTGATTAAGTTTATGAACTATGAAACCATTTGAAAATGAGAAGCTTGAGTAATTGAAACTAGGCAAACTGGAACTTAGGAAAAGAATGTTGTTACTTGATTTTGAAAAGGAATGTGGGTTGGTCATTCTAATACTACGGGTATCGGGTGACTTGATAAAAGTAATGGATCTCTTTTAAAGAATTTAACGTACGTAGTACTTTAGGGTTAAAACCCGGACTTGGCATAAAATGAAAGTACTTTGAGTTGTGTGAAACTTGCCTATGCTTGTTGTTGTGAAACTTGCCTATGCTTGTTGTTGTGAAACTTGCCTATGCTTGTGATGATAGCCTTTGTTGTGCAAGTGTGGTATTTACGTATTCTGGCGTCTCGATGAAGTCGGTTGACTTGTTGAGAACTTACTTGGGCGTCTTTGGCGGTGATGGAGAATTCCACGGGTATGTTTCCATTTGATTCTTGTCTTGTTGTTGATGTCACATGGGCGTGTCTACCGTCTGATTAGGGGCATCGCGGCGTGCGGCGGGTTGATTACCGATATATGGTTATTTGCAACATGGGCGATATCTACCGTCTTAAAGATTCGGGCGTGGCGTGCGGCGAGTTGACCTGATATATTGTTATTGAGGTTACATGGGCATGTCTACACCCGTCACGATTCCGGGCATGTGGCGTGCGGCGCTGTTATTATGGTTGCATCATGGACATATCTACCGTCACGATATTAGGGCATGCGGCCATGATGCGAACATGATGGATGTTGTGGCGTGAGACCCGTAGTTATATTAGTGGTGACTTTGAGGCGTGAGTCACGACTTGGCTAGCACTTTATGTTGCATCTTGTATTTTGGTTATCATACATGTCTCTGCTTTTTAGGCTATTATGATTTCATTTACGATTTGTGATTTCACATACTTGGTACTGTTATCGACCTCGCCTGAAGCTGCGTTAAATCCGCGAGTAGAGAGTACATCGGTCGTGGATCCCCGCTCTTAGGATCTCATTTGGCGTGTTGAAAGCTCCGTTCCTTGGAGGCTTATCTTTGGTATGTTTCCACGAGTTGTAGGTTCTTGTACATTCGAGGTATGGCGAACACTGTCCGTCATAGTTATTGTAAATCTTAAGTGCATACCTTTATTTGTGGCGGGGTTTGTAAAAGGATAAGCTGTTCGGGTTTTTATGTATATCTGAAAAAGCTATTTTGGTTGGCTTTGTTATTTATTATATCTCTTGTTTCATGACTCGTGTTTTATTTTCCGCTGGTTTTCTCTGATGTTGTATCACTAGGGTGCCCGGGGTAAGGCACCAGTCACGGGCCCGGAATTCGGGGCGTGACAAAAGATTTCGGAAAAAACGCATTTTTACGTTAGTCGCAAGGCGGAAACTAAGTGAGTTCTTCAACTTTGAAGATGGAACTTGAAGATGGGTTCTTCATAGGCCTCTAAGGAGTGCTTGGAGCGGATTGGAACCTAAGGAAAGGAGCTAAGAATTGCTAAGGCGCGACTTTGGAATCTTGGAAATTTTAAGGGCTTATAAAGGTATAAATTTTGTTGTTTTAGTAGTTAAGACTTACTTATTGTTGTAGCTATGGATTTTAGCAAGCATGTGTTATATAGTATGAAGTTTGATATGTTTATTGGCAATTGGAACCCTAATCCGAAAACTAGCATGTTTAGCCTTAAGATTTCAATTCAAGTCGACTTTTGGTCTAAGCGTCGCATGTTGTATAAAGAAGGAAATTGTAGTTGTGAAGTAGCTTATAACTATATAACATGTTAGACCTTGGAACTTGGAATTTGAAAAGGGTTGGAAAGGACTTAGTGTTGCTATGTAAGTTGGCCGAGAATTGGCTAGTGTGCATTAGACTACTTCGTATGAATTGTGGGCGAATTTTACGTATTGTAAGGCGTGTAATCCCCTTTGTTTGGTTGTTGTTTGGAGCCTTAAAGTGGCTTGTTGGTTATTGTATTCGGCCTTGAAAATGTGGCAAAGTGAGTAGAAACAAAGGAAGTCTTGCCCGATTTTCCGTAGAATTAGAGACCAAACACTTAGTATTATTCTCGTTGAGACTAGAAGTTGATAGTCTTGTTGTGACCATTATAGGTTGACAACTACGTCACGGCGTATTCGAAGCAGCTTGTGGATTTTAGCGAAAAGTATGTGAACTATCTCTTCTAGCATGATTAGTAAGATAAAGAAAGTAGGTTCTACTCAAAATGATCCATTCCTTGGTTGTATTTGGATTGCCTAAAATAGAATTTGTTCTATGTATTTCCTTGAGTGTACTTTGATGTTTGGATTGTAAGTTGTAGAATCCATTTTCTTGATGAAGTTTGGATTCTTAAAAGTGAAGGTATTTTTACTTAAAGTACATTTAGTCTTAAAAGGAAGTGGTTTCCAAATCTTTTGGCTAGTGCCTTAGTTCTAAAACCTAAAGGTCATTATAGTGACTTTAGAAGTCAAAGGTGATTTACTTATTTGATTTAAAGAGGAGAAATGACATGATTTAAGAGAAGTAACTTGTGTTAAGGGTGAAGTTACTTGAGGTTTAAAAGTAGAAGAAAACTTGTTTTCTAACTATTAAGAGACTTGGAGTATTTTTGAAAGTTAAGAACTTGATTTGTAAGTATGTGATACTTGGTTTTAATAGTATAAGTCTCTTGGTCATTGAAGGAATGGATATGTCTAAAATCATAAAGGGTTATAACGGCTTTATGGGAAGTTGGTTATAACGGCTTTATGAAAGATTTAGAAAGTTGTCTATTTTGATAAAAGGGCATAAGTTGCCAAGATTGTGAAAATTTGGAGTTACTTGATTTCAAGACTTGAAATGAGTTTTCTAAAGTGTAGTAACTTACTTTGAAAAATAGACACGCCTTGATACTACGGTGTTAGTATCTTGGGGCTTTACATAGAAAGGAGTCTTTTATAAAAGAATGTCGTCACGTAGTACTTTGGCTTGATAAATTGAGAATTTGTCTAAGTGTGCCTTGATAAGTACTTTGACTTGTTAAAGAGAATTATTTTATGTATGCCTTGATTAGTACTTTGGCTTGATAAATTGAGAATTTTTCTATTTGTGCGGATAAGTACTTTGGCTAGTTAAATGAGAATTTATTCTATTTGTGCCACTGATAAGTACTTTGGCTTGTTAAATGAGAATTTATTCTAATTGTGCCTGATAAGTACTTTGGCTTGTTAAATGAGAATTTATCCTATGTGTGCCTTGATAAGTACTTTGGCATGGTTAATTGAGAACTTGCCTATATGTCTTGGTAATAGCCTTTGAGTCAAGTATTATGTTTTATTAAGTTGCCGCGACTCGGTTGAAGAATGGTTTGTCTTGTTATGAGATTCTTGGGGACGTCTGCAAGCGGTGATGTGGGATTCCACGGGTATGCTTCGTTACTTGTAGTACTTAGGTTAAATTCGGATTTTTATAGAAGACATGGTAGTGCTTATGTCTTGTTTGTGGCCGGTTGAGATAGGGTAAGAGTATAAATGAGAAGCCCGAGGCTGTACCACCATACTCGGGGTAAGAGTATAAGTGAGGGTAAACCCCGAGCGTTGTACCACGTGCTTTATGTGTTGTTTGTGACGGTTGAGATTGGGTAGAGTATAAGTGAGGGTAAACCCGAGCGTTGTACCGCGTGCTTTATGTGTTGTTTGTGGCCGGTTGAGATAGGGTAAGAGTATAAATGAGGCGAAGCCCAGGCGTTATACCACCTTCTCGAGTAAGAGTATAAATGAGGGCAAGCCCAAGGCGTTATACCCCTGCTTTACCCTCGCCCGGTCGGAGTATAAATGAGGGTAAACCCGAGCGTTATACCACCTGTTCGTTTGCCTACTTGGCCCGTACAGTTTTTAGAACACAGGTGGGACTTGGTGTTCATGTATGCCTATTGGTGCTATGTTATATCATGGACTGCCGGCAGTGAGGAAGGATTCCACGGGCATGATTGATATTATGGGCGTGAGACCCATAGTTATATTTGAGTAGTGACTTTGAGGGCATGCGTCCCTGACTTGATATAACTGCTTATGTATTGTGTACTGTAGGTTGGCTATCATACATGTCTCCTGTTTTGTTTAGACTGTTATGATTTTATTACAGTACTTACTGTTTCACATACTTGGTACATTCTTCGTACTGACCTCCTTGAAGTGCGTTCATCTGCATGAGTTTAGGTCTGTTGTTTGGTGATCGCAGTGTAGGATCTGCTTTCGGGGTTTTGGATAGCTCCTCTGTCCGTGAGTTTATCTTTTGGTATATATCCTTGATGCAGGCTTTATGATTTTGATGCAATGGGGCCTTGTCGTAATATTCGATTTAACTCCTGAAGTGCTGTATTCATATGTAGGATTGGACTCGTGTATGAGTGTAGTGTCTTTTGTTTATGTATATGATATGGCGGCCTAGTCGGCTTTGCCTTGTCGTCACGTTGGTTTTAAAGAAAAAAAAATATGAAATGTTATTAATTTCCGCAATATACTTAGTTGTTAAGGTAGCGAGGTGCCAGGTAGGGCACGATCACACTTGAGGTTGAGGTGTGACAAAACCACTGCAGCGCTAATAAAGGAAAATGTATTGACTAATTAAGTATTATTAAAACCAGTAGAAACCTCCATCTGCATAGAAGCTAAGATAAGACAAAATTGTATTATGTTTCCTAGATCATGGCTGCTTTAATAAGATTGTTATAAACAAGAATAACCTACTCACACATAAGGCATGTGTTACTCAGGTGTTTTAAAAGGAGATTTCGTTGTTAAGTGTTTAAAACTATGATCTATGAATCTTTTGAAAATAAGAGACTTGAGTATTTGAATTTATGCAACTTGAACTTTTGGAAAAGAATGGGTTATTGATTTTAGAAGTTAAGAGACTTGATCTTAAAAGATAAGAGACTTGACTTAATTGACTTGATATGAATTTTGTTAAAAAGTGTGAAACCTCATTCGTGAGCAATGAGTATTTGGTTTTTAAAGAGTTAATGTATGAAGTACTTTGGGGATAAAAACCCGAACTTGTTGACATAAAAAGTACCTTGTATAAATAACTTGTCTATGTTGGTTTGTGATAGCCTTGTAATACTTCTTGTTGGTTTGATAAGTAAACATGTTAGGATGCTACGTGTGTTAGTGTCTTGTGATGTTTGTATAAAGGGGTTTCCCTTGATTGTGCTTATGTTGTTTAACGATAAGCCGATATGTTAGTATTGTACCACTCACCTCTTGACATGATATACCGGGGGTTAAGTTGCCCCGTCGAGGATGCCTCATGCGGGTCCAGGGGACCTATGCGGAGCTACGGGAGTTCCAGGTTAGTGTGCGGGGTAATTACCTCATGCGGTCTATGTGGCTATGCGGACTACGAGAGTACAGGAGGATGCCGCGGGTTAGCTGCCCCCGATGCGAGGAATACCTCATGCGAGCCTATGTGTGGCCTATGCGGAGCTGCGGTAAGTTCCAGGATTAGACGCGCACATTGATACTGAGGGCGAGTGGCCAGATTCGTTCATGTGGCGGTCTAGAAAGACCTCGTGATGCAGTTTGATAACATTGTTGGTACGGTGGGTTCTAGTAGTCGGCTATGCCTTCATACTTACCTCACGGTTTATTATGACACAGTGGGACTGGTGTTCATGTGTATTCCTTAGGTGTTTTTATATCATGAATTGGCGGTGAGGAAGGAATTCCACGGCGCATGATTGATATTGGGGGCATGAGACCCATAGTTATATTTGAGTGATGACTTTTAGGGCGTGAGTCCCTGACTTGACATGACTGCTTACATATTGTGTATCGTAAATTGGTTATCATATACGTCTTCTGTTTTATATAAACTATTATGATTTCACTTACAGTATTTTCAGTTTCACATACTTGGTACCTGTTATCTTGACCTCCTTGAGGCTGCGTTCATCTGCATGAGTAAGTACATGATTGTTGATCCTCACTCAGAGGGTAACGGTTCAGCGTTTTTGGGAAGATGCGTGTCTCCGGAGGCTTATCTTTAGTATAGTCCTGCCGTTGTAGGTAATTACATTCGGGGTATGGCGGGCCATGTCCCGCCATTGTTATAACATTCTTAGAAGTGCATGTAATCTTGTTGTGGGCGAGTTTGTAAAGGGATATAGCATTCAAGTTTTTATATATATATGCCGAAAGGCAACTTTTCTCAGATAAACTGTTTCTCACTTCATATTATTTCATGTTTTGTTATATATTCCGCTGGTTACTCTGATGTATGTCTACTTGGGTGCCCGGGTAAGGCACCAGTAACGGGCCCCGGTTCGGGTCGTGACACAGTTAATGAAGGAAAAGTTGACGACGGCTCCAGTTCTTACTCTTCCCGAGGGATTAGAGGGTTATGTGATTTATTGTGATGCCTCGGGTATCGGGCTATGGTGTGTATTGATGCAGCACGGCAAGGTAATAGCCTATTCTTCCCGGCAGCTATGGAAGCATGAGAGAAATTACCCTACTCACGACTTAGAGTTGGCCGCAGTTATTCATGCGTTGAAGATTTGGAGACATTATTTATACGGGGTTCATGTGGATATTTATACAGACCACAAGAGCCTCCAGTACATCTTCAGGCAGAGGGAGTTGAACTTGCGGCAGATACGGTGGTTAGAGTTGCTGAAGAATTATGATGTTGATATCCTATACCATCCGGGAAAATCCATCGTGGTTGCAGATGCTCTGAGTCGTAGATCTATAGAGTGCATCGGATGTACATCGGATAGGCAGGACATGGTCGTGAGATCCATCGGTAGCGAGCCTTGGGGTTCGGTTGGTCGTCTGATGATAGTGGAGTGCAGGTTCGAGAGGTTGCCGAGTCTTCCATCGTTGGGGAGGTGAAGAGCGACAACGCGAGACCCGTTACGTCTGATATCGAGATCGACTCTTGAGAGGAGAATAGTTTATTTGAGGTAGCGCGATGGGGTGCTAAGATACGAGGCGATTATGCATGCCGATGTTGCGAGACCGTCAGCGAGTTTTAGGGGAGGCACACAATGCCCGTTACTCTATTCATCCGGGGTCGACTAAGATGTACCATGACCTCAGATGTATGTATTGGTGGGATGGCCTGAAGAGGGACGTAGCAAGGTTTGTTGCTCAGTGTCCGAATTGTCAGCAGGTCAAGGTTGAGCACCAGAAGCCCGGTGGGATATTACAGACGATTGAGATTCCGACATGGAAGTGGGAGTTGATCAACATAGATTTTGTTACAGGATTACCTCGTACTCAGAGGAAGTGTGATTCCATCTGGGTTATAGTAGACATGCTGATGAAATCAACCCACTTTCTTCCAGTCATGACTACTTATTCGGCTGAGGATTATGCTAGACTTTATATCAGGGAGATTGTGAGACTGCACGGAGATCCTACATCTATTATATCAGACAGAGGAGCCCAGTTCACGGCTAACTTCTGGAGGTCTTTCCAGAAGTGGTTAGGGACATAGGTGAGTCTCAGTACGACATTTCACCCTCAGACCGACGCACAGGCAGAGCGTACTATCCAGACACTTGAGGATATGATATGAGCCTGTGTTATTGACTTCAGGGGTAGTTGGGAGGATCACTTGCCTCTAGTTGAGTTTGCGTATAATAACAACTACCACTCCAGTATTCAGATGGCCCCGTATGAGGCCTTGTATGAAGGAAGTGTAGGTCGCCGATTGGTTGGTTCGACGTGGGCGAGGTTCAGTTAGTTGGCCCAGACTTGATTCAGCAGGTTGTGGATAAGGTGAAGCTTATCCGGGAGAGACTATTAGCAGCTCAGAGTCGACAGAAGTCTTAAGCAGATAATCGGCGTCGACACTTGGAGTTTCAGGTTGATGATTGGGTCTTCTTGAAGGTATCACCCATGAAGGGTGTGATGAGGTTCGGAAAGAAGGGGAAACTTAGCCCAATGTACATTGGGCCCTATCAGATCGTCCGTAGAGTAGGCCAGGTTGCCTATGAGTTGGAACTGTCGTCCGACTTAGAGGCAGTACATCCGGTCTTCCATGTTTCTATGTTACGGAAGTGTATCGGAGATCCATCCAGAGTTTTCCCAGCTAGTGATGTCTAGGTGACGGAGGGACTGTCGTATGAGGAGAGTTCCATAACGATACTTGATCGCCAGGTCAAGCGACTGTGGACCAAGGACGTGGCTTTCGTCAAAGTCTTGTGGCGGAAGATAATAGAGAGAAGATGACTTGGGAGGCAGAGGAGGACATGATGAAGAAGTATCCTCACTTATTCCCTACACCTCCAGGTAATTCTTTTCCCTTACTTGTAAGTTTTAAATGACGCATTTGCTTAAGTGTTATTATGTGGCCATGTGTGGCATATTTGGTATGTAGGGTGTAGTTAAAAGAGACTATGTCGCTATCTAATTAGATTAACTCCGAAAGAATATTCGGGGACGAATGTTTCTAAGGAGGGAAGAATGTTACACCTCGTAGTTCCAGGACATGGTTAAAAGAATGTACGTAAGGAACCAGGATGTTAAAAATTTGAACGAAAGAAAGAATTTTTTTTCCGATGGAAATCTTCCGAACCTCGGAAAGGAAAAATGTTCGCTAATGAGAATTAAAAAAAACGTGGTGTTTGTGACTTAAGGAATTTATTAACATTGTGGAAACTTATTTAGGGATTTGGTCACGTAGGGCCCACTCGAGAAATCTTACATTTTTGTGGGGCCCACGGGGTTTTCGATATTTTAACCAATTATGGAAATTTCGGGAAATGAAATTCTATAGACGAATGGGAGGGTGACACGTGTCACCCCTCCACATGGACTTGGTCGAGAATGACCAAGGCTAGTTGGTCAAGTCTTGAAAAGCCAAAGCTTGATATAATTGACCAAGTCAACTAGCCAACTTGTGCAAAATCTTTTGCCTTCTTAAATCTCAACCACACAAGTGTTTTAATCTTGACCCTTGAGAGTAGTATATTACTACACTAGTAGCAAGACAAGCTCACAACACTTAGAAAAATTTCAAGCTTGTTCTTGCTCACTTAGAGCTCTCGGCAATAGTCCCATCTTCACACAAAAATTTTGCAATTGAGGATCATAAATCACAATACTTAAACCAAGGGTTCCTAAAGGTATTCTAAGGATATCCCAATACAAAAATCTCGGAAAACTACATTTTTACGTTAGTCGCAACATGAAAACCTAAGTTGCTTTTCATAGTTATGGTTGGAAATTGAAGGAAAGTTGCTTGTGAACTTCTAAAGGTTGAGAATAGCGGATTGGAACGCAAAGGAAAGGAGCTAAAGTTGCTAAGGATCGACTTTAGGTTTTGGATTGTATTTGGGCTTAACAAGGTAATAATCTTCATCTTACTTATGTAATTAAAGATTACATGTTATAGTAGTTGATATTTGATCATGTGCATTATATAACTAAGATTGATAAGTATTATGGAATATTGGGAGCCTAAATCCGAGAATGAGATTATTAGCCATTGAAATTGCAATACACTTTGGTCGATATTTATAATCGTCGCATGTTATATAAAGAAGGGATTGTAGTTGTTATAATCAATTGCGGCTATATAACATGATAGACTAAACAACTTGGATTGAAAAAGAATTGAAAAAGACTTTATATTGTTGTACATTGTAGCCGAGAATGGCATTGAAGTATTGAACTTATTGGTATTAATTGTGGGGCAGAATTTTACACGTCCCTTAAATGTGGCATGTTTGGTTATTGAATTCGGGACTTGAAAAAGGTGGAAAAGTACGTAGAAACAAAGGAAGTTCTGCCCAATTTTCCGTAGAATAAGAGACTTTATACTTAGAAATATTCTACGTTGGAAAGCTAGAAGTTGATAGACGTATTATGGTCATTATAGGTTGACGTTCTACGTGCGGCATATTCAACTTAGCGAGTGGATTGAGCCAGAAAGGTATGTAGAACTTTCCCTATCTCATGAGCATGAGTTTTATAAATGTATAGTACAGTAGACATATGAGTTTTAAAGGAATTTGGTTTTGTTTTGATATCATTGACTTGATATAAGAATTTCTAAGTTTGGCTGAGTTAGAGAATTAACTCACTTGATTTTAAATGATGAAAATGCCTTAGTTTTCTAAAGCATAAAGTTGTTATAACGGCTTTATGTGGAGTTGGTTATAACGACTTTATGGGAAGTTACAAGAGTGGTTTACTTGATCGATTTCAAAAGAGGATCAAAGACTTGATTTAAAGAAAGATAACTTGCTTAAAGGTATAAGTTACTTAAGTTTCGAAAATGGAAGGATTTGATTTCAAAGCCTTGGAATGAATTTCTAAAGGCGTAGTAACTTGATATGAAAAGTAGATATGCCTTGATACTATGGGTGTTAGAATCTTGGGGTCTTTATATGGAAAAGAGTCATTTTAAAAGGATAGAAGTACGTAGTACTTTGGGTTAAATTTCCGGATTTTTCATGATATGTTAGTGCCATAAGTTAAATAAAATGAGAGTGCATGTTAATTAAGTCTAATGAGAAGTTAAGGGATTTCTTAACTTGCTTATGTTATTTATGATAGCCGGTTGTGCTTGTGTTATGTTATTCTTCACGGGGTCATTCCTCGGGCATGTTGTATTTTGCATATTCCGTGGATTTGCTCCCCACGATGCGACGAAGTTACCTCATGCGAGTCTGTAGGGCTCATGCGGGTAAAATAGTCCCATGCAGGGCGGACCAGTTCTATGCCAGGAAATTACCTCATGCGGGTCCATACGGCCTATGCGGGTGAAATAGTCCCAGGAGTAGGGTTGCGTAATGATACTACGGGCGGATGACCCTAGGTTAATCATAGGCTTCCTATTTAAGAACCAGAAATGTTTATTCTTGTTTACTCTCGTTGTTAATAGGGCACAGTGTACTGTTAATTTGGTTATCATATATGTCTCCATCTTTATTTTAGACTTATGATGTAAATTACAGTACTTCCAGTTTACATACTTGGTACATATTTTATGCGACCCCACTCCACAGGCTGCGTTAAATGCGCGGTAGGAGTAGCAGTTGCGGATTCTCACTCTTAGGATCACTGATCAGTTGTCGGAAAGCTTCATTTCTCCGGAGGCTTGTCTTTTGGTACGGTTTCCCTGATGTTGTAGATTTATGTACATTCAGGAGGTAACTGCTTTTGACTGTGTATATTTATATATCCAGGAGGTAGCCTTATCGGCTAACCTGTTGCTTATTTTCTTGTTGATTTATGTTATGAGTTGTATATATGTTCCACTGATTATCTCTGATGTATACCTGTAAGGGTGCCCAGGTAGGGCACCAGTCGCGGGCCCGGGGTTGGGTCGTGACAAAGGTCGTGCGATAGAGCTGTGTTGTTAGGATGGTCCCTCCCTAACAGTTATTGTGGTTGCAGCTATGGTTCCAGAGAAAGGCAACAGTGGCCCAGACAGGAATGTATGGACTTCGTATCCAGGTTGGTAAGATTGTTGTATAGTTGGTATGATGATGTACATCTATACGAACGTGTTTATTAGGACCATATGTGTTTTTCCTAGAATGATTATGGTTTATCAGGAGTTGGTTAAGCTATGTTGTATGCTTAAGTATTGTGTACGGATAATATTGGGTTGTTGTGATTAAGACAACATGATTATGAGGTAATGTAAGCTTGGGACATGGAATAATTGTGAACCTTAGAATATTGATAACCACTGAGACCTTAGATGTACAAGGCATTCTTGGGTAGTAAGATTATTTCAGACCAAGAATGAGAGTTAAGTGTGACGATGGGTCGGGTTGTGGGCGAATTCCGTGTCAACCCGTAGCATGAAATGAAGTGGGGCCAGTTGGAGATGGTCCCGCTATATGATAGGGTCACGAGGATGCAAGGCTCAAGTCTAGTTAATCGTTGTACGAGTTCGGGGACGCTTTCCACCAGAAACAGGTTGTGGGAGCCGAGAATGGACAAAACGTGAGCATGTGATGGTTGTGTGCAAGTGTGGTTAAGTTGACACTTGGAATTTCAGCTTGACACCTAGTATGAACATTCAAGACGAATGTTTCTGAGGGGGGAAGGATGTTACACCCCATAATTCCAAGGGAATTATTACACCTCGTAGTTCCAGGACATGTGTATAAGGACGTACGTGAGAAGTTACGACTTTAAATATGAACGAAAGAAAGATTTGCTCTTTCTAAGGAAAATCTTTCGAGCCTCGGGAAGGAAAAATGGTTATTAATGGAAATTGAGTTCCCGAATTTGATATTTGAGACTTGTAGAATTTATCGGATTTTCGGGAGATGAAATATTTTAGACCAACCGGAGGGCGACACGTGTCACCCTCCACATGCCCATGTGGGGCGGAATTGATGATTAGGTCAAGAAGCCACTTGGCATGATAAGGTTGACCACATCTCATCCACACACGTGTTTTAATCTAGGCCCTTGGTTGTAGTATATATCCTTATACTAGTGCAAGACAAATTCTATACTTAGAAAATCAAGAACATTTCTTGTGCACGTGAGGGTGCTCTCGGCAATGGCTCCATTAAGGAGAGAAAATTTTGCAATCTTGCTCCATAATTCCCAATATTCGAACCTAAGATCCCTTAAAGTATTCTAAGGATATCTCAATACAAAAACCCCGGAAAACTACGTTTCTACGTTAATCGCAACGTGAAACCCTAGGGTGTTATTCATAAGTTTGGATTAGAACTTGAAGAGGAGTTCTTCATGAGCTTCTAAGTATTTCTTGGAGCGGATTTGAATGTAAGAAGAGGAGCTAAAAGTTGCTAAGGATCGACTTTTAGGCTTGGATATTATTAGGGCTTATTGAGGTAAAATCTTCGTCTTCTTAATGTGATTGAAGATTACATATTGTAGTATTTGATAAATGAGCATGTGGTATATAGATTGAAGTTTGAAAAGATTTGAATCATGTCGACATGTTAAAAACCGAAATGGGCATGTTAGACATTAATGTTGTAATCAATTTGGTTGTTAGTTACAATCGTCGAATGTTAAGGAAGAAAAGATTTATAGTTGTTATAATTTTTATTATGTATATAACATGTTGGAATAACAACTTGGATTTAAAAGGAAATTGAAAGAGAATTGATGTTGTTGTCGCCGAGAATTGCCTTAAGGAAATGGACAGTTTTATATAAATTGTGGGGCAGAATTTTACACGTCCTGTTAGGTGTGTAATCCCCTTTGGTTAGCTGAATTGTTGAGCCTTAAATGTGGCATTTGGTTATTGATTTCGGGCCTTGAAAAAGTTGGAAAAGTACGTAGAAACAAAGGAAATACTGCCCAATTTTCCGTAGAATAGGAAGCTTTATACTTAGAAATATTCTACGTTGAAATCTAGAAGTTGATAGGCATATTATGGTCATTATAGGTTGACATTCTACGCGCGGCGTATTCAACTTGGCAAGTGGATTGAGTCGAAGAGGTATGTGGAACTTTCCCTATCTTCTTGAGCATGAGTTTTATAAATGTATAGTAGGGTGGACGTACATGGTTAAAAATGAACTAGGTTTCATTTTGGTATCCTTGCCTTGTTTTCGAAAAGTATATGTGACTTGATGTTACATGGAAAGATTTATTGACTTGAAAAGTATAGAATACTTGATTTGGAAAGTATTGATTACTTGAACTATTCTAAAGTTAAGAGACTTGATTTCTAAAGTTAAGAAACTTGATTTCTAAAGTTAAAAGACTTGAAGTATTCTGAAAGTTATGTAACTTGATTTGAAAGTATATGATACTTGGTTTTAAAAGTATAAGTCTCTTGGTTATAAAAAGAATGAATTTGTCTAAAACATAAAGAGTTATAACGGCTTTATGGGAAGTTAGTTATAACGGCTTTATGGAAGGTTAAGAGAGTGGTCTATTTGATTGATAGGCATGAGTTGCCTAGGTTATGAAATTAAAAGTTACTTGGTTTCAAAGCCTTGAAATGAATTTCTAAAGGTGTAGTAACTTAATTTGAAAAATAGACATGCCTTGATACTACGGGTGTTAGTATCTTGGGGTTTTATATAAAAAAGAGTCTTTTGAAAAGAATGGAAGTACGTAGTACTTTGGGTTAAATTCCCGGATTTTTATGTGACACGAAAGTGCCTTGAGTTTATAAAATGAAATTCATTTTTGTATGTTAATGAAAGTCTAAAGGATTTTATGAACTTGCCTATGCTTGCTTGCGATAGCCTTTGAGTGCATGTATTATATTTCTACGCTGCCGTGTCTCTCAGTTGGATGGCCGACTGTCTTGTTGTGAGTTTACTTGGACGTACCGACAGTGATGAAGGATTCCACGGGTATGCTTCCATTGTGATTGTTCCATGGACATGCTTATACGATGAAGGATTCCGGGGCATGCAACCATGTTATATACTATTATTACTCCATGGACTAGCTCTCCATGAAGACATGTACCCGAGATGAGGGATTCCACGGGCATGTTATATACTATTATTACTCGATGGACTAGCTCTCCATGAAGACATGTACCCGAGATGAGGAATTCCACGGGCATGTTATATACTATTATTACCCATGGATTAGCTCTCCATGAAGTCATGTATCCGAGATGAGGGATTCCACGGGCATGAGATATATATATATTGCATATGTGCACGCCGACAGTGATGTAGGATTCCACGGGCATGTTACATATATATATTTTACACTTGCGGCTGTCGGTAGTGATGGAGGATTCCACGGGCACGCTTTGATGTTTTCGGGCTAGAAACCCTTACTGGACTGTGTGATGAATTTGAGGGCTTGTGTCCCTAGCCCTGGTGTGACTATTGTTTATGTGCTAAAATAGTCTTTAAAAGGAAAAAAACTGACTTTCATTACTTTCGTTTTGACAAGGCACAGTGTACTGTTATTTTGGTTATCACACATGTCTCCAGCTTTATTTTAGACTATTATGATTTCATTACAGTACTTTCAGTTTCACATACTTGGTACTTGTTGTACTGACCTCCTTCGGGAGGCTGCGTTCATGTCGTAGGTTGAGGTACATAGCTTGCTGATCCTCACTCTTAGGATCACTGTTCAGTTCTTGGAAAGCTCCATTTCTCTGGAGGCTTTGTCTTTTGGTACAGTTCCCTGAGGTTGTAGATTTATGTACATTAAGGGGTATGGCGGGGTCCTGTCCCGTCACAGTTGTTATGTCAAAACTCTTAGAGGTCTGTAGTCATATCTTGTGGGTCGGTTTGTAAAAAAAAGGAGGTAACTGCTTTTGATTTTAAGTATATATATATCCAGGGAGGTAGCCTTATCGGCTAACCTGTTATTTATTTCTTGCTAAGTTTATGTATGGTCCGTTGATTATCTCTGATGTATACCTGTAAGGGTACCCTGGTAGGGCACCAGTCGCGGGCCTGGTGTCGGGTAGTGACAAAAGTGGTATCAGAGCAGTTAGTCCTCGAAAAGTGTCTACAGACCGTGTCTAGTAGAGTCTTGATTATCGGTGTGTTGTGCACCACATCTATAATCAGGAGGCTACAAGACATTTAGGATTGATTTCCATTCTTCTCACTCTGAGATCGTGCGTTAGAGCTGTGTTGTTAGGGTAGTCTCTCCCTAATGAGTTATGTTGATTGCAGCTATGAGAAATGCGACAGTGACCCAGGAAGGATAATATGGATTGCGTATCCAGGTTGGTAAAAACAAATTGTTGTATAGTTGGTATAATGACGTACAACTATACAGATTTATGTATGAGGGTCATATATGGGTTGCCTAGAATGCTTAAAGATTACCAGGAATTGGTAAGGACTAAATAGATGTCGGGAAGGTATGAAACAGTTAATGAATTCCCATCAAGGTTATATGAGCTAATTTGAAATAATTAGGAGATGATGAGCCGTCTGAAAGGGTAACGAACCCTTAAGAAGTCATGTTTAAAGGACTTAATGGAATTCCATGATTATAGATTAAGCTACGTGGTATGCTTAGGAGAATTGTACGAATGAGATCTGTATGGAGTAATTATGGTTGTTATGATTAAGACAACACGATTGAGAGTATATGAGAAGTTATTGTACCCGTTGACGGGGGTGTCACACCCCGAAAATCGGGCCCGTGACTGGTGCCTTACCCCGGGCACCCTAGTGATACATACATCAGAGAAAATCAGCGGAACATAAAACATGAGTCATTTAACAAGAGATATAATAAATGAATAGGCCAACCAAAGCGATTTGCCTTAGTATATACATAAAACACGAATCAGTTTAATCCTTTTACAACCACGCCTGAGTACTCTGAGACCTCTAAGATATCTGATGACTATGACGGACAGGGCCCGCCATACCACAGATGTACAAGAACCTACAACTCGGGAACACATACAAAAGATAAGCCTCGAGAAACGGAGCTTCACGCGTCTGTTGGCTGTGATCACATGGCGAGGATCCACGCCCGATGTACCTCTACTGCGGCATGAACGCAGCCCCGAAGGAGGTCGATCAACAGTACCAAGTATGTGGCTATGCAATCGTAAATGAAATCATAACGATCTATACAAAGCGAGAGACATGTATGATAGCCAAACTACGATACCTGACATATATGATTATACTAAGTCGTGGTCTCACGCCCAACATCAATCATGCGTGGAATACCTTCCGCCGGCGATCTATGATATGATAACAACAAGACAGCAATCCAAATGGAAGCATACCCGTGCGCTACGCATCGTGTCAGTATGTCCAAAGGGAAACAATAGGACAGCATTCCAAATGGACGCATACCCGTGCGCTACGCATCGTGTCAGTATGTCCAAAAGGAAACAACAAGGCGATAATCAAAATGGAAACATACCCGTGCGCTACGCATCGTGTCAGTATATCCAAAGCGATTAACCACAAGACATCAACCAAAATGGAAGAATACACGTGCGCTACGCATCGTGTCAGTATATCCAAAGTGATTAAAAGTAACACTGTCAACAGGAACGTACCCGTGGAATTTCTCCGTCACTGCCGGCATGTCCAAGTAAGTTCTCAACAAGTCAACCGACCCTCCATCGAGAGACGCGGTAGTATAGAAACACAATTCTTGCACAACAAAGGCTATCATAACAAGCATAGGCAAGTTTCACAACAACAAGCATAGGCAAGTTATACACAACTCAAAGTACTTTCATTTTATGACAAAAATCCGGGTTTTTAACCCTAAAGTACTATGTACGTCAAACCCTTATTAAAAGATCCGTTTCTTTCCCATAAGTCACGCAATACCCGTAGTATAAAAATAGTGACTATCTTTCTAAGTAAACAAAACACTTCCCCCTTTTTGCCAAGTAACAACATTATTTTCCAAACGTTCAAGTTTGCCTAATTTCAAATGCTCAAGTTACTTATTTTAGAAAGGTTTCATAACTCATAGTCTTAATCTCTTTTAAAAACAATTGAGTAACATATGCCATATATGTAAGTAGGTTATTCTTGTTTATAACGATCTTATTACAGCAGCCATGATCTAGAAAATGTAATATCATTTTGTCTTATCTTAGCTTCTATGCAGATGGAGGTTTCTACCGGTTTTAATACAACACATCATTATTCAATACATTTTCCTTTATTAACGCTGCAGTGGTCTGTCGATACACATTCTGATTCCCGAAATCAGTAAAACATTATCCCTTTAAAAACCAAGTACTCATTACTCACGAATGAGGTTTCACACAAACATCCACATTAAAACAAATAAGTTAAGTCTCTTATCTTATAAGATCAAGTCTCTTAACTTCTAATATCAGTAAACCATTTTCACCTACATAAGGTCGTTATAACTAACTTCCCATAAAGCTATTATAACACCCTATGTTTTAAACCAACCAACTCATTTAGCACATGTACGTCTACCGTACTACATAGTTTACAAAACATCATGCTCGAAGGATAGGAAGAGGTTCACATACCTCGCGACGAGTATCGACAATAAGCAAAATGCTCCAAGTAACTACAACCTTGCTAGCCCTTTCCACTCCTCAAGTAGAATACGCTACTCTTAGTACTTTCACCTAAAAAGGTCACAAACGTCTATTAACTTCAAAACACAAAGTTCCATTTCTCTACAGAAAATTCGACAAAGACTCTCCCCATGCAGCGTAAATCTCCTCCTCTATCGAGGCTACCAAGCCAACCAGGGGTTTACGCCTAACCGGGCGTGTACAATTCTACTTCACAACAATGCTACACAAGTCTCATGTCTGAGTCTATGTAATTACTGATTGCTTCTTTCTTTAAATTCGGGCTTAAGTCAAAAGACATTGCCGACAATAATGTTGATTCTATATATAGTATACCTCAACTATATATTCCTACAATATGTAATCTCCAATTACAATAAGGAACAAGAATATTTACCTCGACAAGCCCAAAATTATCCAAGTTATAATGTCGATCCCGAGCAAGGTTTAGCTCCTCAAATGCGCTCGATCCGCTCCAAACAACCCTTAGAAGTTCTAACCAACTTCCACTCAAATACTTCAACCAACTATGAAGATTTCCTTAGGGTTTCGGTTTGAGACTAAAAGGACAAAAGGTAGTATTTCCGGGCTCTACGTATAGAGGTATCTTTGGAATACTACAAGGTACAAGGCTAAGGTATTTTGGGCATTACAACAATACTTGGAAGACAACTTTCTACCAAGGGGGGGGTAGGCTCGGCTACACCACTAGGAGGGGGGAGGGGAACCTCTCGGCCACAAGGCCACTCAAAGGGGGAGGGGTTTCTCGGCCAAGGGCCTTTACTAGGGAGGGGGGGGCTCTTGGACGAGAGTCAAACAAGAGGAGAGGGGAAGGATAGCAAGACTTGGAACATTTTTGGATGAATGAAGTCTTCAAGCCAAGGGGGTATTTATAGCAAAACCAAAAGCCAACCAATGGCCAAGATCAAGCCATGTGCAAGGCAAGTGTAAGGCCAAGATCAAGCCAAGTGCACCCTAACCCTACTCCACAAATCCCTCACAAATATCTACACAAATATCTACCACAACTTGCCCATCCATTCGGCCTAATTCCGCCTCAAGTCCACCAATGAGAGGTTCCAAGTGTTGCCATCTCTTTGGTAAAAAACATTTCGTCTCTCTGAAAAAGCCGAAAAAATACTAATTGAAATAGCCGTATTTTCCTTCGCAGTTACGCAAAACGTTTAGTCAAAAACGACTTAACCAGGGTGTTGTGCACAAATGTCATTTCGGCGAGCCACTAGGCGGGGTGACACGTGTCACCTCCTATTGGCCCAAAATAAAACATCTTCGAAAAAATCCACAATGGCCAAAATCTAGAAAACAAAGTGGGCCCATGCAGTAAATTTCTCCGTGGGCCCACGTGACCATTTCGAAAATAAAATTCCATAATTCTCTAATATTCCAGAAGTCGAATACCAAATCTGGGAATCCAATTCCCATTAACGAACCTTTTTCCTTCACAAAAACCGGAAACTTTTCCGTGGAAAAATCACCTCTTTCTTCCTTTCCAATCTTTCTGCCGTATTCTCGTACGTACGTCCTCGCATACATACTCTGGAAATACGGGGTATAACATTCTCCCCTCCTTAGAAACATTCGTCCCGAATGTTCCTTCACAAGACGGATATCGATGAAGCTCTTCTAACAAATTGCCAACGCCACAGCTTGGCCACGAAATAACACACGTTCTCCTCCTTCCTTACTCGTCGTGCCCTTCTCGAACACATGAACTCTTCTAGTATACGTACCACACTTTAGTCATCGCTTCCGTTTCCAAAACTTTGGAGTCACCACCTCCAAACTTGGTCGTCTTACTAGCCGTAATATCCCCTAAGGCCATTCTGGCCTTGCGAACGATTCTGGTCGAACACATCCACAAACTCATACGATGGTCGTCTAAACTCGGGCCTAGCACCCTCGTGACCCTACCACCTGGCGGGACCACCCGGAACTGACCCCACCCAAAACCGGGCTACGGGTCGACCCGCGAGCGGCCATCAACCCGACCCACAATCGCCCAACACTTGTTTCCCGACACGGAACAATCTTACCCATTTCAAATCATGAAAGCTACCACTTCCATCTCACACTACCCATGGACTTATCACACAAATAAAATCCCACGTATACTACGCACTCTGATAAAGGTCAAATATAAAACGAATCTTTTACACAAGACGACCTTACCTCTAAGGTCTTAATCGTGACATAGTCTAGGGTTCACACTTAGCATGGCCCCATACTTATCCTCCTAACTAACCATGTTTCTAACTCAAAATTAACACAACGCTATTCGTACATAGCACATAATAATGAGATCATCATAACAAGATACCAAAACTCTAGAGGGTAAGGATATACACAAGCTACGACCCACTCTAATCATAGGCACACTGCAGTGCATGCTGTAGAAGGTGATGAACCGTGCATGAGATCTGAAGGTGAGTCGTAACATCCGCGCTTCCCTTGGTGGACGGTTCCTCGAAAAATGGCCCGCTGTCGCATGCAAAACAAACTCCCAATTTAGCACGACACTCTCCGAATGGAGTCTACCACAACGGTCACAACGAGGTAGAGGTGGCTTGGTGGTTAACACCCCGCTCTGCCGAAAATCTGAACCTCGGAGCCACGACCGCTCTCGAAGGCGGTGGAGGACCACTGCATCTTGGTGGGGGTATATAACTAGCTTTCTTCGAGGCGGTCCGCCTCGAAGTCACCAAAGGACCTGCCGTCACGGCCTCTTCGCGATCCAGTCATTCCGTCGACCCTCCGTGCCTCACATCCTAGTGCATGAGCTGCGTGCGGGCAATGTCCATGCCCGGTGAAGAAACACCCGCAAGACTTCGGCCATATAATCATCTAGCGGTGGCGTAGCGATGCACCACTGTCCTCCATATCTGCAACTAGCGCAGGGACATATCGAGCCAAAGAATCGAACTCGACATTGTACTCACGACGGTCGCCCTCTGCATCTCGATAACAAGAATCTGCCGGCGTGCCTCCTCATCTGCGGAGGCAAGAAGTGCGTGAGGAAAGCCCGAAAACTCATCCCATCTGCTGGAGTGCATGCTCCCGAAAGCTCCCACGAATCAAACCAATCGACGGCGGTATCACGCGGCCGATGCGAACCAAGTCACGGACTCGGTCTCAAGCCTTGATCACCGCGTGATCCGGCAGAATCGCCGGATGAACTCCTGCGGATCATCCTCGTGCCTCGACCGTAAAACTCGGCGGGCTACAACTCGTAAAGTCCGTAGCCTCAAACTATCTGCTCGGGGTGAACGGCTGGTGCTCGAATCGAAGGCTGAGGCTGCTGCGTCGGCCTATCCTCATATCGGCCCACGACCACGGCGGCAATCGCCATCTCCTTGTAACCCATCTCCTGCGCCGGTGTGGGGTGGAGGCTCAGGTATTGTGGTCTCAGCAGCCACTGCTGCGGCTCTAAACTCTGCTGGGGCTGGCGGCGTCACAAAACCCGCCGTCTGAAGCACAACCTCAGGTACTGTCCGGGCCTGCGCCCTCGTACTCCTCTGTATCTCACTAGCAGCACCCTCGGCTGCCTTGCCCTTCTGGGCTCTGGTTGCCTTGCGCGGAGGCATAACTGGTAAAAACGAGATACGTCAGAGGGGTCCAACTTACAACACAGCTCTAAGGCACGATCTCAGAATGAGAAGAATGGAAACCAATCCTAAATGTCCTGCAGCCTCCTGATTATAGATGTGGTGCACAACACACCGATAATCAAGACTCTACTAGACACGGTCTGTAGACACTTTCCGAGGACTAACTGCTCTGATACCACTATGTCACACCCCGAAAATCGGGCCCGTGACTGGTGCCTTACCCCGGGCACCCTAGTGATACATACATCAGAGAAAATCAGCGGAACATAAAACATGAGTCATTTAACAAGAGATATAATAAATGAATAGGCCAACCAAAACAGTTGCCTTAGTATATACATAAAACCTGAACAGTTTAATCCTTTTACAACCCTGCCCACAACAGTACTACAGACCTCTAAGATATACAATGACTATGACGGGACAGGGCCCCGCCATACCCCTGAATGTACAAGAACCTACAACTCAGGGAACACATACCAAAAGATAAGCCTCCGGAGAAACGGAGCTTGCGTCTGTTGAATCGTGATCCATGAGCGAGGATCCACGGCCGATGTACCTACCTGCGGCATGAACGCGGCCCCGAAGGAGGTCGATAACAGTACCAAGTATGTGAATCTGCAATATCAGAAATGAAATCATAACGATCTATACAAGCGAGACATGTATGATAGCCAAACTACGATACATGACATATAATGATTATACTAAGTCGGTCTCGCCCACAACATCAATCATGCGTGGAATACCTTCCTCACTGGCGATCTATGATATGATAACAACAAGACAATCCAAATGGAAGCATACCCGTGCGCTACGCATCGTGTCAGTATGTCCAAAGGGAAACAATAGGACAACATTCCAAATGGACGCATACCCGTGCGCTACGCATCGTGTCAGTATGTCCAAAAGGAAACAACAAGGCGATAATCAAAATGGAAACATACCCGTGCGCTACGCATCGTGTCAGTATATCCAAAGCGATTAACCACAAGACATCAACCAAAATGGACGCATACGATGCGCTACGCATCGTGTCAGTATATCCAAAGTGATTAAAAGTAACACTGTCAACAGGAACGTACCCGTGAATTTCTCCGTCACTGCCGGCATGTCCAAGTAAGTTCTCAACAAGTCAACCGACCCTCCATCGAGAGACGCGGTAGTATAGAAACACAATTCTTGCACAACAAAGGCTATCATAACAAGCATAGGCAAGTTTCACAACTCAAAGTACTTTCATTTTATGACAAAAATCCGGGTTTTTAACCCTAAAGTACTATGTACGTCAAACCCTTATTAAAAGATCCGTTTCTTTCCCATAAGTCACGCAATACCCGTAGTATAAAAATAGTGACTATCTTTCTAAGTAAACAAAACACTTCCCCCTTTTTGCCAAGTAACAACATTATTTTCCAAACGTTCAAGTTTGCCTAATTTCAAATGCTCAAGTTACTTATTTTAGAAAGGTTTCATAACTCATAGTCTTAATCTCTTTTAAAAACAATTGAGTAACATATGCCATATATGTAAGTAGGTTATTCTTGTTTATAACGATCTTATTACAGCAGCCATGATCTAGAAAATGTAATATCATTTTGTCTTATCTTAGCTTCATGCGGATGGAGGTTTCTAGGTTTAATACAACACATCATTATTCAATACATTTTCCTTTATTAACGCTGCAGTGGTCTGTCGATACACATTCTGATTCCCGAAATCAGTAAAACATTATCCCTTTAAAAACCAAGTACTCATTACTCACGAATGAGGTTTCACACAAACATCCACATTAAAACAAATAAGTTAAGTCTCTTATCTTATAAGATCAAGTCTCTTAACTTCTAATATCAGTAAACCATTTTCACCTACATAAGGTCGTTATAACTAACTTCCCATAAAGCTATTATAACACCCTATGTTTTAAACCAACCAACTCATTTAGCACATGTACGTCTACCGTACTACATAGTTTACAAAACATCATGCTCGAAGGATAGGAAGAGGTTCACATACCTCGCGACGAGTATCGACAATAAGCAAAATGCTCCAAGTAACTACAACCTTGCTAGCCCTTTCCACTCCTCAGTAGAATACGCTACTCTTAGTACTTTCACCTAAAAGGTCACAAACGTCTATTAACTTCAAAACACAAAGTTCCATTTCTCTGAAAAATTCGACAAGACCTTCCCCCATGACAGCGTAAATCTCCTCTCTATCGAGGCGGCTACCAAGCCAACCGGGGTTTACACGCCTAACCGGGCGTGTACAATTCTACTTCACAACAATGCTACACAAGTCTCATGTCAGATACACCCTATGTAATTACAGATTCGATTCTTTCTTTAAATTGGGCTTAAGTCAAAGACATTGCCGCACAATAATGTTGATTACATATATAGTATACCTCAACTATATATTCCTACAATATGTAATCTCCAATTACAATAAGGGAACAAGAATATTTACCTCGACAAGCCCAAAATTATCCAAGTTATAATGTCGATCCTGAGCAAGGTTTAGCTCCACTCCGTGCGCTCCAATCCGCTCCAAACAACCCTTAGAAGTTCTAACCAACTTCCACTCAAATACTTCAACCAACTATGAAGATTTCCTTAGGGTTTCGGTTTGAGACTAAAAGGACAAAAGGTAGTATTTCCGGGCTCTACGTATAGAGGTATCTTTGGAATACTACAAGGTACAAGGCTAAGGTATTTTTGGGCATTACAACAATACTTGGAAGACAACTTTCTACCAAGGGGGGGGGGTAGGCTCGGCTACACCACTAGGAGGGGGGGGGGGAACCTCTCGGCCACAAGGCCACTCAAAGGGGGAGGGGTTTCTCGGCCAAGGGCCTTTACTAGGGAGGGGGGGGGGGCTCTTGGACGAGAGTCAAACAAGAGGAGAGGGGAAGGATAGCAAGACTTGGAACATTTTTGGATGAATGAAGTCTTCAAGCCAAGGGGGTATTTATAGCAAAACCAAAAGCCAACCAATGGCCAAGATCAAGCCATGTGCAAGGCAAGTGTAAGGCCAAGATCAAGCCAAGTGCACCCTAACCCTACTCCACAAATCCCTCACAAATATCTACACAAATATCTACCACAACTTGCCCATCCATTCGGCCCTAATTCCGCCCTCAAGTCCACCAATGAGAGGGTGCCAAGTGTTGCCCTCTCGTTGGTCCAAAACATTTCGTCTCTCGGAAAAATCCGCAAAAATACTAAATGACATAGCCGGAATTTTCCCTTCGCAAGCTACGCAAAACGTTTCGTCAAAACACGACTCTAACCGGGTGTTGTGCACAAATGTCATTTCGGCCAAGCCACCTAGGCGGGGGTGACACGTGTCACCCTCCTATTGGCCCAAAATAAAACATCTTCCGAAAAAATCCACAATGGCCAAAATCTCGAAAACAAAGTGGGCCCCACAAAACCGTAAATTTCTCCCGTGGGCCCCACGTGACCATTTCCGAAAATAAAATTCCATAATTCTCTAATATTCCAGGAAGTCCGAATACCAAATCTGGGAATCCAATTCCCATTAACGAACCTTTTTCCTTCACAAAAACCGGAAACTTTTCCGTGGAAAAATCACCTCTTTCTTCCTTTCCAATCTTTCTGCCGTATTCTCGTACGTACGTCCTCGCATACATACTCTGGAAATACGGGGTATAACAGGGGGGACTGATAAGGTAGGCTTGGAGCATGGAAATTGCGAGCCTAATAATAATGATAACCGTCGAGACCTTAGGTATATAAGGCCTTCTCGGGCAATAAGATTTAATTCAGACTAAGGGTAAGAGTTAAGTGCGACGGTGGGTCGGGTTGAGGACCTATTACGGGTTGCCCCATAGCCTGGAATGAAGCGGGATCAGTTGGTAGTAGTCCCGCTACGTGACAGGGTCACGAGGGTGCAAGGCCCAAGTCTAGTTAATTGTTTTAAGGGTTCGTCGACGCGTTCCACCGGAACCGGGTCGTGAGAGCCGAAAATGGCCTTATATTGTTCGATTTAGTAACTCCAAAGATTAGAGGCCAGAATCAGTATGGAGGTTATGTACGTATGATAGAATAAGTTTGGAAGTACGGAAAGAGTACGACCAGTAAGAAAGAGAGCAACCAAGTGTAGAGGAATAGAGCCTGAATCCATAAGGACCTTTCGAGGTAGCTACACCAGTGGGTGATTGGGTGGTAGCTGAGCGGGTATATAAGATTTTCCCGGTGATGATACAGTCGTCAGACCCTAGCAGACCTAGTAGAGCTGAATACGACAGACTTTGAGGTCATTATGGGTATGGACTAGTTGGCTTCTTGTATGCCAAGGTTGACTGTAGAGAGAGGTTGGTTCGATTCCAGTTTCCCGGTGAGCCGGTTATCGATGGGGAAGGAATGGAAGTGTTAGTAATATGTAAGTTATTCCTTCCTTCTTTGACATGATAAATTGTGGAGTCTATGTGACTTGTTTTATTGAAATGATTGATTTGAATTTGAACGTTAAGAGACGGAGATAAGAACGTACGATTATTGAAGGATTTTATGTTAAGTGCCCTTGGAGGTACTTGGAGTTGGTTTAGCGTGGCGGTCAGGGCCACGACTTTCCGAATAATCTCTAGAGGATGCACAAAGCAAGAATAAGATAAGTCTGAGTGATTCCGACGAAGAGCAGAAGACATCATTAGTAGATGATGGGTAGTAAGAACACCTCGACAAAAGGTGACAAACCTATAATGACGGGCCGGACCGTATTATATACGGGGAGATAAGAGACCCCAGGACAACTTGAAATGGAAAAGGTAAGACGAGCAGACACTCGAGCGAGAAGGGACATAATCATGACAAGATAAGAAATCTTGGCAAGCCATTGGATTACATAATACCATGAATTGAGGTTGAACAACCGGAATATAAGCTCTATGAGCTGGGGAGAATAATAGTATTACTACTTGACGAGATCAAGGAAATCTCCCCCTAAATTATGATTGACAGGAAGTCTTGGCCATGAGACAAGCGACGAAAGCGAATCTAATTATAGTAACCAAGTTGGGTGTGACAACACCCAGGATGGGAAGCAGGAATCATAATTGAGATTTTGGTTATACCCAAATATTTCGAAAGTGTGAGAAAGGCTTCCAGTTATTGGGAGATAAGCCGACTACGACTACAGTTCTAACCCCTCCTGAGGGACTTGAGAGTTAGGTTATTATTGTAACACTTTGAGTGTTGGGCTAGGTTGTGTGCCAATGCAACACGATAAGGTTATAGCTTATGCTTCCCGACAGCTACGGGAGCATGAAAGAAATTACGCTACTCACGATTTGAATTATCAGCAGGTCAAGGTTGAGCACCAGAAGCCCAATGGGCTATTATTGACGATTGAGATCCCGACCTGGTAGTGGGAGGTGATTAATATGAATTTTATTATAGGGTTTCACCATACTCAGAGGTAGTGCGACTCCTTGTGGGTCATAGTAGACAGGCCGACGAGGTCAGCCCATTTTTTCTTCCGGT
Source organism: Przewalskia tangutica (assembly GCA_029844215.1). Classification (NCBI taxonomy): domain Eukaryota; kingdom Viridiplantae; phylum Streptophyta; class Magnoliopsida; order Solanales; family Solanaceae; genus Przewalskia; species Przewalskia tangutica. Next base: position 113,002,514 of record CM056721.1, read on the forward strand.
CAGGACTATCTACTCGGCTGAGGATTATGCGAGATTATATATCAGAAAGATTATGAGACCGCACGGGGTTCCTACATTTATTTATGACAGACAGATGAGCCCAGTTTACGGCTAACTTCTGGAGGTTTTTCCAGAAGGGGTTAGGGACACAGGTGAGTCTCAGTGTTGCATTTCACCCTCAGACCGACGGACAGGCAGGGCATGTTATCCAGACACTTGAGGATAGGTTGCGGGCCTGTGTTATTGATTTCAGGGGTAGCTGGGAGGATTATTTACCTCTTGTTGAGTTTACGTATTATAACAGCTACCATTCCAGTATTCGGATGGCACCTTATGAGGCCTTGTATGGGCGGAAGTGTAGGTCGCCGATCGGTTGGTTTGATGTTGCCGAGGTTCAGGTAGTTGGCCCAGACTTGATTTAGCAGGATGTGGATAAGGTGAAGTTTATCCAGGAGAGGTTATTAGCAGCTCAGAGTAGACATAAGTCTTATGTAGATGATCGACGTCGACACTTGGAGTTTCAGGTTGACAACTGGGTCTTCTTGTAGGTATCACCCGTAAAGGGTGTGATGAGATTTAGAAAGAAGGGGAAACTTAGCCCAAGATACATTAGGCCTTATCAGATCGTCCGTAAAGTAGGCCAGGTTGCCTATGAGTTAGCACTGTCGTCCTACTTGGGAGGCAGTACATCTGGTCTTCTATATTTTTATGTTACGGAAGAGCATCGCAGATCCATCCAGAGTTTTCCCAGTTAAGTGATGTCCGGGTGACTGAGGGATTATCGTATGAGGAGAGTCCTATAGTGATACTTGATCACTAGGTCAGACGAATACAGACTAAGGACGTGGTTTCCGTCAAGGTCTTGCGGCGGAATAATAATAGGGGGAAGATGACTTGGGATACGGAGGAGGACATGTTGACGAAGTATCCTCACTTGTTCCCTACACCTGCAGGAAATCCATTATCCCTACTTGTCGATTTGATTGACGTACATACATGAGTGTTGTATTATTGCCATGTGTGGCATATTGATTTATGATTGGGTATAGTTAAATGGGACTATGTCGATATCTGATTAGAATGAACTCCGAAAAAACATTCGGGACGAATGTTTCTAAGGGGGGGAGAATGTTACACCCCGTAGTTCCAGGACATGTGTATAAGAACGTACGTGAGAAGTTACGACTTTAAATGTGAACGAAAGAAAGATTTGCTCTTTCTAAGGAAAATCTTTCGAGCCTCGGGAAGGAAAAATGGTTAGTAATGGAAATTGAGTTCCCGAATTTGATATTTGAGACTTATAGAATTTATCGGATTTTCGGGAGATGAAATATTTTAGACCAACCGGAGGGTGACACGTGTCACCCTCCACATACCCATGTGGGGCGGAATTGATGACTAGGTCAAGAAGCCACTTGGCTTGATAAGGTTGACCACATCTCATCCACACAAGTGTTTTAATCTAGGCCATTGGTTGTAGTATATATCTTATACTAGTGCAAGACAAATTCTATACTTAGAAAAATCAAGAACATTTCTTGTGCACGTGAGGGTGCTCTCGGCAATGGCTCCATTAAGGAGAGAAAATTTTGCAATCTTGCTCCATAATTCCCAATATTCGAACCTAAGATCCCTTAAGGTATTCTAAGGATATCTCAATACAAAAACCCCGGAAAAACTACGTTCCTACATTAGTCGCAACGTGAAACCCTAGGGTGTTATTCATAAGTTTGGATTAGAACTTGAAGAGGAGTTCTTCATGAGCTTCTAAGGATTTCTTGGAGCGGATTGGAACGTAAGAAGAGGAGCTAAAAATTGCTAAGGATCAACTTTTAGGCTTGGATATTATTAGGGCTTATTGAGGTAAAATCTTCGTCTTCTTAATGTGATTGAAGATTACATATTGTAGTATTTGATAAATGAGCATGTAGTATATAGATTGAAGTTTGAAAAGATTTGGATCATGTCGACATGTTAAAAACCGAAATGGGCATGTTAGACATTAATGTTGTAATCAATTTGGTTGTTAGTTACAATCGTTGAATGTTAAGGAAGAAAAGATTTATAGTTGTTATAATTGTTATTATGTATATAACATGTTGGAATAACAACTTGGATTTAAAAGGAAATTGAAAGAGAATTGATGTTGTTGTCGCCGAGAATTGCCATAAGGAAATGGACAGTTTTATATAAATTGTGGGGCAGAATTTTACACGTCCTGTTAGAAGTGTAATCCCCTTTGGTTAGCTGAATTGTTGAGCCTTAAATGTGGCATTTGGTTATTGATTTCGGGCCTTGAAAAGGTGGAAAAATACGTAGAAACAAAGGAAATGCTGCCCAATTTTCCGTAGAATAGGAAGCTTTATACTTAGAAATATTCTACGTTGAAATCTAGAAGTTGATAGGCTTATTATGATCATTATAGGTTGACATTCTACGCACGGTGTATTCAACTTGGCAAGTGGATTGAGTCGAAGAGGTATGTGGAACTTTCCCTATCTTTTTGAGCATGAGTTTTATAAATGTATAGTACGGTGGACGTACATGGTTAAAAATGAATTTGGTTTCATTATGGTATCATTGCCTTGTTTTCGAAAAGTATATGTGACTTTATGTTACATGGAAAGATTTCTTGACTTGAAAAGTATAGAATACTTGATTTGGAAAGTATTGATTACTTGAACTATTCTAAAGTTAAGAGACTTGATTTCTAAAGTTAAGAAATTTGATTTCTAAAGTTAAGAGACTTGAAGTATTCTGAAAGTTATGTAACTTGATTTGAAAGTATATGATACTTGGTTTTAAAAGTATAAGTCTTTTGGTTATAAAAAGAATGAATTTGTCTAAAACATAAAGAGTTATAACGGTTTTATGGGAAGTTAGTTATAACGGCTTTATGAAAGGTTAAGAGAGTGGTCTATTTGATTGATAGGCATGAGTTGCCTAGGTTGTGAAATTAGAAGTTACTTGGTTTCAAAGCCTTGAAATGAATTTCTAAAGGTGTAGTAACTTAATTTGAAAAATAGACATGCCTTGATACTATGGGTGTTAGTATCTTGGGGTTTTATATAAAAAGGATTCTTTTGAAAAGAATGGAAGTACGTAGTACTTTGGGTTAAATTCCCGGATTTTTATGTGACACGAAAGTGCCTTGAGTTTATAAAATGAAATTCATTTTTGTATGTTAATGAAAGTCTAAAAGATTTTATGAACTTGCATATGCTTGCTTGCGATAGCCTTTGAGTGCAAGTATTATATTTCTACGATGCCGTGTCTCTCAGTTGGAGGGCCGGCTGTCTTGTTGTGAGTTTACTTGGACGTACCGACAGTGATGAAGGATTCCACGGGTATGCTTCCATTGTGATTGTTCCATGGACATGCTTATACGATTAAGGATTCTGGGGCATATAACCATGTTATATACTATTATTACTCCATGGACTAGCTCTCCATGAAGACATGTACCCGAGATGAGGGATTCCACGGGCATGTTATATACTATTATTACTCGATGGACTAGCTCTCCATGAAGACATGTACCCGAGATGAGGGATTCCACGGGCATGTTATATACTATTATTACCCCATGGATTAGCTCTCCATGAAGTCATGTACCCGAGATGAGGGATTCCACGGGCATGATATATATATATATTGCATATGTGCACGCCGACAGTGATGTAGGATTCCACGGGCGTGTTACATATATATATTTTACACTTGCGGCTGTCGGAAGTGATGGAGAATTCCACGGGCACGCTTTGATGTTTGCGGGCTTGAAACCCTTACTGGACTGTGTGATGATTTTGAGGGCTTGTGTCCCTAGCCCTGGTGTAGCTATTGTTTATGTGTTGAAATAGTCTTTAAAAGGAAAAAAATTGACTTTCATTACTTTCGTTTCGACAAGGCACAGTGTACTGTTATTTTGGTTATCATACATGTCTCCAGCTTTATTTTAGAGTATTATGATTTCATTACAGTATTTTCAGTTTCACATATGATCGGTGTATTTTATATACACTTTTTGAGTCGTTTTTAGTGAGTCTTTTGTCCATTTTTGTACAAATACGTGTCGTCTTAGGATAGATTTTCTTTCTTTTTAGTCAAATTGGTTAAAGTGGCTCATTGGCGGAATAGGAGCAAAAAGAGGGCAAAAACGGAGGTTCCAGAGCTCGAAATGCGAGAAAGTGGCGAACCAGGCACAAACACGGGCCAGCGCGCCTCGGCCAGCGGGGCGAGCGCCACGCGCCAAGATTGTAGTCTTGCGAAGTTCCAGCGCGCGGCTGCAACAGCGAGTTGCGGCGTGGCGGCTAATCTTGAGCGATGCGATGCCATGGCGGGAAAAATTAGATTTCTGAACGAATTATGGGCCAGGCCTGAGGGAAAACCTTAATGTCGATTTGGAGGCTATAAAAAGAGAACCCTAGGTCAGAATTAAGGGTTCCCTTTCTTGCCAATTCACAACACATCTTGGAGTTCAAGATTGGAGACCATTCTTTAGTAATTTCTTGTTCTTTCTTTACTTTATTTTCAGTTTATGTTGGATATTGAATTAGTTCTTGTCATGTCTATGGCTATGAACTAATTCTAATATAGGGCTTTCCCTGTCAATTCACTTGAACCTTATATTTATGAATTAATGCATGTTGTGGTTGTTCTTCTAATTGTTGAGATTTATCCAATATATGTTTTGATTGCTTGGTAATTACTTGATCATTAATTATCATTACTTATATGATTTCTAACCGAAATCCGAAAGGTGAGGTTGTGACTATGCTGTAGTTGGGTATACATAGGTTGAATCGTGGATGAAAATACCCCGATTACTTGTGTAGCATTAATAAGGGTTTTTGTTCTTAATCCTCCTCTAGAGTCAACCTTATCACCGAAAGGTAGAAATGTGATGTACTGGGGTTGAGTATTTATATAACCTTAACAGGAGTATAAAACGGATTAGTAAACCTGCTATCTCCAATAGAAGAAGAACCATAATTAATTGCATTAATAAGTAAGTTAAGCGGATAGTTGAGGAGATTTGGAAGCCCTATTTCCATCATCACTGAAGTAAACAATATAGTTAATTAGTTTTTATAATTATTAGTCATAAACAACAAATCAATATTCGGTCACCAAATAGATAACAAAGAATAGAAATTGGTAATTGAGCACTAATCCCTGAGGACGATAACTCGGTCTTCAAGACTATATTACTTGACTCGACACGTGCACTTGCGTTAAAGTGTGTGCATAAATCGCGCATCAAGTTTTTGGCGCCGTTGCCGGGTATTGGCGTAGTTCAATATCAATTTTATCTATTCTTAATTTCTAATTTGGTTTTTTTTTAAATTTATTTATTACGATTTTTTTTAAAACTAGTTGTCGTGATCCGTTTGTTTGTTTTTGATCTGTTTCAGGAACTCAGTTTATGCGAAGGAGAAGAGGAGCAGACATTCTTGTTCCCTTCAATCCAGAAATTGAGAAAACTTGTAAATAGAACAGAAGGAACCAACGAATTTCAGCCTTAATTGAGATGGAAGGCGTACAGAAAAACAACGAGATGAATGAGGGGTTAGGTGATCATCAGCCTAATCAAAGAATGCCTCGGAGAGTGCCAATGGATGTAGAAGAGAGAGTTCAGGTCCAAGCGGAGAGAAGCTTGGGAGATTACGTGTTGCCGAGGGTGAACGGAGCACAAACTTGTATTAGGCTCCCAGCAATAGGAGCAAATAATTTTGAGATCAAGCCTGCAATATTAAGTATGGTGCAGAATACGGTGCAGTTTGGAGGATTGTCGTCGGAGGATCCTCACATGCATATAGCTAATTTCTTGGAGCTGTGTGCAACATTCAGATATAATGGCGTTCACGATGACATTTGTCGGTGAGCTCTTTCCCTTCTCACTCAGGGATAGAGCGAAAGTATGGTTGAATTCTTTGTCAGCAGATTCGATATTTACATGGCAAGAGCTGGCACAGAAATTTTTGGCCAAATTCTTCCCACCATGCAAAGCAGCAAAGTTGAGAGGGGAGTTGAATAATTTCTATCAAGCCGATGGAGAATCCTTATATGAAGCTTGGGAGAGATTCAAGGACTTGCAGAGGAAGTGTCCACACCACAGTTGTCACGACCCGAACCCGGGCCCGTGACTGGTGCCTTACCCGGACACCCAAGTAGCCATACATCAGAGTAATCAGCGGAACATAAAACAAGACATGAGGATATTATGAAGTAAGAAACAGTAATCTGAGAAAAACTTGCCTTCCGGCATATATATAAATCAATTTAAAACCGAACAGTTACATCCTTATTACAACTCGCCTGGCGATTACTATGGACCTCTAAGAATGCTACAACAACAATGGCGGGACAGGGCCCCATACCACGAATGTAAATACCTACAACGATGTGGGACTATACCACTGATACGCCTCCGGAGAACCGGAGCTTTCCCAACGCAATCGTGACCCTAAGAGCGAGGATCAATGGCGGCGTACCTTTACTGCGGCATGAACGCGGCCCGAAGGAGGTCGGTCTAACAGTGCAAGTATGTGGCGAAAATAAATCAGTAAATGAAATCATAGTAGTCTATATAAAGCGGGAGACATGTATGATAACCAAACTACGATTCCATAAATAAGCAATCATGTCAAGTCGTGGACTCACGCCTCAAAGTCATCACTCAAATATAACTATGGGTCTCACGCCCACAACATCAATCATGCGTGGAATACCTTCCTCATCGCGATCTATGATATAAAAGCACCAAGGAATACATGAACACGTGTCCCACCTGTGTCCTAATAAAACCGTGCAGGTAAATGCGAAGGCATAGCCGACTACTAAAACCCACAGTACCAACAAGGTCATAAACTGTATCATGAGATCTGTCTAGACCGTCACATGATCAAAGTTGGCCACTCGCCCACAGTATCTAATGTGCGCGTCTAGCCTCGAACTCTCGCGACTCGCATAGGCCAAACTCATAGGCCCGCATGAGGTATAACCCCGCATCGAGGGTAGCTACTCCCCGGCATCCGCCTGGACTCGCAGTCCGCATGGCCACATAGACCGTATGACCATAAAGGCCGCATACTAACCTGGAACTCTCGTAGCTCCGCATAGGCCCCAGGGACCCGCATGAGGTATTCTCGAATCATAGGTCACACGGACCGCTGAGTCTACCCGCGTGGAGGCGCCTTAACCTCCGGAAACAAGTCAAGGTGAGTGGTATAATACCAACATAACGGCTGATAGTGAAACTATTTAAGCGCAATCGAGGGGAAACCCCTTTACACAAACATCACAAGATACTAACACACGTAGCATCCTAGCATGTTTACTTATCAAATAAACAAGAAAGTATTACAAGGCTATCACAACCCAACATAATCAAGTTATACACACAAGGCACTTTCTACTATATGATTAACAAGATCGGGTTTCTATCCCCAAAGTACTTCATACATTAACTCTTTTAAAAGATACGTTACTTTCACAAAAGTCACACAATACCCGTAGTATATGAAAATAGAGTGATTATCTTTTGAAGTAAATCAAAACACTTCTCTTTGTAAAATCAAGTAACCACATTCTTTTCCAAACGTTTCAAGTTTGCCTAATTTCAATTACTCAAGTTTCTCATTTTGAAAGGTTTAGTAGTTCATAGTCTTATTCATTTAAGAATGTAATTCTCTTTTAAACAATCGGAGGAACATAAGCCTTATATGTGAGTAGGATATTCTTGTTTATAACAATCTTATTACAGCAACCATGATCTAGGAAATATCATTTTGTCTCATCTTAGCTTCTATGCAGATGGAAGTTTCTACTGGTTTTAATAATACTTAATTATTCAATACATTTTCCTTTATTAACGCTGCAGTGGTTTGTCGATACACATTTCTGATTTCCGAAATCAGTAAAACATTATCCCTTTTAAAAACCAAGTACTCATTACTCACGAATGAGGTTTCACACAAAATTCATATAATTTATTTAAGTTAAGTCTCTTATCTTACAAGATCAAGTCTCTTAACTTCTAAAATAAATAAATCATTCGTTTTATCCCTCTTAAGCCATTATACCTAACTTCCCATAAAGCTAGTATAACTCTTAAGATTTTAAAACCAAGTATTACTCTTTTTTTTTAAAAACAGTTCTTGATTCTCTTGAACTACTTCAAGATTATTATTATTCGGGCTTAAGTCAAAAGACATTGCCGTACAACTACATTCAATTAACACACGTACGTCTACCGTACTACATAGTTATACACATATCATGCTAGAAGAGATAGGAAGAGGTTCACATACCTCGCGACGATTATCGACTATTAGCAAATCGCTCCATGGCTATAACCCGGCTAGCCTGGTCCACCTTCTCAAGTAGCACATGCTACTCGCAGAACATTCAACCTATACAGGTTATACAAGTCTATCAAAGTCTAGACTACTCGGTAGAATAAATCTAGATACAAGATCCTACGGGAAATTGGGCACCCCTACCCACAAACTTACACAAGTCTCTCATGTCTGATCCCACGTAATTACTGATTCGATTCTCTTCTTTAAATTCGGGCTTAAGTCCAAAGACATTGCCACAAAACTAGGTTGATTCTATATATAGTATACTTCAACTATATATTCTAGCAACATGTAATTTCCAATTACAATAGGGGGACAAGATATTTACCTCGATAAGCCCATAATTATCCAAGTATAGATGTCGATCCTGGGCAACGTTTAGCTCCAACTCCGTGCGCTCCAACCCGCTCCAAACCACCCTTAGAAGTTCTAACCAACTTCTACATAATACTCCAACTAACTATGGAGATTTTCCTTAGGGTTCGATTTTGTGACTGACGGGAAGTATAATAGTATAACGGGGCTTTTCGTATAGGTATAACCTTAGAATACTACAAGGTATACGGCTAAGGTAATTTGGGTATAGTAACAATACTTTTGAGAGTATTTCTACCAAGAGGGGGGGTATTTATACGAGACAACACCACAAGGGGGGGTGTATACCCTCGGCTACCCACTGGGGTACTCGGCGAGGGGGGAAGGGCTCGGCCAGGGCCTTCTCAAAGGGGGGGAGGCTAGGACGAGAACCATACTACAAGGGAGGGAGGATTTTAACACTTAGGAATTTTTAGGAATGGATGAAGAAGTCTTCCAAGGGGGGGGGGGGGTATTTATAGGTCTAGCAAAGGCCAACCAATGGCCAAGATCATGCCAAGTGCAAGGCAAGTGTAGGGCCAAGATCATGCCAAGTGAACCTTATCCATCTACCACAAAATATCCTACCAACTCCTTGACCAAACAATGGCCAATTCGTCCAACCCCTTTACCGCCCAAGTCCTACCAATGAGAGGGTGACAAGTGTCGCCCTCTTGTTGGTCCAAAATGTTTCGTCTCTCGGAAAAATCCGCAAAAATTAAAAATGACATAGCCGGAATTTTCCCTACGAAAGCTGTGGAAACGTTTCGTCGAAAAACGACTCTAACCGGGTGTTGTGCACAAAGAATAATTCGGCCAAGCCTATTCTCAAGTTCAAATTCTACGTACGTCCTTACGTACATACTCTGAAAATACGGGGTATAACAACAGTATTGAGTTGTGGAATTTGGTCCACATCTTCTATAATGGGCTGAGCGGAACGACCAGAACAATTATTGATGCAGCAGCAGGTGGAACCTTTATGAGAAAAACAGCCCATGAAGCGCATGATTTATTGGAGGACATGGCCACCAATAACCATGTCACAGAGGATAGACAAGTGAGTGGTAGAAGAACAGTGGGAGTTCATGAGATTGATGTCATCACTGCCCTGAATGCCCAAGTTGCCCTTTTGACCAAGCAGCTGCAACAACATACATTATCTGTAAATTCAGTGCAAATGCCAATGAGCTGTGAAATGTGTGGTGGTCCACATACCTTCGATAGATGCCCATCAGCTGATCCTAACAATATGTCGATCGAGCAAGCAGAGTGTCAAGCTGTAGGGAACTATCAGAGGCCCCAGAACAACCCATACTCAAACACCTACAATCCAGGATGGAGGAATCACCCAAATTGTTCATGGAGAGGTGAGCAGGGGCAGCAGAATCAGTTTAGAGGCCAGTATCAAAACCAGCAGTCATTCACTCAGGCCTCATCTTCTCAACAATTCAGTGGCCACCTTGACCAGAAAAGCGAGCAGTGAGGCGGCTCGACCCAGTTCATGGCAGAGACTAGATCCTCTCTCAGGAACTTGGAAACACAGGTGGGGCAACTAGCAAAGCTATCGAACAACAGGCCACAGGGTACACTGCCAAGCAACACAGAGATGAACCATAGAGAACAATGCCAGGCAGTACAGCTGAGGAGCGGAAAGCAATTGGAACAGTGTGCACCTCAGCCTGTGGTTGAACCGATGGGAGAAACAGAGAGAGAAAGGGTTGTTGAAGATCGCCCAATAGTAGAGAAAGCTCCAGAGAAGGAGTACATGGAGAAGATTCCTTTCCCACAACGATTGCAAAGGAAAGTAGTTGATAAGCAATTCTCCAAGTTTTTGGAGACGTTAATAAAGTTACATATCAACATACCCTTCATCGAGGCGTTGGAGCAAATGTCTTCTTATTTCAAATTCATGAAGGAAATTTTGGGGAAGAAAAAGAAATTGGGAGAGTATGAGATGGTGGCACTGACTGAGGAGTGCAGTGCTATCCTGCAGAAGAAGTTTCCCCCTAAACTCAAAGACCCAGGGAGCTTTACATTGCCTTGCACAGTTGGCAAGGTGACATGCAATAGGGCCCTTTGTGATTTGGGGGCGAGTATAAATTTGATGCCTTTGTCGGTGTTTAAGAGGTTGGAATTAGGTGAAGCCAAACCAACCACGGTGAGCTTGCAACTAGCGGACAAAACGGTGGTGCACCCCAGGGGGAAGATTGAGGATGTTCTTGTTAAAGTAGGAAAATTCTTTTTCCCTGCGGATTTCCTCATTCTTGACATGGAGGAGGATGCAGAGATTCCCATCATATTGGGGAGACCGTTCTTGGCAACAGGGAGAGCCCTGATTGATGTAGAGAATGGAGAGATGACACTGAGGGTAGAAAGCGAAGAAATGGTGTTTAAAGTGTTTAAACACGTTATTGAGCCCCCGGTCATGAGCAGGTGCTTTGCAATCAGCACCGTCAGAACTTCTTGTGAGCCAGTGCAAGCCAAAACAAGGGAGATAAGCCCATCAAAGCAAGTATGTGATGCTGAACCTCCGCCAAAACAGGTATGTGTTACTGAACCTTCTCTTGAAAATAATTATAAGAAGAAAAACCGAAGAAGAAAAAGGAGAATGTTAAAAAAATGGATTGGTTGTGGGGTTAATCTACCCCACACCTCTTGATTTAAAGAAGTTGCGTCCGGCTAAAAGACGTTAAAGACAGCGCTACTTGGGAGGCAACCCAAAGTATTTTAAATTATTTTATTTCAATGCAGTTAATTTTTACTTAGAACAGTCTCGCGGAGGTTATTGTTATGTGTTGTGATGACAGGTGCAGGGTCAAGAATTCGGAAGGCAAAAACTGAAGAAAAGAAAAGGGATTTCCAGAAAAAAATGGGTTAGCGCCCGGCTGATGCGAACGCGACGCCAAAAAGCGAAAAGCGCGAGAGTAAGCCGCGCGCTGAAGTAGGGCCGCGGTGCCGAAAATCCAGAAAAATGTTGAAGTCTAGGCGCCGCGGCGCAGAAATTCCAGAAGAGCGCAGTAAATTGGGCGCGCGGCTGATTCTGGTCGCGCGCGAGGCAAATCCAGAAATGAAAGACGCCCAAATCCGATTTTTTTCCCCAATTCCAAATCAAAACCTAAACCTTCCTCTCCACAAAACCCACGAAAATCCACACCTTACCTATAAATCTTCCATAAACCAAACTCAAACACAACCAAAGTTCTTAAATTCCCTAAATCCTTAACCATCCTAAACAACTACCCTCATCCCATTGCCTCAAATCACCATTAGAAGCAAGAAAACCTTGAAGAACACCGTCAAAGGTAACCTTCGTCTTTTCTTGAAAGCTTTACTGTAGTCAGAGGAGGTAGTAGATTGGAGGAGGTGTTGTATCTGTGAGGGTGTGTTGGGGTGTTGAAATTGGTTGTGATATTTCGAGGAAGAGTATACGAGGTATGTGTGGGTGTTGTGCAAGAGCTTCTTAAGTGAAGTTTGGGGGTGATAGGTGTTGTAGCTGCTAGTTGTTGGGTGATAGTGTTGGGTAACATTTTTGATACAAAGAAAACGCTGCAAAAAGTCATCTAAACATGTCTGCCAGAAAGAAAAGAGCTTCCACATCCACCTCAGCCCCTCAATATGATAATACTAGGTTTGTCAGCCAAAGAGCTCATGATAGATACCAAAAACTTAGTACTAGGCCCTTAATCCCTGAAAGAGGAATGGATTATCAAAGGGAGTCGCTTGGAGAGGGGGATGTCTATGAGCCCATTCGGGCAATGATTGAGATGATGGGGTGGAAAAGATTTGTAAACCCGGAAAAGATAGCACCAATGAACACAGTGATGGTGCGTGAATTTTATGCTAACTTTCCGGAGAAGGTGGACAATAGATGCTTTGTGAGGGGAAGATATGTGCCTGTGACGGCAGAAGTGGTAAATGTGTTATTGAAAACAGTTGATGTTGAAGGAGGAGATGGTGATTGGAGCTATTTTAGAACATGGTCTAGAAGCACCACCAACATCGACTGGAATGCCGTCGCAGACACAGTAAGCTACCCTGGGGCTGCATATGAATTTGCCAGAAATTGGTCAAGAGGACTGAGCAGGTGTCAGTTCAACAAAGCAGCCAAGGGTTGGTTGTATTTCGTCGATGCCACTTTGATTCCATCAACGCACTTTACGAGTGCGGAAAGACGTAATCAAATTGATATATGGAATTATGGCGGGAAGACGATTGATGTTGGGAAGGAGATAGTGCAAAATATTGAAAAGACCAGCAGGTTGGTAACAACAGGTGGGTTGGGACATGGCTCACTTATTACAAGTTTATGCGCCATAAATGGGGTCCCAACCCTACCCACTGATACTTATGAGAAAACCCAACTTCCTGTGTCATACGGGATAGTGCACTCCTTCCCAGACCCAATCCCTCCAGCAGCAGCAAGAAGAAGACCACCAACAGCACCACCAGCAGCAGCAGAGGCTGCCATGGATGAAGATGAGCCTGAAACAGAGGCTCACTATGAGGCAGGAAGCAGCCATCAGCCACCCACAGAATCAGAACCTCCAGTGCCTATGATGGAGCAGTTGCTCCAGAACCAAAGAAGGATGATGCAGAATTTTGACACGGTGATACAATGACAACAAGAAATGAGGCAGAGAATTGACGAGATGATTTCCTTCTTCAATTAGTGGTCAATGCACTATCCACCGCCACCGCCACCATTTTAAACCAAGTCTGTAAGTGTCCTGTTTCTTTTATTTTCTTTGAGTCTTGCACACATTGGGGACAATGTGTGATTTAAGTTTGGGGGGTGTCTTATTTGTGTCTTATTGTTGTAGTATGTTTGAGTCTTTTTGAATTGTTTTGTGTATTTTTGAGTCATAAATTTTTTTCTTTTTGAGTCATAATTTTCTGTCAAAGATCATGCATGTTGTAGTTACTAGAAACACCTAGTGAAGTAAGGTGGAATAATGTAATGGAATTAGAAGCAACTATCTAAACACTTAGGTTAGATATGCCAAAAACTCATGAAATCTGTCTATTTGGGGTTTCTTGCTTGAATTGTGCATTGTTAAATGATTAAAACCTATGTGTATGATTGTTTTCTATTTGAGGCGAAATAGTTAGGATATGCATGTTAGGGAGATGACTCAGGCAATTCTTTGTTAGCCAATTCTTACCACTCTTTTCTATGCCGGACATTAAAAATATCCCTAGTCAGCCCCGTTGAGCCTAAACATGAAACTTTTTCTTTGACACCCTATATTCCCACACTTGTGCCATAAGTAAAAATGTAAAATAGTTGGAATAGAAAGTGTTAAAAAAAAAAAAGACAAAAAGAGTGAACAAGTTTGATGCACCCCAATAAAAAAAAAGGAAATAGACAAAAGCCTAAGTTTGGGGGTGCTTGTTATTCATAAAACACTTCACTCTCTCAAAACAAAAGAGGGGAAAGATAGATATGAAGTGAAGAAAGGAAATCAAAAGAAAAGGGAAACATTGAAAAGTTAAAGAGCTTATGGTATACAAAATGAGCCTAAATGCCTATTTTTACCTACCCATGCCTAAGCCTACATTACAACCCTGAAAAGTCCTGAAGATTTCTTATATGCATATCCATGATTAGTGGAGAATAGCAAGTAAAAATGTCATAGGATTTTTTGAAATTGACATGCAGAATTCAGTATTCTTACTTCCATTAAGTATGATTAAAATGAGTTTGCGAAATATCTAGCTTAATGTGTTTAGAATGCTAAAAATTTCATGCTATATGTTCCTGCATATTATTCTGCTAATCTTCATGTTTTTCTAAGTAACACCAATGCAGCAAAGTGATCAATGTCATTGAGTCTTTCTATTTTCTTTTTCGTTGTGTCTTTATTTCTTTCTTTTTGATCTTTGCTCGAGGGCGAGCAAAGGTTAAGTTTGGGGGTACTTGATCGGTGTATTTTATATACACTTTTTGAGTCGTTTTTAGTGAGTCTTTTATCCATTTTTGTACAAATACGTGTCATCTTAGGATATATTTTCTTTCTTTTGAGTCAAATTGGTTAAAGTGGCTCATTGGCGGAAAAGAAGCAAAAAGAGGGAAAAAACAGAGGTTCCAGAGCTCGAAATGCGAGAAAGTGGCGAACCGAGCACGACGGGCGGCGCGCGCGCCTCGGCCAGCGGGCGAGCGCCCGCGCGAAGATCGAAGGCTTGCGAAGTTCCAGCGCGCGCCTCTGACAAGCGAGTTGCGTGCGCGCGCTAATCTTGAGCAGTCAGAGCTTAGGCGCCGGCGGCTGATTCTGTGTGGCGCGTGAGAAAAATTAGATTTCTGAACGAATTATGGGTCAGACCTAAGGGAAAACCTTAATGTCGGTTTGGAGGCTATAAAAAGAGAACCCTAGGTCAGAATTAAGGGTTCCCTTTCTTGCCAATTCACAACACATCTTGGAGTTCAAGATTGGAGACCATTCTTTAGTAATTTCTTGTTCTTTCTTTACTTTATTTTCAGTTTATGTTGGATATTGAATTAGTTCTTGTCATGTCTATGGCTAGGAACTAATTCTAATATAGGGCTTTCCATGTCAATTCACTTGAACCTTATATTTATGAATTAATGCATGTTGTGGTTGTTCTTCTAATTGTTGAGATTTATCCAATATATGTTTTGATTGCTTGGTAATTACTTGATCATTAATTATCATTACTTATATGATTTCTAACCGAAATACGAAAGGGGAGGTTGTGACTATGCTGTAGTTGGGTAGACATAGGTTGAATCGTGGATGAAAATACCCCGATTACTTGTGTAGCATTAATAAGGGTTTTTGTTCTTAATCCTCCTCTAGAGTCAACCTTATCATCGAAAGGTAGAAAGGTGTTGTACTGGGGTTGAGTGTTTATATAACCTTAACAGGAGTATAAAACGGATTAGTAAACCTGCTATCTCCAATAGAAGAAGAACCATAATTAATTGCATTAATATGTAAGTTAAGCGGATAGTTGAGGAGATTTGGAAGCCCTATTTCCATCATCACTGAAGTAAACAATATAGTTAATTAGTTTTTATAATTATTAGTCATAAACAACAAATCAATATTTGATCACCAAATAGATAACAAAGAATAGAAATTGGTAATTGAGCATTAATCCCTGAGGACGATAACTCGGTCTTCAAGACTATATTACTTGACTCGACACGTGCACTTGCGTTAAAGTGTGTGCATAAATCGCGCATCAACATACTTGGTACATGTTGTACTGACCTCTTTCGGGGGGCTGCGTTCATGCCGCAGGTTGAGGTACATAGCTTGCTGATCCTCACTCTTAGGATCACTGTTCAGTTCTTGGAAAACTTCATTTCTCCGGAGGCTTTGTCTTTTGGTACAGTTCCCTGAGGTTGTAGATTTATGTACATTCAGGGGTATGGCGGGGCTCTGTCCCGTCACAGTTGTTATGTCAAAACTCTTAGAGGTTTGTAGTCATATCTTGTGGGTCGGTTTGTAAATAAAAAGGAGGTAACTGCTTTTGGTTTTACGTATATATATATCCAGGGAGGTAGCCTTATCGGCTAACCTGTTATTTATTTCTTGTTGAGTTTATGTATGATCCACTGATTATCTCTGATGTATACATGTAAGGGTGCTCAGGTAGGGCACCAGTCGCGGGCCCGGGGTCGGGTCGTGACAGGAATGATATGAGAACGTACGTATGAAAATAAGATTTGAATTTTGGAAAGAAAGAAAGATCACTTTTTTCTTAAGGAAAAATATCGAAAATTTGTGAAGGAAAAGGTTTACTAATTGGAATTTGGTTCTCAAATTTGGTATTTGGGACTTATGTTCAGAATTTGGTCATGTGGGGCCCACGAGAAAAAATTTACGGTTTTGTGGGGCCAACAATGTTTCGAGATATTTTGGCCAACTATAGATATTTTGGAGGAAGAAATAATTTTGACGAATTGGAGGGTGACACGTGGCACACCCCCCACTTGTCTTAGCTTGACTATTTGACATAGATATTTGTTGAAAGTGGACAAGTGGACATGGGTCCCACACACACTTGTCCACAATCTTGTCCATACACTTGTCTTGATCTCACTACTTTGGGATATATTATATATACATAGAGGGTGCAAGACTTCATCCAACACTTAGAAACATTTCACACAAAATATACTCCCTTCTCTTTATGTTGCTCTCGGCCAAATGGCCTATTTGAAGACCAAAATTGTTCAATCTTCCAAGATAAATTCCCTAATCCAAGACTAAGCTCCCTAATGGAGTGCTAAGCCAAGATTTACATCCTAACCTTGAAAGGGTTGTTTGGGCCGAGAATGAGGCTAACCAAACCCTAAGTTCTATCAACTTTTTAGAAGTGAAATACAAAGAGAAATTGACTATAAGCTTGTGGTAGATACATTTGTGTGATTGGAACTTGAAGAATAGGAGTTAGGATATGCTAAGGATCGACTTTTAAACTTGGATTATTTTGGGCATATTTGAGGTAAGGATCATTGTCCTCTTAAAGTAATTGGATATTACATGTTGTAGTAATTAATGGATGAACTTGTGATTAAAAAGAATAAAGAATAATAAGTACATGTCACAATCTTGGCATGTTAGCCGATTGTGGACAGTTTTGGTATTAACGGATTCGTTGGTTATTGTTGTTATAAAACATTACCTATTACATGTTGACATGGCAGAATCTTGTTGTTAACAAGTTAATATAACTTATATAAAGTGTTGGAATATAATTTGGATTATAAAAAGTTATGGAAATAGTTTTGGTTGTTGTAGTTGGCCGAGAACACCAACTAATTAAAGGACTATTTTTACATTGAACTATGGACTGATTTTAGTGGATTAATGGATTGTATTAGTGGTCTAATGGACTGTATTAGTGGACTGTTTTGTAAAGATCGTGGGGCAGAATTTTACACGTCAAGTTAGGCGTGTAATCTCCTTTGGTTAACTGTTGGTTGTGCCCTTAAGAGTGGCTTGATTGATGTTGAAATCAGGCATTGGAAAAGGTGGAAAAGTACGTATAAACGGGGGAAGTGCTGCCCAATTTTCTGTAGGAAAGGGAACTTTACTTAGGCCTTAACCTACCCTTATAGACATGTAGTTGATAGACATGTTATTATTATTATAGGTTGAAGTGCTACGGAAGGTGTATTCCGCTTAGCATATTGGTAGAAGCTACGTGAGGCGTATTCCACTTAGCGGATTGGTAGAAGAACTATAAGGTATGTGAACTCTTCTTATCTTCTTTGAGCATGAACTTTATAAAATGTTACTTGATAAAGTGTCTTGGATTTCCAAATGAGGATTTTAAACGAATTCGGATTTCATTGTGGTGTTTACAATGATTTAAAAGAATAAGTGTCTTAATGTTGAAAGTAGAAGTTACTTGATTTTAAAGCCTTGAGTTGAATTTAAAAAGTATACTTGACTTTATCTTAAAGGTGGAAAGTGTCTTGATACTACGGGTGTTAGTGTCTTGGAGTTTAAAATGGAAAAGATGTGCAGCGGACGTACATGGTTCTAGTTGGTTTGTCTAGAAAGGAAGTGGTTCTATCTATTTCATTAATAGTACTTCAGGTTTTATAAAAAGGGAAGTTATTCTACTCTTAGAAGTTAAGGGTAGTCATGTTGTTGATTCTATATTTAAGGCATGTCTAAATGGTTCCTAAGTCCTTACCAAGTCTTATGAGAGATGTTGGTAAGAGTGTTTAGTAAACATTGGAGTCGAGTTGATCTTGCTAGGTTACAACACTAATGAGACTTGATTTATTTGAACGTCAGGAGAATAGATTTATTTGAAAGTTATGTGACTTAGTTGAAAGTATATGAGACTTTACTTGAAGTTATATAAGATCCTACTTGAAAGTATATGAGATTTGATTAGATGAAGAATAAGAGACTTGATTTATATAAAGTATAAATGACTTGATTTTGGGAAATAAAAAATAACTTGATTTAAAGGTATAAGTTACTTGATTTGAAAAGAATAAGTTACTTGAGTTTAAAAGTGTAAGTAACTTGTTTTTAATTGTGAAAGTGCTTTGATGCTACAAGTGCTAGTGTCTTGGGGTTTATAAATGAAAAGGATGTGTGGCGGACGTACAAGGTCTAGTTGGTTATTTTAAAAGGAAGGCATGGTATTGTCTTGGTTATTTTTAAAAGGAATGTATGGTATTGTCTTGGTCATTTTAAAAGGAAGACATGGTATTGCCTTGGTTGTTTATGAAAGGATGTACGACAGACGTACATAGTACTTTTGGGTTCAAGTCCCTAATACTATACTTTTGGGTTCAATTTCCTAATATGCATGATGTGATTCTTTTTATAAGAATGGATGTACATAGCACTTTGGGTTCAATTCCCTGATATTACATGACATGATAAATGCCTTGAGTTTTCTAAATTGATAGTTCTTTCATTTTATTCTAATGAGAGTCAAAGATGATTTAACTTGCATATGGTTGCTCATGATAGTTATTCGTGCAAGTGTTATATTCCCACATCACCGCGTCCCTCGTTAAAGTGTCAAAAACATTATATTATTCATGCGGGTTCAATTCCCGGGACATCAAATATTTCATGGAGTAGCTCCCATGACGTGAGATGGTACACACTCACTGCGGGTCTGAAGGACTCATGCGGGTTCAATTCCCAGGATACATTCCATGGATTATCTCTCCGTGATGCGGGTATCGTGTACACATATTCATTGCGGGTCCACAAGACCCATGCGGGTTCAATTCCCATGAATAGGATTGCATAATGATTCTGAGGGCGGATGACCCTGACATGACTTTCATATTTGGAAATGGTAATGATTTCATATTTGAAAGGGGTACGGTTTATTTCATAATTTGAAATGACACAGTGGATCTTACTTTTAAAAAAAAGGCTCAGTTGACTCTCATTTGTTTATATAAAGTACAGTGGTACAGGGATACAAGGTACAGTTGGCTTTTATTATATATGGCATGGTTGGAGCTAGTAAGGTTTTTCATACTTGTCCCGGTCATCTTTTGGTCAGTTATGGTTTTTTTACTGTACTTTATGTTTACATACTTAGTACTTGTTGTACTGACCCCCCTTTCCTCGGGGGGTTGCGTTCATGCCCGAGTTTAGGTTCTGATTGGGTGATCCGTGTGTGGGATCTTGTTCACCGCTGAGGTAGCTTATTCGTGAGCGTACCATTGGTACAGTTGGTTTAATCATTGTGTATTTCAGATACTGGGGCTTTGTCCCGTCATAGTTTATTGTCCAAAAATCTTAGAGGTATGTATTCATATGTGGGCTGGACTTGCGGGAGTTATATATATATATGTTTGGTTGGCCAATTGAAATAATGTTTTGTATTTCTTACTTTATTTTGGCCTGTGTGTTACATGGGGTGTGAGGGTAATAGAGGGGGTGCCCAGGTAGGGCACCAGTCTCGGGCCCGGGGTTCGGAACGTGACATTAATCTTGGCTTAGAACTTGGTTAAGGAACTAAATCTTGGAAAATATTCAACTCTTGTTGTTCACTTGGCCAAGGGTTTTCAAGAACTAGAGGGAGAAGAGATAAGGGTTTTGATAAAGATATCTTGTGAGACCAAGTCTTGTAACACATATCTATACAAGTGGAGGGGGACCCATGAACCCCACTTGTCCACTTGTCTTTCACCTTTCGAAAATATCTGATTCCCATCTCGGCACTGCGGTACTGCACAATGGCACCGCGGTGCTGAAAGTACTGCGGCTCTCTGAAGTTATGGCACCGCGGTGCTACAGTCCGGCACCGCGGTGCTGCAACTTTTTCGTCATGTTCTGCTAACTTTCGTCCTTTTTGTTTCAGAAGCTCCTTTTCCGCCTTTTCTGCCCACACTCTATTGGAAAGAATTCAATTACTAGTACTACTTCTCGTCGTCAAATGTATTGTATCCAAAATAAATCCTATCGAAAATGTAACTATACTTTCCTTCCAACATTCGAATTTTATCTCCTAACTTACATTCTCATTTCCTTGCCCTGGAACTACGGGGTGTAACATTTTCCCCCCCTTAGAAATATTCGTCCTCGAATGTTCATAATAGGTCTCACACTATAAACATTTCGGCATAGTCTCCTTTAACTATACCTATCAACCTATACTCGTTAGGGTCGACACCTAGGCCTTGAATTACTGTCGCCCCTCTAAAACTTCAGCACCGCGGTTCTGTAACTCCTGCAACTTCCCTGAAGTTTCAGCACATGATCTGTCGTCGACACGCATGATCTTGTGCACGAATTTCACAATTGCTGCATTTCGCTTAATCTCTTCTTATTCCACAATATAACACACGTATATATACCAATCAAAAAGCCAAGCAAGGAATAGAATTACCTGTAGGCGTAGGGAACAAGTGAAGATACTTCTTCTTCATATCATGCTACCAATACATACCTTTTGAGATCATAATACATCATAGAAGATTCTTGGTGAATGAAATGTGGTGAACACTGGACCTCCATCATAATCTCGTTCCGTAATCCTGCTATATTCAGAATACTCAAATGGATCTTCCATCTGGGGTCCCTCTCTCATAATACTCGAAGGTTGCAGTCCTTTTCTAAAATGGGATCTTTAGACGTTCCTTTTTATTTCCATATGAGGGATGATTCTGATGTATTCTAAGTCATAGGGTTATCACTACCTGAATCCTTCAATATGGCTCCCACTTAACTACTGATATGTTCCCTCGTGTCAACTCCTATCCTTAGTCCTCACATTAGTCAAGATGCTTATGGGTGAATGATCTTATTGTCAACTTAGTTTATTTACTAACTGGTGGAAACTCTTATATTAGTAGTGTCTTAATCATGAACACTTATGGACAATGTCACTGAATCTAAAGTGTGTGTATCATCACAATTAACTCTCATTCATGGTCTGAAAATGAGTCTCTCTTTCCTTTTTTTTCCCATATATTCTCACTACTCTTAATTATAAACACTTCAATTCTTTTCACACTTGTTCACTCCTTTACTTACTTGTCGTACTTTCCTCATACTTCCAAATTATTCTGGTATACATACACAATCTCAAATATTGCTTTTGTTTTCAATCCTTGGCGTTACTATATCCCAAACTTGATCATTATACTTAGATTCAAATTCCTTCACTTGCCTCATGGCTAAGACTTTTTGTCAATGGCATTTTAGGAAAATATTTCCTTGATCTCGTTAAGTAGTAAACCTATTACTCTAACTATCTCATAGAGCTTATAGTCATGTGTTTAAATCCAATTCACAGTGTTACATGATCCAATGGCTTGTCAAGCTTTCTTGTCTTATCATTATTAGGTCTTTCATCGACCGAGTACCTATTTGTCTTACCTTTACATTTCCATTTCAAGTTGCCAGGGGGGTCTCTTATCTCAAAGTATTTCTCATACTATCTTTCCAAACATTAGAGGTTTGCCACCTTTGGCCGAAGGGTTCTTACTGTCCCTGCGCTACCATTGATCCTTACACTGTTCTGAAGTAATCATACCTTTGTGAAACCTGTATAACTGTAATTTCATTCACCTTTATCATTCTTATCGTAATCCTTCCTTCTACCCGTCACTAAACAAAATATTTCTACCTTGATACTCTATCATACAGTTTCATTCATACTTATTAAGTGCTTTCATATTCTCACAACACTTCTTCGATCATTCTATAGTGTCGTCCTCAATTACCCCCAACACACTATTCTTATCCCAAGGTTATGTAAAATTGTAACATGTTGCTCATCGTAGCCAAAGTCGAGGACCTTACCAGTCCAATAGCCATAGGATACCTTAGCTTACTAACCTTGATACATGTAATTCTTAATAATACGCAATATCGCCCTTTATGCGAGGAAGAGGGCTTATCTCCCTTTCATAATCTTATTTTCTAGCATTGTTCTCTGTCCCTCACTTACCACCGCTCCTTGACTCACTATATTACTGGTTTCATGATCCCTTTCGTATCATTCAGAGTATCACCCTTTTTGTCATTTATATAGAATATCATATTCGCACTTCTCCTTACCTTTTATCACGTTGTGGAATACCCTTGTATTCATATCTTCTTATGTTAGCCATTGAATTTTTGCACTTACTGCAAGAATTTTTCCTTGCCTCATTCTACATACGACAGTTCTTAGTACATAGTACTTCCTTTGTAATCAAAGTCATATTCATCGGGTCTTGTTGTGATTCTCTCTAGAATCCTAATCAACAAGAGTCACCGTAAAACATGTAGATTTTCATAACATACTAAACCTTCCAATAATGTCTTCTGTTTTTCATTTGTATCACTTATACTCATCTTTTCCTGCGTATCAGCTTGGGATGCTTCGAAACACTGTGACAATAGTTGCCACACCATACCAACCTCCTGTACCTCCTTCGGCACATTCCAGCAACCCGGTAAACATTTAGAACCCAATACACTTGCCATATTGTGCATTTAATTACAAACAAAGGTAAAATACCCAATTTATGAAGGCCTAGTGATTTCTTAGATCATATACACTTATTCATTTCCTGTGGACATAGGGCACACTAAGGAATAATCTCTACTAATATACTTCATAACATTAAGCAATACCACCATCTTATTATTTCATATACCATACACCTCCACCAAACTCAAACGTCAAATGTCATATTCACGAAGGCCTTGGATATCTAAGGTCTCAACGGTTATCTAATATTCTAAGATTCTCAATTATGTCATGTCCCAAGCTTACATTATCTCTCCCCGCATACGGGTAAGATAGGTTCTCAAAATCTCAAAATCATGTTGCCTTAACCATAACAACCCTATTTACTCCATACCAATATTATTCGCACATATCACTTAAACAAACAACATAGTTTAATCTACCAACATGGTATGTCATTAAGTCAATTTAACATGATTTTCTAAGAGTTCATCCCCCTCTCATACAGCTCATCACCTCCTAAATATCCCTGATTAGCACATATAATATGCCTTGGTGTGGATTCATTAAATTGTTTCATACATTCCAAGCAATTATTAAGGCTTAACCAACTCATGGTCACCCATAATTACTTAAGACAGCGCACACATGGCCCAAAATAAATACATTCGCATACATGCACATCATCATTACACCATATATACAATAAGTTTTACCAACCTGTATACAAGGTCCATATATTCCTTTCTGGGCCGATGTTGCCTTCTCTGGAGGCATAGCTGCAACACCATAATATGTTAGAGAGGATTATCCTAATAACACAACTCTATTGCACGATCTCAGAGTAAGAATGATAGAAACCAATCCTAAATATCATGTAGCCTCTTGTGTATAAGTATGAAGCACACATACCCATACCCAAGACTCTACTAGACACGGTCTGTAGACATTTCGAGAACTAACTGCTTTGATACCACTTTTGTCACGACCCGAACCGGGCCGCGGCGGTGCCCTACAGGCACCCTCGACTACCTCACATCTCATATAACACATAGGCCAGATAACATATGGAAAACTGTATATGTAGTAACAAGGCAAGCCGACGAGGCTGCCGCTATATATATAAACGGGAACATCCCGATAATACAATAGTACAACTGGCCAACAATAATACAACTCCCGCAAGTCCAGCCCACATATGAATACAGACCTCTAAAAGTTTAAAAGTAACTATGACGGGACAAGGCCCCGCCGTACCCCTGAATATACATAAGTCATAGTGGAAAACCTGTACCAAAATGACTAGACTCCGGAATAATGGAGCTATCTCAATCAAAGCTGAGTGGAGATCCTAAGCTCGCGGATCACCCAACTAAGTACCTAATACCCGTGGGCATGAACGCAGCCCCCCGAAAAAGGGGGTCAGTACAATAATGTACTAAGTATGTAAACATAAAGCACAATAAATAAGGTCATAAATGGCCAAAAGATGATAGGGACAAATATGAAAATCAAATACCAGATCCAACCGTGCCATATAAAATAAGAGTCAATTGTACCTTGTAAAAGATAGGGAGTTCACTGTGTCTTATAACAAATAGAGAGGCAATTGTGCCTTCTTTTTTTTAAATGGAAATCAACCGTACCATTTCAAAATATGAAATCAATCGTACCATTTCAAAATATGAAATAAATCATACCATTTCAAAATATGCAATCAACCGTACCATTTCAAAATATGAAATTCATGTCAAAATCAGGGATGCCTGCCCTCAGGATCATTATGCATATCCTATTCATGGGACTATTTCACCCGCATGAGACTCGAACCTGCATGGATCTTGTAGACTCGCAATGAGTATATATACCCGCATTATGGAGAGCTAGTCCATGGAATATTCATGGGACTGTTTCACCCGCATGAGTCCTGAGACCCGCATGAGTATACCTACTCGCATCATGGATCGCAAGTCCATGGAATAATATAAAAATGTTGTCGGCCCTTTAGTGAGGGACGTGGTGATGTGGGAATATAACACTTGCACGAATAGCTATCATGAGCAACCATATGCAAGTTACATCATCTTTGACTCTCATTAGAACAAATAGAATGAACTATCATTTTAGAAAAACTCATGGCATTACCATGTCATGTAATATTAGGGATATGAACCCAATAGCACCATGTACGTCCGCCGTACATCCTTTTTATAAAAAGAATCATATCATGTAATATTAGGGACTTGAACCCAATAGCACCATGTACGCCCGTCGTACATCCTTTCATTTATAAACTCCAAGACACTAGCACTTGTAGCATCAAGGCACTTTCACTTTTAAAACCAAGTAACTTATACTTTTAAAATCAAGTCACTTCCACCTCATGTACCACATGAAATCTAGATTCATTTAAAAAAATAAGTACGTCCACTGTACACTCATTTTATAAAGTTCATGCCAAAAAAGGAAAGGAAGAGTTCACATACCTTATCGGCTATACCACTCGGTAAGTAGAATACGCCACAAGTAGTACTTCAACCTATAACAACAATAACACATCTATCAACTTCATGCCTACTAGTGTAGGTTAATACCAAGTAATGGTTCTCCTTTTATATAAAAATTTGGACAGCATTTCCCCTATTTATACGTACTTTTCCACCTTCAAGAAGGCCAATTTCATCAATAACCAAGGCACCAATTAAGGGCGCAACCAAACGTTAACCAATGTGATTCACACACCTATTTCTCGCGTAAAAACAACCTCATAATCCACGTAAAACATTCCACTAAAAATAGTCCACAATCCAACAACAACGAGGGTAAGAAGTGAAGCCTTTCAATACCCTTTATTCCCTTAGGACTTACATTAGCAATTACTATATTTAAACATATTGATGGATGAATTTCCAGCATTCCAACGCCACAAAATAGTCCCTAAAACTGCACTAATATCCATCAGTTTTATAGTATTCTCGGTCAACAACCCCAATACAATAACCATTTCCATAATTCCTTATAATCCAATTCAAGCTTCAACACGTGTATATAAACCATAACAATTTATCAACAACGAGATTCCTTTATCTAAACATGCAATAGGTGACGTTAATAACAAAAACATAGCCAACGAAACCAATATACCAAAACTGCCTACATTCGGCCAATCCAACCAAAACTGCCCACACACTTCTTATTCTCCATTCTTCTTAACACAAGATCATCTACTAACTATAACAACATGTAATATCCAATTACTTCAAGAGGAGAAAGAAGTCTTACCTTAAATATTGCCCAAAATAGTCCACTTAAAGTCGGCCCACAGTTTTGTCTTAGCTCCACTTCTTCAAGTTCCAATCACACCCATGTATCCTTTACAAGCTTGTAACCATCTTCCCTTCTTGTTTTACTTCCAAAAAGTTCATCCCAAACTTAGGGTTTTCTTGGACAAATTCTTTCCAAAACTGTGACCACCATTTGGAGTATTAATCTAGGCATAGAACTTGGTTAAGGAACTAAATCTTGAGAAATATTCAACTCTTGTTCTTCACTTGGCCAAGGGTTTTCAAGAACTAGAGGGAGAAGAGAAGAGATAAGGGTTTGGATGAAGATATCTTGTGAGACCAAGTCTTGTAACAAATATCTATACGTGGAGGGGGACCCATGAACCCCACTTGTCCACTTATCTTTCATCTTTCGAAAATATATGATTCCCGTCTAAACGCTGCAGATCTTGCACAAGCACCGCGATCTTTGAAAATCTTGCGACTCTATGAAGTTATGGCACCGCGATGCTACAGTCCGGTACCACGGTGCTGCAACTTTTTCGTCCTGTTCTGCCAGCTTTCGTCCTTTTTGTTTCGGGAGCTCCTTTTCCGCCTTTTCTGCCCACACTCTATTGGAAAGAATTCAATTACTAGTACTACTTCTCGTCGTCAAATGTATTATATCCAAAAAAAATCCTATCGAAAATGTAACTATACTTTCCTTCCAACGTTCGAATCTTATCTCCTAATTTACATTCTTATTTCCTTGCCCTGGAACTACGGGGTGTAACATCATGATGGGAACCCAAACCTTTCCTGCCGAGTACCACTAATCATACAATCAACATCTAATCATAATTAATCACGAGCCACATGGGTCGATGTAAAATATTAACCAAAAAGCCCAACTTATATATATATATATATATATATATATATATATATATATATATATATATATATATATATATATATACATACTAAGACTGACAATGTCATATTCAACAGCTACACATAAGACGTTGTTTACAAGCCTCTAAAAGAATATGCAACATCATAAGGTCAGGACAGGGCTCCGCCATACCCATATGTATATGCAAAAAAATAACGTACCAAGATTAGACCAACACTCTGAAATAAGAGGAATGCTCCAAAATTCACTGAGTCAGCAACCTACTAATGTGGATCATCGACTTGCCCATGTGAATCTGCGGGCATGAAATATAGTGTCTCCCGACAAAAGAGACGTCAGTACGACTGATGTACCGAGTATGTCAGGATTGAAAAATATAATAACAGGGATATGAAAATAACTGAGACAGAAACAACCGACAGATATAGTCAACGAAAATAGCCGACAGAAACAGTCGACCAGTAGTAAATGCCTAAATGTCATACACAATACAATATATACATATCAGACATCTTCATCTTATGTGCATCATATCATATCGGCCTCTGTGGGAATAATCATCATCACATATACCAGCTGATTAGGTGGTTGCGTATACAATGCCGTATCCCTTTTTCCATCCCCAATATATGATCTCGAGTAATACATGATTGTAATTCATGAATGACAATAAAATATTATGAACTTATCGGGTGACATAATATCCTTGTACCTTCGTCTACCATTGTGAACATCAACATTTTTCCCATATACCTCAATAAGGATTTAGGAACATATTTAGACATGTTTTTAACATAGGAATCAATAACAGGAACATCCTTAACTACTAAGAGTAGAATCGGTTATAGAACAATATTATGTTTATGTATCATTACATAGAGCATGCCAAAAGAAAGAAATAATTTGCCTTACATACCTCGAATCTAAGCTTAATAACTTGAAGTAAAATTTTGATATTTAACTGCCATGATCAATTATCTCCACTTGACGTTTGGTATTCCCATGATTCAACAACTACTATATACTGGATCATTCAAGAATTGTTTGGATAAAGGCATTTTAGTACTACTACTACTTCGTACGTTTTTCAAATCAAAAGTGAGGTTTCTTGAAAACAATATCGCGTTACAACCCTCTATATATAACTCACTATTATATAATTTTGTTATGATTAAGTTAAGGATAAGAATAGGTTATATAAAAGATTAAGGTGGTTTATCCTCTACATGTGTCACTTAGCATGTGATATGCTATTTGACTCACCCAATTCCCCTACGACCATCTTATTCCATCCATAGGCTACTTTATGCCATGTGTCAACGTTGTGCCATGTGTCAACCCAAAAAATATACTTATTCAATTAATTACACACACTTAATTTCTTGATCCCATTCCTCTTAAATCTTAATCACCTTAGCAAACTTCGTATACTCATTATCATGGTCTTATTATATAATACCATTCTGTAGCCTCACTCAGTACACATAGAATATTATTTCTCAACTAATATCGTCATACTTTTTAGTCCTAAATTAATTTGGGACCACATCTTTTTATATCATAAGCTCTTGATTTTCATGTGTCTAGATGCTCAAACCATCACCCGAAAGTATAGAGTGTTACAACAGCTTAAAGAGATCAAGGAAATCTTTTCCCAAAGCGCCATTGACAAAAAGTCTTAGCGAGGCAAGTGAAGGAATTTGAACCCAAGTACATGTTTGGTTATAGTAGGCCAACGTCATGTAATGCAAATTCTTCATAATCTTTCAAGTACTGAATAAGGAAATAAGCTAACAACTCATTCTTTAAGGGGTAGTAATGACAACAATTAGAATCAGGAGCAATGTTTGAGATTCCGTATATATACCAGAATATTTTAGAATTCAGAAGAGCGCAACAAGTAAGAAATGAGTGGACAATTGTCAAAAGAAGTAACGAAAGGATGTTTATAAATACGAGTAGTGAGAATGTACAGAAAAAAAATCTTTTCTGACCATGAATGAGAGTTAACTGTGATGATATGCACACTTCAGATTTGATGACATTGTTCGTAAAGTGTTCACAACTTAGATAGTACAAACATAAGAGGTTCCATCACACCAGTTAGT
The DNA here is from genome assembly GCA_029844215.1 of Przewalskia tangutica. Taxonomy (NCBI): domain Eukaryota; kingdom Viridiplantae; phylum Streptophyta; class Magnoliopsida; order Solanales; family Solanaceae; genus Przewalskia; species Przewalskia tangutica. Next base: position 113,031,945 of record CM056721.1, read on the forward strand.
AAACAAAGTTAAGTTGACAATAGAATCATTTACCCACAAACAGACTTGACTAATGTGAGGACTAACGAGAGAAGTTAACCTGAGGAAATGCATCAGATAGCTAAGTTGGAGTCCAATTTAGATAGGGTGATGGTAGACTATACAAGCGTATGAATCCCTTTCATGAATACCATCTGCAACATCTAACCATTATTCGAGAACATCCGTGCAGATGAAACTTGACAATAGAATGGTTGTAGTTATGAACACGGAAGTGAGTTGATGATCTAATAAGCGCTCAGTAGAGAGTGGTCATTTCTGGAGGAAGAGAATGATGCTAGTGTTAGCAAGCAACTTGAGTCAAGCTAAGGTCGAATTGGGTATTTAGAAAGTTCAGCAGGACGTCTTGATACTGTAAATATGAACGACTGGACATTGGGAGGATACCAATAAGTAATGAATGAATAACAAGTGTAAGTCAACCATAGTGGGAAATGTCACTAGTAAGCTTCGTAGGGCAAGCAATATCTACCACAGTCAGATATAGTATATGTATATGTACATTCCCCTTCTGGGCACCCAAATGACGTTGAAGTTGTCGTACTATGATACGTATATCCCGACGGGAAGTTAAGTGGCAGGGAAAAAGGAAATTGGATGTAACAAATTGATGTGGGAGGCGACAGTCTAAGGAGATAAGGTGGTGATTACACCCATTAAAGGAGAGGAGGATGACGTAATAATATCTAGTAAACTGGATCTTCCAACAATCAATCAACAAAAAGGATTATAGCAAAGTTAACGGCCAAGGGGAAAAGAGAAGTTAGATGAAATGAGAGAAGAGTCTAATCTATGAGGTAAAGTATAATACATGTGCTTCCCGGATGTATAATGGCCATAGTAGTTTCAATATCATATATATATATATATATATAAGTAGTGATTGCATTGCCTTGTGCGACATATAGGTTGAAAATAGTATTTTGTATAATCGCAACGGAGACAAAGACAGTCGGTAGTCCAGACAAGGAGCTTAGAGAAGACTAGAGTAACTTGTTCAGGGTAAGTCAGGGATTTAGGGCATATGAAATGACAAGAGATAAGTTTCGCGTTGAGAGCCAAGAAAGAGCCGATTTATAGATATTAAGTGAGACTAGAATGAATGACCTAGGCTTCATCAAAAGAATCGAATATAAGAACGGAAGCAGTAGCCATTGGTTGGTCTGCAAGTAAAGGGTGTTTGTATGGCGACAAGTGTGATCGTGAGAAACCTAGAAGTGGAAACCCCAATATTCGAGGACCAGCGTATCTAAGGGGGAAAGAATGTAACACCTCATACTTTCGGGCCATGGTTTGAATCGCTAGACAGATGTAAGTAGACATGAGTCTTGGGAAGTTTTTTTTATATTTAGGTATTCACATCAAGAGCTCAGTAAATAAATGGATGAGGTTTCAAAATAATTTAAGATTTTAAAATGTGATGACAATGACTGAAAATATATTATATATTTAAATGCTGAAGTTTGTGTGAGTTAAAGAATTAAATAATGAGTAAGGGGGATAAGTACTATGTGATAAGGTTTAGTCCATGTGGGCCATTTTCAAGAAAACATGTTTTGATCCTTTTCAATAACATGCAAGATTGGCGGCTTCTTATTATTAAGAAAAGTAATTACATTAAAGGAAGTATTAAATTTAGTGGAGCCCACATTACATAGTAGGATAACTCTTCAATATATCTCTTTGAATTGGAGAAATTTTACTGAACATAAACATATAACAACTTGTCTATATTAAATAGACTTTTTATGAGGAAAGTGTGCAGCAAGGTAGTTTTCTTTTATAGTAGCCACAACGTGAGCAACCAACATAAATATAGTTCTCACTTTTCCTATTAGTTAGATGAATTTTCTCTATGAAACAAGTTTGTGGCAGCTAGTTTTTATTTTAAGTAAATTGAAGGTTTTTTCATGGTGAAGTAGCGTGGCGAAGACGTTTTAAAATTGACGGTCAACATAAGATTTCCTTCCTAGCTTCGTCTACAAATTAGAATAAGTGATGTTAGTATGTCTGTGGTAGGATCTTATGGGATGGTGATAGAAAGTCGTACACCACTTTTTGGGTGTTGTTGTGTGTTGTTAGGGGTTGTTCTTGTGGTGTTAAAGTGCTGGAGATATAATTTGATGGTTGACGTGTGTTGTGGTGGTTGTTATGAACTTGAGAAGATTAGCTGAGAAATGGCGGAAGGAAACGTCGTTTAGTTGATCATATAGCAAGTTTGTCGTTTGATGGGTTGTTGTTGTATCTTCTTTTATCTAATGTTAGTGATGTTATGGTTCCTATATATTAAGAGGTAGAAGAATATGGTTGTGGCATCGTGAGTAGAAGTTCGACAATAAAGGTATGTTAAGGCTATTTTTTCTTCTTTTGGCATGTTCTAAGTACAAAACGTCCACATAATATTATCCCATAAATGATTCTACTCTTAGTAGTTAAGGATGTTCATATTATTCATTGTTATTTTTAAATCATGTCCAAATATGCTCCTAGATCCCTATTAAGGTATATGAGAAAGATGTTAATGTTCATAATATTAATCGGAGGTGCAATGACCTTACGTCACTCCGATAAACTCAGAGTGTCTTAGTATCATTCATGCATTATATATGTGTATAACCCTTGACCCTACATGTGTTATATATGCTACTATATGGTATGCATTATATATATGTAGGGGATGAGTAAAGGGATACAACGTTATATACGCACCACTACCTGATCAGCTGGTATATGATGATGATTATGCCCACTGAGGCCTGTATGATATGATGGGATGCCCATAGAGGCTTGATGGCATTATATATACATATTTATATATATGATCGCATTGTGCATGATTCGTAGGCATATTATGACCCTCATAGGCATTCTGCACATGTATGATACTTAGGCATATTATGGCCCTTGGAGGCATCCTCTACTGGCTGATTGTTTCTTGTCTCATGTTATTTTCATGTCTCTATTATGCTATTCTTCATGCCTAACATACTCGGTACATCATTCGTACTGACGCCCCTTTTATCAGGGGACACTGCATTTCATGCCCGTTGGATAAGGTAGATAGGGTGATGATTTACACTAGTAGGTTGCTGGTTCAGCTGATATTGGAACACTCCACTTGTTTCGGAGTTGCGATCTAATCTTGGTACGGTGTTTTGGATATGCATATGGATATGGTGGGGCCTTGTCCTGACCTTATGATGTCACGTACTCTTTAGAGGCTTGTGGATAGTTCTCATGCGTTTAGTAGTCGTGTATGGCCGTGTCGGCCTTAGTATGTATATGTACATAGGTTGGGTTCTTCTGTTGCAAGATTTTACATAGCTCTTTTCCAGTTTATTATTTCTATGTGTCAGCAGGTTACCTCATGGAGGCGCTCGTGGTTCATGCTTAATTACGGTTAGGTGATAAATATATGATTAGTGGTGCTCGACAAGTAAGGTATGGGTGCCTGTCATGGCCTTTGGGTCGTGAAACAATTCTTTTGGAATAGTATATTCTTATAATTATGTGGGAGTGGAATTTTTCAGTGCCAAGTCTCATACTCCCACCTTGATGGCCTTTTAGTGAGAGAAGATTTTTCTTTTTCTTGTGTCATGTGCTTAGAATAATTGTTATTCAGAGACGACATGCTCTTGTTTTCTCTCACCTCAGCCTTCAACAATGAGAGATTAGTCTAATTAGAAACTCAAGCTAGCTTACGTCCATTTTTATGAGAAAAAAGATGAATTAAATACTTCTTAGTACATCTTGGTAGTTTTACACTTTTTAGTAAAAAATCAGATTTTCTTCCGTTTATCAACATATTGTACATTCTTCTGAGTTGCTTTGAATTTAACCAAGCATGCATCCTTGAAGTGCCCATTATTTACACAGTGTGTTATAAAAGATTTCCAAGAATAAGACATACATGTTTTCGGGTTGTAAGGAGTTTTAACTTTTTTGTGTCCTAGATCATATCTGTTGTTGTTGTGATTTGAATGCAACGATGTCAGAACTTCTGAGGATTTGATCCATTTGAGTGTTCTCTCGAAATCATACTTCTCCTTGTCAAGATCTTCTGGAAGCGTCTTGTTTCTTTCAAGCTCAGCATGGAGATTAGCATATGTAACTTTTACATGTTCCTCTAGATTCACTTGATCAATGTCATTAGTGAAAGTATATATGTCCTAGAAACAATTATTTTAGGGACATATGTATTTGAACACATTCGTATTATTGATGAGATTAATATTTTTATGGCTTTCGCAATTACTGAATTATTATTTGATTGTTTGTATTATTTATTAATGTACATCCTTTGAACTTACGTTGTCATTGATAGAGTGGAATATTAATGATAGAGTGTAGTTCTTAAAGTAGCCCCGACTGATGATCATTGAGAATGGGATATCAATGATATATTATAAGTCGACATGTGGTCTGCATCACATTCTTAGAGAATGTAGTATGTCTCACTTACTACTAGTAATGGTTGTTAGTGATGGACACATGGATACTCTTAGAGGATATTGACATGCCCTGCTGACAAACTATTTGTTATACATATCTAGAGTATTATCAGCATGTGGGAGATAGAGGTCCTTTGACTTGAGGTCAATACGCACCCGGTTTGTAGAGTAATTACTTTGATCATGTCCTAAGCTAAAAATTCCTTAAAGGATAAAACATGGCTTGAATTGGGTACATTGCGATACATACTAAGGTGGTAGTTGAGATAAGAATAAGATTCATTCCTCGATTAGATATTCGAGAGAACACTCAGCTTCTCAGTGATATTAGGTCGACCAAGTCATTGGCCAATGCAAGAGACATATTTGAGATATGATCTAGTTGTGAACTAATATAGATGAGATAAAGTGATCAAGCCATTTGGATATACACTTGACAAATCCTAAGCTTGATCGAATGTGTTGCGAATGAAAGGAATTTTGCATCCCACATAAAAGTTGTATTTACTAGAGTCTTGTAAACGTTCTTCACATATTGAGTTTGTCATGTGGCACAGTCTAGGAGTTTCGTGTGAACCTTAATTTGGTTAAGTGTCGATATGCGATGGCCTAAAGAGTCACACTAAGTCGATTGTCTTTTCGGTCTAAGGGTATATTGAGAGAGTATAAAATATTCGATTTAGAATTGAGATATTTTAATCAATAATAATTATGGGATAATTTCTATTTGATGAAAATTATATAATTAAATCAAAATAAGATTTTAGATTTAATCAAAATTAAAACGTGTATAAATATTGGAAAAATAGGGGAGACGCCGCGGCGCCTAGGAGGCTGAGTCGTGGCGCTGGTACGGCAGTGGGCCCAGTCCGACTGACCCACTGCAACTCGGTTTTGGGTCAGGTTCTTAAGCCTAATCCCAGTATGATTTGTATCTCAACCTCCCCTATATATATAGCACTTAACCCATAATTTTAGGTTGTTGAATTGTTACTGATTCTACACAGAATTTGCACTTTAATTCTTACTTTCTGAACTCAGAGTTCAGGAATTAAAATACTCTCAAACCTCTGCCAAGATTTTCTGGCTTTCCTGACAGATGAGTATACTGTAGTGAAGGCTTGCAGTCGTAAGGACAATTGTGTGTGCACCTTTTAGTAAAGATTCTAAAGCTTGTGAACTGTAAGTTTTTTTCTTTGTGTCTTTGCAGATTTCAATTGTAGCATAAACATACCAGACGAAATTGTTGGGGCAAGTAAGTTAACAAAATTTTAAACTTCTGTTGTGTCTTACTTGTGTGTTTTAGACCCAACAAACCCCTACAGTGGTATTAGAGCTCATGTTGGTTCAATGGTTACGTAACAATTGAAAGATATAATAATATGGGTTAAACGTAAAATTGATTTTACTCTGAATTAAAACAAGGCTATTTGAAATCTGACATACTTTGACTGAGCGATTAACTTTTGTAATCGCCCTAAATTATCAACTACGCTAAATCGAGGAAGTCATTCCGTTCTAGCACGAACTGGTCCTTGTGCAGAAACCGGTTCATTGCGAACATGGTTTACGGCGAAGAACGTGTATGAATGGATGATAGTCGACATGTGCGTTATTGATAATGATGGGTGGTAGTAAAGGACCCGTAATCTGAACCTAAATTAGATTTAGGGGTTGGACGATTTTTAGAAAATCATCACGGAAATCGCTCTGAAAAGGACGTCTGCGCCGCAACCCTATTATAGGGCACTGCGGCGCCAACTAGGATTTCACGGTGGTGTCGTGGCTCCATGTCGGAGCACCGCGGTGCCGGTCAAGGTAATTATCAGGGGTCGTGATTAAAACTTTCATTTAACCTAATTCACAGAAACATAAACCAAAAGTTTCTGCCTGTTCAGAGCTGCGGCGCCTGATGTCCAGAGAAGTTAAAATCTCAGTTTTCGAAATTTAATCTATTATTATTATTATACAGTATGTTGGTATACTGTTTACGTGACAAATAATCGTCATTTACTTTACTAAGTTTTGAGTCCGCAAATTATGCTTGGGTAGGTGGCGCCCAAAACTAGTTTAGAGTTTGCAATCATGCTTGGGTAGGCGACGCCAAAATACATGTTTTAAATGCTTTGAGTAATGTTTGAAACATGTAATAGTTGATCTTGAATATAACCCTGAATTAAAATGTTCCCCAAATTTTAATACAAGTCTTATTTAAAATGAACGCATCGTCTGTTATAATTGATTGTGGTGCAAAATCCTTTTCTGTGAGATGACTATTTATGCCCCAGCATTTGCTCTAAGTCTACGAGGACTCAAACCATTTCATAGATGCATATAAATGTTGTAGTAGGCGATAAACTTTCGTGAGTATTTACACCCCAGTGTTTGCTCGATAAAGGCAAATTCCACTTAGATACATAATTGCAGTTAGATAATGGGGTTGACTTGCTAGGTTATCTTGGCGCCCCAGTGTCGGACAGCCGAGGGACGCAGATCGTATTGTTTAGAACATGCGATGGACCAAGAATTTCAAATTGTTTGTAATTGGTTTAGAGACCTACCGGATCATGTTGTTGAAGTTATCAGCCTCAGCAAACGCGGAGACAACATGAGTCTGGATCTTGGCCCATTATGACCATATTTGATATGAGTCTATATTATTTCATGGGATAAAAATGTATGTTAAAATAGCGGGAGTTAATTAAACTAAAGACCATGTTAGTTAGTTAACGATTGTGTTCAATAGAAATTACATTAGGATGTTAATTTCAAGTCTATCTTTTCTTCAGTATATAATGTCGAATCTGTTACTTAAAATGTTGGTTGAAACAAACAAGTTGACTGGAACAAACCTTCCTGACTGGTTAATAAATCTGTGATTGGTGTTAAAACTAGATAGAATTAAGTATGTGTTAGACACAGCATTCCCAACAGTCACTGCTAATGATTCTGCTGAGTATGCCCTGTTTGAGAAAATGGCTTATCAGAAACACCTAGACAATGCTACCCTGGCACAATGTATAATGTTGTCCTCCATGACTGTAGAGTTACAGAGGCAACATAAAAACATGGGTCCCAACGAGATGCTAGAACATTTGAAGAATATCTATGACTCACAGTCTCAGACAATGGAGTATGAACTGTTGAGAGATATCTTCAAGTGTATGCTGAACGAAGGGGGTCCAGTGTCAGCGCATGTTCTGAAGATGATTGGGTTAATAAAGAGGTTGGCTGGAACCAAGCTGCCTATAAATGTATATGTCAACCTAATCCTAAATTCGATTTCTGTTCATTTGAAAATTTCATTGTGAACTTCAACATGAATGGAACAAAGGTGAATCTTCCAGAACATGACAACATGCTAAAGGCTTATGAAAGGGATTGCAACGATCCAAGAGGAGACAAGGCACTAGGTGCTTCTGGACCTGCTGATAAAGGTATGTTTGTCATTGAAATAAATATGTTTGTAACTAACTCTCACTGTTGGGTATTAGATACCGCATGTGGCTCTCACATTTGCAATAATGTAACGGGTCTAACTGACAGCAGAAAGATTGGACCGTGGGAGATTGATCTACGCATTGGAAATGGAGCACGAGTTGATGTTGAACGCGTAGGAACTTATAGACTAGATTTATCTTCTGACTTTTGTTTAGAACTTAATAATTGTTATTTTGTTCCCTCGTTAATGAGGAATATTATTTATATCCCAATGTTAGACATTGAGGGGTTTTCTTCATTCATTGTCAATGTCAGTTATGTGTTGTCTTTAATGGGTTTTTTTGTGGAAGTGCTCCGCTTGTGGATGTGTTGTATGTTCTAAACTGTAATCGTAAAATTTTCAATGTACAAAATAAACGAGCAAAAATAAGTAATCCAAGAAATCTCACCTAATTATGGCACTACAGACTTGGTCACATCAATGAATCAATGATAGTAAGATTAAGGAAATTAGATTACCTAGAACCATTTGACTTAGAATCATATGGTAATTGTGAATCTTGCTTAAGAAGAAAGATGACAGTACAATTAGGACCTCGATATGGTTTTATTATGTTTTGTTGACAGTCAATTTTGACCTATTTTTTGTATATTTCGTGCAATTTTAAGTATTTTAGCACACCGCATTTTTAATCATCATTTTTGCATTTTTTACATAATATTCTATGTTTATTTCTTCACAAAATGACATGACATATTATTATTTTAAATTAAGCAGGATGTCTTTGTTAATATTATGTGTATATTATTATTACACCGTCGTTTGATTTTAATAGTGTTTGCATCTCTTTAAATAATTAATTGACACTGCATTTTTCTTGTAATTAGGCATTAAACATTTGCTAAAATATTGTATTTTATCATTATTGCATCGGCATTTGCATTTTAATAATTTTGTATCTTTAAATAATTTTGTTTTAAATAATTAACCCGTCTTGCATTTTGTCAAACCAGTCCAGTCCGAGGCACAATTTGAATCAGTCCAATCCAATATTTTTTTTATTATTTCACCCCATACCTCTTTTACCTTTACCACACTCCACCCCATACTTTCACCATTTCTATACTCCAACATCACTTCAACAAAGACTCTTTTTCTTTTACACTCCATCTCCCTCAACATTTAATATCAGCACACCCCACTCTCTTTTGATTCACCCTCAGCCGCACAAAAACATTTTTCACCCCCATTTCGCAGCCCTCCCCCTCACATCTGCCCTCACTCTCACTTCACCCCTTCCCCTTCCAGTCGCCACCACCGCCGGCGAACACCCCCTCACCTCACCCTCTCTCCCTCGCCCAGACTCCCGTCACCCCCTCACCTCTCCCTCACTCCGTCGCTGAACCACCACCGACACCACCGGCGAACCCACTGTTTACAGGCGGCGTTGCTCCGGCGACCTCGCCGTGGAAGCGACGCCGCTGCCCGCTGCCTTTTGTATTGTCAATATCACTGTTTGTATCTCTTTTGTTTGGCTATGTTGGAAACTGATTTGATTTTGTTTTGGTGATTCGCCGGAATTTTAGAACTCCGTCGAGCTTTACTGTTTCCGCGCCTTATTCTTGCTTTCCGGCGAACTGCTCCTACTGCTTTGGCTATTTCGTGATTTTAGTATTTTGTTATTTTATACTATCGGTTATGGATGGTTTGATTTTTGTTTTGGTATCTGCGGAGTAAAACTCCGTGAAGCTTTGAAATCTCGTGGTATTGCCATCATTACGTCATTTGGGCCCCTGTTCGTCTCTGTTTGGTTATCTGTTAGACAGATTGTTGGCCATTTATCGCTACTGATCGGGGTATTTTGTCACTGGTTTTAGGCTATTTTGCTATTGTTTTGGCTATATTGCTATTGATTTTTGACACTTTGCTGGTACTGATTTTGAACAAGATACTACACTTGTTATTTTTACTGATTTTGAACAGATACTACACTCTGGCCGATGAAAAAGTTATCCGTCGATTTTTGAGGCCTCCACAGTTGCAAAGACGGAAAATAAAATAAATGAAGCTTTCTGGGCAAGGATGATTTCTTCCACTTACACCGGATAACCAACATGCGCTGCAAGGCGAATTCGCCGCGCACTTGTTTAAGCTGTCTCTACTTTATATTTTTACATATCCGAGCCCTCCGTGTTTAAAACTATTCTTGTTTTGGCGCGGATATGAAGGTTTTATTTATTTTATTGCAATAGTGGCGATGAAGAAATCTCGTCGATTTCCAAGGCCTTCCATGTACAAAGACGGATTTATTTTTGGCTTTATTTATTAATTATTGCAATTACTAAAAGAAAATGTTTATTTTATTACTAACACTTTTACTAAGTGTCTATGCAGGTACCCGAAGATCATCTTGTGCAGAAGGCCTAAAAAGGGCTAAAGATGTCCCAGATTTTTATCTCGTGTCGCATTAAATTTTAGTTTTACTATATTGTATTGCATTTTATTTTAATTGTAAATTATGTAAAAATGCTTAGAATAGGCAGAATAGAAGTCAATACATAATTAACCTAGGTTTGAACGGATAACCGCAAGTTAGCGGATCTTAGAGGATGCCTAACCCCTTCCCTTTAGGATAATAAAGAACCACTTACGGAATCTCACATAGCTTTCGCAGACCTTTAAAATGGAGATCATTCGTAGTATTTTATGCTACATTTTTTAGTGTCCTAATTCACTATAATAATTAGGTGGCGACTCCTTAAAATGCATTTAGGAATCAACCATACGTGGCACTCCCGTTTCGACTCCAGTTAAAATGGGGTGTATTCTGGATGGCGACTCATCGAGGATAATCAGGTTCTTGACCATAGCAAACCTAGGTTTATTATTGCTTAGCTTTATTTGCTTTTATTTGTTTTAAATGCCTTAAAATTGTTTGCTTAATTTTGTATGTTTAACTGTTTTAATTGCTATTTGTTTTACTGTTTTCCTTAACTGGCATTCCGCTCATATTTCGTCCACTCTGGAAAATTCACACTATCACACACAACACGCGGGTGTGCTTTGCGCACCTGCAAATTTCTTTCAAACACCCAAATTTAAGAGAGTTGGCGTTTTGCGCGGAGAATCCGGTCTAACCGGTGGTCGCGTAGCCTTCTCACTCGAGTAGTCCGCTCGGGAACCTTGCGTCTAGTAAGCCAAATCTTAGAAACTTAGGATAGAGCTATACCACCCTTTTATATTAAGTCATGCATGCATAAACCTTAGGTGGGTTAATCCTTGGTATTAACGCCACAATTAGAAATCCTCCAAATTTGTCGACGGGTTTCGCAACCCAACGACCCATTAGCATACTATGTGTAGCGTGGCGATGATAGCGGATCAAGCACGGTCGCGATACACCAAAATTGGAAAAAGTGCACCGTCATTTGGTCGCCATTTCCAGCAAAACATTGCAGTTTAACGGCTTTGACCTATTTATCATAATCTCGCATATCTGGCGTTTAGGCCTACCTCTGGCATAAGAGAGGTCTCATGCATATTAGGCGCGCGCTTGATTTGCATGCTTTTGTTTACTATTTTGTTGCTAGCAATTTTGTACATATTATTTAATGCAATAATTACCCTTTTAACTCATGTACATATCATGCTATGTGCTTACAACTCTGGCCACGAGCATTTGCATTTTTTGCACTTTTGTTGTCACATTGCAATCAGGACTTCTACTGCGTAAATAGCTCTTGAACAGCACGATTTGGACTTTGTGAAGCATCAACCACCAGTCCGGTCGAACCAATCAGGGGAGTCTTTGACTATATTGTCACGCCCTTACATTTTACTATTTTTGTGGCTTGCCTACTCTCACCCATTTGTCATATTTTTGCAGGAAAACCGTCCTCGCAAATAGTCGAGGGCGGACAACAACAAAAAGAGGAAGAAAATGAAAAGAAAAAAAAATCATCCCAAGAATGAGTTGAGTTATGTTGACGGAAAGAAGTCAGCTTATACCGGATTCAACGAAGCATCACTCTGGGTCTTATATTTTGCATTTTTATACATATTTGCAAGTCTAATTGACATATCTAGTACAGTTTACATAATTCTTTTTACAACATAATCATTCCGAACTACGCGTGTCTGATTCTCACCACACGGTGTGATACGTAGGCAACTCATTTTGGGTTCGACACCATAAAAATAAAAACCTAAAAAAAAGTGTGCATTTTTCACTCATGCATCCCATTCATCATGTTTTCGGGCATTTATTTTACTTTGCATTCGTCCACAATGGACAATCATTTCTTTTGCGCAGCTTTATATTGCTATTCTTTCATTGATAATTTTTTTTTCAAGCATACATTTTATAACATATTTGAATGAACTACGCGCACCTGATTCCCTCGGCGGGATACGTAGGCAGCCCTACTCGGGTTCGGTACCCTTTATTCAAAAAAAAAAAAAAATATATATATATAAAAAATAATATTTTGTTCATAAATACAAAAAAAATGTGTTATTCAAAAATACAAAAACATTTTTTTAGTATTATTGTTTGACTTTGTTGATACCAACACAGTTACAAGTGTGCATAAAAAAATAAAAAAATAAAAAATAATCAGTATGGGTTGACTTTGTGGTAAACCATAGATTCTTTTGGTACCTTTTATTCATACCTGCAGATGACATTGTCTTGCATGTTTCCAAGATAAGAATGAAACCGACCTCATCGTTTCATATGCATTGTGTGGTGAGTTATTTGAATAAGTTCAATCGCATTGCATTATGATCTAGAACTTGGCACGAATGTTTGTTGGCGAAATCTCGAGCAACACTCGGTGTGGGAAATGATCGTAGGCTTTCTTTGACCGTTTGAGCCTTTTCACCTACCAAATAACATTATCCCTAGTACACCTTTGAGCCTAAAACCTATTTTTGACAACCGCATATTACACCTATAACCTTTCGAGTGCGTCGCACTATCCCTCTCTTGCCCGACCTCCTTGAGTGTTTTAGAAATGTGCAAATGGCTGACAAAATCCTGCGTTGAAGTTTGCAAAGACAAAATTGTCAAAGTCTCAAAAAATGAAAGCAGAGACGACTTCACATAAAGAGGAAATCAAAAGCCCCGATATAAAAAAAATATATATATAACCCCGAAAAAAAAAAGGGCTCCAAATGAAAGATTCAAAAGAAGTCAATACAGAAAAACTGGGACGAAAAGAAAGCAAGTCAGCATTAAAACACACAAATATCAAGCATGGACGTAGTCCAACTCTCGAGGAATGATTAGTCACTTCTACCCAAATGATATTCATTCCTTTCCCCAAGCCTACATTACAAGCCCGTGACAAGCCCTACGTGATCTTATACTGAGGGTTCTCACATTAGTGGATACTTACATGACGGCCAAGCCTATGGTATCACAATTGCATGCATTGAACATCTTTTTGAGTGTGAGCGCAATTCTTTCAACGTCCCAAAATTCAAAATACTGGAATATATGTGTGAGATGTGACCTTCTTTCAGTGAGTCATTTGAAACGTGAGATTATGTTTAGTTCGAAACCTTGGATGCAAGCAAGTGTGTCGACACTCAGGTATGTTTGAGGTACTATCTGAAACTGTGTGAATTACACCAGAGTCAATCTCGGTTAAACTGAAAACAATAAAAGAACATCCTTATGCACAATACTAATTGTTGGTATCAACTGGAGTCCGAACGTAATGTCGTCTTCCATTTTTTTCAGAAAAAACAACAAAATGCATATTACATAAAAATCATTTTGCATCACGAACTACGTCTTGACCTGATTCCCTCAGCGGGATACGTAGGCGGCCACATCGGCTTCGGTCCCACAACATTTTAAAATCATAAAAATTTCTTATTTTTGCAGCATGAACTACGTCTTGACCTGATTCCCTCGGGGGATACGTAGGCGGCCACATCGGCTTCGGTCCCGCATCATTTTAAAATCATAAAAAAATCTTATTTTTTGCAGCACGAACTACGTCTTGACCTGATTCCCTCAGCGGGATACGTAGGCGGCCACATCGGCTTCGGTCCCACAACATTTTAAAATCATAAAAATTTCTTATTTTTGCAGCATGAACTACGTCTTGACCTGATTCCCTCGGGGGATACGTAGGCGGCCACATCGGCTTCGGTCCCGCATCATTTTAAAATCATAAAAAAATCTTATTTTTTGCAGCATGAACTACGTCTTGACCTGACTCCCTCGGCGGGATCGTGGCGACCACATCGGCCGGCCACCGTTAGAAATATTTCTTCCTTGTTTCTGCACATGACTCGATTTTGTCCATTGGAGAGTTTAGCATCCTCATATATTTTTGCATCCATTACTACCTACATATTTTCGGGGAGTTGCATTCTCATCTACTCAATTGTACATTGTCCATATTCTCGCATTAGCTTTTCATTCATTATGAAAAAAAAAAAAATGCTTACCTGATCGCCTTGATAGCGTCAAGATGCAACCTTACCGATTCAACATCTTCATTACGTAAACCGGGACATTTTAAGAATTCAGTGCAAGAAAATGGCAATAGACAGGAAAAAGCAGGCCAACTAGGTCTTCAGTGCAAACCAAGAATGCAAGCGTCAAGAGCCAAAGCTACAGAGTCGACGCTAATCAACCACTCATTTCCTAAAAAACTCACAAGTTTTCTTTGAGTGCAGGATCTTCATATCAGCAAAGGCAGGAACACAACAATAGGCCCATGCGGGTTACAAACGCACAACGTCTATGCAATGACGTTATCTCAACCAGCAAGTCCTGGCAGTGCGCTCATAAACCAATGCATTTCATTTAAGTCTATGCAACGGCTTCATTCATGTTTCGTCCATGCAACGACGAGCATCTGCATCGCGTCTATGCAACGACGCCATTTCATTTAAGCCTATGCAACGGCTTCATTCATGTTTTGTCTACGCAACGACGCCAGCAGCAATACGTCCAGGCAACGACGTCATCAGCATTGCGTCTACGCAACGACGCCAGCAGCAATACGTCCAGGCAACGCGGCGTCAAGCGTGCGTCACGCAACGACGCCGGAAGAATACGTCCGTGCGGCGTCGCCGGCGTGCGTCTGCGCGACGCCCGGCCAGCAATACGTCGACGGCGGCGTCGCCGGCGTGCGTCTACGCCGACGGCGCGGAAGCAATACGCCCGACAGCGGCGTCGTCGGCGTGCGTCACGCAACGACGCCCGGCGGAATACGTCCGGCGGCGGCGTCGCCGACGTGCGTCTACGCAACGACGTCATCTCACGTAAGTCTATGCAACGGCTTCATATATGTTTCGTCTATGCAACGACGAACATCTGCATCGCGTCTATGCAATGACGCCATCAACATCTACAATAACCTTGTCTTTTTCAGCACCACATCACCTGCAACCCAGTGTCAATCATACTTCGACACTGGGACATTTTAATCAGCGTCAGCTTTGCTTTTTAATTTTGCATCACAACGACCCGGTGTCATCTTGATTTGACACTGGGACATTTTTTGGGTCTGCATCATCCCTATTTTTGAGTTCATGGTTTATAAAACAGGACAAAATTGGCTACAAGTCAACGTCTTTGTCCGAAGACTCTTCCATCATCTCCGTACAAAGAGGGACATACTGTTGACAGTCAATTTTGACCTATTTTTTGTATATTTCGTGCAATTTTAAGTATTTTAGCACACCGCATTTTTAATCATCATTTTTGCATTTTTTACATAATATTCTATGTTTATTTCTTCACAAAATGACATGACATATTATTATTTTAAATTAAGCAGGATGTCTTTGTTAATATTATGTGTATATTATTATTACACCGTCGTTTGATTTTAATAGTGTTTGCATCTCTTTAAATAATTAATTGACACTGCATTTTTCTTGTAATTAGGCATTAAACATTTGCTAAAATATTGTATTTTATCATTATTGCATCGGCATTTGCATTTTAATAATTTTGTATCTTTAAATAATTTTGTTTTAAATAATTAACCCGTCTTGCATTTTGTCAAACCAGTCCAGTCCGAGGCACAATTTGAATCAGTCCAATCCAATATATTTTTTATTATTTCACCCCATACCTCTTTTACCTTTACCACACTCCACCCCATACTTTCACCATTTCTATACTCCAACATCACTTCAACAAAGACTCTTTTTCTTTTACACTCCATCTCCTCAACATTTAATATCAAGACACCCCACTCTCTTTTGATTCACCTCGGCAGCAAAACATTTTTCACCCCCATTTCGCAGCCCTCCCCTCACATCGCCTCACTCTCACGCCTTCCTTCCGATCGCCACCACCCGCGAACACCCTCACCTCACCTCTCTCCTCGCCTGGACTCCGCCACCCCTCACCTCTCCCTCACTCCGTGTTGAACCACCACCGACACCACCGGCGAACCAGCTGTTTCTGATGGCGTTGCTCGGCGACCTCGCCGTGGAAACGCGCCGCTGCCCGCTACCTTTTGTATTGTCAATATCACTTTTTGTATCTCTTTTGTTTGGCTATGTTGAAATCGATTTGATTTTGTTTTGGTGATTCGGAATTTTAGAACTCCGTCGAGCTTTCTTGTTTCCGCGCTTTATTCTTGCTTTCCGTGAATGCTCCTCTGCTTTGGCTATTTACGGTGATTTTAGTATTTTGTTATTTTATACTATTGGTTATGGATGGTTTGATTTTTGTTTTAGTATCTGTAGGAGTAAAACTCGACGAAGCTTTGAAATCTCCGTGGTATTGGCCACTGTCGTCATTTGGGCCCTGTTCGTCTCTGTTTGGTTATCATTAGCAGTTGTTGGCCATTTATCGCTACTGATCGGGGTATTTTGTCACTGGTTTTAGGCTATTTTGCTATTGTTTTGGCTATATTGCTATTGATTTTTGACACTTTGCTGGTACTGATTTTGAACAAGATACTACACTTGTTATTTTTACTGATTTTGAACAGATACTACACTCTGGCCGATGAAAAAGTTATACGTCGATTTTTGAGGCCTCCATTCAAAAGACGGAAAATAAAATAAATGAAGCTTTACAGGCAAGGATGATTTCTTCCACTTACAGGATAACCAACATGCGCTGCAGGCGAATTCTCGCCGCCGCACTTGTTTAGGCTGTCCTACTTTATATTTTTACATATCTGAGCCCTCCGTGTTTAAAACTATTACTGTTTTGGCGCGGATATGAAGGTTTTATTTATTTTATTGCAATAGTGGCCGATGAAGAAATCTCCGTCTGATTTCCAAGGCCTTCCATGTACAAAGACGGATTTATTTTTGGCTTTATTTATTAATTATTGCAATTACTAAAAGAAAATGTTTATTTTATTACTAACACTTTTACTAAGTGTCTATGCAGGTACCCGAAGATCATCTTGTGCAGAAGGCCTAAAAAGGGCTAAAGATGTCCCGGATTTTTATCTCGTGTCGCATTAAATTTTAGTTTTACTATTTTGTATTGCATTTTATTTTAATTGTAAATTATGTAAAAATGCTTAGAATAGGCAGAATAGAAGTCAATACATAATTAACCTAGGTTTGAACGGATAACCGCAAGTTAGCGGATCTTAGAGGATGCCTAACCCCTTCCCTTTAGGATAATAAAGAACCCTTACCCGGAATCTCACATAGCTTTCGCAGACCTTTAAAATGGAGATCATTCGTAGTATTTTATGCTACATTTTTTAGTGTCCTAATTCACTATAATAATTAGGTGGCGACTCCTTAAAATGCATTTAGGAATCAACCATACGTGGCACTCCCGTTTCGACTCCGGTTAAAATGGGGTGTTACATGTTTATCGTATCGGAGGTCCAAATCACTTTCTGGGAAAGGAGTGTGTGCAAAGGAAGTGCTTGAGTTAGTCCATACCGATGTATGTGGGCCATTTTCAACTCAAGCTAAGGGATACTTTCTTTATTTCATCACTTTTACAGACGATTTCTCAAGGTTTGGGCATGTGTATCTTATGAAACATAAGTCTGAAGCTTTTGAGAAATTCATGGAGTACAAGTCAGAAGTGGAGAAGCAACTTGAAACAAGTATTAAGACTCTTCGATCAGATCGAGTAGGTGAATACTTAAGTAAAGAATTTCTAGATTACTTTAAGCTTCATGGAGTTCAATCACAATGGACACCTCTCGGAACGCCACAGATGAATGGTGTTGCTGAGAGGAGAAATCGAACCTTATTAGATATGGTTAGATCCATGATGAGTTTCTCAGCTCTACCAACATACCTATGGGGATATGCATTACAAAGCTCAATCTATATTTTGAACAGAGTTCCTTCAAAGTCAACAGAGAAAACTCCATATGAGATATGAAACAGCAAGAAGCCATCACTTAGACGCATGCGACCCTGGGGTGCCCTGCATATGTAAAGAAGTTGCTTACTGACAAATTGGAATCTAAAAGTGAGAAGTATTATTTTGTGGGGTATCATAAGGAAACAAGGGGATATTACTTATATCTTACTGGCGAACATAAGATTATTGTTTGCAGAAATGCAACTTTTCTTGAAGAAGACTATGTCTACAAGGAACAGAGTTACAACAAGATAGAACTTGAAGAAATTCAAGAAGTGCAAAATAATATAGAGGATGGACCTTTGTCCAATGACCTAGGCAAGGATTCAGTGGGAGTATTTGATGATGACTAGGTACTTAGAGTACGCCCTTCAGCCAGTGGGAGTGATGTGAGATATAATGCAAAAATGCAAGACTCTCATACACAACCAATGGAAGATGACACAATGGTTGTGCATCATCTTATTCAAAATGATATTCCTGAAAGTTCTCAAGGTGTTGGATTGTCCAACATACAAACACCTTCTCACAATCAAAATACAACAAACACTGAAACGCAGAATATTCAACTCTGTAAGACAACTAGGACTCATCGTGCACCTAAAAGACTTAACCTCCTTGTTGAAATACACAATGAGATAGATATTCCTGATGATGATGAGCCTACTACCTACAACAAAGCAATGTTATACATTGATTCATAGAGATAGCAAGAAGCCATGAAATCCGAAATGGAATCCATGTACATAAATCAAGTATGGAACTTGATTGATTTGACAACAGGGGTTAGACCCATATGATGCAAATGGGTCTTCAAGAAGAATATTGATGCATATGGCAAGGTACAGAATTATAAAGCAAGATTGATGGCTAAAGGTTATAATCAACGGCCTGGGGTCGATTATGACGAAACCTTTTCACATGTTGCAAAGATTAAGTCCATTCGGATTTTGCTTGCAATAGCTGCATACTATGATTATGATATTTGGCAAATTGATGTTAAAACTATCTTCCTCAATGATAATCTAATTGTGGAGGTGTATATGATACATCCAGAGGGTTTTACATCCATAACTCAACCCAAAGCAGTATGCAAACTACAGAAGTCCATTTATGGACTTAAGCAAGCCTCAAGGAGTTGAAATATTTGCTTTGACAAAGCAGTCAAATCGTTTGACTTTGTTAGAAGCAAAGAAGACCAATGTGTTTATAGTAAACGCACAGATGAGAGTATTGTCTTTATTGTCATATATGCAGATGACATATTGATAATGGGAGATAATAAGACTCGCATGCAATCAGTCAAGGAATGGTTATCCAGCACCTTTATAATGAAGGACTTGGGTGAAGCTTGCTACATTCTTCGAATTATGATCTATAGAGATAGACCTAATAGATTGTTGGGGCTGTCATAGTCCGTATACATAGACAAAGTGCTAAAACATTTCTCTATAGAGAATTCCAAGAAAGGAAATCTTCCTATAGGTCAAGGCATCAAGTTATCAAAGAATGATAGTCCTTATAATGTTGCAGAACTTGAACGCATGAAGAGGATCTCATATGCTTCAGTTATAGGATCGATCATGTATGTCATGATATGTACAAGGCCTGATGTGGCCTATGCACTTAGCATGACTTGCAGATTCTTGCAGAATCCTGGGGAGGAACACTGGAAAGCAGTCAAGAGTATTCTTAAGTATCTTAGACGAACTAAATAATATTTCTTGATCTATGGTAGACAAGAAAAGCTAGTATCTACTGGGTACACTGATGCTAGCTTCCAGACAGATCTTGATGACTTCAAATCTCAATCTTGATATTCCTTCATTTTAAATGGTGGAATAGTGAGTTGGAAAAGTTCCAAACAAGCTACAACTGTTGATTCAACTACAGAAGTCGAGTACATTGCTGGTAAGGAAGATGTCGCGATATCTGAGTTCTTAAAAGAACTAAGGGTTGTTCCAAGCGTCACTTGTCCAATAACGATTTATTGTGACAACACTGGTGCGATTGCGCAAGCTAAGGAACCAAGATCAATGAACAGAAATAAGCATGTACCAAGGAAATACCACATACTTAGAGAGATTGTGGAGACTAAATAAATAAAGTTACACTATGTTCCCACAGATGAAAATCTAGCAGACTCATTTACTAAACTATTAAGCTTAGTCAAGCATAATGGTCATTTCGAAAACATGGGCATTAGATACGTTGAAGATTGGCTCTAGGCCTAGTGGGAGATTGAAAGTATATATGTCCTAGAGACAATCATTTTAGGGACATATGTACTTGAACACATTCGTATTATTAATGAGATTAATATATTTATGACTTTTGCAATTACTGAATTATTATTTGATTGTTTGTATTATTCATTAATGTGCATCCCTTGAACTTACGTTGTCATTGATAGAGATATTAATGATAGAGTGTAGTTCTTAAAGTAGCTTCGACTTATGATCATTGAGAATGAGATATCAATAATATATTATAAGTCGACATGTGATATGCATCACATTTTTAGAGAATGTAGTATGTCTCACTTACTACTAGTAATGGTTGCTAGTGATGAACATATGGATACTCTTAGAGGATATTGGCATGCCCTGCTGATAAACTATTTGTTATACATGTCTAGAGTATTATCAGCATGTGGGAGATAAATGTCCTTTGACTTGAGGTCAATACGCACCTGGTTTGTAGAGTAAAGTACTTTGATCCTGTCCTAGGCTTAAATTCCTTAAAGGATAAGACATGGCTTGAATTGGGTACATTGCAATACTGTTACACCCCGTATTTACAGGACATGTTTTAAGAACGTACGTAAGAACTCACAAGTGTTAAGATTTGAGGCTTGTAAAAATTTATCGGAATTATGAAATTGTCGGAAAACGTTTTATTGTGACGAATGGGAGGGCGACACGTGTAACCCCCCTTAGTAATGCCTTGGTCGAAATTAGGCATGCCCATAATGGTCATTTACCATTAGTCTTGGATGAACAAGTCTTGCAAGTGTGGCTTGACAATTTTGACTAAGTCAAAGGAGACAATTAGCTTGATATTTAGTAAGAGCTTATCCTAGCCACCCAAATGGTTGCATCTTAACCCTCCAATGTGCTATATTATACTACTAGTAGTGAAAGAGAGTCCAACACTTAGAAAAATATTGAAGAATTTGGATGAACTTGAGACCTTGCTCTCGGGTTCAAGCTCTTTGAAGAGCAAAAGTTTTTGTTTCTTGTCCAATAAGCCCCACACTTTAAACCAAGGTTCCTAAGTGTATTGTATGCATATCTCAATAGAAAAATCCCGGAAAAAGAGAGTTTTCGTATTAGTCGCAAAGTGAAAACCTAGTGGCTTTCTAGGTTTTGGATTGGAAGATTGAAGGAAAGTTGTTGGTATGGTTCTAAGGGTCTCAAGGAGCGGATTGAAGTGTCTTGAAGAGTCTCTAGGTTGCTAAGGAGCAACTTCGGTTTTGAAGATTGGATTAAGAATCGTTGAGGTATAATCTTGTTCTTTGGAAGTGTTACAAGATTAATTATTTTGTTGTTAGCTTTACTTGTTGCTAGCATGAAGTATATGTGTTGAAGTTTATTAGGATTATAGATCGATTGTAGTCTTGGAAATTTGAAATGAAATGTAGGCCATGTTAAGTTGGATTACAATTTGATCGTTATTAGAAATCGTCGCATGTTACTTACTTATAGATTATGGTTGTATAATCAAATGCGACTTGATATCATGTTATGCTACCAATTTGGATTGAAATGGAAATTGGATAAGAATTGGTATTGTTGAACTCAAGGTGGCCGAAATTGTACTTATAGTTGTAATAGTTTGTTATTTAGTTGTATTGGACTACCTTATAGATTGTGGTGAGCCAATTGGGGCTGTATTGGTTATTGTATTCGACCTTGAAAAAGGTGGCAAAGTTAGTAGAAACAAAGGAAGTGCTGTCCGATTTCTCGTAGAATTAGTGACCTAGCACTTAGAAAAATTCTACGTTACAAGTGAAAGGTTAATGGACATATTGTGACCATTATAGGTTGAAGTACTAAGTATAGCGTATCCTACTGGGAGAGTGGAATAACTATCAAGGTTGAAGTACTTTGGAGCATTTTGCTACGTGTCGATAATCGTCGCGAGGTATGTGAACCTCTTCCTTCCTTTGGCATGATCCTATGTATGGAATATACTTGTGGTATCATTTCATGTTTCCTTCTACTCTTAGAAGTTAAGAGGTAGTTAGGTGATTTACTCTATGTAGAACTTTTCCTATCTTTTGAGCATGACTAGTTGCACGTATGTAGTACGGTAGACGTCTGAGACTATGATATTCTTTACTTGTTTTATGTAATGCCAAGTCGGGTGGGTTAGGAGATTAACTCACTTCTTTGAAAATAGTAAGGATGTCTTAAGTTGATTTTAAAGTTAAGGGACTTGAAGAGTTTTAAAGTATGTGATACTTGTCCCGTTTTAAACGTATAAGTCCCTTGGATAGGAAATTGTTTATGGCTAAGGTATAAAGTGAATATAACGGCTTTATGGGAAGTTAGTTATATTTGCCTTATGGAAAGATAAATGACTTGACTATGTAAAAAGGCAACTTGATTTTACGGCATCAATTGCCTAAGGTTTTATAATAAAAAGGAGTCTTTTGAAAAGAATGTACGTACGTAGTACTTTGGCTTGGTTAATTGAGATTTAGCCTATATGTGCTGGTGATAGCCTTTGAGTGTAAGTATTATGTTTTATTACGTTGCCGCGACTCTCGGTTGGAGGGCCGGCTGTCTTGTTATAAGTTACTTGAACGTACCGACAGTGATGTGGGATTCCACGGGTATGCTTCCATTATTTGTAGCACTTGGGTTAAATTCCCGGATTTTATAAGAGACATGGTAGTGCTTATGTCTTGTTTGATGGTCGGTCGAGCTAGGGTAAGAGTATAAATGAGGGGCAAGCCCCAAGACGTTATACCACCTTCTCCAGGGTAAGAGTATAAGTGAGGGGTAAACCCCAAGACTGTACCACACCTTTATGTGTTGTTTGACGACCGGTCGAGATAGGGTAAGAGTATAAATGAGGGGCAAGCCCCAAGACATTATACCCCCTGCTTTACCACCTTCTCCAGGGTAAGAGTATAAATGAGGGGCAAGCCCCAAGACGTTATACCCCCTGCTTTACCACCTTCTCCAGGGTAAGAGTATAAATGAGGGGCAAGCCCCAAGACGTTATACCACCTGTTTTGATTGATATTATGGGCGTGAGACCTATGGTTATGTTTTACACTTTTAGCTGTTGACAGTGATGGGGGATTCCACGGGCATGCTTTGATATTGGTGTGACTTGATCGCGTCCCAGTTTGGTAGGGTAGTATATGTGTCCCTCCGTAGTGGGCCGGACTATGTTATGAAAGATAAGTAAGTTAGATAGAAATGAACTTAATGACTTCTCCTAAGTAAGTACGTAAGATATGGCTATAACTCTTAATGGAATGGAAAAAGATATTGATGTGAAATTAAGTTCATAAGTGGTAATGACACGGCAGGATCTGGTATGTATTTTTATACTTGTCCTTGTCATTCTTTTATGCGATTATGATCATTTCTTATCGTTATTTACATTCCATATTAAATTACTGTTGTCGGACCCAGCCGGTGCGTTCATGCCCGCAGTTTAGGTACGATTGTGGATCCGCGAGCTTAGGATCCCGTCAAAGAAGTCGAGATGGCTCCGGTGTTCGGAGTTGTCACGTTTATGTTTATTCAGGAATGCGGCGGGGCCTTGTCCATACGATTGTTATGTTAAAACTCTTAGAGTGCTGTAGTCACATATCGTGGGTCGATGCAGAAAGAAAAGGAAGGCAAGCCGTTTATGTATGTACGTCGGGAAGGTAGCCTATCGGCTAACACGTTGTTTTTCTTCTTTGCTTTATTTTATAAGTTTCATGTATGTTCCGCTGATTTTCTCTCGATGTTTACTGTAAGGGTGCCTGGGTAGGGCACGATCCCGGCTTGGTCGTGACAAAAGTGGTATCGAGCGATTAGTCCTCGGAAAGTGTCTACGCATCGTGTCTAGTAGAGTCTTGATTATCGGTGTGTTGTGCACCACATCTATAATCGGGAGGCTGCAGGACATTTAGGATTGGTTTCCATTCTTCTCACTCGAGATCGTGCGATAGATTTGTATTGTTAAGTCGTCCTCCCTAACGAGTTATGTTGATTGCCTACGAGAAAGGCGGATGACCGGGAAGGACTATGTGGATTGCGTATCCAGGTTGGTAATGATTATAGTATAGTTGGTATTGTGGCATACATCTATACGGAGTTATGTAAGAGGGTCAGACGCGTGTTGCCTAGAATGATTTTAGATTTCCAGGAATTGGTAAAGACTAACTAGATACCGGGAAGGTATGGAATAGTTAATGAATTTTCGCCAAGGTTTTGTGTTTTATTTTGAGATAATTGGGAAAGGATGAGTACATGCAGTAGGGTAGTGAACCCTTAAGAAGCCATGTTAAGGAACCTAACGGAATGTCATGTTAATAGATTAAGCTGCGTAGTAGGCTTAAGAGAATTGTACGGATGAGGTCCGTATAGAGTAAGAAATGGTTGTTGTGATCGAGACAACATGGTTTTGGTTTTATGAGAAGTTTTAGTACCCGTTTACTGGGGGACTGGTAAGGTAGGCTTGGAGCATGGAAATTGCGAGCCTAAGAATATTGATTACTGCCGAGACCTTAGATATATAAGGCTCTCTTGGGCCATAAGATTTTAAGTCAGACCAAGGATAAGAGTTAAGTGCGACGCTGAGTCGGGTTGAGGACCTGTTACGGGTCTCCCCATATCCCGGAATGGAGTGGGATCAGTTGGTAGTAGTTCCGCTACGTGACGGGGTCACGAGGACGCAAGGCCCAAGTCTAGTTAATTGTTTTACGGGTTCGTGGACGCGTTCACGGAACCAGTCATGGCGGAAATGGCCTTATATTGTTTTATAGAGTTACTCCAATGATTTGAGGCCAGAATCGGTATGGAAGTTATGTATGTATGCTAGTATGAGTTGGAAGTACGAAAAGAAAATCTCTTTTGGGCTTATGATGGACAAGTATGCGTGTGCGAGGTATTAGGGCCATGTGTGGCATTGTTAGCATGTCGGGGTTGTGAAAGGAAACTATGTCGCTAATTATAAGTTTGACTCCGAAAGAACATTCGGGGACGAATGTTTCTTAGGGGGGAAGAATGTTACACCCCGTATTTACAGGACATGTTTTAAGAACGTACGTAAGAACTCACAAGTGTTAAGATTTGAGGCTTGTAAAAATTTATCGGAATTGTGAAATTTTCGGGAAAACGTATTATTGTGACGAATGGGAGGGCGACACGTGTCACCCCCCTTAGTAATGCCTTGGTCGAAATTAGGCATGCCCATAATGGTCATTTACCATTAGTCTTGGATGAACAAGTCTTGCAAGTGTGGCTTGACAATTTTGACTAAGTCAAAGGAGACAATTAGCTTGATATTTAGTAAGAGCTTATCCTAGCCACCCAAATGGTTGCATCTTAACCCTCCAATGTGCTATATTATACTACTAGTAGTGAAAGAGAGTCCAACACTTAGAAAAATATTGAAGAATTTGGATGAACTTGAGACCTTGCTCTCGGGTTCAAGCTCTTTGAAGAGCAAAAGTTTTTGTTTCTTGTCGATAAGCCCACACTTTAAACCAAGGTTCCTAAGTGTATTGTATGCATATCTCAATAGAAAAATCCCGGAAAAAGAGAGTTTTCGTATTAGTCGCAAAGTGAAAACCTAGTGGCTTTCTAGGTTTTGGATTGGAAGATTGAAGGAAAGTTGTTGGTATGGTTCTAAGGGTCTCAAGGAGCGGATTGAAGTGTCTTGAAGAGTCTCTAGGTTGCTAAGGAGCAACTTCGGTTTTGAAGATTGGATTAAGAATCGTTGAGGTATAATCTTGTTCTTTGGAAGTGTTACAAGATTAATTATTTTGTTGTTAGCTTTACTTGTTGCTAGCATGAAGTATATGTGTTGAAGTTTATTAGGATTATAGATCGATTGTAGTCTTGGAAATTTGAAATGAAATGTAGGCCATGTTAAGTTGGATTACAATTTGATCGTTATTAGAAATCGTCGCATGTTACTTACTTATAGATTATGGTTGTATAATCAAATGCGACTTGATATCATGTTATGCTACCAATTTGGATTGAAATGGAAATTGGATAAGAATTGGTATTGTTGAACTCAAGGTGGCCGAAATTGTACTTATAGTTGTAATAGTTTGTTATTTAGTTGTATTGGACTACCTTATAGATTGTGGTGAGCCAATTGGGGCTGTATTGGTTATTGTATTCGACCATGAAAAGGTGGCAAAGTTAGTAGAAACAAAGGAAGTGCTGTCCGATTTCTCGTAGAATTAGTGACCTAGCACTTAGAAAAATTCTACGTTACAAGTGAAAGGTTAATGGACATATTGTGACCATTATAGGTTGAAGTACTAAGTATAGTGTATCCTACTGGGAGAGTGGAATAGCTATCAAGGTTGAAGTACTTTGGAGCATTTTGCTACGTGTCGATAATCGTCGCGAGGTATGTGAACCTCTTCCTTCCTTTGGCATGATCCTATGTATGGAATATACTTGTGGTATCATTTCATGTTTCCTTCTACTCTTAGAAGTTAAGAGGTAGTTATGTGATTTACTCTATGTAGAACTTTTCCTATCTTTTGAGCATGACTAGTTGCACGTATGTAGTACGGTAGACGTACAAGACTATGATATTCTTTACTTGTTTTATGTAATGCCAAGTCGGGTGGGTTAGGAGATTAACTCACTTCTTTGAAAATAGTAAGGATGTCTTAAGTTGATTTTAAAGTTAAGGGACTTGAAGAGTTTTAAAGTATGTGATACTTGTCCCGTTTTAAACGTATAAGTCCCTTGGATAGGAAATTGTTTATGGCTAAGGTATAAAGTGAATATAACGGCTTTATGGGAAGTTAGTTATATTTGCCTTATGGAAAGATAAATGACTTGACTATGTAAAAAGGCAACTTGATTTTACGGCATCAATTGCCTAAGGTTTTATAATAAAAAGGAGTCTTTTGAAAAGAATGTACGTACGTAGTACTTTGGCTTGGTTAATTGAGATTTAGCCTATATGTGCTGGTGATAGCCTTTGAGTGTAAGTATTATGTTTTATTACGTTGCCGCGACTCTCGGTTGGAGGGCCGGCTGTCTTGTTATAAGTTACTTGGACGTACCGACAGTGATGTGGGATTCCACGGGTATGCTTCCGTTATTTGTAGCACTTGGGTTAAATTCCCGGATTTTATAAGAGACATGGTAGTGCTTATGTCTTGTTTGATGGTCGGTCGAGCTAGGGTAAGAGTATAAATGAGGGGCAAGCCCCAAGACGTTATACCACCTTCTCCAGGGTAAGAGTATAAGTGAGGGGTAAACCCCCAAGACGCTGTACCACCTGCTTTATGTGTTGTTTGACGACCGGTCGAGATAGGGTAAGAGTATAAATGAGGGGCAAGCCCCAAGACGTTATACCCCCTGCTTTACCACCTTCTCCAGGGTAAGAGTATAAATGAGGGGCAAGCCCCAAGACGTTATACCCCCTGCTTTACCACCTTCTCCAGGGTAAGAGTATAAATGGCGGCAAGCCCAAGACGTTATACCACCTGCTTTGATTGATATTATGGGCGTGAGACCTATGGTTATGTTTTACACTTTTAGTTGGCGATGATGGGGATTCCACGCATGCTTTGATATTGGTGTGATTTGATCGCGTCCCGGTTGGTAGGGTAGTATATGTGTCCTCCGTAGTGGGCGGACTATGTTATGAAAGATAAGTAAGTTAGATAGAAATGAACTTAATGACTTCTCCTAAGTAAGTACGTAAGATATGGCTATAACTCTTAATGGAATGGAAAAGATATTGATGTGAAATTAAGTTCATGTGGTAATGACACGGCAGGATCCGTATGTATTTTTATACTTGTCCTTGTCATTCTTTTATGCGATTATGATCACATTTCAGACGTTATTTCATTCCATATTCAATTTTTGTTATCGACCCCTTCGGCTGCGTTCATGCCCGCAGTTTAGGTACGATTGTGGATCCGCGAGCTTAGGATCGGCTCAAGAAGTCGAGATGGCTCCAGTGTTCCGGTGTTGTCACGTTTATGTTTATACAGGGGTACGGCGGGGCCTTGTCCCGCCACAGTTGTTATGTTATAACTCTTAGAGGTCTGTAGTCACATATCGTGGGTCACCAGAAGAAAAGGAGGCAACCGCTTTATGTAGACGTCTGCGAAGGTAGCCCTATCGGCTAACTTTGTTTTTATCTGCTTTATTTTATAAGTTTCATGTATGTTCCGCTGATTTTCTCGATGTTTACAGAAGCGGTGCCTGTGTAGGCACGATCCACGCCCGGTCGGGTCGTGACAAATACATACTAAAGTGGTAGTTGAGCCAAGAATATGATTCATTCCTCGATTATATATTCGAGAGAACACTCAGTTTCTTAGTCATATTTGGTCGACCAAGTCATTGGTCAATGCAAGAGACATATTTGAGATATGATCTAGTTGTCTACTAATATAGATTAGATAAAGTGATCAAGCCATTTGGATAGACACTTGACAAATCCTAAGCTTGATCGAGTGTGTTGTGAATGAAAAGAATTTATCATCCCACATAAAGGTTGTATTTACTAGAGTCTTGTAAACGTTATTCACATATTGAGTTCGCCATGTGGCGCAGTCTAGGAGTTCCATGTGAACCTTAATTTGATTAAGTGTCGATATGTG
The DNA here is from genome assembly GCA_029844215.1 of Przewalskia tangutica. NCBI lineage: Eukaryota > Viridiplantae > Streptophyta > Magnoliopsida > Solanales > Solanaceae > Przewalskia > Przewalskia tangutica. The sequence goes on from CM056721.1 coordinate 113,061,038, forward strand.
AAGGCCTAAAGGGTCACACTAAGTCGATTGTCTTTTCGGTCTAAGGGTATATTGAGAGAGTATAAAATATTCGATGTAGAATCGAGATATTTTAATCATAATAAATTATGGAATAATTTATATTTGATGGAAATTATTTAATTAAGTCAAAATTAGATTTTGGATTTAATCAAAATTAAAACGTGCAGAAATATTGGAAAAACAGGGGAGGCGACGCCTAGGAGGCTGAGCCGCGGCGCTGGTATGGAAGTGGGCCCAGTCCGACTGGCCCAATGCAACTCGGTTTTGGGTCAGGTTTTTAAGCCTAATCCCAGTCTGATTTGTATCTCAACCTCCCCTATATATTTAGCACTTAACCCATAATTTTATGTTGTTGAATTGTTACTGATTCTACACAGAATTTACACTTTAATTCTTACTTTCTGAACTCAGAGTTCAGGAATTAAAATACTTCAAACATCTGTCAAGATTTCCTGGCTTTTCTGACAAAAGAGTATACCTCTTACACCCCGTAATTCCAGGGCATAAGTGAGAAAAATGCGCGCTGTGAATTTCAGGCACAGCACCGCGGTGCCAAAGAGCAGGACCGCGGTGCTGAAACTTCAGAGAGCCGCAGTACTCGCGGCACCGCGGTGCCATTCTGCTGGACCGCGGTGCCGATGCGGGAATTTCCAAGTCCGAAATAAATTTGGCTAAGTGTGGGAGATATTTTGTGAAGGGAGACAAGTGGACAAGTGGGTTCATGGGTCCCCATCCACTTGTGCTATATACACTAATATATACAAGGCTTTGCAAGACCTTGTTCACAAATCTCTTCATCTTCCAGACCCTTATATCTTCCTTCTCTTGCAAGTTTTCGAAAATCCTAAGCAAAGTGAAGAACAAGAGTTAAATATTTTCCAAGATTAAGTTCCTTAACTAAGTTCTAAGCCAAGGTTAATACTCCAAACAGTGGGTCGCGGTTTTGGCAAGAAAATTGTCTTGAAATCCTAAGCTTGTTTATGAACTTGTTGGAAGAAAAAGATGAAAGAAATATGGTTACAAGCTTGTATAGGATATATGTGTGTTATTGTAACGTGAAGAAGTGGTGTGGAAGTGAAGCAGTGGCCGAGAACTTGAGACTGTTTTGGGCTAAAGTTAAGTAAGATTTCTTCTTCCTCTTCAAGTAATTGGAAATTACATGTTGTTATAGTTAAGGAATGAACTTGTGTTAAGAGAAATGGAGAATAAGAAGTGCATGTGACAGTTTTGGTTGTTGGCCGATTTTGAGGCAGTTTTTATTATATTGGATTCGTTGGTTGTTATTGTGATTATCGTCACTAATTGCATGTTATTAAATGAAGGAAATCTTGCTATTGAAAGTTAAGATGGTTTATATTAAAGTGTTGAGACTTGAATTGGATTATAAGAAATTATGAAAAGGGAAATGGTATTAGGTCTTGTTGGCCGAGATTGTATAAAAATGTTGGATATTGTGGTGCTGTTTTAGGGACTGTTTTGGGGTGTTATAATGCTGAAAATTTAGTTACCATTATGCATGTTTAAATATGGTAATTTCTAATGTAAGTCCTAAAGGAATAAGGGTGTAGAAAGGCTTCACATTCTACCCTCGATGTTGTTGGAATATAGACTGTTTTGTGGACTGTTTTAATGTGGATTAAGAGGTTGAATTAAAATGTGAAGTAGGTGTGAAATCCACCTTGGTTGCTGTCTTGGTTATACCCTTAAGTGGTGCTTGGTTATTGATGTTATTGGCCTTATTTGTAAGGTGGAAATGCATGTATGATTAGGGGAAGTGCTGCCCAAATTATTATATGAAAAGAGAACCATTACTTGGTATATGACCTACACTAGTAAGCATGAAGTTGATAGAGGTGTTATCGTTATTATAGGTTGAAGTACTACTTGAGGCGTATTCTACTTGTCGTGTTGGTATAGCCGATAAGGTATGTGAAACTATCCTTTATTCTTTTGGCATGATTTATATGAAGTAAGTGTACGGCGGACGTACATAGTTCTAAGGAATCCTAATTCCTAAATGATGATTTAAAATGATGCATGATATGATAAGTGTCTTGATTTTCCAAATGATGTTTTAAAATGAGATATGGTATGATAGTGCCTTGGTTTTTCTAAAATGAAAGTTCATTTTAAAGATTTTATTAAGAGTCCAATGATGATTTAAATTGCACAAGGTTGCTCATGATAATTATTCGTGAAAGTGTTATTATTCCATTTCACCGAGTCCCATAATGGGCCGGCAATGTTTATATGATTTCACTGAGTCCCTAAATGGGCCGGCAATGTTTATATGATTTCACTGAGTCCCTAAATGGGCCGGCAATGTTTATACGTATATGATTCCATGGACATGTATCCATGATGTGAGTATAGATACTCATGACAGTCCTGCGCAGATCCTTGCACTTGTTCACTGAGTCCCTCCCTAAAGGGCCGACAATGTTTATATATATATATGATTCCATGGACATGCTTCCATGAGCCGGGTATAGATACCCATGTCAGTATATGACTATAAGGATAGACATTCATGATTATGATATGACTCTCAGTTTTAAAAAGGCACAGTTGACTCTCTATTTCTACAAGGTACAATTGGCTCTTATTTTATATGGCATGGTTCGATCGGGTAATTGATTTTCATACTTATCCCTGTCATCTTTTGGCCAGTTATGATCTTGTTTACTGTATTTTATGTTTACATACTTGGTACCTATTGTACTGACCCCCTTCTCCGGGGGGGTGCGTTCATGCCCACAGGTGTAAGTACTCAGTTTGGTGATCCTTGAGCTTAGGATCCTTGCCTAGCTTTTTGAGATAGCTCCACTATTTCAGAGATTGTCATTTTGGTACAGTATTTGGTTATAGACTTATGTATATTCAGTGATACGGCGGGGCCTTGTCCCGTCACATTTTATTATCAAAATCTTAGAGGTCTGTAGACAGGTGTGAGTGGTTAATGTGTTCTTTGGACATGTATATGTTGTAGTTCATTTTGGATACTTTGTATATAGTGGCAGCCTTGACAGCTTGCCTAATTTTATAAAAATAAGTTGTTCCTTAGCTTGCTGGAGGACGGTACTTAGGGTCCTCCAGCACCGGCAGTTGTATGCCAATTTTTCTAAGTGTGAATTCTGGTTGGCCTCAGTGGCATTCTTAGGGCATATTATTAGAGCTGATGGTATTTGGGTGGATACACAGAAGATTGAGGCAGTTAAGACTTGGCCCAGACCTACTACACCTATAGAGGTACATGATTTTCTGGGGCTAGCAGGGTACTACATGAGGTTTGTGGAGAAGTTTGTCTCGATCTCAGCGCCTTTGACTAGGCTGACTCAGAAGGCGGCTAAGTTCCAATGGACGGATGATTGTGAGCAAGGCTTCCAGTTGTTGAAGGATAAGTTTACTATGACTCCAGTTCTAACTCTTCCTGAGGGACTAGAGGGTTATGTCGTTTATTGTGATACTTACAGTGTGGGGATAGGTTGTGTGTTGATGCAACATGATAATGTTATAGCTTATGCCTCCTGACAGCTCATGAAGCATGAAAAGAATTATCCCACTCATAATTTGTAGCTTGCGGCAGTGATACATGCTTTGAAGATATGGAGACACTATCTATATGGAGGTCATGTTGACATTTATACGGATCACAAGAGTCTCCAATATATCTTCAAACAGAAGGAGCTGAACTTACGGCAGAGACGGTGGTTAGAGTTACTTAAGGACTATGATGTTGATATCTTGTACCACCCAGGGAAAGCCAATGTGGTAGCGGATGCTCTTACCCGTCGGTCTATGGTAGTTTGACAGATGTGCAGCCGGAAAGGAAGAAGATGGTTCGTGAGATATACCATCTAGCGAGCCTTGGAGTCTGGTTGGCCGATTTTGGAGATAGTAGAGTTCTTATTCGAGGAGTTGTCGAGTCCTCTATCGTAGAAGATGTGAAGAGGCATCAGTATGAGGATCCTATTCTAACACGGTATAGAGATTCAGCTCTTCGAAAGGAGAAGACTCTATTTGAGGTTTCACCTGATGGGGTGCTACGGTATGAAGGCAGATTGTGTGTACCTGATGTTGCAGGGCTACGACAACAGGTCATGGGAGAGGCATACAGTGCACGATATTCTATTCATCCGGGGTCAACAAAGATGTATCATGACCTTAGATGTGTATATTGGTAGGTTGGAATGAAGAGGGACATAGCGGAGTTTGTTGCGCAGTGCCCGAATTGTCAGCAGGTTTTGGTTGAGCACCAGAAGCCTGGTGGATTATTGCAGCAGATAGAGATCCCAACGTGGAAGTGGGAAGTGATTAATATAGATTTCGTTACGGGCTTACCTCGTACTCAGAGGAAGTATGACTACATATGGGTTATTGTGGATAGGCTGACGAAATCATCCTATTTTCTTTCAGTCAGGAATACTTACTCAGCTGTGGATTACGCTAGGCTGTACATCAGGGAGATAGTGAGATTGCACGGGGTTCCCACAGCTATTATATCAGACAGAGGGCCTCAGTTTACAGCTAACTTTTGGAGGTCCTTCCAGAAGTGATTGGGGACACAGGTGAGTCTTAGCACTGCATTTCATCCTCAGACTGATGGGCAGGCAGAGCGTACTATTCATACATTAGAGGGTATATTGAGAGCCTATACTATTAACTTCAGAGGTAGCTGGGATGATCATTTACCACTCGTTGAGTTTGCATTTAACAACAGCTACCATTCTAGTATTCAGATGGCCCCGTACGAGGCCTTATATGGGAGGAAGTGTAGGTCACCTATTGGTTGGTTTGATGTGGGCGAGACTAAGTTACTTGGCCCATACATGATTCATCAAGTTGTGGATAAGGTGAAGCTTATCCAGGAGAGATTATTAGCAGCCCAGAGTCAACAGAAGTCGTATGCAGATAATCGACGCCGACACTTTGAGTTTCAGCTTGATGATTGGGTATTCTTGAAGGTATCACCCATGAATGGGGTGATGAGGTCCGGGAAGAAAGAGAAGCTTAGCCCGAGATACATTGGGCCTTATTAGGTTATTCGCAGGGTAGGCAAGGTTGTCTATGAGTTGGATCTACCATCTGATTTGGAAGCGGTACATCCAGTTTTTCATGTATCGATATTGCGTAAGTGTATTGGTGATCTTTCTAAAGTCTTCCCAGTAGATGACGTCCAGGTGACAGAGGAGTTGGCTTATAAGGAGAGTCTCATAGCCATACTTGATCGCCAGGTTAGACAGTTACGGACTAAGGATGTGGTTTCCTTAAAGGTATTGTGGCGGAACAATAATAGGGAAGAGATGACGTGGGAAACAGAAGATGAGATGAAGAGGAAGTATCCTCACTTGTTCCCGATGCCTACAGGTAATTCCAACCCCTATTTGACTATTTTGATTGATGAATGAGACTTGTTATATTGTGGCCATGTGAGGCATCTTTGTGTTTGATGAATATTGGTTGTTATGTATAGTTAAAGGAGACTATGCCGAAAATTTTATAGCTTGAGACCTATTATGAACATTCGGGACGAATGTTTCTAAGGGGGAAGAATGTTACACCCCGTAATTCCATGGCTACTAAGTGAGAACATGATTATGGAAATAAGATTTGAATGTTGGAAGGAAAGGATTTTTTTACATTTTCTTATAGGGAAAATTTTCGAGACTAATGTGATGACAAGAATTAATACTAGTAGTTGGATTATTTCCAATAGAGTTATGGACTTAGTGTGGATTAATTAAGTCTTGGTATTATGAAGTGAGACCATCGAAAATATTAAGGAAAATGACTAAGTGTGGGAGATATTTTATGTGAAGAGAAGACAAGTGGACAAGTGAGTCTACATGGGTCCCCCTCCACTTGTGCTATATGCACATCATATATACAAGGTCTTGCAAGACTTAGGCTCACAAATATCTTCTCATCCAAATCTTTATCTCTCCCTTGACCTTCAAGGTTCTCGAAAATCCCTAGCAAAGTGAAGAACAAGATCAACTTATTTTACAAGATTACGCACCTTAACTAAGTTCTAAGCCTAGTTATCCTTACAAAACAGTGGGTCACGGTATATGGCCAAGAAAATTATCTTGAAACCCTAAGCTTGTTTATGAACTTATTGGGAGAAAAACATGAAAGCAAGATGGTTACATGTTATACCCCGTATTTTCCAGAGTATGTACGTAAGGACGTACGTAGAAATTTTGAACTTGAGAAAGTAGCTTGGCCGATTTAATTTTGTTCACAACACCCGGTTAGAGTCGGTTTTCGACGAAACGTTTTCACAGCTTTCGTAGGGGAATTTCCGGCTATGTCATTTTTAATTTTTACGGATTTTTCCGAGAGACGAAACATTTTGGACCAACAAGAGGGCGACACTTGTCACCCTCTCATTGGAACACCTTGGGCGGTCAAGCTTGGCCGAAAGTTGGTCATTTTTGTCATGGAGTAGGTAGGATATTTGTGTGTTAGTTGGTCAAGGACACTTGGTTGAATCTTGGCCCTACACTTGCCTTGCACTTGGCAAGATCTTGGCCATTGATTGGCCTTCACTTGACCTATAAATACCCCTCTCCCTTTGATGAATTCTTCATCCTTTCCACAAATCACTAAGTGTTAAGACTCTCCCTCCTTGTTGTGTTTCGTCCCCCCTTTGTGAGGCTTAGCCGAGAGCACCTTCCCTCGGCGAGAGCCCCCAGTGGGGTAGGCGAGGGTATACACCCTCCTCGTGGTGCTAGTGGTGGGTACCCACTAGCCTAGTTGTTTTCATATAATACCCCCCCTCTTGGTAGAAATACTCTCAAAAGTATTGTTATAATGCCCAAATTACCTTAGTCGTATACCTTGTAGTATCCTAAGGTTATACTTATCTGAAAAGCCCGAAATACTATTATACTTCCTTAGTCACAAAACCGAAACCAAGGAAAATCTCCATAGTTGGAGTATTAAGTAGAAGTTGGTTAGAACTTCTAAGGGTTGTTTGGAGGCCTGAGCGCAAGGAGTAGGAGCTAAACCTTGCTCAGGATCGACATTTAAACTCGGATAATTATGGGCTTATCGTGGTAAATATCTTGTCCCTCTATTGTAATTGGAAATTACATGATTGTTAGACTATATAGTTGAAGTATACTATATATAGTACTTGCGTAGTTATCGGCAATGTCTTTTGACTTAAGCCCGAATAATAAGAAACCTTTTGAAAGAAGAGTCTTGTTGTATTTACATAGATTGTATTCAGACATAAGAGCTTGTGTAGCTTTTACGTGAGTAGAATTGTACCCGGGTTAGATGTGTAACCCCTGGTTGGCTTCGTAGCCGCCTCGATAAAGGAGGAGATTTACGCTGCATGGGGAGAGTCTGCAGAATTTTCGGTAGAATGTTCGCGATAAGGTCTAAATGTTAATAAGCGCCTTGTGGCCTTATAGGTTGAAGTACTACGTATGGCGCGATCTACTGGCTAAGGAGTAGCCGACGGTTTGAAGTACTTGGAGCGTTTTGCTATTAGTCGATACTCGTCGCGAGGTATGTGAACCTCTTCCTATCTCTTCTAGCATGATATGTGTGAACTATGTAGTACGGTGAGCGTACGTACGTGCTAAATGTATTTGATTGGTTTAAAACATAAAGTGTTATAACGGCTTTATGGGAAGTTGGTTATAACGACTTTATGTTGGTAAGAAGATACTTGTGGTTTTAAAAGGTAATCGGTTTGAACTATAATCGGCTTGTTATGTGTTAATAAAGAACTTGAAGTATTTCAAAAGATTTTGAATCATTTTGAGAGAAGAAGTAATACTTGGTTTTTGAAAACTTAAGAGTTATACTAGCTTTATGTGAAGTTAGGTATAACGGCTTAAGAATGGTTTACTGATTTCGGAAATCAGAATGTGTATCGACAAACCAACTGCGGCGTTAATAAAAGGAAATGTTTTGTGATTAAGTATTATTAAAACCAAGAGAAACTTCCATCCGCATAGAAGCTAAGATGAGACAAAATGATATTTCCTAGATCATGGTTTCTTTGTAATAAGATTGTTATAAACAAGAATATCCTACTCACATATAAGACTTATGTTTCTCGGATAGTTTAAAAGAGAATTATATTCTTAAATGAATAAGACTATGAACTACTTAAACCTTTCTAAAATAAGAAACGTGAACATTTGAAATTAGGCAAACTTGGGCGCTTGGAAAATAACGTTACTTGATTTTACAAAGGTAAGTGTTTTGTTTTACTTAAAAGGATAATCACTCTATTTTCACATAACTACGTATTGTGTGACTTTTGTGAAAGTAACGTATCTTTTAAAGATTTAATGTATGAAGTACTTTGGGGATAAAACCCGAACTTGTTGACATATAGTAGAAAGTACCTTGTGTGTATAACTTGATTGTGTTGGTTTGTGATAGCCTTGTAAATACTTTCTTGTTGATTGATAAGTAAACATGCTAGGATGCTATGTGTGTTAGTATCTTGTGACGTTAGTGTAAAGGGGTTTTCCTCGATCGTGCTTAAAGTTGTTTGACTATCACCGTTATGTTGGTATTGTACCACTCACCTTGACTTATTTCGGAGGTTGGCGCCTCCGTCTGGGGTAGACTCAGTGATGCAGGACCATGATTCGAGAATACCTCACGCGGGTCCGGGGATCCATGCGAACTACGGGAGTTCCGGTTAGTGTGCGGCCTTTATGGTCACGCGTCTATGTGGCTACGCGATGCGAGTCGGGGCGATCGCCGGGAGTAGCTACCCTCGATGCGGGGTTATACCTCACGCGGGCCTATGAGGTTGGCCTACGCGAGTGCGGAAAGTTCTAGGGCTAGACGCGCACATTTGATATCGCGGCGGTGACCGCTTTGATCATGTGACGATGCACAGCAGATATCATGATACGATTTATGACCTTGTTAGTCTTGTAGGTGTTAGTAGTCGGCTATGCCTTCGCACTTACTGTCTCGTTTTATTTGGACACAGTGGGACCCGGTGTTCATGTGTATTCCTTGGTGCTTTTCTATCATAGGCATTGCCGGTGAGGAAGGTATTCCACGCATGATTGATGTTATGGGCTTGAGACCCATAGTTATTCGAGTGATGACTTTGAGGCGTGAGTCCCGACTTGACACGATCGCTATTTATTGTGAATCGTAGTTTGGTTATCATACATGTCTCCCGCTTTATAGACTATTATGATTTCATTTCTGATATTTTTAGTTTCACATACTCAAACTGTTGTATCGACCTCCTTGAAGTGCGTTCAATGCCGCAGTTGAGGTACACCGATCGTTGATCCTAGCTCTCGTGGTCACGCGATTTAGCGTTTGGGAAGCTCCGTTTCTCGGAGGCTTATCAGTGGTATAGTCCCCGCGTCGTAAGTGTTTACATTCGTGGGTTTGGCGGGGCCGTCGCCATTGTTGTCGTATCATTCTTGAGTGCAGTAATCGTTGTAGGCGGGGTTTGTAAAAAGGATTAAACTGCTCATGTTGAAAGAGTTGTTATTTATATATATCTGAAGGTAATCGTTTTTGGTTAGCTTTGTCTTCTTATTTCACCGCCTTATTACACTGGTTTCATGTATTGTCTTTATGTTCGTGATTACTCGATGTATGTCTACTTGGGGTGCGGGGTAAGGCACGATCCAGGCCCGGTTCGGGTCGTGACAAAAGTGGTATCGAGCGCTTAATCCTCGGAAAGTGTCTATGCATCGTATCGATGAAGTCTTGATTATCGGTGTGTTGTGCACCAATAATCGTGAGGCTATAGGGTATTTATGATTGGTTTCTATTCTTCTCACTCGAGATCGTGCCTTAGAGTGTGTTGTAAGTTGGACCTCTCGACGAAATTATTTCTTATCGTTATGCCTCGCGTAGGCAACCGGCCGGGAGGGCAAGGCGACCGGAGGCTGCGAGTAGAGTCTGAGAGGGTTGCGTGGGCACAGGCCCAATCATCACCTGGGGTGGTGCTTCATTTGGGGAGTTTTGCGACGTCACTAGCCCCAACAGAGATTATCACGCGGCAGCGATTCCTACGCGCCATGATATTTGAACCTTCGCGGCCACGACCGAACAGAATATAGATTTCAGGAAGGCGACCAGTATTTGACTATCGGGAGTATACCGATGTCTGCGAGTCTTGATGAATATCAACGAAGGTTGTGCAAAAGTAAGTTCTTCGATTAGGCTTGAGCATGGCACGTATGCGGGCTTATGCGCGGCCGAAAACGTAGAGATCGACGGGTTAACGGGCGACGAGAAGAAGGCGAGCGGCAAGGTCCTTTGGTAACTTTCGGCGAGTCACCTCGCGTGATTAGATTATGCGCATCCACGGTGCGCAGAGGTCCTCGCGGGGTTCGTGACGTTCGGTATGCGAGAGTTGGTCGAGCTCGAGCTTAGGTTCCGATCCTGCGAAGGTTCGGCCATATCCGATTCGATTTTCTCAGTGTTCACAGTGTGGCAGGCGTCATCTCAGGGAATGTCGTCTTTTAGTTGGTACTTGTTGTACCTATGACCGTCAGGGTCTGATGTCGAGAATGTCCTGGTAGGAGGACTCAGCCTTCAGAATCGGTGGGTAGTTTGTCATCTTCCTTAGCTATGCGCCCTACGGGGCAGGTTTGATTAGAACGACTAAGGGAAGTGAAGCAGTAGATTCAGGTATATCTTTAACCCTCTAGAGCTTTGTATAAGTGATAATGTTATACCCCGTATTTCCAGAGTATGTACGTGAGGACGTACGTAGAAAAGTTTGGGCTTTAAAGTAGGCTTGGCCGATTTTATTTTGTGCACAACACCCGATTAGAGTCGTTTTTCGACGAAACGTTTTACATAACTTGCGAAGGGAAAATTCCGGCTATGTCATTTTTAATTTTTGCGGATTTTTCCGAGAGACGAAACGTGTTGGACCAACAAGAGGGCGCCACTTGGCACCCTCTCATTGGTGGACGTGAGGCGTCCATTTGGACGATTGGAATGGCCATTTTGGTCAAGGGTTAGGTAGGATATTTGTGTGTTAGTTGGTTAGGGTGCACTTGGCAAGATCTTGGCCCTACACTTGCCTTGCACTTGGCAAGATCTTGGCCATTGGTTGGCCTTGGCTTGTCCTATAAATACCCCCCCTTTAGAAGACTTCTTCATCCATTCCTAAATTTCCTTAAGTGTTAAAATCCTCCCCCCCCCCCTTTGTGTGGTGTCTCGTCCTCCCCTTTGTGAGGCCCCCAGCGAGCTTCCCTCGAGAGTACCCCCAGTGGGGTAGGCGAGGTATACACCCCCTTGTGGTGTGGTCTCGGATAACGACCCCCCTCTTGGTAGAAATACTCTCAAAGTATTATTACATTATACCCAAATTACCTTAGTCGTATACCTTGTTGTATTCTAAGGTTATACTATCTGAAAGCCGGAAAATACTATTATACTTCCCGTCCTACAAAACCAAACCCTAAGGAAAATCTCCATAGTTAGTTGGAGTGTTATGTAGAGGTTGGTTAGAACTTCTAAGGATGGTTTGGAGCGGAGTCGAGCTAAACGTTGCCAGGATCGACATCTCTACTTGGATAATTATGGGCTTATCGAGGTATTTATCTTGTCCCTAATTGTAATTGGAGATTACATGTTGTAGGAATATATAGTTGAAGTATACTATATATAGAACTGAACATAGCTTTGTGGCAATGTCTTTGGACTTAAGCCTGAATTTAAAGAAGAGAACTGAACTGTAACTACGTAGGACTGTATTACAGTAGACTTGTGTAAGTTTGACGGGTAGGGAAGGGCTGCCCAATTTTCCGTAGGATCTTGTATCTAGATTTATTCTACCGAGTAGTCTAGACTTTGATAGACTTGTATAACCTGTATAGGTTGAATGTTCTGAGTAGCGTGTGCTACTTGAGAAGGTGGACCGTGCTAGCCGGGTTATAGCCAGTGAGCGATTTGCTTTTAGTCGATAATCGTCGCGAGGTATGTGATCCTCTTCCTATCTCTTCCAAAGATGATATGTGTGTAACTATGTAGTACGGTAGACGTACGTGTGTTAATTGAACGTAGTTATACGGCAATGTCTTTTGACTTAAGCCCGAATAATAATAATCTTGAAGTAGTTCAAGAGAATTAAGAACTGTTCTTAAAAGAAGAGTAATACTTGGTTTTAAAATCTTAAGAGTTATACTAGCTTTATGGGAAGTTAGGTATAATGGCTTAAGAGAGATAAAACGAATGTATTATTTATTTTAGAAGTTAAGAGACTTGATCTTGTAAGATAAGAGACTTAACTTAAATGAATTATATGAATTTTGTGTGAAACCTCATTCGTGAGAAATGAGTACTTGGTTTTTAAAAGGGATAATGTTTCTTGATTTGAAATCGTAAATGTGTATCGACAAACCAACGCAGCGTTAATAAAGGAAAAGGTATTGAATAATTAAGTATTATTAAAACCAGTAGAAACTTCCATCTGCATAGAAGCTAAGATGAGACAAAATGATATTTCCTAGATCATGGCTGCTGTAATAAGATTGTTATAAACAAGAATATCCTACTCACATAATAAGGCTTATGTTTCGCAAATTGTTTAAAAGAGAATTATATTCTTAAATGAATAAGACTATGAACTACGAAACCTTTCTAAAATAAGAAACGTGAACATTTGAAATTAGGCAAACTTGGACGTTTGGAAAATAATGTTGTTACTTGATTTTACAAAGGTAAGTGTTTTGGTTTACTTAAAAAATACAGTCACTCTATTTTATACTACGGGTATTATGTGACCTATGTGAAAGAAACGAATATTTAAAGATTTAATGTATGAAGTACTTTGGGGATAGATACCCGAACTTGTTAGTAGAAAGTACCTTGTGTGAACAACTTGATTGTATTGGTTTGTGATAGCCTTGTATTACTTTCTTGTTGATTTGTTAAGTAAATATGCTAGGATGCTACGTGTGTTAGTATCTTGTGATGTTTGTAGGGGTTTCCCCTCGATTGCGCTTAAATTGTTTCACTATCAGCCGATATGTTGGTATTGTACCACTCACCTTGACTTGTTTCCGGAGGTTGCCGCCTCCGACGCGGGGTAGACTTCGGTGCGGGACCATGATTCGAGAATACCTCATCCGGTCCAGGGCTATGCGGAGCTACGAGAGTTCGTGTTAGTGTCGACCTTTATGGTCACGCGGTCTCGTGGCTATGCGATCGCGAGTCCAGCGGATGTCGGGAGTAGCTACCCTCGATGCGGGGTTATACCTCATGCGGGCCTATGAGCTTGGCCTATGCGGAGCTGCGGAGAGTTCCAGGGCTAGACGCGCACATTTGATACTGCGGGCGAGTGACCAGCTTTGATCATGTGACGGTCTAGACAGATATCATGATACAGTTTATGACCTTGTTAGTCGCGTAGGTGTTAGTAGTCCGCTATGCCTTCGTGCTTACCTGCATCGTTTTATTTGGACACAGGTGGGACCCGTGTTCATGTATTCCTTGGTGCTTTTATATCATAGACTGCCGGCAGTGAGGAAGGTATTCCACGGGCATGATTGATGTTGTGGGCGTGAGACCCATAGTTATATTTGAGTGATGACTTTGAGGGCGTGAGTCCCTGACTTGATATGACTGCTTATTTATTGTGAACTGTAGTTTGTTTATCATACATGTCTCCTGTTTTATATAGACTGCTATGATTTCATTTACAGTATTTATTTTCAGTTTCACATACTCTGTTGCCAGATCGACCTCCTGGGCCGCGTTCATGCCGCAGGTAAAGGTACACCAGTCGTTGATTCTCGCTCTTAGGGTCACAGTTCAGCGTTTGGGAAAGCTCCGTTTCTCCGGAGGCTTATCTTGGTATAGTCCCCTGTTATTGTAGGTGCTTACATTCAGGGGTATGACGGGGCCCTGTCCCGTCGTTGTTGTCATTTCATTCGTAGAGGTCTGTAGTACTGTTGTGGGCAGGGTTTGTAAAAAGGATTAAACTGTTCATTTTGAAAGAGTTGTTATTTATATATATGCCGAAAGCCAACTTTTTCTTTAGAAACATGTGTTTCCTTTGCATCATTTCATATTGTGTTTTATGTTCCGCTGATTACTCTGATGTTGTATCACTAGGGTGCCCGGGGTAAGGCACGATCCGCCCGGTTCGGGTCGTGACAAAAGTGGTATCAGAGCAGTTAATCCTCGGAAGGTGTCTACAGACCTTATCCAGTAGAGTCTTGATTATCGGTGTGTTGTGCACCACACCAATAATCAGGAGGCTATAGGATATTTAGGATTGGTTTCTATTCTTCTCACTCTGAGATCGTGCCTTAGAGCTGTGTTGTAAGTTAGACCCTCTAACATATTTCTTTCCACTGCTATGCCTCGCGTAGGCAACCCGGCCTGTGAGGCAAGACAATGAGGAGCTGCGAGTAGAGTTCAGAGGGTTACGTGGGAACAGGCCCAATCTTTACCTAGGGTAGTGCTTCATTTGGAGAGTTCTGCGACGTCACTAGCCCCAGCAGAGTTTAGCACGGCGGCGGCAGTTCCTACTGCGGCCATGATATTTGAACCTTCGCGGCCGAGCAGAGAATATAGATTGCAAGAGGCGACCCTGTTACTAACTATGGATTTGGCTACCAGAGAGTATACCGTTGTATCGCGAGGCTTGATGAATATCTAAGTGAGGGTTGTGCAAGAGTAATTCTTCAGTTAGGCTTGAGCATGGCCTGTGTACGGGCTTATGCGCAGCAGGCCAAGAAACGTAGAGATCGATGGATTAACGAAGGACAGCAGAAGAGGGCCAGAGCAGCAAGGTCCTTTGGCAACTTTCGAGGCGAGTCGCCTCACCAGCAGATTAGATATGCACCTCCGCCAGTGCAGAGTGGTCTTCCACGGATTTCAGGACTTTCGGAGTATGCATGAGTTGGTCAGAACTCCAGGGCTTCCGGTTCACAGTGTGACAGACGTCATCCCGGGGAAGGACATCTTTTAGATTGGTACTTGTTGTACCTCTGACCGTCAGGGTCTGATGTCGAAAGAGTGTCCTAGTAGGAGGACTTAGCCTTCAGGATCGGTGGGTAGTTCGTCTTCCCTAGCTACGCCTACAGGCGTGTTTGATTAGAACGACAAAGGGGTGAAGCGATAAATTCGATGTCACGACGAACTCGGGCGTGGTGGTGCCTACTCGGGCACCTGGTGATACAACATCGAGTAATCGTGGAACATAAAACACATACATGAAACAAATGAAGTACAAAACGATGTCGAGGAAAACTTGCCTTTGGCATATATAAATAACAACTCTTTCAAAATGAGCAGTTTAATCCTTCTTACAAACCCCGCTTACAACAAGATGCTACGGACCTCTAAGAAATGATGCGACAACAATGGCGGGGCGGGGCCGCCATACCTGAATGTAAATACCTACAACGGCGGACTATACGAAGATAAGCCTCGAGGAACGGAGCTTTCCCAAACGCTGAATGACCCTAAGAGCGAGGATCAACGGCGGTGTACCTTTACTGCGGCGTGAACGCAGCCTTCAAGAGGTCGATACAACAGTACCAAGTATGTGAAATCGAAAATAGATCGTAAATGAAATCATAGTAGTCTATATAAAGCAGAGACATGTATGATAACCAAACTACGATTCCTGATAAATAGCGATCATGTCAAGTCGGGACTCACGCCTCAAGTTATCACAATACAACCGTGCGGGGCAAGTACGAAGGCATAGCCGACTACTAAGACCACGATGCCAAAATACCACAAATCGTATCCGAGGTCTTTCTAGACCGCACCATGATCGGCCGCCACTCGCCCGCAATATCAATGCGCGTCTATCCTCGAACTCTCGCGACTCGCATAGGTCACACACGGACCGCATGAGGTATTCCTCGAATCATGGTCCTGCATCGCTGAGGTATACCCCGCATCGGCGGCTAACCCTCGGTATCCGCCTAGGCTCCGCGGCCGCATAGTCTCAAAAGACCGCATAGTCTCAGCGGACCGCAGGGAATCCCCGCGTCAGGCTAAACACCGGAATGATCAATCTCGGAGCTACCGCACTCGCGTAGTCACAAGGATCGCATAGGCCGTATAGACCCGCATCAGGGTGGCAAGCCCTCGGTATAATAAGTCAGGGGTATGTGATACAATAACGATAACCGGGCTTAACGTTTAACAACGTAAGCACAACAAGAATGACCTCCTTACATCACGATCACACAAGATACTAACACACGTAGCATCCTAACATGTTTACTCATCACATCAACAATAAAGTATTTACAAGGCTATCTCAAACCAACACAATCAAGCTATTCACACAATGTACTTTATGCTAACAAGTTCGGTATCTATCCCCAAAGTACTTCATACATTAAATCTTTAAAGATACGTTACTTCACAAAACCACGCAATACGTAGTATATAGAGTGATTATCTTTTAAAGTAAATCAATTACTTCTCTTTGTAAAATCAATTAGCAACATTCTTTTCCAATGTTCAAGTTTGCCTAATTTCCATGTTCAAGTTTGCCTTTTAGAAAGGTTTCGTAGTTCATAGTCTTATTCATTTAAGAATATAATTCTCTTTTAAACAACTGAGAAACATAAGTCTTATATGTGTGTAGGATATTCTTGTTTATAACAATCTTATTACAGTAGTGATCTAGGAAATATCATTTTGTCTCATCTTAGCTTACATGCAGATGGAAGTTTCTCTGGTTTTAATAATACTTAATTAGTCAAAACATTTTCTTTTATTAACGCTGCAGTTGGTTTGTCGATACATTACGATTTCAAATCAAGAAAACATTCTTAAGCCGTTATACCTAACTTCCCATAAAGCTAGTATAACTCTTAAGTTTTTCAAAACCAAGTATTACTTCTTCTTTCAAAATGATTCAAAATCTTTTGAAATACTTCAAGTTCTTTATTAACACATAACAAGCCAGTTATAGTTCAAATTAGTTACCTTTTAAAAAACCACATGTATTTTCTTACCAACATAAAGCTGTTATAACCAACTTCCCATAAAGTCGTTATAACACTTTATGTTTTAAACCAATCAAATACATTTAGCACGTATACGTCTCTGCGTACTACATAGTTCACACATATCATGCTAGAAGAGATAGGAGAGGTTCACATACCTCGCGACGAGTATCGACTAATAGCAAAACGTTCCAAGTACTTCCAACCGTCGGCTACTCCTTAAGCCAAGTAGATCGCGCCACACGTAGTACTTCAACCTATAAGGCCACAAGGCGCTTATTAACATTTAGATCCCCTCGTAGAACATTCTACGTAAAATTGGCAAAGACTCTCCCGGCGTAAATCTCCTCTCTCTATCGGGTGGCTACCAAGCCAACCGGGGGGTTATACGCCTAACCCTAACGGTACAATTCTACTCCACGGTACTACTACACAAGTCTCATGTCTGACCTATGTAATTACTGATTGAAGATTCGTATTTAAATTCAGGCTTAAGTCGCAAGACATTGCCGTAAGTTTTATTCAGGCTTAAGTCGCAAGACATTGCCGATAACTATGTTCAGTACTATATATAGCATACTTCAACTATATAATCTAACAACATGTAATTTCCAATTACAATAGAGGATAAGATAATTACCTCAATAAGCCCATAATTATCCTAGTTTAAATGTCGATCCCGAGCAAGGTTTAGCTCTACTCCGTGCGCTCAGGCCGCCTCAAACAACCCTTAGAAGTTCTAACCAACTTACTTATGACCTCAACTACGGGTGAAGATTTTCCTTAGGGTTTGGTTAGTGGTATCGGGAAGTATAATAGTATTTTCGGGCTTTTCAGATAGGTATAACCTTAGAATACAACAAGGTATACGGCTAAGGTAATTTGGGCATTATAACAATACTTTTGAGAGTATTTCTACCAAGAGGGTATATTATACGAGAACAACACCACTAGGAGGGGTGAAGTCTCGCCACAAGGCCACATGAGGGGGCTCTCGGCCAAGGGGAGGGCGAGAACCACAACAAGAGAGGGGATTTTACACTTAGAGATTTGTGGAAAGGACGAAGAATTCATCAAAGGGAGAGGGGTATTTATAGGTCAAGGGATGGCCAACCAAAGGCCAAGATTAAACCAAGTGTTAGGCAAGTGTAGGGCTAGGATTTATTACACACAAATATCCTACCAACCCTTGACTTTAGCCAAGGCACAAAAAACGTGCCTTACTAGCCCATTTCGTCCAATCTACCGCCACCAATGAGAGGGTGCCAAGTGGCGCCCTCTTGTTGGTCCAAAATGTTTCGTCTCTCGGAAAAATCCGCACAATTAAAAATGACATAGACGGAAATTCCCTACGAAAAGTGAAAACGTTTCGTCGAAAAACGACTCTAATCGGGTGTTGTGAACAAATAAATTTCGGCCAAGCCTAATTCTCAAGTTCAAATTTTCTACGTACGTCCTTACGTACATACTCTGGAAATACGGGGTATAACATTCTCCCCTCCTTAAAAACATTCGTCCCGAATGTTCCTTCTAAGCCTCAAAACAAACGTGCGCCAGTATAGTCTTTACTACCATACTTACGAAACAATCCTGCCACAATGGCCACAGAAACAACTGCGCAAAATACTTACATCCAAGTCCACGAGGAATCACCTCTAACATCACCACAAACACCTCTCTCCGGGGTCTAAAATATACTTCCTTCGCACCTTCTCTTTACAAAAGAAATGATCACATCAATGCTCGCCATACATGCTCGCTTCGCTCGATACCACTTTTGTCACTTTGCGCGAGGTTCTAGTGCCACTCCGGCGACCCAACAAATGGTACCGGACTACATGCGATCCCTGAGGCTGTCGTTCACTCGAACTCTTACCACATTTCTGATACTGCTTCAGTTTCCAAAACTCGGGGTTACTAACTCTAACGTGGTCATCATTAGCTGGGAACACTGGATGGATCTCGATACTTTTCCGATCATAACAATACGAAAGACCGGTCATCACGCCTCTAAGTCGGACGGCAAAGCTAACATATAGGCAACCGGCCTATTCTTCACATGGACTCAAAGGCCCAAAGTAACTCGGGCTAAGTTCCTCTGTCTTCAAAACTTCGTCACACCCACCGGGGTGGTACTTTCAGAAGACCGTCGGCACGAACTCTGGCGTCGTCGCCGATTATCCGCACGATTTCTCCGAGTGCGGAACCTCTTCTAGACAAGCTTTACTCTATCCATCAAATGCTGGAACAAGCTCAACCAATTATCTGAATCCGCCAACATCGAACCAATCGGCCGTGACTCACACATCCGCCCTACAAGGCTTCAAAGCGACATCCGAACACCGAAATGGTAGCTTAAACACTCCTTCAACAGAGACAACAATTCGCAACTATCCCGAAATCAAACACCGGCGAGGCGAATGTGGTCTGGGACTTACTCGAGTTCCTAACCTTGCTCGGTAAAACCTCCGAGAAAAAGCGGTAACACGGGCTCCACTGCGACATAAGGTGAAGGTAGGCACCTCGTGCGACCTTACGACCTTTTCGATATATCATCTCGCATAACCTCTGCCGAGTAAGCGGTCTTAGCTAGAAGACAACACGGTGACCTCGCCGGCCCATCTTGGTCGAACGATCCATGAACTCGTCTGTTGGTTAACTAAACTTGGGCTAACACCCTCACAACCCTAACACAAGGCGGGACCACCACAACTGACCCACCACCAAACCTACCGGGTTGACCCGCAACGTGGCCTCAACCCGACCAACGCCGCACAATACTAGCTCCCGATTCGAACAATCTCACAAATCACGTTTGAAAACCTAGCGGTCTTCTTAGCTCAACTACCCCTTTCATTCCACACTACTAGGGACCTATCCCAAACATAACTCACGTGCACTATGCACTTCGATAAGGTCAAACATAACACTACACCTTTTACTCGAGATGGCCTTGCCTCTAAGGTCTCTACGTAAAAACTCTAAGGTTCACCTTCTCTATCCCCCAAAATCTTACTCGGTTAAACAACCATGATCTAATCACGACTAACACACTGTTATCAGAACATAGCACTTAAGGTATACTCACCTTATCACACATACTGATCTCTAGAGGGTTAAAGATATATCTATATCTACTGCTTCACTCCCCTTAGTCGTTCAAATCAAACCTGCCGTGAGGCGTAGCTAAGGAAGATGACGAACTACCCACCAATCCTGAAGGCTAAGTCCTCCTACAAGGACACTCTCTCGACACATGGCCCTGACGGCCGCAGGTACAACAAGTACCAACTAAAAGACGACATTCCCCGGGATGACGTCATCGCCAATGAGCCGGAAGCCCTGGAGTTCTGACCAACTCCTGCATACTCCGAACGTCCTGATATCCGTGGAAGACCACTCTGCACTGGCGGAGGTGCATATCAAATCACGGTGAGGCGACTTGCCTCGAAAGTTACCAAAGGACCTTCGCTCGGCCTCGCCTGCGTCGCCGTTAACCCGTCGATCTCTAAGCTTCTCGGCCTGCTGCGCATAAGCCCGTACACAGGCCATGCTCAAGCCCAACTGAAGAATGACTCGTGTACAACCCTTTTTTAGATAGTCATCAAGACTCGCGGTACATCGGTATACTCTCTGGTAGCCAAATCCATAGCTAATGTGGTCGCCTCCTTGCAATCTATATTCACTATTCGGCCGTGGGCGAAGGTTCAAATATCATGGCCGCAGAGGAACCGCCGCCGTGCTAAACTCTGCCAGGGCTAGTGACGCCGCAAAACTCCCGAAGGAAGCACCACGGTGATGATTGGGCTGTGCCCACGACCCTCGAACTCTACTCGACTCCTCACCGTGCCTTGTCCTCACGGCGGGTTGCCTACGCGGAGGCATAACGATAAGGAAATAATTTCGTCGGAGGTCCAACTTACAACACGGCTCTCTAAGGCACGATCTCGAGTGAGAAGAATAGAAACCAATCCTAAATACCTATAGCCTCACGATTATTGGTGTGGTGCACAACACACCGATAATCAAGACTTCATGGATACGATGCATAGACACTTTCCAGAGATTAAGCGCTCTGATACCACTTTTTGTCACGACCGAACTGGGCGCGTGATCGTGCCTTACCGGGCACCACGGTGATACAACATCGAGTAATCACGGAACATAAAACACATACATGAAACAAATGAAGTACAAAACGATGTCGAGGAAAACTTGTCTTTCGGCATATATAAATAACAACTCTTACAACATGAACAGTTTAATCCTTCTTACAAACCCTGCCCACAACAGTACTACAGACCTCTAAGAAATGATGCGACAACAACGGCGGGACAGGGCCCCGCCATACCCCTGAATGTAAATACCTACAACGACAGGGGACTATACCAAGATAAGCCTCCGGAGGAACGGAGCTTTCCCAAACGCTGTGACCCTAAGAGCGAGGATCAACGGCGGGTGTACCTTTACTGCGGCATGAACGCGGCCGAAAGTCGGTCTGGCAGTACCAAGTGCGTGGAAACGAAAATAGATCACGTAAATGAAATCATAGTAGTCTATATAAAGCAGGAGACATGTATGATAACCAAACTACAGTTCACAATAAATAAGCAGTCATGTCAAGTCAGGGACTCACGCCCTCCAAGTTATCACAATACAAATGCGGGGCAAGTACGAAGGCATAGCCGACTACTAAGACCAGCGATGCCAAAATACCACAACCGTATCCCGAGGTCTTTCTAGACCGCACATGATCGAAGGCGGCCACTCGCCCGCAATATCAATGCGGCGTCTATCCTCGAACTCTCGCGACTCGCGATAGGTCACACGGACCCGCATGAGGTATTCCTCGAATCATGGTCCTGCATCGCTCGAGGTATACCCCGCATCGAAGCGGCTAACCCTCGGTATCCGCCTAGGCTCCGCGGCCCGCATAGTCTCAAAAGACCGCATAGTCTCAACAGACCGCATAGGAATCCGCGTCGGGCTAAACACCGGAATGATCAATCTCGAGCTACCAGACTCGCATAGTCACAAGGATCGTAGGCCGTATAGACCGCATCGAGGGTGGCAAGCCGGTATAATAAGTCAAGGGTATGTGATACAATAACGATTACAGCGGGCTTAACGCTTAACAACGTAAGCACAAAGAATGACCTCCTTACATCACGATCACACAAGATACTAACACACGTAGCATCCTAACATGTTTACTCATCACATCAACAAGAAAGTATTTACAAGGCTATCTCAAACCAACACAATCAAGCTATTCACACAAGGTACTTTATGCTAACAAGTTCGGGTATCTATCCCCAAAATACTTCATACATTAAATCTTTAAAAGATATGTTACTTCACAAAACCACATGATACGTAGTATATAGAGTGATTATCTTTTAAAGTAAATCAATTACTTCTCTTTGTAAAATCAATTAGCAACATTCTTTTCCAATGTTCAAGTTTGCCTAATTTCCATGTTCAAGTTTGCCTTTTTAGAAAGGTTTCGTAGTTCATAGTCTTATTCATTTAAGAATATAATTCTCTTTTAAACAATCTGAGAAACATAAGTCTTATATGTGTGTAGGATATTCTTGTTTATAACAATCTTATTACAACAGCCGTGATCTAGGAAATATCATTTTGTCTCATCTTAGCTTCTATGCAGATGGAAGTTTCTACTGGTTTTAATAATACTTAATTAGTCAAAACATTTCCTTTTATTAACGCTGCAGTGGTTTGTCGATACACATTCGATTTCAAATCAAGAAAACATTCTTAAGCCGTTATACCTAACTTCCCATAAAGCTAGTATAACTCTTAAGTTTTTCAAAAACCAAGTATTACTTCTTCTTTCAAAATGATTCAAAAATCTTTTGAAATACTTCAAGTTCTTTATTAACACATAACAAGCCAGTTATAGTTCAAATTAGTTACCTTTTAAAAACCACATGTATTTTCTTACCAACATAAAGTTTATAACAACTTCCCATAAAGTCGTTATAACACTTTATGTTTTAAACAATCAAATACATTTAGCACGTACGTCTACGTACTACATAGTTCACACATATCATGCTAGAAGAGATAGGAGAGGTTCACATACCTCGCGACGAGTATCGACTAATAGCAAAACGTTCAAGTACTTCCAACCGTGGCTACTCCAGCCAAGTAGATCGCGCCACGTAGTACTTCAACCTATAAGGCCACAAGCGCTTATTAACATTTAGATCCGCCGTAGAACATTCTACGAAAATTCGGCAAGACTCCCCACACATGACAGCGTAAATC
Organism: Przewalskia tangutica; assembly: GCA_029844215.1. Taxonomy (NCBI): domain Eukaryota; kingdom Viridiplantae; phylum Streptophyta; class Magnoliopsida; order Solanales; family Solanaceae; genus Przewalskia; species Przewalskia tangutica. The sequence continues at coordinate 113,084,302 of CM056721.1, forward strand.
TCCTCTCTATCGGGTGGCTGCCAAGCCAACGGGGGTTATACGTCTAACCCTAACTGTACAATTCTACTCCACGGTACTACTACACAAGTCTCATGTCTGACCTATGTAATTACTGATTCAAGATTCTTCTTTAAATTCGGGCTTAAGTCGCAGACATTGCCGTAAGTTTTATTCAGGCTTAAGTCGCAAGACATTGCGATAACTATGTTGATACTATATATAGCATACTTCAACTATATAATCTAACAACATGTAATTTCCAATTACAATAGAGGGATAAGATAATTACCTCAATAAGCCCATAATTATCCTAGTTTAAATGTCGATCCTGAGCAAGGTTTAGCTCCTACTCCGTGCGCTCCGACCCGCTCCAAACAACCCTTAGAAGTTCTAACCAACTTCTACTTATGACCTCAACTACGGGTGAAGATTTTCCTTAGGGTTTCGGTTAGTGACTGACGGGAAGTATAATAGTATTTTCTGGGCTTTTCGTATAGGTATAACCTTAGAATACAACAAGGTTGTCACGACCCGACCCCGGGACCGCGACTGGTGCCCCACCTGGGCACCCTTACAGGTAAACATCAGAGAAAATCAGCGGAACATACAGAAACGTATAAATAAAACATCGGAAGTAAAACAACAGGTTAGCCGATAGGGCTACCTTCCTGAACATATATAAAAACAACCGAAGCAGTTGCCTCATTTCTTTTACAAACTGACCCACAATATGTGACTACAGACCTCTAAGAGTTTTAACATAACAACTGTGGCGGGACAGGGCCCCGCCATACCCCTGAATATACATGAATCTACTACCTCAGGGAAAACCGTACTAAGAGATAAGCCTCCGGAGCAAATGGAGCTTTCTCTCAAAAACTGAACCGAGATCCTAAGAGCAAGGATCGCCAACCTGGGTACCTAAAACCTGCGGGCATTTAACGCAGCCCGAAGAAGTCGCATAACAACAGGTACCGAATATGGAACAGAAATAACGTACAGTAAACAGATCATAACTGTACAAAAGAATGACAAGGACAAGTATAAAAATACATACCAGATCCTGCCGTGTCATTACCACTTATGAACTTAATTTCACATCAATATCATTTTCCATTCCATTAAGAGTTATCGCCATATCTTACGTACTTACTTAGGAGAAGTCATTAAGTTCATTTCTATCTAACTTACTTATCTTTCATAACATAGTCCGGCCCACTACGGAGGGACACATATACTACCCGGCCCAAACCGACGCGATCAAGTCACACCAATATCAAAGCATGCGTGGAATCCCCATCACCGCCGATACTAAAAGTGTAAAACATAACCACGTGACGCGCGCGTGGCATCCTACCTCACCGTCAGACACATACACAATACATATATATATATCTCGCCCGTGGAATCCCCATCACTACCGATGGCCGACATGTAAACTATAACTACGTGACGCGCCGTGGCATCCTACCTCACCGCGTACATACACAATACATACATATATATATATATCTCATGCCCGTGGAATCCCTCATCTCGTACATGACTTCACGAGGCGTCCTCACATCGTGGGTAGCAAATCCACAAAAATAGGTGGTATAACGATCTTGGGAAGCTATCCCTCAGATATACTCTTACCCTGAAACTACATGCCTCGGAATCCCTCATCGTAAGCATGTCCCCGATGCATACCCGTGGAATCCCACATCACTGACGGTATGTCCCGGTAAACTCATACTAAGACCATGGAAACATACCCGTGGAATCCCATCACCGATGCGTCGGTAGACTCATAACAAGGCAACGGGAGCATACGGTGGAATTCCACATCACCGTCAGACGCGTCTAGTAACTTACAACACGGTAAAGCCCTCCAACCGAGAGTCGCGGCAACGCAATAAAACATAATACTTGCACTCAAAGGCTATCACCAGCACACATATAGGCTAAATCTCAATTAACCAAGCCATACTACGTACGTACATTCTTTTCAAGGGACTCCTTTCCAAATAAAACTTCCCCGATACTAACCACCGTAGTATCAAGTCCTATCCACCTTTCAAGACAAGTCACAATACCTTTTTAGAAATACAATTACCGGCTTCTAAATCAAGTGACTTCTTTATTAAAAACCTTAAGCAATTGGTACCTTTAAAACAATTGCCCTTCCTTAATACAAGTTATTCCTTTGATTACTTTACTGGAGAATACCATTCTCTTAATCTTCCATAAAGCCGTTATAACCAACTTCCCATAAAGCCGTTATAACCCTTTATGGTTTAGACTAACACGTTCCTTTTATAACCAAGAGACTTCTACTTTTTGAAACCAAGTATTAAATACTTTCAAATCAATTCTCATAACTTTCAAAAATACAATTAGTCTCTCAACCTTTAAAACTCAAGTGACTCATTTTATTATAAAACCTTAGGCAATTGACGCCTTAAAAACAAATTGCCTTTTCAATAAAACAAGTCATTTATCTTTCCATAAAGTAAATATAACCAACTCCCCATAAAGTCGTTATATTCACTTTATACCTTAGCCATAAACAATTTCCTATCCAAGGACTTATACGTTTAAAACGGAACAAGTATCACATACTTTAAAACTCTTCAAGTCCCTTAACTTTAAAATCAACTTAAGACATCCGTATTATTTTCAAAGAAGTGAGTTAATCTCCTAACCCACCCGACTTGGCATTACATAAAACAAGTAAAGAATGTCATAGTCTTGCGCCTACCGTACTACATCGTGCAACTAGTCATGCTCAAAAGATAGGAAAAGTTCTACATAGAGTAAATCACATAACTACCTCTTAACTTCTAAGAGTAGAAGGAAACATGAAATGATACCACAAGTATAGTCCATACATAGAATCATGCCAAAGGAAGGAAGAGGTTCACATACCTCGCGACGATTGTCGATAAGTAGCAAAATGCTCCAAAGTACTCCAACCTTGATAGCTATTCCACTCTCCAAGTAGGATACGCTATACTTAGTACTTCCACCTATAATGGTCACAATACGTCCATTAACCTCTTACTTTAAACGTAGAATATCCTAAGTGCTAAGTCACTAAATTCTACGGAAAATCGGACAGCATCTCCTTTGTTTCTATTAACTTGCCACCTTTCCCAAGGTCGAAATCAACAAGGCAACAAGATCCAAATCTAAGCCAACTTAACTATAACAGCCTCAGGCTCACAAATCTATTCAAACTTAAATATAACAGCCTCAGGCTCACAAATCTAAACTACTATCACAAGTATTAACTCAAATCCAAGAGAAGGGAAACTCTTACCTTTCGGAAAAACCCACAAAAGCCCTTTTCAACCACTTCCTATCCGTCAAACTCATCCACCAGCCGGTCCCACAAGTTACCCACACTTTTCCTTGTTGACTCCGATCCAACAATCTCTCCTAAGGCAAGGTTTTCTTCAAGAATCTAGAGAGAAGGGAGAGGATTTTCATTGGGAGGGTTTTGAAATGAAATGGTCAAGTCTTTCCAAGACTTGGCCCTAAAATAGGCCCATTTCTGGTCAAAAGGATGGGAGGACACTTGTCACCCTCCCATAGGCTCTTTTCGAAAATATCCCCGATTTCACCTTTCTGTGAGAAAATTCCCGCCTCGGCGCGCAGCGCCCGCCAAAGGCTTCTACTCGAAAAAATTCCAAAGATTCGGCGCGACCTGCGTTCCGGCGCGCCTGCAACCCATGGCTCAAGATACTGGCCGCGCGCGCCAGATTCGGCGTACTGCACTGAACTGAAATCACCGCTTTGCCCGATTGCGCAAACTTGAAACTTCCATAACTTTTGACTCGATGCCCAAACGAGAACGGTTTCTTTGCGTTAGGAACTAGATTTAACGGACTACACACTAGGCTTTTTAAACACCTTGAAATTCTTAACAACTTGGGGTACAACACTCCAAGATAGACTCAAAATCCGCTCAACACATGTTTTTCAACTTATCTTAACTTCTTGAATTTACGGGGTGTAACAAAGGTATACGGCTAAGGTAATTTGGGCATTATAACAATACTTTTGAGAGTATTTCTACCAAGAGGGGGGGTATATTATACGAGAACAACACCACTAGGAGGGGGGGTGAAGTCTCGCCACAAGGCCACACAGGGAGGGCTCGGCGAGGGGAGGGACGAGAACAACAACAAGAGAGGGGGGGATTTTTACACTTAGAGATTTGTGGAAAGGATGAAGAATTCATCAAAGGGAGATGGGTATTTATAGGTCAAGGGATGGCCAACCAAAGGCCAAGATTAAACCAAGTGTTAGGCAAGTGTAGGGCTAGGATTTATTACACACAAATATCCTACCAACCCTTGACTTTAGCCAAGGCACAAAAAACGTGCCTTACTAGCCCATTTCGTCCAATCTATCACACAATGAGAGGGTGCCAAGTGGCGCCCTCTTGTTGGTCCAAAATGTTTCGTCTCTCGGAAAAATCCGCAAAAATTAAAAATGACATAGCCGGAAATTCCCCTACGAAAGCTGTGAAAACGTTTCGTCGAAAAACGACTCTAATCGGGTGTTGTGAACAAATAAATTTCGGCCAAGCCTAATTCTCAAGTTCAAATTTTCTACGTACGTCCTTACGTACATACTCTGGAAATACGGGGTATAACATTCAGGCATGTCTTTAACCCTCTAGAGATTAGTATGTGTGATAAGGTGAGTATACCTTAAGTGCTATGTTCTGATAGCAGGGTGTTAGTTGTGATTAGAAATCATGGTGGGTTAACCAAGTAAGATTTGGGGGATAGAGAAGGTGTGAGCCTTAGAGTTTTATACGTGGAGACCTTAGAGGTAAGGCCATCTCGAGTAAAGGTGTAGTGTTAGGTTTGATCCTTATCAGAGTGCATAGTGCACGTAAGCTATGGTTGTGGGATAAGTCCCTAAGTAGTGTGGATTGAAAGGGGGTAGTTGAGCTAAGAGGACCGCTAGGTTTTCGTAACGTGGATTAGTGAGATTGTCCCGGATCGGGGATCTAGTATTGTGCGCGTTGCCGGGTCGGGTTGAGGCCATGTTGCGGGTCAACCCACGGCATGTGTGGTGGTGGGGTCAGTTTTTGGTGGTCCCGCCGGGTGGTAGGGTCACGAGGGTGTTAGGCCCAAGTTTAGTTAACCAGCGTACGAGTTCGTGGATGCGTTCAACCAGTAGTCGGGCCGAGGAGGTCAGCCCGTCTTGTCTTCTAGCAAAGACCTTGTACTCAGCAGTGTTGATTATATCAGAAAGGTTGTAAGGCTGCACGGGGTGCCTACCTTCACCTTATGACAGACAGTGAAGCCCAGGTTGTGGCTATTTTTCGTTTTCTGAAAGTTTTACCAGGCAGGGTTAGGAACTCAGGTGAGTCTCAGAATCACATTCGCCCTCGGGCCAGTGTTTGATTTTCAGGGGTAGTTGCAAGGATTGTTGTCTCCTGTTGAAGGAGTGTTTTTAGCTACCATTTCAGTGTTCGGATGTCGCCTTATGAAGCCTTGTAGGGGCGGAAGTGTAAGTTGCCGGTCGTTGGTTTGATGTTGGCAAGGTTCAGATAGTTGGTTCAGGCTTGTTCCAACAGACTGTGGATAGGGTGAAGCTTATCTAGAGGAGGTTTTTGGCAGCTCAAAGAAATCGTGCGGATTATCGGCGACGACGCTTAGAGTTCAGGTTGACGATCGGTCTTCTTGAAGGTACAACCCCGGTTAGGGTGTGACGAGTTTTGGAAAACAGAGGGAACTTAGCCCGAGTTACTTTGGGACTTTTTGAGTTCATGTGAAGAATAGGCCAGGTTGCCTATATGTTAGCATTTGCCGTCCGACTTAGGAGGCGGTACGTCCGGTCTTTCGTATTGTTATGTTCGGGAAAGTATCGGAGATCCATCCAGAGTGTTCCCAGTCAATGATGACCACGTTAGAGATAGTAACCCCGAGTTTTGGAAACTGGAGCAGTATCAGAAATGTGGTAAGAGTTCGAGTGTACGACATCCTCAGGGATCGCATGCAGTCCGGTACCATTTGTTGGGTCGCCGGAGTGACACTAGAACCTCGCGGCAAGTGACAAAAGTGGTATCTACGACGAGTAAAGGGAGAAGCGAGCATGTATGGCGAGCATAGATGTGATCATTTCTTTTGTAAAGAGAAGGTGCGAAGGAAGTATATTTTAGACCCCGGTGAGAAGTGTTTTGTGGTGATGTTAGAGGTGTTTCCTCGTGGACTTTGATGTAAGTATTTACGCGGGTATTTCTGTGGCCAGGTGTGGCAGGATCGTTCTCGTAAGTATAGTAGTGGAGACTACTGGCGCACGTTTGTTTTGAGACTTAGAAGGAACATTCGGGACGAATGTTTCTAAGGAGGGGAGAATGTTATACCCCGTATTTCCAGAGTATGTACGTGAGGACGTACGTAGAAAAGTTTGGGCTTTAAAGTAGGCTTGGCCGATTTTATTTTGTGCACAACACCCGATTAGAGTCGTTTTTCGACGAAACGTTTTACATAACTTGCGAAGGGAAAATTCCGGCTATGTCATTTTTAATTTTTGCGGATTTTTCCGAGAGACGAAACGTGTTGGACCAACAAGAGGGCGCCACTTGGCACCCTCTCATTGGTGGACGTGAGGCGTCCATTTGGACGATTGGAATGGCCATTTTGGTCAAGGGTTAGGTAGGATATTTGTGTGTTAGTTGGTTAGGGTGCACTTGGCAAGATCTTGGCCCTACACTTGCCTTGCACTTGGCAAGATCTTGGCCATTGGTCGCCAGCTTGTCCTATAAATACCCCCTTAGAAGACTTCTTCATCCATTCCTAAATTTCCTTAAGTGTTAAAATCCTCCCCTTTGTGTGGTGTCTCGTCCTCCCCCTTATGAGGCCCCCTTGGCCGAGAGCTTTTTCCCCCCCTTGGCCGAGAGTACCCCCAGTGGGGTAGTAGGTATACACCCCCCCTTGTGGTGTTGTCTCGTATAAATACCCCCCCTCTTGGTAGAAATACTCTCAAAAGTATTGTTACTATACCCAAATTACCTTAGTCGTATACCTTGTTGTATTCTAAGGTTATACTATCTGAAAGCGGAAAATACTATTATACTTCCGTCACCACAAAACCGAAACCAAGGAAAATCTCCATAGTTAGTTGGAGTGTTATGTAGAGGTTGGTTAGAACTTCTAAGGATGGTTTGGAGCGGAGTTGGAGCTAAACGTTGCCCAGGATCGACATCTCTACTTGGATAATTATGGGCTTATCGAGGTATTTATCTTGTCCCCCTATTGTAATTGGAGATTACATGTTGTAGGAATATATAGTTGAAGTATACTATATATAGAACTGAACATAGCTTTGTGGCAATGTCTTTGGACTTAAGCCTGAATTAAAAGAAGAATCGAATCAGTAATTACGTAGGGTGTATTCAGATGAGACTTGTGTAAGTTTGACGGCAGGAAGGGCCCAATTTTCCCGTAGGATCTTGTATCTAGATTTATTCTACCGAGTAGTCTAGACTTTGATAGACTTGTATAACTGTATAGGTTGAATGTTCTGAGTGGCATGTGCTACTTGAGAAGGTGGACCTAAGCGGGTTATAGCCGTGGAGCGATTTGCTTTTAGTCGATAATCGTCGCGAGGTATGTGATCCTCTTCCTATCTCTTCCAGCATGATATGTGTGTAACTATGTAGTACGGTAGACGTACGTGTGTTAATTGAACGTAGTTATACGGCAATGTCTTTTGACTTAAGCCGAATAATAATAATCTTGAAGTAGTTCAAGAGAATTAGAATCGTTCTTAAAAGAAGAGTAATACTTGGTTTTAAAATCTTAAGAGTTATACTAGCTTTATGGGAAGTTAGGTATAATGGCTTAAGAGAGATAAAACGAATGTATTATTTATTTTAGAAGTTAAGAGACTTGATCTTGTAAGATAAGAGACTTAACTTAAATGAATTATATGAATTTTGTGTGAAACCTCATTCGTGAGAAATGAGTACTTGGTTTTTAAAAGGGATAATGTTTTACTGATTTCGGAAATCAGAAATGTGTATCGACAAACCACTGCAGCGTTAATAAAGGAAAAGGTATTGAATAATTAAGTATTATTAAAACCAGTAGAAACTTCCATCTGCATAGAAGCTAAGATGAGACAAAATGATATTTCCTAGATCATGGCTGCTGTAATAAGATTGTTATAAACAAGAATATCCTACTCACATAATAAGGCTTATGTTTCGCAAATTGTTTAAAAGAGAATTATATTCTTAAATGAATAAGACTATGAACTACGAAACCTTTCTAAAATAAGAAACGTGAACATTTGAAATTAGGCAAACTTGGACGTTTGGAAAATAATGTTGTTACTTGATTTTACAAAGGTAAGTGTTTTGGTTTACTTAAAAATACAGTCACTCTATTTTATACTACGGGTATTATGTGACCTATGTGAAAGAAACGAATCTTTTAAAGATTTAATGTATGAAGTACTTTGGGGATAGATACCCGAACTTGTTAGTAGAAAGTACCTTGTGTGAACAACTTGATTGTATTGGTTTGTGATAGCCTTGTATTACTTTCTTGTTGATTTGTTAAGTAAATATGCTAGGATGCTACGTGTGTTAGTATCTTGTGATGTTTGTAGGGGTTTCCCCTCGATTGCGCTTAAATTGTTTCACTATCAGCCGATATGTTGGTATTGTACCACTCACCTGACTTGTTTCGGAGGTTGCCGCCTCCGACGCGGGTAGACTCGGTGATGCAGGACCATGATTCGAGAATACCTCATCCGGGTCCAGGGGGCCTATGCGGAGCTACGAGAGTTCCAGGTTAGTGTGCGACCTTTATGGTCATGCGGTCTCTGTGGCTACGCGATCGCGAGTCGGCGGACGCCGGAGTAGCTACCCTCGATGCGGGGTTATACCTCATGCGGGCCAATGAGCTTGGCCTATGCGGAGCTGCGGAGAGTTCCAGGGCTAGACGCGCACATTTGATACTGCGGGCGAGTGACCAGCTTTGATCATGTGGCCTGCAGACAGATATCATGATACGATTTATGACCTTGTTAATCTGTTGGTGTTAGTAATCGGCTATGCCTTCGTGCTTACCACATCGTTTTATTAGTACACAGGTGGGACCTGGTGTTCATGTGTATTCCTTGATGCTTTTCTATCATACACTGCCGGCAGTGAGGAAGGTATTCCACGGGCATGATTGATGTTGTGGGCGTGAGACCCATAGTTATATTTGAGTGATGACTTTGGGCGTGAGTCACGACTTGATATCGCTTATTTATCAGGCGTAGTTTGTTTATCATACATGTCTCCCGGTTTATATAGATCGCTATGATTTCATTTACTGATTTATTTTCGATTTCACATACTCGGACTGTTATCGACCTCCTTCTGGGGCTGCGTTCATGCCACGGTAAAGGTACACGATCGTTGATTCGCTCTTAGGAGTCGCGATTCGGCGTTTGGGAAAGCTCGTTTCTCGGAGGCTTATCTTCGTATAGTCCTGTTGTTGTAGGTGCTACATTCGTGGGTATGGCGAACCACTGTCCGTCGTTGTTGTCATTTCATTCGTAGAGGTATGTAGTACTGTTGTGGGCAGGGTTTGTAAAAAGGATTAAACTGTTCATTTTGAAAGAGTTGTTATTTATATATATGCCGAAAGGCAACTTTTTCTTTAGAAACATATGTTTCCTTTGCATCATTTCATATTGTGTTTTATGTTCCGCTGATTACTCTGATGTTGTATCACTAGGGTGCCCGGGGTAAGGCACCAGTCACGGGCCCGGGTTCGGGTCGTGACAGATAAGGTGAGTATACCTTAAGTGTTATGTTCAGATTGCATGAGTGTTTATTGTAATTAGAAATCTTGGTTAGTTAACCAAGTAAGATTTGGGGGATAGAGAAGGTGTGAGCCTTAGAGTTTTATACGTAGAGACCTTAGAAGTAAGGCCATCTCGAGTAAAAGACGTATGTTTATGTTTGACCCTTATAGGAGTGCATAGTGCACGTGAGCTATGTATGGGATAGGTCCCTAAGTAGTGTGAAATGAAAGAGGGTAGTCGAACTAAGAAGGCCTAGGATTTCGTGCGTGATTTGAGAGATTGTTCGGATCGGGAGCTAATGTTTTGCGATTTCGGGTCGGGTTGAGGCCATGTTGCGGGTCAACCCGCGGCCTGTTTGGTGGTGGGGTCAGTTTGTGGTGGTCCCGCCGGGTGGTAGGGTCACGAGGGTGTTAGGCCCAAGTTTAGTTAACCAGCGTACGAGTTAGTGGATGCGTTCGACCAGTAGTCGGGCCGATGGGGTCAGTCCATCGTGTTTTTCAGTCAGGACCGTTGCTTGGCAGTGAATGTTATATCAGAAAGGTGGTAAGGCTGCACGAGGTGCCTACCTTCACCTTATGTCGACGATGAAGCGAGTTGTGGCTATTTTCATTTTCTAAAAGTTTACCATGCAGGGTTAGGAACTCAGGTGAGTCTCGAATCGCATTCGCCTCGGGCGATGGTTGGATTTGAGGGTAGTTGTGAGATTGTTGTCTCTGTGGAGGAGTGTTTAAGCTACCATTTCAAGATTCGGATGTCGCCTTATAAAGCCTTGTAGAGGCGGATGTGTAAGTTGTCGGTCGAGTGGTTCGATGTTGGCAAGGTTGACGGTTGGTTCAGCTTGTTCCGGTACCGTGGATAGTGAAGCTTGTCTAGAAGAAGTTACGGCGGCTCGGAGGAAATCGTGCGGATAATCGGCGACGACGCAGAGTTCAGGTTGGCCGTCGGTCTTGAAAGTACCACCGGGTTGGGTGTGACGAGTTTTGGAATCTGAGAGGAACTTAGCCCGAGTTACTTTGGGCCTTTGAGTTCATGTGAAGAATAGGCGGGTTGCTATATGTTAGCATTTGCCGTCCGACTTAGGAGGCGGTCGTCGATCGTTAAATGCTATGTTCGAGAAGGAAATGGAGATCCATCCAGAGTATTCGACTAATGATGACTAAGTTGAAGATGATAACCCCGAGTTTTGGAGATCAAGCGATTTCGAAATGTGGTAAGAGTTCGAGTGTCAATGACCTCGGGGATCGCATGAGTCCGCACCATTTGTTGGGTCGCGAGTGACACTAGAACCTCGCGCAAAGTGACAAAAGTGGTATCGGAAGAAGCGAGCATGTATGGCGAGCATAGATGTGACCATTTCTTTTGTTTGGAAAAAGTGTGGAGGAAGTATATTTTAGACCCGGAGAGGTGTTTGTGGTGATGTTAGAGGTGTTTCCTCGTGGGCTTGGATGTAAGTATTTCGCGTGGGTGTTTCGTGGCGGATGTGGCGTGTTTGTTCTCGTAAGTATGGTAGTGAAGACTATCTTGGCGACGCGTTTGTTTTGAGACTTAGAAGGAACATTCGGACGAATGTTTCTAAGGAGGAGAATGTTATACCGTATTTTCGGTATATGCGTGGGGCGTACGTAGAAATTTTGAACTTGAGAAAGTAGCTTGGCCGATTTAATTTTGTTCACAACACCCGGTTAGAGTCGGTTTTCGACGAAACGTTTTCACAGCTTTCGTAGGGGAATTTCCGGCTATGTCATTTTTAATTTTTGCGGATTTTTCCGAGGTATGTGAACCTCTTCCTATCTCTTCTAGCATGATATGTGTGAACTATGTAGTACGGTAGACGTACATGTGCTAAATGTATTTGATTGGTTTAAAACATAAAGTGTTATAACGGCTTTATGGGAAGTTGGTTATAACAGCTTTATGTTGGTAAGAAGATACTTGTGGTTTTTAAAAGGTAACTGGTTTGAACTATAACTGGCTTGTTATGTGTTAATAAAGAACTTGAAGTATTTCAAAAGATTTTGAATCATTTTGAGAGAAGAAGTAATACTTGGTTTTTGAAAACTTAAGAGTTATACTAGCTTTATGGGAAGTTAGGTATAACGGCTTAAGAATGGTTTACTGATTTCGGAAATCAGAATGTATCGACAAACCAACGCAGCGTTAATAAAAGGAAATGTTTTGACAAATTAAGTATTATTAAAACGAGAAACTTCCATCTGCATGTAGAAGCTAAGATGAGACAAAATGATATTTCCTAGATCATGGCTGCTGTAATAAGATTGTTATAAACAAGAATATCCTACTCACATATAAGACTTATGTTTCTCAGATAGTTTAAAAGAGAATTATATTCTTAAATGAATAAGACTATGAACTACGAAACCTTTCTAAAATAAGAAACGTGAACATTTGAAATTAGGCAAACTTGGACGTTTGGAAAATAATGTCGTTACTTGATTTTACAAAGGTAAGTGTTTTGTTTTACTTAAAAGGATAATCACTCTATTTTCACATAACTATGGGTATTGTGTGACTTTTGTGAAAGTAACGTATCTTTTAAAGATTTAATGTATGAAGTACTTTGGGGATAAAAACCCGAACTTGTTGACATATAGTAGAAAGTACCTTGTGTGTATAACTTGATTGTGTTGGTTTGTGATAGCCTTGTAAATACTTTCTTGTTGATTGATAAGTAAACATGCTAGGATGCTATGTGTGTTAGTATCTTGTGATGTTAGTGTAAAGGGGTTTTCCCCTCGACTGTGCTTAAAGTTGTTTGACTATCAGCCGTTATGTTGGTATTGTACCACTCACCTTGACTTATTTCCGGAGGTTAAGGCGCCTCCGTCGCGGGTAGACTCAGCGGTGATGCGGGACCATGATTCGAGAATACCTCATGCGGGTCCAGGATCCATGCGGAACTACGGGAGTTCGGGTTAGTGTCGCGGCCTTTATGGTCATGCGGTCTATGTGGCCATGCGGATGCGAGTCGGGGCGATGCCGGGAGTAGCTACCCTCGATGCGGGTTATACCTCATGCGGGCCTATGAGGTTGGCCTATGCGGAGTCTGGAAAGTTCGTGGCTAGACGCGCACATTTGATCTCGCGAGTGACGGCTTTGATCATGTGGAGTGCAGAGCAGATATCATGATCTGATTTATGACCTTGTTAGTCTGTAGGTGTTAGTAGTCGGCTATGCCTTCGTACTTACCCATCTCGTTTTATTTGGACACGTGGGACCCGGTGTTCGTGTGTATTCCTTGGTGCTTTTCTATCATGATGCCGGCGGTGAGGAAGGTATTCCACGGGCATGATTGATGTTATGGGCTTGAGACCCGTAGTTATTCAGTGATGACTTTGAGGCGTGAGTCACGACTTGACACGCATCGCTTATTTATTGAATCGTAGTTTGGTTATCATACATGTCTCTGCTTTATAGACTATTATGATTTCATTCTGATATTTTTAGTTTCACATACTGCACTGTTATCGACCTCGCCGAAGTGCGTTCATGCGCGAGTTGAGGTACACCGATCGTTGATCCTAGCTCTCGTGGTCGCGATTTCAGCGTTTGGGAAGCTCCGTTTCTCCGGAGGCTTATCAGTGGTATAGTCCCCTGTCGTCGTAAGTGTTTACATTCAGGGGTTTGGCGGGGCCCTGTCCCGCCATTGTTGTCGTATCATTCTTAGAGGTCTGTAGTACTGTTGTGGGCAGGGTTTGTAAAAAGGATTAAACTGTTCATGTTGAAAGAGTTGTTATTTATATATATACTGAAGGTAACCGTTTTTGGTTAGCCTGTCTTCTTATTTCACTGTCTTATTACACTGGTTTCATGTATTGTCTTTATGTTCCGCTGATTACTCTGATGTATGTCTACTTGGGTGCCCGGGGTAAGGCACCAGTCACGGGCCCGGGTTCGGGTCGTGACATTACAAGCTTGTAGAGGTTACGTGTGTGTGATTGTAACGTAAAGAAGTGGTACAAAAGTGGAAGTTGGTCACGGTTTGGCCGAGACTTGTGGACTGTTTTGTGATAAAACTAAGGTAAGATTTCTTCTTCCTCTTGAAGTAATTAGAAGTTGCATGATGCTATAGTTGATAGATGAACTTTTGTTAAGAGAAATGAAGAATAAGAAATGCATGAGACAGTTTTGGCATGTTAGCCGATTCTGGACAGTTTTTGGTGTTGTTGGATTCGTTGGTTATTGTGGTTATTCTCGTCACTACTTGCATGTTAAAATGAAGGAAATCTTGTTATTACAAGTTGTTATGGTTTATATAAACGTGTTGAAATGTGAATTGGATTTTAAGAAGTTGTGGAAAGGGCTTTGTTTTAGTTGTTGATTGAAAACTGCATGAAACTGTGGGACGTTTGTTGTGTTGTTTTAGGGACTATTTTGCGACATTATAATGCTGGAAATTTAGTTACAATTATGCATGTTTAAATGTGGTAATTTCTTATGTAAGTCCTAAAGGAATAAGGGTGTAAAAAGATGTAGAAAGGCTTCACATTCCACCCTCGTTGTTGTTGGAATATGGACTGTTTTGTGGACTGTTTTAATATGGAATAAGAGGCTGAATTTACATGAGAAGTGGGTGTGTAAATCCCCTTTGTTGCTGGTTTGGTTGTGCCCTTAATTGGTGTTTGGTTATTGATGTTATTGTCCTTATTGTAAGGTGGAAATGTATGTATAAATAGGGGAAGTGTTGTCCAAATTTTGATATGAAAAAAGGACCATTATGTGGTATATGAATTACACTAGTATCATGAAGTTGATAGACGTGTTATTGTTATTATAGGTTGAAATACCTATTTGGGACGTATTCTACTTATCGTGTTGGTATTGCGGATAAGGTATGTGAACTATCCTTTCTTCTTTTGGCATGTTTATATGAAGTAAGTGTACGGCGGACGTACATAGTTCTATTGGATCCTAATCCTTAGTCATATGATAGTACTTTGATTTTCCTAAAATGAAAGTTGAGTTTTATAAGGCGAGTGTACGGTGGACGTACATAGTTTTATTGGATCTTAATCCTTAATGGTACATGATATGATGGTACCTTGGTTTTTCTAAAATGATAGTTCATTTTAATGATTGGTACATGATATGTTGGTACCTTGGTTTTTCTAAAATGAGAGTTCATTTTAATGATTGGTACATGGTATGTTGGTACCTTGGTTTTTCTAAAATGAGAGTTCATTTTAACAATTGGTACATTATATGTTGGTACCTTGATTTTATTCCTTTGAGAGTCAAAAGATGAGTTAAATTGCACAAGGTTGCTCATGATAGCTACTCATGCAAGTGTTATTATCCCATTTCACACTGAGTCCCATAATGGGCCGGATACGTTATATGTATATGGTTTCATGGACATGTATCCATGATGCGGGTATAGATCCCCTTGACGGTATGTGACTCTCACTTTTAAGAAAAACATGGTTGGCCCTCTATTTTTACAAGGTACAGTTGGCTCTTATTTATATGGCACGGTTGAATCTGGTATTTGATTTTTTTACTTGTCCCTGTCATCTTTTGGCCAGTTATGATCTTATTTACTGTACTTATGTTTACATACTTGGTATAATTTTGTACTGACCCCTTTCTTCGGGGGCTGCGTTCATGCCCGCAGGTGTAGGTACTCAGTTTGGTGATTCACGTGCTTAGGATCATTGCTCAGCTTTTGGGATAGCTCCATTGTTCCGGGGCTTATCATTTTGGTACAAATCTTGATTATAGGCTTTTGTATATTCAGGGGTACGGCGGGGCCTTATCCCATCACATGTCATTATCAAACTCTTAGAGGTCTTGTAGACAGGTGTGGGTTGTACGTGTATGTGGGACATATGTACAGTTGTAGTTCGTTTGGACTATTCTATGTAAAATGGCGGCCTTGTTGTTTTGCATGTGTTATTTTACAAGTTTGGTATGTGATTATGAGTTGTTCCTTAGCTTCCGTTGATTATATGTGATGTGTGAGTATAAGGGTACCCAGGTAGGGTACCAGTCGCGGCCCGTTGGCTCGGGTCGTGACATTTATGTTTAAATACTTGGTACATGTTGTACTGACCCCCTTCTCTGGGGGGCTGCGTTCATGCCCGCATGTGTAGGTACTCAGTTTGGTGATCCTTGAGCTTAGGATCCTTGCCCAGCTTTTTGGGATAGCTCTACTGTTCCGGAGCTTGTCATTTTGGTACAGTGTTTGGTTATAGACTTGTGTATATTCAGTGGTATGACGGGGCCTTGTCCCGTCACATTTTATTATCAAACTCTTAGAGGTATGTAGACAGGTGTGGGTGGTTAATGTGTTCTTTAGACATGTATATGTTGTAGTTCGTTTTGGATACTTTGTATATAGTGGCAGTCTTGACGGCTTGCCTAATTTTATAAAAATGAGTTGTTCCTTAGCTTCCGCTGATTATGTGTGATGTGTGAGTATAAGGGTGCCCAGGTAGGGTACTAGTCGCGGCCGGTCGGCTCGGGTCGTGACAATACTGTA
The DNA here is from genome assembly GCA_029844215.1 of Przewalskia tangutica. Classification (NCBI taxonomy): domain Eukaryota; kingdom Viridiplantae; phylum Streptophyta; class Magnoliopsida; order Solanales; family Solanaceae; genus Przewalskia; species Przewalskia tangutica. The sequence goes on from CM056721.1 coordinate 113,100,614, forward strand.
GTGAAGGCTTGCAGTCATAAGGACAATTGTGTGCGCACCTTTTAATAAAGATTCTAAAACTTGTAAACTGTATGTTTTTTTTCTCTGTGTCTTTGCAGATTTCAATTGTAGCGTAAACATATCAGACGTAATTGTTGGGGCAAGTAAGTTAACAGAATTTTAAACTTACGTTGTGCCTTACTTGTGTGTTTTAGACACAACAAAACCATACAATTAGCACTATCTCTACCTTAAGAAGGTGCACCTAATAGTTTCTCCTTTTCAATATCTAACATAATTTTTCATTACCGGGAGTGTCTTCATAAGTAGCTTGCAGTAAATCACATATTTGCTTAACAATATCACAAGAGGAGATTCGATTATACTCATTGAGTCCAACGCCGCATAGGATAATCTCTTTAACCTTGGCATTCATCTAAACATCCTTGATGTGATGATGTCTTACACATTATATTAAGCACCAGTCTTAGGATCAGTTTGTCTTCCCTTTTTATCACTGGCCATGCATTTTTGGACCATCCTGTATTACGTCTCAAAGTTCTAAATCTCCTGCTGATTATAAAGTCATGAAATTTTGAGTTTCACCATCCATAATATTTTTCATTAAAGTATGGTGGTCTTGTGATTGATTGTCCTTCTTAAATTTTTGGTGATACATCCGTCTAGTATTCCTTTAATGTGTTAACCTTACATCTGCTCCGATATCAATTCTTTAGTTGTCTCCTAATATACTGAAGAAAAGTAACTATGAATAGTAAATCACAAGAAATTTCACCGTGGAAAACTCCTTGCTGAGTCAAAAACTATGATTTTAGTAGAATTTTCCAAATAACTTTACTAAATCAGGAGCAATTTTAGGTCACAACTCTATAACCAAGGGACTAACAACATAGTATCTTTCTTCCTCTACAATTCTCGGTAATTGTAGCTACTTCTTTCAAGACTCTACCAAGTCTTTGAAATCACACAACTCAATAACATCTATTACGAAACGTCTAGTAAAGTAAATAGGTTACAACTCATCAACACAGGGTCAAACCAATCAACTAAAGGAGTAAAGGACTATAAGTTGTAGCAATCTTGGAAACAAATTCTCTTCGTGGACAGTTAACACTTAATGATAATTATTTTCTTGAATAAATCCCAGTATCTGTAATAGCATCAAGAACAAATAGCATTAATTTAGTATTTTATATAGGAGTAGTGTTACGTCAAATTTTCCATGAATACGTGCTCCAAATCCCATATCAATTTGGTTAAGAAATTCAATCTGTATTGGTTCGACCTCCACACATTTTTTTCTATTTTCAACACACTTTTCATATGTGCAATTGTAGTCATATTTCTTTAATTGAACATGTTTTCTTGATCACACGTTTATACCATAAACTAATTCCTCGAGGAATCCTTCGTGCATATGAAAACTGCTTCATATTTCCGATCAACACTCAATTCCATTCGCCTGCTAAGGAAATGGAGTGTCAGCTTCAATTCATATTTATGCAACCTTGTTGCCAGCTCAACCAATTCCTTTGAGAGACGTGTACATGACCTGGATCTTCGGTATGTTTGTCAATCATTCTTAGGTATGTTTGTCAATCATCTAAACTTGAATTCAGCTCAACTCAACATGCTTATTTTTTTATATTTATTTGCATGTGTACCCATTTTGCAGACATACGATGCTGAAGTTAGTTTTTACAAAGTCTAACTTAGACACAATGTCTGAAGTTTCATATGACTAAAATTTAGTCATTTTTCCTGATTTACACCATTTTTTGTCTAAAGTTCATGCACATAAGGCTAAAGTTCAAGAAAAAATAGTTAGCTCAGGCAAAAATGACTGAACTTCAATCAATTATGGCTGAAGTTCACGAAAAAGTGACTAGAGTCCGGCCATTGTTACGTGAACTTTAGGCAGAAATCCATGAACTTCAGACACTATATCTAAAGTTTGATTTCATCATACCTAACTTCAGACACAACCTAACTTCAGACACGGCATGTTTGAAGTGTCTTTGTGTGCAATAAAATTTAAAAAGTGGGTAAAGGTTAAAAAGCAATGTTAAAACAGGTTGCCCGTAAAACAATTATGTTGTGTTTGGGTTTAACTCGTTTGGTCAAGTTAGCAAACGGGTCACAAACAAATGTTCAATCTATAATAATTAGGACCCCTATAATGATCTATTAAATTGATCGGATTGCTCCAAATGATCAAAACGGTCGATTATTAATAGAATTCTTAATTGGCTCTCATAACTCAATATGTTTAAACTTGGACAAGTTACTAAGAAATAGATTCATTTTGTCAGTTCTAATCATGATAAATATATGACAAGGCACATGGAGTTGATGTTGAATTGGTGATAAATGATTTAAAGTTAGCACCAGACACACCAACTTGTTATTTGGACCTTCATGTGTGGTTAATATGAAGATTGTATCTATCTTTCTATCTGTAATATGAACGTTTCATAAACGTGTGATGTTTGTGTACTGATTTTATATCGACCTATAAACCACTGAAAGTGTATAAAACAGAGGGAGACTTGTCAAGATCATGATAAACACTATCATTGATCTTAGATATATCACATTATCTCATCCCATCATTTCTCACAACTGTTGTTACTCACGTTTGAAGAATATTTACGCCCCTTTTTTCCACATTTTGGAAAGACAATGTGCTTTTTATTTTTAAAAGAAAATATCAAACAAGCTTTGATAATGCTATGGCAACAAGTCTCCTCCTATTGCCTGCTAAAAGATGTTGGTTTTGGAGCTACTTAAGCAACTACTGTTGTTTACAAAGCTTGGCTTCTCAGTTTAATCATTGATCTGCACACAAACACAAAAAGCAACACTGTGTTCCATGGCTTTGAGGGGGGTATTAGAGACATAATTAAATTAAAAAGTGTGCTCCCTAATAAAATTTTGTTTTTTATGAACCAAGATGTGTAAATTGTATTTAGGGTAAAGGGTCAAATTTGAATAATGGAACAAATTTACCCTCCATTAATAGCAGGGTCAACTATGCCCTTGTCGTTACTATTTGAGAGTCAAGGTTGCCCTGAGCTATGCAAAATGGGACAAATTTGCCCTTATTTTTTAAACTATAGAAGTTAGCACCCAATGATGTCACGTGTCATGTAATTAGAGATCACTTGGTAGCTGATTAGAAGCTAAGTTATTCATGTTCTAAATTATGCATAAGTAATACTTCCTCCGTCCCAAAAAAATTGACACTTTTAGCTTTTCGAGTGTCAAATGAGTTGTTCTTTGATCGTAATTTTTTCAAATGTCTTTCAAATATTTTAAATTATTAATTATAGTGACTTATAATACTTTTTACATAATTTTCAAATATGTAAATTTTATTTAAATTTTTTAATATTCTATGTTCTAACATACGGTCAAAATTAAAAAGTTTGACTCTCGATAAGCAAAAAAATGTCAATTTGTTTTGACAGAGGGAGTACTATGTTTGGTAGCATTATTTTGTTATGTATTAAATTCAACACACCTACTACGGTGTTTGGTTTGCAATTTAGAAACCCGCATAACAAATACATGTATAAGTTATGAAGGAATCTATGTGTTGTTTTATTCAGGATAGAAGATGGAATAACTAATACATTTATAACTAAACCCTGCATAACTAATGTTAGGCATTAAATAATACTTCTTCTTCTCAATTTATATGATGTAGTTTGACTAGGTACGGAGTTTAAGAAATAAAAGAAAACTTTTGAATCTTGTGATCTAAAACAAATCAAATATATTTGTGTGGTTATAGATTATCTCGTTAAACGTAAAAAGTGAAATATAAAGTTAAATTGTTTTCAAATAAGAAAACGTATCATCTTTCTTGGAACTGACTAAAAAGAAAAATGTGTTATATAAATTGGGACTGATGGAATATATTATGAATTCCTTCATAACTAATCCATATATTACTAAAACATGAATAACTCTAACCATCTACTAAACGACTACTTAAGGATTAATTTTTTCAAATGAGGTAAATTTGAACATTTCACATAGTTCATTGGCAAATTTTTCCCTTCCCCCTAATTTTGATTTTTTTTTGCTCCTCCTTTCTCTCTTTCCACCACTATCTCTACCACCAATCATCCTTTTCTCCTTCGTCCTCCTTTTCTCTCCGGTCTCATCACCATTGTCATCATCACCTTCACCACCATCTTCTTTTCCAAAATTCTTTTTCTTTCTCTCTCCCATCACGGCCACCACCACCTACACCACTATAAGAGTGTGGTAAACTTGAACATGGAAATAGTATTCTAGATATTACAATAAAATTGTATTTTATATTAGGTACAATTCAATAGTTTCAAGGGTTTTGTTTTGCTGTTTGTAACTCTGTTATAACACAGTTGAAGTGGTTTTGTCATTTATGTGGTGGATTTTAATTTTCCCACGTTATCCAAATTGGTTAAATTGCTTTTGTAGGTCTTATCATTTTAGTGTGACACAAGTTTCACCCACTAAGCTTATTAGGTTGAGAATATTTGGTAGGGTATCTTTCTTTTGTGTGTTTTGTTTTATTCCTTTTCGTTTTGCTTGCGTTAGGCAGTGATGATAGGTAGGTGTAGACAAGAAGACACTTATAGTTTCAACAAGACACGACCTCATGAAAGGAGACATTACATGGTGGTGTGAAAGTTGATAGCCTCATCCGAGGAATACTAGCTAGCACTATAGTCCACAACAGAACAGATAATTAAGACCTGACCTTAAGGTTGACGAACTTCAACCATTGATTCACAAAGCTGGGACTACCTAGCTAGATACAAATTAGGACTACCTCAACTTCTATATTTCCTTCATTTGTCCTTCTCAAGTACAATCTTGAATCATGATTCTAGTATATCTTGTCATTTGCTAACACCCGTACGTGTGCCTTTCATTTAGTGTTCCTTATTTTAATTAAAGGTTTTTTGTTTTTGTTAGTAGTAACAACTTTCGTCCTTTGCAACTTCGTTTATTTTGACAATAACGTAACCTTGTCGGTTAATAGCAGATGACGGGATGCAATTCTCAATTATTTATCATGTCACTCGAACTTCCTGTATATATATCGAGTAAACGTGAGAGGTTCTCACCAACTAACTCAACTTCTTCCGCGTTAGAATTGCTTATTATGGGGAATTTATACAGATTTTAACTTGGTGCACAAAACTCGATAATGGATTTTGGTACAAGAACGGGTCCCTGGCTGCATCAAAAGACTGATTGCTAGCAAGCCCTGCCGCTCTAAAGAGGGACACTACAAAAAAAATGATCTACCGTGACAATTTGGAACCGTCACACGTTATGATGGTTTTAGTATTGACTTTCTGGTCAATGGGCGTTCCTGACAGATGTGTGACGATTTTATTAACTGTCATAGCTTTGTGATAGCTGTGTGACGGTTATTTCAACCGTCGCATGTTTTTGTGACGGTTTTTAAAATACGAATTTAATTATTTTTTTAAAATAATTTATACCCGACCTTACCCGACCCATTTTATTTCTGAACCCAATATCCCTAAAAATTACATTTCTTTACTCCTTCTCCACAAAAACCAAACACAGCGCATCCATCCTTTAACTCCCAAAACGTGAAGCTTCTCATAGAATGACGATTTTCGCGCCGCTACAGTAACTTCGCCGGAGTTTTGCCTTTTCCGGCCAACTCCGGCGGCTATTGCCACCGAGAACACATCCATTAGACTCGTCTCAATACCAGCTTCAAGTCTATACTAGTCTCGACCTTTGATTCAACCCCAAACCCCGTCGATTTTAGCCCGCAAAAATCTGGACATTTTTACCCCCGACGGCGATTTGTACTTTCTGGCTAACTCCGGTCGACTCGAAGGTTGAGAGTGGTGTCTTTGTGTTCATCTACCTTAGATCTATACTTTGAACCTACCCTCTTACTTCGATTCAAGTTATTTTGGGTCAAATTGCAGATCGAGTTTTCGCAAATCGCGATCTGAGTTTCCGACGTGTTCCGGCAAAGGCGAGCTTGAAAGTGGTACCAATAAATTTGTCACAGTCTCCTCTTCATTCTACACTAATTATTTGGTCTCGATTTATCCCCAACTATTTTAGTAATGCATTGTGACTGCCATTGTTGTCGAGCTTAAGGTTCTGAGTTTCTAATTTCGTTGTGAGCATTTTATTGTTATTGTTGACTATTTTTTTTTGCTATGTTAATCGAAATGGCTTTGTGCTATTAACATTTTCATTTTAAACTTTGTCGTCTTCGTATATTAATAGGTGCGGATGGTAGATTTTGTGGAGGTTTGGACATCAGTGTTATGGAGAATGTTCATAAGCATGGTAATTTTTACTTGGCTATAAGGATGAAGAAGTCTTACTTGGCTGGTCGTAGGAAGTGCATTGGTTTGGATGGTTATTTTTTTAAGGAAATTTCTAAAATCAATTACATAATCAGATGTGTCACTGGCTTGGACGGTAGTTGAGGTTGAAAACAAGTTTACTTGGATATGATTTATTAAAATTCTAAAGGAAGATCTTCATCTGAGAGATGGGAGATGGTACAGATATGCAAAAGGTAAGAATTAAGTTGTTGAATTCACTTCATGTTCTTAACTTATTTACACTAATATATTTTTACTAACAACCTATTTTTCATTCTTGATATGATCTTGAAAGTTCCATAACAGAATAGATGCCCTGTGCTGAACATAGAATGTGTGTTAGGCATGTCTTAGCAAATTGGTCCAAGAAATATAGAGGGTTTGAGAGGAGAAATTGCTTTTGGATGTGTGCAAGGTCTACCTTTGAGGCTGAGTTGAGAAAAAACTTTGATTACATTAAATTTTTGGGAGAGAACTGTCTTGATAAGTTGATGTATTACAACCCATTAAATTTATATATTGCTTCCATTTGCAGGTTAGTGTTATTGGGCTATTTATGATACACGGTGCTCGCAATAGTCTAGATCTGGCAGGGCGACTTCAGCCAGAGATGACTGTGTAACTTATGCTTCTTATTTTTTTTTGTTCTTTTTCCTTCTGGGACCAGTTGCTGCAATACATGAACTGAGGAGCTGCTACTATATGGCTCAAACTATGTTTGAGAACTAGCTGCTACACTTAATAAACTGTTATTATGTTGTTGAGGGGCTGCTACTATATTTTGAGTTGCTGCTACCTATTGGGCTACTTGATTTATAGTTGCTGCCTAAAGGAGATCTCTGCTCTATTTTGAGCCACTGTTATAACTAGCTTGTTGCTTTGCCATTTGTTTGGCTGCTGCTTCGAACTAGTTGTTGCATTTGGTGATAATTCTCTTGAGACATGATTGAGATAAATAGTTGTTGCTACTATTTACTGCCTTTGAGAGCAAACTACTGCTCCATATTGTTGCTTGCCATGGCTGCTTATTGCAGCTATTTACTGTTGTAATATTGTTGAGCTTCTGCACCCTAAACTGCTACACTTTTGGAGCAAATTTGTGGTTCTGTTATGCAAAATAACTGTTGCAATCTTGATCATTTACACCTGCTTTGGGACTGTTTTACTGTTGTAACTTGGCCAAATTTGAGTCAGTTGCTGTTATGTTTTGAGTTATTCCACTGCTGTATTTTAAGACAAACAACTACTGATTTCTTAGCCGTTTAGCTACTGATTTCTTGGCCATTTTGCTACTGATTTTAGGCCATTTCGCTACTGATTTCTTGGCCATTTACTGCTGATTTCTTGGCTATTTTGTTGTTGATTTCTTAGCACATTTTGCTGCTGTATTTAGCATGTTTTGATGTTGTTTTGCTGTTTTTACACTATTTTGGGTTGGTTTATTGATGCGCGATTTATGCACACACTAAACGCAAGTGCACGTATCGTTACAAGTAATATAGTCTAGGTAAGATCGAATATCGTCCTCAGGGACTGGTTTTCAAGTACCGATTATCTATGCTTTAGTTTCTATTTGGTTAACGTTAATTGAGTTGGAATTCTAAACTAATAATGTAGGAAATAAACTAATTATGAAAATACTTTGATTTAAATCAGTTATGACGGAGAATTAGGGCTTCCAAGATCATCAACTATCCACTCTATTCAATCCTTAATACAATTAGACTAACTTCTTCTTCTACGTTAAGATAGCAGGTTAACTAGACCGTTTTATACTCCTGTTAAGATAATATAAACACTCAACCCCAATGGAGAATCCTTCTACCTTTCGGTGACAAAATTGACTACAAAGGAGGATTAAGAGTAATAACCTATTAAGCTACACAAGTATCGGGGTACTTTCGTCCACGATTTAAACCTATGTTTATTCAACTATAGCATATTCACAATCTCCCCTTTCGGATTTCGATTAGAACTCATATAAGTGATGATAACTAGTGATCAATTAATTATCAAGCAATCAAAACAATTATTGAATAAATCTTAAGCAAGTGAAGAAGAAATCAACTAATGTATTAATTCATGAATAAGAGTTTCAAGAGAATCACAAGAAAATCCCTAACAAAGTAATTAGCTCCTAGCCATAGTCACGCTAAGAACTAATATAATCTCCAAACATGAACTGAAATAAACAAAGCAAAATAAAGAAAAGAAAAATACTCAAGAACAAGTCTCCAAGCCTTCTAGCATCCAAGGATTGTGTTGTGGAATATTTACAAGATGGAATGGTGGATGGAGAATGGAATTTGTCAAGTGTGGGATGGAATGTAGGATGATTTCTTCTAATAATGTAGAGACTATTTATAACCCAAGAATCCTTTAGGTAAAGGTTTAGGAATTATGTAGGTAGGAAAAGTTATGGAATCTTTTAGGTAAAGGGTTTCGGAAATGTTATGGAATCCTTTAGGTAAAAGGTTAAGAATTATGTAGGTAGGAAAAGTTATCCCTTTTGGACCCTGAAAACGAGTCAAATTCGGCCCAAAACTCAGAAATTTCGCGTCAGTGGCCTGTGATCGCGCCACGTGAAAAATCTGCAACTTTCGACTCATGAGAACATTGGCGCGCTCGAGGAGTTTTTCTGGCGAATTTTCGCTTCGTAGTCCAGTTTTCATCCGGGCTTCGTCTGATCTTGTCTATACTTCTCGGGATTTCTTAGACTTCAGTTATTGACCTTTTTTGTGTGCAATTTCATCTCAATTAACCTCATTTTCTCTCCTTTTCACCATTTCTCTATTTTTGACCGATGTGACACAAAAGAAAGGAAAACGACCCTAATACTATACTAAACATAAACAAAATGAGTAAAATACTAACTAAAATGACTCAAAAAGTATATATAAAATACACCGATCATTTATCCTCCCCGATAGCCTGTCATGCCTAAGGTTCTAGAAACTTTTTTTATCTTGTTGCGGCATCGGAAATGGATGGTGGTATCCCATCTTTGCTCTCTTATCTGTCACGTTGGAAGGACTCGTAGTCAGGATGCTTGTACCATTTACTGCTCTGTTTCTGCTGCATTTTTTAAGCAAACAGATGATGTACTCTAAGGGCACGTTTGGTACATTTGTATTAAAATTGGTATCTTGGACAAAAAATAATACTGACGTTTGGTGGAAATTTCACAGACCGAATCTATCTTATTTTTAAAAATAGTCTGATCCAGCCATTTTGAGACTCATCTAGCAGGTGGGTCTCTCCTGGACTGTACTAAAAATTAAAATAAATAAAAAATACAGTCCATTATATATTAATACTCTAATACCGTCCATTATATATTAATACGATCCAATACGATGATCGATCCAATGAAATTAGATCAGATCGGCGTATCAAACGAACCCTAAGGGAATTAACTGCTGCGTTTGGAGGCTAAAATACATTGCATTCTCGAGGTTGAGTGTTGGTTGTGTTTGGGACGTTTTGAGGCTCAAAATGATGTATCTTGGCTGTTGTACTTGGGTTGATTGCTGCTATCTTTACTACATTTTATTGCCAGTGTGCTTCTGTATTATGATGCTATTTTGGGCTGAACCACAGTCGTGTTTAGCGATCACGCTGCATTTTAGGCGATTAAGGCGATTGCCATTACATTTTCAAGTCTTTTATTGCTGCATTTTGAACTAAACAACTGTTGTTTTTCTGGCCACATTTTAACCAGTATATTGCTGGATTTTCAAAGCAGCTACTGCTGCGGTTTCTAAGGCAAAACAGATTGCTACACCTGATAAAAATCCCAATGATTTGAACATGATACTATACTTGGCCGATGAGAATAATTAATTTGAGGCCATGATCTTTCCGGAAAGGTTGTCCCTCGGTTTGATTTCCTTTGGAAAAGAGCGATGATGAGACTTATGGATTCTTTTACACATCTACGGGAAACCAACATGCATTGGCAAGGTGACTAAAATGACTGACGATTCACTAGTTCGCAATCACGACATGATTGGAATGTCCCTTTACAAAAAATATAGATCTGAGCCCTCCGTAATTAAAACTCATATTGTTTTATACAGATCCGAAGGTTTTACTCGCATTTATTTATTATTTTACTAACTTTTTTACTAAGTATTTTTGCAGGTACCCGGAGACGCATCCCGATGTTAAAGCCTGCGCAGAAAAGAAAAATAAAAGTGAAATATCGCTAAGTTCTCTTCACTCCCTCTTTATATGATTTTTGCTTTCGTTACAACCTTGTTAAATATATATCTTATCTAAATATTTGCATGCCTAGTTTAAATATCTTTTAGTTAGTTTAATAATTGTAGAATACATGTTAGCACAATAATACCAACCTAAGTTTGACCGGACAACCACAAGTTAGCGGATCTTAGAGGATGTCTAACCCCTTCCGTTTAGGATAATAAAGAATCCTTACCCGGAATCTCATAAATTTTGCAGACCCTTAAAAATGGAGTTTAATGTTGACTTTATTTAGTTAGATTAAAACTCCTATTGTTTTATACTGATCTGAAGGTTTTACTCGCATTTATTTATTTTTATAACTTCCTTTCTTTTACACTTTGCGAGGAACATTCGAACAATACGACATATCAAAGTGGGATTCTACAGAGATGAAGATTTGCTGGAATCGGACAAGTTTCCAATGGTTGGGATTCTCATATTATGTTTTTTTTTTGTATTTGATAATAACATTAGATGTTTTGAAAAACAATTTGTAATGTTTCGATTTAATGTATTAGAACAATTTCATTATGTGGGTGACATTTAGTTATAATCTATTTACAATTCTAATTTATTTTTATTTAATAAATTAAAATTTAAATATAAAAAAATGTCAAAAACTAATTTTTCCGCCAATTTAAATCAAATTTAATAAAAAAATCCACTAATTTAAATTAATTTTATTTAAAATTTCCCGCCAAAAATATAATTTAATTAATAATTTCGCGGGAAAATTTAAAAAAAGAAGGAAAAAGTCAAAGTCAAACATTAACCGTCACAACAACCGTTACAAAATATCGTCACAAATTTGTGACAGTATCTACCGTGACATTTAGAAAAATCGTCACAAAACCCACGGTTTTTAACCGTTACGGTAGGCCTTTTTTTTGTAGTGGGATAAGAAGTGGTCCAAACATTTAAGATAGTCCATGTTTCATGTAATCGGTTGAGAAAAGAAAAATTGCAATAGAATCACTATTTTGTTAGCTTGATTAAAGATAGTCACAATATCATAAACTCTTCGAACATTTTTTTTTGTTGACGAAGGAACCCGCAGCTGAATTTGCCAAGTATTGCTTTCTAGGCACGTTCCGCACGCTACGCCACATGAGTATCATGTTAAATGATTAAAACAAGTGCAATGGTCTAAACGAAGCTAAATGGATATAGATGATTCATTTAACCTAACCAAACCACCTAGCTTTGTATTGTTGATTGATAATTGGGTGATTGAATATATTACTGTTGAACAAAGAAATAAATAAGTAAGAAGGGTAAATTAGTCCTTTTATTAATGATAGTTAGCTAGTTAAGAAATCAGTGTGTTAACTATAAATATGATAGTACAGTGTATTTGAAAATAGATTTTTCAATTCATTCAATATACAGTTCTACTTCTTCCTTCTCCCTCTCTTCATTTTCAAGATTTTCGGTCAAGTGTCAATCAAATTAGGATAAATTCAAGCTTTGAAATCAATTTCAAGGAAATTACTGGAATAAAACCTATAAATAAAAGCAATTCATCTAGTCAACTGATTCACAGATTCATGTTGTGGATTACAATCATTCACTATACCCTCAATAAACCGATGTAGGTGGAGCATTTATAATTTCATTTCAGTTGAAAGGCAACGAAAATTTCACTGTTTGAATAAGTCTATGATAATTGCATTATTAGGAAGAAACAAGTTAGGATTCATTAATGACAAATGTAAGAAAGAAAGTTATCCAGAAAGTCTGAGGGATCAGTAGGAACGAGTAAACACAATTGTCCTTTCATGGGTTATGAACTCTGTAGCAGGCAATTTGATAGGTGGTATAGTGTATGCAACTAGTGCACCGTCTGTATGGGCAGATTTGAAGAAAAGGTTTGAGAAGATAGATGATTCAAGATCTTTCAACATTCATCAAGAAATTGCTACTACTGTACAAGGTACTCAGTCTGTATCTGTGTATTGTTCAAGATTGAAAGATTTGTGGAATGAGTTTGTATATATGGTTCATATACCTGAATGCAACTGTGATAAGTCTAAGGAATTTGTAATGTATGTACAAAGACATAAATAGTACAAGTTCCTTATGGGTCTAAATGAGTCCTATTTACATGCAAGAAGTCATATACTATTGTAAAGTCCTCTTTCAAATGTTAACCAAGCCTATTCCATGATAGTAAGTGAAAAGAATCAAAGGACTGTAGCTAGTTCAAGTAACTCTATTAGATTGTATGGGTCTAATACTAGTAAATCTGCTGGAATGGGTGAATCTGAAGTTGTAGCAATGTACTCTAGAGCAGGTCATCAAGGTCAAAAGTTTAAAAAGAGATATATTCCCAATTATAATCCTAATGTCTTTTGTGATCACTGCAAGTTTAAAGGACACTATATGATTGACTGCTACAAACTAGTTGGATACCCTCCAGATCACCCTAATGCTAATAATAAGAGGGTGACATGATTAATAAAGTGGAGAATAAGTTCCAACACTATGATAAAGGTTTAAACCAAAGTTTGGTAGATGAAGAGGACAAAGTACACACACAACTCATAATGCAGTATCTGAACAGTGGTATCACAATTAGTGGCATCAGAATGGTAATCAACGCCATGAATATGAACAACTCTATAAATTTAATGATGCCACATCCAAACTCTGGATACAATAACTCTCAAACAAGTGCTCGTACACCTAGTTTATAGTAACAATCGGCTCAGTTTCAAATGACTGAAGGTCCATCTCTCACACCATCTCAGTACGCTGAAATATGTTAAATGATGGACCAAAGTCATATAGCTACTCAATCACCTCCTCGGTCATCTCAACCAAGTGCTACTCACTCTGTAAATATGAGAGATACTTGTAACGCCCTGTTAGTCTCAAATAATCCTCAAGAATGGATCATAGACTCAGACACTACTGATCATATGACCTCAGATTTAAAATTACTAGATAAAACTAATCTAACCAAACTATGTTGAAAAAAAATAGTACTTTCTAATGGTTATGTTACACATGTTAAACATACTGGTACAAGTAACATATTATCTAGAAGTAGCATTCATAATGTGTTTTACATATCTGAGTTTTTAAGTTTAATTTGCTATATGTGTCAAAGGTAACCATGCAACTAAAATGCTCAGTTAAGTTTTATTCTAATTTTTGTGTTTTCCAGGATCTCTTCACTGGGAAGGTGAAGGATATTGATAAGGAAGTGGATGGTCTCTACTACCTCATAAGATAAAAAATCAGGCTAAAGAACATATCCTTTATTGTGGATTGTCCTCTACAAATGAAATTGTTAGTGATGAAGATATTTTAATCCTTGACATAAGAGAATGGGTCATATATCATCTAGTCTTTTACAAATATTTTTTTAAGAAGACTAGTATTACAGATTTGTTAAATAAATGCACAGTGTGTCCTTGTGCTAAGTAAACTAGATTGACATTTCCTAAGAGTATAATAGTTAGTTCTAGGCCTTTTGAGCTTGTTCACGTGGATCTTTGAGGTCCTTATAAAACTACTATCTTTGATGGATATAAATATTTGTTAACTATTGTGGATGATTTCTCAAGGTTTACTTAGATTTTTTACTAAGATTGAAATATGATGTGTTTATTCATATTAAGAACTTTCTGTCACTTATTAGAAATAAATGTTAAGATAATCAGAACTGATAATGGCAACAAAATTTGTAAATTCTCTTTGTCTGATATGTTTGCAGAGTTAGGTATTGTGCATCAAAAAAATTGTCCCTATACACGTCAACAAAATGGCATAGCAAAAAGAAAATATAAAATGTCCTTGAAGTCACAAGAGCTATAAGGTATGAGGCTCATATTCCAATAAAAATTTGGGGACATTGTGTTCAAGCTGATGTATATATTATTAATAGACTGGCTTCCAGTGTTATTAATAACTACTCTCCCTATGAATTGTTGAATACTAGAAAATCATCCTTGATACATTTAAGAGTATTGGGTTGTCTATATTTTGCTAAAAACTTACAACACTGACAAGTTACAGTCTAGAGTAAGAAAGTCACTAATTCTGCTACTCTATTCTCACCCCATATAAATGTGTATGACTACATGGACGAAGCCTCCCTCACCCCATCGGGGGCTATAAACCCCAACAATTTTTTTTTACTACTATATTAACAATTGTCAACCCCTCCCCCACAAATTTGTATAATATAGTACTAGCCCCCTCGGAAAAAATTGGCTTCGTCCCTGTGTTCAACATATCATACCAGGTTCTACTAATCATTCTCTACCTATAGTACATATATCAACTGATAGAACATGTGAGATAAGTTCTAATCAAGAGGAGTTATTCACACGAGAATGTGCAAGTCAATCTGTTGAGGCATTACCTCAAGTGCAAAATGAAGTGTCAATTCAAGTACAAGGTACAAATACTCACCATGAAGTACAAGAATAGTCACATGCAAATCAACCAAAAAAACAATAAGGAAGTCAACAAGAGGCAAACATCCATCATGCTGGATGAAAGAGTTTGTGTCCTTGAATTTTCATAATGGTTTTCCTTATGCATTATCTAATTACTTATCTTATTATAACTTATCTCCTGAGTACAAGGAATTTGTGTCATCTGTGTCAAGTTTTACTGAACCCACTACCTATGCAGAAGCAATTAAAAATCCAAGATGAATTGAAGCAATGCAAGTAGAAGTAGATGCATTACAACAAAATAACACTTGGCAGATAGTAGAATTACCATAGGGCGAGATTCTTATTGGGTGACTTCAAGATCAAATACAAAGCCAACGAAGAGATAGAAAGGTTTAAAACAAGATTAGTGACAAAGGGATACAGTCAGCAAGAAGGAATAGATTATCAAGAGACATTCAGTCTAGTTTTCAAGATTGTGACAGTTAGAACAATTCTAGCCATAACAGTTGGTAGAAAATGACATATACATCAAATGGATGTGTATAATTCTTTTCTTCAATGTGTTTTACATGGTGAGATCTACATGGAATTACCACAAAGATGTAAGAGTCAGGGGGTAACAAACAAGTATACAGACTCACTAAATCTTTGCATGGGCTCAAACAGACCTAAGGTAGTGGAATACAAAGTTACAAGAAGCTTTAATCAAATTCAAATTTGTTCAAAGTTAGTATGATCACTCCCTATACACAAAGAAGACTGAAACAAGAATCTTAGCTATGCTGGTTTATGTTGATGACTTGTTGATTACTGGAGATAGTCTAGAATCAATAATTAAGTACAAAGACTGCTTTGCAAGAAGCATTTATGATGAAGGACTTGGGAGAGTTAAAATATTTTCTGGGAATTAAATTTATAAGATCAGAGAAAGATATTCTAATGCATCAAAAAATATGCATTAGAGTTGATATCAGAATCTGGATTAGGTGCTGCTAAACTTGCAAGTACACCTATAAACACAAATACAAGTTCACTACTAGAGAATATGATCAGTATGCCAAGGTAAGAACTAATCAACAAAATGAAAGATATGAAATATTATAATGAAGAAGAATTGATTGGAGATCAAGGAAGTTATCAGAGATTGATATGTAAATTATTATACCTAACAGTCACAAGACTTGACATTGCTTACAGTGTACACATTTTAAGCCAATTCCTACAACAACCTAAAAGGTCATATATGAAAGTTGCTTTAAGGATAGTCAGATATATAAAACACAACCGGGAAAAAAGATTTTAATGTCAAGCACCAAAAGAGATATAATCACAACATTTTGTAATGCTGATTGGGCTGCATGTTATTTTTCAAGGAAATTAGTAACATGCTTTTTAATAAAGTTGGAAGACTCACTAGTCTTAAGGAAGTCCAAGAAACAAACTACTATCTCAAGAAGCTCAGTTGAAGCTGAGTACATAGGCATGGCCATCACAGTTTCAGAATTAACATGGTTAACAGGTTAGTTCAAAGATTTGAGTACAACTTCAACTACTAGTTTGTATGCACAGTGACAGAAAACAGTCTACAAATAGCTGTCAATCCAGTGTTCCATGAAAGAACAAAATACATTGAGATTGTCTGCCATTTCAAAAGAGAAAAGATTCAGCAAGGGTTGATCAATACTGAATATATACATACATCAAAACCGCCTGCAAAAATATCTTTACAAAAGGGTTGAACAAAGTTCAACATGAATATCTTGTATCAAAGCTAGGATTGCTTAGTATATTTATGGCACCTAGCTTGAGGAGTGTTGAAGAAAGAAATAAATAAAGTTAGAAGGGTAAATTAGTTCTTTTATTATTGATAGTTAAGAAATCAGTCTGTTAACTATAAATAGGATAGTACAGTGTATTTGAAAACAGATTTTTCAATTCATTCAATATACAGTTCTACTACTTCTTCTTCCTTCTCCATCTCTTCATCATGTTAACACATTACATATTATTTTAATTACTTATATGGTGGATATATATATATATATATATATATATATATATATTGTAGTAGTGGATCTGACACATAATATTACCTTGTTTGGAGTGTAGGCAAAGGAAGGTATATATGTTCTCATAATTGGCATCATGGTATGCTTATCCTTAAACATGTATGCTTAATAAGAGTTCCAGAGGGTAACATCACAAGATTGCAGAAACAAAGTGATGGTCCACCTATACATGGCTTTCTTGTCACAGTCACGCATAGATTTACACCATGTACTAATGTATTTTGTGTAGGGTTTTGTTGGGTTCGTGTACGTAGTGGAATTTGAAAATTTTATGTTTCAAACCCAACAAACGACGAACTACGGGATGATTATGTAATAATGTTAAATACATGCAATCATATAATATGTATATAATAATCGTAATGCATCAAAAGAATACTTACGATTTGTATAAATCTGGAGTCTTTTAGTATAAAGTCCGACGGTGCGCACGCAACTGATCCTCGATTGCAAGTTCCAAGAACTCCTATGTAATCCTCTTTCAGACAGCTAGGAAATCCTGCAAAGGTTCGATAGAGAATTTTTTGATTCTAGATCTCTAAGACTTAGAATGATATTAAAATCAAATGTATTGAATAATGAATAAAACCCTCTATTTATAGCTGCATTTTAGGGTTAAAATACAGCCTAGAGTTTCCCATGGGCCAGGCCCAAAAAATGAGGAGCTGCCCACTGGACTGGCGGTGCCGCGGCTCAAAATGGGAAGCGACGACGCGGCCCTCTGTCCTAGGCGTCGCGGCCCTAGTCCAATTTTTAGGACGTCGTCTCGTTTTCATTTTAATTAAATCCAAAATCTAATCTCGACTTAATTAGATAATCATTATTCATTTGAATGTCTCGATCATAAATCTAACATTTATATTCTCTCATTACATCCTTAGATCGACGGAACAATTGACATAGTGTTACCCTACATGTCTTCACATATCGACACTAATCATATTAGGATCTACACGGAACTCCTAGATGGCGTCGAAAGATGAACTCAATATGTGAAGTATAGTTACACGAATCTGGTAAACTGAACCTCTATGTGGGAAGATAAAATCATTTCATTCACGACACACTCGATCAAGCTTAGGATGTGCCAAGTGTCTGTCCAAATGACTTGATCATTATATCTCATATATATTAGATGACAACAAGACCATATCATATAATGTCTATTGCGTTGGCCAACTACTTAGTTAATATCACTGAGAAACTGAGTTCTCTCTCGAATATACATTCGAGGAATGAATCATAATCTTGGCTCAACTACCACCTTTAATCCACTTCAAAAAATACTTAATACAAGTCGTATCACAACCTATAAGGCATTTGAGCTTAGGACAGGATCAAAGTACATTACTTTGTAGACAAGGTGCGTATCGACCTCAAGTTTAAGGACTTCTATCTCCCACACGTTGATCATACTTTAGACATGTATAACATATAATATGTAGGATATACCAATACTTCTAAAGTATACATGTGTCCATCACGAGTATCCATAACTCGTAGCATGTGAGACATACTACAACCTCTAAGGCTATGATGCAGACCACATGTCGACTTATTATATATCATCGATATCTCATTCTCGATGATCATTAGTCGATGCTATTTTAAGAGTTACGTTATAATATTAATATCTAACACTATTAATAACAATGTAACCTCTAGGGATGCATATTATAGAATATTATAAACAATCAACTAATAATTCAATAATTGCAAATGCTAAAATATTAATCTCCATTAATAATAATATGAATTTATATAAAGTACATTTGTCCTAATACAGATTGTCTATAGGACATAAATATACTTTCAATCTCCCACTTGGCCTAGAGCCAATCTCCAACGTATCTAGTGCCTGTATTCTCAAATTATGCTTAACTAAGCTTAATGGTTTAGTCTTATATAATCTCTTCAATCTCCACCATCTCCCTGAGTATATGGTACTTTCTTGATACATGTTTTTTTCTGTTTGTTGATCTTGGTTCCTTAGCATGTGTAATTTCACCAGTGTTGTCACAATAAATAGTCATTGGACAACTGGCACTTGAAATCTCCCCTAGTTCCTTCAGGAACTCAGAAATTGCGACAACTTCATTACCAGCTTCCGATCCAGCAATGTACTCAACTTCAGTTGTCGAATCAGCAATTGTAGCTTGTTTAGAACTTTTCCAGCTCACTGATCCACCATTGAAAATGAACGTGTATCCAGATTGAGACTTGAAGTCATCAAGATCCGCCTGGAAGCCAGCATCGTGTACCCAGTAGCAGCTAGCTTTTCTTCTTCATCATAGACCAAGAAGTAATCTTTAGTTCGTCTAAGATACTTAAGAATACTCTTGACTGCCTTCCAGTGTTCCTCCCCAGGATTCTACTGGAATTTGCAAGTCATACTAAGTGCAAAGGCCACATCTGGCCTAGTACAGGTCATATCATACATGATTGATCCTATAGCCGAAACATATAGTAGTCTCTTCATGCGCTCAAGTTCTACAACATTAGAATGACTATCCTTTCTTAGATAACTTGATGCCTTGACCCATAGGTAGACCGCCTTTCTTGGAATTTTCCATAGAAAAACGTTTAAGCACTTTGTCTATGTTGACTGACTGTGACAGCCCCAACAATCTATTAGGTCTATCTCTATAGATCCTACTTCCCAGAATGTAGAAGGCTTCACCTAAATCATTCATCATGAAGGTACTGGACAAACACTCCTTGACTAACTGCAAAAGAGTCTTATTGTCTCTCATTATCAATATGTTGTCCACATATATGATAATGAAGACAATACTCCAATCATTGTGTTTACTATAAAAATAGGGATCCTCTTTGCTTCTAACGAAATTGTCACACCCCGAACCCCGGGCCCGTGACTGGTGCCCTACCTGGGCACCCTACTACCTTAACAACACAAGTAAACTGCGGAATTTAAATAATACCTCATTTTTTTTCAAAACCAACATACGTGCAAGGGCAAAGCCGACAAGGCTGCCATATAATATACATAATCAAAAGACACTACACTGTACACGAGTCTAATCCCACATATGAATACAGACCTCTAAGAGTTTTACTGAACTATGACGGGACAAGGCCCCGCCGTACCCATAATTGTACAAAAGCCTGTACTGAAGGATCTATACCAAAAAGATAAACTCCTGAACAGATGGAGCTATCCAAAACTCTGAGCAGGGTCCTACACCTGCCGATCACCAAAGCTGCATTACCTAAACTGCGGCATGAACGGCCCGAAAGGTCGGTCTGAAGAATGTACCAAGTATGTGGCGAAAATCTGTAATGAAATCATAATGATCTATACAAAGCAGAGACATGTATGATAGCGACTACGATTACACAATACATAGCGATCATATCGATCGAGGACGCATGCCTCAAAGTCATTACTAAAATATAACCATGAGTCTCACGCCCATAATATCAATCATGCGGTGGAATCCTTCTCACCGGCGATCCATGATATAATATAACACCAATAGGCATACATGAACACCAAGTCCGCTTTGTGTCCTAAAATCATGCGGGCAGTAGGAAAAGCGAACCACGAGATCGGCGATGCATCATAAAGCGGCGGGGCAAGTACAGCCAACTACCAGATCCGGCTGCGTCAACAATCGGCCGGCAAGTACGAAAGCTAACTACGGATCCGGCTGCCGTCACGAGATATGGCCAAGGCGAAGTTATCTCACGAGCCTCTGTATCAAAGCGTAATGAGAGCGGCGGGGCAAGTACGAAAGCTATCTACGGATCCACTGCGCTATCAATCGATGGGCAAGTACGAAAGCTAACTACCAGATCCATCCTACGTTACTAAATCTCATGGAGGGCTAATCCATGGAATAACAATATCCCACGTGGTTGCATGCCCCGGAATCCCACATCGTATAAGCATGACCATGGGGTAATACAAACAAATTCCGGGAATCTAACCCGCCTCCTGGTCACATGCCCCGGAATCCCACATCGTATAAGCATGTCCAAGGAGTAATACAAATAATGGAAGCATACGTGGAATCCCACATCACCGATGCGTCGCCCAAGTAAACTTCTGACAAGACGGTAGACCACTCGGCCAACCGAGTCGCGGCAACGTAATAAAACATAATACTTGCACTCAAAGGCTATCACCAGTACACATAGGCAAGTTCATAAAATCTTTAGACTTTCATTTTTTTAAACTCAAGGCACTTACGTTTTATATAAAAATCCGGGATTTTAACCCTAAGTACTACGTACTTCCATTCTTTTCAAAAGACTCATTTTTATATAAAACCCCAAGATACTAACACCGCATGATGTCAAGGCATGTCTATTTTTCAAACTAAGTTACTACATCTTTAGAAATTCATTTCAAGACTTGAAATGAAGTAACTTCTAATTTCACAACCTAGGCAGCTCGTACCTATCAATCAAAATAGACAACTTTCTTAACCTTCCATAAAGCCGTTATAACCAACTTCCCATAAAGCCATTATAACCCTTTATGGTTTTAGACCAATTCATTCCTTTTTATATCCAAGAGACTTACACTTTTAAAACCAAGTATCAAATACTTACAAAATCAAGTCACTTCTCTTAAATCATGTCATTTCTCCTCTTTTAAATCAATTAAGTAAATCACTCCTTTGACTCCCCTAAAGCCGTTATAACAACCTTTAGGTTTTGAAACTAAGGCACTATCCAAAAGATTTGGAAACTACTCCCCTTTTCAAGACTCTATGTACTTCAAGTAAAATACTTTCACTTTTGAAAATCCAAACTTCATCAAGGTAATGGATTATAACAACTTTCAAATTTAAACATCCAAATTACATCAAGGAAGTATATAGAACAACTTCTATATTAGGCAATTCAAGTACAAACAAGGAGTGGATCATTTAAGGAGTAGGAATTACTTACTTTACCATAAGGAATCATGCTAGAAGAAGAGGAGACGGTTCACATACCTTTTCGGCTTAATCCACAAGCTAAGTCGAATACGCCGCACGTAGAAGTGTCAACCTATAATGGCCACAACATGACTATCAACTTCTAGTTTCTAACGTAGAATAATACTAAGTATACGGTCTCTTATTCTACGGAAAATTGGGCAGCACTTCCTTTGTTTCTACATACTTTGCCACCTTTTTCAAGGCCGAATTCAATAACCAAACATGCCACATTTAAGGCTCAACATACTAACCAATCAAAGGGGATTACACGCCTTACAATACGTGTAAAATTCCGCCCCACAATTTATACGAAGTAGTTTCATATTTAAAGCCATTCTCGACTATATAAACAACAACTCAAAGTCTTTTCCAATCCTTTTCCAATTCCAAGTTCTAAGGTCAAACATGTTATATAGTCATAAACAACTTCAACAACTACAATTTCCTTCTTTATACAACATGCGACGACTTAAACTAATAATCAACTTGAATTGTAATCTTAAGGCTAAACATGCTAGTTTTCGGATTAGGGTTCCAATAGACAATACACTTATCAAACTTCATAATATAAACCTCATGCTTGCTAATATCCATAACTACAATGATAAGTAAACTTTAATTGCTAAAACGACAAGATTTATACCTTTACAAGCCCTTAAAATTTCCAAGATTCAAAGTCGCTCCTTAGAAATTCTTAGCTCATTTCCTTTACGCTCCAATCCGCTATTTGAAGCCTCTAGAAGTTCACAACCAACTTCTCTTCAATTTCCAATCAAAACCTATGAAAATGCCTTAGGTTTTCGCCTTGCGACTAACGTGAAAACGCCGTTTTTCCGAGATATTTGTATTGAGATATCCTTACAATACCCTTAGGGACCTTGGGTTTAAGTCTTGTGAATAATGGATCAAAACTACAAAATTTTTGTGTGGAAGGGAGGGTGAACCCGAGAGGTCTTAAGCTTGCACAAAAGTTTCTCTAATTTTTCTAAGTGTGGAAGACCTTGTCTTGCTACTAGTGTGGTATATAAAACACAATGGAGGGTCAAGATATCAACACTTGAGTGGCTAGGATGAAGGACAATTAATGTTAAGCCAAGTGGACAAGTTGACAAGTCAACAATCTCAAGCTAGCAAGACTTGTTCATCTTCAATGATCAATGACCATTTTACCCTTGCAATTTTCGACCAAGACCATGTGGGGGAGGTGTCACATGTCGCCCTCTCATTCGTCCATAAAATTTTGTAACCCTCGTGGGCCCCGCAAAACGTAAAATTCCTCGGGTTGGCCCCACGTGACCAAATCCGTAAAAATAAATTTTCATAATGTTAATAAGTTCCATACTCTTCAAATAATGCATTTTGAGAATTCAATTCTCAACAACAAACATTTTTCCTTTCCGACGTTCGGAAGATTTTCCGTCGGAACAACAATTCTTCCTTTCGTGCCAATTTCCAAGTCTTGATTCCTTACATACATTCTCTTATACATGTCCTGGACTTACGGGGTGTAACAGAAATCAAATGACTTGATAGACTTGTCAAAGCAAGTGATCCAACTTCTTGAGGCTTGCTTAAGCCCATAAATGGACTTCTGTAGCTTGCATACAGCCTTTGGCTTGGACTCAGATGAAAAACCCTCAGGTTGTTTCATATACAATTCCTCAACTAGATTACCATTGAGAAAAGCGGGCTTGACGTCCATCTGCCAAATGTCACATTATATGCAACTATTGCAAGCAAAATCTGAATGGACTTAATCTTAGCAACAGGTGAAAAGGTTTCATCATAATCGACCCTAGGTCGTTCATTATAATCTTTAGCCACCAGTCTTCCTTTATAAGTTTGTACCTTGCCAAATGCATTAATCTTCTTCTTGAAGACTCGTTTGCATCCTATGAGTTTAACATCATCTGGAAAATCAACCAAGTTTCACATTTGATTGATGAACATAGATTCCATCTCAGATTTTATGACTTCTTTACATCTCTTCGAATCAATGTCCAACATTGCTTTGTTATAGGTTGTAGGCTCATCGTTATCGGGAATACTTATCTCACGGTGTGTTTCTACAAGTAGATTTAGTCGTTCAGGAGGTGGATGAGTCCCAGTGGACCTACATAGTTGATTGTTGTGCAGTTCAGTACTTGATAAGTTCTGATTGTGAGAGGATTCTTGTGTGTTGGTTAATCCACCAACTTGAGTGCTTTCAGGAATATTATTTTCATGTCTTCCTGAATGGGATGAGGCACAACCATTGCATCTACTCCCAAGGGTTGTGTATGAGGACCTTGCATTTCTATATTGTTTCTCATAACACTCCCACTGGCCTAAGGGCATACTCGAAGTACCCAATCTTCGCCAAACACTCCCACTGAATTCTTGCCTTGGTCATTCAACAAGGATTCAACCTCTATGTTATCTTGTGGTTCTTGAATTTCTTCAAGTTCTATCTCTGTGCAACTCTGTTCCTTATAGACATATTCTTCTTCAAGGAAAGTTGTGTTCCTGGAAACAATGACCTTATGTTCTCCAAGAAGATAGAAGTAGTATCCCTTAGTTTCCTTTGGATACTCCACGAAGTAACATTTTTCACTTTTGGATTCCAACTTGTCAGTGAACATCTTCTTAACATATGCAGGGTACCCCCAGGGTCTCATATGTTTAAGAGTTGGCTTCTTGCCACACCATATCTCATAGGGTGTCTTTTCTACTGACTTGGAAGGAACCCTGTTCAGAACATATATTGAGTTTTGTATAGACATAGGTATGTCAGTAGAGCATGGATTGAATCATATCCAATAAGGGTCGGTTTCTCCTTTCGGCAACACCATTCATCTGTGGTGTTCCAAGAGGTGTCCATTCTGAATTGACTCCATGTAGCTTTAAGTAATCTAGAAACTCCTTGATTACGTATTCACCTCCTCGATCCGATTGAAGGTTCTTGATACTTGTTGCGAGTTATTTCTCCACTTCAGTCTTGTACTCCTTGAACTTTTCGAAGGCCTCAGAATTGTGTTTCATAAGATACACATATCATCCTTATCAAGTCGTCAGTAAAAGTAATGAAGTAAGGGAAACCACCTCTAGCTTGAGTCGTGAATGGTCCACACACGTCAGTATGTACCACCTTAAGAACCTTCTTGGCTCGCACACCCTTCCCAGAAAATGACTTGTTGGTCATCTTACCTTTTAAATTGGATTCGCAGTTACCATAAGACTCCAAGTCAAATGGTTCGAGGTAGGCAAGCTTCCTCAACTTTGCTATCCTTGTTTCGTTGATATGACTAAGTCTACAATTCCATATGTAGGTATAGTTTCTATTACTTTTCTTAGCTCATTTATTTTGTACATACCTTGTCCACTAGAGGTAGAAGCACCTGGTTCTTTTCCTCCTCCTGGTGCAGTGCAGTCCCTTTATAATGCCCTTTCTTGTTGCAGTTGAGGCATACATCCTTAGCCGGAATCATCTTCTTCTTCTTCTTCACACTTCTCTTAGGCTTCATAGTCGAGGGCGCAACGACTGCTTTACCCTTCTTCTTCTGCCATTCCTTGCCTTCCGGCTTGGGCCGACTAGTAGAGCTCACCATGAGCACAGCTTTGCCTTTGGTAGTTGAAGATTTAAAGGTCTTGAGAATTTCATGCAGCTCCGGCAGACTTGCCTTCGTTCCGTTCATATTGTAGTTTATAATAAAATTCTCGAACGAGGGAGAGGGTTCAGGATGATGGTGGAAGCGACGTTATTCTGCAGTCTTATACCAATCGAGGTTGGCCTTTCTATCATTCCTATCATCTTCAACACATGCTGAGATACTTGGCCCCCTTCAATTAGCTTACACTTGAAGAGTTCTATTAACAGCTCATATTCTATAGTTTGGGACTGAGAGTCATTGAGACTCTTCAAACGTTCGAGCATCTCGTTAGGGCTCGCATTCTCGTGTTGTCTCTGAAGTTCCACAGACATAGAAGACATCATTAGGCATTGTGCTAAAGTGGCGACATCTAGGTTCTTCTAGTAGGCTATCTTATCAAATGTGACATATTCTGCAGAATCCTCGGCAGTGACTGTGGGGAATACATTGTCCAACACGTATTCAATCTTTTCTTACCTTAGGACTATTCTTAGATTCCTAAGCCAGTCTAGATAGTTTGGTCCAGTGAGTTTGTTCATTTTCAATGATAGGCTCGACATTTTGATAATCCGAACCGTTAGATAGACATGAAACTACAATCAAAATTATTTCCTTTATACACATTCGTTTAGGCTAATTAACATGGTCTTTTGTTTAATTAGTGTCACGACCCGATCCCGGGCCCGTGACTGGTGCCTTACCCGGGCACCCCAGTAGGCATACATCAGAGTAACCAGCGGAATAATAAAACAAGACATGAAACAAATGTAAAATGTAACACAGTTTATCTGAGAAAAAGTTGCCTTTCGGCATATACATATAAACCAAGTCTGGCAGTTACATCCCAACTTTACAACATGACTACAGACCTCTAGGAATGTAAACAACTATGGCGAGACAGGGCCCCGCCATACCCTGAATGTACAAAATATCTACAACACCAGGGAGAGTCGTACCAAAAGTCGAGCCTCCGGAGAAATGGAGCTCGACACGCAGTAAGGATCCTAAGAATGAGGATCTACCACCTTCTTTCCTTTACCTGCGGCATGAACGCAGCCCCCCGAAGGAGGTCAGTACAACAGGTACCAAGTATGTGAAACTGTAAAGTACTTTAAATGAAATCATATCATTTTAAAACCAATTTACAAATATGTACGAAACTACTGAATGTAACCGCACATAGTGCCACAACATAACCAAAAGCAAAATAGACATAACATAACTGGTCTTTTCTAGGCCACTAATGATCGAAGCAAGGCCAATCGCCCATAGTATCATTATGCGATCCTAATCCTGGAACTCCGCGATCGCATAGGTCACACAGACCGCGTAGAGGTATTCCTCGCGTCGGCGGCTAACCGCGATATCTTCCCGGACTCCGCGATCCGCATAGTCACATAGACGCGTAGTCACCAGACCACGCATGAGGCATTCCTCGCGTCGGGATAATACACGGAATGATCAATCCTGGAACTCCGCGCACTCGCATAGTCACACGGACCGCGTAGCGTATAGACCCGCGTCAAGGTGGCAAGCCCGGTATAACAAGTCGAGGGTATGTGATATAATAACGATCTAACGGGCTTAACGTTTAACAACGTAATCACAACAAGAATAACCCTCTTACACAACATCACAAGACACTAACACGCGTAGCATCATAACATGTTTACTTATCAAACCATCTTACTACACTTTTCAGAAATCAATACAAGACTTTCATAAACAAATAAGTAAACTGTTCCTTTTATCTTTCTTAAGTCGTTATACCTAACTTCCCATAAAGCTAGTATAACTCTTTAAGCTTTTAAAACCAAGTATTACTCTTCTTTCAAACAATGATTCATAATTCTTTTGAAATACTTCAAGATTCTTATTATTTAAAACTCAAGTCAAAAGACATCAGAGTAAAACCGGTTTTAGTTTAACACACGTACGTCTACCGTACTATATATATATCAAAAATATCATGCTCAAGAGGATAGGAAGAATCACATACCTCCTCGGCGAAATCCATCTGCCAAGTCGAATATGTCGCGCGCAGAGTATCAACCTATAATAGTCAAATATGTCTATCAACGTCTAGACTATTCTGTAGAATATTCTAAGTAGAGGGTTCTTAATTCTACGGAAAATTGGGCAGCACTTCCCTACCCGTCAAACTACTCAAGTCTACTGTAAATACAGTCCTATGTAAGTACAGTTCAATTCTCTTCTATTATACCCTCCTTCTATATAACTTATACTTATTTCAATACAACTACAGTATGTAATCTCCAATTACAATAGAAGGACAAGATATTTACCTCGACAAGCCCAAAATTATCCAAGATAAATGTCGATCCTGAGCAAGGTTTAGCTCCTATGCATGCGCTCGATAGCTCGAAACCCTAGAAGTTCCCAAACAACTTCTACTTAATACTTCAACCACTATGAAGATTTTCCTTAGGGTTTCGTTTTGTGGATAATGGATATAAGGTAGTATTTCTGGGCTTTTAGTATAGAGGTGACTTTGGAATACTACAAGGTATTTGGCTAAGGTATTTTGGGATAGTAACAATACTTGGAGAATATTTTTCTACCAAGGGGGACGAAACTACAAGGAAGGGGGGGGGGAGGGGGGTGTTTCGGACGAAACACTAGGCAATGGGGGAGAGGACTTGGACGAGAATACTACTAGAGGGGGAGGGATTTTTGAGACTTGGAAGTTGTGTTTGTGGATGAAGAAGTCTTGCACAAGAGGGGGGTATTTATAGAACCACCAAGGGCCAAGATTAAAACAAATGGAGGGTGTAGATTTGGTAGCTTGTTCAAGTGAAGTCTTCAACCAAGTGTCCACCACAATGTTGGGACATATATCCACCACAACATTGGGACATATGTCCCCCAAAACAATGAGCCATGTGGCCCTCCACTAGGCTCACAAAACCGTCCAACAATACCTACCCCCACTAACCCAAAAATATCTTGCAAGACTTGACCAATTGACTTGTCCACAAGGCCCCCATTTCGTCCAACCCATGCCAACTAAGGGTGACACATGTCGCCCTCCTATTGGTCCAAAATATTTCATCTCTCGGAAAAATCCGTTATCGGTTAAAATATTAAAAACGTAGAATTTCCTTCACAAGGTTCGGAATCTTTTCCGTCGAAAGTTTACAATTTCATTCTTAACCTAATTAGGGTTTGAATAATCGTACGTACGACCTCGCATACATACTCTGGAAGTACGGGGTATAACATTTTCCCCTCCTTAGAAACATTCGTCCCGAATGTTCCTTCTCAAGACAGATAATGATGAAGTTTCTCATAACTTAAACAGTTTGCAAATGCCACACATGGCCACAATACAACACTTAAGCATATATGTCAATGAAAATTTACAAGTAGGAAAGTGAGTTACCTGGAGGTGTGGGGAATAAGTGAGGATAACTCTGCCTCATGTCCTCCTCTGCTTCCCACGTCATCTCCTCCCTATTCTCGTTCCGCCATAAGACCTTGGCGGAAGCCACATCCTTCGTCCGCAGCCGCTGTTATACCCCGTATTTCCAGAGTATGTACGTGAGGGCGTACGTACAAAAGTTTAAGCCTTAAGTAGGCAAAGTGGCGAAATTTGTACACAACTAGCGAAAAGAGTCGTTTTCCGACGAAACGTTTTCCGGACTTTGCGAAGGGAAAAATACGGCTATGTAATTTATTATTTTTGCGGATTTTTCTGAGAGACGGAATATTTTGGACCAACGAGAGGGCGACACTTGTCACCCTCAAGTTGGCGGACCAAGTGGGACGACCATGGCACGTTTTGCCTTCTTTTTTGTCAAGGAGTTGGTAGGATATTTTTGTGTAGTTGATGAGCAAGTGGGACCCACAAACACATGTCCAAATCCCCACCCTACACTTGCCTACCACTTGGCTTGATCTTGGCCATTGAAAGTCCTATAAATACCCCCTTAGTTGAAGACTATTTCTTCATCCTCACTTGAAATTCCAAGTCTAAAAATCCTCCCTCCCTTCTTGTTGCTCTCGTCCAAGAGCCTCCCCCTCCCCCTTTGTAAGGCCTTGTATGAGAGGTACCCCCTTCCTAGTGGGGCAAACCCGCGTGGTACCCCCCCCCCCCCCTGCCTAAAGTGTTCTCATAAAAATACCCTTCCTTGGTGAGAAATACTTCCAGTATTGTTATTATGCCAAAATACTCTAGCCCAAATACCTTGTAGTATTCCAAGGTTACACTTATACTAAAAGCCCAGAAATACTATTATACTTCCCTTCAGTCACTAAACGAAACCCTAAGGAAAATCTTCACAGTTGGTTGAAGTATTAGGAAGAAGTTTCGTAGAACTTCTAAGGGTTGTTTGGAGCGGGTTGGAGCACCCGGAGTAGGAGCTAAACATTGCTCAGGATCGACATTAAACTTGGATAATTTTGGGCTTACCGAGGTAAATAATCCTATCCTTCTATTGTAATTGGAAATTACATACTGTAGTTGTATAGAAATGAATATAAGATTCATAGAAGAGAATTGAACTGTAATAGAAGGATATTACAGAAAAGACTTGAACTGAAATCACATCAGAATAATATTAAAGTAGAAGATTAAACTGTACTTACATAGGACTGTATTTACAGTAGACTTATAACCTTTATTGGTTGAATGTTCTGCGAGTAACATGTACTACTTGGAAGGTGGACAAGGCTAGTCGGGTTATAGCCGTGGAGCGTTTTGCTAATAGTCGATAATCGTCGCGAGGTATGTGATTCTTCCTATCCTCTTGAGCATGATATTTTAAAAGAATATATATATAGTACGGTGAAGCGACGTGTGTTAATCGAATGTAGTTTTACGGCAATGTCTTTTGACTTAAGCACGAATAATAAGAATCAAGTATTTTAAAAGAATATATATATATATGCGGTAGACGTACGTGTGTTAACTGAATGTAGTTTTACGGCAATGTCTTTTGAATTAAGCCTGAATAATAATAATCTTGAAGTATTTCAAAAGAATTAAGAATCCTTTTTGAAAGAAGAATAATACTTGGTTTGAAAGCTTAAGAGTTATACTAGCTTTATGGGAAGTTAGGTATAACGACTTAAGAGAGATAAAAAGAATGGTTTATTGATTTTAAGAAGTTAATAGACTTGATCTTAAAAGATAAGAGACTTGACTTAATTGAATTAATATGAATTTTGTTAAAAAGTGTGAAACCTCATTCGTGAGTAATGAGTACTTGGTTTTAAAAGGAATAATGTTTCTTGATTTGAAATCAGAATAAGTATCGAACAAACCAACTGCGGCGCTAATAAAGGGAAATGTATTGAATAATTAAGTATTATTAAAACCGGTAGAAACCTCCATCCGCATAGAAGCTAAGATGAGACAAAATGATATTACATTTCCTAGATCATGTTGCTTTTATAAGATTGTTATAAACAAAGAATAACCTACTCACATAAGGCTTATTGTTTTAAAGGGGAGTACGTTATTTGATTAAGACTATAAACTATGAAATCTTTCCAAACTAAAAGACGTGAGTATCCAAATTAGGCAAACTTGTACTTTTGGAAAAGAATGTTGTTACTTGACGTTGTTCTAGAAAGTGTAAGCCACTTGGTTAAAACGATGTAAAGTACTTGATTTTAAAACATGAACGATTTGTACTACGGATAATAGTATCGAGTTGTTTTACGTAAAAAGGTATTTTTGAAAGGATTAATGTATGTAGTACTTTGGGGTTAAAACCCGGTTTGTTGTAATAAAATAAGAGTCTATAAGTATGTTGAACTTGCTATGTTTGTAGTAATAGCCTTTGTTGTGCAAGTGTTGTATTTACGTACTCTGGCGTCTCGTTGGAGGCCGGCTATCGGACCGATTGATGGACATACCGACCGATGGGTGGCCGGGTATGCTTCCATTAGGAGTGTGATGTTGTTACATGGAAATGCGCCGCCGTCACGAGTCAGAGGGCATGCGACCGTGCGGCGGGTTAATCACCCGATATATTGTTATTGTTGTTACATGGACATATGCGCCGTCTGCAGAATTCCGGGGGCATGTGGCCATGCGGCAGGGTTGATCACCCGGTGTATTGGTATTATTGTTACATGGACATGTCTGCACCGATGCAGAATTCCGGGGGCATGTGGCCATGCGGCAGAGTTGATTACCCGGTACCTTGTTATTATTGTTGCATCACGGGCATATGCACTGCCGATGGAGAATTCCGGGGGCATGTGGCCAAGATGCGAACATGATTGATGTTATGGGCGTGAGACCCATAATTATATTTGAGTGATGACTTTGAGGGCGTGAGTCCCTGACTTAACTGCGTTTATGATTGCGTATTGTATTTTGGTTATCATATATGTCTCCTACTTTATATAGACTGTTATGATTTAACTACAGTATTTTCAGTTTCACATACTTGGTACCTGTTATCGACCTCGCCCGGGGGCTGCGTTCATGCCGCAGGTAGAGGTACATCGGTTGTTGATCCTCGCTCTTAGGATCACAGTTCAGCGTTGGGAAGCTCCGTTCCTCCGGAGGCTTATCCTTTGGTATGTTATCCTGAGTTGGAGGTTCTTGTACATTCAGGGGTATGGCGGGGCCCTGTCCCGTCATGTTGTATAAAAACTCTTAGAGGTGCATGAAATCTGTTGTGGCAGAGTTTGTAAAAAAAAGGATAACTGTTTGGGTTTTTATGTATATATACAGAAGGCACCTGTTTTGGTTAGCCTGTTTATTTATCATATCTCTTGTTTCATGTTTATGTTTTATTTCCGCTGATTTTCTCTGATGTATCACTAGGGTGCCCGGGGTAAGGCACCAATCACGGGCCCGGGTTCGGGTCGTGACAAAAGTGGTATCGTGAGCGATTAATCCTCGGAAAGTGTCTGACAGTGTCTAGTAGAGTCTTGATTATCGATGTGTTGTGCACCACATCTATAATCGTGAGGTCGCAGGACATTTAGGATTGGTTTCCATTCTTCTCATTCCGAGATCGTGCCTTAGAGTGTGTTGTAAGTTGGACCCTCCGACGTATCTCGTTTTTACGATTATGCCTCGCCAAGGCAACCGGGCCCAGATGGGCAAGGCGGCGAGGAGCCGCTAGTAGGATCTGAGGAGTGCAGCGCGAGCCGTCGATGCTGAGATTGTGCTTTAGACGGCGAGTTTTGCGACGCCCAGCAGAAGTTTAGAGCCGCAGCGATGGCGATGAGACAACGATGCACGAGCCTCACCCGGCACTGGGCGAGAGGAGATGGGTTACAAGGAGATGGCACGATTGCTAGCGAGTTGTGGCGGACATGAGGATAAGTGGGCCTTGGATTCCGATAGTACCCATGGTTCACCCAAGATCGGATAGTTTGAGGCTACGGGACTTCACGAGTTGTAGCCCTTGAGTTCTGGTCGAGGCACGAGGATGATCGCGAGGAGTTCATCAAGCGATTCTGCGGATAATGAGGGTAATCAAGGCTTGGAGACCAGTCGGTGGTCTTAGGTTCGCATCGGTTGCGTGATCTGCAATGATCGGGTTTGATTCGTGAGGCTGTCCCGGGAGAGTATGCACCCGGCCATTTGGGACGAGTTCTCGTGGGCATTTCTTGCACACTTCTTGCCGCCAGATGAGGAGGGCTCGGCCGACAAATTTTTGATGTTGAGGCGAAGCAGGCGTCTGATTCGGGAGTACAATGTGAGTTCGACTCATTGGCTCGTGCGTCCCATTGTAGTAGTTGATATGGAGGGCGAGTACACCGCTACGTCACGGGCTAGATGACTACTTGGCGAGGCTTGTTGGTGTAGCTCTTGGCCGGCGTGGACATTGCCCGTGCGAGCTTATGCGGCAGGTGTGAGGCGGAGAGGTCGACGGAATGACCAATCGGCGAAGAGGCGAGCAGCGAGGTCTTTTGGCGACTTTGGCGGACGCCTCGGCAAAGAGCTAGTTATGCACCTTCGCCCGACATAGTGGTCCTCCACAACCTTGAGCGTTCAGGTATTGAGAGCGGTCGAGCTCCGTGGGTTGAGTTTCGAGGAATAGGGGTGTTGGCGGATCAGATCACCCTACCTCGGTGTGGTCGATGTGGTAGACCGCATTTCGGGAATGTCGTGGTGCGAGGAGCTTGTTATTTTGCGGCAGCAGGGCCATTTGCGAGGCGCCCGACGGGGTAGCACAAATGTTACGACTCGACGCCGAGATCGGCTAGTTCATCACCCACTGTTATGCGCCTGCAGGTGGCGTGATTAGAGTAAAACGGTAGATTCAGTTATATCCTTAACCCTCTAGAGTTTTGTATGCTTGATATGATGATCTTATTGTGTGCGATATACGGATAGCGTTGTGTTATTTGTGAGTTAGAAAACATGGTTAGTTGGAAGGATAAGTATGGGGGCAGGGAAAGTGTGAACCTTAGAATATTTCACGATTGAGACCTTAGATGTAAGGCCGTCTTGAGTAAAGGATTTTGCAAATGATTCTTGTCGGAGTGCATTATATGCCTAGAATGTATTAGTGTGATAAGTCCATGGGTAGTGAGATGGAAGTGGTAGCTTTCATGATGAGAATTAGTAAGATTGTTCCGGATCGAGAAACTAGAGAGTTCGGCACGATAGAGGGTCGGGTTGAGGGCGTATTGCGGGTCAACCCGTAGCCCTGTTTAAGGTGGGTCGGTTAGGTGGTCCCGGTGGTGGTAGGGTCACGAGGGTGATAGGCCCAAGTTTAGATGACCATCGTATGAGTTCGTGGATATGTTCGACCAGAATCGGATCGTGAAGGCCGGGAACGGCCTTAAAGGAGATTAAGGTTAGTAAGATGACCAAGTTGGAGGTAGTGACTCCAGAGATTTTGGAAACTGAAGCGATGACTGAAGTATGGTACGTATACTAGAAGAGTTCAAGTGTTCGAGAAGGGTACGACGAGTAAGGAAGGAAGAGAACGTGTGTTATTTTGTGGCCAGGTGCGGCGTTGGCAACTTGTTAGAGGAACTTTATCGTTATCCGTCTTGAGAAGGAACATTCGGGACGAATGTTTCTAAGGAGGGGAGAATGTTATACCGTATTTCAGTATATGCGTGAGGCGTGCGTCAAAAAGTTTAAGCCTTAAGTAGGCAAAGTGGCGAAATTTGTACCTAGCGAAAAGTCGTTTTCAGGCGAAGCGTTTTCGGACTTTGCGAAGGAAAACTACGGCTATGTCATTTATTATTTTTGCGGATTTTTCCGAGGCGAAATATTTTGGACCAACGAGAGGGCGACACTTGTCACCCTCATGTTGGCGGACCAAGTGGGCCGACCATGTCCCGTGTTGCCTGTTGTCCAGGAGTTGGTAGGATATGTGTGGGTTGTTGCTGAGCAAGTGGGACCCACAAACACATGTCCAAATCCCCACCCTACACTTGCCTACCACTTGGCTTGATCTTGGCCATTGAAAGTCCTATAAATACCCCTTAGTTGAAGACTATTTCTTCATCCTCACTTGAAATTCCAAGTCTAAAAATCCTCCTCCCTTTGTTGCTCTCGCCCAAGAGCCTCCTCCCCTTTGTAAGGCCTTGTGGCGAGAGGGTACCCGCCTTCCTAGTGGTGCTAAGCCGAGAGGTACCCCCCTCCCCCCTGCCTAAAGTGTTCTCGTAAAAATACCCTTCCCTTGGTTGAGAAATACTTCTCCAAGTATTGTTATTATGCTAAAATACTCTAGCCCAAATACCTTGTAGTATTCCAAGGTTACACTTATACTAAAAGCCCAGAAATACTATTATACTTCCCTTCAGTCACTAAACGAAACCCTAAGGAAAATCTTCACAGTTGGTTGAAGTATTAGGAAGAAGTTTCGTAGAACTTCTAAGAGTTGTTTGGAGCGGGTTGGAGCACCCGGAGTAGGAGCTAAACATTGCTCAGGATCGACATTAAACTTGGATAATTTTGGGCTTACCGAGGTAAATAATCCTATCCTTCTATTGTAATTGGAAATTACATACTGTAGTTGTATAGAAATGAATATAAGATTCCTAGAAGAGAATTGAACTGTAATAGAAGGATATTACAGAAAAGACTTGAACTGAAATAACATCAGAAGAATATTAAAGTAGAAGATTAAACTGTACTTACATAGGACTGTATTTACAGTAGACTTATAACCTTTATTGGTTGAATGTTCTTCGAGTAGCATGTACTACTTGGAAGGTGGACAAGGCTAGCCGGGTTATAGTCGTGGAGCATTTTGCTAATAGTCGATAATCGTCGCGAGGTATGTGATTCTTCCTATCCTCTTGAGCATGATATTTTAAAAGAATATATATATAGTACGGTAGACGTACGTGTGTTAACTAAATGTAGTTTTACGGCAATGTCTTTTGACTTAAGCCTGAATAATAAGAATCTGGAAGTATTTTAAAAGAATATATATATATAGTACGGTAGACGTACGCGTGTTAACTGAATGTAGTTTTACGGCAATGTCTTTTGACTTAAGCCTAAATAATAAGAATCTTGAAGTATTTCAAAAGAATTAAGAATCCTTTTTGAAAGAAGAATAATACTTGGTTTGAAAGCTTAAGAGTTATACTAGCTTTATGGGAAGTTAGGTATAAAGACTTAAGAGAGATAAAAAGAATGGTTTATTGATTTTAAGAAGTTAAGAGACTTGATCTTAAAAGATAAGAGACTTGACTTAATTGAATTAATATGAATTTTGTTAAAAAGTGTGAAACCTCATTCGTGAGTAATGAGTACTTGATTTTTAAAAGGAATAATGTTTCTTGATTTGGAAATCGAATAAGTATCGAACAAACCATCATAGCGCTAATAAAGGAAATGTATTGAATAATTAAGTATTATTAAAACCGTAGAAACCTCCATCTACATAGAAGCTAAGATGAGACAAAATGATATTACATTTCCTAGATCATGGTCGCTTTTATAAGATTGTTATAAACAAAGAATAACCTACTCACACATAAGGCTTATTGTTTTAAAGGGAGTCGTTATTTGATTAAGACTATAAACTATGAAATCTTTCCAAACTAAAAGGCGTGAGTATCTGAAATTAGGCAAACTTGAACTTTTGGAAAGAATGTTGTTACTTGGCGTTGTTCTAGAAAGTGTAAGCCACTTGGTTAAAACGATGTAAAGTACTTGATTTTAAAACATGAACGATTTGGCACTACGGATAATAGTATCGAGTTGTTTTACGTAAAAATAGGTCTTTTTGAAAGGATTAATATATGTAGTACTGTGGGGTTAAAACCCGGATTTGTTGTAATAAAATAAGAGTCTATAAGTATGTTGAACTTGCCTATGTTTGTAGTAATAGCCTTTGTTGTGCAAGTGTTGTATTTACGTACTCTGGCGTCTCGTTGGAGGTAGGCTATCCGTGATTGATGGACATGCGACACGATGGGTGGCCCGTGGGTATTCTTCCATTAGGAGTGTGATGTTGTTACATGGACATACTGCCGTCTGAGCAGGGCGTGCGGCCGTCGGCGGGTTAATCACCCGATATATTGTTATTGTTGTTACATGGACATGTCTGCACCGATGTAGAATTCCGGGGGCATATGGCCATGCGGCAGGGTTGATCACCCGGTGTATTGGTATTATTGTTACATGGACATGCGCCGTCTGAGATTCGGGGCGTGTGGCGTGCGGCGGGGTTGATTACGGTGCCTTGTTATTATTGTTGCATCACGGGCGTATGCGCCGATGGAGAATTAGGGGCATGTGGCGATGCGAACATGATTGATGTTGTGGGCGTGAGACCCATAGTTATATTTGAGTGATGACTTTGAGGGCGTGAGTCCCTGACTTAACTGCGTTTATGATTGCGTACTGTATTTTGGTTATCATATATGTCTCCTTCTTTATATAGACTGTTATGATTTAACTACAGTATTTTCAGTTTCATATACTTGGTACCTGTTGTACTGACCTCGCCCGGGGCTGCGTTAAATGTCGCAGTAGAGGTACATCGGTTGTTGATCCTCGCTCTTAGGATCGCAGTTCAGCGTTGGGAAGCTCCGTTCCTCCGGAGGCTTATCTTTTGGTATGTTACCCTGAGTTGTAGGTTCTTGTACATTCAGGGGTATGGCGGGGCCCTGTCCCGTCATGTTGTATAAAAACTCTTAGAGGTCTGTAGTACTGTTGTGGGCAGAGTTTGTAAAAAAAAGGATAACTGTTCGGGTTTTTATGTATATATACAGAAGGCACCTGTTTTGGTTAGCCTGTTTATTTATCATATCTCTTGTTTCATGTTTATGTTTTATTTCCGCTGATTTTCTCTGATGTTGTATCACTAGGGTGCCCGGGGTAAGGCACCAATCACGGGCCCGGGTTCGGGTCGTGACAAAAGTGGTATCAGAGCAGTTAATCCTCGGAAAGTGTCTACAGACCGTGTACAGTAAGTCTTGATTATCGATGTGTTGTGCACCACATCTATAATCGAGGTCGCAGACATTTAGGATTGGTTTCCATTCTTCTCATTACGAGATCGTGCCTTAGTGCGTTGTAAGTTGGACCCTCGGCGTATCTCGTTTTTACGATTATGCCTCTGCAGCGGCAGGCGGATGGGCAAGGAAGCGAGCCGCTAGTAGGATCTGAGAGAGTACGAGCGCAGCCCGATGCACGAGATTGTGCTTGACGCAGCGAGTTTTGCGGCCGCGGCCCAGCGAGTTTAGAGCGCAGCGGTGGGCGATGAGACAACGATGCACGAGCCTCGGTCCACGGCTGGGGCGAGAGGAGATGGGTTACAAGGATATGGCACGATTGCTAGCGAGATTGTGGCGAACGTGAGGATAAGTGGGCGCAGCAGTTCGATAGTACCCATGGTTCACCCAGATCGGATAGTTTGAGGCTACGGGACTTCCCGAGTTGTAGCCGCGAGTTCTCTGGTCGAGGCACGAGGATGATCGCGAGAGTTCATCAAGCGATTCTGACGGATAATGAGGTGTCAAGGCTTCGAGACCGAGTCGGTGGTCTTAGGTTCGCATCGGCCGCGTGATCTGCGATCGTGGTTTGATTCGCGAGCCGTCCCGGGAGAGTATGCACCTTGGCCGTTTGGGACGAGTTCTCGAGGCATTTCTTGCACACTTCTTGCCGCCATGATGAGGGCTCGGGCGACAAATTTTTGATGTTGGCGAAGCAGGCGTCTGATTCGGGAGTACAATGTGAGTTCGACTTCGTTGGCTCGACGCGTCCCAGTAGTAGGCGATATGGAGGACAGAGTACACCGCTACGCCACCGGCTAGATGACTACTTGGCGAGGCTTGTTCGGTGTAGCTCTTGTAGGGCATGGACATTGCCGCATGCAGCTTATGCGCAGGTGTGAGGCGGAGAAGGTCGACGGAATGACCAATCGGCGAAGAGGCGAACAGCGAGTCTTTGGCGACTTTCGAGGCGGACGCCTCGGAAGAGCTAGTTATGCACCTTCGCGAAGACATAGTGGTCCTCCACAACCTCTGGGCGTTCAGGTATTCAGAGCGGTCGAGCTCCGTAGGTTGAGTTTCGAGGAATAGGGGTGTTGGCGATCACGATCACCCTACGCCGGTGTGGTCGATGTGGTAGACGCATTTGGGAATGTCGTGGTGCGAGAGCTTGTTATTTTGCGGTCAGCGGGGCCATTTGCGAGGAACCGCCCGACCGGTAGCACAAATGTTACGACTCACGCCCGGGATCGGTGGCTAGTTCATCACGCCGCTGTTATGCGCCTGCAGGCGTAATCGTGATTAGAGTAAAGCGGTAGATTCGGTATATCCTTAACCCTCTAGAGTTTTGTATGCTTGATATGATGATCTTATTGTGCGATATACGGATAGCGTTGTGTTATTTGTGAGTTAGAAAACATGGTTAGTTGGAAGGATAAGTATGGGGGCAGGGAAAGTGTGAACCTTAGAATATTTCACGATTGAGACCTTAGATGTAAGGCCGTCTTGAGTAAAGGATTTTTCAAATGATTCTTGTCGGAGTGCATTATATGCCTAGAATGTATTAGTGTGATAAGTCCATGGGTAGTGAGATGGAAGTGGTAGCTTTCATGATGAGAATTAGTAAGATTGTTCCGGATCGAGAAACTAGAGAGTTCGGCACGATAGAGGGTCGGGTTGAGGGCGTATTGCGGGTCAACCCGTAGCCCTGTTTAATGTGAGGTCAGTTCTGGGTGGTCCCGCCAGGTGGTAGGGTCACGAGGGTACTAGGCCCAAGTTTAGATGACCATCGTATGAGTTAGTGGATATGTTCGACCAGAATCGGATCGTGAAGGCCGGGAACGGCCTTAAACGAGATTAAGGTTAGTAAGATGACCAAGTTGGAGGTAGTGACTCCAGAGATTTTGGAAAGCGAGCGATGGTGAAGTATGGTACGTATACTAGAAGAGTTCAAGTGTTCGAGAAGGGTACGACGAGTAAGGAAGGAAGAGAACGTGTGTTATTTTGTGGCCAGGTGCGGCGTTGGCAACTTGTTAGAGGAACTTTATCGTTATCCGTCTTGAGAAGGAACATTCGGGACGAATGTTTCTAAGGAGGGGAGAATGTTATACACCGTATTTCGGAGTATATGCGTGAGGCGTGCGTCAAAAGTTTCAGCCTTAAGTAGGCAAAGTGGCGAAATTTGTACACAACTAGCGAAAAGAGTCGTTTTCCGACGAAACGTTTTCCGGACTTTGCGAAGGGAAAAATACGGCTATGTCATTTATTATTTTTGCGGATTTTTCCGAGAGACGAAATATTTTGGACCAACGAGAGGGCGACACTTGTCACCCTCAAGTTGGCGGACCAAGTGGGACGACCATGGCACGTTTTGCCTTCTTTTTTGTCAAGGAGTTGGTAGGATATTTTTGTGTAGTTGATGAGCAAGTGGGACCCACAAACACATGTCCAAATCCCCACCCTACACTTGCCTACCACTTGGCTTGATCTTGGCCATTGAAAGTCCTATAAATACCCCCTTAGTTGAAGACTATTTCTTCATCCTCACTTGAAATTCCAAGTCTAAAAATCCTCCTCCCTTCTTGCTCTCGTCCAAGAGCCTCCTCCCCTTTGTAGGCCTTGTGGCGAGAGGGTACCCCTTCCTAGTGGTGCTAAGCAGGTACCCCACGCCTAAAGTGTTCTCGTAAAAATACCCTTCCCTTGGTTGAGAAATACTTCTCCAAGTATTGTTATTATGCCAAAATACTCTAGCCCAAATACCTTGTAGTATTCCAAGGTTACACTTATACTAAAAGCCCAGAAATACTATTATACTTCCCTTCAGTCACTAAACGAAACCACAGGAAAATCTTCACAGTTGGTTGAAGTATTAGGAAGAAGTTTCGTAGAACTTCTAAGGGTTGTTTGGAGCGGGTTGGAGCACCCGGAGTAGGAGCTAAACATTGCTCAGGATCGACATTAAACTTTGATAATTTTGGGCTTACCGAGGTAAATAATCCTATCCTTCTATTGTAATTGGAAATTACATACTGTAGTTGTATAGAAATGAATATAAGATTCCTAGAAGAGAATTGAACTGTAATAGAAGGATATTACAGAAAAGACTTGAACTGAAATAACATCAGAAGAATATTAAAGTAGAAGATTAAACTGTACTTACATAGGACTGTATTTACAGTAGACTTATAACCTTTATTGGTTGAATGTTCTGCGAGTAGCATGTACTATTTGGAAGGTGGACAAGGCTAGCCGGGTTATAGCCGTGGAGCATTTTGCTAATAGTCGATAATCGTCGCGAGGTATGTGATTCTTCCTATCCTCTTGAGCATGATATTTTAAAAGAATATATATATAGTACGGTAGACGTACGTGTGTTAACTGAATGTAGTTTTACGACAATGTCTTTTGACTTAAGCCTGAATAAT
This sequence comes from Przewalskia tangutica, assembly GCA_029844215.1. Taxonomy (NCBI): domain Eukaryota; kingdom Viridiplantae; phylum Streptophyta; class Magnoliopsida; order Solanales; family Solanaceae; genus Przewalskia; species Przewalskia tangutica. Next base: position 113,142,137 of record CM056721.1, read on the forward strand.
AAGAATCTGGAAGTATTTTAAAAGAATATATATATATAGTACGGTAGACGTACGTGTGTTAACTGAATGTAGTTTTACGGCAATGCCTTTTGACTTAAGCCTGAATAATAAGAATCTTGAAGTATTTCAAAAGAATTAAGAATCCTTTTTGAAAGAAGAATAATACTTGGTTTGAAAGCTTAAGAGTTATACTAGCTTTATGGGAAGTTAGGTATAACGACTTAAGAGAGATAACAAGAATGGTTTATTGATTTTAAGAAGTTAAGAGACTTGATCTTAAAAGATAAGAGACTTGACTTAATTGAATTAATATGAATTTTGTTAAAAAGTGTGAAACCTCATTCGTGAGTAATGAGTACTTGGTCTTTAAAAGGAATAATGTTTCTTGATTTGAATCAGAATAAGTATCGAACAAACCACTGCAGCGCTAATAAAGGGAAATGTATTGAATAATTAAGTATTATTAAAACCAGTAGAAACCTCCATCTGCATAGAAGCTAAGATGAGACAAAATGATATTACATTTCCTAGATCATGGCTGCTTTTATAAGATTGTTATAAACAAAGAATAACCTACTCACACATAAGGCATATTGTTTTAAAGGGGAGTACGTTATTTGATTAAGAATATAAACTATGAAATCTTTCCAAACTAAAAGACGTGAGTATCTGAAATTAGGCAAACTTGAACTTTTGGAAAAGAATGTTGTTACTTGACGTTGTTCTAGAAAGTGTAAGCCACTTGGTTAAAACAGTGTAAAGTACTTGATTTTAAAACATGAACGTATTTGGCACTACGGATAATAGTATCGAGTTGTTTTACGTAAAAATAGGTCTTTTTGAAAGGATTAATATATGTAGTACTTTGGGGTTAAAACCCGGATTTGTTGTAATAAAATAAGAGTCTATAAGTATGTTGAACTTGCCTATGTTTGTAGTAATAGCCTTTGTTGTGCAAGTGTTGTATTTCTGTGCTACCGCGTCTCTCGTTGGAGGGCCGGCTATCTGACTGATTGATGGACATACTGACACGATGGGTGGCCCACGGGTATGCTTCCATTAGGAGTGTGATGTTGTTACATGGACATGTCTGCACCGATGCAGAATTCCGGGGGCATGCGGCCATGCGGCGGGTTAATCACCCGATATATTGTTATTGTTGTTACATGGACATGTCTGCACCGATGCAGAATTCCGGGGGCATGTGGCCATGCGGCAGGGTTGATCACCCGGTGTATTGGTATTATTGTTACATGGACATGTCTGCACCGATGCAGTCGGGGCATGTGGCGTGCGGCGGGTTGATTACGCACCTTGTTATTATTGTTGCATCCGGGCATATGCGCACCGATGGAGAATTAGGGGCATGTGGCGAATGCGAACATGATTGATGTTGTGGGCGTGAGACCCATAGTTATATTTGAGTGATGACTTTGAGGGCGTGAGTCCCTGACTTAACTGCGTTTATGATTGCGTACTGTATTTTGGTTATCATATATGTCTCCTGCTTTATATAGACTGTTATGATTTAACTACAGTATTTTCAGTTTCACATACTTGGTACCTGTTGTACTGACCTCCTTCGGCGTGCTGTGTTCATGCCGCAGGTAGAGGTACATCGGTTGTTGATCCTCGCTCTTAGGATCGCAGTTCAGCGTTGGGAAGCTCCGTTCCTCCGGAGGCTTATCTTTTGGTATGTTACCCTGAGTTGTAGGTTCTTGTACATTCAGGGGTATGGCGGCCCCGTCGTCATATTGTATAAAAACTCTTAAGTGCAGTCTTGTTGTGGGCATAGTTTGTAAAAAAAGGATAAGCGTCGGGTTTTATGTATATATCTGTATGCACTGTTTTGGTTGCTTTGTTTATTTATCATATCTCTTGTTTCATGTTTATGTTTTATTTAGCTGATTTTCTCGATGTTGTATCACTAGGGTGCGAGATGCGCCAATCACGGGCGGGTTGGTCGTGATACCGCTAACGACGATCGAGTATCGCTATGGGACTCTCCTCATATGATAACCCCTTGGTCACCTGGACATCGTCAATCGGGTGTACCCTAGATGGATCCCCGATACATCTTGTCACGACCCGACCCCGGGACCGCGACTGGTGCCCTACCTGGGCACCCTTAAAGGTATACATCAGAGAAAATCAGCGGAACATACTTGAAACTTATTAATAAAACATCGGAAGTAAAACAACAGGTTAGCCGATAGGGCTACCTTCCTGAACATATATAAATACAACCGAAGCAGTTGCCTCATTTCTTTTACAAACTGACCCACAAAATGTGAATACAGACCTCTAGGAATAACAACTGAACAACTGTGGCGGGACAAGGCCCCGCCGTACCCCTGAATATACATAGCCACGACAACTCGGAACATTGAGCCATCTCAAATCTTGAACCAGGATCTTAAGCTCGCGGATCCATAGCGTAATACCTAAACTGCGGACAAAACGCGGCCCGAAGAAGTCGATAACAGTACGAATATGGACGAAATAACGTCTGATAAGCGGATCATAAGCGTACAAAAGAATGACAAGGACAAGTATAAAAATACATACGGATCCTGCCGTGTCATTACCACTTATGAACTTAATCGTACATTAATCATTATTTTCCTTCTTTCAATATGAATTAACATCATATTATTACATACATACTTAAGAATTCAATCAAGTTTTTCCACATAACTTACATCAATATCTTCTCCATTCCATTAAGAGTTATAGTCATATCTTACGTACTTACTTAGGAGAAGTCATTAAGTTCATTTCTATCTAACTTACTTATCTTTCATAACATAGTCCGGCCCACTACGGAGGGACACATATACTACCCTACCAAACGGGGCGATCAAGTCACACCAATATCAAAGCATGCCCGTGGAATCCCCATCAGCCGACTAAAAGTGTAAAACATAACCATGGGTCTCACGCCCATAATATCAATCAAAACATGTGGTATAACGTCTGGGGGCTTGCCCCTCATTTATACTCTTACCCTGGAGAAGGTGGTAAAGCAGGGGGTATAACGTCTTGGGGCTTGCCCCTCATTTATACTCTTACCCTGGAGAAGGTGGTATAACGTCTTGGGGCTTGCCCCTCATTTATACTCTTACCCTATCTCGACCGGTCGTCAGTAACACATAAAGCGGGTGGTCAGTCTTGAGGATTTACCCTCACTTATACTCTTACGCTGGAGAAGGTGGTATAACGTCTTGGGGCTTGCCCCTCATTTATACTCTTACCCTAACTCAACCGGCCATCATACATAATATAAGCACTCTGACTTATCATACATAACATAAGCACTACGGATTATAAACATAATATAAGCAAGTTAAGAAATCCCAACTTCTTATTAGCTTGTTCATATACACTCATTTTGTTTACTTAAGGCACTAACATGTCATTATAAAATCCGGGAATTTAACCCAACGTACTACGTGCCTCTACTCCTTTTAAAATGATTCTCTTTCAAATAAAACTTCCAAGATACTAATAACCGTAGTATCAAGTCATATCTACTTTTCACGACAAGTCACAATACTTTTTTAGAAATACATTTATAGGCTTCTAAATCTAGTGACTTCTTTCTTTGAAACCTAAAGCAATTGGTACCTTTAAAACAATTTGTCCTTCTTTATTTCAAATCATTTTTGCTTACTTTACTGAAGAAAACCATTCTTTTAAATCTTCCATAAAGTTGTTATAACCAACTTCCCATAAAGCCGTTATAACTCTTTATTTCTTAGACAAATACATTCATTTGATAACCAAGAAACTTATACTTTCAATTCAAATCGCAAAGCTTTCAAAATACTTCAAGTCTCTTAACTTTTAGGAACAAGTTTCTTAACCTTTTAACACTTTGAGGTCCATAGTCTTAAAACTTCATACGTAAATCCTTATAAATTAAGTAACATATACTTGTGCGGTGTGAATAAGTTATACTTATTTATAACTATCTTAATCAAGTAGCCATGATCTAGAAAATGTAATACAATTTTGTCTTATCTTAGCTTCTATGCGGATGGAGAATTCTACTTGTTTTAACATAAGTAATGTCATTACATTTTCCTTTATTAGCTATGCAATGGCTTGTTCGATACTTATTCTCATTTGTCAGTAAATTAGCCAAGTCAACTTGGCTCCAAATACCCCCTAACGACTCTTACCAACATCCCCCATAAGACTTGGTAAGAACTTAGGATAACTTAGACATAACCTTTACGTAGAGTAAATCAACATACATACCTCTTAACTTCTAAGAGTAGAAGGAATCATGAAATAGTACTACACGTATATTCCATACATAGAATCATGTCAAAAGAAGGAAGAGGTTCACATACCTCGCGACGATTGTCGACAAGTAGCAAGATGCTCCAAAGTACTTCAACCTTGAGCTATCACAATCTTCGATGGGATACGCTATACTTAGTTCTTCAACCTATCATGGTCACAATACGTCCATTAACCTCTTACTTCTAACGTAGAATATTCTAAGTGCTAAGTCGCCAAATTCTACGGAAAATCGGACAGCACCTCCTTTGTTTCTACTCACTTTGCCACCTTTTTCAAGGTCGATTACAATAACCAAACAACCCCAATTGGCTCACAATTAAGTAGAAGATAGTCCAATACAAATGACTAACTAAACAACCCCAATTGGCTCACAATTAAATAGAAAATAGTCCAATACAAATGACTAACTAAACAGCCCCAATTGACTCACAATTAAATAGAAAATAGTCCAATACAAATGACTAACCAACTACTACAAACTACAAGTCCAAAACCGGCCACCTTGAGTTCAACCAAACTAATTCTTATCCAATTTCCATTTCAATCCAAATTGGTAGCATAATAAGATATCAAGTCGCATTTGGTTATTACTACCATAAGCTTCAAGTCAATAACATGCGACGATTCTAACAACGATCAAATTGTAATCCAACTTAATATGGCCTACATTTCATTTCGAATTTCAAAGACTACAATCGATCTATAATCCTTATAAACTTCAACATATACTTCATGCTAGCAACAAGTAAGCTAACAACAAAATAAATAATTTTGTAATACTTTCAAAGAACAAGATTATACCTCAACGCTTTTTAATCCAATCTTCAAAACCGAAGTTGCTCTTTAGCAACCTAGAGCCTCTTCAAGATACTTCAATCCGCTACTTGAGACCCTTAGAACCATACCAACAATTTTCCTTCAAACTTCCAACCAAAACCTAGAAAAGCCATTAGGTTTTCACCTTGCGACTAATACGAAAACTCTCTTTTCAGGATTTTCTATTGAGATATACTCACAATACACTTAGGAACCTTGGTTTAAAGTATGGGGATTATTGGACAAGGATTGAAAATTCTTGTCTTGAAGGACCTTCAAAACCGTGAGCCCTCATTTAGTGTTCCTAAGTTTCTTGAAAAAAATTCTAAGTGTAGTGCCCTTGTCTTGCTACTTGTACACATATATAATACTATGGAGGGTCAAGATCTACACAAATGGTTGGCTTAGAAGAGTTTCACATGGATCAAGCCAAGTGGCCCTTGGACTTTTAGTCAACAATGTCAAGCTAAGTCATGTGCAAGACTTGGTCATCTCACTAATGGTCAAATGAACCTTTTGCCCAAGGCAAATTTCGTCCAAGACACTAAGGGGTGACACGTGTCGCCTCCGTTAATTCGTCATGATATTTCGTTTAAACAATTTCACAATTTCCGATAAATTTTTACTCGTCTCTAATCTTAACATCTTTTGAGTTCTTACTTACGTTCTTAAAACATATCCTGTAAAAACGGGGTGTAACATTCTTCCCCCCTTAGAAACATTCGTCCTCGAATGTTCTTTCGGAGTCAATCTTTATAATTAGCGACATAGTTTCCTTTCACAACCACGACATACAAATAATGCCACACATAGCCCTAATACCTCGCACGCGCATATCAGTCCATCATAAGCCCAAAGAGGTTATCTTTTGGTACTTCCAACTCTTCCTAGCATACATACATAACTTCCATACCAATATGGCCTCTAATCTTTGGAGTCATTCTATAAGACAATATCGACCATTTAGGCCACGACACGGTTCGGTGGAACGCGTCCACGAACGTAGAACAATTAACTAGACTTGGGCCTTGCGCTCGTGACCGTCACGTGGCGGAACTACTACCAACTGATCCCACTCCATTCCAGGCCATGGGAGACGTGCAGTCCTCGGCAGACTCGTGTCGCACTTAACTCTTATCCTTGAGTGCGACTTAAAATCTTATTGCGAGAAAACCTTATACATCTAAGGTCTCGGCGATTATCAATATTCTTAGGCTCGCGATTTCCATGCTCGACCTATCTTATCAGCCCGATGCGGGTACAAAAACTTCTCACAAAACCATAACCATGTTGTCTCGATCCACAACCATTATTTACTCTATCTGAGGCCTCATCAGTAATCTTCTTAAGCTTACTACCGACTTAATCTATTAACATGACATTCCATTAGGTTCGTAATATGGCTTCTTAAGGGTTCACTACCCTATCGAGACTCATCCTTTCCCAATAATCTCAAAATAAACCACAAGACCTTGGCGAAATTTCATTAATTATTCCATACCTTCCGATATCTAGTTAGTCTTCTGGATCACGGTAATCTAAAATCATTCTAGGCAACACGCGCGTCGACCCTCATACATAACTCCGTATAGATGTATGTCACAATACCAACTATACTATAATCAATACCAACGGATACGCGATCCATAGTCGTTCTGGGTCATTGCCTTTGCTCGCTACCGTGGCTAAACAATCATAACTTTGTTAGGGAGGGCGACCACAACAACCTGACTATTACGATCTCGAGTGAGAAGAATGGAAACCAATCCTAAATGTCCTGCGACCTCCTTATTATAGATGTGGTGCACAACACACGATAATCAAGACTACTAGACACGATGCGTAGACACTTTCAGAGGACTAAGCGCTCGATACCACTTTTGTCACGACCGACCGGACGCGGCCAGTGCCTACGGGCACCGCCAAAGTATACATCGAGAGAAAATCAGCGGAACATACTTGAAACTTATTAATAAAACATCGGAGTAAAGCAACGAGTTAGCGGATAGGGCTACCTTCCCGAACATATATAAATACAAAGCGGTTGCCTCATTTCTTTTACAAGCGACCCACAAATGTGAATACGGACCTCTAGGAATAACAATCGAACAAGCGTGGCGGGACAAGGCCCGCCGTACCTGAATATACATAGCCACGACAACTCGGAACATTGGAGCCATCTCGAAATCTTGAACCGGGATCTAAGCTCGCGGATCCATAGCGTAATACCTAAACTGCGGACAAAACGCGGCCCAGAAGAATCGATACAACAGTACGAATATGGAGCAGAAATAACGTCTGATAAGCAGATCATAAGCGTACAAAAGAATGACAAGGACAAGTATAAAAATACATACGAGATCCTGTAGTGTCATTACCAACATGAACTTAATCGTACATTAATCATTCTTTTCCTTAACAATAGGAATTAACATCATATTCTTACATACATACTTAAGAATTCAATCAAGTTTTTCCACATAACTTACATCAATATCTTTTCCATTCCATTAAGAGTTATAGTCATATCTTACGTACTTACTTAGGAGAAGTCATTAAGTTCATTTCTATCTAACTTACTTATCTTTCATAACATAGTCAGGCCCACTACGGAGGGACACATATACTACGACCCAAAGCGGGGCGCGATCAAATCACGCCAATATCAAAGCATGCGTGGAATCCCCATCACCGGCGGACTAAAAGTGTAAAACATAACCATGGGTCTCACGCCCGTAATATCAATCAAAGCAGGTGGTATAACGTGCGGGGCTTGCCGCCATTTATACTCTTACCACGGAGAAGGTGGTAAGCGGGGGTATAACGTCTTGGGGCTTGCCTCATTTATACTCTTACCACGGAGAAGGTGGTATAACGTCTTGGGGCTTGCCTCCGTTATACTCTTACCCTATCTCAACCGGTCGTCAAGTAACACATAAAGCGGTGGTACAGCGTCTTGAGGATTTACCACTCACTTATACTCTTACTGGAGAAGGTGGTATAACGTCTTGGGGCTTGCCTCATTTATACTCTTACCCTAACTCAAGCCATCATACATAATATAAGCACTCTGAGCTTATCATACATAACATAAGCACTACTGCATTAATGCATAATATAAGCAAGTTAAGAAATCCCCTAACTTCTTATTAGCTTGTTCATATACACTCTCATTTTTGTTTACTTAAGGCACTAACATGTCATTATAAAATCCGGGAATTTAACCCAACGTACTACGTGCCTCTACTCCTTTTAAAATGATTCTCTTTCAAATAAAACTTCCAAGATACTAATAACCGTAGTATCAAGTCATATCTACTTTTCACGACAAGTCACAATACTTTTTTTTAGAAATACATTTATAGGCTTCTAAATCTAGTGACTTCTTTCTTTGAAACCTAAAGCAATTGGTACCTTTAAAACAATTTGCCCTTCTTTATTTCAAATCATTTCTTTGCTTACTTTACTGAAGAAAACCATTCTTTTAAATCTTCCATAAAGTTGTTATAACCAACTTCCCATAAAGCCGTTATAACTCTTTATTTCTTAGACAAATACATTCATTTGATAACCAAGAAACTTATACTTTCAATTCAAATCGCAAAGCTTTCAAAATACTTCAAGTCTCTTAACTTTTAGGAACACAAGTTTCTTAACCTTTTAACACTTTGAGGTCCATAGTCTTAAAACTTCATACGTAAATCCTTATAAATTAAGTAACATATACTTGGTGCGGTGTGAATAAGTTATACTTATTTATAACTATCTTAATCAAGTAGCCATGATCTAGAAAATGTAATACAATTTTGTCTTATCTTAGCTTCATGCGGATGGAGAATTCTACTTGTTTTAACATAAGTAATGTCATTACATTTTCCTTTATTAACGCTGATGGCTTGTTCGATACTTATTCTCATTTGTCAGTAAATTAGCCAAGTCAACTTGGCTCCAAATACCCTAACGACTCTTACCAACATCCCCATAAGACTTGGTAAGAACTTAGGATAACTTAGACATAACCTTTACGTAGAGTAAATCAACATACATACCTCTTAACTTCTAAGAGTAGAAGGAATCATGAAATAGTACTACACGTATATTCCATACATAGAATCATGTCAAAAGAAGGAAGAGGTTCACATACCTCGCGACGATTGTCGACAAGTAGCAAGATGCTCCAAAGTACTTCAACCTTGAGCTATCACAATCTTCCAGTAGGATACGCTATACTTAGTTCTTCAACCTATCATGGTCACAATACGTCCATTAACCTCTTACTTCTAACGTAGAATATTCTAAGTGCTAAGTCGCCAAATTCTACGGAAAATCGGACAGCACCTCCTTTGTTTCTACTCACTTTGCCACCTTTTTCAAGGTCGATTACAATAACCAAACAGCCCCAATTGGCTCACAATTAAGTAGAAGATAGTCCAATACAAATGACTAACTAAACAGCCCCAATTGGCTCACAATTAAATTGAAAATAGTCCAATACAAATGACTAACTAAACAGCCCCAATTGGCTCACAATTAAATAGAAAATAGTCCAATACAAATGACTAACCAACTACTACAAACTACAAGTCCAAAACCGGCCACCTTGAGTTCAACCAAACTAATTCTTATCCAATTTCCATTTCAATCCAAATTGGTAGCATAATAAGATATCAAGTCGCATTTGGTTATTACTACCATAAGCTTCAAGTCAATAACATGCGACGATTCTAACAACGATCAAATTGTAATCCAACTTAATATGGCCTACATTTCATTTCGAATTTCAAAGACTACAATCGATCTATAATCCTTATAAACTTCAACATATACTTCATGCTAGCAACAAGTAAGCTAACAACAAAATAAATAATTTTGTAATACTTTCAAAGAACAAGATTATACCTCAACGCTTTTTAATCCAATCTTCAAAACCGAAGTTGCTCTTTAGCAACCTAGAGCCTCTTCAAGATACTTCAATCCGCTACTTGAGACCCTTAGAACCATACCAACAATTTTCCTTCAAACTTCCAACCAAAACCTAGAAAAGCCATTAGGTTTTCACCTTGCGACTAATACGAAAACTCTCTTTTTCTGGGATTTTTCTATTGAGATATACTCACAATACACTTAGGAACCTTGGTTTAAAGTATGGGGATTATTGGACAAGGATTGAAAATTCTTGTCTTGAAGGACCTTCAAAACCGTGAGCCCTCATTTAGTGTTCCTAAGTTTCTTGAAAAAAAATTCTAAGTGTAGTGCCCTTGTCTTGCTACTTGTACACATATATAATACTATGGAGGGTCAAGATCTACACAAATGGTTGGCTTAGAAGAGTTTCACATGGATCAAGCCAAGTGGCCCTTGGACTTTTAGTCAACAATGTCAAGCTAAGTCATGTGCAAGACTTGGTCATCTCACTTGTTATACCCCGTATTTCCAGAGTATGTACGTGGGGGACGTACGTAGAAATTTTCGAACTTCTTTAGGCTTGGCCGAATTCTTTTGTGCACAACACCCGGTTAGAGTCGTTTTTCGACGAAACGTTTTCACAGCTTTCGTAGGGGAATTTCCGGCTATGTCGTTTATAATTTTTGCGGATTTTTCCGAGAGACGAAACATTTTGGACCAACGGGAGGGTGACAAGTGTCACCCTCACATTGGATGGAGTGGGACGGCAATTTGGACGATTTGGTGAGTGGGGTTAGGTAGGATATTTTGTGCAAGTTGTTGTGGTAGATGGATAAGGTGCACTTGGCTTAAATCTAGCCCTACACTTGCACCACACTTGTCTTCATCTTGGCCATTGGTTGGCCTTCACTTGACCTATAAATACCCCCCCTTAGTTGATGAACTTCTTCATCCAAAAATTGTCTAAGTCTTGAAAATCCCTCCCTCTCCCTCAACCTTGTTCTCGTCCAAACACCCCCCCTCTTGACGGCCCTCGGCCGAGCCCCCCCCCCCCCCCCTTGCCTAGTGGCTCTAGCCGAGAGCAACCCCCCCCCTAGCCTAGTTGTGCTAGTCAAAATACTACCCCCCTTGGTAGAAATGTATTCTACAAGTATCGTTATAATGCCCAAAATACTTTAGCCAAATACCTTGTAGTACTTTCCAAAGTACCCTTTATCTGGCTTGGAAAATACTATTATACTTTCCTTTAGCCACTAAACGAAACCCTAAGGAAAAATCTTCACCCGTAGTTGAAGTATTAAGTAGAAGTTGTGTAGACACTTCTAAGGGTTTCTTGGAGCGTTTTGGAGCGCACGGAGTAGGAGCTAAACCTTGTTCAGGAACGACATATAAACTCGGATAATTTTGGGCTTATCGAGGTAAACATTCTTGACCTTCTGTTGTAATTGGAAATTACATGTTGTAGGAATATATAGTTGAAGTATACTATATATAGAACTGAACATTATAATACTTGCGGCAATGTCTTTTGACTTAAGCCTGAATAATACTTACGGCAATGTCTTGCGACTTAAGCCTGAATTTAAATAAGAGAAGCTGTAATTACATGGGGTGTATTACGATGAGACTTGTGTAGCATTGTTGTGTAGTAGAATTGTACGTCCGGTCGGGCGTGTTAACCCCTGGTTGGCTTGGTAGCGCCTCGATAGATGAGGAGATTTACGCTGCCATTGCGGGAGAGTCTGCCAATTTTACGTAGAATATTCTACGTCGGGATCTAAAGGTATTAATAGGCGCTTTGTGGCCTCTATAGGTTGTAATGCTGCGTGTGGAGTGATCGCCTTGGTAGAGTGTCGCCAAGCGGTTTGAGGTACTTGGGCGTTTTGCTATTAGTCGATAATCGTCGCGAGGTATGTGGACCTCTTCCTATCTCTTCTAGCATGATATGTGTGAACTATGTAGTACGGTGAGCGTCATGTGCTAAATGTATTTGATTGATTTAAAACATAAAGTGTTATAACGGCTTTATGGGAAGTTGGTTATAATAGCTTTATGTGGATAAGCACATACTTTGTGGTTTTTAAAAAGGTAACTGATTTGAATAATAACTGGCTTGATATGTGTTAATAAAGAACTTGAAGCATTTCAAAAGATCTATGAATCGTTTTGAAAGAATGAGTATTACTTGGGTTTTGAAAGCTTAAGAGTTATACTAGCTTTATGGGAAGTTAGGTATGACGGCTTAAGAATGTTTTACTGATTTCGGAAATCAGAATGTGTATCGACAAACCACTGCAGCGTTAATAAAAGGAAAATGTATTGACTAAAGAAGTATTATTAAAACCAGTAGAAACCTCCATCTGCATAGAAGCTAAGATGAGACAAAATGATATTACATTTCCTAGATCATGGCTGCTTAATAAGATTGATTGTAAACAAGAATAACCTACTCACTTATAAGACATAGGTTTCTCAAAACGTTTAAAGGAGAATTATGTTTTAAAGGATTTAAAACTATGAAATACGAAACCTTTTTCTAAAATGAGAAACTTGAGCACTCGAAATTAGGCAAACTTGAACGTTTGGAAAATAAGGTTGTCACTTGATTTTTACAAAGGAAAGCATTTTGGTTTACTTAACAATGTTAGTCACTCTATTTTTATACTACGGGTATCGGGTGACCTTTGTAAAAGAAATGGATCTTAAAAGGAATTTAACGGACGTAGTACTTTAAGGTTAAAATCCGGACTTTGATATAAAATGAAAGTACCTTGAGTCGTGTGTAACTTGCTTATACTTGTTGTTATGAAACTTGACCATGTTACGTGTGATAGCCTTGTTGTGTAAGTACTGTGTTCTACTCGACTACCGGTTCATCCGGGAATGTATATCACTTGACTACCGGGTCATCAGGAATGTATATCACTTGATTAGGTTCATCCGGAATGTATTTCACTCGACTCCGGTTCATCCGAATGTGTTTCACTTGATTAGGTTCATCCGGAATGTATTTCACTGAGGACCGGTTCATCCGGAATGTATTTCACTTGAGGACCGGTTCATCCGGAATGTATTTCACTTGACTCAGGTTCATCAGAATGTGTTCCACTCGACTAGGTTCATAGGATGAGCAGGAATGTATTCCACCCTTTTCTATATTGGGTCCATAAGATGGGCGAGACACATTATCGTATCACATGATTTGTACCTAGGCGCGGCGGTGAGGAAGGAGTTCCACGGGCGTGAGGATGACTTTTAGGGCGTGAGTCACGACTTGACATGGCTTCTATGTTGTGACGTAGTTTGGTTATCATACATGTCTCTGCTTTATATAGACTATTATGATTTCATTCTGATATTTCTGATTTCACATACTTGGTACTGTTATCGACCTCCTTGAAGTGCGTTCATCTGCGAGTAAAAGGTACATCGGTATCGATCCCCGCTTTTAGGATCACCTTTCGGCGTATTGGAAAGCTCCGTTCCTTGGAGGCTTATCTTTGGTATGTTACCACAGTGCGTAGATGCTTATACATTCGGGGTATGGCGAGCCACTGTCCGTCATAGCATTTGTGTAAAGTCTTAGAGTGCAGCCTTTGTTGTGGGCGGGGTTTGTAAAAAGGATAAGCTGTTGGGTATTTATGTATATATGATGAAGGCAAGCATTGTTTTGGTTGCTTTGTTTATTTATCTTTTCTCTTAATTCATGTTCATGTTTTTATTTCCGCTGATTTTCTCGATGTTGTATCACTAGGGTGCCCGGGTAAGTCACGATCCACGGGCAGGTTGAGTCGTGACAAAAGTGGTATCGAGCGATTAGTCCTCGGAAAGTGTCTACGATCGTGTCTAGTAGAGTCTTGATTATCGGTGTGTTGTGCACCACATCTATAATCGGGAGGCTGCGAGACATTTAGGATTAGTTTCCATCCTTCTCATTACGAGATCGTGCCTTAGAGTGTGTGATAAATTGGACCCTCGGCGTATTCCTTTCCTTTACGATTATGCCTCCGCGTAAAACCTTGAGCCAGATGGGCAAGCGATCGAGGAGGCTGGTGAGATCTGAGAGAATGCGAGCGCGAGCGGTCGATACACAGCGATGCCAAGCGGCGGGTTTCGCGACGCCGCAAGGCCAGCGAGTTTAGAAGCGCGGCGGTGGCTGCGAGACTCTGATGCACGAGCCTCGGTCCGCGGCTGGGCGATGAGATAAGTACAAGAGATGGCGATTCTGGCGGTCGTGGCGAGATATGAGATAAATGGATCTGGCGATTCCGGCCCAGTAGCACCGTAGTACACCCCGGCGAGCGGTTTGAGGCTACGTGACTTCACGAGTTGTAGCCCTCCGGTGTTCTATGGATCGAGAGCGAGGCGACCCTCGGGAGTTTATCAAGCGGCTCTGACGGATCATGAGTGATCGAGCCTCGCAGGCGAGTCGGTGGTTTTGGGTTCGCATCACCGCGTAATCTGCGATTGGTAGTTTGATCGTGAGGCTGTCGGGAAGAGCATGCACTTCCAGCAGTTTGGGACGAGTTCTCGAGGGCATTTCTTGCACATTTCTTGCCTCGCAGATGAGGAGGGCTCGGGTAAACAGATTTTTAGCGTTGAGCGGGGCGGGCGGACGGTTAGAGAGTACAATGTGAGTTCGACTCATTAGCTCGGTATGTTCCCTGTAGTAGCGGATATGGAGGATGAGTACACCGCCACGTCACCGGTGGGCGATTACTTGGCGAGAGGCTTATGCGGGTGTAGCTCTTCACCGGGCATGGACATTGCCGCGTCTGGCTCATGCACTAGGATGTGAGGCACGGAGGTCAGCGGAATGGCCGAGATCGGCGAAGAGGCGAGCAGCGAGGTCCTTTGGTAACTTTCGGCGGACCGCCTCGTGGCGATCTAGTTATGTACCTCCGCGATGCAGTGGTCCCCCGATCTTGGGGCGTTCAGGTATTCGGGGCTGGTGAGCTCGAGGGCTTAGTTCCGCGGTATACGTGAGTGCTAGCGGCGGGATTCATGTCCCCGGTGTGCACGATGTGGCAAACATCATCGGGAATGTCGTCTTTGCGGTGCTTGTTTCACTGCGGCGTCGAGGGCCATGTGACGAAGGCGTGCTTATAGGAGAATGCCGGCTTAGCGCGACCTGCGGATCGATGGCGGGTTCATCGCGCTTCTGATTATGCGCCTGCAGTGGACTTATGATTAGAGTGGAGCGGTAGCCGGTATATCCTAACCATCTAGAGGCTTGTATGTTTTGATGTTATGTTAATGTGTTAAGTGTTATGTTCGGATAGCTTTGTGCTAAAATGTGATTTAGGAACACGTTGGGGAAAAAGGGTAAGCACAGGGGTGAGAAAATGATGAACCTTAGAATATTACGGTTGAGACCTTAGATGTAAGGCCGTCTTGAGTACAAGATCTTGCGAGTGATCCTTGTCGAGTGCATTTATGCCTAGAAAAATTGTGTGATAAGTCTGCAGGTTGGGTAAATGAAAGTGGTATCTTTCATGATGTGATTTAGCAAGGTTGTTCGGATCGAGAAACAAGAGAGTTGGCGTGACGGAGGGTCGGGTTGAGGCGTGTTGCGTGTCAACCCGTGGCGAATGAGGTGGGGTCAACTCGGGTGGTCCCGCCAGTGGTAGGGTCACGGTGCTAGGCCCAGTTTTGATGACCATCATATGAGTTCGTGGATACGTTCGACCGTAAGTAGATCGTGAAGGCGGGAATAGCCTTAAGGAAGATCGAGGCTAATAGGATGACCAAGTTGGGAGGTAGTGACTCGAAGTTTCGAAAACTAAAGTGTGAATGCGTATGCTAAAAGAGTTCAAGAGTTCGAGAAGTCTGACGAGTAAGGGTAGAGCGGCATGTATTGCGAGCATAGATCTGATCATTTCTTGTAAAGGGAGAAGGTGCGAAGGATGTATATTTTAGACCTCGGGAATCGCATGCGATCGGTACCATTTGTTGGTCGCGGGTGACACTAGAACCTCGCGGCAAAGTGACAAAAGTTTGTGATGTTAGAGGTGTTTTCGTGGACTTGGATATAAGTATTTGCGTGCATATGTTGTTTAGTGGCGATTGTGGCGTTGGCAACTTATTAGAAGAACTTTATCGTTATCCGTCTTGAGAAGGAACATTCGGGACGAATGTTTCTAAGGAGGAGAATGTTATACCGTATTTCCGCAGTATGCGTGGGGGCGTGCGTAGAAATTTCGAACTTCTTTAGGCTTGGCGAATTCTTTTGTGCACAACACCGGTTAGAGTCGTTTTTAAAAGCGTTTTCCACGACTTTCGTAGGGAATTTCGGCTATGTCGTTTATAATTTTGCGGATTTTTAGAGAGGCGAAACATTTTGGACCAACGGGAGGGTGACAAGTGTCACCTCACATTGGATGGAGTGGGGCGGCAATTTGGACGATTTGGTGAGTGGGGTTAGGTAGGATATTTTGTGCAAGTTGTTGTGGTAGATGGATAAGGTGCACTTGGCTTAAATCTAGCCCTACACTTGCACCACACTTGTCTTCATCTTGGCCATTGGTTGGCCTTCACTTGACCTATAAATACCCCCCTTAGTTGATGAACTTCTTCATCCAAAATTGTCTAAGTCTTGAAAATCCCTCCTCTCCCTCAACCTTGTTCTCGTCCAAACACCACCCTCTCCCCTCTTGAAGGCCTCGGCCGAGCCCCCTTGCCTAGTGGCTCTAGCCGAGAGCAACCCCCCCCGAGCCTAGTTGTGCTAGTCAAAATACTCCCCCCCTGGGGAGAACTGGATTCTCCAAGGATCGTTTGAATGCCCAAAAGACTTTAGCCAAATTCCTTGTTGTACTTTCCAAAGTACCACTTTATCTGGCTTGGAAAATACTATTATACTTTCCTTTAGCCACTAAACGAAACCCTAAGGAAAAATCTTCACCCGTAGTTGAAGTATTAAGTAGAAGTTGTGTAGACACTTCTAAGGGTTTCTTGGAGCGTTTTGGAGCGCACGGGTAGGAGTTAAACCTTGTTCAGGAGCGACATATAAACTCGGATAATTTTGGGCTTATCGAGGTAAACATTCTTGACCTTACATTTGTAATTGGAAATTACATGTTGTAGGAATATATAGTTGAAGTATACTATATATAGAACCGAACATTATAATACTTGCGGCAATGTCTTTTGACTTAAGCTGAATAATACTTACAGCAATGTCTTGCGACTTAAGCTGAATTTAAATAAGAGAATCGAATCGTAATTACATAGGTGTATTAGATGACTTGTGTAGCATTCTTTGTGTAGTAGAATTGTACACGTCCGGTCGACGTGTTAACCCCGGTTGGCTTGGTAGCGGCCTCGATAGATGAGAAGATTTCTGCCATTGCGGGAGGTCTTGCGAATTTTACGTAGAATATTCTACGTCGGGATCTAAAGGTATTAATAGGCGCTTTGTGGCCTCTATAGGTTGTAATCTTGCGTGTGGGTGATCGCTTGGTGAGAGTGTCGCCGACGGTTTGAGGTACTTGGGCGTTTTGCTATTAGTCGATAATCGTCGCGAGGTATGTGGACCTCTTCCTATCTCTTCTAGCATGATATGTGTGAACTATGTAGTGCGGTGAGCGATACGTGTGCTAAATGTATTTGATTGATTTAAAACATAAAGTGTTATAACGGCTTTATGAGAAGTTGGTTATAATAGCTTTATGTGGATAAGCATACTTTGTGGTTTTTAAAAAGGTAAGCGATTTGAATAATAGCGGCTTGATATGTGTTAATAAAGAACTTGAAGCATTTCAAAAGATCTATGAATCGTTTTGAAAGAATGAGTATTACTTGGGTTTTGAAAGCTTAAGAGTTATACTAGCTTTATGGGAAGTTAGGTATAACGGCTTAAGAATGTTTCTTGATTTGAAATCGAATGTGTATCGACAAACCACTGCAGCGTTAATAAAAGGAAAATGTATTGACTAAAGAAGTATTATTAAAACCAGTAGAAACCTCCATCTGCATAGAAGCTAAGATGAGACAAAATGATATTACATTTCCTAGATCATGGCTGCTTAATAAGATTGATTGTAAACAAGAATAACCTACTCACTTATAAGACATAGGTTTCTCAAAACGTTTAAAGGAGAATTATGTTTTAAAGGATTTAAAACTATGAAATACGAAACCTTTTTCTAAAATGAGAAACTTGAGCACTCGAAATTAGGCAAACTTGAACGTTTGGAAAATAAGGTTGTCACTTGATTTTTACAAAGGAAAGCATTTTGGTTTACTTAACAATGTTAGTCACTCTATTTTTATACTACGGGTATCGGGTGAACTTTGTAAAAGAAATGGATCTTAAAAGGAATTTAACGGACGTAGTACTTTAAGGTTAAAATCCGGACTTTGATATAAAATGAAAGTACCTTGAGTCGTGTGTAACTTGCTTATACTTGTTGTTACGAAACTTGACCATGTTACGTGTGATAGCCTTGTTGTGTAAGTATTGTGTTCTACTCGACTACCGGTTCATCCGGGAATGTATATCACTTGACTACCGGGTCATCCGGGAATGTATATCACTTGATTCTGGCTCATCCAGAATGTATTTCACTCGACTCTGGTTCATCCGAATGTGTTTCACTTGATTACCGGTTCATCCGGGAATGTATTTCACCTGAGGACCGGTTCATCCGGGAATGTATTTCACTTGAGGACCGGTTCATCCGGGAATGTATTTCACTTGACTACCGGTTCATCCGGGAATGTGTTCCACTCGACTACCGGTTCATGGGATGAGCAGGAATGATTCCACCCTTTTCTATATTGGGTCCATAAGATGGGCGAGACACATTATCGTATCACATGATTTGTACCTAGGCTGGCGGTGAGGAAGGAGTTCCACGGGCGTGAGGATGACTTTTAGGGCGTGAGTCACGACTTGACATGGCCGCTTCTATGTTGTGAGCGTAGTTTGGTTATCATACATGTCTCTGCTTTATATAGACTATTATGATTTCATTCTGATATTTCTGATTTCACATACTTGGTACTGTTATCGACCTCCTTGAAGTGCGTTCATGCCGCAGTAAAGGTACATCATTGTCGATCCCCGCTTTTAGGATCACCTTTCACGTATTGAAAGCTCCGTTCCTTGGAGGCTTATCTTTGGTATGTTACCACAGTGCGTAGATGCTTATACATTCGGGGTATGGCGGGCCACTGTCGTCATAGCGTTGTAAAGTCTTAGAGTGCATGCTTTGTTGTGGCGGGGTTTGTAAAAGGATAACTGTTCGGGTATTTATGTATATATGATGAAGGCAGCTGTTTTGGTTGGCCTGTTTATTTATCTTTTCTCTTAATTCATGTTCATGTTTTTATTTCCGCTGATTTTCTCTGATGTTGTATCACTAGGGTGCCCGGGGTAAGGCACCAGTCACGGGCCCGGGTTCGGGTCGTGACATCACTAATGGTCAAATGACCCTTTTGCCCAAGGCAAATTTCGTCCAAGACACTAAGGGGGGGGGGTGACACGTGTCGCCCTCTCATTCGTCGCAATATTTCGTTTCCGACAATTTCACAATTTCCGATAAATTTTTACTCGTCTCTAATCTTAACATCTTTTGAGTTCTTACTTACGTTCTTAAAACATATCCTGTAAAAACGGGGTGTAACACATCTCCTCAGCATAGAAACATGAAAAACCGGATGCACTGCCTCCAGATCGGACGGCAGATCCAACTCATAGGCAACCTTGCCTACCCTGCGGACAATCTGATAAGGCCCAATGTACCTTGGGCTGAGCTTTATTGATTTATATACTCATCATCATCCCGCCGCTCCTACCAACGCTTACTTACAACTACTGCCAAATCTCATCACACCCTTCATGGGTGACACCTTCAGGAAAACCCAATCATCAACCTCAAACTCCAGATGCCGACGACGATGATCTGCGTCGACCATCGACTCGAGTCATCAATAGCCGCTCGGATAAGCTTCAACTTATCCATCGCCATCGAACCAGTGCGGTCCCACTAACTGCATCTCGCCCACATCAAACCAGCCTATCGGCGATCTGCGCCATACAAGGCCTCATAAGGCGCCATCCGAATCTTTGGGTGGTAGCTATTATTATACACAAACTCAACTAGAGGCAAATGACCCTCGGCTACCCACGAAGTCAATAACACGGGCTCGCAAGATATCCTCGAGAGTGCGGATAGTGCGCTCTGCTGTCCGTCTGCGAGGATGGAATGCGATGCTCGAGCTCACTGCGTCCCTAAACCCTACGGAAAGACCTCAGAAGTTAGCGAAATGGCCCGGGCTCCTCATGCGATATGATAGAAATAGGGACCCATGCGGTCTCACGACCTCTCGGATGTAAAGTCCGGCATAATCCTCGGTAGAAAAAGTCGCCTGACGGGAAGAAAGTGGGCTAATTTCGTCGACTGTCGGCGATAACCTGATAGAATCATGTTTCTGAGTGCGAGGTAACCCGTGATAAAGTCCATGTTGATCACCTCCCACTTCCGGTCGGGATCTCTATCGTCCGCAATAATCCACGGGCCTCGATGCTCTACCTTCACGCCGACAACACGGGCGAGCCACAAACTGCAACGTCCTCTTCAAGCCATCCCACTAATACAGATCCGAGGTCGTGGTACATCTTGGTCGACCGGATGGATAGAGTAACGTCTGCGTGTGCTTCTCTAGAACCTGCTGCCAAGTCTGCAATATCCGGAACACACAACCCGCCCTCAAACCTTAACACCCCAGTGCTACCTCAAAAGGACCCTTCCTCACGAAGAGCCGTATCACGATACTGCGCGTCAGCGGATCCTCAGCTGCCTCTTCACCTCCTCGACGATGGAAGACTCGGCAACCTCTCGAACTCGAACCCCATTGCTATCAGAACCAATCAATCGGACTCCAAGGCTCGCTAGCTGATGCAACTCGCGGACCATGCCCCTCCTCTCTGGTTGCACATCTGATAGACTCCCCATCAACCTACAAGGCATACGCCTGGCGTTGGCCTTCCCGGGTGGTACAGGATATCGACATCATAATCCTTGAGTAACTCTAACCACCGTCTCTATCGTAAGTTCAGCTCCCTCTGGCTGAAGATATACTGGAGGCTCTTGTGGTCTGTGTAAATATCCATATGAACTCCATACAAATAGTGCCTCAGGATCTTGGCGTGAATCACCGCGACTCCAAATCATGGGTGGGGTAGTTCTCTCATGCTTCTTAAGTCGGGATGCGTATGCTATAACCTTGCCTGCTGCATCAACACACATCCAAGCGATGCAGCGCATCACAATACACCACATAGCCGTCTAGACCTCATGGAAGATTAAGAATCGGGCGGTCGTCGACCTCTCCTTGAATCGGAAACCTCGCCACAAGCATCATCCATCAAACTTAGCGCTCGAGTCGGCTTAGTCAAAATACCAAATAGAAACAAACTTCTCCACGAATCTCCGATAGTAACTCGCAAGGCCCGAAGTGCGCCCTGCGCCGGAGTAGTAGGTGCAAGCAACTCGACCGCCGATCTTGGCCGTATCCACCGAATGCCATCGCCCCTACAATATGCCCAAGAAATGCCACGGCTAACCAAAACTCACATTTGGAAAACTTGGCGTATAAGCTGCTGGTCTGGAGAACTCTCGACGATCTCAAATGCTCGCGTGCTCCTCTCGGCGAGAATAAACCAAGATGTCATCGATGAATACTATCACAAACGTATCCAAAATGGCTTGAACACTCGGTTCATCAAATCCATAAATACCACGAGCATTGGTCAAATCGAAAGACATAACCCGAACTCATAGTGCGTCTGGGTCCGAATGCGATCCTGGACATCCGCCTCTAATTCGCACTGATGATAGCGATCACAGATCAATTTTGGAGAAACATCTCGAACCCTGCAACTGGTCGAACAAATCATCAATCCTGGGAAGGGGGTATCTGTTCTTAATAGTCACCTTGTTCAGCTGCCTGTAATCAACACACATGCGCAGCGTCCCGCCCTTCTTCTTCACGAACAATACCGGCGCTCCCCAGGGAGAAACACTAGGTCTGATGAAGCCCTTCTCCAGCAAATCTCTCAGCTGGTCCTTTAACTCTCTCAACTCGGCAGGTGCCATTACGTATGGCGGAATAGAAATAGGCGAGTGTCCGCAAAGACATCGATACAAAACTCTATCTCCTTCTCGGGAGGATACCCGAGGTCATCCGAAACACATCCGGGAACTCACGACTCTCGAATCGGCGAAAATCTGGTACCGCAGCCTCAGTATCAAACACCCGAATGAGATGGTAGATATACCCCTTCTGCACCATCTTCCTAGCCTTGAGGTAGGAAATAAACCTACCCCTCGGCGACACAGTGTTCCCCTCCCACTCAATAACCGGCTCGCCGAAAGCTGGAACCGTACCACTCTCTCCCTGCAGTCCATATTGGCGTAGCAAGAAGCTAGCCAATCCATACCCATAATCACATCGAAATCGGTCATATCCAACTCTATCAAGTCGGATAGGGTCTGACGACTGCATAAAGTCACTGGGCAAGCCCTATATACCCGCCGAGCTACCACCGAATCACCCACTGGCGTAGCTACCTCGAAAGGGTCTATGGACTCAGGCTCTATCCCTATCCTACTAGCAATAAAAAGAGATATATAGGACAGAGTAGAACCCGGATCTATCAAGGCATACACGTCACAACATGAAACTGATAAGGTACCTGTGACGACATCAGGTGACGCCTCCTGGTCCTGCCGGCCAGACAAGGCATAAATAAGGTTCTGAGGACCGCTAGAACTAGGACTTCGCCACGACCTGCGCGACTGTTGGTCCTCGAGCACCACGCCTCCGGGGCGAGTAACCGTAGGTGAAGAAGACCCGGCGAAAGACCCTGCAGGCTGACCCCTACCATCTGCGCTGCCTCTGGTCGGACAGACTCTCGCATAGTGACCCTGCTGGCCGCAAGTGTAGCGAACTCCCGAGGTAGTATCACAACTCCCAGAATGGAATCTACCACATCGGACACACTGAGAGGACCTCGATCGGTTAGCACCTCGCTACTGGAAGTCCAAGTCCCGGGGCCCCGACCAGAATCAATACCTGGCATCACGAAGGCGGTGTAGGAGTGCTCGAGTGGGCCGTGGTGCAAATCTAGGCTCGCCGAGGCCCACCCGAGAGCTACCAAAAGATCTGCCGCCTGGCCGCCTTCTTCTGGCGATATCCGCCGACCCGTCGGCCTCTACGCTCCTCGCATCCAAGTGCATGAGCCTGCATGCGGGCAATGTCCATGCCCGGCTGAAGAGCCACACCCGAGCAAGACTCTGCCAAATAGTCATCTAGTCCCGTAATGTAGCGGTGCACTCGGTCCTCCATATCTGCTACTAATGCAGGGACATATCGAGCCAACGAATCGAACTCAACGTTGTACTCCCGGACTGTGCGCCCTCTCTGCCTCAGCATCAAAAATCTGTCGGCCCGTGCTCTTCTACGTGGCGGCAAGAAATGAGTGAGAAATGCCTCAGAACTCGTCCCATCTTCTGCTGAGGCGCATGCTCTCCGGGATAGCTCACGAATCAAACCAATCATTGCGATATCACGCGGCCGTCGCGACAAGATCACGGACTCGGTCTCCGAAGCCGATCGATCATGATCCGTGGAATCGCCGGATGAACTCCTGCGGATCATCCTCGTGCCTCGACAGTAGAACTCGGCGGGCTACAATCGAGAAAATCCGTAGCCTCAAACTATCCGACTCGGGTGAACCACGGTGCATTGGGTGAGCTGCTGCGTCCACCTATCTCGTATCGCCACAATCACGGCTAGAATCGGGCTATCTCAGAACCCATCTCCTATGCTCCGGTGTGGGGCGGAGGCGCAGTCTTGTGGTCTCATCGACCACTGCTGCGACTCTAAACCTGCTTTGAAATTTGGCGGCGTCGTGGAACTCGCTGGCGTCGAGGTATCGCCGGGTATAGGCGGGCACAGGCCTCGTGGCCCTCTGTGTCCTACTAGCAGCTCCTCGGCGCCTTGCCCTTCGGGCGGGTTGCCTTGCGTGGAGGCATAATCGTCTGAGAAAGGAATACGTTAGAGGTCCAACTTATAACACGGCTAAGGCACGATCTCGAGTGAGAAGAATGGAAACCAATCCTAAATATCCTATAGCCTCACGATTATTGGTGTGGTGCACAACACACCGATAATCAAGACTCTACTAGATACGGTCTGCAGACACTTTCAGAGGATTAATCGCTCGATACCACTTTTGTCACGACCGATCCGGGCAGTGATCGTGCCTACCCGCACCGATGGCATACATCGAGTAACCTGGAATAATAAAACAAGACATGAAACAAATGTAAAATGTAACACAGTTTATCTGATAAAAAGTTGCCTTTAGGCATATATATATAAACCAAGTCTGGCAGTTACATCCCAACTTTACAACATGACTACAGACCTCTAGGAATGTAAACAACTATGGCGGGACAGGGTCCCGCCATACCCTGAATGTACAAAATATCTACAACACCAAGGAGAGTCGTACCAAAAGTCGAGCCTCGAGAAATAGAAACTCACGACACGAGTAAGGATCCTAAGAATGAGGATCTACCACCTGCTTTCTCTTACTGCGGCGTAAAGCGGCCCAGAAGGAGTCGATCACAGGTACCAAGTATGTGAAACTGTAAAGTACTTTAAATGAAATCATATCATTTTAAAACCAATTTTACAAATATGTACGAAACCACCAATGTAACCGCACATAGTGCCACAACATAACCAAAAGCAAAATAGACATAACATAACTGGTCTTTTCTAGGCCACTAATGATCGAAGCAAGGCCAATCGCCCATAGTATCATTATGCGATCCTAATCCTGGAACTCCCGCAGTCCGCATAGGTCACACACAGACCCGCATGAGGTATTCCTCGCATCGGGGGCAGCTAACCCGCGGTATCCTCCTGGACTCCCGCAGTCCGCATAGTCACATAGACCGCATAGTCACACAGACCGCATGAGGTATTCCTCGCATCAGGATAATACACCCGGAATGATCAATCCTGGAACTCCCTGACTCGCGTAGTCACACGGACCGCGCGTAAGTATAGACCGCGTCGGGTGGCAAGCCCTCGGTATAACAAGTCAAGGGGGTATGTGATATAATAACAGTACAACGGGCTTAACGTTTAACAACGTAATCACAACAAGAATAACCCCCTTACACAACATCACAAGACACTAACACGCGTAGCATCATAACATGTTTACTTATCAAACCATCTTACTACACTTTTCAGAAATCAATACAAGACTTTCATAAACAAATAAGTAAATTGTTCCTTTTATCTTTCTTAAGTCGTTATACCTAACTTCCCATAAAGCTAGTATAACTCTTTAAGCTTTTAAAACCAAGTATTACTCTTCTTTCAAACAATGATTCATAATTCTTTTGAAATACTTCAAGATTCTTATTATTTAAAACTCAAGTCAAAAGACATCAGAGTAAAACCAGTTTTAGTAATCACACGTACGTCTACCGTACTATATATATATCAAAAATATCATGCTCAAGAGGATAGGAAGAATCACATACCTCGCCGTGAAATCCACCTGCCAAGTCGAATATGTCGCGCGTAGAGTATCAACCTATAATAGTCAAATACGTCTATCAACGTCTAGACTATTCTGTAGAATATTCTAAGCAGAGGGTTCTTAATTCTATGGAAAATTGGGCGACTTCCCTGCAGTCAAACTACTCAAGTCTCATCAGAAATACAAATCATGTAAATCTGATTCAATTCTCATCTATTATACCCTCCTTCTATATAACTTATACTTATTTCAATAAAACAACAGAAAGTAATCACCAATTACAATATAAGGACAAGATATATACATCGACAAGCCCAAAATTATCAAAGATAAATGTAGATCCCGAGCAAGGTTTAGCTCCTATTGCATGCGCTCCGATAGCTCGAGAAACCTTAGAAGTTCCCAAACAACTTCTACTTAATACTTAAACCACTATGAAGATTTTCCTTAGGGTTTAGTTTTGTGGCTAATTGATATAAGGTAGTATTTCTGGGCTTTTAGTATAGAGGTGAATTTGGAATACTACAAGGTATTTGGCTAAGGTATTTTGGGATAGTAACAATACTTGGAGAATATTTTTCTACCAAGGGGTTGGGACGAAACTACAAGGAAGAGGGGAGGGGGTGTTTGGACGAAACACTAGGCAAGGGGAGAGGACTTGGACGAGAATACTACTAGAGGGGGAGGGATTTTTGAGATTTGGAAGTTGTGTTTGTGGATGAAGAAGTCTTGCACAAGAGGGGGTATTTATAGAACCACCAAGGGCCAAGATTAAAACAAATGGAGGGTGTAGATTTGGTAGCTTGTTCAAGTGAAGTCTTCCACCAAGTGTCCACCACAATATTGGGACATATGTCCACCAAAACATTGGGACATATGTCCCCCACAACAATGAGCCATGTGGCCCTCCACTAGGCTCACAAAACCGTCCAACAATACCTACCCCCACTAACCCAAAAATATCTTGCAAGACTTGACCAATTGACTTGTCCACTAGGCCCCCATTTCGTCCAACCCATGCCAACTAAGGGTGACACATGTCGCCCTCCTATTGGTCCAAAATATTTCATCTCTCGGAAAAATCCGCAATCGGTTAAAATATTAAAAACGTAGAATTTCCTTCACAAGGTTCAGAATCTTTTCCGTCGAAAGTTTACAATTTCATTCTTAACCTAATTAGGGTTTGATTAATCGTACGTACTTCCTCGCATACATACTCTGGAAGTACGGGGTATAACAATTAGCTCCCACTATTTTAACATACTTCTACGACCCCATGGTAGAATACGAACCTATTTTAATTTAAGGTCATAATGGGCCAAGATCCAAGCCTATGTTATCATCGTGTTTGTTTTGGCTGATAACTTCAATAACACATCTTGGTAGGTTCTAAACCAATTGCAAAACTTATTTGCAACTCTTAGTTGATCAAATATTACATTCAATCTTGCTTCCTTAGATTAGTCTGACACTTTGGCGCCAAAATTTGTCTAAGCAAGTCAACCCCATTACACGACTGCGTTTATGTATCTAAGTAAACTTTTTTGTGAGCAAACACTTTGGTGTAAATACCCATAAAAATTTATTATTTACTTTTACATTTAAACACATCTATGAAAGAGCCCGAGTCCTCGTAGACTTAGAGCAAATGCTTTGGCATAAATACTCGTATCGCCGAAAAGGATTTTGCACTCTAACAATTATAATTGACGACGCGTTATAATTTAGACTTGTATTAAAATTTGGAGAACATTTTCAGTTTCGGAGATTTTAACCAAGATCAATGCTTTCTGTCATATCCAATATGACATCTTATCATGCAATTTCTAAAACACATTTAGTTGGGAACCATCAACCCAATAAGCATGATATAATATGGTTTTGATCAATTACTGGGCGCCGCCTACCCAGACAGTTATAGCGGACATTATGCTAATATTTAAACGTACGAATTTAAATCATTTAGCATATATTTTGTATATTACTTAATAATATATAGTTAATAATAATCATGGGTTAATTTGTCTAAACTCTAAATTCTAAGTCTAATCCAAACAGTCCCTTAAAAAATTTATGATTTTAAAAACTGATTTTCAGGATATTTCTGTAAATTCCAAACTTTTCAGAATTTACAGTTTAGTCCCTCAAGAATTTAATATTTCAATTTGAACCCCTTTGAATTCAGAAAATCCAATTTTAATTTTCAAGTTTTAGGAACCTGACTGCAATTTTTAAAATTTAAAAATCTGATATTCAGAAACTTTATTTAATTACATATTTGCCCCAAAGGATCAAATCTGCCTATTTTAAAAAGTTTTAATTTCAGATTCTGAAACTTCTAAACTTCAGATCAGAATCTGAAATCTATAAAACTTCAGTTTCTAATTCCGAAAATAATATTTTTTTAATTACTGGGGCCTACGTGCCCTAGAGGTAGTGACATAAAAAATTAATCTTCTAGATGAACAATGTCGCGGCGCTCCTGAACGGAGCCGCGGTGCTTTGTCATACCCTAGATAGTGCTGCGACGCTCTATCATGGAGCCTTAGCCGACGCTCCATCCCCCTCAATCAATAACCAATAAATTAAACAATTTTCTTTTTAAAAAAAAAACTGCAATTTTTACATCGCAAAAATAATCTCTACACCAATAATATATGTATAATAAGCATATACATGCATAAATAAGGAGTTTGATAATGGCACCGCGCCTTACGTAAAATATTAAGTACTTTGGGTCTCGCACTCACATTTATCAATTTTAAGCCCTATTCTATTAAACCTTAGTAATTTTAATAGTAATTAATACGTAAATAAATAAATAATTTAGCAATAACGTCGTGTCAAATAGCATGGTCGTATTTATTAATACGCAAAGTAATTTCGTAATTATTGTAATAATTTAAACCCAAGCTAAAATTAATAAGGCACCAAGGGTTGTATTTAAATAATTTAATTTACAATTAATTAAATAAAACACCTAAAACTAATACACATCAATAATTAACAGCCCAATCACCCCTTAATTTTGTCTGACCCAACCACGACCCGAAGCCCAAAACCCGCGGCCCACTACGCTATAAACACCCCTTCATCGTCCACAACACACAAAGGAGGATGAAACCTAAACCTAATCCAAAACACTCCAACCGCCGCATGCACCTCTCCCTCACGCCACCACCCCAGCCGAGATTCTCGCCTGAGAATCCGGCGACCTTTCCCCATCTTACCATAAAACCTCTCCCTATCAACTTCGGTAAGAATCTCAGAACCCGAAAATGGTAACAAATCGCCTAAAGCCAGTAACCAAATCAGCCCATAAAAGGCATCCTAATAAACACAAAATCACAACGAATCACCATCAAAATCGCACCAAAAGTAGTCCCTAAAAGCTGTCCTAAACTTACCATAAAACAAATCCTAACTAGGAACTATAAATACTAACGTTTGGGCATGCAATAGGGACAGAGAAAAAGGATCCAAAAGAACACACCCACACACAAGGTAGCTCTAAAAAACTCTCTTGTCAGTTCAGTTTTACTCTTTTCTCATCCTCGCAAACAAGTACTGGAAACTTCTCTTTGACGATTCAAAGGTACACTCGTCGTCGCCACAGATTCACCATAGATAAAAGGTAGTATGGACTGTTACTGGCTTTTGTGATTGCGACTACTAATGAGCTTCACTAATTGTTGCTGGTGTCTGGTTGAATGTAGTGTTTATCATCCAGGTTATAGGGTCGACTGAGTAGTATTGTTAATGCTTGTCATCTCTGGTCATTATCGGTATTATAATAGTCATTTTTGTGCATATTAAATGCTCACCATATTGAAACCATTGAAGGTACGAATCTGGGAAAGCATGGAACTAGCTGATTCATTATATTAAAAACTAGCTACATGTGCGAAATGGATAGCTGCAAATCTGTGTAAAATTCCATCGCCTTATATGATTAGTTAAATCAAGGTGTCTGGCATATTACTTCAGGAGCAGTAGTAATCATGTATGAACTGTTTCTCGTAACCCTCTCTATAAACAAATACTTCTCCTAGCAAATAGTTAGCGGGAAGTAAAAGGGATTACGAGGTCTAATCCCAAATCTTCAAATTAAACCAACGCGCTCTCAGAGATAACAACGTCAAAATTTAACAGGATTATGTGTGTCTATGTGTATGTATATTTATGTGCCTATATTCAAAATATTTCAAATCTTTACTTATTTTTAAAAAATATCACTATCGTATTTCAATAAATCAAGACCGACCTCCAGTCAAATTGTTACTACGATTGAAGATACATGATTTACAATGTCGTGTTATCATCCCAATAAAGTAACAAACATTTTAATCCCAAAATAAAACCTTCGTGTTCCCGTCTCATAAGGTAGCTAATGTGTTTCACTCTTAAGCTAACCGTACAAATTTAATATCTATCGTCATATATGCAGAAGTTTCCCGTCAAATAAGGTGTAATTGAGCATGATAATCAGTTTCTTCTTATCCACAACACGTCTTACTTGTAGTTGTCGGTATTTGCATATATGTCTAAATGGAATAGTTATCACCTGAGTTTTATAGGTCGGCTGAGTTGTGTCACCAATGCTTTGTCAAATTTGTTCTTCTTGTGGGTGTTACAATAGTCGTCTGTATGTATCAAATATTCGTCATGTTTAAAGTAGTTATCCTGGAAAGTATGGAATTAGCTCTGTATTAAAATAAGGCCAAGCATGGTTTAGAACATCTGTTGTAGCATTGATGAATCTGTTTTAGTTTATCATTAGGTCCACCATATAGCTGTTGAGATTAGTCCAGGACTGACATAAGGGTAATAGCATGTACATACATCAGTCCAGTTATATTGCGCCATATCCTGGAAAGTCATCATGTTATACCTAATAAGATCTTATACGCTTGGTTTGACATCCATGGTTCTGTACATTTAAAGCATTATTCCCAAAGAGTCACAACTCAATTAAAAAGAACCCGGAATCGGAAATTGAACTCTTGCATCTGCTTGATGTCTACTTGGTCCATTGCTTTGTCCTGTTTATCGGTTACATCTCTGCCAATGTTTAGTTAAAATATTCTGGCTCAATGGTTAGATTTTAGAATTGTGACTAGTAATTACTGATTTGAAGTTGTCTGTTTATCCTCTAGTATGTATGGATTCACGCAAGTTAACATGCAGAATAATCTGCTGGATACGACCCCTATTCTTCGAAAAACTTAGTCTTTGGAATCTGCAGGTTGTTTAGAACTAGGTGGCTTTCTGTATTCAACCTAGTCTCTGTCCGTATTTACCGCTGAATCGCCTTTTCCTTCACCTGGTTGTTGCATTTGTCAGTAGACCATCCGTGGGTATATTTCTGTCACGACCCGACCTCGGGACCGCGACTGGTGCCTTACCCCGGGCACCCTAGTAATACAACATCAGAGAAAATCAGCGGAAACAAAAACTTAAACAGGGAACAAGATACAAGATAAGAAAACAGGTTAACCAAAACGGTCACCTTCATGTATATACAATATAACCGAACAGTTACAATCCTTTACAAACCACCTTACAGCGATTACTACAGACCTCTAAGAATGTAACAACAACTATGACGGGACAGGGCCCCGCCATACCCCTGAATGTACAAGTACCTACAGTGACAGGGGACTATACCAAAAGATAAGCCTCCGGAGAAACGGAGCTTCCCAAACGCTGAACTGCGATCCTATGAACGAGGATCAACAACTGGTGTACCTCTACCTGCGGCATGAACGCGGCCCGAAGAGGTCGATAACAGTACCAAGTATGTGGCGAAAATCGTAAATGAAATCATAATAGTCTATATAAAGCGGAGACATGTATGATAACCAAACTACGATACCTGACATATAAGCGATCATGTCAAGTCGGGGACTCACGCCAAGTCATCACTCAAATATAACAATGGGTCTCACACCCACAACATCAATCATGCGTGGAATACCTTCCTCACCGCCGGCGATCATGATATAATAACACGAAGTACACATGAACACCGGTCCACTGTGTCATAAAAACCGTCGGCAAGTACGAAGGCATAGCTACGGATCCAACTGCATCATCAATCGGCGGCAAGTACGAAGCCGGCTACGTAACCTACCCTACCAACAATACTAAACAACCATATCACGAAGGCGACCGCGTGGCAAGTCGATAGCCTACCGGATCCTCCATGTGCCACGAGGCGACGGGGCAAGTAACCGGGCTAACCACCGGATCACAACCGTAAGTCACGGCCGTCCAAACACCGACTCGCGAAGGCGACCGTGGCAAGTCGATAGCCTACCAGATCCTCCCCGCGCCACGTAGGCGGCGGGGCAAGTAACGAGCTAACCACGGATCACAACCGTAAGTCACGAGACTTCGCCACAAACCGAGCGGGCAAGTCGAGGCTAACTACCAGAACCAAAGCCGAATCAGCCACGACCGGGGCAAGTACGAAAGCCAACTACCAGATACCAAGGCCGAATCAGAAAAACCTCATGGAGAGCTAGTCCATGGAATAACAATAATGGTCACATGCCCCCGGAATCCCTCATCGGTGTAGACATGCCCATGTGACAATAATAATGGAAGCATACCCGTGGAATCTTCCGTCACTGCCGACGCGTCAAGTAAATTCACAACAAGTCAGCCGGCCCTCCATCGAGAGACGCGATGGTATAGAAATACAATACTTGCACAACAAAAGCTATCACAACTAGCATAGGCAAGTTCAACATACTTTTAGACTTTCATTAACATGTAAATTAATTCACCATTTATAAAAACTCAAGTACTCCCATTTTGTGCCAACAATCCGGGTTTTAATCCTAAAGTACTACGTACTTAAATTCTTTCAAAAGACCCCTTTCTTTTACAAAAGTCATACGATACCCATAGTATCAAAAATAGAGTAACTATCAATTCAAGTAAACCAATTTAAGACAAAACAATGCCTTCTTTTTAAACCATTTTAAGACAAAAACATGCCTTTCTTTTAAACCAAAACACTTCAAATTCCTCAAGTCTCTTTTCTTTTTTTTAGAAAACAAGTTCCTTACTTTGGAATTTAAGAAAAATCAATACTTGTTATTAATGATCTTATTAAAGCAGCCATGATCTAGGAAATGTAATACAATTTTCTCTTATCTTAGCTTACATGCGGATGGAGGTTTCTCCGGTTTTAATATAATTAATTGTTATTACATTTTCCTTTATTAACTTTGACCGCTTGTTCGATAATTATTCCCATTTCCGAAATCAATATAACATTATTCTTTTAAAAACCAAGTACTTATTACTCACGAATGAGGTTTCACAACTTTTTAACACAATTCAAGTCAAGTCTCTTATCTTTTAAAAATAATCAACCATTTTTTTTACCTACATAAACTCGTTATAATTAACTTCCCATAAAGCCATTATAACACTTTATGTTCTAAACCAACCAATATCATAGCACACGTACGTCTACCGTACTACATAGTTTACAACAATCATGCTAGAAAAGATAGGAAGAGGTTCACATACCTCGCGACGATTATCGACAATTAGCAAAACACTCAAGTACTATACCGCGCTAGCCTTTTCCACCCTTCAAGTAGAATACGCTACTCGTAGTACTTCAACCTATAATGGTCATAAAATGTCTATTAACCTCTAGCTCTCTTCGTAGAATATTCTAAGTACAAGGTCACTAAATTCTACGGAAAATCGGACAGCACTTCCTTTGTTTCTACATACTTTGCCACCTTTTTCAAGGCCGAATTCAATAACCAAACGCCACATTTAAGGCTCAAACATTTCAGCAAATACAAAGGGGATTACACGCCCTACAAGACGTGTAAAATTCCGCCCCACAATTGACATCAAATCTAGTCCACCAAACACAATGTCTATTCGGCACTTGAGATACAACAACACCAATTCTTATCCAATTCAAGTTCTTGGGTCAAACATGTTATATAGTCATAAACAACTTCCTGACTACAATTTCCTTCTTTATATAACATATGACAACTTAACTAGTAATCAACTAGAATTACAATCTTAAAGGCTAACATACTAGTTTTGGATTAGGGTTCGATAGTCAAGTCACTTATCAAACTTCATAATATATACCTCATGCTTGCTAATATCCAAAGCTACAACAAGTAGTAATCTTAATTACTAAAACGACAAGAATTATACCTTTACAAGCCCTTAAAATTTCCAAGATTCAAAGTCGCTCCTTAGCAATTCTTAGCTCCTTTCCTTATGCTCCAATCCGCTCCAAGCACTCCTTAGAAGCCTATGAAGAACCCATCTTCAAGTTCCAACTTCAAAGTTGAAGAGCTCCATAAGTTTCCGCTTTGCGACTAATACGAAAACACCACTTTTCCGGGATCTTTCTATTGAGATAACCTTAAAACACCCTTAGGGACCTTGGGTTTAAGTCTTGTGAACAATGGAACAAAACTACAAATTTTTTTGTGGAAAACCTGACAGTGAGCTCTCTTAGTGAAGAACAAGAAATGTGAAATAATTCTAAGTGTTGGAAGACAAGTCTTGCACTAGTGTGTATATATAATACAATGGAAGGTCAAGATAATCACAAATGTGTGGCTAGGATGAAGATCACATGGATAATGGCGAGTGGATGAGTTGACTTAGTCAATACACTCAGCTTGAAGACTTTCATCCACAAGGGTCAAATGACCATCCTATCCTTGCAAAAATCGTCCAAGACCATGTGAGGGTGCCACGTGTCGCCTCTCATTCGTCCATAAAAATTTCAGAACCTCGTGGGCCCACACAAACGTAAAATTTCCTCGGGTGGGCCCCACGTGACCAAATCCGTAAAATATAAATTCCATAATTCTTATAAGTTCTTAAAGTCTTAAATACCAAAATTGAGAATCCAATTCTCAATAATAAACCTCTTTCCTTCACGTAGTTCGGAAACTTTTCCGTCGAAAAAATCACATCTTTCTTCCTTTCCAATATTACTGTCGTATTCTCGTACGTACGTCCTCACATACATACCCTGGAACTACGGGGTGTAACATTCTTCCCCCCTTAGAAACATTCGTCCCGAATGTTCCTTCTAAGTCTCAAAACATACACGCACCGGTATAATCTTCACTACTATACTTACAAAACCAATTATGCCACTGATCGGTGTATTTTATATACACCTTTTGAGTCAGTTTTAGTTTGTCTTTTGTCCCGTTTTGCATATATAAGTGTCATATTAGGATAGTTTTTCTTTCTTTTGAGTCAAAGTGGTTAAAATGGCCAAATGGCGGAAAAAAGAGCTAAAAGAGGGCAAAAGAGGAGATGCCAGAGCTGAAAACAGACAAAATGGCAAACGAGGGTGAAATCGGACCCGCGGCCTCCTGCCGATCAGCGAGGGCGGCGCCCACTATCGAGAGGCTGCGAAGACCAGCGCGGCTACCGAGCAGCGGAATGCAGGCGCGACGCCTAAACATCCGAGAAGCTACAGGAGTTGCGGCATGGCCTACCGAACAGCGAATATCAGGGCGGCGCCAAAACACCGACAATTGCAGAACTTCCGCGCATGGCTCATGCGAGCGAACGCAGCCGCGAAAAATTAGGTTTTGGACGAAATTGCAGGCGGGCACGAAGGAAAAGAGGAGGCGGTTTGACCTAAAAACGGAGAACCCTAGGCAGTTTTTAAGGGTTCCCTTTCTTGCACAACACAAGGCTTCTTGCTTAGAGATTGGAGACCATAGTCTAGTAATTTCTTTTCCTTTTCTTTACTTTATTTCAGTTTTTGTATGATGAACATGGGATTAGTTCTTGTCATGTCAATGGCTAGGAACTAATTCCTCTATAGGGCTTTCCATGTTAAATCTCTAGAAACTTTTGTTATGAGTTAATGCATGCTTATGGTTATTTTTCTTATTGTGAGATCTATCCAATATTTGAGTTGAATTCTTGGTAATTAATTGACAACTAATTATCACTATATGATTTCTAATCAGATTCCGAAAGGGGGGGATTGTGAATATGCTGTAAGTTGGATAGACATTCTTGGATTGGGGATGAAAATACCTCAATTATTTATGTAGCGTTAATGAGAGGCTTAACAACCCTAATTTTGCGCATTGTGCGTGACGGTTAACTAGGTTCTTGTTCTTAATCCTCCTATAGAGTTATCCTTATCACCGAAAGGTAGGTAAGGTGCAATCTTTGAGGTTGAGTGTTTATATAACCTAACGGAGTATAAAGCGATTTAGTGAACTGCTTTCTCCAAAGAGAAAGACCATAAGTTATTGCATTAATAAGTAACATAAGCGGATAGTGAGGAAGCGTGGAAGCCTATTCTCATCATCATCAAGTAAACCTTTATAGTTAAAATAGCTTTTATAATTCTTAGTTATAATCAACAAATCTAAATATCAATTTACCAAATAGATACAAAAATAGATAGTTGGTAATTGAACCTAATCCTCGAGGACGATATTCGGTCTTATCAAGACTATACTACTTGTCACGATAACGTGCACTTGCGTTTAAAGTGTGTGCATCTTACCGCGCATCAAGTTTTTGGCGCCGTTGCCGGGGATTAGGCATAGTTCAATATCAAATTTATCTATTTTTAATTTCTAATTTGGTTTTTATTTTTGTTTCTTTAAATTATTTATTTTATTTTCTTTTGAAAAAAAAAAACAAGTGTGTCGTGATTCGTTGTTGGTTTTGATTCATCTCAGGGATCCTTAAGACATGGATTTCTACTGTCAATATGATCGAGCTCCAACCATAGAGGAAGAGAGGGAGGAATTACGAGAAGCTATACTCAGTCTCACGAGGTACCAAAATCAGTTCATAGACGAAACGAGAATGGCCATGAAGAAGTTGGAAACGCAAATAGCAGAGCTCGCGATCATATTCAACAGCGAAACACAAGAAGAGCAATCTGCACCTGGGGTAGGCAATGAGGAAACACAATGTCAGGCAATTGACCTGAAGGATGCCGAATCAGGGGAGATAGAGAGTTCGCAGCAGCAGCAGCGCCGCGGCGCCGATGAGCAGGGCCGCGGCGTCGAAGATTCTGAGACAGAGCGGAGAGTGGCCGCGGCTGAAAGCGAGGCGCGGCGCCGTAACCAATCGAGGTGATTTTGAACAATGAACAAAAATTGAGAGCACGAACCACACTGACTATTAAGGAATGCGGTGAGATAGTTGGTGTAGAAGAAAATATTGAGATATCCAATTATTTACCTTCTTGGATTACGTGGAAATTCTTTTTCTTGCACCTATTACGGAAGAAACACCACTAGCTATCACGGTGATTCCCAATTAAGAAGCCCATACCATCAAGGTACCAGAGTTGAGAGATGTAGAAGTTCAAGGATTCCTACATTATAGAAAGCATAAAAGACAAGCCTACTTGGGGGATAATTGTATATGTAAGGCTCTTGTTTGAACAAATGGTCGTAGGGAAATTGAGACCTACAACAATAACTCTGCGGATTGCAAGCAGTTCGCAGAAGGATCCAATGGGCACTCGAAAGGTTAATTGCGTCAGGCTAAAAGGCGTTAAAGACAGTACTTGGGAGGCAACCCAATGTTTTTAATTATGTTATTTTAATTTACGTCTTTAGTTTATTTTATTTTGTCTAAGAAACGATCTCTCACGGTCTTGGGGTCTTGTGTTTGTGTTATTGACAGTGCAGTGCAAATAAAGCGAAGGGCCCAGCTAAACGAAAGCCAGGATTTCCAGAAAAGCGGGTAAGCGGTGCGAGAGCGGCGGCGCGCGAAAGAAGCGAGCAGCGCAGCAGCTGGCGCCCAAAGCGAACGCATGACGGTACAAGTCCAGAACATTTGCCAAGTTTGTTTGGCGCAATATTTCCATGCGGCGCGAAAGTCGAAGAGCACAGAAGATCAGGCATGGCGCGCGAATCGAATCAAAAACGCCGTAAATAAGATTTTCCCCAAATCCAATTTCAAAAACCTAACCCTTCCTTTCCAAAACCCACGAAAATCCGAAAATTTCCCACAAATCCTCCATAAATCCAACCCAACCACAATAAAAAACTCTTAAATTCCTAAAAACCCTTAGTTATCTCAAACAACAAAGCTTCATTCTATAGTCTCAAACCACCAATTGAAACAAGAGCAGCTTGAATCTTCTCAGAAAAAGGTAATTTTTTTTCTGTTCTTAAATCCTTTACTAAAGTCACAGGAGGTAGTAGTTTGAAGGAGTATTGTAGTTGAAGTAGTTGGGTACTGAAAAGTTGATTGTGAAGTTGGAGAAAAGCGTAGAAAAGGGAGTGTGGGTATTGGGTAGAAAAGTTGAAGTTGGGGGTGTTGTGTTCACTGCTAGTTGTAGATTGTGTAGGAAACATTGTGCCACTAAATTGAAAGCTCCAGAAATTATTTTAAACCATGGACACCAGGAAGAGATGAGGCTCCACATCCACCCCAACCCCACATTACGATAATACTAGGTTTGTGAGCTACGAAGCCTTCCAAAGATACAAAAAGCTTGATACCAGACCCATAATACCAGAAAGGGGAATGGACTACGGAGGAGGAGTCATATGGAGGAAGATGTTTATGAGCCCATCCAGGGCTATGATTGAGTTAAGGGTGGAGGAGATTCGTAAATCAGGAGAAGATAGCACGATGAACACAACAATGGTGCGTGAATTTTATGCCAACTTTCCGGAGAAGGTGGAAAGGGGATGCTTTGTTAGGGGAGCTTATGTGCCTGTGACAGCAGAGAATGTAAATGCACAATTGAAGACGGTTGATGTTGAAGAAAGAAGTGATTGGAATCACTTTAGAACATGATCTAGAAGCACTGACCACATCGACTGGAATGCCGTTGCAGACATCGTGAGCTACCATGGGGCTGTTTTTGATATTGGGAGAAATGGATCAAGAGCGAGCAGTGTCAATTCAACAAAGTGGCCAAAGGTTGGCTATATTTAAATCGGCGCCGCATGATTCCATCCACGCACTTCACCGAGTGCGGAGGGCGAGATTAAAGCGGTATATGGAATTATGAGGGGAATGACGATTGATGTGGGGAAAGAAATAGTGCAGAGCGTTGAAGAAATCAGCAGGCTGGTGACAACAGGTGGATTGGGACACGGTTCACTCATTACCAGTCTTTGCCACATGAGTGTGGTCCCACAACTACCCACTGACACTCATTAGAGAAATCAACTGTCGGTGTCCTGTGGGATAGTGCACTCTTTCCCAGACCCAAGCCCCAGGCCGGACGGAGTACAACCCCAGAAGCAAAGCAGAGACCGCCATGGGCGAAGATGAGCACGAAATAGGGGCTCAATATGAGGCAGGACCTAGCCACGCCAACCACGGGAAGCGAGAACCTCGAGCATGCGATGGAGCAATTGTTTCAAAATCGGATAAGGATGATGCGGACCTTGGACACGATGAGTACAAGGGCGACAGAAACAAGGCAACAATTCAACGAGTTGAGTTCCTTGTTCAACCAATGGTCGATGCATTATCCACCGCCACCACCACCATTTTAGCCAAAATCTGTAAGTGTCTTATTTCTTTTATTGTCTTTGAGTCTACACACATTGGGGACAATGTGTGATTTAAGTTTGGGGGTGTTTTATTTGTGTCATGTTATGTTTTATTTAAGTATTTTTGATTGTTTTATAAAAAAAATTCCTTTTTGAGTCATAATTGCCTGTCAAAGATCATAATTGCTGTAGTTGCTAGAAACACCTAGTGAAGTAAGGTGGAATAATGTAACGGAATTGAAGCAACTATCTAAACACCTAAGTTAGATATGCCAAAAACTCACAGAATCTGTCTATTTAGAGTTTCTTGCTTGAGTTATGCATGCTAAATGATAAATACTTATGTGTTATGATTGCTTGCTATTTGAGACGAAATAGTTAGGATATGCATGTTAGGGAGACGACTCAGGCATTTCTTTGATAGCTAATTCTTACCATTCTTTTCTATCCCGTACTTTAAAAATATCCCTAGTCAGCCCCATTGAGCCTAAATTTGAAACTTCTTCTTTGACACCCTATATTCCCACAAATTGTACCATAAGTGAAAATATGAAATAGTGGAATACATTGTGTTAAAAAAGAGACGAAAAGAGTGAATAAGTCTGTTGCACCCCAATACAAAAGTAATAAGAAATAGGCAAAAGCCTAAGTTTGGGGGTGCTTGTCATCATTATATACTTCACTCTCCCAAAACAAAAGAGGGGAAAGATAGAATCGAAATGAAGAAAAGAACAAAAAGAAAAAGGGAAATACTGAAAAGCTGAAGAGCTTATGGTACACGAAATGAGCCTAAATTGCCTATTTTTACCTACCTATACCTAAGCCTACATTACAACCCTTAAAAGTCCTGAAGATCTATTTTATGCATATCCAGGATTAGTGGAGAATAGCAAGTAAGCATGCCATAGGATTTTTTGAATTTATATGCATGATTTAGTATATAGACTTCCATTAAAGCATGATAATATGAGTTTGCGAAATATCTAGCTTAATGTGCTGAAATGTCATGCTATATGTTCCTGCATATTATTTTGCTAACCTTCATGTTTTTCTAGTTAACACTAATGCAGCAAAAGTGATCAATGTCAGTGAGTCTTTTATTTTCGTTTCTTTGAGTCTTTTATTTTATTTCTTTCTATCTTTGCTCGAGGGCGAGCAAAGGTTAAGTTTGGGGGTATTTGATCGGTGTATTTTATATACACCTTTTGAGTCAGTTTTAGTTAGTATTTTGTCCCGTTTTGCACATATAAGTTTCATATTAGGATAGTTTTCTTTCTTTTGAGTCAAAGTGGTTAAAATGGCCAAATGGCGGAAAAAGGAGCTAAAAGAGGAGATGCCAGAGCTGAAAACAGAGAAAATGGCAAACGAGGGTGAAATCCAGACCAGCGCGGCCTCCTGCGATCAGCGGGGCCGTGGTGCCCACTATCGAGAAGGCTGCGAAGACCAGCCGCGCTGCCGAGCAGCGGTCAGGGCGCGACGCCTAAACATCCGAAGCTACGAGAGTTGCGGCGCGCGCTACCGAGCAGATATCAGGGCCGCGGCGCCAAAACACCCGACGAATTGCAGAACTTCCGCGCGCCATGCCTGCAGGCGCGCCGACGCGGATAAATTAGGTTTTTGGACGAAATTCTGGGCCAGGCCTGAAGGAAAAGAGGGAGGCGGTTTTCAGCCTATAAAAGGAGAACCCTAGGCAGGTTTTAAGGGTTCCATTTCTTTCACAACACAAGGCTTCTTGCTTAGAGATTGGAGACCATAGTCTAGTAATTTCTTTTTCTTTTCTTTACTTTATTTCAGTTTTTGTATGATGAACATGGGATTAGTTCTTGTCATATCAATGACTAGGAACTAATTCCTCTATAGGGATTTCCATGTTAAATCTCTAGAAACTTTTGTTATGAGTTAATGCATGCTTATGGTTATTTTTCTTATTGTGAGATCTATCCAATATTTGAGTTGAATTCTTGGTAATTAATTGACAACTAATTATCACTATATGATTTCTAATCAGATTCCGAAAGGGGGGGATTGTGAATATGTGATGCGCGGTAAGATGAACACACTTTAAACGCAAGTGCACGTTATCGTGACAAGTAATATAGTCTTAGTAAGACCGAATATCGTCCACAAGGATTAGGGTTCAATTACCAATTATCTATTTTCTAGTATCTATTTGGTGAATTGATAATTGATTTGTTGTTTATAACTAAGAATTATGCAAGCTGTTTAAATATAAAGATTTACTTCAGAGGTGATGAGAATAGGGCTTCCATGTATCCTTACTATCCGCTTATGCTACTTACTAATGCATTAACGTATGGTATTCTTCTTTTGGAGAAAGCAGGTTTACGAAATCGTTTTATACTCCCGTTAGGGTTATATAAACACTCAACCCCAGTATCACACCTTACCTACCTTTCGGTGATAAGGATAACTTTATAGGAGGATTAAGAACAAAAACCTAGTTGACCGTCACGCACAATGCGCAAAATTAGGGTTGTTAAGCCTCTCATCAACGCTACATAAATAATTGAGGTATTTTCATCCCCAATCCAAGAATGTCTACCCAACTTACAAAGATATTCACAATCCCCTTTCAGAATCTGATTAGAAATCATATAGTGATAATTAGTTGTCAATTAATTACCAAGAATTCAACTCAATTATTGGATAGATCTCACAATAAGAAAAATAACCATAAGCATGCATTAATTTATAACATAAGTTCCTAGCAATTCAACATGGAAAGCCCTATAGAGGAATTAGTTCCTAGCCATTGACATGACAAGAACTAATTCAAAGTTCATCATACAAAACTGAAATAAAGAACAAGAAAGGGAAAAGAAATTACTAAACTAATGGTATCCAATCTCCAAGCAAAAATCTTGAGTTGTGCAAGAAGGGGAACCCTTAAAAGCGCCTAGGTTCTCTTTTTATAGTCGCAAACCGTCTCCTCTTTTCCTTCGTGCTGGCCTGAATTTCTTCAAAGACCTAATTTTTCCGTCGGCCGCCTCGCAGACAGCCGCGCCGAAAGTTCGCAATCCGTCGGGTGTTTTGGCGCGCGACACGATATCTGTATGCTCGAGGCCGCTGGAACTCTGTAGCTTCTCGGATGTTTAGCGCGCGCCCTGCATCTCTGCTCGAGGGCGCCGCGACTGGATCTTCTGCACCTCTTCAATAGTGGGCGCCGCGCCTCGCTGATCGGCAGCGCCCGGTACTGGATTTACCCTCGTTCGCCACTTTCTCTGTTTCCAGCTCTGGCATCTCCTCTTTTGCCATCTTTTTGCTCCTTTTCCGCCATTTGGCCATTTTAACCACTTTGACTCAAAAGAAAGAAAAACTATCCTAATACGACACTTATATGTGCAAAAATGGGACAAAAGATTAACTAAAACTGACTCAAAAGGTGTATATAAAATACACCGATCAAATACCCCCAAACTTAACCTTTGCTCGCCCTCGAGCAAAGATAGAAAGAAATAAAATAAAAGACTCAAAGGAA
Organism: Przewalskia tangutica; assembly: GCA_029844215.1. Lineage (NCBI taxonomy): Eukaryota > Viridiplantae > Streptophyta > Magnoliopsida > Solanales > Solanaceae > Przewalskia > Przewalskia tangutica. The sequence goes on from CM056721.1 coordinate 113,184,762, forward strand.
CGAAAAATAAAAGATTCACTGCCATTGATCATTTTTGCTGCATTAGTGTTAACTAGAAAAACATGAAGGTTAGCAAAATAATATGCAGGAACATATAGCATGAAATTTCAGCACACTAAACACATGAAGCTAAATATTTTGCAAACTCATATTCATCATGCTTAATGAAAGTCAATATACTAAACCATGCATATAAATTCAAGAATTCCTATGGCATGCTTACTTGCTATTCTCTACTAATTCTGGATATGCATAAAAGAGATCTTCAGGACTTTTAAGGGTTGTAATGTAGGCTTAGGTATAGGTAGGTAAAAATAGGCAATTTAGGCTAATTTCGTGTACCATAAGCTCTTTTGCTTTTCAGTATTTCCCTTTTTCTTTTTGTTCTTTTCTTCATTTTGATTCTATCTTTCCCCTCTTTTGTTTTGGGAGAGTGAAGTATATAATGACAAGCACCCCCAAACTTAGGCTTTTGCCTATTTCTTATTACTTTTGTATTGGGGTGCAACAGACTTATTCACTTTTTTTTTTTTTTTTTTACACAATGTATTCCACTATTTCATATTTTCACTTATGGTACAATTTGTGGGAATATAGGGTGTCAAAGAAGAAGTTTCAAATTTAGGCTCAATGGGGCTGACTAGGGATATTTTTAAAGTACGGGAGATAAAAGAATGGTAAGAATTGGCTATCAAAGAAATGCCTGAGTCATCTCCCTAACATGCATATCCTAACTATTTCGTCTCAAATAGCAAGCAATCATAACACATAACTATTTATCATTTAGCATGCATAACTCAAGCAAGAAACTCTAAATAGACAGATTCTGTGAGTTTTTGGCATATCTAACTTAGGTGTTTAGATAGTTGCTTCAATTCCGTTACATTATTCCACCTTACTTCACTAGGTGTTTCTAGCAACTACATCAATTATGATCTTTGACAGGCAATTATGACTCAAAAAGGAATTTTTTTTATAAAACAATCAAAAAGACTTAAATAAAACATAACATGACACAAATAAAACACCCCCAAACTTAAATCACACATTGTCCCCAATGTGTGTAGACTCAAAGACAATAAAAGAAATAAGACACTTACAGATTTTGGCTAAAATGGTGGTGGTGGCGGTGGATAATGCATCGACCATTGGTTGAACAAGGAACTCAACTCGTTGATTTGTTGCCTTGTTTCTTGTTGTCCTTGTACTACTGTGTCCAAGGTCTGTATCATCCTCACCTGATTTTGATACAATTGCTCCATCGTGGGCGTTGGAGGTTCTGCTCCTGTGGTTGGCCGGTGGCTAGGTCCTGCCTCATATTGAGCCCCTATTTCAGGCTCATCTTCGTCCATGGCGGCCTCTGCTGCTGCTGGTTGTACTCTCCGTTTGGCTGCTGGGGGGATTGGGTCTGGGAAAGAGTGCACTATCCCATAGGACACGGGCAGTTGGTTTCTCTCATGAGTGTCAGTGGGTAGTTTTGAGACCGCACTCATGTGACATAGCTTGGTGATAACTGAGCCATGTCCTAATCCGCCTGTTGTTACCAACCTGCTGATTTCCTCAATGCTCTGCACTATTTCTTTCCCCACATCAATCGTTAACCCCCTCATAATTCCATATATCAGTTTAATCCTATCCTCTGGCACTCTGGTGAAGTGCGTGGATGGAATCATGCGGGCGCTGATGAAATATAGCCAACCTTTGGCTACTTTGTTGAATTGACACCTGTTCAGTGCTCTTGACCCATTTCTTCCAATATAAAAAACAGCCACATGGTAGCTCACGGTGTCTGCAACGGCATTCCAGTCGATGTGGTCAATGTTTCTAGACCATGTTCTAAAGTGATTCCAATCACTTCTTTCTTCAACATCAACTGTTTTCAATTGTATATTTATATCCTCTGCTGTCACAGGCACATAACGTCCCCTTACAAAGCATCCCCTTTCCACCTTCTCCGGAAAATTGGCATAAAATTCACGCACCATTGTTGTGTTTACTGGTGCTATCTTCTCCGGATTCACAAATTTCCTCCAATCCCTTAACTCAATCATCGCCCGAATGGGCTCATAAACATCTTCTTCCCCATATGACTCCTCTCGGTAGTCCATTCCCTCTCGGTATTAAGTGCAGTATCAAGCTTTTTGTATCTTTGGTAGGCTTGGTAGCTCACAAACCTATTTTCATCGTATTGTGGGGTTGGGGTGGATGTGGAGCCTCGTCTTTTCCTGGTGTCCATGGTTAAAACAGTTTCTGGAGCTTACAATTTTAGTGGCACAAATGTTTCCTACACAATTGACAACTAGCAGCGAACACAACACCCCCAAACTTCAACTTTTCTACCCAATACCCACACTCCTTTTCTACTATTTTCTCTAAACTTCACAATCAACTTTTCAGTACCCAATTACTTCAACTACAATACTCCTTCGAACTACTACCTCCTGTGACTTCAGTAAAGGATTCAAGAACAAAAAACGATTACCTTTTTATGAGAAGCTTCAAGCTTGTTCTTGTTTCAATTGGTGGTTTGAGGCTATGGAATGGAGCTTTGTTGGTTGAGATGGCTAAGGGTTTTTGGTAATTTAAGAGTTTAGGTTGTGGTTGGGTTGGATTTGTGGAGGATTTGTGGGCAAATTTCTGGAATTTCGTGGGTTTTTGGAGAGGGAAGGTTAGGTTTTTGAATTTGGAATTGGGGATAATCTGATTTTTAGGCGTTTTTAAGTTTCGATTCCTCTTGGTGTGGCTAAACTCCTGCGCTCGGGATTTTCGCGCATGGCCACATTCTGGTACGCGGCTAAATTTGGCAAATTTTCGGAATTTTAGCCATGGCTTAAACTGCGCTGCTCGATTCTTTTGGCGCGCGCCTGCCCAGCGCTTGGCTACCAGTGCCGCTTTTCTTCAGTTTTTCGCCTTCAGTTTATTTCCATGTACCTATCAATCACAGCACAAACACAAGAACCCAAGACCGTGAGATTGTTCTAGACAAAATAAAATAAACTAAAGACAGAAATTAAAATAACATAATTGAAAACGTTGGGTTGCCTCCCAACAAGCGCTGTCTTTAACGTCTTTTAGCCGGACGCAAGTTCCTTATCCTTAATAACCCTGGGGTGGATTAAGCCCCCAACCTATCCATTTCCTCCACATTTGGCGTTTTCTTTTTCTTCTTTTCTTCTTAGCATTATCAGTAAGGGGGAGTTCAGGAATACTCACCTCCTTTAGTGGCATTTCAGCAAACCATGCCTGCTTTCTTGGGCTCATCGCTCTTTGATTGACTTGTATTGGCTCGCATGGGGGTTTGATGGTGCTGATTGCAAAGCACCCACTCACTGTTGGTGGCTCAATGACGTGTTTAAAAACTTTAAACACCATTTCTTCAGACTCCACCCTTAGTGTTAATTCTCCTCTTTCAACATCAATCAAAGCTCGCCCCGTTGCTAGGAATGGCCTCCCCAATATGATAGGGATTTCCGCGTCTTCTTCCATATCAAGAATGAGGAAGTCTGCAGGAAAGAAGAATTTTCCTACTTTCACAATCACGTCCTCGATCTTGCCTCTTGGATGAACCACTGTCCTGTCAGCTAGTTGCAGGCTTACTGTGGTTGGTTTGGCTTCACCCAACTCCAATCTTTTAAATACTGATAGGGGCATTAGATTTATACTTGCCCCTAAATCACATAGAGCTCTGTTGCAAGTTACCCTGTCCACTGTGCAAGGTAGTGTAAAGCTCCCTGGATCTTTTAGCTTTGGTGGAAACTTTTTCTGCAAAATAGCACTACACTCTTCTGTCAGTGCTACTATTTCAGATTCCGACTTCTTCTTTTCCCCAAAATCTCCTTCATAAACTTGAAATAGGAGGGCATCCGCTCTAATGCTTCTATGAAAGGTATGTTGATATCTGACTTTCAATGTCTCCAAAATTTGGAGAATTGTTTATCAACCGCCTTTATTTGTAGTCTCGGGGAAAGGGATCTTCTCTGTATACTCATTCTGCGGAGTATTCTCTCTTTGTTGGGCTAGGCTCAATCACCTTATCTTTTCTAACTCTTCTTTCTTCTCAACTCTTGGTGAGGTGTTCTTTGCTCAACTGTCTTTCACTTCTGTTGCCTTTGCGACATTGCTCGCCGGATTTACCTCTGTATTGCTTGGCAATGTTCCGCGTGGCTCTTTGTTTACTTTTGCTAGCCGACCACACTGTGTCTCCAAGTTTACGAGCGAGGATCTAGCTTCATGAGCTGCGTCAAGGCGTTGGCAAGTCTTTATCCACGGTACTTCGGCTCATCGGCTTTTCTTCGAACCGGTGCATTGAGCTGTTGAGGTGTGGGGCTTGAATGAAGGGTTCTTGATTCGCTCTGCTGGTTACGTGCGGCCCCTATCTGGATTCTGCTGCCCGTAGTGCGGTCTGCGCCGTAATGCGGTCTCGCTGGATTCTGTTGTCCACTGGTCTCCTCTCCATGAGAAATTTGGGTGGTTCCTCCACCGGATTATAAGTGTTGGAGTAGGGGTTGTTCGTTGCCTCTCGATAATTACCTATGGCACGACACTCTGCTGCTCCATGGGTATATTGTTGGGATCCATTGAAGGACACCTATCAAATGTATGTGGGCCACCACATATCGACAACTTTTAGGCATCTGCGCGCATTTATCGACATCGTATGTTCTGCAGTTGTTTCGCTAGAAGGGCCACTGGGCATTCAAGGCAAGATAGCATCTATTTCGTGGACTCCAGTTTCTTCTCCCATTTGTCGACCTCTCTTCCGTGACATGGTTGTTAGTGGCCATATCTTCTAATAACTCATGGCGCCGTGGGCTGTTTTCCTCATGAATGCTCCACCACATTCTTTGCATCTATGATGGTTACGGTTTATCTTGCTCAGCCCGTTGTAGAAGATGTGGACCAAGTTCCACAACTCAATGCAATGGTGTGGGCACTTTCTCTGTAGATCTTTGAACCTTTCCCAAGCTTCATATAAGGACTCTCCATCTGCTTGGTAAAAGTTGTTCAACTCCCCTCTCAATTTTGCTGCTTTACACGGGGGAAAGAACTTGGCAAGGAATTTATGTGCCAGCTCTTGCCATGTAAAAATCGAATCGGCCGGCAAGGAATTCAACCATACTTTTGCTCTATCCCTAAGTGAGAAGGGAAAGAGCCTCAATCTGACGACATCATCGATGCGCCGTTATACCTGAACGTTGCACATAGCTCCAAGAAATTAGCTATGTGCATATGTGGATCCTCCGACGGCAGTCCTCCGAACTGCACTGTGTGCTGTACCATGCTCAGAATTGCCGGTTTTATCTCGAAGTTGTTAGCTCCTATTGCAGGGAGCCTAATGCATGTCTGTGCTCCATTTACTCTTGGCAACACATAGTCTCCCAAACTTCGTTCTGGCTGGACTTGAACCCTCTCTTCCACGTCTATTGGCGCTTGCCTAGGTATTCCTGGATGGGGTTGATTCTCTCCTAACCCTTCTCCCATCCCGTTGTTGTTCTGAACGCCGTTCATCTCTAACAAGGTTGCAATCCGCTGATTCTTTCTGTTCTGTTTGCAGGTTTTCTCAATTTCTGGATTGAAAGGAACAAGAGTGCCTGCTCCTCTTCTCCTTCGCATAAACTGACTTCCTGAAATAGATCAAAAACAGACAACAAATCACGGCACCTCGAATTTTCAAAAGAGAAAAAAAAAACGTAAAAATAAAAAATTAAAAACCAAATTAGAAATTAAAAATAGACAAATTTGATATTGAACTATTGCCTAATCCCCGGCAACGGCGCCAAAAACTTGATGCGCGGTAAGATGCACACACTTTAAACGCAAGTGCACGTTATCGTGACAAGTAATATAGTCTTAGTAAGACCGAATATCGTCCACAAGGATTAGGGTTCAATTACCAATTATCTATTTTCTAGTATCTATTTGGTGAATTGATAATTGATTTGTTGTTTATAACTAAGAATTATGCAAGCTGTTTAAATATAAAGATTTACTTCAGAGGTGATGAGAATAGGGCTTCCATGTATCCTTACTATCCGCTTATGCTACTTACTAATGCATTAACTTATGGTATTCTTCTTTTGGAGAAAGCAGGTTTACGAAATCGTTTTATACTCCCGTTAGGGTTATATAAACACTCAACCCCAGTATCGCACCTTACCTACCTTTCGGTGATAAGGATAACTCTATAGGAGGATTAAGAACAAAATCTAGTTGACCGTCACGCACAATGTGCAAAATTAGGGTTGTTAAGCCTCTCATCAACGCTACATAAATAATTGAGGTATTTTCATCCCCAATTCAAGAATGTCTACCCAACTTACAGCATATTCACAATCCCCCCCTTTCGGAATCTGATTAGAAATCATATAGTGATAATTAGTTGTCAATTAATTACCAAGAATTCAACTCAATTATTGGATAGATCTCACAATAAGAAAAATAACCATAAGCATGCATTAATTTATAACATAAGTTCCTAGCAATTCAACATGGAAAACCCTATAGAGGAATTAGTTCCTAGTCATTGACATGATAAGAACTAATTCAAAGTTCATCATACAAAACTGAAATAAAGAACAAGAAAGGAAAAAGAAATTACTAAACTAATGGTATCCAATCTCCAAGCAAAAATCTTGAGTTGTGCAAGAAGGGGAACCCTTAAAAACTGCCTAGGGTTCTCCTTTATAGCCGCAAACCGCCTCCTCTTTCCTTGAGCTGGCCTGAATTTCGTCAAAAGACCTAATTTTTCCGCGTCGGTGGCGCGGCCCTGCAGACAGGAACCGCGGCGCCGAAAGTTCTGCAATCCGTCGGGTGTTTTGGCGCGCTGCCCGATATCTGGCATGCGAGCGCGGCGCTGGAACTCCTGTAGCTTCTCGGATGTTTAGCGCGCGGCCCGCATCTCGCTGTTCGAGCGCCGCTGGATCTTCTGCAGCCTCTCTGAATAGTGGGCGCCGCGCACAGCTGCGAGGCGCCGCCGCTGGTCAATTTTACCCTCGTTCGCCACTTTCTCTGCATCCATCTCTTGCCATCTTTTTGCTCCTTTTCCGCCATTTGGCCATTTTAACCACTTTGACTCAAAAGAAAGAAAAACTATCCTAATACGACACTTATATGTGCAAAAATGGGACAAAAGATTAACTAAAACTGACTCAAAAGGTGTATATAAAATACACCGATCAATATGCTGTAAGTTGGATAGACATTCTTAGATTGGGGATGAAAATACCTCAATTATTTATGTAGCGTTAATGAGAGGCTTAACAACCCTAATTTTGCGCATTGTGCGTGACGGTTAACTAGGTTCTTGTTCTTAATCCTCCTATAGAGTTATCCTTATCACCGAAAGGTAGGTAAGGTGCAATACTGGGGTTGAGTGTTTATATAACCCTAACGGGAGTATAAAACGATTTAGTGAACCTGCTTTCTCCAAAAGAAAAAGACCATAAGTTATTGCATTAATAAGTAACATAAGCGGATAGTGAGGAAACGTGGAAGCCCTATTCTCATCATCACTGAAGTAAACCTTTATAGTTAAAATAGCTTTTATAATTCTTAGTTATAATCAACAAATCTAAATATCAATTTACCAAATAGATACAAAAAATAGATAGTTGGTAATTGAACCCTAATCCTTGAGGACGATATTCGGTCTTATCAAGACTATACTACTTGTCACGATAACGTGCACTTACGTTTAAAGTGTGTGCATCTTACCGCGCATCAGCCACACCTGGCCATAATATAACACATGCGCAAAAATCTAATCCAAGCCAACGAGGAATCATCTCTAACGTCACAAAAGCTTCCACCCATGGTCTAAAGGATACTTTCTTCACCTCGTTACTTCACAAAATGATCACTTCCCTTCTCTTAACACATGTTCACTCCTTACCTTACTCGTCGTACCTTTCTCGAACACCCGAACTCTTTCTAGCACGCTGCACTGCACTCCGCCATTGCTTGCCTTCCAAAACCTTAGAGTTACTACCTCCAACCTTGGTCATCTTACTAGCCTCGATTTCCTCTAAGGCCATTCCCGGCCTTCACGATCCGATTCTGGTCGAACGCGTCTACGAACTCGTACCATGATTATCTAAACTTGGGCCTAGCACCCTCGTGACCCCACCACCTAGAGGGACCACCTCAAACTGACCCCACCTCATTCCGGGCTGCGGGTTGACCCGTGACCTGGCCTCAACCCGACCCATTATCGCGCCAAACTCTCGTTCCCCGATCCGGAACACTCTTACTAATTCGCGTCATGAAAGCTACCACTTCTATCACAACTACCCATGGAATTATCACACAAATACTCCACGTATACTATGTATTCTGACAAAGATTAACCGTAAAGTCTTTTACTCAAGACGGCCTTACATCTAAGGTCTCAACTGTCATAATTTCTAAGGTTCAAAATTTTCTCATCCCCAGACTTACCCTTTTAAGAATGATACACAACGGGCGGACAGGGTCCCGCCAAACCCCCGAATCGCCACCCTCATGACTCTCCACGCAGGCTCGGCGCTCTCCTTCGGGCTCTGCCTGCGCAACGCGAGCGATAACGATAGAGGAAAGGATTTCGCCGGAGGGTTCAATGAACACAACTCACTCTAAGGCGACGATCAGAGTGAGAGAATAGGAACCAACACCTTTTCACTAACCAGGCTTCTAAATCACATTTTAACACAAAGCTATCCGAACATAACACTTAACACATCATCATAACATCAATACATACTAGTCTCTGCAGGTTAAGGATATACCGTAACTCATCGCTTCACTTTCCTTGCCGCGCTACCTGCCTGACACTCTTTCGAAAATGGCCTGCCGCAAGTATAGCAATCTCCCAAACTAGTACGACATTCCTCCTATGGGTTTTACCACAACGGATACACCGAGATACGGTAGCCTCATCCGGCGAGTACTCCTACCTCGGAAAATCTCAAACACGAGCTCGACCGCTCCGAATACCTGGACGCCCTAAAGACTGTGGAGGACCACTCTGTACTGGCGGAGGTGTATAACTAGCCTGCTGCTGAGGCGGTCCGCCTCGAAAGTTACCAAAGGACCTGTTGCTCGCCCTCTTATGCTGATCCTGATCCCCACGTCGGTCTCTACGTTCCTCCATCATCTGTGCATAAGCCTGTATACGGGCAATGTCCATGCCCGGCTGAAGAGCTACACCCGAGCAAGCTTCTGCCAAGTAGTCATCTAGCCCCGTGACGTAGCGGTGCACTCTGTCCTCCATATCTGCCACTAACGCAGGGATATATCGAGCCAACGAGTCGAACTCAACGTTGTACTCCCAAACTGTGCGTCCTCTCTGTCTCAGCATCAAAAATATGTCGGCCTGTGCTCTCCTCATCTGTGGCGGCAAGAAATGACCAAAGAATGCCTCAGAGAACTCGTCCCATACAGCTGGAGGCGCATGCACTCCCCGGGACAGCTCCCACGAATCAAACCAGTCGACTGCGGTATCACGCAGCCGATGCGAACCTAAGACCACTGACTCGGTCTCCGAAGCCTTGATCACTCATGATCCGTCAGAATCGCTTGGATGAACTCCTGCGGATCATCCTCGTGCCTCGACCAGAACTGCGGCGGTCGCAACTCGTAAAGTCCCGTAGCCTCAAACTATCCGATCTCGGGTGAACCACGAGTGCATCTTTGAATCCGTGATCCACTTATCTCGCGTCCGCCACGATCCCGGTAGTAATCGGGCCATCTCTCAGAACCATCTCCTCTCGCTCCAGGATGTGGACCGGAGGCTCAGTACTGCGGGTCTCGTGAGCCTCTCGCCGCGCTCTAAACTCTTTGGGCCGGCTGCCGCAAAACTCGCCGTCCAAGCACTATCTCGTGTAATGACCGCTCGCGCTCGTACTCTCGTGTCGTACTAGCGCCTCTCGGCTGCCTTGCCCTTCTGGGCCCGGGTTGCCTTGCGTGGAGGCATAACTGGTAAAAAACGAAATACGTCAGAGGGGTCCAACTTATAACACAGCTCTAAGGCACGATCTCAGAGTGAGAAGAATGGAAACCAATCCTAAATATCGTATAGCCTCCTGATTATTGATGTGGTGCACAACACACCGATAATCAAGACTCTACTAGATACGGTCTGTAGACACTTTCCGAGGACTAACTGCTCTGATACCACTTTTGTCACGACCCGACCTCGGGCCCGCGACTGGTGCCTTACCCCGGGCACCCTAGTGATACAACATCAGCGAAAATCAGCGGAAACAAAAACTTAAACAGGGAACAAGTTACAAGATAAGAAAACAGGTTAACCAAAACGGTCACCTTCATGTATATACAATATAACCGAAACGATAATCCTTTACAAACCCCGCCACAACAAAGATTACTGCACCTCTAAGAATGTAACAACAACTATGACGACAGTGGCCTCGCCATACCACGAATGTACAAGTACCTACGGTGACAGGACTATACTAAAAGATAAGCCTCGGAGAAACGGAGCTTCCCAAACGCTGAATCGCGATCCTATGAACGAGGATCAAGCGGTGTACCTCTACATGCGGCATGAACGCAGCCCGGGCGAGGTCGATAACAGTACCAAGTATGTGAAATCAAAATATCAGAAATGAAATCATAATAGTCTATATAAAGCGGAGACATATATGATAACCAAACTACAAGACACAACATATAAGCGAATATGTCAAGTCGTGGACTCACGCCCTCGAAGTCATCACTCAAATATAACAATGGGTCTCACACCCACAACATCAATCATGCCCGTGGAATACCTTCCTCACTGCCGACAGTCTATGATATAATAACACCAAGAAGTACACATGAACACCAGGTCCCACCTGTGTCATAAAAAAACCGTACGGGGCAAGTACGAAGGCATAGCTACCAGATCCAACCTGCATCATCAACTGACCGGGGCAAGTACGAAAGCCAGCTACCAGAACCTACCCTACCAACAATACTAAACAACCATATCAAAGGCGACACATGGCAAGTGCGGCGGCTCTACGAGATCCTCACCGCGCACGTACTGACGGGGCAAGTAACCAGCTAACCACCGATCACAACCGTAAGTCACGGCCGTCCAAACAGCGACTCGCCGACACGCGGCAAGTCGCGATAGCCTACCAGATCCTCCTACGCCACGTAGGCGACGGGGCAAGTAACCAGCTAACCACTGATCACAACCGTAAGTCGCGAGACTTCGCCACAAACCGAACGGCAAGTACGAAGGCTAACTACCAGAACCAAAGCCGAATCAGCCACGACCGGGGCAAGTACGAAAGCAAACTACCAGATACCAAGGCCGAATCAGAAAAACCTCATGGAGAGCTAGTCCATGGAATAACAATAATGGTCACATGCCCCCGGAATCCCTCATCGGTGTAGACATGCCCATGTGACAATAATAATGGAAGCATACCCGTGGAATCTTCCGTCACTGCCGGTACGTCCAAGTAAATTCACAACAAGTCAGCCGGCCCTCCATCGAGAGACGCGATGGTATAGAAATACAATACTTGCACAACAAAAGCTATCACAACTAGCATAGGCAAGTTCAACAAACTTTTAGACTTTCATTAATATGTAAATTGATTCACCATTTATAAAAACTCAAGTACTCCCATTTTGTGCCAACAATCCGGGTTTTAATCCTAAAGTACTACGTACTTAAATTCTTTCAAAAGACCCATTTCTTTTACAAAAGTCATACGATACCCATAGTATCAAAAATAGAGTAACTATCATTTCAAGTAAACCAATTTAAGACAAAACTATGCCTTCTTTTTAAACCATTTTAAGACAAAAACATGCCTTTCTTTTAAACCAAAACACTTCAAATTCCTCAAGTCTCTTTTCTTTTTTTTAGAAAACAAGTTCCTTACTTTGGAATTTAAGAAAAATCAATACTTGTTATTAATGATCTTATTAAAGCAGCCATGATCTAGGAAATGTAATACAATTTTGTCTTATCTTAGCTTCTATGCAGATGGAGGTTTCTACTGGTTTTAATATAATTAATTGTTATTACCTTTTCCTTTATTAACGCTGCACTGGCTTGTTCGATAATTATTCCCATTTCCGAAATCAATATAACATTATTCTTTTAAAAACCAAGTACTCATTACTCACGAATGAGGTTTCACAACTTTTTAACACAATTCAAGTCAAATACAAGTCAAGTCTCTTATCTTTTAAAAACAATCAACCATTTTTTTACCTACATAAACTCGTTATAATTAACTTCCCATAAAGCCATTATAACACTTTATGTTCTAAACCAACCAATATCATAGCACACGTACGTCTACCGTACTACATAGTTTACAACAATCATGCTAGAAAAGATAGGAAGAGGTTCACATACCTCGCGACGATTATCGACAATTAGCAAAACGCTCCAAGTACTATACCCTTGCTAGCCTTTTCCACCCTTCAAGTAGAATACGCTACTCGTAGTACTTCAACCTATAATGGTCATAAAATGTCTATTAACCTCTAGCTCTCTTCGTAGAATATTCTAAGTACAAGGTCACTAAATTCTACGGAAAATCGGACAGCACTTCCTTTGTTTCTACATACTTTGCCACCTTTTTCAAGGCCGAATTCAATAACCAAACGCCACATTTAAGGCTCAAACATTTCAGCAAATACAAAGGGGATTACACGCCCTACAAGACGTGTAAAATTCCGCCCCACAATTGACATCAAAACTAGTCCACAAAACACAATGTCTATTCGGCACTTGAGATACAACAACACCAATTCTTATCCAATTCAAGTTCTTGGGTCAAACATGTTATATAGTCATAAACAACTTCCACAACTACAATTTCCTTCTTTATATAACATATGACAACTTAACTAGTAATCAACTAGAATTACAATCTTAAGGGCTAACATACTAGTTTTCGGATTAGGGTTCTAATAGTCAATTCACTTATCAAACTTCATAATATATACCTCATGCTTGCTAATATCCAAAGCTACAACAAGTAGTAATCTTAATTACTAAAACGACAAGAATTATACCTTTACAAGCCCTTAAAATTTCCAAGATTCAAAGTCGCTCCTTAGCAATTCTTAGCTCCTTTCCTTATGCTCCAATCCGCTCCAAGCACTCCTTAGAAGCCTATGAAGAACCCATCTTCAAGTTCCAACTTCAAAGTTGAAGAGTTCCATAAGTTTCCGCCTTGCGACTAATACGAAAACACCATTTTTTCGGGATCTTTCTATTGAGATAACCTTACAACACCCTTAGGGACCTTGGGTTTAAGTCTTGTGAACAATGGAACAAAACTACAATTTTTTTTGTGTGGAAAACCCCCAACCCGTGAGCTCTCTTAGTGAAGAACAAGAAATGTGAAATAATTCTAAGTGTTGGAAGACAAGTCTTGCACTAGTGTGTATATATAATACAATGGAAGGTCAAGATAATCACAAATGTGTGGCTAGGATGAAGATCACATGGATAATGGCCAAGTGGATGTTGACTGGTCAATACACCTGCTTGAAGACTTTCATCCACAAGGGTCAAATGACCATCCTATCCTTGCAAAAATCGTCCAAGACCATGTGAGGGGGTGCCACGTGTCGCCCTCTCATTCGTCCATAAAATATTCCGTAACCCTCGTGGGCCCCACAAAACGTAAAATTTCCTCGGGTGGGCCCCACGTGACCAAATCCGTAAAATATAAATTCCATAATTCTTATAAGTTCTTAAAGTCTTAAATACCAAAATTGAGAATCCAATTCTCAATAATAAACCTCTTTCCTTCACGTAGTTCGGAAACTTTTCCGTCGAAAAAATCACATCTTTCTTCCTTTCCAATATTACTGTCGTATTCTCGTACGTACATCCTCACATACATACCCTGGAACTACGGGGTGTAACAATTTCGTGATATATGTGATACGTATGCTTCAGTATACATTCAATGTATGTCGAGGTCACCCATATTCTGTAACGTGTCCTCAATTCCGTGTATATATCCCTTGTATATTAGCTTAAAAATATTTTCAAATATGTCGCTGGGCTGGACATATTTTTAATAGCCTTTTATCTCCTTCCTTCATAATTGAGTATTGGGCCTAGTCCATTGTTTGCCCTCATCTGCAGTCTGCTCGTGTGCTTGCTCCAGTTTAAACCAGTCCTATATACCAAAAAATGTTATCCCTGACTTATTTGCCTGCTTGTCCTTTGTTGAAATATGTAGTTTAACTCACCCCCCCCCCCCTTTAAAACCTATCTATAATTGATTATCTTTGTATGTTTAGAAGAATTATTATGTTGAACTAAAGACCCGAATATCACTGTGTCCAGTTGTATATCCCAGCCTTGATGGATAAGTTTAGGGCCCATGAATCATTATTTTTTACTCTCTGCCTCTACACTGTGAGGCGCTGTCCAGTTCTGGGCTAATCCCACTGGATTCACTCTCGATTACCTGCTGACCTTCACAATCGGTCACGAGATACATATCCAAATATAAATTTATGTGCTAAGTATGACGCTAAAATGCTTATCTATTAATTGATAAAATTTGAGTGTATACTAACCTTTATCTTTCTCTTATTTTACACGAAATGCATCGGAGCTGAATGAAGAGTCTCAATACGAGACTCATCACGAGCTACAACAAATGAAAGCTCGCATCTATGTGCATCTATGTCCGCATATGCCATTCCAAATCACGGGTGGAATTACACCATCGTTGATTCGAGTTTTATTATTAATCCCCCTTTTCCCCATCTATTTGTTGTAAATTATTCGTCTAACATTTAGGATAACTAAACCTTGAATCGATAACTAGAAATTAATTTGATTTGCTTACCGTAAGTTGATTACTTTAGGCGCGTCACACATTTTAATAGTTATAATAAACCACTTAATAATCTTCATTCGCATAATAAGTCATGTAGCTAGAAATTTATTTTGTCAAAACATATCTAAACCATCCTCTTATCAATTCCTATTAACATGCATAAAGTATATATTGTTTCATACTTTTGTTGTCCTTTGCATAACGGACATCTTTAATTCTTATTTTATAATTATATATATTGACACGATAATTTTGCATTATTATCTCTATTTTAACATATATACCTTAGGTAATAAAATACTCGCATATATCTTTAATTACTCCATGAACGCATTCTTTCATTCGAAATTAACTCTTACATTTTAAACAAATCTTATAGTTTTATACCTCTATTTAAAACTTTAAACATGCATTTTATAATTAACCTAGGTTTGAACGGACAACCGCAAGTTAGCGGATTCTAAAGGATGCCTAAACCCTTCCCTTTAGGGTAATAAAGAACTCTTAACCAAAATCTTATTGAGTTTCACAGACCATTAAATGGAGTTAATGCTGACTTTAATCGATTAGTATTTAGGTGTCCTAATTCACCCAATTAATTAGGTGGCGACTCTCTTAACATTTACATTTTATTATATTTTTAGGGATAACCATTCTGTCGCGCATTCAAGCCTGAGAGTTCAAAATCGGGTGCGACAACATGGCGACTCCGCTGGGGATAGACTACGTTCTTAACCATAACAGACTTAGATTAATTATTGTGCTTTATTTTTTTTCTTTATTTGCTTAAATTGCTTCTTTTGTGTTTTATACTTATTTGCTTTTATTTTTTCCTTTTGCCTAAACTGTTCTTCTTTACATATGAATATTTGCATGCTGTCTTAGTTGCTATATGTTAATGTTTTTCCTAAACTGTCATTCCACTCATATTTCTTCCACTCTAGAAAATTCACACTACCACACACTCACGCGCTGGTGTGCTTCGCGCACCCGCAAATTTCTTTCAAAATATCCAAATTTTAAGAGAGTCGGCGCCTGCGCGGAGTTAGATCGGTTCGTCTGATCAGCCGCGTAGCCTTCTCACTCGAGTTGTCCGCTCGGAAACCTTGCGTCTAGTAAAGCCAAATCTTAGAAACTTAGGATAGAGCTATACCACCCCTTATTTTAAGGCATGCATGCATTTACCCTAGGTGGGTCAATCCTTGGCATTGACACCACAAGTAGGAAGACACCAAATCGGTCAACGGGTTTTTCACAACCCCGCGACCCAACAGCATATTATGTGTTGCATAGTCATGATAAACGAAACCAAGCCTAAAAAATCGAAATGCCTAAGTTGGAAAATACATACTCATTTTTATTATTTACTTTTAGATGGAACCTATCCCTCAGATCAGAATGGTAAATGGAATTCCGAGTAAATTGAGGATGTGGTGGTCAAAATTCGACTCAGGTAGTCAGATGGAAATCAGAAGGAGGTTGGGATGTCTCATCTCATTATTCGACATCTCTCCTGATCAGCACTTGGTCAGAGCATTGATCCAATTTTGGGACCCGGATCGAGTCGTCTTCAAATTCAGGGATTTCGAGATAACCCCCACCTTAGAAGAAGTCAGCTATTTTACTGCTTTGGCATATCATGACAGAAAACCAGTTATTCTGCATGGCCAGTCGGGGAAAAAACTCCTCCGTTACTTGGGTTTAAAGAATACCAGAGAATTGCGTTGTTTCGAAAACAATTGGGTTTCTCTAGACTACCTGTACGAGAGATATGGTTGCCGAGACGGATACAAGTTGTTTAAGAATGAATTTTGTTGCACTGCGGACCATTGGAGAGTTAGGCGTCCTATTGCATTTGCTATGGCTTTCTTAGGGACTCTTTTATTTCCACTCGAGCATGGAAGGATTAGTACATGCATATGTTCAGTAGTTAGAGCAGTGTTCGACGAAGTTGGTGACAAACGGCTCACTTTGACGCCCATGATTTTGGCAGAACTGTTTAGAGCCTTGAACAGATGCAGAAGGGGTGAATCAAGCTTCTTTGAAGGCAGTAATCTTATCTTACAGATATGGGCAGTAGAGCATTTCTATCAGCGTTCAAATATGACCGATGTATGCCACAGCGCAGACAACAAGATCTCCACCTTTTATGAAAGAACAAAGCGTTATGTGTCACCAGTCGGCACAGAGGATTGGTACAGATACTTAGCCTCTCGCGAGTGATGATTCAATGGAAGTATCCGTTGCTTCATATCGTCAAGAAGGTTTACTTGAGACATAAGGGACTTTATTACATCAGACTTATAGGTCTAAAGGGACTGCAGCCATATGCTCCATTACGTGTACTCCGACAGTTTGGCCATACGTAAGTAATTCCTCTCATAGCTGACATGAGGGCCTATGAAATCCAGTTCAGACCGGAATTCATCGTTCCCGAAGCCAAGCAGATCCTTTATGAGTGGTATCATATTGATCAAATAGAAGTTGGGAAGGACCAAGCAGGGGTCTCCCCGGAGTATCAAGCATGGTTTCTAGACCGCACAGAATATAGTTCAGAAGGGGAGAAAGGCATTGAAGACATTGGTGCAAGGAACATAATACAGGATAATCAACTCAAAGAGAGGTCATCACTCCAGACATGTGGGTCCTAATGCACGATGCAGTACAGTACTTGGAACAGGCAGGGGCTATACCGAAGAAGACCTAAGCTTCACCATCACATCGACAACATAGTTATTTAGTTTGAGATTTTCATTGTTTTTCTTATAAGTGTTATTTCAATTAGCTTTATTTCCAATAAAAGCATTTCGATACAATGGTGTGGGTACATCTAACATGAACTTGCATATATGACGCTTAGGCCTACCTCTGGCATAATAGAGGCCCCTTGCATATTAGGACGCACATTGATCTGTTCTATTTTTGAAGCTTCATTGTATGCCCATATGTTCTTCTATTTTGTTTGATGCTAACACATGTTTCGCATAAAAGGGATTTTGTTGTACTACTCCTCTCCTCGGTTGGTTTGTGTTGGAAAGCACTGGCTGAACACCCATATTTCACAAGATCCAAAGCACGAGCAACAAAAATGAATGATTCAGGGGTAAACGAACAAGATGGCTTGGGACTCATTTCCTTTCAACGAGAGGAACCAGAAACATCATAAAAGGGGAATGCCACATCTTCCGACGAATACCTGACTCAAGTACTGCAACAAATGGCGGTCATGCAAGCGGAAATAGATCGACTCCGAGACATCACTAAGCTATCCATAAGCCTCAATGCACAGCTACCCACACTTCCAAATTCACCGTCTTTTCGACGCCCTCCCCAACACCCAACAAATAACCCGCAGCCCACCAATCCACAACACAACAACACACCTCCTCCTAACCCACAAACCACAAATGACCTTAACCCGTACATGCCTCAACCCCAGATTATACAACCGCCCTGCCCACCCAAGACAACCAACCTGCCCAACCCGCACCAATGACATACCACAACAAATAATACGAACTACCCATATATGTGACCCATGCCCCACATCTCAACACACCCATACCAATACCTTCCCAGGAGTTTTTTCAGTATGAAGAGATGGAGAAAAAGACAAGAACTGGGACAGATGAAAACATGGCTAGAAAAATCCATGATTTGAAGGAAGCCAATAAGAGCCTTCAGGTGAACAAGGGCCATGAAGGATTAGAGTACGAGGACTTGTGCATGCATCCCGACGTCGAGCTGCCCGTCGGATATAAAGTACCAAAGTTTGACATGTTTGATGGTAAAGGTAATCCTCGTGCACATTTGAGGTCCTACTGCGACAAGTTAGTGGGTGTGGGAAGCGATCAGTCGATCATCATGAAGCTGTTTATTAGGAGCTTAACTGGAGAAGCCTTGGACTGGTACACTATCCAGGATCCAAGAAAATGGTGTAGTTGGGGGGCGATGACACAAGACTTTGTGGACAGATTCAGATTTAATACTGACAACGTCCTGGATAGATTCTACCTCATGAAATTGGAGAAAAAGTCGACAAAGACTTTTAGGGAATATGCGATGAGGTGGAGGTCTGAAGCAGCAAAGGTCCAGCCGCCTATGGCAGAAAGTGAAATGACAACACTATTTGTACAATCCCTAAAGGACCCCACGTACTATGAGAGGTTGATCAACGTCATTGAGCGTAAGTTTTCTGAAGTAGTAAAGATGAGAGATTTTGTGGAAGAGGGAATTAGAACAGGTAGGATCACGAATCTGGCTGCTTTACAAGCAACAAGCAAAGCAATACAATCAGAGTCAATCGGAGGAATGAATAAGAAGAAAAAGGATGGAGCAGCCCCTATCATGACGGTACAATAACACAAACCAAATTAAACCCCGACATACCAACCCCAAACATACCAACCCCAAACATACCAAACCACCACGTACCAAAGTCCGACGTTCCGAAACCCCCACTATGATCACTTTAGCCAAAATACTTCCCCGTACTATCAACCTTCACCCGTCTCACACTCTGTCTACACCACTCAGCCAATATACAACCCGACACGGGCGTTCGCCCACACAAATCCCTCACAATACCGACCAGCATACCCACCCCCACAACAATACCACGCACAAAACACGCCCAAACCCCGAACCAACACCGAGAGGAAGCCCCCAAAACCATACACCCCGTTGGCCGAACCATACTCCCAACTATATGAAAGACTGAGAGCCGCTAGTTTTATATAGCCGATCCCAGGGCGAACTCCCAATCCACTCCCACCATGGCATGATGAGAATAAGCATTGTGCATACCACTCTGGAGCATCCAGACACGATACAAATAGTTGTTATGCTTTGAAAAACATAATTGAGGAGCTAATCAAAGAAGGAGCTATTCGGTTGAAAGAGCCTTCCCCTAATGTCAACAACAATCCCTTGCCAAATCACAACAATGCTGGCGTGCACATGATCACCCTTGATGATGGGTACGATTTGGAAGGGACCATCGTGTCAATCAAAGAGAAAGAGACAGGGAGATCTTCAGCCCACATTGCTCATGTGATTACCACCAAGGTTAGGGCGCCGTTGGAAGTAGAGTTGAGCCGTCATAAGCCTCTAATGCCAGCCTTAGTGCCAGGTTGGAGCCACTCGATCAAACAACAGAATTAGGGTAAACAGAAACAGGTGGTAGAAGTTGCTGCGGTAGGGGTAACAAGGTCCGGACAACATTACGCATCTGTGGAAATATCACGGAAGATGCCCCAGAAAAAGACTGTGACCGAACCAGAAGTAGAAGAATGTTGGAGAAGAATGCCTACAGGAGACTATTCCATTGTAGAACAGTTGAGTAAAACACCAGCACAAATTTCTCTATTGTCACTGTTGATGAATTCCGTGAACCACCGGATCTCTTTGATAGAGGTTTTGAAAGAGGCTCATGTGCCAGCCGAGACTGCTGATGAAAACTTCTCGGCACTGATCGGGCAAATTAAAGAGGTACAAAAGATAATCTTCCATGAGAGTGAGTTACCTCCTGAGGGTCGTGGACATAATAAGGCATTAAACATAATAGTCAAGTGTGCTAATAAGTTTATCTCTCGAGTTTTGATCGATGGAGGGTCAGCTGTTAATGTATGCCCTTTGGATACTCTTCGAGCTTTAGGAGTCGACATTGGGAAACTCCGTGAGAGCTATATGAGGGTAAAAGGTTTCGATGGGACCCTGAGGAGCGTCGCAGGAGAGATTGACTTGACACTGCAGATTGGGCCCGCAGAGTTCGTGATAGAATTCCAGGTATTGGACATATCCACATGCTATAATTTATTACTTGGGAGGCCTTGGATCCACGTGGTCGGAGCCATCCCTTCCACTTTGCATCAAGTCTTGAAATTCATCTGGAATCATCATGAAGTTGTGGTTGAGGGAGACAAGGACAACACTGCTAACACCAAAGGGGCAATTCCAGTCATCGAGAGTATGGAGAGGCTGGATGGGTCTGTTTACCATATGAACAAGATCGTAGACGTTAGCAAGGCTAAAGGAATGCGACTACCCCGCACTCCCAAAATGGTGGCCCGAGAAATGCTAAGAAATGATTTCGAGCCAGGTCGAGGACTTGGACCAAAATTAGGAGGGATCACAGAGCTGATTCACCTGCCGGAGAAGAAGGACACTTTTGGCCTAGTATATCAGCCCACTACCGAGGAGATGCTGTTATTTGATCACAGAAGGAAGGATGAGTCTCATCTACCAAGACCTGTTCCGCCACTGAATCATTCATTTGTCAAAGCATACACTGCTCAGCTACCAGAAGAGGAGGATGCATACATTCTCGCGGAGGGACTTTAAGGCCTTTTCATTTCTGAGGAAGAAGCAGAGTGTCATGCGATTTTGGAAGACTACGCAGATGACCAGACCATTTGGAGTGCAGAGCCAGTAGATGTCTTGAGCAACTGGACCTGTACCCCAACGCTGTTTTTCCGCAGTGCAGGTAGAATTAATAATTAGTCACTCTCAAACAATTCAATTCGTGGTTTTAATCTGAATTGTGGGAACACATTTTTATGAGTTTATTTCCCTTTTGAAGTTTTGATAACAAGTTATGTTTTAATCAACGTTCTTTATTCCCTTTCTTTCAGCATACAAAATAATATACTTGTCGATAGTGAAAATGTAACATGTCATGAAACAAGCGAACAAAGTCAGAACTGCGAAAACAATCCAA
The DNA here is from genome assembly GCA_029844215.1 of Przewalskia tangutica. NCBI lineage: Eukaryota > Viridiplantae > Streptophyta > Magnoliopsida > Solanales > Solanaceae > Przewalskia > Przewalskia tangutica. The sequence continues at coordinate 113,206,302 of CM056721.1, forward strand.
CAGAACCCGAAGGAAGTTTTCCATTAGAGGAATTAACTGAAGAGTTAGGAAAGTTCAAGGATAAGCCGAAACCAAATCTGGATGAAACAAAAATAGTGAACCTAAGAGATGATAAAGTCGTCAAGGAGACGAGGATCGGCGTTCACTTGAATACCGCACAGAAAGAAGATTTGGTGGCCCTATTGAAGCAGTATGTTGACATATTCGCTTGGTCTTATGATGATATGCCAGGTCTAAGCACGGACATCGTTTCTCATAAGTTGCCCATTGAACCATCCTGCCGTCCAGTGAAGCAAAAACCAAGGAAAATCAAGCCGGATCAGAGTTTGAAAGTCAAGGAGGAGATCTCCAAACAATTGGACGCAAAGGTCATTCGGGTAGCAAGATACCCTACTTGGTTAGCCAATATTGTGCCAGTAACAAAGAAGGATGGTAAGATACGAGTTTGTGTCGATTACAGGGATCTCAACAAGGCAAGCCCTAAAGATGATTTTCCCCTTCCGAACATTCATATACTCATCGACAATTTTCGAAGCATGAGTTGCAGTCATTTGTCGATTGTTTCGCTGGGTACCATCAAATCTTAATGAACGAAGAAGATGCAGAGAAGACCGCGTTCACCACTCCGTGGGGGGTATATTATTATCGAGTCATGCCGTTTGGACTTAAAAACGCAGGTGACACTTACATGAGATCCATGACTACCATTTTTCATGATATGATCCATAAGGAAATTGAAGTCTACGTGGACGACGTCATCATCAAATCACGGAGGGCTACAGATCATTTGGTCCATCTGAAGAAGTTTTTTGAGCGATTGAGGCAATACAACCTGAAGTTGAATCCGGCAAAGTGTGCCTTCGGCGTCCCAGCAGGAAAATTATTGGGTTTCATCGTGAGCAGAAGGGGAATAGAGTTGGATCCTTCGAAGATAAAGGTCATTCAGGGACTACCTCATAGAAAAGTCGCGAAGTCTTTGAGTTTTCTCGGTCGTTTGAATTATATCAGCATGTTCATAGCACAATCAACAGTGATATGTGAACCAATATTCAAGTTACTAAAGAAGGACACTGCCACTAAGTGGACATTGGAGTGCCAACAAGCCCTTGATAAAATCAAAGAGTATCTGTCAAATCTGCCAGTCTTGGTGCCTCCAGAACCCGGGAGGCCTTTGCTGTTATACTTATCCGTATTGGAAGATGCGTTCGGATGTGTGTTGGGACAACATGATGAGACGGGAAGGAAGGAACAAGCAATATACTACTTGAGTAAAAAGTTCACGCCTTATGAAGCTCGTTACACAATGCTGGAACGCACATGCTGTGCCTTGACCTGGGTCGCACAAAAATTCAGACATTATTTATCCGCATACACCACCTACCTCATTTCATGGATGGACCCGCTCAAGTATATATTTATGAAGCCTATGCCTACTGGAAAACTTGCAAAATGGCAGATCCTCTTAAGTGAATTCGACATCGTATATGTCACCCAAAAGGCAGTCAAGGGGCAGGCGTTAGCAGATCATCTCGCGGAGAATCCGGTAGACGAGGAATATATTCCCTTGCAGACCTACTTTCCAGACGAAGAAGTGATGTTTGTAGGAGAAGACATCTTAGAAGAGTACCCGTGTTGGAGAGTGTTCTTCAACGGCGCCGCGAATTTCAAAGGAGTAGGTATCGGAGCGGTTTTGGTATCAGAAACAGGACAACACTACCCAATATCAGCAAAGCTCAGATTCCCGTGCACCAATAATATGTCAGAATATGAGGCTTGCATACTAGGACTCCGAATGACTATCGACATGAACATACAAGAGTTGCTGGTCATAGGGGATTCAGACCTGTTGATTCACCAAGTGCAAGGCGAATGGGCCACCAAGAATAGGAAGATACTTCCTTACCTACACTGCGTGAAAGAGTTGCACAAAAGGTTCGTTAAGATAGAGTTCAGGCATACTCCAAGGGCTCAAAATGAGTTTGCAGACGCTTTAGAAACTTTGTCCTCCATGATTCAACATCCAGACAAGAACTACATCGACCCAATCAAAGTAGATGTGTTAGAGCATCCAGCCTATTGTTCTCAGATAGATGAAGAATCAGAGGGCAAACCTTGGTATGACGAAATCAAGAGGTATCTCAAGGCAGGTGAGTACCCGGAAGACACGACCAACATACAGAAGAAGACTCTTCGGAGGTTAGCAAACCATTTCTTCCTGAGCGGCGAGGTCCTTTATCGGAGAACTCGGTTGGGTTTGTTAAGATGTGTTGACACCCGAAGCAAAAAATTATTAGAAGAGACACGCGGTATATGCGGACCCAGTGAGCGGTTTCACGCTAGCAAAAAGATACTACGGAGGTTATACGGATGACAATGGAAAAGATTGCATCCGTTTGATGCGAAAAGTGCCATCAATGCGGATCCATGGCGACTTGATTCACGTCGCCAAATGAGCTCAATGTCACTATTTCCCGTAGTCATTCGCGGCTTGGGGCATGGGCGTCATCGGTCTATTGAGCGGCGTCAAATGGACACGAGTTTATCTAGTGGCGATCGATTACTTTACAAAATGGGTAGAAGCATCATCGTACAAGTCTGTGACCAAGAAGGTAGTAGTGGATTTTGTTCACCAAAACATCATCTGTCGGTTTGGAATTCCAGAGTCAATCATAATCGATAACGGATCCAATCTCAATAGTGGTCTGATGAAGGAAACGTGTGAGAAGTTCAGGATCTCTCATCGCAACTCTACTCCATATCGACCACAAATGAATGGAGCGGTCGAAGCGGCCAACAAGAACATCAAGAGGATACTAAGGAAAATGATAGATAACTACAAATATTGGCATGAAAATTTGCCTTTCGCCCTCTTAGGTTACCGTACTACAATCCGGACCTCCACAGGAGCAACTCCGTATCTCTTGGTTTATGGAACAGAAGTTGTGCTGCCAGCGAAAGTAGAAATACCATCCTTAAGAATCATCCAGGAAGCTGAACTAAACGAATCCAAATGGATACAGAGCAGGTACGAACAATTGATGCTTATTGATGAGAAACGAATGAATGTAGTCTGTCACAGACAACTTTACCAGAACAGAATGGCTAGAGCTTTTAATAAAAGAGTACGACCAAGAAACTTCCAACCAGGACAGCTGGTGCTGAAACGTATATTCCCTAACCAAAGTGAGGCGAAAGGGAAATTTGCGCCCAATTGGAAAGGGCCATACATGGTTCACCGAGTGCTTACAGGAGGGGCCCTCATCTTAGCTGAAATGGATGGCGAAGTGTGGCCGAGAGCCATCAACGAATCTGATGAAGAGATACTACATTTAGAGTGCTTTATTTTCCATGTAATTACTTTTCTTGTAATCTGAACTACGTTTGACCTGATTCCCTTGGCGGGATACGTAGGCGGCCATATCGGCTTCGGTCCCATTTCTAGAAAATCCCAATTACTTTGCCTGTAATCGGAACTACGGGTGACCTGATTCCGTTGGCGGATACATAGGCGGCCACATCGGCCTCGGTCCCGTCTTTAAATTTTTTAAATCTTGTCTGTAACGAACTACGTCCGACCTGATTCCCTTAGCGGATACGTAGGCGGCCTACATCGGCCTCGGTCACACCATTAGTAAATCTTCATTTTATCATTTTTGCATTTTAGTGAGTTTTACTCAGTCTCGTCATACAGACAAGACAAATGCACGACGGATATCCGACTCAGTTTTGTCAGTCAAAAAACCAGGACAAATTTTTGCGGACTTCGCCACGAAAGACACCGACAAATATGATTCCATATGCTTGAAAGATCGACATAAACTGGGACAATTTTAAGGGTTTTACTACAAACGACATCAATGGACATGGTTAATTTACGTAAAGGGTTCCATGTCCCAAAACTGGGACAAATTTTAAAAGAGCTTCACGGCAACAGAGCACCGAGAATATGGGAGAAGATACAACCAATTTCGGATAAGGATGTTCGCATTGTTTCACAACATGTCACTATTCAAAGATCGACATAATTTCCTACTAGTATATATGATTATATTTTCTCAAGATAGAATATTTTCAACAAATGTTTTGACCGAGACTCGAAATCAGACAGGGGTTACATGTCCAGACAAGACAACGCGTGCAAGTATCAAGAGCCAACACAAATCGGTCGTCCCTCCCCGAAGTCACAATTTTTCTTTGAGTGGATTTTGCAGGACAACAGGAACAAGGAGAACAACAACATTCCAATACAACAGATTCGCTCACAAAGTCAAACTGCAACAAGTCTACATCAAAATACATCTCGCAAAAACCACATCCTTTTTACTCAGGCTACATCATTTACACTTTAATTATTTCATCTAGTTTCGATTGTGCATGAATTACAACACAACTCTACATATAGAGTTGAGAACAATTTTATCTACACCTTAGGAGGCATCATTTGCATTTCGTCCATACAAGACGACAACGCCCACACAAGGCGTCACTTGCATTTCGTCCATACAAGACGACCACACCCATACAAGGCGTCACTTGCATTTCGTCCATACAAGATGACAACGCCCATACAAGGCGTCATTTGCATTTCGTCCATACAAGACGACAATGCCCACACAAGGCATCACTTGCATTTCGTCCATACAAGACGACAACGCCCATACAAGGCGTCATTTGCATTTCGTCCATACAAGACGACTACGCCCATACAAGGCGTCATTTGTATTTCGTCCATACAAGACGACAACGGCCACACAAGGCGTCACTTGCATTTCGTCCATACAAGACGACAACGCCCTCAAAAGGCAACATTTGCATTTCATCCATACAAGACGACAACGCCCATACGAGGCGTCATTTGCATTTCGTCCATACAAGACGACCACACCCATGCAAGGCGTCACTTGCATTTCGTCCATACAAGACGACAACGCCCTCACAAGGCAACATTTTGCATTTCGTCCATACAAGACGACAACGCCCACACAAGGCGTCACTTGCATTTCGTCCATACAAGACGACAACGCCCTCACAAGGCAACATTTGCATTTCGTCCATACAAGACGACCACGCCCATACAAGGCGTCACTTGCATTTCGTCCATACAAGATGACAACGCCCTCACAAGGCAACATTTTGCATTTCGTCCATACAAGACGCAACGCCCACACAAGGCGTCACTTGCATTTTGTCCATACAAGACGACAACGCCCTCACAAGGCAACATTTGCATTTCGTCCACACAAGACGACAACGTCCATATAAGACGACAACGCCCACACAAGGCGTCATTTGCATTTCGTCCATACATTTGACAACGCCCGTACAAGGCGTCATCTGCATTTCGTCCATACAAGATGACAACGTACATACAATACGCCGTTTGCACCTCGCCTATACAAGATGGCGTATCATCACGTCACTTCATTAAATCACATACACGATTGACCAAAACCGTGACACTCTTACACAATCATCTTTATAGCATTTGGTCTTAACAGTCATGCACAAACTATTTTCTTGAGGTTTAGCCCGCAGGTACCTTAATTCAGGAGCAGAGCATAACGTGGACCTACCTATTACACGTCGAACTGAGGCAAATCTTGTTGGAGAAGTAAAGCTATCCAACAAAAGGCAAAGGTGGCCTCGAACGTCGATCCACTCTTCTCCAGCGTCCCCACAACACCAATAACTAATTGTCACCATAACTCGATACCGAGACAAATTTTAAATCTGCGTCGGCCCCACCTTTAGTTTTCAGACACCAACAACACATTATAAGTCTTATCACCACGACCCAGCATCATAATTCGACACTGGGACAATATTTTGAATAGACATTTGACCTCACTTTTTTTAACCTTTGTTCTAATTCCGATGACCGAGACAAAATTGGCTATAAGTCAACGTCTTTGTCTGAAGATTCTTTCATTCTCCCCATAAAAAGAGGGACAAATGTTGACACCCAATTTTGTCCATCCCCCTCAATCAATAACCAATAAATTAAACAATTTTCTTTAAAAAAAAAAAAACTGCAATTTTTACATCGCAAAAATAATCTCTACACCAATAATATATGTATAATAAGCATATACATGCATAAATAAGGAGTTTGATAATGGCACCGCACCTTACGTAAAATATTAAGTACTTTGGGTCTCGCACTCGCATTTATCAATTTTAAGCTCTATTCTATTAATCATTAGTAATTTTAATAATAATTAATACGTAAATAAATAAATAATTTAGCAATAACGTCGTGTCAAATAGCATGGTCGCATTTATTAATACGCAAAGCAATTTCGTAATTATTGTAATAATTTAAACCCAAGCTAAAATTAATAAGGCACCTATGGTTGTATTTAAATAATTTAATTTACCATTAATTAAATAAAACACCTAAAACTAATACACAAATCAATAATTAACAGCCCAATCACCCCTTAATTTCGTCTGACCCAAGCCCACGACCCGAAGCTCAAAACCCGCGGCCCACTACGCTATAAACACCCATTCATCGTCCACAACACACAAATGAGGATGAAACCTAAACCTAATCCAAAACAGTCCAACCGCCGCATGCACCTCTCCCTTACGCCACCACCCCAGCCGAGATTCTCGCCTTCGAATCCGGCAACCTTTCCCCATCTTACCATAAAACCTCTCCCTATCAACTTCGGTAAGAATCTCAGAACCCGAAAATGGTAACAAATCGCCTAAAGCTAGTAACCAAATCAGCCCATAAAAGACATCCTAATAAACACAAAATCACAACGAATCACCTTCAAAATCACACCAAAAGTAGTCCCTAAAAGATGTCCTAAACTTACCATAAAACAAAGCCTAACTAGGAACTATAAATACCAACGTTTGGACATGCAATAGGGACAGAGAAAAAGGATCCAAAAAAACACACCCACACACAAGGTAGCTCTAAAAAACTCTCTTGTCGGTTCAGTTTTACTCCTTTCTCATCCTCGCAAACAAGTACTGGAAAGTTCTCTTTGACGATTCAAAGGTACACTCGCCGTCGCCACAGATTCACCACAGATAAAAGGTAGTATGGACTGTTACTGGCTTTTGTGATTACGGCTACTAATGAGCTTCACTAATTGTTGCTGGTGTCTGGTTGAATGTAGTGTTTATCGTCCAGGTTATAAGGTCGACTGAGTAGTGTTGTTAATGTTTGTCATCTCTGGTCATTATCGGTATTATAATAGTCATTTTTGTCCATATTAAATGCTCACCATATTGAAACCATTGAAGGTACGAATCTGGGAAAGCATGGAACTAGCTGATTCATTATATTAAAAACTAGCTACATGTGCGAAATGGATAGCTGCAAATCTATGTAAAATTTCATCGCCTTATATGATTAGTTAAATCAAGGTGTCTGACATATTACTTCAGGAGCGGTAGTAATCATGTATGAACTGTTTCTCGTAACCCTCTCTATAAACAAATACTTCTCCTAACAAATAGTTAGCGGGAAGTAAAAGGGATTACGAGGTCTAATCCCAAATCTTCAAATTAAATCGACGCGCTCTCGGAGATAACAACGTCAAAATTTAACAGGATTATGTGTGTCTATGTGTATGTATATTTATGTGCCTATATTCAAAATATTTCAAATCTTTACTTATTTTTTAAAAATATCACTATCGTATTTCAATAAATCAAGACCGACCTCCAATCAAATTGTTACTAAGATTGAGGATACATGATTTACAATGTAGTGTTATCATCCTAATAAAGTAACAAACATTTTAATCCCAAAATAAAACCTTCGTGTTCCCGTCTCATAAGGTAGCTAATGTGTCTCACTCTTAAGCTAACCGTACGAATTTAATATCTATCGTCATATATGCAGAAGTTCCCCATCAAATAAGGTGTAATTGAGCATGATAATCAGTTTCTTCTTGTCCACAACACGTCTCACTAGTAGTTGTCGATATTTGCATATATTTCTAAATGGAATAGTTATCACCTGAGTTTTATAGGTCGACTGAGTTGTGTCACCAATGCTTTGTCAAATCTGTGCTTCTTGTAGGTGTTACAATAGTCGTCTGTATGTATCAAATATTTGTCATGTTTAAAGTAGGTATCCTGGAAAATATGGAATTAGATCTGTATTAAAATAAGGCCAAGCATGGTTTAGAACATCTGTTGTAGCATTGATGAATCTGTTTTAGTTTATCATTAGGTCCATCATATAGCTGTTGAGATTAGTCCAGGACTGACATAAGGGTAATAGCATGTACATACATCAGTCCAGTTATATTGCGCCATATCCTGGAAAGTCATCATGTTATACCTAATAAGATCTCATACGCTTGGTTTGACATCCATGGTTCTGTGCATTTAAAGCATTATTCCCAAAGAGTCACAACTTAATTAAAAAGAACTCGGAATCGGAAATTGAACTCTTGCATCTGCTTGATGTCTACTTGGTCCATTGCTTTGTCCTGTTTATCGGTTACATCTCTGCCAATGTTTAGTTAAAATATTCTGGCTCAATGGTTTGATTTTAGAATTGTGACTAGTAATTACTGATTTGAAGTTGTCTGTTTATCCTCCGGTATGTATGGATTTACGCAAGTTAACATGCTGAATAATCTGCTGGATACAACCCCTATTCTTCGAAAAACATAGTCTTTGGAATCTGCAGGTTGTTTAGTATTAGGTGTCTTTCTGTATTCAACCTAGTCCCTGTACGTATTTACCGCTGAATCGCCTTTTCCTTCCCCTGATTGTTGCATTTGTCAGTAGACCATCCGTATGTATATTTCGTGATATATGTGATATGTATGCTTCAGTATACATTCAATGTATGTCGAGGTCACCCATATTCTGTAACGTTTCCTCAATTTCGTGTATATATCCCTTGTATATTAGCTTAAAAATATTTTCAAATATGTCGCTGGGCTGGACATATTTCTGATAGCCTTTTATCTCCTTCCTTCATAATTGAGTATTGGGCCTAGTCCATTGTTTGCCCTCATCTGCAGTCTGCTCGTGTGCTTGCTCCAGTTTAAACCAGTCCTATATACCAAAAAATGTTATCCCCGACTTATTTTCCTGCTTGTCCTTTGTTGAAATATGTAGTTTAACTCACCCCCCCCCCCCTTTAAAACATATCTATAATTGATTATCTTTGTATGTTTAGAAGAATTATTATGTTAAACTAAAGACCTGGATATCACTGTGTCCAGTTGTATATCCCAGCCTTGATGGATAAGTTTAGGGCCCATGAATCATTATTTTTTACTCTCTGCCTCTACACTGTGAGGAACTGTCCAGTTCTGGGCCAATCCCACTGGATTCGCTCTCGATTACCTGTTGACCTTCACAATCGGTCACGAGATACATATCCAAATATAAATTTATGTGTTAAATATGGCGCTAAAATTCTTATCTATTAATTGATAAAATTTGAGTGTATACTAACCTTTATCTTTCTCTTATTTTACACGAAATGCATCGGAGCTGAATGAAGAGTCTCAATACGAGACTCATCACGAGCTATAACAAATGAAAGCCCGCATCTATGTGCATCTATGTCCGCATATGCCATTCCAAATCACAGGCAGAATTACACTATCGTTGATTCGAGTTTTATTATTAATCCCCATCTTCCCCATCTATTTGTTGTAAATTATTTGTCTAACATTTAGGATAACTAAACATTGAATCGATAACTAGAAATTAATTTGATTTGCTTACCGTAAGTTGATTACTTTAGGCGCGTCACACATTTTAATAGTTATAATAAACCACTTAATAATCTCCATTCGCATAATAACTCATGTAGCTAGAACTTTATTTTGTCAAAACATACCTAAACCATGCTCTTATCAATTCCTATTAACATGCATAAAGTATATATTTTTTCATACTTTTGTTGTCATTTGCATAACGGATATCTTTAATTCTTATTTTATAATTATATATATTGACACGATAATTTTGCATTATTATCTCTATATTAACATATATACCTTAGGTAATAAAATATTCGCATATATCTTTAATTACTCCATGAACGCATTCTTTCATTCGAAATTAACTCTTACATTTTAAACAAATCTTATAGTTTTATACCTCTTTTTAAAACTTTAAACATGCATTTTATAATTAACCTAGGTTTGAACGGACAACCGCAAGTTAGCGGATTCTAAAAGATGCCTAAACCCTTCCCTTTAGGATAATAAAGAACTCTTACCCAAAATCTTATTGAGTTTCACAGACCATTAAATGGAGTTAATGCTGACTTTAATTGGTTAGCATTTAGGTGTCCTAATTCACCCAATTAATTAGGTGGCGACTCCCTTAACATTTATATTTTATTATATTTTTAGGGATAACCATTCCGTCGCGCATTCAAGCCTGAGAGTTCAAAATCGGGTGCGACAGAGTCGCGGCGCCTCTGTCTCAGAAACACAAAATCTAAATTCTGAAACCCTAAAAATGGTTCAGGGTCAGATTTGCAGATTCATCTTCGTACCACTTCACCATCAAACAACACGTTCATCGACCATCATCCAATCCCTTCTCTGTTCTTCGTCTCAGTGCACCATGTTCGTAACGAACCACTTACGCACATCAACTTAGAAAAGTTAGATTGGAATGACTTCCTCGATTACATCATTGTTTAACAGTTCTGGAGACAAGGATTATGTGTTCTTAAGATATTAGGTTTTCAAGCTTTGAAAGACATAAATTTAGATTTAAACAAATTCTAACCATATTATTATTAACTATTATTACATAATAACACAAAACAGGTCAGGCTCTGATACCACAGTAGGGTTTTGTTGGGTTCGTGTACGCAGCGAAATTTGAAAATTTTATGTTTCAAACCCAATAAACGACGAACTGCGGAATGATTATGTAATAATGTAAAATACATGCAATCATATAATATGTATATAATAACCATAATGCATCGAAATAATACTTATAGTTTGTATAAATCTGGAGTCTTTTAGTATAAAGTATGAGGGTGCGCACGCAACTGATCCTCGATTGGAAGTTCCAAGAACTCTGATGTAATCCTCTTTCAGACAGCTAGGAAATCCGGCAGAGGTTAGATAGAAAATGTTACACCCCATAATTTTAGGATAATAATTTGAGATTGTAATCAAGAAAATAAGATTTGAGTATTGAGAATAATGTATATTTACATATGCTAATACGGGAATTAGTATACAAAGAATGTAATCCCGGAATAATTTTTGGACCAACGAGTGTGACGATGACAATTAATACTAGTGGTTAAATTTTCCCAATGAGGTTAAGGACTATGTCGTGTAAAATAAAATCTTGACATTGAGAATATGAGCATTTCGAAATTTTCAGATTTTTAAGCTAAGTGTGGGATTAATTTTAGTAAGGATGATAAGTGGGAAAAACATGTGGCACCTTCTGCCCCCACGTGTGGGACAAGTGTCAAGCATGCACCATTAAATTTCAGCTCACATATATCCACACTCCACTCATTTTCTCCCCTTGTTTCTCGAAAATTCTCTCCCTCATCCTCCATCTTCTCTCATCCTCCTCAAACAGTTTTTTCTTGACTTCCATAGCCAAGTTAGAGACCAAACCAACTCCCATTCCAAGACTATGTTATTCTAATAAGTTTCAAGCCATAGTAAACTCCCCAAACAGTGGGGAATTCGGTAATCTGGCCGAGAAAACTGTCCAGAAAATGTTAGTTTTGAATATGAACTATTTGGGAAGAAAAAACATGTAAGTAAGATGAGTTTAAGCTTGTAAGGATGCATGCATGTCATTTTAAGTTGAAGAAATGGTGAAAATGGTGCACATTGGAGCAGTGGGTGTCGACGCAATTTAGGGATTGTTTTGGCTTAAGTTAAGGTAAGATTCCTTCTTCTCATTAAGTAATTAGAGCTAAATGATGTTGTAGTTAAGAGATGAACTTGTGTTAGGAGAAATGGAAGTAAGAAAATGCATGTGGTTGTTATTGATGTTGTTGAGCCGAATGGAATTGTTGTTACCGATTTTGGGGCTGTTTTTAAGTACATTGGGTTTGATTGTTGTTGTTGTTATCATTGTCACTAATTGCATGTTAAAATTGAAGGAAGTCTTGAAAGAAATCTTGATATTTAAAGTTATAGTTATTCATATAAAATATGAATTGGATTTTAAGACTTCAATTGGATTTTAAGACTTCAATTGGATTTTAAGGAATTATAAGAAAAGTTGTGGTATTATGTTGGGTGTGCCGAGACATGCATGAAATTGTTGGACATGTTGTAATGTATTTAGGGGATGTTTTTGTTAAAGTTATAATGCTGGAAATTTAGTTACAAATATGAATGTACATTGTTGTAATTGTTAGCGTATGTCCTAAAGGAATAAAGTTATAAAATTGTGTAGAAAAGCTTCACAATTCGCTCTCGTTGTTGTTAAAGTATGGACTGTTTTAATGGACTATTTTAGTATGGATTAAGGGGTTGAATTAACAAGAGAAATAAGTGTATTAGTCACCTTGGTTGTTGTGGTTGTTGTATTACATGAATGTAAAGAGAAAGAATATATAACGATGACGTATATGGAGTATATGAGAGTGTTTTGGTTATATCCTTAAGTTATGTCTTATTATCGATGTTGTCGACCTTGTGTGTGAATTGCGGATGTGAGTATAAACAGTGGAAGTGCTGCCCAAATTTCTATATAAAAAGAGAGTCATCATTCACTATATAACTATGCTAGTAATCATAGAGTTGATGAATATATTATTATTGTTATAGGTTGAAGTGCTAATTGAGAGGAATTCTAATTATCGAGTTGGTATAGACGATAAGGTATGTGAAACTATTCCTTTTTTCTTTTTGGCATGATTTACTTAAAAGGAGCGTACGGCGGACGTACGTAATTCCATTGAATCCTAATTCCTAGTGATACTTGATATGATACTTGCCTTTGATTTTACAGTGATAGTTCATTCTAATTATTTTATTGAGATTCAGATGATGATTTAAATTGCATATGATTGCTCATGATAATCTACTCGTGCTAATGTGTTTATATCATTTCACCGGGTCCCGGGCCGGAAATGTTCGTGCGCAGTTCCTTGCATTGTTACCGTGTCCCTCACTAGAGGGCTCGGTATGTATATATATGATGATTTATATGTGGACAAGCATCCACGGATATGAGATATGCGGACAGGCATCCTCAGATATGATATATGTGGATAGACATCTACAGACATGACTATGTGTACACATTATATGTTCACTGAGACCCTCACTAGATGGTCGGGTATGATTTATGTGGACAGACATCCACAGATATGACTTATTTTTTATGGACATGTTTTGGCTCTCATTTCTTAAGGTACAGGTGCATTGATATCTTTATTATTATACTTGTATCATGTTATCCTTTGGCCAGTTATTTTGTTCTGTATAGTACTTCATGTTTTATATACTCAGTACATTATTTCGTACTGACCTCCTTTCTTCGGGGGCTGCGTTTCATGCCCGCAGGTACAGATACTCAGTTTGGTGGTCCTCCAGTCTAGAATTCTGCTCAGCTATTTGGAGAGCTCCATTGTTTCGGAGCCTAGCCATTTTGGTACGGATCTTATGATATAGACTTATGCATATTCGTGATAGTCAGGGGTGCGGCGGGGCCCTGTCCCGTCATATTTCATTCTCATACTCTTAGAGGTCCGTAGACATGTGCGGTAGACACCTGTGGGTTGTGGTTCATTTTGGATATTTTCATGTATAGTGGCAGCCTTGTCGGCTTGCCTATTTTGTTATGATTGACTAGTTGTGACTCCTCAAGAGACAGGTTCATTTTGATATATAGCGGTATGAGTCAGCAACTTACTTTTACAAGATTTTTACATTGTCCTTGGTATCAGTAACAGGTTCGTACGGGTGTCCAATTAGGGTACCGGTATCACGACCCGACCCCGGGCCCGCGACTGGTGTCCTACCTTAGCACCTCTTTCAGGTATACATCAGATAATAACAGTGGAACATACACAACTCATAAAAAAAACATACTTAGACAGTAGAAATCAACAGGCTAACCGATAAGGCCACCTTCCGTAACATATACATAATACAAAATTAAAACAGTACATCTCTGCTCTTACGAACCCAATCCACAAATGTGACTACAGACCTCTAAGAGTAACAACTGTGGTGGGACAGGGCCCCGCCATACCCCTGAATGTACAACAACTGACAATACCAGGGATAAGCCTCCGAAGTAAAGGAGCTTCTCAACAGTTGAACAGTGATCCTAAGAGTGAGGATAAGCAACTTGTATACTCTACCTGCGGCATGAACGCAGCCCCCCGAAGGAGGTCAGTACAACATGTACCAAATATGTGGCCAGAAATGCGTAGTGAAATCATAAGTCTAAAATAAAACGGAGACATGTATGATAACTCAAATAATAAGATGCTGTGCCTTACTAACAATGAGAGTAAACAAGAGTATACTTTCGCAAAAAAATAGGAGGCTCATGATCAAAGTAGGGCCACCCGTAGTATCATTGAGCAATCCTACCTGGGACTATTTCACGCGATAGTCCCGTGGACCCGCAATGAGGTAACTTCCTCGCATAGGTTGTATCCGCCGCATAGGTCGTGTGGACCCGCATGAGGTATTCTCGCGTAGGACTATTTCACCGCGGGACTATTTCACCGGCTTGGGCGGTGGGCCGCAATGAGTACAAACGCCGCACTCGCATCATGGGTAGCAAATCCATGGAATTAGTAGTAACCCGGGGCTTTACCCCGTAAGAATAACATAAACTAGCACAACCGGCTATCATACATAACATAAGCACTACCGGCTTATCATACATAACATAAACGCTACCGGTTTATCCTAACATAACATAAGCGCTACCGGCTTATCATACATAACATAAGTAAGTTAAGAAATCCCCCTAACTTCATATTAGTCTTATTCATATACACTCTCATTTTAGTTTACTTAAGACACTAACATGTCAATATAAAAATCCGGGAATTTAACCCAAAGTACTACGTACTTCTATTTCTTTAAAATGACTCTTTTTCATATAAAACTTCCAAGATACTAATAACCGTAGTATCAAGTCATAACTACTTTTCAATACAAGTCACAATATCTTTTAGAAATACATTTAGGCTTCTAAATCAAGTGACTTCTTTCTTTTAAAACTTTAAGCAATTGATACCTTCAAATCAATTTGTCTTTCATAATTCAAGTCATTTATCATACTTACATTACTTAGAGTAAACCACTCTTTTTAACTTTCCATAAAGCTATTATAACCAATTTCCCATAAAGCCGTTATACTAGCTTTATACTTTAGATAAATACATTCTTCCTTATATCCAAGGGACTTATACTTTTAAAACGAAACAAGTATCATATACTTTTAAAATACTTCAAGTCCCTTAACTTTAGTAATCAAGTTTCTTAACTTTTAGAAACTAAGATATCCTTAATATTTTTAAACAAGTGAGTTAATTCCCTAACTCAACCAACTTGGACATTCTTAAAATAAGCCAAGGATATCAAATGGACTAGAATTGTCAAAATCTAAATGACGCTCACCGTACTATATATTTACAACTATTCATGCTCAAGAGATAAGAAAGTTCCACATACCTCTTCGGTTCAATCCACTTGCTAAGTCCAATATTTCGTATGTAGTATGTCAACCTATAATGACCATAATACGTCTATTAACTTCTAGTTTCAAACGTAGAATATTCCAAGTGCAAAGCTACTAAATTCTACGGAAAATCGGACAACACTTCCTTTGTTTCTACATACTTTGCCACCTTTTTCAAGGCCGAATTCAATAACCAAATACGCCACATTTAAGGCTCAACCATGTAGTTATCAATAGGGGATTATACGCCTACAAGACGTGTAAAATTCTGCCCCACAATCGATATCAAACAAGTCCAAAATACAATGTCCATTCGACAAAATTAGGGACAACAATACAAATTCGTTTCCAATCCCTTTTCAATCTAAGTGGTTTAGTATAACATGTTATCTAGCCGCAATTGATTATAACTACTACAATCCTCAAGTAGGTAAACATGCGACGATTCTAAATATCGACCAAATTGTATTTCAATTTCAAATGGCTCAAATGTAAAATCGGATTTAGGCTACTACAATCCATAACACTTATCAATCTTCATAACACATATCACATGATGATTTCTAACTTATTATAACATGGAATCTTCAATTACAAAAGTAAGACGAAGATTATTACCTCACTTAGCCCAAATATGATCCAAGATTACAAGTCGATCCTTAGCAACTTTAGCTCCTCTTTTTGACGTTCTAATCCACTCCAAGCAACACTTATAATCTTATGAAGAACCCATCTTCAAGTTCCAACTTCAAAGTTGAAGAACTCCTTAAGTTTCCGCCTTGCGACTAATACGAAAACGTAGTTTTTCCGGAATCTTTCTATTGAGATAACCTTACAATACTCTTAGGAACCTTGGTTTAAAGTATTGGGATTATTGAAGCAAGATTGCAAAATTTTCTCCCTCAAACCTTGCTAAAGCCGAGAGCCCCTCTAAGCTTTCTCTAAAATCTTGAAATTTTTTCTAAGTATGGAGACTAGTCTTGCACTAGTAGTAGTATATATAAATAAAACAAGGGCTAGGATTCATCCAAATGGAAGGTCGAGATGTGGTCAATTATCTCAAGCCATTGACCTCTTGACTTATTCAAAATTATCAAGCTCTAGCTTTTAGCAAGACTTGGCTATCTTAACTTGGGTCAAATGACCATAATACCCATGGTCATTTCGTCCAACCAACTAAGGGGAGGGGGGGTGACACGTGTCGCCCTTCCGTTCATTGCAATACTTCGTTTTCCGACAATTCCATTATTCCGATAAATTTTTACTCGTCTCAAATCTTAGCATTTTTGAGTTCTTACGTACGTTCTTATAAACATATCCTGGAATTTCGGGGTGTAACATTCTTCCACCCTTAGAAACATTCTTCCCCGAATGTTCTTTTGGGAGTCAAACTTAAAGATAGCGACATAGTCTCCTTACAGCCCCTACATACCAATAATGCCACATGTGGCCACATAACCATACTTATACCAGAACGTCAACCTGAACTCCAAGTGTCGACGTTGGTTAACTGCATAAAGCTTATATCGACTTTGAGCTTACTAATAATCTTTCCTGGATAAGCTCCACCTTATCCGCAGCCTGCTGAATCAAGTCTGGGCCAACTAACTGTACCTCGCCCACGTCGAACCAACCAATCGACGACCTACACTTCCGCCCATACAAAACCTCATATGGCGTCATCTGATTGCAAGAATGGTAGCTGTTGTTATAAGCGAACCCAACAAGAGGGAAATGATCCTCCCGGCTACCCCTGAAATCAAAGACACAGGCCCGCCACCTATCCTCAAGTGCCTGGATAGTACGCTCTTCCTGTCCGTCGGTCTGAGAGTGTAATGCAACACTGAGACTCACCTGTGTCCCTAACCCCTTCTGGAAAACCCCCAGAAGTCAGCCGTAAACTGAGCTCATCTGTCTGACATCATAAATGTAGGAACCCCGTGCAGTCTCACAATCTACCTGTTATACGCTAGCATAATCCTCAGCCGAGTAAGTGGTCCTAATCGGAAGAACACGGCTGGTTTCGTCAGCCTGTTACTATGACCCCCAGGGAGTCGCACTTCCCCTGAGTACGATGCCGCCCTGTAACAAAATCCATATTAATCACCTCTCATATCTAAGTCGGGATCTAAATTTCCGGTAATAGCCCCTGGCTCTCGGTGTTCAACCTCGACTGCTACCATCGGACATTAAGCAACAACTCTGCTACGTCCCTCTTCAGGCCATCTTACCAATACATACATCTGAGGTCACGACACAACTTAGTCGACCCCGAACAATTAGAGCAATAAACACTGCCTGCCTCCCCTAAAACCTGCGGACAAGTCCTGCAGCACCGGGTACACACAATCTATCCTCATATCATAGCACCCCATCTGGTGCTACACAAACAGGATCTTCTCTTCTCGAAGAGCCGTATCTCGATACCGTATCATAACTGGATCCTCATACTGTCGCCTCTTTACCTCCTCAACGACGGAAAACTCGACAACCTCTCAGATCTAATCTTCATTAACCTTGGAAACAAATAATCGAACCCCTTGGCTCGGTAGCTGAAGAATCTCACGGACCACGTCCTGTCTATCTGGCTGCCCATCTGACCGACTACCCATAAATCCAGGACTAAGAGCATTTGTAACTGTCTTGGCTTTCCCCGGATGGTATAGGATATCAATATCACAATCCTTGAGTAACTCTAACCACCGTCTCTGTCGCAAATTCAACCGCCTCTGTCTGAAGATATACCGGAGGCTCTTGTGGTCTGCACAAATATCCACATGAAGTCTATATATACATCACACTTCCAAATCTTCAAGGCATGATTAACTACCGCCAACTCTAAATCGTGAGTGGCGTAATTTCCTTTCATGCTTCCCTAACTGCCGGGAAACATATGCTCTAATATTTTCGTGCTGCGTCAGCCCACAACCTAGCCCAACACCCAATGTGTTACAATAAATACCTAACCCTCTAGTCTCTCAGGAGGGGCTAGAACTGTAGTCGTGGTTAACTTATCTTCCAATAACTGGAGGTCTTCCTCATACTTGCGAAGTATTCGGCATCCTTAATCTCAATTTGGTTCATGTTTCCCTTCCTCTGTTGCAACCAACTTGGTCACCAACTTAGATTTGATTCCTTTGCTTGCCTCATGGCTAAGACTTCCTGTCAATAACAATTTAGGGGGGAGATTTCCTTGATTTCGTCAAGTAGTAACCCGATTATTCTCTCCCAGCTCGTAGAGCTTATAGTCAGGTGTTCAACCTCAATTCACGGTATTACCTACTCCAATGACTTGTCAAGATTTCTTATCGTTCGAGTGTCTACTCTGTCACGACCCGACCTCGGACCCGTGGCTGGTGCCTTACCCCGGGCACCCTTGTGATACAACATCAGAGAAAACCAGCGGAAATAAACTTACAACAAGAAACCATATAGAATAGAGAGTAGGCTAACCCAAGATGGCTACCTTTAAATATAACAAAAACTGAGCAATTACATCCTTAACAACCCAATTTATAACAGGACTACAGACCTCTAAGAATGTGTAACCACTATGACGGGACAGGGCCCCGTCATACCCCTGAATGTACATAACATCTACAACATCAGGGAGAACCGTACCACAAGTCAAGCCTCCGGAGAAGTGGAGCTTCTGACACCTGAGCAAAGATCCTAAGAATGAGGATCCACCACCTGCTTACCCCTACCTGCGGCATGAACGCAGCCCCCGAGGAAGGGGGTCAGTACACAATATGTACCAAGTATGTAAAACTGGAAAATACTGTAATAATATCATAAGTCTAAAATAAGTTGGAGTCATGGAAGAAAATCAAATTACAATGCACTGTGCCTTACTAACAATGAGAGTAACAAGTATAAACTTTACTGCATAAAAATAGGAGGCTCATGATCAAAACAGGGTCCCTCGCCCGTAGTATCATTAAGCAATCCTACTCCTGGGACTATTTCACCCGCATAGGTCCTGTGGACCCGCATGAGGTCATCCGCCTCGCATGGGACTATTTCACCCGCATGGGACTATTTCACCTGCATGAGGTCATCCGCCTCGCATGGGACTATTTCACCCGCATGGACCCGGTGGGCCCGCATGAGTACAAGCGCCGCACTCGCATCATGGGTAGAAAATCCATGGAATAAGTAGTAATAATAATAATAATAATAATACATGACTCAACCTGGCTATCATACATCATACATAACATAAGCGCTACCGGCTTATCATAACGTAAGAAAGTTAAGAATATTCCCTAACTTCTTATTAGCATTATTAGTATATCCTCTCATTTTAGTTTACTTAAGGCAGTAACATGTCATTTAAGAGAAAATCCGGGAAGTCAACCCAAGTACCACGTACCTCTAACCTTTTAAGAAATGACTCATTTTTATATAAAACTCCCAAGATACTAATAACTGTAGTATCAAGTCACGACTACTTTTCAAGACAAGTCACGTTTCCTTTTAGAAATATAATAGGCTTCTAAATCAAGTGACTTCATTTCTTTTAAAACCTTAGGCAATTAATGCCTTAAAATCAATTTGCCTTTCACAATTTCAAATCATTTATCCGTACTTATTTTACTTAGAGTAATTCTTTCTTTGTTAACCTTCCATAAAGCCAATACAACCAACTTCCCATAAAGTCGTTATATTAATGTTATACATTAGTCAAATACATTTCCCTATATCCAAGGGACTTATACTTTTAAAACGAAACAAGTATCATATACTTAAAACACTTCAAGTCCCTTAGCTTTGAAACTTAAGACATCATTAAAACAAGTAAGGGATATCAAAGCCTTTGTACGTCTACCGTACTACATAGGTGCAACTATTCATGCTCAAGAGGTAGGAAAGTTCCACATACCTCTTCGGGTCAATCCACTCGCAAGTCCAATATATCACGCATAGTATGTCAACCTATAATGACCATAATACGTCCATTAGCCCCTATTTTCAACGTAGAACATTCTAATTAAAAAGTCTCTTATTCCTACGGAAAATTGGGCAGCACTTCCTTTGTTTCTACATACTTTGCCACCTTTTTCAAGGTCGAATTGAATAACCAAACACGCCACCTTTAAGGCTCAATAATCCAATCAACACTAAGGGGATTACACGCGTAACTTGGACATGTAAAATTCTGCCCCACAATATATAACAACTAAAACAACTACAAAGTCCAAATTGGCAATTTTTGAGGTATCACAACATAATTTCTTATCCACTTCCTTTTTAATCCAAATTCTTATCCAATTTTTACATGCAATTTATCTAAGAGCAATATTTACAACTACAAGTTCTTTCTTCTTCACATGCAACACAATAAACTAGCAAAAGAGAAAGGATTGTTACCTTTGAGCTTACCCAAATTAATCCAACAAATTCACTAGACTCCTTTCCACAATCACCAACACAAAACTCCTACAAGCTTGCCAACAAGTCTCCTTCTTGCCACCTTGTTCAGATTTTTCTCAGGCCTTGATTTACTCTTGATTTTCTAGAGAGAAGGGAGAGCTTTTAATTTTAGAGAGAGAGAAGAACTTGAAGAATGACCAAGTCTTAAATACTTGGTCAATAAATAGGACATGCAAAATTAGATGAGGTCATCCGCCTCGCATGGGACTATTTCACCCGCATGAGACTATTTCACCCGCATGGACCCGGTGGGCCTGCATGAGTACAAGCGCCGCACTCGCATCATGGGTAGCAAATCCATGGAATAAGTAGTAATAATAATAATAATAATAATACATGACTCAGCACAACCGGCTATCATACATAACATAAGCGCTACCGACTTATCATAACGTAAGCAAGTTAAGAATATTCCCTAACTTCTTATTAGCATTATTAGTATATCCTCTCATTTTAGTTTACTTAAGGCACTAACATGTCATTTAAGAGAAAAACCGGGAATTCAACCCAAGTACCACGTACCTCTAACCTTTTAAGAAATGACTCCTTTTTATATAAAACTCCCAAGATACTAATAACCGTAGTATCAAGTCACGACTACTTTTCAAGACAAGTCACGTTTCCTTTTAGAAATATAATAGGCTTCTAAATCAAGTGACTTCATTTCTTTTAAAACCTTAGGCAATTAATGCCTTAAAATCAATTTGCCTTTCACAATTTCAAATCATTTATCCGTACTTATTTTACTTAGAGTAATTCTTTCTTTGTTAACCTTCCATAAAGCCAATACAACCAACTTCCCATAAAGTCGTTATATTAACGTTATACATTAGTCAAATACATTTCCCTATATCCAAGGGACTTATACTTTTAAAACGAAACAAGTATCATATACTTAAAACACTTCAAGTCCCTTAGCTTTGAAACTTAAGACATCATTAAAACAAGTAAGGGATATCAAAGCCTTTGTACGTCTACCGTACTACATAGGTGCAACTATTCATGCTCAAGAGGTAGGAAAGTTCCACATACCTCTTCGGGTCAATCCACTCGCAAGTCCAATATATCACGCGAGTATGTCAACCTATAATGACCATAATACGTCCATTAGCCCCTATCTTCAACGTAGAACATTCTAATTAAAAAGTCTCTTATTCCTACGGAAAATTGGGCAGCACTTCCTTTGTTTCTACATACTTTGCCACCTTTTTCAAGGCCGAATTCAATAACCAAACACGCCACCTTTAAGATTCAACAATCCAATCAACACTAAGGGGATTACACGCCTAACTTGGACGTGTAAAATTCTGCCCCACGATATATAACAACTAAAACAACTACAAAGTCCAAATTGGCAATTTTTGAGGTATCACAATATAATTTCTTATCCACTTCCTTTTTAATCCAAATTCTTATCCAATTTCTACATGCAATTTATCTAAGAGCAATATTTACAACTACAAGTCCTTTCTTCTTCACATGCAACACAATAAACTAGCAAAAGAGAAAGGATTATTACCTTTGAGCTTACCCAAATTAATCCAACAAATTCACTAGCCTCCTTTCCACAATCACCAACACAAAACTCCTACAAGCTTGCCAACAAGTCTCCTTCTTGCCACCTTGTTCAGATTTTTCTCAATCCTTGATTTCCTCTTGATTTTCTAGAGAGAAGGGAGAGCTTTTAATTTTAGAGAGAGAGAAGAACTTGAAGAATGACCAAGTCTTAAAGACTTGGTCAATAAATAGGACATGCAAAATTAGATGAGGTCATCCGTCTCGCATGGGACTATTTCACCCGCATGGGACTATTTCACCCGCATGGACCCGGTGGGCCCGCATGAGTACAAGCGTCGCACTCGCATCATGGGTAGCAAATCCCTGGAATAAGTAGTAATAATAATAATAATAATACATGACTCAGCACAACCGGCTATCATACATAACATAAGTGACTAGAACTTTATCATAACGTAAGCAAGTTAAGAATATTCCCTAACTTCTTATTAGCATTATTAGTATATCCTCTCATTTTAGTTTACTTAAGGCAGTAACATGTCATTTAAGAGAAAATCCGGGAATTCAACCCAAGTACCACGTACCTCTAACCTTTTAAGAAATGACTCCTTTTTATATAAAACTCCCAAGATACTAATAACCGTAGTATCAAGTCACGACTACTTTTCAAGACAAGTCACGTTTCCTTTTAGAAATATAATAGGCTTCTAAATCAAGTGACTTCATTTCTTTTAAAACCTTAGGCAATTAATGCCTTAAAATCAATTTGCCTTTCACAATTTCAAATCATTTATCCGTACTTATTTTACTTAGAGTAATTCTTTCTTTGTTAACCTTCCATAAAGCCAATACAACCAACTTCCCATAAAGTCGTTATATTAACGTTATACATTAGTCAAATACATTTCCCTATATCCAAGGGACTTATACTTTTAAAACGAAACAAGTATCATATACTTAAAACACTTCAAGTCCCTTAGCTTTGAAACTTAAGACATCATTAAAACAAGTAAGGGATATCAAAGCCTTTGTACGTCTACCGTACTACATAGGTGCAACTATTCATGCTCAAGAGGTAGGAAAGTTCCACATACCTCTTCGGGTCAATCCACTCGCAAGTCCAATATATCACGCGAGTATGTCAACCTATAATGACCATAATACGTCCATTAGCCCCTATCTTCAACGTAGAACATTCTAATTAAAAAGTCTCTTATTCCTACGGAAAATTGGGCAGCACTTCCTTTGTTTCTACATACTTTGCCACCTTTTTCAAGGCCGAATTCAATAACCAAACACGCCACCTTTAAGATTCAACAATCCAATCAACACTAAGGGGATTACACGCCTAACTTGGACGTGTAAAATTCTGCCCCACGATATATAACAACTAAAACAACTACAAAGTCCAAATTGGCAATTTTTGAGGTATCACAACATAATTTCTTATCCACTTCCTTTTTAATCCAAATTCTTATTCAATTTCTACATGCAATTTATCTAAGAGCAATATTTACAACTACAAGTCTTTTCTTCTTCACATGCAACACAATAAACTAGAAAAGGAGAAATGATTGTTACCTTAGAGCTTACCCAAATTAATCCAACAAATTCACTAGCCTCCTTTCCACAATCACCACCACAAAACTCCTACAAGTTTGCCAACAAGTCTCCTTCTTGCCACCTTTTCCAGATTTTTCTCAAGCCTTGATTTCCTCTTGATTTTCTAGAGAGAAGGGAGAGCTTTTAATTTTAGAGAGAGAGAAGAGCTTGAAGAATGACCAAGTCTTCAAGACTTGGTCAATAAATAGGACATCCAAAATCAGATGGGGGGGGGGGGGGGGACACTTGTCACCCTCCCATGACCTTTTTTAAAACAAAACAGTTCAGATTTTTCCACCCAGCCTCGCAGAACCCGCCTCGGCGCCGCGGCCCTGCTTTCCGGCGCCGCGACGCTGTGGCCCCTGATCGAAATGTTTTTCTGTCCGACTGCGCACTGAACTTGTAACTTCCATAACTTTCTACTCCGATGTCCTATCGATGAACGGTTGGTTGCGTTGGGGACTAGACTCAACGAACTACGTGCTAGGCCTTTGAAACACTTAGGAACTCATAATGCAATGGGATATAAACCGCCTCAAATTTGACTAACAACCCGTCCGAAACATTCCGTCAACCCAGCATCCTAAAAGTTAAGTCTCAACTCCTTTCGTATGTTCTCTAAAGCATGACCGGGACTACGGGGTGTAACATTCTCCCTTCCTTAGAAACATTCGTCCCGAATGTTCCTTCTAGGCTTACTCAAATCACAATA
This sequence comes from Przewalskia tangutica, assembly GCA_029844215.1. Lineage (NCBI taxonomy): Eukaryota > Viridiplantae > Streptophyta > Magnoliopsida > Solanales > Solanaceae > Przewalskia > Przewalskia tangutica. The sequence goes on from CM056721.1 coordinate 113,231,221, forward strand.
TCGACATAGACCCTCTTAACTATCCTTCTTGCAAAAAAAAAATGCTCCACATGGCCATAACAATACGTAAGCATAATTGCAAAATTTTAAAACTATCAATCAGGAAAGTGGGTTACCTGGAGGTGTAGGGAAAAAGTGAGGATACTTCTTCATCATGTCCTCTTTCGCTTCCCATGTCATTTTCTCTCTGTTCTCATTCCGCCATAAGACCTTGACGGAAGCCACATCCTTCGTCCGTAGTCGCCTAACCTGACGATCGAGTATTGCTATGGGACTCTCTTCATATGATAGCCCCTCTGTCACCTGGACATCACAATTCGGGTGCACTCTATATGGATCTCCAATACATTTCCGCAACACAGACACATGAAAAACTGGATGTACTGCCTCCAGATCGGACGGCAGATCCAACTCATAGGCAACCTTGCCTACCCTACGGACAATCTGATAAGGCCCAATGTACCTTGGGCTAAGTTTCCCCTTCTTCCCAAATCTCATCATGCCTTTCATGGGTGATACCTTCAGGAAAACCCAATCATACACCTCAAACTCCAAGTGTCGACGTCGATGATCTGCATACGACTTTTGTCGACTCTGAGCTAACAATAACCGCTCCTGGATAAGCTTCACCTTATCCACTGCCTGCTGAATCAAGTCTGGCCCGACTAACTGAACTTCTCCCACCTCAAACCAGCCTATCGGTGACCTGCACTTCCTCCTGTATAAGGCCTCATAAGGCGCCATCTGGATAATAGAATGGTAGTTGTTGTTATATGCAAACTCCACAAGAGGTAAATGATCCTCCCAGCTACCCCCGAAATCGATAACACAGGCCCGCAGAATATCCTCAAGTGTCTGGATATTACGCTCGGCCTGTCCGTCGGTCTGAGGATGAAATGCAGTACTGAGACTCACTTGGGTCCCTAACCCCTTCTGGAAAGACCTCCAGAAGTTAGCCGAGAACTGAGCTCCCCTGTCTGAAATGATCAATATAGGCACTCCGTGCAGTGTCACAATCTCTCTAATATACAGTCTAACATAATCCTCGGCCGAAAACGTCGTCATGACTGGCAGAAAGTGGGCTGATTTCGTCAGCCTGTCGATAATAACCCAGATGGAATCATGCTTCCTCTGAGTGTGAGGTAACCCTGTAATAAAATCCATATTTACCACCTCCCACTTCCAAGTCGGAATATCAATAGCCTGCAATAGCCCACCGGCTCGTGCTCAACTCGACCTGCGATAATTCGGACATCGCGCCACAAACTCGCAACGCCCTCTTGGGCCATCCCAATAGATACACCTGAGGTCATGGTACATCTTAGTCGACCCCGGGTGAATAGAGTAACGAGCACTGTGTGCCTCTCCCAGAATCTGCTAACGAAGTCCTGTCACCTCGGGAACACACAACCTGCCCTCAAATCTTAGCACCCCATCAGGTGCTACCTCAAATAGATTTTTTTCCTCCCGAAGAGCTGTATCTCGATACCGCACCATAATCGGATCCTCATACTGTCGCCTCTTCACCTCCTCGACGATGGAAGACTCGGCGACCTCTCGAACCCGAACCCTACTACTATCAGAACCAACCAAACGAACCCCAAGGCTCGCTAGCTGATGTAACTCGCGGACTATGCCCCTCTTCTCTGGCTGCACACCTGACAGACTACCCATCGATCTGCGACTAAGGGCATCTGCAACTACATTGGCCTTCCCTGAGTGGTATAAGATATCAACATCATAGTCCTTAAGTAGCTCCAACCACCGTCTCTGCCGCAAGTTCAACTCCCTCTGGCTGAAGATATATTGGAGACTCTTGTGGTCTGTGTAAATATCCACATGAACTCCATATAAATAATGTCTCCAGATCTTCAAGGCATGAATCACTGCTGCCAACTCTAAGTCATGTGTGGGGTAATTCTTCTCATGATTCCTAAGCTGTCGAGATGCGTAAGCTATAACTTTGTCGTGCTGCATCAGTACGCACCCAAGCCCGACACCCGACGCATCACAATAAACCACATATCCGTCTAAACCCTCTGGTAGAGTAAGAACTGGGGCGGTCGTCAATTTCTCCTTCAGTAACTGGAAACTCTCCTCACAAGCATCCGTCCACCGGAACATAGCCGCTACGAGTCGGCTAGTCAGCGGTCTGAAATGGAAGCAAACTTCTCCACAAATCTCCGATAATAACCCGAGGCCCAAAGCTGCGCCTGCAGCCGGTGTAGTGGGTCTAGGCCAAGTCTTGACTGCCTCAATATTCGTTGTATCAACCGGAATACCATCGGCCCCGATAACATGCCCTAAGAAAGCCACTGAAGCCAACCAAAACTCACATTTCGAGAACTTGGCATACTAATCGGTCACGAGGACTCCCATACCGCCTCTCAATGACTGCATGCTCTGCTGCTGCGGCGAATAAACCAGGATATCATCAATGAATACTATAACGAACATATCCAAGAATGGCTTGAACACCCTGTTCATCAAATCCATGAATACTGCTGGGGCGTTGGTCAACCCGAAAGACATCACCCTGAACTCATAGTGCCCATACCGGGTCCTGAATGCAGACTTTGGGATATCTGTCTCTCTAACTCGCACCTGATGATAACCAGACCGCAGGTCTATCTTGGAGAAACATCTCGCACCCTGCAACTGGTCAAACAAATCATCAATCCTGGGGAGGGGATATCTGTTCTTGATAGTTACCTTATTCAAATTTACTGTAATCAACACATGTCTGCGTACCATCCTTCTTCTTTACAAATAACACTGGCGCTCCCCAGGGAGAAACACTAGGCCTGATAAAGCCTTTTTCCAGCAAATCTTTCAGCTGGTCTTTCAATTCCCTCAACTCCGCCGGTGCCATCTTGTATGGTGGAATAGATATCGGTCGAGTGTCTGGCGGCATATCAATGCAAAACTCAATCTCCCTCTCAGGAGGGATACCCGGAAGCTCGTCTGGGAATACGTCTGGAAACTTTCTAACAACCGGAACTGACTGAAGGTCTGGTATCTCGGCCTCAGTATCGAATACCCGAACCATATGGTAGATATACCCCTTCCGCACCATCTTCCTAGCCTTGAGGTAAGAAATAAACCTACCACGGCGCAAAGATTCCTTCCACTCGATAACCGGCTCACCAGGAAATTGGAACCGTACCAATCTCTCTCTACAGTCCACATTGGCATAGCAAGATGCTAGCCAATCCATACCCATAATCACATCAAAATCCGTCATATCCAACTCTATCAAGTCGGCTAGAGTCTGACGACTGTATATAGTCACTGGGCAAGCCTTATATACCTGCTCAGCTACTACCGAATCACCTACTGGCGTGGCTACATCAAAAGGTTTTATGGACTCGGGCTCTATCCCTAATCTACCAGCAATATGAGGGGATATATAGGACAAGGTACAACCTGGATGTATCAAAGCATATACATCACAGCATGAAACCAATAATGTACCTGTGACGACATCTGGTGACGCCTCCTGGTCCTGACGGGTGGACATAGCATAAATGTGGTTCTGAGGACCGCTGGAACTGGGACCCCTACCACGACCCCTGCCGCGGCCTGCTGGTCCGTGAACACCCTGCCATTCGGGGCGCATAACCACCGAAGACGAAGATCCAAGACCGCGACCTGCCGGTGAACCATAACATTCGCCGCTATGGTCGGACAATCTCTCTCAAATGGCCTGCGTACAAGAGTAACAAACTCCTGGAGGAACACGACACCCCCCCAAAATGGCAATCGCCACATCGACCACACCGAGGTATAGGTGGCCTCGTCGGCGGAACTCGGTCCCTATGGGAACCGAATCCTGGAGCCACGTCACGCCTCGAATACCTGTGCGTCCGGAAGGCGGTGGAGGCGCTCGAACCGGTGAGATGCAAATCGGTCTCTGCGAGGTTATGCGCCTCGAAAACTACCAGAGGACCACTGCATCGGCCTCTTCTGGCGATATCTGTCAATCGTCGGCCCTCATGTCACGACCGAACTCGGGCCGTGGATCGTGCCTTACCGGCACCCTAGTGATACAACATCGAGAAAAACCGGAAATAAAAACTTAAACATTTAAATAGACATGGATCAAGATAAAGAAAATAGGCCAACCAAAACGGTTGCCTTCCAACATATATATATATAGACATTTGAACAGTTATAATCCTTACAACCCCTTACAATCGATGGTCTTCTGGACTTAAGATTTTTACAACAACTATGACGGGACAGGGCCCCGCCATACCCCTGAATGTACAAGGACCTACAGACTCAGGGTGACATACCAAAGATAACCCTCCGAAGGAACGAAGCTTCCCAATATGCTGAAAGGTGATCCTATAAGCGGGGATCGACAGATGTAACTACTGCGGCGTGAACGGCCCCGAAGGAGGTCAATCTAACAGTACCAAGTATGTGAAACTGTAAAATACTGTAAATGAAATCATAGCAGTCTATATAAAGCAGGAGACATGTATGATAACCAACTACACTACACCACATATAAACAGTCATATCAAGTCAGGGACTCACGCCCTCCAAATCATCACTCGTGCCCGTGGAATTCCTTCCTCTGCCGTGATCATGATATAACAACACCAAGGAGTATATGTGAACACGTGTCCTACGTGTCAATAAAACCGTCTGGGGGCAAGTATAACTACGGATCCGACCGCATCGGTATCTTGTACAACCATATCATAAAGGCGACACGTGGCAGTGCAATAGCCTCGCGGCTCCACTGCGCCACGTGGTGGCGGGGGCAAGTGAATCGACTACGCACGGATCACAACCGTAAGTCACGGCTCCATCCAAATACTAACTCGCGAAGGCGACACGTGGCGGTGCAATAACCTATACTAGATCCACTGCGTCCGTGCGTGGCGGCAAGCAAACAAGCTACGCACCGATCACAACCGTAAGTCACGATACGCCGCGAAGGCGACGCGTGGCAAGTGCAATAACCTATACGGATCCACCGCCCGCGTGGTAGCGGGGGCAAGTAAACAGACTCGCGCGCGATCACAACCGTAAGTCACGATACTTCGCCATAAATAGCCATAATGGTCACATGTCCACATCATCGGTGTAGACATGCCCATGTAATAATAATAATGGAAGCGTACCCGTGGAATCTTCCGTCACTGCCGGTAAGTCCAAGTAAGTTCTCAACAAGTCAACCGGCCCTCCATCGAGAGACGCGGTAGAATAGAAACACAATTCTTGCATAACAAAGACTATCTTAATAAGCATAGGCAAGTTACACAACAACAAGCATAGGCAAGTTACACAACAACAACAAGCATAGGCAAGTTATACACAACTCAAGTACTTTCCTTTTAAGTCACAATCCGGGTGTTAACCCTAAAGTACTACGTACGTTAAATTCCTTTTTAAAGAGATCCATTCCTTTTATAAAAGTCACCCGATACCCGTAGTATAAAATAGAGTGACTTACATTTTTAGGTAAACCAAAACACTTTCCTTTTCAACCACATTCTTTTCCCTAAGGTTCCAGTTTGCCTAATTTCAATTACTCAAGGCTCTTTATTTTATAAAAGTTTCATAGTTCAATGTCTTAATCTCTTTTAAAACATTTGAGTGACATATGCCTTATATGAGTGTAGGTTATTCTTATTCATAATCAATCTTATTAAGCAGCCATGATCTAGGAAATGTAATATCATTTTGTCTCATCTTAGTTTCTATGCAGATGGAGGTTTCTACTGGTTTTAATAATACTTCATTATTCATTACATTTTCCTTTATTAACGCTGCCGTGGTTTGTCGATACTCATTCTGATTTCCGAAATCAGTAAAACATTATTCCTTTTAAAACCAAGTACCCATTACTCACGAATGAGGTTTCACATTGTTAACAAACTTCATATCAATACAATTAAGTCAAGTCTCTTATCTTTTAAGATTAAGTCTCTTAACTTCTAAAAATCGAGAAACCATTCTTTTATCTCTCTTAAGACGTTATACCTAACTTCCCATAAAGCTAGTATAACTCTTTTATGTTTTCAAAACCAAGTATTACTCTTCTTTCAAAAGGTTCCTTAATTCTTTTGAAATACTTTAAGACTCTTTATTATTCAGGGCTTAAGTCAAAAACATTGCCGTAACGCTACATTCGGTTAACACACACGCGTCTACCGTACTATATCTATATTCCTTTTAAAATATTTCAAGGTTCTTATTATTGAGGCTTAAGTCAAAAGACATTGTCATTACAACTATATTCGGTTAGCACGACATCTACCATATAATATATACATATTATTGGGCTTAAGTCAAAAGACATTGCCACACGTACGTCTACCGTACTATATGTATTCTTTTAAAATACTTCATGCTCAAGAGTATAGGAAGAATCACATACCTCGCGACGATTATCGACTATAAGCAAAACGCTCCACGGCTATAACCCGGCTAGCCTTGTCCACCTTCTAAGTAGCACATGCTACTTGCAGAACATTCAACCAATAAAGGTTATCGATCTCGTAAATACGATCTATGTAAGTACAGTTCAATCTTCTACTTATATTCTTCTGATGTGATTTCAATACGAGTCTATTCTGTAATATCCTTCTATTACAGTTCAATTCTTTTCTATGAATATTATATTCATTTCAATTCAACTACAGTATGTAATTCCCAATTACAATAGAAGGATAGTAGTATTTACCTCGATGAGCCCAAAATTATCCAAGTTAAAAGTCGATCCTGAGCAACGTTAAGCTCCTACTCCGAGTGCTCCAATCCGCTCCAAACAACCCTTAGAAGTTCTACACAACTTCTACTTAGTACTCCAACCAATTATGGAGATTTTCCTTAGGGTTTCATTTTTGTGACTGAGGGAAAATATAATAGTATTTTCCGGGCTTTTCGTATAGAGGTAACTTTGGAAAGTACTACAAGGTATAAGGCCTAAAGTATTTGTGCATTATAACAATACTTGGAGAAGTATTTCTATACCACAAAGGGGGTATTATACGAAAACAATTTAGGCTAGGGGGGGTTTGCCTCGGCTAGGGCTCACAAAGGGGGGTATTTCTCGGCCAAAAGGCCTCAACAAGGGGAGGGTGTGGCGGACGAACTCAAGAGGGAGGGAGTAGTGTGAGACTTAGAAAGATTGCTCAAGTTTGGATGAAGAAAGTCTTCAACTTAGAGGGGTATTTATAGGTCAAGCAATGACCAAGATTAATCCTTGTGTTAGGCAAGTGTAAGGCCAAGATCAAGCCAAGTACACCTTATCCATCTACCACCAAAATATCCTACCAACTACTTGACAAAACAAGCCACAATTTTCGTCCACTTTGCGCCACTTTTCCTTTGATGAGGTGACACATGTCACCCTCCGTTGATCCAAAATGTTCGTCTCTCGGAAAAATCCGCAAAAATTAGAAATGACATAGCCGTATTTTCCGCCCGTAAGTTTAGTAAAGCGTTTAGTCAAAAACGACTCCTTTCGGCACTTGTGCCCAAATTTTCGAACCTTGCCAACTTTAAGGCTTCAATTTTTATCGTCGCCCTCACGTACATACTGCGGAAATACGGTATAACATTCTCCCCTCGCCGAAACATTCGTCCCGAATGTTCCTTCTCAAGCGGAAAAGCGAAGAAGTTCTTCTTAACAAGTTGCCAATGCCACGCTGGCCAAAATAACACACGTTATCTTCTTCCTTACTCGTCGTACTTCTCGAACACTTGAACTCTTTTAGTATCGTACCACACTTTAGCCATCGCTTAGTTCCCAAAGCTTTGGAGTCACCACTTCCAAACTTGGTCATCTTACTAGTCTCGATCTTCCTAAGGCCATTCGGCCTTTACGATCCGCTTCGGTCGAACATATCCACGAACTCATCGATGGTCATCTAATCTTGGGCCTAGCACCCTCGTGACCCTACCACTGGCGGGACCACGGTGACCCAGCTCCGAAAGCAGTCGCGGGTTGGCCCCATGGCCTGACGACCTACTTAGCATCACGCTCTTGTTCCCGATCCGAACAATCTTACCTATACAGTCATGAAAGCTACCACTTCCATTTCACACCCAGGAATTATCACACAATACATTCTAGGCATAAGATGCACTCAGACAAGGATCACTCATGAAAACTTGTACTCAAGACGGCCTTACATCTAAGGTCTCAACTGTAATATTCTAGGTTCATCATTTTCTCACTCCCAGGCTTACCCTTTTTCACTAACCAGGTTTCTAAATCACATTTTAGCACAAGGCTATCCAAACATAACACTAAACACATCATCATAACATCAATACATACAAAACTCTAGAGGGTTAAGGATATACCTGAAAATAGGCGGTTCAAAGGACCGCTAAAGCTGGAACTTCCAGCGACCTCCGTGGCCCGCCGGTGTATGAACATCTGCCTAGCTATGGAAGGTGAAGAACCCAATGGCTCTCACAGTAGTGTGTTATCCACAGTGCTACCACAGTGGACGGTCTCCGTCAAATGGCCTGTCGGTCGCAAGTATAGCAATCTCCCAAACGATCTGACATTCCTCTATGGGCTTTACCGATGGTCACACCGAGATCTGGGTGGCCTCATCCGGCGACACTCCTACTCCGAAAATCTGAAACACGGGAGCCCCGGCACGCTCCTGAATATCCGAAGGTCGAAGGCGTGGAGGACCACTGCATCTTGGCGGAGGTACATAACTGTCTCTGCGGCGGTCCGCCTCGAAAGTCACCAAAGGACCTGCTGTTCGGCCTCTTCTGCCGATCTCGGCCATTCCGTCGATTTCTCCGCTCCTTACATCCAGTGCATAAGCTGCGTGCGGGCAATGTCCATGCCGGTGAAGAGCTACACGAACAACTCTGCTAGGTAATCATCGAGCCTGTAACATATCGGTGCACTCGATCCTCCATACTAGCTACTAACGCGGGGACGTCTGGGCGATGAGTCGAACTCACATTGTACTCCCGAACCGTCGCCGTTACGCGCAACACCAAAAATCATGCGCGAGCCCTCGCATACGTGGAGGCAAGAAATGTGCAAGAAATGCCTGCGAGAACTCGTCCCATATAGGAAGTGCATTCTCTCCCGGGACAGCTCGCGAATCAAACGATCATGCGGTATCACGCAGCCAATACGAACCTAGGACCACTGACTCGGTCTCCGCTGCCTTGATCACTCTCATGATCTGCTGTAACGGTCGGATGAACTCCTGCGGATCATCCTCAGGCCTCGACCCGTAAAACTCTGGAGGCTACAACTCGAGAAAATCCGTAGCCTCGAACTATCGATCTAGGGTGAACGGCTGGTGCTCACTTTGGGCTGCTGCGTCCAGCCTATCCTCCAGTCTGTCCACAACCCTGGCCATTAAATGGGCACACTCCTTGTAACTCATATCCTCTGCTCCCGGTGCGGGCCCGGAGGCTCGTCTTGTGGTCTCTGCATTGCTCTACTCGTGACTCCTCTGCTGCCTTGCCGCCACGGGCGGGTTGCCTGGCGGAGGCATAGCGGTAAAACGGCAATGCGTCGGAGGTCGACTTATCACACGACTAAGGCACGATCTCGAATGAGAAGAATAGAAACCAATCCTAAGCGTCCTGCAGCCTCGATTATAGATGTGGTGCACAACACATCGATAATCAAGACTACTGAACACGATGCATAGACACTTTCCGAGGACTAAGCGCTCGATACCACTTTTGTCACGACCGAACTCGGGCGTGGATAGTGTCTACCGGGCACCCTAGTGATACAACATCAGAGAAAAACCAGCGGAAATAAAAACTTAAACATTTAAATAGACATGGATCAAGATAAAGAAAATAGGCCAACCAAAACGGTTGCCTTTCAACATATATATATATATATAGACATTTGAACAGTTACAATCCTTACAACCCTGCCCACAACAGTGCTACAGACCTCTAAGATTTTTACAACAACTATGACGGGACAGGGCCCCGCCATACCCCTGAATGTACAAGAACCTACAGACTCAGGGTGACATACCAAAGATAAGCCTCCGAAGGAACGGAGCTTCCCAATATGCTGAAAGGTGATCCTATAAGCGGGGATCGGCTGATGTAACTCTACTGCGGCATGAGCGGCCCGAAGAGGTCGATCTAACAGTACCAAGTATGTGAAAGCGTAAATACTGTAAATGAAATCATAGCAGTCTATATAAAGCAGGAGACATGTATGATAACCAACTACAGTACACCACATATAAACAGTCATATCAAGTCAGGGACTCACGCCCTCCAAATCATCACTCGTGCCCGTGGAATTCCTTCCTCACTGCCGGCAGTCTATGATATAACAACACCAAGGAGTATATGTGAACACGAGTCCTACGTGTCAATAAAACCGTGACGGGGCAAGTATAACTACGGATCCGCCGTACGGTGTCTTGTACAACCATATCATGAAGGCGACACGTGGCAAGTGCAATAGCCTCCGGCTCCACTGCGCCACGTGGCGGCGGGGGCAAGTGAATCGACTACGCACGGATCGCAACCGTAAGTTTCTGAGCTCCGTCCAAATACTAACTCGCGAAGGCGACCGTGGCGGTGCGATAACCTATACCGGATCCACGCCGTCACGTAGGCGGCGGGGCAAGTAAACAGCTCGACCGATCACAACCGTAAGTCACGATCGCCGCGCGAAGGCGACACGTGGCAAGTGCAATAACCTATACCAGATCCACCGCGCCACGTGGTGGCGGGGGCAAGTAAAGCACTCGCGCGATCCTGGCCGTAAGTCACGATACTTCGCCATAAATAACCATAATGGTCACATGTCCACATCATCGGTGTAGACATGCCCATGTAATAATAATAATGGAGCGTGCGTGGAATCTTCCGTCCACCGCGGTAAGTCCAAGTAAGTTCTCAACAAGTCAACCGGCCCTCCATCGAGAGACGCGGTAGAATAGAAACACAATTCTTGCATAACAAAGACTATCTCAATAAGCATAGGAAAGTTACACAACAACAAGAATAGGCAAGTTACACAACAACAAGCATAGGCAAGTTATACACAACTCAACTACTTTCCTTTTAAGTCACAATCCGGGTGTTAACCCTAAAGTACTACGTACGTTAAATTCCTTTTTAAAGAGATCCATTCCTTTTATAAAAGTCACCCGATACCCGTAGTATAAAATATAGTGACTCACATTTTTAGGTAAACCAAAACACTTTCCTTTTCAACCACATTCTTTTCCCTAAGGTTCCAGTTTGCCTAATTTCAATTACTCAAGGCTCTTTATTTTAGAAAAGTTTCATAGTTCAATGTCTTAATCTCTTTTAAAACATTTGAGTGACATATGCCTTATATGAGTGTAGGTTATTCTTATTCATAATCAATCTTATTAAGCAGCCATGATCTAGGAAATGTAATATCATTTTGTCTCATCTTAGTTTCTAAGCCGATGGAGGTTTCTCTTGGTTTTAATAATACTTCATTATTCATTACATTTTCCTTTATTAACTTATGCGTGGTTTGTCGATACTCATTCTGATTTCCGAAATCAGTAAAACATTATTCCTTTTAAAACCAAGTACCCATTACTCACGAATGAGGTTTCACATTGTTAACAAACTTCATATCAATACAATTAAGTCAAGTCTCTTATCTTTTAAGATTAAGTCTCTTAACTTCTAAAAATCAGTAAACCATTCTTTTTATCTCTCTTAAGATGTTATACCTAACTTCCCATAAAGCTAGTATAACTCTTTATGTTTTCAAAACCAAGTATTACTCTTCTTTCAAAAAGGTTCCTTAATTCTTTTGAAATACTTTAAGACTCTTTATTATTCAGGCTTAAGTCAAAAGACATTGCCGTAACGCTACATTCAGTTAACACACGTACGTCTACCGTACTATATCTATATTCCTTTTAAAATATTTCAAGGTTCTTATTATTCGGGCTTAAGTCAAAAGACATTGCCGTACAACTATATTCAGTTAGCACACGTACATCTACCATATAATATATACATATTATTCAGGCTTAAGTCAAAAGACATTTCCACACGTACGTCTACCGTACTATATGTATTCTTTTAAAATACTTCATGCTCAAGAGTATAGGAAGAATCACATACCTCGACGATTATCGACTATAAGCAAAACGCTCACGGCTATAACGGCTAGCCTTGTCCACCTTCTAAGTAGCACATGCTACTTGCGAACATTCAACCAATAAAGGTTATCGGTCTCGTAAATACGATCTATGTAAGTACAGTTCAATCTTCTACTTATATTCTTCTGATGTGATTTCAATACGAGTCTATTCTGTAATATCCTTCTATTACAGTTCAATTCTTTTCTATGAATCTTATATTCATTTCAATTCAACTACAGTATGTAATTCCCAATTACAATAGAAGGACAGTAGTATTTACCTCGATGAGCCCAAAATTATCCAAGTTAAAAGTCGATCCTGAGCAACGTTAAGCTCCTACTCCGAGTGCTCCAATCCGCTCCAAACAACCCTTAGAAGTTCTACACAACTTCTACTTAGTACTCCAACCAATTATGGAGATTTTCCTTAGGGTTTCATTTTTGTGACTGAGGGAAAGTATAATAGTATTTTACGGGCTTTTCGTATAGAGGTAACTTTGGAAAGTACTACAAGGTATAAGGGCTAAAGTATTTGGGCATTATAACAATACTTGGAGAAGTATTTCTATACCACAAAGGGGGTATTATACGAAAACAATTTAGGCTAGGGGGGGGTTTGCCTCGGCTAGGGCTCACAAGGGGGGGGGGGGGTATTTCTCTCGGCCAAAAGGCCTCAACAAGGGGGGAGGGTGTGGCGGACGAACTCAAGAGGGAGGGAGTAGTGTGAGACTTAGAAAGATTGCTCAAGTTTGGATGAAAGTCTTCAACTTAGAGGGGTATTTATAGGTCAAGCAATGGCCAACCAATGGCCATGATTAATCCATGTGTTAGGCAAGTGTAAGGCCAAGATCAAGCCAAGTACACCTTATCCATCTACCACCAAAATATCCTACCAACTACTTGACAAAACAAGCCACAATTTTCGTCCACTTTGCCGCCCACTTCCTTCCAATGTGAGGGTGACACATGTCACCCTCCCGTTGGTCCAAAATGTTTCGTCTCTCGGAAAAATCCGCAAAAATTAGAAATGACATAGCCGTATTTTTCCCTTCGTAAGTTTAGTAAAACGTTTCGTCGAAAAACGACTCCTTTCGGCACTTGTGCCCAAATTTTCGAACCTTGCCAACTTTAAGGCTTCAATTTTTATACGTACGACCTCACGTACATACTCTGGAAATACGGGGTATAACACCTATGTTCCTCACACCCAAGTGCATAAGCCTGTATGCGGGCAATGTCCATGCCCGGCTGAAGAGCTACTCCCGTTCAACTCTCTGCTAAGTAATCATCGAGCCTTGTGACATAGCGGTGCACTCTGTCCTCCATATCTGCTACTAAAGCGGGTACATAGCGAGCCAACGAGTCAAACTCTACGTTGTACTCCCGGACCGTCCGCCCACTCTGTCTCAATGTCAGAAATCTATCGGCCCGAGCTCTCCTCATCTGCGGAGGCAAGAAATGGCTAAGGAACGCCTCTGAGAACTCGTCCCAAACAGCTGGAAGCGCATGCTCCCCCCGGGATAGTTCCCATGAATCATACCAGTCAACTGCAGTGTCACGCAGCCGATGTGAACCCAATACTACCGACTCTGTCTCCGAGGCCCTGATCACTCTCATGATTCTGAATCGCTTCGGATAAACTCACGAAGATCATCCTCGAGCCTCGACCCATAGAACTACGGTGAGGCGCTGACTCAAAAGTCCGAAGTCTCGAGCTATCAAATGCGGGGTGAACTACGGTGCAGTGCGGAATTGTCTCTCGTCTGTCCTCTGCTAGCCACGATCTGGCCAATAAGCGGGCCATCTCAGTAGCCATATCCTCTGCTCCGGTACGTATGGCGGAGGCTCGGGTGCCGTGGTCTCGATGGCAGCTGCTGCCCGAACTCTCTTTGGGGTTGGCGGCGTCGTGGAACTCGTCGTCTGAAACATCCGCCGGTAAAGGCGGGCTGTGCCCTCGTAACCTACGTGTCCTACTAGCGGCTCCTCGCTTTGCCTTGCCTCTCGGGCCGCGGTTGCCTTGCGTGGAGGCATAACTGATACATAAAAATATGTCAGAGGAAGTTCAACCTATAACACAACTCTATTGCATGATCTTAGAGTGAAAGAATGGAAACCAATCCTAAGTATCCTGTAGCCTCCTGATTATAGATGTGGTGCACAACACACCGATAATCAAGACTCTACTAGATACGGCCTGTAGACCCTTTTCCGAGGATTAACTGCTCTGATACCACTTTTGTCACAACCCGACCTCGGACCCGTGGCTGGTGCCTTACCCCGGGCACCCTTGTGATACAACATCAGAGAAAACCAGCGGAAATAAACTTACAACAAGAAACCATATAGAATAAGCGAGCTAACCCAGATGGCTACCTTTAAATATAACAAAAGCGAGCAATTACATCCTTAACCCAATTTATAACGGGACTACAGGACCTCACAGAATGTGTAACGTATGATGACGGAGGCCGTCATACCTGAATGTACATAACATCTACAACATCAGGGAGAACCGTACCACAAGTCAAGCCTCCGGAGAAGTGGAGCTTCTGACACCTGAGCAAAGATCCTAAGAATGAGGATCCACCGCTCTTACCCTACTGCGGCATGACGCGGCCCAGGAAGGGTCGATACCTGATATGTACCAAGTATGTAAGCGGAAAATCGTAATAATATCATAAGTCTAAAATAGTGAGTCATGGAAGAAAATCAAATTACAATGCAATGTGCCTTACTAACAATGAGAGTAACAAGTATAAACTTTCTTTGCGTAAAAATAGGAGGCTCATGATCAAAGCGAGTCCTCGCCAGGTAGTATCATTAAGCAATCCTACTCGTGGGACAATTTCACCGCATAGGTCCATGGACCCGTATGAGGTCATCCGCCTCGCATGGGACTATTTCACCCGTGGGACTATTTCACCGTATGAGGTCATCCGCCGCGTGAGACTATTTCACCGCGTGGACTGGTGGGCCGCGTGAGTACAAGCGTAGCACTCGCGTCATGGGTAGAAAATCCATGGAATAAGTAGTAATAATAATAATAATACATGACTCAAAGACAATGGCTATCATACATAACATAAGCGCTAGAACTTATCATAACGTAAGCAAGTTAAGAATATTCCCTAACTTCTTATTAGCATTATTAGTATATCCTCTCATTTTAGTTTACTTAAAGCGATAACATGTCATTTAAGAGAAAATCAGAATTCAACCCAGTACCACGTACCTTAACCTTTTAAGAAATGACTCCTTTTATATAAAACTCCCAAGATACTAATAAGTAGTATCAAGTCACTACTTTTCGGACAAGTCACGTTTCCTTTTAGAAATATAATAGGCTTCTAAATCAAGTGACTTCATTTCTTTTAAAACCTTAGGCAATTAATGCCTTAAAATCAATTTGCCTTTCACAATTTCAAATCATTTATCCGTACTTATTTTACTTAGAGTAATTCTTTCTTTGTTAACCTTCCATAAAGCCAATACAACCAACTTCCCATAAAGTCGTTATATTAACGTTATACATTAGTCAAATACATTTCCCTATATCCAAGGGACTTATACTTTTAAAACGAAACAAGTATCATATACTTAAAACACTTCAAGTCCCTTAGCTTTGAAACTTAAGACATCATTAAAACAAGTAAGGGATATCAAAGCCTTTGTACGTCTACCGTACTACATAGGTGCAACTATTCATACTCAAGAGGTAGGAAAGTTCCACATACCTCTTCGGGTCAATCCACTCATGAGTCGATATATCACGCGTAGTATGTCAACCTATAATGACCATAATACGTCCATTAGCCCCTATCTTCAACGTAGAACATTCTAATTAAAAAGTCCCTTATTCCTACGGAAAATTGGGCAGCACTTCCTTTGTTTCTACATACTTTGCCACCTTTTTCAAGGCCGAATTCAATAACCAAACACGCCACCTTTAAGGCTCAACAATCCAATCAACACTAAGGGGATTACACGCCTAACTTGGACGTGTAAAATTCTGCCCCACAATATATAACAACTAAAACAACTACAAAGTCCAAATTGGCAATTTTTGAGGTATCACAACATAATTTCTTATCCACTTCCTTTTTAATCCAAATTCTTATCCAATTTCTACATGCAATTTATCTAAGAGCAATATTTACAACTACAAGTCCTTTCTTCTTCACATGCAACACAATAAACTAGCAAAAGAGAAAGGATTGTTACCTTTGAGCTTACCCAAATTAATCCAACAAATTCACTAGTCTCCTTTCCACAATCACCAACACAAAACTCCTACAAGCTTGCCAACAAGTCTCATTCTTGCCACCTTGTTCAGATTTTTCTCAATCCTTGATTTCCTCTTGATGTTCTAGAGAAAAGGGAGAGCTTTTAATTTTAGAGAGAGAGAAGAACTTGAAGAATGACCAAGTCTTAAAGACTTGGTCAATAAATAGGACATGCAAAATTAGATGAGGTCATCCGCCTCGCATGGGACTATTTCACCCGCATTGACCCGGTGGGCCCGCATGAGTACAAGCGCCACACTCGCATCATGGGTAGCAAATCCATGGAATAAGTAGTAATAATAATAATAATAATACATGACTCAGCACAACCGGCTATCATACATAACATAAGCGCTACCGGCTTATCATAACGTAAGCAAGTTAAGAATATTCCCTAACTTCTTATTAGCATTATTAGTATATCCTCTCATTTTAGTTTACTTAAGGCAGTAACATGTCATTTAAGAGAAAATCCGGGAAGTCAACCCAAGTACCACGTACCTCTAACCTTTTAAGAAATGACTCTTTTTTATATAAAACTCCCAAGATACTAATAACTGTAGTATCAAGTCACGACTACTTTTCAAGACAAGTCACGTTTCCTTTTAGAAATATAATAGGCTTCTAAATCAAGTGACTTCATTTCTTTTAAAACCTTAGGCAATTAATGCCTTAAAATCAATTTGCCTTTCACAATTTCAAATCATTTATCCGTACTTATTTTACTTAGAGTAATTCTTTCTTTGTTAACCTTCCATAAAGCCAATACAACCAACTTCCCATAAAGTCGTTATATTAACGTTATACATTAGTCAAATACATTTACCTATATCGAGGACTTATACTTTTAAAACGAAACAAGTATCATATACTTAAAACACTTCAAGTCCCTTAGCTTTGAAACTTAAGACATCATTAAAACAAGTAAGGGATATCAAAGCCTTTGTACGTCTACCGTACTACATAGGTGCAACTATTCATGCTCAAGAGGTAGGAAAGTTCCACATACCTCTTCGGGTCAATCCACTCGCAAGTCCAATATATCACGCGTAGTATGTCAACCTATAATGACCATAATACGTCCATTAGCCCCTATCTTCAACGTAGAACATTCTAATTAAAAAGTCTCTTATTCCTACGGAAAATTGGGCAACACTTCCTTTGTTTCTACATACTTTGCCACCTTTTTCAAGGCCGAATTCAATAACCAAACACGCCACCTTTAAGGCTCAACAATCCAATCAACACTAAGGGGATTACACGCCTAACTTGGACGTGTAAAATTCTGCCCCACAATATATAACAACTAAAACAACTACAAAGTCCAAATTGGCAATTTTTGAGGTATCACAACATAATTTCTTATCCACTTCCTTTTTAATCCAAATTCTTATCCAATTTCTACATGCAATTTATTTAAGAGCAATATTTACAACTACAAGTCTTTTCTTCTTCACATGCAACACAATAAACTAGCAAAAGAGAAAGGATTGTTACCTTAGAGCTTACCCAAATTAATCCAACAAATTCACTAGCCTCCTTTCCACAATCACCACCACAAAACTCCTACAAGCTTGCCAACAAGTCTCCTTCTTGCCACCTTTTTCAGATTTTTCTCAAGCCTTGATTTCCTCTTGATTTTCTAGAGAGAAGGGAGAGCTTTTAATTTTAGAGAGAGAGAAGAGCTTGAAGAATGACCAAGTCTTCAAGACTTGGTCAATAAATAGGACATGCAAAATCAGATTGGGGGGGGGGGGGGACACTTGTCACCCTCCCATAGCCTTTTTTAAAACAAAACAGTTCAGATTTTTCCACCCAGCCTCGCAGAACCCGCCTCGGCGCCGCGGCCCTGCAGCCGGCGCCACGGTGTTGTAACCTCCGCAACCTCTCAGAACTTCCGGCGCCGCGACCCTGCTTTCCGGCGCCGCGACGCTGTGGCCCCTGATCGAAATATTTTTTTGTCCGACTGCGCACTGAACTTGTAACTTCCATAACTTTCTACTCCGATGTCCTATCGATGAACGGTTGGTTGCGTTGGGGACTAGACTCAATGAACTACGTGCTAGGCCTTTGAAACACCTAGGAACTCATAATGCAACGGGACATAAACCGCCTCAAAGTTAACTAACAACCCATCCGAAACATTCTGTCAATCCATCATCCTAAAAGTTAAGTCTCAACTCCTTTCGTATGTTCTCTAAAGCATGACCGGGACTACGGGGTGTAACATACTCGTCTTTCTTTTATAAGTTATTTCAAGTTGTCCTGGGGTCCCTTACCCCTCCGTATTTTCTTACTATTTTTCTCGTCAGTACAGATGCTACCACATTTCCTCGAGGTGTCCTTACTACCCATTATCTACTAATGGTCTTTACACTAGTCTGGGGTAATCATATCTCGTGCAACTTACCTAACCATAGTTGTATTCTCTTTTATCATTCTGGTCATAACCCTTCCTTATGCTTATTATTAGCAAAAGTATTTCTATCTTGATTCATAATCGTACAATTTCATACATGCGTACTACTTGTATTTATATCCTTACGATACTTCCTCGACCATTTCGTAACGTCGTTCATAATTACCCCAACACAAAACTTTTCCCACGGTTATCTAAGACTGTAACCTATGGTAGGATGATACTGAAGAACTTACCCGTCTTATATCCTTCATCTAACAACATGGGTACACGTAACCCCATAATACGTAAAACTGTCCTTTTACGTGGGGGAGAGAACTTATCTCCCTTATAAAATCTAAATCATCAAGCGCCCCCTTATAATCGTATAGATTTTCAAAACCTACCAACGATGTCTTCTGTTTTCCGTAGGCAGCACTCGTACTTATCTTATTCTTGCTTGCGCGCTTTCCTGAAATTATCCGGAAGGTCGTGGCTCTGACCGCCACACCAAACCAACTCCAAGTACCCCCAAGGGCACTTAAAATAACCTCCTTCAAATTCAAGTACTTCCTACCTTCTGCCTCAATTCACCTCAAATGAACAAGTCATACAGGTTTATTAAAATCAACGATGTCAAAGAAGGAAGGATAATTCACTTATTACCACCACTTCTCGTCCTTTCCACTCGATAATCGGCTTACCAGAAAATTGGAATCGGACAAATCCCTCTCCGCAGTCAACGTTGGCATAACAAGAGGTCAACTAACCCGTACTCATAATGACCTCAAGGTCTGTCATGTCAGCTCTACTAGGTCTGCTAGGTTCTGACGACTGTATTGTCACCGGGCAGTTATTATACACCCGTTCAGCTACCACCCATCACTCACGGGTGTAGTTACCTCGAAAGGTTCTCAAGGATTCAGGCTCTATTTCTTTTACACTGGTTGCTCACTTTCTTACCGGTCGTACTCTTTTCCGTACCTCCAATACTTATTCTAACTTACGTACATAACTTCCATAATAAAGCTGGCCTCCAATCTTGGAATTACTAAGCTAAACAATATAAGGCCATTTCCTTTCTCACAACCTGGTTCCGGTGGAATGCGTCCACGAATCTGTAAGACGATTAACTAAACTCGGGCCTTGCACCCTCGTGACCCTGTCACGTAGCGGGACTACTACCAACTGATCTCATTCCATTACCGGCTATGGGGTGACCCTTAATAGGCCCTCAACCTGACTTAGCGTCATACTTAACTCTTATCCTTGGTCTGACTTAACTTTTTACTATTCGAGAAGGCCTTATATACCTAAGGTCTCGGCGTTATCAATATTCTTAGGCTCACAATTTCCATGCTCCACGCCTACCTTATCAGTCCCCCCGTAAACGGGTACAAAAACTTCTCGTAATACCGTAATCGTGTTGTCTTGACCACAACAATCATACTTACTCCATACGGATCTCATCCGTACCATTTTCTTAATCATACTACGTAGCTCAATCTATTAACATAGTCTTCCATTAATTCCCTTAATAATACTTCTTAAGGGTCCATTACCTTTTCAGACAACTCATCATCTCCTAATTATCTCAAATTAGTACGTAAAACCTTGATGAGAGTTCATTAAATTGTTCATACCTTCCCGGTACCTATTTAGTCCTTACCAATTCCTGGTAATCTAAAATCATTCTAGGAAACACATATGTGACCCTCATACATAAATCCGTATAGCTGTATGTCACAATACCAACTATACTACAAATATTACCAACCTGGATACGCAATCCACATAATCTTTCCTGGGTCATCGCTTTCTCGTAGTGCAATCAACATAACTCGTTAGGGAGAGCGACCCTTAACAACACTTTCTATCGCACGATCTCAGAGTAGAAGAATGGAAACCAATCCTAAATGTCATGCAGCCTCCTGGTTATAGATGTGGTGCACAACACACCGATAACCAAGACTCTACTAGACACAGACTGTGGACACTTTCCGAGGACTAACTGCTCTGATACCACTTTTGTCACGACCCGACCCCGGGCCCGCGACTGGTGCCCTCCCTGGGCACCCCTTTCAGGTATACATCAGAGAATAGCAATGGAACATACACAACTCATAAAAAAACATACTTAGACAGTAGACATCAACAGGCTAGCTGATAAGGCCACCTTCCGTAATATATATATAATACAAAATTTAAACAGTACATCTCTGCTCTAACGAACCCAATCCACAAATGTGACTACAGACCTCTAAGAGTAACAACTGTGGCGGGATAGGGCCCCTCCATACCCCTGAATGTACAACAACCGACAATACCAGGGATAAGCCTCCGAAGTAAAGGAGATTCTCAACAGCTAAACAGTGATCCTAAGAATGAGGATCAGCAACCTGTATACTCTACCTGCGGCATGAACGCAGCACCCTGAAGGAGGTCAGTACAACATGTACCAAGTATGTGAAACTGAAAGTACTGTAATAAAGTCATAAGTCTTAAAATAAAGCTGGAGACATGTATGATAACTCAAATAACAATACTGCGTGGCCTTACTAACAATGAGAGTAAACAAGAGTATACTTTATCGCATAAAAATAGGAGGCTCGTGATCAAAGTAGGCCACCCGCCCGTAGTATCGTTGAGCAATCCTACTCTCGGACTATTTCACGCATGACAGTCCTGTGGACCCGCAATGAGGTAACTTCTCGCATAGGTCAGATCCGCCGCATAGGTCGTGTGGACCCGCATGAGGTATTCCTCGCGTAGGACTATTTCACCCGCGACAGACTATTTCACCCGCTTGGGCGGTGGACCGCAATGAGTACAAACGCCGCACTCGCATCATGGGTAGCAAATCCATGGAATTAGTAGTAACCCGGGGCTTTACCCCGTAAGAATAACATAAACTAGCACAACCGGTTATCATACATAACATAAGCACTACCGGCTTATCATACATAACATAAGCGCTACCGGCTTATACTAACATAACATAAGCGCTACCGGCTTATCATACATAACATAAGTAAGTTAAGAAATCCCCCTAACTTCTTATTAGTCTTATTCATATACACTCTCATTTTAGTTTACTTAAGGCACTAACATGTCAATATAAAAATCCGGGAATTTAACCCAAAGTACTACGTACTTCTATTTCTTTAAAATGACTCTTTTTCATATAAAACTTTCAAGATACTAATAACCATAGTATCAAGTCATAACTACTTTTCAAGACAAGTCATAATATCTTTTAGAAATACATTT
This sequence comes from Przewalskia tangutica, assembly GCA_029844215.1. NCBI lineage: Eukaryota > Viridiplantae > Streptophyta > Magnoliopsida > Solanales > Solanaceae > Przewalskia > Przewalskia tangutica. Next base: position 113,253,296 of record CM056721.1, read on the forward strand.
AGGCTTCTAAATCAAGTGACTTCTTTCTTTTAAAACTTTAAGCAATTGATACCTTCAAATCAATTTGCCTTTCATAATTCAAGTCATTTATCATACTTACATTACTTAGAGTAAACCACTCTTTTTAACTTTCCATAAAGCTATTATAACCAACTTTCCATAAAGCCGTTATACTAGCTTTATACTTTAGACAAATACATTCTTCCTTATATCCAAGGGACTTATACTTTTAAAACGAAACAAGTATCATATACTTTTAAAATACTTCAAGTCCCTTAACTTTAGTAATCAAGTTTCTTAACTTTTAGAAACTAAGATATCCTTAATATTTTTAAACAAGTGAGTTAATTCCCTAACTCAACCAACTTGGACATTCTTAAAATAAGCCAAGGATATCAAATGGACTAGAATTGTCAAAATCTCGTACGTCTACCGTACTATATATTTACAACTATTCATGCTCAAGAGATAAGAAAGTTCAACATACCTCTTCTGTTCAATCCACTTGCTAAGTCCAATATGCCGTACGTAGTATGTCAACCTATAATGACCATAATACGTCTATTAACTTCTAGTTTCAAACGTAGAATATTCCAAGTGCAAAGCTACTAAATTCAACGGAAAATCGGACAACACTTCCTTTGTTTCTACATACTTTGTCACCTTTTTCAAGGCCGAATTCAATAACCAAACACGCCACATTTAAGGCTCAACCATGTAGTTATCAATAGGGGATTATACGCCTACAAGACGTGTAAAATTACGCCCCACAATTGATATCAAACAAGTCCAAAATACAATGTCCATTCGGCAAAATTAGGGACAACAATACAAATTCGTTTCCAATCCCTTTTCAATCCAAGTGGTTTAGTATAACATGTTATCTAGCCGCAATTGATTATAACTACTACAATCCTCAAGTAGGTAAACATGCGACGATTCTAAATATCGACCAAATTGTATTTCAATTTCAAATGGCTCAAATGTCAAATCAGATTTAGGCTACTACAATCCATAACACTTATCAATCTTCATAACACATATCACATGATGATTTCTAACTTATCATAACATGGAATCTTCAATTACAAAAGTAAGACGAAGATTATTACCTCACTTAGCCCAAATATGATCCAAGATTACAAGTCGATCCTTAGCAACTTTAGCTCCTCTTTTTGACGTTCCAATACATTCCAAGCAACCCTTAGAAGCTTATGAAGAACCCATCTTCAAGTTCCAACTTCAAAGTTGAAGAACTCCTTAAGTTTCTGCCTTGCGACTAATACGAAAATGTAGTTTTTCCGGAATCTTTCTATTGAGATAACCTTACAATACTCTTAGGAACCTTGGTTTAAAGTATTGGGATTATTGAAGCAAGATTGCAAAATTTTCTCCCTCAAACCTTGCTAAAGCCGAGAGCCTCTCTAAGCTTTCTCTAAAATCTTGAATTTTTTTCTAAGTATGGAGACTAGTATTGCACTAGTAGTAGTATATATAAATAAAACAAGGGCTAGGATTCATCCAAATGGAAGGTCAAGATGTGGTCAATTATCTCAAGCCATTGACCTCTTGACTTAGTCAAAATTATCAAGCTCTAGCTTTTAGCAAGACTTGGCTATCTTAACTTGGGTCAAATGACCATAATACCCATGGTCATTTCGTCCAACCAACTAAGGGGGGGTGACACGTGTCGCCCTCCCGTTCGTTGCAATACTTCGTTTTCCGACAATTCCATAATTTCGATAAATTTTTACTCATCTCAAATCTTAGCATTTTTTAGTTCTTACGTACGTTCTTATAAACATATTCTGGAACTCCGGGGTGTAACAATCGGGTCGCGTCCCGTCGGATTGGGTCGTGACAAGAGTGGTATCAGAGCAGTTCGTCCTCGAAATATCTACAGATCGTGTCTAGTAGAGTCTTGTGTATGGGTATTGTCACGACCCGACCCCGGGCCCGCGACTGGTGTCCTACCTGGGCACCCCTGTCAGGTATACATCAGAGAATAGCAGCGGATCATACACAACATACAAAAAAACTTAGACAGTAACCAACAACAGGCTAGCCGATAAGGCCACCTTCCGTAAAATATACTCAATCCAGAAATAGAACAGTACATTTTTCTTTTCTTTACAGCCCAATCCACAATGTGACTACAGACCTCTAAGAATAACAACTAGCGGGCGGGGCCCGCCATACCCACGAATGTACAACAACCCAATACCGAGGATAAGCCTCGAAATGAATGAGCTTTTCAACGGTGACGGTGATCCTAAGGCGAGGATCAGCAACTGTACTTTACTGCGGCGTGAGCGCACCCCGAAGGAGAGTCGGTACAACGTGTACCAAATATGTGGCGAAATGCGTAATGAAATCATAAGTCTAAAATAAAGCGGAGACATGTATGATTACTCGATTAACGATTGTGTGCCTTACTAACAATGAGAGTAAATAGGAGTATACTTACAATATAAAGTAGGAGGCTCGCGATCAAGCGGGACCACCGCGCGATGTCATTAAGCAATCCTATTCACGGGACTATTTCACCGCATAGATCGCGTGGACGCGTGAGGTATTCCTCGCATAGGTGCACCGCCCGCGTGGGACTATTTCACTGCGTAAGCCCATAAGGACTCGCGTGAGGTATTCTCGCATCATGGGTAGCAAATCCACGAAGCGGTGGTATAACGTCTTGGGGTTTACCGCCGTTTATACTCTTACCAGAGCGGTGGTATAACGTCTTGGGGTTTACCCTCATTTATACTCTTACCCTAGCTCAATGGCCATCATACATAACATAAGCCTACCGGCTTATCATACAATAAATAAGCAAGTTAAGAAATCACAACTTCTTATTAGCCTTATTCATATACATTCTCATTTTAGTTTACTTAAGGCACTAACATGTCATTATAAAATCCGAATTTAACCCAAAGTACTACGTATTTCTATTCTTTTAAAAATGACTCTTTTTCATATATAACTTCCAAGATACTAACAAGTAGTATCAAGTCATAACTACTTTTCAAGACAAGTCACGATACCTTTTAGAAATACATTTAGGCTTAAATCAAGTGACTTCTTTCCTTTAAAACCTTAGGCAATTGATGCCTTAAATCAAATTGCCTTTCAATAAATCAAGCCATTTATCTTTCCATAAAGCCAATATAACCAACTCCCATAAAGTCGTTATATTCACTTTATGCATTAGTCAAGTACAATTTCTATCCAGGACTTATACGTTTAAAACGAAACAAGTATCGCATACTTTAAAACTCTTCAAGTCCTTAACATACTTAAATTACTTAGAGTAAACCACTCTTTAAACTTTCCATAAAAACAAGTATCAAAATACTTTCAACATACTTAAAGTCTCTTAACTTTGAAAACCAAGATATCCTTAACATTTAAACAAGTGAGTTAATTCCTAACTCAATCAACTTGGACATTCCTAAAATAAGCCAAGGATGTCAAATGGACTAGATTGTCAAAATCTTGTCGTCTACCGTACTATATCGTGAAACTAGTCATGCTCAAAAGATAGGAAAAGTTCCACATACCTCTTGGTCAAACCACTTGTCAGTACAAATTCCGCCCGTAGTATGTCAACCTATAATATTCACAATCGTCCATTAAGGCCTTACTTCAAACGTAGAATATTATAAGTGTTAAGTCTCTAAATTCTACGGAAAATCGGACACACCTCCTTTGTTTTTACTAACTTTGCCACCTTTTCCAAGGTCGAAATACAATAATCAAACAGCCCGATTGGCTCACAACAATATGAAGGTAATCCAATGCCAATGAATAACCAAACACCCCGATTGGCTCACGATAATATAGAAGGTAATCGATGCAAATGAATAACCAAACAGCCCCAATTGGCTCACAATAATATAGAAGGTAATCGATGCAAATGAATAACCAAACAGACCCCAATTGGCTCACAATAATATAACAATACCAATTCTTATTCAATTTCCATTTCAATCCAAATGGTTTAGTATAACATGATATCAAGCGCGATCGATTACAACTACTACAATTCTCAGTAGGTAAGCGTGCGGCGATTCTAAATTAACGACCAAAATTGCATTTCAATTTCAAAAGGCTAATCATGTCATTTTCGGTTCTAGGCTTCTGATCCATGTCACTTATCAAACTTCATAACACAAATCACATGATCACTTCTAACTTATAATAACGTGGAATCTTGATTACAAAAGTAAAACGAAGATTATACCTCAATTAGCCCAATTATGATCCAAGATCACAAGTCGCTCCTTAGCAACTTTAGCTCCTCCTTCCGACGTTCCAATCCACTCCAAGCAACCCTTAGAAGCTTAAGAATAACTCATCTTCAAGTTCCAACTTCAAAGTTGAATAACCCTTTAGGTTTTCGCCTTGCGACTAATACGAAAACGCCTCTTTTCCGAAATCTTTCTTTTGAGAAAACCTTACAATACTCTTAGGAACCTTGGTTTAAAGTGGGGGAATTATTGGACAAGAATTGGAAATTTTCCTCTTGGAAACTTGTCAAAACCGTGAGCTTCCATAGTGAGCAAGACAAGATTTCAATTTTTTTTCTAAGTGTAGAGAATGACAAAGTCTTGCTACTAGCAAGCTTATATAACAAAATGGAAGGTCTAGATTAGTACATATGGATGGCTCGGATGTGTTTCACATGGATCTTGCCCAAGTGGCCCTTGGACTTTTAGTCAACAATGTCAAGCTAAGTCATTTGCAAGACTTGTCTTCCTAACAATGGTCAAATGACCCTTTTGTCCTTGATAAATTTCGTTCAAGACAACATAAGGGGGTGACACGTGTCGCCCTCCCATTCGTCATAATATTTCGTTTTCCGACAAATCCAAAATTCCGATAAATTTTACTCGTCTCAAACCTTAACATTTGAGTTCTTACGTACGTTCTTAAAAACATATCCTGGAATTTCCGGGGTGTAACAGGTATGTTGTGCACCATACTTATACGCAGGAGTCTGCCGGACATTTAGGATGTCATCTTTTCTTCTTACTCTAACATCGTGCGATAGAGCTATGTTATTATGATAATCCCCCTCTGAAGAATTATTGTGTTTCCATCTATGCCTCCAAAGAAAGAGACATCGGCGGAAGAAATCGATGTAGCGATACTAGTCGACCGAAGAGTTACTAGGGCGTGTCGATCTACGCGAGATTGTACTCGATGGCGAGCTCTGCTACACCGTCACCTCCAGGGGAGCTTAGAGCGATATCGGCTCGATTCGAGGCGACATCGCGCGGTTCACGAGGCCCCACTGAGCCTCCAACTCCTCAGCCAGGGGCGAAGGATAGTGCTATGAGAGATGTAGTTCAGCTGCTGACCAGATTAGTAGCAGGGCAGACTCGCAGGCATGGACTAGGAGTTGACTATAGATCTGATAGTTTGAGGATTCGTGACTTCTTAAGTAGAGTGCACCGTTATGCGATGGGACTAGATCGTTATTTGACTGATGGTTGTATGGTAGTGGCTCTTCAGCCATGTATGAATATTGCCCGGGTACAGGCCTATGCATAGGGGGTAGAAGACGTCAGCCAGATAAGGATCACGACAGAGTCCAACATAAGAGGGCTAGGTTGACTGGGTATTCGGGTAGGTCTCGAGGCGGGCAGCCTCAGCAGCATATTAGATATTCTTCCCAGCCAGCACAGAGTGCACCCCCACAGTCCACAGGTAGGAGATTTGACTCCGCGGGGTATTCAGGAGCTGGTCAGAGCTCCAGGGCTTCAGGTTCACAGATGAACAGGGGTTCTAGTCGGTCGAGGTCACTTTTGCCTCGGTGTTCTCGGTGTGGTAGGTACCATTTTGGAGAGTGCCATTTTACTACAGGTTCTTGTTTCTATTGCGACCGTCAAAGCCATATAATGAGAGAATGTCCTTATAGAAGGGGTACAAGTGGTATGGCTCAGCCTACTGGATCGGTTGTTGGTTTATCTTCTTCTATAGTTATGCACCCCACAGGGCAGGGTATTCATATGCCAACAGACCGTGGTAGAGGTCGTGGTGGAGTTTCCAGTTCTAGCGGTCCCTCGAACCTCATATATGCTTTGGCTAGTAGGCAGGATCAGGAGGCATCTCGAAATGTGGTTACATGTATATTATCGATCTTTTTCCGAGACGTATATGCATTGATAGATCCAGGTTCCACCTTATCGTATATATCTCTCTTTGTTACTAGTAGATTCGGAATAGAACATGAGTTGATAGAACCATTTGAGGTAGCTACACCGGTAGGAGATTCTGTCATAGCTAAGCGAGTATATAGAAATTGTTCGGTGGTTATATATAGTTGTCATACCATAGCAGATTTGATAGAATTAGACATGACTGAGTTTGATGTTATTATGGGGATGGATTGGTTGGCTTCTTGTTATGCTAATGTCGATTGTAGAGAGAAGATAGTTTGATTTCAGTTTCCAGGAGAACCAATTATAGAGTGGAAAGGGAATACAACATCGTCGAGGGGTAAGTTCATTTCATAACTCAAGGCAAGGAAGATGGTTAGAAAAGGTTATATTTATCATTTGGTTCGAGTGCATGATATGGAAGCATAGGTACCGGCTCGTGGGTCAGTTCCGGTAGTTAGTGAATTCCCACATGACCTTCCAGGTCTTCGTCCAGAATGGGAGATAGAGTTCACTATAGATGTACTACCAGATACCCAACCCATATCTATCCTTATAGAATGACACCTGCAGAAGTGAAGGAGTTAAAGGAGAAGCTGAGAGACTTGTTGGAAAAAGGCTTCATCAGGCCTAGTACATCACCTTGGGGAGCACCGATACTATTTGTAAGGAAGAAAGATGGGTCGCTACGGATATGTATTGATTATAGGCAGCAGAATAAGGTAACAATAAAGAACAGATATCCCCTCGCCAGGATTGATGATTTACTTGACCAGTTGCAGGGTGCTAGTGTTTTTTGAAGATAGACTTACGGTCATGTTACCATTAGGTGCGGGTAAAGGAGGAAGATATTCCGAAGACAGCATTCAGGACCCGATACGGACATTATGAATTTAGAGTGATGTCTTTTGGGCTGACCAATGCTCCAGCAGTATTTATGGATTTGATGAACCAAGTGTTCAAGTCATTCCTAAATATGTTCGTTATTGTATTCATTGATGATATTCTGGTTTATTCACGTTCAAAAGAGGAGCATGCAGACCATTTGAGGGCGGTACTTAGGGTACTCCAGCAACAGAAGTTGTATGCCAAATTTTCGAAGTGTGAATTCTGGTTGACTTCAGTAGCATTCTTGGGGCATATTATCGGAGCGGACGGTATTCGGGTAGATACGCAGAATATTGAGGCGGTAAAGACACGCCTGGACTATGACCCTGCGAGTGCGCGATTTTACGGGGCTAGCAGGATATTACCGGAGATTCGTGGAAAAGTTTGCCTCGATCTCAGCGCCTTTAACAAGGCTAACTCAGAATGCAGCTAAGTTCCAATGGACGGATACTTGTGAGCAAAGCTTCCAGTTGTTGAAAGACAAGTTGACTACGACTCCAGTTCTAACTCTTTCTGAGGGACCAGATGGTTATGATATTTATTGTGATACTTCAGGTATTGGACTAGGTTGTGTGTTGATGCAGCATGGAAGGGTTATAGCGTATGCCTCCCGACAGCTCAGGAAGCACGAGAAGAACTATCCTACTCATGATCTGGAGTTAGCGGCAGTGATTCACGCTTTGAAGATATGGAGGCATTATTTATATGGTGTTCATGTTGATATTTATACGGATCACAAGAGTCTCCAATATATCTTTAAGCAGAAAGAGTTGAATTTACGACAAATACGGTGGTAGAGTTACTAAAGGATTATGATGTTGATATTCTATACCATCCAATAAAAGCAAATGTTGTGGTAGATGCTCTTAGACGTAGATCCATGTATATCTTGACGGATGTGCAACCAAAAAGAAAGGAGATGGTTCGTGAGATATACCAGCTAGCGTTGGGGTCCGTTTGGCTGATTCTAGAGATAGTAGAGTTTTTGTTCGAGGAGTTGCTGAGTCTTCTATCATAGAAGAGTAAAGAGACGTCAGTATGAGGACCCTATTCTGGCATAGTATAGGGATACAACTCTTCGAAAGGAGAAGACCCTATTCTAGGTTGCACCTGACGGGGTGCTACGGTATGGCAGCAGATTGTGTGTACCTGATGTTGCAGGGCTACGGCGGCAGGTTATGGGAGAGGCACACTATGCCCGTTATTCTATTCATCCAGGGTCACCGAAGATGTATCATGATCTCAAATGCTTATATTGGTGGGATGACATGAAAAGGGACATAACAGAGTTTGTTTCTTAGTGCCCATGTTAAGGTCGAGCACCAGAAGCCTGGTGGATTACTGCAGGAGATAGAGATCCCAACTTGGAAATGGGAAGTGATTAATATGGACTTCATTACAGGTTTACCTCATACTCAGTGGAAGTATGACTCTATATGGGTTATTGTGGATAGGCTGATAAAATCATCCCATTTTCTTCCAGTCAGGACTACTTATTCAGCTGAAGACTATGTGAGGTTGTACGTCAGGGAGATAGTGAGACTTCATGGGGTTTTCACATCTATTATATCATACAGAGGAGCTCAATTTACAGCTAACTTTTGGAGGTCGTTCCAGAAGGGATTGGGGACACAGGTGAGTCTTAGTACAACATTTCATCCTCAGACTGATGGGCAGGCGGAGCGTACTATTCAAACGCTAGAAGATATGTTGCGTGCATGTGTTATTGACTTCAGAGGTAGCTGGGATAATCATTTACCACTTATTGAGTTTGCTTATAATAATAGTTGTCATTCTAGTATCCATATGGCACCGTACGAGGCATTATATGAGAGGAAGTCTAAGTCACCTATTGGTTGGTTCGATATAGGCGAGATTAAGTTAATCGGCCCAAACATGATTCAGCAAGCTATTGATAAAGTGAAGCTTATCCAGGAGAGATTGTTGGCAGCCCAGAGTCGACAGAAGTCATATGCAGATAATCGATGTCGACACTTAGAGTTTTAGGTTAGTGATTGGGTATTCCTAAAGGTGTCACCCATGAAGGGTGTGATGAGGTTCGGTAAGAATAGAAAGCTTAGACTGAGATACATTGGGCCTTATCAAATTATTCGTAAGGTAGGCAAGGTTGCCTATGAGTTGGATCTACCATCTGATTTGGAAGCGGTACATCCAGTCTTTCATGTATCGATGTTGCGTAAGTGAATTGGTGATCCTTCTAGAGTATTCCCTGTAGATGATGTTTAGGTGACAGGGAGTTGTCTTATGAGGAGAGTCTCATAGCTATACTTGACCGTCATGTTAGAAGGTTACGTACTAAGGATGTGTCTTCCGTCAAAGTATTATGGCAAAACAATAATAGGGAAGAGGAGACTTGGGAAGCAGAGAACGAGATGAAGAAGAAGTATCCTTACTTGTTCCCTATGCCTGCATGTAATTCAATTCCTTACTTGACTATATTGATTGATGAATAATATATGTGATATATTGTGGCCCTGAGAGGCATCTTTGAGTTTGCTGAATATAGGTTGGTAAGTATAGTTATAGAGGAGATTTTGCCGAAATTGTTGTAGCATTAGACCTATTATGAACATTCGAGGATGAATATTTCTAAGGGGGGAAGGATGTTACACCCTGTAATTTTAGGACAATAAATTGAGAATGTAATTAAGAAAATAAGATTTGAGTATTGGGAATAAAGTATATTTACACATGCTAATACGGGAATTAGTATACAAAGAATGTAATCCCGGAATAATTTTTGGACCAACGAGCGTGTTATACACCGTATTTTTCCAGAGTATGTAAGTGAGGACGTACGTAGAAAAGTTTGAGCCTTAAGTTAGGCTAGGACCGAAAATTATTGTTCACAAGTACCGAAAAGAATCGTTTTTTGACGAAACGTTTTGCAAGACTTGCGAAGGGAAAATTACGGCTATGTCGTTTCTAATTTTTGCGGATTTTTCCGAGAGATGAAACATTTTGGACCAACGGGAGGGTGACATGTGTCACCCTCACATTGGACGTTGTGATGGGCGGCTAGTGGACGAATTGGGGTCTTGGGTTAGGTAGGATATTTGTGATAGTTGGTGTGGTAGATGGATAAGGTACACATTGGTAAATCCTCACCCTACACTTGCCTACCACTTGGCTTGATCTTGGCCCTTGGTTGTCCTATAAATACCCCCCCTTAGTTGATGAACTTCTTCATCCTAAAATAGTTTCTAAGTCTTGAAAGTTCTCTCCCCCTTAGTGTAGTGGTTCGTCCAAGCCTCCCCCTTTGAGAAGGCCACTTGGCAGAGTGCACCACTCCTGAGTGGCCTTGGCGAGTACACCCACTCTTGCCTAGTTGTTCTCGCAAAATACTACACCCCCTCTCTTGGTAGAAATACTCTCCAAGTATTGTTACTATACCAAAATACCTTAGCCTTATACCTTGTAGTATTCCAAGATTACCCCTATACTAAAAGCCCAGAAATACCATTATACTTCCCTTCAGTCACTAAACGAAACCCTAAGGAAAATCTTCACAGTTGGTTGAAGTATTAGGAAGAAGTTTCGTAGAACTTCTAAGGGTTGTTTGGAGCGGGTTGGAGCACCCGGAGTAGGAGCTAAACGTTGCTCAGGATCGACATTAAACTTGGATAATTTTGGGCTTACCGAGGTAAATAATCCTATCCTTCTATTGTAATTGGAAATTACATACTGTAGTTGTATAGAAATGAATATAAGATTCATAGAAGAGAATTGAACTGTAATAGAAGGATATTACAGAATAGACTTGAACTGGAATCACATCAGAAGAATATTCTACAAGAGTAGTCTAGGCATTGATAGACTTGTATAACCCTTATAGGTTGATTGATCTGCGAGTAGCATGTACTACTTGAAAGATGGACGAGGCTAGCCGGGTTATAGACGTGGAACATTTTGCTAATAGTCGATAATCGTCGCGAGGTATGTGATCCTTCCTATCATCTTGAGCATGATATTTTAAAAGAATATATATATAGTACGGTAGACGTATGTGTGTTAACTGAACGTAGTTATACGGCAATGTCTTTTGACTTAAGCCTGAATAATAAAAATCTTGAAGTATTTCAAAAGAATTAAGAAACCTTTTTGAAAGAAGAGTAATACTTGGTTTTAAAAGCTTAAGAGTTATACTAGCTTTATGGGAAGTTAGGTATAACGACTTAAGAGAGATAAAAAGAATGGTTTATTAATTTTAGAAGTTAAGAGACTTGATCTTAAAAGATAAGAGACTTGACTTAAGTAAATTAATATGAGTTTTTGTGTGAAACCTCATTCGTGAGTAATGAGTACTTGGTTTGTAAAAGGAATAATGTTTTTACTGATTTCGGAAATGAGAATAAGTATCGAACAAACCACAGCAGCGCTAATAAAGGGAAATGTTTTGACTAATAAAGTATAATTAAAACCAGTAGAAACCTCAATCTGCATAGAAGCTAAGATGAGACAAAATGATATTACATTTCCTAGATCATGGCTGCTTAAATAAGATTGATTATGAACAAGAATAACCTACTCACATATAAGGCATATGTATCTCAAATTGTTTTAAAGGAGAATTATATCATTAAGTGATTAAAACTATGAACTACGAAACCTTTCGAAAATGAGAAACTTGAGCATTTGAAATTAGGCAAACTTGAACGTTTGAAAAATAATGTTGTTACTTGATTTACAAAGGGAAGTGTTTTGGTTTACTTAAAAGGATAGTCACTCTATTTTTATACTACGGGTATAGTGTGACTTTTTGAAAGAAGCGGATCTTTTAAAAGAGTTAATGTATGAAGTACTTTGGGAATAAAAACCCGAAATTGTTAACATAAAGTAGAAAGTACCTTGTGTGAATAACTTGATTGTGTTGGTTTGTGATAGCCTTGTAATACTTTCTTGTTGATTTGATAAGTAAACATGTTAGGATGCTACGTGTGTTAGTATCTGGTGATGTTTGTGTAAAGGGTTCCTTGTTGTGCTTATGTTGTTTAACGATAATTTGTTATGTTATTATATCACATACCCCCTTGACTTGTTATACCGAGGGCTTGCCACCCTTGATGCGTGTCTATATGGCCTATGCGGTCTATGTGACTATGCGGGCAGCGATACGCTCAGGATTGATCATTCGGTGTATATCCGTCGGGGATGCCTATGCGATGCTGTGACTATGCGGTCTATTGAGACTATGCGGTGCGGGAGTCGAGGAGAATGCAGGGGTTAGCTACCCCGTCGCGAGAATACCTCATGCGGTGCGTGTGTGACCTTATGCGGGTGCGAAGTCGAGATTAGACACGCATAATGATACTATGGGCGATTGGCCTTGCTTGATCATTCGCGGCCTAGAAAAGACACATTACGGTTTATCTACCTTGCTCTTGTTCATGTTGTGGCATTATGCGATTGAACTGGTTGTATTTGCAAATGGTTTTAAATACTTTGATTTTACTTGATGCTTTCTGATTTCACATACTTGGTACTGTTATGCGACCTCTCCTTCGAGGCTGCGTTCATGCCGCGGTAGAGTACACGATCGTTGATCCTCGCTCTTAGGGTCATGATTCAGCGTTTGGAAGCTCTGTTTCTTGGAGGCTTATCGGTGGTATAGTCCCTGTCGTTGTAGGTACTTACATTGAGGGTATGGCGGGCCCTGTCCGCCATTGTTGTCATATCATTCTTAAGTGCATAACACTGTTGTGGGCAGAGTTGTAAAAAGGGATGTAACTGTTCTAGTTGTTATATATATTTATGCCGAAAGGCAAGTTTTCTCAGATGAACTATTTCATATTTCATATTATGTCATGTCTTGTTTTATATTCCGTTGATTACTCTAATGTATGTCTACTTGGGTGCCCGGGTAAGGCACCAGTCACGGGCCCGGGTTCGGGTCGTGACAAAAGTGGTATCAGAGCAGTTAATCCTCGGAAAGTGTCTGAGCCGTATCTAGTAGAGTCTTGATTATCGGTGTGTTGTGCACCACGATAATCGAGATGCTATAGGATATTTAGGATTGGTTTCCATTCTTCTCACTCTGAGATCGTGCCTTAGAGTTGTGTTATAAGTTGGACCCCTCTAACGTATTTCTTTCCCTTACCGTTATGCCTCGCGTAAAAGCGGCCGAGCCAGAAGAAGGGCAAGCGGTAGAGGCTGCGAGTAAATCTGAGAGGTTACGAGGCACATGCCCAACCATCACGGGGTGGTGCTTCATTCGGGGAGTTACGCAGCGTCGCGGCCAGTGAGTTTAGCACAATGGCGGCGATTCCTCTGCGGCCATGATGTATGAGCCTTGATTCGCGACCAGGGAACAAAGAATATGGATTAAAAGGAATGGACTGTTACTAGCTAGGATTTTAGCAACAGAGAATATAGAGTGCACCGATATATCACGGGTCTTGATGACTATCTAAAGAAAGGATGTGCAAAGTAGCTCTTGATCGGAGCTTGAGCATGGCACGTATGCGGGCTTATGCGCAGCAGTCGAAGGCGTAAGGGATCAACGGGTTAACCAAAATCAGCGAAGAGGCGGTCGGCGAGTCCTTTGGTAACTTTCGAGGCGAATCGCCTCGGCGAGCGGATATGCGCCTCCGCCCGAAGCAGTGGTCCTCGCGGGGTTCGGGGCGTTCGAGTATCTGGAGTTGGTGAGCTCGGGGCTTACGGTTTCTGAATACGAAGGTTTTCCCCAATGTTCGCAGTGTGGCAGACGTCACCTCGGGAAATGTCGTTTTTTTGTTGGAGCTTGTTATACTTACGGCCAGCAGGGCCATTTTGCGAGGAATTGTCCGATTAGAGGTGGCGCGGATGTAGAGACTCAGCCTTCAGGATCAGTGGCTAGTTAATCACCTTCCCTAGCTATGCGCCCTACGGGGCAGGATTGGTTAGAACGACAAAGGGGAAGTGAAGCGGTAGATACATGTATATCATTGAACCCTCTAGAGATTGTAGGTGTGATAAGATAAGCGTATCTTAAGTGTTATGATCAGATAACATAAGTGTTAATTGTGATTAGAAATCATGGTTAGTTAACCGGGTAAGATTGGGGGGCAGAGAAAGTGTGAGCCTTAGAGTTTTATACGTAGGGACCTTAGAGGTAAGGCCATCTCGAGTAAAAGATGTATTTTTTTTATGTGTTTGACCCTTATCGGAGTGCATAGTGCACGTGAGATATAGTTGTATAATAAGTCCCTGAGTAGTGTGGAATGAAAGAGGGTAGTTGAACTAAGAAGACCACTAGGTTTTCGTGACTTGATTAGTGAGATCGTTCCGGATCGGGGAACAAGAGTTTTTGCGATGGCGGGTCGGGTTGAGGACGATCGCGGGTCAACCGCGACTGTTTTGTGGTGGGGTCGGTTGGGGTGGTCGCCGGTGGTAGGGTCACGAGGGTGTTAGGCCCAGTTTAGTAAACCAACGTCTGAGTTCGTGGATGCGTTCGACGATGGTCGGGCGATGAGGTCAGCCCATCTTGTCCTTCAGCGGGGTATTTACTCGGCGAAGTTATGCGAGATGTTATTTATCGGGGAAGGTTGTAAGTGCACGAGGTTCCTACTTTCACCTTATGTGACAGTGAAGCCCGAGGTTGTGGCTATTTCGTTTGCGGAAGTTTTACGAGGCGGGGTTGAGAACTTCAGGTGAGTCTCGATGCTCGCGTTCGCCACCGGGCGGTGTTTGGATTTGAGGGTATGTAAGGATTGTTGCCTCGGTTAAGGAGTGTTTTATAACCACCATTTGATATTCGGATATCGCCTTACGAAGCCTCGTAGGGGCGGTAGTGTAAGTTGCCGGTCGATTGGTTCGATGTTGGCAAAGTTCAGATAGATGGTTCATACTTGTTTCGGCAGGATGTGGATAGGGTGAAGCCTATCCAGGAGAGGTTATCGGCAGCTCAGAGTCAACGAAAGTCGTGCGGATAATCGGCGGCGGCTTGGCGTTGGTGGGCGGTGGGTCTTCTTGGAGTACCACCGGAAAGGTGTGACGAGTTTGGGAAAGCGAGAAACTTAGCGAGTTACTTTGGGCCTTCGGATCATGTGAAGAGTAGGCGGGTTGCCTATATGTTAGCTTTGCCGTCGACTTAGGAGGCGGTATGTCGATCGCCGTATTTGTTAGGTTCAGAAAAGTATCGGAGATCCATCCAGAGTATTCCCAGTTAATGATGATCAAGTTGGAGGTAGTAACCCAGAGATTTTTGAAATTGATGCAGTAACATAAATGTGGTAAGTTATGAGAAAGAGTTCGAGTGTACGAGAAGGGTACGATGAGTAAGGGAAGAAGCGAGCATGTGTTAAGAACATAGAAGTGATCATTTTCGTTTGTAAAGTGAAGGTGCGAAGGGAGTATCTTTTTAGCCCTTGGGTGGGAGTTTTTGTGATGTTAGAGGTGAATCCTCGTGGACTTGGATGTAAGTATTTGCGCATGTTGTATTGGGGCCAGGTGTGGCATGATTGTTTTCGTAAATATAGCAGTGAAGACTATTCTGGCGCATGTTTGTTTTGAGACTTAGAAGGAACATTCGGGACGAATGTTTCTAAGAGAGAGAATGTTATACCGTATTTTCGAGTATGTACGTGAGGACGTACGTAGAAAAGTTTGAGCCTTAAGTTAGGCTAGGACCGAAAATTATTGTTCACAAGTACCGAAAAGAATCATTTTTCGACGAAACGTTTTACAAGACTTGCGAAGGGAAAATTACGGCTATGTCGTTTCTAATTTTTGCGGATTTTTCCGAGAGATGAAACATTTTGGACCAACTGGAGGGTGACATGTGTCACCCTCACATTGGACGTTTTGATGGGCGGCTAGTGGACGAATTGGGGTCTTGGGTTAGGTATGATATTTGTGATAGTTGGTGTGGTAGATGGATAAGGTACACATGGGTAAATCCTACTTTCTGCCTACCACTTGGCTTGATCTTGGCCCTTGGTTGTCCTATAAATACCCCCTTAGTTGATGAACTTCTTCATCCTAAAATAGTTTCTAAGTCTTGAAAGTTCTCTCCCTTAGTGTAGTGGTTCGTCCAAGCCTCCCTTTGAGAAGGCCGCTTGGCGAGGTACCCACTCCTAGTGGCCTTGGCCGAGGGGTACACCCCCCCCTCTTGCCTAGTTGTTCTCGCAAAATACTACACCCCCTCTCTTGGTAGAAATACTCTCCAAGTATTGTTACTATACCAAAATACCTTAGCCTTATACCTTGTAGTATTCCAAGATTACCCCTATACTAAAAGCCCAGAAATACCATTATACTTCCCTTCAGTCACTAAACGAAACCCTAAGGAAAATCTTGACAGTTGGTTGAAGTATTAGGAAGAAGTTTCGTAGAAGTTCTAAGGGTTGTTTGGAGCGGGTTGGAGCACCCGGAATAGGAGCTAAACGTTGCTCAGGATCGACATTAAACTTGGATAATTTTGGGCTTACCGAGGTAAATAATCCTATCCTTCTATTGTAATTGGAAATTACATCGTAGTTGTATAGAAATGAATATAAGATTCATAGAAGAGAATTGAACTGTAATAGAAGGATATTACAGAATAGACTTGAACTGGAATCACATCAGAAGAATATTCTACAAGAGTAGTCTAGGCATTGATAGACTTGTATAACCCTTATAGGTTGATTGATCTGCGAGTAGCATGTACTACTTGAAAGGTGGACGAGGTTAGCCGGGTTATAGCCGTGGAGCGTTTTGCTAATAGTCGATAATCGTCGCGGTATGTGATCCTTCCTATCCTCTTGAGCATGATATTTTAAAAGAATATATATATAGTGCGGTAGGCGTATGTGTGTTAGCGAGCGTAGTTATACGGCAATGTCTTTTGACTTAAGCCTGAATAATAAGAATCTTGAAGTATTTCAAAAGAATTAAGAAACCTTTTTGAAAGAAGAGTAATACTTGGTTTTAAAAGCTTAAGAGTTATACTAGCTTTATGGGAAGTTAGGTATAACGACTTAAGAGTGATAAAAGAATGGTTTATTAATTTTAGAAGTTAAGAGACTTGATCTTAAAAGATAAGAGACTTGACTTAAGTAAATTAATATGAGTTTTGTGTGAAACCTCATTCGTGAGTAATGAGTACTTGGTTTGTAAAAGGAATAATGTTTTTCTTGATTTGGAAATGAGAATAAGTATCGAACAAACCACAAGCTAATAAAGAGAAATGTATTGACTAATAAAGTATTATTAAAACCAGTAGAAACCTCCATCTGCATAGAAGCTAAGATGAGACAAAATGATATTACATTTCCTAGATCATGGCTGCTTAAATAAGATTGATTATGAACAAGAATAACCTACTCACATATAAGGCATATGTATCTCAAATTGTTTTAAAGGAGAATTATATCATTAAGTGATTAAAACTATGAACTACGAAACCTTTCGAAAATGAGAAACTTGAGCATTTGAAATTAGGCAAACTTGAACGTTTGGAAAATAATGTTGTTACTTGATTTACAAAGGGAAGTGTTTTGGTTTACTTAAAAGGATAGTCACTCTATTTTTATACTACGGGTATAGTGTGACTTTTTGAAAGAAGCGGATCTTTTAAAAGAGTTAATGTATGAAGTACTTTGGGAATAAAAACCCGAAATTGTTAACATAAAGTAGAAAGTACCTTGTGTGAATAACTTGATTGTGTTGGTTTGTGATAGCCTTGTAATACTTTCTTGTTGATTTGATAAGTAAACATGTTAGGATGCTACGTGTGTTAGTATCTGGCGATGTTTGTGTAAAGGGGTTCCCCTTGTTGTGCTTATGTTGTTTAACGATAAGCTGTTATGTTATTATATCACATACCCCGACTTGTTATACAGGGCTTGCCACCCTTGATGCGGGTCTATATGGCTATGCGGTCTATGTGACTATGCGGAGCGGCGGTATGCTCGAGATTGATCATTAGGGTGTATATCCCGATGTGGGGATGCCTATGCGATGCAATGTGACTACGCGGTCTATTGAGACTATGCGGTGCGGGAGTCGAGGAGGGTATCGGGGTTAGCTACCGTCGAGGAATACCTCGTAGATGGTGCGTGTGACCTATGCGGGTGCGGAAGTGTTATACCGTATTTCGGAGTATATGCGTAAGGGCGTGCGTAGAAAATTTGAACTTGAGATAGTAGCTTGGCGAAATTTATTTATGCACAACACGGTTAGAGTCGTTTTTTTCGAAAGCGTTTTCCACGACTTTCGTAGGGAATTTCGGCTATGTCATTTTAATTTTGCGGATTTTTAGAGAGGCGAAACATTTTGGACCAGCGGGAGGCGACACTTGGCACCCTCCATTGGTGAACTTGAATCGATCCATGGGACGAATGGATGAACTTTGTACGTTTTTGTGCCTTGCACAAAGTCGAGGAGTTGGTAGGATATTTGTGTTTAGTTAATCCTCACCCTACACTTGCCTTGCACTTGGCAAGATCTTGGCCTTTGGTTGGCCATCCCGACCTATAAATACCCCTCTCCCTTTGATGAATTCTTCATCCTTTCCACAAATCTCTAAGTGTTAAAATCCCCCCCCCTCTCTTGTTGTTGTTCTCGTCCCTCCCCCGGCGAGAGCCCTCCCATGTGTGGCCTTGTGGCGAGACTTCACCCCTCCTAGTGGTGTTGTTCTCGTATAATATACCCTCTTGGTAGAAATACTCTCAAAGTATTGTTATAATGCCCAATTACCTTAGCAGTATACCTTGTAGTATTCTAAGGTTATACTTATCTGAAAAGCCCAGAAATACTATTATACTTCCCTTAGTCACAAACCAGAAACCACAGGAAAATCTCCACGATTAGTTGGAGTATTAAGTAGAAGTTGGTTAGAACTTCTAAGGGTTGTTTGGAGCGAGTTGGAGCACCGAGTAGAGCTAAACCTTGCTCGGGATCGACATTTAAACTCGGATAATTATGGGCTTATCGAGGTAATTATCTTGTCCTCTATTGTAATTGGAAATTACATATTGTTAGAATATATAGTTGAAGTATACTATATATAGAACTGAGCGTAGTTATCGGCAATGTCTTTTGACTTAAGCTGAATAATACTTACGCGATGTCTTGCGACTTAAGCTGAATTTAAAGAAGAATCTTGTTTGTAATTACATAGGGGTGTATTACGATGAACTTGTGTAGTAGTGCAGTGGAGTAGAATTGTGCAGTTAGGGTTAGGCGTATAACCCCTGGTTGGCTTGGTGGCGGCCTCGGTAGAGAGAGGAGGATTCTGCATTGCGGGAGAGTCTTTGCGAATTTTGGTAGAATGTTCTACGATGAGAGCTAAATGTTAATAGCGCCTTGTGGCCTTATAGGTTGAGGTACTACGTGTGGCGCGATCTACTTGGCTTAGGAGTAGCCAGCGGTTGGAAGTACTTGGAGCGTTTTGCTATTAGTCGATACTCGTCGCGAGGTATGTGAACCTCTTCCTATCTCTTCTAGCATGATATGTGTGAACTATGTAGTATGCGGTGAGCGTCACGTATGCTAAATGTATTTGATTGGTTTAAAACATAAAGTGTTATAACGGCTTTATGGGAAGTTGGTTATAACGACTTTATGTTGGTAAGAAGATCTTGTGGTTTTAAAGGTAAGCTGGTTTGAACTATAAGCGGCTTGTTATGTGTTAATAAAGAACTTGGAGTATTTCAAAGATTTTTGAATCATTTTGAAGAAGAAGAAATACTTGGTTTTGAAAAACTTAAGAGTTATACTAGCTTTATGGGAAGTTAGGTATAACGGCTTAAGAATGTTTCTTGATTTGAATCGAATGTGTATCGACAAACCAACTGCAGCGTTAATAAAAGGAAATGTTTTGACTAATTAAGTATTATTAAAACCGGTAGAAACTTCCATCTGCATGTAGAAGCTAAGATGAGACAAAATGATATTTCCTAGATCACAATTTGTAATAAGATTGTTATAAACAAGAATATCCTACTCACATATAAGACTTATGTTTCTCAGTTGTTTAAAAGAGAATTATATTCTTAAATGAATAAGACTATGAACTCTGAAACCTTTCTAAAATAAAAGCGTGAACATTTGAAATTAGGCAAACTTGGGCGTTTGGAAAATAATGTTGTTACTTGATTTTACAAAGGTAAGTGTTTTAGTTTATTTAAAAATCTGATCACTCTATTTTATACTACGGGTATTGTGTGACTTATGTGAAAGCAGCGGATCTTTTAAAAGATTTAATGTATGAAGTACTTTAGGGGTAGATACGAACTTGTTAGCTTAAAGTACCTTGTGTGAATAACTTGATTGTCTTTGGTTTGAGATAGCCTTGTAAATACTTTCTTGTTGATGTGATAAGTGAAAATGTTAGGATGCTACGTGTGTTAGTATCTTGTGTGATCGTGATGTAAGGGTCATTCTTGTTGTGCTTACGTTGTTAAGCGTTAAGCGTTGTACTATTATTGTATCACATACCCTTTGACTTATTAAGCAGGGCTTGCCACCCGATGCGGGTCTTTCGGCTATGCGGTCCTCGTGACTATGCGGAGTCGCGGTAGCTCAGGATTGATCATTCGGGTGTTTAGCACGATGCGGGGATTCTATCGCGGTCTGTGAGACTATGCGGTCTTTTGAGACTATGCGGGTTGGGAGCCTGGCGGATACCGAGGGTTAGCCGCCCGATGCGGGGTATACCTCGGTGATGCAGGACCATGATTCGAGAATACCTCATGCGGGTCGTGTGTGACCTATGCGGGCTGCGAGAGTTCGAGGATAGACGCGCGCATTGATATTGCGGGCGAGTGGCCGCCGATCATGTAGTGCGATGCAGAAAGACCTCGGGATACGGTTGTGGTATTTTTGGTGCGTGGGTCTTAGTAGTCGGCTATGCCTTCGTACTTGCCGTCACGGTTTTATTGTGATAACTTTGAGGCGTGAGTCACGACTTGACATATTGCTTATTTGTTGTGAGCTGTAGTTTGCTTATCATACATGTCTCTGCTTTATAGACTATTATGATTTCATTTCTGATATTTTTAGTTTCACATACTAAATGTTGTCTTGACCTCCTTGAGGCTGCGTTCATGCCGCGAGTTGAGGTACACGATCGTTGATCCTAGCTCTCGGGTCACGATTTGAGCGTTTGGGAAGCTCGTTTCTCGGAGGCTTATCGGTGGTATAGTCCTGTCGTAGTAAGTGTTTACATTCGGGGTTTGGCGGGGCCTGTCCGCCATTGTTGTCATATCATTCTTAAGTGCAGTAATCTTGTTGTGGCGGGGTTTGTAAAAAGGATTAAAGCTATTCATGTTGAAAAAGTTGTTATTTACATATATGCGAAAGCAAGTTTTCTCGAATCATTGTTTCATATTTCATAATATGTCTTGTATCGTTTATGTTCGTGATTACTCGATGTTGTATCACTAGGGTGCGGGGTAAGGCACGATCCACGGGCCGGAATCGGTCGTGACAAAAGTGGTATCGAGCGATTAATCCTCGGAAAGTGTCTGAGCCGTATCTGTAGAGTCTTGATTATCGGTGTGTTGTGCACCACGATGTCGAGGAGGCTATAGGGTATTTAGGATTAGTTTCTATTCTTCTCACTCGAGATCGTGCCTTAGAGTTGTGTTGTAAGTTGGACCTACGGCGTATTTCTTTCCACTGCTTATGCCTCGCGTAGGCAACCCGGGCCCGGAGGCAAGCGGCGAGGAGGCTGCGAGTAGAGTTCGGAGGGTGGCGAGGCACAGCCCAATCATTATCTAGGGTAGTGCCGTTCGGGAGTTCTGCGGCGTCACTAGCCGCGAGTTTATGCGGCGGCGATGCCTCTGCGGCCATGATATATGAACGCCCGATTCTGGCCAGGAGCGATGAATTTAGATTGCAAGAAAGCGACCTGTTACTAGCTATGGATTTGGCTACGAGTATCTGGATGTACGCGAGCCTTGATGAATATCAGCGAGAAGGTTGTGCAGTAATTCTTCAAGTCGGGCTTGAGCATGGCACGTATGCGGGCTTATGCGCGTGATGGTAGAAAGCGTAGAGATCGGCGGGTTAAGGGCGGCGAAGAGGGCGAGCGGCAAGTCCTTTAGTAACTTTTGGCGAGTCGCCTCGCGTGGAATAGATTATGCACATCCGCGATTCGAGTCCTCGCGAATTTCGGGGCGTTCGGGGTATGCGAGAGTTAGTCGAGAACTCGAGGGCTTGGTTCACGGTGTGAGCGTCATCGGGAATGTCGTCTTTTAGTTGGTACTTGTTGTACTGCGGCCGTCGAGGGCCATGTGTCGAATGGGTGACCTAGTAGGAGGACTTTGCCTTGATCTGGTGGGTAGTTCGTCACCTTCCAGCTATGCGCCTACAGGCGAGTTTGATTAAACGACTAAGGAGTGAAGCGGTAGATATAGATATATCTTTAACCCTCAGAGATCGGTATGTGTGATAAGGTGAGTATACCTTAAGTGCTTTATGTTACGATGGCGTGTGTTAGTCGTGATTAGATCATGGTTGTTTAGCAGAGTAAGATTTTGGGGATAGAGAAGGTGTGAGCCTTAGAGCTTTTACGTAAAGACCTTAGAGGTGAGGCCATCTCGAGAAAGGTGTAGTGTTATGTTTGACCCTTATTGGAAGTGCATAGTGCACGTGAGTTATGTTGGGATAGGTCACAGTAGTGTGGAATGAAAGGGGGTAGTTGAGCTAAGAAGACCGCTAGGTTTTGAAGCGTGATTAGTGAGATTGTTCGGATCGGGAGCTAGTATTATGCAGCGTTGCGGGTCGGGTTGAGGCCACGTTGCGGGTCAACCCGCGGTAGGTTTGGTGGTGGGGTCGGGTTGTGGTGGTCCCGCTTGTGTTAGGATTGTGAGGTGTTAGGCCCAGTTTAGTTAACAGTGCGAGTTCGTGGATGCGTTCGACGATGGTCGGGCGATGGGAGCGACCCGTCGTGTTCTTGATCGGGGCCGTTTACTCGTTGTGTTGAGTTATCGGCGAGTTGAAAGGCTGCGCGGGGTGCCTACGCCTTATGTCGAACGGTGAAGCCCAGTTGTGGCTATTTTCGTTTCTAAAGGTTTTACGAGCAAGGATAGGAACTTCGGGTGAGTCTCGAATCACATTCGCCTCGGGCGGTGTTTGAATTTGAGGATAGTTGCGAAAATTGTTGTCTCTATTGAAGGAGTGTTTAAGCTACCATTTCGGTGTTGGATATCGCCTTATGAAGCCTTGTAGAGGCGGAAGTGTAAGTTGTCGATCGATTGGTTCGATGTTGGCAAGGTTGACGATTGGTTCGAGCTTGTTCCGGTAATTTGTGGATAGTGAAGCTTATGCGGAAGAAGTTACGGCGGCTTTGAGAAATCGTGCGGATAATGGCGGCGGCGCTTAGAGTTGAGTTGGCGGTCGGTCTTCTTGAAGGTACCACCGGTTTAGATGCAGCGAGTTTTGGAAAAGCGAGAGGAACTTAGCGAGTTACTTTGGGCCTTTGTGAGTTCATGTGAAGGATAGGCGGGTTGCCTATATGTTAGCATTCCGTCCGGCGTGGGAGGCGATGCGTCGGTCTTCGTATTGTTATGATCGGGAAAGTATCGAGATCCATCAGTGTTCGATTAATGATGACCACGTTAGGGATAGTAACCGAGTCTTGGGCGAAGCCGTATCGAGAATGTGGTAAGAGTTCGAGTGTCACGACATCCTCGGGATCATGGCGGCCGGTACCATTTGTTGGGTCGTCGGAGCAAGGCTCGCGACAAAGTGACA
The DNA here is from genome assembly GCA_029844215.1 of Przewalskia tangutica. Lineage (NCBI taxonomy): Eukaryota > Viridiplantae > Streptophyta > Magnoliopsida > Solanales > Solanaceae > Przewalskia > Przewalskia tangutica. The sequence goes on from CM056721.1 coordinate 113,277,031, forward strand.
AAAGTGGTACCATTGGTCAGGTTGCCTGAGAAGGTTAATGCCTCAGGCTAAGTGACAAAGTGGTATCTAAGACGAGTAAAGAGAGAAGCGAGCATGTATGGCGAGCATAGATGTGATCATTTCTGTTGTAAAGAGAATGTGCGAAGGAAGTATATTTTAGACCCCGGTGAGAAGTGTTTTGTGGTGATGATTAGAGGTGTTTCCTCGTGGACTTTGATGTAAGTATTTACGCGAGTGTACGTGGCGGTGTGGCGGGATTGTTTCGTAAGTGTAGTAGTGAAGACAATCTTGGCGCGTTCGTTTTGAGACTTAGAAGGAACATTCGGACGAATGTTTCTAAGGAGAGAGAATGTTATACCGTATTTCCAGTATATGCGTGGGGCGTGCGTAGAAAATTTGAACTTGAGATAGTAGCTTGGCGAAATTTATTTGTGCACAACACGGTTAGAGTCGTTTTTGGCGAAAGCGTTTTCCACGACTTCGTAGGGAATTTCCTATGTCATTTTTAATTTTGCGGATTTTTAGAGAGGCGAAACATTTTGGACCAGCGGGAGGCGACACTTGGCACCCTCGATTGGTGGACTTAGATCGTCCGTGGGGCCAATTGGATGAACTTTAGTACGTTTTTGTGCCTTGCACAAAGTCAAGAGTTGGTAGGATATTTGTGTTTAGTTAATCCTCACTACACTTGCCTTGCACTTGGCAAGATCTTGGCCTTTGGTTGGCCATCCCTTGACCTATAAATACCCTCTCCCTTTGATGAATTCTTCATCCTTTCCACAAATCTCTAAGTGTTAAAATCCCCTCTCTCTTGTTGTTGTTCTCGTCCTCCCCTTGGCGAGCCCTCCACTTGTGTGGCCTTGTGGCGAGACTTCACCCCTCCTAGTGGTGTTGTTCTCGTATAATATACCCCCTCTTGGTAGAAATACTCTCAAAAGTATTGTTATAATGCCCAATTACCTTAGTAGTATACCTTGTAGTATTCTAAGGTTATACTTATCTGAAAAGCCGAAATACTATTATACTTCCCTTAGTCACAAAACCGAAACCCTAAGGAAAATCTCCATGATTAGTTGGAGTATTAAGTAGAAGTTGGTTAGAACTTCTATGGGTTGTTTGGAGCGGGTTGGATCACACGGAGTAGGAGCTAAACCTTGCTCAGGATCGACATTTAAACTCGGATAATTATGGGCTTATCGAGGTACTTATCTTGTCCCTCTATTGTAAGTGGAAATTACATATTGTTAGAATATATAGTTGAAGTATACTATATATAGAACTGAACTTAGTTATCGGCAATGTCTTTTGACATAAGCTGAATAATACTTCTGGCGATGTCTTGCGACTTAAGCTGAATTTAAAGAAGAATCTTGTTGTAATTACATAGGGCTGTATTCTGATGGTAGACTTGTGTAGTAGTACAGTGGAGTAGAATTGTACAGTTAGGGTTAGACGTATAACCCCCCCCTGGTTGGCTTGGTAGCCGGCCTCGGTAGAGGAGGAGAGTTACGCTGTTGCGGGGGGGGGAGGTGCTGCCGAATTTTCGGTAGAATGTTCTACGATGAGAGCTAAATGTTAATAAGCGCCTTGTGGCCTTATAGGTTGAGGTACTACGTGGGGTGCGTTCTACTTGGCTTAAGGAGTAGAAGCGGTTGGAAGTACTTGGGCGTTTTGCTATTAGTCGATACTCGTCGCGAGGTATGTGAACCTCTTCCTATCTCTTCTAGCATGATATGTGTGAACTATGTAGTGCGGTGAGCGTCATGTGCTAAATGTATTTGATTGGTTTAAAACATAAAGTGTTATAACGGCTTTATGGGAAGTTGGTTATAACAGCTTTATGTTGGTAAGAAGATACTTGTGGTTTTTAAAAGGTAACTGGTTTGAACTATAACTGGCTTGTTATGTGTTAATAAAGAACTTGGAGTATTTCAAAAGATTTTTGAATCATTTTGGAAGAAGAAGAAATACTTGGTTTTTGAAAAAACTTAAGAGTTATACTAGCTTTATGGGAAGTTAGGTATAACGGCTTAAAAATGTTTTACTGATTTCGGAAATCAGAATGTGTATCGACAAACCACTGCAGCGTTAATAAAAGGAAATGTTTTGACTAATTAAGTATTATTAAAACCAGTAGAAACTTCCATCTGCATAGAAGCTAAGATGAGACAAAATGATATTTCCTAGATCACATTTCTTTGTAATAAGATTGTTATAAACAAGAATATCCTACTCACATATAAGACTTATGTTTCTCAGATTGTTTAAAAGAGAATTATATTCTTAAATGAATAAGACTATGAACTACGAAACCTTTCTAAAATAAGAAACGTGAACATTTGAAATTAGGCAAACTTGGACGTTTGGAAAATAATGTTGTTACTTGATTTTACAAAGGTAAGTGTTTTAGTTTATTTAAAAATCGATCACTCTATTTTATACTACGGGTATTGTGTGACTTATGTGAAAGCAACGGATCTTTTAAAAGATTTAATGTATGAAGTACTTTAGGGGTAGATACGAACTTGTTAGCTTAAAGTACCTTGTGTGAATAACTTGATTGTCTTTGGTTTGAGATAGCCTTGTAAATACTTTCTTGTTGATGTGATAAGTGAAAATGTTAGGATGCTACGTGTGTTAGTATCTTGTGTGATCGTGATGTAAGGGGGTCATTCTTGTTGTGCTTACGTTGTTAAGCGTTAAGCGTGTACTATTATTGTATCACATACCCTTTGACTTATTAAGCGAGGGCTTGCCACCCGATGCGGTCTTTACGGCTATGCGGTCCTCGTGACTATGCGAGTCACGGTAGCTCGGGATTGATCATTCGGGTGTTTAGCACGATGCGGGGATTCCACATGCGGTCTGTTGAGACTATGCGGTCTTTTGAGACTATGCGGGTTGCGGGAGCCTGGCGGATACCGAGGTTACTGCGCCTTTGATGCGGTATACCTCGGTGATGCAGGACCATGATTCGAGGAATACCTCATGCGGGTCCGTGTGTGACCTATGCGGGCTGCGAGAGTTCGAGGATAGACGCGCATTGATATTGCGGGCGAGTGGCGGCCGATCATGTGGTGCGGTCAGAAAGACCTCGGGATACTGATTTGTGGTATTTTTGGTGCGTGGGTCTTAGTAGTCGGCTATGCCTTCGTACTTGCCGTGCGGTTTTATTGTGATAACTTTGAGGCGTGAGTCACGACTTGACATATTTGCTTATTTGTTGTGAGCGTAGTTTGCTTATCATACATGTCTCTCTGCTTTATAGACTATTATGATTTCATTTACTGATATTTTTAGTTTCACATACTCGGTGCACTGTCTTGACCTCGCCCGAGGCTGCGTTAAATGCCGCGAGTTGAGGTACACGATCGTTGATCCTAGCTCTCGGTCACGATTTCAGCGTTGGGAAGCTCCGTTTCTCGGAGGCTTATCGATGGTATAGTCCTGTCGTAGTAAGTGTTTACATTCGGGGTTTGGCGGGGCCTGTCCGTCATTGTTGTCATATCATTCTTAGAAGTGCGTAAATCTTGTTGTGGGCGGGGTTTGTAAAAGGATTAAATTGTTCATGTTGAAAAAGTTGTTATTTACATATATCGAAGCAAGTTTTCTCGAATCATTGTTTCATATTTCATAATATGTCTTGTATCGTTTATGTTCGTGATTACTCGATGTTGTATCACTAGGGTGCGGGGTAAGGCACGATCCACGGGCGAGAATCGGGTCGTGACGAAGTCGAGATTAAACGCATAATGATACTATGGGCTATTAGCCTTGCCCGATCATTCGCGGCCTAGAAAAGACACATTACGATTTATCTACCTTGCTCTTGTTCATGTTGTGGCATTATATGCGATTGGTTGTATTTGCAAATGGTTTTAAATACTTTGATTTTACTTGATGCTTTCTGATTTCACATACTTGGTACTGTTATCTTGACCTCCTTCGAGGCTGCGTTAAATGCCGCGGTAGAGGTACACGATCGTTGATCCTCGCTCTTGGGTCACGATTCGGCGTTTGGGAAGCTCCGTTTCTTGAGGCTTATCGATGGTATAGTCCCTGTCGTTGTAGGTACTTACATTCGGGGTATGGCGGGCCACTGTCCGCCCGTTGTTATCATATCATTCTTAAGTGCATGCTTGTTGTGGCGAGTTGTAAAAAGGATATGCTGTTCTAGTTGTTATATATATTTATGCCGAAAGGCAAGTTTTCTCAGATGAACTGTTTCATATTTCATATTATGTCATGTCTTGTTTTATATTCCGCTGATTACTCTAATGTATGTCTACTTGGGTGCCCGGGTAAGGCACCAGTCACGGGCCCGGGTTCGGGTCGTGACAGAGCGTGACGGTGAGAATTAATACTAGTAGTTGAATTTTCCCAATGGGGTTAAGGACTATGTCGTGTAAAACAAAATCTTTGCATTGAGAATATGAGCATTTCAAAATTTTCAAATTTTTAAGCTAAGTGTGAGATTAATTTTAGTAAGGATGATAAGTGGGAAATTAGTGGGCAAAACATGTGGCACCTTGTTCCCCCACGTGTGGGACAAGTGGCAAGCATGCACCATTAAATTTCAGCTCACATATATCCACACTCCACTCATTTTCTCCCCTTGTTTCTAAAAAATTCTCTCCCTCATCCTCCATCTTCTCTCCTCCTCCTCAAACAGATTTTTCTTGACTTCCATAGCCAAGTTAGAGACCAAATCAACTCCCATTTCAAGACTAAGCTATTCTATAGTTCCAAGCCATAGTAAACTCCCCAAAACAGTGGGGAATTCGATAATCTGGCCGAGAAAACTATCCAGAAAATGTTAGCTTTGAAGATGAACTATTTTGGAAGAAAAACATGTAAGTAAGATGAGTTTAAGCTTGTAAGGATGCATGCATGTCATTTTAAGTTGAAGAAATTGTGAAAATGGTGCACATTGGAGCAGTGGATGTCAACGCAATTTAAGGACTGTTTTGGCTTAAGTTAAGGTAAGATTCCTTCTTCTCATTAAGTACTTAGAGCTAAATGATGTTGTAGTTAAGAAATGAACTTGTTTTAGGAGAAATAGAAGTAAGAAAATGCATGTGGTTGTTATTGATGTTGTTGAGCCGAATGGAATTGTTGTTACCGATTTTGGGGTTGTTTTTAAGTACATTGGTTTGATTGTTGTTGTTGTTATCATTGTCACTAATTACATGTTAAAATTGAAAGAAATCTTGAAAGAAATCTTGATATTTAAAGTTATATAGTTGTTCATATGAAATATGAATTGGATTTTAAGACTTCAATTGGATTTTAAGGAATTATAAGAAGAGTTGTGGTATTATGTTGGGTGTGCCGAGACATGCATGAAATTGTTGGACATGTTGTGCTGTATTTAGGGGCTGTTTTTGCTAAAGTTATAATGCTGGAAATTTAGTTACAAATATGCATGTACATTGTGGTAATTTCTAACATATGTCCTAAAGGAATAAATGTATAAAAAGGTGTAGAAAACCTTCACATTTCACTCTCGTTGTTGTTGAAGTATGGATTGTTTTAATGGATTGTTTTAGTATGGATTAAGGGGCTGAATTAACAAGATAAATAGGTGTATTAGTCACCTTGGTTGTTGTGGTGTTGTATTACATAAATGTAAAGAGAAAGAATGTATAACGATGACGTATATGGAGTTACTGTTTTGGTTATATCCTTAAGTTATGTCTTATTATCGATGTTGTCGACCTTGTGTGTGAATTGTGAATGTGAGTATAAACAGGGGAAGTGCTGCCCAAATTTCTACATAAAAAGAGAGTCATCATTCGCTATATAACTATGCTAGTAATCATAGAGTTGATGGATATATTATTATTGTTATAGGTTGAAGTGCTAATTGATACGAATTCTAATTATCGAGTTGGTATAGACGATAAGGTATGTGAAACTATTCATTCTTTCTTTTTGGCATGATTTACTTAAAAGGAGCATACGACGGACGTACGTAAATCCATTAAATCCTAATTCCTAGTGATACTTGATATGATAGTTGCCTTTGATTTTACAGTGATAGTTCATTATAATTATTTTATTGAGAGTCAGATGATGATTTAAATTGCATATGATTGCTCATGATAATCTACTCGTGCTAATGTGTTTATATCATTTCATCGAGTCCCGGGCCGGAAATGTTCGTGCGCAGTTCCTTGCATTGTTCACCGTGTCCCTCACTAGAGGGCCCGGTATGTATATATATGATGATTTATATGTGGACAGGCATCCACGGATATGAGATATGCGGACAGACATTCGGGGATATGATATATGTGGATAGGCATCCACGGACATGACTATGTGTACACATTATATGTTCACTGAAACCCTCACTAGAGGGTCGGGTATGATTTATGTGGTCAGACATCCACAAATATGACTTATTTTATATGGACATGTTTTGGCTCTCATTTCATAAGGCACATGTACATTGATATCTTGATTATTATACTTGTCTCATGTTATCTTTTGGTCAGTTATGAAGTTCTTTACAGTACTTCATGTTTTATATACTCGACATTATTTCGTCGCGACCCGCTCTTCTGGAAGTGCGTTTCATGCCCGCATGATCTGGATACTCAGTTTGGTGGTTCTCCAGTCTAGAATTCTGCTCAGCTATTTGGAGAGCTCCATTGTTCCGGAGCCTAGTCATTTTGGTACGGATCGATATAGACTTATGCATATTCGTGCTAGTCAAGGGTATGGCGGGGCCCTGTCCCATCATATTTCATTCTCATACTCTTAGAGGTCTGTAGACATGTACGGTAGACACGTATGGGTTTTGGTTCGTTTTGGATATTTCCATGTATAGTGACAGCCTTGTCGGCTTGCCTATTTTGTTATGATTGACTAGCTGTGACTCCTCAGGAGACAGGTTCATTTTGATATATAGCGTTATGAGTCAGCAACTTACTTTTACAAGATTTTTACATTGTCCTTGGTATCAGTCTGATTATGTTTAACAGGTTCGTATGGGTGTCCAATTTGGGCACCGGGTCGCGGCCCGTTGGGTCGGGTCGTGAAAAAAATATTTTAATTCTAGGTCTCTAAAACTTAGAATGATATTAAAATCAAGTGTATTGAATAATGAATTAAGCCCTCTATTTATAGATGTGTTTTAGGGTTAAAATGCAGCCTAGGGTTTCCCGTGGGCTTGACCCAGAAAACGAGATGCAGACGCAGTGGGTCAGTCAGACTGCCCAGTGGACTAGCGGCGTCGCGGCTTAAATTGGGAAGCGTTGCGGCGCTATGGCGTTGCTGCCCTCTGTCCCAGGCGCCGCGGCCCTAGTCTAATTTTTAGGATGTCGTCTCATTTTTATTTTAATTAAATCTGAAATCTAATCTCGACTTAATTAAATAATCATTATTCATTCGAATGTCTCGATCATAAATCGAACATTTATATCCTCTCATTACATCCTCAGATCGACGGAACAATTGACATAGTGTTACCCTACAAGCCTTCACATAACGACACTAATCATATTAGGGTCTACACGAAACTCCTAGACGGCGGCGGAAGATGAACTCAATATGTGAAGTATAGTTATACGAATCTGCTAAACTAAACCTCTATGTGGGAAGATAAAATCCTTTCATTCACGACACAGTCGATCAAGCTTAGGATTTGTCAAGTGTCTATCCAAATGACTAATCATTAAATCTTATTCATATTAGTTGACAACAAGACCATATCCTAGATATGTCTATTGCGTTGGCCAACGACTTAGTCAACCTAATATAAGTGAGAAACTAAGTGCTCTCTCGAATATACATTCGAGAATGAATCCTAATTTTGGCTCAACTACCACCTTTAATCTACTTCGTAATATACCCAATACAAGACGTATCTCAATCTATAAGGCATTTGAGCTTAGGACATGATCAAAGTACATTACTATGTAGACAAGGTATGTATCGACCTTAAGTCTAAGGACTTCTATCTCCCACACGCTGATCATACTTTAGACATGTATAACAAACAGTATATCAGCAGGGTATACCAATACTTCCAAAGTATCCATGTGTCCATCACGAGTATATGTAACTCGTAGCACGTGAGACATACTATATCCTCTAAGGATATGATGCAGATCACATGTCGACTTATCACATATCATCGATATCCCATTCTCGATGATCATTAGTCAAGACTATTTTAAGAGTTACGTTATAATATTAATATCTCACACTATTAATAACAGCGTAACCTCTAGGGATGCATATTATAGAATATTATAAACAATCAACTAATAATTCAATTATTGCAAATGCCAAAATATTAATCTCCATTAATAATAATTTAAATGTGTATAAAGTACATTTGTCCTAATAGAAATTGTTTCTAGGACATAAATATAATTTCAATTTGCACAATAACAATGCCACACTATATAGAGGTCTGTGTTTTCTAGTGTAGTCAGAACAATGCACACTATATAGAGGTCTGTGTTTTCTAGTGTAGTCAGTTGGGTCGTTTATGAAATTTGGGATTACATATATCCTATGTTTGATTATTGGTATTAGTTAAAACCAGTCTAAATTTTATACGAAAATATTGGTACTATCTATCTTATATAGGATATCGATGTGGACTATAATCCCAGGATATCCTTGTTCCTAACCAAATAATTCCTAAAGGGTTAATTTGCGGTGAACTTAGCATGAAATTATCTTTTACTAATCATTTATACTCTACCCATCACCATCACGAGGAAGGAGACAATTGGTCTTTTGTGCACCTTCAACTTTATGGTATCGCTGATAAATTAGATTCTAAAGTATGTCAGCAAGAATAATAAAAGAAGGTGAGCTTGCTTTTTATTTATGTGTTTGATCTTCCCTGTTTGGGTTGGCCTTCAGAAAATAGAAAAAAGATTGTAATAGGAGCACTATATTTCTTTGATGAGACTCGGTCTTTCAATCTACTTTTAAACTGTATAATAAGATATGGAGTAATAAATTCTAAATAAATCTTATTAAGTGAGTGGTGCCTTTGAACCTCTCTGTTCGAGTGGATCTAACTATTAGTGAATATTGAAGTGGATCATATCATATTGTTTCTAGGCAAACATACCTCAAAATGACACATGATGCAATATGTGAATCCACATCTCTGCCTAAGCAAGAATAATGTGTAAAGTTGTACTCCGGGTATAGTCCAGTGGTAAAGTCTGGGTGCTATAAGACGCTCTGACATGAACAGCGTGGGTTCGATTTCCCGCAGGCGCGAAAAAATTTTGCATGTTGGGAAATTTGACCTTGTCTCATTGATCTCCCAGAAACTAGCCACTAGAGCACACCCCGCGATTTACTGGTAATGTCGTGGAAGGACGGTGAAAAAAAAGAGAATAATATGTAAAGCTATAGGCTCCCCTTTTTAGGAGTTGAATCTGAAAAAACCGTTTCATCTTCTAAAGGAAAAATGTACGTGGATGAATGATGTTAGTCATGACTTTATAATTACACCATGCCAAGTACACATATATACTCCATCAATTAACTTGAAGCACGTACAATTTCATATTGTTAAATATTTAATTAAAAGGTCAAATCTCTTGTCCAAAAATTAAAAAGAGGAAAAAAATATACATCACTTGATTAGTTCAACTATTTGTATGTCTATATGTGCGCACCTGTGAAAATTAACCGGACATATTTACTGACTCTAAATCTTGAATTTGTCTTTGTCTCCGCGAGTTTTTCACCCGTCTTGCTGAACATCATAATAGGACATCTGCTTCTGTTTTTTTTTTTTTTTTTTTTTGACGAAGGAACCGCGGCCATTCTCTTTCGAGTGCGCATGGTAAACCGGTGTGCAGCGATGGCACCGCAAACGTCGTAGAGTAAACCACACTTGGCAAGTCATGTGTGCGAGGCTCAACCAAAGAAGGTTTATGCGAGGATCGAACTCGTGGCCTTGCGGTCGCGCTTTCTTCTTACGCTTAATTGGCTGCATGATTGTATGCATACGTGGAATGTTGATGTTGTGATGTCTACTTCTAAGTTTCTTCTTTATGTCCTGATTAGGAGATGGCATTTCTGCTTTAATTAGAAGTTCAGAGAAAGTTTAGGATGGTAACATATTTATATTCAATAATATATAAATTCAATATACCATCCTCTAGATAGGCAAATAATGTTGCCCACCAATAGAAACGTGGAGAGCAGGTGAAAGAAATTAAAATGTTTTAAATTCAACCCTTTAATATGCATCAAGACGAGAACATTATTCCTTGAGTGCAAAAGTTGGTAAGGAAAATAAGATGCCTCCTCGTGCTATTTTATATATGTATCAAGGTCGGCAAATTAATGAGATAAAATCATTCAAGAACTTGCACTAGTACTTATAATTAAGTAATAGATGCCACTTAAAGTTCTTTATTGTATTATACTCAATTGCTAAATCATTCAAATAATGTGTCGAAAAGCCATGCATGCATTAATATTTCAGAAGATCACTTTGAAAGAAAGCTTCTTTACACTAATACGTTATTTCCTTTTTTTAGATCGGAATAAAGGTTAATCTTTTAGGTTGTAGCTTTAGATAAGCTGAATAAATTAGTACTACTTTTTTGTGTTTAGATTAAGCTTAAAAGCTTAGAATAATGACAACCTTATGTGTGAAAACTTAGAGCCAGTTTGAATGGGCTTAAAAAATTAATTTTTACGTATAAAGTGTTTTTAAAACTTTTAAATGCTGAAAGTTATTTTTATAAATAAGCAGTTGAGTGTTTGGATAAAAGTGTTTATTGGTGAGAGAATAGTGTGGGAATTAGAATAAAATATAAGGGATACAAAAGTAATTTTATTGGTCAACGAGAGGAACCGTTGATTCACACAATTGGTCATCGCGCTTGGTTGAAAAGCCAGTGACTTTTAAGCTCCAAAAAAAAAAGTTAGAAACTCCAACTTGGCTGACTTTAAGCGCTTAAAGTCACCACTTTAAGTTTGGGTCATAAAAACTAAAATAAGTTAAAAAAGGCTTATAAGCCCATCCAAACGGGATCTAAACATGGAAAGCCCAAGAACAAAGGAATATTTGACCTTTAAGCAACCTTTGTTCCAATCAATTCTAAAACTCATCTCTTATTCTCGTTATGGGTAATTGTGTAAAAGTTGTATCTTTATTTTTTCTCGTGTACCACCAGTTCTGAACTTGACGAAATTAACGTTGTTGTTGTTGCATAGTGCTGGTGGAATGGCTGTGACTCATGCAGATCTTGCACCAAGTCACCCTTGCAAAAATTTAGGTAGCAAAATGGGTGCATTTCTTATGGTATTGTCAATACTTCTTGGCCTCTTCTGCTTCATTCTCTCCCTCATTGCCGAGGCTACACGTTCTCAGATAGGTTTACTCTTTTGGATTTAGCGTATACATATGTAATGACAGTGTGTGAACGAAACTTACCTTAATGTACCAAGTTACTAAAATCACACATTTTCCGGATGGTTTACTATAGTTACTTTTAGGTGATTTAATAGTTATAAATTATTTTTATACTACTGTTAATATATAGAAGTTAAATGATGTTATATGCTTTTCTTTTAGAAATATGCACAAATTTTGTTGAAGACAGGAGGGCCTTCGCGGAAAAAAACGTTAGTTTGGGGTGAGAGAGTGAATACTAAAATTGTAGTCACCAAATGCGAAGAAGTTATTTTTGTTAGAAATTTTACTTAGATAAACTGACAATATAAATGAAACTTCTTAATATCACCATCTTACACAGTTTAAAAGAGTGAATTGTTGCATAAGTATTTGGTATTGGGACAAAGACATGCGATTGAGGTTTGCAGGTGACGTTGAATGGTAAAGGAGGAGGGACAGATGAATGCACATATAGTGGTAGTGGAAAAACACCTCTGTTTTGTGCTTGTGCTGCATTTTTGGCTCTAGCTATTGCCATGGTCATTGAACTGTTTGAACACACTTACTTGTTGATTGTTGTGAGCAAAGCAACTCCTCCTCATAGACTTTATTGGGACCCTCAATCTCAATCTGTCAAGACTCTTGTTTGGCAAGCTGGCTTCTTCTTTGTTTCCACATGGTATGTATGTATATGCCACCTTTTTTTTCTACAAGAAAATGTATGACGTGTCTAATTTATTTAGACGCACAGTAAGGTCTGTAGGTGTTTACGTCGGGTTGCGAAATTTGAAAATTTATGTTTCAAATCCGACATAAGCGGTCAAACTGAAGTATGAATATGTAATGTAAATAAAACACAAAGTAAATGTAATACTTCGAACGAAGACTTACATTTTGAAGTAATCAGTCAAGTAGTTGAAACTTGTTACTTTGTGTAGTCCGGGGTGCACACTCAAAAGTCCCTTGATTTGCAAGTTCTAAGTTCTTAGAACTTTGATGTAATTTTCTATCTTTAGAAATGCTAGGGATTTCTGCAGAGTTTTAGAAGAGATAATCTCTTTTAGATGTGGTGTATGTAAAATGGGAGGGGAGCCTCTTATTTATAATGAATAAACAAGAGCTTTAGCGTTTCCGTTGGGCCAGGCCAGTGAAGCAGTGAGGCGAATTGGTTTGCGGATCACGCCTGCACCGCGGTCTTGGCATGTGTTCAGCACTACGGTCCTGAATCAAGGCACCGATCCCATCTATTTACGCCTCTCTCCCAATTCTTATGTCCCGGTTATCAACCAAACATATACATTATCTCTTTCTAATTACATCATTCAATCAACGGAACATTTGACTTAGTGTGTACCCTTCAGGCCTCTACATATTGACATTAATATCATTAGGATCTTCACGGAACTCCTAGACTGCGCCGGAAGACGAACCTCAATATGTAGAATTTAGCTACACAAAACATGTGAACTGAACTTATATGTGGGAAGATAAAATCCTTTCATTCTCGACACACTCAATCAAGCTTAGGATTTTTCAAGTGTCTATCCAAATGGCTTGATTATTATATCTCATTTATATTAGTCGACAACTGGACCATATCAAAGATATGTCCATTGCGTTGGCCAACGAATTAGTCAACTTAATATCTTATGAGTATCTGAGTGTTCTCTCGAATATACATTCAAGGAATGAATTCTAATCTTGGTTCGACTACCACCTTTAATCTACTTCGTAACGTACCCAAAACAAGTCGCGTCTTAACCTATAAGGCATTTGAGCTTAGGACAAGATTAAAGTACATTACTCCGTGAATAAGGGTGTATCAACCTCAAGTCTAAGGACTTCTATCTCCCTGATCGGTGTATTGTATATACACTTTTTGAGTCATTTTTAGTAAGTCTTTTGTCCATTTTTGTACAAATACGTGTCGTCTTAGGATAGATTTTCTTTCTTTTGAGTCAAATTGGTTAAAGTGGCTCTTTGGCGGAAAAGGAGCGAAAAGAGGGCAAAAATGGAGGTTCCAGAGCTCGAAATGCGAGAAAGTGGCGAACGAGCGCGGACACGAGCGGCGTCGCGGCGCCTCGGCCAGCGAGGCGAGCGCCCGACGCCTAATATTGAAGCTGCGAAGTCGGCGCGCGCCTGCAAACGACAAAGTTGCGGCGCGGCGCTAATCATCGAGGCTGCAGAACTTTGTGCGCGGCTGATGCGAAGCCGCGACGCGAGAAAAATTAGGGTTTTGAACGAATTATGGGCCAGGCCTGAAGGAAAACCTTAATGTCGGTTTGGAGGCTATAAAAAGAGAACCCTATGCAGTTTTTAAGGGTTCCCTCCTTGCCAATTGACAACACATCTTGGAGTTCAAGATTGGAGACCATTCTTTAGTAATTTCTTTTCTTTCTTTTACTTTATTTTCAGTTTTATGTTGGATAGTGAATTAGTTTTTGTCATGTTTATGGCTAGGAACTAATTCTAATATAGGGCTTTCCATGTCAATTCACTTGAACCTTATTTTATGAATTAATGCATGTTTATGGTTGTTCTTCTTATTGTTGAGATTTATCCAATAGATGATTTGATTGCTTGGTAATTACTTGATCATTAATTATCATTACTTATATGATTTCTAACCGAAATCCGAAAGGGAAGGTTGTGACTATGTTGTAGTTGGGTAGACATAGGTCGAATTGGGGATGAAAATACCTCAATTACTTGTGTAGCATTAATAGGTTTTTGTTCTTAATCCTCCTCTAGAGTCATCCTTATCACCGAAAGGTAGAAAGGAGTTGTACTGGGGTTGAGTGTTTATATAACCTTAACAGGAGTATAAAACGAATTAGTAAACCTGCTATCTCCAAAAGAAGAAGAACCATAGTTAATTGCATTAATAAGTAATATAAGTGGATAGTTGAGGAGATTTGAAAGCCCTATTTTCATCATCACTGAAGTAAACAACATAGTTAATTAGTCTTTATAATTATTAGTCATAATCAACAACTCAAACATCGGTCACCAAATAGATAACAAAGAGTAGAAATTGGTAATTGAGCACTAATCCCTGAGGACGATAACTCGGTCTTCATAGACTATATTACTTGACTCGACAACATGCACTTGCGTTAAAGTGTGTGCATAAATCGCGCATCAAGTTTTTGGCGCCGTTGCCGGGGATTGGCGTAGTTCAATATCAATTTTATCTATTCTTAATTTCTAATTTGGTTTTTATTTTTTTCTATTTATTACGTTTTCTTTTTTTTTCTTTTTTTTTGTGAGAACCAGTTGCCGTGATCCATTTGTCTGTTTTTGATCTGTTTCAGGAACTCAGTTTATGCGAAGGAGAAGAGGAGCAGACACTCTTGTTCCCTTCAACCCAGAAATCGAGAAAACTTGTAAACAGAACAGAAGGAACCAACGGATTTCAGCCTTAATTGAGATGGAAGGCGTACATAACAATAACGAGATGAATGAGGGGTTAGGTGATCATCAGCCTAATCAAAGAATGCCTCGGAGAGTGCCAATGGATGTAGAGGAGAGGGTTCAGGTCCAAGCGAAAAGAAGTTTGGGAGACTACGTGTTGTCGAGGGTGAACGGAGCACAAACTTGTATTAGGCTCCCAACAATAGGAGCAAATAATTTTGAGATCAAACCAGCGATTCTAAGTATGGTGCAGAACACGGTGCAGTTTGGAGGATTGTCGTCGTCGGATCCTCACATGCACATAGCTAATTTCTTGGAGCTGTGTGCAACATTCAGATATAATGGCGTTACTGATGACGCCGTCAGATTGAGGCTCTTTCCCTTCTCACTCAGGGATAGAGCGAAAGTGTGGTTGAATTCTTTGCCAGCAGATTCGATATTTACATGACAAAAGCTGGCACATAAATTTTTGGCAAAATTCTTCCCACCATGCAAAGCAGCGAAGTTGAAAGGGGAGTTGAATAATTTCTATCAAGCCGATGGGGAATCATTATACGAAGCTTGGGAGAGATTCAAGGACTTGCAGAGAAAGTGTCCACACCACAGTATTGAGTTGTGGAATTTGGTCCACATCTTCTATAATGGGTGGCGGAGCGACGAACAATTATTGATCTGTGGCCAGTGGAACCTTTATGAGGAAAACAGCCCATGAAGCTCACGACTTATTGGAAGACATGGCCACCAATAACCATGTCACAGAAGATAGACAAGGGAGTGGCAGAAGAACAGTGGGAGTTCATGAGATAGATGTCATCACTACCCTGAATGCCCAAGTTGCCCTTTTGACCAAGCAGCTGCAACAACATACAATATCTGTAAATGCAGTGCAAATGCCAAAGAGCTGTGAAATGTGTGGTGGCCCACATACCTTCGATAGATGTCCATCAGCTGATCCTAACAATATGACGATCGAGCAAGCCAGTGTCAGTGTGAGGAACTATCAGAGGCCCCAGAACAATCCATACTCAAACACCTACAATCCAAGGTGGAGGAATCACCCAAATTTTTCATGGAGAGGGCAGCAGAATCAGTTTAGAGGCCAGTATCAAAACCAGCAGCCATTCACTCAGGCCTCATCTTCTCAACAATTCAGTGGCCCTGCCCAACCAGAAAAGCCAGACGAGCTGAGAGCAGCTTTGTTGACACTCACTAACTCCCAGACCCAGTTCATGGCAGAAACTAGATCTTCGCTCAGGAACTTGGAAACACAAGTGGGTCAACTAGCAAAGCTATCGAACAACAGGCCACATGGTACACTGCCAAGCAACACAGAGATGAACCCTAGAGAACAATGCCAGGCAGTACAGCTGAGGAGCGGAAAACAGTTGGAACAGTGTGCACCTCAGCCTATAGTTGAACAGAGGGTAGAAATAGAGAAAGAGAAAGTGGTTGAAGCTCGCCCAGTATTAGAGAAAGCTCCAGAGAAGGAGTATACTGAGAAGATTCTGTTCCCACAAAGATTTCAGAGGAAGGTAGTTGATAAGCAATTCTCCAAGTTTTTAGATACGTTCAGAAAGTTACATATCAACATACCCTTCATCGAGGCGTTGGAGCAAATGCCTTCTTATTTCAAACTCATGAAGAAAATTTTGGGGAAGAAGAAACTAGCAGAGTATGAGATGGTGGCACTGACTGAGGAGTGCAGTGCTATCCTGCAGAAGAAGTTGTCCCCTAAACTCAAAGACCCAGAGAGTTTTACATTGCCTTGCACAGTTGGCAAGGTGACAAGCAATAGGGCCCTTTGTGATTTAGGGGCAAGTACAAATTTGATGCCTTTATCGGTGTTTAAACGGTTGGAATTAGGTGAAGCAAAACCAACCACGGTGAGCTTGCAACTAGCTGATAGAACGGTGGTGCACCCAAGGGGGAAGATTGAGGATGTGCTTGTTAAAGTAGGAAAATTCTTTTTTCCTGCGGATTTCCTCATTCTTGACATGGAGGAGGATGCAGAGATCCCCATCATATTGGGGAGACCGTTCTTGGCAACAGGGAGAGCCCTGATTGATGTAGAGAAATGAGAGAGTCGAGGTAGAGCGAAGAAATGGTGTTTAAAGTATTTAAACACGTTATTGAGCCACCGGTCATGAGCAGGTGCTTTGCAATCAGCACCATCAGAACCTCCTGTGAGCCAGTGCAAGCCAAACCAATGGAGATAAGCCCACCAAAGCAGGTACGTGATGCCGAACCTCCGCCAAAGCAGGTATGTGTTCCTGAACCTTTCCTTGAGAATAATTATAAGAAGAGAAACAGAAGAAGAAAAAGAAAAATGTTGAAAAAATGGATTGGTTATGGGATTAATCTACCCCACACCTCTTGATCTAACGAACTTGCGTCCGGCTAAAATACACTAAAGACAGCGCTACTTGGGAGGCAAAACAAGGTATTTTGATTTATTTTACTTTAATATAGTTAGTTTTTACTAAGAACAGTCTCACGGAGGTAGTGTTTGTGTTGTGTTGACAGGTGCAGGCCAATAATTTGGAGGGCGAAAACTGAAGGGAAACAAAGGGATTTCCAGAAAAACGGGTGAGCGCCGCGGCGCCCAGGAGCAGGGCCGCGGCGCCAAAAGAGCAGAAAGGCGCTGAAGTTTAAGCGTCGCGGTGCCAAAAATCCAGAAAAAAATGTGAAGTCTAGCGCGCGCATTTTCGTGAACGCGCAGAAGTTGAGAATAGCGCGATAAATTGGGCGCCGCGACGCCAAGTGCAGGGCCGCGGCGCCGAGGCGGAAACCCAGAAACTAAATAGCCCAGAAACCCGATTTTTCCCCAAATTCCAAATAGAAACCTAAACCTCCCTCTCCACAAAACCCACGAAAATCCACACCTTACCTAAAAATCTTCCATAAACCAAACTCAAATACAACCAAAGCTCTTAAATTCCCTAAACCCTTAACCATCTCAACCAACAAAACTTCATCTCATTGCCTCAAATCACCATTAGAAGCAAGAAAAACCTTGAAGAACACCGTTAAAAGGTAATCTTTATCTTTTCTTGAAAGCTTTACTGTAATTAGAGGAGGTAGTAGATTGGAGGAGTGTTGTATCTGTGAAGTTGTTGGGGTGTTGAAATTGGTTGTGAAATTTCGAGGAAGAAGTATACGAGGTGAGTGTGGGTGCTGTGTAGAAGCTTCTAAAGTGAAGTTTGGGGGTGATAGGTGTTGTAGCTGTTGATTGGTGAGTGATAGTGTTGGTTAACATTGTTGATAGAAAGGAAACGCTGCAAAAAGTGATCTAAACATGTCTGCCAGAAAGAAAAGAGCCTCCACATCCACCTCAGCCCCTCAATATGATGATACTAGGTTTGTCAGCCGAAGAGCTCAAGATAGATACCAAAAACTTAGTACTAGGCCCTTAATCCCTGAAAGAGGAATGAATTATCAAAGGGATTCGCTTGAGGAGGGGGATGTCTATGAGCCCATTCGGGCGATGATTGAGATGATGGGGTGGAAAAGATTTGTAAACCCGGAAAGGATAGCACCAATGAACACAGTGATGGTGCGTGAATTTTATGCTAACTTTCCGGAGAAGGTGGACAATGAATGCTTTGTGAGGGGAAGACATGTGCCTGTGACGGCAGAAGCGGTAAATGTGTTACTGAAAACAGCAGATGTTGAAGAAAGGGGTGATGACCGAAGCTACTTCAGAACATGGTCTAGAAGCACTAACGGATCGATCGAATACCGCCGCAGAACCGCGATAGCTACCACAGGGCTGCGTATGAATTTGCCAGAATGGGTCAAGAGGATCGAGCGGTGTCGATTCAAACAAAACGACCAGGTTGGATGTATTTAACGATGCCGTCTGATTCCATCAACGCACTTTACCAGAGTGCCAGAAGACAGGATCAAATTGATATATGGAATTATGTCGGGGAAGACGATTGATGTTGGAAAGGAGATAGTGCAAATTATTGAAGAGACTAGCAGGTTGGTAACAACAGGTGGGTTGGGACATGGCTCACTTATTACAAATCTATGCGCCATAAATGGGGTCCCAACCCTACCTAATGATACTTATGAGAAAAACCAACTTACTGTGTCATACGGGATAGTGCACTCCTTCCTGCACTCCAATCCCTCCATCGGCGAAGGAGACCAAAGAAGACCACCAGGCAGCAGCGAGAGGTCAGAATGGATGAAGATGAGTGTCACGACCCGTTCCGGGGCCCGTGACTGGTGCCTTACCCCGGGCACCCTAGTGATACAACATCAGAGAAAAACCAGCGGAAATAAAAACGTTAAACATTCAAATAGACATGGATCAAGATAAAAGAAAATAGGCCAACCAAAAACGGTTGCCTTTCAACATATATATATAGACATTTGAGCGATTATAATCCTTACAACCCCGCCTACAACAAAGGCACTCTAAGATTTATACAACAACTATGACGGAATGAGCCGCCATACCCGAATGTACAAGAACCTCTGCACTCAGGGTAACATACCAAAGATAAGCCTCCGAAGGAACGGAGATTCCAAATCTGCTGAAATGTGATCCTACAAGCGGGGATCGACAGTCGATGTACCTCTACCTGCGGCATGAACGCAGCCCCCCGAAGGATGTCAGTACAACAGGTACCAAGTATGTGAAATCAGAAAATCGTAAATGAAATCATAACGATCTATATAAAGCGAGACATGTTTGATAACCAAACTACGATTCATAACATAAAAGCGATCATGTCAGTCGGTCTCACGCCCCCAAGTCATCCCTCATGCCCGTGGAAATCCTTCCTCACTGCCGGCAATCTAGGTACAAATCATGTGATAAGTATAACATGTCTCGGCCCATCTCATGGACCCAGTATAGAAACGTGTGGAATACATTCCCGGTTCATCTCATAAACTCGGTAGTCGGATGGACTACATTCGGCCCATCCGTGGACGGTAGTCGAGTGAAATACATTCCCGGTTCATCCCATGAACGCGGTAGTCGAGTGAAATACATTCCCGGTTCATCCCATGAACGCGGTAGTCGGGTGGAATACATTCCCGGTTCATCCCATGAACGCGGTAGTCGAGTGAAATACATTCCCGGTTCATCCCATGAACGCGGTAGTCGGGTGGAATACATTCCCGGTTCATCCCATGAACCGGTAGTCGAGTGAAATACAGTACTTGCACATCAGGTCTATCACACGCAAACATAGGCAAGTTACACACAACTTAAAGTACTTTCATTTTATGACAAAGTCCGGGTTTTAACCCTAAAGTACTACGTACGTTAAATTCCTTTTAAGAGATCCATTCCTTTTATAAAAGTCACCCGATACCCGTAGTATAAAAATAGAGTGACTTACATCTTTTGAGTAAACCAAAACAACTTCCATACTTTCCTTTTTTAAAACCAAATTAAGGCAATACCATGCCTTCTTTTTAGACCAAAACACTTCTCTTTTTAAAGTCAAGTTACCACATTAAAACCAATGATGAAACCCTTCTTTTGTTTTCATAAAGTCGTTTATAACTAACTTCCCATAGAGCTGTTATAACACTTTGTTTTCAAAACCAATTTAAGACAAAACAATGCCTTTCTTTTCCCTAGAGTTCCAGTTTGCCTAATTTCAATTACTCAGGTCTCTTTATTTTAGAAAAGTTTCATAGTTCGATGTCTTAATCTTCTTTAAAGCAATTGAGTAACATATGCCATAGGCGTGAGCAGTTTATTCTTGTTTATAACCATTTATTAAAGCAGCCATGATCTAGAAAAATGTAATATCATTTTGTCTAATCTTAGCTTCTATGCAGATGGAGGTTTCTACTGGTTTTAATACTTCATTATTCAATACATTTTCCTTTATTAACGCTGCAATGGTTTGTCGATATTCATTCTGATTTCCGAAATCAGTAAAACATTATTCCTTTTAAAACCAAGTACTCATTACTCACGAATGAGGTTTCACACTTTTAACAAACTTCATATCAATACAATTAAGTCAAGTCTCTTATCTTTTAAGATTAAGTCTCTTAACTTCTAAAAATCAGTAAACCATTCTTTTTATCTCTCTTAAGACGTTATACCTAACTTCCCATAAAGCTAGTATAACTCTTATGTTTTCAAAACCAAGTATTACTCTTCTTTCAAAAAGGTTTCTTATTTCCTTTGAAATACTTCAAGATTCTTCTTATTCAGGCTTAAGTCAAAAGACATTGCCGTAACACTACATTCAGTTAACACACGTACGTCTACCGTACTATATATATATTCCTTTTAAAATATTTCAAGGTTCTTATTATTCAGGCTTAAGTCAAAAGACATTGCCACACGTACGTCTACCGTACTATATGTATTCTTTTAAAATACTTCATGCTCAAGAGTATAGGAAGAATCACATACCTCGCGACGATTATCGACTATAAGCAAAACGCTCCACGGTTATAACCCGGCTAGCCTTGTCCACCTTCTAAGTAGCACATGCTACTTGCGAACATTCAACCAATAAAGGTTATCATCATCGTAAATCTGATCTATGTACATACAGTTTAAATCTTCTACTTATATATTCTTACGATGTGATTTGATTCAAGTCTATTACGTAATATCCTTCCATTCTGATTCAATTCTCTTCTATGAATCTTATATTCATTTCAATTCTACTACGATGTAATTTCCAATTACAATAGAAGGATGATAGTATTTACCTCGATGAGCCCAAAATTATCCAAGTTTAATGTCGCTCCCGAGCAACGTTAAGCTCCTACTCTTAGGCTCCAACCCGCTCCAAACAACCCTTAGAAGTTCTACGCAACTTCTACTTAACACTTCAACCGACTATGAAGGTTTTCCTTAGGGTTTTGTTTAGTGGCTAAAGGAAAGTATAATAGTATTTCCGGGCTCTACGTATAGAGGTAACTTTGGAAAGTACTACAAGGTATAAGGGCTAAAGTATTTGGGCATTAAAACAATACTTGGAGAGTATTTCTATACCACAAAAGGGGGTATTATACGAAAACAACTAGGCTAGGGGGGGGGTACCCCTCGGCTAGGGCACCACAAAGGGGGAGGGGGGAGGCTCTCGGCCAAGACTTCTCCAAAGGGGGGGGGGGGGGGCTTTGGACGAACACAACACTAAAGGGGGAGAGGGTTTTTAGACTTGGAGAATGATTTTAGGATGAAGAAATTCATCAACCAAGGGGGGGTATTTATAGGTCAAGAAATGGCCAACCAATGGCCAAGATTCATCCAAGTGTAAGGCAAGTGTAGGGCTAAATTTCAACCATGTGTACCTTATCCATCTACCACACAACTTGCACAAAATATCCTACCTAACCCATCCCACCCTTTTCGTCCAATTGCCGCCCACTTCCTTCCAATGTGAGGGTGACACATGTCACCCTCCCGTTGGTCTAAAATGTTTCGTCTCTCGGAAAAATCCGCAAAAATAATAAATGTCATAGCCGTATTTTTCCCTTCGCAAGTTTAGTAAAACGTTTCGTCGAAAAACGACTCTTTTCGGCACTTGTGTACAAATTTCGAGACTTGCCAAATCTTAAGGCTTAAATTTTCATACGTACGCCCTCGCGTACATACTCTGGAAATACGGGGTATAATAATGAGCCTGAAACAGAGGCTCACTATGAGGCAGGAAACAGCCATCAGCCACCCACAGAATCAGAACCTCCAGTGCCTATGATGGAGCAGTTTCTCCAGAATCAGAGAAGGATGATGCAAAATTTTGACACGGTGATACAAGGACAACAAGAATTGAGGCAGGGGAAACAACAGTTGCACCAGCGAATTGACGAGATGAGTTCCTTATTCAACCAGTGGTCAATGCACTATCCACCGCCACCGCCACCATTTTGAACCAAGTCTGTAAGTGTCTTGTTTCTTTCATTTTCTTTAAGTCTTGCACATATTGGGGACAATGTGTGATTTAAGTTTGGGGGAGTGTCTTATTTGTGTCTTATTGTTGTAGTATGTTTGAGTCTTTTTGATTGTTTTGTGTATTTTTTAGTCATAATTTTTTTCTTTTTGAGTCATAATTGTCTGTCAAAGATCATGCATGTTGTAGTTACTAGAAACACCTAGTGAAGTAAGGTGGAATAATGTAATGGAATTACAAGCAACTATCTAAACACTTATGTTAGATATGCCAAAAACTCATAAAATCTGTCTATTTGGGGTTTCTTGCTTGAATTATGCATTGTCAAATGATTAAAACATATGTGTATGATTGTTTGTTATTTGAGGCGAAATAGTTAGGATATGCATGTTAGGGAGATGACTCAGGCAGTTTTTTGTTAGCCAATTCTTACCACTCTTTTCTATCCCTGACATTAAAAATATCCCTAGTCAGCCCCGTTGAGCCTAAACATTGAACTTTTTCTTTGACACCTTATATTCCCACATTTGTGCCATAAGTAAAAATGTGAAATAGTTGGAATA
The DNA here is from genome assembly GCA_029844215.1 of Przewalskia tangutica. Classification (NCBI taxonomy): domain Eukaryota; kingdom Viridiplantae; phylum Streptophyta; class Magnoliopsida; order Solanales; family Solanaceae; genus Przewalskia; species Przewalskia tangutica. Next base: position 113,300,289 of record CM056721.1, read on the forward strand.
GAATGTGTTAAAAAGAGACAAAAAGAGTGAACAAGTTTGATGCACCCCAATAAAAAAGTAATAAGAAATAGGCAAAAGCCTAAGTTTGGGGGTGCTTGTTATTATAATACACTTCACTCTCCCAAAAAAAAAAAAGGGGAAAGATAGATTTGAAGTGAAGAAAAGAAATCAAAAAAAAAGGGAAACATTGAAAAGCTAAAGAGCTTATGGTACACAAAATGAGCCTAAATGTCTATTTTTACCTACCCATGCCTAAGCCTACATTACAACCCTGAAAAGTCCTGAAGATCTCTTATATGCATATCCATGATTAGTGGAGAATAGCAAGTAAAAATGTCATAGGATTTTTGAAATTAACATGCATGGTTCAGTATTTTGACTTCCATTAAGTATGATAAAAATGAGTTTGCGAAATATCTAGCTTAATGTGTTTAGAATGCTAAAATTTCATGTTATATGTTCCTGCATATTATTTTGTTAACCTTCATATTTTTCTAAGTAACACCAATGCAGCAAAGTGATCAATGTCATTGAGTCTTTCTATTTTATTTTTCCTTGAGTCTTTATTTCTTTCTTTTGATCTTTGCTCGAGGGCGAGCAAAGGTTAAGTTTGGGGGTATTTGATCGGTGTATTGTATATACACTTTTTGAGTCGTTTTTAGTTAGTCTTTTGTCCATTTTTGTACAAATACGTGTCATCTTAGGATAGATTTTCTTTCTTTTGAGTCAAATTGGTTAAAGTGGCTCTTTGGCGGAAAATGAGCGAAAAGAGGGCAAAAATGGAGATTCCAGAGCTCGAAATGCGAGAAAGTGGCGAACCAGGCACGGACACGGGCCAGCGCCGCGGCGTCTCCAGCCAGTCGTGCACTCCGCCCAATATTCGAAGCTTGAAGTTCCAGCGCGCGGCTACAGACAGCGAGTTGCAGCGCGGCGCTAATCATCGTGAGAGCTACAGAACCGTCATGGCGACGCTGAAAAATCGGGTTTGAACGAATTATGGGCCAGGCCTGAAGGAAAACCTTAATGTCGGTTTGGAGGCTATAAAAAGAGAACCCTAGGCAGTTTTTAAGGGTTCCCTCCTTGCCAATTGACAACACATCTTGGAGTTCAAGATTGGAGACCATTCTTTAGTAATTGCTTTTCTTTTACTTTATTTTCAGTTTTATGTTGGATATTGAATTAGTTTTTGTCATGTCTATGGCTAGGAACTAATTCTAATATATGGCTTTCCATGTCAATTCACTTGAACCTTATTTTATGAATTAATGCATGTTTATGGTTGTTCTTCTTATTGTTGAGATTTATCCAATAGATGATTTGATTGCTTGGTAATTACTTGATCATTAATTATCATTACTTATATGATTTCTAACCGAAATCCGAAAGGGGAGGTTGTGACTATGTTGTAGTTGGGTAGACATAGGTCGAATTGGGGATGAAAATACCTCAATTACTTGTGTAGCATTAATAGGTTTTTGTTCTTAATCCTCCTCTAGAGTCATCCTTATCACCGAAAGGTAGAAAGGAGTTGTACTGGGGTTGAATGTTTATATAACCTTAACAGGAGTATAAAACGAATTAGTAAACCTGCTATCTCCAAAAGAAGAAGAACCATAGTTAATTGCATTAATAAGTAATATAAGTGGATAGTTGAGGAGATTTGGAAGTCATATTTCCATCATCACTGAAGTAAACAATATAGTTAATTAGTCTTTATAATTATTAGTCATAATCAACAACTCAAACATTGGTCACCAAATAGATAACAAAGAGTAGAAATTGGTAATTGAGCACTAATCCCTGAGGACGATAACTCGGTCTTCATAGACTATATTACTTGACTCGACAACGTTCACTTGCGTTAAAGTGTGTGCATAAATCGCGCATCACTCCCACACACCGATGACACTTTAGACATATAACAAATAGCGCATCAGTAGGGTGTACCAATACTTCAACAAGTATCCATGTGTCCATCACGAGTTGCCATAACCCGTAGCAAGTGAGACATAATACATCCCCTAAGGATGTGATGCAGACCACATGCGTATTGCATATCATCGATATCCCAATCTCGATGATCATTAGTCGAGGTAATTTAAGAGTTACGTTATAACATTAATTCTCACATTATTAATAAACACGTAAACTCTAGGGATGCCTTTTATAGAATATTATAAACAATCAACTAATAATTCAACAAATGCAAATGTCATAATATTAATCATTATTAATATAAATACGAATGTGTATAAAGTACATTGTATCCCAATACAGATTGTCTCTTGGACATACATATACTTTCAATCTCCCACTTGGCCTAGTGCCAATCACCAACATATCTAATGCCCATGTTCTCAAAATGACCATTATGTTTGACCAAGCTTAATGGTTTAGTAAACGGGTCTGCTAGATTATTGTTTGTGGGAATATAATCTATCTTGATATCTTCATCTTTCACTATCTCTCGGGGAATGTGATACTTTCTCGGTACATGCTTGTTTCTGTTTGTTAATCTTGATTCCTTTGCTTATGAAATCGCACCAGTGTTGTCACAATAAATAGTAATTGGACAACTAGCACTCGGAACAACCCCTAGTTTCTTCAGGAACTCAAAAATCGCGACAGCTTCCTTAGCAGCTTCCGATCCAGCATTGTACTCCGCTTCAGTAGTTGAGTCTGCAGTAGTAGCCTGTTTGGAACTCTTCCAGCTCACTTCTCCTCCGTTGAAAATGAACGTGTAACCAGACTGAGATATGAAATCATCAACATCTGTCTGGAAACTAACATCGGTATACCCAGTGGAAACTAGCTCATTACTTCTACCATATACTAGAAAGTAATCTTTAGTACGTCTAAGGTACTTGAGAATATTCTTGACTGCTTTCCAGTGTTCCTCACCAGGATTCTGCTGGAACTTGCAAGTCATACTAAGTGCAAATGTCACATCTGGCCTAGTACAGGTCATGACATACATGATTGATCCTATATCCGAAGCATATGGGATCCTCTTTATGCGTTCAAGTTCTACAGCATTAGAAGGGTAACCCTTATTTGATAACTTGATGTCTTGACCCATCGGAAGACCGCCTTTCTTGGAATTCTCCATTGAAAAGCGTCTAAGCACTTTGTCTATGTAGACTGACTGTGACAGCCCCAACAATCTATTAGGTCTATCTCTATAGATCCTAATTCACAGAATGTAGCAGGCTTCACCTAAATCCTTTATCATGAAGGTCTTGGACAATCAATCCTTAACTGACTGCATGAGAGCCTTATTGTCTCTCATTATCGATATGTCCTTGCGTTTGAAATAAACACAAGGATCCTTTTTTGTTCTGACGAAATCAAAAGATTTGATAGCATTGTCAAAGCAAATGTTCCAACTCCTAGAGGCCTGCTTAAGCCCATAAATGGACTTCTGTAGCCTACACACATCATTTGGTCTGGACTCACACAAAAAACCCTCGGGTTGTTTCATATACACTTCCTCAATTAGATTACCATTGAGGAATGCAGTTTTGACATTCATCTACCAAATGTCATAATCATAGTGCGCAGCTATTGCAAGCAAAATCCGAATAGATTTTATCTTAGCCACCGGTGAAAAGGTTTCATCATAATCCACACCAGGACGCTGAGTAAAACCTTTAGCCACCAGTCTAGCTTTATAAGTCTGAATCTTTCCAGATGCATCAATCTTCTTCTTGAAGACCCATTTGCATCTTATGGGTTTAACCTCATTTGGCAAATCAACCAAGTTCCACACTTGATTGATATACATAGATTCCATTTCAGATTTCATGACTTCTTGCCATCTTTTCGAATCAACGTCTAGCATTGCTTCACTATAGGTTCTAGGCTCGTCATCATCTGGAATATCTAGCTCATTGTGTTTTCACAAGTAGATTTAGTCTTTCCGGAGGACGATGAGTTCTAGTAGACTTACGGAGTTGATTGTCTTGCAGTTCAGTTACAGGTATGCGATGTGCGATTTATACACAAGCTTAACGCAAGTGCACGTATCGTGACAAGTAATATAGTCTAGGTAAGACCGAATATCGTCCTCATGGACTGGTTTTGAAGTACCAATTATCTATGCTTTAGTTTCTATTTGGTTAACGTTAATTGAGTTAGAATTCTAAACTAATAATGCAGGAAATAAACTAATTATGAAAATACTTTGATTTAAATCAGTTATGATGGCGAATTAGGGCTTCCAAGATCATCAACTATCTACTCTATTAAATCATTAATACAATTAGACTAACTTCTTCTTCTACGTTAAGATAGCAGGTTAACTAGACCGTTTTATACTCCTGTTAAGGTAATATAAACACTCAACCCCAATGGAGAACCCTTCTACCTTTCGGTGAAAAGATTGACTACAAAGGAGGATTAAGAGCAATAACCTATTAAGCTACACAAGTATCGGGGTACTTTCGTCCATGATGTAAACCTATGTTTATTCAACTATAGCATATTCACAATCTCCCCTTTCGGATTTCGATTAAAACTCATATAAGTGATGATAACTAGTGATCAGTTAATTATCAAGCAATCAAAACAACTATTGAATAAATCTTAAATAAGTGAAGAAGAAACCAAACTAATATATTAATTCATGAATAGAGTTTCAAGTGAATCACAAGGAAATTCCTAAATACTCAAGAACAAGTCTCCAAGCCTTCTAGCATCCAAGGATTGTGTTGTGGAATATTTACAAGATGGAATGTGGTAGAATGATGGATGGAGAATGGAATTTGTCAAGTGTGGGATGGAATGTAGGATGGTATGAATTCTTCTAATGATGTAGAGACTGTTTATAGCCCAAGAATCCTTTAGGTAAAGGGTTAGGGATTATGTAGGTAGGAAAAGTTATGGAATCTTTTAGGTAAAGGGTTTAGGAAAAGTTATGGAATCCTTTAGGTAAAGGGTTAAGGATTATGTAGGTAGGAAAAGTTATGGAATCTTTTAGGTAAAGGGTTAAGGATTATGTAGGTATGGAAAATTATCTCTTTTGGACCCTGAAAACGTGTCAAATTCGGCCCAAAACTCAGAAATCCCGCTTCGGCGCCGCGGCCCTGCAATCCGGCGCCACGACGCTGAAGAACCTGCAGTCAAATCAACTTTCTGAACATTCAGCGCCGCGGCGCTGTTGGGAGGCGCCCGGCGCCTGAGGCGTTTTTTAGGCGGTTCTTCGCTTCATCGTCCAGTTTTCATCCGGGCTTCGTCTGATCTTGTCTATACTTCCCGGGACTTCTTAGACTTCATTTATTGGTCCCTTTTAGTGTGCAATTCCATCTCAATTAAGCTCATTTCCTCTTCTTTTCGCCATTTCTCCATTTCTGACCGCTGTGACAAAAAAAAAAGGAAAACGACCCTAATACTATACTAAACATAAATAAAATGAGTAAAATACTAACTAAAAATGACTCAAAAGGTGTATATAAAATACACCGATCAGTTTGTTCTGACTGTGAGTAGGTTCTTGTGCGCTGGTCGATCCACCAATATTAGAGCTTTCAGGAATATCATTTTCATTTCTTTCCTGAAGAGGAAACCCAACTGGTGCACTTGCTCCCAAGGTCTGTGCCGGAAGATCTTGCATTTCCGCATTACTCCTCGTAGCACTCTCACTGGCCGAAGGGGGTACCCTAAATACCCAATCTTCGCCAAAAGCTCTCACTGAATTCTTGTCTTCATCATCGGGCAAGGATTCAACCTCTATATTACCTTGTTCTTGAATTTCTTCAAGTTCTATCTCCGTGCAACTCTCATCCTTGTAGACATATTCATCTTCAAGGAAAGTTGCATTCCTAGAAACAAATATCTTATGTTCTCCAGAAAGATATAAATAGTATCCCTTAGTTTCCTTAGGATACCCAACAAAGTAATATTTCTCACTTTTAGATTCCAACTTATCAGTGATCAACTTCTTGACATATGCAAGACACCCCAGGGCCTCATGTGTCTAAGTGATGGCTTCTTGCCATACCATACCTCATATGGTGTCTTTTCGACTGATTTAGATGGAACTCTGTTCAGAGCATATATTAAGGTCAAAATAGCGTATCCCTAAAGGTATGTAGGAAGAGCTGAAAAGCTCATCATGGAACAAACCATGTCAAGCAAGGTTCGGTTTCTCCTCTCGGTAACACCATTCATTTGTGGTGTTCTAGGAGGTGTCCATTCGGAATGAACTCCATGAAGCTTAAGTAGTCAAGAAATTCTTTACTTAAGTATGCACCCCCACGATCAGATCGGAGAGTCTTGATACTCTTTGAGAGTTGTTTCTCAGCTTCACACTTAAACTCTTTAAACTTCTCAAAGGCCTCGGATTTGTGTCTCATAAGATACACATATCCATACCTTGATAAGTCGTCTGTGAATGTAATGAAGTAAGAAAAACTTTCTCTAGCTTGAGTAAAAAATGGTCCATATACATTCGTATGTACCAACTCAAGCACCTCCTTGGCACAGATCCTCTTTCCAGAAAGAGGTTTAATGGGCATCTTACCTTTCAAACAGGATTCACAGTTACCATAAGATTGTAAGTCAAATGGTTCGAGGTAATTTAATTTCCTCAACCGTTCTATCCTCGTTTGATTGATATGACCAAGTCTACAATTCCATACACAACATCATTAAAAGTCAAAACCATATTGCCATTAGACGTGTTTGAGGAAAACCCCTCTGAATCAAGTACAGGAATGGAAATAATATTCCTTGTTAAAGAAGGAACATAATAACAATCGTTTAACATCAAAACTTTGCCGGAAGGTAAATCTATTCTATAAGTTCCCACGCGCTCAGTAGAAACTCGTGCTCCATTTCCGACGCGCAGGTCCACCTCTCGAGGCCCGACCTTCCTGCTATCAGTTAACCCCTGCACATTTGTACAAATGTGTGAGCCACAAGCGGTATCAAGTACCCAGGAGTGAGAATCATTTATAGATAGATTAATTTCAATTACAAACATACCTTGCCCGATGAGATTTGAAGCACACGTGTCATTCCTCCGCCTGGAGCAGTACAGTTCTTTCTCCAATGCCCCTTCCTGTTGCGATTCATGCAAACATCCGATGCCGGCAATTTCTTCTTCTTCCTCGCCCCTCCTTTGGGCTTCATTGCTGCTGCCGGAGCAACAACTTTGCCCTTTCCCTTCTGTTGTCCCTTACCTTTCGGTTTGGGGGCGACTAGAGGAGCCAACCATCAGAATAGGTTTGCTCTTGGAGGTCGAAGATTCAAAAGTTTTCAGCATATTATGTAACTCCGACAATGTCGCTTTAGTTCCATTCATATTATAATTAATAATGAAACTCTCAAACGACCTAGGAAATGAGTGCAGGATGAGAGTGGTGGAGAATCTATCGTGAAACTTTATGTAAATGGCGGCCAACTTCTCAATCAACTCAATCATCCTCAACACATGAGGTGAAATTTGGCCCCCTTCATTTAGCCTACACTTGAAGAGTTCTATTAGCAGGTCATACTCCATTGTTTGAGACTACGAATCATAGAGACTCCTCAAATGGGCTAACATTTCGTTGGGCCCCATAGTTTCATGTTGTCTTTGCAATGGTGGTGACATAGAAGACAACACATCCTTATAATGTTTCTCGTAAGCAGCCTTGTCGAAGGTTGCATACTTAGCAGAGTCTTCCGCCGGAGCGGTGGGGAATACTTTGTCCAATGAATACTCAATCTGTTCTTTTCTCAGGACAATTCTGACATTCCTGAGCCAGTCTATGAAGTTGGTTCCAGTAAGTATGTTGGACTCCATAAGCATTTTCAACGAAAAACTTGACATTCTGAAGATCTGAAGATATAGATAGAACAGGAAAATGCAATCAAAAATTCATTCTCCTAATTTATGCACATTGGCCTTTTTTTTAATTAGCTCCCACTATTTTACATATTCTACGACCCCAAGGTAGAATACGGACCTGAATCAATATAAAGGTCATAATGGGTCAAGATCCAAACATATGTTATATTCGTGTTTGTTTTGGCTCATAACTTCAATAGCACACTTTGGTAGGTCCTCAACCAATTGTAAAGCAACTCTACAACTATTGGTTTGATTAAATATCTTTCATTTTAATCTTACGTCTTTAGACTAGTTCGACACTTTGGCGCCAAGATTCATCTAAACAAGTCAACCCCATTACACGACTGCGTTTGAATGCCTAAGTAAATTTAGCCTATGCAAGCAGACACTTTGGTGTAAATACCTACAATAGTTTGTTATCTACTTTCATTTTAACACATCTATGAAAGGACCTTGGTCCTCGTAGACTTAGAGCAAATGTTTTGGCATAAATACTCGCATCGCCGAAAAGGATTTAGCACCCTAACAATTATAATGGACGATACGTTATAATTAGACTTGTATTTAAGGTTTGGGGAACATTTTTAGTTTTCGGGGATTCATTCAAAATCAACAATCAAGTCATACATCATATGACTTCCTATCATGCAATTTCTAAACACAATTAGATGGAAAATCATTGAACCCAATAGGCATGATAAAAGATGGTTTTAATCACATACTAGGCGTCGTCTACCCAGACAGTTATAGCGGTCATTTGAATTTAAACAATTATTAGGCGCCGCCTACCCAGACAATAATTGTGGACGATATGCTAATAATTTAAATGCATCACATTTAACACTTAGCACATTTGTATATTATACAATAATATACTATTAATGATAATCATGGGTCTATTTGTCTAAACTCTACAATCTATGTCAATTTCAAACAGTCCCTAAACATTTTCTGATTTCAAAATTTTGATTTTCAGGAATTCTGCAAACTTTTAATATTTACAGTTTAGTCTCTTAAGAATTTAAAAGTTCAATCTGACCCCTATAAATTCATAAAATGCAATTCTAAACCTCAGAAAATATTTTCAAGTCTCTGGGACTTGTTTGCAATTTCTAGAACTTAAAATCAATTTTCAAAAAAATTTCTTTAATTACATATTTGCCCGAAAAGACCAAATCTGTTCAACTTTAAAACTTATTTTCAAAAACTAAAACTTTTAAGTTTCTGTTTCTGATTTTCAAAATATTTTTTTTTATAATCTGTCGTCGGCACCGCGGTGCCTCTGAGGTTGTGAGCTACTGTTTCTGCAAAAACTAATTAGCACCGCGGTCCTAACAGGTGGCACCGCGGTACCTCATAGGCAGTGAGCAAAAACGTAAATTACCGTCATAGGCACCGCGGTCCTAACAGGTGGTACCGCGGTGCCTCGAAGGCAGTGAGTTCGGAAAATTAGTGTCACGACCCGACCCCGGGCCCGTGACTGGTGCCCTACCTGGGCACCCTTACAGGTAAACATCAGAGATAATCAGCGGAACATACAAGAAACTTATAAAATAAAACAGCAGTAATAAAACAACAGGTTAGCCGATAGGGCTACCTTCCTGGACGTACATACATAAACGAAGCAGTTGCCTCCTTTTTCTTTACAGACTGACCCACGATATGTGACTACAGACCTCTAAGAGTTTTATCATAACAACTGTGGCGGGACAAGGCCCCGCCGTACCCCTGAATAAACATAAACGTGACAACTCCGGAACACTGGAGCCATCTCGACTTGCTGAACCGGGATCCTAAGCTCGCGGATCCACAATCGTACCTAAACTGCGGGCATTTAACGCGGCCCGGAAGGTCGATAACAGTACCGAATATGAAACAGAAATAACGTCTGATGCAGATCATAATCGTACAAAGAATGACAAGGACAAGTATAAAAATACATACGGATCCCGTATGTCATTACCACTTATGAACTTAATCGTACATTAATCATTCTTTTCCTTCTTTCAATAGGAATTAACATCATATTCTTACATACATACTTAAGAATTCAATCAAGTTTTTCCACATAACTTACATCAATATCTTTTTCCATTCCATTAAGAGTTATAGTCATATCTTACGTGCTTACTTAGGAGAAGTCATTAAGTTCATTTCTATCTAACTTACTTATCTTTCATAACATAGTCCGGCCCACTACGGAGGGACACATATACTACCCGGCCCAAACTGGGACGCGATCAAGTCACACCAATATCAAAGCATGTCCGTGGAATCCCCATCACCGCCGATACTAAAAGTGTAAAACATAACCACGGGTCTCACGCCCATAATATCAATCAAAACATGTGGTATAACGTCTGGGGGGATTGCCCCTCATTTATACTCTTACCCTGGAGAAGGTGGTAAAGCAGGGGGTATAACGTCTTGGGGCTTGCCCCTCATTTATACTCTTACCCTGGAGAAGGTGGTATAACGTCTTGGGGCTTGCCCCTCATTTATACTCTTACCCTATCTCGACCGGTCGTCAAACAACACATAAAGCAGGTGGTACAGCGTCTTGGGGGTTTACCCCTCACTTATACTCTTACCCTGGAGAAGGTGGTATAACGTCTTGGGGCTTGCCCCTCATTTATACTCTTACCCTAGCTCGACCATCAAACAAGACATAAGCACTACCATGTCTCTTATAAAATCCGTGAATTTAACCCAAGTGCTACAAATAACGGAAGCATACCCGTGGAATCCCACATCACCGCTTTGTCGACGTCCAAGTAACTTATAACAAGACAAAGCCCTCCAACCGAGTCGCGGCAACGTAATAAAACATAATGCTTGCACTCAAAGGCTATCACCAAAGACATATAGGCTAAATCTCAATTAACCAAGCCAAAGTACTACGTGCGTACATTCTTTTCAAAAACTCCTTTCCAAATAAAACTTCCCCGATACTAACCACCGTAGTATCAAGTCCTATCCACCTTTCAAGACAAGTCACAATACCTTTTTAGAAATACAATTACACGCTTCTAAATCAAGTGACTTCTTTATTAAAACCTTAAGCAATTGGTACCTTTAAACCAATTTGCCCTTACCTAATACAAGTTATTCCTTTGATTACTTTACTAGAAAACCATTCTCTTAATCTTCCATAAAGCCGTTATAACCGACTTCCCATAAAGCCGTTATAACCCTTTATGGTTTAGACTAACACGTTCCTTTTATAACCAAGAGATTTATACTTTCAAATCAATTCTCTTAACTTTCAAAATACTTCAAGTCTCTTAACTTTTAAGAAAACAAGTTTCAAAGTCTTAAAAGCTTCATACGTAAACTCTTTTAAAATTAGTAACAAATCTTTGGTGCGTCGTGAATAAGTTATACTTATTTATAACGATCTTATTCAAGTAGCCATGATCTAGAAAATGTAATACAATTTTGTCTTATCTTAGCTTCTATGCAGATGGAGGATTTCTACTTGTTTTAACATAATGGATTGTCATTACATTTTCCTTTATTAACGCTGCAGTGGCTTGTTCGATACTTATTCTCATTTGTGCCGTAAATTAGCCAAATCAACTCGACTCCTTTTTATTATAAAACCTTAGGCAATTGATGCCGTAAAATCAAGTTGCCTTTTTACATAGTCAAGCCATTTATCTTTCCATAAGGCAAATATAACTAACTTCCCATAAAGCCGTTATATTCACTTTATACCTTAGCCATAAACAATTTCCTATCCAAGGGACTTATACATTTAAAACGGGACAAGTATCACATACTTTAAAACTCTTCAAGTCCCTTAACTTTAAAATCAACTTAAGACATCCTTACTATTCTCAAAGAAGTGAGTTAATCTCCTAACCCACCCGACTTGGCATTACATAAAACAAGTAAAGAATATCATAGTCTTGTACGTCTACCGTACTACATACGTGCAACTAGTCATGCTCAAAAGATAGGAAAAGTTCTACATAGAGTAAATCACATAACTACCTCTTAACTTCTAAGAGTAGAAGGAAACATGAAATGATACCACAAGTATATTCCATACATAGGATCATGCCAAAGGAAGGAAGAGGTTCACATACCTCGCGACGATTGTCGACAAGTAGCAAGATGCTCCAAAGTACTTCAACCTTGAGCTATCACAATCTTCCAGTAGGATACGCTATACTTAGTTCTTCAACCTATCATGGTCACAATACGTCCATTAACCTCTTACTTCAAACGTAGAATATTCTAAGTGCTAAGTCGCCAAATTCTATGGAAAATCGGACAGCACCTCCTTTGTTTCTACTCACTTTGCCACCTTTTTCAAGGTCGATTACAATAACCAAACAGCCCCAATTGGCTCACAATTAAGTAGAAGATAGTCCAATACAAATGGCTAACTAAACAGCCCCAATTGGCTCACAATTAAATAGAAGATAGTCCAATACAAATGACTAACCAACTACTACAAACTACAAGTCCAAAATCGGCCACCTTGAGTTCAACCAAACTAATTCTTATCCAATTTCCATTTCAATCCAAATTGGTAGCATAATAAGATATCAAGTCGCATTTGGTTATTACTACCATAAGCTTCAAGTCAATAACATGCGACGATTCTAACAACGATCAAATTATAATCCAACTTAACATGGCCTACATTTCATTTCGAATTTCAAAGACTACAATCGATCTATAATCCTTATAAACTTCAACATATACTTCATGCTAGCAACAAGTAAAGCTAACAACAAAATAAATAATTTTGTAATACTTTCAAAGAACAAGATTATACCTCAACGCTTTTTAATCCAATCTTCAAAACCGAAGTTGCTCTTTAGCAACCTAGAGCCTCCTTAAGACACCTCAAACCGCTTGTTGGGACCCTTAGAACAATACCAACAATTATCCTTCAATCTTCCAATCCAAAACCTAGAAAGCCACTAGGTTTTCACTTTGCGACTAATACGAAAACTCTCTTTTTCCGGGATTTTTCTATTGAGATACACTTACAATACACTCATGGACCTTGGTTTAAAGTGTGGAGCTTATTGGACAAGAAACAAATTTTTTTTTCCTTATTGATGGGCATGAACCCGAGAGCTCCTTGCTCTTGTTCTTCAATTAGTTGTGAAATTTGGCTAAGTGTTAAGCTCTATCTTGCTACTAGTAGTAATATAAAGCACAATGGAGGGTCAAGATGTGAACAATTGGGTGGCTAGGATGAAGTTCTCTTAAATATCAAGCTTGTGGACCCATTGACCAAGTCAAATATGTCAAGCTTGCTACTTGCAAGACTTGTCTTGCTAACAAAGGTCCAATGACCCTTTTGTCCATGTTCAAATTCGTCCAAGGCATCACTAAGGGGGGTGACACGTGTCGCCCTCCCATTCGTCACAATAATACGTTTTCCGACAATTCCATAATTCCGAGAATTTTTTTTACAAGTCTCAAATCTTAACACTGTGAGTTCTTACGTACCTTCTTACACCATGTCCTGTAAATACGGGGTGTAACAATTAGTTTCAAGCTTTCTGGATGAACAGGACCGCGGTGCCTCTGGCTTCATCTGGGCAGCACCGCGGTGCTCCATCATGGAACCCCGGTGCCGCCGCATAAACCCTAGCAGCACTGCGGTGCCTTACCTCCTGCAACACAAATCCCAAAAATCCAAACTCCTAAAACTGGTTTAGGGTCAGATTTTCAGATGTATCACTTATATATCCATCACCATTAAAACAATATGTTCATCGACCATCAAATCTAATTTTCTTATCGTTCTTCGTTTCAATGCACCATGCTTTAAGCCGGATAACGCATATCAACTTAGAAGAGTTATTTATTGGATTGACTTGTTCGAATACATAATTGCATTAACAGATCTGGGGACAAGGACCATGTGTTCTAAAGATTTTAGGATTTTAAAGTTTTTAACAACATAAAATATAGATCTAAACAAATCCTAACTCATATTATCATTAATATTCATTACATATCACACGAAACAGCCCAGGCTCTGATAACACTGTAGGTGTTTACGCCGGGTTCGTACACGCAGCGGAATTTGAAAATTTAGGTTTCATATCCGACATAAGCGGTCAAACTTAAGTATGAATATGTAATATAAATAAAACACAAAGTAAATGTAATACTTCGAATGAAGACTTACATTTCGAAGCAATCAGCCAAACAGTTGAAACTTGTTACTTTGTGTATTCCGGGGTGCACACTCAAAAGTCTCTTGATTTGCAAGTTCGAAGTTCTTAGAATTTTGATGTAATTTTCTATTTTTAGAAATGCTAGGGATTTCTGCAGAGTTTTAGAAGGGATAAGATCTCTTAGATGTGGTGTATATAAAATGGGAGGGGAGCCTCTTATTTATAATGAATAAACAAGAGCTTTAGGGTTTCCGTTGGGCCAGGCCCAACAGAATTTGGACTGCCAGATCACGCCCTGGCACCGCGGTCCTCAGTAAGTGGCACCGCGGTGCTGGCACGTATTTCTGGCACCGCTGTCCTATCCCATTTTCTGCCCCTTCTCTCATTTCTTATGTCCCGGTTATCAACCGAACATATACATTATCTCTTTCTAATTACATCCTTCAATCAACGAAATATTTGACTTAGTGTGTACCCTTCAGACCTCTACATATTGACACTAATATCATTAGGATCTTCACGGAACTCCTAGACTGCGCCGGAAGACGAACCTGAAAGGTTGCGGTATTGAGAAGGGTCTGCATAAGGAGTGGTTGATGTAGCGCTAAGCTTTGTTTTGGTGTGACTGGACTGGGACAAGATTTGAAAGATGATATGCCAGCACAATCAATAATTTCTTCTGCATATTTTTTCTGGGATAGAAATGATGAGTGACTACAATACCCAAGAAATATCTCAATAAACCCAAATTCTTCATGGCAAATTCGGAGCTGAGAAGTGTCATGATAGATTTGTGTAGATAATCATAAGAGGTTGTAATGATGATGTCATCTTCATATAGAAGAATGTAAGACATATCATTGTTTTTCCGGTAGATGAATAGGGAGTTGTAAGACTTGCTATGAGTGAATCTGATAGAAAATATATAATCAGCAAACCGTTTGTACCATGCTCTGGGAGCTTGCTTGAGCCCATATAATGATTTCTTCAGAAGACACACATGGTTTTGACGTTCGAGGTCCCTGAAACCCAATGACTGATGCATATATACTGTTTCTTTTAGTTCACCATGTAAAAATGCATTCTTAACGTCCAAATGATGCGTGGGCCATGATTTTGAGATAGTAAGGCTAAGTATTATGTGTATGGTTGTTAGTTTGACAACCGGGTTGAAAGTTTCACCGCAATCCATGACAACTTGTTGACCTACACCATCACCTACAAGTCAGGCTTTATGCCGCTCAAAAGAACCGTCAGAGTTGTCCTTATGTCTAAAAATCCACATAGATCGAATGACATTAACACCAGGTGGACGGGGCACTAAATCTCACATCTTAATTTTAATAAGAGGATTATATTCATCATTCATGGTCATTTTTCAATTCGGGTCATTGAGTGCAGACACAAGGTTATGGGGTAATGGTGATTTTATGATATTAGTGAGTAAGCCATGTTGATATTTTTTATTTGGTTTAAAAATATCATGTTGACTTCTTGTAACGGGTTTGTGATCTGATCACGAAGTTGGCTGAAAAATAGGTGGAAGAGAATGATGCTGGTTTGGGCTTGAGTTTTCGACAATAGGTGGAGAGATGGACTGGGTCGCAGCCTGTGGTGGACAAGGTAGGCTGGGCGCATTTTGGTCTGGTGATGAGGGACTAACCACAATTTGGGTTGGTGCATTCTGGTTAGGTGTGGGTGGATTTTGAATTTGGTGAATCACGTAAGGTGAAACACCATCATTGAGAAAGGGAATTGAGTTTCATCAAATGTGACATGACGATTAATGATAATTTTATTTGAGGATAAATCATAACATTTATAATCATGATGATTTGATGGATAGCCCAAGAAGACAGAAGGAGGGGGCGAGGTTGGAGCTATTTATCATAGTGGATGGGATGAGGGGATAACATAAGCAACCAAATACTCGAAGATGGGAATATGATGGATCTTTTTGGTATAAGATGTTTAGAGGAGATTGATAAGCGAGATTTTTACTTGATAAAATGTTAAGGAGATATGTTGACATTTGTAATGCATGATGTCAAAATGAAGAGGGATTGAGGCATGAGCCACTAAGGTTCGAATAATGTTGTTAATGAAACAAATTTTTCTTTCAGCTTTTCCATTTTGAGAAGAAGTGTGTGGACAGGAAAAACGAAAAGAAATTTCATTTGATTTATGAAGGTTGAGTATACTTGTGATTTTTTTAGAGAAATAGGAAATTCGAAAAATCATCTAAGTATAGAACATAATATTTGTGACCCACAGAGCTCAAAACAGGAGAAATCCATAAATCTCTATGTAATATGTCAAAAGGCATAGAGGCAGAGTTATAAGAATCAGCAAATGACAACTTAACATGTTTACCAAGAGGACATGAATGAAAAAAACTAGAGTTTCTTGTTTTGGTACATTCAATAAATTTATTTTGCCTAAGAGAGTCTAAAATATATATTCTTGGGTGACCTAAATGATCAGGCGATAAAGCTGCAAAAGTGGATGGAGAGGCTGCTTGATTAGTGATGGTGGTGGTGATGGGGTATAGTTCGTCCTGATTATTACACATCATTAGTGTCATCCCGTCTGAAAATCCTTCACATTAAATCCAAAAGGATCAAATGAGATAAAAAACCCAATTATCAATAGTAAATTTGCGAACTGAAACTAGGTTCTTGATTAATTTAGGAGCATGAAGGACATTTTTCAATACTAACGAAGGGTGAGAGGTTTTGATTTTTCACTACCAAAACCACGAACCAGAATAAAGTGGCCATTTCCAACAATGATAACATTATTTTTGCTCAAATTAGAAATAATACGAGAGATTATCTTGCTCGGAAGTCATGTGGGATGTTGCCCCGGTGTCCATATACCAAGATGGGTCGGGTTGAGCAAGACTAAGAGTGTGTAGGGCTGATTCGATATCAGTTAGGCTTGGACCATTAAAAGCTTGTTGATCCGCCTGGCCCAATTCGGGTATCCATAAGATGGATATAGGCAAGAGGGCATGGGTCATTGAGCCCATTGTGCCACGGAAACCCGATGCCCAAGCTTACTGTTGTCCAATGCCATTACCACCGCTGGAGCCTTGCCCACCACCTGAGCCCCCCCCCCCACCATTTGAGCCACCACCCCGACCAGTTTTACCGGAATTTCAACCATTGTCGTCAGTGTTCTTATTATTCTTTTGTTTTGGTTGTTGAAATTATTAGTGTTCCGATTGGGATTACCAGAAGTGGAATTGGGTAAATCTTTGTCAGAATTTTGAGAGTTCACAACGAGATCTGACACAGGTGTGAAGATGAATCTGATTTGTGCACACTTCATTGAAGTATTGTCGATTCCTCGAGCCCTAATTTTTATTTTGTTATTTCAAAATTGGGCAGAAGATCGTTCTTCTAAATGTGTGCGACAAATTCGGTGTATGCTTCAGTTAGACCGGTAATTAATTTCAATACCAAATGGGTGTTGGAAATCGGGGTATCGACGTTAGCCAATTGGTCGGCGACGAGTTTGAGGCGATTGCAATAGGCTGTTGTGTTTGGAAAATCTTCCAAATTGGTATTGCTGAACTGATTTTCAAGATGAACAACCCTGGAATGCTTGTTATCTTGAAAGATTGTCGCAATTCATTTCCAGGCATCTTCGGCAGTGTCGTCGTTCACAAGAATTGATTGGAGGATGTCTTTTGATACTGTGGCACACATCCATTATAATACAACGGCGTCGAGGTGGTTCCAAAGTTCAAGGTCGACAGCTTTTGCAGCATTAGTCACTGCCTTGGTTGTTGCATTCATATGAGGGATGATATGGGCAAGAACGTTGTGCACTTTTGTGTGGACTTTAAAAAGTGCTGCCCGAGAATGATATTGACTAGGATCATTATCCAATATAATTGGGATAATTTGTCTAACATTAGTTATAGTTAATGATGGATGAAATTTTTGGTTTTCCGACATGGCTATGTGTAAGGTTTTGGGAAGAAGAATAATAGAAAAGGGTCGTGAAACATGGGTGTGTTTGACGAACAGTGAAAATTTTCTGTTTGAGGCAGAAAACAGAAAGTAATTTTGCAAGCCGAAATGGAGAATTATTTCTAATGAATAGAGGCAGGTCGGAAAACTGGGGAGACCAGAGTTTGGTTGAGAACAATATGAGTTGAAGCGGAAGAGGGATCTTGCTCTGGTACCATGAAGGATGAAGGAACTCAATTGGTGAGTTTTCATTGATGATTCTTTACTATATATATATATTGATATACATGTGTTATATTATGTTATAAATCAAAGGAAGATAATACCTAGTATCTATTCTAATCTACAAAATAATACATGATATGATTCTGATTGTATGTATCCCATAATATATGATTCTATCAATAGCTTTGATCAAATTTTATATTTGTGTTAAAAAAATCTACTTAATATTTATGAATAATTTATCCCGAACTCGGTAAAATGCCTTCTTTTTAGAATTTAGGACCCATAAACTTAAACAAATATAGCTTTTGTCAAAGAACTAAAGCTTTATACTCCCTTCATTTCAACTGGGCACCAAACTTAAGAAATAAAGGAAGACTTTTGAATTTTGTCGTCTAAAACAAGTAAAAGATATTTTTGTGGTTATAAATCAATCTCGTTAAGCTAAAAGATAAAGTTGAAAGTTAAATTGTTGTCAAATAAGAAAATACGGCATTTTTTTAGACTGATTAAAAATGAAAGTGTGTCATATAAATTGAGATAGAGAGAGTACTTAGTTAATGCATGTTGTGTTTCAATATTTTTACACAGGGTTTCATTTGTTGTTGGAGAGATATTGTTACTAATAGGGCTAAGTGTAGAGTCTGGGCATCTAAGACACTCGGAAACACCAAGAGAGAGTTGCTTAGTACTTGGACAGGGATTGTTCTCTGCTGCTGAAGTTTTTTGGCCTATTGACAGTTTTCTTGGCTGCTGATTTATACATCACAGCTCTTTGTGCACAAAGACTCTTTCTTCATCAAGAAAGTATTAGTCGTCAAGTACTCGAAAAATCTGTGCTTTTTGCATCTCCACCAACATCTCTGCGAACAATAATTAGAACTGTGCCTAATGAAAATCCTATTTCAAGAACAGATCAGTATAATATTGAACATGATAATACTTCATTATCACAGTACCTATCTGACTTTGATAAGTATATGTACTTGGTTTGAAGTTAGCACAACAAATTGTAGATAATCTTTAACAAAAAAAAATTGGTTTATAGACATGTATAATTGTGTCCAAATGTAACTACTACACATTCTTGATGTTGATATCAAAAGAATTTTATTTTGGGGAATTTGAATCCCATAATGGACATATTATAGTTTTTAATTCTAATTCAGTTTCTCGTCTATCCCTCAAGAAAAATTATACTAGTAGTACCGTATTAATTTATTTTCCTCAAGTAGATTTCGTGATAAAACCGAAGCAATTGGAATGAGCCTGGCTCTGATACCATGTAAAAATAATTTCTTGATCAGTAATTGTTACACCCCGTAGTTTCAAGGTATGTATATGAGGACGTGCGCAAGAGAATGCGACTCTAGGGTTGAAAAGGAGGAAAGATTTTTTTTTTCCTATGAAAAATATTTCGAACCTCGTGAAGGAAAAATGTTTATTATTGAGAATTGAATTCTCAATTTTGGTATTTAAGACTTATAGAATTTATAAGAATTATGGAATTTTATTTCCAGATTTGGTCATGTGGGGCCCACCCGGGAAATTTTATGTTTTTGTGGGGCCCACAAGGTTTTCAATTATGGACCAATTATTGAGATTGTGGGGAGATGAAATATTTTGGACCAATAGGGGGCGACACGTGTCACCCCCATGGTGGCATGTTGGCCGAAATGGTGAGACAAGTGGCTTGCCACTGTCTAAAGATATTTGTTGGACAAGTGGCTTGTGGGACCCACACACACTTGTCCCCAATCTCAACCACACACTTGCTTTGATCCTAGCCCTTAGCTGTCTTATATATACACCCCTTAGGGTTGCAAGACTTCTTCAACACTTAGAGAATTTCAAGCAAATACTCCCTCCCTTGAAGTGAACTCTCGGCACCCCCTTGTTCTTGAACAATTCTTCAATTATTGTTGTTTAATCCCAAATACCTTAGCCAAGTGTCCCTAGTAGTGTTCTAAAGATATCCCAACACAAAGATCCCGGAAATACTACGTTAATCCGATAGTCGCAAAGTGAAACCCTAAAGTGATCTTCATATTTTTGGATGGAGTTTTAAGAGAAGTTGGATAGAAACTTCTAAGGGTTTCTTGAAGTGGATTGAAACGTAAGGAATATGAGCTAACATTGCTAAGGATCGACTTGTAGATCTTGGATAATTTTGGGATTATTGAGGTAATAATCGTGTCCCTTCTAATGAAATTGGAAATTACATATGTTGGAAGTATATGTTTAAGTATATGATATATGGAAGGAATATTGAAAAGATTTGGACCTATTAAAGATGTTAAAAATCGAGAATTGACAGGCTAGCCATAAAAATTGTTAAAACATTACATATTACTTGTTGACAGTTAATAACAAAGTTAACATAACTTATATAAGGATTGGAATATAAGTTGGAATAATAAGGAAGTAATGAAACAAGTATTGGCATGCTAACCAAAAACTGGACAGTTTTGATTGTAGTAGTTGTCCAAGAACACCAACTAAAGGACTGAACTAATGGATGGTATTAGTGGACTTAATGGACTGTATTTACATTGGACTGTATTTACATTGGACTATTTTTGTATTATTGTGGGGCAGAATTTTACACGTCCAGTTAGGCGTGTAATCCCCTTTGACTTGTTGTATTGTTGCGCCTTAAATGTGGCAATTGGTTATTGATTTCGGGCCTTGAAAATGTGGAAAAGTACGTAGAAACAGGGGAAGTGCTGCCCAATTTTCTGTAGAATAAAAGACCTTACACTTAGAATTTACTACGAAGAAAACTAGAAGTTGATAGACGTGTTATGACTATTTTAGGTTGATACTCTACGTGCGGCATATTCGACTTGGCAAGTGGATTTAGCCGAGGAGGTATGTGACTCTTCCTATCTTCTTGAGCATGATTGTTGTGAAATATATAGTACGGTGAGCGACGTGTGTTAAAGGAATTTGGTTTCAGTTTTGATGTCTTTGATTGACTTCTAAATCTTAAGAGCCTTGAAGTATTCTAAAAAGTTGTGAAACATTATTCAAAAAAGGAATTGATACTTGGTTTAAGTGTGATTGTTTGAATTGCTTAAGATATAAGTATTATAACAGCTTTATGGAAAGTTAGTTATAACGACTTGAGGAGGATAAAAAGAACGGTTTACTTACTTGATTATAAAAAACCTTGTAATGGTTTCTGAAGGTATAGTAGCTTGGTTTGATAAGTAAACATGTCTTGATACTACGGGTGTTAGTGTCTTGAGACTTTTTGTGTTAAGGAGGTTTTTCTGATTTGCTTATGTTGTTTACGATGGCCGGTTGCGTTTGTATTATATCACTTAAACCCCTGGCCATGTTACGTTATTCATATTATGCTGACTGAAGGGGGGGAAGTCCAGGAATTACCGCGGGTTTGCTACCCCCGATGCGAGGAATACCTCATGCGGGTCTACGTGACTTATGCGGACTGTAGGGGTGGTAGTCCAGGAATTACCGCGGGTTAGCTTCCCCCGATGCGAGGAATACTTCATGCGGGTTCACGCGACCTATGCGGACTGAAGGGGAGTATTACAGGATTAGGATTTGCACAATGATACTAAGGGTGAATGGCCCTAGTTTGATCATTGGCTGTCTATTCAGAACCGGCCAGGTTACACCTATTTGCTCTCATATATGCTATGGCACTGTGTACTGTTAACTAGTTTTTCATACATGTTTGTGGATTTGTTTTAGACTATTGTGATTTCATTCTGATGCTTTGATTTCACATACTTGGTACTGTTATCTCGACCTCTGGCCGAAGTGCGTTCATGCCGCAGGTAGAGGTACATCGGTTGTTGATCCTCGCTCATAGGGTCACAGTTCTGCGTTTTGGGAAGCTCCATTTTTTCGGAGGCTTATCTTTTGGTATGATTCCCTGTCATTGTAGGTTCATGTACATTCAGGGGTATGACGGGGTCCTGTCCCGTCATAGTTGTTATAAACTCTTAGAGGTCTGTAGTCCTGTTGTAAGTTGGGTTTGTAAAGGATATAACTGTTCAAGCTTTGATTTTTATATACATGTTGAAAGACAACCTTATCGGTTAGCCTGTTTCTTATTTTACATTGTTCCATGTTTATAAGTTTATTCCGCTGGTTTCTCTGATGTATATCTACTAGGGTGCCCGGGTAAGACACCAGTCGCGGGCCCGGGGTCGGGTCATGACAGTAATCGTGGTATAATTGTTGGGAATGGTAATTCAATTCTGATTCGTGGTTATGGTCATAAAACTTTGTCACCCCCCCCCCCCCAATCCACCTCTTATCTTGAAAAATACCCTTCATGCCCTTAAATTGATCAAAAATTTGGTGTCTGTCCGTAAATTCACCACTGATAATTTTGTTTCGATTAATTTTGATTCATTTGAGTTTTCTGTGAAGGATTTCAAAACGGGGTTCTCTCATGAGGTGTGATAGTACGGGAGATCTTTATCCTATCACACCAAGTTTCGGTCTTTCGAGTCAAACCTTACCATCTACGTTTGCTGCCCTTGCCCCTTCCTTGTGGCATGCCCGTCAAGGTCATCTGGGGTCGTCTATTTTGTATTCGGATCAATATGACGGATGACATGATCGTGCTTTTTTTATTCAAGTGGGTCCTTTTCCAAGAGCAGAATGAGAGCATCGTTTCCTTAGATAAAAATAAATCTATTTCTTGTAAAGGTACGCATAGTACTCCGAATTGTCAATCTTGTTCTTTAGAAAAAATTATTAGGTTGCCCTTTGTAGACTCGAATTCTCATACTTCAATGCAATTTGATATTATTCATAGCGATTTATGGACATTCCCCGTTCTCAGTACTATGGGTCATCGTTATTATGTTTTATTCTTGGATGATTACTCTAAATTTCTATGGACTTTTCCAATAGTGAAGAAATCTCAAGTTTTTTCCATCTTGAAATTTAGAGCATTCATTAGAACACAATTTGAACGGAAAATAAAAAAATATTCAATGTGATAATGACAAAAAATATGACAATGGGGAGTTTTGTGCTAAAAATGAGATCAGTTTTTATTTTTCTTGTCCTCATACGTCGTCACAAAATAGGAAAGCCGAACGTAAAATTCATACCATTAATAACATTATCCGCACTTTATTGATCCATGCTTTCGTACCCCCGTTCTTTTGGCATCATGCTCTACAAATGGCTACAGATATTCTTAACATTCTTCCTTCCAAAGGTTTGACATATTCATCCTCTCTTCAAATATTATATAATAAGACTTCTTCGTATTCTCATCTTATGGTCTTTGGGTGCTTGTGTTATCCACTTTTTTCGTCCACCACATTCAACAAACTTCAGGGTCGTTCTACCCCTTGTGTGTTTTTGGGTTATCCGTCTAATCATCGTGGTTATAAATATTTTGATTTATCATCTAATCAAATCATCATTAGTCTCCATGTGTTGTTTGATGAATCCCAATTTCCATTTTCGAATGTTAGTACTTCCGTGCCTAGTTCGTATGATTTTTTGGATGATGGCATATCCCCGTATATTATTCAATATTTTTCGGACATATCCCGCACCCAAAATCCGTCAGCGGGCCCACTTCCCGTTGGGTCCACAGTACCATTGTCACACACTGTTCCGTGTCTCGGGACTGGGCCAGCTACCCAGCCCAGTACCGAAACTGCTCAAGTCTCGGGCAGTTTCAATTACCGTTCTGGGACAGCATGCCCAATGCCTGTTGGCTCGTCTGTCCCTTGTCCCGATGTTTCCTTAAATTCACCTAATTCTGCCCCGAGTCATGGTCCAGTCACCCGAAGTCAATGGGATATTTTTAAATCAAAAAGACATTTTAATTTAAATTCAAATGTTCTTAAATCACCACTGCCCCATAATCATGTGTCTGCTTTAAATGACTCGAATTGAAAAATTGTTATGATTGATGAATATAATGCTCTTATTGATAATAAGATGTGGGAGTTGGTGTCCCGTCCATCTGGTGTTAATATTATTCGGTCTATGTAGATTTTTGTTCATAAGGACAATACTAACGGTTTATTTGCAAGACATAAGGCTCATCTTGTAGGTGATGGTAAGACTCAGTAGGTTGGTTTCGATTGTGGTGAGACATTTAGCCCGGTGGTCAAGCCGGCTACAATTCGCACTGTGCTTATCTTGGCTCTTTCGAAAGCATGGCTTATTCATCAGTTAGACGTGAAGAATGCATTCCTACATGGTGATCTCAAGGAGACAGTATATATGCATCAGCCCTTGGGATTTAGGGATGCTCGATATCCTCATCATGTCCGTTTGTTGAAGAAATCCTTGTATGGGCTTAAGCAGTCTCCACGGGCTTAGTATAAGAGGTTTGATGACTATGTTTCGACTATTGGGTTCTCTCACAGCAGGTCTAATAATTCACTATTCATATATCGTCGGGGTTCTTCCATGGCTTATATACTATTATATGTGGATGATATTCTCTTGACTGCCTCTTCTGATGCATTACGCCAGTGTATTGTGACAATGCTCTGTTCTGAGTTTGTCATGAAAGACTTGGGGCCATTGAGTTATTTTTTGGGGATTGCTGTCACTCGTCATGCAGGTGGACTGCTCTTATCACAGAGGAAGTATGCAGCTGAGATCATTGAGAGGGATGGGATGTCATCATGTAAGTACACTTCTACTGCAGTTGATACTAAACTCAAGTTGGGTTTTGCAGCTGGCTCCCCTTATGAGGATCCCTTCAGTATCTTATGTTCACGCGACCTGATATTACATATGTCGTACAGCAGGTGTGTTTGTTTATGCATGACCCCAGGATTGAACATATGAATGAGCTCAAACGCATTTTTAGGTACATTCAGGGAACACTTGATTATGACTTGCATTTGTATCCTTCGTCGACGTCTACACTTGTCTCATATACAGATGTTGATTGGGATGGTTGTCCGGATACCAGGCGTTCTACATCTGACTATTGTATGTTTCTTGGAAATAACTTGGTCTTTTGGTCTGCCAAATGTCAATCCATATTTTCACGTTCGAGTGCAGATGTCGAGTATTGATGGGTATCCAATATGGTCTCTAAGTCATGTTGGTTACGTAATCTTCTTTTAGAGCTCCATTGTCCTATTCAGAAAGCTACCTTGGTGTATTGTGATAATATTAGTGTCATCTACCTTTGGTAATCCAGTTCAGCACTAGCGCACTAAACATATAGAGATGAACATTCACTTTGCTCGAGAAAAGGTAGATCGAGGACAAGTACGTGTCTGCCATGTCCCGTCCAGATATCAAATTGCAGACATCCTTACAAAAGGTCTTTCCTCGATTCTTTTTGAAGATTTTAGAGACAGTCTCAGCGTACGAAGACGTCCGCTATGACTGCGGGGGTGTGTTAAATATACACATAATATACAATATACAAATGTATATTATGTGTATATTCAGAACATTAAGAATCACGGCCCATCAGCCCAATGAAGCATCACAGATCACGGTCAGGCCCATCACGAGCAGATTGTATATTTGGTATATATTAGATATTAGTCTTGTACCTTAATTAGTATTATAATATTACCATACTTGTATAGTTAGTCTCCATATAGACTATGGATTTAGATGTAGAATAGGAAAAGAATTTTTCTATTGTAACTTGTATATATACACCTTTCATCAATAAGAATAATCAAGGGATTATTTCTTTTACTTAAGAAGGTTAATTCTTTATTTTATCTTTATTTTGTTACACTTTTATCAGAGTCATGATATTCATGTAGTAATAGGTAACATATGTTCAACACTGTCTTGCAATGATGAATATCATCAGGAACAAAAATACTATACTGTTAAAAACAGTAAAAAAAGAGGAATATGATATACCTCAACACTTAGATCTACTTAATAAGTGGATTATTTCAAAGATCCAACCCAGGTTAATATATCAAATGGGTACTTTTGAAAAATTAGGATTCAAACAAGTTGTTAAAACTACTGAAGAAACCATCACGGTCGATAGTGATTGTTGACACCCAATTTTGTCCATCACTTTCAATTTTTCACCGGTAAAATTAAACTATTTTTAATACAACAAGATTAATTTTAAATAAATACATATTCATACATAAATAAATAATTTAATATTTCCAAAATAATCACTATTTATTGCTAATTTGCTATCATTATCTTCATTCACCTTTTTACTATCGTGACAAAACCTAAAAGACCTAAAATCAGAAAATCCCAAAACCAGAGCGTCGCAGCCCTCTCTTACACTCTCTCTTCCATTTGTGGAATAATACCAAAGCCCTTTCCACCATAGACAAAGATGGCATACCCATTTTTGTGCTAAGTCGTTCTCAACCACGTGAACACTGCAGAACCTGTCCAACATTTGAATTTTTGAACGAATTTGTTTGACCCATTTCAAAATATGAAGCAAGAATCCCGCCGAAATTCGTTGAGCCCTAGCAACCCTAATTTCGTGCTATATATAATAGCATTTGAAGTAAAAAAAAAGGGACACCTTTTCGGCCGCCGCTCTTCCCTTTTCAAACTCTCAAATATCCTCTCATTTTTCTGATTTTGTCTCCTAAAATACAAGTTTAAACTATTGTTTCTGGTTCGGAAAACTCGAAGTCCATTTCAGACATCATCTTAGTTCGAGAGGTTCCAGCTGTCGTTCTTCCACTCTCAAAGCTCTAAATACTTCTCATTTTTCAGTCTTCTAGAAATGCAAGTTTACAATAAGAGTCAGCCGCCGTTTATTTCCCTTCAAATCCTAGAATATATTCTTATTTTTCTCACTCATCTTTCTAAAAAATACAAGGTTTAAAACAAACTTTCAGCCGCCGCATTATCTGCTCTCAAAAACCTAAACATTTCTCATTTTCTCACTTAAACTTTCAAATATAAGTTTTAAAACAAATTTTGTTCTTGATTCGATAAGTCGATTTGAACTCGAAGGACCTTTGTCTCAGTTCGTTGCTCTCCAAAAAGGTCAGCAAATAAATCTCCTTTCACTTTTTTTTATTCTGGTGTTTATTGTTATTATGTGATAGTTTGTTCATTTTTATTATGTTCACTGATGATCAAATTTTGTTAAATATGATAGCTTGCTTAGTTAACTATTATTGTATAGATGTAGTTTGTGTTGGGTTTTGATATTGGTGAATGAGAAATGATGGAATGAAAATTAAAGGGGGTATAAGACTCTTTTGTCCCACATCGAAAAAAAAAGGAAAGAGAGGTATATATATTACATTACACCTTCTCTAGCTGCTAAAAGGGTTGAGAGGGCAAGGACCCCTCGCGCCGTCGCCGTCGTCGTCGCTCGCTCGGCTCGGCTTTGGCTTTGGCTTTGGCTTTGGCTTTGGATTTGGATTTGTCAAAAGATCGATTGATTGATAATATTTTTGGACAAACGTTTCTTTAATTAAATTAATTAATTAATTATTTAATTAAAAACAAATCCAAACGGATCGACCCGCGACTGACCCGACCCGTCCGGCTCTCCCTCTCTTTTTCGAATTTCCCTTCAAATATTAGGTGACTATTCTGAATGGTTGCAAACATTCAGAATCAGTACCTCCAACCCTATAAATTCTTGATTATTCCAAGAATTATTCATTCATTTTTAATTGATTCATTTTCATTCTGAATCAAAGTCTTCAAGTCGAAAATATTTTTATCTTCATTCTGTGTGATATACTGTCGTTGAGTGGTTCGCTGCTACCGTAATTTGGAGTACTACTATTCTGATAAGATAATCGTTCTATCCTGGGAGGCGATATTCCGTTAACCTCGAGTACTGTGAGGGGAATAATTTCCTTAAGGACACACTTTGAACTAAGTGGGCTCGATTACATTCTGAAATTATTTTCCAAAAACATATTCTGTTTTCGTTTATTGTTTCATTAATGTTATCTGTTTCACTAAGTGATTAACAGATTGTGTTGAAACATTATTTAGCCAAATACAGATTATTATACCAACAATCTTAAGGAAAGCTTGTCGGACCAAAAACTATAGAGTGTTTTTATTGGCTATGCTACAAACAGCAAAGCTTGTCGGTTTTTGGTTCACAAATCGGACAATTCCGAAATTCATGTTAATATGGTAATTGAATCAGATAATGCTGAATTCTTTGAAAACATCTATCCGTATAAAACTGAATGGGAGTCGTCAAGTGAAAGATCTAAACGACCGCGGGAAGAACCAAAGAAAAGTATACCAAGTAAAGAGGATCTAATGCGTAGCAAACGTCAAAAGACATCTACTTCCTTTGGACCAGACTTTGTAACATTCTTGCTTGAAAATGAGCCTCAAACATTTAAAGCAGCAATGTCATCTTCTGATTCAACATTTTGGAAAGAAGCAATCAATAGTGAGATTGAATCAATTTTAAACAACCATACATGGGAATTAGTTGATCTTCCTCCTGGAAATAAACCTTTAGGATTAAAATGGATCTTTAAAAGGAAAATAAAAGCTGATGGTACTATTGACAAATATAAGGTAAGACTTGTGGTCAAAGGTTATAGACAAAAAGAAGACCTTGATTACTTTGACACATACTCGCCGGTAACAAGAATAACATCTATTCGGGTGTTAGTGGCACTGACGGTCGTATATGGTCTTGAAATCCATCAAATGGATGTCAAGACAGTTTTCTTAAATGGAGAATTGGAGGAAGAAGTTTACATGGAACAACCTGAGGGTTTTGTGGTTCCTGGTAAAGAAAAGAAAGTGTGCAGACTTGTTAAGTCACTTTATGGACTTAAACAAGCACCCAAACAATGACATGCGAAATTTGACCAAACAATGTTGGCAAATGAATTTAAGATTAATGAGTGTGACAAATGTGTTTACATTAAAAATACTCCAAATCATGAAGTCATTGTTTGTTTGTATGTTAATGACATGTTGATAATGAGTAAAGATATTGTCGATGTAAATGCTACGAAGCGTATGCTAGCTAGAAAATTTGACATGAAAGACTTAGGGGTTGCTGATTTGATCTTAGGAATTAGGATCCATAAAACTCCACAAGGTCTAGCATTATCACAGTCACATTATATTGAAAAAGTGCTTGACAAGTTCAAGTATTTGAATTTCAATGTTACAAAGACTCCAATTGATGTAAGTTTTGCACTTCAAAAGAATGAAGGTGAAAGTGACTCACAATTGGACTTTGCACGAGTTTTGGGAAGTTTGATGTACATTATGAATTGTACATGACCAGATATAGCATGTGCTATAAGCAAGCTGAGTCAATTTACGAGTAATCCCAATCAAACTCATTGGATGGCAATGAAACGAGTCTTGGGATATTTACAACACACCCAAAACTATGCTTTGCATTATAATAAATATCCCGCATTACTTGGGGGATATAGTGATGCAAATTGGATCACCAGATCGTTTGAAGTTAAATCCACGAGTGGATATGTCTTCACCGTTGGCGGAGGAGCAGTGTCTTGGAAATCATCAAAACAGACATGCATCGCCCGCTCTACAATGGAATCAGAATTTATAGCTTTAGACAAGGCCGGTGAAGAAGCTGAATGGCTCCGGAATTTCTTAGAAGATATTCCATTCTGGCCCAAACCTTTGGCTCCTATATGTATACATTGTGACAGTCAAGCATCAATAGGTAGGGCAGGGAGCGTAATGTATAACGGAAAATCTCGTCACATACGACGGAGACACAATACCGTTAGACAACTCTTCTCTAGTGGCGTTATCACAATTGATTATGTAAAGTCAAGAGATAACGTGGCGGATCCGCTTACAAAAGGCTTATCTAGAGAGGGAGTTGGTAGATCATCAATGGGAATGGGGTTAAGGCCAAGGACAAGTCATCATTGCGGTAACTCTACCTAGCAGATTGGAGATCCCAAGAGCTAGGTTCAAGGAGATTAAATAAAGTTGTGACTGACGGTTCAAAATTGTCAAATAACTCAACCCATTCTCGGATGAAGACAATGTTCAAAAATAAGGATAAGACTTTATGGCTTGTTAATGAGTTAATAAAGCATTAAGGTTTTTTAATGGTTATCTAAATCTGGCAATGTATGACCATATAATGTGGCTATAGGACCACATGTTTAGAAATCACTTATGTGAGTGTTAAGTGTAAGCCGCTTTAAAGGGGAATGACAGTAAAGACCCATTCTCTATGCACTCATGAGACCAGGCGGTGTTCATGGCTGAAACGAACACAACCGTGAGAACCATAAACGGTTGAGGGTTGATTGTGTGTCTTATGTTGTCTAGGTATACAACAAAGTTCGACGGTTCAAAGATATCAAATCTACCGATTGATCGAGTATATCCGATATAAGTTCACTACGGAAAGTTCAAAGGGAAACCTACTTATCCAGATGCAGTCAATTCTCGCTTGTATATCACACTCGTCCGTACATTCTTTTATCTTATCACCATTCCCCATTCATGTGGGGGATTGTTAAGTTTTGATATTGGTGAATGGGAAATGATGGGATGAAAATTAAAGGGGGTATAAGGCTCTTTTGTCCCACATCGAAAAAAGAGAAGGAAAGAGAGGTGTATATATTACATTACACCTTCTCTAGCTGCTAAAAGGGTTGAGAGGGCAAGGACCCCTCGCGCCGTCGTCGTCGCTCGCTCGGCTCAGCTTTGGATTTGGATTTGGATTTGGATTTGGAAAAAGATCGATTGATTGATAATCTTTTTGGACAAACGTTTTTCAGAATCAGCACCTCCAACCCTATAAATTCTTGATTATTCCAAGAATTATTCATTCATTTTTAATTGATTCATTTTCTTTCTGAATCAAAGTCTTCAAGTCGAAAATATTTTTGTCTTCATTCTGTGTGATATCTTTGGTTGAGTGGTTATTGCTACCAGAATTTGGAGTACTACTATTCTGGTAAGATAATCGTTCTATCCTGGGAGGCGATATTCCGTTAACCTCGAGTATTGTGAGGGGAATAATTTCCTTAAGGACACACTTTGAACTAAGTGGGCTCGATTACATTCTGAAATTATTTTCCAAAAACATATTCTGTTTTCGTTTATTGTTTCATTAATGTTATCTGTTTCACTAAGTGATTAACAGATTGTGTTGAAACATTATTTAGCCAAATACAAATTATTATACCAACAGTTTGTCCGTATGTGTTTAGTTTGTCAAATATTGTATTTTCTTTGTTAAATATGCAATAGTTGGTTTAATAAATAAAAAAATAGGATTAATTTTATTTAGATTTAAATATGTAGTCTTCATATAAATCAGATGTATGCTTAAGAAATGATTAAAAAAATAGATATCTACATGAAATCGGGAATGTTCAGTTCATTTGGTGTCTGTATTTGATGTGAAATTTAATATAGCTTATATATTTCTTAAAATCCTTTTCTTGTCCGAATGTGACCCCAGTACATTTTTTTACAGTTTTGAAAAGAAACTGATTTAAGCTTTTCTAATTGTTTGCTTTAAAAAAGTATGTCCCTTAATATGTTTAAATCAACAATTTGATTTTAAGGGTTTAAATAATTATGGTAAAATTTGTTGTTTTTATCGAAGTTCGACTCAAGTATTGATCTTTTATTTAGGTAGTATGCCTATAGGATTTTAATAAAAATGGTGCTTGGGATTCTTATCTGTTTTTAGTTTCATGTAATCTCTGTTTGTGTTGGTCGTATTCTTCGAGATTACTTATTTGGGATGTACTTCCTATCTAAAATCCATTTACATAAGATTTGTGTGAAACGAATTTCGCTTCGTTAAAAAATAGAAAATACACACTGCTGGGCAGGGCCGTGTCAAATATTTTGGGAGTCCTATACTAATTCGTAAAAGTGGACCCTTAAACGGGCTAAGACCTGCGAATTATAGACCTTTACAGTAACTTCTGGCTAATACTACTTAATAAAAAATGAAAAAATGAGTCCTAAAATTTTTCAATTTTCGGGGGCCCTGTGCGATAGCGCACCTCGCACGAATCCAAAGAAGGCCCTGCGGCTGGGTCTAGAATACATGAAATGTGGATGTATGTAGGTTCTATTGTATTTTGTTTTCAGCTAGCTGGAAAAAAAATAGATAATAATATTTTTTGGAAATGAATCGAACGTAAAATAGTTGCTTGTCTCTAAGTGCATAAGATAATATTTTATTTCGAAACCCCCTTAAAGGCCCAACAATATATTACCTTTCATGAATTATTTATTTATATTTTTTATTATTATGCATGTATTTTCATGTTTCGATACTCATTCTTTTTCTTTTCTTTATTTTACATGAAATGCATCGAGAGCAACAAAGAGTCTCGATATGAGACTCATCATCGAAGATCCACATCCATGTCCCTTGCATTCCCCGTTTCGGAGATTCCAAAACAAATAGGGTGGGTTGACAATATCATCTGCTCCAGTCGTTCTTTTATCTTTATTCCTTAATTTCGTCGTTTTTCTTGTTATAATATGTAATCTTGTATAAGTATTGAAATATGTAGTATAGGTAGACTTATGACTAATAGATTAAAGGGGTAGTTTAAAAATAGAAAATTGCACCTAGTTTATTTATCTTTTAGGTCTTTTATGCATGTCTAAACTTTCAAAACAATTTAGTCGTTTTTATGCATCATTATAAAAAATAATCTATTTTTAAAATAAAAAGTCTTCTTATTGTTAGTTGCAAAACAAATTCTTTACAAATCATATGTATTTCTATAAAGGCATATTTTCATTCAAAACTAACTTTTATATATACTTCTTACAAGTCTTTCATGTTATCAAAATGCATCTTCTTATTAAATAATTGCAACATCCTTTTACTTAAAACATTATCAAAACATGCATTTTCCTCTAACATAATAATTAATCTAGATTTGAACGGACAACCGCAAGTTAGCGGATCCTGAAGGATGCTTAATTCCTTCCCTTTAGGATAATAAAGAATTTTTAAACCCAGATCTGATATGTTATAAGTCGACATGTAGTCTGCATTACATTCTTGAGTGATGTAGTATGTCTCACCTACTGCTAGTAATGGTTACTAGTGATGGACGCATGTATACTTTTGGAAAGTATTTGTATATCCTGCTGATAAACTATTTGTTATACATGTCTAGAGTGTTATCAGCGTGTGGGAGATAAAGATCCTTCGACTTGAGGTCAATACGCACCTTGTTTACAGAGTAATGTATTTTGACCCGGTACTAAGCTTAAATTCCTTATAGGATAAGATACGGCATATGGTGGGTTCATTATTATGTAAAGTAAGGTGGTAGTTGAGCCAAGAATAGGATTCATTCCTCGATTGGATATTCGAGAGAGCACTGAACTTCTCAGTGATATTAGGTCGACCAAGCCATTTATCACGCCCCGAACCCCGGGCCCGCGACTGGTGCCCTACCTGGACACCCTTCTACCCGTACTACACAAGTAAACCGCGGAAGATAAATAACACTCATTTTTTTCTTTTTAAACAAAGGCAAAGCCGGAAAGGCTGCCATAATAAACATAACACCCAAATGGGTCTACAACCGTACAATAATGTAAAAACAACTCACGTCAGTACAGTCCACATATGAATACAGACCTCTAAGAGTTTGTACAATTACTATGACGGGACAAGGCCCCGCCGTACCCATAACTGTACAAGACTCTAATACAAACTCCGTACCAACATGACAAGACTCCGGAGTAGTGGAGTTGTCTCACTGAAAGCTGAGTGGAGATCCTAAGCTCGCGGATCACCCAACTGAGTACCTATTACCTGCGGACATGAACGCAGCCCCCCGAAGGGGGTCAGTACAACAGGTACTAAGTATGGAACGAAAATAAAGTACAGCAAATAAGATCATAACTGTACAAAGGAATGACAGGGGCAAGTATGAAAATCAAATACCAGATCCTACCGTGTCATATAAAATCAGAGCCAACTGTACCTTGTATCACTGTACTACTGTAACACCGTACCACTTTCAAATATGAAAGCCATGTCAAAATCCGGGACACCTGCCCTCAGCATATAATATCACAGAAGCATGCTCGTGGAATACAACATCACTGTCAGCATGTAACAAGTATAATATACAACCATCATCAGATAAGCATGCCCGTGGAATTCCCACATCACTGTCGGCATGTAATAAGTATAACAATCAACTACCAGTACATTGTGCCTTTTTAACAATAAGAGTAATAAGAGTAAACTTTACCGTTTTAAAATAGGAGCTTATGATTAATTAAGGGCCACCCGCCCGTAGTATCATTATGCAATCATATTCAAGGGACTATTTCACCCGCATAGGTCTTGTGGACCCCAATGGAGCAATTTGCCCCGCATAGGACTATTTCACCCGCATAGGTCTTGTGGACCCGCAATGGATCAATTTTCCCCGCATAGGACTATTTCACCCGCATAGGCCCTACGGACCCGCAATGAGCATATACGCCCTACTTGCATTGTGGAGAGCAAATCCACGGATATGTAATGTCCCGGGGATTGACCCCGCCATAAATAATATAACACTTGCACTACTGGCTATCATGAACAACATATGCAAGTTAAGTAATCTTTAACTCTCATTAGATCCAAGTGAATGAACCACCATTTTAGACGACCAAGGCACTGTCATATCTTTCATTTTAAAACAACCAAGGCAAATACCATGCCTTCCTTTTAAAATAAACAAGACAATACCATGCCTTCCTTTCTAAATAACCAAGACAATACCATGCCTTCCTTTCTAAAATGACCAAGACAATACCATCATGTGAGGTACGACATGTCCCGGCCCATTTTTGGGACTTGGTGCAAATATAAAGGACTGTACACATATAGCTATCACAAGCAACTATGTACCATTTAAATCATCTTCAAGTCTCATTAGCACAAATAGAATGAACTATCATTTTTTGAGAAACCAAGACACTAACAAGTCTTTCATTTTATCACACCAAGGCACTATCACATAGTTCATTAAGGATTAAGATCCATTACAACAATGTACGTCCGCCATACATTCATTTTATAAACTCAAGGCACTTTCATTTCATGTATTATATTAAGGACTTAATCATGGACATTCTCACATGATTTCCTTATAACCTTTTATACTATCTCTTGACTTTCCACAAACTGTTATAGCCAACTTCCCATAAAGCCGTTATAACATCTTTCATTTTGGAAAACTAAAGCACTACTACATCTTTCCTTTTTATAAAACCAACATATTGTCATGTCATGTAATATTAGGGAATGAAACCCAAAGTACTATGTACATCTATTCTTTATACAAAGAATCACATCATGCAATATAAGAGAGTTAAACCCAAAAGTACTATGTACATCTATTCTTTATACATAGAATCACATCATGCAATATAAGGGAGTTAAACCCAAAAGTACTACGTACATTCACCGTACATATCATGTAATATTATTAGGGAGATAAACCCATAAGTATTATGTACATTCATCGTACATTCTTTCCTTTGTAAGACCCCAAGATTCTAACATCCGTAGTATCAAGACACTTTCACTTTCTAAAATCAAGTTAAGTGTACGTTTAACTTCAAGTAACCTATTCTTTTAATCATCAAGTCACTTGTACTCACTAGGGTCGATACCGTGGCATTGAAATATCACCCCCGCCCCATGACCAACATCGGCCTCCTTCGTAAGAGGCGGTGTCGCCCTGCACTAGAGCGCGGCCGAACATCCGCGATCCTCTAAAGTTCTTTGAGCGCGCCACGACACTTGGCGCCGCGAACTGCACCGAAATCTACATTTTTGCATTATCACTTAGTCTCTTTTCATGTCAAGGACTCATTATTTCCTATTACGTTACTCCTATCTCTTTAAAATCAAGTAATCTTTGTACTTATCAAATCAAGTACTATAATGTTATACCCCGTATTTCCAGGGTATGTACGTGAGGGCGTACGTATATAAATTTGAGCCTTAAAGATTAGGCAAGAATGAAATTTTGTGCACAAGTACCGAAAGGAGTCGTTTTTCGACGAAACGTTTCCACAGCTTTCGTAGGGAAAATTCCGGCTATGTCATTAATAATGTTTGCGGATTTTTCCGAGAGACGAAACATTTTGGACCAACGGTAGGGTGACATGTGTCACCCTCACATTGGAAGGAAGTGGACGGCCAAAGGGGAAAAGTTGGCACGTTTTTTGTGCAAATTGTGGTCAAGGGTTAGGTAGGATATTTTGTGTAGTTGATGAGTAAGTGGGACCCACAAACACATGGCTTCATCTTGACCTTACACTTGCCTTACACTTGGATAGATCTTGGCCATTGGTTGGCCATTTCTTGACCTATAAATACCCCTCTAAGTTGATGAACTTATTCATCCAAAAATTGTCTAAGTCTTGAAAAATCCCTCCCTCTCCCTCTTGTTGTTTTCGTCCACCACACCCCCTCCCCTTTGAGAGCTCTAGCCGAGAGCAACCCCCCCTAGCCTAGTTGTGCTAGTCGAAATACTACCCCCCCCGGTAGAAATGTATTCTACAAGTATTGTTATAATGCTCAAAATACTTTAGCCAAATACCTTGTAGTACTTTCCAAAGTACCCTTTATACGAAAAGCCCGGAAAATACCATTATACTTTCCTTTAGCCACTAAACGAAACCCTAAGGAAAACCTTCATAGTCGGTTGAAGTGTTTAGTAGAAGTTGCGTAGAACTTCTAAGGGTTGTTTGGAGCGGATTGGAGCACTCGGAGTAGGAGCTAAACGTTGCTCAGGAGCGACTTTTTACTTGGATAATTTTGGGCTCATCGAGGTAAATACTACTGTCCTTCTAGTGTAATTGGAAATTACATACTGTAGTAGTATAGTAATGAATATAAGATTTATAGAAGAGAATTGAACTGTAATAGAAGGATATTACAGTAAAGACTTGAATCAAATCACTTGAAAAGAATATAAGTAGAAGTTCAATTTGTACTTACATAGAATTTGTATATCTGATGGTCGATAACCTTTATTGGTTGAATGTTCTCCAAGTAGCATGGGCTACTTAGAAGGTGGACCAAAGCTAGGGTTATAAGCGTGGAGCGTTTTGCTTATAGTCGATAAATCGTCGCGAGGTATGTGATTCTTCCTATACTCTTGAGCATGATATTTTAAAAGGAAGATATATATAGTGCGGTAATGTCTTTTGACTTAAGCCCGAATAATATATAGTACGGTGAGCGTCGTGTGCTAATTGAGCGTAGTTATGCGGCAATGTCTTTTGACTTAAGCTGAATAATAAGAATTTTGAAGTATTTCAAAATTGTTAAGAAACCATTTTGAAAGAAGAGTAACACTTGGTTTTAAAGGTTTTAAAAGAGTTATACTAGCTTTATGGGAGTTAGGTATAACGTCTTAAGAGAGGTAAAGAAGATGGTTTACTGATTTTAGAAGTTAAGAGACTTGATCTTATAAGATAAGAGACTTAACTTAAATGAATTAATATGGATTTTGTGTGAAACCTCATTCGTGAGTAATGAGTACTTGGTTGTTAAAAGGAATAATGTTTTACTGATTTCGGAAATCAGAATGTGTATCAATAAACCACTGCAGCGTTAATAAAGGAAAATGTATTAAATAATTAAGTATTATTAAAACCAGTAGAAACCTCCATCTGCATAGAAGCTAAGATGAGACAAAATGATATTACATTTTCTAGATCATGGCTGCTTAATAAGATTGATTATGAACAAGATTAACCTACTCACCTATGGCATATGTTACTCTATTGTTTTAAAAAGAGGTTAAGACATTGAACTATGAAACTTTTCTAAAAAGAGACTTGCGTAATTGAAATTAGGCAAACTGGAACTTTTAGGGAAAAGAAAGGCATTGTGTTGTCTTAAAATGGTTTAAAACATAAAGTGTTATAACGACTTTATGGGAAGTTGGTTATAACGATTTTATGAAAACAAAGAAGGGTTTTATCATTTGTTTTAATGTGGTAACTTGACTTTTAAAGAGAAGTATTTTGGTCCAAAGGAAGGCATGATATTGCCTTAATTTGGTCTTAAAAGGAAAGTATGAAAGTTGTTTGGGTTTACTTAAAAGATATAAGTCACACATTTTTATATTCTCCGCGGATCGGGTGACTTTTAGAAAACGAATGAATATATTAAAAGGAATTTAACGTACGGAGTACTTTAGGGTTAAAATCCGGACTTTGACATAAAATGAAAGTACCTTGAGTTGTGTATAACTTGCCTATGCTTGTTGTTATGAAACTTGACCATGTTACGTGTGATAGCCGTGTTGTGCAAATATTGTGTTCTACTCGACTACGGTTCATCCGGAATGTATTTCACTCAACTACGGTTCATCCGAATGTATTTCACTCGACTACGGCTCATCCGGAATGTATTTCACTCGACTAGGTTCATCCGGAATGTATTTCACTCGACTCACGGTTCATCCGAATGTATTTCACTGACTCTAGGTTCATGGGATGAACCGGAATGTATCACACGTTTCTATCTGGGTCCATGAGATGGGCGAGACATGTTATACGTATCACATGATTTATACCTAGGCTGGCGGTGAGGAAGAAGTTCCACGGGCATGAGGATGACTTTGAGGCGTGAGTCCCGACTTGACATAATCGCTTTTATGTTGTGAGCGTAGTTTGGTTATCATACATGTCTCTGCTTTATATAGACTATTATGATTTCATTTGATATTTTTACGGTTTCACATACTTGGTACTTGTTATCGACCTCCTTCGGGCCGAGCGTATAAAGAGGCTGTGTACCACGTACCAACCGTGTATGGGATCGCAAGCTCCGCGTTTGAGGATCTGTTTACGTCTTTGGGAAGCTCGTCCGCCGGAGGCTTATCTTTGGTATGTTACCACAGTGCAGTAGGTCCTTGTACATTCGGGGTATGGCGGGGCCACTGTCCGTCATAGTTGTGGTATAAATCTTAGAGTGCAGCAACCTTTGTTGTGGGCGGGGTTGTAAGGATTATGCTTGTTCAAATGTTTATATATATATATGTAGAAAGGCAACCGTTTTGGTTGGCCTTTATTTTCTTTCATCTTAATCCATGTCTATTTACATGTTTAAGTTTTATTTCATTGGTTTTCTCGATGTTGTATCACTAGGGTGCCCGGTAAGGCACGATCCACGGGCGAGGTTGGTCGTGACAAAAGTGGTATCGTGAGCGATTAGTCCTCGGAAAGTGTCTGAGACCGTGTCTAGTAAGTCTTGATTATCGGTGTGTTGTGCACCACATCTATAATCGAGGAGGCTATAGGACATTTAGGATTGGTTTCCATTCTTCTCATTCCGAGATCGTGCCTTAGAGTGTGATAAGTTGGACCCTCCGACGTATTCCTTTCCTTTACGATTATGCCTCGCGTAGTGCAACCTGAGCAGATGGGCAAGACGATCGAGGAGGCGTAGTGAGATCTGAGAGAGCAGCGAGCGGTCGATACACGAGCAGTGCTTCCGGCCCGGGTTTCGCGGCGCCGCCCGGCACCAGCGAGTTTAAGCGCGGCGGTGGGCTGCTGAGACTACGATACTGAGCCTCGGTCCGCGGCTGGAAGCGAGATGAGATGGGTACAAGGAGATGGCGATTCGGCGAAGTCGTGGCAGATATGAGATAGGTTGGATGCAGCCTGATTCGATCCAGATGCACCGTAGTTCACCCGGCGAGCGATTTGAGACTTCGGGATTTTATGAGGTGTAACCCACCAGAGTTTTATGGGTCGAGGCACGAGGATGATCGCGAGGAGTTCATCCGGCGATTCTGGGTCGTGAGTGATCAAGCATCGGAGACCGAGTCAGTGGTCCTAGGTTCGCATCGGCTGCGTGATACCGCAGTCGACTGGTTTGATTCGTGGGAGCTGTCCCGGGGAGAGAATGCACTTCCGGCTATATGGGACGAGTTCTCAAGGGCGTTTCTTGCACACTTCTTGCCTCGCAGATGAGAGGGCTCGGGTACAGATTTTTGACGTTAAGCGGGGCGGGCGGGCGGTTAGAGAGTACAATGTGAGTTCGACTCGTTAGCTCGGTATGTCCCAGCGTAGTAGGCGATATGGAGGCCCGAGTACACCGCTACGTCACCGGGCTAGATGATTACTTGGCAGAGGCTTGTACGGGTGTAGCTCTTCAGCCGGGCATGGACATTGCCCGCATGCAAGCTCATGCACTAGGATGTGAGGCACGGAGAGGTCGACGAAATGACCGAGATCAGCAGAAGAGGGCCAGGACAGCAGGGTCCTTTGGTAACTTTCGAGGCGGACCGCCTCAGCAGCAGGTTAGTTATGTACCTCCGCCAAGATGCAGTGGTCCTCCGCGATCTTGGGGCGTTCGGGTATTCGGGGGCTGGTCGAGCTCGGGGCTTAGTTCACGGTATGCGTGAGTGCTAGCGGTAGGATTCATGTCCCCCTCAGTGTGCACGATGTGGCAAACATCATCCCGGGGAATGTCGTCTTTTTACTGGTGCTTGTTTCACCTGCGGCCGTCAGGGCCATGTGACGAGAGACTGTGCTTATAGGAGAGGTACCGGCAGCTTGGCGCAGCCTACCGGATCAGTGGCAGGTTCATCGCCTTCTACAGCTATGCGCCCTGCAGGGCAGGCCTATGATTAGAGTGGAGCGGTAGGTTCAGGTATATCCCTAACCCTCTAGAGTTTTGCATGCTTGATATGATGATCTTATTGTTGTGTGCTATGTACGGATAGCGTTGTGTTATATTGTGAGTTAGAAAACATGGTTAGTTGGAAGAGTAAGTATGGGGGCATGGAAGGTGTGAACCTTAGATTATTTCACGATTGAGACCTTACAGATAAGGTCGTCTTGAGTAAAAGATTCATTTTATGTTTGACTTTTATCAGAGTGCGTAGTATACGTGGGATATATTTGTGTGATAAGTCCATGGGTAGTGTGAAATGGAAGTGGTAGCTTTCATGATGTGAGTTAGTAAGAATTGTTCCGTATCGGGGAGCAAGGGTTTAGCGCGATTGTGGGTCGGGTTGAGGACGTGTTGCGGGTCAACCCGTAGCCCGGATTAAGGTGGGGTCAGTTCTGGGTGGTCCCGCCAGATGGTAGGGTCACGAGGGTGCTAGGCCCAAGTTTAGATGACCATCGTATGAGTTCGTGGATATGTTCGACCAAAATCAGTTCGTGAAGGCCGAGAATGGCCCTAGAAGAAATCGAGGTTAGTAAGATGACCAAGTTTGGAGGTAGTGACTCCAAGGGTTGGAAAGCGAGCGTTGATCAAGTGTGGTGCGATACTAGAAGAGTTCAAGTGTTCGAGAAGAGTACGACGAGTAAGGGTAGAGGCGAGCATGTATTGCGAGCATAAATATGATCGTTTCTTGTGAAGGGAGAAGGTGCGAAGGATGTATATTTTAGACCTCAGGGATCGCATGCAGTCCGGTACCATTTGTTGGGTCGCCGGAGGACACTAGAACCTCGCGGCAAAGTGACAAAAGTTTGTGATGTTAGAGGTGTTTCCTCGTGGACTTGGATGTAAGTATTTGCGCGGGTGTTTCTGTGGCCAGGTGTGGCAGGATTGTTCTCGTAAGTATAGTAGTGAAGACTATACTGGCGCATGTTTGTTTTGAGGCTTAGAAGGAACATTCGGGACGAATGTTTCTAAGGAGGGGAGAATGTTATACCCCGTATTTCCAGGGTATGTACGTGAGGGCGTACGTATATAAATTTGAGCCTTAAAGATTAGGCAAGAATGAAATTTTGTGCACAAGTACCGAAAGGAGTCGTTTTTTGACGAAACGTTTCCACAGCTTTCGTAGGGAAAATTCCGGCTATGTCATTAATAATTTTTGCGGATTTTTCCGAGAGACGAAACATTTTGGACCAACGGGAGGGTGACATGTGTCACCCTCACATTGGAAGGAAGTGGACGGCCAAAGGGGAAAAGTTGGCACGTTTTTTGTGCAAATTGTGGTCAAGGGTTAGGTAGGATATTTTGTGTAGTTGATGAGCAAGTGGGACCCACAAACACATGGCTTCATCTTGACCTTACACTTGCCTTACACTTGGATAGATCTTGGCCATTGGTTGGCCATTTCTTGACCTATAAATACCCCTCTAAGTTGATGAACTTATTCATCCAAAAAAATTGTCTAAGTCTTGAAAAATCCCTCCTCTCCCTCTTGTTGTTTTTAGTCCACCACACCTCCTTTGAGAGCTCTAGCGAGAGCAACCCCTAGCCTAGTTGTGCTAGTCGAAATACTACCCCACTTGGTAGAAATGTATTCTACAAGTATGTTATAATGCCCAAAATACTTTAGCCAAATACCTTGTAGTACTTTCCAAAGTACCCTTTATACGAAAAGCCCGGAAAATACCATTATACTTTCCTTTAGCCACTAAACGAAACCCTAAGGAAAACCTTCATAGTCGGTTGAAGTGTTTAGTAGAAGTTGCGTAGAACTTCTAAGGGTTGTTTGGAGCGGATTGGAGCACTCGGAGTAGGAGCTAAACGTTGCTCAGAAGCGACTTTTTACTTGGATAATTTTGGGCTCATCGAGGTAAATACTACTGTCCTTCTAGTGTAATTGGAAATTACATACTGTAGTAGTATAGTAATGAATATAAGATTCATAGAAGAGAATTAAACTGTAATAGAAGGATATTACAGAAAAGACTTGAACTGAAATCACTTCAGAAGAATATAAGTAGAAGTTCAATCGCATTTACATAGGAATTTGTATATCTGATGGTGATAAACTTTATTGGTTGAATGTTCTGCAAGTAGCATGGGCTACTTAGAAGGTGGACCAGGCTAGCCGGGTTATAGCCGTGGAGCGTTTTGCTTATAGTCGATAAATCGTCGCGAGGTATGTGATTCTTCCTATACTCTTGAGCATGATATTTTAAAAGGAAGATATATATAGTACGGCAATGTCTTTTGACTTAAGCCTGAATAATATATAGTACGGTAGGCGTCGTGTGCTAATTGAACGTGGTTATGCAATGTCTTTTGACTTAAGCTGAATAATAAGAATTTTGAAGTATTTCAAAATTGTTAAGAAACCATTTTGAAAGAAGAGTAACACTTGGTTTTAAAGGTTTTAAAAAGAGTTATACTAGCTTTATGGGGAGTTAGGTATAACGTCTTAAGAGAGGTAAAGAAGATGGTTTACTGATTTTAGAAGTTAAGAGACTTGATCTTATAAGATAAGAGACTTAACTTAAATGAATTAATATGGATTTTGTGTGAAACCTCATTCGTGAGTAATGAGTACTTGGTTTTTAAAAGGAATAATGTTTCTTGATTTGGAAATCGAATGTGTATCAATAAACCAACTGCGGCGTTAATAAAGGAAAATGTATTGAATA
Organism: Przewalskia tangutica; assembly: GCA_029844215.1. Classification (NCBI taxonomy): domain Eukaryota; kingdom Viridiplantae; phylum Streptophyta; class Magnoliopsida; order Solanales; family Solanaceae; genus Przewalskia; species Przewalskia tangutica. The sequence continues at coordinate 113,343,785 of CM056721.1, forward strand.
ATTAAGTATTATTAAAACCAGTAGAAACCTCCCATCTGCATAGAAGCTAAGATGAGACAAAATGATATTACATTTTCTAGATCATGGCTGCTTAATAAGATTGATTATGAACAAGATTAACCTACTCACCTATGGCATATGTTACTCTATTGTTTTAAAAAGAGGTTAAGACATTGAACTATGAAACTTTTCTAAAAAGAGACTTGCGTAATTGAAATTAGGCAAACTGGAACTTTTAGGGAAAAGAAAGGCATTGTGTTGTCTTAAAATGGTTTAAAACATAAAGTGTTATAACAGCTTTATGGGAAGTTGGTTATAACGACTTTATGAAAACAAAAGAAGGGTTTTATCATTTGTTTTAATGTGGTAACTTGACTTTTAAAAGAGAAGTATTTTGGTCCAAAAGGAAGGCATGATATTGCCTTAATTTGGTCTTAAAAAGGAAAGTATGAAAGTTGTTTTGGTTTACTTAAAAGATATAAGTCACACATTTTTATATACTACGGGTATCGGGTGACTTTTAGAAAAGGAATGAATCTCTTAAAAGGAATTTAACGTCGTAGTACTTTAGGAGTTAAAATCCGGACTTTGACATAAAATGAAAGTACCTTGAGTTGTGTATAACTTGCCTATGCTTATTGTTGTGAAACTTGACCATGTTAGGTGTGATAGTCTTGTTGTGCAAGTCTTGTGTTCTACTCGACTACGGTTCATCCGGAATGTATTTCACTCGACTCTGGTTCATCCGAATGTATTTCACTCGACTACGGTTCATCCGGAATGTATTTCACTCGACTACCGGTTCATCCGGAATGTATTTCACTCGACTCTAGGTTCATCCGGAATGTATTTCACTCGACTACGGTTCATCAGGAATGTATTTCACTCGACTACCGGTTCATCCGGGAATGTATTTCACTCGACTACCGGTTCATGGGATGAACCGGGAATGTATCCCACACGTTTCTATACTGGGTCCATGAGATGGGCCGAGACATGTTATACGTATCACATGATTTGTACCTAGACTGCCGGCAGTGAGGAAGAAGTTCCACGTGAGGATGACTTTGAGGCGTGAGTCACGACTTGACATCCGCTTTTATCTTGTGAACTGTATTTAGCTTATCATACATGTCTCCTGCTTTATATAGACTATTATGATTTCATTTACAGTATTTTTACGGTTTCACATACTTGGTACTTGTTATACTGACCTCGCCTTGCGTTCATGCCGCAGTAGAAGTACACTGCTGTCGATCCGCGTTTAGGATCTCATTTCAGCGTCTTGGGAAGCTCCGTCCCTTCGGAGGCTTATCTTTGGTATGTTACCCTGAGTCTGTAGGTCCTTGTACATTCAGGGGTATGGCGGGGCCCTGTCCCGTCATAGTTGTGGTATAAATCTTAGAGGTCTGTAGCACTGTTGTGGGCAGGGTTGTAAGGATTGTAACTGTTCAAATGTTTATATATATATATATGTAGAAAGGCAACCGTTTTGGTTGGCCTATTTTCTTTCATCTTAATCCATGTCTATTTACATGTTTAAGTTTTATTTCCACTGGTTTTCTCTGATGTTGTATCACTAGGGTGCCCGGGGTAAGGCACCAGTCACGGGCCCGGGTTCGGGTCGTGACATATAATGAATCCGATTTCATTTAAAACTTGTACGTTCATTGTGCGCTCATTTTTATAAAAGTCATGCTCAAAGAAGGTAGAAGAAGTTCCACATACACTAACTTTCATTTAGAAATCCCATGGTACTATCACGTCGTGCGTCAATAATAGGGCAAGTATACTTCAAGAAACAATCATGTCGATAGAAGGAAGGAGTTCACATGCCTCATTGGCGACTAACCCATACGACAAGTAGCAATACGCTCCAATGTACTTCAACCTTATCGTCTATTCCACATTCCAAGTAGAATATGCTACACGTAGTACTTCAACCTATAATGACTATAGCACTTCTATCAATATCATACTTACTAGTATAAGACTTATACCAAATAATGGCCCTCTTATTCTACGGAAAATTGGGCAGCACTTCCTTTGTTTCTACGTACTTTTCCACCTTTTCCAAGGCCCGGATTCATCAACCAACAAGCCACCTTTAAGGCACAATCAACAGTTAACCAAAGGGGATTACACGCCTAACTGGACGTGTAAAATTCAGCCCTTTAATCTACCAAAACAGTCCATCAAAACGACACAACGACGTCTAACAGTTTTAGGCAGTTTTCGGCCAACAACAACTACGACAATCCAAAGTCCTTTTCCTTAATTCCTTTTAATCCAATTCACATTACAACATGTTATATAAGTTATATAAACTATAAACAACTATATTTCCTTCATTATATAACATGTACCAAGTGTAAATAACGACAATAACCAACGAAATCCGAAAACCTCAAAATTAGTCTAGCTCTCGGCCAAGCCTTAAAAAATTGTCCAAACACTTTTTAATCCTCATTATTTTTAGTACAAGTTCATCCATACATTATAACAATAAGTAATATCCAGTGACTTTAAAAGAAGAAGGACTTTTACCTCATTTTGTGCCCAAAAATGCCCCAAAACAGTCCGGTCTTTATTGATCCGCAGTTTTTGTTTCGCTCCACTTCTTCAAGTTCCAATCAAATATATATGACCCCTATGAGCTTATACACAACTTCACTTTGTATTTCACTTCCAAAAAGTCGACGGAACCTTAGGGTTTTCCCCTTCACCATTCTCGGCCCAACCAAGGTTTCAAGGGCTTGGAGAGTTAATGTCACGACCCGACCGGTCGCGGTAGTACCTGGGGTACCATCAGGTATACATCAGAGAATAGCAGCGGAACATACATAACACATAACTTATAAAAAGGTAAACATCACTGGCCAGCCGATAAGGCTGCCTTCCATAAAAACATACTTAATCAAAAGTATAGCAGTACAACTTGCTCTTACAGCCCAAAACACATACGTGACCACAGACCTCTAAGGATAACAACTGTGGCGGGACAGGGCCCCGCCATACCCCTGAATATACACAATGCCTATAACATCAGGGAAAAACCGTACCAACAAAACAAGCTTCCGGAGGAATGGAGCTTCTGACACCGGAACAGTGATCCTAAGAACGAGGATCCACCACCTGCTTACCGCCTGCGGCATGAGCGGCCAGGAAGGGTCGATTACACAATATGTACCAAGTATGTAAAACTGGAAAATACTGTAATAATGATATCATAAGTCTGAAAAATAAGCTGGAGTCATGGACGAAAATCAAAATACAGTACACTGTGCCTTACTAACAATGAGAGTAACAAGTATATACTTTACTGCATAAAAATAGGAGGCTTGTGATCAAAGCGGTCCTCGCCCGTAGTATCAATAAGCAATCCTACTCGCAGGACTATTTTACTGCATGGGTCTTACGGACCCGCGTGAGGTATTCCTCGCATAGGTGTACCGCGCGTGGGACTATTTCACCGCGTAAGCCCATAGGACTCGCGTGAGGTATTCCTCGCATCGTGGGTAGCAAATCCACGCGAGGTGGTATAACGATCTTGGGGATTTACCCCTCAGATATACTCTTACCCTGAAGCAGGTGGTATAACGATCTTGGGGATGTACCCCTCAGATATACTCTTACCCTGAAGAGGTGGTATAACGATCTTGGAGATGTACCCCTCAGATATACTCTTACCCTGAAGAAGGTGGTATAACGATCTTGGGGATGTACCCCTCAGATATACTCTTACCCTGAAGAAGGTGGTATGACGATCTTGGGGTTTACCCCTCATTCATACTCTTACCCTGGAGAAGGTGGTATAACGATCTTGGGGCTTGCCCCTCATTTATACTCTTACCCTAGCTCAATCGGTCATCATATCATTATCATAAATAAGTTAAGAAAGCTTATAACTTATTATTAGTCTTGTTCATATACCCTCTCATTTTAGTTTACTCAAGGCACTAACATATTTAATAAAATAAAATCCGGGAATTTAACCCAAAGTACCACATACTTATATTCTTTAAAAATGACTCTTTTTCATATAGAACCTTTGGGCAATTGATGCCTTAAAATCAATTTGCCTTTCATAAATCAAGTCACTTGTCCTTACTTATCTTACTTAGAGTAAATCTCTTCTTCTTAACCTTTTATAAAGCTAATAAACCAATTTCCCATAAAGTTGTTATATTAACCATATACTTTAGTAAAATTATACTTTTCCCCTAACCAAGGGACTTATACTTCTTAAAACGAAACAAGTCTTTATATACTTAAAACAAGTAAGAATATCAAATCTTGTACGTCTACCGTACTACATAGATACAACTACTCATGCTCAAGAGATAGGAAAGCTCCACATACCTCTTTGGTCAATCCACTTGCTAAGCCCAAACTACCGCAAGTAATATGCCAACCTAAAATAACCATGATACGTTTATTAACCTCTAATTTCAATGTAGAATAATCCAAGTTCAAAGTTACTAATTTCTATGGAAAATTGGGCAGCATTTCCTTTGTTTCTACATACTTTGCCACCTTTTTCAAGGCCGAATTCAACATCCAAACGCCACATCTTAGGCCCAACAATCCAAACATTTCAAAGGGGATTACACACCTAAACTTGGGTGTGTAAAATTCTGCCCCATAAGGTACAACAATTCACTTAACAATTCTAAAGTAGTTTGTAGGCTACAACATGCTCATAATATCTTCTAAACCAATCTTTTCATATCCAAACCACATTTCTTACATGCAATGAATCTAAGAGCATTATTTACTACTACAAGTTCCTTCTTCTTCACATGCAACACAAATAACTAGCTACAAGAGAAGAATTGTTACCTTAAAGCTTTAGCCAAAATTATTCCAACAACTTTGCTAGCCTCCTTTCCAAGAACACCACCACAATAACTCCTACAAGCTAGCCACAAGCTTCCTTCTTGTCCTTAACTTTTCAGATTTTTCTTAGGCTTTGAATTCCTCTTGGAATTTTAGAGAGAAGTGAGAGCTTTAGCTTAGAGAGAGAGAGGAATTTGAAAGATGACCACATCTTCAAGACTTGTTCAATATAAGACATGCAAGAATTCAGATGGGGGGGGGGACACTTGTCACCCACCCATGACCTCTTTTAAAACAAAACAGTGCAGAAATCCCCACTCAACTTCGCAGAACCCGCCTCGGCGCGTACTGAAACCTGCAGCCTCATGCCTTTCAGCGTCGCGGCCTGCTTCCGGCCGCGGCGCTAACTTCAGCGACCCTCGGGATATCCGCGCGCGCCCTCGCTTTTGTCCGAAACACATTTCTGTCCGTCTGCGCACTGAACTTGTAACTCCCATAACTTCCTACTCCGACGTCCTATCGACGAACGGTTGGTTGAGTTGGAAACTAGACTCAACGAACTACGCACTAGGCCTTTGAAACACTTAGGAAATCTCAATGTACCCGGTCATAACCCGCCTCAAAGTTGACTAGAACCCGTCTGAATAATCCGTCAACTTATCTTTCGAAAATTTTAAGTCTTACTCCTTTCGCACGCTCTCATACGCATGGCCAGAACTACGGGGTATAACATTCTCTCCCCCTTAGAAACATTTGTCCCGAATGTTCCTTCTAGGCTCACTCAAATCACAATATCGACGTAGACCTTCTTAGCTATTCTTTTTGCAATAAAAGATGCTCCACAAGCCACAACAATACTTAAGTATAATTGCCAAATCAAACTAATAAGCAGGAAAAATGGGTTACCTGGAGGTGTAGGGAATAAGTGAGGATACTTCTTCATCATGTCATCCTCTGCTTCCCACGTCATCTCTTCCCTGTTCTCGTTCCGCCATAAGACTTTGACGGAAGCCACATCCTTTGTCCAAAGTCGCCTAACCTGATGATCGAGTATCGCTATGGGACTCTCCTCATACGATAACTCCTCTGTCACCTGGACATCATGAATCGGGTGCACTCTAGATGGATCTCCAATACATTTCCGCAACATAGACACGTGGAAAACCGGATGTACCGCCTCCAAATCGGACGGCAGATCTAACTCATAGGCAACCTTGCCTACCCTACGGACAATCTGATAAGGCCCAATGTACCTTGGGCTAAGTTTCCCCTTCTTTCCAAATCTTATCACGCCCTTCATGGGCGATACCTTTAGGAAAACCCAATCATTTATCTCAAATTCCAAGTGTCGACGCCGATGATCGACATCGACTTTTTGTCGACTCGAGTGCCGCCGAACCGCTCTGGATAAGATTCACCTTATCCATCTGCGTCGAACCAAGTCATCCCGACTAATCAGATTTCTCCCACTCGAACCAGCCTATCGGTGACACACTGCGCGACCCGTCCGGGCGCGATCGTGCCCTACAGGCACCCGTTCGTATACATCGAGAGAATAGCGGGAACATACACAACATAAACACGTGTGTAAACAATAAACATCACGGGCTAGTCGATAAGGTGTCTTCCATAATATAAACATAATCAAAAGTACAACTGCATAACTCGGTTCTTCTGACCACATATGTGAATACGGACCTAGGAATAACAAGCGTGGCGGGACAGGGCCGCCATACCCACGAATGTACATAAATCTACAACATCGGGGAAGATCGTACTAAAAGAGACAAGCCTCCGGAGAAATGGAGCTTCTGACGTCTGATAAGTGATCCTAAGAATGAGGATCCACCACCTGTTTACCCTTTTCTGCGGCATGAACGCAGCCCCCGAGGACGGGGGTCAATACACAATATGTACTAAGTATGTAAAACTGGAAAATACTGTAATTACATCATAGTTTAAAACAAAGCCGGAGACATGTATGATAATCAAATTACAGTACACTGTGCCTTACTAACAATGAGGGTAAATAGTAGTATACTTACAATATACAATAGGAAGCTCACGATCAAAGCAGGGCCACCCGCCCGCAGTATCATTAAGCAACCCTACTCCTGGGACTATTTCACCCGCATAGGTCGCGTGGACCCGCATGAGGTATTCCTCGCATGGGACTATTTCACCCGCATAAGCCCTTACGGACTCGCATGAGGTATTCCTCGCATAGGTCGGACCCGCATGGGACTATTTCACCCGCATAAGCCCTTGCGGACTCGCATGAGGTATTCCTCGCATCGTGGGTAGCAAATCCACGGAATATGCAAATGCCACAAACCCGGGGAATGACCCCGTAATGAATAGAATACCACTAGCACAAAACCGGCTATCATACAATATATAAGCAAGTTAAGAATCCCCTAACATCTTATTATTCTTGTTCACATACACTCTCATTTTAGTTTACTTAAGGCACTAACATGTCTTTTATAAAGATCCGGGAATTTAACCCAAAGTACTACATACTTCCACTCTTTAAAACAAATGACTCTTTTTAGTATAAAACTTCCAAGATACTATTAACCATAGTATCAAGTCCAAATTACATTTCAAGGCAAGTCACAATACCTTTAGAAATAAAGTTAGGTCTCTAAATCAAGTGACTCCTTTTATTATAAAACCTTAGGCAATTGATGCCTTAAAATCAAATTGCCTTTTCATTAAAAAATCAAGTCATTTATTTTTCCATAAAGCAAATATAACCAACTTCCCATAAAGTCGTTATATTCACTTTACACCTTAGCCAAATACAATTTCCTATCCAAGGGACTTATACATTTAAAACGGAACAAGTATCACATACTTTAAAACTCTTCAAGTCCCTTAACTTTAATAAAACATTAGACATCCTTAATACTTTCAAAGAAGTGAGTTAATCTCCTAACTCACCCGACTTGGCTATTCATAAAACTAGTAAAGGATATCAAGGTCTTGTACGTCTACCATACTATATACGTACAACTAGTCATGCTCAAAAGATAGGAAAAGTTCTACATACCTCTTCGGGTCAACCACTTGCCAATTACAATACCCCGCCCGTAGTATGTCAACCTATAATATCCACAATACGTCTATTAACGTCTATATTATAAGTGTAAGGTCACTAATTTCTACGAAAAATCGGACATCACCTCCTTTGTTTCTACTACTTTGCCACTTTTTTCAAGGCCGAATACAATAACCAAACACGCCACATTTAAGGCTCAACCAATGCAATCAACAATAGGGGATTACACGCCTACTAGACGTGTAAAATTCCGCCCCACAATAGATATCAAATTAATACAACTTACTAGGCCAATTCGACTAACTTGAAGTACTACAACATCAATTCTTATCCTATTTCCATTTCAATCCAAGTTATTAGCCTAACATGATATCAAGTCGCAATCGATAATAACTACTATAATCTCCAAGTAATTAACATGCGACGATTCTAATAAACGACCAATTGTAATCCAACTTCACATGGCTTACATTACATTTCGGATTCTAAGGCTACAAGCAATCCATAACACTTATAAACTTCAACACATACACTTCATGCTAGCAACATGTAAAGCTAACAACAATATAAATAATCTTGTAACACTTTTAAGGGACAAGATTATACCTCAACGAATCTTAATCCAACTCTAAATCCGAAGTCGCTCCTTAGTAACTTAGAGCCTCTCCAAGACACTTCAACCCGCTTGTTGAGACCCTTAGAACAACACCAACAAATTTCCTTCAAATCTCCAAACAAAACCTAGAAAGACAACTAGGTTTTCGCTTTGCGACTAACCCGAAAACTATATTTTTCCGAGATTTTTCTATTGAGATATGCTTACAATACACTCATGAACCTTGGTTTAAAGTTAGGAGCTTAATGGACTTGAAACAAAAAAAATTCTTTCTCAAGTTGAGTGAACCCGAGAGCAATGCTAAGAGTTCTTCAAATTTTTGTGAAAATTTGGCTAAGTGTTAAGCCTTGTCTTGCACTACTAGTATTATATAGTGTAATGGAGGGTCAAGATATAAACAAATGGGTGGTTTGGATGAGCTCTTATCAAATATCAAGCCTTGTGGGTCCTTTGACCAAGTCAATTCTCTCAAGCTTTCAAGTTGCAAGACTTGTCTTGCTAACAAAGGTCCAATGACCCTCTTGCCCTTGCAAAATTCGTCCAAGGCATCATTAAGGGGGTGACACGTGTCGCCCTCCCATTCGTCATAATAATACATTTTCTGACAATTTCATAATTCCGATAAATTTTTACAAGTCTCAAATCTTAACACTTGTGAGTTCTTTCGTATGTTCTTAAAACATGTCCTGTAAATACGGGGTGTAAAATTCTTCCTGTTACACCCCGTAAATTCTAGAGGATAGATAAGTTGGCAAACATGTGTTGGAAGGATTTTGAGTATTGGACCCCAGTTGTTAAGGATTGTAAGGTGTTTAAAAGGCCTAGTGTGTAGTCCGTTGAATCTAGGTCCCAACGCAACCAACCGTTCGTCGATTGGACATCGGAGTCAAAAGTTATGGAAGTTTCAAGTTTGGCTGACTTGATTCGGGGTTCAGTACGCGGCGCGCGTGCAATTATTTTACGAAGTGTCTGCGGGTAGAGGAGAAAAATCGGGGATATATTTATAAGGAGCCTATGGGAGGGTGACAAGTGTCCTCCCATCCTTTGACAGGGCGAGTCTTGGAAGACTTGGCCATTTCATTCAAACCCTCCCGAGAAAACCCTCTCCCTTCTCTGCAGGTTTTGAGAAACACGGCCTTAGGAACCGTTGGAGCGGGAGGAAAAAGGTGTTGGTGAACTTGTGGGAAGCGGTGGACGAGTTTGTGGAAAGGAAGTGGAAGAAAAGGGCTTGTGGGCTTTTCAAAGGTAAAAGTTTCCTCTTGGATTTGAGTTTTTACTTGTGATAGTAGTATAGATCCGTGAGGTTATATTTAGAGTTTGAATAGATTTGTGAGCTGAGGTCATTATAGTTAAGTTTGTATAGATTTGTGAGCTGAGGTGTTATAGTTAAGTTGGCTTAGATTTGGATCTTGTAGCCTTGTTGATTTAAGGTGGCAAGTTAATAGAAACAAAGGAAGTTAATGTAGGGGCCTTGTACTTAGTTTACTCTACGTTGAAACTAGAGAGTTTGATAGACGTTTATGGCCCTTATAGGATTGAAGTACTACGTGTAGCATATTCTAGGAGATAGTCTTGAGGAGCATTTTGGACAATCGTCGCGAGGTATGTGATTCTTCCTATCCTCTTCACATGACTATTTGTGAAATATATAGTGCGGTTGGCGTGTGTTAAAGGAAATTGATTTTCCAAATTGTGTCTTGACTTGTTATGAAGTGTAAAGGGCCATTAGGTGTAAGAGTAGTAAGTCTTATCCGTTAGTAATGGGCACTTTAAAGAATGAGCCCTCTTGGTCTCATACATGTTTATGTGGTAATTGGTTGGTTTAAAACATAAAGGGGTTATAACGGCTTTATGGGAAGTCGATTATAACAACTTTATGTGAGTAAAACGGTTGTTGATTGGTAGAAGTTAAGAGACTTGATCTTGTAAGATAAGAGACTTAACTTAGAATTGTGAAAGTTTTGTAATGTATTCAAAAGTTGTAAAACCTCATTCGTGAGTAATGAGTAATACTTGGTTTTGAAAACTTAAGAGTTATACTAGCTTTATGGGAAGTTAGGTATAACGGCCTAAGAATGTGAAATGGATTTGAAAGTGGGAACAAGTATCGAACACACGCTAATAAAGGAAATGGTTTCGACTAATTGATTATACTAAAACGAAACCTCCATCTGCATAGAAACTAAGATGAGACAAAATGATATTACATTTCCTAGATCATGCTTAAATGAGAATCATTGACAACAAGTTGTTTTCTTAAAATTCCAAAGAATGAACTTAATGGATTGTAAAGGATAATGTCTTGGATTTTGGAAAGAGAAGTAACTTGAGTTTGAAAGTATAAATCACTTGTTTCAAATATCGAACTTTTCTTAGGGAAAAGTAAATGACTTGGTTTTAAAAGGTAGGAATACTTGACCTTAAAGGAGTTAATTACTTGGACTTTTAAAAAGTATACTTTATGTTAATTGTGTTTGACGTGTTCTAAACATGAATGTGTGTGATACTATTGTGATAGTATCGTATGGTTTCTACGTAAAGAGAGGTCTTTGAAGGTAGGAAAGAATGTAGTATTTTGGGGTTGGAACCGGTTTGTTGACTTAAACGAAGGTACTTTGAGTTGTGTGTAATGCTTGTGGTGATAGTTTTGTTGTTGTGCAAGTGTTTGACTTTGTGCTACCGAGTCTCTCGACGAGGGCGGATATCGGGTGGTATGATGGACATATCGACCGTTGGGTAGCCGGGTTATATTGATCCTTTGGGACATATCGACCGCGTTGGGTAGCCCGGGTATGCTTCCATTAAGTGTTATCTTGTAAACTTGTTTGGACATCCGACACGTTGGGTAGCCGCAGTATGTATTATCGGTATTTGTTTGGACATTATCGTCCACGGTGAGTATTATCCGGGTATTTGTTTGGACATACCGACACGTTGGGTAGCCGAGTAGAGCATTATCTTGTTATTGGGTTGGACATGGTAGCAGTATGCGCCCACTTTGAGTAATGACCTTAGTCCACGACTTGAAGTGGTTTGATTTGACCGACCAGTATATCGTGGTGTCTTGTAGTTTGGGTATCACATGTCTCTGTTTTCCTTATAGACTATTATGATTTCATTTTTTTTCGCATACTGTTGAGATACATCGCTTGTTGATCCGCACTTTGGATAGCTCCATTCGCCGGAGACTTTGTCAAGTTGTAGAACTTTTGTACATTGGTATGGCGGGCCACTGTCGTCGAGAGATGTTATAAAAATTCTTAATTGTAGTGTTAGTTATTTTCTCTTTTCATTGGTTATCATGTATGAGTTTTAATTTCTGATTTTCTCGATGTTGTTTGACTACTTGGGTGGGTATCGCGATTAGTCCTCGGAAAGTGTCTAGTCTTGATTATCGATGTGTTGTGCACCACATCTATAATCGGACATTTAGGATTAGTTTCTATTCTTCTCATTACGAGATCGTGCCTTATGTTGTAAGTTGGACCCGCGTGTTTCGTTTTTACGGTTATGCCTGCGAGGGCAAAGCGGCTCTCTGAGACCAGAGAGATGGGTTACAAGAGTTGGCGATTATTGGCGGGGTTGGTTCACTGAGATCGGATAGTTTGGGGACTTTACGAGTTGTGAGTTCTGGTCGAGGCGAGGATGATCTTCATGATCATGAGTGATCAAGGCATCGGAGTGGTCTAGGTTTGCGTGATCCGCGATCGGGTTTGATTCGTGCGGGAGGCATGCTTCGAGATGGGACGAGTTCGGAGGCATTTCTTGCACATTTCTTGCCTCATGAGAGGACTGGGATTTTTGATGTTGAGGCGACCGCGTGCGGTTGAGTACAACGTGGAGTTTAACTCACTAGCTCGATGCGTCCGCGTTAGTAGCCGACATGGAGGGCGAGTGCACCGCTATGTCAGGGCTTGATGACTATTTGGCAGTTGCTCGGGAGTAGCTCTTGGATGTGAGGAATGACGAATCAGAGTAGGAGGTCCTGGTGACGTTAGTTATGCGCCTCCGCCCGATGGAGTGCTCCACCTCGATCGTCGGGGCGTTGAAAAATTCGAGGCGGTCGGGGCTCGAGTTTGAGTTTTGGGGATCGAGGATGTTAGTCGGATGGGACCACCACCTCGTTGTGACCATTGTGGTAGGCTCGCGATGGGAGTGTCGTGCTAATAGGGAATCATTTTACATGCGGCCGGGCCATTTTGCAATTGTCCCAGAGATAGCGAGGTTGAGATTCAGCCGGGATCGGTGGACGATTCACCTCCTCCTTTGTGCGTCGTCGGAAAGAACATGAGTAGAAACGACAAGAAGGGAAGTGAAGCAATAGTTCTGGTATGTTCTTAACCTCAGAGTATTGTATGCTTTGATGTTGTGGTGATGTGTTGAGTGCTATGTTCGGGTAGCTTTGTGTATATAATGTGATTTGGAAGCATGGTTAATAAAGAGGTAAGTTGGGGATGAGAAAATTTTGAACCTTAGAATTTATAAGTTGAGACCTTAGATGTAAAGTAGTCTTGGTAGAAGCCTCATCGTTAATCCTTGTCGAGTGTATGGTATACATGGAGTTTTGTGTGATGATTCCATGGGTAGTTTGCGATGGAAGTGGTAGCTTCCATGACGTGGATTAGTAAGATGGACGAGTTGGAGGTAGTGACTCAGGTGGTAGAAAAATTGTGGAGAGGGTGTGAGTATCTGAGGAAGGTGAGTAAGGAGAGTATCCTTTAGACCGAGGGAGAAAATAGTGATGTTTGCACGGAGGTGATTTCGGAATTTGGAGACGCGTGATTTCTATATTATGGCCATGAGAGGCATAAATGAGTTTTGGTAGGTATAGTAGTGAAGACTATAAGACTTGGAAGGAACATTCGGACGAATGTTTCTAGGGGAAGAATGTTACACCGTAAATTCTAGAGGATAGATAAGTTGGCAAACATGTGTTGGAAGGATTTTATTGGACCCCAGTTGTTAAGGATTGTAAGGTGTTTAAAAGGCCTAGTGTGTAGTCCGTTGAATCTAGGTCCCAACGCAACCAACCGCTCGTCGATTGGACAGTCAAAAGTTATGGAAGTTTCAAGTTTTGCAATTATTTTAGGCGGGATTTTTAAAGGAGAAAAATGGATATTTTTATAAGAGCCTATGGAGGGTGACAAGTGTCCTCCCGTCCTTTGACCAGCGATAGAAGCCAAGTCTTGGAAGACTTGGCCATTTCATTTCAAACCCTCCCAAGAGAAAACCTCTCCCTTCTCTCTAGGTTTTTGAGAAACCCGGCCTTAGGGAGGAAAAAGGTGTTGGTGAACTTGTGGAAGCACTGGTGGACGAGTTTGACGGAAAGTGGAAGAAAAGGGCTTGTGGGCTTTTCCAAAAGGTAAAAGTTTCTCTTGGATTTGAGTTTTTACTTGTGATAGTAGTATAGATCTTATATTTAGAGTTTGAATAGATTTGTGTTATAGTTAAGTTTGTATAGATTTGTGATTATAGTTAAGTTGGCTTAGATTTGGATCTTGTAGCCTTGTTGATTTCCTTGTGAAAGGTGGCAAGTTAATAGAAACAAAGGAAGTTGTAGAATGTAGGGCCTTGTACTTAGTTTACTCTACGCTCAAACTAGAGTTTGATAGACGTTTATGGCCCTTATAGGATTGAAGTACTACGTGTAGCATATTCTTCTTAAGGGAGATGAGCATTTTGCTTAGTGTCGATAATCGTGGTATGTGATTCTTCCTATCCTCTTGATGACTATTTGTGAAATATATACCGTGTGTTAAAGGAAATTGATTTTCCAAATTGTGTCTTGACTTGTTATGAAGTGTAAAGTAGTAAGTCTTATCCGTTAGTAATGGGCACTCGGTGTTAAAGAATGAGCCCTCTACATGTTTATGTGGTAATTGGTTGGTTTAAAACATAAAGGGTTATAACGGCTTTATGGGAAGTCGATTATAACAACTTTATGTGAGTAAAAGAACGGTTGTTGATTGGTAGAAGTTAAGAGACTTGATCTTGTAAGATAAGAGACTTAACTTAGAATTGTGAAAGTTATGTAATGTATTCAAAAGTTGTAAAACCTCATTCGTGAGTAATGAGTAATACTTGGTTTTTGAAAACTTAAGAGTTATACTAGCTTTATGGGAAGTTAGGTATATAAGAATGTGAAATGGATTTGAAAGTGGGAACAAGTATCGAACACACAATAAAGGAAATGGTTTCGACTAATTGATTATACTAAAACCAGTAGAAACCTCCATCTGCATAGAAACTAAGATGAGACAAAATGATATTACATTTCCTAGATCACGCTTAAATGAGAATCATTGACAACAAGTTCGTTTTTCTTAAAATTCCAAAGAATGAACTTAATGGATTGTAAGGATAATGTCGGATTTTGGAAAAGAGAAGTAACGAGTTTGAAAGTATAAATCACTTGTTTCAAATATCGAACTTTTCTTAGGGAAAAGTAAATGACTTGGTTTTAAAAGGTAGAATACTTGACCTTAAATGAGTTAATTACTTGACTTTTAAAAGTATACTTGCCGTTATGTTAATTGTGTTTGAAGACGTGTTCTAAACATGAATGTGTGTGATACTATTGTGATAGTATCGTATGGTTTCTACGTAAAGAGAGGTTGAAGGAAAGAATGTAGTATTTTGGGGTTGGAACCGGTTTGTTGACTTAAACGGTACTTTGAGTTGTGTGTAACGCTTGTGGTGATAGTTTTGTTGTTGTGCAAGTGTTTGACTTTGTGCTACCGAGTCTCTCGACGAGGGCGGATATCGGGTGGTATGATGGACATATCGACACGTTGGGTAGTATGCTTCCACTATATTGATCCTTTGGGACATATCGACACGTTGGGTAGCCCACGTATGCTTCCATTAGTGTTATCTTGTAAACTTGTTTGGACATACCGACACGTTGGGTAGCGTATTATCCGGGTATTTGTTTGGACATACCGACACGTTGGGTAAGTATTATCTCGGTATTTGTTTGGACATGCCGACACGTTGGGTAGCAGCATTATCTTGTTATTGGGTTGGACATCGTCCACTGAGTAATGACCTTGGGCGTGAGTCCTCGACTTGAAGTGGTTTGATTTGGTCTGTATATACGTGAGTTCGTATCATACATGTCTCTTTTCCTTATAGACTATTATGATTTCATTTACGATTTTTCTGTTTCGCATACTCATGCCGCAGTCGAGATACATCGCTTGTTGATCCGCACTTTGGATCTCGAAAGCTCCATTCCTTCGGAGACTTTGTCTTGTAGAACTTTGTACATTCGGGGTATGGAGATGTTATAAAAATTCTTAGGTGTTAGTTATTTTAAAAGGTAACTCTTTTCATTGGTTATCATGTATGAGTTTTAATTTCCGCTGATTTTCTCTGATGTTGTTTGACTACTTGGGTGCCCGGGTAAGGCACCAGTCGCGGGCCCGGTTTCGGGTCGTGACACTTCCCCCCTTAGAAACATTCGTCCCCGAATGTTCTTTCGGAGTCAAACTTAAAATTAGCGACACCGTTTCCTTTCACAACCCCGACATACCAATAATGCCACACATAATAGCATTTACACAAAACAAATGCTTCAATTAAAACTTGACAAGTAAGGGAAAAGAATTACCTGAAGGTGTAGGGAATAAGTGAGGATACTTCCCCAACATGTCCTCTTCCGCTTCCCAAGTCATCTCCTATCGGTTATCATTCCTCCATAAGACTTTGACGGAAGCCACATCCTTGGTCCGCAGTCGCCTGACCTGGCGATCTAGTATCGCTATGGGACTCTCCTCATACGATAACCCCTCTGTCACCTGGACCTCACTAGTAGGGAAAACTCTTGTTGGATCTCCGATACACTTCCGCAACATAGAAACATGAAAGACCGGATGTACCGCCTCTAACTCTGAAGGCAGATCCAACTCATAAGCAACCTTGCCCACTCTACGGACGATCTGGTAGGGCCCAATGTACCTTGGGCTGAGTTTCCCCTTCTACTGCGGTAACGACCTGCCCGGCCTCATCGTGCCTTACCCCGCACCCTAGTGATACAACATCGAGAAAACCAAATGGAAAATAAAACATGAGTCAATAAGAGATATAATAATAAACAAAGCAACCAAAACGGTTGCCTTCAGATATACATAAAACTCGAGCTTTAATCCTTTACAACCCCGCCACAACAAGATTTCATGCACTTAAGATTTACAACGACTATGACGGACAGGCCCCGCCATACCCCGAATGTACAAGAACCTACAACTCGTGGAACACATACCAAAGATAAGCCTCCAAGGAACTGAGCTTCCCAATACGCCGAATCGTGATCCTAAGAGCGGGATCCACGATCGATGTACTTCTACTCGCGGCATGAACGCAGCCTCGTAGGAGGTCGACAACAGTACCAAGTATGTGAAATCAGTAAAATATCAGAATGAAATCATACTAGTCTATATAAACATGTGAGACATGTATGATAACCAAACTACAGTTCACAACATAAAAGCAGTCATGTCCAGTCAGGGACTCACGCCCTCAAGTCATCACTCAAATATAACTATGGGTCTCACGCCCACAACATCAATCATGTTCGCATCATGGCCACATGCCCCCGGAATACTGCATCGGTGTAGACATGTCCATGATGCAACAATAATAACAAGGCCGCATGGCCACATGCCCCGAATTCTACCTCAGACACGCCCATGTGACATCAACAATAATATCTCGGGTGATCAACCCCGCCGCACGGCCACATGCCCCGAATTCTACCTCGGTGTAGACATGTCCATGTAACCACAATAACAATATATCGGGTAATCAACCCGACCACATGGCCGCATGCCCCGAATATCAGACGGTGTAGACATGTCCATGTGACATCAACAACAAGACAAGAATCAAAATGGAAACATACCCGAATTCTCCATCACCGCCAAAGACGCTCCAAGTAAGTTCTCAACAAGTCGACCGCCTCTATCGAGACGCAGAATACGTAAATACCACACTTGCACAACAAAGGCTATCATCACAAGCATAGGCAAGTTTCACAACAACAAGCATAGGCAAGTTTCACAACAACAAGCATAGGCAAGTTTCACACCAACAAGCATAGGCAAGTTTCACACAACTCAAAGTACTTTCATTTTATGCCAAAGTCCGGGTTTTTAATCCCAAAGTACTACATATATTAAGTTCTTTTAAAAGAGATCCATTACTTTTATAAAAGTCACCCGATACCCGTAGTATTAGAATGACCAACCCACATTCCTTTTCAAAATCAAGTAACAACATTCTTTTCCTAAGTTCCAGTTTGCCTAGTTTCAATTACTCAAGCTTCTCATTTTCAAATGCTCAAGTCACTTATTTTAGAAAGGTTTCATAACTCATAGTCTTAATCTCTTTTAAAACAATTGAGTAACATATGCCATATATGTGAGTAGTTTATTCTTGTTTATAACGATCTTATTACAGCAGCCATGATCTAGAAAATGTAATATCATTTTGTCTCATCTTAGCTTTTATGCAGATGGAGGTTTCTACTGGTTTTAATACATCATTATTCAATACATTTTCCTTTATTAACGCTGCAATGGTCTGTCGATACACATTCTGATTCCCGAATCAAGAAACATTATCCCTTTAAAAACCAAGTACTCATTACTCACGAATGAGGTTTCACACAACATCCACATTAAAACAAATAAGTTAAGTCTCTTATCTTATAAGATCAAGTCTCTTAACTTCTAACATCAGTAAACCATTTTCACCTACATAAGGTCGTTATAACTAACTTCCCATAAAGCTATTATAACACCCTATGTTTTAAACCAACCAAATCACTTAGCACATGTACGTCTACCGTACTACATAGTTCACAACAATCATGCTAGAAAAGATAGGAAGAGGTTCACATACCTCGCGCGATTTATCGACAATAAGCAAAATGCTCCAAGTACTACAACCTTGCTAGCCCTTTCCACTCCTCGAGTAGAATACGCTACTCTTAGTACTTTCACCTATAAAGGTCACAAACGCCTATTAACCCCAAAACACAAGTTTCTATCTTTCTACGTAAAATTCAAAGACCTCCCCGCAACAACAGAAATCTCCTCCTCTATCGAGGCCGGCTACCAAGCCAACCAGTGGGTTTACACGCCTAACCGACGTGTACATTTCTACTCGAATACTACACAAGTCTATCGCAATACACCCTATGTAAATACATTCAGCTTCTTATTCTTCAGCTTAAGTCAAAAGACATTGCGAATACTAAGTATAGTTCCATATATAGTATACTTCAACTATATATTCTAACAAACATGTAATTTCCAATTACAATAGAGGACAAGATAATTACCTCGATAAGCCCATAATTATCCAAGTTATAATGTCGATCCCGAGCAAGGTTTAGCTCCTACTCCGTGCGCCCAAACCACTCCAAACAACTCTTAGAAGTTCTACCTAACTTCTACTCAAATACTTCAACCAACTATGAAGATTTCCTTAGGGTTTCGGTTTGAGACTAAAAGGACAAAAGGTAGTATTTCCTGCTCTACGATAGAGGTATCTTTGGAATACTACAAGGTACAAGGCTAAGGTATTTTGGGCATTATAACAATACTAGGGAGTATTTCTATACCACAACAAGGGTATTATACGAAAACAACTAGGCAGTGGTACCCCACGGCCAAGGCACCACAAAGGGGAGGGAGGAGGCCCTCGCCAAGACTCTCAAAAGAGGGGTGAGTTGACGAACTCAACACTCAGGAGGGATGGATTTTAGGCTTGAAGGTTTCATTTGTGGATGAAGAGTTCATCAACATAAGGGTATTTATAGCAAAACCAAAAGCCAACCAATGGCCAAGATCAAGCCATGTGCAAGGCAAGTGTAAGGCCAAGATCAAGCCAAGTGCACCTAGACCCTACTCCACAAAACAAGCTACAAAACATTGCACAAAACATTGCACAAAACAAGGCCAAAACAAGGCATGAATTGGCCCCACTGAGCTTCACTTTATCGTTCACTGAGGTGACAAGTGTCACCTCTTGTTGGTCCAAAATGTTTCGCCGCCGAAAATCCGCAAAAATACAAAACGACATAGCCGGAATTTTCCTCGCAGTTACGCAAAAACGCTTCGTCAAAAACGACTCTAACCGTGTTGTGCACAAATGTCATTCGCCAAGCTACACTAGGCGGGGTGACACGTGTCACCCTCCTATTGGCCCTCAAAAACGTCTTCCAAAAATATCCACAATGGCCAAAATCTCAAAACAAAGTGGGCCCTACAAAATCAGAATTTCTCCGTGGCCCCACGTGACCATTTCCGAAAATAAAATCTCAAAATTCTAATATAATCTATGAAGTCCAAATACCAAATCTGGGAATCCAATTCCCATTAACAAACCTTTTTCTTCACAAATAACCGGAAACTTTTCCGTCGAAAACTCACATCTTTCTTTCTTTTCAAAATTTCTGCCGTACTCGCACGCACGCCCTCACATACATACCCCGCAACTACGGGTATAACATTCTCCTCCTTAGAAACATTCAGTCCGAATGTTCCTTCTCAAGTCGGATAACGATAAAGTTTCTCTAACAAGTTGCCGACGCCACAGCTTGGCCACGAACTAACACACGTTCTCTTCCTTCCTTCCTCGTTGTACCCTTCTCGAACACTCGAACTCTCCCAAGACGCACTCATACTTCACCATTACTCCGCTCTCGAAAATCTCTGGAGTCACTACCTCCAAACTTGGTCATCTTACTAACCTCAAACTTCCTTAAGGCCATTCCCGCCTTTACGAACCGCTCGTCGAACGCGCCCACGAACTCATACGATGATCATACAAACTTGGGCCTAGCATCCTCGTGACCCTACCACCGGCGACCACCTAACTGACCCCACCCCAAACCTAGTTACGGGTCGACCCGCAATTGGTCCTCAACCCGACCCCCAACCGCGCCAAACTCTTGTTCCCCGATCCGGAACAATCTTACTAACTCACATCATGAAAGCTACCACTTCCATCTCACACTACCCACGGACTTATCACACAAATAAATCCCACGTATACCACTACTCTGTTAAGGGTCAAACATAAAATAAATCTTTAACTCAAGACGACCTTACCCCTAAGGTCTCAGTCGTGACATAGTCTAAGGTTCACACTTACCATGCCCCCATACGTATCCTCCCAACTAAGCATGTTTTCTAACTCATAATTAACACAACGCTATTCGTACATAGCACATAATAATGAGACCATCATAACAAGCATACCAAAACTCTAGAGGGTTAAGGATATACCTGAAGCTACCGCTCCACTCTAATCATAGGCACTGCAGGCGCATAATCGTAGGCGCGATGAACCAGCCATCGATCCGTAGGGTGAGTCAGAACATCCGTACCCTTGGTCGGACAGTTCTCGCAAATGGCCCCGCTGGCCGCAAAAATAACAAGCTCCTCGCACCACGACACTCCCAAATGCGGTCTACCACATCGACCACACCGAGGTAGGGTGACCGATCCGCCAACACCCTTACTTCCTCGAAACCTTAACCTCGAGCCCGACCGCTTCCCGAATACTCGGCGTGGTGGAGGACCACTGACCGGGCGGAGGTACAAAACTAGTATGGCCGAGGCGGTCCGCCTCGAAAGTCATCAAAGGACCGTTGTTCTCGCCCTCTTCACGATCTTGGTCATTCCGCCGACCTCTCCGTGCCTCACATCCTGCCAGATGAGCTCGCATGCGGCAATGTCCATGCCCTACCAAGAGCTACTCCCAACATGCCTCGACATGTAATCATCGAGCCTCAGAACATATCGGTGCACTCGATCCTCCATACTAGCTACCAACGCTGACGCACGCCAATGAGTCGAACTCCACATTGTACTCCCAACCGCACGCCCGCCTGCCTAAGCATCAAAAATTGTTTACCGCGTTCTCCTCATCCGCGGAGGCAAGAAGTGCGTGAGAAAGCCCCAAAACTCACCCCATACCGGGAGGGCATGCTCTCCTGAAAGCTCCCATGAATCAAACCAATCGATCGCGTATCACGCAGCCGACGCGAACCAAAGGTCACGCACTCGGTCTCAAGCCTGATCACCCGCATGATCCGTCAGAATCGCCGGATGAACTCCTCGCGATCATCCTCGTGCCTCGACCCATAAAACTCGTGGCTACAACTCGTAAAGTCCCGTAGCCTCAAACTATCTGCTTCGTGCACCACAGCGCCGCTGAACTGAATCGCAGATTCAAATTACCTCATATCTGCCACGACCGCCAAAGAATCGGGCCATCTCCTTGTAACCCATTTCCTCCGCCTGCATCGTGGATCGAGGCTCGTGTATCGTGGTCTCAGCAGCCCATCGCCGCGCTCTAAACTCGCTGGGCCGCGGCGCCACAAAACCCGGGCCGTCAAGCACAACCTCAAAGCTGTCCGACTGCGCGCTGCATTCTCTCAGATCTCACTAGCAGCACTCTCACGCCTTGCCCTTCCGGGCTCGCTGCCTTGGCGCGAGGCATAATCGTAAAAACGAGATACGCCGAGGGGTCCAACTTACAACATGCCTCTAAGGCACGATCTCGAATGAGAAGAATGGAAACCAATCCTAAATGTCTCAGCCTCCTCGACATAGATGTGGTGCACAACACATCGATAATCAAGACTCTACTAGACACGGTCTGTAGACACTTTCCGAGGATTAACTGCTCTGATACCACTTTTGTAACTTTATCGCGAGACTTGCTCCGACGACCCAACAAATGGTACCTGCAGCGATCCTCGAGGCATGCCTACGCCCTTCTCGTGACGTGCCATACGGAGAGCCACGGTTCGGTCTGTTTCCGTGGTAGAGGCTCGCCTTTATACGCCACCAAGGAGGTCAAGATAACAGTACCAAGTATGTGAAATCAGAAATATCAGAATGAAATCATACTAGTCTATATAAAACAGAGACATGTATGATAACCAAACTACGCTTCACAACATAAAAGCAAATATGTCCAAGTGGACTCACGCCTCAAGTCATCACTAAATATAACTATGGGTCTCACGCCACAATATCAATCATGTTCGCATCACGGCCGCATGCCCGACTCGTGATCGGTGTAGACATGTCCATGATGCAACAATAATACCAATGCCCTACGGCCACATGCCCCTAATTCTACCTCTAGACACGCCCATGTGACATCAACAATAATATACCGGGTGATCAACCTCGCCGCACGCCACATGCCCCGAATTCTACCTGCAGACATGTCCATGTAACCACAATAACAATATATCGTAATCAACCCGACCGCATGGCCGCATGCCCTAATATCAGACGGCAGACATGTCCATGTGACATCAACAACAAGACAAGAATCAAAATGGAAACATACCCGTGGAATTCTCCATCACCGCCAAAGACGCCCAAGTAAGTTCTCAACAAGTCGACCGCCTCTATCGAGACGCCAGAATACGTAAATACCACACTTGCACAACAAAGGCTATCATCACAAGATAGGCAAGTTTCACAACAACAAGCATAGGCAAGTTTCACAACAACAAGCATAGGCAAGTTTCACACCAACAAGCATAGGCAAGTTTCACACAACTCAAAGTACTTTCATTTTATGCCAAAGTCCGGGTTTTTAATCCCAAAGTACTACATATATTAAGTTCTTTTAAAAGAGATCCATTACTTTTATAAAAGTCACCCGATACCCGTAGTATTAGAATGACCAACCCACATTCCTTTTCAAAATCAAGTAACAACATTCTTTTCCTAAGTTCCAGTTTGCCTAGTTTCAATTACTCAAGCTTCTCATTTTCAAATGCTCAAGTCACTTATTTTAGAAAGGTTTCATAACTCAGAGTCTTAATCTCTTTTAAAACAATTGAGTAACATATGCCATATATGTGAGTAGTTTATTCTTGTTTATAACGATCTTATTACAAAGACATGATCTAGAAAATGTAATATCATTTTGTCTCATCTTAGCTTTTATGCAGATGGAGGTTTCTACTGGTTTTAATACATCATCATTCAATACATTTTCCTTTATTAACGCTGCAATGGTCTGTCGATACACATTCTGAGTTCCGAAATCAGTAAAACATTATCCCTTTACAACCCAAGGACTCATTACTCCCGCATGAGGTTTCACACAACAGCCACATTAAAACAAATAAGTTAAGTCTCTATCTTATAAGATCAAGTCTCTTAACTTCTAACATCAAGAAACCATTTTCACTACATAAGGTCGTTATAACTAACTTCCCATAAAGCTATTATAACACCCTATGTTTTAAACCAACCAAATCACTTAGCACATGTACGCCTACTGCATCACATAGTTCACAACAATCATGCTAGAAAAGATAGGAAGAGGTTCACATACCTCGCGCGATTTATCGACAATAAGCAAAATGCTCCAAGTACTACAACCCTGCTAGCCCTTTCCACTCCTCGAGTAGAATACGCTACTCTTAGTACTTTCACCTATAAAGGTCACAAACGTCTATTAACCCCAAAACACAAGTTTCTATCTTTCTACGTAAAATTCTAAGAAGACTTCCCCGCAACAACAGAAATCTCCTCCTCTATCGAGGCCTACCAAGACAACTGTGGGGTTTACACGCCTAACCGGACGTGTACAATTCTACTCGAATACTACACAAGTTCATCGCAATACGTCCTATGTAAATACAGGATTGATTCTTTATTCTTCAGGCTTAAGTCAAAAGACATTGCCAAATACTAAGTATAGTTCCATATATAGTATACTTCAACTATATATTCTAACAAACATGTAATTTCCAATTACAATAGAGGACAAGATAATTACCTCGATAAGCCCATAATTATCCAAGTTATAATGTCGATCCCGAGCAAGGTTTAGCTCCTACCCGTGCGCCCAAACCACTCCAAACAACCCTTAGAAGTTCTACTCAACTTCTACTCAAATACTTCAACCAACTATGAAGATTTCCTTAGGGTTTCGGTTTGAGACTAAAAGGACAAAAGGTAGTATTTCCTGCTCTACGTATGAGGTATCTTTGGAATACTACAAGGTACAAGGCTAAGGTATTTTGGGCATTATAACAATACTAGGAGTATTTCTATACCACAACAAGGGTATTATACGAAACAACTAGGCAGTGGGTACCCTACGCCAAGGCACCACAAAGGGGAGGAGGAGGCCTCGGCCAAGACTCTCAAAAGAGGGGTGAGTTGGACGAACTCAACACTAGAGGAGGGATGGATTTTAGGCTTGAAGGTTTCATTTGTGGATGAAGAGTTCATCAACATATGGTATTTATTGCAAAACCAAAAGCCAACCAATGGCCAAGATCAAGCCATGTGCAAGGCAAGTGTAAGGCCAAGATCAAGCCAAGTGCACCCTAGACCCTACTCCACAAAACAAGCCACAAAACATTGCACAAAACATTGCACAAAACAAGGCCAAAACAAGGCATGAATTCGCCCCACTCGAGCTTCACTTTACAGCCCACTGGCGGGTGACAAGTGTCACCTCTCGTTGGTCCAAAATGTTTCGCCGCTCGGAAAATCCGCAAAAATACAAAACGACATAGCCGAATTTTCTCGCAAGTTACGCAGAAAACGCTTCGTCGAAAAACGACTCTAACCGTGTCAGGCACAAATGTCATTCGCCTAAGCCACCAGGCGGGGTGACACGTGTCACCCTCCTATTGGCCCTCAAAAACGTCTTCCAAAAATATCCACAATGGCCAAAATCTCAAAACAAAGTGGCTCTACAAAATCAGAATTTCTCCCGTGGGCCCCACGTGACCATTTCCGAAAATAAAATCTCAAAATTCTAATATAATCTATGAAGTCCAAATACCAAATCTGGGAATCCAATTCCCATTAACGAACCTTTTTCTTCACAAATAACCGGAAACTTTTCCGTCGAAAACTCACATCTTTCTTTCTTTTCAAAATTTATGCCGTACTCTCGTACGTACGTCCTCACATACATACCCTGCAACTACGGGGTATAACATACCGAATCTCATCACACCCTTCATGGGTGACACCTTCAAGAAGACCCAATCGTCTACCTGAAACTCCAAATGCCGACGCCGATTATCCGCATATGTCTTCTGCCGACTCTGAGCTGCTAACAGTCTCTCCTGGATAAGCTTCACCTTATCCACAGCCTGCTGAACCAAGTTTGGGCCAACTAACTGCACCTCGCCCACGTCGAACCAACCAATCGGCGACCTGCATTTCCGCCCATATAAAGCCTCGTATGACGCCATCTGTATACTGGAATGGTAGTTGTTGTTATAAGCAAACTCCACAAGAGGCAAATGATCCTCCCAGCTACCCCTGAAATCAATCACGCAAGCACGCAAAGATATCCTCGTTGTTCGATAGTACGCTCGCCGCCTGCCCGTCTCGAGGATGAAATGATGTCTCGAGACTCACTGTGTCCTAATCCCTTCGAAAGACCTCGTTAGCCGAACCGGGCTCTATCGATATAATCGACACCGGGACACCATGCAACCTCACAATCTCTCGATGTACACGGCATAGTCTCACCAAAACGTCTTCCCGATCGAAGGAAATGGGCTGATTTCGCCACCACAACAATAACCCAAATGGAGTCGCATTTCCTCCGAGTACGAGGTAACCATGTAACAAAGTCCATGTTGATCACCTCCCACTTCCAAGTCGGAATCTCAATAGCCGCAATAATCCATCGGCCTCGTGCTCGACTTGACTCGGCCGGGCAATTAGGACATCAGGCAACAAAACTCGCCACGCCCTCTTCGTGCCATCCCACCAATACAAACATCCGAGGTCATTGTACATCTTGGTCGACCGGATGAATAGAATAACGGCACCGCGTGCCTCCCTGCACCGCCGACGAAGTCCTCGACACATCGGAACACACAACCGCCTCAAATCTCAAAGACTTATCAGCGCTACTCGAATAGACTCTTCCTCTCAAGAGCTACATCTCGATATCGTACCAACACTGGGTCTCAAACTGCCGCCTCTTCACCTCATCAACGATGGAAGACTCGCAACCTCACGAACCCGCACTCGCCATCGTCGGATCGATCAAACGAACCCCAAGGCTCGCTAATCGTGGATCTCGACGGACCATGTCCTCGCCTTCTCTGCCGTACCTCCGGCAGGCTCCCCATCGATCTACGACTAAGGCATCAAGAACTACGTTGGCCTTTCCTGATGGTATAGAATATCAACATCATAATCTTTCGTAAACTCTAACCACCGTCTCGCCGCAAGTTCAACTCCTCTGTCGAAAATATACCGAGGCTCTTGTGGTCCGTATAAATATCCACATGAACCCCATACAAATAATGTCTCCAAATCTTCAAGGCATGAA
Source organism: Przewalskia tangutica (assembly GCA_029844215.1). Lineage (NCBI taxonomy): Eukaryota > Viridiplantae > Streptophyta > Magnoliopsida > Solanales > Solanaceae > Przewalskia > Przewalskia tangutica. The sequence continues at coordinate 113,370,667 of CM056721.1, forward strand.
TAATCGCGCCAACTCTAAGTCGTGGGTAGGGTAATTCTCTCATGCTTCCGAATCGCCGAAGCATAGGCTATAACCTTGCCGGCCGCATCAAACACACCCTAGCCCGATACCCGAGGCATCACAATAGATCACGCACTGCCTAACCCTCGTGAAGAGTAAGAACCGAGTTGTAGTCAACCTTTCCTTCAAAGAATCGAAACCCTTCTCGCAAGCCTCGCCCATCGAACTTGGCCGCTTCGAGTCACCTAGTCAACGGTCGAAATCAAAGCAACCGCTTCCACAAACTCGCGATAATAACTCGCCAAAATTTCAAGAAATCGCGCGCACTTGGCCGGAGTAGTAGGTCTCGCCAAGACTTGATCGCTTCACCTTTGTCGATTCACCCGAACACCATCACCCCAATAATATGCCCGGGAATGCCACTGAGGCCAACCAAAACTCACACTTGGAGAACTTGGCGAATAATCGCGGCCCGAGAACCCCAAGTACCGCCTCAAGTGATTCGCATGCTCGCCTCGTCCGCGAATAAACCAGATGTCATCAATGAATACAATCACAAATGTATCCAAAATGGTTTGAACACCCGTTCATCAAATCCATAAATACTACGAGCGTTGGTCAAACCGAAGACATAACCTCAACTCATAGTGCCCATACCGGTCCCGAATGCGATCTTTGGGATATCTCGCTCGAACTCGAACTCGATGATAACTGCATCGCAGTCTATCTTGAGAAACACTCGCACTCGCAATCGGTCAAACAAAACATCAATCCTGGGGAGGGGGTACCTATACTTGATGATTACCTTATTCAGGTGCCGTAATCAACACACATACGCAGCTGCCTCATCCTTCTTCTTCACAAACAAAACCGCGCCCTGCGGAGATACACTAGGCCCGATGAAACCTTTTTCCAAAGAAATCTTTCACCTGGTCCTTCACCTCCTCAACTCAAGAAAGCCATCCTGTATGGCGGAATGGAAATAGGTCGAGTGTCCGCAACGTGTCAATACAAAACTCAATCTCCTCTCGGGAGGGATACCCAAGATCGTGCGGGAACACATCCGAAACTCCCTAACCACGTGCATCGATCAAGGATCGCACCTCACCAGTATCAAATACGAACCGGATGATAGATGTACCTTTCGCACCATCTTCCTAGCCTTGAGGTAAGAAATAAACCTACCCCTACGACGCCGTGTTGCCTTTCCACTCGATAATCGGCTCGCCAGAAATCGAACCAACTAACATGTCCCTTACGGTCAACGTTGGCATAACAAGAAGCCAACCACCCATACCCATAATGACATCAAAATCCATCTCCAACTCTATCAAGTTCGCAAGTGGTCCGACGATCAGTAAATAAACACCGACAACCTCTATACACCCGCTCGCCTAACACCGAATCACCCATCGGGCGTAGCTACCTCAAAAGGCTCTATCGACACCGCCTATCCCGATTCTACCCGCGATAAGAGGGGACACATAGGATAAGGTAGAACCTGGATCTATCAAAGCATAAACATCACACCAAATCAATTATGTATACGTGACGACGCGTGGAAGCCTCCTGATCCTGGCGGCTGGCTAGAGAATATATGCGGTTCTGTGGACCGCTAGAACTGGAACCACCACCACGACCTCTACCGCGGCCTGCCGGTCCGTGAGAACCCTGCCCTCCGGGGCGCATAACCACAGAAGGAGAGGAAGACCCAAAGACCGATCTCGCTTACCGCACCGCACTACCTATGCCGCTCGACGGACAATCTCTCTTCAATTGGCCCAGCTGGCCACAAGAGTAACAAGCTCCTACAGGAATACGACACTCGCCTGGGTGTGATCTACCGCATCGAGCACACCGAGATGTGGGTGGCCTCGATCGGCGATGATCTCGCCTCCTCAAACCCCAAGTCTCGAGCCCCGACCGCCTCCCGAATGGCCCGGCTGATCACTCCTACCGAAAAACCATGACGGAGCACTCGTGCCGGGCCGGAATGTGGACCCACCGTTGTTGAGGTTATCCGCCTCAAAATCGCCCCGAGACCTTGTTGTCGCCCTCTGGGCCGCCCGAGTCAACTGATCCTCCTCTCTCTATCCTCTATCCTCGCGCATAGGCTCGCATCCTAGCAATGTCCATACCGGTGAAGAGCCACCCCAAGCATGCAGAATCATATGACGCCTAGCCCCATCACATAACGATGAACCCTATCCGCCATGCCGCCTACAATAGTGTGCGATGTTCGCCAAAGAGTCAAACCTGTGCTATACTCCCGATAGTCCTCCCGCTCGCCTCAAGGTCAAGAATCTATCTACCCGGCTCTCTCATCTCGTGAGGCAAAAATGATCCATGAAGGCCTCTCAGAACTCCTCCCAAATAGCCGGATGAGCATCCTCACCTCTCGAAAGCAACCACGACTCAAACCAGTTCAACGCAATATCGCAGAACCGAGCAAGAGGCTAGCGAATGCACGCCTCAAGCCCTAAGAACTCGCATGGTCCGTAGGCCGAATGAACTCCTGCGGATCCTCCTCGCACTCGAACCATAAAACTCGTGTGGATGACAACCGTAAAAATCCCTAATCCGCAAACCGCTTTAGCGGGTGGTCGCTCGCTTTACGCCGCCGCTACTATATCGTCAATAACCGGACCGCTTCCCGTAGTCTCTATACTCGACTCACGGTTGTGGGATGGAGGCTCGCACGAACCTCTGGAGCTACCGCCGCTTCTTGCCTCTAATACCGCTGGGTGAACTCGCTGACAGCTTACTACCTCGGGCATAGTCTGCGCTCGAGTCCGTAACCCTCGAGTACCGCTAGCGCCTCCGCCGCTTTGCCCTTCTGGCCCCGGTCGCTTCCGTGAGGCATAAATGTTTCATAAGAATAGGTCGAGAGGATTCAACCTAATAAGACACTCATCGCACGATCTCAGAGAGAGAAGAATGGAAACCAATCTTAAATGTCCTGCAGCCTCCTGATTATAGATGTGGTGCACAACACACCGATAATCAAGACTCTACTAGACACGGTCTGTAGATACCTTCCGAGGACTAACTGCTCTGATACCACTTTTGTCACGACCCGACCCGGAAATGCGATCGGTGCCCTACCCGGGCACCCTGCCTGTATACATCGAGAATAAGAAATGAACATACACAACATAAACACATGTGTAAACAATAAACATCACAGGCTAGCCAATTACAATACCCCGCCCGTAGTATGTCAACCTATAATATCCACAATACGTCTATTAACGTCTATATTATAAGTGTAAGGTCACTAATTTCTACGGAAAATCGGACAGCACCTCCTTTGTTTCTACTACTTTGCCACCTTTTTCAAGGCCGAATACAATAACCAAACATGCCACATTTAAGGCCCAACCAATGCACTCAACAATAGGGGATTACACGCCTACTAGACGTGTAAAATTCCGCCCCACAATAGATATCAAATTAATACAACTTACTAGGCCAATTAGGCTAACTTGAAGTACTACAACATCAATTCTTATCCTATTTCCATTTCAATCCAAGTTATTAGCCTAACATGATATCAAGTCGCAATCGATAATAACTACTATAATCTCCAAGTAATTAACATGCGACGATTCTAATAAACGATCAATTGTAATCCAACTTCACATGGCTTACATTACATTTCGGATTCTAAGGCTACAAGCAATCCATAACACTTATAAACTTCAACACATACACTTCATGCTAGCAACATGTAAAGCTAACAACAATATAAATAATCTTGTAACACTTTTAAGGGACAAGATTATACCTCAACGAATCTTAATCCAACTCCAAATATGAAGTCGCTCCTTAGTAACTTAGAGCCTTTCCAAGACACTTCAACCCGCTTATTGAGACCCTTAGAACAACACCAACAAATTTCCTTCAAATCTCCAAACAAAACCTAGAAAGACAACTAGGTTTTCGCTTTGCGACTAACCCGAAAACTATCTTTTTCTGAGATTTTTCTATTGATATATGCTTACAATACACTCATGAACCTTGGTTTAAAGTTAGGAGCTTAATGGACAAGAAACAAAAAAAATTCTTTCTCAAGTTGAGTGAACCCGAGAGCAATGCTAAGAGTTCTTCAAATGTTTGTGAAAATTTGGCTAAGTGTTAAGCCTTGTCTTGCACTACTAGTATTATATAGTGTAATGGAGGGTCAAGATATAAACAAATGGGTGGTTTGGATGAGCTCTTATCAAATATCAAGCCTTGTGGGTCCTTTGACCAAGTCAATTCTCTCAAGCTTTCAAGTTGCAAGACTTGTCTTGCTAACAAAGGTCCAATGACCCTCTTGCCCTTGCAAAATTCATCCAAGGCATCATTAATGGGGGTGACACGTGTCTCCCTCCCATTCGTCATAATAATACGTTTTTCGACAATTTCATAATTCCGATAAATTTTTACAAGTCTCAAATCTTAACACTTGTGAGTTCTTTCGTACGTTCTTAAAACATGTCCTGTAAATACGGGGTGTAACAACTTCCTCTCATATAAGGCCTCATAAGGCGCCATCTGAATACTAGAGTGGTAGTTGTTGTTATAAGCAAACTCTACAAGAGGTAAATGATCCTCCCAGCTACCCCTGAAATCAATAACACAAGCCCACAAAGATATCCTCGTTGTTCGGATAGCGCGCTCGGCTTGTCTGGCCCGAGGATGAAACGTCGTACTGAGACTCACCTAGGTCCCTAATCCCTTCTGGAAAGACCTCCAGAAATTAGCAGTGAACTGGGCTCCTCTGTCTGAAATAATCGATACAGGCACTCCGTGCAGTCTCACAATCTCCCTGATATACAGTCTAGCATAATCCTCGGCCGAAAAAGTCGCCCCGATCGGAAGAAATGGGTTGATTTCACACCGGCTGTCGACGATAACCCAAATGGAATCATGCTTCCTCCGAGTGGAAGGTAACCTCGTAATAAAATCCATATTTACCACCTCCCACTTCCAAGTCGAAATATCAATAGCTCGCAATACCACCGATTCTCGTGATCAACCTAACTGGCCGCACCGCATCGCGCCACGAACTCCGCAACGCCCTCTTCGTGCCATCCCACCAATACACGATCCGAGGTCATGGTACATCTTAGTCGACCCGGATGAATAGAATAACGAGCACCGTGCCTCCCTGTAATCGCTAACGGTCCTATCACATTGGGAACACACAACCGCCTCAAATCTTAGCACCCCATCCGGCGCTACCTCAAATAGACTCTTCTCTTTCTGAAAAGCGGCATCTCGATACCGTACCATAATCGGATCCTCATATTGTCGCCTTTTCACCTCCTCGACGATGGAAGACTCGGCAACCTCTCGAACCCGAACTCCATCACTATCAGAATCAACCAAACGAACCCCAAGGCTCGCTAGCTGATGTAACTCTCGGACCATATCCCTTTTCTCCGTCAGACATTAGACGGACTACCCATCGACCGCGACTGGCGGCATCTGCAACTACATTGGCCTTCCCCGGGTGGTATAGAATATCAACATCGTAATCCTTGCGCTCCAACCACCGCCTCGCCGCAAGTTCACCTCCTCCGTCAAGATATACTGGAGACTCTTGTGGTCTGTGTAAATATCCACATGAACTCCATATAAATAATGTCTCCAGATCTTCAAGGCATGAATCACTGCTGCCAACTCCAAGTCATGTGTGGGATAGTTCTTCTCATGCTTCCTAAGTTGTCGAGATGCGTAAGCTATAACCTTGCCGTGCTGCATCAGCACGCACCCAAGCCCGACACCTGACGCGTCACAATAAACCACATATCCATCTAAACCCTCTGGAAGAGTAAGAACTGGGGCGGTCGTCAACTTTTCCTTTAGCAACTGGAAACTTTCCTCACAAGTATCCGTCCACCGGAACATAGCTGCTTTCTGAGTCAGCTTAGTCAAAGGTGCTGATATAGAAGCAAACTTCTCCACAAACCTCCGATAATAACCTACAAGGCCCAAAGCCGCGCACTCCGCTTGGTGTAGCTGGCCCGCCAAGTCTGATCGCCTCAATCTTCGTTGTATCAACCCGAATACCATCGGCCCCGATAACATGCCCCAATAAAGCCACCGAAGCTAACCAAAACTCGCATTTCGAGAACTTGCATACAATCGCGGCCCCGAGGACTCTAATACCGTCCTCAAATGATCTGTATGCTCCTGCTCTGTGCGCGAATACACCAAGATATCATCAATGAAAACTATAATGAACATATCCAAGAATGGCCTAAACACCCTATTCATCAAATCCATGAATACCGCTGGAGCGTTGGTCAATCCGGAAGACATCACCCTGAACTCATAGTGCCCATACCGGGTCCTGAATGCAGTCTTTGGGATATCTGTCTCTCTAACTCGCACCTGATGATAACCAGACCGCAGGTCTATCTTGGAAAAACACCTTGCACCCTGCAACTGGTCAAACAAATCGTCAATCCTGGGGAGGGGATATCTGTTCTTGATAGTTACCTTATTCAGTTGTCTGTAATCAATACACATACGCAGCGTCCCATCCTTCTTCTTTACAAATAACACTGGCGCCCCCCAGGGAGAAACACTTGGCCTGATAAAGCCCTTCTCCAGCAAGTCCTTCAGCTGGTCTTTCAATTCTTTCAACTCGGCAGGTGCCATCCTGTATGGCGGAATAGATATCTACGAGTATCCGTGCCAAATCAATGCAAACTCAACCTCCTCTCGGGAGGATACCCAAGCTCATCCGGGAATACGCCCGAAACTCTATAACGACCGGAACTGACTGAAGGTCCGGTATCTCAGCCTCATTATCGAATACCCGAACCATATGGTAGATAAACCATTTCCGCACCATTTTCCTAGCCTTGAGGTAAGAAATAAACTTACCCCTCGGCGACGCCGTATTCCCCTTCCACTCAATAACCTCGCCGCCAGAAACCGAACCGAACTAATCTCTCTCATACCTACATTGGCATAGCAAGACGCTAGCCAATCCATACCCATAATCACATCAAAGTCCGTCATATCCAACTCTATCAAGTCGGCAGAGTCCGACGATCGCCTACATCATCGGGCAAGCTCTATATATCCTCTCGGCTACCACTGAATCACCTACTGGCGTAACCACCTCAAAAGGTCTTATGGACTCGGGCTCTATCCCTATTTTATCAGCAATATGGGGAGATATATAGGACAAGGTAGAACCTGGATCTATCAAAGCATATACATCACAAAGAAACCAACAATGTACTGCGGATGACATCCGTGACGCCTCCTAGTCTCGACGGCCGACATAAGATAGATGCAGCTGAGGATCGCTAGAATCGGGACCCTACCACGACCTCTCGCCACGCCCCGCTGGCCGCGTGAACACCCGCCTCCGGCGTCGACCATCAAGACGAAGATCCAAAGAATCGACCGTCGGTGAACCATAACGCTCCCGCCGCCTAAGGACGGATAATCTTTTTCGATGGCCCCGCCACAAGAATAACACGCCTCGAACCCATACGGCACTCGCCCAGATGAGACCTACCGCATCGAACGCATCGAGAGGTGGGTGGTCTCGATTGTGACGGCCGCCTCGAAACCCTCAAGTCCTCGAGCCACGACCGCTCTGAATAACCCGATCGACGACTCCCGCCGTAAAATCGAGAAGGAGCACTGCGGCCGGGCCGAATGTGTACCTAGTTCACGTGAGGCCGCCCGCCTAAAATCGCTTCGAGACTCGCTGCCCGCCTTCGGGCTGGCCTAAATCTAGCCGATCCCGCTCTCTCGCCTCAATCCTCGCGATACGCTGCATCTCCGAAATATCCATCCTCGTCAAGAGCCACCCCAAGCATGCAAGAATCATATGACGGCCTAACCCATCACATATCGATGAACCCCGCTCGCCATGTCGCCTACAATGGTGTGCGATATCTAGCCAAGGAGTCAAACTCGTGTTGTACTTCTAATAGTCCTCCGCCCCGCCTCAAGGTCAAGAATCTATCTACGCGGACTCTCCTCACCTCAGGAGGTAAGAAGTGATCCAGGAAAGCCTCTGTGAACTCCTCCCAAACAGCTGGAAGAGCATTCTCACCTCTCGACAACACCCATGACTCAAACCAGTTCAACGCAATATCGCGTGAATCCCGGAAGAAGCTAGCATAACGGACTACCGAGGCTCGAGCACTGCACGGTCCATCAGAATCGCCGCACAAACTCCTCGCGATCCTCGCGAATCTCGAGCCATAGAACTCGTGGATGACAACCTAGGAAATCCCAACCAGAACCGCTTGGCCTAGGGTTGGATGCTGCTCGCTTGTGTCGCCGCCACTATATCGTCAATAAGCGGATATGTTCCCCGTAATCTCTATACTCACCGACTATGGGATCGAGGCTCCGGCATCGCGTCTCGTGAGCCGTCACGCCGAACTTCGGTGAGGTCGGGCGACGTCGTGGAACTCGCCGCTCAAACATCATCTCTCGTAAAGATCGGTCTGGCCCTCGTGACCCTCAAGGCCCCACTAGCAAAGACCTCACCGCTTTGCCCTTCCGGGTCGCGGTTGCTTCGCGAGGCATAATCGATACATAAGGGAAAATATCGAGGAGGTTCAACCTATAACACAGCTCTATTGCACGATCTTAGAGTGAAAGAATGGAAACCAATCCTAAATATCCTGCAGCCTCCTGATTATAGATGTGGTGCACAACACACCGATAATCAAGACTCTATTATATACGGTTTGTAGATATTTTCCGAGGACTAACTGCTCTGATACCACTTTTGTCACGACCGACCGGTCGCGATCGTACCTCACCGGGTACTCGCCAGTATACATCGAGAATAGCAATGGAACATACATAACACATAACTTATAAAAGGTAACATCATCGCCACCGATAAGTGCCGCTTCCATAAAACATACTTAATCAAAAGTATAGCAAAGACAACTTGCTCTTACACCCAAAACACATACGTGACCACAAACCTCTAAGGATAACAATCGTATGGACAGGGCCCGCCATACCTGAATATACACAATGCCTATAACATCAGGGAAAACCGTACCAACAAAACAAGCTTCCGGAGGAATGGAGCTTCTGACACCGGAACAGTGATCCTAAGAACGAGGATCCACCACCTGCTTACCCTTACCTGCGGCATGAACGCATCCCCCGGGGAAGGGGGTCAGTACACAATATGTACCAAGTATGTAAAACTGGAAAATACTGTAATAATGATAAAATAAGTCTGAAAAATAAGTTGGAGTCATGGACGAAAATCAAAATACAGTACACTGTGCCTTACTAACAATGAGAGTAACAAGTATATACTTTACTGCATAAAAATAGGAGGCTTGTGATCAAAACAGGGTCCCTCGCCCGTAGTATCAATAAGCAATCCTACTCCTGGGACTATTTCACCCGCATGGGTCTTGTGGACACGCATGAGGTATTCCTCGCATAGATGTTATACCCTGTATTTCCAGAGTATGTACGTGAGGACGTACATACAAAAAGTTTAGCCTTAGTTTGACACTTTGGACGAAAATATTGTGCACAACACTCGAAAAGAATCGTTTTCCGACGAAACGTTTTCCAAAGCTTGCGTAGGGAAAATTCCGGCTATTTCATTAATAATTTTTGCGGATTTTTCCGAGAGATGAAATATTTTGGACCAACGGGAGGGTGACACTTGTCACCCTCATTGGACGGCAAAGTTAGGCAAAGTTGGCACGTTTTTTGTGCCTTCTCCTTAGTCAAGGAGTTGTAGAAGGGTTTAAATGAAGAATAATCGAATCAGATTTACATAGGATCGTTTTCAAAGAGACTTGAGTAACTTGCGCAGGGAAGTGCTGCCCAATTTTCCGTAGGATAGAGAACCCTACGCTAGAATCAAGCATGAGTAGTCTAGACGTTGATAGGCGTGTCCGACTATTATAGTTGATTCTCTGCGCGACATATTCGACTTGGCAGGTGGTTTTCGACGAAAAGGTATGTGATTCTTCCTATACTCTTGAGCATGATATTTTAAATATATATATAGTACGGTAGACGTACGTGTGTTAACTGAATAATAATTACGGCAATGTCTTTTGACTTAAGCACGAATAATAATTACGCAATGTCTTTTGACTTAAGCCTGAATAATAAAGATCTTGAAGCATTTCAAAAGAATACTGAATCATTTTTAACAGAAGAGAAACAGTTGGTTTCTAAACAAAAGCTTAAGAGTTATACTAGCTTTATGGGAAGTTAGGTATAACAACTTAAGAAAGATAAAAGAATCATTTACTTATTTGCTTATAAAAACCTTGTATTGATTTCTGTAAGGTGTAGTAAGATTGATTGATAAATAGACATATTATGATGCTACGTGTGTTAGTGTCTTGTGATGTTGTGAAAGGGGGTCATTCTTGTTGTGCTTACGTTGCTAAACGGTAAGTCAGTTGTATTGTTATTATATCACCTACCCTCGACTTGTTATACCGGAGGCTTGCCACCTTGATGCGGTCTATACGGCTATGCGGTCCGTGAGACTATGCGAGTGTGGGAGTTCGAGGATTGATCATTCCGGTGTTTTAGCCCGACGGGGATGCCCTGCGGTGCGTGTGACTATGCGGTCTATTGAGACTATGCGATCGCGGAGTCCAGAGGTACCGGGGTTAGCTACCCCGACGCGAGAATACCTCATGCGGGTGCGTGTGTGACTATGCGGATCGCGGAAGTCCAGACTAGGCACGCATAATGATACTATGGGCGATCGACCTTGCTTCGATCATTCGCGGCCTAGAAAGACCAGTTACATTATATCTATTTTTCTCTTGTTTATGTTGTGGCACTATGTGCAGTTAAACTGGTTGTATTTACAAATGGCTTTAAATACTTTGATTTTACTTCAGTACTTTACAGTTTCACATACTTAGTACCTGTTGCATCGACCTTCCTTCGGGGCCGCGTCATGCCGCAGTAAGGGCAAGGTGTGCTAGATCCGCATCCTTAGGATCTTTTTGCTTTGGTGTCGTGAGCTCCATCTTCTCCGAGGCTCGACTTTTGGGTATGATCTCCCCGTTGTTGTATATAGTTTTGTACATTCAGGTATGGCGGCCTCGCCCCGCCATAGTTGTTTATCTTCTTAGAGGTTTGTAGTCCTATTGTACAGTTGGGATGTAACTGCAAAACTATGTTTATATATATATGTCGAAAGGCGATATTTTCTCACATAAAACTGTGTCTCATTTTACAATTGTTTCATGTCTTGTTTTTATATTCCGCTGATTACTCTGATGTATGACTACTTGGGTGCCCGGGTAAGGCACCAGTCACGGGCCCCGGAACGGGTCATGAAAAAAGTGGTATCAGAGCAGTTAATCCTCGGAAAGTGTCTACAGACCGTATCTAGTAGAGTCTTGATTATCGGTGTGTTGTGCACCACACCAATAATCAGGAGGCTATAGGATATTTAGGATTGGTTTCCATTCTTCTCACTCTGAGATCGTGCCTTAGAGTTGTGTTATAAGTTGGACCCCTCTAACGTATTCCTTTCTCAGAACGCTTATGCCTCCACGTAAGGCAACCCGCCCAGAAGGGCAAGGCACCGAGGAGCCGCTAGTAGGACACCGAGTCACGAGGGCTCGTGCCCGCCTATACCCGAGACGGCGAGTTCCATGACGCCGCCCCCAAAGAGACCACGCATCGCACCTCCCGCCCCACACCGCGGCGGAGAGTTAGGTACAAGGAGATGGCCCGGCTATTGGCCAGATCGTGGCGCATGAGGCGACAGCCGATGCGCAGCCAGCCCACCCCAGTAGTACCGTGGTTCACCCGAGGCGATAGTTTGAGGCTACGGGACTTCCCGAGTTGTAGCCGCTAGAGTTTTATGGGTCGAGGCCGAGGATGATCCGCAGAGTTCATCCGTCGCCACAGAGGATTATGAGAGTGATCGGGCGCCGAGACCGAGTCCGTGATCTCGGTTCAGATCGCCGCGTGATACCGCGATCGATTGGTTTGATTCGTGGAGTTATCCCGGGAAAGCACGCGTCCCAGCCTACTTGGGATGAGTTCTCGAGGCTTTTCACTCACTTCTTGCCTCGCATGAGGAGGGCACGGCCCGATAGATTTTTGTCTTGAGGCAGAGAGGCGCACGCCAGGAGTACAATGTCGAGTTCGATTCTTTGGCTCGATATGTCCCTGCATTGGTAGCGGATATGGAGGGCGGTGGTGCATCGCTACGCCACGGGCTAGATGATTATATGGCCGAAGTCTTGTGCGGGTGTGGCTCTTCACCAGCATGGACATTACCCGTATGCAGCTCATGCACTTGGATGCGGCGAGAGAGAGACCGACGGTCGACAGATATCAAGCATCGAAGAAGGCCAAGACGCCCGGTTCTTTTGGTAGTTCTCGGGTGAACGGCCTCGGTTAGCCTAGATTTGCACCTCCCGGCTGAGCACTCCCACATCATTGTCGATGCCCAGAGTATTCGGGCGTGTCGGGCCCAGGACTTGGACTTCAGGTAGCAAGGTGCTAACCGATCGAGGTCCGCTGGTGGTGTCCGTTGTGGTAGATTCCATTCAGGGAGTTGTAGTACTACTCCGGGAGCTTGCTATACTTGTGGCCAGCAGGGTCATTTTGTGAGGGCTTGTCCGACCGGGGGCAGCGCTGGTGGTAGGGCTCAGCCTACGGTGCATTGCGGCTCATCATCTCCTACGATTACTCGCCCGAGGCGTGGTACTCATGGGCCAGCAGGTCGCGGCAGAGGTCGTGGCGCGGTCCCGCCTAGTGGTCCTCGAACCGCATTTATGTCTTGTCGGGCGAGGACGGGAGGCCTCACCGATGTCGTCACAGTACCTTATCGCCTCCGACATGATGTATGCCTTGATAGATCCGGGTTCTACTCCCCATATATCTCCCTTGTTGCTAGTAGGATAGGATAGATCCCGAGTCCATAGACCACTTTCGAGGTAGCTACGCGATGGGTGATTCGGTGGTAGCTCGGCGGGTATATAGAGCTTGTCCAGTGACTTTATGCAGTCATCAGACCCTAGCAGACTTGATAGAGCTGGACATGACTGATTTCGACGTGATCATGGGCATGGATTGGCTAGTTTCTTGCTATGCCAATGTAGACTGCAGGGAGAGAGTGGTACGGTTCCAGTTTCCTGGGGAGCCGGTTATTGAGTGGGAGGGGAACATCAGACGCCGGGGTAGGTTTATTTCCTACCTCAAGGCTAGGAAGATGGTGCGAAGCGGGTACATCTACCATCTCGTCGGGTGTTTGATATCGAGGTCGCGGTGCGATTTTCGCCGCCCAGAGTCGAGAGAGTTCCCGACGTGTTTCAGGCGACCTCCCGGGTATTCCTCCAGAGAGGGAGATAGAGTTTTGTATCGATGTACTGCCAGACACTCGGCCTATTTCCATTCCGCCATACAGAATGGCACCTGCCGAGTTGAGAGAGTTGAAGGACCAGCTGCGAGATTTGCTGGAGAAGGGCTTCATCAGACCTAGTGTTTCTCCCTGAGGAGCGCCGGTATTGTTCGTGAAGAAGAAGGGCGACGCCGCGCATGTGTGTTGATTACGGTGAACAAGGTGACCATTAAGAACGAATACCCTTCCCGTGATTGATGATTTGTTAGACCGGTTGCAGGTGCGAGATGTTTCTCCAAGATTGATCTGCGATCGGGCTATCATCAGTAGTCGAGAGGCGGATGTCCCCTGGATCGCATTCGGACGTGACGGGCATTATGAGTTCAGTGGTCATGTCTTTTGGGTTGACCAATGCTCGCGGTATTCATGGATTTGATGAACCGAGTGTTCAAACCATTTTGGACACATTTGTGATAGTGTTCATTGATGATATCTTGGTTTATTCTCGCGAGCGGGAGCATGTGAGCATTTGGCGTCTGGCCGAGAGTTCTCCAGGACCAGCAGTTATACGCCAAGTTTTCCAAATGTGAGTTTTGGTAAGCTTCGGTGGCTTTTCTTGGGCATATTGTCGGGGCCGATGGTATTTGGGTGGATACGGCCAAGATCGAGGCAGTCAGGAGTTGGCCTAGACCTACTACTCTGACAGAGGTTCGCAGTTTTTTGGGCCTTGCAGGTTATTATCGGCGGTTCGTAGAGAAGTTTGCTTTATCCGCACCATTGACTAGGTGACTCGGAAAGCGGCTAAGTTTGATGGTGATGCTTGTGGCGTGGTTTCGATTCTTTGAAGAGATCGACGGCCGCTCGTTCTTACTCTTCCAGAGGGTCCAGACGGTTATGTCGTGTATTGTGATGCGTCAGGCATCGGGTTGGGATGTGTGTTGATGCAGCTGGGTAAGGTTATAGCGTACGCATCCCGACAGCTTAAGAAGCATGAGAGGAACTACCCCACCCATGATTTGGAGTTGGCAGCGGTGATCCACGCCGTGAAGATCTGGAGGCACTATTTGTATGGGGTTCATGTGGATATTTCTACAGACCACAAGAGCCTCGGTATATCTTCACCAGAGGAGTGAACTTACGACAGATTCGGTGGTTAGAGCTGCTCAAGGATTATGATGTTGACATCCTGTACCACCCGGGGAAGGCCAATGTTGTGGCAGATGCTCTTAGTCGTAGATCGATGGGTAGCCTATCAGATGTGCAGCCAGAGAGGAGGGGCATGGTTCGCGATTTGCATCAGTTAGCGAGCCTTGGTGTCCGTTTGATTGATTCTGATAGCAGTGGGGTTCGAGTTCGAGAGGTTGCCGAGTCTTCCATCGTCGAGGAGGTGAAGAGGCAACAGTTTGAGGATCCGGTTTTGATTCGGTATCGTGATACGGCTCTTCGTGAGGGCAAGGGTCATTTTGAGGTAGCACCTGATGGGGTGTTAAGGTTTAAGGGCAGTTTGTGTGTTCCAGATGTTTCAGGACTTCGGCAGCAGGTTCTTGGGGAAGCACACAGCGCGCGTTACTCTATCCATCCAGGGTCGACCAAGATGTACCACGACCTTAGATCTATGTATTGGTGGGATGGCTTGAAGAGGGACGTTGCAGAGTTCGTAGCTCAGTGCCCGTGTTGTCAGCAGGTGAAGGTAGAGCACCAAAGGCCTGGTGGTTTGTTGCAGACGATTGAGATCCCAACCTGGAAGTGGGAGGTGATCAACATGGACTTTATCACAGGATTACCTCGCACTCAGAGGAGACATGATTCTATATGGGTTATCGTCGACAGGCTGACGAAATCAGCCCACTTTCTTCCCGTCAGGACGACTTTTTCGGCTGAGGATTATGCCAGACTTTACATCCGAGAGATCGTCGATCGCATGGAGTCCCTATTTCGATCATATCGCATGAAGAGCCCGCCATTCGCTAACTTACGAGGTCTTTCCGAAAGGGTTTAGGGACGCAGTGAGCTCGATCTGCATTCCATCCACGCATGCAGACGGACAGTGGCGCACTATCCGACTCTCGAGGATATCTCGCGAGCCTGTGTTATCGACTTCAGGGGTAGCTGGGAGGATCATTTGCCTCTAGTTGAGTTTGCATATAATAATAGCTACCACTCCAGTATTCAGATGGCGCCTTATGAGGCCTTGTATGGGAGGAAGTGCAGATCACCGATAGGTTGGTTTGATGTAGGCGAGGTGCAGTTGGTGGGACCAGATTTGGTGCAGCAGGCGGTGGATAAGGTGAAGCTTATCCAGGAGCGGTTGCTGACAGCTCAGAGTCGACAGAAGTCATATGCAGATCATCGTCGTCGGCATCTGGAGTTCGAGGTTGATGATTGGGTTTTCCTGAAGGTGTCACCCATGAAGGGTGTGATGAGATTCGGGAAGAAAGGGAAACTCAGCCCAAGGTACATTGGGCCCTATCAGATTGTCCGCAGGTAGCGGGGTTGCTATGAGTTGGATCTGCCGTCCGATCCGGAGGCGGCATCCGTGTTTCATGTTTCTATCTTTGAGAGATGTATCGGGGATCCATCTAGGGTACACCCGATTGACGATGTCCAGGTGACCGAGGGGTTATCGTATGAGGAGATTCCTATAGCGATAATCGATCGTCAGGTTAGGCGTCTGCGGACCAAGGACGTGGCTTCCGTCAAAGTCTTGTGGCGGAACGAGCTCAGGGAGGAGATGATGTGGGAAGAAGAGGAGGACATGAGGCAGAAGTATCCTCACCTATTCCCCACACCTCCAGGTAATTCACTTTCCTACTTGTAAATTTTCATTGTCATATATGCTTAAGTGTTGTTTTGTGGTCGTATGTAGCATTTGCAAACTGTTTAAGCTTTATCGTTAACTGTCTTGGGAAGGAACATTCGGGACGAATGTTTCTAAGGAGGGGAGAATGTCATACCCCGTATTTCCAGAGTATGTACGTGAGGACGTACGTACAAAAAGTTTAGCCTTAGTTTGACACTTTGGACGAAAATATTGTGCACAACACTCGAAAAGAATCGTTTTCCGACGAAACGTTTTCCAAAGCTTGCGTAGGGAAAATTCCGGCTATGTCATTAATAATTTTTGCGGATTTTTCCGAGAGATGAAATATTTTGGACCAACGGGAGGGTGACACTTGTCACCCTCATTGGACGGCAAAGTTGGGCAAAGTTGGCACGTTTTTTGTGCCTTCTCCTTAGTCAAGGAGTTGGTAGGATATTTGTGTAGTAGATGGATAAGGACACTTGCCTAAATCTCCACCTTACACTTGCCTAGCACTTGGCTTCATCTTGGCCATTGGTTGGCCATTGCTTGACCTATAAATACCCCCCTAACTTGAAGGTTTTCTTCATCCACAAATCAATTCTCCAAGTCTTGAAAAAAATCCCTCCCCTCTCTTATAAGCTTTTCGTCCAAGGCTCTCCCCCCCTTCCTTGAGCCCTTAGCCGAAACCTACCCCCCTCCCTTGGTAGAAAAGTTGTCTTCCAAGTATAGTTACTATTCCAAAATACCCTAGCCCAAATCCCTTATAGTATTTTAGTAGAAGTTGTTAGAAACTTCTAAGGGTTTCTTGGAGCTATCGGAGCGTGCAATTAGGAGCTAAACCTTGCTCAGGATCGACATTTATACTTGGATAATTTTGGGCTTATCGAGGTAAATACTCTTGTCCTTCTATTGTAATTGGATATTACACATAAGAATAGTTAAGACTTGAGTATAAGAATAGAATTGAACTGTAATTACACTGAAGGATATTAAAGAATAGAATTGAACTGTTATCACAGTAGAAGGGTTTAAATGAAGAATAATCGAACTGTACTTACATAGGATTGTTTTCACAGTAGACTTGAGTAACTTGCCGGGTAGGGAAGTGCTGCCCAATTTCCCGTAGGATAGAGAATCCTCTGCTTAGAACTGTTTACAGAGTAGTCTAGACGTTGATAGACGTGTTTGACTATTATAGGTTGATTCTCTGCGCGCGACATATTCGACTTGGCAGGTGGTTTTCGCCGAGAAGGTATGTGATTCTTCCTATACTCTTGAGCATGATATTTTAAATATATATATAGTACGGTAGACGTACGTGTGTTAACTGAATAATAATTACGGCAATGTCTTTTGACTTAAGCCTGAATAATAATTACGGCAATGTCTTTTGACTTAAGCCAGAATAATAAAGATCTTGAAGCATTTCAAAAGAATACTGAATCATTTTTAATAGAAGAGAAACAGTTGGTTTTTAAACAAAAGCTTAAGAGTTATACTAGCTTTATGGGAAGTTAGGTATAACAACTTATGAAAGATAAAAAGAACTATTTACTTATTTGCTTATAAAAACCTTGTATTGATTTCTGTAAGGTATAGTAAGATTGATTGATAAATAGACATATTATGATGCTACGTGTGTTAGTGTCTTGTGATGTTGTGAAAGGGGGTCATTCTTGTTGTGCTTACGTTGCTAAACGGTAAGTCAGTTATCTTGTTATTATATCACCTACCCTCGACTTGTTATATCGAGGCTTGCCACCCGATGCGGTCTATACGCCTATGCGGTCGTGAGACTATGCGAGTGCGGAGTTCCGGATTGATCATTCCGGTGTTTTAGCCCGACGCGGGGATGCCCTATGCGGTCCAATGTGACTATGCGGTCTATTGAGACTATGCGATGCGGAGTCCAGGAGGATACCGGGTTAGCTACCCCGATGCGAGGAATACCACGCGTCTATGTGTGACTATGCGGATCGCGGAAGTCCAGACTAGGCACGCATAATGATACTATGGGCGATCGGCCTTGCTTCGATCATTCGCGCCTAGGAAAGACCGGTTACATTATATCTATTTTTCTCTTGTTTATGTTGGCACTATGTGCGATTAAACTGGTTGTATTTACAAATGGCTTTAAATACTTTGATTTTACTTGATTTTTACGATTTCACATACTTAGTACTGTTGTAATGACCTCGCCCGGATTGCCGTTCATGCCGCAGGTGGCAAGCAGTGCTAGATCCGCATCCTTAGGATCTTTTTGCTTTGGTGTCAGGAGCTCCATCTTCTCCGGAGGCTCGACTTTTGGGTATGATCTCCCTGTTTTTGTATATAGTTTTGTACATTCAGGGTATGGCGGGGCCCTGTCCCGCCATAGTTGTTTATCTTCTTAGAGGTCTGTAGTCCTATTGTACAGTTGGGATGTAACTGCAAAACTATGTTTATATATATATGCCGAAAGGCGACATTTTCTCACATAAAACTGTGTCTCATTTTACAACTGTTTCATGTCTTGTTTTTATATTCCATTGATTACTCTGATGTATGACTACTTGGGTGCCCGGGTAAGGCACCAGTCACGGGCCCCGGAACGGGTCGTGACAATAGGCTGTACCCGCCCGCATGGGACTATTTCACCCGCATAAGCCCATAGGACTCGCATGAGGTATTCCTCGCATCGTGGGTAGCTAATCCACGGAACAGGTGGTATAACGATCTTGGGGATTTACCCCTCAAATATACTCTTACCCTGAAGCAGGTGGTATAACGATCTTGGGGATGTACCCCTCAGATATACTCTTACCATGAAGAAGGTGGAATAACGATCTTGGGGATGTACCCCTCAGATATACTCTTATCCTGAAGAATGTGGTATAATAATCTTGGGGATGTACCCCTCAGATATACTCTTACCCTGAAGAAGGTGGTATGACGATCTTGGGGCTTACCCCTCATTCATACTCTTACCCTGGAGAAGGTGGTATAACGATCTTGGGGCTTGCCCCTTATTTATACTTTTACCTTAGCTCAATCGGTCATCATATCATAATCATAAATAAGTTAAGAAAGCTTATAACTTATTATTAGTCTTGTTCATATACCCTCTCATTTTAGTTTACTCAAGGCACTAACATATTTAATAAAAGAAAATCCGGGAATTTAACCCAAAGTACCACATACTTATATTCTTTAAAAATGACTCTTTTTCATATAGAACCTTTGGGCAATTGATGCCTTAAAATCAATTTGTCTTTCATAAATCAAGTCACTTGTCCTTACTTATCTTACTTAGAGTAAATCTCTTATTCTTAACCTTTTATAAAGCTAATAAACCAACTTCCCATAAAGTTGTTATATTAACCCTATACTTTAGTAAAATTATACTTTTCCCCTAACCAAGAGACTTATACTTCTTAAAACGAAACAAGTCTTTATATACTTAAAACAAGTAAGAATGCCAAATCTTGTACGTCTACTGTACTACATAGATACAACTACTCATGCTCAAGAGATAGGAAAGCTCCACATACCTCTTTGGTCAATCCACTTGCTAAGCCCAAACTACCGCAAGTAATATGTCAACCTAAAATAACCATGATACGTTTATTAACCTCTAATTTCAATGTAGAATAATCCAAGTTCAAAGTTACTAATTTCTATGGAAAATTGGGCAGCATTTCCTTTGTTTCTACATACTTTGCCACCTTTTTCAAGGCCGAATTCAACATCCAAACGCCACATCTTAGGCCCAACAATCCAAACATTTCAAAGGAGATTACACACCTAAACTTGGGTGTGTAAAATTCTGCCCCATAAGGTACAACAATTCACTTAACAATTCTAAAGTAGTTTGTAGGCCACAACATGCTCATAATATCTTCTTAACCAATCTTTTCATATCCAAACCACATTTCTTACATGCAATGAATCTAAGAGCATTATTTACTACTACAAGTTCCTTCTTCTTCACATGCAACACAAATAACTAGCTCTGAGAAGAATTGTTACATTAAAGCTTTAGCCAAAATTATTCCAACAACTTTGCTAGCCTCCTTTCCAAGAACACCACCACAATAACTCCTACAAGATAGCCACAAGCTTCCTTCTTGTCCTTAACTTTTCAGATTTTTCTTAGGCTTTGAATTCCTCTTGGAATTTTAGAGAGAAGTGAGAGCTTTAGCTTAGAGAGAGAGAGGAATTTGAAAGATGACCAAGTCTTCAAGACTTGGTCAATATAAGACATGCAAGAATTCAGATGGGGACACTTGTCACCCACCCATGACCTCTTTTAAAACAAAGCGATGCGTAAATCCCCACTCAACTCGCAGAACCCGCCTTGCGCGCTGCCTCGCACTGCGGGCCAGCGCTGAAACTGCCGCTCAGCCTTTCCGGCGCGGCTCTCGGCGCCGCGGCGCTACAACTTCAACGACCCCTCAGGATATCCGCGCCATGCCTCGCATCCGCGCCGCCTCGCCGCTTTTGTCCGAAACACATTTCTGTCCGTATGTGCACTGAACTTGTAACTCCTATAACTTCCTACTCCGACGTCCTATTGACGAACGGTTGGTTGCGTTGGAAACTAGACTCAATGAACTACGCACTAGGCCTTTGAAACACTTAGGAACTCTCAATGTACCGGGTTAAAACCCGCCTCAAAGTTGACTAGAACCCGTCCGAACAATCCGTCAAATTATCTTTCGAAAATTTTAAGTCTTACTCCTTTCGCACGCTCTCATACGCATGGCCAGAACTACGGGGTATAACAGTTAACTTGGCTTAGCACCTAATCAGTGAGCTTAATCCAAGAGGATTAGTGATTATTGAACTCACTTTTGGTCTTAGGGATTCTCAAAAATTAGGAGAGAAATGGAGAGAAGATGAAGTCTCAAAGTCTTGAGATTGAACTTGTGAGCTAAGTCTTCAAGACTTATCCAATATGAAGCCAAGTGTAATGAAAAGTGGAGGGGACACATGTCACCCTCCCATTGGTCCAAATAAGTCTTCCCAAAAATAAATATCTCAAGACTTGGAAAATATCTAATTTCTTGGAGGATCCCGCGAAATTGTGAAATTCTCGGCGGACCCCATATTAGTCCCGAATCTTCACCCTAATATTCTAAGCTCGCATCTCAAATTTGGAACGAATCCAACCCCTTGTGAAGAAATTACGGCGTCTCGTTCGTTGTGACCAAATTTGCTCTAAATAAAAAATGTAACTACATCTTCTTTCCAATTTTCAAATCCTATATTCTTAGTCACGTTCTCACTTACGTGCCGTGGGGTTACAGGGTGTAACATTCTTCCTCCCTTAGAAACATTCGTCCCGAATGTTCATACTAGGTTCAATCTGAACAGATCTCGGTATAGTCCCCATTTAACTATACCCTACACAATCGAATATGCCACACATGGCCACAATACATCACACAGGCGTATACATAAATCTAAAGCCAAACGAGGAATCAAATCTAGAGTTTATATCATCACTATTAACTCTCATTCATGGCCTAAAAGGATTCTCTTTTCGTACCTTCATTTCGCATACTATAAAAACTTCAATTCCTTTGACACTTGTTCACTCCTTTTCTTACTTGTCGTACTCTTTTCGTACTTCCAAACTTATTCTAGTATACGTACAAAATTTCAAGTATTGCTTCTGTTTTCCAATCCTTGGAGTTACTACATCCAACAATTTAAGGCCATTTTCGGCTCCCACGACCCGGTTCTGGTGGAACGCGTCCACGAACTCGTACAACGATTAACTAGACTTGGGCCTTGCACCCTCATTACCATTTCACATAGCGGGACCACCTCCAACTGACCCCACTCCATTTAATGGTACGGGTTGACCCGAAATTGGCCCACAAACTGACCCATCGTCACATTTATCTCTCATTCTTGGTCTGAAATAAATCTTACTACCCGAGAAGGTCTTATACATCTAAGGTCTCAGCGGTTATCAATATTCTAAGGTTCACAATTATTCCATGTCCTAAGTTTACCTTATCAGTCACCACATACGGGTAAGGTAGCTTCTCATAATCTCAAAATTACGTTGTCTTAACCATAACAACCCTAATTACTTCATACCAATATTATTCATACATATCACTTAAGCGTACAACACAGCTTAATCTAA
Source organism: Przewalskia tangutica (assembly GCA_029844215.1). Lineage (NCBI taxonomy): Eukaryota > Viridiplantae > Streptophyta > Magnoliopsida > Solanales > Solanaceae > Przewalskia > Przewalskia tangutica. Next base: position 113,392,954 of record CM056721.1, read on the forward strand.
CAGCATGGTATGTCCTTAAGTCAATTGAACCTGATCTTCTAAGAGTCTATCACAATCTTAGACAGTTCATTACCTTCTGACTATTCCAAATCAGTACATATATAAAGCCTAGATGTGGATTCTATAAACTGTTTCACACCTTTCAAGTAATTGTTAAGGCTTAACCAACTCATGGTAATTCACAATCATTCTAGGCAACGCACATATGGCCTTAATAAATATATCCATATAGATGTACATCATTATACCAACTATACAACAATTTTACCAACCTGGATACGAAGTCCACATAATCCTTTCTGGGCCACTGTTGCCTTTCTCATAACTGCAATCACAATAATACGTTAGGGAGAGACTACCCTAACAACACAGCTCTATCGCACGATCTCAGAGTGAGAAAAAGGGAAACCAATACTAAATGTACTATAGCCTTATGTTTATTGATGTGGTGCACAACACACCGATAAACATGCATCTAATATACACGGTCTGTAGACATTTCGAAGACTAACTGCTCTGATACTACTCTATCACACCCCGAACCCGCGACTGGTGCCCTACCTGGACACCTTTCTACCCGTACAACACAAGTAAACCGCAGAAGATAAATAACACTCATTTTTTTCTTTTTAAACAAAGGCAAAGCCGGCAAGGCTACCATAATATACATAACAGCCGAATGGGTCTACAACCGTACAATAATGTAAATACAACTCACGTCAGTCCAGTCCACATATGAATACAAACCTCTAAGAGTTTGGACAATTACTATGACGGGACAAGGCCCCGCCGTACCCATAATTGTACAAGACTCTAATACAAACTTCGTACCAACATGACAAGACTCCGGAGTAGTAGAGTTGTCTCACTGAAAGCTGAGTGGAGATCCTAAGCTCGCGGATCACCCAACTGAGTACCTATTACCTGCGGGCATGAACGCAGCCCCCCGAAGGGGGTCAGTACAACAGGTACTAAGTATGGAACGGAAATATATTACAACAAATAAGATCATAACTGTACAAAGGAATGACAGGAGCAAGTATGAAAATAAAACACCAGATCCTACCGTGTCATATAAAATCATAGCCAAATGTACCTTGTATCACTGTACTACTGTAACACCGTACCACGTTTAAATATGAAAGCCATGTCAAAATCCGGGACACCTGCCCTCAGCATATAATATCACAGAAGCATGCTCGTGGAATACAACATCACTGTCAGCATGTAACAAGTATAATATACAACCATCGTCAGATAAGCATGCCCGTGGAATTCCCACATCACTGTCGGCATGTAATAAGTATAACAATCAACAACCAGTACACTGTGCCTTTTTAACAATGAGAGTAATAAGAGTAAACTTTACCGTTTTAAAATAGGAGCTTATGATTAATTTAGGGCCGCCCGCCCGTAGTATCATTATGCAATCATATTCAAGGGACTATTTCACCCGCATAGGTCTTGTGGATCCGCAATGGAGCAATTTGCCCCGCATAGGACTATTTCACCCGCATAGGTCTTGTGGACCCGCAATGGAGTAATTTTCCCCGCATAGGACTATTTCACCCGCATAGGCCATACGGACCCGCAATGAGCATATACGCCATACTTGCATCGTGGAGAGCAAATCCACGGATATGTAATGTCCCGGGGATTCACCCCGCAATAAATAATATAACACTTGCACTACTGGCTATCATGAACAACATATGCAAGTTAATTAATCTTTAACTCTCATTAGATCCAAGTGAATGAACCACCATTTTAGACGACCAAGGCACTGTCATATATTTCATTTTAAAACAACCAAGGCAAATACCATGCATTCCTTTTAAAATAAACAAGACAATACCATGCCTTCATTTCTAAATAACCAAGACAATACCATGCCTTCCTTTCTAAAATAACCAAGACAATACCATCATGCGAGGTACGACATGTCCCGGCCCATTTTTGGGACTTGGTGCAAATATAAAAGGACTGTACACATATAGCTATCACAAGCAACTATGTACCATTTAAATCATCTCCAAGTCTCATTAGAACAGATAAAATGAACTATCATTTTTAGAGAAACCAAGACACTAACAAGTCTTTCATTTTATAACACCAAGGCACTATCACATAGTTCATTAAGGATTAAGATTCATTACAACAATGTACGTCCGCCGTACATTCACTTTATAAACTCAAGGCACTTTCATTTCATGTATTATATTAAGGACTTAGTCATGGACATTCTCACATGATTTCCTTATAACCTTTTATACTATATCTTGACTTTCCACAAACTGTTATAACCAACTTCCTATAAAACTGTTATAACATCTTTCATTTTAGAAAACTAAAGCACTACTACATCTTTCCTTTTTATAAAACCAAGGTATTGTCATGTCATGTAATATTAGTGAATGAAACCCAAAGTACTATGTACATCTATTCTTTATTCAAAGAATCACATCATGCAATATAAGGGAGTTAAACCCAAAAATACTATGTACATCTATTCTTTATACAAAGAATCACATCATGCAATATAAGGGAGTTAAACCCAAAAGTACTATGTACATTCACCGTACATATCATGTAATAATATTAGGGAGTTAAACCCAAAAGTATTATGTACATTCACCGTACATTCTTTCCTTTGTAAGACCCCAAGATTCTAACACCCGTAGTATCAAGACACTTCCACTTTCTAAAATCAAGTTAAGTGTACGTTTAACTTCAAGTAACATATTCCTTAAATCATCAAGTCACTTGTACTCACTAGGGTCGATACTGTGGCATTGAAATACCACCCCCCCTTCCTTCAGAAGAGGCAGCACCGCGGCCCTGCACTACGGCGCCGCGGCGCCGGAACATCTGCAGTCCTCTGAAATTGCTGAGCCGCTGCCTTGTACCCTAAATCTACATTTTTGCATTATCACTTAGTCTCTTTTCATGTAAAGGACTGATTCTTTCCTATTACGTTACTCATATCTCTTTAAAATCAAGTAAGCTTTGTACTTATCAAATCAAGTACTATAATGAATCTGATTTCATTTAAAACTTGTATGTTCATCGTGCGCTCGTTTTTATAAAAGTCATGCTCAATGAAGGTAGAAGAAGTTCCACATACACTAACTTTCATTTAGAAATCCCATGGTACTATCACGTCGTGCGTCAATAATAGGGCAAGTATACTTCAAGAAACAATCATACCGATAGAAAGAAGGAGTTCACATACCTCATTGGCGACTAACCCATATGACAGGTAGCAATACGCTCCAATGTACTTTAACCTTATCGTCTATTCCACATTCCAAGTAGAATATGTTACACGTAGTACTTCAACCTATAATGACGACATACTTACTAGTATAAGACTTATACCAAATAGTGGCCCTCTTATTCTACGAAAAATTGGGCAGCACTTCCTTTGTTTCTACGTACTTTTCCACCTTTAACAAGGCCCAAATTCATCAACCAACAATCCACCTTTAAGGCACAACCAACAGTTAACCAAAGGGGATTACACGTCTAACTGGACGTGTAAATTTCAGCCCCTTAATCTACCAAAACAGTCCATCAAAACGACACAACGACGTCTAACAGTTTTAGGCAGTTTTCGGCCAACAACAACTACGACAATCCAAAGTCCTTTTCCTTAATTCCTTTTAATTCGATTCACATTCCAACATGTTATATAAGTTATATAAACTACCAAAAACAATATTTCCTTCATTATATAACATGTACCAAATGTAAATAATGACAATAACCAACGAAATCCAAAAACCTCAACATTAGTCTAGCTCTCGACCAAGCCTTAAAAAATTGTCCAAACACTTTTTAATCCTCATTATATTTAGTACAAGTTCATCCATACATTATAACAATAAGTAATATCCATGGACTTTAAAAGAAGAAGGACGTTTACCTCATTTTGTGCCCAAAAACGCCCCAAAACAGTCCGGTCTTTATTGATCCGCAGTTTTCGTTTCGCTCCACTTCTTCAAGTTACAATCACATATATGTGACCCCTATGAGCTTATACACAACTTCACTTTGTATTTCACTTCCAAAAAGTCGACGGAACCTTAGTGTTTTCCCTTCACCATTCTCGGCCCAACCAAGGTTTCAAGGGCTTGGAGAGTTAACTTGGCTTAGCACCTAATCAATGAGCTTAATCCAAGAGGATTAGTGATTCTTGAACTTCACTTTTGGTTTTAGGGATTCTCAAAAATTAGGAGAGAAATGGAGAGAAGATGAAGTCTCAAAGTCTTGAGATTGAACTTGTGAGCTAAGTCTTCAAGACTTATCCAATATGAAGCCAAGTGTAATGAAAACTGGAGGGGACACATGTCACCCTCCCATTGGTCCAAATAAGTCTTCCCAAAAATAAATATCTCAAGACTTGGAAAATATCTAATTTCTCGGAGGGTCCCGCAAAATTGTGAATTTCTCGGCGGACCCCATATTATTAGTCCCGAGTCTTCACCCTAATATTCTAAGCTCGCATCTCAAATTTGGAATGAATCCGACCCCTCGTGAAGAAATTACGGCGTCTTGTTCGTTGTGACCAAATTTTCTCTAAATCGAAAATGTAACTACACCTTCTTTCCAACTTTCAAATCCTATATTCTTAGTCACGTTCTCACTTACGTGCCGTGGGGTTACGGGGTGTAACACCATTGGTCCGAGATCTACATCTATGAATTGAAAGGTCTGAATGATCAACTTTGCTATCAGTTGTTAGAATCGATAGGTTTTTGGCCAATGCAAGAGACATATTTAGAATATGGTCTAGTTGTCGACTAATATAGATAAGATAAAGTGATCAGGCCATTTGGATAGACACATGGAAAATTCTAAGCTTGATCAAGTGTGTCGCGAATGAGAGGAATTAATCATCTCACATAAAGGTTATGTTTGTTGGATTCATGTAAACATACTTCACATATTGAGTTCATCGTACGGCGCAGTCTAAGAGTTTCGTATGGACCTTAATTGGATTAGTGTCAATATGTGAAGGCCTATAGAGTCACACTATGTCGATTGTCTCTTCGTTCTAAGACTGTATTGAGAAAGTAATAAATATTCGATATCGAGATATTTAAATTGATAATAATTTTGGGATAATTTCTATTTGATGGAAATTATTTAATTATGTCAAAATTGAATTATGGATTTAATTAAATGTGCTGAATGTATAATCAAAATGAGGAACGTCACCCAGACATAAGGCGCCGCGGTGCCTACTAGGTTGAGCCGCGGTGCCGACCCAGTAGTGGGCCCATTCAGACTGGCCCTGTTACACCCCGTAATACCAGGGCTACTAATTGATAACGTGATTAAGGATTTAAGATTTGAATTTTGGAAGGAAAGAATTATTACATTTTCTTAAGGAAAATTTCGAAAAAAATGTGAAGACGACAATTTGTTAACTTGGAGTTCAATTCTCCTAATTGGAGGTGCGAAATTAGTTTTGGATTTTGAAGTCTCGGGTTTGATCATCTGGGGGCCACCAGAAATTTTACAATTTTGTGGGGCCCACGAGATTTTTAGATATTTTAGTCAAGTATAGAAATTATTTTGGTGAAGAATTATTCTGGACCAATAGGAGGGTGACACGTGTCACCCCTCCACTTGTCTTGCAAATATGACTACACATTAGATATTTTGAGACTAAGGGGGGGACAAGTGGAATAGAGGGTCCCACTCCACTTGGCTATACATATCCAAGTCTTGCAAGACTTGGATCACTTTACACTTAGACAAAAATGAGCTCTCATATTCTCCCTTTAGCTCATGATTTTCGAGAGCCTCCATAGACATAAAGTGAAGATTGAGAATCACTAATCCTCTTAGATTAAGCTCCTAAACCAAGTGCTAAGCCAAGATTAATACTCCACCTTGAAAACTTGTCTTGGCCGAAAGTTGATGAGAAAACCCTAGCTTGTTCGTCGACTTTTTGGAGGTAAAATGTGAAGGAAAGTTGGTTATAAGCTTGTAGAGGATACATGGAAGTGATTGGAACTTAAAGAAGTGGAGTGAAACGAAAACTGTGGACAAATAACGTGTGGATTGTTTTGACGTTTTTGGGCAAGATTTGAGGTAATATTTCGTCCTCCTCTTGAAGTAATTGGATATTACATATTGTTATAGTATATAGATGAACTTGTGTTAAGGAAGAAATGGAAAATAAGAAGTGTATGTGATAGATGTTGGTGTTGGCCGAGAATGGACTATTTTCGGATCCTTGGATTTTCGTTGATTGTGTTGTTGTTATCTTCACCTATTGCATGTTATAATAGAGTAATATTGTTGTTAATAAGCTGATATAACTTATATAGAAGTTTTGTAACTTGAATTGGAATAAAAAGGATTAAGGAAAGAGTTATCGGATTGTAGTTGTTGGCCGTGGAATCTATAAAATTGTTGGACGTTATTATGCAGTTTTTATGGATTGTTTGTGGTGTTAGGCTGCTGGAAAATCAGCCACCTATATGCATGATTAATGTGGTAATTGTTAATGGAAGTCCTAAGAGATTAAGGGTGTAGAAATGTATTAAAAGGCCTCACTTTGTACCCTTGTTGTTGTTGGATATTGGACTGATTTTTATGGACTGTTTTGGTAGATTAAGGGGCTGAATTTTACACGTCAAGTAGGCGTGTAATCCCTTTTGGTTAACTGTTGGTTGTGCCTTAAATGGGGCTTGATTGTTGTTGAATTTGGGTCTTGGAAAAGGTGGAAAAGTATGTATAAACGGGGGAAGTGCTGCCCAAATTTCTGTAGAATAAGAGGACCATTACTTGGTATAAGTCTTATACTAGTATGTATGAAGTTAATAGAAGTATTATTGTTGTTATAGGTTGAGGTACTACTTGTGGCATTTTCTACTTGGCGTGTGGAATAGCCGATAAGGTTGAAGTATCTATTCGGGGCGTATTCTACTTGTCGTGTTGGTTAGTCATCAATGAGGTATGTGAACCTCTTCCTTCTCTCTTTTGTCATGTTGTTTGTGTGAACCATAACTGTGGTATTGTTTCAAAAGTTATTCTACTCTTAGAATTTAAGGAGTATTCATGTTATTGATTCTATGCTAAAGGCATGTCTAAATTATTCCTAAGTCCGTACCAAGTCTTATGGGAGATGTTGGTAATAGTTTTTAGGAAGTATTGGATTCGAATTGATCTTGCTAGTTACAACACTAATGAGAAAAGGTATCGAACAAGCCATTGCAGCGTTAAATGAAAAAGGAATCGACAATCAATTATATTGAAATGAATAAAATGTCATCCATCTGCATAGAAGCTAAGATATAACCAATACGTTTTACATTTTCTAGGTTCACAGCTGATTAGATAAAATCTCATGATATATATTAATCACGACTCATAAATAGATTAATTTGCCAATTTCGGATCGGTTATCACTATGCAAATGTTTCCATAATGTTAGCCAAAGGAGCGAGATGAATCTAGATTTCATGTGGTACATGAGGTGGTAGTAACTTGATGTTAAAAGTATACTTGTCTTGATTTTAAAAGTAGAAGTCACTTGGATTTAAAAGAGTAGGTGTCTTGATGCTACAAGTGTTAGTGTCTTGGGGTTTTATAAAGGAAAGGAGGTATGGTGAACGTACATAGTACTTTGGGTTTAATTTCCCTAATTTTACATGACATGATAATACCTTGAGTCTTCTAAAATGATAGTTCATTCATTTTATTATATGGAGAGTCAGAAGATGTTTTTAAATTTCATTTGATTAAATTTCATTTGATTGCATTGGAACTCGCCTTATAATCACCATCTACACAACAATTATTGGTCAGTATAACGTTGTACAATCTTCTTCCTAACCCGCGTGAAAGAGGTAGTATAAGAATCAAGTCTTGAAAAAGACTCAAGATAGGCACGAGAGGAGTATGAAAGAAGGGAAACTTTAGAATGTTATTCCGTTTACTTATTACTAAGGTGGCGCGCACACCGTCGCAATAAGTAACCGTTCAAACACCCAACTCGAAGAAACTTCCTAGAATCTCCTAACCTGGTTTAGCTCTGATACAAACTTGTCACGCCCCCACTTTTCCTAAGCCTTTACTTAGGGCGTGATGGCACCTGGACAATTATTTTCCATCAGGAGCACCATTTAATTCTCTTTATTTAGAAATTTAAACTTATATTCAAATACGTAGCTATTAATAAAAATAACAATAAAGAAATATGTTTATGACCTAATTGAAAACATAACGCGAGCCCATGCTCGTGCAAATATTGTTTCTACATAGACATATTGACAAAGATTATTCTAAGTTGAAAGGAAAACCATTCCACACGGGCATTTCCCGAGACACTGGAACTGACATTCTGAACCTGACGAGTACCAAGCCCTAAGCAATGGACTTGGTATGACAAGAGGTTGCGGGACGATCGCTAGCCTTGGCGTGGAGCCTTTCCCCTATCACGTTTTCCTGAAACATGTTAAATAAATAGTCAGCCCTACCATCTGGGGCTGAGTGAGAACCTTACCCTGCAATTCAAAGTAACACCACAATATTCCAAGTGCAATCACATTATAACGTAATAAGCATATTGCAAAAACATATCAGGTTACAACACTTTTAAATATGCAGCAACTCCTCATAGGAAATTCTCAGTTTAACTAACACCTCATTTTATCTCGTATTATACGTTAAGACATTCCCCTGCATTTTCATATGTTTGTTACATTTATATATTTGTGAACGCGTATTCACTTTTCATATTTATATATAGGTGAACATGTATTCATCTTTCATATTTGTTGCGGCGTGCAACCCGATCCATTATATTTACATATTTGTGAACACGTATTCACTTTACGTTTTGTTGCGGCATGCAACCCGATCTATTATGTTTACGTATTTGTGAACACGTATTCACTTTACGTTTTGTTGCGGCGTGCAACCCGATCCATTATATTTACGTATTTGTGAACACGTATTCACTTTCCGTTTTGTTGCGGCGTGCAACCATATCCATTATGTTTATATTTATATATTTATGTGAACACGTATTCACTTTTCATATTTTTCAGAAGATCGAATAAATAATATTCTCTTTCCCAACATTCTGTCATTCATACTTGTAACGATTATAACTTTTTAACCCTAACTCCAACTAAGGTGTTTCTCAAGCGGAAACTAAGGTAAGACGGGGATCTTTCACTGTACCAAATTTCATTTATAACTACTTTGGGTAACTAACACAAATTTATCCTCAAAACAGCCACATGAAATTTGTTTCGGCAGAATTGTTATTAAACAGAACCCAATCTTAGAATAGTCATAACTCCTAATCTGTAAACCCGTTCAAGCCCCATAAAATCTCAAAACGACGATAACAGGGAGCTACACGTCTCCATGTGATCCATCCTTTCATATTCTGTACCATTTGGTACAGTTTTACACTTTTATTCGCTGCCCTTTCTGGATCTCGATAGATCCGAGGCAGAAACTTTAAACAGCGATAACTCTCAATCCGTAAGTCTGATAGACCTCTGTAAAGTCTCAAAATTCTCCAAAATGGAGAGATCTAGAACTTTAATTTAGCACCAATTTTCATATTTCCCACGGATTAGTACAGTTTTACGTTTCAACGTCCTGCCCTTCTGGATTCCGATGAATCCGAGGCAGCAACTTCAAACTACAATAACTCTCAACTCGTAAGTCCGTTTTAACAAATCTTTATCTATATCTGTCCGTAACAGAGAGATTTACAACCATGAATATTTTCATATAATTCTAATAAGTAAAACTCAATAAAAACAGTCTGTAATTATGTCTTTCCGAATTTCGGCCAAATCTAAGGCAGGAACTTTGAACTATGATAACTTTCAAACCGTATGTCCATTTTACCTCATTTTTGGTTCTATATGATCATAATAGAGAGATGTACCATTCTTCCGAGTTTCATCAAATTCTAACAATTATAACTCAGTGAAATCAGTTCGTAAAGTTCATGACGCAACTAGTTGTTTAAACAATCAAAAGCTCATTATTTATTTTCAACACTCAATTCTTATTCTAACATGTATTGAACTTAAAATAAAGGATGTTACCAAGAATTTCTGAGTGAGAAAACTCACTTTATAAGCGTGAAAAAGGATTGTGGTTCGGTTGCTACAAGTGGTCCTTGCTCCTTAGTGTTTCCTAATTTTCTTGTTCTCCTTCCTCCCTTGATATTTTCCTGATTTTTTTCCTTCTTGTTCACTTGATTTTTTTCCTGATTTATATTCCTTGTACTAGGTACTTTATTTTGTGTCAAATACACTATATAAGTTGAGGTGAGTTGATGTGTTTGTATAACTTATGGGAGGTGGAATGACAAGAGTTGGAGGGGAAATGAAAAAGGGGGGAAGGGCGGGACGTGCACAGCATGCATCTGCCTTTTTTTTTTCTTATTTTCATTTTATCTATCTATTTATCCAACTTTAACACTAACTCTATCTCATGCAATTTATTCTTTGTTTTCTTATATATATATATTTTATTAAACCAACCAACAACTATTATTATTATTTATTTTTTTCGGACTTTACATTCTCTCCTCCTTAAGCAACATTCGTCCTCGAATGTGAATAAGGTCGTAATCATAATCACATAGACACAATAATGTTTATTGTTATTGTAACACTAATTTGGGGTTTCACATTTTCACTTCCTTAAGAAATATTCGTCCTCGAATGGGAATAAGGTTGTAACACATGCATATAGACACGCAAATGACACACATATGAAGTACTATGTAACACATCTTTTTTACCTTAGTCAAATAGGAATTTCACTTTTCATATTTTTCAGAAGATCGAATAAATAATATTCTCTTTCCCAACATTCTGTCATTCATACTTGTAACGATTATAACTTTTTAACCCTAACTCCAACTAAGGTGTTTCTCAAGCGGAAACTAAGGTAAGACGGGATCTTTCACTGTACCAAATTTCATTTATAACTACTTTGGGTAACTAACACAAATTTATCCTCAAAACAGCCACATGAAATTTGTTTCGGCAGAATTTCTATTAAACAGAACTCAATCTTAGAATAGTCATAACTCCTAATCTGTAAACCCGTTCAAGCCCCATAAAATCTCAAAACGACGAGAAAAGAGAGCTACACGTCTCCATGTGAAACATCCTTTCATATTCTGTACCATTTGGTACAGTTTTACACTTTTATTCGCTGCCCTTTCTGGATCTCGATACATCCGAGGCAGAAACTTTAAACGGCGATAACTCTCAATCCGTAAGTCTGATAGACCTCCGTAAGGTCTCAAAATGTCCAAAACATAGAGATATAGAACTTTCATTTAGCACCAATTTTCATATTTCCCACGGTTAGTACAGTTTTACGTTTCAACGTCCTGCCCTTCTGGATTCCGATAAATCCGAGGCAGCAACTTCAAACTACAATAACTCTCAACTTGTAAGTCCGTTTAAACAAATCTTTATCTATATCTGTCCGTAACAGATATATTTACAACCATGTAAATTTTCATATAATTCTAATAAGTAAAACTCAATAAAAACAGTCTGTAATTATGTCTTTCCGAATTTCGGCCAAATCTAAGGCAGGAACTTTGAACTATGATAACTTTCAAACTGTATGTCTAATTTACCTCATTTTTGGTTCTATATGATCATAGTAGAGAGGTGTACCAATCTTCCGAATTTCATGAACAAAGATCAAAACAAAAATCAAAGAAATAGAAAGAAAACTGACTCAAAAGACTCTAATCAAGCAGCTGCACAAGGTTACTTAGAAAAGCATGAATGTCAGTTGGGATAATATGTTGGAACATATATAGTATGAATATAGAAATCTAGAATTTCAAGCCAGATATTTCGCAAATTCATTTCAATCACACTCAATGGAAACATGAACACTAACCTATGTATGTCAATTTCATTTAGTTCTATGGGCATGTTTACTTGTTATTCTCCACTAATCATAGACATACATACTAGAGATCTTTAGGACTTGTCAGGGTTGTAATGTAGGCTTAGGCAGAGGTAGGTAAAAGTAGGCATTTAAGCTTAATTTACGTACCATAAGCGTTTTTCTAATTCAACCATTTTGTCCTTATTTTTGGTATTTGTTTCAGTTCATACCTATCATTCCCTTCTTCTCTTTTTGAGAGCATGAAACACATTCTCATAGGCACCCCCAAACTTAAGCTTTTACATCTTTTTCATTGGGGTGCATCAATTTTTCACTCTCTTTTCGTATTTTTTTCCACACTTCTTCATCCCAATTTTTCAATTACTGCTTATAGAACACAAGGGAATCACATGGTGTCAAAGAAATAACTTATTTTAGGCTCAAAGGGGCTGACTAGGGATACAATTTATTGCAAGGTAGGTATTGAATGGTAAGAAGGGCTAACAAAGAAATGTCTGAATCATCTCCCTAAACATGTACGTCTTAACTATTTCGCCTCAAACAACAAGCAAGCAGACCTTATAGACATTTTTCAATCATTCTTTCCAAAATTGACAACACATAAGCTAAGCACAAATATCTCAAATAATTAGATTTTCATGAATTTTTGACATATCTAACTTAAGCACACATATTTTAGCTTCTAATTTCATTACATTATCCCACTTAATTCACTAGGCATTTCAAACAGCTACAGCATGCATGATCATAAAAAAATTGACTCATATAGACACAATAAAAGACACAAAAACTCAATCAAAAAGACTCAAAAACATACACACAAAAATAAAAATAAGAAAGAACCCTCCCTCAAACTTAAATGACACATTGTCCCAAATATGTAAAGACTCAAAAATAATAAAAGGGATGACTTACAGACAATAGAGGTTCAAAATGGTAGTGGTGGTTGCGGATGTTGCATTGAGACGGTATCTGTGGGAAGGGATTTGGTGATTTTAGGGCTTTTTATTTTTCTGAAATCGCGCCCAGGCACCGCGGTCCTGAAGAATGGCACCGTGGTGCCGAAAGTACTGTGACCTTTCTGATCATTCGGCACTGCGGGCCTGCAAAATGGCACCGCGGTGCCGACCCATTTCCGTGTTTTCCACCCTTTTCTTCGTGCTTAGTCTCCAATTTCCTTATATGTCATCCACAAACACTCAACATACCTGATCGTGAGACTGTTCAAGTCAAAATAAAACAAACTAAAACAAAAATTGAAAATAACATAATTAAAACATTGGGTTGCCTCCCAAGTAGCGCTGTCTTTAACGTCTTTTAGCCGGATGCAGTTCACTTACTAAATCAATGGGGTAGAGTATCCCCTCCATATAACCATCTCAGCACCAATCGCTTTCTCTTCCTCCTCTTCTTTTTCACAGTGTTATTTTAAGAAGCATTTACCATTTTGGCAACTTTCACCATTTCCTTGGTCTTACTCACAGGTTCTATGTTTTGCTTTAATGGTATCCCACGAACATCAGTACTCGTGAGGCTTTTCTCAGGCACAACCTTGTCAACTATCTCAATAGCATAACATCTATCCATAACTTGAGGTTCAGTGGGTGGCTTGAAAACTTTGAAGGTCATCTCTGGCTCAGGTAGTGGCTTGAACACTTTAAAGGTCATCTCTTCACCTTGAACTCTGAGTTTTAGCTCTCCTTTTTCAACATCAAACAATGCCCTCCCTGTGGCTAGGAATGGTCTCCCAAGGATCATTGGTATCATCTCATCTTCTTCCATATCAAGAATGAGGAAGTCAACAGGCAAGATGAATTTGCTCACCTTTACCAACACATCTTCAATTATTCCTCTAGGGTGCACAATAGAGCGATCAACTAGCTACAAGTGGACTGTTGTTGGCCTTGCTTCCTCCAAACCAAGATTTTTAAACACAGAAAGGGGCATAAGGTTGACACCTGCCCCAAGTCACACAGAGCTTGCTTGCATGTAACATTCCCTATGGTGCAAGGTAAGGTGAAACTCCCTGTATCTTTCAATTTAAGGGGAAATTTCTTCTGCAAGATAGCACCACTCTTCTGTCAGCGCTATTATCTCATAGTCTGTCAGCTTTCTCTTCTTAAATAGGATGTCTTTAATGAACTTTACATAAGCTGGAATTTGCTCCAAAGCTTCAATGAATGGGAGATTAATATGAAGCTTTTTGAAGATCTCTAAAAACTTAGAAAACTCCTTGTCTAAGGACTTCTTCTGCAGTCTTTGAGGGTAAGGAATTCTGTCTACATATTCCCTCATGACTGCCGGTGGAGTCTTCTCTAAAATAGAGCGGTCATCAGTAACCCCCTCCTTCTCTACCTCGGTTGTCTTCTCCGCCTCATTCCTCTTTTCTCTAACTGGTGGAGATCCAACCTGCTCTAACTGTTTCCCACTTCTCAAACTGATTGCCTGGAATTGCTCTCTTGGATTCATCATTGTATTACTGGGGAGAGCCCCCTGAGGTCTGTCATTCAACTTCCCTGCCAACTGCCCCATCTGAGTTTCCAAGTTACTAATAGAGAATCTTGTTTCTGTCATGAACTGTTTGGTCTCTGTCATAAATTATGTCTGGGTATTGGCCAAGGCTGAAATTGAGGACATGGTTTCCGCCATGAATTGAGTCTGAGAGTTGGCTAAGGTCAATAGTGCTGCTTTTATGTCAACGGCTTCTCTTATGGGGATGTTGGGCTGAACTGCTGTGAAGATGAGGCCTGAAACTGTGGTTGGTGCCCTTGGTCATTCTTCCATGAAAATTTTGGGTAATTTCTCCACCCCTGATTATATGTGTTGGAGAATGCATTTTTAGAGGGCCTCTGAAAATTTCCCACAACCTAACATTGAGCCTGCCCCATTGGGATGTTGTTGGGATCAGTTGTTGGACATCTATCGAAGGTGTGTGGACCCCTACAAATCTCACAAACTGCTTGCATCTGGACCGCCTTTACTGACATGGTATTCTGCTGGAGCTGCTTAGTTAAGAGAACAACTTGTGCATTCAGTGCAGTAATGACATCTAGCTCATGAACCCCAACTGCTCTTCTGCTACCTATTCATCTATCATCTGCTAAGTGATTGTTTATGGCCATGTCTTCCAACAAGTCATGAGCTTCATGTGTTGTTCTCTTCATGAAGGTGCCACCTGCAGCTGCATCTATAATTGTCCTAGTAGTCCCACTTAGACCATTGTAGAAAATGTGCACCAAGTTCAACTGCTAAAGACCATGATGTGGACACTTTATTTACAAATCTTTAAACCGCTCCCAAGAATCATACAATGACTCTCAATCCATTTGATAGAAATTGTTCAATTCACCCCTAAGCCTTGCTGCCTTAGCTGGGGGGAAGAACTTGATAAGAAATTTTTGGGCTAAGTCTTGTCATGTAGTGATGGAGTTCGTCTGTAATGAGTTCAGCCAGTACTTTTCTCTATCCCTGAGTGAGAATGGAAAGAGTCTCAACCGAATGACGTCATCAGAAACACCATTGTATTTGAAGGTTGCACACAGCTCCAGGAAATTTGCAGGATGCAAATGAGGATCTTCAGACGGTAATCCCACAAACTGAACTGAGCTTTGAACTATGTGCAATATGGCTGGTTTGATTTCAAAGTAATTAGCTTCAACAACTGGAAGTCTGATGCAAGTCTGCACCCCTGTAATAGTTGGCATCACATAATCCCCCAAGCTCATTTCTGCAGGGACTTGTCTTAAGACATGCGGTAACTAATCATCCACCAAATTGTTTTTTCGCTGATCTCCCATTGCATAAAGGATCAGCAATTACCTTGTCCTTCCTGCAAGTGATCAAAAACAAGCAAACAGATCATGACAAAATGTTTTAAAATAAAGATAAAAAACCAAAGTAGAAATAAGAATAGATAGTTCGATATGAAAGTACGTCAGTCCCCGGCAACGGCGCCAAAAACTTGTTAGCGATTTCCAATTGCTTACGCAAGTGTACGTATCGTTACAAGTAATTTAGTCTGTAAGACCGAATATCGTCCATAGAGACTGATTTTCAATTACCGAACATCTACTCTATGTTATCTATTTGGCTAACGATAGTTTGCTTGGGTTTTTTTATCTAACACTACTAGCTAGAGTAATTGCAAGAGTTAAACTAAGTAAGCTTTGGTTTAAATCAGTTATGATGGAAATAGGACTTCCAATCTTCTCAACTATCCACTCTTTCACGTGTTAATGCAATACTAATGATTCTTCTTCTTATTAAGATAGCAGGTTAACTAATATGTCATCATATTCTGGTTAAGACATACGAGAGTTCAACCTTGTGTAGAAACCTTCTATATTTCTATGATAGATTTTAACACACAGTAGGATTAAAAACAATAACCTCAAATACTACACAAGTATCGGGGTACTTTCATCCACGATTTTAACCTATGTCTAGACAACTAAAGCATATTCAAATCTCCCCTCTCGGATCTCGATTCGAAATCATATAAGTGATGACAATTAATGGCCAGTTAATTATCAAGAAATCAAACTAATATTGAATAGATCTTAATCTGCTGAAGAAGAAATCATAACTATGCATTAACTATATGAAAGAGTTTCAAGAAGATTAAATTGGAAAATCCTACTAAGGTAATTAGCTCATAAATATTGTCATGTCAAGAACTAATTCAATATTCAACATGAACTGAATTGAAAATAAAGAAACGAAAAGAAAATACTTAGAACTAGGTCTCTAATCTTGTAGCCTCCCAGGTTGTGATGTCTTTTGTGTTATGAGATATGTGATCGGTTATACCCCAAAATCTGTCCCAGGGGTTTATTTATGTTGTCAAAAACGTGTGCCTTGGACCCTTTTGCCCCTTGCCAATTCTATTTCGGATTGGAAATTCCTGCATCGGCACCGCGGTCCTGCGGTCTTTCATCCTGATATGCTAATTTTCGTCCTTCTTGTTTCGGGAGCCCCTTTCCTGTCTTTTCTTCCCACTTTTAGCTTCTTTTTGCTATTTTGTCATTTTGAACCGCTGTAACTCAAATGAAAGAAAATACGACCCTACACGACACTTATTTATACGAAAATAGGAAAAATACTAACTAAAAATGACTCAAAAAGCGTATATAAAATACACCTAACACACATATAATTCGGGGTGGAGAAATCACCCAAATGTTTCATGGAAGAATGAACAAGGGCAGCAACCACCATTTCAGGCATCGTGCTCACAACAGTTCAGCCCACCAGACCCACAAGAGAAGTCAGATGAAATAAGAGAAATAAGAGCAGCACTGATGACCTTGGCTAAATCCCAGACAGAATCCAACAACTCCCAGACTAAATTCATGAAGGAGACCACCCAGTTCATGACCGAGACTAGGTCATCCATCAAGAGTTTGGAAACACATGTGGGACGGCTGGCGAACACGTTGAATAATAGAGAGAAAGGTAACCTTCCCAGCAACACAATGATGAATCCAAAGGAGCAATGTCAAGCAATCAGTTTGAGAAGTGGGAAGCAGTTAGAGCAGAGGGCACCCCAACCAGTGGTTGAAAAGGAGAAGGATGTGGGAAAGACAGTTGAGGTAGAAAATGAAGGGGTTACTGATGACCGCCCTATTTTAGAGAAGGCTCCACCCGCAGTGATGAGGGAGTATACAAACAAAATTCCTTACCCTCAAACACTGCAGAAGAAGACTTTGGATAAACAGTTTTCGAAATTTTTGGAGGTATTCAAAAAACTGCATATCAATCTTCCATTCATTGAAGCTTTGGAGAAGATGTCAGCTTATGTGAAATTCATGAAATACATCCTGTTTAAGAAGAGGAAGCTGACAGATTATGAGACAATGGTGCTGACAGATGAGTGCAGTGCTATCTTACAAAAGAGACTTCCCCCTAAGTTGAAAGATCCATGGAGTTTCACCTTACCTTGCACCATAGGGAATGTGACATGCAAGCAAGCCCTGTGTGACTTGGGGGAAAGTGTCAACCTGATGCCCCTCTGTGTGTTCAAAAGACTTGGTTTGGGGGAAGCAAGGTCAACCACAGTTACCTTGCAGCTAGCTGATTGCTCAATTGTGCATCCCCAAATAATTATTGAAGATGTGTTGATACAAGTAAGTAAATTCATCTTTTTGACTGATTTCCTCATTTTAAACATAGATGAAGATGAAAATATGTCTATGATCCTTGGGAGACCATTCCTAGCCACAGAGAGAGCCCTCATTGAAGTTGAAAAGAGGGAGTTAAAGCTCAGAGTTCAAGGTGAGGAAATGGTGTTCAAAGTTTTCAAGAAGACCACTGAACCTCAAGTCGATGCTAAATGTTTTGCTATTGAGGTAGTTGATAAGGTTGTGCTGAGAAAAGCCTCACAAGTACTGATGCTCGTGGGGTACCATTAAAGAAAATAGTGGAACCTGAGAGTAAGACTTCTGAACTAGCAATTGATGAAAAAGAATTTAACTCCTCCGAAATCAGCATTGTGAAAAAGAAGAGGATGAGGAGGAGAAAGAGAATGATGCTAAAATAGATATGCGAAGGAGACACTCTACCCCCTTGATTTAGTAAGTAACTTGCGTTCGGCTAAAAGACGTTAATGACAGCGCTACTTGGGAGGCAACCCAATGATTTTAATTATGTTATTTCAATTCTTGTTTTAGTTGTTTTATATTGTCTTGAACAGTCTCACGGTCTTGGTTTTTGTCTTATGTTTTGATGGCAGGTGGACTAGGGGAAAACCCTGAGTGGAAAAGGATTAAAACGCTGGAAAAGAGCACACATCGAGCACAGCGTTGTGGCGCCAAAATGCAGGGCCATGGCGCTACAACTTCAGAGAGCCCAGATGTTGTGCAATTTCCAAAATTTCCTCCCAGACCTCCTTTATGACCGTTGTGTTGTGTCAGTAAGTTGTCCCTTTATTTTTAGTCTTCAAATATTAGGGACAATGTGTCGATTAAGTCTGGGGGTGCCTTATTTTGTCTTATTGTTTTTTAGTCTTTTTTATTGTCTTTGTGTTGTTTTGTGTATTTTTTAGTCCTATTTTTTTTATGGATCATGTATGTTGTAGTTGCTAACGATATTGAGTGGATAAAGTGAGATAATGTAATGGAATTGAAAGCAAAAATCTGTGTGCTTAAGTTAGATATGCCAAAAATTCATGACATCTAATTATTTGAGATATTTGTGCTTAGCCTATATGTGTCAGTTATGGAAAGAAAGGTTGAAAATGTCTAGAAATCTGTTTGTTTGTTATTTGAGGCGAAATAGTTAAGATATACATGTTTAGGGAGATGATTCAGACATTTCTTTGATAGCCCTTCTGACCATTCATTACCTATCCTGACATAAATTGTATCACTAGTCAGCCCCTTTGAGCCTAAAATAATATCTTTGTTTGACACCCTATGATTCTCTGTTTGTGTCATAAGTAATAATTGAAAATATTTAGATGAAAAGTGCTGAAAAAGAATGAAAAGAGAGTGAAAAATTTGATGCACCCTGATGAAAAATATGCAAAAGTCTAAGTTTGGGGGTGTTTGTTAATTATAATGTGTCTCATTCTCTCAAAAGAAAAGAAGGGAGAAAATAGGTATGAGATTAAAAAGAAAGTCAAAAAGAAGGAAAACGAGTTGAATGAAAAAATACTTATGGTACGTAATTCGAGCCTAAATATCTACTTTTACCTACCCCAACCTAAGCCTACATTGCAACCCTTGAAAGTCCTGATGATCTCTAATGTGTATGTCTATGATTAGTGGAGAATAGCAAGTAAACAGGTCTATAGAAATTTGGGAATGATGGAATGAAATTGACATGCATAGGTTATGTGTTTATATTTTCAATTGATCATGATCTAAGTGAATTTGTGAAATATCTAACTTGAAATTCTAGATTGATAATTAGTCATGCTATGTATGTTCTAACATATTATCCCAACTTTCATCCATAATTTTGAAAAAACATTGTTATAGCTACTTGATCCATTTTATTGAGTCTTTTATTTTATTTTGTTTTTGTTTTTTGTTTTTGTTTAATGTTTTACTCGAGGGCGAGTAAAGTGTAAGTTCGGGGATCTTTGTTGAGTGTATTTTATACACTCTTTTGAGTCATTTTTAGTTAGTATTTTACTCATTTCTTTTGTGTTTAGTATATTATTAGGTTTGTTTGTCTTTCTTTTGAGTCACAGCGATCATAAAGGAGATACTACTTTTGAGGATGAAATCGCACATTAAAAGGCCAAGAATTGAAGTCTAAGAAGTCCCGAGAAGAATAGAAGAAAATCAGACGAAATTTGAAATTTTTCGCTGACAGCGCCATGGCTCCAGAATGCAGGGCCACGGCGCTGGAATTTCAGAGAGCTGCGGGAATTCCAGCGCCATGGCGCCAGCCTGCAGGGCCACGGTGCCGACGCAGGATTTTCAGTTTCTGTGCCGATTTTTAGAGGGGTAAAATGGTCCGGAGCGCAAGATTTCTCAGATATAAAACCCTAAAACCCTGCTCATTA
The DNA here is from genome assembly GCA_029844215.1 of Przewalskia tangutica. Classification (NCBI taxonomy): domain Eukaryota; kingdom Viridiplantae; phylum Streptophyta; class Magnoliopsida; order Solanales; family Solanaceae; genus Przewalskia; species Przewalskia tangutica. The sequence continues at coordinate 113,413,400 of CM056721.1, forward strand.
TGTCATACCTTATACCATATTACAAATAATACTTTTGGGAGGCAAGAAGGAGGCTACAATTGGAGACTCTTGTTCAAGTTCTTTTTCTTTCCCTTAATTTATTTCAGTTTATGTTGGATTGTAATTTAGTTCTTGACATAACAATGTTTATGAGTTAATTACTTTAGTGGGGTTTCCATCGAATCTTCTTGAAACTCTTTCATATAGTTAATGCATTGATTATTGATTTCTTCTTCATCATATTAAGATCTATTCAATATTGTTATGATTGTTTGATAATTAACTAGCTATTAATTTTCATCACTTATATAATTTCGAATCAAAAGTCTGAAAGGTGAGATTTGAATATGCTGTAATTGTCTAGACATAGGTTAAAATCGTGGACGAAAGTACCCCGATACTTGTGTAGTAATTAAGGTTATTGTCCTTAATCCTCCTGTGTGGTAAAATCTATCATATAAATATAGAAGGTTTCTGCACAAGGTTGAGCTCTTGTATGTCCTAACCGGAATATAATGACAGATTAGTTAACCTGCTATCTTAATAAGAAGAAGAATCATTAGCATTGCATTAACACATGAAAGAGTGGATAGTTGAGGAGATGCCCTATTTCTTTCATAACTGTTATAAACCCAAAGTATTATAATCTTTAGTTTAATTTCTGCACTTAGTTATAATTCTTAGTTATAATTCTCAAACTAAAGAACGTCAACCAAATAGATACCATAGAATAGATAACCGGTACTTAATAAACCAGTCTCTGTGGATGATAAATTCGGTCTTACTGATCTTTATTACTTGAACGATACGTACACTTGGTAAGCACTTAGAATATCGCAATAGGGCCCCAACGAGATATTAGAACACTTAAAGAGTCTTTATGACTCACAGTCTCAAAAAATGGAGTATGAACTGTTGAGAGACCTTTTCAAGTGTAAGCTGAACGGAGGGGGTCAATTATCAGCGCATGTTCTGAAGATGATTGGTTTGATAGAAAGGTTGGCTTCGATTGGAATGAAGCTGCCTATAAATGTTTTTGTCAACCTAATCCTGAATTCGCTTCCTGGTTCATTTGAGAATTTGATTGTGAACTTCAATATGAATGGGACCAATGCGAGTCTTCTAGAGCTTTACAACATGTTGAAGACCTTTGAATCATCTACCACTAAAGGAAAAGTTGTACTCATTGTGGGCTCATCTAGCAAGTTCAACCCAAGGGTAAGAACATGCAGAAGAAGAAAGATAAGGCAATTGTTGCACCCACATTTTTGAAACCTAGAGGAGGTGTTTAGAAGAAGGCAAAAGTAGTTGCGGATGTGTGCCTCAACTGCAAGAAGAAGGGGCATTGGAAGAAGTATTACACAGCTCCAGGAGGAGGCAAAGCACTAAGTGTTTCTAGCTCTACTGGACAAGGTATGTTTGCCATTGAAATAAATTTATCTATAAGTAACTCTCACTGTTGGGTATTAGATACCGCTTGTGGCTCACATATTTGTAATAATGTGCAAGGTCTGAATGACAACAGTAAGGTTGGACTATGAGAGGTAGACTTGCGTGTTAGAGCACGAGTGGATGTTGAACGTGTGGGAACTTATAGATTAGATTTACCTTCAGACTTTTATTTAGAACTAAATAATTGTTATTTTATTCCCTCATTGACGAGGAATATTATTTCTATCCCAGTGTTAGACTCTCTTACTTCATCACTTTTACAGATGATTTCACAAGGTTTGGGCATGTGTATCTTATGAAACACAAGTCTGAAGCCTTCGAGAAATTCAAGGAGTATAAGTCATAAGTAAAGAAGAAACTTGAAACAAATATCAAGACCTTTCGATTAGATCGATGAGGTGAATACTTAAATAAATAATTTCTGGATTACTTGAAGCTTCATGGAGTCTAATCATAATGGACATCTCCTGAAATGTCACAAATAAATGGTTTTGCTGAAAAGATAAATCGAACCCTATTAGATATGGTTAGATCCATGATGAGTTTCTAAGCTCTACCAACATACATTTGGGATATTCATTACAAAGCTCAATCTATATTCTGAACAGGGTTCCTTCAAAGTCAGTAGAGAAAACTTCATATGAGATATGGAATGGCAAGAAGCAAATACTTAAACACATGTGACCCTGGGGATGCCCTACATATGTAAAGAAGATGCTTACTGACAAGTTGGAATCTAAAATTGAGAACTATTATTTTGTGGGGTATCCAAAAGAAACTAAGGGATACTATTTCTATCTTCCTGGAGAACATAAGATCATTGTTTCCAGAAATACAACTTTCCTTGAAGAAGACTATGTCTACAAGGAATAGAGCTGCAATAATATAGAACTTGAAGAAATTCAAGAACCACAAGATAACATGGAAATCGAACCCTTGTCAAATGACCTAGACAAGGATTTAGTGGGAGTATTTGGTGAAGATTGGGTACTTAGAGTACACCCTTCATCTAGTGGGAGTACTGTGAGAGATAGTGCAGAAATGCAAAGATCTCATACACAACCAATGGAAGATGATACAATAGTTGTACATCATCACATTCAGGAAACACATGAAAATGTCATTCCAGAAAGCTCTCAAGGTGGTGGATTGTCTAGCACACAAATACTCTCTCACAATCAGAATACAACAAATACTGAAACGCGGAATAATAAACTCCGTAAGACCACTAGAACTCATCGTCCGCTTGAAAGACTTAATCTCCTTGTTAAAACACACAATGAGATAGATATTCCTGATGACGATGAACCTACAACCTGCAGCGAAGCTATGTTAGACATTTATTCACACAGATGGCAAGAAGTTATGCAATTTGAGATGGACTCGATGTACGTCAAATAAGTTTGGAACTTGGTTGCTTTGCCAATAGGGATTAGATCCATAGGATGCAAATGGGTCTTCAAGAAGAAAATTGATGCTTATGGAAAGGTACAGACTTATAAGGAAATATTGGTGGCTAAATGTTATAATCAATGGACTGGGGTCGACTATGATGAAACCTTTTCACCTGTTGTGAAAATTAAGTTCATTCGGATTTTGCTTGCAATAGTCTCATACTATGATTATGATATTTGGCAAATGGATGTTAAAATTACTTTCCTCAATGGTAACCTAATTGAGGAGGTGTATATGATACAACCTGAGGGTTTTACATCCAATACTAAGCCCAAAGTAGTATGCAAGCTACAGAAGTCCATTTATGGACTTAAGCAAGCCTCAAGGAGTTGGAACATTTGCTTTGACAAAGTAGTCAAATCATTTGACTTTGTTAGAAGTAAAGAAGATCCATACGTTTATAGTAAGAGCAATGAATGGAGTATTTTCTTCATTGTTATATATGTAGATGACATATTAATAATTGGAGATAATAAGACTCTCATGTAATAATCAAGAAATGAGTCATCCAGTACCTTCGTAATGAAGGACTTGGGTGAAGCCTGCTACATTCTTGGAATTAGGATCTATAGAGATAGACCTAATAGATTAATGGGGCTATCACAGTTCATATACATAGATAAAGTGCTAAGACGATTCTCTATGGAAAACACCAAGAATCGAGGTCTTCCTATGAGTCAAGGCATCAAGTTATCAAAGAATGATAGTCCTTGTACTATTGCAGAACTTGAACGCATGAAGAGAATCTCATATGCTTCAGCTATAGGATCAATCATGTATTCCATGACCTGTACGAGGTCAGATGTGGCCTATACACTTAGTATGACTTGCAAATTTCAGCAGAATCCTGGGAAGAACACTAGAAAGCAATCAAGAGTATTCTTAAGTGTCTTAGATGAACTAAAGAATATTTCTTAGTCTATGGTGGACAAGAGAAGATAGTGGCTATTGGGTACACTGATGTTAGCTTCTATACAAATCTTGATGATTTCAAGTCTCAGTCTGGATATACCTTCATTTTCAATGGTGGAGCAGTGAGTTGTAAAAGTTCCAAGCAAGCAACAATTGTTGATTCGACAACTGAACTGGAAAAAATCTCTGATAAGGACTGTTCAAACCAATTTGGCTTATGGTTCTGTATATTTTAATGCTTATCCTAACTTGCAAGATGAAAATTCTTTAAATGCTTTAATATTAAGCATAAAATTACATGGGTATAATTATATGCCATGAACTGAGGTTATATGTACTTGTTATAGAATATATTTTAAACAAATTATATACCATGAATCATATGTGTAAGATCGTGGATTTTAAGAATGAGACTATTTTAATAGAAACTAATTTTGGTAAATCCAAGATTACAATAAGAAGACCTATCAAATGGGATGAAATTGATTTTGCCAAAGAGTGGGTCATAGAGGGAGTTGCTCCCCCCTCAGAATGATTTTTATTCAGATATTACTGAAATAGAGCAGACCCCAGATGGGACTATTAAATTGTGATTTGCTGAACCAAATTATTTACTGGGAAAATTGATGGTAATAGCTTTAGATCCAGATCTACTAGATCTGATTTTTCAAATCATTCTTATATTTCACTAGTTGAATATGTGGTAAGGTCTCCATCAAGAGACTTCTCAAATTAGATAATCTATTGATAATAGAATTGATAGTATCATAATTGATAGGGACAATATTGTACGTGGTATCCAGGAAAAAGACCTAGAAATAGCTGAGTCAGATGTGAATTTTTCTGTGACATGATGAATACATCACAAAAAATGATTTTAATCGGGGATCACCCGCAAGAAAAATGAAAAGTGAGGATTTCTTTAAACCCATATGGGAGCCATTTAAAAAATGGGTTTTTTTGCTTCTTTTGACAATAAAGAGAGAACTTTGCAAGAAGAATTTTATAAAGATCTTGTTAAAGCAAACAAGATCATATCTTTTGTGAAAGTATGTATGTCCTAGAGACAATCATTATTAGGGATAAATGTAAATGAACACATTCGTATTATTAATAAGATTAATATATTTGTGGCATTTGCAATTATTGAATTATTATTTGATTGTTTATAATTATTCATTAATGTGCATCCCTTGAGCTTACGTTGTCATTAATAGAGTGAGATATTGATGATAAAGCATAATTCTCAAAATAGCCTCGACTAATGATCATCGAGAATGGATATCGATGATATGTTATAAGTCGACATGTGGTCTGCATCACATTCTTGGAGGATGTAGTATGTCTCACATATTGCTAGTAATGGTTACTAAGTGATGGACGCATGGATACTTTTGGAAAGTATTAGTATATCCTGTTGATAAACTATTTGTTATACATGTCTAGAGTGTTATAAACGTGTGGGAGATAAAGTTTCTTTGACTTGAGGTCAATACGCACCTTGTTTACAAATTAATGTACTTTGACCCTATCCTAAGCTTAAATTTCTTATAGGATAAGATACGCCTTGTGTTGGGTGTATTATGATGTAATATAAGGTGATAGTTAAGCTAAGAATAGAATGCATTGTTCGATTGGATATTCGAGAGAGCACTCAACTTCTTAGTGCTATTAGGTCGACCAAGTCATTGGCCAATGCAAGAGACATATTTAGACTATGGTCTAGTTGTCGATTAATATAGATGAGATAAAGTGATCAGGCCATTTGGATAGACACATGGAAAATCCTAAGCGTGATCGAGTGTGTCGCGAATGAAAGGAATTTATCATCTCACATAAAGGTTATGTTTGGTGGATTCATATAAACATATTTCACATATTGAGTTCGTCGTACAGTGCAGTCTAGTAGTTTCGTATTGACCTTAATTTGATTAGTGTCAACATGTGAAGGCCTATAGGGTCACACTATGTTGATTGTCTCTTCGAAGTTCGATCTAAGAGTGTATTGAGAAAGTAATAAATATTCGATTTGAGATCGAGATATTTAAATTGATAATAACTTTGGGATAATTTCTATTTGATGGAAATTATTTAATTAAGTCAAAATTAATTTTTGGATTTAATTAAATGTGCTGAATATATAATTGAAATGAGAAATATCACCTAGACGTAAGGCGCTGCGGCTCCTACTAGGTTGAGTCGCGGTGTCGATCCGGCAGTGGTCCTAGTCAGACTGGACCACTGCACCTCAGTTTTTAGATCAGGCTTGAAGCCCAACCCTAATATATTTTTACCTAAAAATCAATTATATATACATCACTACCCTTATTACCAATACACACAAAATTCAAAACAAATTCTAGACTTAGAGTTTAGAAAAGAAACTCTCTCAAACCTCTGCCAAGATTTCTGACTTTCTTGACAGAGAAAATACACAGCAGCAAATCGCTTGCAATCGAAGAGACAGTTGTGTGTACACCCTTAGTAGAGATTCCACATTGTAAACCTGTAAGTGTTCTTCGTTTAATGTTCTTACATTACAGGTTTTTTATTGTTATATAATCATACCATAATGAATTATTGGGGTAAGTAAAATAAAATTTTAAACTTTCGATGTGCATTATTTATATGTTTTGAACCCAATAATACCCTACATTTTGTACCTTGGTTTATGGCTAAGTATGTAGGAGATTATATCTCTGTTTTGGAAAAAGATTATAAATTAGAAAATGCGGAAATTATTCATATTGCTTTACCTCCCCAACAACCTTTTGTTATTGAAAAAGATAATAATTGTTATACATTTTGTAGCTATTTCAAAATTATTTGAAAATGGTATTTTGCAAATCACTTCTAAGCATATTAATATCATGCTAAAACAACAAAATTATGCTAATATTTATATGAACATATTAAGGGAACAAATTGTTCAGGTACATTAGAGGGTAGAGAAATTATTTCTCAAATTGATAAATTACATCATTCTTCTAATAGATATGAATCAGGTGTAGCCACCCCGAGTATGCAGCCTCTTCCTGAAATCAAAGATTTCAAAGTCATCGCATTTTCTGATTTAGAAAAATTGATGGATGATAAGTTTAAGGGATTAAAGATTAGTCCTCTAACATGTGAATGTAATACCGTCGATTATGATTCTGACCTTTTTAGTGATAAAGAAAAGATGTCAGATGAGATTAATAACCTAGAAATATATGCTAGGAAACATGTCCAACGGATGTACTACTATCATCGTCCTACTCCCCAGGATGTGTTATTTGAAGAACAAAAGATAGTTGATAATAATAGTTATACTGGGAAACATATTTATGAATGGAATATATATGGTTATATTGAACGACAAATTTATACAGTTAGAAAACCATTGCAGAGATGATTATATCTGGATTTACAGGTCAACTTAGGGATAATTATCTGACTCGTGATCAAAGAATAAAGATTGTAAGTCCTGAAAAAGTTAATATTGTGACAAGTCAGAAGGAACCCAATGCAGTGTATTCACTAGCCCTCAATATTATAGAACATTTTACTGAAAGATGGTCTGATGATAGTGAAAACATTAGGACCTTGATCCAGAATCTTAGATGTAAAATCCTAACCTCATTTAGGTGGTACAAGGATGTATTCCTTAGTGGGTTATGGAATTACCTAAGTGTAATAGCTCTCATTGGAAGTCTATGTTTATAGATGGACTGTCTAACCTCTTTGCTGAGAAAGTTAGGATGAGTCTTAGAAAATGAGGAGTCAGTATTAAATATGATGAGTATACTTATGGAATGTCAATAGGAACTTGCATTAAAAAAGGTTTATCCTTATGTAATGAGATCAAGTTGAACCAACGGATCAAAAGGCATAATCTCACTGAAAGACAATAGTTAGATGAGTTATGTGGACAATTTGGGTTGGACATACCCAAACCTAAAGCAAAAGTTTCTCATAGATGTAAAGCGAAGAACCAGAAAAATTTCCAAGAATGGAAAGCGAAGTTCCTGGAGAAAAAGACGAGAAGAAAGAAAGAGTTTAAAACTCGAATGAACTTTATAAAGTCGAAAGATCCAAAAGCATGTTGGAATGTGGTAGAACATGCCACTATTATAAAGATTGCAAAGTTAAAGAGAAAATTAAGGCCCTTAACATTGATCAAGACATGAAGGATACATTATCTAAATTATTATTAAATTCGGGGCCATAAAATTCGGGTTTTGAATCTGATACAATGCGGGATTCTTTTGATAAAGATATTACAGTCCCGAATAATGAAAGTTATATCACTTTAGATACAGAAGAAGAATTAGGACAACCTTGTTCCAGTAATACCAACAAAAAAAACGATGAATTTTATAATATTTTCTCTCAATTTAAGGACATGAATGTTAATGTCCTGAATGGTAATAACCTGATAGAATTATTGAAAATGATAAAAGATCCATAGAAAAGGCTGAAAATCATAGACCAGATTTAGAATGTTCCACAACCTTCACAAGGAGAAAAGGTCTTGGCAAAGTCAGGTGCATATAACATGTCAGAGCTCAAATAGATGATTGAGCAAAGGAAATGTACAAAAAGTATACCAAGAGATTTGGAAAAGAGATTGATAATCTCAAACAAGAAATTTCTAAATTGAAGAATCGTAATATGTTACTGGATAAGAGAATTTCCAGTATTGGTAAAGGTAAGGAAATTATAGATCCAACCACTATGGATGATATTACTGCTCTTGATGATTTAATATTTGCAGAACCAAGTAATGATACAGGAAACTTTTTACAAACCCTCTTGTTGATTGCGGAGCAGATGTAAATTGTATACATGAAGGACTTATTCCTTCTACATATTTTCATAAAACTACTCATAGTGTAAGATCTGTGAATTGACAGAAATTACAAATTACTTTTAATTTACGAAAAGCTTATATTTGTAAAAATAAAATCTATATACCATAAAGTTTTGTTTTAGTTAAAGATATTTCAAGCCAAATTGTATTAGGAACGCCTTTTATACAAAAATTGTCCCCCGTTACAAAAATTGTCCTCCGTTACAAAAATTGATAAAGAATGAATAATTGGAACCTTTCAAGGAAAACCAATTATGTTTTCATTTGTAACTAACCAATTTCAAAGGCTTTAAATGAAATTAAAAAAAGTTGATGCATAAACATCAACAAATAAGTTTTTTTTAAAACAAGAGATTTATACTCTCAATATTGACGAACTTTTGAAAAAATCAAAGTTATGCCAAAAAAATAATTTTATAGAAAATCAGTTTTCACTCCAAATTTGTAGTGACCATCCTAATGTTTTTTGGGACAGAAAGAAACATAGTGTTTCTCTTCCTTACGAGGAGGACTTTGATGAGGGTAATATCCCTACAAAAACTAGGTCATGCCAAATGAATTCTGAATATCTGGAATTATGCAAAAAGAGATTGCTTCTCTGTTACAAAAAGATTTGATAAATCCTTCAAAATCTACATGGTCATGTACGACCTTTTATGTTAATAAACATGTTGAACAATAAAGAGGAATTACTAGACTTGTTATCAATTATAAACCCCTTAATAAGGTTTTGAAATGGATTAGGTATCTTATTCCTAATAAAAAGGATTTACTTGATAGACTAAATAATACAATTATATTTTCTAAATTTGATTTAAATTTGGTTATTGGCATATTCAGATTACGAAAGCATATAAATAAATAAAAACTACTTTCAATACCCCTATCGGACAATTCGAATGGAATGTTATGTCATTTGAATTGAAAAATGCTCTTTCTGAATTTTAAAATATTATGAATGATATTTTTGTGTCTTATAGTAATTTTATCATTATTTATATCGATGATACTTTAGTTTTTTCTAATAATATAGAAACTCATTTCAAACATCTTGATTTATTCAAGAAAATTATTATTCAGAATGGTTTAGTAATATCAAAATCGGAAATGGCCCTTTTTCAAACCAAAGTCAGATTTTTTGGTCATTACATTGAAAAAGAAAAAACTATTCCTATTAATATGAGTATTGAATTTGCATCCAAATTCCCAGATATTATATATGACAAAACCCAACTTCAAAGGTTTTTGGGTAGCCTAAATTATATTTCGCCCTTTTATAAAGATTTGACAAAGAATACAGCTATTTTATATGATAGACTAAAAAAGATTTCAAAGCCTTAGACCGAAGTTCATACCAAAGCAGTCCAAAGAATTAAGCAGAAGGTTAATAACCTTCCTTGTCTTACTTTAGCCAATCATACGTGGCAAAAGATTATAGAAATAGATGCTTCTAATATTGGCTATGGAGGCATCTTGAAGCAACATTCTTCAGTTGATAAACATGAGTATTTAGTGCATTTTTATTCTGGCAAATGAAATGATAGCCAGAAGAATTACTCAACTATAGCCAAAGAGATTCTTTCTATAGTTAAATTTGTTTTAAAATTTCAAGGAGATTTATACAATCAAGAGTTCATAATAAAAATTGATTTCCAATCTGCAAAATTTATTAAAATGTTTAATAAAGATTGCAAACTTGACGTTTCTAAACAATGTTGGCAATATGGCAAGCTTTATTAGCGTCATTTGATTTTGAGATACATTATAAAAAGGGATAGATAATAGTCTGCCTGATTTCTTGACAAGGGAGTATTTGAGTTCATAACTCAATTATATTTTTATAATTCCTTGCATAATGATGAGGCCTACGTGGCGAGGCGACCCAAATTACAGAGATCGTGGTGGAAGAGGTATAGGTATTGGACGAGGTAATACTCTTGTTCAGCATGGAAACAAAAAGCAAATAGCAGCAGATATGACAGAGACTTCAAACATTGATAAAGAAAGTATGTTCTACCAATAATTCATGGATTTTATCAAATTCAGAGAAAAGAATAATAATTCACGACCTTCATATTCTGAGGTTGCTAATAATGAACAAGATGATAATGATGATTATAAAAAACATGATGATAAAGAAGTTATACTTCTTCTTGATTATATAGATCTTCAATGGAAGGATTAGACATGGAAGCTCATGAAAAGATATTTGGAAACTGGGTCATATCCCATCTTGACTTATAAATCAAGAATGCACTATGAGACTATACTCTCAACCACAGGGTCAGCTGAAATCCAACACTATTTTCATATGAATACCAGAAAATTTTATATTTTTTCTAAAATCATTATAAAGAATATCTTTACTCCAGAAGACTGGGGTTTAGCGCCACGAAAGAATGAGGATATCTCTGAGTAAAAAGTTCAAGTAAAATTTAATTATTGGGATTATGTAGATAGTTTTTATAAAAAAAAACTTTATGAAAATCCAAACAAAAAACATTCATGGTTTATAAAATATGTTCTCGTGTTTATAAACAGAACATTCCTACTTGGTTTTGACTTTGGTGGACAAATTATTTTTCATCCATTAATATATTTCCCCAATCATTCAGAAGTTTATATACTGAATGGATTGATGTTTCTCCTAATAGAGTGTGAACATAATAAAACTATCATAAAAGAAATTGCTAATATGCATTTCTTTATTGAGTTTTTCATTCCATGGATTGTGCGATGGTCGGTGGAAGTGGGTTATACCCCAGAACAGATCCTTTGTTTGCAGCGAACCTTAAGGTTTTTTAAGAAATTATTACAAAAGAATAAAAATGATGTTTTGAATGGACAAGAACTTATATGTAAACATGTATATTATAGAAATAATTGTATCCCTACCCATAATTAGAATATTTCCATAAATTGTGTAAATATAATTATGGTAAGACTATGATTCCTCTTTTGTATAGGTTTAAGATTCCTATTGTATAAGGGATGAACATTGTACTCTATATATACTTTGATATTAATGAAAGACTCCCCAAGGGAGATTAATATCATCTTACATGGTATCAAGAGCCTAAAACAAAAACCCTAGAATTTTCTCTCAAAGCAGCCGCCGAAACCCTCCCCCCTCTCTCGGGATTCTCGCCGAGGTGCTACCCCTCCCCTACCCAAAATTCTTGGTTTTTCTCTCCTTTCCTCTCTTCTCTAAATGACTATTGAGGATTCTTCCGATACTTCTGATGCTTCAACCTCCACCAATCTCACCACCATGTTATCATCCTCTTTTCATCCTGCTCTAACTGTTACCAATATCAAGAACTCTATTCTCATTCTTCTTGATCAAGAAAACAATCAGTATTCTCCTTGGGTTGAACTGTTTCGTAATCATGCATGTCTCTATAACGTGCTTGATCATATCGATGACACTATTCCGAGCCCTCCAGAGGTTGATGAGTCTACTTAGCGTCGTCTAGACGTCGGCGTCAAACAGTGGATTTATGGTAGTATTTCTCAGGATCTTCTTCTTACTATCATGAAATCTGGCGCCACAGCCCTTGAGTTATGGAACTGCTTGGAGGAAATCTTTCAAGATAACAAGCACACTCATGCACTGTATTTGGAGGAACAATTTAACAATACATGCCTTGAAAATTTCTCCAACATGACTGAGTACTGCAGACAATTGAAACTCCTGGCAGATCAACTCTCCAACGTTGACACGCCTGTCTCGGACACTAAATTGGTGTTGCAATTGATTGCAGGTCTCCCCAAAGGTGACTATGATACGTTAGCCGCCATAATTCAACAGGCAGATCCGTTTCCCAATTTTAACAAAGCTCGCTCGCAGTTGTTGCTCGAAGAAACTCGACGTGCTAAGCAAGATGAATACAATCAGAAGGCGTTAGCTGTCGAAATGCGCCCTCACGATCCAACGCCGCCAGAAAACTCCCAACCGCAGCAGGGACGCAGCGTGCGCGGTGGCGGTCACGGCAGAGAGGTCACGGCCGCGTGGCGTGGTCGCGACAGCAGAATCAACAGCAGCAACACCAAAATCCACATAATCGATTCGGGCCGCGGTGCCCCAAAGAAGATCCATACACTGGCCGCGCGGCCGCCGCTGTTTCGCATCAAAGAACCCTTCCACCAGTTCTCCCATCACGGTGTGTTGGGCCTGCTCGATCCTCGGCAAGTCCAAGACCGCAGCAGCCCACGCCATGCACGACCAGGCCACAAAGATGACACCCATCGAAAGTTAGGTCAGGCCTTCAGCAGTCTCAACATGCAATAGCCTGACAACAACTGGTACATGGACTCCGGAGCCACATCTCACCTCACCCGGACTGCAGGTAATATTCCCAAACTAGGTTTAAAATATCCTCAATTTGTGACAGTTGGTAGTGGTCACCGCATTCCAGTAAAGGGTTTTGGTACATCCTACACACCACTTTCTCATCCATTCCCCCTTAAAAATACCCTATATGCCCCACATATGATTAAGAATCTAATCTCTATCCGCAAATTCACTCGTAATAACTCTGTCTCTGTTGATTTTGACCCTTTTGGTTTCACTGAGAAGGATCTTCATACGGGGACACCTCTTACGAGATACAATAGCACGGGGGTTCTATATCCATTCACTCCCACCTCCGCTGTCAGATCTAGCTCTCTCGTCTCTCTAGCGGTCATTTCTTCTTCAACATGGCATAATAGACTTGGTCATCCAGGAGCTCCAGTTTTTAGTTTTCTTAGAGGCAATAATTTCATTACTTGTAAAGGGAAGCTTGCCCAAAACTGTGTTTCTTGTTCTTTAGGCAAACATACTCGTCTTCCATTTAAATCATCTACTAGTGTTACTTTTGCACCTTTTGATATTATACATGTCGATTTATGGACATCACCTGTTGTTAGTTCTCTCGGTCATAAATATTATCTTATCTTACTAGATGATTTTTCTCACTTTGTTTGGTTGTATCCTCTCAAATTTAAATCGAAAGTGTTTGCCAAATTTCTTGAGTTTTGAAAATTCATTCAAACACAGTTTGAAAAAGGCATAAAATCTTTCCAGTGCGATAATGGTCGTGAATTCAATAACTCTATGTTTCACCGGTTTTGTACCAATAATGACATGGTCTTTCGCTTCTCCTGCCCTCACACCTCCTCACAAAACAGTAAAGCTGAAAGAATCATCTGCACCATTAACAATATGATTCGCACTCTTTTGATTCATGTCTCCCTACCTCCATCTTTCTGGGTCTATGCTGCTAAAATGTCAGAATACGTTCTAAATATTCTCCCAACTAGCACCGTTCATAATATGACCCCTACCGAAATTCTCTATCATAGAGTCCCCTCTTATGATCATCTCCGAATATTTAGTTGTCTATGCTATCCTAACCTTGCCTCTACTGCCCCTCACAAACTAGCCCCCCGGTCCACTCCTTGTGTCTACCTAGGCTTCCCGCCGAACCATAGGGGCTATCTATGCTATGACTTTTTCACTCGTCAGATCCGTATCTCTCGTCACGTCATATTCGACGAGACCACATTCCCGTTTTCAAATCTTAAAAAGTTCCAAAAACCATATTACTCTTTTCCTGACAAGTCTGTCATCTCTCCCATCATCCTAAGTCAACTAGAGCATAGCAGTTCTTCTTCAGCATCAGCATCGCGGCGCCAAAACTCCTGCGAACATGTCCCTGATTCACAGTCGACAGCGCCGCGGCATCAGAGAGGTCTGTCAGTCCTCCAGTGCCGTGACACTTGATCACAACGCCACGGCGACGGTTCCCTACAGCGCCGCGGTGCCTACTCCGACGTCTGTTCTTCCTTCTCCGTATCCAACAAGTCCCTCCGCCTTTGAACATCTTATCATCCCCACTCACCAAATGAAAACTCGTGCAAAGCATAGAATCTTCAAACCCAAAGTACAATTTAACTTGTCTGCCCAAACCACTTCACCAATTCCCAAGAACCCTATATTGACCAAACAAGATCCTAATTGGAATGCGGCTATGACTGAGGAATTTAATGCTTTAACTAAACAGCACACATGAGATCTAGTATTTAGACCTGAGGGGGTGAATGTGATTCATTGTCTGTGGCTATTTCGTCACAAATTCAGATACAGTGGAGATCTTGAGAGGTATAAGGCAAGACTTGTGGCTAATGGCACAAATAAGCAGGAGGGAATTGATTGTGGTGAGACTTTCAGCCCGGATGTCAAACCGGCTACCATCCGCACAGTTTTGAGTATTGCCATGGGCAAATACAGGTCGATCCATCAGCTTGATGTGAAGAATGCATTCTTACATGGGAATATGAGAGAGACAATCTACATGCATCAGCCACCAGGATTCACTCATCCAGCAGTTTCTCACTATGTATGTCGTCTCCGTAAGTCACTATATGGGCTGAAACAGGCCCCACGTGCGTGGTACGATCGTTTTGCCAGGTATAACTTGCAGATTGGGTTTGTATGCAGCAAGAGTGATACATCACTTTTTATTTTTCATCGAGGTAGTAGCACTGCTTATTTATTACTTTACGTGGATGATATTGTTCTTACTGCCTCCTCCGACGGATTGAAAAATTAGATTATTGTTTTGCTTAAGTCCGAATTTGCAATGACTGATTTGGGAAAACTGAGTTATTTTTTGGGGATATCAGTGACCAGGTCTGCCAATCATATATTTTTGTGTCAGTGTAAGTATGTAGAAGAGATTGTGTACAGGGCTAAGATGGCAAACTTGTTACACCCCGTAAATTCAAGGAGTTAAGATAAGATCATACCAAGGATATCAAGATTGAAAGTTGAAAGATAAGTTGGCAAACATGTGTTGGACGGATTTGAGTTTACCTTGGAGTGTTGTACCCCAGTTGTTAAGAGTTTCGAGGTGTTTAAAAGCCTAATTTGTAGTTCGTTAAATCTAGATCCCAACGCAACAAACCGTTCGTCGATAGGACATCGGAGACAAAAGTTATGGAAGTTTCAAGTTTGGTGCGGCAGCGCGCAGTAGCAGTGCGGTACAGTGGCACGGAATGCAGCGCATGGCCGCCAGATCTGGGGTCATGGGTTTCAGCGCGCTGACGCGGTCGCATGCGGAATCTGGAACTTTTCTCGGAAGTGGAAGCGCCGCGGCGCCAAGGCGGGATTTTTCGCGATAAAAGGCTGAAATCAGGAGATATTTTTGTTAAAAACCTATGGGAGGGTGACAAGTGTCCCTCCCACCCTTTTTGACCAGATTAGGGCCTATTTTAGGGCCAAGTCTTGGAAGACTTGGCCATTTCATTTCAAAACCCTTCCATGGAAAACCCTCTCCCTTCTCTCTAGTTTTTGGAAGAAAACCTTGCCTTAGGAGGAATTGTTGGAGCGGCGGCAAGAAGGAAAAGTGTGGGTAACTTGTGGGAAGCACGGGTAGACGAGTTTGACGGAAAAGAAGTGGAAGAAAGGGGCTTTTGTGGGTTTCTCCAAAGGTAAAAGTTTCCCCTTTCTCTTGGTTATGAGCCTAAGGCTGTTATATTTTAGTAGTATAGATGTGAGCCTGAGGCTGTTATATTTTAGTGATTTAGAATTGAGCCTAAGGCTGTTATATTGTAGTAGTATAGAGTTGAGCCTGAGGCTGTTTTATTTGAGTAGATTTGGATCTTGTTGTCTTGTTGAAACCGAAGATGGGCATGTTAGCCTTAAGGTTTTAACTTGAATTGGATTTCTAATTGGGTCGTCGCATGTTGTAAAGGGGGAAATGGTATTTGTTGAGATGTCTAGGGCTAGATATCATGTTAGACCTAAGAACATGGATTGGAAAGAATTGAAAGGGATTTAGGAATTGGTTATATGGTTGGCCAAGAATGGCATGGAAAGTATTGGGTTATGTTGTATTATTGTGAGGCGTTGGGTTATTGAATTCGACCTTAACAAAGGTGGCAAGTTAGTAGAAACAAAGGAAGTGCCGTCCAAATTGTCGTAGAATTTAGGGACTTTGCACTTAGTTTATTCTACGTTCGAAGCTAGAGATTGATAGACGCATTATGATCCTTATAGGATTGAAGTACTACGTGTAGCATATTCCTCTTAAGGGAGATAGTGTTGTGGAGCATTTTGCTTATTGTCGACAATCGTCGCAAGGTATGTGATTCTTCCTATCCTCTTCAGCATGACTATTTGTAAAATATATAGTGCGGTAGACGCACGTGTGTTAAAGGAATTTGATTTCCCTTTTGTGTCTTGACTTGATATGAAGTGTTAAGGGCTTCATTGTGTGGAAATAGTAGTAAAGTCTTATCCGTTGTAACGGGTACTCGATGGTTAAAGAATGAGCCCTATTGGTCTCATAAATGTTTATAGTGGTAATTGGTTGGTTTAAAACATAAAGTGTTATAACGGCTTTATGGGAAGTTTGTTATAACCACTTTATGTAGCTAAAAGAATGGGTTGTTGATTTTAAAAGATAAGAGACGTGACTTGTAATTGACCTAAATGGTGTTGAAAAGTATAAATTCGTGAGAAATGAATACTTGATTTTTAAAAGAATAACGTTACAAATTTCGGAAATGGGAATAAGGATCGAACAAGCCAATGCAGCGTCGATAAAGGAAAGAAGTAATGATAATTAATCATATTAAAACCAGTAGAAACCTCCATCTGCATAGAAGCTAAGATAAGACAAAATGGCATTACATTTCCTAGATCATGTGTCACGACCCGACCTCGGATCTGTGACTGGTGCCTTACCCCGGGCACCCCTTGTGATACAACATCAGAGAAAACCAGCGGAAATAAACTCACAAACAAGAACCATATAAGAATATAAAACAGGCTAACCCAAAGTGGCTACCTCTAATTATAATAAAATGAACAGTTACATCCTTACACCCCAATTCATGACAGGACTACAAGCCTCTAAGAAGGTATAACACTATGACGGGACAGGGCCCCGCCATACCCCCTGAATGTACAAAAGTCTACAACCTCAGGGAATCGTACCAAAAGACGAGGCCTCCGGAGAAATGGAGCCTTCCGAGAACCGAACCGTGATCCTAAGAGTGCGGATCAGCAAGCTATGAACCTCAACCTGCGGCATGAACGCAGCCCGGGCGAGGTCGCACTACATGTACCAAATATGTAAAACTGAAAAATACTGTAGTAATATCACAAGTCAAAGATAAGCTGGAGTCATAGATAAAAATCAATTTCCTTGCACTGTGCCTTACTAACAATGAGAGTAACGAGTATAAAACTTATAGCATAAAAATAGGAGGCTCACGATCAAAACAGGGTACCTCGCCCGTAGTATCGTTAGCGCCCTACTCCTGGGACTATTTCACCCGCATGGGTCCTGTGGACCCGCATGAGGTCATCCGCCTCGTCATGGGACTATTTCACCCGCATGGATCCTGTGGATCCGCATGAGTACCATCGCCGTACTCGCATGGGACTATTTCACCCGCATGGATCCTGTGGTCCGGATCCGCATGAGTACCATCGCCGTACTCGCATGGGACTATTTCACCCGCATGGATCCTGTGGTCCGGATCCGCATGAGTGCAAGCGCCGCACTCGCATCATGGGTAGCAAATCCATGGCATAGATAATAACCCGGGGTTTACCCGTAATAATATAAATATAACATAGCTCATCCGGCTATCATACATAACATAAGCACTACCGGCCTATCATATCATAACATAAGCACTACCGGCCTATCATATCATAACATAAGCACTACCGGCCTATCATATCATAACATAAGCACTACCGGCTTATCATATCATAACATAAGCACTACCGGCCTATCATATCATAACATAAGCAAGTTAAGAAATCCCCTAACTTCTTATTAACATTATTAATATATCCTCTCATTTTAGTATACCTAAGGCACCAACATGTCTTTTAATGGAAAATCCGAGAATTTAACCCAAGTACCATGTACTTCTAACCTTTTAAGAAATAACTCCTTTTTATACAAAAATTCCAAGATACTAATCACCATAGTATCAAGTTACAATTTCTTTTCAAAACAAGTCACATTTCCTTTTTAGAAATATAATAGGTTTCTAAATCAAGTGACTCCATTTCCTTTAAAACCTTAGGCAACCAATGCCTAAAAATCAATTCACCTTTCTTAGTTTCAAATCCTTTACCCGTACTTGTTTTAATTAGAGTAAACCTTTCTTTGTGAACCTTTCAAGTAAACTAATATAACCAACTCCCCATAAAGTCATTATATTAGTGTTATCCCTTTGTCAAAACATTTTCCCTCAAACCAAAGGACTTATACTTTTGAAATGAAACAAGTATCATATACTTTAGAACAAGTGTAGATTATCAAATCTTGTACGTATACCGTACTACATAGATACAACTATTCATGCTCAAGAGATAGGAAAGCTCTACATACCTCTTCGGTCAATCCACTTGCTAAGTCCAACTACCGCAAGTAATATGTCAACCTATAACAACCATAGTGCGTTTATTAACCTCTAATTTCAATGTAGAAATTCCAAATTCAAGTTACCAATTCCTAAGAAAAATTGGACAGCGTTTCCTTTGTTTCTACTCACTTTGCCACCTTTCAAAGGCCGATTTTCAACACTCAAACGCCTCATTAAGGCCCAACATCCAAACCAACACAAAGGGGATTACACATCTAATCTTGGGTGTGTAAAATTCCGCCCCATAAGTTATAATAGCACACTTAACAATTCTAAAGTGGTTTTTAGGCTACAACATGCTCATAATATTTCTTGAGCCAAATCCTTCATATCCAACCCACATTTCTAGCATGCAATGACTCTAAGAGCATTATTTACCACCATAAGTATTTTCTTCTTAACATGCAACTCTATAAACTAATAATAGAGGAAGAATCATTACCTTAGAGCTTTAGCCAAATTTTTATCCAACAATTTGCTAGCCTTTCTACCAAGAATACCACCACCACCACCTTCACAAGCTAGCCACAAGCTTCCTTCTTGTCTTTTAATGTTTCAGATTTTTCTTAAGGCTAGAATCCTCTTGGATTTTTAGAGAGAATGAGGAGCTTGAAATATTTAGAGAGAAGGAAGAGGTTTTTCAAAGAGAGAGATGACAAATGACCAAGTCTTTAAGACTTGGTCAATATATTGCATGTAAAAATCAGATGGGGGGGGACACTTGTTGTCACGACCCGAACCCGGGCCCGTGACTGGTGCCTTACCCCGGGCACCCTAGTGATACAACATCAGAGAAAATCAGCGGAAATAAAAACATGAACATGAATTAAGAGACAAGATAAATAAACAGGCCAACCAAAACAGTTGTCTTCATCATATATACATAAATACCCGAACAGTTATCCTTTTTACAAACCCTGCCCACAACAGTGCTACAGACCTCTAAGATTTATACAACAACTATGACGGGACAGGGCCCCGCCATACCCCTGAATGTACAAGGACCTACAGACTCAGGGTAACATACCAAAGATAAGCCTCCGAAGGAACGGAGCTTCCCAATACGCTGAAAGGTGATCCTAAACGCGGATCGACAAATGATGTACTTACTGCGGCAGATGAACGCACTTCAAGGAGGTCAAGACAACAGTACCAAGTATGTGAAATCAGTAAATATCAGAAATGAAATCATAGCAGTCTATATAAAGCAGGAGACATGTATGATAACCAAACTACAGTACACAACATATAAATAGTCATATCAAGTCAGGGAACCACGCCCTCCAAATCATCACTGCGTGCGTGAGTTACTTCTCACCGGCGATCATGATATGATAATAATAAGACAAAGAATCCAAAAAGGAGCATACCCGCGCTTACGATCGTGTCAAGATGTCCAAAAGGGAAACACTAAGACAACATTCCAAATGGAAGCATACCCGCGCTACGATCGTGTCGGTATGTCCAAAGGGAAACAATAAGACAAAGATTCCAAATAAAGCATACCCGCAGCGCTACGATCGTGGTCAAGATGTCCAAAAGGAAACAACAAAGCGGCAATCAACCGAAGCATACCCGTGCGCCACGATCGTGTCGAGATGTCCAAAGCGATTAGCAAAAGTAACACTATCAACAGAACGCACTGCGGAATTTCTCCGTCACCGCCAAGACGCCCAAGTAAGTTCTCAACAAGTCAACCGACCTCCATCGAGACGCCAGTAGTATAGAAACACAATTTTTGCACAACAAAGGCTATCACAACAAGCATAGGCAAGTTTCACAACAACAAGCATAGGCAAGTTTCACATCAACAAGCATAGGCAAGTTTCACAACAACTCAAAGTACTTTCATTTTATGCCAAAGTCCGGGTTTTAACCCTAAAGTGCTACGTGACGTTAATTTCCTTTTAAGAGATCTGCCTTTTATAAAAGTCACCGTTACGTAGTATAAAAAATAGAGTGACTTACATCTTTTAAGTAAACCAATACAACTTCCATACTTTTCCTTTTAAAACCAAAATTAAGGCAATGCCATGCCTTCTTTGGACCAAAATATTTCTCTTTAAAGTCAATTTACCACATTAAAACCAATGATAAAAATCCTTCTTTTGTTCTCATAAAGTCGTTATAACTAACTTCCCATAAAGCTGTTATAACACTTTATGTTTTAAACCAATTTAAGACAAAACAAAGCCTTTCTTTTCCCTAGAGTTCCAGTTTGCCTAATTTCAATTACTCAAGTCTCTTTACTTTAAAAGTTTCATAGTTCGATGTCTTAATTTCCTTTAAACCAATTGAGTAACATATGCCATAGGCGAGTAGGTTATTCTTGTTCATAAATCTTATTTAAGCAGCCATGATCTAGGAAATGTAATATCATTTTGTCTCATCTTAGCTTCTATGCAGATGGAGGTTTCTCTTGGTTTTAATAATACTTCTTTATTCAATACATTTCAATTTATTAACGCCGCAGTGGTTTGTCGATACTCATTCGATTCAAATCAAGAAACATTATTCCCTTTTAAAACCAAGTACTCATTACTCACGAATGAGGTTTCACAAACATCCATATTAAGTCAAGTCTCTTATCTTTTAAGAATAAGTCTCTTAACTTCTAAACCATTAAACCATTCTTTTATCTTCTTAAGACGTTACACCTAACTTCTCATAAAGTCGTATAACGCTTATGTTTTCAAACCAAGTATACACTTCTTTCAAAAAGGTTTCTTAATCTATTAGAATACTTGAAGGTTCTTTTACAAAGAAGTCGGTTATAAGTCAAATCGCTTATCTTTAAAAACCACAAAGCATTTCTCATTTACATAGAGTGTTATAACCAACTTCCCATAAAGCCGTTATAACACTTTATGTTTAAAGACAATCAAATACATTTAACACACGTACGCTTTCGCACTACATAGTTATACACACATCATGCTAGAACAGATAGGAAGAGGTTCACATACCTCGCGACGATTATCGACTAATAGCAAAACGCTCCAAGTTCCTCAAACTGGCCACACTTTAAGCCAAGCAGATCACTCCACACGTAGTACTTCAACCTATAGCGGCCAAAAGGCGCCTATTAACATCTTTATATCCCGACGTAGAATATTCTACCTAAAATTCGGCAAAGACCTCCCGCAACAACAGCGTAAATCTCCTCCTCTATCGAGGCCGCTACCAAGCCAACCGGGGTTAACACGCCTAACCGACGTGTACAATTCTACTACACAATAATGCTACACAAGTTCACTGTAATACACCCTATGTAATTACAGATCGATTCTCTTCTTTAAATTCAGCTTAAGTCGCAAGACATCACGTAAGTATTATTCAGGCTTAAGTCAAAAGACATTGCCGCACAACTATGTTCAGTTCTATATATAGTATACTTAACTATATACTCCTACAACATGTAATTTCCAATTACAACAGGAGGTCAAGAGTGTTTACCTCGATAAGCCCAAAATTATCCGAGTTTAAATGTCGATCCTGAGCAAGGTTTAGCTCCTACACCGGGCGCTCCAACCCGCTCCAAACAACCCTTAGAAGTTCTAACCAACTTCTACCTAAATACTTCAACTAACAATGAAGATTTCCTTAGGGTTTCGTTTAGAGGCTAAGAGGAAGTATAATGGTATTTTCTGGGCTTTTGTATAAGTGTAACCTTGGGAATACTACAAGGTATTTGGGCCAAGGTTTTTGGGCATTATAACAATACTAGGAGAGTATTTCTATACCACAAAAAGGGGGGGTATTATACGAAAACAACTAGGCTAGGGGGGGGGGGTAGGCTCTCGGCCACAAGGCCCAAAAAAAAGGGGAGGGGACTTGGCCGAATGCTACACTTAAGGGGGAGGGATTTTTGAGACTTGGAGAATGATTTTTGGATGAAGAAGTTCATCAACTAAGGGGGGTATTTATAGGTCAAGCAATGGCCAACCAATGGCCAAGATGAAGACAAGTGTTAGGCAAGTGTAGGGCTAGGATTTGGACAAGTGTTTGTGGGTCCCACTTTCTCATCTACTACACAAAATATCTAGCCAAACATTGACCAAATGTTTAAGGCATTTTCCATGGCAAAAACGTGCCAACAACTCCCTCCAAAACCGTCCACTTTGTGCCACCTAAGGGTGACACGTGTCGCCCTCCTATTGGTCCAAAATATTTTATCTCTCGGAAAAATCCGCAAAAATTATAAATGACATAGCCGGAATTTTCCCTACGAAAGTTGTGGAAACGCTTCATTTAAAAACGACTCTTTTTGGCACTTGTGTACAAATTTCGAAACTATGCTTACTTTAAGGCTCAAATTATAATACGTACGCCCTCACGTACATACTCTGGAAATACGGGGTATAACACTTGTCCCCCACTCAGGCCCTTTCAAAATAAAAATCTGACTTTTCCTAAGTTTTTCCGCTGATTTCACTTCTCGCGCCGCGCCCTTGCTTCCGGCTACAATAACTATACTCCGCTAACGGCCGACCGACGGACCGGTAGCTCTCACGGTTTAACAGGTTGCACGGTCCGATTCATCGGACACAAGCCAACCGTCCGATTGCACCGGGATTCGTGTTGGCTCAGGTTCGTCGAATCGGTCCAACCGGTCCGGTTTCTTATTTTATTTTATTTTTAATTTTTTTTAAATTCTAGTATTTATTTTCTATAATATAAACTAAATTCAATTTAAATATGTAATATAATAATATAATATATAATTTAGTTGTATATATTAAAATTGAAACTTTAAAGTTAACTTTTTATTTTATAGTTTATAACTTTATACTTTATTATAGATTATAACTTTATACTTTATAGTTTATAACTTTATATTGTAAATTTGTAATTATAATTTTATTAATTTATTAGATTAGTAGATATAAGTCATATAACTTATAAGTAATAACAGATTAACAACTAAATAGATAGTAAAATTAAAATTAATGATAAGATGTAAACTTTTGAACTTTCATAACGTTAATAAGAGTACATAATGAAGTAATAATAATTTTATTTACATATTATGCATCTTTTTTGCAAGTTCTTCGTAATCTATAGGTTGATTGAATTGGTTATGCTCCATAGCCTCTAAATCTGGAGTATTAATTCCGCCCCGCCGCCTCCCGCCTTCCAAAATATTGCCTATTTCTTCATCTTCTGGAGAATTAACGTCTCCACATCCTTGATTTCTTCTCTCTGATCTGATCCAATCCCTTAAGCAGACTAACACTTCTAATGTGCTTCCACTCAATGAGTGACGTGTGTCTCCTATTTGATCTCGTGCTTGGCTAAATGCACTTTCAGAAGCCACTGTTGAGATCGACACATTAAGAACTTCCCGGGCCATCGCTGCAAGTACCGGGAATTGCCTTTTGTTATCCTTCCACCATTATAAAGGGTCAAAAAAAAAAATCGGCTCCGCTGGCTTTTGCAAATAAAATTGCATCTCATCGCAAGATCGGCTTGTGGTTGGTTGTGTTGTAAAAGTGCTCCATATGTCTAAAGATTCTTCTTCATCGTCATCATCATCAATCCCGCAGTGTAGACACGCAACCGTAACTAGAAGGAATATTAGTAGCAGAGTTGGTGTTATCATGTAATGTAGCATAATATCCATATAATGTTG
This sequence comes from Przewalskia tangutica, assembly GCA_029844215.1. Taxonomy (NCBI): domain Eukaryota; kingdom Viridiplantae; phylum Streptophyta; class Magnoliopsida; order Solanales; family Solanaceae; genus Przewalskia; species Przewalskia tangutica. Next base: position 113,438,140 of record CM056721.1, read on the forward strand.
TTAAATTAGTATCAAGTTTATTTATGCAATCAAATGAAGATGGAGTTTCTGTTCCACCTATTTCCATATAAGTATATAAACTAAATATAAGATTATGACAATCTACCTTTTAATAGAAGGATTTAAGATCGCACCAATACAATAAACATCGTGAATAGGAAAAAATATTTTTTAAACTTTTCAAACATAATCAGAATCGTGATTCAGATATTTCACATTTGATTTTAAACCATAAAGTAAATAGGAAATTTCAGCTATATGAGCTAAAGCATTACAAATTGTTGGGTAATAAGATCCGAAAATTCAATTCAAGTGTAAAATTTACGTAAAATTTTAAAAGTTCACCAATTGATTTCCAATGTTCGCTTGTTAACATATACATTACGTTCTTACAATGCGCATTTGCAACATGTGTTATGGGGTCTTTATACTTATAACATTCTTTTAAAAATAAATAAGTATAATTCCACCGTAATAATCTCTTCCGCATGAATTTAGGTCTCAAATTAAATTGTTTACATTTTTCTTTAAATTCTATAATTCTATTTTTCCTATTATTACCTGAATAACTCCAACAAATTTCTTTTGACAAGTTTTATTTGGTGAAAATAAATCAAGACCACTTTTAACAATTAAATTATAAATATGACAAGCACAACGAACATGAAATATATCGTAAAGTGGTGGTTGTATTCCGCTTTTAAAAGATCTACAAAGGCAGATTATTAGATGCATTATCAAATGATACACAAAGTATTTTATTATAAAGATTATATTTTTGGGCATAAAAACAAATAGTTTCGCTTATATATTTTCCAGTATGACTTTGATCCTCGTCATACGCAAAAGCAATAATACGTTTTTCCATTTTAAAATTTTCATCAATCCAATGACAAGTAATTGTTAAATAATCATAACTGCTCAATGCATGTCCAATGTCCAAGTAAAACTAACGTGGCATGGAAGGTTAGCAAACAAATATTGCAAGAAAATAACATAATCATTATGAAGTCTAAAAATATCGGCTCTAGTAGTACTACGAGGAACACCTTTAAAAAAAGGATTATATACTCTTTGAATATATGTAATTAAATATGAAGAAGCAAAAGAAAAAGGCAAACAACCTCCGACAATCATTTTTGCTAATTCAATGCGATCTTTTTTTGGATCGCATTTAGCCAACCCCGCTTAATGGATTAAGTTGTTGTTGATCGGTTCTAAATCGTGACAACATTCCATTGTGTCGTATGATCGAATTTTATATGTCTAGCTATAGTGTCCGTCCCCCCGTCACCACCCCCTGTCTTATGTTTATAAGTTCTCCCACAAATATTACATTTAACTCTATCAGTACCCACAACTTTATCATAAAAGAGCCACACTTTACTCCTTTTTTTTCTTGCTACTGGTTCTGGTAAAGGAGGTCTACGACTACGACTACCACTAGCAGTACCAACATCGATGTAAGGAACACTAGTAGGTGTAGGAGGTTCTTGTTCTTGTTCTTCAAGTTCAACAATATTATCTAATTGAACGTTATCACATTCATTATCTTCTATTCCAAAATCTTCTTGCATTTGATCATAATCTATATTTTGATTAGATGATGAAGAACCTACAGATTTTTACCCTTGAACTAGATTTACTACGCGATCCGACGCAATTCCTTAGTAAAGACATTATAAAATATTTAAATAATCAACAAATAAATATGACAATTTAATAAAATAATTAGAGAATGAAACGAGTGTACCAAACTTGGGATTCGACCAATAGAAACTCAAGCTCAAGTCTCAAGGTCTTGCTACTTTGAATTTGAAAACTAATAATATTAATAACTTGAAAATTGATAATAAAGATGATTAAGAGTATGAGAATAAGAGAATTGAGAGAAATGTTGTGTGATAAAAATGAAGAAAATGTAGAGAATTTATAGATTTTTAAAGGGTAAAAATGGAATTAAAATAAATAATTAAACAAAAAAACAAAAAAATAATAAACCGACTAACGGCCGAAATGACCGTTGCCCATGCCCCGCCCCTCACTTTTCAAGCCCAACTGGCCGAAATGACCGTTGGGCAATTTTTTTATTTTTTTGTTACCGTCCGGCCCGGCCAGTTAACCGCAGAACGGAACTGTTTCGTTATCGCCTAACTGTCCCGGCCTTACCGGTTTTTAAATAACCTGGTTGGGGTTGGGGCCAACCCAACCCCAACCCAGATGCCTCATCGTCCGGTCGCCGGCGTTTAACCATCGGTCAACGTCCGGTTCGGTCAACCCGACCGGTTGACAGTTTAGTGAAACTTCACGACCCTCGATTTCGGCGCCATGGACTGACTTCCGCGGCCATGATGAATTCCCGCCTTGGCGCCGCGGTCTCGCCCGGCCATGCACTGGCCCCGACCGAAGTTTTCTGACTTCGAGTCCTAACTCCTTCCGCATGGCCCCATACGCACGGCCTGAACCACGGGGTATAACATCGTGGCTGCTCTAATGAGAATTATTGAAATCAAGTTTTGATCTTCTTAAAAATTCCAAAGTAAGGAATTCGGTTTCTAAAAGAAAAGAGACTTAAGAATTGGAAGTGTTTTGTTTCAAAAGAAAGACATGGTTTTGTCTTGTATTGTTTTAAAACATAAAGTGTTATAATAGCTTTATGGGAAGTTAATTATAACGACTTTATGAAAATAAAGAAATGGTTTCATTATTAGATTTAAAATGGTAACTTGATGTTGGGAAAATGGAAGTAACGCGTTTTCAAATATTGAACTCCTTGTGATGGAAAAACATAAGTGACTTGTTTATAAAAGGTAGGAGTACCTTGATCCTAAAGGGGTTAAGTACTTGGGTTTTAAATGGTATACTTGACGTTGTGTTAAGAAGTATTTATAGTACCTTGAGTTGTGTAATCGCCTTTATGCTTGTTGTGATAGCCTTGTTGTGCAAGTGTTTGGGTGTGCTACCAGTCTCTCGCCGAGGTCGCATTATCCGTTGATTGATGGGCATACCGACACGTTGGGTAGCCCACGGTATGTTTCCATTAAGTGTTATCCGTTAGTTGTTTGGACATACCGACACGTTGGGTAGCCCACGTATGCTTCCACACAGTATTGTTTTGTTAGTTGTTTGGACATACTGACACGTTGGGTAGCCCACGGGTATGCTTCCACAGAGATTGTTATCTTGTTATCTCCTTTGGGCATACCGACACGTTGGATGGTCCACGTATGGGCCCACTAGGGCGGTTCGAGGCCACGCTTATACCGAGTGAGATCTTGCCGGCACGCGCCTTTGCGCGTTAAATTCCGTGTTGTATTTGATTGATGATTTCACCGCATGAGTCCCTATCTTGATATGATCGCTATATGTTGTAGTGTCAGTAATTTGGTTATCATACATGTCTCCGCTTTATATAGACTATTATGGTTTCATTTACGATCTTTCGATTCACATACTTGGTACTGTTATCGACCTCTTCGGGCCGCGCTCATGCCGCAGTTGAGGTACATAGCTTGCGGATCCACTCTCTTAGGATCATTTCGGTTCTGAAAGCTCCATATCTCCGAAAGCTTGTCCTGTGGTACGGTTCCCTGAAGTAGTAGACTTTTGTTTATTCAGAGGCATGGCGGGGCCCTGTCCCGTCATTATGGTTTCAAAATTATTAGAGGTCTGTAGAAGATTGTGGCAAGTGTTTGTAAGGATGAATCGCTCAAGTTTTAATTTATGTACAAAAAGGTAATCGTTGGGTTAGCCTGCTTTCTTATTTCACTGTTTTCTTTCATGAGTTTTTATTTTCGCTGGTTTTCTCTGATGTTGTATCACTAGGTGCCCGGTAGGCACGATCCACGCCCGGGTCGGGTCGTGACAAAAGTGGTATCAGAGCAGTTAATCCTCGGAAAGTGTCTACAGACCGTCTCTAGTAGAGTCTTGATTATCGGTGTGTTGTGCACCACATCTATAATCAGGAGGCTACAAGATATTTAGGATTGGTTTCCATTCTTCTCACTCTGAGATCGTGCCTTAGAGCGGTGTTATAAGTTGGACTCCCTCTGACGTGTTCTTTGTATACCAGTGATGCCTCCACGCAAGGCAACCAGAGCCCGGCGGCAAGGCAGAGAGGAGTCGAGTAGAGCAAAGCAGCGGTCTCTCCCGAGACTACGCACCGAGCCTCCATCCCCGCACCGGGCGAGGAGATGGGTTACGGAGATGGCCCGATTATTGCCGTGATCGTGGCGAGCATGAGGATAGACCGGATCGCAGCAGCCCAGAGTACCCATAGTTCACCCGAGGTCGATAGTTTGAGGCTACGGATTTTCTCGAGTCAGAGCCCACCCGAGTTCTACGGTCGAGGCCCGAGATGATCCGCAGGAGTTCATCCGACGCTGCAATGATCGTGAGAGTGATCAAGGCTTGGAGACCGAGTCGATGGTTTTGTTCACATCGGCCGCGTGATACCGCAATGATCGGTTTGATTCGCGGGAGCTGTCCCGGGGAACATGCACTCCACCTGGTCAGTGAGTTCTCGAGGCTTTCCTGGCCATTTCTTGCCTCCACGGATGAGGAGGGCTCGCCGATGATTTTTGATGCTAAGGCAAAGGGGGCGCACAGTTCGGGAGTACAATGTAGAGTTTGACTCATTGGCCCGGTATGTCCCCGCTTTAGTGGCCAATATGGAGGATAGAGTGCACCGTTATGTCACCGGACTCGATGATTATTTAGCGAAGGGATGCACAGCTGTAGCTCTTCAGCCGGGCATGGATGTTGCCCGCATCCAGGCCTATGCGCAGCAGGCTGAGGAACGTAGAGGTAGGCGGAATAACCAAGATCAGCAGAAGAGGGCCAGGACAGTAGAGTCCTCTGGTGACCTTCGAGGCAGGCAGCCTCAACAGCAGACTAGTTATGCGCCTCCGCCAGTACGGAGTGCTCCGCCACGCCTTCGTGACGCTCAGAAATTCGTGAGCAGGTCGTGGCTCCTGTGTTTCGTGTTATCGGGGAGCAGGGACGTTAGTCAGATGGGACCACCCCTACCTCGCGGGCTGTGGTAGGCTTCATGGTGGAGTGTCGTCTTGGAATGGGGTTTGTTTTGTATGCCACGGCAGGCCATTTTGCGAGGAATTGTCCAACCAGAGATAGCGCGGATGTAGAGACTCAGCCTTCGGGATCAGTGGCTGATTCATCTCCTCCTTTTGTGCGCCGTACAGGGAAGGAACATGAGTAGAATGACATGAAGGGGCAGTGAAGTAATAGTTATAGGTATATTCTTAACCCTCTAGAGACTAGTATGCATTGTTGTCATGGTGATGTGTTAATTGCTATGTTCGGATAGCTTCGTGTAAAAATGTGATTTAGAAGTCGGTTAGTGAAAAGGGTAAGTCTGAGGATGAGAAGTTTTGAACCTTAGAATTTATAACAATCGAGACCTTAGAGGTAAGGCCGGCTAGAGTAAAAGATTTTACAGTGATCTTTGTCGGAGTAAATAGTATGTGGGGAGTATTTTTTTTCGGGTGATAAGTCCATGAGTGGCATAACTGATTCTTGTGTGAGTGGAGTAGGGAAGACTATACCGACGTCTGCGTTTTGGAGACTTAGAAAGAACATTCGGGACGAATGTTTCTAAGGGGGGGAGAATGTTACACCCCGTAAATTCAAGGAGTTAAGATAAGATCATACCAAGGATATCAAGATTGAAAGTTGAAAGATAAGTTGGCAAACATGTGTTGGACGGATTTGAGTTTACCTTGGAGTGTTGTACCCCAGTTGTTAAGAGTTTCGAGGTGTTTAAAAGCCTAATTTGTAGTTCGTTAAATCTAGATCCCAACGCAACAAACCGTTCGTCTATAGGACATCGGAGACAAAAGTTATGGAAGTTTCAAGTTTGGTGCGTGAGCGGCAAAGCGGTTTCAGTTGAGTACAGTGCGCGGCCGAATGCAGTCGCGGCGCCGGTTGTTCTGGGGTCATGGGGTTTTAGCGCCGCGGCGCCGGAATGCTGGAACTTTTCTCGGAAGTGGAAGCGCCGCGGCGCCAAGGCGGGATTTTTCGCGATAAAAGGCTGAAATCAGGAGATATTTTTGTTAAAAACCTACAAGTGTCCCTCCCACCCTTTTTGACCAGATTAGGGCCTATTTTAGGGCCAAGTCTTGGAAGACTTGGCCATTTCATTTCAAAACCCTTCCATGGAAAACCCTCTCCCTTCTCTTTAGTTTTTTTGGAAGAAAACCTTACCTTAGGAGGAATTGTTGGAGCGGCGGCAAGAAGGAAAAGTGTGGGTAACTTGTGGGAAGCACGGGTAGACGAGTTTGACGGAAAAGAAGTGGAAGAAAGGGGCTTTTGTGGGTTTCTCCAAAGGTAAAAGTTTCCCCTTTCTCTTGGTTATGAGCCTAAGGCTGTTATATTTTAGTAGTATAGATGTGAGCCTGAGGCTGTTATATTTTAGTGATTTAGAATTGAGCCTAAGGCTGTTATATTGTAGTAGTATAGAGTTGAGCCTGAGGCTATTTTATTTGAGTAGATTTGGGTCTTGTTGTCTTGTTGAAACCGAAGATGGGCATGTTAGCCTTAAGGTTTTAACTTGAATTGGATTTCTAATTGGGTCGTCGCATGTTGTAAAGGGGGAAATGGTATTTGTTGAGATGTCTAGGGCTAGATATCATGTTAGACCTAAGAACATGGATTGGAAAGAATTGAAAGGGATTTAGGAATTGGTTATATGGTTGGCCAAGAATGGCATGGAAAGTATTGGGTTATGTTGTATTATTGTGAGGCGTTGGGTTATTGAATTCGACCTTAACAAAGGTGGCAAGTTAGTAGAAACAAAGGAAGTGTCGTCCAAATTGTCGTAGAATTTAGGGACTTTGCACTTAGTTTATTCTACGTTCGAAGCTAGAGATTGATAGACGTTTTATGATCCTTACAGGATTGAAGTACTACGTGTAGCATATTCCTCTTAAGGGAGATAGTACTGTGGAGCATTTTGCTTATTGTCGACAATCGTCGCAAGGTATGTGATTCTTCCTATCCTCTTCAAGTGACTATTTGTAAAATATATAGTCGCGGTAGACGCGTGTGTTAAAGGAATTTGATTTCCCTTTTGTGTCTTGACTTGATATGAAGTGTTAAGGGCTTCGTTGTGTGGAAATAGTAGTAAAGTCTTATCCGTTGTAGAATTTTCGATGGTTAAAGAATGAGCCCTATTGGTCTCATAAATGTTTATAGTGGTAATTGGTTGGTTTAAAACATAAAGTGTTATAACGGCTTTATGAGAAGTTTGTTATAACCACTTTATGTAGCTAAAAGAATGGGTTGTTGATTTTAAAAGATAAGAGACGTGACTTGTAATTGACCTAAATGGTGTTGAAAAGTATAAAACCTAATTCGTGAGAAATGAATACTTGGTTTTTAAAAGAATAACGTTACAAATTTCTGAAATGGGAATAAGGATCGAACAAGCCAATGCAGCGTCGATAAAGGAAAGAAGTAATGATAATTAATCATATTAAAACCAGTAGAAACCTCCATTTGCATAGAAGCTAAGATAAGACAAAATGGCATTACATTTCCTAGATCATGGCTGCTCTAATGAGAATTATTGAAATCAAGTTTTTATCTTCTTAAAAATTCCAAAGTAAGGAATTCGGTTTCTAAAAGAAAAGAGACTTAAGAATTGGAAGTGTTTTGTTTCAAAAGAAAGGCATGGTTTTGTCTTGTATTGTTTTAAAACATAAAGTGTTATAATAGCTTTATGGGAAGTTAATTATAACGACTTTATGAAAATAAAGAAATGGTTTCATTATTAGATTTAAAATGGTAACTTGATGTTGGGAAAATGGAAGTAACGCGTTTTCAAATATTGAACTCCTTGTGATGGAAAAACATAAGTGACTTGTTTATAAAAGGTAGGAGTACCTTGATCCTAAAGGGGTTAAGTACTTGGGTTTTAAATGGTATACTTGACGTTGTGTTAAGAAGTATTTATAGTACCTTGAGTTGTGTGTAACTGGCCTATGCTTGTTGTGATAGCCTTGTTGTGCAAGTGTTTGGGTGTGTGCTACCGAGTCTCTCGATGGAGGGCCGGCTATCTGGTTGATTGATGGGCATCTTGACACGTTGGGTAGCCAGCGGGTATGTTTCCATTAAGTGTTATCCGGTTAGTTGTTTGGACATACCGACACGTTGGGTAGCCGGGTATGCTTCCAGTGAGTATTGTTTTGTTAGTTGTTTGGACATACCGACACGCGTTGGGTAGCCGGGTATGCTTCCGAGGATTGTTATCTTGTTATCTCCTTTGGGCATACCGACACGTTGGATGGTCCACGGGTATGGGCCCACTAGGGCGGTTCGAGGGCCGTGCTTATACCGAGGTGAGATCTTGGGGCACGCGGCCTTTGTGCGGGTTAAATTCGGGTTGTATTTGAGTGATGATTTCACGGGCATGAGTCCCTATCTTGATATGATCGCTTATATGTTGTGGTCTTTGTAATTTGGTTATCATACATGTCTCGCTTTATATAGACTATTATGATTTCATTTCTGATATCTTTCGATTTCACATACTTGGTACTGTTATCGACCTCGCCCGAGGCTGCGTTCATCTTGCGAGTTGAGGTACATAGCTTGTTGATCCACTCTCTTAGGATCGATGTTCGGTTCTCAGAAAGCTCCATATCTCCGGAAGCTTGTCCTGTGGTACGGTTCCCTGAAGTAGTAGACTTTTGTTTATTCAGGGGCATGGCGGGGCAATGTCCCGTCATTATGGTTTCAAAATTTTTAGAAGTGCAGCCTTTGTTGTGGCGAGTTTGTAAGGGATGTAACTGTTCAAGTTTTAATTTATGTACAAAAAGGTAATCGTTGGGTTAGCCTGCTTTCTTATTTCACTGTTTTCTTTCATGAGTTTTTATTTCCGCTGTTTTTCTCTGATGTTGTATCACTAGGGTGCCCGGGGTAAGGCACCAGTCACGGGCCCGGGGTCGGGTCGTGACAAAACTGCAAAGAGGTGCCTACTCCAGTTGATTCTAAATCTAAGCTCGGTGTCATGATTGTGCTTCAGTCTCTGATCCTACTCTGTATAGGAGCCTTGCAGGTGCACTTCATGTTATACCCCGTATTTTCAGAGTATGTACGTAAGGACGTACGTAGAAAATTTGAAACTTGTACTAAGGCTTGGCCGAATTAATTTTTTTCACAACACCCGTTTAGAGTCGTTTTCTAAAGCGTTTTCACAACTTCGTAGGGAATTTCCGGCTATGTCATTTTTAATTTTTGCGGATTTTTAGAGAGACGAAGCGTGTTGGGCCAACAAGAGGCGCCACTTGGCACCCTCCCGTTAGCGGGCGTAAGGGCTCGGATTGGACGAAATGGAGAGGTGTAGTTGGTAGGATATTTTGTGTGTTAGTTGGTCAAGGACACATGGGTGAATCTTGGCCCTACACTTGCTATGCACTTGGCAAGATCTTGGCCATTGGTTGGCCTTGGCTTGTGCTATAAATACCCCTCTCCCTTTGATGAATTCTTCATCCTTTCCACAAATCTTCTAAGTGTTAAAATCCCTCCTCTCCTCTTGTTGACTCTCGTCAAGAGCCCTCTCCCTTTGAAAGGCCCCTGGCGAGAGCCTCTCCACTCCTAGTAGTGTGGCGTGGGTACCCCACTAGCCTAGTTGCTTTCGTATAATACCCCTGTGGTGTAGAAATACTCTCAAAGTATTGTTATAATGCCCAAATTACCTTAGTAGTATACCTTGTAGTATTCTAAGGTTATACTATCTGAAAAGTCAGGAAATACTATTATACTTCCCGTCTGTCACAAAACGAAACCACTAGGAAAATCTCCATAGTCGTTGGAGTATTGTGTAGAAGTTGGTTAGAACTTCTAAGGGTGGTTTAGAGCGGGTTGGGCGCTCGGAGTTGAGCTAAACGATTGCCAGGATCGACTTTATACTTGGATAATTATGGGCTTATCGAGGTAAATATCTTGTCCTCTATTGTAATTGGAAATTACATGATTGTTAGACTATAGTTGAAGTATACTATATGTAGAATCGAGCGTTGTTGTCGTGATGTCTTTTGACTTAAGCTGAATAATAAGGAACCTTTTCAAAAGAAGAATCTTGTTGTAATTACATAGGTGTATTACGATGAGACTTGTGTAGCTTTTACGTGAGGTAGAATTGCACGTCAGGTTAGATGTATGAACCCCACGGTTGGCTTGATGGCGGCCGATAGAGGAGGAGATTTCTGTTTGTTGCGGGAGATCTTCTTAGAATTTTACGTAGAATGTTCTACGAAGGGATCTTTATGTTAATAAGCGCGTGGCCTTATAGGTTGAAGTACTACGTGTGGCGCGATCTACTTGGCAGGAGTAGCGACGTTTGGAAGTACTTGGGCGTTTTGCTATTAGTCGATACTCGTCGCGAGGTATGTGAACCTCTTCCTATCTCTTCTAGCATGATATGTGTGAACTATGTAGTACGGTGAGCGCACGTGTGCTAAATGTATTTGATTGGTGTAAAACATAAAGTGTTATAACGGCTTTATGGGAAGTTGGTTATATGACTTTATGTTGGTAAGAAAATACATGTGGTTTTTTTAGGTAATCGGTTTGAACTATAAGCGGCTTGTTATGTGTTAATAAAGAACTTGAAGTATTTCAAAAGATTTTTGAATCATTTTGAAAGAAGAAGTAATACTTGGTTTTGAAAACTTAAGAGTTATACTAACTTTATGGGAAGTTAGGTATAACGGCTTAAGAATGTTTCTTGATTTGAAATCGAATGTGTATCGACAAACCAACTGCGGCGTTAATAAAAGGAAATGTTTTGACTAATTAAGTATTAATAAAACCAGAGAAACCTCCATCTGCATAGAAGCTAAGATGAGACAAAATGATATTTCTAGATCATGGTCTTTGTAATAAGATTTTTATAAACAAGAATATCCTACTCACATATAAGGCTTATGTTTCTCAGATGGTTTAAAAGAGAATGATAGTCTTAAGTGATTAATACTATGAACTACGAAACCTTTCTAAAATGAGAAACTTGAACATTGGAAATTAGGCAAACTTGAACATTGGAAATTAGGCAAACTTGATCATTGGAAAAGAATGTTGCTACTTGATTTTACAAAGAGAAGTAATTGATTTACTTTAAAAGGATAGTCACTCTATTTTTATACTACGGGTATTGTGTGACATTGTGAAATGCGTATCTTTTAAAGAGTTAATGTATGAAGTACCTTGTGTGTATAACTTGATTGTGTTGGTTTGTGATAGCCTGGTAATACTTTCTTGTTGATTGATAAGTAAACATGCTAGGATGCTACGTGTGTTAGTATCTTGTGATGTTGTGTAAAGGGGTTTTCCTTTGTTGTGCTTATGTTGCTTAACGATAAGCTGTTGTGTTAGTATTTTACATCACTCATCTCTTGAGATGATTCCGTGGGTTAAGCTGTCCTCCGATGCGGGGTAGACTCAGGCGGGTCGATGGACCTATGATTCGAGAATACCTCATGCAGGTCCCGGGGGCCTATGCGGAGCTACGAGAGTTCCAGGTTAGTGTACGTCCTTTATGGGCATGCGGTCCATGTGGCCATGCGGACTGCGAAGTCCAGGACGATGCCGGGGAGTAGCTACCCTCGATGCGGGGAATACCTCATGCGGGCCGATGAGATTGGCCTATGCGGAGCTGCGGGAAGTTCCAGGACTAGACGCGCACATTAGATACTGCGGGCAGGTGGCGGCTTTGATCATGTGACGATGCAGGCAGATCTTATGATCTGATTAATGACCTTGTTGGTACTGTGGGTGTTAGTAGTCGGCTATGCCTTCGTACTTACCCTGTACGGTGTTATTATGGCACAGGTGGGACCTGGTGTTCATGTGTGTTCCTTGGTGCTTTTATATCATAAACTGCCGGCAGTGAGGAAGGTATTCCACGGGCATGATTGATGTTGTGGCGTGAGACCCATTGTTATGTTTAGTGATGACTTGAGGCGTGAGTCACGACTTGATATATGCTTGTTTATTGTGAAGCGTAGTTTTGTTATCATACATGTCTCTGCTTTATATATCGCTATGATTTCATTCTGATATTTTGATTTCACATACTCGGTACTGTTATCGACCTCGCCCGAAATGCGTTCATCTGCGCGGTAAAGGTACACGATCGTTGATCCTCGCTCTTAGGGTCACTGATTCGGTAACAGGAAAGCTCCGTTTCTCGGAGGCTTGTCTTGGTATAGTCCTCTGTTGTTGTAGGTGCTTACGTTCGAGGGTATGGCGGGGCCTGTCCGTCGTTGTTGTCATATCATTCGTAGAAGTGCATGTAATCTTGTTGTGGCGAGTTTGTAAAAGGATTAAGCTGTTCATGTTGAAAAAGTTGTTATTTACATATATCGAAAGGCAAGTTTTCTCAATTATTGCTTCATATTTCATAATATGTCTTGTATCGTTTATGTTCTGATTACTCGATGTTGTATCACTAGGGTGCGGGGTAAGGCACGATCACGGGCGGAATCGGTCGTGACAAAAGTGGTATCGAGCGATTAATCCTCGGAAAGTGTCTCTGACCAGTATCGATGAAGTCTTGATTATCGGTGTGTTGTGCACCACACGATAATCGAGGAGGCTATAGGGTATTTAGGATTGGTTTCTATTCTTCTCACTCGAGATCGTGCCTTAGAGGTGTTGTAAGTTGGACCCTCGGCGTATTTCTTTCCACACCGTTATGCCTCCGCGTAGGCAACCCGGCCGGGAGGCGCAAAGCGGCAGGAGGCTGCGAGTAGAGTTCGAGAGGGTGGCGAGGGCCAGGCCCAATCATCACCGAGTTAGGTGCTTCATTCGGGGATTTCTGCGATATCACTAGCGATAAAGTTTAGCACGGCGGCGATTCCTGCTGCGGCCATGATATTTGAACGCCGGTTCGCGACCGAGAGCAGAGAATATGGATTGCAAAAGGCGACCTGTTACTAGCTATGGATTTAACTACGAGAGTGTACCGATGTCGCGAGTCTTGATGAATATCAACGAGAGGTTGTGCAAGAGTAGTTCTTGATTAGGCTTGAGCATGGCACGTATGCGAGCTTATACACGCGGTAGAAAGCGTAGAGATCGACGGGTTAACGGGGCGAAGAGGGCGAGCGTGAGTCCTTTGGTAACTTTCGGCGAGTCACCTCGCGAGATTTGATTATGCATATCCACAATGCAGAGTGGTCTTCCACGGATTTGGGGCGTTCGGGGTATCACGGGAGTTGGTTAGAACTCCGTGGCTTAGGTTGGTTTGTGAGCGTCGCCATCGGGAATGTCGTCTTTTAGTTCGTACTTGTTGTACTATGACCGTCGAGTCGATGTCGAAAGAGTGTCCTTGTAGGAGGGCTTAGCCTTGGGATCGGTGGGTAGTTCGTCATCTTCCTTATATCGCCTACGAGGCGAGTTTGATTAGAGCGACTAAGGAGTGAAGCGAGATATAGATATACCCTTAACCTCTAGAGATGCGTATGTGTGATAAGGTGAGTATACCTTAAGTGCTATGTTACGATAACGGTGTGTTAGTCGTGATTAGATCATGGTTGTTTAACAAAGTAAGATTTTGGGGGATAGAAGGTGTGAGCCTTAGAGCTTTTACGTAAAGACCTTAGAGGTGAGGCCATCTCGAGAAAGGTGTAGTGTTATGTTTGACCACTTATCGGAGTGCATAGTGCACGTGAGTTATGTTGGGATAGGTCCACAGTAGTGTGGAATGAAAGGGGGTAGTTGAGCTAAGAAGACCGCTAGGTTTTGAAGCGTGATTTGTGAGATTGTTAGAATCGGGAGCTAGTTTTGTGCGGCGTTGCGGGTCGGGTTGAGGCCACGTTGCGGGTCAACCCGCGGTAGGTTTGGTGGTGGGGTCAGGTTGTGGTGGTCCCGCTTGTGTTAGGGTTGTGAGGGTGTTAGGCCCAAGTTTAGTTAACGTGCGAGTTCGTGGATGCGTTCGACCGATGGTCGGTCGATGAAGCAGCCCATCGTGTTCTTGATCGGGACCGTTTACTGGTGTGTTGAGTTATCGAAAGGTTGTAGGGCTGCGAGGTGCCTACCTACACCTTAAGGCGACAGTGGAGCCAGTTACTACCGCTTTGGAGGTTTTGCGAGCAAGGTTAGGAACTCGGTGAGTCTCGAATCGCGTTCGCCTCGGGCGGTGTGTGTATTTGAGGTAGTCGTGGGGATTGTTGTCTCTGTGGAGGAAGTGTTTAAGCTACCATTTCGGTGTTCGGATATCGCCTTATGAAGCCTTGTAAGAGGCGGAAGTGTTAGTTCTTGGTCGATTGGTTCGATGTTGGCAAGGTTCGAACGATTGGTTCGAGCTTGTTCCGGCGGTGTGGTTAGGGTGTGACGAGTTTTGGTATGTGAGAGGAACTTAGCGTGTTACTTTGGGCCCTTTTGAGTTCATGTGAAGGATAGGCGGGTTGCCTATATGATAGCTTTTGCCGTCCGACTTAGGAAGCGTCGTCCGATCTTCGTATTGTTATGATCGGAAAGTATCGGAGAATCCATCGAGTGTTCCCGATTAATGATGACCACGTTAGAGATAGTAACCGAGTCTTGAAGCTGGCGTATCTGTGCGTCGCGGGTGTGTGGTGCCTTACCCGCACACCACTGGCGATCATCGTGAGAGAAAAAAAGCGGAGCGTAAAACATGAGTCGTTATATAAGAGATATAATAAATAAGCCAGCCCAAAAAAAGCGGTTGCCTTGGTATATCATAAAACACGAGCAGTTTAATCCTTTTCGGAAAGCGGGCTGAATGCGCTGGCCCGTGATCTATGGCGGACTGCGGCAGATGTACCTCTGCTGCCCGGCATGGTATGACCACGAAGATTGATACAAGATAAAAGAAACTTTCCAAAAACGACTTTCCAAATGAGCTGCGTACGTCTGATAAATGTCGTGTCGGTATGTCGGGAGGAGGCGCGGCGTTCGAATGGGCCATGGGTATGTGCGAGTGCGCGCGTCGTCGCCGTATGTCAAAGGAAATCACAAGCGATAATCAAAATGGAAACATACGTGCACAGCGTCGTGTCGATATATCCTTAACCAAAAAAATGGAAGCATACGGCTACTTCTGGCGTCGTGTCGGTATGTCGAAGTGATTAACAACAATAATACTATCGAGGCGTGCGGGTGGAATTTCTCGTCGGCTGTAGCGTACGTCGGTAAGTTCTCACATTTTATACCAAATTTTAACCCCGAAGTCTTACCTGCGTAAGTTCTTTTAAAAGAGATCCATTTCTTTTATAAAAGTCACCCCGTAGTATTAGGTGACCAGCCACTTCCTTTTCAAAACCAGTACTAAATTGCACAAAGATGAGGGTTAACAAGTACTTTCATTAAAACAAATAAGTTAAGTCTTAATCATGCTAGAAGATGGGAAGGGTTCGCGTACTGCGGTTATCGACGTTAACTAAATAAAGTCGAGTACTAAAGCGCTGGCAGCCACTTTCCAAATCACTGTGAGTAGACTGCGTCTACTCTTGTACTTTCGCTATAAAGGGTCTGGCGTCTGAAACAATCGCTGGTTTTATCTTTGCAGAAATTTGTTTCGACGACAGCGTGCGGAACTACAAGTCGCCTGGCGAAGCTGCAGTCTGAACGCTAAGGTAGTTCTTGTGCCTTCTTGAAATAAGCTTCTAACTATTTTGAAACAGGATACTATAAATCTGGTTGACATCTTACTTGTTCTTTGTACAACAAAGGCATTACAGTCTCTCTTTATTCGGTATTGTGCAAGCCTTGAAAACTCTTATATAACAAGCTAAGACAGGCGAACTGATAGAACACAACTCTTCATTACCTGACAAATGTAAATACATACAGGAATATTAGCTTCGCTTGGACTTAACTCAAAGTCAAAGCAAATTGCCGAATACTACTAAGTATAGTTCATATACTTTATCGAAACTATAACATCTAACACAGTTGTAATTTGGTTGATTAAGACGAAAGATAATTAATTTAATAGCTCTGAGCACAGAGTTTAGCTCATTTCGTGCGCTTTCCGAACGTCCGAACAAACGTAGAGTTCTGACCAGCCTGCCGATTACTTGACCAGCATGAAGATTTCATGGGTTTTTAGGGTTTCGGTTTGAAACTAAAAGGACAAGAGTAGTATTTGGAGGACTACGTGAGAGTATCTTATTATAACAACTGAGCTAGAGGTACCCGGCTAGCACACTGTGAAAGAGAGTTATACCGGAGGCTGGGCCACGAGGAGGAGGGGGGAGGGAGGAGGCTTAGAGGCGAGGAGGCCTCTTGGGGAGGAGGGATTTCAAGACTTAGACAAAGTGAGGGTAGATGAATGGGTGGCAAAGTGAGGGAGGTGTTATAGCGAACGAGGCTGACCAGTGGCGAGATCTGTGAAGTCTTGAGGCAGGAGTGTAAGGCGAGGAATCGAGGCAGAGTGCACCTAGACCACTACTCTGGCAAAAGCCCTGTAAATATCTCTTGCTCGTCTCCAGTGACACAAATATTGTTTTGGCCCGAGTGCCAGCTGTCTCCGTTGTGGGGTGACCGCGTATGCCTCGGGTAATTAAAAATGTTTACGTCTGGAAAAAATCGCGAAAAACAAGCGACATAGCGGAATTTTCCGCCATGAAGTTACGCCATGTTTAGTCGAAAAAGCGACTCTAGCAGGGTGTTGTGCCCCGAATGTAAAATCGGCCCGGTGCGTAGGTGTGCGTGTCGCCGATTAAGCCGAATATTTAATCTTCGAAAATATCCAATTCACGATCTAAAAAGCTCATGGGCCCCATGGCCAGTAAATTTCTCGAAGTGGGCCAGCATTGACCATTCGAAAATAAAATTCCATAATTCTCTAATATTCCGGAGTCAGGAATACGAAGAACAGAAAGATTCCAATCATAACGATTTTTTTCCTTATGGCGGGAAACTTTTAGTGGAAAAATCACACCTTTCTTAAACCAGATTCTTCTTGGGTATTCTTTCTGGTATGCGTGCGTCTGTATACATACTGCGGAATCTGCGGGTTATAACGTTCTCCCTTCCTAGAAACAGATTACGTCGTATCCGCAAACGGATATCGAAGAAGCTCTTAACAAATTGCCCAGCGGGCAGTGCGAGAAATGCGAAATAACATCTTAAATGCGCTTACTGCGTCGCGCCGCGCCGAACCGAACACTTCGCATCGTACGCCAGTCGCCGGCAGCTCCCGGATCGCAGGTCACGGCGCCGAGCCCTGTAAATCTTCCTAACTAACCTCGGTCTCTTTCAAGGCGTTTCCGCCTTCTACGAACGGCTTACTTGACGGCGTCCCGTCGAACCATCACGATGATGCATAAAACTTGGGCACAAGCTAGCCATTGACCCTACCACAGCGGACCACGAATGACCCCACCTTTAATCAGGACTACGGGTTGGCCAGTATCAAATCCTAACCCGGCCCCAATGGCCGTGCGTCGCTCTTGTTCCACCGTCGAACAACTAGTCATAATCATGTCGCAGAAAGCTACCGCATTCGCAGCTGCGCCACTTATCAAACTTATCACGTAAATCTTACTCGATAAAAGTCAAACATAAAGCGAATCTTTAAATCGAAGACGACCTTACACTACACCACAAATTACCGTTCGTGGCATCGGGATTAGGATTCATCTCTTGCATCGCGTAACACCACGCGACTAACGTGTTTTTTCAAACGAAACATATCAATCTTTATCGTCACATAGCACCTGATAATGAGATCGTCATAGCGCGTACGAAACTACAGAGGGTTAATATGCACGAAGCTCTTTGCTCAGGCTCTAATCATAGGCACAGCACTGCCAGTGCCAGCAAGGTGATAAACCCGGCCGCGAATCGCGCGGATTTGAGTCGTAGCTAACATAAGCGGCTTTCCGCCCGGTGGACGGTTCCTCGAAAAATGGCCTGCTGTGTGTGAAAAACAAATACTGATCTAGCGCATGCTACTCTAGAGTCTACCGCGTCGCGATAGCGAGGTAGGGGTGGGGCCGGTGGTTAACGCCTGGCTCACGCCGCGAACCGCGGGCGCCGAATACTCACTGCTCGACGAAGGTGGAGGACGCTTCTGTCTGCGGGTGGGGTATATAACTGCGGTCCCCAGAGGACCTGCCCGGGGGCCTCTTCTCGCTGTGGCGGTGTTAGTCGACCTCGTGCCTCGCGTCTGGTGCGTAGAACTGCGTGCGGGCAGTAATAAAATGCCCCACGGAAAACACCGTATGAAGACTTCGACCATATAAAACTCAAGCGCAATGACGGTGAACACGGGCCTCAAATATCTGCCTGACTAAGCATCTGGACATGCTCGAGCGAAAGTCGAACTTCGACGATGTACTCCACTGACGGTCACGCCTCTCGATCTGAGTAACAAAAATCACAGCCGGCCAGTGCCCTCACCATCTGCGGAGAAGCTGCTCTCGTCGATGAGAAAGCCCCAGAAAACTCATCCGTCTACTTTGAGTCATGCTCTCCAGGAAATCGTATAAGATCGACGATCGACGGTATCGCGCGCGTAATCGCGACACCAATCACCGCCGGACTACGCGAAGCAATCCTCACCGCGCTGATAATCCCTAGCTACTTTGAACTCCGCGGATCATCCTGAGGATCGCCCCGAGTAAAACTCACTAAACTGGCTCGCTTCGAAAGAAAAGCAGCCTGCAGCCTCGAAAGTCTGGTGCGGGGCCGGTCCTGCTGGGTGAACGGCGGCGTCGGCCTGTCGCCAAATATCACGATCGGACCACCAACCACGGCGGCCATCCCGCGCCAACGTCTCCTAACCCCCCTAACCCATCTCCTGCGCGGCTCGAGAATGCTGTGGTCATCGACCACCAATTCTTGACTGCAAACTCTTAACTCTTTGTGGCGTCCTTGAGAACCCCGTCATGAAGCCTGACCTCGGTCTTTCAGCAGACTGCGCCGCCGCGCTCCTACGTATCTCTCCATTGTACTCGGTACGAGCATCTTTGCGCTACAGGCTCTGGTTGCACCTGCTTGCGGAGGCATAGCGAGGTAAAAGCGAATCGTCAGGAGAGTCTGACTTCTAACAGTGACTCTGAGGACTCAATGGAAACCCATGAGAAGAATGGAAACCAATCCTAAAATGTCCTATAGCCTCACTGCGGCTAGCAGTAGTTACCTTGGCCTTGCAGATGTCAGAGACTATATGAACGATTACTGCTCGTGCCCCTTTGGATGCTTAGACTGATATTGCTATGTCACGCTTGTCGGGCGTGGTAGAATTGCACTACATAGCGCCTGGCGAAGCATACATCGAGAAAATCAGCGGAACATAAAACGCCATATCATTATAGAGGCCCGATAAATAGCGAACTGACCCATTATTGCCTTCCGGGTATATACATAAAACACGACAGTTTAATCCTTTTACAACCCGCCGACGCGATTACCTCGAGACCTCTATACGGGACGAGGCCCTGGCAGGGAATGGGCCTTCGCCTACGAATGTACAAGAACTTACTTAAAGAGAGCAGCGCTGCAGATAGCGCCGGGCTCGCTTGAGTGATCCAGGCTACATTCACGATCCGTGATGTACCTCACTGATGCACCTCTAGCCAGGAAGTCGATGCAGCAGTACCAAGTATGTAAGCCCATGCAATCTTGTAAGTAAATCAAACTGATATAAATATAAAGCTGACGTGTATATAGCAAAAGCTGATTCGCTAACCTAAAAAAGCGATCATCGCTCATATAAATATGGGGTCTCGCGCCCGCGATCCAATCGAGAGTCGCTTTCATGGCGCGTACCCCGCGGAATGCGTGCCGGTGTAGACATGTCCATGTATTCCAGCAGCAAGCGACAGACAGATGAAGCATACGTGCGCTACAGCAGCGTGTCGGATGTGATGTCGAAACAAGCAAGTCAAACAACAAAACAAATGGGCAGAGTGCGCCAGCTCGATGCGTGTATGTCGAGAAACAATAGAAGACGGCGAACAAACAGAGCTGGCATGCGTCATGGCGCATGCGCTGCAGCCGCATCGTCCATCCGCAGCGTGTCAAAAATAATCAATGCGATGCGCGTACCTTTGTCGCGCTCGTATATCAGTATATAACCGATTAGAGACAGCGATTAACCAAGCATACGATCACTTCTACGCGCTGGAGTCGTCGTTATGTCCCAAGTCGAAGTGAACAATAATGATATCAGCGAGGAGCGTGCGGTGGAATTTCCGTTCATTTCAACCGCGTCGAGTAAGAAGTTCTCGACAAGTTCAGCCAGACCCGCCCTGTGAGAGGCCCAGCGGTAACACAGAAACACAGCTTTGCCGCGAACAAGGTTATCCTGATAGCATAGCCCAAGCTTAACGAACAAGTAGGCAAGTTCACACACAACGCATACTTTCGTTTATTTTATACCAAAGTTTTTAACCCCAGTAAAGTGCTAAATTTTCTTTTAAAGAGATCCGTTTTTTTATAAAGTCACGATACCAGTAGTATAGAGTGACCAACCTTATTTTCTTTCAAAAAAATTTTCATTACTGCGAGAATGAATGAGGTTTCAAGCAACATCATTAAAACAAATAAGTTAAGTCTCTTTATCTTATAAGATCAAATCTCTTAACTGGTCGTTATAACTAACTTCTAGAAACGTACCTTTATCGTCTTTACATAGAAAATTAAGTATAGTTCCGTATATAGTATTATATATATAATTACCTGAGCAAGGTTTGGTTTGAGACTAAAAGGACAAAGGTAGTATTCGAGAATGTGGTAGAGTTCGAGTGTCACGGCGACCTCGAGTCATGGCGACGGTACCATTTGTTGGGTCGTCGGAGCAAGGCTCGCGACAAAGTGACAAAAGTGGTACCATTTGTTGGCTCGCCTGAGAAGGTTAATGCCTCAGGCAAAGTGACAAAGTGGTATCTACGACGAGTAAAGAGAGAAGCGAGCATGTATGGCGAGCATAGGTGTGATCATTTCTTTTGTGTGGAGAAGGTGCGAAGGAAGTATATTTTAGACCCCGGTGAGAAGTGTTTTGTGGTGATGATTAGAGGTGTTTCCTCGTGGACTTTGATGTAAGTATTTACGCAGGTGCTTCTGTGGCCAGCTGTGGCAGGATTGTTTTCGTAAGTATAGCAGTGAGGACTATACCGGCGCGCGTTTGTTTTGAGACTTAGAAGGAACATTCGGGACGAATGTTTCTAAGGAGGGGAGAATGTTATACCACGTATTTTGAGTATATGCGTGGGGCGTGCGTAGAAAATTTGAAACTTGTACTAAGGCTTGGCGAATTAATTTTGTTCCTGACACCCGTTTAGAGTCGTTTTTCGAAAGCGTTTTCCACGACTTTCGTAGGGAATTTAGGCTATGTCATTTTTAATTTTGCGGATTTTTCCGAGAGGCGAAGCGTGTTGGGCCAACAAGAGGCGCCACTTGGCACCCTCCATTAGCGGGCGTAAGGGCTCGGATTGGGCGAAATGGAGGTGTAGTTGGTAGGATATTTTGTGTGTTAGTTGGTCGAGGACACGTGGGTGAATCTTGGCCTACACTTGCTATGCACTTGGCAAGATCTTGGCCATTGGTTGGCCTTGGCTTGTCTTATAAATACCCTCTCCCTTTGATGAATTCTTCATCCTTTCCACAAATCTTCTAAGTGTTAAAATCCCTCCTCTCCTCTTGTTGACTCTCGTCAAGAGCCTCTCCAGCTGAAAGGCCCTGGCGAGAGCCCTCTCCACTCCTAGTAGTGTGGCGTGGGTACCACTAGCCTAGTTGCTTTCGTATAATACCCCTTTGTGGTGTAGAAATACTCTCAAAAGTATTGTTATAATGCCCAATTACCTTAGCCAGTATACCTTGTAGTATTCTAAGGTTATACCTATCTGAAAAGCTTGAAATACTATTATACTTCCCGTCATCCAAAACCGAAACCTAGGAAAATCTCCATAGCCCGTTGGAGTATTGTGTAGAAGTTGGTTAGAACTTCTAAGGGTGGTTTAGAGCGGGTTGGGCCTTCGGAGTTGGAGCTAAGCGATTGTCGAGGATCGACTTTATACTTGGATAATTATGGGCTTATCGAGGTAAATATCTTGTCCTCTATTGTAATTGGAAATTACATGATTGTTAGACTATAGTTGAAGTATACTATATGTAGAACTGAGCGTTGTTGTCGTGATGTCTTTTGACTTAAGCTGAATAATAAGGAACCTTTTCAAAGAAGAATCTTGAGCTGTAATTACATAGAGTGTATTCTGATGAACTTGTGTAGCTTTTACGTGAGGTAGAATTGTGCACGTCAGGTTAGATGTATGAACCCACTGGTTGGCTTGATGGCGGCCCCGATAGAGGAGGAGATTTCTGTTTGTTGCGGGGAGGTCTTTGCGAATTTTACGTAGAATGTTCTCTGAAGGGATCTTTATGTTAATAAGCGCCTTGTGGCCTTATAGGTTGAAGTACTACGTGTGGCGCGATCTTGGCTTAAGGAGTAGCCGGCGTTTGGAAGTACTTGGAGCGTTTTGCTATTAGTCGATACTCGTCGCGAGGTATGTGAACCTCTTCCTATCTCTTCTAGCGTGATATGTGTGAACTATGTAATGCGGTGAGCGTCGTGTGCTAAATGTATTTGATTGGTGTAAAACATAAAGTGTTATAACGGCTTTATGGGAAGTTGGTTATAACTTTATGTTGGTAAGAAAATACATGTGGTTTTTTTAGGTAGCGATTTGAACTATAAGCGGCTTGTTATGTGTTAATAAAGAACTTGAAGTATTTCAAAGATTTTGAATCATTTTGAAAGAAGAAGTAATACTTGGTTTTTGAAAACTTAAGAGTTATACTAGCTTTATGGGAAGTTAGGTATAACGGCTTAAGAATGTTTTGCTGATTTCGGAAATCAGAATGTGTATCGACAAACCACTGCAGCGTTAATAAAAGGAAATGTTTTGACTAATTAAGTATTAATAAAACCGGTAGAAACCTCCATCTGCAGAAGCTAAGATGAGACAAAATGATATTTCTAGATCATGCTCTTTGTAATAAGATTTTTATAAACAAGAATATCCTACTCACATATAAGGCTTATGTTTCTCAGATGGTTTAAAAGAGAATGATAGTCTTAAGTGATTAATACTATGAACTACGAAACCTTTCTAAAATGAGAAACTTGAACATTGGAAATTAGGCAAACTTGAACATTGGAAATTAGGCAAACTTGATCATTGGAAAAGAATGTTGCTACTTGATTTTACAAAGAGAAGTAATTGATTTACTTTAAAAGGATAGTCACTCTATTTTTATACTACGGGTATTGTGTGACATTGTGAAAGTAACGTATCTTTTAAAGAGTTAATGTATGAAGTACCTTGTGTGTATAACTTGATTGTGTTGGTTTGTGATAGCCTGGTAATACTTTCTTGTTGATTGATAAGTAAACATGCTAGGATGCTACGTGTGTTAGTATCTTGTGATGTTGTGTAAAGGGTTTTCATTTGTTGTGCTTATGTTGCTTAACGATAATTTGTTGTGTTAGTATTTTACATCACTCATCTCTTGAGATGATTAGGGTTAAGCTGCCTCCGTCTGGGGTAGACTCGAGCGGTCGATGGACCTATGATTCGAGAATACCTCATGCAGTCGAGGGCTATGCGAGCTACGAGAGTTCGAGTTAGTGTCGCGTCCTTTATGGGCATGCGGTCCGTGTGGCCTGCGGTGCGAAGTCGGGGCGATGCCGGGAGTAGCTACCCTCGATGCGGGGAATACCTCATGCGGGCGATGAGATTGGCCTATCGCGAGTGCGGGAAGTTCGGGACTAGACGCGCATTAGATCTGCGGGCAAGTGGCGGCTTTGATCATGTGATGCAAGCAGATCTTATAATCTGATTCGCGACCTTGTTGGTACTGCGTAGGTGTTAGTAGTCGGCTATGCCTTATTACTTACACCGTGCAGTGTTATTATAGCGCAGGTGGGACACGGTGTTCATGTGTTCCTTGGTGCTTTTATATCATAAAGCTGCCGGCGTGAGGAAGGTATTCCACGGGCATGATTGATGTTGTGGGCGTGAGACCCATTGTTATGTTTGAGTGATGACTTGAGGCGTGAGTCACGACTTGATATATTTGCTTGTTTATTGTGAGCGTAGTTTTGTTATCATACATGTCTCACGCTTTATATAGACGCTATGATTTCATTCTGATATTTTGATTTCACATACTCGGTACTGTTATCTTGACCTCGCCGAAGTGCGTTCATCTGCGGTAAAGGTACACGATCGTTGATCCTCGCTCTTAGGGTCACGATTCGGTAGCAGGAAAGCTCCGTTTCTCGGAGGCTTGTCTTGGTATAGTCCTGTTGTTGTAGTGCTTACATTCGAGGTATGGCGAGCCACGTCGTTGTTATCATATCATTCGTAGAGTGCAGTAAATCTTGTTGTGGGCGGGGTTTGTAAAAGGATTAAAGCGTTCATGTTGAAAAAGTTGTTATTTACATATATCGAAAGGCAAGTTTTTCTCAGTTATTGCTTCATATTTCATAATATGTCTTGTATCGTTTATGTTCGTGATTACTCGATGTTGTATCACTAGGGTGCGGGGTAAGGCACGATCCACGGGCGGAATCGGTCGTGACACTTGATATCTCACGCTTCGCTGGGCGGACATAGCTTATGTTGTTCAGCAGGTGTGCTTATATGAGCATGCCCCATGGAGTCTCATTTCACTGCTCTTAAGTGTATCATTTGATACATTAAGGACACTCTTGATTATGGTTTTCACTATACCCCTCTGCTAAAAACATGTTGTTTTCATATACGGATGCAGATTGGGAAGGGTGTCCGGACACGCGACGCTCCACCTCCGGCTTTTATATTTTTTAGGGGATAATTTGATTTCTTGGTCTGCCAAGCGACAAGCTACCCTATCTCGCTCCAGTGCTGAGGCTGAGTACAGAGGCGTTGCAAATGTAGTAGCTGAGATCTGTTGGCTCAGAAATTTACTGTTAGTACTTCAGTGTCCTTTGCGTCAGGCATCTATTGTGTGATGTGATAACATCTCTGCCATCTATTTGTTTCATAATCCTGTTCAACATCAGCGAATCAAACACATTGAGATAGACCTACACTTTGTTCGTGAGAAAGTTGCACTAGGCCATGTCAGAGTGTTACATGTTTCATCATCCTATCAGTATGCAGATATATTTACCAAAGGACTTTCCAGACAGTTATTTCTTGACTTCAGATCCAGTCTCAGCGTCCGTCCTCTCCGTGAGGGTGTGTAAACATGTATATTATAGAAACAATTGTATCCTTACCCATAATTAGAATATTTCCATATATCGTGTAAATATAATTATTGTAAGACTATGATTCCTCTTTTGTATAGGTTTAGGATTCCTATTGTATAAGGGATGAACATTGTACTCTATATATACTTTGATATTAATGAAAGACTCCCCAAGAGAGATTAATATCATCTTACATTATAGACCAGACAACCTCAACTATTGAGAGTTATACAGAGTTAAAACAAAATCAACCACATTCTGAGGTTAATAGTCCATTTCAGCATATTGCCAGAAAATTCCAACTTAAAAAATGAGTAATTTCAAAAGTAGAAATTATAGCATCTTATATGGTAGAAGTGAAAAAATATTTAATAAAAAATCTGGATGGAAAATTCCCTTCAGACACTTCTATGACATCCATTCATACGAGGAAGATAATATTCAGGACTCCCAAGACCCCTATGATACAGACTTCGACATTGAGAGATATCTCACGAAGTTTCAAGATAAGATGGAGGAATCCTCCAACACAGTAAAAGACAAAGGGAAAGAAAAGGTGTGATACACAGGAAAGAAGCCGATGGACCCATCATAAAAGCCACCGGACAGATGAAATCTACTTTAATAAAGTCGATAAATTATTGTACTGTCGTAGGGCCATAAGTTTTGGCCGATTTTTATCCAAAGAAAAAAAGGGTTGGTCTAGCGAGGCAGTGCGCCCCTTTACTTTTTATCTTTTAATTTTGTCGGCCACGTTTTTGGCCCCTTTATTTATTTGTATTTACGAAGGATTCATTATATAAGGATCCTTAGTTTTAGTTGGGAGGCAGGCTTTCCGTCATCCCTCTCTCTACTTTGTACAAAACTCTCTACGAAATAAAAATTTGAAGTTTACTTAATATTTCTTATTCTGTTGAGCACAACCTTATACTATCTTGTAATTTTTTTTTCTTTTTATTTTTAAATTATAATTATACATCTTAATATAGGCTAAATAACTTGTGTTGAACTATGTTACACTAGGCTACTGGAATCATGGTACTAATGCTTTAATTAGCTAATGATTCATGTGAGAAGGTACTAAGGTCGGGCAGAAAATTACCCAGACAGAATATTTGAAGCCCGGGCTGATGGTCATGTTGTTAGTCAGCTAAGCCAAGGTGACATTAGCGCATTTTATGAATCTGTTCTGAGTTAAGACAATATCTATTTTTTATTTGCTAAGGACACATAACTTGTTTTAGTATATAGAGTTTAAATTAAGGTGTAAAAAATATTTACACATCAGGTTTTTTGATCGAACAAACCACCTTTTCTTATTCACAACTCAACAAAATACAGGCCAACCTTTAGACATAAGTAATTGCTCCTATCCACTATTCTACCATCTATAGATGAGATCTTGTAAGTATTTCCTATATTCAATCCCTATCTTTACATCTTTTCTTCCTCTGTATTCTATCCATTATTATTCTGCACTTGCTCTCCATTTGAATTGCTTTGCAAACTATCTCCGGCCTTGGCACTCTATGATTCCATATAGCTGCCAGATATGATAGATGAGTGTTGTTGTTCCTGCCCATAAGAAAACCCTGCCCATCCATCCCTTTGTCCTTCTTGCCACTCTAGTCCACCATCCTTTTGCAATATATTGTGTAAGCATGCTTGTGAGAATTGACACTTGAAAAAGAGATGCTTCACACATTCATCATGGCTTCCACATAGAGGACAAGTTTCCTAATCAATTATCCACATCTTCCTCATCCTATCCTTAGTCAATAATATATGATGCATAATCAGCCACCCAATGAAGTTATGCTTTGGGACATTCACAGTGTTCCAAACACCTCTCCAGTGTTGGCAGTGCACACCATTCCCTCTCTTCCATTCATACCCACTCTTTATTGTGTACTTGCCATTAGGTGTCAGCCAACCATTCTGCACAAAACCTCATTCAAAGTCAGCCTTGATTGAACAGATTTTCTTCCAATACCAACAAGAGTCAGTTGGAGCTTCATAGTGCCACCAATCTCTGCCCTTTAGATATACATGATTCACCCACCTTAACCATAAATTATCAGCTTTATTTGTCACATGCCACACATACTTGGCTACTGCTGCCTCATTTTACACCTTGCTCTCTGTTATACTCAGACCCCCCTTCTTCCTACTCATGTATACCAAGTCCCAAGCTATTAGAGGAGCCTTATTTGTATTTACACCCCCAGTCCATAAGAAATTTCTGCAGATTATAGTGATCTGTTTTATTATCTTCCCGGGCAAAATAAAAATGGAAGACCAGTAGGAGTGAAGATGTAGTAGAATAGAATTAACTAACTGGCACTCTTCATGTGTATGCTAGATACTTTGATCCCCAAGTTCTCACTCTACATGTCAACTTCTCAATTAGCATCTCACAATCCACAGCATTGAGCTTTCTTGTAAAGATTGGTACCCCTAAGTACCTGAATGGTAGTGCTCCTCTCTGAGCTCACATAACTCATCCAGGTCTTGGCTATCTATATTTGCTGAGAAGATATCTGATTTTGATGCATTAGTTGTCAGCCCAGATGCCAAGGAGAAAGTCTTCAACTCTCTAAGCATTATCACTGCTGATTGAATTTCTCCTTTATAAAATATAAACATGTCATCATCAAAGTAAAGATGGTTTAGCCTTATACTCCTACATTTTGTGTGGAAAGCAAAGCCTGGTTGTATACCAAGATATTCCATGCATATTATAAAAAGTAGAGGGGAGATAGGATCACCCTGTCTCCCCTCCCCTCTTGTATTTTCCCATATACCCCCCTCCCCCTATTCAGAGAAATAGAGTACTGTGGAGAAGTTACACATTCCATCACCCACTTGATGAACTTGTATGAAAAATTTAGTCCATATAATATCTTCTCCACAAAACCCCACTCTACATAATCTGTAAAATCCGGAAAATAAATAAATAATATATAGTTGTGGTTGGGCTAATAAAAATATATTTATATAAGAAAACAAAGAATAAATTGCATGGGATAGAGTTAGTGTTAAAGTTGGATAAATAGATAGATGAAATGAAAATAAGAAAACAAAAACAAAACAAAAGAAAAACAAAAGAAAAGAAAAAAAAAGAAAAAAAAGAAGGAAGGAAGGCATGCAGCACGTCCATTCCTTTGCTTTCCCCCTTCCTCCCCCCTTTTCATTTCCCCTCCCTTTAACTCCCCTCAAGTTTTGGTCTTCTACCTCCCATAAGTTATACAAACACCCTTACTTATACACAAACAAAGTACCTACCACAAAGGATAGAAAATCAGAAAAAAAATAAGTGAACAAGAAGAAAACAAACCTGGAAAAATATCAAGAGGGCATGAAGAACAAGAATAAAAAAAATATTAGGGAGCAAGGGTCACTTTTAGCAACCGAACAACAATTATTTTTACGCTTACAATGTGAGTTTTCTCACTCAGAAATTCTTGGTAACATCCTTTATTTTTAGTTCAATACATGTTAGAATAAGAATTGAGTGTTGAAAAGAAATATTGAACTTTTGATTGTTTAGACAACTAGTTGCGTCATGAACTTTACGAACTGTTCTCACTGAGTTATAATTGTTAGAATTTGATGAAATTCGAAAGAGTGGTACACCTCTCTAATATGATCATATAGAAACAAAAATGAGGTAAAATGGACATACTGTTTGAAAGTTATCATAGTTCAAAGTTCCTGCCTTAGATTTGGTCGAAATTCGGAAAGGCATAATTACGGACTGTTTTATTGAGTTTTACTTATTAGAATTATATGAAAATTTACATGTTTGTAAATCTCTCTGTTATGGACAGATATAGATAAATAGTTATTAAAACGGATTTACGAGTTGAGAGTTATTGTAGTTTGAAGTTGGTGCCTCGGATTCATCGGAATCCAGAAGGGCAGGACGTTGAAACGTAAAACTGTACTAATCTGTGGGGAATATGAAAATTGTTGCTAAATAAAAGTTATATATCTCTCTGTTGTGGACATTTTGAGACCTTACGGGGGTCTATCCGACTTACGGATTGAGATTTATCGCTGTTTAAAGTTTCTGCCTCGGATCTATCGAGATCCAGGAAGGGCAGCGAATAAAAGGGTAAAACTGTACCAAATGGTACAGAATATGAAAGGATGGTTCACATGGAGACGTGTAGCTCTCTGTTCTCATCGTTTTGAGATTTTATGGGGCTTGAACGGGTTTACAGATTAGGAGTTATGACTATTCTAAGATTGGGTGTTGTTTAATAAAATTTCTGCCGAAATAAATTTCATGTGGCTGTTTTGAGGATAAATTTGTGTTAGTTACCCAAAGTAGTTTTAAATGAAATTTGGTACAGTGAAATATCCCCGTCTTGCCTTAGTTTCCGTTTGAGTAACACCTTAGTTGGAGTTATGGTTAAAAAGTTATAATCGTTACAAGTATGAATGACAGAATGTTAGGAAAGAGAATAGTATTTATTCGATCTTCTGAAAAATCTGAAAAGTGAATACGTGTTCACATAAATATATAAATATATAATGGATCGGGTTGCACGCCGCAACAAAACGTAAAGTGAATACGCGTTCACAAATACGTAAACATAATGGGTCGGGTTGCACGCCGCAACAAAACGTAAAGTGAATATGTGTTCACAAATACGTAAACATAATGGATCGGGTTGCACGCCGCAACAAAACGTAAAGTGAATACGCGTTCACAAATACGTAAACATAATGGGTCGGGTTGCAAGCCGCAACAAAACGTAAAGTGAATATGTTTTTTCACAAATACGTAAACATAATGGATCGGGTTGCACGCCGCAACAAAACGTAAAGTGAATACGCGTTCACAAATACGTAAATATAATGGATCGGGTTGCACGCAACAAAGCGTAAAGTGAATACGCGTTCACAAATACGTAAACATAATGGATCGGATTGCGCGCGCGAACAAAGCGTAAAGTGAATACGTGTTCACAAATACGTAAATATAATGGATCGGGTTGCGCGCAACAAAGCGTAAAGTGAATACGCGTTCACAAATACGTAAACATAATGGATCGGGTTGCGCGCAACAAAGCGTAAAGTGAATACGTGTTCACAAATACGTAAAGATAATGGCTCGGGTTGCACGCCGCAACAAAACGTAAAGTGAATACGTGTTCACAAATACGTAAATATAATGGATCGGGTTGCACGCCGCAACAAATATGAAAAATGAATGCATGTTCACCTATATATAAATATGAAAAGTGAATACGCGTTCACAAATATATAAATGTAACAAACATATGGAAATGCAGGGGAATGTCCTAACGTATAATACGAGATAAAATGAAGTGTTAGTTAAACTGAGAATTTCCT
Source organism: Przewalskia tangutica (assembly GCA_029844215.1). NCBI lineage: Eukaryota > Viridiplantae > Streptophyta > Magnoliopsida > Solanales > Solanaceae > Przewalskia > Przewalskia tangutica. Next base: position 113,468,738 of record CM056721.1, read on the forward strand.
ATGAGGAGTTGCTGCATATTTAAAAATGTTGTAACCTGATATGTTTTTGCAATATGCTTATTACGTTATAATGTGATTGCACTTGGAATATTGTGGTGTTGCTTTGAATTGCAGGGTAAGATTCTCACTCAGCCCCAGATGGTAGGGCTGACTCTTTATTTAACATGTCTCAGAAAAGCGTGATAGAGGAAAAGCTCCACGCCAAGGCTAGCGATCGTCATGACTCTTGTTATACCAAGTCCATTGCTTGGGCTTGGTACACGTCAGTCGAATGTCGATTCTGATTATCTCGGAAATGTCCATATGGAATGGTCCCCCTTCCAACTTAGAATAATCTTTGTCAGTATGTCTATGTAGAAACAATATTTGCACGAGCATAGGCTCGCGTTATGTTTTCAATAAAGTCATAAACAGATTTCTTTATTGTTATTTTTATTAATAGCTCCGTATTTGAATATAAGTTTAAATTTCTAAATAAAGAGAATTAAATGGTGCTCCTGGTGGGAAATAATTGTCCAGGTGCCATCACGCCCTAAGTAAAGGCTTAGGAAAAGTCGGGGCGTGACATAATCATAGACTTTTTAAATCAATTTTCATCAAAGAACTCTTTGTAGTATTCTTCCTCTTGTACAACCAAACCAGATCCTGACATATAAAGATATTCTGCACAATAGTCCTCCCCCCTACAAAGGCACTCTGGTTTGCTAAAATAATGTCAGGCAATACAAGCTTCAATCTATTACAAAATATCTTTGATATTACCTTTGTATATGGTATTGCAGCATGATATTATTCTATAATCACCTACTGTGCAAGCATTAGTAGTCTTTGGAATCAGAGTGATTACTATTGCGCACTCAATCCCTATAGCATCTTACTTGTTCTAAAAAATTCCAAGACCCCTGCAGTTACATCACAACCCACCACCTCTCATGCATCTTTAAAGAATTGACTTCCATAGCCATCATGGTCAGGTGACTTTCCCCCATCTATAACCTACAAAGCTTGCTTCACTTCCTTCTCAGTAAACTTCATTTGTAGCATATCCCTTTATCCATCAGATACCAGGGAACCTTATTTTATGATATAATTGTTGGCTGATTCCCTTTCCCTTGAGCTAGTTCCCAGAATATCAGTATAGTATTCAGTGTATGCCTTTACAATGTCCTCCATAGAGCTTCTGTCTACCCCTTCATTATCTCTCACTGTAACGATTCTATTAGAGTTCCTTTTAGCTCTCAAGTAATAGTAATAAAATTTGATATTGAGATCCCATTCTCTTAACCACAAAATCTTACTCTTTTGCTGGATGAACTTATCACAAGCCAGCTTCCATTATTTATATTGCTTAGCCATATCCATTTCTTCCTCCACTAGCCTAGCATTCCTAGGATCTAGCTGGATTACTGCCTGAAACTGATGTAGCTTATCCCTTGCCATTTCTGTCTTCTTCTCTATATCACTAAATTTGTCCTTATTCAGCCTTGTTAAAACTATCTTCAACCTATTCAATTTCCCCACCAATTGCTACATCTTTCTGCTCTGTATTTCATTCATCTAGTTCTATCTAACTTTCTCTTTGAACTCTTTGTCAAGACTCCACATGTTGAAGTACTTGAACCTCTTATGTGTTGATTGTGATGCCAACTACAACTAACAATTGTTGGGCAGTGATCATCCAACCCTTCATTCATAAAATATACCTCTGAGGCAGGCAACACCCCTAACCACTCATCATTGATTAACACCATATCTATTCTACTCATCACCCTTATCTCCCCTTGTTGTTTATTATTCCATGTAAAATATGATCTAGAAGGACTTCAAGTCATGTAACCCACATGTGGCCACATGATTTCTAAAGTCTTTAAGCTTAGCTGCTCTTACAAGACTTCACTTTCTATACAGTTGTAATCACCCATAAGTGTCCATGGATCCTACATTTGACTATACACAGTTCATATGTCCTCCCGTAACCCTCTTCTAAGGGCTTGATCATTAAACTCATAGATAAATGTTATATACATTGTCTTCCCAATCCCCCATGCTTCACCTCACAATGCACCATTTGTGCAGTGACACATTTTATATCGACATCAAACACTAAAGGCTTCAACACCACCCAAATTATTCCCCCTGGGTGAGCTGATAAATTAGTTGTAAAGGACCATCCATTACAAAGGTTAAGAGCTGCTCTCCGAGATTTGACTCTCTTAACCTTTGTCTCCAAAAGATCAAACAAGCTGATTTGGGAATTATGCAAAAATATATGCACATCCCTTTGTTTATCAGCCCTGTTCAACCCCCTGGTGTTTCAAAATTCCATTTTATCCATTGGGGAGGGGCAAAACTCCCTCCCCTATCATTTTCAAGGCATGTACCATTCTGACCATTCAATTGTGTTGAAGGTTCTGTTCCTTGCTTCTCAATACCTTCCTCTACTGGTAGTTGTGCATATGAGTTCTTTGATGTTACTTGAGAATTTATTATGACAACTCCTTTTTGTGGATTATATTACCCCTATGTCCTTTCTTACCACCCCTCCCCCAAATCATGCTCTGGTTGCTTTGTTTGCTGCTGGGGCTCAGTTTCTTGAGGAATATCTTCAGCAGGCTCCTGTAACTTTTTAAGCAAAGCAGCTTTCTCTACCTCCTCCCTTTGTTTCCTTCTACACTGGGTCACATCATACCCATAATTCTTACACTTGTATAGAAGACTGATTTCCACTCGTACTCCACTCTCTGTTCAATAATTCTCCCATGCTCATTTTCAAACATCACACCACATCCAACACCCTAGCAAAAATTCATACTCGCCTTATTTGCAGTTGTTGCATCTGTTTTTATAGGTGACCCACTAAACTAGCAATTTTAGCCAATGCATTCTTCCCCAAATATTTTACATCTAGGCCAATCAGTGTGACCCATAAAGGTATGTTTTTCTCCTTAGTTTCATCATTATCAACCTTCCATGGTTTTACAACTATTCGTTTTCGATCAAACACCTGTACTCCATCCTCCACAGTTTTCTCCCTATCTTCAGTATGGTAAAACCTAACAAAAATCCTCCTATTCACCTGTATAATTTTATCTATGCCCCTCCCTGTTGAAATACTAGGAATCGACGATTACATTTATTATTTACAAGCAAAAGAAAAGAGAAGAGAAGAACAGAGGTGAAGAGAGGAAGAAGAAGGCGGTGAGAGAGAGAGAGAAGAACAGAGGTCGATGTGAGAAAAGAAAAGATTAGGGAATTAATTGTTTTGTTTTTCCCTATCTATATTAATATTTTGTATAGGTCCATATACATGTATAAAAGCAATTACAAAATATCTATACAAAATATCTATACTAGTATACCAATGAATACTTACAAAATATCTATACCACTAGTATCTTACAAAATACCTATACCACTAGTATTATCACTACTCTCAACACCCCCCCTCAAGCTAGGAATGAAAATGTTCATCATTCCTAGCTTGGAAAGTAAATGATGATGCTGAGGTCTACCAAGAGCCTTTGTCAATAAATCTGCGAGTTGTTCCGGATGCGAAGCAGGTGGAAATCGGACCGCGTGTATCCGCCACGAATGAAGTGGCCGATCGATGTCGCTATGTTTCGTTCGCTCATGGAACACTGGATTCGCCGAAGTGCGGATTTCTTATGCGTGCAGAGAGAGGCGGTGTAGAGATTAAAACTCCAAGCTCCCTATAAAGGCCAGTAAGCCACATTATGTCTGCCACCGTCGCTACCATGGCACGATATTCTGCCTCAGCAGAGCTCCTAGATATTCTGCCACAACATGGTATCAAAGCAAGGTTGTCTTTTGGTGAAGTCTCCCGCAGTAATCGAAGGAGCCTTTGCATGCAACTGAAGAAATCGGATCAAGCAGAGTCCTAAATTGAAGAATGATGAAGATCGAGGGGATTTTCTCAATATGTATCAAGAAATCCGAGGGATCGACATATCAATAGTGGAAATCTGCAGTTGAAATAGCAAGATTGGGTGAGAAAATTCTAAATCTGAATATTGTAGCATTGGATATTCTGATTAGCGTCTGTTTTCTTAGTCGATAGATTCTGTGCTGTTTAATTGGTCTTGAGTTAACATTCAGATAATCGTAATGGAAAATTTTGAAGAAGACTTGTCGAGTGAAATGACGACGATGACACTCAATATAGATCATAATCATCCACTATACCTATTTCCATCAGATGCTCCAGGGTCATTGTCTGTAGGTGTGACATTGAATGGGATGGATAACTATGTGTTATGGAGTAGAGCAATGAAATTGGCATTGCTAGGAAAAAATAAAATAGGATTTGTGGATGGGACAGTAAGACGTGAAAATTTTCAAGGAGATTCGGCTAAATTGTGGGATAGGTGTAATGCAATAAATGCCTCGTGGTTAATGGCTAATGTGAACAAAAATCTGCTCAGTGGTATGTTGTTCAACTCTGATGCGAAGGTTATTTGGGATGAACTGCAAGAGCGTTTTGACAAAATAAACAGTTCGCGTGCCTTTCAACTCCACAAAGAGATATTTTCTCTAAGGCAGGAGTCCGTATGCATTTTGATCTACTACTGGATCGAAAGATCTTTGGGCAGTATGATTCAATAGTGCCACCACCTTCATGTTGCCCTAAGTCGAAGGAATTCATTGGCAATCTGCATTACCAGAGGGTTCTTCAGTTCTTAATGGGACTGACTGAGAGTTATAATCAGGCCAGGAGCCAAATTCTCATGATGCAAAAGACACCAAGCCTTAACCAGGTGTATGCTATGGTGAATCAAGAGAGCCAAAGAATAATGGCAAATAGCGATGGAGCATTTGGGGATCAAATGAAGTTGTTGTAATGTTCACGACAAAGGTGGAATGCAGGAAGGTCTTAGTGGAATTCCAAAGCAGAGGAAGCCATATAATCCAAATGCGTATTGTGATTTCTGCCATGTGAAGGGACACTTCAAACAAGATTGCTACAAGTTGCTGAAATGTGATTATTGCCAGAAGACAGGACATATACAAAGTGATTGTTATCGGCTCAATGGATATCCAGAAAATTGGAAGCCTAAAGGGAAGAAGGCCTTTGCTGTAGGAGCAGACATGTTCTCTGAAGCTGATGGGAAAGAAAATGATCCCTATCTCAGTAACAAGTTGCCACCACCTTTGCAGTTAACTCCCAGCCAACAACAACAGCTTATCAGCATGCTGAATGAAAGGGCAGAATCTAGAGCTATGGCTAATATGGCAGGTAAAAGTTTTTTTGATATAAAAGAGCCTGTGCAGTGGGTTGTCGATTCAGGAGCAACCAATCATATGATTGGTGATCCAAGATACTTGCATAATAAACATAAACACATGTCAGAGAATGCAGGAAAGGTGCACCTACCTACAGGAGACTCAGCCACTGTGACACATGTTGGTGATCATCATCTAGGAGGAGGTGACACTCTTAGAAATGTCCTATGTGTGCCTACTTTCAAGTTCAACCTTATGTCGGTTTCTAAAGTAACCAGGGAACTGAATTGCAGTGTTAAATTCTTTCCCACTTGTTGTATATTTCAGGATCTCTCATCTGGGAAGGTGAGGGGGATTGGTAAAGAAGAAAGGGGGCTATACACTGTGTGCTTAGATTCACAGAATAAAGGAGAGGATCATCAGAGATGCGTTCAGCTCAACCAGTTGATGCAGAAACTTGGCACCAGAGGCTGTGTCATGTACCAATGAGTGTATTAAAGAAGATACCATGTATCAAACTTACTTCTACATTACATGACTGTGAGGTCTGTCCATTAGCTAGGCAGACCAGAATTCATTTCCCTGTTAGTGTTAGTAGAAGCACCAAATTTTTTCAATTGTTGCACATTAATGTATGGGGCCCTTACAAGATTGAATCACATAATGGAATGCGATATTTTCTGACAGTGGTTGATGACTTTTCTAGATGGACATGGGTTTTTTTGTTACGTTTGAAATTTGATGTATTCACAACACTTAAATTTTTTTTGTTGAAGTTGGCACACAATTTCGTCGATTATCTGAAGGTGAGATCGATAATGGGTGAGTTCTTGATCCTGGCTGCAAGACTTGTTTACACAATATGGAGTATTACATGAGAGTTCCTGTCCATACACTCCACAGCAAAATGGAGTGGTGGAAAGAAAGCACAGGCACATCCTTGAGTTAGCTAGAGCTATAAAATTTCAGGGGGGATTGCCAGATAGATTCTGGAATTTCTGCATAGAGGGTGCTGTATACATTATCAATAGGGTGCCTTCCACAACTATTGGTAACAAGACTCCTTATGAGTGATGTCTGACACACAACCATCACTCTCTCACCAAGAGTGATAGGATGTTTGTGCTATGCTACGATTTTGGTTCGACAAGATAAATTTGGTTCTCGCAATACAAGCCGCTCATCTTGGATATGGTCTCGCCCAAAAGGGATATAAGCTATATGACATTGAAAATGACACATTTTTTATGAGTAGAGATGTAGTTTTTCTAGAGAAAAGTTTTCCTCTCAAAGGGAATATCGCGTCTTGTTGCTCCATTCAACACATGATATTTTCTGTTATGATGACTTAGTTCATTCTCGGTGACGGATCGCCACAAGCGAGTGCTTCATGTCAATCTTGATTCTGCAGATGCCTCACGCGCGAGGACACACAGGGAGTGGATCTTTGCGGCGAGGTGGTTGCTAATCATGAGGAAGCTAAGCATATCACTGAGACCTTGCAGAAGGATGCTGAGAACAACTCTTCAGTGGAAAATGAGCCAAACCTTTCCACTCGAAGGTCTGGCAGATCCAGCAAACCTCCAATCTGGCATAAGGATTATGTTACACAACATGGGTCATCGAAGTGTCTTTACTCTATTGCTGCTGGAATGGATTATGCTGGCTTGTCTCTTCCATATCAAAGATTTGTAGCTCAAGTTTCAGAAATTGTTGAACCTAGCTCTTACCTAGAGGCTGCCAAGGACACCAGATGGGTTGAAGCTATGAGGGCAGAAATAAAGGCTTTGGAGGATAATAGAACTTGGACACTGGTTCCTCTCCCTGATGGCAAGAAAGCTATAGGTTGTCGATGGGTGTATAAAATCAAATACAAGGCGACAGGTGAGGTGGAAAGATATAAAGCACGACTTGTTGCGAAAGGATACAATCAGCAAGAAGGTTTAGACTATCAGGAGACATTCTCCCCAGTAGTTAAAATGGCCACTGTGAGATCAGTCATCTCCATTGCAGCTACTAAGGGTTGGCAGATTCATCGGATGGGCGTCTATAATGCCTTCGCGAGTGACTTATATGAGGAAGTGTATATGAAGGTGCCAGATGGTTTTGTTGTAGACAAAGGCAGGAAGCAAGTATGCAGACTATTGAAGTCCCTTTATGGCTTGAAGTAGGCTTCACGACAGTGGAATATCAAACTCACCACTGCCTTAGTGGATGCTGGTTTTCAGCAGAGCCATAGGGACTATTCCCTTTTCACTAAGCATGTTAATGATAGTATTGTGGTGATATTGGTGTATGTCGATGATCTGCTTATCACTGGGGACAATCTGGGATTGATTCAGTCCACAAAGGAGATTCTACAGAATGCATTCAAGATAAAAGACTTGGGAGAGCTTCGATATTTTCTTGGAATTGAATTCGCAAGGAGTTCCACTGGAATTGTTATGCACCAGAGAAGATATGCCTTGGAGCTCATCTCTGACATGGGCCTTTCAGGAGGTAAACTTGTGCCTTCACCCATGGAGGTAAATATAAAACTTACTACAACTGAATTTGATCTCACTGACAGTCGAAGATCAGCCTCTTCTACTTCCAATAACACTTCCATATCTGTTGCTGCTGCTTCACAGAATGACCAGCTATTGCCTGATCCAACTATTTATCGGAGGTTGATTGGCAGACTGTTGTATCTCACAAACACACGACCAGATATAGCATTCTCAGTACAGTGCTTGAGTCAATTCATGCAGTCTCCAAAAACATCTCATTTAGAGGCTGCACTTCGACTCGTAAGGTACATCAAGAATGAACCTGGCTCTGATACCATGTTGAAATACTAGGAATCGACGATTACATTTATTATTTACAAGCAAAAGAAAAGAGAAGAGAAGAACAGAGGTGAAGAGAGGAAGAAGAAGGCGGTGAGAGAGAGAGAGAAGAACAGAGGTCGATGTGAGAAAAGAAAAGATTAGGGAATTAATTGTTTTGTTTTTCCCTATCTATATTAATATTTTGTATAGGTCCATATACATGTATAAAAGCAATTACAAAATATCTATACAAAATATCTATACTAGTATACCAATGAATACTTACAAAATATCTATACCACTAGTATCTTACAAAATACCTATACCACTAGTATTATCACTACTCTCAACACTCCCTTTCTAAATTCTCCGAAAATGCCCTTCCATTACTGTTTGGACGTTATCGCAGTCCTATAGGTGGTTGGTTGTTTTTAGGTTTTTGTACGCGCCATTTATATCTTCTTCATTCCGATTTAGTCTATATATAGTATTTCCTCCTTTGTTAATGGAAAGGAATCGAAGAAGAGAAGATAAGTGAATGAAAAATGAAGGGAAAAGATGAGGTGAAAGGCATGGACTTAGTGAAGGAGAAACATCAACATCCTTGCCAACCTACGATTCCAAAGTATTAGTATTTGACATTGATATTTCCCAACCATTTTCCTACCAAATCTAGTAGCCAATTGTTATTGAAGACAAACATTAATTAAAACTATGTACGTTGTGCAACAACTCTTTTTCTTATTAAACCTTTCAAATTTCAAACCCCACGTTTGCGGAGATGTGGAGAATCAAACTTGTAAGTTGTAACACTAATATGTAATATATGATCATGACATCTCGAACATTAAATTGTCCTCTTACATAAAATAAAAAAAAATAAAAAAGCTTTGCTATAATCTCCAAAAAGAATCATATCCCCTCTAATTCAGTTAGTCAAATATAAAACAATTATATAAAGAATGTCCAAACTATAAAAAACTTAAGGAAGAAAATTAATTTGGTTTTCCATGTTTAGCGAAGTAAGTGTCACGCTCCATGATTGGCACTCTACTCTAACCAGAGAGGGGACGCATTTGGATGTCACTGATGTTCGAGCCCCCATTGACTCGGGGCCGGGACCATGTATAAAACATTATAAACTGATTATATAAAGTCGACTAGCATTCATCACGAAAGGCCACTAGTAAGTGCTTTGTTTTAGAGGCAGAAACTAAAGGTTTTGCTTGTGCGAGGTTTTGAGTTCGATACTTGCTTGAAGCACTTTCTGAAAATCTTCTGATTCATCTATCTAAGGTTTACTTGCATCTCTTTTTTCTTTTACTCGCGGACTTTGAGCATGTTTGGGTTAGAAAATATTTTTAAATGTTAAAATCGATTTTTTAAATAGTAATTATGTGTTTGAATAAAAGTGCTGAAAATCACTTATTTCTTGCTTGGCCGGGACTAGATTATTAAGTAGCTTCCTCTGAGCTGCACCTGACACCGAAATTCTAAACCTTATCTTCCCTGCTTTTGAGTATGAATCTCATCTCTCAAGAGTGCTACACATCTTTTAAGGGGAGATCATGTGCAATAAGGTCACCCATAACACAGCTCTTCTACTGAAAATTAGCAGAAAATGTGTTTGATAAAAAAAGTGTTAACAAGTTGTTCTTAATTAAACTATCCTTAATTTTTTAATCGAAAATTGTAAACTTAAAAGTATCTTTGTAAATAAAATGAGGATGATGGATATGGGGTGAAGAGGAAGTTGGGAATCTGTTTTGGAAAGGGTATTTTGAGAATTAAAGAAATTAAGGATCAAATAGTAAAAAAATTGATTGATTTTTTATACACGCTTGCAATAGATGATCCTATCTGATACCACTAGAAAGAGAAGCATGAGAAAATTGGACTATCAGATGATCCTAATGTATCGCACCGTAAACGTAGTCGATTACATCTACATCCAAGGGACATGAAAGCAAGCCCTCGAGGGTTGAATACTACCAATAGGATACTTTGTAAGTTTCATAGACTTATCTCCTAAAAGATAGGAAGAAGACTTTTACGGTAAATAATAATAACCAAGAAAATATATTTCAAAAGAAAACATGTAATTCATTTATAGTTTGAAACTAATACATAATTGAAAACTAAGTCTGCAAACTGTAAATGAAGCTAAAACATAATCTGAGTTATTTAAAAAAAAACATTTTAAAAGAATGTTTTCACACCTAAAAGTATTATTTTTGCCTGAATTCTCTTATGGCTTTTACAACGTCTTTTCTCCATGTATATCTTAATATACAAAATATATTAACTTACGCAAAACATACAAGACATACACACAATATATAGAGATACACATTTGTATACCGTTATATTTACTCGTATGCCATGTGTATATCACTGTATATACAAAGGACATATAGAAATATACATCATATATACATCAGAGTTGCATTCATTTCACCTTTAAAACATCGACATAAATTACCATAACCACCACTCACTCTACCATAATGCTACAAAAATAAAAGGAAGAAAAAAATATTTCATTGGAGCTAGATCTGTCTAAATGTAATTCAATATTATTTCGTCGGGAAAGATAACTCAATTGAGCTTTCCGTTGAGTTTGAAGGCATAGTATTTCCAATTGCTTTAGAAAGCAAAAATTAATAACAATTTACTTCGACACCATGGAAAGAGAAAAAGGAGGAGAAGAGGATTTGTTATGACGACGACCAGAGTTGGGAATGGGGGATGGGTCTGCAACTGGAGTATTTGGAGATAAAGATTAGTTTCGGTGATAGAGAGATATTAAAATATGAGTAGAATCAAGGGACCCCTCCCTAAATTGCTATATTTTAAAAGTATTGTTATGATTTTAATTCCTTGTTGAGTTCCTTGTAGAAGTTAAATTTCGGGTTTGTTCGTACCACAGTCCTTCCATGTTTCACATTTTGTGACTGAATGGATTCTTTGTTTGAAGCCAATGCAAATAATCCATTTTATATTTATGGATTGGGCCACATGAACCAATAAATCAATATCACCTATTTAATTAAGGGACAAGTACATAAGTAGTCATCCCGGTGAAAATATTGACAAACCGATGACCACATAAATTAAAAGACATATTATAGCAACAAAGACATGTATAAATTATATACTATATATATACATTTATTATACACTTCAAAATTAAAAGACATATTATAGCAACAAAGACATATTCACCCCGTCGCTTCACCTCACCCCTTAATGTACCACAGTAACCTCTTTCACTCCTCAATGTACCACAATAGTCCCCTACACCTTCCACCTTTATTTCCACTAGCACACCACCTAAAAACTATCATGAAATCACCATAGATTCTCATGTATTTTACCTTCGGATCTCCGCTCCAACATCATTTTTTCCTTTGGATATTGCGGCAACAACCTAAAAATAGATTGATTTGGAGAAGATACGGATGGATATTCCTAGAAGAAGTACAAAGACATAGATCATGCCAGAGATAGGTGGTTACCACTCTGTTAACACTAAAAATAATTCAAGTGTTTATCCGAATTCACTGACAGCCGAACTATTTAGGAGTCAAATTTATTTCTAGCCCTCGACGACAAAGAACTTCATCGGCTACTAAGGCATCTTAGTCGAAGTTGTTGGCTAGATGTACGACCTGGACTCACTCAGATGCAGGTGCCTCAACGACCAAGTCAAAAGGGTTTCCATACCCCCAAAAGTGGTAACAACCAACAACAACTAAATGAAAGAGCCATTATCCGAGCAAGATGAGTAGAGGACGAGAAAATCGGCACCACCTCCCCCATGGTCGGCCATTGGACTTAGTGGGTTAATTATGGCTGACATGGGGGGCACGTTTTGTACAGCTTCTTCTTCTTCTTTTTTATACTATAAATACTTATTCTTTGTACATATTACAGACACAATCAATCAAACAAATCAAATTTTATCTATCTTTACTTTATCCTTTACTGTACTCAGATGTATTCATGTTTCTTACCTCTTAGTTTACTAATACCATCGTCTTAATGCTTTATGGAGTAGTTGGGGAACCCATTGCTGAAAATTAGAGTTTCATTTCCATCCCGAATCGCTTGAGTTAAAGAATCAATTTGTCTCCCGATTCGATCAGCCGATACAATTACAGAAGGCAAAATTCGGGGCGAGAATAAATTTGGCACGCCCTGTAGGATCATAGGTGAATTAATAGTGAAGTTTGATTCTCCTGGTCAGGATCATTCTTGGTGTATGCGCCTAAGTTCCAGTAAGAAAATGAACTTCGAGTCCAGTCCACATCCTAAACAAAATCATCCCAGAAGTAACAACGAACCAACATCCTTCTCCGGTATGCCTACATCGGTTGATACCCCATAATTTCTTCATCAACCCAAGTGGTGGAAAACTCTGGTCAATCTGAAGGTCCAACCATAATGACCACGTCTTTCATTAGACAACATATTGACTTGGGGTTCCACGACATTATGTACCAAGTTTCTAAACAATTGACTGACATTGCCAATGGTACATAATGGGGTTCAGCAAGCGAGGGAGATGGAAACCAACAAAATGCACCCAGGAAAATGTTCAGCTAGTTCTATCATCCCTCTGATGAGTGGTGTTGTTCAACATGAGACTGACTCCCGGTGTTGTTCTTTAGTCGCATGTGCATCAGCCAATGCCTACTCAGGTATAACTGATAGCACACCTAGGAACACAAGCGCAATCGATTGGCAACCAGCACACTATATGGTTGTCTCCGAATCTTGGGGGCAGAGTTTGCCACCTGACTAAGCAAGTCTACAGTATGGGCAGATCAATACGGCCCGGAGACCAGTTCAGGCTCACTTTGGATTACCGCCCGTTATGTCGTACATTTCACGAACGACCCTACGATGTAGGCGAACAATGTTGGCCAGCTAATGGCGTCTGGCTATGACTTAGCTCGAGTATCTGGTGATGCTGTTTACAGTGGGTACTATTCCATCAATTATTGTAGGTACTCAATCCATACCTTCCAAGAGGCGTAAACTTTCTAAGAACAACCGACGCCCGAGGAGAGTAGCCATGGAACACTCTTCCACCTTATCCTCAGTCTCCGTCAGCCGTTTTAAGAGCTCAGGTTGCGGACTTGGTGGCCATTCCTAACAGCAGCAATAGGGCATCTCCCCACCTATTGGTAATGGACATCCGACCACCTACAACATTCAAAACTCTGTCCAACAAGGTACAGAATGGAGGTCTCTAGTGCAAAATGCCTACCAGCCGAATCCATTTGAGAATCAACATGGGACGTCGCAACTAATGAACCTAGAGATTATTGTTAATACAATGCAGATGTACTTTAGCATCCAACTGAAACCCTTTGGACAGTCCTGTCTATAAGAAGCCCTACCCTGATTGGGTAGATCGGATAGCACTTTTGTTGAGAGGCTTTAAAATACCAGAATTTGCCTCTTTTCTGGCGATGGCGACAAATTCACTATCGAGCACATCAGTAGATTTCTCGCCTAATCACGATGAAGTAGACAGAATAGTATTGTTAGCGATGCGTATACGCTTTTTGAGTCATTTTTAGTTAGTATTTTCCCAATTTCTGTTTAAATAAGTGTAGTGTTAGGGTCGTTTTCCTTTCTTTTAAGTCACAACGGTTCAACAAGGAAAATGGCAAAAAAGAGCGTAAAATGGACATAAAAGGAGGGTCCCGGGGCAGAAAAATGTTGAAAATTGGAGATTCGGATGAAGGCAAAGTAGCACCGCTGTGCCCAGCAGCAGGACCGCGGCCAGAAGATCAGAGAACCCGCATGACTTTCGGCACCACGGTGCCATTCTGCAGAACCTCGGTGCCGATGCGGGAAATTCAGAATCCGAAGTAAATTTGGCCAAGGGCAGAAGGGTCTATAGGACACGAAATTTGCAACATACTTAAGCCCTAGGGATCATTCTAGTGAAGGGGGTTGGACATTCTATCACACAACACAGTTGAAAACAATTTGGAGGCTACAATTGAAGACCTAGTTCTAAGTACTTTTTCTTTCTTTAGTTTTCAATTCAGTTTATGTTGGTATTTGTATTAGTTCTTAGTGTGACTATGGCTAGGAGTTAAACACTTTATTAGGGCTTTCCTATTGAATCGCTTGAAACTCTATTTCATAAATTAATGCATTAGTTTGATGTCTTCTTCACTTGATTAAGATTTATTCAATATTTGGTACGAATGTTTGATAGTTAACTGGCCATTAATTATCATAATATCTATGATTTCGAATCAAGAACCGAGAGGGGAGATTTAGATATGCTGTAATTGAATAGACATAGGTTAAAATCGCGGACGAAAGTACCCCGATACTTGTGTAGCATTATAGGTTAATATTCTTAATCCTCCTATGTGGTAAATCCTATCATAGAAATATAGAAGGGTTCTGCACTGGGGTTGAACGATTATATATCCTAACCAGAATATAAGACAGTCTAGTTAACCGTTATCTTAACGTAGAAGAAGAAGTCATTCTAGTTGCATTAGAGATTGAAAATAGTGGATAATCGAGGATGTTGGAAGCCCTAATTCCTTCATAACTGATTAAACCTCAACAATTTAGTTTACTTCTTGCAATTATTCTAGTAGTTAGATAAAAAAAAACCAATCAATTATCGTTTGCCAAATAGATAACCTAGAATAGATGTTCGGTAATTAGAAATCAGTCTCTGTGGACGATAAACTCGGTTTTACAAGACTATATTACTTGTAACGATACGTACACTTGCGTGAGCACGTGGAAATCGCCTAACAAGTTTTTGGCGCCGTTGCCGGGGAGTGACGTACTTCTAATATCGAACCATTTATTCTTATTTCTACTTTGGTTTTTATTTTTTATTTTTTATTTTTTATTTTTAGAATCTTGTTGCCTTGATTTGTTTGTTGATTTTGATCGATTTCAGGGACTTAGTTTATGTGAAGAAGAAGAGGAGCAGATACACTTGTTCCTTTTAATCCTGAAATTGAAAAAACTTGCAAGCAAAACAGGCGAAATAAGAGGATATCTGATTCAGTGACCATGAACAAGCAACCGAATCAGAATGGGGAGACTGACCCGAATAATGAGCGGCCATAGTCGGTCAGGTACGAAGGATAGTCGGACAACGACCGCCGGTGAACCAGTCACAAGTAAAAATAACATAATGGTTTATTGGGCTGAGGTATTAAAATAAGAGAGATTCACCTTGTTTCGGTCTATCGTACATAGTCAGGACCAGCAGTTCATCAATGAAAACCAAGGCAGGGGTGAGACCACTATCGGTTAGAATAATTGGTCTTGATCTTCGAGATAAAAAAGGATGAAGCCATGGTTTCCGACTAAGAAAATGACCAAAGGTTAGGTGAGAAACCTATGGGGGGAGAGGGATACCTTTCCTTAAAAAACCTATAGAGGCGCGGCTGAAAGCACAACCGAAAATCTTCAGATCCAGTTCATGATAGTAGAGACGCCTCGGTTAAAGGGAAAACACCCTTCAAAAAGTAGTCATCATTGTATGCAATAGAGATAAGATTGAAGT
Organism: Przewalskia tangutica; assembly: GCA_029844215.1. Taxonomy (NCBI): domain Eukaryota; kingdom Viridiplantae; phylum Streptophyta; class Magnoliopsida; order Solanales; family Solanaceae; genus Przewalskia; species Przewalskia tangutica. The sequence continues at coordinate 113,484,356 of CM056721.1, forward strand.
GACATGCGCGACTATCAGACTGAAACGACGACTATTTTCGAATACATTGACTCAACAGTCACACTCGAGGGGCAATTGTTAACACTAAAAAATAATTCAAGTGTTTAGCCGAATTCACTGACAGCCGAACTATTCAGGAGCCAAATTTACTCCTAGCCCTCGACGATAAAGAACTTCATCGACTACTAAGACATCTTAGCCGAAGTTGTTGGTTAGAAGTACGACCGGGACCCACTTAGATGCAGACGCCTTAATGACCAAATCAAAAGGGTTTTCAGACCCCCAAAAGCGGTAACGACCAACAACAACTAAATTGAAGGGACATTATACGAGCAAGAGGAGTAGATGACGAGAAAAATCGGCACCACCTCCCCCATGGTCGGCCATTGGACTTAGTGGGTTAATTATGGCTGACATGAGGAGGGACACACATTTTGTACATTTTCTTATTCTTTTTTTGCACTATAAATACTCATTTTTGTACATATTACAGACACAATCAATCAAACAAATCAAATTTTTATCTATTTTTACTTTATCCTTTACTGTACCCAGCTGTATTCATGCTTCTTACCTCTTAGTTTACTAATACCACCGTCCTAACGCTTTCTGGAGTAATTGAAGAATATATTGTTGGATATTAGAGTTTCGTTTCCAGCACGAATCGCTTGAGTTAAGAAATCAATTTGTCTTCCGATTCGATCAGGCGATACAACGAAAGGCAAAATGCGAGGCGAGAACACACTCAGAGTAATTAAATTCTTTATTGTCTCCAACCACTCACTGTTGGTCACAATGGATACAATATTGTCCTAGTCCTCATTGTTGTCATCTAGGTGTTGTTTCTCTAACTCTTACAGTCAATTCATGGCTTGTGTTCATCGTGAAAATTATCGAAAGAACAAAAGAGGAGAAAGTGGGGTGGAATTGAGATTTGGTTATAACTTGTCTTTATTTTGGGCCTAAAGTGTATTTCGAGTCATATATTCCAAAGTTGTGCCATTTAAATTATTGACAGTCACACCATTTTCTTTAATTAAAGCTCCACATATACCAACTTATAATTCTGTTAAAAGGAGGTATATTTTTAACCCGAAAATTAATGTTTGAAGTCCAATAGGTGAAAGACATTTTTACCTAAAAATTGACGGACAATTAGGCCCGTTTGGTACAACTTATTAAAAAGAGTTTTTAGAAGTAGAGCTTTTCAAGTAGAGTTTTTTAGCAAAAAGTTGTTAGGTGTTTGGGTGTCAATAAAAAAAGTGCTTTTAGATTAAAAATGGGTAAATCAAAAAGCTATTTTGCCTCTACTGGGCAAAAGTAAAAAAATTTGACTTCTCCCAGTAGAGGCCAAAAGTGTTTTTTTTTTGCCAAAAACACTTTTGGCAAAAACCACCAAACACTCCATTCGGAGCCAAAAATGCTTTTGGCAAAAAGAAAAACACTTTTGGCCTTTTGAGAATCCCAACCAAACGGGCACTTAGTGTTCAATAGGTGGAAGGGGAGGAAATTTATATCATTTTTAATATATTAGGGATATTTTCCGTTTAATTTTTAACGCAAATTTGAAAAGTGACAATATTGGGCCCACATATGGACACACAATCTTGGGCTTGAGCCCACAAAAATAGCCGAAAATACATGGATCCGGCCCATGAATTGAAGAAGACTAGATATTGGGTATATTCCCGAAAACCCTCGTCATTCACCGTCTTCCTTCTCTCCAAAATATTGGGTCTCTCTCTCTCTGTTTGTCCTTGAAGGGTTTTCTCTTTTGCAGTTTTAACCAACCAAAGATGTCTCTGAGACCAAGTGCTAGGACGGAGGTTCGTAGGAACCGTTACAAGGTTGCCGTCGATGCCGAGGAAGGCCGCCGCCGGAGAGAAGACAACATGGTTGAGATCCGAAAGAACAAGAGAGAAGAAAGCTTGCTTAAGAAGCGTCGTGAAGGTCTTCAACCCCAACAACAACAGTTTCCTACTAATATTCAAACTTCAACCGTTGAAAAGAAGGTCATTTTTCAATTTAGATCTTGTTTTATCAGTATATATTTGGAGTTTGAGCTATTTGATTGGTAAGTTGAGAATCTCGGAACTCTAATTATTATCGTTTGTGTTTTTTTTATACGCAGTGTTTGATCAATCAGTCGAGTAATCAGTCCCAAACTATGTTAGTTTTGTTATATACCGTGTTTGATTTGATGATGATGATGTTTAAGGCTGAATTGGCTTCTGGTGTATGAATGTGTGAGCGTATGTATCATCTGTCTATACTGATGAAATCTTATCAGATTTAAAGCTCGTCTAATGTTATTTTAAAGCTCATTTTTCGATGAACTTTTGATTAGATATAAAGCTCCTTTGCTTCTGATTTAAAGCTGATCTTTTAAATGATTTTTATTAGAAATCCATCAGTCGTCTCATAGTTGGGAATAAATTTGGTTTTGTGATGATTTGATTGTGAATGTGATTTTGAATGGTAATTGATTGTTGGTTTACAGTTGGAGAGTCTTCCATCAATGGTTGCTGGTGTTTGGTCAAATGATAACAATTTGCAGCTGGAGGCGACCACTCAGTTCCGTAAATTGCTCTCTATCGGTATGACTAAGCCGTGCTCCAGCTTCTGTTTATTTTATTCAATTTGCTTATCACTTACGTGCAAATTTTGGTTAACAGAAAGGAGTCCTCCTATTGAGGAAGTTATACAATCTGGCGTTGTTCCTCGATTTGTTGAGTTTCTAATTAGGGAAGATTATCCGCAGCTCCAGGTAGAGTTGTCAGTATTTTGCGCCTTTAGTGTTTCATGGTTGTAGCTTCATTCACGCTTGATTTATACTTACTTATGGTTCTGCATTCATAGTTTGAAGCTGCTTGGGCTCTCACAAACATTGCGTCTGGTACATCTGAGAATACTAGAGTGGTGATTGACCATGGGGCTGTGCCAATTTTTGTAAAGCTTCTGGGTTCTCCAAGCGATGATGTTCGTGAACAGGTATGATTAAAAATTGGCAAGACCACTATGCTGTATAGACTGAAGTTATGTTAATTAGCAGGCTAATTGTATTTTCTTTCCAACTGCAGGCTGTGTGGGCACTGGGAAATGTTGCTGGCGACTCTCCTAGGTGCCGTGATCTTGTTCTTAGTAATGGGGCTTTGATTCCTTTGCTGTCTCAGTTGAATGAGCATGCCAAGCTTTCAATGCTGAGAAATGCCACATGGACTTTATCAAACTTTTGTAGAGGCAAACCACAACCTCCATTTGAGCAGGTTGGTTATTGGCTGTTGAAAAGTTTAATGCGTGCAATTATTTATTTCAAAATATTGTGTCTTTCTGAGGCATTCAAAATAACTCAAAGTTGAGGGTCTCTAGTTTGGTAAACTGAAAGAACTTATTGGATGCTTTGCACCTGATGTCAATTCATTTGTCAGGTGAGGCCGGCACTCTCAGCTCTTCAGAGGCTTGTTCATTCAAATGATGAAGAGGTGCTAACAGATGCATGTTGGGCACTTTCTTACCTTTCTGATGGAACAAATGACAAAATTCAAGCCGTCATTGAAGCGGGCGTTTGTCCACGGCTGGTTGAGCTCCTCATGTGAGTGTGATGTTCTAGTTTTTCCTCATTTGACTTTTTTTTAAATATCTGACTTACCATTGAATCTGATGTATACATCAATTGATCCGCAGGCATCCGTCTCCTTCAGTACTCATCCCTGCCCTCCGTACAGTAGGAAATATTGTTACAGGAGATGACCTCCAGACTCAGGTATGTATGGCTTAATGATATTTTATAAGCTTTAAAGGTTGAATCCAAACACTTCAACAAATTGACGAATCTCGTGCTTGAAATGAGACGGCTGCGATTGTAATTTTTGGCTGTTGAGTATCATTGTATAGATTACCAGAAACAAAATGCTAGTGTGTGATGACACCTAACTTGACGTGGTGGATGTGATGGATGCAGAAAAATAGACTTATAAGCTGTATGCATGTGATATCTTGACCTAATTGTGGGGTAGTTGCGATTTCCTTGTTATTCCAAAATAAGCATTTGAATTCCAACGTTTTCCAAATATATGCCTGATATAAAGTTGAAAATTTAAAAGAATTTTCAACTTTGCACTTGGTGCAACAGTGGAATGTCACTGACATATCCCAATGGTATTGCAGCCCGGCGACCATCCTTCTTCTGATCAGTCAAAAAAAGGGAAAGTCAGATAACTTTCAAATAGTTCAAATTAAATTCTTTAGGAAATTTTATTTGTTGACTGTTGATTCCTTTTCTCTAAACTAAGAGTAAACTGATCAGATCGGGCTCTTTAATTTTTTCGCGCAGAAGATATTAATGTTCCAAATATTTTATTGACACTAAGGACAAAGAAACTGAATATAATTCTCGGAACATTTTGACTGTTGTTTGTCCCACAAATAGAACTACTGCAAGTATAGTGAAGAAGATATTGGAATGTTATAGATAGTTTTGGATTGTATTGGATTTTGCCATCTTGTATAGAAGTGCCTTTATTTAAGTAGTTCTTTTAAAAATAGTAATTATGGGACTTTCTCAAAACAAAAAATAGTACTTGGGGGATTTTTTTCTGGCACTTGGTTGGGTATTTGTTACATTATATTTAAGGCAATTCTAGTGTTCCTTTTTCTATTTGGGTTGAATTAAGCACTTGGTTGGGCATGTTTTTGGTACATTTTTATAGTTTTTAGAACATTATGTTTTTATTTAAGTTGGTAATAAGAACTTTGAAGTAGGTTTAGAATGCATCTTCAAATGCTCAACAAGTGTTTCCCAAGCTATGTGGTTTTTGATAGGTGCTTCTAGCAGACTTTGTTTTGCAAAATATGAGCTTGAAGCTATGTGATGTTGTCTGGAACGAGAGTTCAGTTGGTTCTTGGAGAGTTTTGTTTAGCAAGTTTACTTTTTGTTGCAACAGTCTTGTCGATGGGTTCTGCCCTTTGATGTTTTACACATCTAGTTCTTGCATATCCCATTTTGAAAAGGGAAAGAGTGTTTAAATCACCCTTGTAAATTGCCAGTGTCTTGGGATTGGTTTGCTAGAGATCATGAATTTTTTGTCTTCCTTTACTGTCCTGTTCAACTTTTATAATATAATCCTTCCGTCAATGTGTGGAGTATTTTTTTGTTTCTTCTTTAAATCTTCTGCTAAAATATAACTGAGCTAGTCATGAATGTTACTAATATCAACTACCTTCACAACCCAGTGCATTATTGAACACGGTGCCCTTCCTTGCCTGCTGAGCTTGTTAACACACAATCACAAAAAGAGCATCAAGAAAGAGGCCTGCTGGACTATATCAAATATTACTGCTGGGAACAAGGAGCAGATACAGGTACGTCCTCAAGATTTAAACGACAGATAAATATAGTTTATAGTCAGCTCCTGGATACATTATTTGCATGTCTTCTAAGTTCAAACATGTTCTATAAATCTATGGGTGGTTAAATCGGTGAATATGGGAGTAAAGTAGTATGTGTAATAGTTGGAAATAGAACTGGAAATTTTTAGTTGTGGAGATGTTTTGTTGTAGCGCCACCATCTCTCTCACTCCACCCCAGTGTTGTAGTGCCACCATCTCTAATAGTTTTAATTTTTTGAGCAGGCTGTAATTGAGGCTGGATTAATCGGTCCACTAGTCAATTTGCTTCAAACTGCAGAATTTGATATAAAAAAAGAGGCTGCCTGGGCTATTTCAAATGCTACTTCAGGCGGGACCCATGAGCAGATCAAGTATGTTACTTCCTTTTAGGGTAATCATCTGTTATTGCTAATATTTTTACTGAATTCAGTGTTTTCTTGTGCTTTTGGCTATAGGCTCTTGGTGAGTCAAAACTGCATAAAGCCTCTGTGTGACTTGCTTGTGTGCCCTGACCCAAGGATTGTCACCGTCTGTCTAGAAGGATTAGAGAACATATTGAAGGTTGGGGAAGCAGAAAAAGCCAACACTGGAGGCATTAATTACTATGCTCAGCTGACCGATGATGCTGAGGGATTGGAAAAGATTGAAAACCTTCAGAGTCATGATAACAATGAAATTTATGAGAAGGCTGTTAAAATACTGGAGACATACTGGTTGGAGGAGGAGGATGAAACATTGCCGGCAGGTGATGGAACACAAAACGAATTCAATTTTGGCGGAAATGATATTCAACTTCCATCTGGCGGATTCAAATTTGGTTGAAAGCTATTACATCCATCCACCAAATTTCTCCCTTAACAGGTGGATAATACATTTGATCTGATTCCTTAATCTGTATGCAATTTTTGGATTGAAAAAGTCATTTTTGTTAATCCTATGCTCACCTGAAGTGTTAACATGTGCAGGCTGTGTATGGTGGATGAGAAGTGCAGTTTGAAAGATGCCATGTTGGTGCTGGGGTCATGTCAAGTCGAGTCAGATCACCTCCGTGAGTCTGGTCAGTCCGGGTCAAGAGTCAGTCGTGGTCGAGGAGGTGCCGAAAAGGGGTCATTCCATATGACAGTCGTAAATAAGACTGCGTGAAGAGTCTAAGAGGTAAGAGCAGTGGCATCTTGGGAATTTGATACACGATTCCCCTGATGTTTGTATTGTTTGGTGAAAGGTATGAGAGTTATTATTATCAGTGAATTAGCTTCTTAGAGTGCAGAAGTCAGTTTTCCAGTTAGCACATGAGAATTGAGATGTATCTGCAGTCTGTATTAAGAGAGTCGGTCTATATTGTTTTGAGTTGCTGAGTGAATGTGTATACTTTATGAGTCATTTCTTATAAAATATTGCAATAGAACACATTTGAGCAATTTTGATCTTTCTGTCTTCAACTTTGGTGACTCTAAGTTCAAGTTACAGTAGCAATCAGCAACATAAAGATATCAAGATGAATTGTTCCCTTATGAAGTTCTTGTATTGCATATAAGTCACTAAAAAAGTAATGTGAACTTGCTCGTAGGATAGAGGACAGGGGTGTGCATTGTTGTGATTAAACTGAAAAACCAAACCAAACTGATTTTGTGTGTTATTTGGATTGGTATGGTTTAGTGTGGTTGAAAGATTTTTAAAAATGTTTTAGTTAGGTTTCGGATTTAATAAAGAATAAAAAACCGTAAAAACTGAATTATATGTGCATATTATTTGTATGAAAAATAATTGATTCTTGGTATATGATCATTAAAGGAACTAACTAGCGTTAAATAATACCTACATTTTTTTTATCATGGTATTAGGCATGCAGGTTCATTTTCTTGTTGCATTATGCTTTACAGAAGACTAGGAGTGTGTCTATGCACTATTGTCTTAATAGTGATGTTCAGTATGAAGTCTTCATAATAGTTTTTCTTTTTTCGTCATTTAAATATAACTATTCGATTATATTATATCCGTATTATCTTATATGATCCGTCTTATCTTACACACTTGTCTTTTATCAGCTAGCTTATGATTAAGACATAGTAACTATGGCTTATTCCGATCAATGAATTAAATCATCCCAAAGCTGTGGATTTCCAATTCATATGCTCCTTCCAATTAGTCGTACAAAACATTGTTTGTGCCAAGTAATGTTTTCAAAGATGCCATTTCTTGTTCGCCCTCCAATAACGTTAAAACAACACTAAGCTCTTGACTAAACTTCAAAACTTTAGGCATTAAACAATGATAATAGATTTTACAAGCAAAGCTTCCATCTTTAATTTTTCATGCTTCTAGCTCCATTCCAAAAATCCCCCTAAGAGAACTTTTAAGATCTCCATGTCCAAAAGTTTCCCCTTTTAGAAAGTTGCTGGAAAAATGAGAAGTCACCTTTCCTTTATCAACGAGGATCACAGTGAGTTGCCAAACAAACGATGAGCCTCAAAGCGGTGCTTTCAGGTGAAAATAACATCGAAAAAAAAGCTTGAATTTTTCCCATAGAAAAGGTAGCTTGAATTATTTGATATTGAAAAACAGCTCCAGACCGATAACATAGTGGTTGATCCACTCGAGATTTACATTTTTTACCTCTAAATACTTTGTACATACTGTTTTAACAAAAAACACATTCAATTGATGACTTCTTAATGTCAAATTTTTTACCAACACAAGTTCAATTACGTAGTCACGTTTGGAGAGTGGAGGACCCCATCGGCTAGAATAATGTATCCAATGAAGTAAAAACTCCATAAAATGTTGAATCGTAGCGCCAGATGGATCGATCTATGCATGAGGCTACTCACGTAGTAATAAAACGGGGGTCATTGACACTTTTATTTTAATTTTTGTCCCTCAAAATCAAATTTATACTTAGAGGGGCATAAGTTACACATCATAATATTCACAAGTTATGCCGGTTCTCAATTTATGCCCCGCTAGGCATAAGTTCGATTTTGAAAGATAAAAATTAAAGACCAACTAATTTGAAGGACAAAAATTAACAACCAGTTCATTTGAAGGGCAAACCATGCAATTACTTGATAAAACGGGCTATCCACATTTCTATCTTGTACAGAGACTATTTGTTTTTGGGCGGACCCAGAATTGAAGTACTTGTATTGAAAGAATGAACTCTTTAATCTACTGGTCAATATTAGAGGAAGAGAAAAATAACATTGGAATTTCAGAGAGAACAATGGATGCTTGGTCCCTTTTTCCCGCCAGGTATTGTACTGAGAAATTGGGATGGGGTGATGTCGGGGAGGGAAAAATTGGGGAATTTGGGGGAAAAGACAAAAGTAACCATTTTAATAATGTAAGGTACTACTAGGACTCTAGGAGTATTTAAGTAAACTAAGGGGCTAATGAAAGTATATATGTTCTAGAGACAATCATTTTAGGAACATATGTACTTGAACACATTTATGTTATTAATGAGATTAATATATTTATGGCATTTGCAATTACTGAATTGTTATTTAATTGTTTGTATCATTCATTAATGTGCATCCCTTGAGCTTACGTTGTCATTGATAGAGTGAGATATTAATGATATATCGTAGTTCTTAAAGAAGCCTCGACTGATGATCATTGAGAATGAGATATCAATGATATACTATAAGTCGACATGTGGTCTGTATCACATTCTTAGAGAATGTAGTATGTCTCACTTACTACTAGTAATAATTGCTAGTGATGGACACATGAATACTCTTAAGAAGATATTGGCATGTCCTGCTGATAAACTGTTTGTTATACATGTCTAGAGTATTATCAGCATGTGGGAGATATAAATCCTTTGACTTGAGGTCATACACACCTAATTTGTAGAGTAATGTACTTTGATCCCGTCCTAAGCTTAAATTCCTTATAGGATAAGACATGACTTGTATTGGGTACATTGCGATGCAAACTAAGGTGATAGTTGAGCCAATAATATGATTCATTCCTCGATTGAATGTTCGAGAGAACACTCAGCTTCTCAGATATTAGGCCGACCAAGTCATTGACCAATGCAAGAGACATATTTGAGATATGGTCTAATTGTCGACTAATAAAAATGAGATAAAGTGATCAAACCATTTGGATAGACACATGACAGATCCTAAACTTGATCGAGTGTGTCGCGAATGAAAAAAATTTATCATCTCACATAAAGGTTATGTTTACCAGAGTCTTGTAAACGTTCTTCACATATTGAGTTCGTCATGTGGCACAGTCTAAGAGTTCCATGTGAACCTTAATTTGATTAAGTGTCGATGTGTGAAGGCCTAAAGGGTCACACTAAGTCGATTGTCTTTTCGGTCTAAGGGTATATTGAGAGAATATAAAATGTTCGATTTAGAATCGAAAAGTTTTAATCAATAATAAATTATGGGATAATTTTTATTTGATGGAAATTTTAATTAAGTCAAAATTAGATTTTGGATTTAATTAAAATTAAAACGTGCTGAAACTTTAAAATAAAGGGGCAAGACCGCGCGCTCGAGCCCGAGCCATGTACGGCGATGAATGGCCTAGTCCGATCGCCCATTCTGGCGGATTTGGGTCACGTTTTTAAGCCTAATATCAGTCTGATTTGTATCCTAATCTCCCCTATATATTCAGCACTTAACCTCATAATTTAGGTTACTGGAATTATAAACTTAATTCTTACTTTCTGAACTCAGTTTAGAGATTAAAATCCTCTTAAACCTCTGCCAAAATTGTTACACCCCGTAGTTCCAGAGTATGTATATGAGGACGTACGTACGAGAATACGACAGTAAAATTGGAAAGGAAGAAAGATGTGATTTTTCGTTAATGGAAATTGGATTCCCAGATTTGGTATTTGGGCTTCTTGGATTATATTAGAATTATGGAATTTTATTTCCGGAATTGGTCACGTGGGGCCCACGGGAGAATTTACGATTTTGTGGGGCCCACTTTATTTTCGGATTTTTTGGCATTACGGATATTTTCGGGAGATGAAATATTTTGGGCGAGTAGGGGGGCGACACGTGTCACCCCCATGTGGCCCATGGCCGAAAGAGTGTGGCAACGGGCGTTTTTGTGGGGGACAGTGGCTTGCCACTTGTCCCATTTTTGTGGTGGACACTTGGTTGGCAATTACCCACACAACATGTCCCAATCCTCACCTTACATTTGCTTAAATCTTGACCCTGATTCTTCTATATATACCCCTTAAGTTGAAGACAATTTTCATCCCACACTGAAGCTTCCAAGGCAAAATTCTCCCCGCCCCTTTGTAGTTGTTTTCGTCCCCCCCTCCCCCAAGTGAGTAGACAATACTTTGAGTATTATTGTATAATCCCAAATACCTGGGCCTAGTATCCCTAGTAGTATTCCAAAGTTATTTCAATACTAGGGCAGAAAATACTACTTTATTCCAATAGTCGAAATGAAGCCCTAGAAAAATCTTCATAACTTATATGAAGTGTAAGAGAAGTTGTTTAGAAACTTCTAAGGGTTGCTTGGAGCGGGTTGGAGCGTCAGGAGTTGGAGCTAAACGTTGCTCAGGATCGACTTATAAACTTGGATAATTTTGGGCTTATCGAGGTAATGATCTATGTCCCTATCAGAATTGGAAATTACATGTTGTAGTAATTAATAATTGAGTATAAGGTATATTGGAAGTATAATTATGAAGAATTGAACTGTATTTACATTGGACTATATTCTGATGAGACTTGTAGTACTATTGTGGGGCGATGTTGTACGTCAGGTTAGGCGTGTAACTCCCTAGGAGTTGTTGGCTTAGTAGCGGGCCTTGATAGAGGAGGAGATTGATGTGGTTCGGGAGAGTCTTTGCGAATTTTCCGTAGAATAAGGAATCTTGTATCTAGAATTATTCTACGAAGAGACCTAGAGGTTGATAGATGTTTTGTGGCCTTTATAGGTTGAAGTACTACGAGTAGCGTATTCTACTTGAAGGGTGGAAAAGGCGAGCAAGGTTAGAGTACTTTGGAGCGTTTTGCTAATTGTCGATAATCGTCGCGAGGTATGTGAACCTCTTCCTATCCTTTCTAGCATGATGTTTTGTAAACTATGTAGTGCGGTGAGCGTACATGTGCTAAATGAGTTTTGGTTGGTTTAAAACATAAGGTGTTATAATAGCTTTATGGGAAGTTAGTTATAACGACTTTATGTAGGTAAAAGAATGGTTTATTGATTTTAGAAGTTAAGAGACTTGATCTTAAAAGATAAGAGACTTAACTTATAAATGACGTTTTATGAAATGTTAAGGGTTATGAATTTTTGTTAAAAAGTTGTGAAACCTCATTCGTGAGTAATGAGTACTTGGCTTTTAAGAATAATGTTTCTTGATTTGGAAATGAGAATAAGTATCGAACAAACCACTGCTGCGTTAATAAAGGAAAATGTATTGACTAATTAACTATATTAAAACCAGTAGAAACCTCCATCTGCATAGAAGCTAAGATAAGACAAAATTGTATTACATTTTCTAGATCATGGCTGCTTTAATAAGATTGTTATAAACAAGAATAACTACTCACACATAAGGCATATGTTACTCAATTATTTTAAAAAGAGATTACGTTATTTGATTAAGACCATGAACTATGAAATCTTTCGAAAATAAAAGACTTGAGTATATTTTAATTAGGCAACTTGAACTTTTGGAAATAATGTTGTTACTTGATTTAAAAAAAAGGAAAGTGTTTGTGATTTAAAAGAAAAGTATGGTATTATCTTAATCTGTCTTAAAAGAGAGTTTAAATGTTATGGCCAATTTGATACCGAGTCCATGGGATGGATCCGGAATGTATTCCACGTTTTGATACCGGAGTCCACGGGATGGACCGAGAATGTATTCCACGATTTGATACCGAGTCCGTGGGATGGACCGAATGTATTCCACACGTTTTGATACCGAGTCCACGGGATAGACCGAATGTATTCCACCGATTTGATACCGAGTCCACGGGATGGACCAGAATGTATTCCACACGTTTTGATACCGAGTCCATGAGATAGACCGGAATGTATTCCACGATTTGATACCGAGTCCACGAGATGGACCGAATGTATTCCATACGATTCGACAGGGTCCATGAGATGGGCCGGGAATGTGACCACGCGATTCCACCTCGAGTCCCGTAGGACGGGCCGAGACATGTTATACGTATCATACAATTTATACGTAGACTGCCGGCAGTGAGGAAGGAGTTCCACGGGCATGAGGGATGACTTTGAGGGCGTGAGTCCCTGACTTGACATGACTGCTTATATGTTGTGAACTGTAGTTTGGTTATCATACATGTCTTACATTTTATATGTATCATGATTTCATTTATGATATTTTGATTGCACATACTTGGTACTGTTATCGACCTCCGAAGTGCGTTCATGCCGCAGTAGAGGTACATCGGTTGTGGATCCTCGCCATGAGGATCACGATTCGGTTTAGGAAGCTCCGTTTCTCGGAGGCTTATCTTTTAGTATAGTCACTGTCATTGTAGGTACTTGTACATTCGTGGTATGGCGGGAGCCCCGTCCGTCATAGTTGTTGTTACACTCTTAAGTGCATGCTTTGTTGTGGCGTAGTTTATAAAAGGATTTAACTGTTCGGTTTGATATGTATATACATGAAGGCAACCGTTTTGGTTAGCCTGTTTTTTTTATATTGTCTCTTGTTTCCTGTTAAGTTTTTATTTCCGCTGATTTTTTCTGATGTTGTATCACTAGGGTGCCCGGGGTAAGGCACCAGTCACGGGCCCGAAGTCGGGTCGTGATAAAAGTGGTATCAGAGCAGTTAATCCTCGGAAAGTGTCTACAGACCGTATCTAGTAGAGTCTTGATTATCGGTGTGTTGTGCACCACACCTATAATCAGGAGGCTGCAGGATATTTAGGATTGGTTTCCATTCTTCTCACTCTGAGATCGTGCCTTAGAGCTGTGTTATAAGTTGGACTCCCTCTGACGTATTCTTTTCACCCGTTATGCCTACGCAAGCAGCCAGAGCCGAGCGAAGGCAAAGCGGCAGAGGAGGCTGCGAGTAAATGCAGATGGTTACGAGGCACGCCGATCATTATCCGAGACAGCTTCATTCGGGAGTTCTGCGGCCTAGCCCTGGAGAGGTTTAGAGCGATGCGGTAGCTCACGAGACCACGATACCGAGCCTCTAGTCGCGACCAGGAACAAAGGATATGAGTTACAAGAGATGGCCCGATTACCGGCTAGTCGGTGGTGGAAATGAGACGGACGGAGCCGGTGGTTGGCGATACGATAGTTCACCCTAGATCCGATAGTTTTGAGACTTGGGACTTTCGAGTTGCAATCCACCCGAGTACTATGGATTGAGGCGAGAAGATCCTCGTGAGTTTATTCGACGATTCTGGCGGATCATGAAAGTGATCAAGACCTTAGAGGCATTTCTACACGCTTGCGCCTGCGGATGAGAGAGCTCGGGCAGATAGATTTTTGATATTGAGGCAGGACGAGCGGACGATTCGGGAATATAGTATGGAGTTTGACTCATTGACTCGTCATGTCCCCACTTTAGTGGCAGACATGGAGGATAGAGTGCACCGATATGTCACCGGACTTGACGATTATCTAGTAGAGAGTTGTACAGGAGTAGCTCTTGTAGGGCATGGACATTGCGTGTGCAGCTTATGCACGCGGATTGAGAACGTAGAGATCGACGGATTTACCAAGATCGTGAAGAGGGCGAGCAGCAGGTCCTTTGGTGACTTTCGAGGGACGCACCAGCGAGATCGATTATGCGCCTCGCAAGTCTGAGTGGTCCTCGCGGACTTCGGGACGCTCGGTAGTTGAAAAGGGTAAGTCTGGGGACGAGAAAATGGTGAGCCTTAGAATTTATAACAGTTGGGACCTTGGATGCAAGGCCGTCTTGAGTGGATGATTTTACGGTTGGTCTTTGTCGAAGTACTTGGTATGCGTGATATATATATTGTGGGATAATTCCATGAGTAGTGTGAGATGGAAGTGGTATCTTTCATGACGTGAATTGGTAAGATTGTTCCGGATCGGGGAACGAGAGTTTAGTACGAGGTGGGTCGGGTTGAGGCCATACCGTGAGTCAACCCGCAGCCCGGAATGTGGTGGGGTCAGTTGAGGTGGTCCCGCTAGATGATAGGGTCACGAGGGTGTTAAGCCCAAGTTAGGTAACCATCGTACGAATTTGTGGATGCGTTCGATCAGTAGTAGGGCCGATGGGGTCAGCCCATCTTGTCTTTTAGTCAGGACTGTTTACTCGGCGGAAGGTTATGCGAGATGTTGTATATCAGAAAGGTTGTAAGGCTGCACGGAGTTCCTACTTTTATCTTATGGCAGGCAGTGGAGCCCAGTTTATGGCTATTTCTTTTTCGGGAGGTCTTACCAGCGGGGTTAGGAACTCGGGTGAGTCTCGATGTGCATTCACCCTCGGGCCGACGGACGAACAACACATTTTATCCAGACATTTGAGGATAGGTCACGGGCCGGTGTTTTGATTTCAGGGGTAGCTGTGAGGATTATTTTCCTCTTGTTGAGTGAGTATTATATAGCTACCATTTCAGTATTCGGATGGTGCCTTATGAAGCCTTGTATGGGCGGGAGTGTAGGTTGCCGGTCGATTGGTTCGATGTTGGCAATGTTCAGATAGTTGGTCCCTACTTGATTCAGCAGGATGTGGGTAAGGTGAAGCTTATCCAGAAAAGGTTTTTAGCAGCTCAGAGTCAACAGGAGTCGTGCGGGTATCGGCATCGACACTTGGAGTTCAGGTTGACGGTGGGTCTTCTTGAAGGTACCACCCCGGAAAGGGTGTGACGAGATTTGGAAGCGAGAAACTTAGCCCGAGGTACTTTGGGCATTTTCAGATCGTTGTAGAATAGGCCAGGTTGCCTATAAGTTAGCACTGCCGTCCGACTTAGGAGACAGTACGTCCGGTCTCCCAGGTTGCTATGTTTCGAAAGAGTATCGGAGATCCATCCAGAGTGTTCCCAGTTAATGATGACCAAGTTAGAGATAGTAACCCCGAGATTTTGGAAACTGAAGCAATGACATAAATGTGGTACGTATAGTAGGAAGAGTTCGAGTGTACGAGGAAGGTACGACGAGTAAGAAAAGAGGCTAAGATGTGTTAAGAAGATGGAAGTGTCCTTTTTATAAGTGAAGAGGGGAAGAAAAGTATCATTTGGACCATGGGTGGAAGTTTTTGTGTTGTTATACACGTTAGAGGTGATTCCTCGTTAGCTTGGATTGAGTTTTGCGCGTATGTTATACTATGGCCATTGGTGGCAGGATTGGTTTGGTAAGTATAGTAGTGAAGACTATACCGACGCAGGTATGTTTTGGAGACTTGAAGGAACATTCGGGACGAATGTTTCTAAGGGGGGAAGAATGTTACACCCCGTAGTTCCAGAGTATGTATATGAGGACGTACGTACGAGAATACGACAGTAAAATTAGAAATGAAGAAAGATGTGATTTTTCGACGGAAAAGTTTTCGAATTTTGAGAAGGAAAAATGTTCGTTAATGGGAATTGGATTCCCAGATTTGGTATTTGGGCTTCTTGGATTATATTAGAATTATGGAATTTTATTTCCGGAATTGGTCACGTGGGGCCCACGGGAGAATTTACGGTTTTGTGGGGCCCACTTTATTTTCGGATTTTTTGGCATTACGGATATTTTCGGGAGATGAAATATTTTGGGCGAGTAGGGGGGCGACACGTGTCACCCCCATGTGGCCCATGGCCGAAAGAGTGTGGCACTTGGACGTTTTTTGTGGGGACAAGTGGCAAGCCACTTGTCCCATTTTTGTGGTGGACACTTGGTTGGCAATTACCCACACAACATGTCCCCAATCCTCACCTTACATTTGCTTAAATCTTGACCCTTGATTCTTCTATATATACCCCCTTAAGTTGAAGACAATTTTCATCCCACACTTAAGCTTCCAAGGCAAAATACTCCCCTCCCCTTTGTAGTTGTTTTCGTCCCCCCCTCCCCCACTTGAGTAGAAAATACTTTGAGTATTATTGTATAATCCCAAATACCTTGGCCTAGTATCCCTAGTAGTATTCCAAAGTTATTTCAATACTAGGAGCCCGAAAATACTACTTTATTCCAATAGTCGCAAAATGAAGCCCTAGAAAAATCTTCATAGCTTAGATGAAGTGTTAAGAGAAGTTGTTTAGAAACTTCTAAGGGTTGCTTGGAGCGGGTTGGAGCGTCAGGAGTTGGAGCTAAACGTTGCTCAGGATCGACTTATAAACTTGGATAATTTTGGGCTTATCGAGGTAATGATCTATGTCCCCCTATTGTAATTGGAAATTACATGTTGTAGTAATTAATAATTGAGTATAAGGTATATTGGAAGTATAATTATGAAGAATTGAACTGTATTTACATTGGACTGTATTTACAGTAGACTTGTAGTATTATTGTGGGGCAGTGTTGTACACGTCCGGTTAGACGTGTAACTCCCTGTGAGTTGTTGGCTTGGTAGCGGACCTTGATAGAGGAGGAGATTGATGTGGTTCGGGGAGGTCTTTGTCGAATTTTCCGTAGAATAAGGAATCTTGTATCTAGAATTATTCTACGAAGAGACCTAGAGGTTGATAGATGTTTTGTGGCCTTTATAGGTTGAAGTACTACGAGTAGCGTATTCTACTTGAAGGGTGGAAAAGGCGAGCAAGGTTAGAGTACTTTGGAGCGTTTTGCTAATTGTCGATAATCGTCGCGAGGTATGTGAACCTCTTCCTATCCTTTCTAGCATGATGTTTTGTAAACTATGTAGTACGGTAGACGTACATGTGCTAAATGAGTTTTGGTTGGTTTAAAACATAAGGTGTTATAATAGCTTTATGGGAAGTTAGTTATAACGATTTTATGTAGGTAAAAGAATGGTTTATTGATTTTAGAAGTTAAGAGACTTGATCTTAAAAGATAAAAGACTTAACTGATAAATGACGTTTTATGAAATGTTAAGGGCTATGAATTTTTGTTAAAAAGTTGTGAAACCTCATTCGTGAGTAATGAGTACTTGACTTTTAAAGAATAATGTTTTACTGATTTCGGAAATGAGAATAAGTATCGAACAAACCACTGCAGCGTTAATAAAGGAAAATGTATTGACTAATTAACTATATTAAAACCAGTAGAAACCTCCATCTGCATAGAAGCTAAGATAAGACAAAATTGTATTACATTTTCTAGATCATGACTGCTTTAATAAGATTGTTATAAACAAGAATAACTACTCACACATAAGGCATATGTTACTCAATTGTTTTAAAAAGAGATTACGTTATTTGATTAAGACCATGAACTATGAAATCTTTCGAAAATAAAAGACTTGAGTATATTTTAATTAGGCAACTTGAACTTTTGGAAATAATGTTGTTACTTGATTTTAAAAAAAGGAAAGTGTTTGTGATTTAAAAGAAAAGTATGGTATTATCTTAATCTGTCTTAAAAGAGAGTTTAAATGTTATGGCCAATTTGATACCGAGTCCATGGGATGGACCGGGAATGTATTCCACACGTTTTGATACCGAGTCCATGGGATGGACCGGGAATGTATTCCACCCGATTTGATACCGAGTCCATGGGATGGACCGGGAATGTATTCCACACGTTTTGATACCGAGTCCATGGGATGGACCGGGAATGTATTCCACCCGATTTGATACCGAGTCCATGGGATGGACCGGGAATGTATTCCACACGTTTTGATACCGAGTCCATGAGATAGACCGGGAATGTATTCCACCCGATTTGATACCGAGTCCATGAGATGGACCGGGAATGTATTCCATACGATCCGACACCGGGTCCATGAGATGGACCGGGAATGTGACCATGCGATTCCACCTCGAGTCCCATGGGATGGGCCGAGACATGTTATACGTATCATACGATTTATACCTAGGCTGCGGTGAGGAAGGAGTTCCAGGCGTGAGGATGACTTTGAGGCGTGAGTCCACGACTTGACATATTTGCTTTTATGTTGTGAGCGTAGTTTGGTTATCATACATGTCTTACATTTTATATAGTATCATGATTTCATTCTGATATTTCGATTTCACATACTTGGTACTGTTATCGACCTCGCCGGTGCGTTCATGCCGCAGGTAGAGGTACATCGGTTGTGGATCCTCGCTCATAGGATCACAGTTCAGCGGTTTGGGAAGCTCCGTTTCTCCGGAGGTTTATCTTTTGGTATAGTCCCCTGTCATTGTAGGTACTTGTACATTCAGGGGTATGGCGGGGCCCTGTCCCGTCATAGTTGTTGTTACACTCTTAGAGGTCTGTAGCACTGTTGTGGGCAGGGTTTGTAAAAGGATTTAACTGTTCGGTTTGATATGTATATACATGAAGGCAACCGTTTTGGTTAGCCTGTTTTTTTATGTTGTCTCTTGTTTCCTGTTAAGTTTTTATTTCCGCTGATTTTCTCTGATGTTGTATCACTAGGGTGCCCGGGGTAAGGCACCAGTCACGGGCCCGAAGTCGGGTCGTGACAAAAATTCCTAGCTTTCCTGACAGAGGGATATACCGAAGCAAGACTTGCACCCGAGCAGACAATCGCGTGCGCACCTTTTAGTAGAGACTGCAAAATATAAACTTTAAGTTTTCTTGTGTCTTTGCAGATTTCAATTGTAACATAATCATACCAGACAGAATTGTTGGGGCAAGTAAGTTTACAAAATTTTAAACTTCCGTTGTGCCTTATTTGTGTGCTTTACACCCAACAAAACCCTACAATGGTATCAGAGTCCAGGCTAGTTCAATGGTTACGTAACAATTGAAAGAAATAATAATATGAGTTAAACGTAAAATTGATTTTAATCTGAATTAAAACAAGACTACTTAAAATCTGACATACCTTGATTGAACGATTAACCTTTGTAACCACCCTAAATTATCAACTACGCTAAATCGAGGAAGTCATTCCGTTCTAGCATGAACTGAGCCTTGTGGAGAAACTAGTTCTTTGTGAACATGGTGCACGACGAAGAACGTGTAGGAATGAATGATGGTCGACATGTGCGTTATTGATAATGGTGGGTGGTAGTAAATGACCCGTAATATGAACCCTAAATTAGACTTAGAGGTTGGACAATTTTTAGAAAATCAGCACGGAAACCGCTCTGAAAAGGGCGTCGGCGCGCCATCTAGGGTTTCACGGCGGTGGCGCGGCTCCATGTCGGAGCGTCGCAGCGCCGGTCACGGTAATTATCAGGGGTCGTGATTAAAATATTCGTTTAAAATTCGGAGCTTACTGGAACTGAAGCGCCGCAGCCCTAATTCGCAGAAATAGAAACCAAAAGTTTCTGCCTGTTAAGCGCAGCGGCGTCTGAAGTCCAGAAAGTTAAAATCTCAGTTTTTGAAATTTAATCTATGATTATTATTACACAGTATGTTGTTATACTGTTCACGTGCTAAATGATCGTCATTTACTTTACTAAGTTTTAGAGTCCGCAAATCATGCTTGGGTAGGCGGCGCCCAAAACTAGTTTAGAGTCCGCAATCATGCTTGGGTAGGCGGCACCCAAATACATGTTTAAATGCTTTGAGTAATGTTTAAAACATGTGATAGTTGATCTTGAATATAACCCTGAAGTACAATGTTCCCCAAAATTCAATACAAGTCTCATTTAAAATGAACGCGTCGTCCGTTATATTTGATTGTGGTGCAAAATCTTTTTCGGCGAGATGAGTATTTATGCCCCAACATTTGCTATAAGTCTACGAGGACTCAGACCCTTTCATAAATGCATATAAATGTTGTAGTAGGTGATAAACCTTTGTGAGTATTTACACCCTAGTGTTTGCTCGATGAAGGCAAAGTACACTTAGATACATATTGCAGTAGTATAATGGGGTTGACTTGCTAGGCTGTCATGGCGCCCCAGTGTTGGACAACTGAGGGACGCAAATCGTTTTTTTAGAACATTCGGTCAACC
The DNA here is from genome assembly GCA_029844215.1 of Przewalskia tangutica. Taxonomy (NCBI): domain Eukaryota; kingdom Viridiplantae; phylum Streptophyta; class Magnoliopsida; order Solanales; family Solanaceae; genus Przewalskia; species Przewalskia tangutica. Next base: position 113,504,707 of record CM056721.1, read on the forward strand.
AAGAGTTGCAAATTGTTTGTAATTGGTTTAGAGACCTACCGGATCATGTTGTTGAAGTTATCAGCCTCAGCAAACGCGGAGACAATATGAGTCTGGATCTTGACCCATTATGACCGTATTTTATATGAGTCAGTATTTTTTCATGAAGGTAAAAGAGTATGTTAAAACAATGGGAGCTAATTAAACAAAAGACCATGTTAGTTAGTTAACGAATGTGTTCAATAGAAATTATATTAGAATGTTAATTTCAAGTCTATATTTTCTTCAGTTATAATGTCGAATCTACCACTTAAAATGTTGGTTGAAACGAACAAGCTGAATGGAGCCAATTTTCCTGACTGGTTAAGAAATTTGCGTTTGATGTTGCGATTAGAAAAAAATGAGTATATATTGGATACAACATTCCCTTTAGTCCCTGCTAAAGATTCTGCTGAGTTTGCCCTGTTAGACAAGACAACCTATAAGAAACATCTAGATGATGCTACCCTGTCACAATGTATAATATTGTCCTCCATGACTGTAGAGTTACAAAGGAGACATGAAAATATGGGCCCTAACGAAATTCTAGAACACTTGAAGAGTCTCTCTATGACTCACAGTCTCAGACAATGGAGTATGAAATGTTGAGGGACCTTTTCAAGTGTAAGCTGATCAAAGAGGGTCCAGTGTCAGCGCATGTTCTGAAGATGATCGAGTTAATAGAGAGGTTGGCTTCGATTGGAACGAAGCTGCCTATAAATGACTCTGTCAACCTGATCTTGAATTCGCTTCCTGGTTCATTTGAGAATTTCATTGTGAACTTCAACATGAATGGAACCAAGGTGAATCTTCCAGAACTTCACAACATGCTAAAAGCTTATGAGGGACATTACACAGATCCAAGAGGAGACAAGACACTAGGTGCTTCTGGACCTGTTGGACAAAATATGTTTGTCATTGAATTAAATATGTCTATAAGTAACTCTCATTGCTGGGTATTAGATACCGCATGTGGCTCTCACATTTGCAATAATGTGAAGGGTCTGACTAACAACAGAAAGGTCAGACCAAGGGAGGTAGACCTGCGCGTTGGAAATGGAGCACGAGTGGATGTTGAACGCATGTGAACTTATAGACTAGATTTACCTTCAAGCTTTTGTTTAGAACTCAATAATTGTTATTTTGTTCCCTCGTTAACGAGGAATATTATTTTTGTCCCTATGTTAGACATTGAGGGGTTTTCCTCATTTATTACCAATAGAAATTATGTTTTATCTTATAATGGTTTTATTTGTGGAAATGCACCGCTTGTGGATGGATTGTATGTTTTAAACTATAGTTATGAAATTTTTAATATTCAAAATAAACGAGCTAAAATTAGTAATCTAAGAAACCCCACCTACTTATGGCACTGCAGGCTTGGTCACATCAATGAATCAAGGATAACAAGATTGAGGAAATTAGATTACCTAAAACCTTTTGACTTAGAGTCCCAAGTTAATTGTGAATCTTGCTTGAGAGGAAAGATGACCACCAAGACTTTCTGGGAAGGGGGTGCGTGCCAAAGAGGTGCTTGAGTTAGTCCATACCGATGTATGTGGGCCGTTTTCAACTCAAGCTAAGGGAGTGTCACGACCCGAACCCGGGCCCGTGACTGGTGCCTTACCCCGGGCACCCTAGCGATACAACATCAGAGAAAATCAGCGGAAATAAAAACTAAAACATGAGACAAGACATAAAGTATGAAACAGGCTAACCCAAACGGTTACCTTTTGAACATAAATGAAAACTTGAACAGTTACATCCCTTACAAACTCTGCCCACAACAGTGCTACAGACCTCTAAGAATTTTAAGACCATAATGACGGGACAGGGCCCCACCATGCCCCTAAATATACAAAAGTCTAAAACTTTCAGGGAACCGTACCACAGGACAAGCTTCCGGAGATATGGAGCTTTCCGAGAACCGAACAGCGATCCTAAGAATGCGGATCAGCAAGCTATGTACCTCAACCTGCGGCATGACGCGGCCGAAGGAGGTCGATAACGGTACCAAGTATGTGAACGAAAAAATCGTAAATGAAATCATAATAGTCTATATAAAGCAGGAGACATGTATGATAACCAAACTACAGTACCACATAAAAGTAGTCATGCCAAGTCAGGGACTCATGCCCGTAAAATCATCACTCAAATACAACCTGGGAGTTTAACCCGCATAATGGTCGCATGCCCCGGCATCTCACCTCGGTATAAGCATGGCCCTGGAACCGTCCTAGTGGGCCCATATCCGTGGACCATCCAACGTGTCGGTATGCCCAAAGGAAGTAACAAGATAACAATCCTCGTGGCAAAGATACCGTGGGCCACCCAACGTGTCGGTATGTCCAAACAACTAACAAAACAATACTCACTGTGGAAGCATACCCGTGGGCTACCCAACGTGTCAGTATGTCCAATCAAATAACAAGATACTACTCACTGTGGAAGCATACCCGTGGGCTACCCAACGTGTCAGTATGTCCAATCAAATAACAATAATAACACCCCTAATGGAAGCATACCCGTGGGCCTCCCAACGTGTCAGTATGTCCATCAAGAATCGATATAGTGGAAGCATACCCGTGGGCTACCCAACGTGTCAGTATGTCCATCAATCAACCAGCTAGCCGGCCCTCCCACGAGAGACGCGGTAGCACAGAAATACAACACTTGCACAACAAAAGCTATCACAACAAGCATAGGCCAGTTCAACGTACTTTCATTTCATGTCAACAATTCCGGGTTTCAACCCCAAAATACTACATACTTTCATTCCTTCAAAACAAAGACCTCTTTCTACGTAAAAGCCACACGATACTAACACCCCTAGTATCGAACACATTCAGGTTTAATTCAAGCACTTTAAACACTTTTTAGCACAACGTCAAGTATACCATTTAAAAAAAATCCAATAATGAATCCATTCCTTTACTCCTATAAAGTCATTATAACTAACTTCCCATAAAGCTGTTATAACACTTTATGTTTTAAAAACAAGTCAAGGCGAAACCATGCCTTTCTTTTTAAAACAAAACACTTCAAATTATTATGTCTCTTTTCTTTTAGAAATCGAGTTCCTTACCTTGGAATTTTCAAGAAGATCGAAACTTGATTACAATAATTCTTATTAGAGCAGTCATGATCTAGGAAATGTAATACAATTTTGTCTTATCTTAGCTTCTATGCAGATGGAGGTTTCTACTGGTTTTAATATAATTAATTGTCATTACTATTTCCTTTATTAACGCTGCATTGGCTTGTTCGATTCTTATTCCCATTTCCGAAATTTATGTAACATTATTCTTTTAAAAACCACGTACTCATTTCTCACGAATGAGATTTCACACTTTTCAACACCATTTAGGTCAATTACAAGTCAAGTCTCTTATCTTTTGAAATCAACAAACCATTCTTTTAGCTACATAAAGTGGTTATAACAAACTTCCCATAAAGCCGTTATAACACTTTATGTTTTAAACCAACCAATTACAACTATAAGCCCTTTATGAGACCAAGAGGCCTTATTCTTTAACCACCGAGTACCCATTACTAACGAATAAGATTTTCCTACTTTTTCAAACAATCAAGACCTTTACACTTCATATCAAGTCAAGGCAAAACAAGGGAAACCAAATTCCTTTAACACACGTGCATCTACTGCACTATATATTTCACAAATAATCATGCTGAAGAGGATAGGAAGAATCACATACCTCGCGACGATTGCCGACAATTAGCAAAAGGCTCCACAGTACTATACCCTCCAAGTAGGATACACTACTCGTAGTACTTCAATCCTAATAAGGTCATAAAACGTCCATCAAACTCTAGCTTCGAACGTAGAATAAACTAAGTGCAAAGTCCCTAAATTCTACGGCAATTTGGACAGAACTTCCTTTGTTTCTACTAACTTTGCCTCCTTTTCCAAGGTCGAATTTCAATAACCAACGCCACATTTAAGGCACACAATTCAGCTAACCACAAAGGGGATTACACGCCTTTACAGGACGCGTAAAATTCCGCCCCACAATGATACAAAATAAACCAATAATTTCCATGCCATTCTTGGCCAACAATATAACCAATACTAACCCCTTTCAACTTTTTTCCAATCCAAGTTCTTAGGTCTAACATGATATCTAGCCCTAGACATCTTCAACAACTACAATCCCCCTTTACAACATGCGACGACCAAATTAGTAACCAAATTGAAGTTATCATCTTAAGGCTAACATGCCCATTTCAGTTTTCAACAAGACAACAAGATCTAAATCTATTCAACTTAAATAAAACAGCCTCAGGCTCATTTCTAAACTACTATAACTTGAAATCTTCAATTATACAAGAAGGTGGAGATCTTACCTCAAGAAGCTCTCTTTCCGAAATCTTCTTCACTTTAAAATTACCCACACGAGCCCTCTACAAGTCTGCCAACACTTTTCCTTCTTGAAGTCTTTCCAAAAATTCCTTAGTCTAGGTTTTCTTCCAAAAATCTAGAGAGAAAGGGAAAGGATTTTCTTGGGGAGGGTTAGGTGAAATGGCCAAGTCTTCCAAGACTTGGCCCTTGAAATAGGGTCCTTTATTGGTCAAAAAGATGGGAGGGACACTTGTCACCCTCCCATAGGCCTTTTTATCAAAATATCCCCTGATTTTCGCCTGACCGCGAAAAATCCCGCCTGCCGGCGCCCACTTCCGAAAAGTTCCAGCATTCGGCGCCGCGCCATTCCGGCGCCGCAGCGCTGCAACCCACGCGCACTCCCAGTACAACCGCGCGCTGCCGCATTCGTCCGCGCGCCTGCACTGCACCCGAACCGCTGCCGCTTGCGATCAAGACCTAACTTGTAACTTCCATAACTTTTGACTCCGATGTCCTATCGACGAACGGTTTGTTGCGTTGGGAACTAGATTTAACGGACTACACACTAGGCTTTTTAAACACCTCGAAATTCTTAACAACTGGGGTACAACACTCCAAGGTAGACTCAAAATCCGTCCAACACATGTTTGTCAACTTATCTTTCAACTTTCAAATCTTACATTCCTTGGTATGTTCTTATCTTATCTTCTTGAATTTACGGGGTGTAACATTCTCCCCCCCTTAGAAACATTCGTCCCGAATGTTCCTTCTAAGTCTCCAAAACGCAGACGCCGGTATAGTTTTCACCACTGCACTTACAAAAGAATCAGTTATGCCACTCATGGACTTATCACCCGAATATACTCCCCGCATACTATGTACTCCGACAAGGATCACTGTAAAATCTCTTACCCAAGACGGCCTTACACCTATGTTTCAATTGTTATAAATTCTAAGGTTCAAAATTTTCTCATCCCCAGACTTTCCCTTTTTCACTAGCCAAGATTCTAAATCAAATTTTTAACACAAAGTTATCCGAACATAACACTTAACACATCACCATAACATCAATGCATACTAGTCTCTAGAGGGTTAAAAATATACCTGTAACTATTACTTCACTTCCCCTTTTTGTCGTAATACTCATGTTCCTTCCCTACACGGCGCACAAAAGGAGGAGATGAATCAACCACTGATCCCGAAGGCTGAGTCTCTACATCCGCGCTACCTCTGGTTGGACAATTCCTTGCAAAATGGCCCTGCTGGCCGCATGCAAAGCAAACTCCCATTCCAGCACGACACTCCCCATCATGGAGCCTACCACAACGGCCACAACGAGGTAGGGGTGGTCCCATCTGACTAACGTCCCTGCTCCCCCAAAAACCTGAAACCTTGGAGCCCTGACCTGCTCCGGAATCTCCCGAACGTCCTGAAGACTGTGGCGGAGCACTCCGTACTGGCGGAGGCGCATAACTAGTCTGGCCGCAGGTCGCCTCCAAGGTCACCAGAGGACCCTGCTGTCCTGGCCCTCTTCTGCTGATCTTGGTTAATCCGTCGACCTCTACGCTCCTCACACCCAAGTGCGTAAGCCTGCATGCGGGCAATATCCATGCCCGGCTGAAGAGCTACTCCCGTTGTTACACCCCGTATTTACAGGACATGTTTTAAGATAGTACGTAAGAGCTCACAAGTGATAAGATTTGAGACTTGTAAAATTTTTTATCGGAATTAAGAAATTGTCGGAAAACGTATTATTGTGACGAATGGGAGGCGACACGTGTCACCCCCTCATTGATGTCTTGGACGAAATGCATGGGCACAAGGTCATTTGACCCTTGTTAGGAAAGACAAGTCTTGCATTGTAGAGCTTGACATGTTTGACTTAAGTCAATGGGACCACAAGCTTGATATTTAAGAGGAACTCATCCTAGCCACCCATTTGGTTACATCTTAACCCTCCATGACCCTTTATTATACTACTAGTAGTGAGACTAATGCCAACACTTAGAAAATTTTTAAGAGAATTGAAGAACACAAGAGTGGTGCTCTCGGGTTGGCTAAAGAAGGAAGAAGAAAAATTTTCGTTTGTGGTTCATTAACCACAAGACTTTAACCCAAGGTTCTTGAGTATATTGTAAGCATATCTCAATAGAAAAACCACGGAAAAAGGTAGTTTACGGGTTAGTCGCAAAGTGAAAACCTAATGGTCTTTCTAGGTTTTGGATGGGAAGCTTGAAGGAAATTGTTGGTGTTGTTCTAAGGGTCTCAACAAGCGGATTGAAGTGTCTTGGAGAGGTTCTAAACTACTAAGGAGCGACTTCGGATTTGGAATTGGATTAAGAATCGTTAAGGTATAATCTTGTCTTTTAAAGTGTTACAAGGTTATATATTTATTTTGTGTTGTTAGCTTTACGTGTTGCTAGCATGAAGTTGTTATGTAGAAGTTTATAAGGATTGTGGATTGATTGTAGCATTGGAAATCCGGAATGTAATATAAGCCTTGTTAAGTTGGATTTCAATTTAGTCGTTATTAGAAATCGTCGCATGTTACCTACTTAGAGATTTTGGATTGTTATAATCAAATACGACTTGATATCATGTTATGCTACCAATTTGGATTGAAACGGAAATTTGATAAGAATTGGTAAGGTTGAACTCAAGGTGGCCGAATTTGGACTTTTTAGTTTGTTTTTCATTTGTATTGGATTACTTTCTATATTGTGAGCCAATTGGGGCTGTTTGGTTATTGTATTCGGCCTTGAAAAAGGTGGCGAAGTAAGTAAAAACAAAGGAGGTGCTGTCCGATTTTCCGTAGAATTTAGCGACTTAGCACTTAGAATATTCTACGTTTGAATTAAGAGGTTAATGGACATATTGTGGCCATTATAGGTTGAAGTACTTTGGAGCCTTTTTGCAACTTGCCGCTAGTCGTCGCGAGGTATGTGAACCTCTACTTTCTTTGGCATGATCCTACGTATGAAATATCCATGAGATAGTATTTCAAGATTTCTTCTACTCTTAGAAGTTAAGAAGTATTTACATTGTTGAATCTAAGTTAAGAGTATGTTAAATTGTCCTAAGTCCTTACTAGGTCTTATGGGAGACGTTGGTAAGAATGGTTAGGAAATTATGAGATTTGATTTAAAGGCTATGTGTCTTGATTTGTTTAAAGTAAGTAAGTGGATTTTATGTTCGAAAATGACTTGAATTTATATGTGAAAAGGAGATTGATTTTAAAAGTGGAAGTTATATGATCTTAAGGGAATAAAATTACTTGGTTTTGGAAGGTATGGAACTTTATATTTTTTTTTATAAGTATAAGTAAGTGGGCTTTAAAGGAAGTATGTTATGAAGTTTTAATACTAAGAACTTTGATTGTCTTTTAAGGATTACGAAGTTTTAAGCGATATGATTCTTCTAAGTATGTATGTACGTAGTATCTTTGGATCCAGTTTTCCTAAATGTTGTAAGAATAAAAGTGCCTTGAGTTCTCTAAAATGAAAGGTTGTTATAATAGCTTTATGGGAAGTTGTTATAACGACTTAAGAAGAGGTAACAATACGTTTTAAAATGTTACGTAAGGAAAAATACACCGAGCCTACAAATAGGCCGGATTACGTTATGAAATACACCGAGCCTACAAATAGGCCGGATTACGTTATAAGATACACCGAGCCTACACATAGGCCGGGTTACGTCATCTTACACCGAGCCCCACAGGTGGGCCGGGTTATGCTACATGATTCCACAGTACACCGAGCCCCACAGGTGGGCCGGATTATGCTACATGATTCATCAGTACACCGTGTCCCGCAAATGGGCCGGATTATGTTATGTAAGATATGTAAGTTATGTGAAAAAGGCTGGATTAAGCTCTTAAGTAAGTATGTAAGAATATGTTGTTAAATCTTATGGAAAGAAGGAATGGAACGGTTAATATACGAGTGATTTCAGGAGTTAAAAATGGCATTCTTTTTATGATTTGATTCTTGCACGTTATTTGTTCCATATTCTGCAATTTTGTCGACTTCTTCGGGGCTGCGTTCATGCCCGCAGTTATAGGTACCTGTGTTGGTGATCCTTGCTCTTAGGATCTGCTGCTTTTGGAAAGAAGCTCCTTTCACTCCGGAGGCTTATCTTTTAGTACGGTGTCCCGATGTAGTAGACTTATGTATATTCGTGGTATGGCGGGGCCCCGTCCATACGCTTGTTATGTTAAACTCTTAGAGGTCCTGTAGTCACATGTTGTGGGTCGGTTTGTAAAAAGAAAGGGATGGTTGTTATGTATATGTATATGTGTCGGGAAGGTAGCCTTATCGGCTAACCTTGTTGTTTAATTTCTCGCTATTTTATTTTGTAAGTTTCATGTATGTTCATTGCTATTCTCGACGTATACGAACAGGGTGCCTGTGTAGGGCACGGCCGCGCCCGGTCGGGTCGTGACAAAAGTGGTATCGAAGCGCTTAGTCCTCGGAAAGTGTCTACTGAGGTGTCTAGTAGAGTCTTGATTATCGGTGTGTTGCGCACCATCTATAATCGTGAGGTAGGACATTTAGGATTGGTTTCCATTCTTCTCACTCGAGATCGTGCAGAGATTTGTATTAATAGGTTGATCCGTCTCGACGTATTCTTATGTATGTGAATCGCCTATGCCTCACGGAAGCAACCAGGGCCCGAAGGGCAAAGAGGCGCCATGGTGCGCAGAGTTACTGTGAGTCGGGCAGACTATGCACGAGTAGTGGCGGGTCGGCGAGTTCAGCCACGCCAGAAAGGCCGAGGCGGCGAGCTCGCAGGTTCCCTTACGAGCCTCCGCATGGCCGGTGCGAGTATAGAGACTACGGGAGCGGTCCGATTATTGACTAAGATAGTAGTCGGGCGGACACAGAACAGCAGCCCTGAGCCGGCTTGCGGATTAGGGATTTTCTAGGATGTCATCCACCGAGTTTTATGGTTCGAGGTCGATGAGGATCCGCAGGAGTTCATTCGGCCTACGGACCACGCGTGTTCTTAGGGCTTGAGACAGTGCATTACGCTAGCCTCCTACCGTTACGCGATATCGCGTTGAACCGGTTTGAGTCGTGGTTGCTTCGAGGGTGATAATGCTCGCCCGGTTTGGGATGAGTTCACGAGGCCTTTCTTGGTCACTTTTGCCTCCCGAGATGAGGAGAGCCCGTGTTGATAGGTTCTTATCATTGAGGCAGAATGGGAGGACCATCGAGTACACCTAGTAGTTTGACTTCGTTGGCTAGGTATCGCACACTATTGTGGCTAACATGGCCGATAGAGTCCATCGCTATGTTATGGGACTAGACCGTTATATGATCACCGCATTCGGGAGTGGCCCTTCACCGAGAATGGATATCGCCAGACGCAGACATATGCACAGGGATCGAGGACGAGAGAGAGGACCGACCAGACCAAGGCCAGCAAGGCCAAGCGGCAGGAGTTCAGGTGATTGTCGGCGAGAGCCTCGGCAGCTAGGTCTCCGCAGTGCTCCTTCCCGGGCGGAGGTTAGATCACCGTAATTCGGAGCCGGTCGAGCTCGAGGCTTGATTCGTATACGCACATGGGTTCTAGTGGCCCTCTTCCTCGTTGTTCACATCACCGGGAATGTCGCCGTGCATCGGTGCTGTTTTGCTGTGGCCGTCGTGGCCATATGTCGAGGATTGTCCTAGTAGGAGAGCTACAGGAGGATAGCACAGTCTACCGGATCAGTTGCGGGTTTTTCGCCTTCAGTAGCTAGGCAGGATGTTCATACACCGGCAGACCGTGGCAGAGGTCGTGATGGAAGTTCCCAGTTTTAGCGGTCCTTGGAACCGCCTATATGATTTCAGGTATATCTTCGACCCTTTACGATTTGTATGCATGATAAGGTTGTTTTATGTTTATGTATCAAGAACGGATAATATTGAAATTATGTACGATGCTAGAAGTAAGTTGGAAGTGCAGGTAATCTCTTTTGGGCTTATGATGACGGATAAGTATGTGCGAGTACTAGGGCCATGTGTGGCAATGTTAGTATATCGATTGTGAAAGGAAATTATGTCGCTAATTATAAGTTTGACTCAAACATTCGGGACGAATGTTTCTAAGGGGGGAAGAATGTTACACCCCGTATTTACAGGACATGTTTTAAGATAGTACGTAAGAGCTCACAAGTGATAAGATTTGAGACTTGTAAAATTTTTATCGGAATTAAGAAATTGTCGGAAAACGTATTATTGACGAATGGGAGGCGACACGTGTCACCCCCTCATTGATGTCTTGGACGAAATGCATGGGCACAAGGTCATTTGACCTGTTAGGAAGACAAGTCTTGCATTGTAGAGAGCTTGACATGTTTGACTTAAGTCAATGGGACCACAAGCTTGATATTTAAGAGGAACTCATCCTAGCCACCCATTTGGTTACATCTTAACCCTCCATGACCCTTTATTATACTACTAGTAGTGAGACTAATGCCAACACTTAGAAAATTTTTAAGAGAATTGAAGAACACAAGAGTGGTGCTCTCGGGTTGGCTAAAGAAGGAAGAAGAAAATTTTCGTTTGTGGTTCATTAACCACAAGACTTTAACCCAAGGTTCTTGAGTATATCAGAAGCATATCTCAATAGAAAAACCACGGAAAAAGGTAGTTTACGTTAGTCGCAAAGTGAAAACCTAATGGTCTTTCTAGGTTTTGGACGGGAAGCTTGAAGGAAATTGTTGGTGTTGTTCTAAGGGTCTCAAAGCGGATTGAAGTGTCTTGGAGAGGTTCTAAACTACTAAGGAGCGACTTGGTTGGAATTGGATTAAGAATCGTTAAGGTATAATCTTGTCTTTTAAAGTGTTACAAGGTTATATATTTATTTTGTGTTGTTAGCTTTACGTGTTGCTAGCATGAAGTTGTTATGTAGAAGTTTATATGATTGTGGATTGATTGTAGCATTGGAAATCCGAATGTAATATGTTAAGTTGGATTTCAATTTAGTCGTTATTAGAAATCGTCGCATGTTACCTACTTAGAGATTTTGGATTGTTATAATCAAATACGACTTGATATCATGTTATGCTACCAATTTGGATTGAAACGGAAATTTGATAAGAATTGGTAAGGTTGAACTCAAGGTGGCGAATTTGGACTTTTAGTTTGTTTTTCATTCAGATTGGATTACTTTCTATATTGTGAGCCAATCGGGGCTGTTTGGTTATTGTATTCGGCCTTGAAAAGGTGGCGAAGTAAGTAAAAACAAAGGAGGTGTCCGATTTTCCGTAGAATTTAGCGACTTAGCACTTAGAATATTCTACGCTTGAATTAAGAGGTTAATGGACATATCAGGCCATTATAGGTTGAAGTACTTTGGAGCCTTTTTGCAACTTGTCGCTAGTCGTCGCGAGGTATGTGAACCTCTACTTTCTTTGGCATGATCCTACGTATGAAATATCCATGAGATAGTATTTCAAGATTCCTTCTACTCTTAGAAGTTAAGAAGTATTTACATTGCTGAATCTAAGTTAAGAGTATGTTAAATTGTCCTAAGTCCTTACTAGGTCTTATGGGAGACGTTGGTAAGAATGGTTAGGAAATTATGAGATTTGATTTAAAGGCTATGTGTCTTGATTTGTTTAAAGTAAGTAAGTGGATTTTATGTTCGAAAATGACTTGAATTTATATGTGAAAAGGAGATTGATTTTAAAAGTGGAAGTTATATGATCTTAAGGGAATAAAATTACTTGGTTTTGGAAGGTATGGAACTTTATATTTTTTTATAAGTATAAGTAAGTGGGCTTTAAAGGAAGTATGTTATGAAGTTTTAATACTAAGAACTTTGATTGTCTTTTAAGGATTATGAAGTTTTAAGCGATATGATTCTTCTAAGTATGTATGTACGTAGTATCTTTGGATCCAGTTTTCCTAAATGTTGTAAGAATAAAAGTGCCTTGAGTTCTCTAAAATGAAAGGTTGTTATAATAGCTTTATGGGAAGTTGTTATAACGACTTAAGAAGAGGTAACAATACGTTTTAAAATGTTACGTAAGGAAAAATACACCGAGCCTACAAATAGGCCGGATTACGTTATGAAATACACCGAGCCTACAAATAGGCCGGATTACGTTATAAGATACACCGAGCCTACATAGGGTTCGTCATCTTACACCGAGCCCTGCAGTGGGCCGGGTTATGCTACATGATTCCACAGTACACCGAGCCCCACAGGTGGGCCGGGTTATGCTACATGATTCCACAGTACACCGAGCCCCACAGGTGGGCCGGGTTATGCTACATGATTCCACAGTACACCGAGCCCCACAGGTGGGCCGGATTATGCTACATGATTCATCAGTACACCGTGTCCCGCAAATGGGCCGGATTATGTTATGTAAGATATGTAAGTTATGTGAAAAAGGCTGGATTAAGCTCTTAAGTAAGTATGTAAGAATATGTTGTTAAATCTTATGGAAAGAAGGAATGGAACGGTTAATATACGAGTGATTTCAGGAGTTAAAAATGGCATTCTTTTGTACAGTTATGATTTGATTCTTGCACGTTATTCATATTCGACTTCTCATGCCCGCAGTTATAGGTACTGATCCTTGCTCTTAGGATCTCTGCTCGCTTTTGGAAAGAAGCTCCTTTCACTCGGAGGCTTATCTTGTCCTGATGTAGTAGACTTATGTATATTCAGGTATGGCGGGGCCCGTCCATACGCTTGTTATGTTAAACTCTTAGAGTGCAGTAGTCACATGTTGTGGGTCGGTTTGTAAAAAGAAAGGGATGTAATCGCCGTTGTTATGTATATGTATATGTGTCAGGAAGGTAGCCTTATCGGCTAAGTTGTTTAATTTCTCGCTATTTTATTTTGTAAGTTTCATGATGTTCACGCTATTCTCGACGTATACGAACAGGTGCCCAGGTAGGGCACCGCAAATCGGTCGGTCGTGACACCTGCAACTCTCGCTAAGTAGTCATCGAGTCTCGTGACATAACGGTGCACTCTATCCTCCATATTCGCCACGAGCGGGGACGACGTTTGAGCCAATGAGTCAAACTACATTGTACTCCCGAATCGTGCGCCTCTTTGTCTCAAAGATCAAAAATCTGCCGGCCCGTGTCCTCTCATCCGTGGATGCAAGAAATGGCCAAGGAAAGCCTCGAGAACTCGCCTAACCACCGGAGGTGCATGCTCCCCGGATGCCTCCCACGAATCAAACCGATCGGCAGATCACGCAGCCGACGAACCTAAGACCACCGACTCGGTCTCCAAGCCTTGATCACTCTCATGATCCGTCAGAATCGCCGGATGAACTCCTGCGGATCATCCTCGTGCCTCACCCATAGAACTCGGTGGTGCAACTCGAAAAATCCCGTAGTCTCAAACTATCGACCTCGGGTGAACTATGGACGCCACGGCACGGAACTGCAGATCCCGCCTATCTCGTGCTCGCCACGATCTCCGCCAATAACGGGCCATCTCTCAGTAACCATCTCCTCGCTCCAGTGTGGGCGGAGGCTAAGGTGCCGTGGTCTCGCAGAGACCGCCGCCGACTCGCAGCCTCCCTCTCGCCTTGCCGCTCGGGCTCGGTTGCGCGTGGAGGCATCGGTATACAAAGAATACGCCGAGGAGTCCAACTTATAACACAGCTCTAAGGCACGATCTCGAGTGAGAATAATGGAAACCAATCCTAAATATCCTATAGCCTCACGATTATAGATGTGGTGCACACACCGATAATCAAGACTTACTAGATACGATGCGTAGACACTTTCCGAGGATTAATCGCTCGATACCACTTTTGTCACGACCCAACCTGCCCGTGGATCGTGCTACCCGAGCACCCTAGCGATACAACATCAGAGAAAATCAGCGGAAATAAAAACTAAAACATGAGACAAGACATAAAGTATGAAACAGGCTAACCCAAACGGTTACCTTTTGAACATAAATGAAAACTTGAACAGTTACATCCCTTACAAACTCTGCCCACAACAGTGCTACAGACCTCTAAGAATTTTAAGACCATAATGACGGGACAGGGCCCCGCCATGCCCCTGAATATACAAAAGTCTACAACTTTCAGGGAACCGTACCACAGGACAAGCTTCCGGAGATATGGAGCTTTCCGAGAACCGAACAGCGATCCTAAGAATGCGGATCAGCAAGCTATGTACCTCAACCTGCGGCATGAACGCAGCCCCCCGAAGGAGGTCAGTACAACAGGTACCAAGTATGTGAAACTGAAAAATACTGTAAATGAAATCATAATAGTCTATATAAAGCAGGAGACATGTATGATAACCAAACTACAGTACCACATAAAAGTAGTCATGCCAAGTCAGGGACTCATGCCCGTAAAATCATCACTCAAATACAACCCGGGAGTTTAACCCGCACAATGGTCGCATGCCCCGGCATCTCACCTCGGTATAAGCATGGCCCTGGAACCGTCCTAGTGGGCCCATACCCGTGGACCATCCAACGTGTCGGTATGCCCAAAGGAAGTAACAAGATAACAATCCCTGTGGCAGCATACCCGTGGGCCACCCAACGTGTCGGTATGTCCAAACAACTAACAAAACAATACTCACTGTGGAAGCATACCCGTGGGCTACCCAACGTGTCAGTATGTCCAATCAAATAACAAGATACTACTCACTGTGGAAGCATACCCGTGGGCTACCCAACGTGTCAGTATGTCCAATCAAATAACAATAATAACACCCCTAATGGAAGCATACCCGTGGGCCTCCCAACGTGTCAGTATGTCCATCAAGAATCGATATAGTGGAAGCATACCCGTGGGCTACCCAACGTGTCAGTATGTCCATCAATCAACCAGATAGCCGGCCCTCCAACGAGAGACGCGGTAGCACAGAAATACAACACTTGCACAACAAAAGCTATCACAACAAGCATAGGCCAGTTCAACGTACTTTCATTTCATGTCAACAATTCCGGGTTTCAACCCCAAAATACTACATACTTTCATTCCTTCAAAACAAAGACCTCTTTCTACGTAAAAGCCACACGATACTAACACCCGTAGTATCGAACACATTCAGGTTTAAATCAAGCACTTTAAACACTTTTTAGCACAACGTCAAGTATACCATTTAAAAAATCCAATAATGAATCCATTCCTTTACTCCTATAAAGTCATTATAACTAACTTCCCATAAAGCTGTTATAACACTTTATGTTTTAAAAACAAGTCAAGGCGAAACCATGCCTTTCTTTTTAAAACAAAACACTTCAAATTCTTAAGTCTCTTTTCTTTTAGAAATCGAGTTCCTTACCTTGGAATTTTCAAGAAGATCGAAACTTGATTACAATAATTCTTATTAAATGACCATGATCTAGGAAATGTAATACAATTTTGTCTTATCTTAGCTTCTATGCAGATGGAGGTTTCTACTGGTTTTAATATAATTAATTGTCATTACTATTTCCTTTATTAACGCTGCATTGGCTTGTTCGATTCTTATTCCCATTTCCGAAATTTATGTAACATTATTCTTTTAAAAACCACGCACTCATTTCTCACGAATGAGGTTTCACACTTTTCAACACCATTTAGGTCAATTACAAGTCAAGTCTCTTATCTTTTGAAATCAACAAACCATTCTTTTAGCTACATAAAGTGGTTATAACAAACTTTCCATAAAGCCGTTATAACACTTTATGTTTTAAACCAACCAATTACAACTATAAGCCCTTTATGAGACCAAGAGGGCTTATTCTTTAACCACCGAATACCCATTACTAACGAATAAGATTTTCCTACTTTTCAAACAATCAAGACCTTTACACTTCATATCAAGTCAAGGCAAAACAAGGGAAACCAAATTCCTTTAACACACGTGCATCTACTGCACTATATATTTCACAAATAATCATGCTGAAGAGGATAGGAAGAATCACATACCTCGCGACGATTGCCGACAATTAGCAAAAGGCTCCACAGTACTATACCCTCCAAGTAGGATACACTACTCGTAGTACTTCAATCCTAATAAGGTCATAAAACGTCCATCAAACTCTAGCTTCGAACGTAGAATAAACTAAGTGCAAAGTCCCTAAATTCTACGGCAATTTGGACAGAACTTCCTTTGTTTCTACTAACTTTGCCACCTTTTTCAAGGTTGAATTTCAATAACCAACGCCACATTTAAGGCACACAATTCAGCTAACCACAAAGGGGATTACACGCTTTACAGACGCGTAAAATTCCGCCCACAATGATACAAAATAAACCAATAATTTCCATGCCATTCTTGGCCAACAATATAACCAATACTAACCCTTTTCAACTTTTTCCAATCCAAGTTCTTAGGTCTAACATGATATCTAGCCCTAGACATCTTCAACAACTACAATCCCCCTTTACAACATGCGACGACCAAATTAGTAACCAAATTGAAGTTATCATCTTAAGGCTAACATGCCAATTTCGCTTTTCAACAAGACAACAAGATCTAAATCTATTCAACTTAAATAAAACAACCTGTGCTCATTTCTAAACTACTATAACTTGAAATCTTCAATTATACAAGAAGGTGGAGATCTTACCTCAAGCTCTCTTTCCAAATCTTCTTCACTTTAAAATTACCCACACGAGCCCTCTACAAGTGCCAACACTTTTCCTTCAAGTCTTTCCAAAAATTCCTTAGGCTAGGTTTTCTTCCAAAAATCTAGAGAAAAGGAGAGGATTTTCTTGGGGAGGTTAGGTGAAATGGCCAAGTCTTCCAAGACTTGGCCCTTGAAATAGGGTCCTTTCTTGGTCAAAAAGATGGGAGGGACACTTTTCACCCTCCCATAGGCATTTATATCAAAATATCCCCTGATTTTCTCCCTTGACCGCAGAAAAATCCGCCCGGCCGCAGCCCGCCACCGGCGCCGGCGCGCTCTCCGAAAAGTTCCAGCATTCCGGCGCTGCAACCCCGCGGACTCCAGACAACCGCGCGCGCCGCGTGCCAGCCGTTCCGCTGCACTCAACTGAATCGCCGCTTGCCTCGATCAAGCACCTAACTTGTAACTTCCATAACTTTTGACTCCGATGTCCTATCGACGAACGGTTTGTTGCGTTGGGAACTAGATTTAACGGACTACACACTAGGCTTTTTAAACACCTCGAAATTCTTAACAACTGGGGTACAACACTCCAAGGTAGACTCAAAATCCGTCCAACACATGTTTGTCAACTTATCTTTCAACTTTCAAATCTTACATTCCTTGGTATGTTCTTATCTTATCTTCTTGAATTTACGGGGTGTAACAGGGAGACTTTCTTTATTTCATCACTTTTACAGACGATTTCTCAAGGTTTGGGCATGTGTATCTTATGAAGCATAAGTCCGAAGCTTTTGAGAAATTCATGGAGTACAAGTCAGAAGTAGAGAAGCAACTTGAAACAAGTATCAAAACCCTTCGATCAGATCGAGGAGGTGAATACTTAAGTAAAGAATTTCAAGATTACTTGAAGCTTCATGGAGTTCAATCACAATGGACACCTCCCGGAATGCCACAAATGAATGGTGTTGCTTAGAGGAGAAATCAGACCTTATTAGATATGGTTAGATCTATGATGATCTTCTCAGCTCTACCAACATACCTGTGGGATATGCATTACAAAACTCAATCTATATTTTGAACAGAGTTCCTTCAAAATCAGTAGAGAAAACTCCATATGAACTATAGAACGGCAAGAAGCCAGCACTTAGACACATGTGACCCTGGGGGTGCCCTGCATATGTAAAGAAGTTGCTTACTGATTAATTGGAATCTAAAAGTGAGAAGTATTATTTTGTGGGCTATCCTAAGGAAACAAAGGGATGCTACTTCTATCTTCATGGCGAACATAAGGTTATTGTTTCCAGAAATGTAACTTTCCTTTAAAAAGACTATGTATGCAAGGAATAAAGTTACAACAAGATAGAACTTGAAGAAATTTAAGAAGTACAAAATAATATAGAGGATGAACCCTTGTTCAATGACCTAAGCAAGGATTCAGTGGGAGTATTTGATGATGATTGGGTACTTAGAATACGCCTTCAGCCAGTGGGAGTGATGTGAGAGATAATGCAGAAATACAAGACTCTCATACACAACCAATGGAAGATGACACAATGGTTGTGCATCATCCTATTCAAAATGATATTTCTGAAAGCTCTCAAGGTGATGGATTGTCCAACACACAAACACCTTCTCACAATCAAAATACAACAAACACTGAAACACAGAATATTCAACTCCGTAGGACCATTAAGACTCATCGTGCACCTGAAAGACTTAACCTCCTTGTTGAAACAATCAATGAGATATATATTCCTGATGATGATGAGCCTACTACCTACAGCGAAGAAATGTTAGACATTGATTCACAGAGATGGCAAGAAGCCATGAAATTCGAAATGGAATCAATGTACATAAATTAAGTATGAAACTTAGTTGTTGCCAACAAGGGTTAGACCCATAGGATACAAGTGGGTCTTCAAGAAGAAGATTGATGCATATGGCAAAGTACATACTTATAAAGCAAGATTGATGGCTAAAGGTTATAATCAACAACCTAGGGTCGATTATGACAAAACCTTTTCACCTGTTGCAAAGATTAAATCCATTCGGATTTTGCTTGCAATAGCTGCATACTATGATTATGATATTTGGAAAATGGATGTTAAAACTGCCTTCCTAAATGGTAATCTAATTGAGGAGGTGTATATGATACAACCAGTGGGTTTTACATCCAAGACTCAACCCAAAGCAGTCTTCAAGCTACATAAGCCCATTTATGGACTTAAGCAAGCCTCAAGGAGTTGAAATATTTGTTTTGACAAAGCAATCAAATCGTTTGACTTTGTTAGAAGCAAAGAAGATCCATGCGTTTATAGTAAACGCACAGACGAGAGTATTGTCTTCATTGTTATATATGTTGATGCCATATTGATAATGAGAGATAACAACTCTCTTGTTGTCAGTCAGGAATGGTTATCCAGCACCTTCATGATGAAGGACTTGAGTGAAGCCAACTACATTCTTGGAATTAGGATCTAAGAGATAGACCTAATAGATTGTTGGGGCTGTCACAATACGTATACATAGACAAAGTGCTAAACGTTTCTCCATGGATAATTCCAAGAAAAGAAATCTTTCTATAGGTCAAGACATCAAGTTATCAAAGAAAGATAGTCATTCTACTATTGCAGAACTTGAACGCATGAAGAGGATCCCATATGCTTCAACTATAGGATCAATCATGTATGCCATGACCTGTACGAGGCCAGATGTGGCCTATGCATTTAGCATAACTTGCAAATTCCAGTAGAATCCTGGGGAGGAACACTGAAAAGCAGTCAAGAGTATTCTTAAGTATCTTAGACGAACTAAAGAATATTTCGTAGTCTATGGTGGACAAGAAAAGCTAGTAGCTACTGGGTACACTGATTCTAGTTTCCAGACAGACCTTGATGACTTTAAATCTCAGTTTGATTATGCATTCATTTTAAATAGTGGAATAGTGAGTTGGAAAAGTTCCAAATAAGCTACAACTACTGATTCAACTACTAAAGCCGAGTACATTGCTGGATCGGAAGCTGGTAAGGAAGCTGCCGCGATATCTGAGTTCTTAAAAGAACTAAGGGTTATTCCCAGTGCACTTGTCCAATAACGATTTATTGTGACAACACTGTCGCGATTTCACAAGCTAAGGAACCAAGATCAATGAACAGAAATAAGCATGTACCAAGGAAATACCACATAAAGGTTATGTTTACTAGAGTCTTGCAAACGTTCTTCACATATTGAGTTCATCATGTGGAACAGTCTAGGAGTTTCGTGTGTACCTTAATTTGATTAAGTGTCGATGTGTGAAGGTCTAAGGGTATATTGAGAGAATATAAAATATTCGATTTAGAATCAAGATATTTTAATCAATAATAAATTATGGGATAATTTCTATTTGATGGAAATTATTTAATTAAGTCAAAAATTAGATTTTGGATTTAATTAAAATTAAAACGTGCTGAAACTTTGAAATAAAGGGGCAGCGCCGCGGCGCTGGTATGGTAGTGGGCCCAGTCCGACTGGCCACTACAACTCAGATATGGGTCAGGTTTTTAAGCCTAATCCCAGCCTGATTTGTATCCTAATCTCCCCTATATATTCAACACTTAACCTCATAATTTAGGTTACTGGAATTATAAACATAATTCTTACTTTCTGAACCTAGAGTTCAGAGATTAAAATCCTCTCAAACCTCTGCCAAGATTTCCTAGCTTTCCTGACAGAGGGATATACCGAAGCAAGACTTGCACCCGAGCAAACAATCGCGTGCGCACCTTTTAGTAGAGACTGCAAAACATAAACTGTAAGTTTTCTTATGTCTTTGCAGATTTTAATTGTAATATAATCATACCAGACGGAATTGTTGGGGCAAGTAAGTTTACAAAATTTTAAACTTTCGTTGTTCCTTACTTGTGCTTTACACCCAACAAAACCCTACATCTAACATACTACCTTCATATAGTATATTATCAATATTAGGTTTTCTTCGATTTCCTACCTTATTTGATTTCTATCATAATTGTGTTTTACTTCAAAAAATGATTTTTGGTAGAAATGGTTTTCTTTGTTGAAAAGGACTCTATCATATGTATCATTTTTTGGAAGAGAAGTTTGTACTTTTATAAATAAAAATTCTTTTCTTCTCTTACACAACACAATAACATTAATAATGCAGTCATTAAAGAGTCTAGTTTTGGTGGAGATTATTCCCTCAACATATTTTATGTTTTATATTAATTTTTCAATATGTATGTCACTTGGCCAAGTCATATTAATTATTGTACTTCTTTTAGTATAGCTTTCTGGCGATGACGACAAATTCACTATTGAGCACATCAGTAGATTTACTGCCTAATGCAGTGAAGTTGGCCAGAATGAGTACTGTTAGGCGTATTCTGTATACGCTTTTTGAGTCATTTTTAGTTAGTATTTTCCCCATTTCTGTTTAAATAAGTGTAGTGTTAGGGTCTTTTTCCTTTCTTTTAAGTCACAGCGGTTAAAAAAGGAAAATGGCAAAAAAGAGCGTAAAGTGGACATAAAAGGAGGGTCCCGAGGCAGAAAAATGTTGAAAATTGGAGATTCGGATGAAGACAAAGTAGCACCGCGGTGCCCAGCAGTAGGACCGCGGTGCCAGAAGATCAGAGAACCCGCATGACTTTCGGCACTACGGTGCCATTCTGCAAAACCTCGGTGCCGATGCGGGAAATTCAGAATCCGAAGTAAATTTGGCCAAGGGCAGAAGGGTCCATAGGGTACGAAATTTGCAACATACTTAAGCCCTAGGGATCATTCTAGTGAAGGGGTTGGACATTCTATCACACAACACAGTTGAAGACAATTTGGAGGCTACAATTGGAGACCTAGTTCTAAGTACTTTTTCTTTCTTCAGTTTTCAATTCAGTTTATGTTGGTATTTGTATTAGTTCTTAGCGTGACTATGGCTAGGAGCTAAACACTTTATTAGGGATTTTCTATTGAATCGCTTGAAACTCTATTTCATGAATTAATGCATTAGTTTAATTTCTTCTTCACTTGATTAAGATTTATTCAATATTTGGTACGAATGTTTGATAGTTAACTGACCATTAATTATCATAATCTATATGATTTCGAATCAAGAACCGAGATGAGAGATTTGGATATGCTGTAATTGAATATACATAGGTTAAAATCGCGGACTAAAGTACCCCGATACTTGTGTAGCATTATAGGTTATTATTCTTAATCCTCATATGTGGTAAATCCTATCATAGAAATATAGAAGGGTTCTGCACTGGGGTTGAACGATTATATATCCTAACCTGAATATAAGACAGTCTAGTTAACCGATATCTTAACGCAGAAGAAGAAGTCATTCTAGTTGCATTAGAGATTGTGATACACCCCGTAGTTCCAGAGTATGTATGTGAGGACGTACATACGAGAATATAACACTAAGTACGAAAGGGAAGAAAATTTTGAATTTCCGACAGAAAATATTCCAAACCTCGTGAAGGAACAATGTTTATTATTGGGAATTGGATTCTCAATTTTGGTATTTGGACTTCTTGGAATATAAGAGAATTATGGATTTTATTTTCCAGAATTGGTCACGTGGGGCCCACGGGAGAAATTTACGATTTTGTGGGGCCCACATTATTTTTGAGATTTTGGCCATTATGGATGTTTTTGGGAGATGAAAATATTTTGGACGAATAGGAGG
The DNA here is from genome assembly GCA_029844215.1 of Przewalskia tangutica. Lineage (NCBI taxonomy): Eukaryota > Viridiplantae > Streptophyta > Magnoliopsida > Solanales > Solanaceae > Przewalskia > Przewalskia tangutica. Next base: position 113,527,329 of record CM056721.1, read on the forward strand.
GCGACACGTGTCACCCCGTGTGGGCCCATGTTGGGCGAGATTAGTATGGACAAGTGGATGAAGATATTTTGTGAGATATTTGTGTGGACAAGTGGCTTGTGGGACCCACACACACTTGTCCCTAATCTCAACCATACACATGTTTTAATCCTAGCCCTTGGTTGTCTTATATCATCAAACTAGTAGGATGAATATCCCACACTTAGAATTATTTCAAGACTTGAACAATACTCCCTCCCCTTCTAAGAGCTCTCGGCCATGGCCTTTATCCTTGACCAAATGTTGTCCAAAAATTCTTAAACTCTTAAGTGTTCTTTCTTGATGTGTTAGGAAGGTTGTTAACCAAGTGTTAGACAAGATTTCACACCCCTAGCCTAAGAAACACCCCTTGGCCGAAACATACAAGTTTGAAACCTAAAGTGTTCTTCACTTTTTGAAGTTGGATCTTGAAGAGGAGTTGGTTAGGAGCTTCTAAGGGTTACTTGGAGCGGATTGGAATGTAAGGAATATGAGTTAAACTTGATACGGATCAACTTTTAGTTCTTGGATTATTTTGGGCTCTTTGAGGTAATGAACTTTGTCCTCTTTGTGAAATTGGATATTATATATGTCGGTAGTATATAAATATGTGATACATGGAAAGAAGATGGAAAAGATTTGGACCTTGTTAAGTTGCTAAAATCGAGAAATTGGCATGCTAGCCATTAAAATGGTAAAAACGTTACCTATTACCTGTTTTTAGTTAATAACAAAGTTATTATAACTTATATAAAGATTGGAATATAAGTTGGAAGATTAAAGAAGTAATTCCGACATGCTAGCCGAAATTGGATAAGTTTGATTGTAGTAGTTGGCCAAGAACACCAACTAATGGACTAATGTATTGTATTTACATTGGACTGTATTTACTTTGGACTAATGGACTATTTTGTATTGTGAAGCAGAATTTATACGTCCAGTTAGGCGTGTAATCCCCTTTAGTATTGTTGTATTATTGCGCCTTAAATGTGGCATGTTGGTTATTGAATATCGGGCCTTAAAAAAGGTGGAAAAGTACGTAAAAACAGGGGAAGTGCTGCCCGATTTTCCGTAGAATAAGAGACCATATACTTAGAAATATTCTACGAAGAAATCTAGACGTTGATAGACGTATTTGATTATTATAGGTTGATATTCTACGCGCCGCATATTCGACTTGGCAAGTGGATTAGCCGAGGAGGTATGCGATTCTTCCTATCCCCTTGAGCATGATTGTTGTGAAATATATAGTACGGTAGACGTACGTGTGTTAAATGAATTTGGTTTCATTTTTGATGTCTTTGACTTGACTTCTAAATCTTAAAGGGCCTTGAATTATTCTAAAAAGTTGTGAATCATTATTTGGAAAGAAATTGATACTTGGTTTGAAAAGAATAAGTCCTCTTGGTTTTTCAAATAAATGTAGTTGTTTTGAAATGATTAAAACATAAGTGTTATAATAACTTTATGGAAAGTTAGTTATAACGTCTTGGGGAGGATAAAAGAACGGTTTACTTACTTGATTTTAAAGGCCTTGTAAGGATTTTCTAAAGGTGTAGTAATTTGGTTTGAAAAGAAAACGTGTTTTGATACTACGGGTATTAGTATCGTGTGACTTTTACGTAAAAAGGGATCTTTTTGAAAGAATTAAAGTATGTAGTACTTTGGGGTTAAAACGCGGATTGTTGGCATAAATAAAAGTACTTTGAGTTTATAAAATGGTGAATCAATTTACATGTTATTGAAAGTCTAAGAGTATGTTAAACTTGCCTATGCTAGTTGTGATAGCCTTTGTTGTGCAAGTGTTGTATTTCTATGCTACCGCGTCTCTCGATGGAGGGCCGGTTATCTTGTTGTTTACTTGGACATACCGATGCTGCTGGATGGTCCACGGGTATGCTTCCACTATGATTGTTATCATGTTATCTACTTAGGACATACCGACGCTGTTGGATGGTCCACGGGTATACTTCCACTACGATTGTTATCATGTTATCTACTTGGACATACCGACACTGTTGGGAGGCCCACGGGTATGCATCTACGATGATTGTTCTATGGTCATGCTTACACCGATGTTAGATTCCGGGGGTATGCGGCCATGGTGCGGGTTAAGTTCCAGGGTCATGTTATTAGTCCATGGACTAGCTATCCATGAAGCTTGCCGCAGTGATGAGTGGTCACGGGCTTGATTTGTACATGTAGTTACAGGCACACTTTAGATACTTGTCCTGGTCATTTCTCGTGTATCGGCAGGCTCTGGTAGATAGCTTAAGATACTTGCCCCGGTCATATCTCGTGAGACGGTAGGCTCTGGTACGTTGGCTTAAGATACTTTCCCCGGTCAGTTGCGTGACGCAGGCTGGATCTGGTAGTTGGCTTCCGTACTTGGCCCGTTATGTTTTATGATGCAGGATTGGATATGGTAGTTGGCTCTTCTACTTGGCCCGATCGGTTTTATGACGCAGGCGGGATCTAGTGTTCAGGTACACATATGGGTGTTATTTTACATCATGGACTACCGGCAGTAAGGAGGGAGTTCCACGGGCATGATTGATATTGTGGGCGTGAGACCCATGGTTGTATGTGAGTAATGTTTTTGAGGGCATGCGTCCCTGACTTGACATGACTGTTTATATATTGTGAAATGGTCTTTTAAAACGATGAAATGTGATTTCATTCTGATACTTCGATTTCACATACTTGGTACTGTTATCGACCTCCTTCGGTGGGATGCGTTCACGCCGCGGTAGAGGTACACGGTTGTTGATCCTCGCCATAGGATCAGTTACAGATTTGGGAAGCTCCGTTTCTCCGGAGGCTTATCTTTTGGTATGGTTCCCTGTCATTGTAGGTACTTGTACATTCAGAGGTATGGCGGGGCCCTGTCCCATCATAGTTGTTATATCAAACTCTTAGAGGTCTGTAGTCTTGTTATGAGTTGGGTTTGTAAGGGATGTAACTGTTCAGTTTTTGATATATATGCAGAAAGGTGACCGTATTGGTTAAGCCTGTTTCTTATTTTATATTGTTCCATGTCTATGAGTTTTATTTCGCTGGTTGTTCTCTGATGTATTATCACTAGGGTGCCCGGGGTAAGGCACCAGTCGCGGGCCCGAGGTCGGGTCGTGACAAAAGTGGTATCAGAGCAGTTAATCCTCAGAAAGTGTCTACAGACCGTATCTAGTAGAGTCTTGATTATCGGCGTGTTGTGCACCACACCTATAATCAGGAGGCTACAAGATATTTAGGATTGGTTTCCATTCTTCTCACTCTGAGATCGTGCGATAGAGTTGTGTTATAAGTTGGACTCCCTCTGACGTTTTCTTATGTACCAGTTATGCATCCACGCAAGGCAACCAGTGGCCCGTAGAAGGCAAGCGAGAGGAGCTGCTAGTAGAACACAGAGGGTTACGAGGGCACATACCCAGTTATTACCTGAGGTAGTGCTTCAGACGGCGAGTTCTACGACGCCGCCAGCCCCAGGAGAGTTTAGAGCAACAACGGTCTCTACTGAGGCCACAGTACCTGAGCCTCCAGTCCCACGGCCAGGAACAGAGGATATGGGTTACAAGGAGATGACCCAGTTACTAGCTAGTATTGTGGCGAGGCATGAGGACAGACGGGAGCCGGTAGTACCGGTGGTGCACCCCAGAACCGATAGCTTGAGGCTTCGGGACTTCTTGAGTTGCAGTCCACCAGAGTTCTATGGATCGAGAACTGAGAAAGATCCTCAGGAGTTTATTCGATAGTTGTAGCGGATCATGAAGGTGATCAAGGCCTCAGAGGCAGAGTTAGTGGTATTGGGTTCTCATCGGCTGCGTGATATTGCAGTCAACTGGTATGATTCATGGGAAATGTCCCGGGGGGAGCACGCGCTTCCAGCTGGCTGGGACGAGTTCTCGGAGGAATTTCTTAACCACTTCTTGCCTCCACAGATGAGGAGAGCCCGGGTGGATAGGTTTTTGATGTTGAGACAGAATGGGCGGACGGTTCGAGAGTACAACATAGAGTTCGACTCATTAGCTCGGTATGCCCCCACTCTAGTGGCAGACATGAAGGATAGAGTGCACCGATATGTCACGGGGCTTGATGATTATCTAGCAGAGGGTTGTACGGGAGTAGCTCTTCAGTCGGGCATGGACATTGCCCGCATACAGGCTTATGCACAGGGGACTGAGGAACGTAGAGGTCGACGAAATGACCGAGATCGCGTAAGAGGCGACAGCAGGTCCTTTGGTAACTTTAGGCGGACCGCCTCGAGGCCAGTTAGTTATGCGCCTCCGCCAGTACGGAGTGGTCCTCCACGATCTTGAGGCGAGTCGTGGCTCCAGGTTCAGTTTCGGGGAGTAGGGGTGTTGGCCAGATGAAGCCACCCATACCTCTGTGTGGCCAATGTGGTATCCCCCATGCGGGGGAGTGTCATGGTGTTCAGAGAGCTTGTTTTACTTGCGGCCGGCAGGGCCATTTTGCGAGGAATTGTCCAACCATAGGTAACGCAGATGTTAAGACTCAGCCTTCGGGATCGGTGGCTGGTTCATCGCCTTCTATAACTATGTGCCCAGCAGGGCAGGATTATGATTAAAGCGACAAAGGGAAAGTGAAGCAATAGTTACAGGTATATCTTTAACCCTTTTTGAGACTAGTATGCGTTGATAAGATGGTTACATGTTAAGTGTTATGTACGGGTAGTTTTGTGTAAATTGTGATTTAGAAAGCCTGGTTAGTAAAAAGGGTAAGTTGGGGACATGGAAATTGTGAGCCTTAGAATATTGATAACCATTGAGACCTTAGATACAAGACCGTCTTGAGTGAAAGATTTTACGGTTTATCTTGGTTGGAGTACATAGTATATGTGGAGTATATTTGTGTGATAAGTCCATGAGTGGTGTGAAATGAAAGTGGGCAGTTAAGCTAAGAATACCACTAGGCTTTCATGACTTGAATAATGGGATTTGTTCCGGACGAGGAATGAGGATTTAGTGCGATAATAGGTCGGGTCAAGGACCAATCGCGGGTCAACCCGCAACCCGGAATGAAGTGGGGTCAGTTTGAGGTGGTCCCGCTAGGTGATAGGGTCACGAGGGTGCAAGACCCAAGTTTAGGTAACCATTGTACGAGTTCGTTGACGCGTTCGACCAAAATCGGGTCGTGAAGGCCGAGAATGGCCTTAAAGGAAATTGAAGCTAGTATTGACCAAGTTTGGAGGTGGCAACTCCAAGGTTTTGAAAACTGAAGCGATGACTGAAATGTGGTATGTGTACTAGAAAGAGTTCGGGTGTACGAGAAGGGTACGACGAGTAAGAAAAGAAGTGAACATGTGTTAAGAGTATGGAAGTGATTATTTACGTGAAGTGAAGGTGCGAAGAGAGTATCCTTTAGACCATGGGTGGGAGAAAATAGTGATGTTATACACGTTAGAGGTGATTCCTCATTGGCTTGAATTTAAGTATTGCGCGTGTGTTATATTATGGGCATGTGTGGCATAATTGGTTTTGTAAGTATAGTAGTGAAGACTATACCGGCGCATGTGTGTTTGGAGACTTAGAAGGAACATTCGGGACGCATGTTTCTAAGGGGGGAAGAATGTTACTCCCCGTAGTTCCAGAGTATGTATGTGAGGATGTACGTACGAGAATATAACACTAAGTACGAAAGAGAAGAAAATTTTGAATTTCCGACGGAAAATATTCCGAACCTCGTGAAGGAAAAAGGTTTATTATTGGGAATTGGATTCTCAATTTTGGTATTTGGACTTCTTGGAATATAAGAGAATTATGGATTTTATTTTTCAGAATTGGTCACGTGGGGCCCACGGGAGAAATTTACGGTTTTGTGTGGCCCACATTATTTTTGAGATTTTGGCCATTATGGATGTTTTTGGGAGATGAAAATATTTTGGACGAATAGTAGGGCGACACGTGTCACCCCGTGTGGGCCCATGTTGGGCGAGATTAGTATGGACAAGTGGAGGAAGATATTTTGTGAGATATTTGTGTGGACAAGTGGCTTGTGGGACCCACACACACTTGTCCCTAATCTCAACCACACACATGTTTTAATCCTAGCCCTTGGTTGTCTTATATCATCACACTAGTAGGATGAATATCCCACACTTAGAATTATTTCTAGACTTTAACAATACTCCCTCCCCTTCTAAGAGCTCTCGGCCATGGCCTTTATCCTTGACCAAATGTTGTCCAAAAATTCTTAAACTCTTAAGTGTTCTTCCTTGATGTGTTGTGAAGGTTGTTAACCAAGTGTTAGACAAGATTTCACACCCCTAGCCTAAGAAACACCCATTGGCCGAAACATACAAGTTTGAAACCTAAAGTGTTCTTCACTTTTTGAAGTTGGATCTTGAATAGGAGTTGGTTAGGAGCTTCTAAGGGTTACTTAGAGCGGATTAGAACGTAAGGTATAGGAGCTAAACTTGCTACAGATCGACTTTTAGTTCTTGGATTATTTTGGGCTCTTTGAGGTAATGAACTTTGTCCTTTTTGTGAAGTTGGATATTATATATGTTGGTAGTATATAAATGAGTATGTGATACATGAAAAGAAGATGGAAAAGATTTGGACCTTGTTAAGTTGCGAAAATCGAGAAATTGGCATGCTAGACATTAAAATGGTAAAAACGTTACCTATTACCTGTTGACAGTTAATAACAAAGTTATTATAACTTATATAAAGATTGGAATATAAGTTGGAAGATTAAAGAAGTAATTTCGGCATGCTAGCTGAAAATTGGATAAGTTTGATTGTAGTAGTTGGCCAAGAACACCAACTAATGGACTAATGTATTGTATTTACATTGGACTGTATTTACTTTGGACTAATGGACTATTTTGTATTGTGGGGCAGAATTTTACACGTCCAGTTAGGCGTGTAATCCCCTTTAGTATTGTTGTATTATTGCGCCTTAAATGTGGCATGTTGGTTATTGAATATCGGGCCTTGAAAAAGGTGGAAAAGTACATAAAAACAAGGCAAGTGCTGCCCGATTTTCCGTAGAATAAGAGACCCTATACTTAGAAATATTCTACGAAGAAATCTAGACGTTGATAGACGTATTTGATTATTATATGTTGATATTCTACGTGGGACATATTCGACTTGGCAAGTGGATTAGCCGAGGAGGTATGTGATTCTTCCTATCCCCTTGAGCATTTTTGTTGTGAAATATATAGTACGGTAGACGTACGTGTGTTAAATGAATTTGGTTTCATTTTTGATGTCTTTGACTTAACTTCTAAATCTTAAAGGGCCTTGAATTATTCTAAAAAGTTGTGAATCATTATTTAGAAAGAAATTGATAATTGGTTTGAAAAGAATAAGTCCTCTTGGTTTTCCAAATAAATGTAGTTGTTTTGAAATGATTAAAACATAAGTGTTATAATAGCTTTATGGGAAGTTAGTTATAACGACTTGATGAGGATAAAAGAACGGTTTACTTACTTGATTTTAAAGGCCTTGTAAGGATTTTCTGAAGGTGTAGTAATTTGGTTTGAAAAGAAAACGTGTTTTGATACTACGGGTATTAGTATCGTGTGGCTTTTACGTAAAAAGGGATCTTTTTGAATGAATTAAAGTATGTAGTACTTTGGGGTTAAACCCGGATTGTTGGCATAAATAAAAGTACTTCGAGTTTATAAAATGGTGAATCAGTTTACATGTTATTGAAAGTCTAAGAGTATGTTAAACTTGCCTATGCTAGTTGTGATAGCCTTTGTTGTGCAAGTGTTGTATTTCTATGCTACCGCGTCTCTCGATGGAGGGCCGGTTATCTTGTTGTTTACTTGGACATACCGACGCTGCTGGATGGTCCACGGGTATGCTTCCACTATGATTGTTATCATGTTATCTACTTAGGACATACCGACGCTGTTGGATGATCCACGGGTATGCTTCCACTATGATTGTTATCATGTTATCTACTTGGACATACCGACACTGTTGGGAGGCCCACGGGTATGCGTCCACGATGATTGTTCCATGGCCATGCTTACACCAATGTGAGATTCCGGGGGCATGTGGCCATGGTGCGGGTTAAATTCCCGGGTCATGTTATTAGTCCATGGACTAGCTATCCATGAAGCTTGCCGCAGTGATGAGTGGTCACGGGCTTGATTTGTACATGTAGTTACAGGCACACTTTAGATACTTGTCATGGTCATTTCTCGTGTATCGGCATGCTCTGGTAGATAACTTAAGATACTTGCCCCGTTCATATCTCGTGAGACGGTAGGCTCTGGTACGTTGGCTTAAGATACTTGCCCCGGTCAGTTGCGTGACGCAGGTTGGATCTGGTAGTTGGCTTCGTGCCAGCGTTAAGTTTTATGATGCAGGATTGGATCTGGTAGTTGGCTCTTCTACTTGGCCCGATCGGTTTTATGACGCAGGCGGGATCTAGTGTTCAGGTACACATATGGGTGTTATTTTACATCATGGACTGCCGGCAGTGAGGAAGGAGTTCCACGGGCATGATTGATATTGTGGGCGTGAGACCCATGGTTGTATGTGAGTAATGTTTGTCACGCCCCTTTTAGACCGCGATTTTATTTAAAACTCCTGCTTAGTAGAGGTTAGACAATAAAATAAATGTTAAAAGTGCAAAAAGGGTGCTTAAAAGGTGCTAGAATATTAAAAGTGCTAAAAGGGGCTAGAAATGCTAAAGGGTTTAAAGGAAGTGCTTAATGTTAAAGTAGGTGCTAAAGTGCTAAAGGGTGCTAAAAAGGTGGTGCTAAAGGTGCTAAATGCTGAAGGGTTCGCAGAGTCGCCACCTAATTAGTTTGGGTGAATTAGGACACCTAAATGTCGACTAGGTTAAAGTCAACACTAACTCCATTTTTATGGTCTGCAAAACTTATGTGAGATTCCGGGCAAGAGTTCTTTATTATCCTAAAGAGAAGGGGTTAGGCACCCTAAAAGATCCGCTAACTTGCGGTTGTCCGTTCAAACCTAGGGTAATTATTATGCTAAGATACAATATATGTCTTGAAAAGTGTTTAAGTAAAAGATATAAGAAGTATTTTTTATTTGCTAACATAAAAATGTGAGATTTGTTTTGAAATATATAAAGCTAGTTCTAGCTAAAATATATATTATTATATATGCAAAGATGATTTATGCATTTATGAAGCGGGCCTAGCATGCAAAGTATATAGCAAATGAGACTAATTTTCCTATATGAATGGGATATGTAGTAAGAGGGTACTGGTAATAATTTGGAGGATTTTGACGGTTTTGGTTATTTGCAGTGACGAGTGCTTTAGTGATGTTTCTGAGCATTTTAATTTCGGCCTGCAGGGTTGCCATTTGCTGCGGTAATTGGGCGAGGTGTTCGATCGGATCTACGCTGCTTTTCTTTTCTGAGACCTCTGCTTTGTCTATAGGAACCAAAACAGGTTCCGACTCATTCTGCTCAAATGCCATTGAATCAGTCATGTCGCTGGATCGTGCCTTTGATCTTGTGAAATATCGATGTTCTGTCATTGCTTAGTCAAATACAAATCGACCTTTGGGGAAGATGATAAATCCTTTTTAGACAAAATGTAGCAAACTGCATTAGTGTAAAGCACGTGATTTTGCAAAAATGTAAAAACATTTAGCAAGTACATGTTGCACATAAATTGTCACATTGCAAGCGAGTCCTAACATGCGTGGGACCCCTTTATGCCAGAGGTAGGCCTAAACGTCACTTATGCGAGATTATGACGGATTTGTCCAAGCCGTCTAACTGTAATGCTTTTGTTGGAAATGACGACCAAATGACGGTGCACTTTTTCCAATTTCAGCATGTCATGATTAGGCTTGGATTTGTCTATCAGTCACGCTACACATAATATGATGGTCGGTCGTTGGGTTGAGAAACCCGTCGACAAGTTTGGTGTCTTCCTAATTGTGGCGTCGATACCAAGGACCGACCCACCTAAGGTAAATGCATGCATACCTTGAAATAAGGGGTGGTATAGCTCTATCCTAAGTTTCTAAGATTTGGCTTTACTAGACGCAAGGTTCCCGAGTGGACTACTCGAGTGAGAAGGCTACGCGGCCACCGGTTAGACCGGACACTCCACGTATATTACCAACTCTCCTAAATTTGGGTTTTTGAAGAAAGAATTTTGCTGATGCACCAAGCGCACCTCTCATGTAGTGTGTGATAGTGTGAATTTTCCAGAGTGGAAGAAATATGAGCGGAATGCCAGTTTAAGGAAAGCAGTAAAGCAAATAGCAATTAAAACAAAATAAAACAAAGTACATCACACAAAATATAATGCAAAGAATAATGCCAAATAATAACCCTAGGTCTGTTGTGGTTAAGAACCTTAATCCCCAGCGGAGTCGCCATTTCTGTCGCGCCCTTTTCCGACCGCGACATTAATTTAAAAACTCCTGCTTAGTAGAGGTTAGACAATAAAATAAATGCTAAAAGTGCAAAAAGGGTGCTTAAAAGGTGCTAGAATATTAAAAGTGCTAAAAGGTGCTAGAAATGCTAAAGGATTTAAAGGAAGTGCTTAATGTTAAAGTAGGTGCTAAAGTGCTAAAGGTTGCTAAAAAGGTGGTGCTAAAGGTGCTAAATGCTGAAGGGTTCGCGGAGTCGCCACCTAATTATATTGGGTGAATTAGGACACCTAAATGTCGACTAGGTTAAAGTCAACACTAACTCCATTTTTATGGTCTGCAAAACTTATGTGAGATTCCGGGCAAGAGTTCTTTATTATCCTAAAGGGAAGGGGTTAGGCACCCTAAAGGAACCGCTAACTTGCGGTTGTCCGTTCAAACCTAGGGTAATTATTATGCTAAGATGCAATATATGTCTTGAAAAGTGTTTAAGTAAAAGATATAGGAAGTATTTTTTATTTGCTAACATAAAAATGTGAGATTTGTTTTGAAATATATAAAGCTAGTTCTAGCTAAAATATATATTATTATATATGCAAAGATGATTTATGCATTTATGAAGCGGGCCTAGCATGCAAAGTATATAGCAAATGGGTCTAATTTTCCTATATGAATGTTAATGATTGAGTTTATAGAATTTGATAACAAATAATACTTTAATTACGTGAAGAGTTATGTCAGTGAAAGTCGTTAGGTGTATTATTTAATTAATGGTAGATAAATGAAATCTAAATTGTGATTAAATTATTTAGGTGTTTTATTAGTCTAAGCTATTATATTAGTGCTTAATATTTTATAATGCGACGCTGTTAAATTAAAATTGAATTATTTAAATGCTACATGCAGATATGATATTTAAGGATTGCTTAACGCTTTTATAAATGCGACGCTATTATTAGAGCGCATGTATTAGATTAAATTAATTTAGATTACGAATTATGAAATTGCCTTGCTATTAATAAATGCGAATATTTTATTTAACACGACGTCATTGTCAAATTATTTATTTTATGTATTTATTTATTTATCGTTTAAGAATTATGACAGGGCTTAAAATTAATAAATATGGGCGCGAGACTCTAAGTGCGTAATTTTCTACGTAAGATGCGGTGCCATTATTAAATTACTTATTTGTGCATGTATTAATGTTTTATGTGCTGCATTTTATTATTTAAAAATTATTAAAAATTATTGTTGAAAATTGGTGTAGTTTTTATAGTTAATGACTGGACGGGAGGGTCAAAATTGGGTGTCAACAACTTGTCCCTCTTTGTATGGAGATGATGGAAGAGTCTTCGGACAAAGACGTTGACTTATAGCCAATTTTGTCTCGATCCTCAGAATTAAAAATGTTGGGCAATTAAGACAAGGCTGACGCAAAATTCAAAATCTGTCCCAGTGTCGATTTATGACGACACTGGGCTACCGTGGCCAAACACCTAGGCGGGCTGACGCGGACTCAAAATTTGTCCCAGTGTCGAGTTATGACGACACTGGGTTACTGTGGCCAAAACGCCAAGGTAAGCTAACGCGGACTCAAAATTGTCCCAGTGTCGAGTTATGACGACACTGGGATGTGGTATAAAATAAAAATAAAAATAAACTGGCTTGAACCTGGGGTGTACCTGTATCGACTTATGTTGCTGGGTGTATGGTGATGTGGAACGAGTGGACCGACGCTTGAGGCCGCTTCTGCCATTCATTGGGAAGGTTGGCCCCCCAACAAATTGCCCCGGTTCGCTGTAAGAGAAAATCCACGTTGTGCTCCTGCTCTTGAATGCAAAGACTTAAACAAACGGTTAGTGCATAAATGTTAAGACAAAATGATAACGCATGAATTTATAAGCAATGTAACTGTGTGAGTAGAAAATGCTATCCTGCAAAAGTGTGATGCCTGCTGCAAATGCTGTGATTTCGCCCTTGCACAGACGTGTTGCGATTGTAAATGCGGATATGTTGTCCTTGCTGCAACTGCCCCTGTATACTAAAGCTCAAGAAAAAGTTAGTGCATAACTGCTAAGACAGAATAATAAAACATGAATAAGAAATGCAATTTTGAGAGTATAGAAATCGTCCTTGCGTAGATGTGATATGCTGATGACGTCATTTTGGACGTGGCGTCGTTTTCGGACATATGGCGTCATTTTCGGACTTGGCGTCATGGCGTCATTTTTGGACTTGGCATCATGGCGTCGTTTTCGGACTTGACGTCGTTTTTGGACTTGTTGTTGTCACGACCCGAACCCGGGCCCGTGACTTGTGCCTTACCCCGGGCACCCTAGTGATACAACATCAGAGAAAAAAATCAGCGAAAATAAAACATGAACATGAAATAAGAGATATTATAAGTAAACAGGCCAACCAAAACAGTTGCCTTCTGCATATAGACATACAAACCCGAACAGTTTAATCCTTTTTACAACCCTGCCCACAACAGTACTACAGACCTCTAAGATTTATAACGACTATGACGGGACAGGGCCCCGCCATACCCCTGAATGTACAAGAACCTACAACTCAGGGAACACATACCAAAAGATAAGCCTCCGAAGGAACGGAGCTTCGATACTTGAAGGGTGATCCTAAGCGGGGATCGACAACGATGTACTTACTGCGGCATGAACGGCCCGAAGGAGTCGACAACAGTACCAAGTATGTGAAACTGAAAATACTGTAGTTAAATCATAACAGTCTATATAAAGCAGGAGACATGTATGATGACCAAAATACAGTATGTAACATAAAAGCAGTCAAGTCAGGGACTCACGCCCTCAAAGTCATCACTCAAATATAGCTATGGGTCTCACGCCCAAAACACCAATCATGTTCGCATCATGGCCGCATGCCCCCGGAATTCTGCATCGGTGTAGACATGTCCATGATGCAACAATAATGACAATGCTGCATGGCCACATGCCCCCGGAATTCTGCATCGGTGTAGACATGCCCATGTAACATCAACAATAATATACTGGGTGATCAACCCTGCCGCATGACCACATGCCCCCGGAATTCTGCATCGGTGTAGACATGTCCATGTGACCACAATAACAATATCTCGGGTAATCAACCCCGCACGTGGCCACATGCCCCTTTCGCATCGGTGTAGACATGTCCATGTAACCACAATACCAAGATATCGGACAACCAGACTATCACAAACAAGGTCAAGCAAATTACCATACTTCTAGACTTTTATAAAAGATCCACTCTTTCTCAAGAAGTCACTTGATATCAACATTTGCACCACAAAGGCTATCACAACAAGCATAGGCGAGTTACACAACAACAACATAGGCAAGTTATACACAACTCAAGGTACTTCCATTTTATAACAAAGTCCGGGTTTTAACCCTAAAGTACTACGTACGTTAAATTCCTTTTAAAGAGATTCATTCTTTTTATAAAAGTCACCCGATACCCGTAGTAGAAAATAGAGTGACTCACATTTTTAGGTAAACCAGAACACTTTCCTTTTCAACAACATTCTTTCCCCTAAAGTTCCAGGTTGCCTAATTTCATTTACTCAGGTCTCTTTATTTTAGAAAAGTTTCATAGTTCATAGTCTTAATCATTTAAGAATATAATTCTCTTTTAAACACTCTGAGAAAACATATGCCTTATAAGAGTGTACGTTATTCCTGTTCTTAATCAAAATTAAGCAGCCATGATCTAGAAAATGTAATATCATTTTGTCTCATCTTAGCTTCTATGCAGATGGAGGTTTCTACTGGTTTTAATATAATACTTCTTTTATTCAATACATTTTCCTTTATTAACGCTGCAGTGGTTTGTCGATACACATTCTGATTCCCGAATCAGTAAAACATTATTCCTTTTTAACAACCAAGTACTCATTACTCACGAATGAGGTTTTACACAAAACTCATATTAATACATTCAAGTCAAGTCTCTTATCTTTTTAAAACCAATAAACCATTCATTTTTACCTCCCTTAAGACGTTATACCTAACTTCCCATAAAGCTAGTATAACTCTTATGTTTTCAAAACCAAGTATTACTCTTCTTTCAAACAAAGGATTCTTAATCTTTAGAAATACTTCAAGTTCTTTATGGTCACACATTAAGTCAGTTATAAGTCAAAACAGTTACCCCTTTTTAAAAACCACAAGGCATTTCTTAACCTACATAAAGCTGTTATAACCAACTTCCCATAAAGCTGTTATAACCCTTTATGTTTTAAACCAATCAAATACATTTAACACGTATGCGCCTCACCGTACTACATAGTTATACACATATCATGCTGGAAAGGATAGGAAGAGGTTCACATACCTCGCGACGATTATCGACTATAAGCAAAACGCTCCAAGTACCTCAAACCGTCGGCTACACCTTAAGCCAAGTAGACCACGCCACACGTAGTACTTCAACCTATAGAGGCCACAAGGCGCCTATTAACATCTAGAGCTCAAAGTAGAATATTCTATAGAAAATCGTGCACCTCCCCGCAGCGTAAGTCTCCTTCTTTATCGAGGCCGGCTACCAAGCCAACCGGGGGGGGGGGGGGTTAACACGTCTAACCGGACGTGTACAATCTACTACACAGTAATGCTACACAAGTCTCATGTCTGATCCCTATGTAATTCTGATTCGATTCTCTTCTTTAATTCAGGCTTAAGTCGCAAGACATTGCCGTAAGTATTATTCAGGCTTAAGTCAAAAGACATTGCCGCACAACTATGATCAATTCTATATATAGTATACCTTAACTATATATTCCTACAACATGTAATTTCCAATTACAACAGAAGGTCAAGAATGTTTACCTCGATAAGCCCAAAATTATCCGAGTTTACATGTCGATCCTGAGCAAGGTTTAGCTCCTACTCCGTGCGCTCCAAAAAACCCTTAGAAGTGTCTACACAACTTCTACTTAATACTTCAACTACGGGTGAATATTTTTCCTTAGGGTTTCGTTTAGTGGCTAAAGGAAAGTATAATAGTATTTTCCGGGCTTTTCGTATAAAGGGTACTTTGGAAAGTACTACAAGGTATTAGGCTAAAGTATTTTGGGCATTATAACAATACTAGGAGAGTATCTCTATACCACAAAAAGGGGTATTATACGAAAACCACTAGGCTAGGGGGGGTACCCCTCGGCTTAGGGCACCAAAAAGGGGGGGAGGGGGTTTCGGCCAAGGCCTTCTCGAGGAGAGGGCTATTGGACGAGCAAGCAAGAGGAGGAAAGGTTTTCAAGACTTAGACAATTTTTGGATGAAGAAGTTCATCAAGTTAGGGGGGGTATTTATAGGTCAAGAAATGGCCAACCAATGGCCAAGATTCATCCAAGTGTTAGGCAAGTGTAGGGCTAGGATTAAGCCATGTGCACCTTATCCATCTACCACACCAACTTGCACAAATATCCTACCTACTCCCACTCAAGCAAATCGTCCAAGCCAATGGCCATGTTTGCCGTCCAAGCCCTTCCAATGTGAGGGTGACACTTGTCACCCTCCCGTTGGTCCAAAATGTTTCGTCTCTCGGAAAAATCCGCAAAAATTAGAAATGACATAGCCGGAATTTTCCCTACGAAAGCTGTGGAAACGTTTCATCAGAAAATGACTCTAATCGGGTGTTGTGCACTAATTCGAAACTTGCCTAACTTAAGGCTCAAATTATTATACGTACGCCATCACGTACATACTCTGGAAATACGGGGTATAACAGTTGTGCTGATAACGTCGTTGCCTGGACGTGTTGCTGCTGGCGTCGTTGCGTAGACGTAATGCTGATGACGTCGTTGCCTGGACGTATTGCTGCTGGCGTCGTTTTCGGACTTGGCGTCATGGCGTCGTTTTCGGACTTGGCGTCGTTTTTGGACTTGTTGTGCTGATAACGTCGTTGCCTGAACTTGTTGCTGCTGGCGTCGTTGCATAGACGTAATGCTGATCACGTCATTGCCTGAACGTAGTGTTGCTGTCGTCGTTTTCGGACTTGGCGTCATGACATCGTTTTCGGACTTGACGTCGTTTTTGGACTTGTTGTGCTGATAACGTCGTTGCCTGGACGTGTTGCGGCTGGCGTCGTTGCGTGAGCGTAATCCGATGACGCCGTTGTTCGGACGTATTATTCTTGGCGTCATTTTCGGACTTGGCGTCGTTTTCGGACTTGGCATCATTTTTGGACTTGTTTTGATATATGTATAGGATAAGCTACAAAAGATCGTATAAATTTTACGCACGCTAAGTGTACGACGAAATGTCTAAATGAGCTTTCTTATGAGTTATGAATTCGTTATTTATACAAATTATCCGTATAATATATATAATTATTCATCGAGCATACAAGGGCTTGTGGAATCCATATAGCTAAAGCGATAAGGTATGTAGGGCTTATTCCTTATTTGACATGATCTTATTTAGATAAAAAATGAAATGATGTCATCTGAAACGATCATATTCCTAATAACTTGAGTCACCTTGTATTCCTATCTCAATAGAATATATAACTCTTGTTGTCCCTTGTCGGCAGTACTTTCCGCACCTTATGATATTCTTTGTTATGTGATCAATTCACCAGTCCAGGTATTCTATTCATCCTAGTTCTACTAAGATGTACCATGACCTTCAGCAGATTTACTGATGGAATGATATGAAGAATAATTACAGAGTTTGTGGCCCAATGTCCAAATTGCCAGTAGGTCAAAATTGAGCATCAGAAACCCGGGGGCTTACTTCAGGATATATGATTCCAACGTGAAAATGGGAAGTGATCAATATGAATTTCATTACACGATTGCCTTTTTCTTATAAGAAGTTTGACTCTATCTGGGTTATTTTTGATAAACTTACAAAGTTAGCCCATTTTCTACATGTCAGAACTACTTATTCGGTCGAAGATTACGCCAAGTTATATGTCAAAGAGATAGTTCGACTTCTTGGGGGTTCCAGTTTACATTATATTTGACAGAGGTGCCTAGTTTACAACTAATTTCTGGATGTCCTTCCAGAAAGGTTTAGGTACTCAGGTTAATCCCAATACAACTTTTCATCCATAGAAAAATGGACAGGCCGAGCCCACTAGTCAGACGCTCGAGAATATACTACGAGCTTGTGTCTTGGACTTCAATGGGAGTTGGTGTTGTGATATTTCTGTGCACTAACGCAATTGTACGTATCGCTAAAGTAATAAAGTCTGTAAGACCAAGTTATCGTCCACAGAGACTGGTTTGTCAAGTACCGAATATCTAATCTATGGTATCTATTTGGTTAACGTTCTTTTGTTTGATTTATGAACTAAGAATTAAAACTAAAGTAAAGTACAAAAAATAAACTAAGGTGATGATACTTAGGGTTTAAAACAGTTATAATGGGAATTAGGGTTTTCAATAACCTCAACTTTCCACTCTTTCACTTGTTAATGTAAAGATAACGACTCTTCTTCTTATTAAGATAGCAGGTTAACTAATCTGTTCTATATTCTGGTTAGCACATATAGAAACTCAATCTTATGCATAAACCTTCTATATTCTATGATAGATTTTACCACACAGGAGGATTAAGAACAATAACCTTAAATAATACACAAGTATCGGGGTACTTTCATCCGCGATTTTAACCTATGTCTAGACAACTACATCATATTCAAATCTCACCTTTCAGAATTTTGATTTGAAATCATACAAGTTATGACAATTAGTGATCAGTTAATTTTCAAACAATCAATACAATATTGAATCGATCTTAATATAGCTGAAGATGAAATCAATAACTATGCATTAACTTATGAAAGAGTTTCAAATGATTCAATGGAAAACCCTAATAAAGAAATTAGCTCTTAGACATTGTCATGCTAAGAACTAATTTAATATCCAATATAAACTGAATTAAATAAAGTAAAGGAAAAGAACTTGAACAATTTGATGTCTCTAATCTTGCTCTTGCCTCCGTTCCAAGCCTCCAATGTATCCTCTAAAATAAGACAGGGTTTGAGGGGTTTTTTTTCTTCAGAAAAACTGCGTTTCAGACCCTTTTACCTTCTGAAAATTGAATTTTCTCGTCCAGTTCTGCGTCGGCGCCGCAGCCCTGTTGGCTGGAGCTGCGGTGCCACCTTGACAAAAATCTATCAGATCCCATAGTAGTTTAGACGCCGTGGCGCCGGCGGCGTGACTTTCCGATTTTTCGTCATTTTTCTGTCCGGACTTCGTCAGATTTCTTTCGTGCTTCCCGGGACTTCTTAGGCTTCATTTCTTGGCATTTTGTTGTGCAATTTCATCGTCAAAAGCAATACTTTCTCCTTTATGACCGATGTGACACAAAAGAAAGAAAAAACAACTCTAAAACTATACTAAACACAATCGAAAAGAGTAAAATACTAACTAAAAATGACTCAAAAGTGTATATAAAATAGACTCAACAGTTGGGAGGATCATTTGCCGCTTATTGAATTTTATTATAATAAAAATTATTATTCCAATATTAAGATAGCTCCATATGAAGCCCTGATGGGCGAAAGTGTAGGTCTTCTATCGGTTGATTTGAAGTGGGTGGAGAAAAGTTATTGGAACATGACTTGGTACAACAAGCGATAGAAAAGGTGAAATTGATTCAAGAGCGATTGTAGACCGTCCAACGTCGGTAGAATTCCTATTAAGGTAATCTACACCAAAACCTAGAGTTTGCTATTGGCGATTTGGTGTTCCTAAAAATATCGCCTATGAAAGGCGTGATGAGGTTTTGAAAAAAAGGCAAGTTTAGCCCTAGATACGTCGGACCGTATCAGATTATACAAAGGATCGAACAGGTGGCTTTCAGGCTTGAATTACCCCCGGAGTTGAAGCAGTACATCCAGTATTATACGTGTCCATGCTTCGAAAGTACATATGATATCCCTCCCGTATTACCCTAATAGTGGATGTTCAGATTACAAATGACTTATTGTATAAGGAAACTCCAGTTGCCATCTTAGATCGTTAGGTCCGCAAGCTACGGATCAAAGAAGTACCCTCTGTTAAAGTGTTGTGGAGGAACAATAATGTAGAAGAAATGACGTAGGAGGATGTTAAGTCCATTTTAGGTCTAGTTTAGGGAGTCTTTATGTGTATTTTCATTGTTTTGTACAGTATTATGCTTTGTTTGTCGTGTTTTCAGATGATAAGAGACTTTGGTGGGAAATAGAGAATTAATTATGAAATGGCTGATATTGAGGATGAAAGTGCACAACACGAGCCCAAGTAATCAACCAAGGAAGTCCCTAAGAAGAATGAAAGAAATCTGAAGAAGTCCGGACAAAAAAATGAAGCAGCGCTGGAAATTCACATCGACAGCGCCGCAACGCCAGAAGTACTGTAGCATCTAATAGATTTGATGAAGTCAGCTCCATGCGCCAGCCAGCAGCACCGCGGCGCCGACACACGTATTTCAAAATTGGGCCGAATTTCAGAAGGGTAAAAGGGTCCGAAGTGAGGTTTTTCTCAGATATAAAACATTGTCATACTTTAGATGATATTTTTGGAGAGGCAAGAAAGGAGGCAAGAACACAATTGGAGACTACTTTTGTTCAAGTTCTTTTTCTTCTCTTTGTCTTATTTCAGTTTATGTTGGATATTAGTTTAGTTCTTAGCATGACAATGTCTAAGAGCTAATTTCTTTATTAGGGTTTTCCGTCGTATCACTTGAAACTCTTTCATACAGTTAATGCATAATTATTGATTTCTTCTTCAGCTATATTAAGATCTATTCAATATGTATTGATTGTTTGATAATTGACTGACCATTAATTATCATAACTTATATGATTTCAAATCGAGATCTGAATAGGGAGATTTGAATATGTTGTAGTTGTTTAGACATAGGCTAAAATCGTGGATGAAAGTACCCATATACTTATGTAATATTTAAGGTTATTGTTCTTAATCCTCCTGTGTGGTAAAATCTATCATAAAAATATAGAAGGTTTCTGCACAAGGTTGAGTTTATATATGTTCTAATCGGAATATAGAACAGATTAGTTAACCTGCTATCTTAATAAGAAGAAGAATCATTAGCATTGCATTAACACGTGAAATAGTAGATAGTTGAGGAGATTGAAAGCCCTATTTCCTTCATAACTGTTTTAAACCCTAAGTATCTTCATTAGTTTAATTTCTGCAAATTACTTTAGTTTTAATTCTTAGTCTAAAATCTCAAACAAAAGAATGATTACCAAATAGATACCATAGATTAGATATTCGGTATTTGACAAACCAGTCTCTGTGGACGATAACTCGGTCTTACAGATCTTTATTACTTGAACGATACGTACACTTACATTAGCATACGGAAATATCTCAACAAGTTTTTGGCACCGTTGTCGGGGACTGACGTACTATCAATATCGAATTATCTAGTCTTATTTCTAATTTGGTTTCTTATTTTCTTATTTTTATTTTTAGAACTTTTTTGCTTTGATCTGTTTACTTGTTTTTGATCAATTTCAGGAAATTCGTTTATGCGAAGTAGGAGAGGAGCAGACACTCCTATCCCTTTGAACCCTAAAATTGAAATATTGTGCAGACAGAACATGAAAGAGAAGAGAATTGCTGATTCTTTAGCAATGGAAAATCAACAAAATTAAAACAGGCTGAATAAAGGAGCAGGGATGAGAGAACGAGTCCAGCTTCCTGCTGAGAGGAGCTTGGGAGACTACGTTCTATCTACAATCACTGGTGTGCAGACTTGCATCAGGCTTTCAGCTGTGGAAGCCAATAATTTTGAGCTAAAACCAACCATTCTGCACATGGTACAGAGCACAGTCCAGTTTGGGGGGTTGCCGTCTGAAGACCCACACATGCATATTGCTAATTTTTTGGAGTTTTGTGCTACATTCAAATACAATGGCGTTACTGATGATGCTATTCGATTGAGGCTATTCCCATTCTCACTCAGGGATAGAGCCAAGTGTTGGTTGAATTATTTGCCAACAAACTCCATCACTACATGACAAGACTTAGCCCAGAAGTTCCTTACCAAATTCTTCCCTCCATCCAAAGCAGCAAAGCTCATAGGAGAGCTTAATAATCACTATCAGATGGATGGAGAGTCACTCTATGATGCGTGGGAGCGGTTCAAAGATCTGCAGAGAAAGTATCCGCATCATGGAATTGAGAAGTGGATGTTGGTCCATATCTTCTACAATGGGTTATGTGGTACTACTCGTACTATAATTGATGCTGCTGTAGGGGGAACGTTCATGAAGAAGATTGCCAATGAGGTATATGATTTTCTAGAAGACATGACCACAAATAACCATCATGGGGCTGATGAGAGAGCTACAAACATCAGGAAAGTGGCTGGGGTTCATGAGTTGGATGCTATCACTGCATTGACTACCCCGGTTGACACTTTGATAAAACAGTTGCAGCAAAGAACCATGTCCGTTAAAGCTGTCTAGACACCAGTAAATTGTGATATTTGTGGGGGTCCCCATACGTTTGATAGGTGCACAACAGTAGATCCAAACAATGTGCCTATGGAGCAGGTTCAGACAGTTGGGAATTTTCAAAGCCCTACAACAATGCAATCTCCAACACATATAATAAGGGGTGGATAAATCACCCCCACTTTTCATTGAGAAATGATCAAGGGCAGCAACCTCAGCTTCAGGAGCTATTTCAACAGACCAATCCAGCTCGCCGAGGGCGGATCCAAAGAATAGCGGCCCGGACCGCGACTCGCAAGAGAAGCCAGATGAAATAAGAGCAACACTGTTGACCTTGGCTAACTCTCAGACTCAACTCATGGCAGAAACCATGTCCTTATTTGCAACGATTACCAATTCTCAGACCCAGTTCATGACAGAGACTAGGTCATCTATCAGAAATTTGGAGACACAGGTGGGACAGCTGGTGAACATGTTGAACAATAGAGAGCAAGGAAAACTTCCTAGCGGTACTGTGGTGAATCCAAGAAAACAGTTCCAGGCAATAAGCTTAAGGAGTGGTAAGCAGTTAGAGCAGGTTGCAGCCCAACCACAAGAGGAGAAGAAAGATGAGCCGACAGAGACTTCTGAGGTAGAGAAAGAAGGGGTTACTGATGACCGCCCTATTCTAGAAAAGGCTCCACATGCAGTCATGAGAGAATATATAGACAAAGTTCCATACCCCTAAAGATTTGTGAAGAAATCTCTAGACAAACAGTTTTCCAAGTTCTTGGAGGTCTTCAAAAAGCTTCACATTAATATCCCTTTCATTAAAGTCTTGGAGCAAATGCCAGCATATGTTAAATTCATGAAGGAGATCCTCTTTAAAAAGAGGAAGCTGGACGACTATGAGATAGTGGTGCTGACAGAAGAGTGCGGTCCTATCTTGCAGAAGAAACGTCCCCTGAAGTTGAAGATCCAGGGAGTTTCACCTTACGTTGCACTATAGGGAAGGTGACATGCAAGCAAGCTCTGTGTGATTTTGGGGCAAATGTCAACCTGATGCCCCTCTATGTGTTTAAAAGACTTGGTTTGGGGGAAGCAAAACCAACCACTATTAACTTGCAGCTAGCTGATCGCTGATGCGCGGTAAGATGCACACACTTTAAACGCAAGTGCATGTTATCGTGACAAGTAGTATAGTCTTAGTAAGACCGAATATCGTCCTCTAGGATTAGGGTTCAAGTACCAACTATCTATTTTCTAGTATCTATTTGGTGAATTTGTGATTGATTTGTTGTTTATAACTACGAATTATGCAGGCTATTTTAAATTTAAAGATTTACGTCAGTGGTGATGAGAATAGGGCTTCCATGTATCCTTACTATCCGCTTATGCTACTTACTAATGCATTAACTTATGGTATTCTTCTTTAGGAGAAAGCAGGTTTACGAAATCGTTTTATACTCCCGCTAGGGTTATATAAACACTCAACCCCAGTATCGCACCTTACCTACCTCTCGGTGATAAGGATAACTTTATAGGAGGATTAAGAACAAAACCTAGTTGGCCAAATCGCACAATGCAAAATTAGGGTTGTTAAGCCTCTCATCAACGCTACATAAATAATTGAGGTATTTTCATCCCCAATCCAAGAATGTCTACCCAACTTACAGCATATTCACAATCCCCCCTTCTCAGAGTCTGATTAGAAATCATATAGTGATAATTAGTTGTCAGTTAATTACCAAGAATTCAACTCAATTATTGGATAGATCTCACAATAAGAAAAATAACCAAAAGCATGCATTAATTTATAGCATAAGTTTCTAGCAATTCAACATGGAAAGCCCTATAAGAGAATTAGTTCCTAGCCATAAATATGACAAGAACTAATTCAAAGTTCATCAAAAAAACTGAAATAAAGTAAAGAAAAGGAAAAGAAATTACTAAACTAGTGGTATCCAATCTCCAAGCCAAAGTCTTGAGTTGTGCAAGAAGGGGAACCCCCAAAAACTGCCTAGGGTTCTCCTTTTATAGGCTGCAAACCGCCTCCTTCTTTTCCTTCAGGCCTGGCCCAGATTTTCGTCAAAAGACCTAATTTTTCCGCGTCGGCGTCGCGGCCCTGCAGACAGGCGCCGCGGCGCCGGAAGTTCTGCAATCCGTCGGGTGTTTTGGCGCGCCCCGATATCGCTGCTCGAGGCGCGGCCAGTATCTTCTGTGGCTCTCTCGGATGTTTAGCGCCGCGGCCAGTTTCTTTGCTCGAGCGCCGCGTGCCGAGTCTCGACCTCTACGGATAGTGGCGCTGCGCCCCGCTGATCACAGTGCGAGGCGCCATGCCGGTCTTGATTTTTACCCTTGTTCTCCACTTTCTCTGTTTCCAGCTCTGGCATCTCCTCTTTTGCCCTCTTTTTGCTCTTTTTTCGCCATTTGGCCATTTTAACCACTTTGACTCAAAAGAAAGAAAAAATATCCTAATACGACATTTATATGTGCAAAACGGGACAAAAGACTAACTAAAAATGACTCAAAAGGTGTATATAAAATACACCGATCAAATACCCCCAAACTTAACCTTTGCTCGCCCTCGAGCAAAGATAGAAAGAAATAAAATAAAAGACTCAAAGAACAAAAATAAAAGACTCACTGCCATTGATCACTTTTGCTGCATTAGTGTTAACTAGAAAAACATGAAGGTTAGCAGAATAATATGCAGGAACATGTAGCATGAAATTTTTTTCAGCACACTAAACACATTGAACTAGATATTTCGCAAACTCATATTTATCATGCTTTAATGGAAGCCAATATACTAAATCATGCATGTAAATTCAAGAATTCCTATGACATGCTTAATTGCTATTCTCCACTAATTCTGGAGATGCATAAAAGAGATCTTCAGGACTTTAAGGGTTGTAATGTAGGCTTAGGTAGGGGTTGGTAAAAATAGGCATTTAGGCTCATTTTTGTGTACCATAAGCTCTTTAGCTTTTCAATATTTCCCTTTTTCTTTTTGTTCTTTTCTTCATTTCGATTCTATCTTTCCCCTCTTTTGTTTTGGGAGAGTGAAGTATATAATAATGACAAGCACCCCCAAACTTAGGTTTTTGCCTATTTCTTATTACTTTTGTATTGGGGTGCAACAGACAGATTCACTCTTTTTGTCTCTTTTTTTTAACACAATGTATTCCACTGTTTCATATTTTCACTTATGGTACAATTTGTGGGAATATAGGGTGTCAAAGAAGAAGTTTCAAATTTAGGCTCAATGGGGCTGACTGGGGATATTTTTAAAGTACAGGATAGAAAAGAATGGTGAGAATTGGCTATCAAAGAAATGCCTGAGTCATCTCCCTAACATGCATATCCTAACTATTTCGCCTCAAATAGCAAGCAATCATAACACATAAGCATTTATCATTTAACATGCATAGCTCAAGCAAGAAACTCCAATTAGACAGATTCTGTGAGTTATTGGCACAACTAACCTAAGTGTTTAGATAGTTGCTTCAATTCCTTTACATTATTCCACCTTACTTCACTAGGTGTTTCTAGCAACTACATCATACATGATCTTTGACAGACAATTATGACTCAAAAAGAAAAAAACATTTGGTGACTCAAAATAAACATAAAACAATCAAAAAGACTAAAATAAAACATAACATGACACAAAGAAAATAAAATACAAATACAACACCCCCAAACTTAAATCACACATTGTCCCCAATGTGTGTAGACTCAAAGACAGTAAAAGAAATAAAAACACTTACAAACTTTGGCTAAAATGGTGGTGGTGGCGGTGGATGATGCATCGACCATTGGTTGAACAAAGAACTCAGCTCGTTGATTTGTTGCCTTGTTTCTTGCTGTCCTTGTACTACTGTGTCCAAGGTCTGCATCATCCTCATCTGATTCTGATACAATTGCTCCATTGTGGGAATTGGAGGTTCTGCTCCTGTGGTTGGCCTGTGGCTAGGTCCTGTCTCATATTGAGCCCCTATTTCAGGCTCATCTTCGTCCATGGCGGCCTCTGCTGCTGCTGCTGCTGGTGGTTGTACTCCGTCCCAGTTCTTTGGGGGCTTGGGTCTTGGAAAGAGTGCACTATCCCATAGGACACGGGCAGTTGGTTTCTTTCATGAGTGTCATTGGGTAGGTTTGGAACCGCACTCATGTGACATAGCTTGGTGATAACTGAGCCATGTCCTAATCCGCCTGTTGTTACCAACCTGCCGATTTCCTCAATACTCTGCACTATTTCTTTCCCCACATCAATCGTCAACCCCCTCATAATTCCATATACCAGTTTAATCCTATCCTCTGGCACTCTGGTGAAGTGCGTGGATGGAATCATCTGGCGCCGATTTAAATATAGCCAACCTTTGGCTACTTTGTTGAATTGGCACTGCTCAAGGTTTTGACCCATTTCTTCCAATATCAAAACAGCTCACGGTAGCTCACGGTGTTTGCGACGGCATTCGGTCGATGTGGTCAACGCTTACAGACCATGTTCTAAAGTGATTCCAATCACTTCTCTCTTCAACATCAATCGCTTTCAATTGTATATTTATATCCTCTCATCACAGCACATAACGTCCCCTTACAAAACATCCCCTTTCCACCTTCTCCGGAAAATTGGCATAAAATTGACGCACCATTGTTGTGTTTACTGGTGCTATTTTCTCCGGATTCACAAATTTTCTCCAATCCCTTAACTCAATCATCGCCCGAATGGGCTCATAAACATCTTCTTCCCCATATGACTCCATCTGGTAGTCCATTCCCCTTTCTGGTATTATGGGTCTGGTATCAAGCTTTTTATATCTTTGGAAGACTTGGTAACTGACAAACCTATTTTCGTCGTATTGTGGGGTTGAGGTGGATGTGGAGCCTCTTCTCTTTCTGGTGGCCATTTTTAAAACAAAATCTGCAGCTTATACTTTAGTGGCACAATTGTCTCCTACACACTCAATACTAGCAGCGAATACAACACCCCCAAACTTCAACCTTTCTACTCAATACCCACAACCTCCTTTTCTACTATTTTCTCCAAACTTCACAATCACTTTTCAGCACCCAAACTACTCCAACTACAATACTCCTCCAACTACTACCTCCTATGTCTTCAGTAAAAAAGATTCAAGAACAGAAAAGAATTACCTTTTTAGGAGAAGATTCAAACTTGTTCTTATTTCAATTGATGGCTTGAGGCTATGGAATGGAGCTTTGTTGGTTGAGATGGCTAAGGGTTTGTGGGAATTTAAGAGTTTAGGTTGTGGTTGGGTTGGATTTGTGGGCAGATTTCTGGAATTTCGTGGGTTTTTAGAGAGGGAAGGTTAGGTTTTAGAATTTGGAATTGGGGAAAATCTGATTTTTGGGTATTTTTAAGTTTCTGGATTCCCGCTTGTAGTGCACCTGGCCATGGCGCCCAATCTTCACGCTCGCCCGGGACTTTCTACGCGACCATTGCAGGCGCGGCCTAAACTTGGCAAATTTTAGGATTTTGGCGCGCCTGCTCACAGGCGCGCGGCGCAAAACCTGCGCTGTTCGATTCTTTTGCGCCGCCACTCTGGCGCGCTTTCCCGATTTTCTGGAAATTCTGGCTTTTCTTCAGTTTTTCGCCTTCAGTTTATTTCCCTGTACCTATCAATTACAGCACAAACACAAGAACCCAAGACCGTGAGATTGTTCTAGACAAAATAAAATAAACTTAAAGACAGAAATTAAAATAACATAATTGAAAACGTTGGGTTGCCTCCCAACAAGCGCTGTCTTTTAACGTCTTTTAGCCGGACGCAATTAACCTTTCTGAGTGCCCATTGGACCCTTCTGCGAACTGCTTGCAATCCGCAGAGTTATTGCTATAGGTCTCAATTTCCCTATCACCATTTGTTCAAACAAGAGCCTTAAACATATAAGTATCCCCCAAGTACACAAGATAGGTTTGTCTTTTAGGCTTTTTATAGTGTAGGAATCCGTGAAATTCTCTACATCTCTTAACTCTGGGGGTTGCCCTTGATGATATGTAATTCCTATTTGGGAGTCATTAGTGATAGCTAGTGGTGTTTCTTCTGTGATAGGTGCAGGAAAAAGAATTTCCACAGAATCCAAGAAGGCCAATAATTGGATCCCTGAAATCTTTTCCTTCTCTATACTAACTACCTTGCCAGATTCCTCAATAGTTGGGTGTGGTTCAGGCCCTTCAAGTTGCTTGCCACCCCCCATAGGTGCTGATTGATTTTCTTGCATTTCGCTGCCAAATATGATCGCGAGTTCTCCTATTTGCGATTCGGCTTTTTATGGCCAATCTCATTTCGATCCATGATGCGCTTGATACTTAGTGAGACGAGTATGACTTCTGCAATTCCTCTCTCTTCCTCTACGGTTGGAGCTCGATCATATTGACAGTAGTACTCCATATCTTCAGGATCCCTGAGATACATCAAAACCAACAAAGGATCACGACACCCTTGTTTTCACACAATAAATACATAAAACAAAAAAGATTAGAAAAACTATATAAAAAACCCAAATTAGAAATTAAAAATAGATAAATTTGATATTGAACTAATGCCTAATCCCCGGCAACGGCGCCAAAAACTTGATGCGCGGTAAGATGCACACACTTTAAACGCAAGTGCACGTTATCGTGACAAGTAGTATAGTCTTAGTAAGACCGAATATCGTCCTCTAGGATTAGGGTTCAAGTACCAACTATCTATTTTCTAGTATCTATTTGGTGAATTTGTGATTGATTTGTTGTTTATAACTACGAATTATGCAGGCTATTTTAAATTTAAAGATTTACGTCAGTGGTGATGAGAATAGGGCTTCCATGTATCCTTACTATCCGCTTATGCTACTTACTAATGCATTAACTTATGGTATTCTTCTTTAAGAGAAAGTAGGTTTACGAAATCGTTTTATACTCCCGCTAGGGTTATATAAACACTCAACCCCAGTATCGCACCTTACCTACCTCTCGGTGATAAGGATAACTTTATAGGAGGATTAAGAACAAAAACCTAGTTGACCGTCACGCACAATGCGCAAAATTAGGGTTGTTAAGCCTCTCATCAACGCTACATAAATAATTGAGGTATTTTCATCCCCAATCCAAGAATGTCTACCCAACTTACAGCATATTCACAATCTCCCCTTCTCAGAGTCTGATTAGAAATCATATAGTGATAATTAGTTGTCAGTTAATTACCAAGAATTCAACTCAATTATTGGATAGATCTCACAATAAGAAAAATAACCAAAAGCATGCATTAATTTATAGCATAAGTTTCTAGCAATTCAACATGGAAAGCCCTATAAGAGAATTAGTTCCTAGCCATAAATATGACAAGAACTAATTCAAAGTTCATCATAAAAACTGAAATAAAGTAAAGAAAAGGAAAAGAAATTACTAAACTAGTGGTATCCAATCTCCAAGCCAAAGTCTTGAGTTGTGCAAGAAGGGAACCCCCAAAAACTGCCTAGGGTTCTCCTTTTATAGGCTGCAAACCGCCTCCTTCTTTTCCTTCGTGCTGGCCTGATTTTCGTCAAAGACCTAATTTTTCCGCGTCGCGTCGCGGCCCTGACAGCGCGCCGGAAGTTCTGGTCGTCGGGTGTTTTGGCGCCGCCCGATATCGCTGTTCGAGCGCGCGCAGCAGATCTTCTGTGGCTCCTCGGATGTTTAGGCACCGCGACCACGATTTTCTTTCGAGAGCGCGCGCGTACCAGTCTTCGACCTCTCGGATAGTGGCGCCGCGCCACCGCTGACTGCAGGAGGCGCCGCGACGCTGGTCTTGATTTTTACCCTTGTTCGCCACTTTCTCTGTTTCCAGCTCTGGCATCTCCTCTTTTGCCCTCTTTTTGCTCTTTTTCCGTCATTTGGCAATTTTAACCACTTTGACTCAAAAGAAAGAAAAACTATCCTAATACGACATTTATATGTGCAAAACGGGACAAAAGACTAACTAAAACTGACTCAAAAGGTGTATATAAAATACACCGATCAATCGCTCTATCGTATATACCCGTGGTATAATTGAAGACGTATTGGTGAAAGTGTACAAATTCATCTTGCCTGCTAACTTTCTAATTCTTGATATATAGGAAGATGAGAATATGCCGATTATCCTTGAGAGACCATTCCTAGCTACAGGGAGGGCACTGATTGATGTTGAGAAGGGAGAGCTCAAGCTCTGAGTTCAAGATGAGGAGATGACCTTCACTATTTTCAAGCCTCCAACTGATCCACAAGTCAATGATAGATGTTTTGCGGTCGGTGTCATTGAAAGAGCTGTCTCTAAGAAAAGCCTCACAAGTAATGATGCTCATGGGGTAACATTGAAGCAAGATGCAGAACGGGAGTATAAGAATTCTGAACCTGTGAATGATGCCTTGAATACTGACCAAGGGGTGAACCTCTCGGAACTCAGCCCTGTGAAAAAGAAGCGGAGAAAGAGAAAGATAATGGTTTTGAAATGGATATGCGGATGGGATAATCTACCCCCTTGAATGAGTAAGAGAACTGCGTCCGGCTAAACGACGTTAACGACATCGCTACTTGGGAGGCAACCAAATGTTTTTAATTATGTTATTTCAATTTTTGTTTTAGTTGTTTATTTTGTCTTGAACAGTCTCGGTCTTGGTTTTTGTCTTATGTTTTGATGACAGGTGAAGCGGGGACTAACTCCGAGGGAAAAAGGGTGAAAATGCGAAAAATTGGGGAAATCGAATATTTCAGTGAATTAGCACCGTGGCACCTGAATCGAGCGCGCGACGCCGAAAGTACAGAGAGCAAATCAGAAAAAAATTGTGATTTAGCGTCGTGGCGCTCTATCCTCAGTGTCGCGGCGCTGAGACGCGATTTCAGAAAATAAAACCCTAAATCTCACGCCTATTTCCCCCATTCTCACTACCAAACACATATTTTCCTCATTCTCACTCCCAAATCTCACAAAAAATCCTCCAAATTACTCCAAAAATCTAAAATCTTCCACAATACCACACCTCTGCACTTGGGCCAACACATCCATGTGAGAAAGAATCTCCAAAAAGGTAATAGTTCACTAAACTTTGTGAACTCTTGTGAAGTATTTCTAGTATTAGAATGAAGTTGGGGGGATTGTGTTTAAACGAAAAGTAGTGTTGGAGGTTGAAATTTCGAGGTGTTGTTGCTGTTTAGTTGCAATTTTGTCTGTGTTAATGTGTTGTGTGTTCGGTTATTGCTATAGTTTGGTGTTTTGCTGGGCTATTTTTGCTGGGGATTGGTTGTGTTGTTGTTGGTTTGTGTTGCTGTGGTTGTTGGTTGAATTTTTGGGCTGGGTAACATCAAGAATTCAGGTGAAGTGCTGCCAAAATTTTGCTAAAATGGTTCTAAAGTGCATATACAAAGTAAAATGAGGTCAAGAAGAAGCATTTCTGGAGCTTCTTCTTCAAGAACAGTCGTGCCTGACTATGATGTGACAAGATTTTCTAATAAAAAGGCACAAGATAGATACGACAAAATAAGTGATAGGGTAGTGATACATGAGAGGGGCATGGAATTCAGGGTAGTCATGTATGATGACGAGGTCTATGAGCCCATAAGGGCTAGGATTATTGTAAATGGTTGGGGGTTATTCGTTGATCATCTGGCTATTCTCAGGCCTAATGCCAGCCTAGTTCGAGAGTTCTATGCAAACTATCCAGAACAAGACGGCAAAAGATGCTATGTCAAAGGGTGCTATGTGCCTGTAAGTGCTGAAGAGATCAATACAATATTTGGGATTGCAGATATTGAGGAGGTTGGGTATCACCTGAATAACTTCAGGAGTTGGAGCGCAGATGTGATGTGCGATTTATACACACGCTAAACGCAAGTGCACATATCGTTACAAGTAATATAGTCTAGGTAAGACCGAATATCGTCCTCATGGACTGGTTTAAACCTATGTTTATTCAACTATAACATATTCAAAATCTCCTCTTTCGGATTTTGATTAGAACTCATATAAGTGATGATAACTAGTGATCAGTTAATTATCAAGCAATCAAAACAACTATTGAATAAATCTTAAACAAGTGAAGAAGAAACCAAACTAATATATTAATTCATGAATAGAGGTTCAAGTGAATCACAAGAAAATCCCTAATAAAGTAATTAGCTCCTAGCCGTAGTCACGCTAAGAACTAATACAATCTCATACATGAACTGAAATAAACAAAGAAAAATAAAAGAAAAGAAAATACTTGAACTAGGTCTCAAATCTTCGCCTCCTAGAGTTGTGTTGTATGTACAATGGATGGAATAAATCCCCATTAATGATGTAGAGACTATTTATAGCCCAAGAATCTTTTAGGTAAACGGTTAAAGATTATGTAGGTAGGAAAAGTTATCCCTTTTGGACCCTGAAAACGTGTCAAATTCGGCCCAAAACGTCAAATATACCGCGTTGGCGCCGTAGCCTGATGAGGGCGCCACGCGCTGAAAATCGCAGAGTTTCGACAACTTGGTCGGCGCAAGGCCGTACGCTGCCACGCGCCGATGGCGGCTAAGCCGCTTCATCGCCCGCCATCGTCGATTTTCATCGGGCCGTCGATTTATTCTATACTTCCCGGGACTTCTTAGACTTCATTTATTGGCCCCTTTAAGTGTGCAATTTCATCTCAATTAAGCTCATTTCATCTTCTTTTTTCCATTTCTCCATTTCTGACCGCTGTGACACAAAAGAAAGGAAAACAACCCTAATACTATAGTAAACATAAATGAAATGAGTAAAATACTAACTAAAAATGACTCAAAAGGTATATATAAAATACACCGATCAAAACACTCCCAAACTTAAACTTTGCTCGTCCTCGAGTAAAGCACAAAACAAAAATAAAACAAAACGATCAAAAACTCAAAGAGATGGATCAAGTAGTTATAATATTGCTTCTTCACAATCATGGATGAAAGATGAGATAATATGTTAGAACATATATAACATGAATAATCAGCAATCTAGAATTTCAAGTTAGAAATTTCGCAAATTCACTTAGATCATGTTCAATGGAAATACAAACACCTAACCTATGCATGTCAATTTCATCCCATCTTTCCCAAATGCTATAGACCTGTTTACTTGCTATTCTCCACTAATCATAGACATACATATTAAAGATCATCAGGACTTTCAAGGGTTGTAAGGTAGGTTTAGGCAGGGGTAAGTAAAAATAGGCATTTAGGCTCAATTACGTACCATAAACACTTTTCATTCAAACTCTTTTTCCTTCTTTTTGATTTCCTTTTTAGTTTCGTACCCACTTTCTCCTCTCTTTTCTTTTGAGAGAATGATATGTAATATAAATAACAAGCACCCCCAAACTTAGACTTTTGCATATTTTTCATTGGGGTGCATTAAATTTGTTCACTCTCTTTTTGTCTCTTTTTCACGCTTTTCATCCCAATACTTTTCCATTTTACTTATGGCACAACAAAGGAATCATAGGGTGTCAAAGAAAGATATTTATTTTAGGCTCAAAGGGGCTGACTAGTGATACATTTTATGTCAGGGTAGGTAATGAATGGTCAGAAGGGCTATCAAAGAAATGCCTGAATCATCTCCCTAAAAATGTACGTCTTAACTATTTCGCCTCAAATAACAAGCAAACATATTTTTTAGACATTTTTCAACCGTTCTTTCCATAATTGACACACATAAGCGAAGCACAAATATTCCAAATAATTAGATGTCAGGAATTTTTGGCATATCTAACTTAAGCACACAGATTGTTGCTTTTAATTTCATTACATTATCCCACTTTATCCACTCAATATCTTTAGCAACTACAACATGGATGATCCAAAAAAAAAATTATGACTCAAAAAAAACATAAAAACAACACAAAGACAAAATAAAAAAGACTAAAAAACAAGACAATAAAATAAAATAAGACACCTCCCAAACTTAATCGACACATTGTCCCCAAAGTGTGAAGACTAAAAATAGGGTCAACTTACTGACACAACACATCGGTCATAACGGAGGTCTGAGAGCAAAAATTATGGAATTTACATTGCGTCTGACTCTCAGAACTTTCGGCGCCACGACCCTGAGATTCAGAGTCGTGGCGCCCTAAGTACCGCGGCTCTCTGAAGTTCCGGCGCCACGGCGCTGATTTTGGGCGCCGTGGCACTGACGACGACTTTTCCTTTTTTTCAGCATTTTTGCTCCTTTTTCCTCAGAGTTAGCTTTCAGTCCACCTGTCATCCAACAACACAAAACAAGAACCCAAGACCGTGAGACTGTTCAAGATAAAATAAAATAAACTAAAGACAAAAATCAAACTAACATAATTAAAAACATTGGGTTGCCTCCCAACAAGCGCTGTGTTTAACGTCTTTTAGCCGGACGCAGTTAACCTTTACGAGTGCCCATTGGATCCTTCTGCGAACTGCTTGCAATCCGCATAGTTATTATTGCAGGTCTCACTTTTCCTACAACAATCTTTTCAACTAAGGGCTTCAGATAT
Source organism: Przewalskia tangutica (assembly GCA_029844215.1). Taxonomy (NCBI): domain Eukaryota; kingdom Viridiplantae; phylum Streptophyta; class Magnoliopsida; order Solanales; family Solanaceae; genus Przewalskia; species Przewalskia tangutica. Next base: position 113,561,603 of record CM056721.1, read on the forward strand.
AAGATTATCCCCCAAGTACACAAGACATGTTTGCCTTCTAGGCTCTCTATAATGTAGGGATCAGTGAGATTCCCAACATCTCTCAACTCTAGGGGGTGCCCTTGATGGTATGGACTTCCTATTTGGGGATCAACAGTGACCGCTGGTGGTATTTCTTTTGCAATAGGTACAGGAAAAAGAATTTCCAAAGAATCCAAAAAGGTGAATAATTGGATCTCAGTAATCTTTTCCTTCTCTACACCAACTATCTCGCCAGATTCCTCAACAGCTGGGTGTGGTTCAGGTTCCTCAATTTGCTTATCACTTCCCACAACGGTGTCGCTAGGCAGACTTTCTTGAAGTGTATTGCTCATCCTATCCATTAGTTGCCCTATTTGTGTCTCCAAATTTCTGAGGGACACTCTTGTCTCATCCATGAACTGAGACTGACACTTGGTGAGTCTGAGTATGCCTGTCTGCAACTCATCTAGATCTTCTTCCAGAACCTGTGGGTTAAGCTGTTGTTGATGAATTTGCTGCCCCTGATAGAAGTAGTAATCCATGGACCTGTATATATATATATATATATATATATATATATATATATATATATATATATATATATATATATATATATATATATTTTGAATTTAACCTGCAAAATAAAAAAACAACAAAAGGTGATAAAAAGATGCTCGCAGAACAAGTTAGAAACTTGTTCTTGGATCAACCAAATTAGAAATAAGAATAGATAAATTGATATTGAAAGTACGCCAGTCCCCGACAACGGCGCCAAAAACTTGATGTGCGATTTATACATACGCTAAACGCAAATGCACGTATCGTTACAAGTAATATAGTCTAGGTAAGACCGAATACCGTCCTCAGGGACTGGTTTTCAAGTACCGGTTATCTATCCTTTAGTTTCTATTTGGTTAACGTTAATTGATTTGGAATTCTAAACTAATAATGCAGGAAATAAACTAATTATAAAAAATACTTTGATTTAAATCAGTTATGATGGAGAATTAGGGATTCCAAGATCATCAACTATCCACTCTATTCAATCCTTAATACAATTAAACTGACTTCTTCTTCTACGATAAGATAGCAGGTTAACTAGACCGTTTTATACTCCTGTTAAGGTAATATAAACACTCAACCCCAATGGAGAACCCTTCTATCTTTCGATGACAAGATTGACTACAAAGGAGGATTAAGAGCAATAACCTATTAAGCTACACAAGTATCGGGGTACTTTCATCCACAATTTAAACCTATGTTTATTCAACTATAGCATATTCACAATCTCCCATTTCGGATTTTGATTAGAACTCATATAAGTGATGATAACTAGTGATCAGTTAATTATCAAGCAATCAAAACAACTATTGAATAAATCTTAAACAAGTGAATAAGAAACCAAACTAATATATTAATTCATGAATAGAGGTTCCAGTGAATCACAAGGAAATCCCTAATAAAGTAATTAGCTCCTAGCCATAGTCACGCTAAGAACTAATACAATCTCATACATGAACTGAAATAAACAAAGAAAAAGAAAAGAAAAGAAAATACTTGAACTAGGTCTCAAATCGTCGCCTCCTAGAGTTGTGTTGTATGTACAATAGATGGAATTAATCCCCATTAATGATGTAGATACTATTTATAGCCCAAGAATCCTTTAGGTAAAGGGTTAAGGATTATGTAGGTAGGAAAAGTTATCCCTTTTGGACCCTGAAAACGTGTCAAATTCGGCCCAAAACGTCAAAAATACCGCGTCGGTGCCGTGGCCCTGCAGTCGGGCGCCACATCGCCTAAATATCAGAGAGTTTCGGACAACTTCAGTGGTCGGCGCCGCGGCGCTGCTGCCAGGCGCCGATGGCGTTTTTTCGGCGGTTTTTCGCTTCGTCGTCCAGTTTTTATCCGGGCTTTATCTGATCTATTCTATACTTCCCGGGACTTCTTAGACTTCATTTATTGGCCCCTTTAAGTGTGCAATTCCATCTCAATTAAGCTCATTTCATCTTCTTTTTGCCATTTCTCCATTTCTGACGCTATGACACAAAAGAAAGGAAAACAACCCTAATACTATACTAAACATAAATGAAATGAGTAAAATACTAACTAAACATGAATCAAAAGGTATATATAAAATACACCGATCAAGATGCCAACCATATATACTGGGACAGAGTTGCTGAGACCTTATTCTACATTGGTGCACCAATTCACCTATCTATCAACCAGTTACGAAGACTAGCCAGATGCAGTTCAATAGAGTAGCCAGAGCTTGACTATATTTTGTAAGTGCCCGTTTGATTCTGTCCACTCATTTTTCGCACATATCCACAGACAGGGTCAAACTGGTCTACGACATAATGACTGGCAAAGACATTGATATTGGGTTGGAGATAATAAATAGCATAACATGGATCAGCAGACTGACAACCACCGACGGATTGGGACATGGCTTCCTCATCACTGCTTTATGCGCTAAGCATGAAGTCCCCACATTCGCCACAGACACTCTTGAGAAGGTTCAGCCATATCTGATTCGCAGTCTAGTGCAGTCCTACCCTGAGCCAGCAACAGTCCCAAAGTAGAGACGAGGAGGTCAAGGTAGAGGTCATAGAGTGGTGGAAGAAGAGCCGGAAAACGCTGAAGCAGCAATGAATGAGCCCGGGAAGAGTAGTTTTCCACCTTCCTTGGCTATTGAGCCTCCAATGGGGATGATGCAGCAAATATTCCTTAAAAAAGTATCGAACAAACCACAGCAGCGCTAATAAAGGGAAATGTTTTGACTAATAAGTATTATTAAAACCAGTAGAAACTTCCATCTGCATAGAAGCTAAGATGAGACAAAATGATATTACATTTTCTAGATCATGGCTGCTGTAATAAGATTGTTATGAACAAGAATAAACTACTCACACATAAGGTATATGTTTCTCAAATTGTTTTAAAGGATTAAAACTATGAACTACGAAACCTTTCGAAAAATGAGAAACCTGAACATTTGAAATTAGGCAAACTTGAACGTTTGGAAAATAATGTTGTTACTTGATTTTACAAAGAGAAGTGTTTTGGTTTACTTCAAAAGATAGTCACTCTATTTTTATATACTACGAGCATTGTGTGACTATTTGTGAGAGAACAGATCTCTTAAAGAATTCATGTATGAAGTACTTTGGGGATAAAAACCCGATCTTGTTAATCATATAGTAGAAAGTACCTTGTGTGAATAACTTGATTGTGTTGGTTTGTGATAGCCTTGTAATACTTTCTTGTTGATTTGATAAGTAAACATGCTAGGATGCTACGTGTGTTATTATCTTGTGATGTTTGTGTAAAGGGGTTTTCCCTCGATTGCGCTTAAGTTGTTTAACTATCGGTAGTTATGTTGGTATTGTACCACTCACCTTGACATCATCCGGAGGTTAAGTTGCCTACGATGCGGGGTAGACTCGGTAGTGCAGTGTGACCTATGATTCGAGCATACCTCATGCGGGGCCCGGGGGCCTATGCGGAGCTACGAGCTCGAGTTAGTGTGCGGCCTTTATGGTCAATGCGGTGCATGTGGCCATGCGGATGCGAGTCCAGCGGATGCCGGGAGTAGCTACCTCGATGCGAGGAATACCTCATGCGGGCCATTGGAGTGGCCTATGCGGGTGCGGGAAGTTCGGGGCTGACGCGCGACATTAGATCTGCGGCGAGTGGCGGCTTTGATCATGTGATGCAGACAGATCTCATGATCTGATTTATGACACTGTTTATCTTGTAGGTTTTAGTAGTCGGCTATGCCTTCGTACTTACCGTGCGGTTTTATGATGACACGGTGGGACACGGTGTTCATGTGTATTCCTTGGTGCTTTTCTATCATGGTCGCCGGCGGTGAGAAGGTATTCCAGGCATGATTGATGTTGTGGGCGTGAGACCCATTGTTATATTTGAGTGATGACTTTGAGGCGTGAGTCACGACTTGACATACCGCTTATTTATTGTGAATCGTAGTTTGGTTATCATACATGTCTCGCCTTTATATAGACTACTATGATTTCATTCTGGCATTTGATTTCACATACTTGGTACTGTTATGCCGACCTCCTTGGGCTGCGTTCATGCCGCAGTTGAGGTACACGATCGTTGATCCTAGCTCTCGTGGTCGCGATTCGGCGTTTGGGAAGCTCCGTTTCTCGGAGGCTTATCGATGGTATAGTCCACGCTGTCGTAGGTGCTTACATTCGTGGTATGGCGGGCCTGTCCGCCATTGTTGTCAGTCACTCTTAGAGGTGCAGTAATCTTGTTGTGGGCAGAATTGTAAAAAGGGATATAAGCGTTCTAGTTGATATTTATATATGCCTTAAGGCAAGTTTTCTCGGATAAGCTTTTTCACTTCACTTTATTCATGTCTTGTTTTATATTCCGTGATTACTCGATGTATGACTACTTGGGTGCGGGGTAAGGCACGATCACGGGCAGGTTGAGTCGTGACAAAAGTGGTATCGAGCGATTAATCCTCGGAAAGTGTCTGAGACCGTGTCTAGTAAGTCTTGATTATCGGTGTGTTGTGCACATCTATAATCGTGAGGCGCGAGACATTTAGGATTGGTTTCATTCTTCTCATTACGAGATCGTGCCTTAGAGCCGTGTGATAAGTTGGACCCTCTAACGTATTTCTTTCTCACCGCTATGCCTCCGTGTAAGGCAACCCGAGCCGAGGCAAGGCGTAGGAGGCTGCGAGTAAATCTGAGAGGTTCTGAGGCACATGCCCAATCATCACCCGACACGGTGCTTCATTCGGGAGTTCTGCGACATCGCCCGGCCCAGCGAGTTTAGCACGGCGGCATCGGTTCCTCGTGGCCATGACATTTACACCTTGATTCGCGACCCGATGGAAGGTATAGTTTGCAAAGGCGACCACATTACTAGCTAAGGATGTAGCTACGGAGTATACGATGTACCGATTTATCGGGTCTTGATGACTATCTAAAGAAAGATTGTGCAAGTAGCTCTTGATCGAGCATGGATATTTCCAGCGTGCGAGCTTATGCGCAGACGCAGAGAAAAATAGAGATCGGCAGTTAATCGGGGGCAAGAAGAGGCGTCGGCGAGATCCTTTGGTAACTTTAGGCGAACCGCCGGCGGCGATTTAGATATGCACATCCACATGCGAGTGGTCCTTCATGACTTGGGGCGTTCGGAGTATCACGGAGTTGGTGAACTCGTGGCTTCGGTTCGTGACTACACGTAGGTTCCGGCCCGGATTGATCTTCGCTCGGTATTGGCGATGTGACGCCATCCCGGGGACTGTCGTCTTTTAGTTGGTACTTGTTTTACCGGCGGCAGTCTGGGCCATGTGTCGAAAGGATGTCCTAGTAGGAGGACTCAGCCTTCAGGATCGGTGGGTAGTTCGTCATCTTCCCTAGCTATGCGCCCTACGGGGTAGGTTTGATTAGAACGACTAAGGAGTGAAGCGATGAATCTGGTATATCCTTAACCCTCTAGAGATTAGTACGTATGATGAGATGAGTATATCTTAAGTGTTATGTTCAAATAACATAAGTATATTGTGATTAGAAATCATGGTTAGTTAACCAGGAATGATTGGGGGATAAGAAAAAGTGTAAGCCTTAGAGTTTTATACGTAGAGCCCTTAGAGGCAAGGCCATCTTGGGTAAAAGATTTATATTTTTACGTTTAACCCTTGTCGGAGTGCATGGTGCACGTGAGCTATGTTTGTGGGATAAGTCCCTGAGTAGTGTGGAATGAAATAGGGTAGTTGAGCTAAGAAGACCGCTAGGTTTTCGTAACGTGATTAGTGAGATTGTTCCGGTTCGGGGAGCAAGTGTTTCTGCGAGTGGGTCGGGTTGAGGCCATGCGGCGAGTCAACCCGCGACCTGTTTTATGGTGGTCGGTTGTGGTGGTCCCGCCGGTGGTAGAATCGAGGGTGTTAGGCGAGTTTAGTTAACCATCGTCTGCGAGTTCGTGGATGCGTTGACGATGTCGGGCGATGAGGTCGGCCGTATTGTCTTTCAGTCAAGATCGTTTACTCGGCAGAGGGTTATGCGAGATGTTATATCAGGAAGGTTGTAAGGCTGCACGAGGTGCCTACCTTCACCTTATGGCAGACAGTGAAGCCCAGGTTCGGCTGTTTCTTTTTCAGGAGGTTTTACCAGGCAGGGTTAGGAACTCAGGTGAGTCTCAGTAGCGCATTCGCCCTCGGGCCTGTGTTTGGATTTCAGGGGTAGCTATGAGGATTGTTGCCTCCTGTTGAGGGAGTGATTTTATAACTACCATTTCAAAGATTCGGATATCGCCACGAAGCCTCGTGAGGCGGAAGTGTAAGTCTTGGTCGATTGGTTCGATGTTGGCAAAGTTCAGATAGTGGGTTCATACTTGTTTCGGCAGGATGGGGATAGGGTGAAGCCTATCCAGGAGAGATTATCGACAGCTCAGAATCAACAGAAGTCATACGGATGATCGGCGACGACGCTTGGAGTTCAGGATGACGGTGGGTTTTCTTGAAGGTACCACCCCGGAAGGGTGTGATGAGATTCGGAAAACAGAGGAAACTTAGCCCGAGTTACTTTGGGCCTTTTCAGGTCATGTGAAGAGTAGGCCAGATTGCCTATATGTTAGCTTTTGCCGTCCGACGTAGGAGGCAGTACGTCCGATCTTTCATATTGCTATGTTCGGAAGAGTATCGGAGATCCATCCAGAGTATTCTCAGTTAATGATGACCAAGTGGAGGTAGTAACCCAGAGTTTTGGAAACTGAAGCAGTAACAGGAATGTGGTAAGTTATGAGAAAGAGTTCGAGTGTATGAGAAGGGTATGACGAGTAAGGGAAGAAGCGAGCATGTGTTGAGAACATAGAAGTGATCATTTCGTTTGTAAAGTGAAGGTGCGAAGGGAGTATCTTTTAGACCTTGGGTGGGAGCTTTTGTAGTAATGGAGGTGATTCCTCGTAGACTTGAAATTGAGTATTTGCGCGTGTTGTATTGTGGCCAGGTGGGGCATGTTTGTTTTCGTATGTATAGTAGTGAAGACTATACTGACGCACGTATGTTTTGAGACTTAGAAGGAACATTCAGGACGAATGTTTCTAAGGAGGGGAAAATGTTATACCGTATTTCAGTATATGCGTGGGGCGTGCGTAGAAAAGTTTGAAGCTTAAAGTAGGCAAGGTTCGAATTTTTGTGCACAACACCCGATTAGAATCGTTTTTCGACGAAACGTTTTACAAGACTTGCGAAGGGAAAATTCCGGCTATGTCATTTATATTTTTCGCGGATTTTTCCGAGAGACGAAATGTTTTGGACCAACGAGAGGGAAACACGTGGCACCCTCTCATTGGTGGACGTGTGGGGCGGCATTGGACGATTTGGAGAGTGAGAGTTGGTAGGATATTTTGTGATATTTGTGTGGTAGATGGATAAGGTACACATGGATGAATCTTGACCCTAAACTTGCCTTGCACTTGGCATGATCTTGGCCATTGGTTGGCCATGGCTTGACCTATAAATACCCCCCCTTTGTGAAGACTTCTTCATCCAAAAACTTTCCTAAGTCTTGAAAGCCCTCTTTCCCCCCTTAGAGTGGTGATCTCGTCCTAGCCTCCCCCTCCCCCCTTTGTGAGGCCCCTTGGCCGAGAGTCCCCTCCCCTTGGAGAGTATCCCCTCCTAGTGGGGTTGGCGAGGGTACACCCCTTGTGGTATTGTCTCGTATAAATACCCCCCCTCTTGGTAGAAATACTCTCCAAGTATTGTTACTATGCCCAAAATACCTTAGCCTTATACCTTGTAGTATTCCAAAAGTTACCTCTATACGTAGAGTCCGGAAATACTACCTTATGTCCTTTTTGTCTCAAACCGAAACCCTAAGGAAAATCTCCATAGTTGGTTGGAGTATTAAGAAGAAGTTGCGTAGAACTTCTAAGGGTTGTTTGGAGAGGGTTGGAGCGCCCGGAGTAGGAGCTAAACGTTGCTCAGGATCGACATTATAACTTGGATAATTTTGGGCTTATCGAGGTAAATACTCTTGACCTTCTATTGTAATTGGAAATTACATACTGTAGTTGTATAGAAATGAATATAAGATTCATAGAAGAGAATTGAACTGTAATAGAAGGATATTACAGAAAAGACTTGAACTGAAATCACATCAGAAGAATAATCTACAGAGTAGTCTAGTCATTGATAGACTTGTATAACCGTTATAGGTTGAAGATCGCGAGTAGCGTATTACTCGGAGGGTGGAAAAGGCTAGCGGACTACGATGCTGGAGCGTTTTGCTAATAGTCGATAATCGTCGCGAGGTATGTGATTCTTCCTATACTCTTGAGCATGATATTTTAAAGTATATATAGTACGGTGAGCGTCGTGTGTTAAGCGAATAATAATTACGGCAATGTGTTTTGACTTAAGCACGAATAATAATTACGGCAATGTCTTTTGACTTAAGCTGAATAATCTTGAGGTATTTCAAAGAATCTTGAACCATTTTTAATGAAGAGTAATACTTGGTTTTAAAAGCTTAAGAGTTATACTAGCTTTATGGGAAGTTAGGTATAACGGCTTAAGAAAGATAAAAAGAAGGGTTTATTGACTTTAAGAAGATTAAGAGACTTAATCTTAAAAAGATAAGAGACTTGACTTGGTTAATTAATATGAGTTTTGTCAAAAGTGTGAAACCTCATTCGTGAGTAATGAGTACTTGGTTTTAAAAAAGGAATAATGTTTCTTCGATTTGAAATCGAATAAGTATCGAACAAACCACAGTGGCGCTAATAAAGTGGAAATGTTTTGACTAATAAAGTATTATTAAAACCAGAGAAACTTCCATCTGCATAGAAGCTAAGATGAGACAAAATGATATTACATTTCCTAGATCATCACTTTGTAATAAGATTGTTATGAACAAGAATAAACTACTCACACATAAGGTATATGTTTCTCAAATTGTTTTAAAGGATTAAAACTATGAACTACGAAACCTTTCGAAAAATGAGAAACCTGAACATTTGAAATTAGGCAAACTTGAACGTTTGGAAAATAATGTTGTTACTTGATTTTACAAAGAGAAGTGTTTTGGTTTACTTCAAAAGATAGTCACTCTATTTTTATATACTACGAGCATTGTGTGACTATTTGTGAGAGAACAGATCTCTTAAAGAATTCATGTATGAAGTACTTTGGGGATAAAAACCCGATCTTGTTAATCATATAGTAGAAAGTACCTTGTGTGAATAACTTGATTGTATTGGTTTGTGATAGCCTTGTAATACTTTCTTGTTGATTTGATAAGTAAACATGCTAGGATGCTACGTGTGTTATTATCTTGTGATGTTTGTGTAAAGGGGTTTTCCCTCGATTGCGCTTAAGTTGTTTAACTATCAGCCGTTATGTTGGTATTGTACCACTCACCAGACATCATCCCGAGGTTAAGTTGCCTACGATGCGGGGTAGACTCAGCGGTCTGTGTGACCTATGATTCGAGAATACCTCATGCGGGTCCCGGGGCTATCGAGCTACGAGAGCTCCAGTTAGTGTGCGGCCTTTATGGTCATGCGATGCATGTGGCCACGCGGTGCGAGTCCAGGCGGATCGGGAGTAGCTACCGATGCGGGAATACCTCATGCGGGCCATCGGAGTGGCTTTACGCGAGTGCGGGAAGTTCTGGGCTAGACGCGCATTAGAGCATTGCGGGCGTGGCGGCTTTGATCATGTAATGATGCAGAGATCTCATGATCTGATTTATGACCTGTTTATCTTGTAGGTTTTAGTAGTCGGCTATGCCTTCAGACTTACCGTCACGATTTTATGATGACAGGTGGGACCTGGTGTTCATGTGTATTCCTTGGTACTTTTATATCATAGACTGCCGGCAGTGAGGAAGATATTCCACGGGCATGATTGATGTTGTGGGCGTGAGACCCATTGTTATATTTAAGTGATGACTTTGAGGGCGTGAGTCCCTGACTTGACATGACTGCTTATTTATTGTGAATTGTAGTTTGGTTATCATACATGTCTCCTGCTTTATATAGACTACTATGATTTCATTTACAACATTTTGATTTCACATACTTGGTACTGTTGTCTTGACCTCGCCCGTTTGCGTTCATCTGCGCAGTTGAGGTACACGATCGTTGATCCTAGCTCTCGAGTCACGATTCAGCGTTTGGGAAGCTCCGTTTCTCGGAGGCTTATCGATGGTATAGTCCCCGCTCGTAGGTGCTTACATTCGGGGTATGGCGGGGCCACTGTCCGCCATTGTTGTCAGTCACTCTTAGGTGCAGTAATCGTTGTGGCGTAATTGTAAAAATGGATATAATCGTTTAGTTGATATTTATATACGCCGCAAGGCAAGTTTTCTCGAATAAGCTTTTTTCACTTCACTTTATTCATGTCTTGTTTTATATTCCGCTGATTACTCTGATGTATGGCTACTTGGGTGCCCGGGGTAAGGCACCAGTCACGGGCCCGGGTTCGGGTCGTGACACTTTGTGTTTTTATTTTTAATTTTAGAGAGTCTAGAGTTCTTTACTCGAGGGCGAGTAAAGTTTAAGTTTGGAGGTATTTGTTAAGTCCATTTTAGGACTGATTTAGGGTCTAGTTTAGGGAGTTTTTTATGTGTATTTTTATTATTTTGTACAGTATTATGCTTTGTTTACTGTGTTTCAGACGATAAGAGACTTTGGTGAGAAATGACGAATTAATGATGAAACGACTGATATTGAGGATGGAAGTGCACAACACGAGCCCAAGCAATCAACCAAGGAAGTCCCTAAGAAGAATGAAAGAAATCTGAAGAAGTCCGGACAAGAAAATGAAGCAGCTCTGGAAATTCACGTCGACAACACCTCAGCGCCAGAAGTACTGCAACGTCTGATAGATTTGGCGAAGTCAGCGCCGACGCGCGTATTTCAGAATTGGGCCGAATTTAAGAAGGGTAAAAGGGTCCGAAGTGAGGTTTTTCTCAGATATAAAACCCTAAAACCCTGTCATACTTTAGATGATATTTTTGGAGGGGCAAGAAAGGAGGCAAGAACACAAATGGAGACTACTTTTGTTCAAGTTCTTTTTCTTCTCTTTGTCTTATTTCAGTTTATGTTGGATATTAGTTTAGTTCTTAGCATGACAATGTCTAGGAGCTAATTTCTTTATTAGGGTTTTCCGTCGGATCGCTTGAAACTCTTTCATACAGTTAATGCATAGTTATTGATTTCTTCTTCGGTTATATTAAGATCTATTCAATATTGTATTGATTGTTTGATAATTGACCGACCATTAATTGTCATAATTTATATGATTTCGAATCGAGATCTGAAAAGAGAGATTTGAATATGATGTAGTTGTTTAGACATAGGTTAAATCGTGGACGAAAGTACCCCGATTGTGTAGTATTTAAGGTTATTGTTCTTAATCCTCATGTGTGGTAAAATCTATCATAAAAATATAGAAGGTTTCTGCACAAGATTGAGTTTTTATATGTCCTAATCGAAATATAGAACAAATTAGTTAACCTGCTATCTTAATAAAAAGAAGAATCATTAGCATTGCATTAACACGTGGAAGAGTGGATAGTTGAGGAGATTGGAAGCCATATTTCCTTCATAACTATTTTAAACCCTAAGTATCTTTATTAGTTTAATTTCTGCAAATTACTTTAATTTTAATTCTTAGTCTAAAATCTCAAACAAAAGAACGATTACCAAATAGATACCATAGATTAGATATTCGATACTTGACAAACCAGTCTCTGTGGACGATAACTCGGTCTTACAGATCTTTATTACTTGAACGATACGTACACTTGCGTTAGCATACAGAAATATCTCAACAGAGGCTGAGGAGGACATGAAGTCCAGATACCCTCATTTGTTTTAGACTACAGGTTTATATCGACGCTCGTGCGATACAATTTCTCTATTTCTATCTTATCTATCAAGCTTATCTTAGATACCTTGTATAGGCAATGTTGTTGATATAGATGTAGTCCAAATTTCGACATTTGACAATTAAGGTGAGTTATGACTAACCTTTTTGATTTCTGAATAGATAAACAGTCGTGTGGTCATTGTATATTTGTTTTGTACGATCTTGTCGGGCCATTGTCAGTTGTTGGCACTTTATATATATATGTCGGTTAGCTGCCAATCATTACATGTTATCCTATCCAGACTTCCAATGTATTTGTCATTCTGAGACCTTGTTGGCCTAGATGGTTATATGTTCAGGTTATGATACACAAGTGGTATGATCGGACCGTTCAGGCATTGGGTGCCCCCCAATTAGGGTGTGACATCAACGACAAAATTGAGAGATGTTAGAGAGACGCAGACGGAGGAGAAGGAGAAATTGATAGAGAAAATTGAAAATAATAAGTTTTTTAAATAGTGGAGTGATACAAAAAGTTGTTCTTTTCCAGATATTATATTTCTTGGCCAGCTAACCAAAGATGATAAGGTTCGAAGCGTGGCCCTAAATTGTCTGATTTTGATTTCAGCAACATGGTAGGTCCTTTCTTGCAGATTTATTACTGGATTCTTATTTTCTTGTGTAGACAACGTCATGCTTCTCTTTTTACTATTTTTATTTTATTTTTCTTTGTTATTTTTTCAAAACTAAGGTTGAAGTGTTTTAATTGGTAAAAGTAAATTATAATTGATACGTTTTCCCTCTCTTTTGGATCTAGAAAGTACAAATATATCTTGTAGTGCATTTGTGTTATCATTATTTCGTGAAAATATATCTCGTTGTGCGTTTGTGTTATCATTAACCTAACAACATTTATTCGGCCTTAATATATGACAAACTAACGAAGTTCACACGATCCATAAATGTTAACATCCAATATTAATTGGATATATGTCTAAAATAGAAAACTCATTAAATTTTCTCTTGATAAGATTTGCATTGATCTAATACTTGTGTTTGTTAGGGTAGTGTGGAAATATTAAGTTTTGTCTTGCATTTACTTATGATTATATCAATATATAGGACATTTGATGAATAACAGACTGAAATGAAGAAGATAAGTAGATAGAATCGTAGAAGAAGATGGAAGAGATTGTATATTCAAGCTTAATGAAAAATTAAGTACAAGACTCCTTATATAAGAGGTAGTTAGTTACTAACCACTATGATTGACTAACTGCTCATCTAACTAACTCTGTAGTTAACTAACTATCCTATACAGTTAGAATAACTAACTTATGAACTGACAAACTAACTTCTACAGTAGGAAGAACTATTCAGGCATTCTTACACACCAACAATGTTCTGTATATATTGTATATCATATGTATAAATACATCATGTAACAACATTGCCAAAGTAAAATGAAGATTTGGACAAATAAAGTAATTATAAGTTATGCGAGCATGAATGAATTTGGCTGCCATATAAACAAGTAGTTTCTACGAGTTCAAAATGTATAATTGGCTCCCAACTTTCCTATTTATAACGTGTTATGAAATGTTTTTTTTTTACTATAGCACATAAGTAACCACTACTTTAATACTATGCCCTTGAGTCATCTGATCTGCATTTTTTCATAAATAAACTAAGTTAAAGTTGTTTAGTGACTAAACATAAATTAAGAAAATTGCCATGTAACATTAACAAGTAGAGATGTAAGTATTACAAAATGTATAATATGTACTACTTAGTTAACAAGACTAATATAAGTGAGATATAAGTATGTTGTACATCAAGTATGATCGATGTATGAAGGAAGCATTGATCGAGAGAGGCAAACAAAGAGAGATGCGGTATTTTCCTTTGCACAAGATTCAATTTATCTTTTATCTCATTTAAAAAAGATATTTTTTCCTACTTTTCTATTTCATATTGTACAAGAATAAATGTGTCAATTATTACCCCTCCATTCATTCATTAGTAATATTTAGTGTAAAATTTTAATGATCTTTATTTTCATTATTTCCATATTTTTTTGTTATCATAATTTGAAAAAAATAATCCCTTGATTATTCTTATTGATAAAAGACATATATATACAAGTTACAAAGGAAAAATCTTTTTTCCATTCTACTTCTAAATCCTTATTCTATATGAAGACTAATATACAATTATGATAAGAGTAGAAGACTAATACAAATATACCATATACAATATTTACAAGATGGGAAGTGCACGGATGAACCACTGATTTTGGACTTGGACTGAAGGCCCACTGCACTGCTTAACACACCATGATCATAGGACGGTTTTAAATCTGTGGCATCTCTAAAATCTTCAAAAAGGACTGAGGGAAGACCCTTTGTAAAGATGTCTGCAATCTGATATTTGGAAGGGACGTGGCAGACGCGTACTTGTCCTTTTGCTACCTTATCTCAAACGAAGTGAATATCCATCTCTATGTGTTTAGTCTGCTGGTGTTGAACATGATTACCAGAAAGGTAGATGACACTTATATTATCACAATATACTAAGGTAGCTTTCTCAATAGGACAATGAAGCTCTAAAAGAAGATTTCGTAAACAACATGATTCAGAGACCATATTAGCTACCCCTCGATACTTGACCTCTGCACTTGAACGTGAAAGCGTAGTTGACGCTTGGCAGACCATGTGACCAAGTTGTTACCAAAAACATACAATATCCAGACGTAGACCGTCTGGTGTCAGGACAACCACCCCAATCAGTATCTGTATAGGAGACCAATGTAGACGTCGACGAAGGATATAAATGCAAACCATACTCAAGTGTTCTCTGAATGTACCTAAGAATGCGTTTGAGTGAATTCATATGTTCAACTCTGGGATCATGCATAAACAAACACATCTGTTGTACGACATATGTAATTTCAGGTCGCGCGAACGTCAGATACTGAAGGGCGCCTGCAAGACTACGATAGCTGGTCGGATCCTTATAGGGAGAGCCAACTGCAGCACCCAACTTGGGTTTAGTATCAACTGGAGTAGAAGTGGACTTACAGGATGACATTCCAGCCCTCTCAATGATCTCTACTGCATACTTTCTCTGTGATAAGAACAATCCGCCTGCATGACGAGTGACTGCAATCCCTAAAAAATAACTCAATGGGCCTAAGTCTTTCATGGCAAACTCAGAACTGAGCATTGTCATAATAGACCTTCGCAAAGCATCAGAAGAGGCAATCAACATAATATCATCAACATATAACAATATGTAAGCCATGGAAGAACCCCGACGATATATGAATAATGAATTATCAGATCTGCTGTGCAAAAAATCTATAGTCGAAACAAAGTCAGCAAACCTCTTATACCAAGCCCGTGGAGACTGCTTGAGCCCATACAATGACTTCTTCAATAGACATACATGATTAGAATATCTAGTATCCCTAAACCCCAAAGGTTGATACATATATATATTGTCTCTTGAAGATCACCATGTATGAAAACATTCTTCACATCTAGCTGATGAATGTGCCAAGATTTCGAAAGAGAAAAGTTGAGCACAGTGCGAATGGTAGCCGGCTTGACCACCGGGCTAAATGTCTCACCACAATCCACACCAACCTGCTGAGTCTTACCATCACCTACAAGTCTAGCCTTATGTCTTGCAAATGAACCATCAAAATTTTTCTTAAGACCAAAAATCCACATAAATCGAATAATATTAACGCCAGATGGACGGGGTACCAACTCCCACATCTTATTATCAATAAGAGTTTTATATTCCTCGGTCATGATAATTTTCCAATTAGGGTCATTTAAGGAAGACACATGATTACGGGGTAAGGGGGATTTAAGAACATTAGAATTCAAATTAAAATGTGTCTTTGGTTTAAAAATACCCCGTTGACTATGTGTGACTGGACCAAGACTTTGGGCTGGATTGAGTGAATTTTGGTAAGTTTGTGAAATGTCAGAAATTCCCATCGAAGGCGCCGCGGCGCCAGAACCACTGCAGGGCTCTCTGGACATTTGGCGTCGCGGCACTGCCTCGCAGGAATTTTGGCACCGCGGCGCCTCAATGCAGGGCCGCGACGCTGAGGACGGGTTTAACATATTTTCTGGAAAGCCTGAAAAATGACGGAGAACATAGGGAGAAATAGCATCATCCAAAAAATCATAAGAAGTAGGCACGGATTTTTCTACTTTAGAAAAGGGAAACTGGGTTTCATCAAAGAGAACATGACGACTAATGATGATTCGTTTAGAGGACAAATCAAATACATTTATAACCACGGTGATTTGACGGAAAACCCAAGAATACACAAGGAGTAGAACGTGCCTGAAGTTTGTTGATTGTAGTGGATGGAAACAGTGGATAACATAAGCATCTGAAGACCCTAAGATGAGCGTATGACGTAGTCTTACTGTATAACACTTTTAGAGGGGATAAATATGTCAAACCTTTAGACGAAAAAATATTTAGTAGATCGGTAGCCATTTGTAGCGCATGATGCCAAAATAATGGAGGAACGGAAGAATGAACCAATAAAGTGTGAACAATATTATTCATGATACGATTTTTTCGCTCGACTTTCCCATTTTGCGAAGACGTATGAAGTAAAAAAAAAAAAATTATCCCATTTTGAGCACAAAGCTCCCTAAATTCCTCATTGTCATACTCTTTGTCATTATCACATTAAATGTTTTTGATTTCCCGTTCAAATTGCGTTCTTATGAAAGCTCTAAACTTTATGAAAATGGAAAAAACTTGAGATTTTTCGCAATAGGAAACGCCCATAAATATTTAGAATAGTCATATAAGAATAAAACATAATAACGATGACCCATAGAACTGAGAACAAGAGATGTCCATAAATCACTATGAATAATATCAAATGGCATTGAAGTATTAGAATTCGATGCTACAAATGGTAATTTAATAATCTTTCCCAAAGCACAGGATTGACAAAGTAGAGTACTACGCGTACCCTTACAAGAAATAAACTTATGTCTATCTAAAGAAGATAAAATCGATGACCCCGGATGACGTAGATGAGCATGCCACAAGGACGGAGCAAGAGCTGCAAAAGTGGAGGGCATAGCTTGACGCGAGACACTGAGACTTGGAGTGATTGGATAAAGATCACCCCTACTGTTGCACCTCATGAGATGACTCCCCGTCTTGAAATCCTTCACAAAAAACTCAAACGGATCAAAATTAATAGAAACCCAATTATCAGTGGTGAATTTACGGACATACACCTAATTCTTAATCAATTTTGGGACATGAAGGGTATGTTTCAGGACAAGAGGTGGATGCGGAGGGGACAATGTTTTATGACCATAACCCTTAATTGGAACAAAATTGCCATTACCAACAGTTATACCACGATTAGTGCTCAAATTGGAATAAGACGAGAGAGTACCTTGATCGGATGTCATGTGTGTAGTGGCGCCGGTGTCCATATACCAATTAGGGGCTGGTTGAGTCAAGACAAGTGTGTGCATCGCTGCTTAGATGTCGGTCTGAGTGCGGCCCACTGCATGATGGGCCTGATGGGGGGCGCGACCCAAGTATACTGGATCATTGCTGCCCGTCATACGCCGTTCAAACACGAATTCGACTGGTAGAAGGTGGGCGCGGTGCTGCGTCGCGGCGCATCGCACTGTAATATGGAGCCGAGGAGCTGTTAGGTGCTGGGACCCACTGTCACTGTTCATGGGGCCCCTGTGGGCTCCAGAACAGTTGTTACTACTGTCGGTTGCCCCCGTTGTTGCCTCCACGATTCTTTCCATTATTCTTCCGATTCTGGCCCTTCTTACTACCTCCGTTGTTGTGATTTTGAGTCACGTTAGCTAGATTTGAAGGAGAAATATTGGAAGTCGTCATGACGACAGGTTAGCCCCAATTGCCACTTTCTTAGCCAATCCGACTTCCTCTAAAGTAAACATAGAACGAGCTTGATAAAATCCCAGCAGGGGGTTACTCTGACGAATAACCGAAGCAACACCGCTAAAAGCCTCTGACAGGCCTGCAACTATCTGAAGAACTAGACGACTTTGAGAAACATGAGAACCCACGTTGCCGAGTTGGTCTGCCAAGTCCTTGAGGCGTTTGCAATAAGAAGAAACGTTTGGAAAACTCGCAATTGCCACCTGGGAGAATTCCTGCTCAAGGATAACAATTCGAGAATGACTGTTATCTTGGAATATATCTCGCAATCGATCCCACGCCGCCATAGCCGTGGAATTGGTTTCCATAATCGTCTGTAAAAGATCCAAGGAGATAGTGACATAAATCCACTAAAGAACCTTGACATCAAGCATGACCCATAATTCTGGATCTGCTTCTTTAGTCGGCACAACCGTCGTAGAAGTACCCTCCTTTGGAGGAGAATGAGGAATGATGGACTTTATGTGCCAAAACATGAATCTTAAATAATTCCGCCCACGTCCCATATTGAACGTTTTCTAGGTCAAGAATGATAGGAAGAACGCTCTTGATATTAGAAACTGTGAGGGCAGGGTGAAAAGTGTTCTTATGAGCCATAAGGAATAGAACAACAAGATTCAGAGAAGAGAATTTGTGAGAGAGGTTTTTGAAAGAGAAAATACTCAATTTTTGTGAAAGAAGAAGAACAAGAAAATCGAGAATTTTCAGGGCAAAATTTCGAGAAGAAGAAGAAATTTTTGAGGAGCGGAAGCAGGGTAAAGAGAACTGATGCGCGATTTAATGCACACACTTTTAACGCAAGTGCACGTTGTCGAGTCACATAATATAGTCTAGGTAAGACCGAATATCGTCCTCAAGGATTGTTTTTCAAATACCAATTATCTATCCTATGGTATCTATTTGGTTAACGTAAATTGAATTGGAATTTTAACTAATAATGCAGGAAATAAACTAATTATAAAAATACTTTGATTTAAATCAGTTATGATGGATAATTAGGGCTTCCAAGATCATCAACTATCCACTCTTATTCAATCCTTAATACAATTAGACTGACTTCTTCTTCTACATTAAGATAGCAGGTTTACTAATCCGTTTTATACTCCCGTTAAGGCTATATAAACACTCAACCCCAGTAGCGCTCCTTTCTACCTTTCGGTGATAAGGATGAATCTGTAGGAGGATTAAGAACATAAACTCTTATTAATGCTACACAAGTAATTGAGGTATTTTCATCCCCAATTCGACCTATGTCTACCCAACTACAGCATAGTCACAACCTCCCCCTTTCGGAGTTTGATTAGAAATCATATAAGTAATGATAATTAATGATCAAGTAATTACCAAGCAATCAAATCATCTATTGGATAAATCTTAAATAAGTGAAGAAGAAATCAACTTAATATATTAATTCATGAATAGAGTTTCAAGTGAATCACAAGGAAATCCCTAATAAAGTAATTAGCTCCTAGCCATAGTCACACTAAGAACTAATACAATCTCCATGCATGAACTGAAATAAATAAAGCAAAAAGAAAGAAAAGAAAATACTCAAGAACGAGTCTCCAAGCCTTCTAGCATCCAAGGGTTGTGTTGTGAAATATTTACAAGATAGATTGGTGGATGGATGGATGTAGAATGGTGAATAGTGGAATGGAGAATGAAGGATGAATTCTTCTAATGATGTAGAGACTATTTATAGACCAAGAATCCTTTAGGTGAAGGGTTAAAAATTATGTAGGTAGGAAAAGTTATTAGAATCCTTTTAAGTAAGGGTTTAAGGTAAGAAAAGTTATCCCTTTAGGTAGGAAAAGTTATCCCTTCAGGTAGAAAAAGTTATCCCTTTAGAACTCTGAAAATATGTCAAATTCGGCCCAGAACTTCATAAATCCCGCGTCGCCGCGCCATGATCAGCGCGCGTACGCGAAAAATCAGCAACTTTCGAGACTTTCAGCACATTGGGCGCAATGCTGCCAGTGCCGCGCGCCGGTGGCGTTTTCTGGCGGTCCGTTTCGTCGTCCTTTTTCGTCCGGACCGTCGATCTCCTCTATAATTCGGAACTTAGACTTCATTTCTTGGCCCTTTTTGTGTGCAATTCCATCTCATTTATGCTCATTTCATCTCCTTTTCGCCATTTCTCCATTTCTGACCGCTGTGACACAAAAGAAAGGAAAACGACCCTAATACTATACTAAACATAAATGAAATGAGTAAAATACTAACTAAAAATGACTCAAAAGGTGTATATAAAATACACCGATCAAATACCCCCAAACTTAACCTTTGCTCGCCCTCGAGCAAAGATCAAAAATATAAATAAAGATACAAGGGAAAAGAAAATGACTCGAAGACACTGATCATTTTGCTGCACAATTGTCACTTAGAAAAGCATGAAGGTTAGTAGGATAATATGTGGGAACATATAGCATGGATTTTTAGCATTCTAAACACTCAAGTCAGATATTTCGCAAATTCAATTTAATCATACTTAATGGAAGTAAGAATACCAAACTATGCATGTTAAAGATTTCCTCGGGCCGGACGGAGATTGGCCCTCGAGTGCAAAGGCAGAAGGGAGCTTGACTGCAAGACCCACCCGTCGAGCAGGGACGAAAGTCGGCAACCAAGCAATGCCTGCCCTGCTAGCTGCTGTAATGAAGTGAGAACCCATTTGTGGGATCCGGGGGATAGAGTTTTTAGCCGATTTGCATATTTCGACTGTAGAGAAGGAGTTGTAGCAGACTGGTCTATAGTTCTGTCACCTGGGTCGACGACGGAACGAAGAACGAAACTTTACGACTTCATTACAGGATTGCGGGGATGTGGATCAGCCAGACCAGCTCTGTCTAACTGCTCCTCTAGAAATTCTAGAATTTCAGGCTTCAAAATCCTATGACATGTTTACTTGTTATTCTCCACTAATTATGGATACACATATAAGAGATCTTCAGGACTTTTCAGGGTTGTAATGTAGGCTTAGGCATGGGTAGGTAAAAATAGGCATTTAGGCTCAATTTACGTACCATAAGCTCTTTTACTTTTCAACTCTTCCCTTTTCTTTTGATTTTCTTTTTCACTTCATACCTATCTTTCCCCTCTTTTGTTTTGAGAGAATGAAGTGTATTATGAATAGCCGGCACCCCCAAACTTAGGCTTTTGCCTATTTATTATTTCTTTTTCATTTGGGGTGCATAAAAGATTATTAACTTTTTTTTTTCTCTTTTTCAACACTTTGTATTCCAAACTTCTCAATTTTTCACTTATGGCACAAGTATGGACTTATAGGGTGTCAAAAAAAGGTTTTATTTTTAGGCTCAAAGGGACTGACTAGAGATATAATTTGACTGTCAGAGATAGGCAAAGAATGGTAAGAAAGGGCTAACAAAGAAATGCCTGAGTCATCTCCCTAACATGCATATCCTAACTATTTCGCCTCAAATAGCAAGCAAGCAGACACATAGGTTTAATCACTAACAATGCATAAATCAAGCAAGATACCCCAAATAGTTCGATTTCATGAATTTTCGGCATATCTATCCTAAGTGTTCAGATGATTGCTTCTAATTCCACAACATTATTTCACTTTACTTCACTAGGCGTTTCAAGTAACTACAGCATGCATGATCTTAAAAAAAATTATGACTCAAAAATGACTCAAGAATTACTCAAAAATACACAAAACAATTCAAAAAGACTCAAAAACAATAAAACATCCCCCCAAACTTAAATCACACATTATCCCCAATGTGTGAAAGACTGAAAAAAAAATAGGGACAACTTACTGACACAACACAGCGGTCATAACGGAGGTCTAGGAGGAAAAAAATTCTGGAATTTGCACGGAGTATGGCTCTCTGAAGTTCGCGCGACACGAGATTCGGCATCATGGCGCTCTGTGGCTGAAGCGCCGCGGCGCTGACGACGGTTTTTCCTTTTTTCTGAGTTTTTGCTCCTTTTTCCTCGGTTTTAGCTTTCAGTCCACCTGTCATCCAACAACACAAAACAAAAACCCAAGACCGTGAGACTGTTCAAGACAAAATAAAATAAACTAAAGACAGAAATTAAAATAACATAATTAAAAACATTGGGTTGCCTCCCAACAAGCGCTGTCTTTAACGTCTTTTAGCCGGACACAATTAACCTTTACGAGTGCCCATTGGATCCTTCGCGAATCGCTTGTAATCCATGAGTTATTGTTGCAGGTCTCACTTCAACTACAACAATTGCTTCAAACAAGGGCCTCAAATATACGATTATCCCCCAAGTACACAAGACATACTTGTCATTTACACTCTCTATAATGTAGGGCTCAGTGAGATTCCCAACATCTCTCAACTCTAGGGGGTGCCCTTGATGGTATGGACTTTCTTTTTGGGGGTCAACATTGACAGCTGGTGGTGTTTCTTCTGCATTAGGTACAAGAAAAAGATTTTCCAAGGAATCCAAAAAGATGAATGATTGGATCTCGCACTTTTCCTTCTACACCAATTATCCCGCCAGATTCCTCAACAGCTGGGTGTGGTTCAGGCTCTTCTATTTGCTTACCACCTCCCATAATGATGTCGCTAGACAGATTTTCTTGAAGTGTATTGCTCATCCTATCCATCAGTTGCCCTATGTGGGTCTCCAAATTTTTGAGGGACTCCCTTGTCTCGACCATAAACCGAGTCCGCACTTGGTGAGCATAAGTATGCTGCCGCAACTCATCTCGATCTTCCTCTCAAACCCGTGGGTTAAGGCTGCATTGATGACTCCACTGTCTCTGATAGTAGTAGTCCATGTGTCCTGTTTTTTTTTTTTTTTTTTTAATTTAACCTGCAAAATAAGAAAAACAACAAAAGGTGATAAAAAGATGCTCGCAGAACAAGTTAGAAACTTGCTCTTGGAGCAACCAAATTAGAAATTAAGAATAGATAAAATTAATATTGAACTACGCCAATCCCCGGCAACGGCGCCAAAAACTTGATGCGCGATTTAATGCACACACTTTTAACGCAAGTGCACGTTGTCGAGTCAAGTAATATAGTCTAGGTAAGACCGAATATCGTCCTCAAGGATTGGTTTTCAAGTATCGATTATCTATCCTATGGTATCTATTTGGTTAACGTAAATTGAATTGGAATTTTAACTAATAATGCAGGAAATAAACTAATTATAAAAATACTTTGATTTAAATCAGTTATGATGGATAATTAGGGCTTCCAAGATCATCAACTATCCACTCTTATTCAATCCTTAATACAATTAGACTGACTTCTTCTTCTACATTAAGATAACAGGTTTACTAATCCGTTTTATACTCCCGTTAAGGCTATATAAACACTCAACCCCAGTAGCGCTCCTTTCTACCTTTCGGTGATAAGGATGAATCTGTAGGAGGATTAAGAACATAAACTCTTATTAATGCTACACAAGTAATTGAGGTATTTTCATCCCCAATTCGACCTATGTCTACCCAACTACAAAGATAGTCACAACCTCCCCTTTCGGAGTTTGATTAGAAATCATATAAGTAATGATAATTAATGATCAAGTAATTACCAAGCAATCAAATCATCTATTGGATAAATCTTAAATAAGTGAAGAAGAAATCAACTTAATATATTAATTCATGAATAGAGTTTCAAGTGAATCACAAGGAAATCACTAATAAAGTAATTAGCTCCTAGCCATAGTCACACTAAGAACTAATACAATCTCCATGCATGAACTGAAATAAATAAAGCAAAAAGAAAGAAAAGCAAAATACTCAAGAACGAGTCTCCAAGCCTTACAGCATCGAGGTTGTGTTGTGGAATATTTACAAGATGGATTGGTGGATGGATGGATGTAGAATGGTGAATAGTGGAATGGAGAATGAAGGGTGAATTCTTCTAATGATGTAGAGACTATTTATACACCAAGAATCCTTTAGGTGAAGGGTTAAAGATTATGTAGGTAGGAAAAGTTATCAGAATCCTTTTAGGTAAGGGTTTAAGGTAAGAAAAGTTATCCCTTTAGGTAGGAAAAGTTATTCCTTCAGGTAGGAAAAGTTATCCCTTTAGAACTCTGAAAATATGTCAAATTCGGCCCAGAACTTCATAAATCCCGCGTCAGATCAGCCTGGTAGCGCTTGGAAAATCAGCAACTGTCGAGACTTTCAGCACATTGAGCGCATGGCGCGGTGATGTTTTTATGGCGGTCCGTTTTCGTGCCTTTTTTCGTCCGACTTTCGATCTCTCTATAATTCGGAACTTCTTAGACTTCATTTCTTGGCCCTTTGTGTGCAATTCCATCTCATTTATGCTCATTTCATCTTCTTTTCGCCATTTCTCCATTTCGACATTTGTGACACAAAAGAAAGGAAAACGACCCTAATACTATACTAAACATAAATGAAATGAGTAAAATACTAACTAAAAATGACTCAAAAGGTGTATATAAAATACACCGATCAAATACCCCCAAACTTAACATTTGCTCGCCCTCGAGCAAAGATAAAAAATATAAATAAAGATACAAGGGAAAAGAAAATGACTCAAAGACACTGATCATTTTGCTGCACAATTGTCACTTAGAAAAGCATGAAGGTTAGTAGGATAATATGTGAGAACATATAGCATGGATTTTTAGCATTCTAAACACTCAAGTCAGATATTTCGCAAATTCAATTTAATCATACTTAATGGAAGTAAGAATACCTAACTATGCATGTTAATTTCAAAATCCTATGACATGTTTACTTGCTATTCTCCACTAATCATGGATACACATATAAGAGATCTTCAGGACTTTTCAGGGTTGTAATGTAGGCTTAGGCATGGGTAGGTAAAAATAGGCATTTAGGCTCAATTTACGTACCATAAGCTCTTTTACTTTTCAACTCTTCCCTTTTCTTTTGATTTTCTTTTTCACTTCATACCTATCTTTCCCCTCTTTTGTTTTGAGAGAATGAAGTGTATTATGAATAGCCGGCACCCCCAAACTTAGGCTTTTGCCTATTTATTATTTTTTTTCATTTGGGGTGCATAAAAAATTATTCACTTTTTTTTTCCTCTTTTTCAACACTTTGTATTCCAAACTTCTCAATTTTTCACTTATGGCACAAGTATGGACTTATAGGGTGTCAAAAAAAGGTTTTATTTTTAGGCTCAAAGGGACTGACTAGAGATATAATTTGACTGTCAGGGATAGGCAAAGAATGGTAAGAAAGGGTTAACAAAGAAATGCCTGAGTCATCTCCCTAACATGCATATCCTAACTATTTCGCCTCAAATAGCAAGCAAGCAGACACATAGGTTTAATCACTAACAATGCATAAATCAAGCAAGATACCCCAAATAGTTCGATTTCATGAATTTTCGGCATATCTATCCTAAGTGTTCAGATGATTGCTTCTAATTCCACAACATTATTTCACTTTACTTCACTAGGCGTTTCAAGTAACTACAGCATGCATGATCTAAAAAAAAATTATGACTCAAAAATGACTCAAGAATTACTCAAAAATACACAAAACAATTCAAAAAGACTCAAAAACAATAAAACATCCCCCCAAACTTAAATCACACATTATCCCCAATGTGTGCAAGACTGAAAAAAAAATAGGGACAACTTACTGACACAACACAGCGGTCATAACGGAGGTCTAGGAGGAAAAAAATTCTGGAATTTGCACGGAGTATGGCTCTCTGAAGTTCCGGCGCCGCGGCCCTGAGATTCGGCGCCGCGGCGCTGCTAGTACTGTGGCTCTCTGAAGTTCCGGCGCCGCGGCCCTGATTCTGGCGCCGCGGCGCTGACGACTGCTTTTCCTTTTTTTCAGCGTTTTTGCTCATTTTTCCTCGGTTTTAGCTTTCAGTCCACCTGTCATCCAACAACACAAAACAAAAACCCAAGACCGTGAGACTGTTCAAGACAAAATAAAATAAACTAA
This sequence comes from Przewalskia tangutica, assembly GCA_029844215.1. Classification (NCBI taxonomy): domain Eukaryota; kingdom Viridiplantae; phylum Streptophyta; class Magnoliopsida; order Solanales; family Solanaceae; genus Przewalskia; species Przewalskia tangutica. The sequence goes on from CM056721.1 coordinate 113,587,357, forward strand.
AGACAGAAATTAAAATAACATAATTAAAAACATTGGGTTGCCTCCCAACAAGCGCTGTCTTTAACGTCTTTTAGCCGGACACAATTAACCTTTACGAGTGGCCATTGGATCCTTCTGCGAACTGCTTGCAATCCGCAGAGTTATTGTTGCAGGTCTCACTTCAACTACAACAATTGCTTCAAACAAGGGCCTCAAAGATACGATTATCCCACAAGTACACAAGACATGCTTGTCTTTTACGCTCTCTCTAATGTAGGGCTCAGTGAGATTCTCAACATCTCTCAACTCTAGGGGGTGCCCTTGATGGTATGGACTTTCTTTTTGGGGGTCAACATTGACAGCTGGTGGTGTTTCTTCTGCATTAGGTACAAGAAAAATATTTTCCAAGGAATCCAAAAAGATGAATGATTGGATCTCAGTACCCTTTTCCTTCTCTACACCAATTATCCCGCCAGATTCCTCAACAGCTGGGTGTGGTTCAGACTCTTCTATTTGCTTACCACCTCCCATAATGATGTCGCTAGGCAGATTTTCTTGAAGTGTATTGCTCATCCTATCCATCAGTTGCCCTATGTGGGTCTCCAAATTTTTTAGGGACTCCCTTGTCTCAGCCATAAACTGAGTCTGGCACTTGGTGAGCATAAGTATGCCTGCCCGCAACTCATCTCGATCTTCCTCTGAAACCTGTGGGTTAAGCTGCTGTTGATGACTCCACTGTCTCTGATAGTAGTAGTCCATGTGTCCTGATTTTTTTTTTTTTTTGAATTTAACCTGCAAAATAAGAAAAACAACAAAAGGTGATAAAAAGATGATCGCAGAACAAGTTAGAAACTTGCTCTTGGAGCAACCAAATTAGAAATTAAGAATAGATAAAATTGATATTGAACTACGCCAATCCCCGGCAACGGCGCCAAAAACTTGATGCGCGAATTAATGCACACACTTTTAACGCAAGTGCACGTTGTCGAGTCAAGTAATATAGTCTAGGTAAGACCGAATATCGTCCTCAAGGATTGGTTTTCAAGTATCGATTATCTATCCTATGGTATCTATTTGGTTAACGTAAATTGAATTGGAATTTTAACTAATAATGCAGGAAATAAACTAATTATAAAAATACTTTGATTTAAATCAGTTATGATGGATAATTAGGGCTTCCAAGATCATCAATTATCCACTCTTATTCAATCCTTAATACAATTAGACTGACTTTTTCTTCTACATTAAGATAGCAGGTTTACTAATCTGTTTTATACTCCCGTTAAGGCTATATAAACACTCAACCCCAGTAGCGCTCCTTTCTACCTTTCGGTGATAAGGATTAAGAACAGAAACTCTTATTAATGCTACACAAGTAATTGAAGTATTTTCATCCCCAATTCGACCTATGTCTACCCAACTACAGCATAGTCACAACCTCCCCCTTTCGGAGTTTGATTAGAAATCATATAAGTAATGATAATTAATGATCAAGTAATTACCAAGCAATCAAATCATCTATTGGATAAATCTTAAATAAGTGAAGAAGAAATCAACTTAATATATTAATTCATGAATAGAGCTTCAAGTTAATCACAAGGAAATCCCTAATAAAGTAATTAGCTCCTAGTCATAGTCACACTAAGAACTAATACAATCTCCATGCATGAACTGAAATAAATAAAGCAAAAAGAAAGAAAAGAAAATACTCAAGAACGAGTCTCCAAGCCTTCTAGCATCCAAGGGTTGTGTTGTGGAATATTTACAAGATGGATTGGTGGATGGATGGATGTAGAATGGTGAATAGTGGAATGGAGAATGAAGGATGAATTCTTCTAATGATGTAGAGACTATTTATAGACCAAGAATCCTTTAGGTGAAGGGTTAAAAATTATGTAGGTAGGAAAAGTTATTAGAATCCTTTTAGGTAAGGGTTTAAGGTAAGAAAAGTTATCCCTTTAGGTAGGAAAAGTTATCCCTTCAGGTAGAAAAAGTTATCCCTTTAGAACTCTGAAAATATGTCAAATTCGGCCCAGAACTTCATAAATCCCGCGTCGGCGCGCCATGACCAGCGCGCGGCGCTAGAAAATCAGCAACTTTCGAGACTTTCAAGATTGGCGCCGCCATGCTGCCAGTCTTGGCGCGGTGGCGTTCGCGGTCCGTGTCGTCGTCCTTTTTCCGTCCGGACTTTCGATCTCCTATAATTCCGGAACTTCTTAGACTTCATTTCTTGGCCCTTTTTGTGCAATTCCATCTCATTTATGCTCATTTCATCTCCTTTTCGCCATTTCTCCATTTCGACATTGTGACACAAAAGAAAGGAAAACGACCCTAATACTATACTAAACATAAATGAAATGAGTAAAATACTAACTAAAAATGACTCAAAAGGTGTATATAAAATACACCGATCAAATACCCCAAACTTAACCTTTGCTCGCCCTCGAGCAAAGATCAAAAATATAAATAAAGATACAAGGGAAAAGAAAATGACTCGAAGACACTGATCATTTTGCTGCACAATTGTCACTTAGAAAAGCATGAAGGTTAGTAGGATAATATGTGGGAACATATAGCATGGATTTTTAGCATTCTAAACACTCAAGTCAGATATTTCGCAAATTCAATTTAATCATACTTAATGGAAGTAAGAATACCTAACTATGCATGTTAATTTCAAAATCCTATGACATGTTTACTTGCTATTCTCCACTAATCATGGATACACATATAAGAGATCTTCAGGACTTTTCAGGGTTGTAATGTAGGCTTAGGCATGGGTAGGTAAAAATAGGCATTTAGGCTCAATTTACGTACCATAAGCTCTTTTGTTTTTCAACTCTTCCCTTTTCTTTTGATTTTCTTTTTCACTTCATACCTATCTTTCCCCTCTTTTGTTTTGAGAGAATGAAGTGTATTATGAATAGCCGACACCCCCAAACTTAGGCTTTTGCCTATTTATTATTTCTTTTTCATTTGGGGTGCATAAAAAATTATTCACTTTTTTTTTCTCTTTTTCAACACTTGGTATTCCAAACTTCTCAATTTTTCACTTATGGCACAAGTATGGACTTATAGGGTGTCAAAAAAAGGTTTTATTTTTAGGCTCAAAGTGCCTGACTAGAGATATAATTTGACTGTCAGGGATAGGCAAAGAATGGTAAGAAAGGGCTAACAAAGAAATGCCTGAGTCATCTCCCTAACATGCATATCCTAACTATTTTGCCTCAAATAGCAAGCAAGCAGACACATAAGTTTAATCACTAACAATGCATAAATCAAGCAAGATACCCCAAATAGTTCGATTTCATGAATTTTTGGCATATCTATCCTAAGTGTTCAGATGGTTGCTTCTAATTCCACTACATTATTTCACTTTACTTCACTAGGCGTTTCAAGTAACTCTGACATGCATGATCTTAAAAAAATTATGACTCAAAATGACTTAAGAATTACTCAAAATACACAAAACAATTCAAAAGACTCAAAACAATAAAACATCCCCAAACTTAAATCACACATTGTCCCCAATGTGTGCGAAATGAAAAAAATAGGGACAACTTGCGACCGACCACATGGTCATAACAGAGGTCTAGGAGGAAAAAATTACGGAATTTGCGGAGTATGACTCTGAAGTTCCGCGCGGCTTGAGATCGGCACAGCGGCCTTTGCTAGTACTTTGGCTCTCTGAAGTTCGGTGCGCTGGCGCTGATTACGGCGCGCAAGGCGTGACGACTTTTCCTTTTAGCGTTTTGCTCCTTTTCCTCGGTTTTAGCTTTGATCCACTGTCGTCAACAACACAAAACAAAAACCCAAGACCGTGAGATCGTTTCAAGACAAAATAAAATAAACTAAAGAGAAATTAAAATAACATAATTAAAAACATTGGGTTGCCTCCCAACAAGCTTGTCTTTAACATCTTTTAGCGGACACAATTAACGCTTACGAGTGGCCATTGGATCCTTCTGAGCGCTTGCAATCCGCGAGTTATTGTGCGAGTCTCACTTTAACTACAACAATTGCTTCAAACAAGGGCCTCAAAGATACGATTATCCCACAAGTACACAAGACATGCTTGTCTTTTACGCTCTCTAATGTAGGGCTCGGTGAGATTCTCAACATCTCTCAACTCTAGGGGTGTGCCCTTGATGGTATGGACTTTCTTTTTGAAATCAACATTGGCGGTGGTGGTGTTTCTTACGCATTAGGTACAAGAAAAATATTTTCCAAGGAATCCAAAAGATGAATGATTGGATCTCGGTACCACTTTTCCTTCTCTACACCAATTATCCCGCCGATTCCTCAACGGTGGGTGTGGTTGAGCTCTTCTATTTGCTTACCACCTCGTAATGATGTCGCTAGGCAGATTTTCTTGAAGTGTATTGCTCATCCTATCCATCGTGATTTGCCTATGTGGGTCTCCAAATTTTGAGGACTCCTTGTCTCGACCATAAACCGAGTCGGCGCACTTGGTGAGCATAAGTATGCTGCCGCAACTCATCTCGATCTTCCTCGAAACACCGTGGGTTAAGCTGCATTGATGACTCCACTGTCTCTGATAGTAGTAGTCCATGTGTCCTGATTTTTTTTTTTTGAATTTAACCTGCAAAATAAGAAAAACAACAAAAGGTGATAAAAAGATGATCGCAGAACAAGTTAGAAACTTGCTCTTGGAGCAACAAATTAGAAATTAATAATAGATAAAATTGATATTGAACTACGCCAATCCCCGGCAACGGCGCCAAAAACTTGATGTGCGATTTAATGCACACACTTTTAACGCAAGTGCACGTTGTCGAGTCAAGTAATATAGTCTAGGTAAGACCGAATATCGTCCTCAAGGATTGGTTTTCAAGTATCGATTATCTATCCAATGTTATCTATTTGGTTAACATAAATTGAATTGGAATTTTAACTAATAATGCAGGAAATAAACTAATTATAAAAATACTTTGATTTAAATCAGTTATGATGGATAATTAGGGCTTCCAAGATCATCAACTATCCACTCTTATTCAATCCTTAATACAATTAGACTGACTTCTTCTTCTACATTAAGATAGCAGGTTTACTAATCTGTTTTATACTCCCGTTAAGGCTATATAAACACTCAACCCCAGTAGCGCTCTTTTCTACCTTTCGGTGATAAGGATGAATCTGTATGAGGATTAAGAACAGAAACTCTTATTAATGCTACACAAGTAATTGAGGTATTTTCATCCCCAATTCGACCTATGTCTACCCAACTACAGCATAGTCACAACCTCCCCCTTTCGGAGTTTGATTAGAAATCATATAAGTAATGATAATTAATGATCAAGTAATTATCAAGCAATCAAATCATCTATTGGATAAATCTTAAATAAGTGAAGAAGAAATCAACTTAATATATTAATTCATGAATAGAGTTTCAAGTTAATCACAAGGAAATCCCTAATAAAGTAATTAGCTCCTAGTCATAGTCACACTAAGAACTAATACAATCTCCATGCATGAACTGAAATAAATAAAGCAAAAAGAAAGAAAAGAAAATACTCAAGAACGAGTCTCCAAGCCTTCTAGCATCCAAGGGTTGTGTTGTGAAATATTTACAAGATGGAGGATTGGTGGATGGATGAATGTAGAATGGTGAATAGTAGAATGGAGAATGAAGGATGAATTCTTCTAATGATGTAGAGACTATTTATAGACCAAGAATCCTTTAGGTGAAGGGTTAAAAATTATGTAGGTAGGAAAAGTTATTAGAATCCTTTTAGGTAAGGGTTTAAGGTAAGAAAAGTTATCCCTTTAGGTAGGAAAAGTTATCCCTTCAGGTAGAAAAAGTTATCCCTTTAGAACTCTGAAAATATGTCAAATTCGGCCCAGAACTTCATAAATCCCGCGTCGGCGCCGCGGCCCTGCAGACTGGCGCCGCGGCGCTTGAAAATCAGCAACTTTCGAGACTTTCAGCACATTGGGCGCGTATTGCTGCCAGCGCCATGTGATGGCGTTTTCTGGCGGTCCGTTTATCGTCCTTTTTTCGTCCGGACTTCGTCTGATCTCCTCTATAATTCCCGGAACTTCTTAGACTTCATTTCTTGGCCCTTTTTGTGTGCAATTTCATCTCATTTATGCTCATTTCATCTCCTTTTCGCCATTTCTCCATTTCTGACCGCTGTGACACAAAGGAAAGGAAAACGACCCTAATACTATACTAAACATAAATGAAATGAGTAAAATACTAACTAAAAATGACTCAAAAGGTGTATATAAAATACACCGATCAAATACCCCCAAACTTAACATTTGCTCGCCCTCGAGCAAAGATAAAAAATATAAATAAAGATACAAGGGAAAAGAAAATGACTCAAAGACACTGATCATTTTGCTGCACAATTGTCACTTAGAAAAGCATGAAGGTTAGTAGGATAATATGTGGGAACATATAGCATGGATTTTTAGCATTCTAAACACTCAAGTCAGATATTTCGCAAATTCAATTTAATCATACTTAATGGAAGTAAGAATACCTAACTATGCATGTTAATTTCAAAATCCTATGACATGTTTACTTGCTATTCTCCACTAATCATGGATACACATATAAGAGATCTTCAGGACTTTTCAGGGTTGTAATGTAGGCTTAGGCATGGGTAGGTAAAAATAGGCATTTAGGCTCAATTTACGTACCATAAGCTCTTTTGCTTTTCAACTCTTCCCTTTTCTTTTGATTTTCTTTTTCACTTCATACCTATCTTTCCCCTCTTTTGTTTTGAGAGAATGAAGTGTATTATGAATAGCCGACACCCCCAAACTTAGGCTTTTGCCTATTTATTATTTCTTTTTCATTTGGGGTGCATAAAAAATTATTCACTTTTTTTTTTCTCTTTTTCAACACTTTGTATTCCAAACTTCTCAATTTTTCACTTATGGCACAAGTATGGACTTATAGGGTGTCAAAAAAAGGTTTTATTTTTAGGCTCAAAGGGGCTGACTAGAGATATAATTTGACTGTCAGGGATAGGCAAAGATTGATAAGAAAGGGCTAACAAAGAAATGCCTGAGTCATCTCCCTAACATGCATATCCTAACTATTTCGCCTCAAATAGCAAGCAAGCAGACACATAGGTTTAATCACTAACAATGCATAAATCAAGCAAGATACCCCAAATAGTTCGATTTCATAAATTTTTGGCATATCTATCCTAAGTGTTCAGATGGTTGCTTCTAATTCCACTACATTATTTCACTTTACTTCACTAGGCGTTTCAAGTAACTACATCATGCATGATCTTAAAAAAAATTATGACTCAAAAATGACTCAAAAATTACTCAAAAATACACAAAACAATTCAAAAAGACTCAAAAACAATAAAATATCCCCCCAAACTTAAATCACACATTGTCCCCAATGTGTGCAAGACTGAAAAAAATAGGGACAACTTCTTGACCTGACACAATGGTCATGCGGAGGTCTAAGAGGAAAAAATTACGGAATTTGCACGGGTATGGCTCTCTGAGTTAGGTCGCTGCCTGTGATTAAACCGCATGGCCTTGCTAATCTTGTGGCTCTCTGAGTTCGGCGCTTGCGCTGATTCTGACGCCGCGGCGTTGGCGGCGACTTTTCCTTTTTTGGCATTTTGCTCATTTTCCTCGGTTTTAGCTTTGATCCACTGTCATCCAACAACACAAAACAAAAACCCAGACCGTGAGATCGTTTCAAGACAAAATAAAATAAACTAAAGCGAAATTAAAATAACATAATTAAAAACATTGGGTTGCCTCAACAAGCCATCTTTAACGTCTTTTAGCGGACACAATTAACCTTTACGAGTGCCCATTGGATCCTTCGCGACGCTTGCAATCCGCAGAGTTATTGTTGCAGGTCTCACTTCAACTACAACAATTGCTTCAAACAAGGGCCTCAAATATACGATTATCCCTCAAGTACACAAGACATGCTTGTCTTTTACGCTCTCTCTAATGTAGGGCTCAGTGAGATTCCCAACATCTCTCAACTCTAGGAGGTGCCCTTGATGGTATGGACTTTCTTTTTGGGGGTCAACATTGACAGCTGGTGGTGTTTCTTCTGCATTAGGTACAAGAAAAAGATTTTCCAAGGAATCCAAAAAGATGAATGATTGGATCTCAGTACCCTTTTCCTTCTCTACACCAATTATCCTTGATTCCTCAGCGGTGGGTGTGGTTCAGGCTCTTCTATTTGCTTACCACCTCCCATAATGATGTTGCTAGACAGATTTTCTTGAAGTGTATTGCTCATCCTATCCATCAGTTGCCCTATGTGGGTCTCCAAATTTTTGAGGGACTCCCTTGTCTCAGCCATAAGCGAGTGCGGCACTTGGTGAGCATAAGTATGCTGCCGCAACTCATCTCGATCTTCCTACGAAACACGTGGGTTAAGGCTGCATTGATGACTCCACTGTCTCTGATAGTAGTAGTCCATGTGTCCTGATTTTTTTTTTTTTTTTTTGAATTTAACCTGCAAAATAAGAAAAACAACAAAAGGTGATAAAAAGATACTCGCAGAACAAGTTAGAAACTTGCTCTTGGAGCAACCAAATTAGAAATTAAGAATAGATAAAATTGATATTGAACTACACCAATCCCCGGCAACGGCGCCAAAAACTTGATGCGCGAATTAATGCACACACTTTTAACGCAAGTGCACGTTGTCGAGTCAAGTAATATAGTCTAGGTAAGACCGAATATCGTCCTCAAGGATTGGTTTTCAAGTATCGATTATCTATCCTATGATATCTATTTGGTTAACGTAAATTGAATTGGAATTTTAACTAATAATGCAGGAAATAAACTAATTATAAAAATACTTTGATTTAAATCAGTTATGATGGATAATTAGGGCTTCCAAGATCATCAATTATCCACTCTTATTCAATCCTTAATACAATTAGACTGACTTCTTCTTCTACATTAAGATAGCAGGTTTACTAATCCGTTTTATACTCCCGTTAAGGCTTTATAAACACTCAACCCCAGTAGCGCTCCTTTCTACCTTTCGGTGATAAGGATGAATCTGTAGGAGGATTAAGACGAAACTCTTATTAATGCTACACAAGTAATTGAGGTATTTTCATCCCCAATTCGACCTATGTCTACCCAACTACAGCATAGTCACAACCTCCCCCTTTCGGAGTTTGATTAGAAATCATATAAGTAATGATAATTAATGATCATGTAATTACCAAGCAATCAAATCATCTATTGGATAAATCTTAAATAAGTGAAGAAGAAATCAACTTAATATATTAATTCATGAATAGAGTTTCAAGTGAATCACAAGGAAATCCCTAATAAAGTAATTAGCTCTAGCCATAGTCACACTAAGAACTAATACAATCTCCATGCATGAAGAAATAAATAAGGCAAAAAGAAAGAAAAGAAAATATTCAAGAACGAGTCTCCAAGCCTTAGCATCGAGGTTGTGTTGTGGAATATTTACAAGATGGATTGGTGGATGGATGGATGTAGAATGGTGAATAGTGGAATGGAGAATGAAGGATGAATACTTCTAATGATGTAGAGACTATTTATAGACCAAGAATCCTTTAGGTGAAGGGTTAAAGATTATGTAGGTAGGAAAAGTTATTAGAATCCTTTTAGGTAAGGGTTTAAGGTAAGAAAAGTTATCCCTTTAGGTAGGAAAAGTTATCACTTCAGGTAGGAAAAGTTATCCCTTTAGAACTCTGAAAATATGTCAAATTCGGCCCAGAACTTCATAAATCCCGCGTCGGCGCCGCGACCCTGCAGACTGGAGCCGCGGCGCTTGAAAATCAGCAACTTTCGAGACTTTCAGCACATTGGGCGCCGCGTACTGCATGCCCGGCGCCGTGTGATTCTGGCGGTCCGTTTAAATCGTCCTTTTCGTCCGGACTTCGTCGATCTCTCTATAATTTCGGAACTTAGACTTCATTTCTTGGCCCTTTTTGTGTGGAATTCCATCTCATTTATGCTCATTTCATCTCCTTTTCGCCATTTCTCCATTTCGACATTTGTGACACAAAAGAAAGAAACGACCTAATACTATACTAAACATAAATGAAATGAGTAAAATACTAACTAAAAATGACTCAAAGGTGTATATAAAATACAGATCAAATACCCCAAACTTAACCTTTGCTGCTTGAGCAAAGATAAAAAATATAAATAAAGATACAAGGGAAAACAAAATGACTCAAAGACACTGATCATTTTGCTGCACAATTGTCACTTAGAAAAGCATGAAGGTTAGTAGGATAATATGTGGGAACATATAGCATGGATTTTAGCATTCTAAACACTCAAGTCGGATATTTATAAATTCAATTTAATCATACTTAATGGAAGTAAGAATACCTAACTATGCATGTTAATTTCAAAATCCTATGACATGTTTACTTGCTATTCTCCACTAATCATGGATACACATATAAGAGATCTTCAGGACTTTTCAGGGTTGTAATGTAGGCTTAGGCATGGGTAGGTAAAAATAGGCATTTATGCTCAATTTACGTACCATAAGCTCTTTTGCTTTTCAACTCTTCCCTTTTCTTTTGATTTTCTTTTTCACTTCATACCTATCTTTCCCCTCTTTTGTTTTGAGAGAATGAAGTGTATTATGAATAGCCGACACCCCCAAACTTAGGCTTTTGCCTATTTATTATTTCTTTTTCATTTGGGGTGCATAAAAAATTATTCACTTTTTTTTTCTCTTTTTCAACACTTTGTATTCCAAACTTCTCAATTTTTCACTTATGGCACAAGTATGGACTTATAGGGTGTCAAAAAAAGGTTTTATTTTTAGGCTCAAAGTGGCTGACTAGAGATATAATTTGACTGTCAGGGATAGGCAAAGAATGGTAAGAAAGGGCTAACAAAGAAATGCGAGTCATCTCACTAACATGCATATCCTAACTATTTCGCCTCGAATAGCAAGCAGCGGACACATAAGTTTAATCACTAACAATGCATAAATCAAGCAAGATACCCAAATAGTTCGATTTCATGAATTTTTGGCATATCTATCCTAAGTGTTCGGATGGTTGCTTCTAATTCCACTACATTATTTCACTTTACTTCACTAGGCGTTTCAAGTAACTACCGCATGCATGATCTTAAAAAAAATTATGACTCAAAAATGACTTAAGAATTACTCAAAAATACACAAAACAATTCAAAAAGACTCAAAAACAATAAAACCTCCCCGAACTTAAATCACACATTGTCCCCAATGTGTGTGCAAATGGAAAAAAATAGGGACAACTTCGACACAACCAGTGGTCATAAGAGGTCTAGGAGGAAAAAAATTCTGGAATTTGCACGGAGTATGGCTCTCTGAAGTTCCGGCGCCGCGGCCATGAGATTCGGCACCGCGCTGCTAGTACTTTGGCTCTCTGAAGTTCGGTGCGCGCTGATTAGGCGCCGCGGCGTGTGACGACTTTTCCTTTTTCAGCGTTTTGCTCCTTTTCCTCGGTTTTAGCTTTGATCCACATCATCCAACAACACAAAACAAAACCCAAGAGTGAGGTATTCAAGACAAAATAAAATAAACTAAAGATGAAATTAAAATAACATAATTAAAAACATTGGGTTGCCTCAACAAGCTTTGTCTTTAACGTCTTTTAGCCGGGACACAATTAACCTTTACGAGTGGCCATTGGATCCTTCTGCGAACTAACTGCAATCCAGAGTTATTGTGCAGTCTCACTTCAACTACAACAATTGCTTCAAACAAGGGCCTCGAAGATACGATTATCCCACAAGTACACAAGACATGCTTGTCTTTTACGCTCTCTCTATTGTAGGGCTCAGTGAGATTCTCAACATCTCTCAACTCTAGGGGGTGCGCTTGTTGGTATGGCCTTTCTTTTTGAAATTGACATTGGCGGTGGTGGTGTTTCTTACGCATTAGGTACAAGAAAAATATTTTCAAGGAATCCAAAAGATGAATGAATGGATCTCGGTACCACTTTTCCTTCTCTACACCAATTATCCCGCTTGATTCCTCAGCGGTGGGTGTGGTTGAGCTCTTCTATTTGCTTACCACCTCCCATAATGATGTTGCTAGGCAGATTTTCTTGAAGTGTATTGCTCATCCTATTCATCAGTTGCCCTATGTGGATCTCCAAATTTTTGAGGGACTCCCTTGTCTCAGCCATAAACTGAGTCTGGCACTTGGTGAGCATAAGTATGCTCGCCATGACTCATCTCGATCTTCCTCTCAAAGCACGTGGGTTAAGCTGTTGTTGATGACTCACTGTCTCTGATAGTAGTAGTCCATGTATCCTGATTTTGTTATATTTTTTTTTTCGAATTTCACCTGCAAAATAAGAAAAACAACAAAAGGTGATAAAAAGATTCTCGCAGAACAAGTTAGAAACTTGTTCTTGGAGCAACAAATTAGAAATTAATAATAGATAAAATTGATATTGAACTACGCCAATCCCCGGCAACGGCGCCAAAAACTTGATGTGCGATTTAATGCACACACTTTTAACGCAAGTGCACGTTGTCGAGTCAAGTAATATAGTCTAGGTAAGACCGAATATCGTCCTCAAGTTGGTTTTCAAGTATCGATTATCTATCCATGATATCTATTTGGTTAACGTAAATTGAATTGGAATTTTAACTAATAATGCAGAAATAAACTAATTATAAAAATACTTTGATTTAAATCGGTTATGATGGATAATTAGGGCTTCCAGATCATCAATTATCCACTCTTATTCAATCCTTATACAATTAGACTGACTTCTTCTACATTAAGATAGCGGGTTTACTAATCCGTTTATACTCCGTTAAGGCTATATAAACACTCAACCCGATGGCGCTCCTTTCTACCTTTCGGTGATAAGGATGAATGCGTAGGAGGATTAAGAACAGAAACTCTTATTAATGCTACACAAGTAATTGAGGTATTTTCATCCCCAATTCGACCTATGTCTACCCAACTACAGCATAGTCACAACCTCCCCCTTTCGGAGTTTGATTAGAAATCATATAAGTAATGATAATTAATGATCAAGTAATTACCAAGCAATCAAATCATCTATTGGATAAATCTTAAATAAGTGAAGAAGAAATCAACTTAATATATTAATTCATGAATAGAGTTTCAAGTTAATCACAAGGAAATCCCTAATAAAGTAATTAGCTCCTAGTCATAGTCACACTAAGAACTAATACAATCTCCATGCATGAACTGAAATAAATAAAGCAAAAGAAAGAAAAGAAAATATTCAAGCGAGTCTCAAGCCTTCTAGCATCCAAGGGTTGTGTTGTGGAATATTTACAAGATGGATTGGTGGATGGATGGATGTAGAATGGTGAATAGTGGAATGGAGAATGAAGGATGAATACTTCTAATGATGTAGAGACTATTTATAGACCAAGAATCCTTTAGGTGAAGGGTTAAAGATTATGTAGGTAGGAAAAGTTATTAGAATCCTTTTAGGTAAGGGTTTAAGGTAAGAAAAGTTATCCCTTTAGGTAGGAAAAGTTATCACTTCAGGTAGGAAAAGTTATCCCTTTAGAACTCTGAAAATATGTCAAATTCGGCCCAGAACTTCATAAATCCCGCGTCGGCGCCGCGACCCTGCAGACTGGAGCCGCGGCGCTTGAAAATCAGCAACTTTCGACACTTTCAGCACATTGGGCGCATGGCCTGTTGCGGCCATGGCCGGTGACGTTCTGGCGGTCCGTTTAAATCGTCCTTTTTTCGTCCGGACTTCGTCTGATCTCCTCTATAATTTCCGGAACTTCTTAGACTTCATTTCTTGGCCCTTTTTGTGTGGAATTCCATCTCATTTATGCTCATTTCATCTCCTTTTCGCCATTTCTCCATTTCTGACCGCTGTGACACAAAAGAAAGGAAAACGACCCTAATACTATACTAAACATAAATGAAATGAGTAAAATACTAACTAAAAATGACTCAAAAGGTGTATATAAAATACACCGATCAAATACCCCCAAACTTAACCTTTGCTCGCCTTCGAGCAAAGATAAAAAATATAAATAAAGATACAAGGGAAAACAAAATGACTCAAAGACACTGATCATTTTGCTGCACAATTGTCACTTAGAAAAGCATGAAGGTTAGTAGGATAATATGTGGGAACATATAGCATGGATTTTTAGCATTCTAAACACTCAAGTCAGATATTTCGCAAATTCAATTTAATCATACTTAATGGAAGTAAGAATACCTAACTATGCATGTTAATTTCAAAATCCTATGACATGTTTACTTGCTATTCTCCACTAATCATGGATACACATATAAGAGATCTTCAGGGCTTCAGGGTTGTAATGTAGGCTTAGGCATGGGTAGGTAAAAATAGGCATTTAGGCTCAATTTACGTACCATAAGCTCTTTTGCTTTTCAACTCTTCCCTTTTCTTTTGATTTTCTTTTTCACTTCATACCTATCTTTCCCCTCTTTTGTTTTGAGAGAATGAAGTGTATTATGAATAGCCGACACCCCCAAACTTAGGCTTTTGCCTATTTATTATTTCTTTTTCATTTGGGGTGCATAAAAAATTATTCACTTTTTTTTTCTCTTTTTCAACACTTTGTATTCCAAACTTCTCAATTTTTCACTTATGGCACAAGTATGGACTTATAGGGTGTCAAAAAAAGGTTTTATTTTTAGGCTCAAAGTGGCTGACTAGAGATATAATTTGACTGTCAGGGATAGGCAAAGAATGGTAAGAAAGGGCTAACAAAGAAATGCCTGAGTCATCTCCCTAACATGCATATCCTAACTATTTCGCCTCAAATAGCAAGCAAGCAGACACATAAGTTTAATCACTAACAATGCATAAATCAAGCAAGATACCCCAAATAGTTCGATTTCATGAATTTTTGGCATATCTATCCTAAGTGTTCAGATGGTTGCTTCTAATTCCACTACATTATTTCACTTTACTTCACTAGGCGTTTCAAGTAACTACAGCATGCATGATCTTAAAAAAAATTATGACTCAAAAATGACTTAAGAATTACTCAAAAATACACAAAACAATTCAAAAAGACTCAAAAACAATAAAACATCCCCCCAAACTTAAATCACACATTGTCCCCAATGTGTGCAAGACTGGAAAAAAAAATAGGGACAACTTACTGACACAACACAGTGTCATGCATGAGGTCTAGGAGGAAAAAAATTCTGGAATTTGCACGGAGTATGGCTCTCTGAAGTTCCGGCGCCGCGGCCATGAGATTCGGCACCGCGGCACTGCTAGTACTTTGGCTCTCTGAAGTTCCGGTGCCGCGACGCTGATTAGCGCCAAGGCGTGGCGGCAACTTTTCCTTTTTTTTTTTGCTCCTTTTCCTCGGTTTTAGCTTTGATCCACTGTCATCCAACAACACAAAACAAAACCCAAGACCGTGAGACTGTTCAAGACAAAATAAAATAAACTAAAGATGAAATTAAAATAACATAATTAAAAACATTGGGTTGCCTCGACAATGTTATCTTTAACGTCTTTTAGCGGACACAATTAACCTTTACGAGTGCCCATTGGATCCTTCGCGACCGCTTGCAATCCGCGAGTTATTGTTGCGAGTCTCACTTCAACTACAACAATTGCTTCAAACAAGGGCCTCAAATATACGATTATCCCTCAAGTACACAAGACATGCTTGTCTTTTACGCTCTCTCTAATGTAGGGCTCAGTGAGATTCTCAACATCTCTCAACTCTAGGGGGTGCCCTTGATGGTATGGACTTTCTTTTTGGGGGTCAACATTGACAGCTGGTGGTGTTTCTTCTGCATTAGGTACAAGAAAAATATTTTCCAAGGAATCCAAAAAGATGAATGAATGGATCTCGATACCACTTTTCGCCTCTACACCATTATCCCTTGATTCCTCAACAGCTGGGTGTGGTTCAGGCTCTTCTATTTGCTTACCACCTCCCATAATGATGTTGCTAGACAGATTTTCTTGAAGTGTATTGCTCATCCTATCCATCAGTTGCCCTATGTGGGTCTCCAAATTTTTGAGGGACTCCCTTGTCTCAGCCATAAACTGAGTCTGGCACTTGGTGAGCATAAGTATGCCTGCCCGCAACTCATCTCGATCTTCCTCTGAAACCTGTGGGTTAAGCTGCTGTTGATGACTCCACTGTCTCTGATAGTAGTAGTCCATGTGTCCTGATTTTTTTTTTTCGAATTTAACCTGCAAAATAAGAAAAACAACAAAAGGTGATAAAAAGATACTCGCAGAACAAGTTAGAAACTTGCTCTTGGAGCAACCAAATTAGAAATTAAGAATAGATAAAATTGATATTGAACTACACCAATCCCCGGCAACGGCGCCAAAAACTTGATGCGCGAATTAATGCACACACTTTTAACGCAAGTGCACGTTGTCGAGTCAAGTAATATAGTCTAGGTAAGACCGAATATCGTCCTCAAGGATTGGTTTTCAAGTATCGATTATCTATCCTATGATATCTATTTGGTTAACGTAAATTGAATTGGAATTTTAACTAATAATGCAGGAAATAAACTAATTATAAAAATACTTTGATTTAAATCAGTTATGATGGATAATTAGGGCTTCCAAGATCATCAATTATCCACTCTTATTCAATCCTTAATACAATTAGACTGACTTCTTCTTCTACATTAAGATAGCAGGTTTACTAATCCGTTTTATACTCCCGTTAAGGCTTTATAAACACTCAACCCCAGTAGCGCTCCTTTCTACCTTTCGGTGATAAGGATGAATCTGTAGGAGGATTAAGAACAGAAACTCTTATTAATGCTACACAAGTAATTGAGGTATTTTCATCCCCAATTCGACCTATGTCTACCCAACTACAGCATAGTCACAACCTCCCCCTTTCGGAGTTTGATTAGAAATCATATAAGTAATGATAATTAATGATCATGTAATTACCAAGCAATCAAATCATCTATTGGATAAATCTTAAATAAGTGAAGAAGAAATCAACTTAATATATTAATTCATGAATAGAGTTTCAAGTGAATCACAAGGAAATCCCTAATAAAGTAATTAGCTCCTAGCCATAGTCACACTAAGAACTAATACAATCTCCATGCATGAACTGAAATAAATAAGGCAAAAAGAAAGAAAAGAAAATATTCAAGAACGAGTCTCCAAGCCTTCTAGCATCCAAGGGTTGTGTTGTGGAATATTTACAAGATGGATTGGTGGATGGATGGATGTAGAATGGTGAATAGTGGAATGGAGAATGAAGGATGAATACTTCTAATGATGTAGAGACTATTTATAGACCAAGAATCCTTTAGGTGAAGGGTTAAAGATTATGTAGGTAGGAAAAGTTATTAGAATCCTTTTAGGTAAGGGTTTAAGGTAAGAAAAGTTATCCCTTTAGGTAGGAAAAGTTATCACTTCAGGTAGGAAAAGTTATCCCTTTAGAACTCTGAAAATATGTCAAATTCGGCCCAGAACTTCATAAATCCCGCGTCGGCGCCGCGACCCTGCAGACTGGAGCCGCGGCGCTTGAAAATCAGCAACTTTCGACACTTTCAAGACATCAGGCGGCGCGCTGCGGTAGCGTGGCGCGTTTCTGGCGGATTCCGTTTCGTCCTTTTTCGTCCGGACTTGTCGATCTCCTCTATAATTTCCGGAACTTAGACTTCATTTGGCCCTTTTGTGTGGAATTCCATCTCATTTATGCTCATTTCATCTCCTTTTCGCCATTTCTCCATTTCTCATTTGTGACACAAAAGAAAGGAAAACGACCCTAATACTATACTAAACATAAATGAAATGAGTAAAATACTAACTAAAAATGACTCAAAAGGTGTATATAAAATACACCGATCAAATACCCCCAAACTTAACCTTTGCTCGCCTTCGAGCAAAGATAAAAAATATAAATAAAGATACAAGGGAAAACAAAATGACTCAAAGACACTGATCATTTTGCTGCACAATTGTCACTTAGAAAAGCATGAAGGTTAGTAGGATAATATGTGGGAACATATAGCATGGATTTTTAGCATTCTAAACACTCAAGTCAGATATTTCGCAAATTCAATTTAATCATACTTAATGGAAGTAAGAATACCTAACTATGCATGTTAATTTCAAAATCCTATGACATGTTTACTTGTTATTCTCCACTAATCATGGATACACATATAAGAGATCTTCAGGACTTTTCAGGGTTGTAATGTAGGCTTAGGCATGGGTAGGTAAAAATAGGCATTTATGCTCAATTTACGTACCATAAGCTCTTTTGCTTTTCAACTCTTCCCTTTTCTTTTGATTTTCTTTTTCACTTCATACCTATCTTTCCCCTCTTTTGTTTTGAGAGAATGAAGTGTATTATGAATAGCCGACACCCCCAAACTTAGGCTTTTGCCTATTTATTATTTCTTTTTCATTTGGGGTGCATAAAAAATTATTCACTTTTTTTTTCTCTTTTTCAACACTTTGTATTCCAAACTTCTCAATTTTTCACTTATGGCACAAGTATGGACTTATAGGGTGTCAAAAAAAGGTTTTATTTTTAGGCTCAAAGTGGCTGACTAGAGATATAATTTGACTGTCAGGGATAGGCAAAGAATGGTAAGAAAGGGCTAACAAAGAAATGCCTGAGTCATCTCCCTAACATGCATATCCTAACTATTTCGCCTCAAATAGCAAGCAAGCAGACACATAAGTTTAATCACTAACAATGCATAAATCAAGCAAGATACCCCAAATAGTTCGATTTCATGAATTTTTGGCATATCTATCCTAAGTGTTCAGATGGTTGCTTCTAATTCCACTACATTATTTCACTTTACTTCACTAGGCGTTTCAAGTAACTACAGCATGCATGATCTTAAAAAAAATTATGACTCAAAAATGACTTAAGAATTACTCAAAAATACACAAAACAATTCAAAAAGACTCAAAAACAATAAAACATCCCCCCAAACTTAAATCACACATTGTCCCCAATGTGTGCAAGACTGGAAAAAAAAATAGGGACAACTTACTGACACAACACAGCGGTCATAACAGAGGTCTAGGAGGAAAAAAATTCTGGAATTTGCACGGAGTATGGCTCTCTGAAGTTCCGGCGCCGCGGCCATGAGATTCGGCACCGCGGCACTGCTAGTACTTTGGCTCTCTGAAGTTCCGGTGCGCGGCAGCGGTCACAAGCGCCGTGGCAACGGCTTTTCCTTTTTTAGCGTTTTTGCTCCTTTTTCCTCGGTTTTAGCTTTGATCCAATTGCCATCCAACAACACAAAACAAAAACCCAAGACCGTGAGGTTTCAAGACAAAATAAAATAAACTAAAGACAGAAATTAAAATAACATAATTAAAAACATTGGGTTGCCTCCCAACAAGCGCTGTCTTTAACGTCTTTTAGCCGGACACAATTAACCTTTACGAGTGGCCATTGGATCCTTCTGCGAACTGCTTGCAATCCGCAGAGTTATTGTTGCAGGTCTCACTTCAACTACAACAATTGCTTCAAACAAGGGCCTCAAAGATACGATTATCCCACAAGTACACAAGACATGCTTGTCTTTTACGCTCTCTCTAATGTAGGGCTCAGTGAGATTCTCAACATCTCTCAACTCTAGGGGGTGCCCTTGATGGTATGGACTTTCTTTTTGGGGGTCAACATTGACAGCTGGTGGTGTTTCTTCTGCATTAGGTACAAGAAAAATATTTTCCAAGGAATCCAAAAAGATGAATGATTGGATCTCAGTACCCTTTTCCTTCTCTACACCAATTATCCCGCCAGATTCCTCAACAGCTGGGTGTGGTTCAGGCTCTTCTATTTGCTTACCACCTCCCATAATGATGTCGCTAGGCAGATTTTCTTGAAGTGTATTGCTCATCCTATCCATCAGTTGCCCTATGTGGGTCTCCAAATTTTTGAGGGACTCCCTTGTCTCAGCCATAAACTGAGTCTGGCACTTGGTGAGCATAAGTATGCCTGCCCGCAACTCATCTCGATCTTCCTCTGAAACCTGTGGGTTAAGCTGCTGTTGATGACTCCACTGTCTCTGATAGTAGTAGTCCATGTGTCCTGTTTTTTTTTTTTTTTTTTGAATTTAACCTGCAAAATAAGAAAAACAACAAAAGGTGATAAAAAGATGATCGCAGAACAAGTTAGAAACTTGCTCTTGGAGCAACCAAATTAGAAATTAAGAATAGATAAAATTGATATTGAACTACGCCAATCCCCGGCAACGGCGCCAAAAACTTGATGTGCGATTTAATGCACACACTTTTAACGCAAGTGCACGTTGTCGAGTCAAGTAATATAGTCTAGGTAAGACCGAATATCGTCCTCAAGGATTGGTTTTCAAGTATCGATTATCTATCCAATGTTATCTATTTGGTTAACGTAAATTGAATTGGAATTTTAACTAATAATGCAGGAAATAAACTAATTATAAAAATACTTTGATTTAAATCAGTTATGATGGATAATTAGGGCTTCCAAGATCATCAATTATCCACTCTTATTCAATCCTTAATACAATTAGACTGACTTCTTCTTCTACATTAAGATAGCAGGTTTACTAATCTGTTTTATACTCCCGTTAAGGCTATATAAACACTCAACCCCAGTAGCGCTCCTTTCTACCTTTCGGTGATAAGGATGAATCTGTATGAGGATTAAGAACAGAAACTCTTATTAATGCTACACAAGTAATTGAGGTATTTTCATCCCCAATTCGTCCTATGTCTACCCAACTACAGCATAGTCACAACCTCCCCCTTTCGGAGTTTGATTAGAAATCATATAAGTAATGATAATTAATGATCAAGTAATTACCAAGCAATCAAATCATCTATTGGATAAATCTTAAATAAGTGAAGAAGAAATCAACTTAATATATTAATTCATGAATAGAGTTTCAAGTTAATCACAAGGAAATCCCTAATAAAGTAATTAGCTCCTAGTCATAGTCACACTAAAAACTAATACAATCTCCATGCATGAACTGAAATAAATAAAGCAAAAAGAAAGAAAAGAAAATACTCAAGAACGAGTCTCCAAGCCTTCTAGCATCCAAGGGTTGTGTTGTGAAATATTTACAAGATGGATTGGTGGATGGATGAATGTAGAATGGTGAATAGTAGAATGGAGAATGAAGGATGAATTCTTCTAATGATGTAGAGACTATTTATAGACCAAGAATCCTTTAGGTGAAGGGTTAAAAATTATGTAGGTAGGAAAAGTTATTAGAATCATTTTAGGTAAGGGTTTAAGGTAAGAAAAGTTATCCCTTTAGATAGGAAAAGTTATCCCTTCAGGTAGAAAAAGTTATCCCTTTAGAACTCTGAAAATATGTCAAATTCGGCCCAGAACTTCATAAATCCCGCTTAGCGCCCTCAGATCAGAAGCGCTTGAAAATCAGCAACTTTCGACACTTTCAGCACATTGGGCGACGCGGCTGCTGCGGTAGCCATGGCGCGGTGACGTTTTCGCGGATTCCGTTTAAATCGCCCTTTTCGTCCGGACTTGCCTCGATCTCCTCTATAATTTCCGGAACTTCTTAGACTTCATTTCTTAGCCCTTTTTGTGTGGAATTCCATCTTATTTATGCTCATTTCATCTCCTTTTCGCCATTTCTCCATTTCTGACCGCTGTGACACAAAAGAAAGGAAAACGACCCTAATACTATACTAAACATAAATGAAATGAGTAAAATACTAACTAAAAATGACTCAAAAGGTGTATATAAAATACACCGATCAAATACCCCAAACTTAACCTTTGCTCGCCTTCGAGCAAAGATAAAAAATATAAATAAAGATACAAGGGAAAACAAAATGACTCAAAGACACTGATCATTTTGCTGCACAATTGTCACTTAGAAAAGCATGAAGGTTAGTAGGATAATATGTGGGAACATATAGCATGGATTTTTAGCATTCTAAACACTCAAGTCAGATATTTCGCAAATTCAATTTAATCATACTTAATGGAAGTAAGAATACCTAACTATGCATGTTAATTTCAAAATCCTATGACATGTTTACTTGCTATTGTCCACTAATCATGGATACACATATAAGAGATCTTCAGGACTTTTCAGGGTTGTAATGTAAGCTTAGGCATGGGTAGGTAAAAATAGGCATTTAGGTTCAATTTACGTACCATAAGCTCTTTTGTTTTTCAACTCTTCCCTTTTCTTTTGATTTTCTTTTTCACTTCATACCTATCTTTCCCCTCTTTTGTTTTGAGAGAATGAAGTGTATTATGAATAGCCGACACCCCCAAACTTAGGCTTTTGCCTATTTATTATTTCTTTTTCATTTGGGGTGCATAAAAAATTATTCACTTTTTTTTTCTCTTTTTCAACACTTTGTATTCCAAACTTCTCAATTTTTCACCTATGGCACAAGTATGGACTTATAGGGTGTCAAAAAAAGGTTTTATTTTTAGGCTCAAAGTGGCT
This sequence comes from Przewalskia tangutica, assembly GCA_029844215.1. Classification (NCBI taxonomy): domain Eukaryota; kingdom Viridiplantae; phylum Streptophyta; class Magnoliopsida; order Solanales; family Solanaceae; genus Przewalskia; species Przewalskia tangutica. The sequence continues at coordinate 113,609,750 of CM056721.1, forward strand.
GACTAGAGATATAATTTGACTGTCAGGGATAGGCAAAGAATGGTAAGAAAGGGCTAACAAAGAAATGCCTGAGTCATCTCCCTAACATGCATATCCTAACTATTTCGCCTCAAATAGCAAGCAAGCAGACACATAAGTTTAATCACTAACAATGCATAAATCAAGCAAGATACCCCAAATAGTTCGATTTCATGAATTTTTGGCATATCTATCCTAAGTGTTCAGATGGTTGCTTCTAGTTCCACTACATTATTTCACTTTACTTCACTAGGCGTTTCAAGTAACTACAGCATGCATGATCTTAAACAAAATTATGACTCAAAAATGACTTAAGAATTACTCAAAAATACACAAAACAATTCAAAAAGACTCAAAACAATAAAACATCCCCAAACTTAAATCACACATTGTCCCCAATGTGTGCAAGATCGAAAAAATAGGACAACTTATCGACACACCACACGGTCATAACAGAGGTCTAGGAGGAAAAAATTGAATTTGCACGAGTATGGCTCTGAGTTCGCGCCATGCGGCTTGTAGATTCGCACCGCGCGCTGCTAGTACTGTTGCTCTCTGAAGTTCCGGCGCCGTCGCTGATTCTCGCGCCACAAGGCTGGCGACGGCTTTTCCTTTTTTCAGCGTTTTTGCTCCTTTTTCCTCGGTTTTAGCTTTCAGTCCACCTGTCATCCAACAACACAAAACAAAAACCCAAGACCGTGAGACTGTTCAAGACAAAATAAAATAAACTAAAGACAGAAATTAAAATAACATAATTAAAAACATTGGGTTGCCTCCCAACAAGCGCTGTTTTTAATGTCTTTTAGCCGGACACAATTAACCTTTACGAGTGCCCATCGATCCTTACGTGAACCGCTGTAATCCGCAGAGTTATTGTTGCAGGTCTCACTTCAACTACAACAATTTCTTCAAACAAGGGCCTCAAATATACGATTATCCTCCAAGTACACAAGACATGCTTGTCTTTTACGCTCTCTCTAATGTAGGGCTCAGTGAGATTCTCAACATCTCTCAACTCTAGGGGGTGCCCTTGATGGTATGGACTTTCTTTTTGGGGGTCAACATTGACAGCTGGTGGTGTTTCTTCTGCATTAGGTACAAGAAAAAGATTTTCCAAGGAATCCAAAAAGATGAATGATTGGATCTCAATACCCTTTTCCTTCTCTACACCAATTATCCCGCCAGATTCCTTAACAGCTGGGTGTGGTTCAGGCTCTTCTATTTGCTTACCACCTCCCATAATGATGTCGCTAGGCAGATTTTCTTGAAGTGTATTGCTCATCCTATCCATCAGTTGCCCTATGTGGGTCTCTAAATTTTTGAGGGACTTCCTTGTCTCAGCCATAAACTGAGTCTGGCACTTGGTGAGCATAAGTATGCCTGCCCGCAACTCATCTCGATCTTCCTCTGAAACCTGTGGGTTAAGCTGTTGTTGATGACTCTACTGTCTCTGATAGTAGTAGTCCATGTGTCCTGATTTTTTTTTTTTTTGAATTTAACCTGCAAAATAAGAAAAACAACAAAAGGTGATAAAAATATGTTCGCAGAACAAGTTAGAAACTTGCTCTTGGAGCAACCAAATTAGAAATTAAGAATAGATAAAATTGATATTAAACTACGCCAATCCCCGGCAACGGCGCCAAAAACTTGATGCGCGAAATAATGCACACACTTTTAATGCAAGTGCACGTTGTCGAGTCAAGTAATATAGTCTAGGTAAGACCGAATATCGTCCTCAAGGATTGGTTTTCAAGTATCGATTATCTATCCTATGGTATCTATTTGGTTAACGTAAATTGAATTGGAATTTTAACTAATAATGCAGGAAATAAACTAATTATAAAAATACTTTGATTTAAATCAGTTATGATGGATAATTAGGGCTTCCAAGATCATCAATTATCCACTCTTATTCAATCCTTAATACAATTAGACTGACTTCTTCTTCTACATTAAGATAGCAGGTTTACTAATCCGTTTTATACTCTCGTTAAGGCTATATAAACACTCAACCCCAGTAGCGCTCCTTTCTACCTTTCGGTGATAAGGATGAATCTGTAGGAGGATTAAGAACAGAAACTCTTATTAATGCTACACAAGTAATTGAGGTATTTTCATCCCCAATTCGACCTAAGTCTACCCAACTACAGCATAGTCACAACCTCCCCCTTTCGGAGTTTGATTAGAAATCATATAAGTAATGATAATTAATGATCATGTAATTACCAAGCAATCAAATCATCTATTGGATAAATCTTAAATAAGTGAAGAAGAAATCAACTTAATATATAAATTCATGAATAGAGTTTCAAGTGAATCACAAGGAAATCCCTAATAAAGTAATTAGCTCCTAGCCATAGTCACACTAAGAACTAATACAATCTCCATGCATGAACTGAAATAAAGCAAAAAGAAAGAAAAGAAAATACTCAAGAACGAGTCTCCAAGCCTTCTAGCATCCAAGGGTTGTGTTGTGGAATATTTACAAGATGGATTGGTGGATGGATGGATGTAGAATGGTGAATAGTGGAATGGAGAATGAAGGATGAATTCTTCTAATGATGTAGAGACTATTTATAGACCAAGAATCCTTTAGGTGAAGGGTTAAAGATTATGTAGGTAGGAAAAGTTATTAGAATCCTTTTAGGTAAGGGTTTAAGGTAAGAAAAGTTATCCCTTTAGGTAGGAAAAGTTATCACTTCAGGTAGGAAAAGTTATCCCTTTAGAACTCTGAAAATATGTCAAATTCGGCCCAGAACTTCATAAATCCCGCGTCGGCGCCGCGGCCCTGCAGACTGGCGCCGCGGCGCTTGAAAATCAGCAACTTTCGAGACTTTCAGCACATTGGGCGCCGCGGCCATGACGCCATGGTGACGTTCTCGCGGTCCGTTTAAATCGTCCTTTTTTAAATGGGACTTAAATCGATCTCCTCTATAATTTCCGGAACTTCTTAGATTTCATTTCTTGGTCCTTTTTGTGTGGAATTCCATCTCATTTATGCTCATTTCATCTCATTTTCGCCATTTCTCCATTTCTGACCGCTGTGACACAAAAGAAAGGAAAACGACCCTAATACTATACTAAACATAAATGAAATGAGTAAAATACTAACTAAAAATGACTCAAAAGGTGTATATAAAATACACCGATCAAATACCCCCAAACTTAACCTTTGCTCGCCTTCGAGCAAAGATCAAAAATATAAATAAATATACAAGGGAAAAGAAAATGACTCAAAGACACTGATCATTTTGCTGCACAATTGTCACTTAGAAAAGCATGAAGGTTAGTAGGATAATATGTGGGAACATATAGCATGGATTTTTAGCATTCTAAACACTCAAGTCAGATATTTCGCAAATTCAATTTAATCATACTTAATGGAAGTAAGAATACCTAACTATGCATGTTAATTTCAAAATCCTATGACATGTTTACTTGCTATTCTCCACTAATCATGGATACACATATAAGAGATCTTCAGGACTTTTCAGGGTTGTAATTTAGGCTTAGGCATGGGTAGGTAAAAATAGGCATTTAGGCTCAATTTACGTACCATAAGCTCTTTTGCTTTTCAACTCTTCCCTTTTCTTTTGATTTTCTTTTTCACTTCATACCTATCTTTCCCCTCTTTTGTTTTGAGAGAATGAAGTGTATTATGAATAGCCGACACCCCCAAACTTAGGCTTTTGCCTATTTATTATTTCTTTTTCATTTGGGGTGCATAAAAAATTATTCACTTTTTTTTTCTCTTTTTCAACACTTTGTATTCCAAACTTCTCAATTTTTCACTTATGGTACAAGTATGGACTTATAGGGTGTCAAAAAAAGGTTTTATTTTTAGGCTCAAAGTGGCTGACTAGAGATATAATTTGACTGTCAGGGATAGGCAAAGAATGGTAAGAAAGGGCTAACAAAGAAATGCCTGAGTCATCTCCCTAACATGCATATCCTAACTATTTCGCCTCAAATAGCAAGCAGACACATAAGTTTAATCACTAACAATGCATAAATCAAGCAAGATACCCCAAATAGTTCGATTTCATGAATTTTTGGCATATCTATCCTAAGTGTTCAGATGGTTGCTTCTAATTCCACTACATTATTTCACTTTACTTCACTAGGCGTTTCAAGTAACTACAGCATGCATGATCTTAAAAAAAATTATGACTCAAAAATGACTTAAGAATTACTCAAAAATACACAAAACAATTCAAAAAGACTCAAAAACAATAAAACATCCCCCCAAACTTAAATCACACATTGTCCCCAATGTGTGCAAGACTGGAAAAAAAAAATAGGGACAACTTACTGACACAACACAGCGGTCATAACGGAGGTCTAGGAGGAAAAAAATCTGGAATTTGCACGGAATATGGCTCTCTGAAGTTCGGGCGCCGCGGCCCTGAGATTCGGCGCCGCGGCGCTGCTAGTACTGTGGCTCTCTGAAGTTACGGCGCCGCGGCCCTGATTCTGGCGCCGCGGCGCTGACGACTGCTTTTCCTTTTTTTCAGCGTTTTTGCTCCTTTTTCCTCGGTTTTAGCTTTCAGTCCACCTGTCATCCAACAACACAAAACAAAAACCCAAGACCGTGAGACTGTTCAAGACAAAATAAAATAAACTAAAGACAGAAATTAAAATAACATAATTAAAAACATTGGGTTGCCTCCCAACAAGCGCTGTTTTTAATGTCTTTTAGCCGGACACAATTAACCTTTACGAGTGCCCATTGGATCCTTCTGCGAACTGCTTGCAATCCGCAGAGTTATTGTTGCAGGTCTCACTTCAACTACAACAATTGCTTCAAACAAGGGCCTCAAATATACGATTATCCTCCAAGTACACAAGACATGCTTGTCTTTTACGCTCTCTCTAATGTAGGGCTCAGTGAGATTCTCAACATCTCTCAACTCTAGGGGGTGCCCTTGATGGTATGGACTTTCTTTTTGGGGGTCAACATTGACAGCTGGTGGTGTTTCTTCTGCATTAGGTACAAGAAAAAGATTTTCCAAGGAATCCAAAAAGATGAATGATTGGATCTCAATACCCTTTTCCTTCTCTACACCAATTATCCCGCCAGATTCCTTAACAGCTGGGTGTGGTTCAGGCTCTTCTATTTGCTTACCACCTCCCATAATGATGTCGCTAGGCAGATTTTCTTGAAGTGTATTGCTCATCCTATCCATCAGTTGCCCTATGTGGGTCTCCAAATTTTTGAGGGACTTCCTTGTCTCAGCCATAAATTGAGTCTGGCACTTGGTGAGCATAAGTATGCCTGCCCGCAACTCATCTCGATCTTCCTCTGAAACCTGTGGGTTAAGCTGTTGTTGATGACTATACTGTCTCTGATAGTAGTAGTCCATGTGTCCTGATTTTTTTTTTTTTTTTTTGAATTTAACCTGCAAAATAAGAAAAACAACAAAAGGTGATAAAAAGATGCTCGCAGAACAAGTTAGAAACTTGCTCTTGGAGCAACCAAATTAGAAATTAAGAATAGATAAAATTGATATTGAACTACGCCAATCCCCGGCAACGGCGCCAAAAACTTGATGCGCGATTTAATGCACACACTTTTAACGCAAGTGCACGTTGTCGAGTCAAGTAATATAGTCTAGGTAAGACCGAATATCGTCCTCAAGGATTGGTTTTCAAGTATCGATTATCTATCCTATGGTATCTATTTGGTTAACGTAAATTGAATTGGAATTTTAACTAATAATGTAGGAAATAAACTAATTATAAAAATATTTTGATTTAAATCATTTATGATGGATAATTAGGGCTTCCAAGATCATCAACTATCCACTCTTATTCAATCCTTAATACAATTAGACTGACTTCTTCTTCTACATTAAGATAGCAGGTTTACTAATCCGTTTTATACTCCCGTTAAGGCTATATAAACACTCAACCCCAGTAGCGCTCCTTTCTACCTTTCGGTGATAAGGATGAATCTGTAGGAGGATTAAGAACAGAAACTCTTATTAATGCTACACAAGTAATTGAGGTATTTTCATCCCCAATTCGACCTATGTCTACCCAACTACAGCATAGTCACAACCTCTCCCTTTCGGAGTTTGATTAGAAATCATATAAGTAATGATAATTAATGATCAAGTAATTACCAAGCAATCAAATCATCTATTGGATAAATCTTAAATAAGTGAAGAAGAAATCAACTTAATATATTAATTCATGAATAGAGTTTCAAGTGAATCACAAGAAAATCCTTAATAAAGTAATTAGCTCCTAGCCATAGTCACACTAAGAACTAATACAATCTCCATGCATGAACTGAAATAAATAAAGCAAAAAGAAAGAAAAGAAAATACTCAAGAACGAGTCTCCAAGCCTTCTAGCATCCAAGGGTTGTGTTGTGGAATATTTACAAGATGGATTGGTGGATGGATGGATGTAGAATGGTGAATAGTGGAATGGAGAATGAAGGATGAATTCTTCTAATGATGTAGAGACTATTTATAGACCAAGAATCCTTTAGGTGAAGGGTTAAAGATTATGTAGGTAGGAAAAGTTATTAGAATCATTTTAGGTAAGGGTTTAAGGTAAGAAAAGTTATCCCTTTAGGTAGGAAAAGTTATCCCTTCAGGTAGGAAAAGTTATCCCTTTAGAACTCTGAAAATATGTCAAATTCGGCCCAGAACTTCATAAATCCCGCGTCAGCGGCCTCATAGATCAGCCAGCGCTTTGAAAATCAGCAACTTTCGAGACTTTCAAGACATTGGCGCGTACACTTGCAGCCATGGCCGGTGACGTTTTTCTGGCAGATTCCGTTTCGTCGTCCTTTTTTCGTCCGGACTTCGTCTGATCTCCTCTATAATTCCCGGAACTTCTTAGACTTCATTTTTTGGCCCTTTTTGTGTGCAATTCCATCTCATTTATGCTCATTTCATCTCCTTTTCGCCATTTCTCCATTTCTGACCGATGTGACACAAAAGAAAGGAAATCGACCCTAATACTATACTAAACATAAATGAAATGAGTAAAATACTAACTAAAAATGACTCAAAAGGTGTATATAAAATACACCGATCAAGAACCTAGACTCTTGATACCATGAAAGAAATAATCTCTTGATTACTCTTATTGATAAAAGACATATATATACAAGTTACAAAGGGGAAATCCCTTTTCCACTCTACTTCTAAATCCTTATTCTATATGGAGACTAATATACAATTATGGTAAGAGTAGAAGACTAATACAAATATGCCATATACAATATTTACAAGATGGGCAGTGCACGAATGGGCCACTGATTTTGGACTTGGACCGAAGGCCCACTGCACTGCTTAACATAATTCCTAAATAATTAATAGCTATGTTCATGGCACAATTTAGTATTTCATATTATAATTTTATAAATAAAGGCATTGTAAATTCTGTGACAAGAAGAAATGATCACATTAATAAAAAACGTCACCCTTCTTGAACATCAGATGTTGCACTGTTTGTGCTTATTTGTTAATGGTAATTGGCGAAGTCATAAAAAGTTGATCGAATGTATATGCTTACATACATTGTCACATCTGCTGACCTCATTTCTGTCTAATATTTGTTCATCTAATTACTCTATTTACTAAGTGCCGGTGCTTACTTGTTGGTGTGACAAAGGATTGATTGAAGCTACTAATGGATGCAATATTGTGGTTCACTTAGTGATAAAGTATTTATATTTTGTATCAAATATATGCCTTTAGTTATCTAAATTTGATGAGCTTTATGTTATATATTCTAGGAAGATCGCGTTCTAAAGCGGTTGAATACACTATTTTGCATCACTATCATGTTGAGGTATTTTGCAGAGTTATTAATTGACAACTTCAAAAACATAATGATCACTTTGTATGAGGTGATAGTTGATTTGCTTCTTGGATTTGCTGGTATAAATCCAATTAACTCTTTTTTCAAGCTTGACATTTAGAAAAATATTGGGATTAGCTTGACTTATATCCTGATTATTTTAATAAATATTTTATGATTGATATTTATTTTCGATTTGAGAATTATATTATATTGCTGATGTACAAGTTTATGAAAGGTTTCACGATATTAAGGGACTCGGTGATACTTTCAAGAAACTACAAATGACAAAGAAGCATGAAACTTATCTTCTTGTATTTCAACTAGTGAAATTCTCTTTACTTCTACCAGCTACTATTGCTATAGTTAAGAAAACTTTCTCGATGATGAAGTTAGTTAAGACCGACTTAACATAATCGAATGGGTGATGAGCCATTGAGTGAATGTTTGATATCTTATATAGAAAAAGAAGTAGTAATATTTCTAACGAGCCTATTAATTATAAACCTTTTAAACAATGAAAACTCGTTCAAGAAGAGTTTTAGTAGTGTACTTGAATTGTGTTTTTCTAAAATATGATGTTGTTAAAGTGATTTGTTCACTTCTTTAAATGTTAATACCAACTTATGAAAAATCTTATGTACGCCATTAACTCCAATGAGTATAAATGTCCAATGAGTATAACTCCAATTTTAATTATCTACACTTCTACGATTAATCTGATAAAGAATACACTCATTATCTCTCATTTTTGGCTCGTAACCGAAGCAACTTAGCTAAGAAGATTCAATCAAGTTTACTACATTCCAGCCTAATCTTCTTACTTGTTTCTTACCTTTAGTTACTTATTGTTAATTGTTTATCATTTTATATTGCAAATCAATCCACGTAGCCTTAAAATCACTAACAAATTCAACTATACATTTTTGAGGTAAATAGTTTGACACCCACCGCGGGGCTAATGATAATTGTGAATATTTGTTCAAACTTAAATTTCACTTGTTTCTTTTGAGATTTTATGGAACAGATCAGCACCAACTACTTGCAAGATCGTTAGTGAAATTCAAGCTGAGGTTAGCAACCACGATAACAACCACAATAGTGACAACATTAATAACAATATCAATAACAATGACAACGTCCCGCTCGTTGACCCAATAATCGGCGAGCATCAAAATAACCATGTGGTTTTACCCAGGGATCTAGAAGACCCCGTGAGAAAACACCAAATGATGATGAAGATGGTGAAGTATGGATAGTCGAGTCTCATTTGGCTCGAATCTTTTCCATATTGGTGAAGCAGTAGGAGGCTATTATTCAATTGCAAAAAAAGAGCAGCAGATAAAACCCACCTTGTTCAGGAGGAAGACCAAGCCCGTGGTAAAGATCAAGTCTGGGTGAGGATCGAGTTGATGGAAGTTGCAATGGTTCGGAGGAAAATGAGTGCTCAGAAGTCTTGAAGCTGCTTCAAGCCTTGAATAAGCGTATGAAGGCCAATGAAAAAAAGGTTGACACCTTCAATTCATGAATAGATCAGATCCCAAGGGTACCTCCGATCTTGAAGGGACCAAACTCGAAAAGATATATTCAGTTGTCGTTTCCACTTAGCGTGGCTCCGAAGTTGATAGCAAAAAGATTTAAAATGCTAGACCTCCCAAAGTATGATGGAACTATGGATCCACAGGAGCATGTGACGTCGTACAGTTGTGCGGTGAAGGTCAATGACATGCATCCGGATGAGATCAAATCAATTTTGTTGAAGAAATTTGGCGAAATATTTTCCAAAAGAGCAATGACATGGTACTCTCTGTTGCTCAAATATTTTATTAACTCATTTGAAATGCTTGCAGATGCTTTTATAAAGGCACATGTCGGAACAAGGAAGGTCCAAGCAAGGAAATCAGACATATTCAAAATAGCTTAGAAGGATACAAAATTGCTGCATGAATTCATCACGAGGTTTCAAAAGGAATGGAAGCGCCTTCCTTCAGTACCGAATGAATGGTCAACAAAAGCTTTCACTAAGGGGCTAAAACAGAGGAGTTCCAGTGCTTCTCTAAAATTGAAGGAAAATCTGTTGGAATTCTTGGCAACATGGGATGATATATATAATAGGTACGAGTCTAAGATATGGGTAGATGATGATCAGTTCGAGCCTCTTCGTGGATCAATAGGGTGAAACAAAAGTTTTGATAAGTCAAAGAGGGTAGCTGAGTCGGAGTTGAAGTCTCTAAAATATAGGTATCAATCCTACGGATAGTCTGAACGATCGAACTTCAAATTGAATTGGGGACACAATAGTCATAATTTCTCATCGGATGGAAGTTAGACACAACGATCGAGGGTCTACCAGTAAGGGCTTGCAATTTAAAAATAATACCGGTGGTACATCTTCTAATAGTGTGGAAAGTTAGAGGCTCTCCGAATATAATTTCAATGGTGATGTAGCCGGACTTGTTTCAGCTATTGGACATATCAAGGAGACAAGATGGCCGAGACCACTCCGGACAGACCTGGCTCAGAGAGATCCAAATTTCATATGTGATTATCATAGAACTCATGGTTACCAGACAGGATTATCAGCAGTTGAGGGATGAAGTGGCCCGGTTGCATAAAAATAGCCATCTATGAGAATGTTTGAGCGATCGTGCAAAAGAAAGCTACAGAAGCAGAGAAAAAACAAACAAGCGGATCCGGTTGAACCCCAACATGTTATATATATGATTATCCGAGGGATGGACATTCTGAAAGAATTCGTTATGACCACAAAGAAGAGGGAAGTCTCTATAACTCGAGAAAAGAAATCCATAGATTTCTTACCGGATGAAGCAATATCTTTCAGCGATGGAGATGCAGAGGGCATCATTCAGCCTTACAATGATGCGCTGGTAATCTCTGTCTTTACTAATAAATTTCGGATAAATCAAATTTTAATTGATCCAAGTAGCTCGGCCAATATCATCTGATGGAAGGTGGTGGAGCAAATGGGATTGCTGGATCAAGTTGTTCCGGCATCTCGGGTTCTCAACGGATTCAATATGTCTAGTGAGACTACGGAGGGAGAGATCACTCTTCCAGTCAATGCAGCCGGGACAATTTGACAAATAAAGTTCTATGTTATCGAAGGAGAAATGAGGTATAATGCACTGTTCAGCAGGCCATGGATACATGACATGGAGGTTGTACCTTCGACTTTACACATGATGATAAAATTCCCAACTTCGGATGGAATTAAGAAAATTTGATGTGAGCCACCGACAATGAGGGAAATATTTGCGGTAGAAGAGTCGGTAAAAACACAAAAAGAAGTGAAAGATAAAAAAAGGGTAAAGAAGCTAAATAACAATTACAAGATATGGATACATCGAGTCCAAAAAAAGAAGAAGGGGAAAAAGAAAATTTTGAGGAAGAATAGAATTACTACTGCATCCCCATGTCATTTATGATGCCAGATGATTCAGATGCCACAAAATCAACTATAGAGGAACTGAAACAAGTCATCTTATTCGTGCATCTGCCAGATAAAAAGGTATACCTAGGCACCGGGTTATCCTCAGAGATCAGGATTAAATTAATTGAATTTTATAAAGCTAACACCGATTTTTTACATGGTCCCATTTATATATGACATGTATTCCACCGGAGATCACGACTCACAAGTTGAGTTTGGATCCGAATTTCCCTCTAGTAAAGCAAAAAATAAAGTCTATGGCCGACTACAATCATAACTTTGTCAAGGAGGAGGTAACAAAGTTATTAAATATAAGGTCAATCCATCAAGTAGAATATATGGATTGGCAAGCAAACATAGTTGTTGTTCCTAAAAAAAGTAACAAATTGAGAATGCACATATATTTTAAATATTTGAATAAAGCTTGTCCAAAGTATTGTTTTACCTTACCACACATGTCGATGCTACGACAAGACATGAGATGCTAAGTTTTATTGAAGCTTACCTCGAATACAACCAAATAAGGATGAATCCGGAGGATCAAGAGAAAATTTCTTTCATAACTAGGTATGAGACTTACTACTATAATGTGATGCCATTTGTTTTAAAAAATGATGGAGCAACATATCAACGCCTAGTTAATCGCATGCTCAAAAAATAAATAGGCAATGTGATAGAAGTTTATATTGATTATATGTTAGTTAAGTTCCCGGAGATAGAGGATCATTTAAAGCATTTACAAGAAACATTCGACATACTCCAGAAGTACAATACGAAGTTTAATCTGAAAAATGCTCCTTTGGAGTTGGTATAGGAAAATTTCTAGGTTTCTTGGTCTCAAACAGGGGAATCAAGATTAATTCCGATAAGATCAAGGATATCAAGGAAATTTTGGTGGTGCTTGAAGATATGAAGGCGGTACAAAGACTCACCGGAAGGTTGGCCGCCCTGAGTAGATTCATCTCTCGATCCTCGGAGAAAAGTCATAGATTTTTCTCTTTGTTAAAAAAGAAAAAATGACTTCAAGTGGACTCCAGAACGTCAACAAGAGTTGAGGGATTTGAAGAAGTACTTGTGTAGTCCACCATTATTGCACAAACCTAAGGCAAATGAACAACTATTTTTGTATTTGGCAGTGTCCGAAGTAGCTGTAACTGCTGTCTTGGTTCGAGAAGAAAAAGGTATACAATTTCCAATCTATTATGTAAGTAGAACTCTAGTTAGTGCTGAAACTAGGTACCCTCACTTAGAAAAATTGGCATTAGCTTTAATAAAGGCTGTTAGAAAATTGAGACCATACTTTTAATGTCATCCTATATGTGTAGTAACAACTTACCCACTAAGGAATGTAATGCATAAATCGGAAACTGTCAGGTAGATTAGCCAAGTAGGCGGTAGAAATTAGTGAATATGACATAGAACATAAATTGAGAATGGTTATAAAGTCTCATATTTCACCCCCGAAATGATTTCTGAGGTGGAAAGAGAACTTATAATAACTTTGGGAACAACTTTCGAGAGTCTGGACCTTATATACTGATGGAGCTTCAAATTTAAAAGTGTCCGGATTAGGGGTATTGCTTAAAATATCTGCGGGAATGTTATTAGATAGTCAATAAGAACTATGAAATGGACTAACAATAAAGTCGAGTATGAGGCTATGATTGCAGGTTTACAACTGGAAATGAGTTTGGGAGCAGAAGGCATCGAGGCAAAGTGTGACTCACTCTTGGTTGTTAATTAAGTGAACAATGTGTTCGAAGTGAAAGAAGAGAGAATGCAAAAATACTTAGAGAAAAGTCAAGTATTATTGCATCGGTTCAAAGAATGTACTATGGAGCATGTGTCACGTGAGCAAAATAATGAAGCAGATGCTTTGGAAAACTTGGGAACTTTCGTGGAAGCTGAGAAATTTAACTCCGGTACACTGGTGCAACTGCTGAACTACGCAATTAATGGTGGCCATTTCGAGGTGAATACCATGAGTTTTACTTGGGACTTGCAGAATAAATACATTGATAATCTTCGAGATGAGAAATTACCTATTAATCCAAAGAAGTCAAGGGCCTTTCGTACGAAAACAACTAGGTATTGCATGGTTGATGGCCAGTTGTACCGAAGGTATTTTTACGATCATTTAGAAAGGTGCTTAGGTCCTAGAGAAGTAAATTATATGATGCACAAGGTTCACGAAGGGACTTGTGGCTATCACTCAGGAGAGGAATTGCTGGTTCGGAAGCTGATTAGGGCCGAATATTATTGGTCTCTCATGAAGGAAGATGCAAAGAACTTTGTTCAGAAATGTGATAAATACCAAAGGTACACGACCATGATTCACCAACTGACTAAATTAATGCATCCGATTTTGTCACCATGGCCTTTCATGAAATGGGGAATGGACATTGTAGGACCACTCTCATGGGCACCCAGAAAGGTACGCTTAATTTTGTACGCTTTATTTTGTTTATGACTGACTGCTTTTCTAAGTGGGTTGAAGCAAAGACCTTCAAGAAGGTTAGAGAAAAGGAAGACATCGAGTTTATTTGGGATCACATCATTTATCAATTCGGCATACCGAAGGAAATTACTTGCGACAATGGTCGTATGTTCGTTGGGAAGAAAGTAATGGAATTTTTCAAAGTACTAAAAATTCGGGATGACAATTGGGGCAGGGTAGGGTAGGGCGGGGCAAATCAAACTCTTAGCGGGGCAGGGAAAAATTAATTTTGTTAAAAATTGAAATAGGGTAGGGCAGGTGGTGGGTTTGTGAATTTTAAACCAGGTCCTATGAGAATGTGGACGTTCTGATCCTAACTCAATTTCTGTAAGGCCAAAAGTTGGAAGATGTAATAAGATGAATGAAAATGTCATTCTCCTCGACTTTGAAGTACATATTTAATATTCAGAAGCACTTCAATGGCAGATTATTGCTATAAATCCCCGTGTCTCAAAGGAACTCAATGAAGGATTTTTATTGTTCTAAATCAATGTATCTTCAAAGCTTCGAAGGGATGAGAGATTCAATGGAATATTTTCATGGGGTAAATTCCGTGTATTTTGGAGCTTTGAATTCAACTTCAATGGAAGATTTCTGCTGGGTGATTTATGTCTATTTTGAAGCTTCGAAGAAGGTTAAAGTAGAGAATTTGTGTATTTGAAATTGAAGAGATACATGAAGTGTGTTCTAATAGAAAATGTTGGAATCAAAGATGAACACCATAAAATGAGTGATGATGAAGATGAAAAATGGGACGGGGCAGGGCGGAGCTTAGCGGGGTGGGGCAGGGCAGGGCATATTTTTGGACAAAGCTAAACGGGGCAGGGCAGGGCGGGTCAAAATCTTAATAGGTCAAAGTTTATCCCGCCCTAACCCGCCTATTTGTCATCCCCACTAAAAATCAAGAGCATAGTATTGATTCCTACCACTCGAGTGCAAATGGGCAAGTGGAGTGTTAGGCGATTTCCACGCGCTCACGCAAGTGTACGTATCGTTACAAGTAATATAGTCTTGTAAGACCGAGTTTATAGTCCACAGAGACTGGTTTCTAATTACCGAACATATATTCTAGGTTATCTATTTGGCAAACGATAATTGATTTGGGTTTTTATCTAACTACTAGAATAATTGTAAGAAGTAAACTAAATTGTTGAGGTTTAATCAGTTATGAAGGAATTAGGGCTTCCAATATCCTCGACTATCCACTATTTTCAATCCCTAATGCAACTAGAATGACTTCCTCTTCTACGTTAAGATAGCGGTTAACTAGACTGTCTTATATTCCGGTTAGGATATATAATTGCTCAACCCCATTGCAGAACCCTTTCTATATTTCTATGATAGGATTTACCACATAGGAGGATTAAGAACAATAACCTATAATGCTACACAAGTATCGGGGTACTTTCGTCCGCGATTTTAACCTATGTCTATTCAATTACAACATATCAAAATCTCCCCTCTCGGTTCTTGATTTGAAATCATATAGATTATGATAATTAATGACCAGTTAACTATCAAACATTCATACCAATATTGAATAAATCTTAATCAAGTGAAGAAGAAATCAAATTAATGCATTAATTCATGAAATAGAGGTTCAAGCGATTCAATAGGAAAGCCCTAATAAAGTGTTTAGCTCCTAGCCATAGTCACGCTAAGAACTAATACAAATACCAACATAAACTTAATTGAAAACTAAAGAAAGAAAAAATACTTAGAACTAGGTCTCCAACTGTAGCCTCCAAATTGTCTTCAACTGTGTTGTGTGATAGAATGTCCAACCCCTTTCACTATAATGATCCCTAGGGCTTAATTATGTTGCGAATTTCGTGCCCCATAGACCCTTCTACCCTTGGCCAAATTCACTTCGGATTCTGAATTTTCCGCATCGACACCGTGGTTCGGCAGAGTGGCACCGCGGTGCCAAAAGTCCTGCGGGTTCTCTGATCTTCTGGCACCGCGGTCCTGCTGCTGGGAACTGCGGTGCTACTTTGCCTTCGTCTGAATCTCCAATTTTCAACCTTTTTCTACCTCGGGACCCTCATTTTATGTTCACTTTTCGCTCCTTTTTGTCATTTTGTCTTTTTGAACCGCTGTGACTCAAAAGAAAGGAAAACGACCCTAATACTACACTTATTTAAAAGGAAATGGATAAAATACTAACTAAAATGACTCAAAAAGCGTATACAAAATATGCCTAACAAATACCCCAAACTTAACCTTTGCTCGCCCTCGAGCAAAGTTCAAAATAAAAAGCAAAGAAACAGAAAGAAAACTGACTTAAAAGACTCTAATCAAGCAGCTGCACAAGGTTGCTTAGAAAAAGATGAATGTCAGTTGGGATAATATGTTGAAACTTGCATAGCATGAATTTAGCAATCTAGAATTTTAAATCAGATATCGCAAATTCATTTCAATCATAATCAATGAAAGTACAAACATCTAACATATGCATGTCAATTTCATTCCATCTTTCCCAAGATGCTATAGACCTGCTTACTTGCTATTATTCACTAATCATAGACATACATATTAAAGATCATCAGGACTTTTAAGGGTTGTAATGTAGGCTTAGGCAGGGGTAGGTAAAAATAGGCATTTAGGCTCAAATTACGTACCATAAGCTATTTTCATTCAACTCCTTCTTCCTTCATTTTGAATTTTTTTTAGTCTCATACCTATCCTCTCCCCTCATTTCTTTTGAGAAAATAAGACACATTATAAAGCACCCCCAAACTTAAACTTTTGCATATTTTTCATTGGGGTGCATCAAATTTTCATTCTCTTTTTATCTCTTTTTCAACACTTTTTTTTATTCCAAGAACTTCAATTATCACTTATGACACAAACATGGAATTATAGGGTGTCAAACAATGATATTATTTTAGGCCGACAGGGGCTGACTAAGGATACAATTTATGACAGGGTAGGTAATGAATGGTACGAAGAACTACCAAAGAAATGTCTGAATCATCTCCCTAACATGTACATCTTAACTATTTCGCCTCAAATAACAAGCAAACATATTTTCTAGACATTTTCAACCTTCATTTCCATAACGGACAACACATAGGCTAAACACAACTATCCCAAATAATTATATTTTCATGAATTTTTGACATATCTAACTTAAGCACACAGATTTTAGCTTCTAATTCCATTACATTATCACATTTAATTCACTAGGCCTTTCCAGCAACTACAACATGCATGATCATAAAAAAAAATTGACTCATATAGACACAATAAAAGACACAAAAACTCAATAAAAATGACGACTCAAAAATAGAAACACAAAAATAAAATAAGTACTCCCCCAAACTTAAACGACACATTGTTCCAAATGTGTAACGACTCAAAAATTAAAAAGGGATGACTTACAGACATAACTGTTCAAGATGGTAGTGAATGCGGCGGATGTTGCATTGAGACGGTATATGTGGGAAGGGATTTGGTGATTTAGGGCTTTTTATTTCTGAAATCACGCTTCGGCACCGCGGTCCTGCAGAATGACACCGCGGTGCCGAAAGTACTGTGACCTCTTTGAACATTCAGCACCGCGGTCTTGTAGAATGGCACCGTGGTGCCGACCCGATTCCGTGTTTTCCACAATTTTCTTCCTGCACATTCTCCGATTCCCGCACCTGTCTATCACATCACAACCAAAAAATACCAAAAGTGAGACTGTTCAATTTAAACTAATTGCATAATTTAAACATTGTGTTGCCTCCCAAGTAGCACTGTCTTTAACGTCTTTTAGTCGGACGCAGGTTCCTTATTCAATCATTCGGATAAATTAGCCCCACAATCTATCCATTTGAAAATCATTCTCCTCTTCCTTACTCTATTCTTTTTTTTCACAGTAGGATTTACCTGTTTGACAGCTTTCATCTCATCCACTTTTGTTTTAGCTTTCAAACTAACCTGTGGGTTCACATCCATCTCAAAGATCCTCCTACCTTTGGTTTGTGCTTGCTGAGCTGTTGTGTCAGTTGTGCTCACTGCGAAACATTTGTTGCTGGCCTGGAATTCAATGGTAGATTTGAAAACTTTGAATACCATCTCTTCTTCTTGAACCCTGAGTCTCAACTCTCCCTTATCCACATCAATTAGGGCTCTACTAGTGGCTAGTAACGGTCTTCCCAAAATAATGGGCATGTCATCATCTTCCTCCATGTCAAGAATAAAGAAGTCTGCTGGGAAGAAGAACTTGCCCACTTTGACTAACACATCTTCCACTATTCCTCGGGGGTGTACCACTGATCAATCAGCAAGCTGCAGATTAACTATGGTTGGCTTGGCTTCCCCCAATTCCAATAGTGCAGGGCAGGGTGAAACTTCCTGGATTTTTCAATTTAGGAGGCAGCTTCTTTTGTAAGATGGCGCTGCACTCCTCTGTCAGCACTGCTGTCTCGTAATCCGTCAACCTCCTCTTTTTCCCAAGTATCACCTTCATGAATTTAAAATATGTGGACATTTGTTCTAATGCCTCAATGAAGGGGATATTGATGTAGAGCTTTTTAAATATCTCCAAGAACTTGGAGAATTGTTTGTCTAGGGCCTTCTTTTGGAGCCTTTGAGGGTAAGAGATTTTTGTCAGTGTATTCCCTTAAAGGTGCTGGTGGAGCTTTCTCTACTGTAGGGAGGTCTTCAGTGACCCCCTCCTTTCCTACATCAACTGTCTTCTCACACTCTTTCTCGTTCAACACTGCTGGTTGGGGAGCAACCTGCTCTAACTGCTTTTCACTTCTCAATAAAATTGTCTGGCACTGCTCTCTCAGATTAACCTCTGTATTGCTTGGGAGAGTACCCTGCGGTCTGTTATTTACCATCTTTGCCAGTTTCCCCACCTGCATTTCCAAGTTCCTGATAGAGGACCTTATTTCGGACATGAACTGATTATGTGAATTCGTGAGTGTAAGCAATGCTGCTCTCAGTTCATCAGGCTTCTCCTGTTGTGTAGGTGGTCTAAACTACTGGGATGATGTGGCCTGATTATGTGTCTGTTGGTTCTAGTAGTTTCCTTGATATGGTGGCTGCTGCCCTTAGTCATTCTTCCACAAAAAGTTGGGGTGATTTCTCCACCCCGAATTGTATGTGTTGAAGTTATAAGGGCGTTGAAAGTTCCCCACTGCTTGAACTTGCTCCATGGACATATTATTAGGATCCACCGTCGTACATCTATCAAAAGAGTGTGGGCCCCTGCATATCTCACAATTCACCAGCATCTGGACTACATTTACAGACATAGTGTTCTGCTGCAGCTGCTTTGTCAAAAGGGCCACCTGTGCATTCAATGCAGTGATAACATCTATCTCATATATGCCCATAGTCTTCCTGCTACTCACTGATCTGTTATCCGCCCCTTGGTGATTATTCGCAGCCATGTCTTCTAGCAACTCATGTGCCTCATTGGCACTCTTCCTCATGAACGCTCCCCCTGCTGCAGCATCAATGATGGTACGAGTCGTACCACTCAACCCATTATAAAAAATATGGACCAACATCCACTTCTCTTTGCCATGATGTGGGTATTTTCTCTGCAAATCGTTGAATCGCTCCCATGCATCATACATCGACTCTCCATCTACCTGATAGTAATTGTTCAACTCTCCCCTTAACTTTGCAGCCTTTGAAGGAGGGAAGAACTTTGCAAGAAACTTTTGGACTAAATCCTGCCAGGTGGTGACGGAGTTAGCAGGCAATGAGTGCAACCAGATCTTGGCTCTGTCCCTAAGTGAGAACGGGAAGAGCCTCAATCTAATGGCGTCGTCAGTAACGCCATTGTACTTGAAGGTGGCACACAACTCCAGAAAATTGGCAATGTGCATGTTGATGCGCGGTAAGATGCACACACTTTAAACGCAAGTGCACGTTATCGTGACAAGTAGTATAGTCTTTGATAAGACCGAATATCGTCCTCTGGGATTAGGGTTCAAGTACCAACTATCTATTTTCTAGTATCTATTTGGCGAATTGATAATTGATTTGGTTGTTTATAACTAAGAATTATGAAAACTATGTAAAATATAAAGATTTACTTCAGATGTGATGGGAATAGGGCTTCCATGTATCCTTACTATCCGACATGCTACTTACTAATGCATTAACTTATGGTATTCTTCTTTTGGAGAAAGCAGGTTTACGAAATCGTTTTATACTCCCGTTAGGGTTATATAAACACTCAACCCCAGTATCGCACCTTACCTACCTTTCGGTGATAAGGATAACTTTATAGGAGGATTAAGAACAAAAACCTAGTTGACCGTCACGCACAATGCGCAAAATTAGGGTTGTTAAGCCTCTCATCAACGCTACATAAATAATTGAGGTATTTTCATCCCCAATCCAAGAATGTCTACCCAACTTACGGCGTATTCACAATCCCCTTTTCGAATCGATTAGAAATCATATAGTGATAATTAGTTGTCAATTAATTACCAAGAATTCAACTCAATTATTGGATAGATCTCTCAATAAGAAAAATAACCATAAGCATGCATTAATTTATAACATAAGTTTCAAGAAATTCAACATAGAAAGCCCTATAAGAGAATTAGTTCCTAGCCATTGACATGACAAGAACTAATTCCATGTTCATCATGCAAAACGGAATAAAGAACAAGAAAGGAAAAGAAATTACTAAACTAATGGTGTCCAATCTCCAAGCAAAAAGTCTTGTGTTGTGCAAGAAGGGAACCTAAAAGCGCCTAGGGTTCTCCTTTTATAGGTGAAAACCGCCTCAACTTTTCCTGCGAGCTGGCCCAAAATCCGTCAAAACCTATTTTTTCGTCGGGGCGCGGCCTGCGAAGCGCCATGGCGCCGGAAGTTCTGCAAGCCGTCGATTGTTTGGCGCGCGCCCGATATCTGCATGCGAGCGCCGCGGCTGTATCTCTGTGGCTTCTCGGATGTGTAGCGTCGCGGCCTGCTTTGGTATGCGAGCGCGCGGCGCTATATCTTCTGTCCTCTCGATAGTGGCGCGCGCCGCTGGCGCAGCGCGCGCAGCTGGATCTTCTGCACCTTCTGAATGATGGCGCGCGGCCTGCTTTTGCGAGGCGCGCGGCCTCGCTGCGAGGCGCGCGAGGCGCCGCGATGCAGATTTTCCCTCGTTCGCCACTTTCTCTGTTTCCAGCTCTGGCGTCTCCTCTTTTGCCCTCTTTTTGCTCTTTTTCCGCCATTTGGCCATTTTAACCACTTTGACTCAAAAGAAAGAAAAATTATCCTAATACGACACTTATATGTGCAAAATGGGACAAAAGACTTACTAAAACTGACTCAAAAGGTGTATATAAAATACACCGATCAAATACCCCCAAACTTAACCTTTGCTCGCCCTCGAGCAAAGATAGAAAGAAATAAAATAAAAGACTCAAAGAACAAAAATAAAAGACTCACTGCCATTGATCACTTTTGCTGCATTAGTGTTAACTAAAAAAAACTTGAAGGTTAGCAAAATAATATGCAGGAACATATAGCATGAAATTTCAACACACTAAGCACATGTAGCTAGATATTTCGCAAACTCATATTCATCATGCTTAATGGAAGTTAATATACTAAATCATGCATATAAATTCAAGAATTCCTATGGCATGCTTACTTGCTATTCTCCACTAATTCTGGATATGCATAAAAGAGATCTTCAGGACTTTAAGGGTTGTAATGTAGGCTTAGGTAGGGGTTGGTAAAAATAGGCATTTAGGCTCATTTTTGTGTACCATAAGCTCTTTAGCTTTTCAATATTTCCCTTTTTCTTTTTGTTCTTTTCTTCATTTCGATTCTATCTTTCCCCTCTTTTGTTTTGGGAGAGTGAAGTATCTAATTAATGACAAGCACCCCCAAACTTAGGCTTTTGCCTATTTCTTATTACTTTTGTATTGGGGTGCAACAGACTTATTCACTCTTTTTGTCTCTTTTTTAACACAATGTATTCCACTGTTTCATATTTTCACTTATGGTACAATTTGTGGGAATATAGGGTGTCAAAGAAGAAGTTTCAAATTTAGGCTCAATGGGGCTGACTAGGGATATTTTTAAAGTACGGGATAGAAAAGAATGGTAAGAATTGGCTATCAAAGAAATGCCTGAGTCATCTCCCTAACATGCATATCCTAACTATTTCGCCTCAAATAGCAAGCAATCATAACACATAAGCATTTATCATTTAGCATGCATAACTCAAGCAAGAAACTCCAATTAGACAGATTCTGTGAGTTTTTGGCATATCTAACCTAAGTGTTTAGATAGTTGCTTCAATTCCTTTACATTATTCCACCTTACTTCACTAGGTATTTCTAGCAACTACAACATACATGATCTTTGACATGCAATTATGACTCAAAAAGAAGAAGAAAAATTTGGTGACTCAAAATAGACATAAAAACAATCAAAAAGACTTAAGTAAAACATAACATGACACATAGAGAAAACACCCCCAAACTTAAATCACACATTGTCCCCAATGTGTGTAGACTCAAAGACAGTAAAAGAAATAAGACACTTACAAATTTGGTTAAAATGGTGGTGGTGGCGGTGGATAATGCTTTGAATTCCGTGAGGGGAGGAGCATTCTTGGTGTTTTGGTTTGGCGAGTGGGCCTTCGGATCAGGGTGTCTTCCAGATTTTCACATTTTCAGTTGTGGCGCCGCGGCCCTGCAAATGGGCGCCGCGGCGCCGAAAGTTCTGAACATCTTCTGGTTTATTGGCGCCGCGGCCCTGCTCTGGCGCGTGCGCTGAACTGCGCGATGTTCGATTCTTTTAGCCGCGGCGCTTACCCGCTTTTCTGAAAATTCTGGCTTTTCTTCAATTTTTCGCCTTCAGTTCATTTCCCTGTACCTATCAATCACAGCACAAACACAAGAACCCAAGACCGTGAGATTTTTCTAGACAAAATAAAATAAACTAAAGACAGAAATTAAAATAACATAATTGAAAACGTTGGGTTGCCTCCCAACAAGCGCTGTCTTTAACGTCTTTTAGCCGGACGCAATTAACCTTTCTGAGTGCCCATTGGACCCTTCTGCGAATTGCTTGCAATCCGCAGAGTTATTGCTATAGGTCTCAATTTCCCTATCACCATTTGTTCAAACAAGAGCCTTAAACATATAAGTATCCCCCAATTACACAAGATAGATTTGTCTTTTAGGCTTTTTATAGTGTAGGAATCCGTGAAATTCTCTACATCTCTTAACTCTGGGGGTTGCCCTTGATGATATGTAATTCCTATTTGGGAGTCATTAGTGATAGCTAGTGGTGTTTCTTCTGTAATAGGTGCAGGAAAAAGAATTTCCACAGAATCCAAGAAGGCCAATAATTGGATTCCTGAAATCTTTTCCTTCTCTATACTAACTACCTTGCCAGATTCCTCAATAGTTGGGTGTGGTTCAGGCCCTTCAAGTTTCTTGCCGCCCCCCATAGGTGCTGATTGATTTTCTTGCATTTCGCTGCCAAATATGATCGCGAGTTCTCCTATTTGCAGTTCCAACTTCTTTATGGTCAATCTCATTTCGTCCATGAACTGCGCTTGAGACTTAGTGAGACTGAGTATGACTTCTCGCAATTTCTCTCTCTCTTCCTCTACGGTTGGAGCTTGATCATATTGACAGTAGTACTCCATATCTTCAGGATCCCTGAGATACATCAAAACCAACAAAGGATCACGGCACCCTTGTTTTCACACAATAAATACATAAAACAAAAAAGATTAGAAAAACTATACATAAACCCAAATTAGAAATTAAAAATAGATAAATTTGATATTGAACTATTGCCTAATCCCCGGCAACGGCGCCAAAAACTTGATGCGCGGTAAGATGCACACACTTTAAACGCAAGTGCACGTTATCGTGACAAGTAGTATAGTCTTTGATAAGACCGAATATCGTCCTCTGGGATTAGGGTTCAAGTACCAACTATCTATTTTCTAGTATCTATTTGGCGAATTGATAATTGATTTGGTTGTTTATAACTAAGAATTATGAAAACTATGTAAAATATAAAGATTTACTTCAGATGTGATGGGAATAGGGCTTCCATGTATCCTTACTATCCGCTTATGCTACTTACTAATGCATTAACTTATGGTATTCTTCGTTTGGAGAAAGCAGGTTTATGAAATCGTTTTATACTCCCGTTAGGGTTATATAAACACTCAACCCCAGTATCGCACCTTACCTACCTTTCGGTGATAAGGATAACTTTATAGGAGGATTAAGAACAAAAACCTAGTTGACCGTCACGCACAATGCGCAAAATTAGGGTTGTTAAGCCTCTCATCAACGCTACATAAATAATTGAGGTATTTTCATCCCCAATCCAAGAATGTCTACCCAACTTACAGCATATTCACAATCCCCCCTTTTCAGAATCTGATTAGAAATCATATAGTGATAATTAGTTGTCAATTAATTACCAAGAATTCAACTCAATTATTGGATAGATCTCTCAATAAGAAAAATAACCATAAGCATGCATTAATTTATAACATAAGTTTCAAGAAATTCAACATAGAAAGCCCTATAAGAGAATTAGTTCCTAGCCATTGACATGACAAGAACTAATTCCATGTTCATCATGCAAAACTGAAATAAAGAACAAGAAAGGGAAAAGAAATTACTAAACTAATGGTGTCCAATCTCCAAGCAAAAAGTCTTGTGTTGTGCAAGAAGGGGAACCCTCAAAAACTGCCTAGGGTTCTCCTTTTATAGGCTAAAAACCGCCTCAACTTTTCCCTGCAGGCCAGGCCCAAAATCCGTCTAAAAACCTATTTTTTTCGCGTCGGCGCCGCGGCCGTGCAGACAGTGCGTCGGCCGCGCGCCTGCGAGCAGCGCTGCGGCGCCGGAAGTTCTGCAATCCGTCAGTTGTTTCGGCACCGCGGCCCTGATATCTGCTGTCTGAGGGCGCCGCGGCGCTGTATCTCCTGTGGCTTCTCGGATGTGTAGGCGCCGCGGCCCTGCTTTGGTATGCGAGCGCGCGGCGCTATATCTTCGTCCTCTCGATAGTGGCGCCGCGTTCGCGCCGCGGCGCTGGATCTTCTGCACCTTCTTCGAATGATGGCGCGCGCCTCGCTGATCGCAGGAGCGCGCTGGCCGATTTTTCCTCGTTCGCCACTTTCTCTATTTCCAGCTCTGGCGTCTCCTCTTTTGCCCTCTTTTTGCTCTTTTTTCGCCATTTGGCCATTTTAACCACTTTGACTCAAAAGAAAGAAAAAATATCCTAATACGACACTTATATGTGCAAAATGGGACAAAAGACTTACTAAAACTGACTCAAAAGGTGTATATAAAATACACCGATCACATGTGGGGGTCTTCAGATGGCAATCCCCCAAACTGTATTGTGTTCTGGACCATGCTCAGGATGGCTGGCTTGATTTCAAAGTTGTTTTCCCCTATTGCCGGGAGCCTGATGCATGTTTGTGCACCAATAACCCTGGGCAGAACGTAGTCCGCCAAGCTTCTCTCTGCTGGAACCTGGATTGGCTCCCCTACATTTTCAGGAACCTCATCGTTCTCCCCATTTTGATTCGGTTGGTTGTTCATGGTCACTGAATCAAATATCCTCTTATTTCGCCTGTTTTGCTTGCAAGTTTTCTCAATTTCAGGATTAAAAGGTACAAGTGTATCTGCTCCTCTTCTTCTTCGCATAAACTAAGTCTCTGAAATCGATCAAAATCAACAAACAAATCAAGGCAACAGGGTTCTAACAATAAAATTAAAAAAAACAAAGTAGAAATAAGAATAAATGGTTCGGTATTAGAAGTACGCCAGTCCCGACAATGGCGCCAAAACTTGTTAGGCGATTTCCACGTGCTCACGCAAGTGTACGTATCATTACACATAATATAGTCTTGTAAGACCGAGTTTATCATCCACAGAGACTAATTTCTAATTACCGAACATCTATTCTAGGTTATCTATATGGCAAACGATAATTGATTTGAGTTTTTATCCAACTACTAGAATAATTGCAAGAAGTAAACTAAATTGTTGAGGTTTAATCAGTTATGAAGGAATTAGGGCTTCCAATATCCTCGACTATCCACTTTTTTCAATCCCTAATTGTTATACCCCATGGTTCGGGTATGGACCGCGGTCAGGGGCCTCAGCGCCGCGGCTCAGGAGCGGCATGGCGCGGGTGATTGTAGAGGCTGCGCGCGGAAGATCTGAGGGTCGCTGAAGTTTCGCGCCAGTCACGGGAAGCGAGGCATGGCGGAAAGTCCTAAGAAAGCGGCAAGTTTCATTGTGCCGATGGCGCTGAGGCGGATCTGCGAGTTAGTGAAAATTTATGCACTGTTTTGTTTTAAAAGAGGTCATGGGTGGGTGACAAGTGCCCCCCCCCCCCCTCTGAAATGTTGCATGCCTTATATTGACCAAGTCTTGAAGACTTGGTCATCTTTCATCTCTCCCTCTCTCTCTCTAAGCTAAAAAGCTCTCCCTTCTCTCTAGAAAATCAAGAGAAACTCCAAGCTTAAGGAAATCTGAAAAAGGTGTTAAGAAGGAAAGTTATTTGCAAGCTTGTGGAGGTTATTGTGGTGGTATTCTTGAAAAGGAGGCTAGCAACAATTGTTGGAATAGTTTTGGCTAAAGCTCTAAGGTAATGATTCTTCCTTTATAATTAGTTTTAGTGTTGCATGTTAAGAAGAAAGAACTTGTGGTAGTAAATAATGCTCTTAGAGTCATTGCATGCAAGAAATGTGGTTTGGGTATGAAGGATTTGGCTAAAGAGGTTATGTGAGCATGTTGTAGCCTAAATATTACCTTAAACTTGTTAAGATTAATTGTTATAACTTTTGGGGCAGAATTTTACACACCCAAGTTTAGATGTGTAATCCCCTTTGTGTTGGTTTGGATGTTGGGCCTTAAATGTGGCGTTTGAGTGTTAAAAATCGGCCTTTGAAAAGGTGGCAAAGTGAGTAGAAACAAAGAAAATGCTGCCCAATTTTCCATAGGAATTAGTAACCTTGAACTTGGAAATATTCTACTTTGAAACTAGAAGTTAATAAACGTATTATGGTCATTATAGGTTGACGTATTACGTGCGATAGTTGGAATTAACAAGTGGATTGACCGAAGAGGTATGTAGAGCTTTTCTATCTCTTGAGCATGAGTAGTTGTACCTATGTAGTACGGTATACGTACAAGATTTGATAATCTTCACTTGTTTTGAAGTATATGATACTTGTTTCGTTTTAAAGGTATAAGTCCCTTGGACATAGGGAAATGTGTTTGACTAACGTAAAATGTTAATATAACGGCTTTATGGGAAGTTGGTTATATTAGTTTGGGAAAAAGGTAAATAAAGAAGGGTTTACTTTACATAAAATAAGCAAGGGGAAAATGAGTTGAATTTGTGGAAGGTAAATTGTTTTAAGGCATTAATGGCCTAAGGTTTTAAAGCAAATGAAGTCACTTGATTTAGAAGCTTGGGATATTTTCTAAATGGAAAAATTGTGACTTGTTTTGAAAGTGGTTGTGACATGATACTATGAGTATTAGTATCTTGGAAGTTTTATATAAAAATGAGTCATTTCGAAAAAGGTTTACGGTATGTGATACTTGGGTTAAATTCCCGGATTTCTCTTAAAAAGACATGTAGTGCCTTAATGAGCTAAAATGAGAGGATTTATATTAATAATGTTCATAAGAAGTTAGAAGATTTCTTATCTTGTTTATGTTATGATAAGTAGTGGCGCTTATGTTATGTATACTAATGGTTGTCTTTGATTTATGTATTATTATTGTTATCATCGAGTATTACGATAAGCGGTGAGCGCTTATGTTATGTATACTAGTCGGTTGTGCTGATTTATGTATTATCATTGTTATTACTGCGTATTCCATGGATTTCCTACCCATGATGCGAGTGCGGCGCTTGTACTCATGCGGGCCCATTGGGTCCATGCGGGTGAAATAGTCCCATGCGGGTGAAATAGTCTCATGCGGGTCCACATGATCCATGCGGGTGAAATAGTCTCATGCGGGTGAAATAGTCCCATGCGAGGCGAATGGCCTTATGCGGATCCACAGGATCCATACGGGTGAAACAGTCCCAGGAGTAGGATTGCTTAATGATACTACGGGCGAGAGATCCTGTTTTGATCATGAGCCTCCTATTTTTATGCAGTATTATACTTATACTTGTTACTCTCATTGTTAGTAAGGCACAGTGCAACATAATTTGATTTTTACCTATAACTTCAGTGTATTTTGGACTTATGATATTACTACAGTATTTTCCAGTTTTACATACTTGGTACGTTGTGTACTGACCCCCTTCCTCGGGGGCTGCGTTCATGCCGCAGGTAAGGGAAAACAGGTGGTAGATCCTCATTCCTAGGATATTTTACTCAGGTGTCAGAAGCTCCATTTCTTCGGAGGCTCGACTTTTGGTATGGTTCTCCCTGGTGTTATTGATGTTTTGTACATTCAGGGGCATGACGGGGCCCTGTCCCGTCATAGTGTTACTCCTTCTTAGAGGCCTGTAGTCTTGTCATAACTTGGTTTGTTTAAGGATGTAACTGTTCGGTTTTATGTACTTTTGGGGTAGCCATTTTGGGCTAGACTATTTATATCATTATGGTTGTTTATTGTGAGTTTATATTCCGCTGGTTTTCTCTGATGTTGTGTCACAAGGGTGCCCGGGTTAAGGCACCGGTCACGGATCCGGGGTCGGGTCGTGACACTAATGCAACTAGAATGACTTCTTCTTCTACGTTTAGATAGCGGTTAACTAGATTGTCTTATATTCTGGTTAGGATATATAATCGCTCAACCTCAGTGCAGAACCCTTCTATATTTTCATGATAGGATTTACCACATAGTAGGATTAAGAACAATAACCTATAATGCTACACAAGTATCGGGGTACTTTCGTCCGCGATTTTAACCTATGTTTATTCAATTACATCATATCCAAATCTCTCCTCTCGGTTCTTGATTCGAAATCATATAGATTATGATAATTAATGGTCAGTTAACTATCAAACATTCATACCAATATTGAATAAATCTTAATCAAGTGAAGAAGAAATCAAATTAATGCATTAATTCATGAAATAGAGGTTCAAGCGATTCAATAGAAAATCCCTAATAAAGTGTTTAGCTCCTAGCCATAGTCACACTAAGAACTAATACAAATACCAACATAAACTTAATTGAAAACTAAAGAAAGAAAAAGTACTTAGAACTAGGTCTCCAACTGTAGCCTCCAAATTGTCTTCAACTGTGTTGTGTGATAGAATGTCCAACCCCTTTCACTATAATGATCCCTATGGATTAAGTATATTGTAAATTTCATGCCCCATGGACCATTCTGCCCTTGGCCAAATTTACTTCGGATTCTGAATTTCCCGCATCGGCACCGCGGTTCTGTAGAGTGGCACCGCGATGCCGAAAGTCCTGCGGGTTCTCTAATCTTCTGGCACCTCGGTCCTATTGCTGGGCACCGCGGTACTGCTGCTGGGCACCGCGGTGCTACTTTGTCTTCATCCGAATCTCTAATTTTCAACCTTTTTCTGCCTCGGGACCCTTCTTTTATGTCCACCTTTCGCTCCTTTTCGTCATTTTTCCTTTTTGAACCGCTATGACTTAAAAGAAAGAAAAATTACCCTAACACTACACTTATTTAAACGGAAATGAGAAAATACTAACTAAAAATGACTCAAAAAGCGTATACAAAATACGCCTAACTTGGAGTCAACAAACAAAATAATCACTCAGAACTTGAGAAAAGACTAAAGATGTCAAAAGGCAAGTGAAGAGAAATGATATCGGAGGTGTTATGGGCATACATAACGACACCAAAATCCAGCACCGGGGAAACACCGTTCTCTTTGGTTTACGGTGCCGAAGCACTGATTCTGGTAGAAGTTGGAACTAAATAGTCAAACAACAAAGCTTTGACAAACAAGCTTGACTTAACAGATGAACATCGTGAACTAGCATTGGTACTACTAGTGGCTCTGAAGGAAAGGATAAGAAGATATTATAACCGACAGACTAATCTTAGGCACTTTTGGGTAGAGGACTTGGTTTTGCTAAAAGTGACCCTCAACACCAAAAACCCCAATGAAGGGAAGTTGGTCCCAAACTGGGAGGGACCCTACAAAGTGTCAGGAATAACTGATAAAGGCTCGTACCTATTGGAATTCAAAGATGGACAAAAGTTGCCAAACAATTGGAACATCAGTCACTTGAAGAAGTATTATTTCTAATGTATGTGTTCGGTTAATTGTCTGAACTTTATTTATTCTGGAATTACTAACTTTTGCAGTGAAGAAGTCGGAGTCGTAAGGCAATGATCAGAGAATTAGCATTAGGTCTGAAAATACGTTTTGCAATTTTTTTTCCATAACACAGTTTTTATCCCGAAAAAGATTTTTTCGATAAGGTTTTTAATGAGACAACAATGTACAGTATGGTACTAGATGGATGAGAATCAAAACAAAGCACTGGATACTGGAATTGTACGATAGTTGAAGGCTAAAATAGTGTTTGAGTTATTATACTTCAAACACAAACACTAGGGGGTGTCATACCCTCGGATGCTCGGATCGGATCAATTCAAGGAATTCAAAGTTTTTTGTATTTTGTGGTTCAACATTTTTGTAAGGGTTAAAGATCGAATGAATCTTGCCCAAGTAGTGTTAACGTTTACGAAAAAGTCATGTAAAGGCAAAAAGATCAAATAAATCTTGCCCAGTTGTTTGTCCGAAGTAAAGCATAAATGAAATTACACTTTACTCGAAATTTGCCCCAAAAAGTTTACTTTTGTGTTTCTTCTGTACCGGTATTTTTCTAGACAATTAATAAAATTGTTAAGCTTATGAGCTAACAAATTGTTAAGTCCTTAACTGGGGACTGTCGTCAATAAAAGCATCCGAAACAAAATGAATAAAGTGATAAAGCATGCTTCTAAGGCACCAGACCAAACAAATCTAGCCTATTTTAAAGATATTTGAATCATCTAAAAACTTGAGAATAATTAAAATTTCAACATTCATGCCCGAAATGAATAGGAGACGTCTTATTCCTAAGCATAATAATAAGGTCCTTATACTTAGTCATCAAATGATTTAAAATTGGAAGAATTCTTGCCCGATTTTAAGCAAACTAAAAAAGGTTTGTATTCAAAGTTGATTAAGTTATTTTCTAAGAACGAGAGAACTTTTACCCGGATAAAAAAAACTACGTGATGATTTATTTTAAGTTAAGATCCAAAGTCAAAAGCAATTAGCTCGGACTGGATTAACTTTGTTATTGCTAAAGTTATCTAAGGCAAGACAAAAACAGATGCAAAAAATTGAAAAGAATTCAATTAAGACAAAAGAAAGTCTGATATATTCATCCATAAGAAAGGCCGGAAAATGGCCAGAACAAAAATATATACTAGGAAAAAGAAAGTACAAAATAAACAAAGGCTTAGAGATCAGTTGAATTCGGGCTCAGAGTCTTCAGGGTCTTCCTCGGAGCTATCTCCATTCATCCGGTGGAAGGCCTGGACCTCTAGAGCCTTGGCTTCAGCAATATTGTCATCTAACTCTGGTATCCCATATCGACTCTGCTCCAGGGTGTACCTCCGGACATTCCAGGTTATGTGCTTAGTTTTAAGCACTGTCCGAGCAACTTCAGCTTCCACACCGGCAAGAGCTTGGTCTTGTTCTGCCAATGCTTGATTTATTTGGGTTAAAATCTTAGCATTCCTCTAGGAGGTGGCCTCGAGGTCATTTCTTAGCCTTTCAATTGTTTGAGCTTGCTGACAGACCTGATCTCGAGACACCTTTAAGTCTCTTTCGTAGTTTTGCTTCAAAGCAGCCTATTTAGCAACTCAACCCGCATCAATGTCGACAATCTCGGTGGTAAGGCTTTCGACCTCGCCATTGAAGAAGTCTTCCTTCAACACATGGTAATGCTGGACCTTTTCTTGCTTTTCAAGTTCTTGGGAGAGAGCATCAAGATCGTTGTAGAGATAATCATTCTCCTTATCCAAGGAATTGTTTCCTTCATTGACGATTTCGAGGTCGTTCATGGCCCAGTTATAGTAACCTCTTACCCGCTCTAACTCAACCTTAACAGGAGGCAAGTCATCGACTAGTTCTGCCTCTTTTTGTCAGAGGAGTTCCTGGAGGTATTAAATCTCTCCATATTGGGCATCCAGTTGGCCCTTAAAATATTTATTTTCCTTGAAGCAACGGAGGAAGCCTTCTCCGGTCGGAATGGATGCCTATAAAAGAAAGTTATTTTTGAGTTAGAGCTTACCCGGTTGGATGCGTACAAACTTTTGTTGATGAGGCATTTCCATGATACCTCTTTCATTTTGTCCTTATCGGACTGGATATCAAGGGCCTTAGGTAGCTAGCAACCTGGTCGAGATAAGAAGCTAGTGTCTTCGGGGAAGGAGAGGGTTGCAATCATCAGATCCACGTTTGCAGCTGGGAACACGTCCACAAGCTTGGATCGGGAGGTAACATTGTTTCTTGGCGAGTGAGTTGATTTTTTTAGCCTTTGGGGTATTGTCAAATGTGCAAACCCGGAGGTGTTTACTGGTGAAACCACATTTACGAAGGTTCTAGCCTCATGATGTGCGATTTATACACACGCTAAACGCAAGTGCATGTATCGTTACAAGTAATATAGTCTAGAAGACCGAGTTATCTTCCTCAGGGATTAGTGCTCAATTACCAACTGCTATTCTATGGTATCTATTTGGTGATCGATGAGTTGATGGTTTGTTTATATCTATATTTATAGACGCTAACTAAATTACTTTACTTCAGATATGGTGGAAATAGGGCTTTCAAATCTCCTCAACTATCCGCTCGCTTTTAATCGTTAATGCAACAATTAAGGTTCTTCTTTTATATTGAGATAGCAGGTTAACTAAGCCGTTTTATACTTCTGTTAAGGTAATATAAACACTCAACCTCAATGGAGAACCCTTCTTTCTTTCGATGACAAGATTGACTACAAAGAAGGATTAAGAGCAATAACCTATTAAGCTACACAAGTATCAGGGTACTTTCATCCACGATTTAAACCTATGTTTATTCAACTATAGCATATTCACAATCTCCCCTTTCGAATTTCGATTAGAACTCATATAAGTGATGATAACTAGTGATCAATTAATTATCAATCAATCAAAGCAATTATTGAATAAACCTCAACAATAATAAGAAGAAACCAAAACATGCATTAATTCATAAGAACGAGGTTCAAGCGATTCGACATGGAAAGCCCTAAATTAAGTTAGTTCCTAGCCATAGACATGCTAAGAACTAAAATAATATCCAACATATACTAGAAAGAAATAAAGTAAAGAACAAGAAAATTACACAAAACTGAGTCTCCAATCTTGAAGTAATGCTATGATGAATGAAAAGGTGTTCCACCCCAAAACTGACCTAAAAGGCCCTATTTATATCCCAAAAAACGTGTAAAACCTTTTCCTCTTTGGTCTTGGCACAGTCCTATTCGGATTTGTCAAATTTTCCGTGTCGGCGCCACGGCCCTGCAATCGGCGTGGTGGCGCCGAAACTTCTGCGGCTGGTCTGCTTCTTGGGCACCGTGGCTCGCGGTCTGGTTGGTTAGCGCCAGCGCGCCGTCTCGCACCGGTTTGCCAACTTTTCAGCTCTTTGTGCTCTGGACCCTCTGTTTCTGCCTTCTTTTCGCTCATTTTCACCAATGTGCCACTTTACACCACTGTGACTCAAAAGAAATAAAATCTATCCTAACACGACACAAATTTATACAAAAAAAAACAAAAGACTAACTAAAAATGACTCAAAAGGTATATAAAATACACCGATCAAACACCCCCAAACTTAACATTTGCTCGCCCTCGAGTAAAGATAAAAAATATAAGAATAAGGACATGAAGAAAGGAAAATAGACTGACTCAAAGACATTGATCACTTTGCTGCACAATAGTTACTTAGAAACGCATGAAGGTTAGTAGAATAATATGCAGAAACATATAGCATGGATTTTTAACATTCTAAACATTCAAGTCAGATATTTCTCAAATTCAATTCAATCATGCTCAATGGATGTAAAAATATCTAACTATGCATGTCAATTTCAAAATTCTATGACATGTTTACTTGCTATTCTCCACTAATCATGGATACACATATTAGAGATCTTCAGGGTTTTTCAGGGTTGTAATGTAGGCTTAGGCAGGGGTAGGTAAAAATAGGCATTTAGGCTCAACTTACGTACCATAAGCTCTTCTTGCTTTCAATTCTTCCCTTTTTCTTTTAATTCACTTTTTAATCTCATACCTATCTCTCTCCTATTTTGTTTTGAGAGAATAAGGTGCATGATAAATAGTAGGCACCCCCAAACTTAGGCATTTGCCTATTTATTATTTTTCATTGGGGTGCAACAAAATTGTTCACTCTCTTTTGTCTCTTTTTCAACACTTTATATTCTAACAATCTCAAATTTTCTTTACTTATGGCACAAGTATGGAATTATAGGATTTCAAAGAAAGATCGTATTTTTAGGCTCAACGGGGCTGACTAGGGGTACAATTTTAATGTCAGGAATAGGAAAATAATGGTAAGAAAGGGCTAACAAAAAAATGTTTGAGTCATATCCCTAACATGTATATCCTAACTATTTCGCCTCAAATAGCAAGCAAGCAGACACATAGGTTTAATCACTAACAATGCATAAATCATGCAAGATACTCCAAATAGTTTGATTTCATGAATTCTTCGCATTTCTAACCTAAGTGTTCAGATGGTTGATTCTAATTTCATTACATTATTCCACTTTACTTCACTAGGTGTTTCAAGTAACTACAACATGCATGATCATATAAAAAAAAACTTAGACTCAAATAAATATAGAAATAACAACAAAAAGACTAAAAAACACATCAAAAATAAACTAAGAACTCCCCCCAAACTTAAATCACGCATTGTCTCTAATGTGTGCAAGACTCAAATATAAAAGAAAGACGGGACAACTTACAGACTTGTGGTTTAAAATGGTGGCGGTAGCGGCGAGTAATGGTTCCGGGCAGGTATTTTTCAAAAATCCCTTCACGCTGCCACGGCCGTGAGATTGGCGCCGTGGCGCCCAAACTTCCGCAAGTTTCTGGACTTCCGGCGCCGGTGGCGCTCTGAGATTGGTGCCGTGGCGCCAAATTTCCTCTGCCTCTCTGGAATTTTGGCGCCATGGCCCTCTGCTGGGCGTCGGGCTGGTTTTTCTCCCCTCTCGCATTTTTCGTCCTCCATTTTTTAGCCCTGTACCTGTCATCACAACATGCAAACAATACCTTCCATGAGACTGTTCTAACTAAAACTAAATTGCATAAATTTAAAGACCTTGGGTTGCCTCCCAAGTAGCGTTGTATTTAACGTCTTTTAGCCGGACGCAGGTTCATTTTGGAATGAGATGGGTCACTAGGCTCATGTATTCCATTTCATTGATAAAATAGGGTTTCAACCTCTGTCTGTTTACCTTGAAAGGGGCTCCCTCTCTCCCTCTCACTTCAACTGCACCAAAGGGGAATACTCTTACAACAGTGTACGGTCCTGACCAACGCGATTTGAGCTTGCCTGGGAACAACCCCAACCTTGAGTTGAATAAAAACACTTGTTGTCCTGCTTGGAAGTCTTTTGGGATCAACATCTTATCATGTCATACTTTGGTTTGTTCCTTGTAGATCCTTGCATTCTCATAGACATTGTGTCTGAATTCATCCAACTCGTTCTGCTGTAGCAACCTATTCTGCCCTGCTTCCTTGGCATCCATGTTCAGCTTCCTCATTACCCAATAAGCCCTGTGTTCTAACTCTACTGGCAGATGACATGCTTTACCAAAACCTAACTTATATGGTGACATTCCAATGATGGTTTTGAATGTTGTTCTGTATGCCCATAGTGCGTCATCCAATTTGATAGACCAATCCTTCCTTGAGCTATCCATCGTCTTTTCCAATATGCTCTTCATTTCCCCGTTTGAAACTTCTGCTTGCCCATTCTCTTGAGGGTGATAGGGCAATGTGGTGCGGTGGTAGACTCCATATCGGGAAAGCAGTGTATCAAGCTGCTTGTTGCAAAAGTTGCTTCCTTCATCACTGATGATGGCCCTGGGAGTACCAAACCTTGTGAATATATTCTTTTGGAGGAACCTTTCGACAACCTTACTGTCATTTTCTTTAGTGGCTACCGCTTCTACCCATTTGGACACATAATCCACTGCAAGAAGAATGTACTGATTCCCAAAGGACGACGGAAATGGACCTATGAAGTAGATCCCCCATACATCAAATAGTTCCACTCCAAGATCCCATTCGAAGGCATTTCATTTCGTCTTGATATGTTCCATGTTCTTGGACAACGATCACAACTCTTCACAAAGGTGTGGGCATCCTTGAATAGGGTTGGCCAATATAACCCACTTTGCATTACCTTCACAGCTGTTCTTGATGCCCCAAAATGTCCACCACATTGTAAGGTGTGACAATGGGTGAGAATCTGGTGCATCTCATCCTCTGGTATACATCGCCTGATGACTTGGTCGGCGCAATGCTTGTATAGCATTGGCTCCTCCCAATAGTAGTGTTTTACTTCAGAGTAGAACCTCTTCACTTGCTGTCTTGTCAATCCTGGGGGTACTACCTTGGCTGCGAGAAAATTAACAAAATCAGCGTACCAAGGTAACTTAAAGACAACACTTACTTGAAACAATTGCTCATCTGGGAAGTGATCATTTATCTGCACATCCTTGGTGTTCTGGCTCTCTATGTTTTCAAGCCTCGACAAGTGGTCAGCAACTGAGTTCTCTGTCCCCTTCTTGTCACGGATCTCCATGTCAAATTCTTGTAATAGCAGAACCCATCGGATAAGGCGAGGTTTTGCATCTTTCTTTGTCATCAAGTACTTTATGGCAGAGTGGTCAGTGTATACTATCACCTTATTCCCAATTAAGTATGGTCTGAATTTATCGAATGCATACACTATTGCTAGCAATTCTTTTTCTGTAGTGGCATAATTCAATTGTGCATCATTAAGAGTTTTACTAGCATAGTAAATGGATCTGAATACCTTATCGACCCTCTTCCCAAGCACTGCTCCCACTGCATAATCACTTGCATTACACATTAGTTCAAATGGGAGCTCCTAATTTGGTGTAATGACTATGGGTGCTGATATAAGCCTCTCCTTGAATGTCTGAAAAGCGATCATGCATTCCTTATTGAATTCAAAAGCAACCCCAGTCATTAGCAAGGTGGAAAGAGGTTTTGAAACTTTTGAGAAGTCCTTGATGAATCTTCTATAAAAACCGGCATGCCCAAGGAAACTTCTGATCCCTTTTGTTGATACTGGAGGTGGTAGATTTTCGATTACTGAAATCTTTGTTTTGTCCACCTCAATACCTTGGTTGGATATTTTGTGTCCAAGGACAATCCCCTCTTTTACCATGAAGTGACACTTCTCCCAATTCAGCACAAGGTTGGATTCTTCACACCGTTTCAACACTGCTTCCAAGTGCCTCAAACACTCGTCGAACGAGGACCCAAAGATCGAGAAATCATACATGAAAATCTCTATAGTCCTCTCTACCATATCAGAGAAAATTGCTATCATACACCTCTGAAAGGTCGCAGGTGCATTGCAAAGCCCAAATGGCATCCTTCTGAATGCAAACGAACCAAAGGGGCAGGTGAATGTTGTCTTTTCCTGATCTTCTGGTGCTATGGCAATCTGATGATACCCTGAGTAACCATACAAAAAGCAATAGTAATTGTGCCCTGCAAGTCTATCTAACATTTGATCTAGAAATGGCAACGGGAAGTGGTCTTTTCTGGTTGCCTTGTTCAACTTGTGATAGTCAATGCAAATTCTCCACCCAGTAACTGTTCTAGATGGAATGAGCTCATTCTTTTCGTTGGTCACTACTGTCATACCACCCTTTTTGGGCACCACTTTCACCGGACTCACCTATGCATTGTCAGAGATAGGATAAATTATCCCAGCATCAAGCCATTTCATGATTTCTTTTCTGAATACCTCCTTCATGTTTGGATTCAGTCTCCTCTGTGCCTCAATGGAGGGTATGCACTCCTCATCTAGACGGATCTTATGCATCACTGTTGACAGAATTATCCCCCTTATGTCTGCTAATGTCAACCCAATGACACGCCATGAGCCTCGATTACTCGGCGAACTTCTCAACCTCCACTGTGGATAGATGACATGAGATGATCACTGGTAAAGATTGATTCTCACCTAGATATCGATACTACAAATGATCTGGTAGAGTCTTCAACTCTAACTCTGGAGCTTTTTCTGTGGAAGGTACTGATCTCTCTGGCATCTACCCAAGCTCTTCATATCTATTCTTATCACACTGCTCATAAGAATTCATCCAATTTGCATACTCCATCAGATTCGGGTCATTGCCACTTCTCTCATCCCATCGTGTCAGCACTTCTTCAAGCGCATCAGCATTTATGAACCCATTTTTCGACACTGCTTCTTCGATCACATCAATGGCGAAGCAGTTTTCACTCGCCTCTGGGAAAGTTGCTGCTCGAAAAACATTGTAAATCACTTCTTCCTCTTCCACACGAAGTCTCAACTCACCTTTTCGAACATCTATGAGTGTATGTCCTGTGGCTAGGAAGGGTCTGCCAAGGATAATAGAGATCATGTCATTATCTCCCATGTCTAAGATGATGAAATCAGCAGGAAATATTAACTTGTTCACCTTAACCAACACATCCTCGATGACTCCTCTAGGGTGGGCGATGGAGCGGTCAGCTAGCTGCAAAGTGATGTTTGTAGGTCTGGCTTCTCCCATTCCAAGTTTGCAAAACACCAGATAGGGCATCAAATTTATACCTGCCCCCAGATCACACAACGCCTTCTGACACTCAAACTTTCCTATAGTGCATGGGATGGTGAAATTCCCCGGATCTTTCAACTTCTGATGTAGCTTTCTCTGTAGGATGGCACTACATTCTTCAGTCAATACCACTGTTTCGTAGTCATCTATCCTCCTCTTTTTGCTGAGAATCTCCTTCATGAACTTTACATAACTCGGCATCTGCTCTAATGCCTCAGCAAACGGGATGTTGAGTTGCAATTGTTTGAGAACTTCCAGGAATTTAGAGAACTGTTTGTCAAGAGAACTTGTTTTTAGCCTCTGGGGGTATGGTATCTTCACCTGGGGTGCGTCCACAACTGCTCCCGAAATCATTGTACCTTCTGAGCCCTGGGCATCACGGCCCTGAGATTCGGCGCTGTGGCGCCCAAACTTCTGTAATGTCTCAGGATTATCGGAGACGTGGCGCTGCTCAGTGGCGCCATGGCGCTGCAACTTCTGTGAGAAATTTGGGCCCTTCTTTTCTGGACACGGTGGTGGTGAGTTTGCTTCCACTGGTTCGCCATTTCTCAGGTCAATCGTTTTGCATTGCTCTTTTATATTCTCCCCAATATGTTCAAGGTGATTCTCTTGTATTCTGTTTCTTAGCATGCCCACGAGTTGTCCTATTTGCGTTTCCAAATTCTTTAGGGACACTCTCGTCTCATCCATGAATTGAGTTTGGTGCCTAGTTAGCCTGAGTATGGCTGCTTGTAGACCATCCTGCTCTTCCTGTGGGGCATGGGGGTTACATTGCTGTTGATAGTTCTGTAACCCTTGATAGTGGTAATCCATGTTTGCAGGGTCCCTGAGATGAATCAAAACTAATAAACGGATCACGGCGCACGATTCCACAATAAAATAAAATAAAAGAAAAATAAAAACCAAATTAGAAATTAAGAATAGAAAGATTGATATTGAACTACGCCAATCCCCGGCAACGGCGCCAAAAACTTGATGTGCGATTATACACACGCTAAACGCAAGTGCACGTATCATTACAAGTAATATAGTCTAGAAGATCGAGTTATCATCCTCAGGGATTAATGCTCAATTATCAACTGTTATTCTATGGTATCTATTTGGTGATCGATGAGTTGATGGTTTGTTTATATCTATGTTTATAGACGCTAACTAAATTACTTTACTTTACTTCAGATATGGTGGAAATAGGGCTTCCAAATCTCCTCAATTATCCGCTCGCTTTTAATCGTTAATGCAACAATTAATGTTCTTCTTCTATGTTGAGATAGCAGGTTAACTAAGCCGTTATATACTCCTGTTAAGGTAATATAAACACTAAACCTCAATGGAGAACTCTTCTATCTTTCGATGACAAGATTGACTACAAAGGATGATTAAGAGCAATAACCTATTAAGCTACACAAGTATCGGAGTACTTTCGTCCACGATTTAAACCTATGTTTATTCAACTATAGCATATTCACAATCTCTCCTTTTGGATTTCGATTAGAACTCATATAAGTGATGATAACTAGTGATCAATTAATTATCAAGCAATCAAAGCAGTTATTGAATAAACCTCAACAATAATAAGAAGAAACCAAAACATACATTAATTCATAAGAACGAGGTTCAAGCGATTCGACATGGAAAGATCTAAATTAAGTTAGTTCCTAGCCATAGACATGCTAAGAACTAAAATAATATCCAACATATACTAGAAAGAAATAAAGTAAAGAACAAGAAAATTACTCAAAACTGAGTCTCCAATCTTGAAGTAATGCTATGATGAATGATAAGGTGTGCCACCTCAAAACTGACCTAAAAGGCCCTATTTATATCCCTAAAAATGTGTAAAACCTTTTCCTCTTTGGTCTTGGCCCAGTCCTATTCGGATTCGTCAAATTTTTCGCGTCGGCGCCACGGCCCTGCAATCGGCGCCGTGGCGCCAAAACTTCTGCGGCCGGTTTGCTTCTTGGGCGTCGTGGCTCCGCCGGTCCTGGCTGTTTGGCGCCACAGCGCCGCTCTGTTCTGCGCCCGGATTGCCAACTTTTCAGCTCTTTGTGCTCTGGACCCTTTGTTTCTGCCTTCTTTTCGCTCCTTTTCACCAATGTGCCACTTTAAACCACTGTGACTCAAAAGAAAGAAAATCTATCCTAACACGACACAAATTTATACAAAAAGAAGCAAAAGACTAACTAAAAAAGACTCAAAAAGTGTATATAAAATACACCGATCACCTCACCGAAGAGACGATCAAAGTCCTCTTGCCCAAAATTGGGGTCCGATTGTGATGATGATTCAGGAGGATGAGTTGAAGTCCTTTTCCTCTTCGACAACGGTTCCTCATTAGTTGACTCATCATCATCTTCTATGATGATGAGCATTCACGATGGCAGAAGTTGGCACGATACCGGAGGGAGGCATGGTAGTTTCCGCAATTGTGATTTCTTCAACTCTAGAAGAACCACCTTCTCTCGCAGTTATTGTGTTCTTTACTCCGGAAGAGTCACCTACTTCCAGAGTTCTTTTCATCTTTAAGAGGCCAAATGAGACTTTGGAAGTTTTGAAGATTTGTTTTTGGTACTTGAGCGATGCAGCGAGCGGAGAAACATCGTAAAGTAGTGGACTGGGAAGAACCAGAGCGCCCAGAGAGGCTGTCCTCGGGAGTACGGAGCCTTTTGTCAAATATGAAAAAAAATAAGATGGTGAAAATGTGCATATGTTAAGAGGTAAAAGAAAGAACGAGTTCAGAAATTACGAACCATGGTTTTGTGTTTTCAAACGGGCTTTTGGAGATCGATTTTTATGTCCGCTCTATGTGCATATGTAAACTTATGATTTTATCGACCTATGCATGAAAGGTCTCGATAGTGGTCAGAACCCAACGGGTGGCTGAAAAAAGTAACAGAGGATAATTTCAAAGACAGGTTGTTAGAGGCAATATAGAAAATTGAAGGAAAGAGTTTTTGCACTTACGATTTAAGTTC
Source organism: Przewalskia tangutica (assembly GCA_029844215.1). Classification (NCBI taxonomy): domain Eukaryota; kingdom Viridiplantae; phylum Streptophyta; class Magnoliopsida; order Solanales; family Solanaceae; genus Przewalskia; species Przewalskia tangutica. The sequence continues at coordinate 113,651,375 of CM056721.1, forward strand.
CATCTCTCTGGGAAAGGCAAGAACCTCTATGGAATAATTTTAGCAGTACGAACTGCTACGAAACATTCCATCCAGCCTCGATCTCATTCTTTATCGATGTTGGAAAGGATGCGAATTTATCGCATTTGGAAATCTAGACGATCTCGCCATGAAAAAACTTTATGAGGGTAAAAATGCCATCGATCTCATTGGCTAGATATCAAAGGCAAGTAACGACCCTCCAGACAGATGGATCAATTTGTGCAAGACACAAGTTGTAAGTCTTGCACATTTCTAGAATCACGTTATCTATTGAAGGGTCCATCTTGAAGGTGAATGGGTAGGTATAAATGTAGGAGTACCAGGGTTTATGCATAGTGATGTCATCATTAGGCCCAGGGATGATAGGTTCAAATGGAAGCTTTTCCCAACTGCAGTAGATACGAACTTTGTCAAGAATGAAGGTAGTGATGGAAGTTGGGTAGTTTTTCGCTATTTCACCTTGGTCACTTTTTGAAGTAACGACACGGACGACGAATTCGTTATCAAAGCGGAAAGTGGATGGGAGCATGTCGAAGGCTCTGGGCTCGAAGGTAGCCTGAGCTTCATGAGATTCGACGGCGCCGGTTACATTAACGGTGACCGGTGGAGATGAAAGTGATGGTGAAGAGTTCTTTGAAGAAGAGTAGGTGTTGGTTTTTGCCATAGTGAAGAAGATTTGAAGGTTTGAAGATTTGAAGATTGGGAGATTTGAAGATATGAGCGGAAGAAGTTAGAATAAATGAAGGAGATTTGGAAGGAAATTTTGCAGAACTGAAAAATAGAGGAGAAGAGATAGATTTTATAGAAGCTCAGTCATTAATGTGAAATGCTTCGACTTACGAATCGAAAAGGCAGTGTAATCAGGCGATGACACGTGTTCAGATTTGCAGGTAGATAAGATCTGAATTATAATTTGGGAAGAGAAAATGTTTCATTTTCCCACCTATTTCAGAGTGATTTGAAAAGAAGCTTACAAGAGAAGATAACGAAGAAATCATTCACTTCGCGTCACTTCGGTAAACTTTGATCCGAGAAGTGTGGGGACTATCTGTATATGGTAAAAATTGAAACGACACATGGCAAAGTTTGAGTGTGGAGTTCGAGGTAGATAATTGATTTGTGAACCAGATACAAGTGGCACCGAGATGAGGTAGTGATCGGTGTAATTTATATACACTTTTTGAGTCGTTTTTAGTTAGTCGTTTGTCCCTTTTTTACAAATAAGTATCCTATTAGGATAGATTTTCTTTCTTTTGAGTCAAAGTGGTTAAAATGGCCAAATGGCGGAAAAGGAGCTAAAAGAGGGCAAAAGTGGAGGTTCCAGAGCTTAAAAGACGAGAAAGTGGCGAGCAGCGTAACGGACGGCGCGCGGCATCTGCAGATAGGTCCAGCGCGGCGCTGATATCCGTAAAGCCGCGAGTTGCGGCGGCGGCTCTAAACGGCGAGAATGCGGGGCGCGGCGTAAATCATCCGGTATCGCGAACTTCCGTGCGCGCCGATAGCGGTCGCTGGCACGACGCTGGAAAATCGAGTTTAATGACGATTTTTAGGCGGGCTGAAGGAAAAGTTAGAGGCGATTTTGAGCCTATAAAGGAGAACCTAAGCGCTTTTAAGGGTTCCCTTTCTTGCACAACACAAGGCTTCTTGGATTGAAGATTGAAGACCATAATTTAGTAACTTTCTTTTCTTTTCTTTTCTTTATTTCAGTTTTTATGATAAACATTGAATTAGTTCTTGTCATGTCAATGGCTAGGAACTAATTCTATTATAGGGCTTTCCATGTTAAATCACTAGAAACTTATGTTATGAATTGATGCATGGTTATGGTTATTCTTCTTCTTGTTGAGATTTATCCAATAATTGCTTTGAATGCTTGGTAATTAATTGATCACTAATTATCATTACTTATATGATTTCTAATCAAACTTCGAAAGGAGGAGGTTGTGAATATGTTGTAAGTTGGGTAGACATATTTTGGATTAGGGATGAAAATACCTCAATTACTTGTGTAGCGTTAACGAGAGGTCTAAACACCTAATTTTACGCATGGCGCGTGATGGTTAACTAGGTTTTTGGTCTTAATCCTCCTATAGAGTCATCCTTATCACCGAAAGGTAGAAAGGAGCAATACTGGGGTTGAGTGTTTATACTGACCTTAGCGGGAGTATAAAACGATTTAGTAAACCCGCTAGCTCGAAAGAAGAAGAACCATAATTCATTGCATTAATAAGTAACATAAGCGGATAGTTGAGGAGACGTGGAAGCCCTATTCCCATCACTACTGAAGTAAACATATAGTTAATTAGCCTTTATAATTGTTAGTTATAAACAACAAAATCAATATCGGTTACCAAATAGATACCAAAAGATAGATAATTGGTACTTGAACACTAATCCTTATGGACGATATTCGGTCTTACCAAGACTATATTACTTGTCACGATAACGTGCACTTGCGTTAAAGTGTGTGCATCTTTTCGCGCATCAAGTTTTTGGCGCCGTTGCCGGGGATTAGGCATAGTTCAATATCAAGTTATCTATTTTTAATTTTTAATTTGGTTTTTAATTTTTTTTTTCTATTTTTACATTTTTTTTTAGTTTTCGGTAAAAAATCAGGGTGCCGTGATCTGTTTGTCTGTTTTTTTGATTTGTTTCAGGAAATCAGTTTATACGAAGGAGAAGAGGGGCAGACACTCTTGTTCCCTTCAATCCAGAGATTGAGAAAACACATGGTGAGCAGAGAAAGAACCAGCGGATTGCAGCCTTAGTTGAGATGGACGGTGTCCAGAACAATAATATGATGAGAGAAGGGTTAGGTGAAAATCAACCTAACCCAGGAATGCCTCGGCGAGTACCTGTGGATGTCGAGGAAAGAGTTCAAGTCCAGGCAGAAAGAAGCTTGGGAGACTACGTGCTACCGAGGGTGAACGGAGCACAGACATGTATTAGGCTCCCTGCAATAGGAGCAAACAACTTTGAGATCAAACCGGCGATTCTAGGCATGGTGCAGAACACAGTGCAATTTGGAGGACTGCCATCAGAGGATCCACATATGCACATAGCTAATTTCTTGGAGCTATGTGCAACTTTCAGATATAACGGCGTTACTGATGATGCCGTCAGATTGAGGCTCTTTCCATTCTCACTCAGGGATAGAGCAAAAGTGTGGTTAAATTCCCTGCCAGCTGATTCGATTTTGACATGGAAAAAGCTGGTACAAAAATTTCTAGCCAAATTCTTTCCCCCATGCAAAGCAGCAAAATTGAGAGGGGAGCTGAATAACTTCTACCAAGCAGATGGAGAGTCACTATACGAAGCGTGGGAAAGGTTCAAAGATTTGCAGAGAAAATGCCCACACCATTGCATTGAATTGTGGAACTTGGTCCACATCTTCTATAACGGGCTGAGCGGAACAACCAGAACCATTATAGATGCAGTAGCAGGTGGGACATTCATGAGGAAAACAGCCCACGAAGCTCACGAATTATTAGAAGATATGGCCACCAACAACCATGTAACAGAAGATAGACCAATGAGTGGGAGGAGAACAGTGGGAGTCCACGAAATAGATGCCATTGCTGTCTTGAATGCCCAAGTGGCCTTGTTAACGAAACAGCTGCAGCAACACGATGTCGATAAATGCGGTCGAGATGCCTAAGAGCTGTGAAATATGTGGTGGACCACATACATTCGATAGGTGTCTTTCAGCTGATCCTAATAATGTGCCGATCGAGCAGGCAGAGTGTCAGGCCGTGGGTAAATATCAGAGGCCACAGAACAACCCATACTCCAACACATATAATCCAGGGTGGAGGAATCACCTAAATTTCTCATGGAGAGGAGACCAGGGGCAGCAGAATCAATATAGGGGCCAGTACCAAAACCAGCAGAACCAAAATCAGCATCCCTTCACTCAGGCCTCACCTTCTCAACAATTTAATACACTGTCCCGGCCGAAAAAGCGAACGGTGAGCAGCTTTGTTGGCACTCACCAACGCCCAGACCCAGTTCGTGACAGAAGCTAGATCCTCATTCAGGAACTTGGAAACACAAGTGGGTCAGCTAGCAAAGCAGGCAAACAGCAGGCCACATGGTACACTGCCAAGCAACACAGAGGTGAATCCGAGGGAGCAATGCCAGGCAGTACAATTGAGAAGTGGCAAACAGTTGGAGCAGCAGTCACCTCAGCCAGTGGTTGAGCAAAGGGCAGAGATAGAAAAAGAGAAGGTGGTTGAATCTCGCTTGATGGTAGAAAACTCCAGAGAAGGAGTATACAGAGAAGATCCCATTCCCACAGAGATTGCAGCGGAAGGTAGTTGATAAACAATTCTCTAAATTTTTGGAGACATTCAGAAAGCTGCATATCAACATACCTTTTATAGAAGCGTTGGAGCAGATGCCCTCCTATTTCAAATTCATGAAGGAGATCTTGGGGAAGAAGAAGAAACTGGCAGAGTACGAGATGGTAGCACTAACGGAGGAATGCAGTGCTATCTTATAGAAGAAGTTGCCCCCTAAACTAAAAGACACAGGGAGCTTTACACTACGCACGGTTGGCGGTGACATGCACAGGCTCAGCGATTGGGGCAAGTATAAATATGATGCCTTTATCGGTATTTAAACGGTTGGAGTTGGGTGAGGTCAAACCAATCACGGTGAGCCTGCAGCTGGCCGATAGGACAGTGGTTCATCCAAGAGGGGAGATTGAGGACGTGATTGTTAAAGTAGGAAAAATCTTTTTTCCTGCGGACTTCCTCATTCTTGACATGGAAGAGGATGCATAAATCTCTATCATATTGGGGAGACCATTCCTGGCGACAGGGAGAGCATTGATCGATGTAGAAAGAGGAGAGCTGACATTGAGGGTGGAGAAGGAAGAAATGGTGTTTAAAGTATTTAAACACATCATTGAGCCACCAACCATGAGCAGGTGCTTTGCAATCAGCACCATCAAACCCCCCTGTGAGTCAATACAAGTCAAACCAAGGGAGATGAGCCTACAAAAGCAGGTATGTGACGCCGAACCTCCACAAAAGCAGGTATGTGTTCCTGAACCTTCCCTTGAAGATAATTCTAAGAAGAGAAGAAGAAGAAAAAACCGAAAACGAAAAATGTGGAGAAAATGGATTGGTTGTGGGGTTAATCCACCCCACACTTATTGAGTCAAGGAACTTGCGTCCGGCTAAAAGACGTTAAAGACAACGCTACTTGGGAGGCAACCCAAGGTATTTTGATTTATTTTACGTTAATATAGTAGTTTTTATTAAGAACAGTCTCATGGAGGTAGTGTTTATCTTGTGATTGACAGGTATAGGCCAATAAATTGAAGGGCGAGAAAAATGAAGAACAGCAGGGATTTCCAGGAAAAAAAAAATATACGGGTAAGCTCCGCGGCGCCCAGGAGCAGGGCCGCGGCGCCAAAAGAGCAGAAAGGTGCTGAAGATTAAGGCCGCGACGCCAAAAACCCAGAAAAATTGCCAAGTCTAGGCACCGCGGCGCCCCGTATCAGGGCCGCGACGTAGAAATTCCCGAAGCAGTGCAGAACATTGGGCGCCGCGGCACCGAAGCGGAAATCCAGAAAGTGATAAAGCGCCCAGAAATCCGATTTTCCCCAAATTCAAAACCAAAACCTAACCTCTCTTCTCCACAAAAACCCACGAAAATCCACAATTTACCCAAAAATCTTCCACAAATCAAACCCAACCACAACCAAAACTCTTAAATCCCTAAAACCCTTAGCCATCTCAACCAACAAAACTCCATCCCATTGCCTCAAATCACCATTAGAAGCAAGAACACCTTGAAGAACACCATAAAAAGGTAATCTTTTCTGGTCTTGAAAGCCTTACAGTAGTCAAATGAGGTAGTAGTTTTGAAGAGTGTTGTATTGTTCAAGTCGTTGGGGTGTCGAAAAATTGGTTGTGAAAAAGTGAGGAAGAGTATACAAAGAGGGTTGGGTATTGTGTAGTACGGGAGTTGGAGTTTGGAGGTGTGGGAGTTGTCAGTGAAGTTTTTAGGGTGATAGTGTTGGGCGGTGTTGTGGATACGAAGGATAAGGCTGCAAAAATTTATCTAACATATGCGAGAAGAGAAGAGCCTCGCATCTACATCACCCATGATATGATGAGACTAGGTTTGTCAGCCGAAGTGCTCAAGATAGATACCAAAAACTCAATACAAGGCCCTTAATCCCTGAAAGGGGAATGGACTATCAAAGAGACTCGCTGGAAGAGGGAGATGTCTATGAGCCCATTCGGGCGATGATTGAGATGAGGGGGTGGAAAAGATTTGTAAAACTGGGAGAGATAGCACCAATAAACACAGTGATGGTGCGTGAATTTTATGCTAATCTTCCGGAGAAGGTGGAAAATGGATGCTTTGTGAGGGGAAAATATGTGTCTATGACGGCAGAAGCGGTAAATGCGCAATTGGAAACAGATGATGTTGAAGGAGGAGATGGTGATTGGAAATATTTTAGAACATGGTCTAGAATCACCCCCAACATCGACTGGAATGCCGTCGCAAACACAGTGAGCTACCCTGGGGCTGCATTTGATATTGCAAGAAATGGATCAAGAAGGATGAACAGTGCGATTCAACAAAGCGATCAAGGTTGGTATTTCGTCGATCGCGTATGATTCCATCCACGCACTTTACGAGTGCCGAAGCGTAATCAAACTGATATATGGAATTATGACGGGGAAGACGATTGATGTGGGAAGGGAGATAGTGCAAAGTATTGAAGAGACCAGCCGGTTGGTAACAACGGTGGGTTGGGACATGGCTCAATCATTACAACTCTATGCGCGCTTCATGGGGTCCCAACCCTACCCAATGACACTCGAGAGAGAAACCAACGCACTGTGTCTTATGGGATAGTGCACTCCTTCCTGCACCAAGCCCCCAAAGAAGAAAGAGCACCAAGGCGCAGCAGCAGAGGCGCGATGAGCGAAGATGAGCACGAAATAGAGGCTCGATATGCGGAGAGCGACCACCACCAACCACGTAATCGAACCCTCAATTGCCATGATGGAAGCGATTACTCGAGAATCGGATGAGGATGATGCGAGTTTGACACGGTGATACAAGGACAACAAGCGAGCGACAAATTAATGAGATGAGTTCCTTGTTCAACCGATGTCAATGCACTATCGATGCCACCGCCACCACCATTTTAACCAAGTCTGTAAGTGTCTTGTTTTCTTTTATTGTCTTTGAGTCTACACACATTGGGGACAATGTGTGATTTAAGTTTGGGGGGGTATTTTATTTGTGTCTTATTGCGGTTTTATGTGAGTTTTTTTGATTGTTTTGTGTATTTTTGAGTCATAATTTTTTTCTTTTTGAGTCATAATTGTCTGTCAAAAGATCATGTATGCTGTAGTTACTAGAAACACCTAGTGAAGTAAGGTGGAATAATGTAACGGAATTAAAAGCAACTATCTAAACACTTAGGTTAGATATGCCAAAAACTCACAAAATCTGTCTATTTGGAGTTTCTTGCTTGAATGGTGCATGCTAAATGATTTAAACCTATGTGTTATGATTGCTTGTTATTTGAGGCGAAATAGTTAGGATATGCATGTTAGGGAGATGACTCAGGCGTTTCTTTGTTAGCCAATTCTTACCACTATTTTCTATCCCTGACATTAAAAGTATCCCTAGTCAGCCCCATTGAGCCTAAAAATTGAACTTTTTCTTTGACACCCTATATTCCCATACTTGTGCCATAAGTAAACATGTGAAATAGTTGGAATAAATTGTGTTAAAAAAAGAGACAAAAAGAGTGAACAAAAGTGATGCACCCCTAAAAAAGAAAAAAAAAAGGCAAAAGCCTAAGTTTGGGGGTGCTTGTTATTATAATACACTTCACTCTCCCAAAACAAAAGAGGGGAAAGATAAATTTGAAGTGAAGAAGAGAATCAAAAGAAAAAGGAAACACTGAAAAGCTAAAGAGCTTATGGTACACAAAAATGAGTCTAAATGCCTATTTGTTTACCTACCAATACCTAAGCCTACATTACAACCCTTAAAAGTCCTGAAGATATCTTAGATGCATAGCCATGATTAGTGGAGAATAGCAAGTAAACATGTCATAGGAATTTTGAAATTAACATGCATGATTCAGTATGTGATTTCCATTAAGCATGATAAAGATGAGTTTGCGAAATATCTAGCTTAATGTGTTTAGTGTGCTAAAGTTTCATGCTATATGTTCCTGCATATTATTTTGCCAATCTTCATGTTTTTCTAAGTAACGCCAATGCAGCAAAAGTGATCAATGTCATTGAGTCTGTTTATTTTCCTTTTTCTTGAGTCTTTAATTCTTTCTTTTTATCTTCGCTCAAGGGCGAGCAAAGGTTAAGTTTGGGGGTATTTGATCGGTGTAATTTATATACACTTTTTGAGTCGTTTTTAGTTAGTCGTTTGTCCCTTTTTTACAAATAAGTATCGTATTATGATAGATTTTCTTTCTTTTGAGTCAAAGTGGTTAAAATGGCCAAATGACGGAAAAGGAGCTAAAAGAGGGCAAAAGTGGAGGTTCCAGAGCTTAAAAGACGAGAAAGTGGCGAACGAGGCAGAAACACGGACCAGCGCCGCGGCGCCTACTGCAGATAGGTCCAGGGTCGCGGCGCCCAATATCCAGAAGGCCGCAGAAGTTGCAGCGTCGCGGCGCCTCTAGACAGCAGAATGCAGGGCCGTAGCGCCAAATCATCCGAAGTATCGCAGAACTTCCGGCGCCGCGGGAAAATCAGGTTTAATGACGATTTTCTGGGCCAGGCCTGAAGGGAAAAGTTAGAGGCGGTTTTGAGCCTATAAAAGGAGAACCCTAGGTAGTTTTTAAGGGTTCCCTTTCTTGCACAACACAAGGCTTCTTGGATTAAAGATTGGAGACCATAATTTAGTAACTTTCTTTTCTTTTCTTTTCTTTATTTCAGTTTTTATGATGAACATTGAATTAGTTCTTGTCATGTATGGCTAGGAACTAATTCTATTATAAACTTTCCATGTTAAATCACTAGAAACTTATGTTATGAATTGATGCGTGGTTATGGTTATTCTTCTTGTTGAGATTTATCCAATAATTGTTTTGAATGCTTGGTAATTAATTGATCACTAATTATCATTACTTATATGATTTCTAATCAAACTTGAAAGGAGGAGGTTGTGAATATCTTTGTAAGTTGGGTAGACATATTTTGGATTGGGGATGAAAATACCTCAATTACTTGTGTAAGCGTTAACGAGAGGTCTAAACACTCCAATTTCACGCGTGGCGCGTGAGGTTAACTAGGTTTATGGTCTTAATCCTCCTATAGAGTCATCCTTATCAGAAAGGTAGAAGGAGCAATCTCGGGGTTGAGTGTTTATATAGCCTTAACGGAGTATAAAGCGATTTAGTAAACTGCTAGCTCGAAGAAGAAGAACCATAATTCATTGCATTAATAAGTAACATAAGCGGATAGTTGAGGAGACGTGGAAGCCCTATTCCCATCACTACTGAAGTAAACATATAGTTAATTAGCCTTTATAATTGTTAGTTATAAACAACAAAATCAATATCGGTTACCAAATAGATACCAAAAGATAGATAATTGGTACTTGAACACTAATCCTTGTGGACGATATTCGGTCTTACAAGACTATATTACTTGTCACGATAACGTGCACTTGCGTTAAAGTGTGTGCATCTTTTCGCGCATCAGGTAGCAGTTGGGAAGAGTCCAGATGCGCAGTTGACAGCGGGCAGAGTACCTGTGGTATCCAACGCGTATCTGTTCTGGATATGGCAACAACTGTCACCCCTCTATCATTAAGGAGACTTTATTAGCTTTAATTGCATTTAATTTGAGGGGGAACTTAGGTATTAATGCCTTGTTTTCTAGCTATAAAAGGAGCACAACTTTTATGTTGGAAGAGCATCCAATTTTCATTATCTACGTTTGTACGATCAATCTCATAAAGAATACACTCATTTACTCTCATTTTAACTCGTAACCGAAGCAATTTAGCTAAGGACCGGACCAATCTTACCGAGAAGATTCAATCAAGTTTACTACATTCCAGACTAATCTTCTTACTTATTGCTTACCTTTACTTACTTATTGTTAATTGTTTATCATTTATATTGCAAATTGATCCATATATTCTTAAAATCACTTACAAATTCAACTGTAACTTTTTTGGGATAAATAGTGTTTTGCATTTGTAAGGTGAAACTGCCCGGGTGAATCTGAAGTTGGACTATGCTAAAGTCTAACTTCATACTTAAACGTCTAAAATTTAAAAAATTTAAGTTTAAATTCAAATATAGGGATCTCAAAGTCCTGATGGATGGAGTAAATTTATATATGAGAGAGAGAAATGTTAGGATATAATGTATAAATTCATGTCGAAAATTATACTATTATCTTTAAAATAGGGCATGAGATTGATCCAATTAGGCGGCGAAAGGGAGAAAGTGGTCCATCAAGGCTACAGCAAGCGGTGAGTGACAGTGATGTCCTTGTTATGGTCTACTCATAACTAACAAAATCCTCACAAGTCTTGTCCTTTTCATTCCCCATATATTGTCATAACGTACCCTCACCCCTGGCCATCAAATATTTGTCTCTATTAATTCCTCTCTCACATCTTCTTCTACCATATTTATGCCCATAAGTTCTAAGATTTTCTCCGAATACAAAAAACAGATGTTTTATTACCCTTTATTTCAGTAGCTAAGAAAATGATAACGTGGACATTAATTTGAAGGATGTGGAAGTTTTTGGATAAACCTTGTGTGAATACTAACTAGCAAGGTTATACTACTAAAAAATCTCGATGTTTTCATAGATTTTTCACTGAATGTTGATGAGAAAAATCTTGATAGTAGTGTTTACACACGGAAATATTTAAAAGTTTCTCCACGTCTTAATGAAAATCTGTTTTCCATTTGCATTTTTCTAGTGAATTGGTTCGATTAAAATGAAGTGAAAAAATCATATTTTAGAGCATAAATTTCCCATCGAATGTCGTTCTTTACTTTAGTTGATGTCAAAAGAAAGTCTTATGATAATAAGGGACTAAGAAAGAGATACTTGGCTAATCCAATGCCAGTCATTTAATCCCAACACTTCATTTGAATATCTAATTATCTTTGTTTCTATTTCCTTTGCTTTGAGAAATAAAAACAAAAACAAAAACAATAAAAATGTTAAAAAAAGAGAGAGTTTGTATACTCAAAAGCAACAACCTTTCACATTGTCCCAGTTTGCTGTTTTCTTCTTATTGGGTCCTTATTCTTTAATTAATCATAAGTTTCAGTCTGAGCCGAGGTACAAGTCTATTTGAAACATAAAAGTCTTTTTAGCTAGCTGTACATGCATGATATGTCTCTTTAACATAACTATTCAGTAGTATTATTTTATGAATAATTAACTGTATTATTTTCTTTATTTATTTATTACGTAATCATGATAAATTAATATTGATTTGGTACTGCTACCATATTAGGTAAATTTTTTGTGAAAAATATTTCATCAAATGATTACATTTCTATGCTAAAATTTAAGTCCGAATGTTAATTTTAGATCGTGGTTGTTCACTTGCACTATTGAGCCTTAATCTGTCACGTGGACATCAAATTATTATGACAATTATATTTATGAAAAAAATTGGTAAATGATTATTTTTCGGAACGCTAATTAAATTTTAGACAGCGTCTCAAATCTTTTCAATGTTCAGTAACATTTAAATGCAAACTAGTACCTTATACAAGTATGCAATCTCATGATGCAATTGAAATACCTTCACTCTGTTGATCTTATAATTAAACCACTTCTTAAAATCATGTAACGACCCATCCAGTCATTTTTAGCTAAAGACTTTTATTTGATTATTTTACCCTTCTCGTAGACTCTGTGTGGAATTTATAATACGTGGGGATGGGGGACACGGAGCCCGATGTTCATTTATGTGATTTTCGGATGAAAAACTCAAATTTAGAATCTTAGAGTTAATTAGTTTGATTCACAGATGACTTTTGAGTATATGAGTTCTTTTCCAGATTTCGTTGTTTCCGGTAGTTCTGGAGTGTCATTTATGACTTAGTTGAGTCATTGATTCGCTTTCCGAGGCACCCAGATGTATTTGTGAATTTATGAAATTTGGTTATTTTGAACGATTCCTTAGAAAAATATGTCTTAACTCGGTTATATGGCGCATAATTTGTAGCACTGTTTACCTTGGGATAGTATGTTTTGTTTGTGTCCGGAAGGTCCCGGGAGTGTTTCACGTGTTTGTGAAAGTTTGAGTAGATTTCCAAGTTGTTGGTTCTGGTGTGCCGCACTAGCGGCTGTTGGCCAATTCTGCGTGCCCACCTCTGCGGAGGTTGGCTCACAGATGCGGGCCCTGTGAGATCGTGAGGTTCCGCCCATTCAGAGATTTCCTCGGAGAGGTGCCATCACCTATGTAGGAAGTTCAGTGTTTCCTCCTCATCGGACTTTCTCTGTTGCGGTGAGGCTGTAATTGTGGGATCGATTCCACCGGTGCGGGATCACTGTTTCAATTTCTTAAATCCCAGAAAGTGTTTCACTTTTCCAAAATATTTTACTTTGGTTCTAGAGCTACCTAAGGAGAAATTCTTGAAGGTGGAGACCAAGTTCTTCATTAGAGGTAAAATTCTTCATCCTTTGTAATTTTAATTCATGTTTTAGTCCTCTATTTTTGACATAAACTTCAAATTGGGGAAAATGTATTCTAGTTGTCATGTTAGAATAAGAGAGAATGAAGCTTGAATTTAAGGGTGTAATATGAATTAGCTTATCTTGATATTTTTAATTAGTGATTTATGATAGATTATGCGTAATGTTTAATTTGAATATGGAGACCCTTTCAATTTCGGGAAAAACCTAGGGTTTGTAAATTGTGGCTTTTCTTGAATTATGCAATTGAGGGCTCAATTGGGGTTAGTTCTTCAATTAACTTAAGGATATAACTAGTTATCATATTTTAAAACTTTTTGAGTAGAAACATTCGGATTTTGATACCGTGGGCCCGGGGTTGATTTTAGGGTCTTGGGTATGTTTGAAGGACTAAGTCCTTGTATTGAATAATGACTTAATATTAACGTATAATCTATGCATGTTAGACTACGACTATTAAAAGGCACTTCGGAAGAACAAGGCTATCGTCGAGGGTTGATTATTCGTGGCGCCTGCTCAGCCTTGAGGTAGGCTACACTTTATTCTCTTTTAGACTCCGATAGAAGTATGTAATTAGTTATAAATGTTAAGAAGTATCTGTCGTGGTTGGGGGTCCCACTCAAACAGTTGTGATGAATGTTTGAGTGGGTACCGGTGTTGAACTATGATGCTAGGTAATTTGGAGAATCAGCCTAGAGCTGATTCTGACTGCTGTTGATTAGGCTTAACGTCATTATGTGGGATCATCGATATATTTCTCTTGTTGTGTTTACTTATCACACATATTTTCGATATGATATTCTGATTTCTTGTCTTGTATTATCATTTGCATTTATACACTCATGGTTATGATGATATTGATATGAGAGTGGTATGAAAATATTGTGGGTCCAAGAGACTGGGAAGGTAATGACATTTATGAGATTAGTAAAATATTGAGATAATGAGGATGATATACGGGAGAAGGTTGTACGCCTGTAATGATTATTATTATTCAGCCAAGAGCTAGGCTTCGTGAGAAATTCCGGAGGAGTATATGGACTTCATGGGTCCCCATGAGTGTGCAATTCATATAATTTGAATGCATGTATATTGGATGATGAAAGGTACCTGACATATGCATTGCATTCATATCATACATACATTACTTCATGGATTATCTATTGATTTATTAAGCGTTGGACATGTTATTGATGACTTGGTTGATTTGTTGGATAATGAAAGATTGTTATTGATTAATGGATACTTGAAATACTGTCATTGAACTCCTATAAAATTGGGGTAACCTACATAATTGGGAAATATTATATGAACAAGGTGAATTGTTGATTTAGTGAACTATTATGTGAACAATGTGACTTATTTGGAATATTGAACTGCTTAGCATATGGCTATTTGGTGTCAACTTGATATTTATCTTTAATTGTGTATCTTCCATTGTTGTCGGCCTATGATGCCTACGGGGGTACGTTGTGTACTTATACTACACTTGATGCATTTTTTTGGATCCAGATACAACTCTTTCTACCAGTTCGGGACCTCGAGCTTGAGTCCGAGCTAGTTGATACTCACATCTCTTATCTTGTCTTTACTTCGAGAGACATGTTTCAGACTTTTAGACTATGTTTCGTTCTTTAGCTAATGTATTTGAATTTTAGACTCTCTTGTATTAATTAATAGATCTATGGCGGTTGTATTATGATTCTCAGACTTATTTCTGCTTTTATATCATCATAGACAAATTATAAAGTATTTTGTTAATTTCTGCATTTCATATCTTATTTCATATTGTTGAATGTGGAGTAGTCCTCCTACAACTGGGAAGGTGTAGATGTCACCACGATTCCTAAAAGGAGTCATGACAGATCCTCCTCAATAGTGTAAGCGTTAGATCCATACAAAATGTTGTTCAATAAATTCTTTGAGACAATATATAATCCAGGAGCACACTATGACATTGCATTCTCCAAATGTCATGTGAAATCCTCTTTTAATATCTCATTTTTGCATGTTCTTACTAACAAGTTCCCAAGAAGAGCAATCCTCATAGATTATGCTCAAAATGCTATATTTTTAGTTTCAAACAATTGAACTGGGAAATACTGAACGATGAGTTTCTGAAGGTTGGAGATACAATATATAATTGTGACCAATTTTCACCATTGCTACAAACTAAGCTACATGACACTTTGGTTGAGTGTGCTTAATTATTTTGCCTAGGCGTGCATGCATCCGACTATTCCGAGTGGGTCACACACCCAAGTGAGAGAGGGATAGACTCCCAAATTTTGTACTCTAAGGGTTTAACCAGCTACTGTGTCGACACCCCATATTGATGAGATTCCGGCACCCAAATTTGGTCCCCACCCGATTGTAGAGACTACTATGACCCATGATGAGCGAAAGATATGGGAGCTCTTTTCAACATGAAGTCTCATGTATTGTATGGAAAGCCCGAGGAGAATACGTACAAGTTTATTGTTAGCTGCCATGAGAAGCTGTACACCTTGGGTATCGTCAAGTCGCATGGGGTATGTTTTGTTGCTCTTCAGGTGATGGGTGATGTGAAGCAATGTTAGAGGGCTTATATTGATTGTCGACTAGCAGGGACACAACCACTCTATTAGGTTAGGTTTTATCAGATATTTTTAGAGAAGTATGTTCCCCTTAGCTTGCATCTGAACAAGCGTGATGAGTTCTAGAAGATTGAGCAGAGGGGGACATTTACTGATTACGAGACTCACTCTCATGCCTTGTCGACATTATTTCTACCTACAGAGGTAGATGTTTTGTGAGAGGGTTGAGTATTCCTCTTTAGTTGGCAACATTATAGTTGGTAGCTGTTGGGGTTTCTTTCAAGTTAGAGGTTGGGCATGCTAGGATAGTTGAGTTTTTAGGAGCAAGTTTCCCAAACCTGAGTCCAACAAGAAGATGTGCCGATATGGATAGTACAACATGTCTACTATTCGTGGGTATAGACATTATAGTAGATTCCAGCATTTGTAGTCTAGTTACCTGATGTGCGATTTATACACACGCTAAACGCAAGTGCACATATCGTGACAAGTAATATAGTCTAGAAGACCGAGTTATCGTCCTCAGGTATTAGTGTCCAATTACCAACCTCTATTCTGTAGTATCTATTTGGTGACCGATAATTTGATGGTTTGTTTATAGCTATGATTATAGACGCTAACTAAATTACTTTACTTTACTTCAGATATGGTGGAAATATTGCTTCCAAATCTCCTCGACTATCCGCTCGCTTTACTGGTTAAAACAAATAATTAAGGTTCTTCTTCTATGTTGAGATAGCAGGTTAACTAAGCCGTTTTATACTCCTGTTAAGGTAATATAAACACTCAACCCCAATGGAGAACCCTTCTATCTTTCGATGACAAAATTGACTACAAAGGAGGATTAAGAGCAATAACCTATTAAGCTACACAAGTATCGGGATACTTTCGTCCACGATTTAAACCTATGTTTATTCAACTATAGCATATTCACAATATCCCCTTTCGGATTTCGATTAGAAATCATATAAGTAATGATAATTAGTGATCAATTAATTATCAAGCAATCAAAACAATTATTGAATAAATCTCAACAATAATAAGAAGAAACCAAAATCTTGCATTAATTCATAAAACGAGGTTCAAGCGATTCGACATGGAAAGCCCTAAATTAAGTTAGTTCCTAGCCATAGACATGTCAATAACTAAAATAGTATCCAACATATACTAGAAAGAAATAAAGTAAAGAACAAGAAATTACTCAAAAATAAGTCTCCAATCTTGATCTAATGTTGTGATGAATGGTAAGGTGTGGCCCCCTCAAATCTGACCTAAAGGTCCTTTTATATCCCCAAAAATGTGCAAACCCTTTTCCTCTTTGGCCTTGGCCCAATCCTATTCGGATTTGACAGATATTTCACAAATTCAATTTAATCATGCTCAATGGACGTAAGAATGCCTAACTATGCATGTTAATTTCAAAATCCTATGGTCTGTTCACTTGCTATTCTCCACTAATCATGGATACACATATTAGAGATCTTCATGGCTTTTCAGGATTGTAATGTAGGCTTAGGCAGGGGTAGGTAAAAATAGGCTTTTAGGCTCAATCTTACGTACAATAATCTCTTTTGCTTTCGATTCTTCCATTTTCTTTTGATTTTCTTTTTAACCTCATACCTATCTTTCCCCTCTTTTGTTTTGAGAGAATGAAGTGTCTGATGAATAGTAAGCACCCCCAAACTTAGGTTTTTGCCTATTTATGATTACTTTTTATTGGGGTGCATCAAAATTGTTCACTCTCTTTTTGTCTCTTTTCAACACTTTATTTTCCAAACACATTAATTTCTTCACTTATGACACAAGTATGAAATTATAGGGTGTCAAAGAAAGATCTTATTTTTAGGCTCAAAGGGGCTGACTAGGGATACAATTTTAATGTCAGGGATAGGCAAAGAACGGTAAGAAAAGGCTAACAAAGAAATGTCTGAGTCATCTCCCTAACATGCATATTCTAACTATTTCGCCTCAAATAGCAAGCAAGCATACACATAGGTTTAATCACTAACAATGCATAAATCAAGCAAGATACCCCCAAATAGTTTGATTTCATGAATTCTTGGCATATCTAACCTAAGTGTTCAGATGGTTGATTCTAATTTCATTACATTATTCCACTTTACTTCATTAGGCTTTCAAGTAACTACAACATGCATGATCATAAAAAAAACTTAGACTCAAATAAACATAGAAATAATAACAAAAAGACTCAAAAACACATCAAAAATAAACTAAGAACTCCCCCCAAACTTAAATCACGCATTGTCCCTAATGTGTGCAAGACTCGAAAATAAAATAAAGACGGGACAACTTACAGAATTGTGGTTTAAAATGGTAGCTGTGGCGATGGATAATGCATGGGAGATAACGTCAGAAATTCCGTCAGAATGAAAGAGAAAAATCGTTTCTAGGGCTCTTTATTTTTCAGATTTTTCGTCGCAGCGCCGCGGCCCTGAGACCGGCGACGTGGCGCCCAAACATCCGCGACTTTCTGAGCTTCCGGCGTCGTGACGCTCTGATTTGGCGCCATGGCGCCCAACTTCCTGCGACTTTCTGCATTCTCGGCGCCATGGCCCTCTGCTGGGTGCCATGGCGCCGAGCCGATTTCCTTCCTCTCTCACGTTTTTCGTCCTCCACTTTTTTTTTGCCCTGTACCTGTCATCACAACATGTAAACAATACCTTCCGTGAGACTGTTCTAACTAAAACTAAATTGCATAAATTTAAAAACCTTGGGTTGCCTCCCAAGTAGCGCTATCTTTAACGTCTTTTAGCCGGACGCAGGTTTCCATTCATTTTGGAATGAGATGGGTCACTAGGCTCATGTATTCCATTTCATTGATCAAATAGGGTTTCAACCTCTGTCCGTTTACCTTGAAAGGGGCTCCCTCTCTCCCTCTCACTTCAACTGCACCATAGAGGAATGCTCTTACAACAGTGTACGGTCCTGACCAACGCGATTTGTGCTTGCCTGGGAACATCCTCAACCTTGAGTTGAATAAAAGCACTTGTTGTCCTTCTTGGAAGTCTTTTGGGATCAACATCTTATCATGACATACTTTGGTTCGTTCCTTGTACATCCTTGCATTCTCATATGCATTGTGTCTGAATTCATCCAACTCGCTCAGCTGTGGCAACCTCTTCTGCCCTGCTGCCTTGGCATCCATGTTCAGCTTCCTCATTTCCCAATAAGCCCTATGTTCTAACTCTACTGGCAGATGACATGTTTTACCAAAAACTAACTTATATGGTGACATTCCAATGGGGTTTTTGAATGTTGTTCTGTATGCCCATAGTGCGTCATCCAATTTGATAGACCAATCCTTCCTTGAGTCATCCACCGTCTTTTCCAATATGCTCTTCACTTCCCTGTTTGAAACTTCTGCTTTCCCATTCGCTTGAGGGTGATAGGGCAATGTGGTGCGGTGGTAGACTCCATATCGGGAAAGCAGTGTATCAAGCTGCTTGTTGCAAAAGTGGCTTTCTTCATCACTGATGATGGCCCTGGGAGTACCAAACCTTGTGAATATATTCTTTTGGAGGAACCTTTGGACAGTCTTACTGTCATTTTCTTTAGTGGCTACCACTTCTACCCATTTGGACACATAATCCACTGCAAGAAGAATGTACTGATTCCCAAAGGACGGCGGGAATGGACCCATGAAGTCGATCCCCCATACATCAAATAGTTCCACCTCCAAGATCCCATTCGAAGGCATTTCATTTCGTCTTGATATGTTCCGTGTTCTTTGACAACGATCACAACTCTTCACAAAGGTGTGGGCATCCTTGAAGAGGGTTGGCCAATAGAACCCACTTTGCAGTACCTTCGCAGCTGTTCTTGATGCTCCAAAATGTCCACCACATTGTAAGGTGTGACAATGGGTGAGAATCTGGTGCATATCATCCTCTTGTATACATCGTCTGATGACTTGGTCGGCGCAATGTTTGTATAACATTGGCTCCTCCAAATAGTAGTGTTTTACTTCAGAGTAGAACCTCTTCACAAGCTGTCTTGTCAATCCTGGGGGTACTACCTTGGCTGTGAGGAAATTAACAAAATCAGTATACCAAGGTAACTTAAAGACAGCACTTACTTGAAACAATTGCTCATCTGGGAATTGATCATTTATCTGCACATCCTTGGTGTTCTGGCTCTCTATGTTTTCAAGCCTCGACAAGTGGTCAGCAACTGAGTTCTCTGTCCCCTTTTTGTCACGGATCTCCATGTCAAATTCTTGTAATAGCAGAACCCATTGGATAAGGCTAGGTTTTGCATCTTTCT
Organism: Przewalskia tangutica; assembly: GCA_029844215.1. Classification (NCBI taxonomy): domain Eukaryota; kingdom Viridiplantae; phylum Streptophyta; class Magnoliopsida; order Solanales; family Solanaceae; genus Przewalskia; species Przewalskia tangutica. Next base: position 113,670,942 of record CM056721.1, read on the forward strand.
TTGTCATAATGTACTTTATGCTAGAGTGGTCAGTGTATACTATCACCTTATTCCCAATTAAGTATGGCATGAATATCTCGAATGCATACACTATTGCTAGCAATTCTTTTTCTGTAGTGGCATAATTCAAATGTGCATCATTAAGAGTTTTACTAGCATAGTAAATGGATCTGAATACCTTATCGACCCTCTGCCCAAGCACTGCTCCCACTGCATAATCACTTGCATCACATATTAGTTCAAATGAGAGCTCTCAGTTTGGTGCAATTACTATGGGTGCTGAGATAAGCCTCTCCTTGAGTGTCTGAAAAGCAGTCATGCATTCCTTATTGAATTCAAAATCAACCCCAGTCATTAGCAAGGTGGAAAGAGGTTTTGAAACTTTTGAGAAGTCCTTGATGAATCTTCTATAAAATCCGGCATGCCCAAGGAAAGTTCTGACCCCTTTAGTTGATACTGAATGTGGTAGATTTTCGATTACTGAATCTTTGATTTCTCCACCTCAATACCTTGGTTGGATATTTAGTGTCCAAGGACAATCCCCTCTTTTACCATGAAGTGACACTTCTCCCAATTCAGCACAAGGTTGGACTCTTCACACCGTTTCAACACTGCTTCCAAGTGCCTCAAACACTCGTCGAACGAGGACCCAAAGACCGAGAAATCATCCATGAAAATCTCTATAGTCCTCTCCACCATATCAGAGAAAATTGCCATCATACACCTCTGAAAGTTCGCAGGTGCATTGTTAAGCCCAAATGGCATCTTTCTGAATGTAAACGTACCAAAGGGGCAGGTGAATGTTGTCTTTTCCTGATCTTTTGGTGCTATGACAATCTGATGATACCCTGAGTAACCATCCAAGAAGCAGTAGTAATTGTTCCCTGCAAGTCTATCCAACATCTGATCTAGAAATGGCAACGGGAAATGGTCTTTTCTGGTTGTCTTGTTCTACTTGCGATAGTCAATGCAAATTCTCCACTCAGTAACTGTTCTAGATGGAATGAGTTTATTCCTTTCGTTGGTCACTACTGTCATACCACCCTTTTTGGGCACCACTTGCACCGGACTCACCCATGCACTGTCAGAGATAGGATAAATTACCCCAGCATTAAGTCATTTCATGATTTATTTTTTGACTACCTCCTTCATGTTTGGATTCAGTCTCCTCTGTGCCTCAATTGAGGGTCTGCTCTCCTCATCTAGACGGATCTTATGCATCATTGTTGACGGACTTATCCCCCTTATGTCTGCTAATGTCCACCCAATGGCACGCTTGTGAGCCCTCGATTTCTCGTGCCTTCTCAACCTCCACTGTGGATAGATGACATGAGATGATCACTGGTAAAGATTGATTCTCACCTAGATATCGGTACTGCAGATGATCTGGTAGAGTCTTCAACTCTAACTCTGAAACTTTTTCTGTGGATAGTACTGATCTCTCTGGCATCTGCCCAAGCTCTTCATATCTCTTCTTATCACACTGCTCATAATAATTCATCCAATTTGCATACTCCATCAGATTCGGGTCATTGCCGCTACTCTAATCCCATCGTGCCAGCACTTCTTCAAGCGCATCAGCATTTCTAAACCCATTTTCCGACACTGCTTCTTCGATCACATCAATGGAGAAGCAGTTGTCACTCACCTCTGGGAAGGTTGCTGCTCGAAAAATATTGAAAATCACCTCTTCTTCTTCCACACGAAGTCTCAACTCACCTTTTCGAACATCAATGAGTGACTGTCCTGTGGCTAGGAAGGGTCTGCCAAGGATAATGGGGATCATGTCATTATCTCTCATGTCTAAGATGATGAAATCAGTGGAAAAGATGAACTTGTCCACCTTAACCAACACATCCTCGATGACTCCTCTAGGGTGGACGATGGAGTGGTCAGCTAGCTGCAAAGTGATGTTTGTAGGTCTGGCTTCTCCCATTCCAAGTTTTCAAAACACCAGATATGACATCAAATTTATACTTGCCCCCAGATCATACAACGCCGTCTGACACTCAAATTTTCCTATAGTGCATGGGATGGTGAAACTCCCAGGATCTTTCAACTTCTGAGGTAGCTTTCTCTGTAAGAGGGCACTGCATTCTTCAGTCAACACTACTGTTTCGTAGTCATTTATCCTCCTCTTTTTGCTGAGAATCTCCTTCATAAACTTTACATAACTCGGCATCTGCTCTAGTGCCTCAGCAAACGGGATGTTGAGTTGCAATTATTTGAGAACTTCTAGGAATTTAGAGAACTGTTTGTCAAGAGAACTTGTTTTTACCTCTGGGGGTATGATATCTTCACTTGGGGTGCGTCCACAACTGCTCCCGAAATCATTGTGCCTTCTGAGCCCTGGGCGCCACGGCCCTGAGATTCGGCGCCGTGGCGCCCAAACTTCTGCAATGTCTCAGGATTATCGGCGCCGTGGCGCTGCTCAGTGGCGCTGCAACCTTTGCGAGGAATCTGGGCCCTTTTTTTCTGGACACGGTGGTGGTGAGTTTGCTTCCACTGGTTCATCATTTCTCTGGTCAATCGCTTACCATTGCTCTTTTATATTCTCCCCAATATGTTCAGGGTGATTCACTTGTATTCTGTTACTTAGCATGCCCGCGAGCTGTCCTATTTGCGTTTCCGAATTCTTTAGGGACACTCTCGTCTCATCCATGAACTGAGTTTGGTGCCTAGTTAGCCTGAGTATAGCTGCTCGTAGCCCATCCTGCTCTTCATGTGGGGCATGGGGGTTACATTGCTATTGATAGTTATATAACCCTTGATAGTTGTAATCCATGTTTGCAGGGTCCCTGAGATTAATCAAAACCAACAAACGGATCACGACGTACGGTTCCACAATAAAAATAAAATAAACGAAAAATAAAAATCAAATTAGAAATTAAGAATAGAAAGATTGATATTGAACTACGCCAATCCCCGGCAACGGCGCCAAAAACTTGATGTGAGATTTATACACACGCTAAATGCAAGTGCACGTATCGTGACAAGTTATATAGTCTAGAAGACCAAGTTATCGTCCTCAGGGATTAGTGTCCAATTACCAACCTCTATTCTGTAGTATCTATTTGGTGACCGATAATTTGATGGTTTGTTTATAGCTATGATTATAGACGCTAACTAAATTACTTTACTTTACTTCAGATATGGTGGAAATAGGGCTTCCAAATCTCCTCGACTATCTGCTCGTTTTACTCGTTAATGAAAATAATTAAGGTTCTTCTTCTATGTTGAGATAGCAAGTTAACTAAGCCATTTCATACCCCTGTCAAGGTAATATAAACACTCAACCCCAATGGAGAACCCTTCTATATTTCGATGACAAGATTGACTACAAATGAAGATTAAGAGCAATAACCTATTAAGCTACACAAGTATCGGGGTACTTTCATCCACGATTTAAACCTATGTTTATTCAACTATAGCATATTCACAATCTCCCCTTTCGGATTTCGATTAGAAATCATATAAGTGATGATAATTAGTGATCAATTAATTATCAAGCAATCAAAATAATTATTGAATTAATATCCAAATTACAGATGGTACTTTAGTGGGATAGAGGGGTATAGTAGGGGCCAGTCATCTAGGGACTCAGTTTTGATATTCTAATCGTGATGGTCACTTAGGTTTTTCTATCTCTATTCAGTAGCCCTTAGTGACCAGAACTTCTTACAATTATGGAGAGGTTAGGCATTTTAAGAGGGATTGTCCCAGGCTTAGGTCGGATGGATACTAGACACCCAAGACCCCAGAACAACCATCTAGGAGTGGCGGACAGTCTAGCAGAGGGGGTTCCCAATTAGGCTATGGTGGGCATCAAACTAGTCATGCTTGATCTTAAGCAGGTACAGATGGGGCTTGTTTAGGCTGAGGTGTCTAGCAAGGTACTCAGTCTAGTGGATGACATACTTATTATTATTATTTCCCCGATAGGCCATAGGCTGAAGCATCAGATGAGGTTATTAAATGTATTATCTCAGTGTGTCATCAGTCCGCTTTAATGTTATTTGATCCGGGCTATATGTTCTCCTGTGTGTTTGCCTACTTTTCTGTTGATTTGGATATATGGTGTGATATGTTTGATATTTATATTTGTGTGCTTACACCAGTTGGTGATTCTGTGGTTGTAGATCGAGTCTATCGGCTTTGTGTGGTTACTTTTATGGGTTATGATACATGGGTAGACATGGTGGTATGCTGTTGGGACGATTTTCACGTGCTCACGTAAGTGTACGTATCGTTACAAGTAATATAGTTTGGTAATACCGAACATCGTCCTCAGAGACTGGTTATCAAGTACCGATTATCTAAGCTTTAGTTTCTATTTGGTGAACGTTAATTTGTTTGTATTTTTATCTAATAACTAAGACTAAGTAATTGTAGAAAATAAACTAATTATGATAATACTTTGGTTTAAATCAGTTATGAAAGAATTAGGGCTTTCAATATCCTCGACTATCCACTCTTTTCAATTCCTAGTGCAACTAGAATGACTTCTTCTTCTACGTTAAGATATCGGTTAACTAGACTGTCTTATATTCCGATTAGGATATATAATCGCTCAACCCCAGTGCAGAACCCTTCTATATTTCTATGATAGGATTTACTACATAGGAGGATTAAGAATAATAACCTATAATGCTACACAAGTATCGGGGTACTTTCGTCTGCGATTTTAACTTATGTCTATTCAATTACAGCATATCCAAATCTCTCATCTCGGTTCTTGATTCGAAATCATATAGATTATGATAATTAATTGCCAGTTAACTATCAAACATTCATACCAAATATTGAATAAATCTTAATCAAGTGAAGAAGCAATCAAACTAATGCGTTAATTCATGAAAACGAGGTTCAAGTGATTCAATAGGAAAGCCCTAATTAAGTAATTAGCTCCTAAACATTGTCATGTCAAGAACTAATACAAACCAACATAAACTGGAATAAAAACAAAGAAAAGAAATTTTAACCAAAGTTGTCTCCAATCTTGTGCAGTTGCCTCCTTCCTTGCCTCCCCAAAGTAGAATTTGAAATTATGTACAAGATGCCCCTCTTAGGTCAGGGTTTTAGGGATTTATAGTTGAGAAAAATTTGTGTTTCAGACCCTTTTGCCCTTCGAAAAATTAGAAAATTGAACTTTTTTTCGCCCAGCCCCGCCTCGGAGCCGCGACCCTGCTGGGTGGCGCCGCGACGCCTGAAGTCCTGTAGCCCACAATAGTTTGAGCGCTGCGGTGCCTGTGACATCTTTGGCCAGATTTTCCGATTTTTGTCTTTCTCTCATCCGGACTTCATCAGATTTCTTCTATACTTCCCGGGACTTCTACTTCATTTCTTGGCATTTTCTTGTGCAATTACACCTCAATTAAGCTCATTTCATCTTCTTTTTGTCATTTCTCCATTTAGGACCGTTGTGACTCAAATGAAAGAAAAACGATCATAATACTATACTAAACACAAATAAAATGAGTAAAATACTAACTAAAAATGACTCAAAAAGTGTATATAAAGTATGTCTAACAAACCCCCAAACTTAAACTTTACTCGCCATCGAGTAAAGCACAAGACAAAAATAAAAACAAAACAAACGAAAACTCTATGAAATGGATCAAGTAGTTATAGCAATGCTTCTTCAAAATCATGGATGAAAGATGAGATAATATGTTAGAACATATATAGCATGAATAATCAGCAATCTAGAATTTCAAGTTAGATATTTCGCAAATTCACTTTGATCATAATCAATGGAAACATAAATACATAACCTATGCATGTCAATTTCATTTCATATTTTCCAAAATGCTATAGATCTGTTTACTTGCTATTCTCCACTAATCAATGACATACACATTAAAAATCATCAGGACTTTCAAGGGTTGTAGTGTAGGATTAGGCAGGGGTAGGTAAAGGTAAGCATTTAGGCTCAATTACGTACCATAAACATTTTTCATTCAACTCATTTTCCTTCTTTTTGTCTCTCTTTTTAGTCTCATAGCTATTTCCTCCTTTTTTAGAGAATGAGACACACTACAAATAACAAGCACCCCAAACTTAGATTTTTGCGTATTCTTCATTGTGGTGCATCAATTTTTCAATTCTGTTTTTATTTCTTTTTCAACACTTTTCATCCCACTAACTTTCAATTATCACTTATGGCACAAACATAAAATCATAGGGTTTCAAAGAAAGATATAATTTAGGCTCAAAGGGGCTGACTAGTGATACATTTTATATCAGGGTAGGTAATGAATAGTCAGAAGGGCTATCAAAGAAATTCCTGAATCATCTCCCTAAACATGTACATCTTAACTATTTCACCTCAAATAACAAGCAAACTGATTTTCTAGACATTTTTCATCTTTTCTTTCCATACCTGACACACATAGGCTAAGCACAAATATCCCAAAGAATTAGATGTCATGAATTTTTGGCATATCTAACTTAAACACATAGATTGTCGCTGTTAATTACATTACATTATCCCACTTTATCCACTCACTATCTTTAGAAACTACTGCATGCTTGATCCCTAAAAAAAATTATGACTCAAAAACACATAAAACAACAGAAACAAAAGACAACAAAAAGACTCAAAACCAAATACACAATAAAATAAGACACCCCCCCCCCCTCCAAACTTAATCGACACATTGTCCCCAATGTGTGAAGAATAAAAGTAGGGACAACTTACTGACACAACACAGCGGTCATAAAGGAGGTCTGGGAAGAGATTCTTTAGTTTGCACAAGCTTCTGGGCTCTCTGAAGTTGCAGCGCCATTGATTCTTTTCCACTTAGGGTCAGTCCCTAGTCCACCTGCTAATAATACATAAGACAAAACCCAAGACCGTGAGACTGTTCAAGATAAAATAAAACAACTAAAACTAGAATTGAAATAACATAATTAGAAACATTGGGTTGTCTCCCAACAAGCGTTGTCTTTAACGTCTTTTAGACGGACACAGTTAATCCTTACTAGTGCCCAGTGGATTCTTCTGTGAACGGCTTGCAATCCGCACGGTTATTGTTGTGGGCCTCACTTCACCGACAACAATTTTTTTAAAGAAGGGCCTCATATTTAAGATTATCCCCCAATTACACAAGGCAGACTTGTCTTCTAGGCTCTCTATAATGTAGGGATCAGTGAAACTCCCTACATCTCTCAACTTTTGGGGGTGCTCTTGAGGGTATGGAATTTCTGGTTGGGGCTCAGCAATGATAGTTAGTGGTGTCTCTTCTGCAACGGGTATAGGAAAAAGAAATTCCAAGGAATCCAAAAAGATGAAAAGTTGGATCTTAGTAACCTCTTCTTTCTCTACACCAACTATCTCTCTCAATTTATTATCATTCTCAACAGCTTGTTGTGGTTCAGGTTCCTCACTCTGCTTATCACTCCCCACAATTATGTCTCTAAGCAGATTTTTCTTGCGGTACATTGCTCACCATATCCATTAGCTGCCCTATTTGTGTCTCCAAATTTTTTATGGACACCATTGTCTCAGCCATAAACTGATTCTGGCACTTGGTGAGCGTGAGTATGGCTTCCTGCAACTCATTTTTATCTTCCTGTGGAACCTGTGGGTTAGGCTGTTGTTGATGATTCCACTGCCCATGATAGTAGTAGTAATTCATGTGTCTCATTTTGTTTTTTAACTTTACCTACAAAATAAGAAAAACACAAAAAGTGATAAAAATATGCTCGCAGAATAAGTTAGAAACTTGTTCATGGAGCAACCAAATTAGAAATAAGAATAGATAATTCGATATTGAAAGTACGCCAGTTCCCGAAAACGGCGCCAAAAACTTGTTGGGACGATTTCCACGTGCTCACGCAAGTGTACGTATCGTTACAAGTAGTATAGTCTGGTAAAACCGAATATCATCCTCAGAGACTGGTTATCAAGTACCGATTATCTAAGCTTTAGTTTCTATTTGGTGAACGTTAATTTGTTTGTATTTTTATCTAATAACTAAGACTAAGTAATTGTAGAAAATAAACTAATTATGATAATACTTTGGTTTAAATCAGTTATGAAGGAATTAGGGCTTCCAATATCCTCGACTATCAATTCTTTTCAATCCCTAATGCAACTAGAATGACTTCTTCTTCTACGTTAAGATAGCGATTAACTAGACTATCTTTTATTCCGGTTAGGATATATAATCGTTCAACCCCAGTGCAGAACCCTTCTATATTTCTATGATAGGATTTACCACATAGGAGGATTAAAAACAATAACCTATAATGCTACACAAGTATCGGGGTACTTTCGTCCGCGATTTTAACCTATGTCTATTCAATTACAGCATATCCAAATCTCTCATCTCGGTTCTTGATTCGAAATCATATAGATTATGATAATTAATTGTCAGTTAACTATCAAACATTCATACCAAATATTGAATAAATTTTAATTAAGTGAAGAAGAAATCAAACTAATGCATTAATTCATGAAAACGAGATTCAAGTAATTCAATAGGAAAGCCCTAATTAAGTAATTAGCTCTTAAACATTGTCATGTCAAGAACTAATACAAATCAACATAAACTGAAATAAAAACAAAGAAAAGAAAAGAAACTTGAACCAAAGTTGTCTCCAATCTTGTGTTGTTGCCTCTTTCCTTGCCTCCCCAAAGTAGAATTTGGAATTATGTACAAGATGCCCCTCTGAGGTTAAGGTTTTAGGGATTTATAGTTGAGAAAATTTGTGTTTCGGACCCTTTTGCCCTTCGAAAAATTAGAAAATCGAACCTTTTCGCCCACCGCCGGAGTCGCGACCTGCTGGTGGCGCCACTTTGAAGTCCTGTAGCATGATAGTTTGGCGCATGGCTGTGGCTTTGGCCAGATTTTCCGATTTTATGTCTTTTTCTCTTCCGGACTTCGTCTGATTTCTTCTATACTTCACGGGACTTCTTAGACTTCATTTCTTGGCATTTTCTTGTGAAATTACACCTCAATTAAGCTCATTTCATCTTTTTATTTCCATTTCTCCATTTAGGACCGTTGTGACTCAAAAGAAAGAAAAGCGACCATAATACTATACTAAACACAAAACAAAATGAGTAAAATACTAACTAAAAATGACTCAAAAAGTTTATATAAAATATGTCTAACATATGCTCGGGCCATTCAGGTGTCGGGTTCCGACCACACCTCCCTAAGGTTGGGGTGTGATAAGTATGAGAAGATGGTTGTCAAGAGGCCTCGTCATAGCACTCAGAGAGCTGCCTCGTCTGGAGGTAGGAGTCATTCTGGTTTAGGTGACCACCATTTGAGTGCTAGGACAGTTGTTGCTGCTATGCCTACATTAGAGGGAGGCCAATCTTCACATACTTCTCATGATTCAAGTAGTTGACCCTGAGTTCTTATCGGCCCTCTGGTCATGGTGGTCCTCTGGTGCTAGTTCTTTTTCTCAGTCATCGACAGTACTTAAAGGTTTCTTTGAGTGTGGGGATCTTGGGCATTTCAATATGTATTGTCCCAACCTAGGTGTGTTGGTCAGTCTCAAGCATCTGGATCGAGAGCAGCGGGTCAGCCGGTTAAAGACGGGTCTCAGGATAATAGAGGTGGTTCTCAGGGCAGCAGGGGTGGCCCTCAAACAAGTCGAGTCAGTGCTCAGTCCGACCGACGTGGTGGATGTGGGAGTGCTCAAACTTCGGGTGATTATGGTCATTTCTATCTGTTACGTGAGGTAGAGACCTCCGATGATGTGATCACATGTACTCTTTCAGTTTGCCATTGACCTGCTACCATTTTTTTTATCTAGTGTCTACATATCCTTATGTGTCTGTCTACGTTGCTTTGAGTTTGAATTTGGTGTGTGATTCTCTAGCCATTCCTATTCATGTTTCTACACATATTGAGGATTATACATTGGTAAATGAGACATATTTGGGTTTTGTAGTTACGTTGATGGGGTATGATACTCAGGTATACTTGAAAGTTTTGCATATGGTAGATTTTGATGCTATTCTGGGTATGGATGTTTATCTCCGTACCATGTTAGAATGGATTGATATGCCAAGACTGTTACCTTAGCCATGTCTGGTATTCCTCAGTTAGTTTTGAAGGGTGATCTCATTTTTTAAAGCTCAAAAGATGGTATAAAGAGGGTGTCTTTGTTATTTGGCCTATGTTTGTGATACGAGTGTAGAGATTCCTCCTTTGGAGTCAGTTTTATTAGTTCGGGAGTATCTAGAGGTGGTTCCTACAGACCTTCCCAATGTTCTGTCGGACCGTGATATCAACTTCTGTATTGATCTAGAGCCGGGCACTCAGCCTATTTTTATGGTTTCATATCGGATGGAACTGGCCGAGTTGAGAGAATTGAAAGAGCTATTACAAGATTTGTTGAGTAAATGGTTTATTCGACCCAGTGTTTTTCCTTGGGTGCTTTAGTGGTGTTTGTGAAGAATAAAGATGGGTATATGCGTATGTGTACCGATTACAAGCAGCTGAACATGGTGACTATCAAGAACAAGTATTTGATACCGCGCATTAATGAGTTATTTGATTATATACATGGTGCTTCAGTATTTTCTAAGATTGATTTGAGGTGTGCTATCATCAGCTAAAGATCATGGTTGATGATGTTGCTAAGACAACCTTTCAAAATAGATACGGGCATTATAAGTTGTTGGTTATATCATTTTGGTTGACGTATGCACCCACAACCTTTATGGAGTTGATGAATATAGTGTTCAGACCCTACTTGTATTCGTTGGTGATTGTGTTTATTGATGATATGTTGATATACGTGGGAAGCGAGGAGGAGCACGTTCAACATTTGAGGATCGTTCTTAGTATTTTGAATGAGAAGCAACTATATGCAAAGTTCTCAAAGTGTGAGTTTTTCTTAGTTCGGTAGCTTTCTTGGGGCATGTGGTGACCATGGATAATATTATGATGGATCCCAAAAATATTGAGGTTGTCCAGGATTGGATTCGGCTAGCTTCAGTTACTGTGGTTCGGAGTTTTATTGACCTTGCAGGGTATTATCGATGATTCGTGGAGGGATTTTCATCCATTGCAGTTCTACTGACTAGATTGACTCAGAAGGAGGTAGTTTTTCAGTAGTCTGATGCTTGTAAGGTGAGCTTTCAAAAGTTCAAGACCTTATTGACTACCGCTCTGATTTTATCCTTGTCGAGCTTTACCATATACTGTGATGCTATTGGAATGTGTCTTAGGTGTGTGTTGATAAAGAAAGGGAAAGTGATAGCCTATGATTTGAGAAAATTGAAGGTTCATGAAAAAAATTATCCTACCCATGACTTAGAGTTGGCGGCGATCATGTTTGCATTGAAGATTTGGAGGAACTACCTCCATAGGGCGCATTGTGAAGTGTACGCTGACCACCACAGTCTTCAATACTTGTTCAATAAAAAAGATCTTAATTTGAGATAGTGTAGCTGGTTGAAGATTCTAAAGGACTATGACATGACTATCTTGTATCACCTAGACAATCAAATGTGGTAGCGGATGCCTTGATTCACATAGAGGTAAGCATCAGTAATTTGTCTATGTTGAATGTTGTAGAGTGTCTCATGGCTATGGATGTTTAGTCTTTGGCAAAACGGTTTGTTAGGCTTGATATTTCTGAGCTTGGTATGGTGTTAGCTTGTGTGGAGGCACAGTCTTTCTTATTGGAGCTGATTAGATCTCAACAGTTTGATGATGTTCAATTCTGCAAAATCCGTGACAATGTGTTGCGAGAAGAGGCAATGAAGGCGGTTATTGATAGTAATGGTGTTTTGAGGATCAATGGTCGAGTTTGTGTTCCTATGGTAGGTGAATTGACTAGATTGATTATGAAGGAGGCCCATAGTTCGAGGTACTCTATTCACTCAGGGGCTATGAAGATGTATCGTGACTTAAGACAATATTATTGGCGGTGCAGGATGAGGAGGGACATAGTGGAGTTTGTGTCCCGGTGTTTGAATTGAGAGTAAGTGAAATATGAGCACTAGAGGCCTAGTTGTGTGCTTTAGAGGATGCTCATTCCCGAGTGGAAGTGGGAGCAGATTGTCATGGACGTCGTGGTATGATTGCTCCGTACCTTGAGCAAGTTTGATGTTATATGGGTCATTATGGATAAGTTGACCAAATCTGTCCATTCCAGTCCAAACTACTTATAATTCAGAGAAGTTGGCTAGGATATACATCCGGGAGATAGTCTGATTGTACGGGGTGCCTATTTATACATTTATGACCGGTGTACGCAGTTCACTTCTCATTTTTGGCGTTTTATGCAGAAAGAGTTGGGTACTAGAGTGGAACATAGTACAACCTTTCACTCTCAAACCGATGGCCAGTCTAAGCAAACTATTCAAGTTCTCGAAGACATGTGGCGAGATTACGTAATTGACTTTGGTGGTCATTGAGACCAATTTCTACCCTTGGCGGAGTTTGCTTACATCAACAGTTACCATTCAAGTATTGAGATGGCACCATTTGAGGCTATATATGGTAGGAGGTGTCGTTCTACCGTCGGGTGGTTTGATGCTTTTGAGGTTTGACCTTAGGGTACTAATCATTTGAGAGATTTTGGTCAAGGTTAATTTGATCCAAGATCGACTTCTTACAGCTCAGAGCAGACAAAAGAGCTATGCATATCGGAGGGCTTGTCCTTTGGAGTTTATGGTCGGAAAGCGAGTTTTGCTGAAGGTTTCACCCATGAAAAGTATGATAAGGTTTGGGAAGAAGGGCAAGCTTAGCCTGAGGTTTTGTTGGCCCTTTTGAGATAGTGGACATAGTTGGAAATGTGGCCTATGAGTTGGCTTTGTAACCTGGGTTATTTGGTGTGCACCTTGTGTTTCATGTATCGATGCTGAGGAAGTATATTATTGGCAATTTTCATGTGATTAGATGGGATTCGGTGATGTTGGACCAGAACTTAGCTTATGTGGAAGGGCTTGTAGCTATCTTGGACAGATAGGTTCAAAAGTTGAGGTCCAAGGAAAGAGCTTCTGTAAAAGTGCAATGGAAGAACCGCTCAGGAGAGGAGGCTACTGATCGGTATATTTTATATACACTTTTTGAATCAATATTAGTAAGTCTTTTGTCCATTTTTGTACAAATATGTGTCGTCTTAGGATAGATTTTCTTTCTTTTGAGTCATATTGGTTTAAAGTGGCTCATTGGCGAAAAGGAGCAAAAAGAGGGCAAAAACGGAGGTTCCAGAGCTCGAAATGCGAGAAAGTGGCGAACCGGGCACAGAACAGGTCGGCGCCGCGGCGCCTCCAGCCAGCAGAGCCAGGCGCCACGGCGCCTAATCTTCAGAGGGTTTGCAGAAGTTCCGGCGCCGCGGCGCCGAAGCGGGAAAAATTAGATTTTCGACTGAATAATGGGCCAGGCCTGAAGGAAAACCTGCATCACGTTTTGGAGGCTATAAAAAGAGAACCCTAGGTCAGAATTAAGGGTTCCTCTCTTGGCCAATTCACAACACTTTGGAGATCAAGATTGGAGACATTTTCTTAGTAATTTTCTTGTTCTTGTTTTACTTTATTTTCAGTTTATGTTGGATGATAAATTAGTTTTTGTCATGTCTATGGCTAGGAACTAACTTTAATATAGGGCTTTCCATGTCAATTCACTTGAACATTTTCTTTATGAATTAATGCATGTTCTTGGTTCTTCTTCTTATTGTTGATATTTATCCAATATATGTTTTGATTGCTTGGTAATTACTTGATCATTAATTATCATAATTCTTATGATTTTTAACCGAAATCCGAAAGGGGAGGTTGTGAATATGTTGTAGTTGGGTAAACATAGGTTAAATCGTGGATGAAAATACCCCGATACTTGTGTAGCATTAATAGGGTTTTTGGTCTTAATCCTCCTCTAGAGTCAATCTTATCACCGAAAGGTAGAAAGGTGTTGTGCTGGGGCTGAGTGTTTATATAACCTTAACAGGAGTATAAAACGGCTTAGTAAACCTGCTATCTCAAATAGAAGAAGAACCATAGTCAATTGCATTAATAAGTAAGTTAAGCGGATAGTTGAGGAGATCTGGAAGCCCTATTTCCACATTACTGAAGTAAAACAACGTAGTTTAATTAGTTTTCATAATTAGAATCATAAAAAACATATCAATTTTCGGTCACCAAATAGATAACAAAGAATAGAATTTGGTACTTGAACACTAATCCCTGAGGACGATAACTCGGTCTTCTAAGACTATATTACTTGACTCGACACGTGCACTTGCGTAAGTGTGTGCATTAAATCGCGCATCAAGTTTTTGGCGCCGTTGCCGGGGATTGACATAGTTCAATATCAATTTTATCTATTCTTAATTTCTAATTTGGTTTTTATTTTTGTTTTTATTTATTTTTATTTATTTTTTTCATGAAAACCAGTGTGTCGTGATCCGTTTGTTTATTTTGATCTGTTTCAGGAACCCAGTTTATGCGAAGGAGAAGAGGAGCAGACACTCTTGTTCCCTTCAACCCAGAAATTGAGAAAACTTATAAACAGAACAGAAGGAACCAACGAATTTCAGCCTTAATTGAGATGGGAGGCGTACAAAACTACAACGAGATGAATGAGGGGTTAGGAGATCCTTAGCCTAACCAAAGAATGCCTCAGAGATTGCCGATGGATGTAGAGGAGAGAGTTCAGGTCCAAGCGGAGAGAAGCTTGGAAGATTATGTGCTGCCGAGGGTAAATGGAGCACAAACTTGCATTAGGCTCCCTGCAATAGGAGAAAATAATTTTGAGATAAAACCTGCAATATTAAGTATGGTGCAGAATACGGTTCAGTTTGGAGGATTGCCGTCGGAGGATCCTCACATTCATATAGCTAATTTCTTGGAGTTGTGTGCAACATTCAGATCTGATGGCGTTCGCGATGGCCGTCAGTTGAGGCTCTTTCCCTTCTCACTCGGGGATAGAGCGAAAGTGTGGTTGAATTCTTTGCCGCCAGATTCGATATTTACATGGCAAGAGTTGTACGAAATTTTTAGCAAAGTTCCTCCGTACGCAAGCGTGAAGGCGAGAGGAGTTAAATAATTTCTATCAAGCCGATGGAGAATCATTATATGAAGCTTGGGAGAGATTCAAGGACTTGCAAAGGAAGTGTCCACACCACAGCATTGAGTTGTGGAATTTGGTCCATATTTTCTATAATGGGCTAAGCGGAACGACCAGAACAATCATTGATGCAGCCGCAGGTGGAACCTTTATGAGAAAAACAGCCCATGAAGCTCATGATTTATTGGAAGTCATGGCCACCAATAATCATGTCACAGAGGATAGACAAGTGAGTGGCAGAAGAACAGTAGGAGTTCATGAGATTGACGCCATCACTACACTGAATGCCCAGGTTGCCCTTTTGACCAAGCAGTTGCAACAAAATACAGTGTCTGTAAATGCAGTGCAAATGTCAATGAGTTGTGAAATGTGTGGTGGTCCACATACCTTCGATAGATGCCCATCAGCTGATCTTAACAATATTTCGATCGAGCAAGCAGAGTGCCAAGATGTAGGGAACTATCAGAGGACCCAGAACAACCCATACTCAAACACCTACAATTCAGGGTGGAGGAATCACTCAAATTTTTCATGGAGGGGTGAGCAAGGGCAGCAGAACCAGTTTAGAGGCCAGTACCAAAATCAGCAACCATTCACTCAGGCCTCATCTTCTCAATAATTCAGTGACCCTGTCCAACAAGAAAAGCCAGACGAGCTGAGAGCAGCTTTGTTGACACTCACCAACTCCCAGACCCAGTTCATGGCAGAGACTAGATCCTCTCTCAGGAACTTGGAGACATAGGTGGGGCAACTAGCAAAGCTAGCGAACAACAGGCCACAGGGTACCCTGCCGAGAAACACAGAGATGAACCCTAGAGAACAATGCCAGGCAGTGCAGCTGAGGGTGGAAAACAGTTGGAACAGCGTGCACCTCAACCTGTGGTTGAACAGAGGGTAGAAACAGAGAGAGAGAGGGTTGTTGAAGATCGCCCAATATTAGAGAAAGCTCCAGAAAAGTAGTACACTAAGAAGATTCCTTTCCCGCAAAGATTGCAAAGGAAAGTAGTTGATAAGCAATTCTCCAAGTTTTTGGAGACATTCAGAAAGTTACATATCAACATACCCTTCATCGAGACGTTGGAGCAAATGCCTTCTTATTTCAAATTTATGAAGGAAATTTTGGGAAAGAAGAAGAAATTGGGAGAATATGAGATGGTGGCACTGACTGAGGAGTGCAGTGCCATCCTGCAGAAGAAATTGCCCCCTAAACTCAAGGACCCAGGGAGCTTTACACTGCCTTGCACAGTTGGCAGGGTAACATGCAATAGGGCCCTTTGTGACTTGGGGGCTAGTATAAATTTGATGCCCTTATCTGTTTTTAAACGGTTGGAGTTAGGTGAGGCAAAACCAACCACGGTGAGCTTGAAATTAGCGGACAGAACGGTGGTGCACCCCAGGGGGAAGATTGAGGAAGTTCTTGTTAAAGTAGGAAATTTTTTTTTCCTGCGGATTTACTCATTCTTGACATGGAGGAGGATGAGGAGATTCCTATCATATTGGGGAGACCGTTCTTGGCGACAGGAAGAGCCCTGATTGACGTAGAAAAGGGTGAGCTGACACTGAGGGTAGAAAGTGAAGAAATGGTGTTGAAAGTGTTCAAACACGTTATTGAACCCCCGATCATGAGCAGGTGCTTTGCAATCAGCACTGTCAGAACTTCTTACGAGCCAGTGCAAGCCACAACAAAGGAGATAAGCCCGCCAAAGCAAGTATGTGATACTGAATCTCCTCTTGAAAATAATTATAAGAAGAAAAACAGAAGAAGAAAAAGGAAAATGTTGAAAAAGTGGATTAGTTGTGGGGTTAATCTACCCCACACCTCTTGATTTAACGAACTTGCGTCCGACTAAAAGACGTTAAAGATAGCGCTACTTGGGAGGCAACCCAATGTATTTTAAATTGTTTACTTTAATGCAGTTAATTTCTACGTAGAACAGTCTCACGGAGGTATTGTTATGTGTTGTGATAGCAGTGCGAGGCAAGAACTTGGAGGCGGCGAAGATAAGCCAGATTTCGGAAAAATCGTGAGCGTCGCGGCGCCAGATCGGGCGCGCGACAAAAGATCGAAAAGCGCGAGAAATTACGCCGCGCGCCATTCGCAGGGCCGCGGCGCCAAAAGTCCAGAAAAGATCAGAAGTTTGGCCGCGCGCTGATTCTGGCGCGCAGAAAGTCCAAAGAGCCTTGATAATTTTCCCATTCCACATCAAAACCTAAACCCTTCTTCTCCACAAAACCCACGAAAATCCATCTTTTTCCTTAAAACCTTCCATAAACTAAACCGAATCACAACCAAAATTCTTAAATTTCCTAAACCCCTAACCATCCTAAACAACTACCCTCGTCCCATTGCCTCAAATTATTATTAGAAGCAAGAAAACCTTGAAAAACACCGTCAAAGGTAACCCTTATCTTTTCTTGAGAGCTTCACTATAATCAGAGGAGGTAGTAGATTTGAGGAGGTGTTGTATCTGTGAAGGTGTGTGGGGGTGTTGAAGTTGGTTGTAAGATTTCGAGGAAGAGTGTACGAGGTGAGTGTGGGGTGTTGCGCAGGAGCTCCTTGAGCAAGTGTGGGGGTGATATGTGTTGTATCTGCTGATTGTTGAGTGATAGTGTTGGGTAACATTGTTGATACAAATGAAGCATTGCAAAAGTCATCTAAAAATGTCTGCCAGAAAGAAAAGAGCCTCTGCATCCACCTCAGCCCCTCAATATGATAATACTAGGTTTGTCAGCCACACAACAGAGGGCAGATATCAAAAACTTAGTACTAGGCCCTTAATCCCTGAAAGAGGAATGGATTATCAAATGGAATCATTTGAGGAGGGAGATGTCTATGAGCCTATTCGGGCGATGATAGAGGTGATGGGGTGGAAAAGATTTGTTAACCCGGAAAAGATAGCACTGATGAACATAGTGATGGTGAGAGAATTTTATGCCAACTTTCCGGAGAGGGTGGATAATAAATGCTTCGTGAGGGGACGGTATGTGCCTGTGACGGCAGAAGTGGTGAATTGGATATTAAAAACAGCTGATGTTGAAGGAGAAGATAACGATTGGAGCTACTTCAGAACATGGTCTAGAAGCACCAATAACATCAACTGGGATGTCGTCGCAGGCACAGTAAGCTACCCTGGGGCTGAGTTTGAATTTGCCAGAAATGGATCAAGAGGACTGAGCAGGTGTCAGTTCAACAAAACAGCCAAGGGTTGGTTGTATTTCGTCAGTGCCCGCTTGATTCTATCTATGCACTTCACCAGAGTGCCAGAAGACAAAATAAAATTGATATATAGAATCATGTCAGGGAAGACAATTGACGTTGGGAAGGAAATAGTGCAAAGCATTGGAGAAACCAGCAGGTTGGTAACGACAAGAGGGTTGGGACATGGCTCACTGATTACATGTTTATGCTCCAGACATGGGGTCCCAACCCTACCCACTGATACATATGAGAAAAACCAACTTCCTGTGTCATACGGGATAGTGCACTCCTTTCCAGACTCAATCCCTCCAGCAGCAGCATGAAGAAGATCAACACCAAGAAGACACCAGCAGCGGCGTGAGCGCGCCATGGATGAAGATGAGCACAGCAGAGGCTCACTATGAGGCAGGAAGCAGCCATCAGCCACCCCCAGAATCAGAACCTCCAGTGCCTATGATGGAGCAGTTGCTCCTAAACCAGAGAAGGATGATGCAGAATTTTGACACGGTGATACAAGGACAACAAGAACTAAGGCATGGGCAACAACAGTTGCACCAGAGAATTGACGAGATGAGTTCCTTGTTCAACCAGTGGTCAACGCACTATCCACCGCCACCGCCGCCACTTTAAACCAAGTCTGTAAGTTGTCCTGTTTCTTTTATTTTCTTTAAGTCTTGCACACATTGGGGACAATATGTGATTTAAGTTTGGGGGGGTGTCTTATTGTTGTAGTATGTTTGAGTCTTTTTGAATTGTTTTGTGTATTTTTGAGTCATAATTTGTTTTCTTTTTGAGTCATAATTTTCTGTCAAAGATCATGCATGCTGTAGTTACTAGAAACACCTAGTAAAGTAAGGCTGAATAATGTAATGGAATTAGAAGCAACTATCTAAACACTTAGGTTAGATGTGTCAAAAACTCATGAAATCTGTCTATTTGGGGTTTCTGCTTGAATTGTGCATTGTTAAATGATTAAAACCTACGTGTATGATTTCTTGTTATTTGAGGCGAAATAATTAGGATATGCATGTTAGGGAGATGACTCAGGCATTTCTTTGTTAGTCAATTCTTATCACTTTTTCCTATCCTTGACATTAAAAATATCCCTAGTCAGCCCCGTTGAGCCTAAACATTAAACTTTTTCTTTGACACCCTATATTTCCACACTTGTGTCATAAGTAAAAATGTGAAATGGTTGGAATAGAATGTGTTAAAAAAGAGACAAAAAGAGTGAACAAGTTTGATGTACCCAAAAAAAAGTAATAAGAAATAGGCAAAAGCCTAAGTTTGGGGGTGCTTGTTATTCATAAAACACTTCACTCTCTCAAAACAAAAGAGGGGAAAGATAGATATGAAGTGAAGAATGGAAATCATAAGAAAAGGGAAGAATTGAAAAGCAAAAGAGCTTATGGTACATAAAATGAGCCTAAATGCCTATTTTTACCTACCCATGCCTAAGCCTACATTACAACCCTGAAAAGTCCTGAAGATCTCTTATATGCATATCCATGATTTAGTGAAGAATAACAAGTAAAAATGTCATAGGATTTTGAAATTGATATGCATGATTCAGTATTCTTACTTCCTTTAAGCGTGATTAAAATGAGTTTGCGAAATATCTAGCTTAATGTGTTTAGAATGCTAAAAATGCATGCTATATGTTCCTACATATTATTCTGCTAACCTTCATGTTTTTCTAAGTAACACCAATGCAGCAAAGTGATCAATGTCATTGAGTCTTTCTATTTTATTTTTCTTTGTGTCTTTATTTCTTTCTTTTGATCTTTGCTCGAGGGCGAGCAAATGTTAAGTTTGGGGGTATTTGATCGGTGTATTTTATATACACTTTTTGAGTCAATATTAGTAAGTCTTTTGTCCATTTTTGTACAAATACGTGTCGTCTTAGGATATATTTTCTTTCTTTTGAGTCATATTGGTTTAAAGTGGCTCATTGGCGGAAAAGGAGCAAAAAGAGGGAAAAACGGAGGTTCCAGAGCTCGAAATGCGAGAAAGTGGCAAACCGGACACAGAACAGGTCGGCGTCGCGGCGCCTCCAGCCAGCAGAGCCAGGCGCCATGGCGCCTAATCTTCAGAGGGTTTGCAGAAGTTCTGGCACCGCGGCGCTAGTTGCAGGGCCGCGGCGCGAAGTGGGAAAAATTAGATTTTCGATTGAATAATGGGCCAGGACTGAAGGAAAACCTGCACCACGTTTTGGAGGCTATAAAAAGAGAACCCTAGGTCAGAATTAAGGGTTTCTCTCTTGGCCAATTCACAACACTTTGGAGATCAAGATTGGAGACCTTTTCTTAGTAATTTTCTTGTTCTTGTTTTACTTTATTTTCAGTTTATGTTGGATGATAAATTAGTTCTTGTCATGTCTATGGCTAGGAACTAACTTTAATATAGGTCTTTCCATGTCAATTCACTTGAACCTTTTCTTTATGAATTAATGCATGTTCTTGGTTCTTCTTCTTATTGTTGAGATTTATCCAATATATGTTTTGATTGCTTGGTAATTACTTGATCATTAATTATCATAATTCTTATGATTTCTAACCGAAATCTGAAAGGGGAGGTTGTGAATATGCTGTAGTTGGGTAAACATAGGTTAAATCGTGGATGAAAATACCCCGATACTTGTGTAGCATTAATAGGGTTTTTGGTCTTAATCCTCCTCTAGAGTCAATCTTATCACCGAAAGGTAGAAAGGTGTTGTACTGGGGTTGAGTGTTTATATAACCTTAACAGGAGTATAAAACGGCTTAGTAAACCTGCTATCTCAAATAAAAGAAGAACCATAGTCAATTGCATTAATAAGTAAGTTAAGCGGATAGTTGAGGAGATTTGGAAGCCCTATTTCCACATTACTGAAGTAAAACAACGTAGTTTAATTAGTTTTCATAATTAGAATCATAAACAACATATCAATTTTCGGTCACCAAATAGATAACAAAGAATAGAATTTGGTACTTGAACACTAATCCCTGAGGACGATAACTCGCTCTTCTAAGACAATATTACTTGACTCGACACGTGCACTTGCGTAAGTGTGTGCATTAAATCGCGCATCAGCTACATGAGAGATTGATTTCGATATGTGGTGGCTAACTACCCAAGCTATTTGAGAGTCCATGTATCTCCTTTTCTTTAACGTTCGAGGACGAACATTTATTTAAGTTGTACCTAATGTAACGACTAGAAAAGTCATTTTTCTTGAAACCCCTAAATTACCATTCTGAGTAATTATTGTCTTACTTGTGACTTGTGGGGATAGGTAGGACGGTTCCTGAGGTGATCAAGTGGGTTTCAGATCCATTTTTGTAAGTTTAAGAAATTTCAAGTTAAGAGAATAAAAGAGTTTGGCTCATAGTTGACTTTTAAGTAAATGCGCTCTTTTTATAGTTTTGTCTGCTCTATTAGCTCCGGAATGATGTTTATGACTTAGTCGAGCCTTTGGTTTGGGTCCCGAAACAGAAAAGTGTGTTTTGGTGGCTAGGTTGTGAAATTATGGAATTAGAACTAAAGTGTTGACTTTAGACAAACCCGAGCATTAGAGACCTTTTCTGAAAATTTTGAGTGCGCGAGCAACTTTGGAATGTATTTTCTAATAGGAGTGCATTCTTGATTTGCATCCGGGAGGTCCCGGGGTGTTTCAGGTATTTGAAGGAGAGTTTGTGAATTCGGGGTTGCTGCTGGTGACTGGTGTTCGCGCCAGCGAGCATGTGTCCGCTTTCGCACGTTCGCCTCTGCGGAGGTCTGGGTCGCAGAAGTGAGACTTTACCAAGTGCCGATGGTCTGCTTCTATAGATGAGTTCCTCGCCGGGGAATGTGCGTCTCTGTGGAATTTGCTTCTGCCACAGCAAAAGTTTGGGATTTATGTGACCTCGTCTCATCGGATGGGTTTTCCTCCGAAGCGGGTGTGCTCCAGAAAATTTGATTCCACTTTAGCGGGATCACTGTTCAGATTAAAAGAAGCCAATGACCTAGAATATAATTTTATTCGCCAATATCATTCTCCTTGGGAATAGAGCTTGGGCAGTGGGTGTTCTTGAAGATTCAAGGTAAATTTATCATTTAAGGTAACTTTCATCCATTACTTAATGTGTATTAGTTAGATTTTATCCTAAGCATGATTCTTAGATGGGGAAAATAAGATAAACTCATTTGTTGAAAATAAGAGGATGAAATGTGGGGTTTGGCGGTGGATGATTGTATTATTGTTATTGATATTGTAAACTAGTATAGTATTAGACTAGTGGGTGGTATATGCTTAATCAATTGCATGTTAGAAACCCTTTTGGAAATTGGAGAAAATTATTGGGGTAAAATTGGGGCTTTTTGCCGATTATTGAAGTAAGAATCCAATTGGGCTTAGTTATTAAATTAATTTGAGATTTTGTCTATCTAGCATGTTATGGTAATATTTGGGTAGTAAAGTTCGTATTTTGATAATATTGCCCGGGGTTCCTTTGTAGTTTAACGTGGGTGTTCTAGACTTGTTTAGCATTATGGGCATCGATAGACCCGTAGTCTCATATAGTTGGTATATTAGATCAGAGTGGGTTCTAGAGGAGGCTCAAAGGAATGGCAAGGCTGTTGTGTGAGTCTTCGGCTTCTACACAGGCAAGTTGAGTATAGCGTTTATGTATTGGTATACTGTAAATGAACTAATGGATGTAATGGGGAATTGGAGGTCCCGTATTAGTGAGGTGACAAGCACTAATACGGGCACTAGTGAACTTAACTTGTGTAAATAATAATCTAGTATAATATATTTAAAGGAGTTTATGTGTTTAGCCTTCAGGCCACGGGCGAGGTGCATAAATCCTCTTAGGTTGGTATGTTTGTTGATTAATTGTGCTTGTAGCCGTGTTTGATATTATATTCTTGATTGAACTTGTCATGCATTTATCACTCTACATCTCGTCTAAACACTTGAAAAGAAATTAATAAATTCTGATTGTATTGATTATGCTGATTGCATGGTGTACAGTTATTTGTATCATTCATACATATTATAACTGGAATTGAACTGTTGAGATATTGCAGAGAGCAACTTGAAAAGTGGGTTATGCGATATGGTACATGATACGAGAGTGATGACTGATGATGACACTTCAGCCACCGAGCTGGTATCCGATGTGATTGGATGGGTATATGGACCTCATGAGTCCCCTATGGATCACGTGATAGATACTGCAATCGTGTGTATACCGGGTACATATGATCATTGTATTCATACATATCATTTTGCATTGTGCATTAATCTATATCATGATATGTAACTAATGTTGTGTGTACTCGGTGTTGAATTTTGATTTACTTATGATCTTCTGGCTGATAGAAGAAATATCGATAGCTTACACTTACACTGTTGTGAGGTTGAGTTGAAGAACTATGGGTCTAGACGTCTTGAATGGGGTTTAGGCATAATTAGTTACTATTTGGGCTTAACCTTAATATAAATCTGAGAATGTGAGAACACTTATACACTATTGAAATGTAGTGCTATTGATAGGTTGGTTAACTGATTCTTAATTATGCTTATCTAACTAGCTAGTAAAGAGGTATCGAAAAGTATCAATCCTCGCCACCGTTATATCTAAGATCGGTCGACGATGTTGCTGAGTACATGTGTTTCCCGTACTCACTCTACGCTTGCTGCACTCTATGTTCAGGTACCGAGCCGAATGACGGTGGAGCAGATGGAGCTTAGCACGGTTGGAGATTCCTTGAGGAGTCCAGGATGAGCCGCTGATGCATTCCCAGCACTGGAACTCTTTTTGTCATTTTATGCTTCTGTCCTTATTACATTCAGACATTACTTGTTATTTCACTTTCAGACTTGTATTCGCATTAGAGTTGTGTACTCATGACTACCATATCACTGGGGGACTTTCCTTTCGATTTATGTATTATGTTATGAAACACGTTAAATATTTTTGTTCTTCGTTTACTTTCTCATTTACTTTCATTTTTATCTTGTTGAATGTATCAAGGTTCGTCTATGGGTTAGGATAGATGCCCTCAAGTCACCGTGAAAATTGGGATACTCACAGGCTTCTATGTTTAGGAACATACAACTTTCATCCTTACAATGACAATAGATTGAAATAGTAGCTTCCTCTGAAACTGTAATGAAATCACTTAATTTAATTTTACGATGATGTTTCTTTGATTCAACTATAATCAACGACTTCAGGAAGCTGGCATGTAACAAGAAATAGTTCACTAATTTCTCCTCAAGCTCAATTGTTTTTAACCCTTTCACCTTCAATAACTTGAGTTGAGAGAATTTTGTTTGGCACTTGTCAAAGTTGTCCTTCGCTACTAAATTCCAATAGCATCCAGTTTCCATTGCATAATCACCAAACTGCATAATGTTATTGATTATTTCACAAAATAGTGCTATTAAATTAAAGGCATTTTTCTTCATAAATCGTGTGATAATATTAAGACATAATGCGATAAATAAATTCTAATCAGTTGAAACTTATACGTTGAAACCCCTTTGTGGAACCAAAATCTAATATCACATCTTTAATCTTATTGGATCCACAAATTTGATTTTGTTAATCTTACGACCATAATGAAATGTACGAATATTTGGATTATCAATTGGGACCGAAATTATGTCACCACAACCCTTAATCAAAAGAGCCCTAAAGTTATTTGAACCTTTAATCGTACGTTCACCATTAAAAGAACAACCCTCCAAACTCAATGATTCAAGAACTACCACACATCCTGAAAATAATACGTGAATAAAATTAGGTATCATACGAACTCTAGTTAGACTATGAGATTTCAAAAATCTTAAACCTTGTAGTTTTGGTGATAGATACAAGCTACAACATTCAATTTTAGAATGTGTAGAGTTTCAACGTCGATAAAATTAGAAGACAGAAAGTAAATAATCCCATTATAAGGTTTAACCAGATGCAACTTGAGCTCTTCTAGGCCCTTTAATGCAACATGTTGAATTCGCTCTATGAGAAAATGTGCATACTTCATTGGCTCGTGAATATAAAGTTGAAAACTATGATTTTTTTTACCTAAATGATTACTTAAAATATTATTAATAATTGGGATATCTTCTCTACCAATCAAGAAACAATTTATCCTAAAAGCTCTATCAAAACAAAGATTGCGAGCATATAACCGTGATTTTCGAAATGGCTTTAGCCATACTAGAAGAAGAAATATGTTAAATATACATATAATATACATATGATATATGTTAAGTGTATTTTGTATACACTTTTGAGTCTCTTTTTAGTTAGTATTTTACTCATTTCGTTTGTGCTTAGTATAGTATTAGGTTCGTTTTTCTTGATTTAGTAAGTAACCTGCGTCCGGCTAAAAGACGTTAAAGACAGCGCTACTTGGGAGGCAATCCAATGGTTTTAATTATATTATTTAAATTCTTGTTTTAGTTATTTTATTTTGTCTTGAACAGTCTCACGGTCTTGGATTTTGTCTTATGGTTTGATGACAGGTGGACTAGGAACTAACCCTGACTGGTGAAAGGATAACAAAATGCTGGAATTCGGAAATTCGAGCACAGCGTCATGGCGCCAAAATGCAGGGCCACGGCGCTATAACTTCAGAGAGCCCAGAAGCTTGTGCGATTTCTAGAATTTTCCTCCCAGCCCTCCTTTATGACCGATGTGTTGTGTCAGTAAGTTGTCCCTTTATTTTTAGTCTTCACATTGGGGACAATGTGTCGATTAAATTTGGGGGGTGTCTTATTTTGTTTTATTATTTTATTTTTGAGTCATTTTGATTTGTTTTTGTGTGTTTTTTAGTCAGAATTTTTTTTATGGATCATGTATGTTGTAGTTGTTAAAGATATTGAGTAGATAAAGTGGGATAATGTAATAGAACTAAAAGCGACAATCTGTGTGCTTAAGTTAGATATGCCAAAAATCATGACATCTAATTATTTGGGATATTTGTGCTTAGCCTATGTGTGTCAGTTATGGAAAGAAAGGTTGAAAAATATCTAGAAAATTTGTTTGCTATATTTGAGGCGAAATAATTAAGATGTACATGTTTAGGGAGATGATTCAGGCATTTCTTTAATAGCCCTTCTGAATCATTACCTATCCTGACATAAATTGTATCACTTGTTAGCCCAGTTGAGCCTAAAATAATATCGTTCTTTGACATCCTATAATTCTCAGTTTGTGCCATAAGTAATAATTGAAAGTGTTGGGATGAAAAGTGTTGAAAAAGAAACAAGAAGAGAGTGAAAATTTGATGCACCCCAATGAAAAATATGCAAAAGCCTAAGTTTGGGGGTGCTTGTTAGTTATAATGTGTCTCATTCTATGAAAAAGAAAAGAGGAAGAAAATAGGTATGAGACTAAAAAGAAAGTCAAAAAAAAGGAAAAGGAGTTGAATGAAAATGCTTATGGTACGTAATTGAGCCTAAATGCCTACTTTTATCTACCCCAGCCTAAGCCTACATTACAACCCTTGAAAGTCCTGATGATCTTTAATGTGTATGTCTATGATTAGTAGAGAATATCAAGTAAACAGGTCTATAACATTTTGGGAAAGATGGAACGAAATTGACATGCATATGTTAGGTGTTTGTATTTCCATTGATCATGATCTAAGTGAATTTGCGAAATATCTAACGTGAAATTCTAGATTGCTGAATATTCATGCTATGTATGTTCTAGCATATTATCCTAACTTTCATTCATGACTTTTAAGAAGCATTGCTACAACTACTTGATCCATTTCATTGAGTCTTTGTTATTGTTTTTGTTTATTGTTTAGTGTTTTACTCAAGGGCGAGTAAAGTGTAAGTTTGGGGGTGTTTGTTAAGTGTATTTTTTATACACTTTTGAGTCTCTTTTTAGTTAGTATTTTACTCATTTCGTTTGTGTTTAGTATAGTATTAGGTTCGCTTTTCTTTCTTTTGAGTCACAGCGATCATAAAGGAGGAAGTACATAACCAAGTATGGAATGAGCTTAATTGAGATGGAATTGCATACTAAAATGGCCAAGAAATGAAGCCTAAGAAGACCCGGGAAGTATAGAAGAAATCAGACGAAGCCCGTACGAGAAAATGACGAAGAATCGGAAATTGAGCCAAAGACGTTGTCGGCGCCTTGGCCACGACAGCAGGCCGCGGCCTAAACTGCGAGTGGTCCGATTCAGCGCAGAATTCGTGGCGAGGCGAATTTTCGATTGGGCGGGTGACACGTTGTGGTGCGAAAGACAACTTTTTTCAGCATATAAAATACTAAAACCCTGTTCATTAAAATATACCATATACCATATTACAAAATCATACTCTTGGGAGTTAAGAAGGAGGCTACAATTGGATACTCTTGTTCAAGTTCTTTTTCTTTCCTTTACTTTATTTCAGTTTATGTTGGATTGTAATTTAGTTCTTGATATGACAATGTTTAGGAGTTAATTACTTTAGTAGGGTTTCCATCGAATCTTCTTGAAACTCTTTCATATAGTTAATGCATTGATTATTGATTTCTTCTTCAGCATATTAAGATCTATTCAATATTGTTTTGATTACTTGATGATTAACTGATCACTAATTATCATAACTCATATGATTTCGAATCAAAAGTCTGAAAGGTGAGATTTGAATATGTTGTAGTTGTCTAGACATAGGTTAAAATCATGGACGAAAGTACCCCGCTACTTGTGTAGTATTTAAGGTTACTGTTCTTAATCCTCCTGTGTGGTAAAATATATCATAGAAATATAGAAGGTTTCTGCACGAGGTTGATCTCTCGTATGTCCTAACCAGAATATGATGACAGATTAGTTAACCTGCTATCTTAATAAGAAGAAGAATCATTAGCATTGCATTGACACGTGAAAGAGTGGATAGTTGAGGAGATTAGAAGCCTTATTTCCTTCATAACTGTTATAAACCAAAAGTGTTATAGTCTTTAGTTTATTTTCTGCACTTAGTCATAATTCTTAGTATAATTTTCAAACTAAAGAACGTCAACCAAATAGATACCATAGAATAGAGAATCGGTACTTAATAAACCAGTCTCTGTGGACGATAAACTCGGTCTTACAGATCTTTATTACTTGAGCGATACGTACACTTGCTTAAGCATCTAGAAATATCCAAAACATTTTTGGCGCCGTTGCCGAGGACTGGCGTACTGTTAATATCAATTTTTCTATTCTTATTTCTAATTTGGTTTTTATTTTCAGTTTTTTTTATCTTGCTTTAGTGCTTTTTGTCGTGATCGGTTTGCTATTTTTTATTAGTCTCGGGAACTTAGTTTATGCGAAGTAGGAGATGAGCAGACACTCATATCCCTCTGAACCCTGAGATTGAAAGATTGTGCAGACAGAACAGAAAAGAGAAAAGAACTGCTGATTTGTTAGCAATGGGAGATCAACGAAACAATAATTTAATTGAATGACGAGTTACCGTCTGTCTTAAGACAAGTCCCTACAGAAAGGAGCTTGGGGGACTATGTGATGCCGACTATTACAGGGGTGCAGACTTGCATCAGCTTCCAGCTGTTGAAACCAACAATTTTGAAATCAAACCAGTCATATTGCACATGGTTCAAAGCTCAGTCAGTTTGGGGGACTACCGTGTGAAGATCCCCATTTGCATCTAGCAAATTTTATGGAGTTGTGTGCAACGTTTAGGTACAATGGTGTTACTGATGATGTCATTCGGTTGAGACTCTTCCCATTCTCACTCAGGGATAGAGCAAAGAGTTGGTTGAATTCATTACAGGAGAACTCCATCACTACATGGCAAGACTTGACTCAAAAGTTTCTTGCCAAATTATTCCCTCCAGCCAAAGCAGCAAGACTTAGAGGTGAGCTTAATAACTTTTACCAGTTGGAAGGAGAACCACTATATGATACATGGGAGCGATTTAAAGATTTACAGAGAAAGTGCCTGCATAATGAGATTGAGAAGTGGATGTTAGTCCACATATTCTATAATGGGCTGTGTGATACAACTCGTACCATTATTGATGTTGCAGCAGGTGGAACATTCATGAGAAAGAGTGCCAATGAGGCACATGATTTGCTAGATAATATGGCCACAAACAACCATCAGGGGGCCTA
The DNA here is from genome assembly GCA_029844215.1 of Przewalskia tangutica. Classification (NCBI taxonomy): domain Eukaryota; kingdom Viridiplantae; phylum Streptophyta; class Magnoliopsida; order Solanales; family Solanaceae; genus Przewalskia; species Przewalskia tangutica. The sequence goes on from CM056721.1 coordinate 113,700,276, forward strand.
TGAGAGAGCAATGAACAACAGAAAAATGGATGGGATTCATGAGCTAGATGCTATCACTGCACTCCACTTTGACAAAGCAGTTGCAGCAGGTTACTATGCCAGTTAATGCAGTTCAGGCACCAGTGAGTTGTGAAATTTGTGGGGGGTCCCCATACTTTTGATAGATGCACAGCTGTGGACCCAAATAATGTGCCCATGGATCAGGTTCAGGCGGTGGGATATTTTCAGAGGCCCTACAACAATGCATACTCCAACACTTATAACCAGGGGTGGAGAAATCACCCCAACTTTTCATGGAGAAATGATCAAGGACAGCAACCTCAGTTTGAGCGATGATCAGCGAAGCGATCCACAATAATCCTTGAATCAGATCGGCCTCGCATCGATTGACCACGGCCCCACAAGATAAGTCAGATGAAATAAGAGAAATAAATATAGTACTGACACAATTCATGAAAGAGACAGAGTCATCACTGTCAACCTTGGCCTACTCCCATAAATAAATGGCTGATTTTCAAGCCCAGTTCATGACAGAAACTAGGTCATCGATCAAGAATTTGGAGACACAAGTGGGGCAGTTGGCAGGAAAGTTGAATGACAGACCTCAGGGGGCTCTCCCTAGTAATACCGTGATGAATCCAAGGGAACAGTGTCAGGCCATCATGTTGAGAAGTGAGAAGCAGTTAGAGCAGGTTGAGCCCCAACCAGTGGTTGAAAAAGATAGTGAGTTGGAGAAACCAGTTGAGGTAGAGAAAGATGGGGTTACTGAGGACCGTCCTATTGTAGAGAAAGCTCCACCGGCAGTCATGAGGGAATATGTAGACAGAATTCCATTCCCTCAAAGGCTGCAGAAGAAGTCCTTAGACAAGCAATTTTCCAAATTTTTAGAGGTCTTCAAAAAGCTTCATATCAATCTCCCATTCATTGAAGCTTTGGAGCAGATGCCAACTTATGTGAAGTTCATGAAAGACATCCTGTTTAAGAAGAGGAAGCTGGCAGACTATGAGAAAATAGCGCTGACAGAGGAGTGCAGTGCTATCTTGCAGAAGTGACTCCCCCCTAATTTGAAAGATCCAGGGAGTTTCACCCTACCTTGAACCATAGGGAATGTGACATGCAAGCAATCCCTGTGTGATTTTGGGGCAAGTGTCAACCTAATTCCTCTCTCTGTGTTTAGAAGGCTTGGAGTAGGGGAAGCTAAGCCCACAACAGTAATCTTGAAGCTAGTAGATCGTTCAGTAAAGTATCCACATGGTATAATTGAAGATGTGCTCGTTAAAGTGGGTAAATTCATATTTCCTGCTGACTTTATCATCCTAGACATGGAAGAAGATAAAGATATGCCCCTCATCCTTGGGAGACCATTTCTAGCCACAACAAGGGCACTTATTGATGTTGAGAAGGGAGAGTTGAAGCTCAGAGTGCAAGATGAAGAGATGACCTTCAAAGTGTTCAAGCCACCCCCTGAACCTCAATTCATTGATAGATGTTATGTTATTGGGGTGGTTAACAAGGTCGGGTTGCAGAACATCCTCACTAGTACTGATGCTCGTAGGGTACCATTAAATAAAAGTGTGGAACCTGAGAGTAAGGCCAAGGAAACGGCGAATGTTGAAAAGTGAATGAACCCTTCTGAAATGAACTCTATGAAAAAGAGGAGAAGGAGGAAGAGAATGGTGCTAAAATGGATATGCGGAGGGGACACTCTACCCCCTTGATTTAGTAAGTAACCTGTGACCGGCTAAAAGACGTTAAAGACAGCGCTACTTGGGAGGCAACCCAATGGTTTTATTTATATAATTTAAATTGTTGTTTTAGTTGTTTTATTTTGTCTTGAACAGTCTCACGGTCTTGGATTTTGTCTTATGTTTTGATGACAGGTGGACTAGGAACTAACCCTGACTGGTGAAAGGATAAAAAAATGCTGGAATTCGGAAATTCGAGCACAGCGTCGTGGCGCCAAAATGCAGGGCCACGGCGCTATAACTTCAGAGAGCCCAGAAGATTGTGCAATTTCTAGAATTTTCCTCCCAGCCCTCCTTTATGACCGATGTGTTGTGTCAGTAAGTTGTCCCTTTATTTTTAATCTTCACATTGGGGACAATGTGTCGATTAAATTTGGGGGGTGTCTTATTTTGTTTTATTATTTTATTTTTGAGTCATTTTGATTTGTTTTTGTGTGTTTTTGAGTCAGAATTTTTTTTATGGATCATGTATGTTGTAGTTGTTAAAGATATTGAGTGGATAAAGTGGGATAATGTAATAGAATTAAAAGCGACAATCTGTGTGCTTAAGTTAGATATGCCAAAAATCATGACATCTAATTATTTGGGATATTTGTGCTTAGCCTATATGTGTCAGTTATGGAAAGAAAGATTGAAAAATATCTAGAAAATCTGTTTGCTATATTTGAAGCGAAATAATTAAGATGTACATGTTTAGGGAGATTATTCAGGCATTTCTTTAATAGCTCTTCTGAATCATTACCTATCCTGACATAAATTGTATCACTTGTTAGCCCAGTTGAGCCTAAAATAATATCGTTCTTTGACATCCTATAATTCTCAGTTTGTGCCATAAGTAATAATTGAAAGTGTTTGGATGAAAAGTGTTGAAAAAGAAACAAGAAGAGAGTGAAAATTTGATGCACCCCAATGAAAAATATGCAAAAGCCTAAGTTTGGGGGTGCTTGTTAGTTATAATGTGTCTCATTCTATGAAAAAGAAAAGAGGAAGGAAATAGGTATGAGACTAAAAAGAAAGTCAAAAAGAAGGAAAATGAGTTGAATGAAAATGTTTATGGTACGTAATTGAGCCTAAATGCCTACTTTTATCTACCCCAGTCTAAGCCTACATTACAACCCTTGAAAGTCCTGATGATCTTTTGTCACGACCGACCGGGCATGGCGGTGCCCTACACAGGCACCTGTTCAGGTAAACATCAGAGAATAGAAGCGGAACATACATGAAACTTATAAAATAAAATAACGAGAAATTAACCACAGGTTAGCCGATAAGGCTACCTTCCTGGACATATATATATATATAAATAACAACAGCAGTTACAACCCTTTCTTTTTACAAACCGACCCACAACATGAGACTACAGACCTCTAAGAATTACAAATGCTGACGGTGGCCCGCCATACCTGAATGTACATAAGTCTACCACATCGAAACCGTACCAAAAGATAAGCCTCCGAGTGAAAGGAGCTTCTTTCCAAAAGCGAGCAGGATCCTAAGAGCAAGGATCACTAACGCGTATACTATCACTGCGGGCATGAACGCAGCCGAAGAAGTCGACAACAGTGCAGTATGGAATGCAATAAAATGCAATAACCAAATCATATATGTATAAAAGAATGTCCTTTTTACTCCTGAAATCAATCATATATTAACCGTTCCTTTCCTCCTTTCAATAAGATTTAACAACATATTCTTACATACATACTTAAGAGATTAATCCAGTCTTTTTCACATAACTTACATATCTTACATAACATAATCCGGCCCATTTGCGGGACCACGAATCATGTGACACGTGCATCGTGGAATCATGTAGCATAATCCGGCCCGCCTGTGGGGCTCGGTGTAAGATGACGTAACCCGGCCTATTTGTAGGCTCGGGGTAATATGGCGTAATCCGTCCTATGGGTAGGCTCGGTGTATCTCATAACGTAATCCGGCCTATTTGTAGGCTCGGTGTACCTCATAACGTAATCCGGCCTATTTGTAGGCTCGGTGTATTCCATAACGTAATCCGGCCTAATTGTAGGCTCGGTGTATTCCATAACGTAATCCGGCCTAATTGTAGGCTCGGTGTATTCCATAACGTAATCCGGCCTAATTGTAGGCTCGGTGTATTCCATAACGTAATCCGGCCTATTTGTAGGCTCGGTGTGATTTTCCTTACGTAACATTTTAAACCGTCTTATTACTTCTTCTTAAGTCGTCATAACCACTTCCCATAAAGCTGTTATAACAACCTTTCATTTTAGAGGACTTAAGACACTTTTATTCTTAGAACATTTAGGAAAACGGGATCCAAAGATACTACGTACATACATACTTAAAAAGAATCGTATCGCTTAAAACTTCATAATCCTTAAAAGACAATCAAAGTTCTTAGTCTTCAAACTTCATAACATACTTCCTTTAAAGCCCAATTACTTATACAAAAACATATAAAGTTCCATACCTTCCAAAACCAAGTAATTTATTCCCTTAAAATCATATAACTTCCACTTTTAAAATCAATCCCCTTTTTACATATAAATTCAAGTCATTTTCGAACATAAAATCCACTTACTTACTTTAAACAAATCAAGACACATAGCCTTTAAATCAAATCTCATAACTTCCTAATCGTTCTTACCAACGTCTCCCATAAGACCTAGTAAGGACTTAGGACAATTTAAACATACTCTTAAGTTAGATTCAACAATGTAAATACTTCTTAACTTCTAAGAGTAGAAGGAATCTTGAAATACTATCACATGGAGATTTCATACGTAGTATCATGCCAAAGAAAGAAGAGGTTCACATACCTCGCGACGACTAGCGACAAGTTGCAAAAAGGCTCCAAAGTACTTCAACCTTGAGCTATACCATTCTTCAAGTAGGATACGCTATACTTAGTTCTTCAACCTATCATGGTCACAATACGTCCATTAACCTCTTACTTCAAACGTAGAATATTCTAAGTGCTAAGTCACTAAATTCTACGGAAAATCGGACAGCACCTCCTTTGGTTCTACTTACTTTGCCACCTTTTTCAAGGCCGAAATACAATAACCAAACAGCCCCAATTGGCTCACAACAATATAGAAGGTAGTCCAATACAAATGAATAACTAAACAGCCCCAATTGGCTCACAATTTAGAAAGTAGTCCAATACAAATGAATAACAAACTAAAAGTCCAAATTCGACCACCTAGAGTTCAACCATACCAATTCTTATCAAATTTCCATTTCAATCCAAATTGTTAACATAACATGCTATCAAGTCGCATTTGATTAAAACTACCACAATCTTCAAATCCATAACATGCGACGATTCTAATAACGACTAAATTGAAATCCAACTTAACATGGCTTACATTACATTCCGGATTTCCAAGGCTACAATCAATCCACAATCCTTATAAACTTCTACATATCAACTTCATGCTAGCAACACGTAAAGCTAACAACAACAATATAAATATATAATCTTGTAACACATTAAAGGACAAGATTATACCTCAACGAATCTTAATCCAATTCCAATCCGAAGTCGCTCCTTAGTAGTTTAGAACCTCTCCAAGACACTTCAATCCGCTCGTTGAGACCCTTAGAACAACACCAACAACTTTCCTTCCAACTTCCAATCCAAAACCTAGAAAGCCACTAGGTTTTCACTTTGCGACTAATACGAAAACTATCTTTTTACGAGATTTTTCTATTGAGATGTGTTTACAATACACCTAAGAACCTTGGTTTAAAGTGTGGGATCAAAAGGACAAGAAACGAAAAATTTTCTTTCTTCTTTTTCTTGAACCCGAGAGCAAGGCTCAAGTTCATCCAATTTTTTTGTGAAATTTCTAAGTGTTAGCTCACTCTAGCACTACTAGTAGTAATATAAAGGGGCATGGAGGGACAAGATGTAACCATATGGGTGGCTAGGATGAAGTCTTACTTAAAAATCAAGACTAATTGACCTTGACTTAGTCAACTTTCTCATGCCACAACTTGCAAGGCATTAGTCATCCAAGACTTATGGTAAATGACCATATTGGCCATGCCTAAATTCGACCAAGGCATCATAAGGGGAGGTGACACGTGTCGCCCTCCCATTCGTCACAATAATTCGTTTTCCGACAAATCCATAATTCCGATAAATATTTACAAGTCTCAAATCTTAACACTTGCGAGTTCTTACGTACTACCTTAAAACATGTCTTGTAAATACGGGGTGTAACATCTTTAATGTGTATGTTTATGATTAGTGGAGCATAACAAGTAAATAGGTCTATAGCATTTTGGGAAAGATGGAACGAAATTGACATGCATAGGTTAGGTGTTTGTATTTCCATTGATCATGATCTAAGTGAATTTGCGAAATATCTAACTTGAAATTCTAGATTGCTGAATATTCATGATATGTATGTTCTAGCATATTATCCTAACTTTCATCCATGACTTTGAAGAAGCATTGCTACAGCTACTTGATCCATTTCATTGAGTCTTTGTTATTGTTTTTGTTTATTATTTAGTGCTTTACTTGAGGGCGAGTAAAGTGTAAGTCTGGGGGTGTTTGTTAAGTGTGTTTTGTATACACTTTTGAGTCTCTTTTTCGTTAGTATTTTACTCATTTTGTTTGTGTTTAGTATAGTATTAGGTTCATTTCTTTCTTTTGAGTCACATCGATCATAAAGGAGGAAGTACATAACCAAGGATGAAATAAGCTTAATTGAGATGAAATTGCACACTAAAAGGGCAAAGAAATGAAGTCTCGGGAAGTATAGAAGAAATCAGACGAAGTCCGGACGAGAAAATGACGAAGAACCTGTAATTGAGCCAAAGACGTCGTCGGCGCTGCAATGCCCAAATTACTGAGGGGCCTGATTCAGGCGCAGAATTCCGCCGATGCGGGAATCTCCGATTCTGGGTCGAATTTGACACGTTTTCAGGGTCCAAAAGGCAACTTTTCTCAGCATATAAAACCCTAAAACCCTGCTCATTAAGATATACCATATACCATATTACAAAATCATACTTTTGGTAGGCAAGAAGTAGGCTACAATTGGAGACTCTTGTTCAAGTTCTTTTTCTTTCCTTTACTTTATTTCAGTTTATGTTGGATTGTAATTTAGTTCTTGACATGACAATGTTTAGGAGCTAATTACTTTAGTAGGGTTTCCATCGAATCTTCTTGAAACTATTTCATATAGTTAATGCATTGATTATTGATTTCTTCTTCAGCATATTAAGATTTATTCAATATTGTTTTGATTACTTGATGATTAACTGATCACTAATTATCATAACTCATATGATTTCGAATCAAAAGTCTGAAAGGTGAGATTTGAAAATATTGTAGTTGTCTAGACATAGGTTAAAATCATGGACGAAAGTACCCTGATACTTGTATAGTATTTAAGGTTACTGTTCTTAATCCTCCTGTGTGGTAAAACTTATCATAGAAATATAGAAGACTTCTGCACAAGGTTGTGTTACATCCCGTATTTTCAAGAGAACGAGATGGGAAGGGACGTGAGAAACTAAGATTTGTATTTTGGAACGAAAGGAAAATCACTTTTTCTAAGGAGAATTTTCTGAACCTCGTGATGGAAAAAGGTTCATTAATTAGAATTTGATTCTCAAATTTGGTATTTGGGAGTTATAGAATTTATCAGATTTTTGGATTTTCAAGTTCGGATTTGGTCATGTGGGGCCCACGTGAAAATTTTACGATTTTGTGGGGGCCACAAAGTTTCGAGATATTTTGACCAAATATAGACTTTTTGGTGAAGAAATAATGTTTGACCAATAAGAGGGTGACACGTGTCACCCTGCCACTTGTCTTGACTTGGATGAGATATTTTGAAGACAAGTGGACAAGTGGGTCCCACACACACTTGTCCACACACTTGCCCTACACTTGTCATCATCCAAACCCTTGGATACATATTATATACATTGAAGTCTTGCAAGACTTGTCTTCCACACTTAGCATTATATCACAAATATATCTCTCACCTTGAAGAGCTCTCGGCCAAGCCTCCATTTGAAGACCAAAAATTCCCAAAATCTTCCTAGCTTAGTTCATAATACAAGATTAAGGTCCCTAACCAAGTAATTAGCCAAGATAAACCACTATTAACCTCAAATTCCACTTTGGGCCGTGGCTAGGGGTTGAGATTTGATGGTTTTACGTCGACTTTTTGGTATTGGAACGTGAAGGGAAGTTGATCACAAGCTCATAGGGGTCACGTATATGTGATTGGAACTTGGAGAAGTTGAGCGAAACGAAAACTGCGGGTCAAAGACTGATGGACTATTTTGGGGTATTTTGGGCACAAATAAAGGTAAAACTTCTTCCTTCTCTTGAAGTAATTGGATATTACATGTTGTTATAATGTATATATGAGCTTGTACTAAAAATAATGAAGATTAAAAAGCGTTTGAACCATTTTTGGGGCTAAAACCATGAATGGACAGATTTGGTGATTATCGAGTTTTGTTGGTTATTGTCGTTATTAACGTCACCGGTTGCATGTTATAATGGAGTAATATTGTTGTTAATAAATCGTTATAACTTATATGGAAGTACTGGAATTCGAATTAGATTAAAAATGATTAAGGAAAGGGTAATTAGATTGTAGTTGTTGGCCGAGATTTGCCTAAAACTGTGGGGTATCGTTATGCAGTTTTGATGGACTGTTTTGTGGTATAAAACTACTGAAATCAGTCACCAACATGTATGTTTAATGTGGATAAATGGCTAATGAAAGTCCTAAAGAATAAGGGTGTTAAAGGCTTGACATTGTACCCTTAATGTTGTTTATTTATGGACTATTATTGTGGATTGTTTTAATGTGATTGTGGGGCAGAATTTTACACGTCAAGTTAGGCGTGTAATCCCCTTTGGTTAACTGTTGGTTATGCCCTTAAGTGTGGCTTGTTGATTGTTGAATTCGGGCCTTGGAAAAGGTGGAAAAGTACGCAGAAACAAAGGAAGTGCTGCCCAATTTTCCGTAGAATAAGAGACCCTTTAGTTGGCATTAATATACCTTAGAAATCTTGGAATTGATAAACATGTTATTGTGCTTATAGGTTGAAGTACTTTGGGGCGTATTCTAGATTGTAGAGTTGGTTAATCGCCAAAAAGGTATGTGAACTATCTTCTCTTCTTCTAGCATGATTCCTAAGTTTAAAGTGAGTAAATCCTACTCCTTAATGATTTATTCCTTGATTGTACTTGGATTTCCTAATATAGAAGTTGTTCTATATACTTCTTTGATTGTACTTGGATTTCCTAATATAAAAGTTGTTCTATATACTTCCTTGATTGTACTTTGATGTTTAAAATAGAAGTTGTTATAATCCATTCTCTTGATAGTATTTGGGTTTATAAAATGGGAATTGTTATATCTCTTTCATTTGAAGTACTTTGGGTTTCAAAAAGTGGAAGTTGTTTTACTTATAGTACTTTGGGCTACAAAACGAAAGTTGTTCTACTTGTAGTACTTTGGGTTTCAAAAAGTGAAAGTTGTTTTACTTATAGTACTTTGGGTTTCAAAAAGTGAAGGTGGTTCTACTTATAGTACCTTGGGTTCTTAAAAGAAAAAGTTGTTTCTATCCTATTAAAAGTACTTGAGTTTTAAAAAGGAAGTTGTTCTTATTCTCTTAATAGTACTTTGAGTTTTAAAAAGGAAGTTGTTTCTATTTCATTAATAGTACTTTGGATTTCTAAAATGGAAGTTGTGAGATATATTCTTTTGATAGTACTTGGGGTTTCTATTCCCTAAATATTACTTGGAGTGTACATAACACTTGAGATCAATTCCCTAATATTATTTTGTGTGTACGGTGGACGTACTTGATTTGAAGGAAATCAGATTTGTTGTAAAAGAAGTTACTTGATTGAAAGGTATAAATTACTTGGTGATAAAAGTATAACTTACTTGAGTTAAAAAGTGTAGTAACTTGATTGTAAAAAGTGGAAGTGTCTTGATACTGCGGGTGGTAGTGTCTTGAGGTTTATTGTAGAAAGGAAGACTGTAACACTCCATTTTAACCGGAGTCGAAACGGGAGTACCGCGCATGGTTGATTCCTAAATGTATTTTAAGGAGTCGCCACCTAATTATTATAGTGAATTAGGACACTGAAAATGTAGCATAAAATACTACAAATGACTTCCATTTAATGGTCTGCGAAATTAGTGAGATTCTTGATCAGGGTTCTTTATTATCCTAAAGGGAAGGGGTTAGGCATCCTTCAAGATCCGCTAACTTGCGGTTGTTCGTTCAAACCTAGGTTAATTATTTATTGCTCTTTTTATTCTACCTATTCTAAGCATTTATAATTAAAAAAAAGTGCACTACACAATAATAAAACTAAATTAAATGCGATATAAAATAACATTCCGGGACATCTTTTAGCCCTTTTTAGGCTTTCTGCACAAGATGATCTCGGGCTACCTGCATAAACACTTAGTAAAAGTGTTAGTATAAGAATAAATAATTTTAAAGTAATGACATGATTTTAATAAGTAAAGCAAAAAATAAATAAATCCGTCTTTTGCACAGAGGAGGCCTTGGAAATCAGACGGGGATTCCTTCATCGGTCAATATTATTAAAAGCAATAAAATAAATAAAACCTTCATATCCGTGCCAAAACAATAATAATTTTAAACACGGAGGGCTCAGATATGAAAAATATATAAAGTGGGACAGCCTAAACAAGTGCGGCTGCGAGAATTATACGCCGGCGCATGTTGGTTATCCGGTGTAAGTGGAAGAAATCATCCTTGCCCAGAAAGCTTCATTTATTTTATTTTCCGTCTTTGCAACTGTGGAGGCCTCAAAAATCGACGGATAACTTTTTCATCGGCCAATATAATATCTGTTCAAAATCAGTAAATACCCCAAGAGTGTAGTATCTGTTCAACCAGTTTAATAAATAAATAAAAGGGCAAAAAATGTCAAAATCAGCCCAATGACAAAAGCGATGGCGGTTCGCGGAAAGGCTACGAAAATCATAACATCGCGGAGTTTTCAAAATCTTGGCGGCTAACCAAATATCGTAAAATAAGTCATTGGCCAAAAATATCCAACAAATCCCGAGTCACAAGCCCAAACAGAGCTAACCAACACTAGAAAATCAGTCCATCAAACAGTAAACAGCAGCAGCAGTAACCAACGGTTGACGAAAAACACCCATTATTATCGAAATATCCAGAGAGTCGCCGGAGCGACCACAAATCCAGTCCAACAGTACAAGCAAATAACAGATACCGAAATAAAGCAAAATGTTCGCCAGAGTTTTCGAAACTCGTGAAAACAACAAATCAAATAAGTCCAAACGCTAACAACATATAATATCAACAAAAGGGAGAATAACAGTAATGTCGCCAGAAAAACACCCACGATAATGGTGGCAAAAATAACCAATAGAGAAAACGGAAACACAGTTCATGTCATCGACGGAGTTCAAACTTCGACCAGATTCGACAACAACTAAAGCGAGATAGAAGAGCGGCGGCGTCAACTAGCGGTATAACACCGGAGCGCCGCCGCCAAGGTAGTGACAGTGACAAGAGCAAAAGAGAGCAGTGGGGTGCGGCTGAGAGATAGTGAGAGAGAAAGGTCGACGGGGGTGAGGAGGTGGTGGTGCTCGCTATGGGATTGGGGTTTGTGGGCGAGAGTGAGGTTCGGCGGTTGAGGCTTGTCGGATCTTGGGTGTTCGTGAGTGCGGTGGGGTGTGGGAGTTAGGGTGACGACGGGAGAGTGAGGGAGAGGGTGAGGGCTGATGTGAGGCGACGGGGGAAGGGTGACGGGAAAGGGCTGAGTGAGGGCTGAGGCGGCGGCGAGTTCGCCGGTAAGGGAGATGAGTGGAGAGGGGGTGGTGGTCGACGGGAGCAGCAGGGAGAGAGGGCGAGGGTTGCTGGTGATGTGGGAAGGTCGCCGGAGTTCAACTCCGGCGAAGAGTGGTGGCGGCGGCAGCGAAAAGAGGAGGAGGAGGCGGCTAGGGTTCGAGAAAGAGGGGTGAAGTGAAGTGTGCGGCTGATTTTCTGAAAGGGGGGGGGAATGTTTTATTTTATAGGGTAGGTTTAGGATTTGGTATTTGGGGGGGAAAAATGAAATGTGGGTATTGTTTTGGTGGAAAAATGAAAAGTGGTATTTGATTTTAGGGGGGGAAAATAAAAGAGGGTGTTTGGGTGATATTAAAAACAAAAATGGTGTTGGGTTGGACTGATTCAAATTGTGTCTTAATTTGGGTGACTTGGTTTAACAAAAATGCAAAAATTTGGTTAATTATTTAAAGAAAAATTATTTAAAAAGATGCAAGATTATAAAAATGCAAATCCGACTATGATAATACTAAAATGCAATATTTAAGACATGTTTAATGTCGATTAAAAGTAAGCGGAATGTAAATTAATTATTTAAAAAGATGAAAATATTATTAAAATAAAACGACGGTACAACAATAATAAAAACATAATATTAACAATGACATAATACTTAATTTAAAAATAAAAGATGCAATGCCATTTTTGTGAAGAAATAAACATAGAATATTATGTAAAAATATGTAAAATAACAATTAAAATGTGGTGTGCTAAAATACTTAAAATTGCAACAAATATACAAAAAACGGGTCAAAATTGATATCAATGACATGTCCTCTTTATGCGGAGATGATGGAAGAGTCTTGGACAAAGATGTTGACTTGTAGCCAATTTTGTCTGTTTATAAACTAGAATTCAAAAATAGGGATGATGCGGACCAAAAATTTCTCGATGTCGGATCATGATGACCGGGTCGTTAATGACGCAAAAATAAAAAGCAAAGGCGACGATAAAAAATGTCGATGTCAGTATGATCGACACTGGGTTGCGGGTGATGTGGTGCTGAAAAAGATAAGGTTATTGTAGATGAAATGACGTCGTTTTCGGACGCAATGCAAATGTTCGTCGTTGCATAGACGAAACATGGATGAAGCCGTTGCATAGGCTTAAAATGAAAATGGCGTCGTTGCATAGACGCGATGCAGATGCTCGTCGTTGCATGGACGAAACATGAATGAAGCCGTTGCATAGGCTTAAATGAAAATGGCGTCGTTGCATAGACGCGATGCAGATGCTCGTCGTTGCATGGACAAAACATGAATGAAGTCGTTGCATGGGCTTTTAATGAAATGACGTCGTTTCATAGACGTGATGCAGATGCTCGTCGTTGCATGGACGAAACATAAATGAAGCCGTTGCATAGGCTTAAATGAAAATGGCGTCGTTGCATAGACGCTATGCAGATGCTCGTCGTTGCATGGACGAAACCTAAATGAAGCCGTTGCATAGGCTTAAATGAAAATGGCGTCGTTGCATAGACGCGATGCAGATGCTCGTCGTTGCATGGACGAAACATAAATGAAGCCGTTGCATAGGCTTAAATGAAAATGGTGTCGTTGCATAGACGCGATGCAGATGCTCGTCGTTGCATGGACGAAACATAAATGAAGCCGTTGCATAGGCTTAAATGAAAATGGCTTCGTTGCATAGACGCGATCACGGATGCTCGTCATTGCATGGACGAAACATAAATGAAGCGTTGCATAGGCTTAAATGAAAATGGCGTCGTTGCGTAGGCGATCACGGTCTTTCGTCGTTGCATGGACGAAACATAAATGAAGTCGTTGCATAGGCTTAAATGAAAATGGCGTCGTTGCATAGGCGACGCAGATGCTTCGTCGTTGCGTGGACGAAACATAAATGAAGCCGTTGCATAGGCTTAAATGAAAATGGCATCGTTGCGTAGGCGATCACGGATGCTCGTCGTTGCATGGACGAAACATAAATGAAGCCGTTGCATAGGCTTAAATGAAAATGGCGTCGTTGCATAGACGCGATGCAGATGCTCGTCGTTGCATGGACGAAACATAAATGAAGCCGTTGCATAGGCTTAAATGAAAATGGCGTCGTTGCATAGACGCGATGCAGATGCTCGTCGTTGCATAGACGAAACATAGATGAAGCTGTTGCATGGGCTTAAATGAAATGGCGTCGTTGCATAGACGCGATGCAGATGCTCGTCGTTGCATAGACGAAACATGAATGAAGCCGTTGCATAGGCTTAAATGAAAATGGCGTCGTTGCATAGACGCGATGCAGATGCTCGTCGTTGCATAGACGAAACATAGATGAAGTTGTTGCATGGGCTTAAATGAAATGGCGTCGTTGCATAGACGCGATACAGATGCTCGTCGTTGCATAGACGAAACATGAATGAAGCCGTTGCATAGGCTTAAATGAAATGCATTGGTTTAGGGGCGTACCTGCTTTGTGACCCGTCTGGGTTGAGATAACGTCATTGCATAGACGTCGAGTGTTTGTAACCCGTATTGTTTTTTTTTTGTTGTGCTCCTGCCTTTGTTGATATGAAGATCCTGCACTCAAAGAAAACTTGTGAGTTTTTTAGGAAATGAGTGGTTGATTAGCGTCGACTCTGTAGCTTTGGCTCTTGACGCTTGCATTCTTGGTTTGCACTGAAGACCTAGTTGGCCTGCTTTTTCCTGTCTATTGCCATTTTCTTGCACTGAATTCCTTAAAATGTTCCAGTTTCAGGTAATGAAGATGTTGAACTGGGTAAGGTTGCATCTTGACGCTATCAAGGCGATCAGGTAAGCATTTTTTTTTTATTTTATAATGAATGAAAAGCTAATGCGAGAATATGGACAATGTACAATTGAGTAGATGAGAATGCAACCCCCGAAAATATGTAGGTAGTAATGGATGCAAAATATATGAGGATGCTAAACTCTCCAATAGACAAAATCAGTCGTAATGCGAAACAAGGAAGAAATATTTCTAACGGTGTGGCCAAGCGATGATGTGGTCGCCACGTATCCCGCCAAGGGAGTCAGGTCAAGACGTAGTTCATGCTGCAAAAATAAGAATTTTTATGATTTTTAAAATGATGCGGGACCGAAGCCGATATGGCCGCCTACGTATCCCGCCGAGGGAATCAGGTCAAGACGTAGTTCGTGCTGCAAAAATAAGAATTTTTATGATTTTTAAAATGATGCGGGACCGAAGCCGATATGGCCGCCTACGTATCCCACCGAGGGAATCAGGTCGTGATGCAAAATAAGGATTTTTTTTTTCCTTTTAAATGATGTGGGACCGAAGCCGATGTGGCCGCCTACGTATCCCGCTGAGGGAATCAGGTCAAGACGTAGTTCGTGATAATTTTTTTATGTAATATGCATTTTGTTGTGTTTTTTTTTTTTTGAAAAAATGGAGGACGACATTACGTTCTGACTCCAGTTGATACCAACAATTAGTATTGTGCATAAGGATGTTCTTTTATTGTTTTCAGTCTAACCGAGATTGACTCTGGTGTAATTCACACAGTTTCAGATAGTAGCTCAAACATACCTGAGTGTCGACACACTTGCTTGCATCCAAGGTTTCGAACTAAACGTAATCTCACGTTTCAAATGCCTCACTGAAAGAAGGTCCCATCTCACACATATATTCCAGTATTTTGAATTTTGGGACGTTGAGAGAATTGCGCTCACACTCAAAAAGATGTTCAATCCATGCAATTGTGATACCATAGGCTTGGCCGTCATGTAAGTATCCACTAATGTGAGAACCCTCAGAATAAGATCATGTAGGGCTTGTCACGGGCTTGTAATGTAGGTTTGGGTAAAGGAATGGATATCATTTGGATAAAAGTGACTAATCATTTCTCGAGAGTTGGACTACGTCCATGATTGATATTTGTGCGCTTTAATGCTGAATTACTTTCTTTTTGTCCCAGTTTTTCTGTATTGACTTCTTTTGAATCTTTCATTTGAAGCCCCTCTTTTTTTTCGGAGTTATATATATTTTTATATCGGGGCTTTTGATTTCCTCTTTATGTGAAGTCGTCTCTGCTTTCATTTTTTTTTTTTGAGACTTTGACAATTTTGTCTTTGCAAACTTCAACGCAGGATTTTGTCAGTCATTTGCACATTTCTAAAGCACTCGAGGAGGTCGGGCCATAAGAGGGATAGTGCATACGCACTCAGAAAGGTTATAGGTGTAATATGCGGTTGTCAAAAAATAGGTTTTAGGCTCAAAGGGGTGTACTAGGGATAATGTTATTTGGTAGGCTGAAAATGCTCAAACGGGTCAAAGAAAGCCTACGATCATTTCCTACACCGAGTGTTACTCAGGATTTCACCTCAACAAATATTCAGGCCAAGTTCTAGATCACAATGCAATGCAATTGAACTTATTCAAATAACTCACCACACAGTGCATATGAAACGATGAGGTCGGTTTCATTCTTATCTTGGAAACATGCAAGACAATGTTATCTGCGGGTATGAATAAGAGGTACCAAAAGAATCTATGGTTTACCACAAAGTCAACCCATATTGATTATCACTTTTTTTTTATGCACAACTCTAACTGTATTGGTATCAACAAAGTTAAACAATAATACTTAAAAAAATGTTTTTTGTATTTTTTTTTTTGAATAACACATTTTGTTTTTGAACAATTTTTTTTTTTAATTAATTAATTTTTTTTTTTTTTTGAATAAAAGGTACCGAACCCGAATAGGGCTGCCTACGTATCCCGCCGAGGGAATCAGGTGCGCGTAGTTCATTCAAATATATTATAAAATGTATGCTTGAAAACATATATAAAAAAATAGCAATGTAAAGCTGTGCAAAAGAAATGATTGTCCACTGTGGACGAATGCAAAGTAAAATGAATGCCCGAAAACATGATGAATGGGATGCATGAGTGAGACATGCGCTCTTTATTATTATTATTTTTTGTGGTTTTTTATTTTTGTGGTGTCGAACTCAAAATGAGTTGCCTACGTATCACACCGTGTGGTGAGAATCAGACACGCGTAGTTCGGAATAATTATGTTATAAAATGTATGCTTGAAAAGAATTTATCAAAGAAAGGATAGCAATATAAAGCTGTGCAAAGTAAAATGAATGCCCGACAACATGGTGAATGGGATGCATGAGTGAGAAATGCGCTCTTTATTATTTTTTGTGGTTTTTATTTTTGTGGTGTCGAACCCAAAATGAGTTGCCTACGTATCACACCGTGTGGTGAGAATCAGACACGCGTAGTTCGGAATAATTATGATGTAAAATGCATGATATGCGAAAACTATGTAATTAACGCTAAACATATTAATTTAATTTGCAAATATGAATAAAAATATAAAGTATAAAAGAATTGAGAGCGATGTCTCGTTGAATCTGGTATAAACTGACTTCTATTAGTCAACATAATTCTCGCTCTTTGTGATGACTTTTTTTTTTTTTCTTTTGACGCCTCGACTATTTGCGAGAATTTTCTGCAAAAATATGAGAAATAGGTGAGAGTAGGAAAATGACAAAATAACAAAATGAACGGGTGTGACCATATAGTCAGAGACTCCCCTGATTGGTTCGACCGGACTGGTGGCTGATGCTTCACAAAGTCCAAGTCGCGCTATTCAAGAGTGATTTACACAGTAGAAGTCCCGATTGTAATGTGAGAGCAAAAGGTGCAAAAATGCAAATGCTCGAGCCCGGAATCACAAAAGCGCAATTATTGAATTAAATAATATGTACAGAGTTGCTAGCGACAAACAATAATAAACAAAAAACATGCAAATCAAGCGCGTACCCTAATATGCTTGGGACCTCCCTTATGCCAGAGGTGAGCCTAAACGCCAAATATTTGGGTTTTGAAGAAAGAATTTTGCTGATGCACCAGGCGCACCTCGCGTGTAGTGTGTGATAGTGTTAATTTTCCAGAATGGAGGAAATATGAACGGAATGACAATTTAAGAAAAGCAATAAAAGAATGTAGCAATTAAAGTAGTTAATTACAAAATAAAAGCAAACAATATAAAATATTTACAACAAATATAAAAGCAAAATAAAGTGCAATATTTAATTAACCTGAGTATGTTATGATCAAGAACCTGATATCCCCAGTGGAGTCGCCATGCTGTAACACCCCATTTTAACCGGAGTCGAAACGGGAGTACCGCGCATGGTTGATTCCTAAATGTATTTTAAGGAGTCGCCACCTAATTATTATAGTGAATTAGGACACTGAAAATGTAGCATAAAATACTACAAATGACTTCCATTTAATGGTCTGCGACATTAGTGAGATTCTGGATCAGGGTTCTTTATTATCCTAAAGGGAAGGGGTTAGGCATCCTTCAAGATCCGCTAACTTGCGGTTGTTCGTTCAAACCTAGGTTAATTATTTATTGCTCTTTTTATTCTACCTATTCTAAGCATTTATAATTAAAAAAAAGTGCACTACACAATAATAAAACTAAATTAAATGCGATATAAAATAACATTCCGGGACATCTTTTAGCCCTTTTTAGGCTTTCTGCACAAGATGATCTCGGGCTACCTGCATAAACACTTAGTAAAAGTGTTAGTATAAGAATAAATAATTTTAAAGTAATGACATGATTTTAATAAGTAAAGCAAAAAATAAATAAATCCGTCTTTTGCACAGAGGAGGCCTTGGAAATCAGACGGGGATTCCTTCATCGGTCAATATTATTAAAAGCAATAAAATAAATAAAACCTTCATATCCGTGCCAAAACAATAATAGTTTTAAACACGGAGGGCTCAGATATGAAAAATATATAAAGTGGGACAGCCTAAACAAGTGCGGCTGCGAGAATTATACTGCCGGTAGCATGTTGGTTATCGGTGTAAGTGGAAGAAATCATCATTGCCCAGAAAGCTTCATTTATTTTATTTTCCGTCTTTGCAACTGTGGAGGCCTCAAAAATCGACGGATAACTTTTTCATCGGCCAATATAATATCTGTTCAAAATCAGTAAATACCCCAAGAGTGTAGTATCTGTTCAACCAGTTTAATAAATAAATAAAAGGGCGAAAAATGTCAAAATCAGCCCCAATGACAAGCGATGGCGGTTCACGGAAAGGCTACGAAAATCATAACATCGCGGAGTTTTCAAAATCGGCACTAACCAAATATCGAGAAAATAAGTCATTGGCAAAATATCCAACAAATCCCGAGTCACAAGCCCAAACGAGTTAACCAACACTAGAAAATCATCCATCAAACGATGGCAATGAAGCAGCGGTAACAGCGGTTGGCGAAAAACACCCATTATTATCGAAATATCCAGAAGTCGCGGGCGACCACAAATCGATCCAACGGTACAAGCAAATAACGAATCACGAAATAAAGCAAAATGTTCGCGAGTTTTGAAACTCGTGAGAAAACAACAAATCAAATAAGTCCAAACGCTAACAACATATAATATCAACAAAAGGGAGAATAACAGTAATGTCGCCAGAAAAACACCCACGATAATGGTGGCAAAAATAACCAATAGAGAAAACGGAAACACAGTTCATGTCATCGACGGAGTTCAAACTTCGACCAGATTCGACAACAACTAAAGCGAGATAGAAGAGCGGCGGCGTCACTTCAACGGTATAACACCAGAGCGCCGCCGCCAAGGTAGTGGCAGTGACAAGAGCAAAAGAGAGCAGTGGCGTGCGGCTGAGAGATAGTGAGAGAGAAAGGTCGACGGGGGTGAGGAGGTGGTGGTGCTCGCTATGGGATTGGGGTTTGTGAGCGAGTGAGGTTCGACGGTTGAGGCTTGTCGGACTGCTGGGTGTTCGTGAGTGCAGTGGGGGTGTGGGAGTTAGGGTGACGACGGGAGAGTGAGGGAGAGGGTGAGGGCTGATGTGAGGCGACGGGGGAAGGGTGACGGGAAAGGGCTGAGTGCGGCTAGGGTGGCGGCGAGTTCGCCGGTAACGGAGATGAGTGGAGAGGGGGTGGTGGTCGACGGGAGCAGCAGGGAGAGAGGGCGAGGGTTACTGGTGATGTGGGAAGGTCGCCGGAGTTCAACTCCGGCGAAGAGTGGCGGCGGCGGCAGCGAGAACGAGGAGGAGAGGCGGCTAGGGTTGAGAAAGAGGGTGAAGTGAAGTGTGCGGCTGATTTTCTGAAGGGGGGGGGGGGGAATGTTTTATTTTATAGGGTAGGTTTAGGGTTTGGTATTTGGGGGGGGGGAAATGAAATGTGGGTATTGTTTTGGGGGGAAAATGAAAAGTGGTATTTGATTTTAGGGGGGGAAAATAAAAGAGGGTGTTTGGGTGATATTAAAAACAAAAATGGTGTTGGGTTGGACTGATTCAAATTGTGTCTTGGACTGGACTGGACTGGTTTAACAAAAATGCAAGGCTGGTTAATTATTTAAAGAAAAAATTATTTAAAAAGATGCAAGATTATAAAAATGCAAATGCCGACGCAATAATACTAAAATGCAATATTTAAGACATGTTTAATGTCTGATTAAAAGTAAAAACAGAATGCCAATTAATTATTTAAAAAGATGCAAATATTATTAAAATAAAACGACGGTACAACAATAATAAAAACATAATATTAACAATGACATAATACTTAATTTAAAAATAAAAGATGCAATGCCATTTTTGTGAAGAAATAAACATAGAATATTATGTAAAAATATGTAAAATAACAATTAAAATGCGGTGTGCTAAAATACTTAAAATTGCAACAAATATACAAAAAAAGGGTCAAAATTGACTGTCAACAAAGACATAGTATTGTCTTGGTTTATTATTTTGTATCTGATGTATTGGTACCTTGGTTTTATTCCTTGACAGTATTTGTGTATATTTTCTACATTGATGTGCTTCCATGATGAGTGTAGAGATACTCATGCGGGTATATTTACCTATGCGGGTTCGATTACCATGAATAATAGACACGGACAAGATCCGTGATGCGAGTAGAGATACTCATGCGGGTATAAATACCTATGCAGGTTCGATTCTTATGCGGGTTTGATTCCCATGAATAATCCACGGACAAGATCTGTGATGCGAGTAGAGATACTCATGCGGGTGTAATTACCTATGCGGGTTCGATTCCCATGAAAAAGATATACATATTGATTCTTGGGCAGGTGTCCCTGTCTTTGATGTGACTCTCACTTTGAAAAGATACAGTTGGCTTTTATTTTAGGTGACACGGCTGGATTTGGTATTTGATTATTTTACTTGTCCCTGTCATTTCTTGGCCAGCTATGATTTTATTACTGTACTTTATTTTCGTTCCATGCTTAGTACATGTTGTACTGACCCGCCAGTGCGTTCATCTTGTGATTTAGGTGCTGATTTGGTGATCTGCAAGTGTAGGATCCTTGCTCAGAGTTTTTGGGATAGCTCCATTTGTTCTGGGGCTTATCATTTTGGTATAGATCTTCTTTACAGGCTTTTGTACAGCTATGGGTACGGCGGGGCCTTGTCCCGTCATAGTTCTGTAAAACTCTTAGAGGACTGTATTCATATGTGGGATTGGACTCGTGTACAGTGTAGTCTCTTTTGATTATATATATGAAAGTTTTATTGGCTTTGCCTTTGCATGTTTGTTTTAAAAAAATGATGTGTATTTAGTTCTGCAGGTTACTTGTGTCGTTTGGGTAGAAGGGTGCCCAGGTAGGGCACCAGTCGCGGGCCCGGGTTCGGGTCGTGACAGGTTGAGCTCTCGTATGTCCTAACCAGAATATGATGACAAATTAGTTAACCTGCTATCTTAATAAGAAGAAGAATCATTAGCATTACATTGACACGTGAAAGAGTGGATAGTTGAGGAGATTGGAAGCCCTATTTCCTTCATAACTGTTATAAACCAAAAGTATTATAGTCTTTAGTTTATTTTCTGCACTTAGTCATAATTCTTAGTATAATTTTCAAACTAAAGAACGTAAACCAAATAGATACCATAGAATAGTGAATCAGTACTTAATAAACCAGTCTCTGTGGATGATAAACTCGGTCTTACATATCTTTATTACTTGAACGATATGTACACTTGTGTAAGCATCTAGAAATATCGCAACAATATACATGTATATTGTATGTATATTGAATATATTGTCAAGTTAAAACTAAGAGATTGTGGGCCAGCAGTGCAGTCTGTATCCGAGAGGCAGTGGGCCTCGGTCATCCAAGCCCATACGTGTATCGTGTCTCATTTATGGTATATTTGTATATTAGACTTGTATATTAATTAGTATTGTAGTCTTACCATAATTGTATGATTAGTCTTCATATAGATATAGGGATTTAGAAGTAGAATAGAAAAAGAATCTTCATATTGTAACTTGTATGTATATGTCTTTCATCTATAAGAATAATCAATGAATTAATTATTTCATGGTATCAAGAGTCTATGTTATTTTCCTTGCTTCCGCTACTTACTCTTTTCTCGTGTAACTCTTGAAATTCGTGACCAAAATCCCCCCCCCCTCTCAGTTTTTAGAACACCCGAGACCTCTACCCCCCTAAAATCTTGTCCAAAAGTTCGTTCTATTCACCATGATTGATAAGAACACTTTTCATCCTACCCTCACAGTTTCTAATATCAAGAGTGTTCTTCCTATTGTTCTTGACCTAGAAAACGTCCAATATGAGATGTGGTCGGAGTTATTCAAGATTCATGCAATGGCTCATCAAGTTATTCACCACATCATCCCTCCGACTCCTAAAACGGGGGATGAAACCACCGAAGATGATGATGTACCCACCAAAGCAGACAATCTAAAATTATGGGTCACACTTGACGCAAAGGTTCTTCAATGGATTTATGCTACAATATCCATGGACCTTTTACAGACGATTATGGAACCCAACTCCACATCTATGGAGGCTTGGAATCGATTGTGTGATATCTTCCAAGATAACAGTCATTACCGCATTGTTACCCTTGAACAGGAATTTTCTCAAGTTGCCATCGAGAATTTTCCAAACGTTTCATCTTATTGTAAACGACTCAAGGACTTGGCGGATCAACTTCACAAGATGGGTGCTCCAGTTACTAATAGTCATCTCGTTCTACAGATGGTTGCAGGCTTATCCGAGGCCTATTACAGTGTTGCTTCGATCCTTCGTCAAAGTAACCCCCTTCCAAAATTCTATCAAGCCCGCTCCATGCTCATATTGGAAGAAGCCGGATAGGCTAAGAAGGCGGCTATCGGGGCTAGTCATGTCGTCATGATGACTGAGTCCAATTTTTCTCCTTCCGGTGCCACCAACTCAAGCCATAATCACAACAACGGTGGTGGTAAAAAAGGTCAAAATCAGAAAAATAATGGCAAGAATGGCGGCGGCAACGAGCGATGGCGATGACATCGGGGTTCTTAGCCCGATCAACGATGGCGGCGATCATGGGGCCGGTGGACCCAATCACGATGGCAATGGGCCCCGATTCGATGCGATCGGTGGGCCTTCGATTTACAGGAAGCTGGGCCCGATTTGCCTAGTTTCTCGGGTCCAGCAGCGGGTTTCAGGCCCAACAGTGGTTCGGGGCAGAAGTCCTGGGTGCTTGGGCCCCGGTCCCCTCAAGCCCATCACGCAGTGAGACCCACACAAACTGACATTGAAGTCGCAATGCACACGCTTGAAATGACTCAACCGGACCCAAATTGGTACATGGACACAGGCGTCATTACCCACATGACATTCGACCAAGATACTCTCTCATCTTATTCCAATATGAGAAGTAATCGTGGTATAATTATTGGTAATGGTGATTCGATTCCAATTAAGGGTTATGGGTCATAAAACTTTGTCTCCTCCCCATCCACCACTTGTCTTGAAAAATACTCTTCATGCCCCAAAACTAATTAAAAATTTGGTATATGTCCGTAAATTCACCACTGATAATTGAGTTTCTATTGATATTGATCCGTTTGGGTTTTCTGTGAAGGATTTCAAGACGGAGAGTCCTTTATGAGGTGTGACAATAGGAGAGATTTTTATCCAATCACACCAAGTCTTAGTTTCTCGCGTTAAGCCATGACATCAACTTTTGCAGCTCTTGCTCCTTCCTTGTGTCATGCTCGTCTAGGTCATTCGGGGTCGTCTATTTATCTACTTTAGATAGAAATAAGTTTATTTTCTATAAGGGTACGCGTAGTACTCCAAATTGTCAATCTTGTTCTCTAGGAAAAATTATTAAGTTGTCATTTATAGCTTCGAATTTTCATACTTCAATGTCATTTGATATTATTCATAGCAATTTCTGGACATCTCCCGTTCTCAGTTCTATGGGTCATCGTTATTATGTTTTATTCTTGGATTATTATTCTAAATTTTTATGGACATTTCCAATAGCGAAAAAAATTCAAGTTTTTTCCATCTTCGTAAAATTTAGAGCTTTAATTAGAACTCAATTCGAATGGAAAATAAAAAATATTCAATGTGATAATGACAAAGAATGTGACAATGGGAAGTTTCGGGATTTTTGTGCTAACAATGGAATAAATTTTCATTTTTCTTGTCCTCATACGTCGTCACAAAATGGGAAAGTTGAACGTAAAATTCGTACCATTAATAACAGTATTCGCACCTTATTGGTTCATTCCTCGGTCCCTCCGTTGTTTTGGCATCATGCTCTACAAATGGCTACATATCTGCTTAATATTATTCATTCTTAAGGTTTGACATATTCGTCCCCTCTTCAAATTTTATATTATAAGACTCATTCGTATTCACATCTTAGGGTCTTTGGATGCTTATGTTATTCACTCTTTCCATCCACCACAATTAACAAACTTTAGGCACGTTCTACCCCTTATGTATTTTTGGGTTATCCGTCAAATTACCGTGGTTATAAATGCTTTGATTTGTCTTCTAAACGAATCATTATCAGTCGTCATGTTATATTTTACGAGTCGCAATTTACATTTACTAAGTTCAATAGTCATGTGTCTAGTTCATATAATTTTTTGGATGATGATATATCACCATATTTAATTCACCATTTTTGGACACATACCGAGACCCGAATCCACCAGCTGGCCCACTGCCCGCTGGCCCAAACGTCACTGCCTCTAATGCCGAGATGGGACCATCATCTGGGCCTTCCTTTCAGCCCAATTTTGGCCCATTCTCTCATACCCGATCCAGTGTCGTCTCTGGCCCAACAGTGGCGAGTTCAGTTTCCAGAATTGGGCCAGCAGGCCCCCTGCCTGCTGGCCAACCCATCACGTCCCCCGACACTTTCCAAAATTCACCCAATCCAGCCCTGAGTCATGGTTCGGTCACCCGAAGTCAACGAGGTATTTTTAAACCAAAAAGATATTTTAATATAAATTCTAATATTCTTAAATCACTCTTACCCCGTAATCATGTGTCTGCCTTAAATGACCAAAATTGGAAGATTGTCATGATCGATGAATATAATGCTTTTATTGGTAATAAGACGTGGAAGTTGGTACCCCGTCCATCTGGTGTTAATATTATTCGGTCTATGTAGATTTTTTCTCATAAGGATAATTCTGACGGTTCTTTTGCAAGACATAAGGCTTGACTTGTAGGTGATGATAAGACTCAGCAGGTTGGTGTAGATTGTGGTGAGACATTTATCCCGATGGTCAAGCCGGCTACCATTCACACTGTGCTCAACTTGGATTTGTCGAAATCATAGCCCATTCATCAACTAGACGTGAAGAATGCATTCCTACATGGTGATCTCAAGGAGACAGTCTATATGCATCAGCCCTTGGGGTTTAGAGATACTAGATATCCTCATCATGTCTGTTTGTTGAAGAAGTCCTTGTATGGGCTTAAGCAGTCTCCACGAGCTTGGTATAAGAGGTTTGTTAACTATGTTTCGACTATTGGGTTCTCTCACAACATGTCTGATAATTCATTATTCATATATCGTCGGGGGTCTTTTATGACTTATATAATACTATATGTGGATGATATTATTTTGAATGTCTCTTCTGATGCTTTGCGAAAGTCCATCATGAAAATGCTCAGTTCTGAGTTTGACATGAAAGACTTAGGGCCATTGAGTTATTTTTTGGGGATTGCTGTCAATCGTCATGCAGGAGGACTGTTCTTAATACAGAAGAAGTATGCAGCTGAGATCATTGAGAGGGTTGGGATGTCATCCTGTAAGTCCATTTCTACTCCAGTTGATACTAAACATAAACTGGGTGTTGCAGTTGGCTCCCCCTATGAGGATCCCACCCGCTATCGTAGTCTTGCAGGGGCCTTACAGTATCTTACGTTCACGCGATCTGATATTACGTATGTCGTACAACAGGTGTGTTTGTTTATGCATGATCCCAGGATTGAACATATGAATGCGCTCAAACGCATTATTAGGTACATTCATGGAACACTTGATTATTTCTTGCATTTGTATCATTCGTCGACGTCTACACTTGTCTCTTATACAAATGCTGATTGGGGTGGTTGTCCAGATACCAGACGGTCTACGTCTGGCTATGGTATGTTTTTAGGTAATAACTCGGTCTCATGGTTTGCCAAGCGTCAATCCACACTTTCACGTTCAAGTGCAGAGGCCGAGTATCGAGGGGTAGCCAATGTGGTTTCTGAGTCATGTTAGTTACGTAATTTTTTTTTAGAGCTTCATTATCCTATTCAGAAAGTTACCTTGG
Organism: Przewalskia tangutica; assembly: GCA_029844215.1. Lineage (NCBI taxonomy): Eukaryota > Viridiplantae > Streptophyta > Magnoliopsida > Solanales > Solanaceae > Przewalskia > Przewalskia tangutica. Next base: position 113,726,500 of record CM056721.1, read on the forward strand.
TGTATTGTGATAATATAAGTGTCATCTACCTTTCTGGTAATCCAGTTCAGCACCAGCGCACTAAACATATAGAGATGGATATTCACTTTGTTCGAGAAAATGTAGCTAGAGGATAAGTACGCGTCTTCCATGTCTCTTCCAGATATCAAATTGCAGACATCTTTACAAAGGGTCTTCCCTCGATCCTTTTTGAAGATTTTAGAGACAGTCTCAGTGTACGAAGATCGTCCGCTATGACTGTGGGGGTGTGTTAAATATATTTACAATATACACATGATATACATATATATTGTATGTATATTTAATATATTGTCAAGGTAAAACCAAGAGATTGTGGGCTAGCAGTGCAGTCCGTATCCGAGAGGCAGTGGGCCTCGATCATCCAAGCCCATCCGTGTATAGTTTCTCATTTATGGTATATTTGTATATTAGACTTATATATTAATTAGTCTTGTAGTCTTACTATAATTGTATGATTAGTCTCTACTCTCTATTAGAATAGAGATTTAGAAGTAGAATAGAAAAAGAATTTTCCTACTGTAACTTATATATATATATATATATATATGTGTCTTTCATCAATAAAAATAATTAAGGGATTAATTCTTTCAAAATAGCATTCTACATAGGTACAAAAGTTAAAATTCTATCAATAAATTCATTAGGAAGATAAACAGTAGGACTATTATTCGACTCATCATCACCATTTGTTTTCATAGAGTTTCTTCTAGATTGTTTTCTATGAGATGACACTAAAACTTGCTTTACTTTGGACCCTGAAGCTTTCATAACTATTCTTTTTTCTAAATTAGAAAGAGAGTCAAGATGGAAATATACGAATTTGCTGAGCATTTGGTTTACGTTACTAAACCAATGTGAAAATCAATGTAGTATTTTTTTTGTAGGATAAATTATGAATAAAATAGTATGTAGTAGCAATAACTAGGTTAATATATAAGTTAAAAATATCAGTAAAGTATGCAATCATATTTAACTATTTTTATATTGTCACTTGTGTTTTATTTACCGATCTACTATATTATTCTTTATCGATCTCTTGCCAAAAGAATCATATAACCATTGGAGGAACTAGACGTTCGGAGTGGTTCGGTCGAGCCCAATACAATTTATTTGTGTTGAATTTTTTATTAAATATGAAAAATATTAAATTTATAACCAGTTATTACCACTTGAAGTCAATATTCTAAAATTCAAGAAATCTTAAAGTTAAAATTATGGCTCCGCCTCAATATAACTAGAACATTTATAATGGGTTATAAAATCGATCTTCCCTTAATATGTAACTGAAAGTATATTTATGTCCTAGAGACAATCTGTATTAGGACAAATGTACTTTATACACATTCATATTTATATTAATGGAGATTAATATTATGGCATTTGCAGTTATTGAATTATTGGTTGATTGTCTATAATATTCTATAAATGCATCCCTAGAGGTTACGTGGTTATTAATAATGTGAGAGATTAATATTATAATGTAACTCTTAAACTGCCTCGACTAATGATCATCGAGAATGGAATATCGATGATATGTGATACGTCGACGTGTGGTCTGCATCATATCCTTTGGGGATGTAGTATGTCTCACCTGCTACGAGTTATGGCAACTCATGATGGACACATCAATACTTTTGAAAGTATTAGTATACCCTGCTGATGTACTATTTGTTATAGATGTCTAAAATATCATTAGCGTGTGAGAGATAGAAGTTCTTAGACTTGAGGTTGATACGCACCTTGTTTACAGAGTAATATACTTTGATCATGTCTTAAACTCAAATGCCTTATAGGTTGAGACGCGACTTGTATTGGGTATATTGCGATGTAGATTAAAGATGGTAGTTGAGTCAAGATTAGGATTCATTCCTCGAATGTATCTTCGAGAGAACACTCAGATTCTCATATGGTATTAGGTTGACTAAGTCGTTGGCCAACACAATAGACATATCTATGATATTGTCTTGTTGTCAGCTAATATATATGAGATATAATAATCAAGTCATTTGGATAGACACTTGACAGATCCTAAGCTTGATCGAGTGTGTCGTGAATGAAAGAATTTTATCTTTCCACATAGAGGTTTAGTTCACAGGTTTCGTGTAACTATACTACACATATTGAGTTCGTCTTCCGGCACCGTCTAGGAGTTCCGTGTAGACCTAATGTTATTAGTGTCGATATGTGAAGGCCTGTAGGGTAACACTAAGTCAATTGTTTCTTCGATTCAAGGATGTAATTAGAGAGAATATAGATGTTCAATTTATAATCGAGACATTATAATAAATAATGGTTAATTAATTAAACTGAGATGGTATTTCAGATTTAATTAAAATAGAAACAAGGAAAAATTGAACTAGGGTCGCGGCGCCTCAGCGCTGTGGTGTCACCCATTGAGCGTCGCGGCTCCATGTGTCTAGCGGGTCCGAGTGACCCATTATGCCTCGGTTTCTGGGCCTGACCCACTTGGAAACCCTAGCTGATTTTTGCAGCTATAAATAGAGGGTTCAATCATTATTTTAACACCCAATTCACTAGAATTATTCTCTGCTGAAACTCTGTCGGATTTTCTAGCTTTCCGAAAGAGTAATTACATTGGAGTCTTGACTTGCAAATTGAGGAACGGTTGCGTGCTCACCCTCGGTATACACTTGAAGAAGAGGATTCCAGATTTGCAAACGGTAAGTGTTCTATCGACGCATTACAGTTTTTATGTGTTTTCATTATATAATTGACCACTCGTTGGGTTGAAACATAAATTTTCAAATTTCGCTGCGTGTACAAACCCGACAAAACCCTACAGTAACATGGTATCCGAAGAACAAAAATGGAAGAAAATGGTTTTCCTAGTTTCTAACTTTATAATTGATTTTCTTAATGAGCATGTAAAGGACAAATATAAATGACCAAGGGTGGAATTTCTAATGACTTCTTTTATTTAGGGGAACAAATTTAATATGGACTATCTCTTTAGACTTTTTATTTTATTTTTTTTTGTTGACGAAGGAACCCGCAGCCGCTGCTCTTTCGAGTGCGCACAGGGTAAACCCCGGACTGACGCAATAGCCTGCAAACCACGTCAGCCAGTTAAACCACACTTGACAAGCCAGGTGTGACAGGCTCCCCCAAGAGGCGAAGGCAGGCCAGACGTTACCCTGGGGTTTCGAACTTGTGACCAAGCTCTCCCACACCACCCAATGAGGATACCCTCTGCCTTCAAGACCAACTGTTCTAGACTTATCCCTTAAATTTTCATCTTTTTTGGTATTTGCAAGTTTGCAATTGAGATACCTTTTAAGGGACATTAATTCACTATGATCAGATGACCTTAAATATTGCGAAGTTGGACAGAAAAAATAGTAAGTTAATGGGCAAAGAAAACCAAATTTGCTAGATGAATACAAAAGAGATTAAGCATATTTGGAAAATTTCTTAAGAGAATAACTTCACAATTTTACCAAAAAAACTTGCCTTTCTGATAGAATATGGATATACAACAAGAACAAAATATATGAGTTCAACTAAAAAGGAAACATTTTACCTATATGACTCTCGCAAAACCCCACAATCGGAAGGCCAATAGAGTAGTGAAAATTATGTGAGATAAAAAATTAAATTATAGTAGAGACAAAAATGTTATTTGATTCTTTTTTATATACATAAGTTTTGACGTACATAGTTACTCGATGTGATAGCGAAGGATAACATGTACTAATAAAAATAGTCAAGAGATAAAACGAACTAGTGAAGTTATCTGAAGACTATAATAGTAGAGCTAACTGTTGAATCTTGCTACTGATGTGATTGTACTCGTAATCTAATCTCGGTGAACACCAACACACACCAACATACACCAACAGTGGAGTTTAAGCTAACATGCACAAGAAAGGAAACAGAGAATGGACAGAAGATAGGATAGAGGAGAAGAAGAGGAAAAGCGAAATAGGGTTTCGCCTCTTTTTTATTAAGAAGACAGAGAGGTACATAAAATGAATCTGATTAGGTCTTATTCACTCGACCTCTTCTTTTATATCAAAACAATAGAGGCTAAGGTTAATAAAGAGATTGGGCTGCTGCTAACAGGCCTGAGTATTTGGGCTCCCTTAATGGGCTGGCCCTCTAATACTTTGTTTTAACAGGCTCCCTCAAGCTGGATGCTGGAAGATATTGAGCAATCCAAGCTTGGAACAAAGATGATGATGCTGACAACTATCCAGCCCTTTTGTGAGCAGATCTGCAGGCTGTTCTGTAGTAGAGATATACTCAGTTTTCACCACTCCTTTCTGGATTTTTTCTCTTATGAAGTGAAGATCAATTTCTATATGTTTTGTCCTTTCATGGAAGACTGGGTTTGCTGCCATTTGTATAGCTGATTTCTTTGTCGTGTAGATTGTGTCATGTCGATGATGAAGTCAATATCTCCCAACGATCCAATCCAGTTATTTCAAAGAATGATCGCAAGGCTTACGTACTCGGTCTGAGCTCACGGAGATGGTAGGCTATCGCTTGGACTTCGAGAGATGAGAATCACCGATTTCACGGATAACACATATGATTTTCTTGTATGTGGGCATGCAGCCCAGTCTGCATCACAGAAAGCAGTTAGAGTATTTTGTTGACCACTAGACATAAGTACCCCTTTTCCTGGCTGATTCTTTAAATACCTTACAATTCTAAGTCAGTGATTAGATGAGGCTTAGGTACATTGAAAAGCGGCGAGAGTTTGGACCTTGTATGCTATATGCGGTCTTGTAATAGTAAGGTAAAGTAATTTGCCAATCAGTCTCTGGTAGACCCTGACATTGTCTAACAGTTCATCAGTCTTTATTTTCTGGGTATTCTGCTGCTTAGCAGCTAGTTCATCATGTTCTTTAGTAGTCATCTTGGTATTAGAATCAGTAGGTGTTCTACTAGGCTTGGCCCCAGCAAGTCCTGATTCAGAGATTAGCTCCAATGTATATTTCCTTTGATGCATTAGAATCCCTTTGTTAGATCTAGTAAATTCAATTCCTAAGAAGTACCTTAATTCTCCTAGGTCTTTCATTTTGAACACATCTTGAAGGGACTGCTTTGTCTCCTTTAACAGTTCTATATTGTTTCCAGTAACTAACATGTCATCTACATAGACCAGTATAATGGTGATACTCTGACTGGTTTGTTTTATAAATAAGGAGTGATCATAGTGAGATTGTCTAAAATTCATTTTAACCAGAGCTTCTGTTAATTTAGAGTTCCACTGTCTGGGTGCCTGTTTGAGCCCATACAGGGATTTATGAAGTCTGCATACATGTTTCCCCCCTTTACTACTGAATCCTTGAGGAAGATCCATATAGATTTCATCATACAGGTCCCCTTGCAGAAAAGCATTATACACATCCATTTGATGAATGTGCCAGCCTTTAGAGGCTGCAATAGCTAAAACAGTCCTTACAGTGACCATTTTTACAACAGGGGAGAAGGTTTCTTGATAGTCTATTCCTTCTTGTTGACTGTACCCTTTAGCAACTAACCTAGCCTTTAATCTTTCTATCTCACCTGAGTCTTTGTATTTTATTTTATAAATCCATTTACAGCCTATTGGGTACTTTCCTGAAGGCAAGGGAACAATTTCCCAAGTTTGATTTTCTTGTAAGGCCTTTATCTCAGCTTTCATGGCTTCCACCCATCTAGGATCTTTTGAGGCCTCATTATAGTTTTGTGGTTCTATTATTTCAGAAAAAGAAGTCAGAAAGGCCTGATATCTATTACTTAAGTGTTCATAGTGCATATAATCCTGGATAGGATAGAGTACACTGTTAACATTGGGAGTGACAAAGTCCTTGAGCCAAATAGGAGGTTGTCTGGTTCTACTAGATTTCCTAATACTGATTGCATTTTCTGGTTGCTGTTGAGTCTCAGAGATATTAGAAGTGTTATTATCAGTACAGTGAGATGTTTTATCAGTAGGAGGAATGGCAGTAGTAGGAATAACAGGTTGAGATACACCATCAGGTTGAGTTATATAGTTATTCTCCTCCAGATGTTTGAAAATAGGTACAGTGACTATATTATTCTTGAAGGGATACTCTGTTTCCCTGAAGGTAACATCCCTACTAACAAGAATTACTTTAGCATTCAAGTCATACAATATATACCCTTTTTGAGTCTCTGAAAACCCCATCAAAACACAGCTTTTAACTCTAGATTGAAGCTTATCAGTGACAGTCAGGTCTTTAGCAAAGGACAGGCAGCCTATGGTTCTGATGTGACCTATGGAGGGTTTTTGTCTGTAAATGCCTTCATATGGTGTCTTTCCAGTGATAGAAGAAGGCATTCTATTTATTAAGTACACTGCTGCTAGTACACATAATCCCCAGAACTTGATAGGAATATTGGCTTGAAGTCTTATAGCTCTAGTTACCTCTAGTATGTGCCTATGTTTTCTTTCTGCTATTCCATTTTGTTGGGGTGTGTAGGCACAGGATTTTTGATGTACTATCCCTAGCTTCTGAAAGAGACTGCTACAAATGTCATTAACAAACTCTGTCCCATTGTCAGTCCTAATAACCTTAATGGTTTGTTTAAACTGAGTTGACACATAGCTAAGAAATTGTTTAATAACAACACAAGTGTCTGATTTTAACTTCAGCAGATAGACCCAAGTCATCCTAGAATAGTCATCTACTATAGTTAAGAAGTATTTCTTACCATTATAAGTTTCTGTCTTGTAGGGACCCCAAACATCCATATGCACCATATCAAATATAGAGTTACTAAAAGTGTTGCTATTATTAAAAGGTAATCTATATTGCTTTGCACAGGGACACACATTACAATTGCTTATAGTTTTATGTATACTATCAGCACTAGTACCAATTAATTGACTTAGTACTTTACTAGAGGTGTGGCCAAACCTTCTATGCCACAGATTGATATTAGCCTCTGCACTTTCTTTAGCTTGTACAGTTAGTGCTGACTGTCCTGAAGCTAGTATATAAAGGCCATCATGAAGTTTACCAATCTCCTTCACCTTCCCACTGTAGAGATCCTGAAACAGGCAAAAGTCAGGATAAAAACTAGCAACACATTTTAATTCTCTAGTGAGCTGGGATACAGACAGTAGGTTGTGTTTAAAATCAGGAAGGTATAAGACATTACTCAAGTTGCTTCTGGTAGACAGATTACAGGTACCAGTGTGAGTGACCTTGGCAGTTTCACCATTTGGTAAGAAAACATTTTTTGTGCTAAAACTAGCAGTATTATCACTTAGTTTGGTTACTTTATCAAGCATACTAAGATCAGATACCATATGGTTTGTGGCACCTGTATCTATTATCCATTTCCTTTCTATATTAGCAACATGTAAAGCTTTGAGTTTAGTCATACCTGCAGTGTTAGCTAAGGAATTATCACCTTGAGTTTCAGTATTTACAGTAATCTGTCCTTTGTTCTGATTCAGCAGCATGAGTATCTGATTATATTGGTCTTGTGAGAACACTGGTGCTCCTCCAATTTTCAGATTGTTTCCATTCTTGTCAGAAGCGATCTCACATTTCTTGTGTTCAAGACCTCGATCTGACATTGTTGGCTGTGTGTTCTTTTCTTTTTGACCTGAAGCCTGGTGGGTAACCAACTACTCTATAACAAAAATCCTTTGTGTGACCCCTCATTTTGCACACTTCACAAACTAGATTTGTGTTTCTTTTGAATTTTTCCTTAGCTGTAGTTCCAGTCTTGGAATACATGCCTGAGATGTTATTCTGTCCTATACCACTGGGTCCTACCCCAGCGAGCCTCTGAGACTTGACACTTATGCCCTTTTGACTCTCATCACTAACAATCATAGAGTAGGCTTTGTTCACAGTGGGCAGTGGTGTCATTAGTAAAATCTGAGACCTAGCCTGCATGTAGTTCTCATTTAGGCCCATAAGAAACTGATACAGTTGTTGTTTTTGTAAGTAGTTTGTGAAGTCTTTGGATGTAGGGCAAGCACAGTTAGGAGGTGGCACTAAAGCCTGATATTCTACCCACAGAGACTTTAGTTTGGTGAAGTATTCAGACACACTATTATTTCCTTGTGTTAAAGTAGCAATTTCTCTATGCAGGTCATATGTTCTTGATTCATCTATCTTATCAAATCTTTCCCTCAAGTCTTCCCATACTTCGAGGGCTGATTCTGCATACAACACCCCACTCAGTAGACTGCTGGACACAGAGTTCATCAGCCATGCTTGGACAATAGCATTGACTCTGTCCCATTGGTCCCATAGTTCCATTTCATACTGGTCCTTGACACATCTTCCATTCACAAAACCTAGTTTGTTTCTACCAAGCAAGGCTATTTTCATAGATCTGCTCCATATATTATAATTTTCAGACCCCAAGAGTTGAAAAGATATTAAAGATGCACCACTCACATCAGAAGCTTGGAGAAACAAGGGGTGATTATGGTCAAGGACAAAAGTGACAGAGGATGTTCTACCCTCAGGAAGGATTTTGTGTGGAGAGTTGTCTCCTGAACTGGAATCGGTGCCCATTTTAGTCAAACTGTGATTCTTTGCAACACAGATATTGCAGATCTAAAGTCAGTATTCCAAGTTTTCTTAGGTAAGACTCACGATAGAAATTTGGTCATGCAAGAACTGACATGCAAGAACTTAACCCAGAGACTAGGGTTTCAGACAGAACTAGGGTTTTGACCCTCAATTAGTTCCAGATTATGTCTTCTCAGATAGGACCCCAGAAACTAGGGTTTCAGACAAAAATAGTTTCAGATCCACAATTTCTTTGACAGTGAACTTACGGAAGAAATCACATAGAGACAAATATAGTAGGACTTCCTTACAGTGCTTTTAACGGATCGATCATCGGAGGCTCTGATACCATGTTGAATCTTGCTACTGATGTGATTGTACTCGTAATCTAATCTCGGTGAACACCAACACACACCAACATACACCAACAGTGGAGTTTAAGCTAACATGCACAAGAAAGGAAACAGAGAATGGACAGAAGATAGGATAGAGGAGAAGAAGAGGAAAAGCGAAATAGGGTTTCGCCTCTTTTTTATTAAGAAGACAGAGAGGTACATAAAATGAATCTGATTAGGTCTTATTCACTCGACCTCTTCTTTTATATCAAAACAATAGAGGCTAAGGTTAATAAAGAGATTGGGCTGCTGCTAACAGGCCTGAGTATTTGGGCTCCCTTAATGGGCTGGCCCTCTAATACTTTGTTTTAACACTAACAAGTACTAATAAAAGAGTTTAAAATAAGAGGTTATAATAGTAAGTTATTTGATAATATTACATTGGTGAGAAGTAGATTTTAAAAAAATAGTCGACAGATAAGAGGTACTAGTAAGTTATCCTTTACAAAATTGGTGAGAGATAAGAGATGAGGATAATAGGAAGTTATTTCATTATTAGACAGATGTAAATAATCGAGATATAAGGTGATCCGATCCTATCATTATATAAAAAAGGGAAAAAAACTCAAATATACTTTTGAACTATAAAAAAGAACTCAGTCATCCCACTCATTAATAGCTGAATATATTTTGGCCATCCCTGTGACCAAATATGCACATTCAAGTTAATTGGGAGTTAGGGATATTTGTATGGTCGGTTGAGGGAAATGAAGAACTTAGTTGGATTAAAAGATAAGTCGGTCGGGTTCTGTTGAAAATACTAATGATATACATAGTAGATGTCATTGATATACTCACTGTTCTAGCTGATATACTGTTATACTTAGCTCTTATAGCTCTTATATTGTTTACATTTTTAGCCTAGCCTAGTTTGTTCCATAAGGACATTTGGCGCAAATGACCCACAGTATAAATACCTTGCACTTTGTAATATTTGTGGCTATTCAGAAATATCAGAAAGTTCACGCACATCTCCTCTCCTTTCCTCTCGTCTTCTCCATCTCAGTTCCTTCACCTGGTTCACTGTATATTAGCAGTGCTGGGCTTGCATGCAGATCGATTCCTCGTGATCTTCAGTTTCTATCATGGTATCAGAGCCTGTTGGAGGTATCGATCTGAACAGACGACAGTAGAAATCGCAAAATCGTAAGACTTCAATTTTTTCTGATTCACGAAGGTACAATTTGTTTCCTTCGACTACGGTGTTCGATCTGTTAGTAGAAATTGCTATTTGATTGGAATTATGGAAAACACCACAGCAATTCCTTCTATAATCATAGACGAAAGTTCAAATTCTGGTTGTGAAATAATCGACCACAATCATCCTCTGTACCTGAGTGCAGCAGACACAGCAGGTGCACTGCAAGTTGACATCCAGTTAACAGGAATGGAAAACTACACACTGTGGAGCAGAGCTATGCAGTTGACGCTATTGACGAAGAACAAAATTGGATTCATAGATGGATCTGTGAAGCGTGATACGTATGGATCTGCACATACGAGGCAATGGGACAGATGTAATGCCTTGGTAATGTCGTGGATTATGCGAAATGTTGATAAAAATCTTCTTAGTGGAATTCTATATCGATCCAGTGCAGTAGCCGTCTGGAAGGATCTAAAGGAGAGATTTGATAAAATCAATCTCTCTCGAGTATATCAATTAAAAAAGGAGTTATCGATGTTGAACCAGGGGACATCATCAGTCGCACAGTATTATTCCAGAATGAAGGATTTGTGGGACGAGATAGACTCGATTATACCACCTCCTACCTGTGAATGTTCAAATCCAAGAGAGTATATTAATCATCTAAGCAACCAGAGACTATTGGAGTTCCTTATGGGACTAAACGACGGATACAATCAAGCTAGGAGTCACATCTTGTTGATGTCTCCTACACCAAGTGTGAACCAAGCCTATGCCATGGTGGCACAGGATGAAAGTCAGAAGCATATTTCCTCCTTAGGGATTGCAGAAAGCATGCAGCCGCAAGTAAAGCCTCATTTAATGGCAATAGAAAATATAATACGTATGCCTATTGTTATCATTGTCGTATGAAGGGACACAACAGGGAAGGCTGTCACAAATTGCTATACTACTATGACCATTGTAAGAAGCAGGGTCACACTATGGAGAAATGTTATCGAATTGTAGGTTATCCCTCAGATTCTAAAGACAGAAGGAAGGCCAATGTAGTTGTGGTTTCACAAATGGAAGCAAATGGATATGGTCAACAAAGATATGAAGGCAGTGGTTCTCAGTTGTCGACATATCAACAAGATCAACTTCAACATATGATGAGGACTTGTACACGGATAAGGCTGACAAATGATGGTTGTTTTGTCTCGGGAGAGCGGGGCAGTGCAGACCATCAGAATCGCAAAAGTGCATATGGCAGGTAAGTATGATCACATTGAAGACAATAGTAGATATCACTGGATAGTAGATTCAGGTGCTACTAACCATATGGTCAAAGACAGAAAAATGATAAGCTAGCGACTCTTGAGAAAATCCGGGACATGCGGCTACTCTGGGGCCTTTGCTCGATTGCACAAAGCGGAAAGTGTAGGCGCGGGAGGTGATTTAATAAACCATGTACTTTGTGTGCCAAGTTTTCAATTCAACCTGCTTTCAGTATCGAGTTAACTAGGAATTGAATTGTAGTGCAAGATTTTCCCCGATTTCTTTGTCCTACAGGATCTCTTCACTGGGAAGGTGAAGGAGATTGGTAGAGAAGTGGATGGTCTATATGTGCTAGAGACTGGAGGGAAACAGGACAGGTTGGTGACAGGGCAGGCACACATGACAAAGACTAGTCCAGAGGATCAAAGCGGTTTATGGCATAAAAGACTAGGGCATGCTCCTATGAGTGTCATTAGGAAGATAAAGTTCTTTAGTAACAATAAGTCTAGCTTCACCATTCCACATTGTGATGTATGCCCTATGGCAAGACAAACTAGATTACCATTTCGGTAGTGTGATGAAAGTACATCCCCATTTGAGTTGTTACACATTGATGTTTGGGGACCATATAGAGTTCCCACATATACTGGAATGAGATATTTCTTAACTGTAGTTGATGACTTTACCAGATGGACCTGGATTTACCTTTTACATATTAAATCAGATGTGCCATCCATGCTTAAAGATTTATGTGTGATGATTAAAACACAATATGGTGTACTTGTCAAGTCAATCCGATCAGATAATGGCTCAGAGTTCATTAACAGCACATGTAGAGATCTGTTTGCTAAGTTGGGAATTGTTCATCAAAGGTCTTGTCCTTATAGCCCTCAACATAATGGCTTAGTTGAGAGGAGGCATAGACACATCTTGGAGCTGGCAAGGGCTATCAAGTTTCAAAGTTATCTGTCAAATAGATACTGGGGGGACTGTGTAGAGGCTGCAGGCTATATCATGAATAGGTTACCTGCTGTAATATTGGGAAACATTTCACCTTATGAAAGGCTATATGGAAAGGCTCCAGTTATGTCTCATATGAGGGTCATTGGTTGTCTCTGCTATGCCACAAACTTACTACAGACTGACAAATTTGATACAAGGACAATAAAGGCAGTGCTACTTGGATACTCTTCCAAGCATAAAGGATACAAACTGTTGAATTTATCTAACAATACTCTCTTTGTAAGCAGAGATGTCACCTTCCATGAAGACATATTTCATTTCCAGCAAAAACAGATGCCTGAAGCTGATCATATAATAGCAGTTCCACAAGTTGAAGCTGATGATGATGAAAATATTCTTCAGCATTCATCCAGAAATGCTGAAGTTGCAGACCAGGTTCCACAGATTGAAGTTGATGGTGATAGAGGCATTTCCCTGCATCCATCCAGACATACAGAACTTACAGATCAGTCTAAGGAAGCTGAGGAAGATGATGGAGCTGATGGCTACACTGCTGTTGACATTGACCCTGAGGCTGAATCATCCTTGAGGAGATCAAATAGGAGCAGAAAACATCCCACATGGATGAAGGATTTTTATCCATCACACAGGCATGAAGGTGGACCAAGGAGCAGCCAATGTTTATATCCTATGTCCAATCATCTCACTTACACTGGATTGACTGCCAGATATCAGAGTTACATTGCTAAGATGGGGGTTGAGCAGGAACCAACATCATATTCTGCAGCAGTACAAGATGACAGATGGGTGGATGCCATGAAGGCTGAGATGAAGGCACTGGAGGACAACAATACTTGGGAAGTTACTGACCTTCCCAAGTACAAGAAAGCCATTGGATGCAAGTGGGTTTATAAGATCAAATACAAAGCTAATGGTGAGATAGAAAGATTCAAGGCAAGGTTGGTGGCTAAGGGTTACAATCAAAAGGAGGGAGTTGACTACCAAGACACCTTCTCACCTGTAGCAAAAATGGTTACAGTGAGGGTAGTAATCTCAGTTGTTGCTTCCAGAGGTTGGGACATTTATCAAATGAATGTCCACAATGCATTTCTCCAAGGAGATCTTAATGAGGAAGTATATATGACCATGCCACAGGGCTTTGATGATAAGCAAGGAAGAGTATGCAAGCTGGTCAAATCTTTATATGGCCTAAAACAAGCTTCTAGGCAGTGGAATATTAAGCTCATTACTGCCCTGAAGAACTCAGGCTTTGTCCAAAGTCAGTTAGACCATTCACTCCTCACCAAAAAGGTTGGAGATAGAATAGTGATGGTACTCATCTATGTAGATGACTTTCTCATTACTGGGAATGACAATGATCTCATTCAACAGACCAATGCATCACTTCAACAGAACTTCAAGATCAAGGACCTGGGAACTTTGAGATATTTCCTAGGCTTTGAGTTTGCTCGAAATGCTAGTGGAATAGTTATGCATCAAAGGAAGTACACTGTAGAGCTTATTTCTGATCTTGGCCTATCTGGAGGCAAACCAGCAAAAACTCCTATAGAGCTTAATGTCCAGTTGACATCTGTTGTTTATGACCAATGTATTCCTGCTCCTGATGCACATCTCAGATTAAGGACACATTACTGGCAGATCCAGCAAGCTATCAGAGGCTTATTGGGAGGCTACTCTGCAGCGAATACGGACCTAACATATCCTTTCTTTGTCGATTAGCTTGAGCGGTTTCTTCAGAGTCCAAAAACATCCCACCTTTTGGCAGCACATCGTGTGGTTAGGTACCTGAAGCAAGCACCAGGTCTGGGCATTTTCATGCCGGCAGAAGAATCAACTAGTCTCACAGCCTATTGTGATGTTGATTGGGCATCATGTCTCAATACAAGGAGATCCATCACAGGTTATTTGGTGTTCTTTGGTTCATCTCTCATTTCGTGGAAGTTCAAGAAGCAGCCAACAGTTTCCAGGAGCTCAGCTGAGGCTGAATATAGAAGCCTAGCATCAGCAGTTGCGGAGGTGGTGTGGCTCGCGGTATTCTTTGAATTGTCTGCTTACCTTGACCTTACATACGATGTCTGATGTGATAAATCTGCGCTGCAGTGCAACTAACGATCTTCCATGAAGAACCAAACACATCGATATTGGTGTCATTTCATCAGAGAAAATCCAGCGGTGATACACTGCTGCTCATTTTCCCAGCGTGAGCGACAGCGAATGCACTCACGAGGGCTTACTCGAGTCGACATGACTATCTATTGTCCAAGCTGGGACTCAAAAATCTGTTTTTTGATCCTAGCTTGAGGGGGCGTGTTGGAAATACTAATGATATACATAGTAGATGTCATTGATATACTCACTGTTCTAGCTGATATACTGTTATACTTAGCTCTTATAGCTCTTATATTGTTTACATTTTTAGCCTAGCCTAGTTTGTTCCATAAGATCATTTGGCGCAAATGATCCACAGTATAAATACCTTGCACTTTGTAATATTTGTGGCTATTCAGAAATATCAGAAAGTTCACGCACATCTCCTCTCCTTTCCTCTCGTCTTCTCCATCTCAGTTCCTTCACCTGGTTCACTGAATATTAGCATTGTTGGGCTTGCATGCAGATCGATTCCTCGTGATCCTCAGTTTCTATCAGGTTCTAGTACGGGGCAACTTTAATTTAATCAGGATGACACTAAAATTAGTGGGACGGGCTAGTAATGTGGATTGATTAATTGAAGGTGTATTTTCCAGTATTTTAAAATCGGCTAAGAGTCGTTAGTGGTAATCACCGTACGCAAAACAGTGATAAGTAGTACAAATATGTATATTTGGTCACAATAATAATATAAATATGCTCAACTATCAATGAGTGACATGACTGAACTATTTCTAATAATTCAACATACTTGGAACTTTTTTTCTAGAAAAAATATCACAACAAGGACGTCTTTTACTCAAATAGTTTAGAGGTGACCATTTGACCAATTTGGCAACTTATAACTCCACAAAAATTTTGGAGTAATGAATTGCATATAGGATTTGGCATGATGACAAGGTAAAATCCATAACAATATAGGGTCTGTTTGGAAAAACACACGAGAATTGGAATTGGGCGTAATTATATAGTTTGATCTGTTTGTTTGATCATGTAATAACATGATTAATAGGGAATTGAGTGTAATTGAGAGGGTGTAATTACACTCTCCAATGCTTAAAAGAGAGGGGGGTTGAGAATTGAGGATAATTAAAGGATTATTTTTTTCTTTTTAATTTTATTTTATTTTATTTTATTTCTATTATTTTAATTCCTTTTTTATTTTTAAATTTTAAATTGCTTTTATATTGATAATATATTTTTCCTTTTATATTATTATCTTTTATTTTCTTTCTTTTCTTTTCCCAACCTTTACTTCTTGTTAGGGCTGGCCAGTGGGTCGGATCGGCCCGGGCCCGACCAGGTCCCGTCCCTTCCCGGCCCCGATTAAATTAAAAAAAAATTAGCGGGTCCGGAGCTCGAACCGGGACGGGACATGATATGATTGATCGGTGTATTTTATATACACTTTTTGAGTCATTTTTACTTAGTATTTTGCCCATTTTTGTACAAATATGTGTCGTCTTAGGATAGATTTTCTTTCTTTTGAGTCATAATGGTTTAAAGTGACACAATGGTGAAAAGGAGCGAAAAGAGGGCAGAAACAGAGGTTCCAGAGCTCAAAAAGCTAGAAAGTTGGCAACCCGGGCGAAAGCGAGGTATGGCTACGCCACCAGCATCAGAGCGCCCAAAGCAGAGCGGAGAGTTTGGCGCGCGGTGCCGATTGCGAACGCGGCGCCTAGGCGGGAATTCTGCCAAATCCGAATGGGAATAGGCCAAGGCCAAGAAGGAAAAGTTTGTGAACGTTTTATAGGCTATAAAAAGGACCTTTCTAGGTCAGATTTAAGGATCCCACTTTGGAAAATTCATCACAACTTGGAGATCAAGATTAGAGACTTTCTTTTAAGTAATTTCTTGTTCTTTATTTTATTTCTTTTTAGTTTATGTTGGATATTAGTTTAGTTCTTGGCATGTCTATGGCTAGGAACTAACTTAATTTAGGGTTTTCCATATCAAATCGCTTGAAACTCATTCTTATGAATTAATGCATGTTTTGGTTTCTTCTTATTATTGTTGAGATTTATTCAATATTTGTTTTGATTGCTTGGTAATTAATTGATCACTAATTATCATAACTTATATGATTTCTAATCGAAAACCGAAAGGGGAGATTGTGAATATGCTATAGTTGAATAAACATAGGTTAAATCGTGGACGAAAGTACTCCGATACGTGTGTAGCTTAATAGGTTATTGCTCTTAATCCTCCTTTATAGTCAATCTTGTCATCGAAAGATAGAAGGGTTCTATATTGGGGTTGAGTGTTTATATTACCTTAACACGAGTATAAAACGGCTTAATTAACCTGCTATCACAAAATAGAAGAAGAACCATAAGTATTTGCATTAACAAGTAAGAAGAGCGGATAGTTGAGGAGATTTGGAAGCCCTATTTCCACCATATCTGAAGTAAAATAAAGTAATTTAGTTGGCATCTATAATCATAGTTATAAACAATTCATCAAATTATCGGTTACCAAATAGATACCATAGAATAGAGGTTGATAATTTGGTACACCCCGTAACTCCAGGACATGTTTAAGAGAATGTACGTAAGGAACTCAAGACTTGAAATTAGTACGAAAGGAAGAATTGTTTTTCCAACGGAAAATCTTCCGAACGTCGGAAAGGAAAAATGTTCGTTGGTGAGAATTAGGTTCTCAAAATGCATTAATTGAATAGTATGGAACTTATTATCATTATGGAAATTTATTTTTACGGATTTGGTCGCGTGGGGCCCACCCGAGGAATTTTACGTTTTGTGGGACCCACGAGGGTTACAGAATTTTATGGACGAATGGGAGGGCGACACGTGGCACCCCACATTGGTCTTGGACGAATTGGATCAAGGGTAAGATGGTCATTGACGAGTAAAAGATTAGTCTTGCTAGCATGATATTGTTGACCAAGGTCAACTTGTCCACTTGGCTATTTTATTAATTGCTCTTCATCCTAGCCTCATATGTGTTATTATCTAAGCCTTCCTTTGTAGTATATATCCTCCACTAGTGCAAGACAAGTTCTATACTTAGAAAAAATTTCAAGAAATATTGTGCTAGCTTTAGGTGCTCTCGGCCAAGGTGAGTTCTTGAGAGAAAAATTTTGCAAATGTGGATCATTATTCACAAGACTTTAACCCAAGGTCCCTAAGGGTATTGTAAGGATATCTCAATAGAAAGATTTCGGAAAAACGACGTTTTTACGTTAGTCATGGCGAAACCCTAAGGTGTTCTTCACTTTGAAGTTGGAAATAGAAGAGGAGTTTTTCACAAGCTTCTAAGGGTCGCAAATAGCGGATTGGAACGTTAAGAAAAGGAGTTGGAGTTGCTAAGGATCGACTTAGGGTTTTGGAGCATTTTGAGCTTAAGAAGGTATTAATCTCCGTCTTACTATTATAATTCAAGATTTCATGTTGTAGTAGTTAGAAATGATCATGTGAATTATATTATGAAGAATGATATGTGTTATGGAATAGTTGGATGGAATCCGAAAGTTGCATGATTTAGCCTTTAAGATTGTAATTCAATTTAGTTACTAGTTTAGTCGTCGCATGTTATCTAAAGAGTGGATTAAGGTGGTTATAATTGTTAAGTTGTTTATTACTATATAACATGCTAGACCTAAGAACTTGGATTGAAAAGGAATTGGAAAGGTTGATAAGTTGTTGCACTTTTTGGCCGAATTGACATTTTATATTGTGGACTAGTTTAATGTAATTTGTGGGGCGGAATTTTACACGTCCTGTTAAGGCGTGTAATCCCCTTTGGTTAGCTGATTTGTTGGGCCTTAAATGTGGCGTGTTTGGTTATTGTATTCGGCCTTGAAAAAGGTGGCAAAGTATGTAGAAACAAAGGAAGTGCTGTCCGATTTTCCGTAGAATTTAGTGACTTAGCACTTAGAATATTCTACGTTCGAAGCTAGAGGTTAATGGACGTATTATGGCCAATTTAGGTTGAAGTACCAAGTATAGCGTATTCTACTTGAAGGATGGAATAGCTAGCAAGGTTGAAGTACTTTGGAGCTTTTTGCTACTTGTCGATAATCGTCGTGAGGTATGTGAACCTCTTCCTTCCTTTGGCATGATTCTATGTATGAAATATACATGTAGTAGTATTTCATGATTCCGTCTACTCTTAGAAGTTAAGAGGTAGTTATGTTGATTTACTCTATGTAAAAGCTACGTCTAAGAAATCCTAAGTCCTTACCAAGTCTTATGGGGGATGTTGGTAAGAGTCGTTAGGAAGTATTTGGAGTCGAGTTGACTTGGCTAATTTACGGCACGAATGAGAATAAGTATCGAACAAGCCATTGCAGCGTTAATAAAGGAAAATGTAATGACAATTAATTATGTTAAAACAAGTAGAATTCTCCATCTGCATAGAAGCTAAGATAAGACAAAATTGTATTACATTTTCTAGATCATGGCTACTTGAATAAGATCGTTATAAATAAGTATAACTTATTCACAACGCACCAAAGTATATGTTACTTAATTTAAAAGAGTTTACGTATGAAATTTTTAAGACTTTGAAACTTGTTTTCTTAAAAGTTAAGAGACTTGAAGTATTTTGAAAGCTATGTGATTTAATTTGAAAGTATAAGTCTCTTGGTTATAAAAAGAATGAATTAGTTTAAGGCATAAGGTTAGTATGACGGCTTTATGGGAAGTTGGTTATAATAACTTTATGGGAGGTTAAGAGAATGGTTTTCTTCAGTAACATAAACAAGAAATGATTTGAAATAAAGAAGGGCAAATTGTTTTAAAGGTACCAATTGCTTAAGGTTTTTAAGAAAGAAGTCACTTGATTTAGAAGCCGGTAATTGTATTTCTAAAAGGTATTGTGACTTGTCACGAAAGGTAGAGATGACTTGATACTACGGTTGTTAGTATCCAGGAAGTTTTATTTGAAAAGAGTCTTTCTAAAGGAGTAGAGTGCGAATCGTTAGGTTAAATTCGGGTTTTATATGACATTATCGACCCGAGAGATGGGCAGGCGGTATACCTGCAGGCGAACTATATGACATTATCGACCCGAAGATGGGCAGGCGGTATACCTTCTGCGCGACTATATGACATTATCGACGAGAGATGGGCGGCGAAGATACCTCACGCGGTATATGACATTATCGACCCGAAGATGGGCGGAAGTATACCTTCTGGCGAACTATATGACATTATCGACCGCAGATGGGCGGCAAGATACCTGCAGGCGCACTATATGACATTATCGACCCGAAGATGGGCGGGCGGTATACCTTTACGCGCACTATATGACATTATCGACCGAAGATGGGCGGGCGGTATACCTTCACGCGCACTATATGACATTATCGACCGAAGATGGGCGGGCGGTATACCTACGCGCACTATATGACATTATCGACCGAGAGATGGGTCGGGCGATATACCTGCAGGCGAACTATATGACATTATCGACCCGAAGATGGGCGGGCGGTATACGCTTTAGGCGCACTATATGACATTATCGACCGAGAAGATGGGCGGCAAGATACCTTTAGGCGCACTATGTGACTTTATCGCGTCGATTTGGTAGGCAATATAAGCGTCCTCCGTAAAGAGTCGGATTAGGTTATGAAAGATAAGTAAGTTAGATGGTAATAAACTTAATGACTTCTCCTAAGTATGTACGTAAGATATGGCTATAACTCTTAATGGAATGGAAAAGATAATGATATGCAATTAAGCTCATAAGTGGTAATGACACGGCAGGATCTGGTCTGTACTTTTTATACTTGCTCTGTCATTCTTTTGTATAGTGATGATCACATTTCTTGTACTTTATTTCATTCCATATTAAATTTTTGTTATCTTGACCCCGCCGAGAAGTGCGTTAATGTCATGAGTTTAGGTACCTGATTATGGATCATGAGCTTAGGATCTGGTTGGCATTTTGAGATGGCTCGATGTTAGGAGTTGTCATGGCTATGTATATTCAAAGGTACGGCGGGGCCTTGTCCCGTCATAGTAGGTGTTCAAATCTTAGAGGTCTGTATTCACATGTGGGCTGGACTGGTTAGAATTGTAATTACATTTTTGGATAGTGTAAGCCATTTTTGGGTGATTTATATTACGGCAGCCTTACCGGTTTTGCCTTGGTTTTAAAAAAAAAATGTGTTACTTATTTTCCGCAGCAGTTTATATTGTTGTATGTTTTAAGGGTGCCCAGGTAGGGCACCAGTCGCGGCCCGGGGTCGGGTCGTGACAAAAGTGGTATCAGAGCAGTTAGTCCTCGGAAAGTGTCTACAGACCGTGTCTAGTAGAGTCTTGATTATCGGTGTGTTGTGCACCACATCTATAATCAGGAGGTTGCAGGACATTTAGGATTGGTTTCCATTCTTCTCACTCTGAGATCGTGCGATAGAGCTGTGTCGTTAGGGTCGTCTCTCCCTAACGAGTTATGTTGATTGCGGTACGAGAAAGCGTGATGACCCAGGAAGGACTATGTGGATTATGTATCCAGGTTGGAAATGATTATAGTATAGTTGGTATTGTGACATACATCTATACAGAGTTATGTATGAGGGTCAGACGCGTGTTGCCTAGAATGATTTTAGATTACCAAGAGTTGGTAAAGACTAACTAAATACCGGGAAGGTATGGAACAGTTAATGAATTCTCGTCAAGATCTTCTCGGGTAGAAAGATTTATTATAGACCAAGAATAAGAGTTAAGTGCGACGGTGGGACGGGGTGAGGACCTATTGCGGGTCGCCCCATAGCCTGGAATAGAGTGGGATCAGTTGGTAGTAGTTCCGCTCGTGGCGAGTCACGAGTACAAGGCCCAAGTCTAGTTAATTGTTTCTGGGTTCGTGGGCGCGTTCCACGGACAGTCGTGGCGGAAATGGCCTTATATTGTTTTATAGAGTGACCCCAAATATTAGTGGCCAAAAATCGGTATGGAAGTTATGTATGTATGCTAGTAAGAGTTGGGAGTACGGAAGGAGTAGAGCCTGAATCCATTAGAACCTTTCGAGGTAACTACACCCGTGCTTGTGTGGGGTGGTAGCTGAGCGGGAATATGAGGTTTTCCCGGTGATGATACAGTCGTCAGACCCTAGTAGACCTAGTAGAGAGGATTATGACTGACTTTGAGGTCATTATGAGTATGGGCTAGTTGGCTTCGTGAGTGCCAAGGTTGACGTCTTAGTATAAGTTGTTATGTGGCCATGGGTGGCATATGTTGTATGAAGGGAGACTATGTCGCTATCTATTTAGATTGGACTCTGAAAGAACATTCGGGGACGAATGTTTCTAAGGGGGGAAGAATGTTACACCCCGTAACTCCAGGACATGTTTAAGAGAATGTACGTAAGGAACTCAAGACTTGAAATTAGTACGAAAGGAAGAATTGTTTTTCCAACGGAAAATCTTCCGAACGTCGGAAAGGAAAAATGTTCGTTGGTGAGAATTAGGTTCTCAAAATGCATTAATTGAATAGTATGGAACTTATTATCATTATGGAAATTTATTTTTACGGATTTGGTCGTGTGGGGCCCACCCGAGGAATTTTACGTTTTGTGGGACCCACGAGGGTTACAGAATTTTATGGACGAATGGGAGGGTGACACGTGGCACCCCCCCCCCCCCCCACATTGGTCTTGGACGAATTGGATCAAGGGTAAGATGGTCATTGACCAAGGTAAAAGATTAGTCTTGCTAGCATGATATTGTTGACCAAGGTCAACTTGTCCACTTGGCTATTTTATTAATTGCTCTTCATCCTAGCCTCACATGTGTTATTATCTAAGCCTTCCTTTGTAGTATATATCCTCTACTAGTGCAAGACAAGTTCTATACTTAGAAAAAATTTCAAGAAATATTGTGCTAGCTTTAGGTGCTCTCGGCCAAGGTGAGTTCTTGAGAGAAAAATTTTGCAAATGTGGATCATTATTCACAAGACTTTAACCCAAGGTCCCTAAGGGTATTGTAAGGATATCTCAATAGAAAGATTTGGAAAAAGCAGCGTTTTTACGTTAGTCGCAATGAAACCCTAAGGTGTTTTTCAACTTTGAAGTTGGAAATAGAAGAGGAGTTTTTCACAAGCTACAGGGTCGCAAATAAGCGGATTGGAGCGTTAAGAAAAGCGGTTGGAGTTGCTAAGGATCGACTTAGGGTTTTGGAGCATTTTGAGCTTAAGAAGGTATTAATCTCGTCTTACTATTATAATTCAAGATTTCATGTTGTAGTAGTTAGAAATGATCATGTGAATTATATTATGAAGAATGATATGTGTTATGGAATAGTTGGATGGAATCCGAAAGTTGCATGATTTAGCCTTTAAGATTGTAATTCAATTTAGTTACTAGTTTAGTCGTCGCATGTTATCTAAAGAGTGGATTAAGGTGGTTATAATTGTTAAGTTGTTTATTACTATATAACATGCTAGACCTAAGAACTTGGATTGAAAAGGAATTGGAAAGGTTGATAAGTTGTTGCACTTTTTGGCCGAATTGACATTTTGTATTGTGGACTAGTTTAATGTAATTTGTGGGGCGGAATTTTACACGTCCTGTTAAGGCGTGTAATCCCCTTTGGTTAGCTGATTTGTTGGGCCTTAAATGTGGCGTGTTTGGTTATTGTATTCGGCCTTGAAAAAGGTGGCAAAGTATGTAGAAACAAAGGAAGTGTTGTCCGATTTTCCGTAGAATTTAGTGACTTAGCACTTAGAATATTCTACGTTCGAAGCTAGAGGTTAATGGACGTATTATGGCCAATTTAGGTTGAAGTACCAAGTATAGCGTATTCTACTTGAAGGATGAAATAGCTAGCAAGGTTGAAGTACTTTGGAGCTTTTTGCTACTTGTCGATAATCGTCGTGAGGTATGTGAACCTCTTCCTTCCTTTGGCATGATTCTATGTATGAAATATACATGTAGTAGTATTTCATGATTCTGTCTACTCTTAGAAGTTAAGAGGTAGTTATGTTGATTTACTCTATGTAAAAGCTACGTCTAAGAAATCTTAAGTCCTTACCAAGTCTTATGGGGGATGTTGGTAAGAGTCGTTAGGAAGTATTTGGAGTCGAGTTGACTTGGCTAATTTACGGCACGAATGAGAATAAGTATCGAACAAGCCATTGCAGCGTTAATAAAGGAAAATGTAATGACAATTAATTATGTTAAAACAAGTAGAATTCTCCATCTGCATAGAAGCTAAGATAAGACAAAATTGTATTACATTTTCTAGATCATGGCTACTTGAATAAGATCGTTATAAATAAGTATAACTTATTCACAACGCACCAAAGTATATGTTACTTAATTTAAAAGAGTTTACGTATGAAGTTTTTAAGACTTTGAAACTTGTTTTCTTAAAAGTTAAGAGACTTGAAGTATTTTGAAAGCTATGTGATTTGATTTGAAAGTATAAGTCTCTTGGTTATAAAAAGAATGAATTAGTTTAAGGCATAAGGTTAGTATGCGGCTTTATGGGAAGTTGGTTATAATAACTTTATGGGAGGTTAAGAGAATGGTTTTCTTCAGTAACATAAACAAGAAATGATTTGAAATAAAGAAGGGCAAATTGTTTTAAAGGTACCAATTGCTTAAGGTTTTTAAGAAAGAAGTCACTTGATTTAGAAGCGTGAATTGTATTTCTAAAAGGTATTGTGACTTGTCTGAAGGTAGA
Organism: Przewalskia tangutica; assembly: GCA_029844215.1. NCBI lineage: Eukaryota > Viridiplantae > Streptophyta > Magnoliopsida > Solanales > Solanaceae > Przewalskia > Przewalskia tangutica. The sequence goes on from CM056721.1 coordinate 113,750,608, forward strand.
GATGACTTGATACTACGGTTGTTAGTATGCAGGAAGTTTATTTGAAAAGAGTCTTTCTAAAGGAGTAGAGGTCTGAAATCGTTAGGTTAAATTCGGGTTTTATATGACATTATCGACCCGAGAGATGGTAGAAGTATACCTTACAGGCGAACTATATGACATTATCGACCGAGAGATGGTAGGCGGTATACCTTCACGCGAACTATATGACATTATCGACCCGAGAGATGGCGGCGGTATACGCTGAGCGGACTATATGACATTATCGACCGAAGATGGGCGGCGATATACCTACGCGCAACTATATGACATTATCGACCCGAGAGATGGGCGGGCGATACCTACGAGGCGAACTATATGACATTATCGACGAGAGACGGGCGGGCGGTATACCTTTAGGCGAACTATATGACATTATCGACCGAGATGGGCAGGCGATACGCTGCAGGCGAACTATATGACATTATCGACCTAGAGATGGTAAGGCGGTATACGCTGCAGGCGAACTATATGACACTTTCGACCCGAAGATGGGCGGGCGGTATACCTTTGCAGGCGGACTATATGACATTATCGACGAGAGATGGCGAGGCGGTATACCTTCACGCGCACTATATGACATTATCGACCAGAGATGAGTCGGACAATATACCTTTAAGGCGAACTATGTGACTTTATCGCGTCGATTTGGCAAGGCGGTATAGGCGTCCCTCCGTAAAGAGTCGGATTAGGTTATGAAAGATAAGTAAGTTAGATGGTAATAAACTTAATGACTTCTCCTAAGTATGTACGTAAGATATGGCTATAACTCTTAATGGAATGGAAAAGATAATGAAATGCAATTAAGCTCATAAGTGGTAATGACACGGCAGGATCTGGTATGTACTTTTTATACTTGCTCTGTCATTCTTTTGTATAGTTATGATCATTTCTTGTACTTTATTTACATTTTATTGTTATGCGACCCGCCGGAAGCTGCGTTAAATGTCGCGAGTTTAGGTACGATTATGGATCCGCGAGCTTAGGATCTGGTTCGACATTTTGAGATGGCTCGATGTTCGGAGTTGTCATGGCTATGTATATTCAAAGTGCGGCGGGGCCTTGTCCGTCATAGTAGGTGTTCAAATCTTAGAGTGCGTATTCACGTGTGAAATTGGATTTGGTTAGAATTGTAATTACATTTTTGGATAGTGTAAACCCTTTTTGGGTGATTTATATTACGGCAGCCTTATCGGCTTTGCCTTGGTTTTAAGAAGAAAAAAAAAGGTGTTACTTATTTTCCGCAGCAGTTTATATTGTTGTATGTTTTAAGGGTGCCCAGGTAGGGCACCAGTCGCGGCCCGGGGTCGGGTCGTGACATAATTGGACACTAATCCCTGAGGACGATAACTCGGTCTTCTAGACTATATTACTTGTCACGACACGTGCATTTGCGTTTAGTGTGTGCATAAACCGCGCATCAAGCTTTTGGCGCCGTTGCCGGGGATTGACGTAGTTCAATATCATTCTATCTATTCCTAATTTCTAATTTGGTTTTTATTTTTATTATTATATTATTTTATTCGTGAAACCGTGCGCCGTGATCTGTTTGTTGGTTTTGATTCATCTCAGGGATCCTGAAAACATGAATAACCACTATCAACAATGTAATCCCCAGGCCCCACAGGAAGAGCATGATGGGCTACGAGCAACCATACTCAGGCTAACTAGGCACCAAACTCAATTCATGGACGAAACGAGAGTGTCCCTGAAGAATTTGGAAACGCAAATAGGAAAACTCGCGGGCATGCTAAGCAGCAGAATACAAGGGAATCACCCTGAACATATTTGAGGGAATATAAAAGAGCAATGTCAAGTGGTTGACCTGAAAAATGGCGAACCGGTGGAAGCAAACTCACCACCACCATGTCCAGAAAAGAAGGACCCAGAATTTTCGCAGCAGTTGCAGCGCCACGGCGCCGATATTCCTGGGACATTGCAGAATTTCCGGCGCCGAATCTCAAGGCCGCGGCGCCCAGGGCTCAGAGGGTAAAATGGGGTTGGAAGTTGTTGTGGACGCACCCCAGGTGAAGATATTGTACCCCCAGAGGCTAAAAACAAGTTCTCTTGACAAACAGTTCTCTAAATTCCTGGAAATTCTCAAACAATTGCAACTCAACATCCCGTTTGCTGAGGCACTACAGCAGATGCCGAGTTATGTAAAGTTCATGAAGGAGATTCTCAGCAAAAAGAGGAGGATAGATGACTACGAAACAGTGGTGTTGACTGAAGAATGCAGTGTCATCCTACAGAGAAAGCTACCTCAGAAATTGAAAGATTCGGGGAGCTTCACCATCCCATGCACTATCGGAAAGTTTGAGTGTCAGAAGGCGTTGTGCGATCTGGGGGCAGGTATAAATTTGATGTCCTACCTAGTGTCTTGCAAACTTGGAATGAGAGAAGCCAGACCTACAAACATCACTTTGCAGCTAGCTGACCGCTCCATCGTCCACCCTAGAGGAGTCATCGAGGATGTGTTAGTGAATGTGGACAAGTTCATTTTTTCCGCTAATTTCATCATCTTAGACATGAGAGATAACGGCATGATCCCCATCATACTTGGCAGACCCTTCCTAGCCACAGGACAGACACTCATTGATGTTCGAAAAGGGGAGTTGAAACTTCGTGTGGAAGAAGAAGAGGTGATTTTCAATGTTTTTCGGGCAGCAACCTTCCCAGAGGAAAGTGACAACTGCTTCGCCATTGATGTGATCGAAGAAGCAGTGTCGGAAAATGGGTTCAGAAATGCTGATGCGCTTGAAGAAGTGTTGACACGGTGGGATGATAATAGTGGCAATGACCCAAAGCTGATGGAGTATGCAAATTGGATGAATTCTTATGAGAAGTGTGATAAGAAGAGATATGAAGAGCTTGGGCAGATGCCAGAGAGATCAGTACCATCCACAGAAAAAGCTCCAGAGTTAGAGTTGAAAACTCTACCAGATCATTTACAGTATCGATATCTAGGTGAGAATCAATCCTTACCAGTGATCATCTCATGTCATCTATCCACAGTAAAGATTGAGAAGCTGCTAAGATTACTGAGGGATCAGAAGCGTGCCATTGGGTGGACATTAGCAGACATAAGGGGGATAAGTCCGTCAACAATAATGCATAAAATCCGTCTGGATGAGGAGAGCAGACCCTCCATTGAGGCATAGAGGAGACTGAACCCAAATATGACGGAGGTAGTCAGAAAAGAAATCATGAAATGTCTTGATGCTGGAGTAATCTATCATATATCTGACAGTGCATGGGTGAGTCTGGTACAAGTGGTACCCAAAAAGGGTGGTATGACAGTAGTGACCAACGAAAGGAACGAGCTCATTCCATCTAGAACAGTTATTGGGTGGAGAATATGCATTGACTATCGCAAGTTGAACAAGGCAACCAGAAAAGACCACTTCCCGTTGCCATTTCTAGATCAGATGTTGGATAGACTTGCAGGGCACAACTACTACTGCTTTTTGGATGGTTACTCAGGGTATCATCAGATTTCCATAGCACCAGAAGATCAGGAAAAGACAACATTCACCTGCCCCTTTGGTACGTTTGCATTCAGAAGGATGTCATTTGGGCTTTGCAATGCACCTGCGATCTTTCAGAGGTGTATGATGGCAATTTTCTCGAATATGGTGGAAAGGACTATAGAGATTTTCATGGATGATTTCTCGGTCTTTGGGTCCTCGTTCGACGAGTGTTTGAGGCACTTGGAAGCAGTGTTGAAACGATGTGAAAAATCCAACCTTGTGCTGAATTGGGAGAAGTGTCACTTCATGGTAAAAGAGGGGATTGTCCTGGGACACAAAATATCCAACCAAGGTATTGAGTTGGACAAAGCAAAGATTTCAGTAATCGAAAATCTACCACCTCCAGTATCAACAAAAGGGGTCAGAAGTTTCCTTGGGTATGCCGGTTTTTATAGAAGATTCATCAAGGACTTCTCAAAAGTTTCAAAACCTCTTTCCACCTTGCTAATGACGGGGGTTGCTTTTAAATTCAATAAGGAATGCATGACCGCTTTTCAGACACTAAAGGAGAAACTTATCTCAGCACCCATAGTCATTGTACCAAACTGGGAGCTCCCATTTGAACTAATGTGTGATGCAAGTGATTATGCAGTGGGAGCAGTGCTTGGGCAGAGGGTCGATAAGACATTCAGATCCATTTACTATGCTAGTAAAACTCTGAATGACGCGCAGTTAAATTATGCTACTACAGAAAAAGAATTGCTAGCAATAGTATATGCATTCGAGAAATTCAGACCATACTTAATTGGGAATAAGGTGATAGTATACACTGACCACTCTGCCATAAAGTATTTGATGACAAAGAAGGATGCAAAACCTCGCCTCATCCGATGGGTTCTGCTATTACAAGAATTTGACATGGAGATTCGCGACAAGAAGGGGACAGAGAACTCAGTTGCGGACCACTTGTCGAGACTTGAGAACATAGAGAGCCAGAACGCCAAGGATGTGCAGATAAATGATCACTTCCCAGATGAGCAATTGTTTCAAGTAAGTGTTGTCTTTAAGTTACCTTGGTACGCTGATTTTGTTAATTTTCTTGCAGCTAAGGTAGTACCCCCAGGATTGACAAGACAGCAAGTGAAGAGGTTTTACTCCGAAGTAAAGCACTACTATTGGGAGGAGCCAATGTTATACAAATATTGCGCCGACCAAGTCATCAGGCGATGTATACCAGAGGATGAGATGCACCAGATTCTCACTCATTGTCACACCTTACAATGTGGTGGACACTTTGGGGCATCAAGAACAGCTGCGAATGTATTGCAAAATGGGTTCTATTGGCCAACCCTCTTCAAGGATGCCCACACCTTTGTGAAGAACTGTGATCGTTGTCAAAGAACAGGGAACATATCAAGACGAAATGAAATGCATTCGTATGGGATCTTGGAGGTGGAACTATTTGATGTGTGGGGGATCGACTTCATGGGTCCATTCCCGTCGTCCTTTGGAAATCAGTACATTCTTCTGGCAGTGGATTATGTGTCCAAATGGGTAGAAGCGGTAGCCACTAAAGAAAACGACAGTAAGAATGTTCAAAGGTTCCTCCAAAAGAATATATTCACAAGGTTTGATACTCCTAGGGCCATCATCAGTGATGAAAGAAGCCAATTTTGCAACAGGCAGCTTAATACATTGTTTTCCCGATATGGAGTCTACCACCGCACCACACTTCCCTATCACCCTCAAGCGAATGGGCAAGCAGAAGTTTTAAACAGGGAAGTGAAGAGCATATTGGAAAAAATGGTGGATGGCTCAAGGAAGGATTGATCTATCAAACTGGATGACGCACTATGGGGATACAGAACAACATTCGAAACTCCCATTGGAATATCACCATATAAGTTAGTTTTGGTAAAGCATGTCATCTGCCAGTAGAGTTGGAACACAGAGCTTATTGGGCAATGAGGAAGCTGAACATGGATGCCAAGGCAGCAGGGCAGAAGAGGTTGCTACAGCTGAGCGAGTTGGATGAATTCAGACACAATGCCTATGAGAATGCAAAGATCTACAAGGAACGAACTAAAGTATGGCATGACAAGATGTTGATCCCAAAAGACTTCCAAGCAGGACAACAAGTGCTTTTATTCAACTCAAGGTTAAGGCTGTTCCCAGACAAGCTCAAATCGCGTTGGTCAGGACCATATACTGTTGTAAGAGTGTTCCCCTATGGTGCAGTTGAAGTGAAAGGGAGAGAGAGAGTCCGTTTCAAGGTAAACGGACAGAGGTTGAAACCCTATGTGATCAATGAAACGAAATACATGAGCCTAGTGACCCATCTCACTCCAACATGAGTAGGGAACATGCGTCCGGCTAAAAGACGTTAAAGACAGCGCTACTTGGGAGGCAACCCAAGGTTATTTTATTTTATGCAATTTAATTTTAGTTAGAACAGTCTCACGGGAGGTATTGTTTGCATGTTGTGATGACAGGTACAGGGCCAAAAATTGGAGGATGAAAACGCACGGCTCCAGTTGCAGGGCTGCGGCGCCGAAAGTCCAGAAGGTCTCTGAAGTTTGAGCGTCGCGGCGCCAAATCATAGCGCCACGGCGCCAGAATTTCAGAGAATCGCAGATGTTTGGGCGACACGGCGCCGATATCAGGGCCACGGCGCCGCAACAAAAAATCTGAAAAATAAAAGAGCCCTAGAAACGATTTCCCTCTTCCACTCTGACGGGATTTCTGACGTTATCTGTCATGCATTATCCGCCGTCACCGCCACCGCTTTAAACCAAGTTTGTAAGTTGTCCCATTTTTTTTGTATTTTTTTTTAGTCTTGCACACATTGGGGATAATGTGTGATTTAAGTTTGGGGGGTGTTTTATTGTTTTTGAGTCTTTTTGATTTGTTTTGTGTATTTTTGAGTATTTTTTGAGTCATAATTTTTTTTTAAGATCATGCATGTTGTAGTCACTGGAAATGCCTAGTGAAGTAAAAGTTGAATAATGTAATGGAATTAGAAGCGACCATCTGAACACTTAGATTAGATATGCCAAGAATTCATGAAATCAAACTATTTGGGGTATCTTGCTTGATTTATGCATTGTTAGTGATTAAACTTATGTGTCTGCTTGCTTGCTATTTGAGGCGAAATAGTTAGGATATGCATGTTAGGGATATGATTCAGGCATTTCTTTGTTACCCTTTCTTACCATTCTTTGTCTATCCCTGACATTACAGTTGAATCCCTAGTCAGCCTCATTGAGCCTAAAAATATGACTTTTTTTTGACACTCTATAATTTCATATTTGTGTCATAAGTGAAAATTTGAGATGATTGGAATATAAAGTGTTGAAAAAGAGACAAAAGAGAGTGAACAATTTTGATGCACCCCAATGAAAAAAATAATAATAAATAGACAAAAGCCTAAGTTTGGGGGTGTCTGCTATTCATAATACACCTCATCCTCGCAAAACAAAAGAGGGGAAAGATAGGTATGAAGTGAAAAAGAAAATCAAAAGAAAAGGGAAGAATTGAAGCAAAAGAGCTTATGGTACCTAAATTGAGCCTAAATGCTTATTTTTACCTACCCTTGCCTAAGCCTACATTACAACCCTGAAAAGCCCTGAAGATCTTTAACATGTGTATCCATGATTAGTGGAGAATAGCAAGTAAACATGCCATAGGATTTTGAAATTAACATGCATAGTTAGGTATTCTTACTTCCATTGAGCATGATTAAAGTGAATTTGCAAAATATCATACTTGATGTGTTTAGAATGCTAAAAATCCATGTCATATGTTTCTGCATATTATTCTGCTAACCTTCATGCTTTTCTAAGTAACAATGATGCAGCAAAGTGATCAATGTCTCTGAGTCATTCTATTTTCTTTTTCCTCGTGTCTTTATTTCTTTCTTTTGATCTTTGCTCGAGGGCGAGCAAAGGTTAAGTTTGGGGATATTTGATTGGTGTATTTTATATACACTTTTTGAGTCATTTTTAGTTAGTCTTTTGCCCATTTTTGTACAAATATGTGTTGTCTTAGGATAGATTTTCTTTCTTTTGAGTCATAATGGTTTAAAGTGACACATTAGTGAAAAGGAGCGAAAAGAGGGCAGAAACAGAGGTTCCAGAGCTCAAAAAGGTAGAAAGTTGGCAACCCGGGCGAGAAAGCGGCCATGGCGCCAACCAGCGACATCGAGCGCCACGGCGCCCAAAGAAACGAGCGCGGAGTTTCAGCGCCGGCGCGAAAGGCTCGCCAAATCCGAATGGGAATGGGCGAGGCGAAGGAAAAGTTTGTGAACGTTTTATAGGCTATAAAAAGGACCTTTATAGGTCAGATTTAAGGATCCCACTTTGGAGAATTCATCACAACTTGGAGATCAAGATTAGAGACTTTCTTTTAAGTAATTTCTTGTTCTTTATTTTTATTTTTTTTAGTTTATGTTGGATATTAGTTTAGTTCTTGGCATGTCTATGGCTAGGAACTAACTTAATTTAGGGCTTTTCATATCAAATCGCTTGAAACTCATTCTTATGAATTAATGCATGTTTTAGTTTCTTCTTATTATTGTTGAGATTTATTCAATATTTGTTTTGATTGCTTGGTAATTAACTGATCACTAATTATCATAACTTATATGATTTCTAATCGAAATCCGAAAGGGGAGATTGTGAATATGCTATAGTTGAATAAACATAAGTTACATCGTGGACGAAAGTACCCCGATACTTGTGTAGCTTAATAGGTTATTGCTCTTAATCCTCCTTTATAGTCAATCTTGTCATCGAAAGATAGAAGGGTTCTATATTGGGGTTGAGTGTTTATATTGCCTTAACAGGAGTATAAAACGGCTTAGTTAACCTGCTGTCTCAAAATAGAAGAAGAACCATAATTATTTGCATTAACAAGTAAGAAGATCGGATAGTTGAGGAGATTTGGAAGCCCTATTTCCACCATATCTGAAGTAAAATAAAGTAATTTAGTTAGCATCTATAATCATAGTTATAAACAATTCATCAAATTATCGGTTACCAAATAGATACCATAGAATAGAGGTTGATAATTGGACATTAATCCTTGAGGACGATAACTCGGTCTTCTAGACTATATTACTTGTCACGACACGTGCACTTGCGTTTAGTGTGTGCATAAATCGCGCATCAATGGTCCCTTGACCGGTCCGTTAAGACCGTCGGTCGGCCAGTCTCGCTCGATCCGCCCAACGACCACTTGCGAAAATAGTCGTTGCGATAACGACCGTTTTACATTTTGGTAGTTAGACAACAACCATTTTGTCTTCCCAGCTCCCAACCCCTACCCCTTTATATTTATTTTTAACCCCTAATTTATTATATTTACACTTTAACCCAATTTTCCAACTATAAATACCTCATTTTCTCTTCTTGTCTTTGTTTAATTATTTAGTTTATAAATATATATGAGTATAATACTATAATATGATTATATGACTATCATTATATGACTATATGTTACTTTGTTAGTATTTTTAATTTAGTGGAAAAAATTTAAAAAAAATGTCACTTGGTCAGTCGACCCGACTTCCCAGGCAGGCGAGTCCCTTCCGATCAGCGCCGCGGGATCGGTACCGGGATGGGACACGGTATCGTCCCGCTAGTACCGATCCCGCCTGGCCCGCCCCAGCCCGACCCCGCCCCTCCTCTCCGTCTCGATCCCGTCCCGAACCCGCCTATCCCGATCTCAGTGGGCCCGACCCACTGGCCAGCCCTACTTCTTGTGATTCCGTGTAATTTAGAATATTTTTTTAATTTTCTTAATTTAGCATAATTGTGTTATTATTCTAGTTTTGAAAAATACACCTACTAATGTACTGACCCGTCTGGTCATTATTTGCTAAAGACCTTTACTTAACCAAATTATCCTTCTTGTAGAGTCTATGTGAGGTTTGTGACTCGTAGGGATGGGTAGCACAGTTTCTATGATTGGAACTACTTTTTTTGTGGAAAAGATCTCTTTTAAATTACACAAATTATCTCTTGGAGAAAAAGTTTTGAATTTTTATAAATTTCATATTTTTTTTCTCATGCAATAACACAATATTATCGGCAATGTAGTCATTTAGGATTAAAGAATTTTATTTAGGTGGAGAATTTATTCTTAGCTAGTTTCTTCTCTATAGTAGATTATTTATCTTCTTCCGTATGAATGTAGGTCAATTGATCATATACCACATTATAATACTTTTTCTTTATTTTTAATTTATCATCAATCAAATTTTATAATCGTTAGCTTATACATGACGCGCCTTGTTATTTCGATCCTAACGACATATATTTGTTGAACTAGGAGTGAGTCTAAGGTAACTTTTTCAAGTGTACCAAATATTTGAAAATTTCTTCATGAGAAATGACTATGATTTCCCTTTAGGCTTTCCCCTAAAATGAAGGTTAAATTCAGGATCTATTTCCATAGAAAGAGATCCGTTCCATAATCTGATTGTTATTAATAAATAAATGTGTCTCTTTAAGCAAAATTTTAAAAGGCGTAACCCACCTACCCGATACAAAATAAAATAAAGATATGAATGAGAAAAGAAGGAAAAAACATATACTTCTTTTGTCTTCATTTATGTAATATTATTTTCTTTTTGGTTTATTTCAATAAGAATGACATCTTCCCATATTTAAAAATATTTTAATTTTATAAGATAATTTATAACTACAAATTTATAGAAATATTTTAATTTTATAAGATAATTTATAACTACAAATTTATATAAAACTTGATTTGAATCATACATTTCAAAAATATTTATTTTTTAGAAATTTCGTGTCAATCAAATGATATCTCATAAATCAATATAAAGGAAGTATAAAATTGTGGGTGTGCAGCAAGAAGTTTGACCAGAATTATATTATAAGCTGGTCAAAAGACTAACTGAAAGCTCTGGGATCACGAATCACTATGCACATGCATTATGAAACTGTAATTTCTTGCTACACTATAATATTAGTGTTAAATTAAATAACTTGGAAATTTGAAACATTCTTAATTGAAATCGACCTCATTCAATTTAACGGACTCCTGCTATTTCCATTAGATCAACACCTTTTCATGTTTAAGTACAAAAGATGTGACGTGCTATAGTTTTCTTTTTGGAAATATCGTACTAAGAATGCCAGCAATTGCCTTCGCTACAACCACTGGTCACCGATACAGGATATGTTACAAGAAACCCGCATGGATGTAGCTCAGTTGGTTTGGTGGCGATTCTTTCTCGAAAAGCGAGTTCGCGCAGCAATGCATGATGTGGGAGTTCATTTCTCGCTTTGTGAGGATGACTCGCTTGTGGGCACCGTGCATTGTGCCTCCACGAATTTTGGTCGGGTCATTCCGGTCGGTCCGGTCGATTTTGGACATAATGGACCGAATTTGATCCCAGCCCGCCCCATCCACCAGACGGCCCCTCCACTTGGCCGACGTATTGACATATCAAATATAGGTTGTAAATTGATCAAACTTTATCTGATCATAACTTTGCGCTCGGACGTCAGTTTTACCTAATTTTATTTTTGATTTCGCGTATTTTTTCGATCTGGGGTGGCCAAAGCTGCGTAGCGGTTTGATTCGCCATTTCTCCAAAGCGTCAGTCTTGCCCCTCAATTTCTCTTTTCCCCCAAATCGTTACGTTTTCCTATTTTCAAATCTAAATATCTCGCGATGTACAATAGATTTCAACGTAAAAATTTCGTTGCACCGCGTCAGAATGTCAATTTCAGATTGGTAATTCAATTTAAAAAAACGGGCCGAGCAGAAATTATATAATATTATATATTAGAAATTTAGAAAATTAGGAATTATATATATTAGGAATTTAAAAAATTATAAATTATAAATTATATATATTATATATATTAGGAATTCTATATATTATATATATTATTAAAAAAAAAAAAAATCGGTCCGGACCTGACCGAAAACCGAAATTTCAAATCACATGGATCGAAGACCGGACCGAATTTCTCGGTCCGGTTTGGTCCGGTCCCAACAGGTTCGGTCCGGTCCGATTTTTCGGTCCGGACCGATTTTTGTGCAGCCCTAATCGTACTAAGAATGCCAGCAATTGCCTTCGCTACAACCACTGGTCACCGATACAGGATATATTACAAGGAAAAGAAAAATTACTCATTTCTTGGGGTAAAAAAGGCGAAATCTTTCGCCCACAGTGCTCCCATCCTTCCGGCTCGACAGAGATTGATGGAGGATGTAAATCATGGTGATTCAATGTCTCACTAGGTGGGAGGCACAGTGTGCAGTGTCGCGAGTCATCCCATGAGAAGGAATGAAACTCTCACTTTGTGGTATCGGGGCTCGAGCATCGCTCTTGAAAGCATCTACCAATTGAGTTAGTCCATGCGGGCAAAAATAACTCATTTCTCACACAAATTATTGTTAAGATAGTATTTGTTGGGGAAAGAATAATTAATTACATAAACCTAACAAAGACGTGAACAAGGCATAGTAATTTCTCTTAGGGCCCAAATCATGTTACTTACAGTTTGAGGCATAAAAACATCATAAATAAATAGGTATCTATTCATACAAATGGCATTAGATTCTCATTAAAGTGTGTGAATTGTACTACAGGTGGTGCGTTGACGCCAGCCTCCAACAATGTTTGTCTCTATGAAACAAAGTACACTTTCTTAATTCTTGGTTTCGGTACTCCACTCATGTGCTTTGTTTTACCAAATACATATGCGCTTCCTAAATTCATTTTGTATTTCTTCTTAAAATGGTTTCACTTTTTTCATTTGTTATTTTACTATTTGTGAAACAAATTGTCAAAGTAGTACTCTCTGAAAAAATTATTCTCAAAATACTATTTTTTTCAAAATTAATTTTCATTTTACTACTCATTTCGTCACATGGATTGCCAAGTGGATTATCATGTCACATATGCAATCTTATTTGTCTTTCTTTTATTTTTTTTAAGTCATAAACATCAACAACTCTTTGTAACTTTTCATTTGTTATTTTATTTCAGGTGTCTCAATTTATATGATATTTTTTATTTTTCAAAATTTAAATTTCTTAATATTGATCATACATTTAGATATATAATCTTTTAGTTTTTTAAAAATAACATTTACATATTTGCAAATTACGTAAAAAAATACTATAAGATACAATAATTAATAATTCATAGATATTAAAAGGCATATAAAAATTTATGAACAAAGTATAAAAATTCGAACATTATCTCATAAATTAAAACGAAGGGAGTATTTATTATCTTCATGAGAAGACTTAGGTGTTGCTTCATTTATGCGCGTCTCATATCATTTCACATACTTTAAAATAAATTTGCTCATTTTTTGGTTATTAATCAGCTAATTAGGTTAACTGATAAGACCTAGTTAAGTTCAAGTATATTTGGACCATTTATGTGCGACTCATAACTGATAGGTAATTAGTTAAGTATGCGCGTCTCATATCATTTCACATACTTTAAAGGTATATCATTTTTTGCTTATTAAATAATTTATATATTTTACGACAAAGTTAGTTATGTTGGGTTTTAATTTTGTCCAATAAGAATATGAAACGTATAAATAATAATTAAAAAGAATATACTTAAACTTAAGACAGATTTGAGCCTCAATTTGTCACTTTAAAAAGAAGAGAAAAAAACAACAATAAAAAAATAAAAATTAATAAAAGATAAATAAATAAGTGGTATGTTAGTTTTAAGGGCAAAAATGAGCCAAAATGTAAGCGGAAGTGTATTTTTAGCAAATTAGGTGGATGAAGTGTATATTTAGATATTTTGAGATAGTGCATGAGCATTTTTGGCTCATTTCTATAGATTAAAATAATAATAAAATATTATAATATTAAAAGTAAAAATAATAATGATTGATATTTTAGTTGGTAAAATAGGTATATGGTTTATTGAGTGAACTTCTAAGTGTTACAGACACAATTAAGTAATTATTTTGTTACAAACTGTTAAATATACATGTGATATACATGGGATTGTATACCATGTATATATATCACGGTTTCACAAGGCCAAAATATCTTATGTGAAACTGTGGTATACACGGTATACAATTTCGTGTATAACACGGTTTTTGGTAAGATTTATTTAGTGTAAATATTATATTAAATTAGCATTGTACACTTACATAATTATAGGATTCTTGTAAACCTAGAATAGGGTTTTGGGAGTAGAATAGGAATAGGGTTTTTCTATTACGAAAAATTTTAAATTGTATATATACTCTTTTATTAATGAAAATAATCAAGGATTATTTCTTTCATGGTATCAGAAGTCTAGGTTAATATTTTTCTCCCTAATTTTCGTCCAAATTGTGTATCATAATTTGAGTCCCCCTTTCTCGGTTTTCGTGCCCGACGGTGTCTTTCCTCTTCCCAAATTCTCTTCCAAAATCCCTACATCACGTCTTGCGTTGCTATCATGGATAAGAACACGTTTCACCATGCCCTTACGGTTTCTAACATCAAGAATCACATCCTTATTATTCTTGAAATAGAAAATGTCCAATACGCAATGTGGGCCGAACTGTTCAAAGTTCACGCACGTTCGCATCAAGTCCTCCATCATATAATCTATGTGGCTCCTGATGATACGGAGGTGCCAAAACCCGAGGATGCTCCTAATTTATGGACGACACTTGATGCTACCGTTCTTCAGTAGATTTACTCCACTATCTCTATCGACCTGTTGCATACGATTTTTGAACCAGATGCTACGACTATGGCTACTTGGAATAGAGTACGTGATATATTCCAAGATAATCAAAATTCTAGAGTTGTTACACTTGAGCAAGAATTCTCTCACGTCAATATGGAAGATTTCACGAACGTTCATCTTACTGCAAAAGATAGAAAGAATTGGCGGACCAACTCTGCAACAATGGCGCGCCCATTACCAATGATCGTTTGGTACGACAAATGGTTACAGGCCTATCTGAGGCCTATAGTGGTGTTGGTACGCTTCTTCGTCGGAACAGTCCTCTTCCGCAATTTTATCAGGCTTGTTCCATGCTTACGCTCGAAGAAGTCGTTTTGGTCAAAAAGGCGGCTACTGGCGCTAGTCCAGTGGTCATGATGAAGTCCTCTACTAATTCTCAAGGTTTTGTTGATAATTCAGGCCAAAACCGTGCTCACGAGGGCGACAAGAATACTCAGAAAAATAATGGGTAAAATTGTGAGGGCAAACGCGGTGGTTTCGATAGTGGTGGCTAGAACAATGGAAGTGGGCCCCATCTAGGCAACAATGGGCCACCACCCAACTGGTCCCAGCCTTGGGGCCCTTGGAAGTGGGCCTGAGCCAGTGGGCAGTGGCCCAACGACTCCTATTCTCAAGTCACTGGTCAGTGGGCTACCCAGAACTCCTTTCGGCCCAATAACTCATGGGCCAGTGGTTTCCGCAAAAACTCTAGGCCAAGGCAGCAAGCAGGTGTGCTTGGGCCTCGGCCTCCACAAGCCCATCAGGCTCCACCCCGACCGACATTGAAGTCGCAATGCACACATTTGGATTAAATCCTCCGAACGTAAATTAGTACATGGACATAGAGCGTTTAGTACACTTTTGCAAGGGTTTAAGATGTTCAATAAGTACTTACCTTATTTGAGGTATTACAATGAAAATCGAAGCCAACTTCAAGGAGTCGTCTATGTATTTAACATTTTTCCTTTGATATGTCACTCAATGAGCAGTGTATGTCATACCCTTATCTAAAATAAAAGTCTAATTAGATCGTACAGTGAGATTTTTATTACGTACTTTGGTATATAAAGTGTATAAACAATTCGTATATTTGGAAAATAAGTGCAAGCTATGAAAAGTATACATAATATATAAAGCATGGACGCATGCAACATAAATATTGTTGCAATCACTAGGTGTTTCCAATAAAATTACATAACCTATTTGGCCTATGAAACAATATTCAAAGTGAAGCATATATTTCATGTTCTTTTGAGTAATAACAGTGAATAAATGCGAATTTAGCATATTATTACTAGAATGGCAATAGATCCTCGATCCGGCGGATCCAGATCCGTTTTATAGGATATGAATTTTTAAAATTTGGACCCGATGGATTCGGATCCATTTATGATGGATCGGATCTGGATATGGATCTTGTCTTTGAGATCCGTATCCGGTCCCGATCCGAACCGTGGATCCGTTTTTTATTAAATACATTTATACATCCATAAGTGTTAAGATCAACCCTTTTAATTTTTTTGACCATGCCCAACCTGAATTTGAAATTATCTTTTCACCTTTGTTCGTCTTTTCCTTAGGAATCTACTTTCTACATTAGAGTTAGACGTTAGCCATTTCCAGATTATTTAAATGATGATTTCTGACCTTTTATTTACATTTCCTCTATTTTTGTTTTGTTGTTGCTACTTCTTTCTCATTATTATTAGTGCTAAAAAGCTTTAATGTTAAATCACGAATAAATTAAATTAAATTCACAGAAAGAGATGAAACTTTAAATGTTCAACACATGCTTTCTTTTATATCATTAGGAAATTCAATTTATTATGCAAAAATACCTTCTACAAAAAAGAATACTTTTTGAATGCGCATTTATCTACACATAAAGGAAAGTAATCTGTATTTGTTTTGTTTTTTTGTTCCGACAAAGGAAAAAGAACAAGAAATTGAAAGGAAAGGAGGGGAAAAAACGAAAGTGATAACTTGATAGTTGATATAAGCCTTGGACCACAAATAAATAACTTAAAAACTCTTGAAAAAAATATTTACTGTACTTCTTTATTTGGTACAATCATTTATATTCGACATTTAATAATTTAATTACTATTTAGATTTGCACTGCTATCACGTCTCATTAAGAAGGGATAACACTGTTTTTTATTATCAATATTTAACCTTAATTTTTAAAATAAAATTAAACTAATTACTTACTTATAATAAGGCAATTTTTTTACATGTAGATCCAGATCCGATCCGTGGACCCGATGAATCCGATGGATCTGAATTTGGATCTGATTTTAAGGATCCGATGGATCCGAATCTGAATATAGATATGAAAAATGGATCTGGATCTGAATCTAGTAGGATCCGGTCCAGATCCTATCCGTTGCCATCCTTTAATTTATTACTTTCAATTGAATTCAACATCTTTGATAATGATAATAATTATACTTCAATAGCAAATAATCTGAAATTGACTATATAAATCCTCACTGATTATATTATTTATTTAAACTCATCTCATCATATATATCGAATAAAATAAATTAATATTATATATAATAACAATAGTATTTATAATAATAAAAAAGTTCCCTATATTCTTGTTATCATATACATTTATAATAAGGTCAAAGAACTTCTAAAAAGCAATATGTTCAAAATTAACGTACTACTAAGACTAAACCTTCTCGGAATTACCAGTAGATATCACCTATATATATTTTTTATTATTTCATTATACGTTGAAGTTTGCATTAACTATAAGAAATTGTATGTTGTTCGAGATAACTTCTTTTCAAGTGATTGTGGGTATATCTTGTCCTTCTTCTAACATGTCACTCCTATAGTTGAAAATGTGCTATTTACACCTTCTAGAAAATGTGCTCATTTTATCTTGTCTGACTATATATTTATCATACATCCGCATCTTTGCAACATTCCACTTGTAAACATGTTAAACTTTAACGACCCCATATTTGTTATCATAGAATATTCTCACTCTTACAATTGTTATGTAAAATTTACTTTTAACTTTGGTATGCTCCTTCTATCACATAGTATTCTGGTAATACTTCTCTATTTCAACCATCTTATTTTGATTATATGAATGGTATATTAATTTATCATTTCAACCATTGTCTTGATTATCCAAGAAAATGGAGAGACCGACGATAATATCACTCATTATATTGGTGCTTGTAGATGAAATGGAGGATCACATCTGGAGTCTTGTGTGATAAGAATGTCCCATCAAAATTTAAAGGCAAATTATATCGAGTGGTGCTTAGGTCGACTATATTGTATGCGACAGAGTGTTTTGCCAATTAAGAATTCGTACGTTCAAAAGATGAAAGTTGTGAAAATAAGGATGTTGCTATGGATGTGTGGGCATACTACAAGAGAGATAGGATTAGAAGTGAAGATATATGAGACAAGGTGGGAGTGACCTCGATTGAGGATAAGATGGGGAAGCGAGACAGAGATGATTCGGGTATGTGCAAAGGAGATGCACATATGCTACAGTGCAGAGGTGTGAGAGGTTGGCTATGAATGATTACAAAAGAGGTACAGATAGATCGAAGAAGTATTGAGGAGAGGTGATTAGACATGATATTTCGTAGGTTTAGCTTACCGTGGACATGACTTTAGATAGGAGGTTATGGAGGACGTGAATTAGGGTAGAAAAATTAGTATGTAATTGAATATTTTCCTACTTATCCTTTTATATTCTGCAACTATATGTCATTTCTGGTACTTCAATTATCCTATTAATTTGTGGTAGTTACAACTATTTTTTCAGACAGCTTTATCATGTTTTTTATAATATTTTGCCATGACTTTTTATACCGCTTTGAATTGTTTGTTCTTGTGCTGAGGGTATATCGAAAACAATCTCTCTACCTCCCAAGGTAGTGATAAAATCTGTGTACACTTTATTCTTCTCAAACCCCACTTTGTGGGATTTTATTAGGTTGTTATTGTTGTTGTATTTTATTAATACACGAGCCTAGATATTTAATTCTTTTTTGCATGTTTGCACCACATGCAATCTCGTCCAGTCTCACCTCAAAATTCACTCTTGTCATGCTGACTAAACTATTACAGTGCATGTATTCGATCTAACTTGAGCTGCTTCAACTTATACCTAATTACTCTCTAATGTACTTCTCCTTAGTTCAAATTAATACCCTCACTTTATTTCGTCAATTAACACAATACTATCAGCAAATAGTACACGCCACATGACCTCATCTAATATTGTGTCGGTTAACTCATTCATAACTAGGGTATATAAATAGGTGTCGAATGTCAATTCTAGTGCATGTATTCAATCTTACTTCAGTTACTTCAACTTATACCTAATTACTCTCTAATGTACTTCTCCTTAGTTCAAACTAATACCCTCACATGGTTTCGTTAATTAACACAGTATTTCACAAGACCTCATCTAATATTATGTCGTTAACTCGTTCATAACTAGGATATATTGTATTCATTTCACCCATTAAGGAAGGACCTTTCGTGATATACTATTTATATTTTCTCTAGGTCAATAAACATCATGTGTAAATATCCTATCAATCTTTTAGCAATAATATTTACTGATCTTCATTGTAGATTTTAGAGGCATAATCCAAATTAACTAGTTCTCCCTCACTATTGTCGTATTCCAGAATTATATTATCACTCTTTTCAAATTTCCTTGTATAACTCATGAGTTTAATGTCAATATCTTAAATTTTAATAAATATTGAATTTTAATTAAACCTACAAAAGTGAAATGTGTAATAGCTAAAGCATTAAGAAGTTAAAGGTTAGATTCATCATATTTAAATCTTGAATTAGGCTTTGACAATGATTTTTTCAAATATCATGCAAAAAATAATTAGGAATTTCATCTAACATTGGGTCCATCGATCGGTTCGACAAAAGTACTCAGTATTTTGGAGTCAAACGCGTATATATATATATATATATATATACTTTTCTTAAAAATTAACTGATAAATAAATATATCATATGCTTGACAACCTTACGTAGTAATACCCAGCTTATAAAAAGGATTGTTGCTGCATAAATAGTCCCAATAATTTATATTTAATTGTCAATTGTTTGTTTGTGATTGATCTATATTTATGAAAATTGCACAACAACAACAACATAATAGAGTGTATGCAGACATTACCTCTACCTTGGTAGGTAGAACGGTTGTTTTCGAGAGACCCTCGGCTCAAGACAAAGCACAAACACAAACAAAGTAAGACAAACAAAGCGACTAAGCCATAATAGCGAATTCTGAAAAAGAAGCAATAACTAATGCATGTAATAAGATAAACAAAATACACATAGCAGCATAAATCAAACGACTGAACTATGAATCAATATTGTGACTACTAGTATGATAGGCTAAGCGGACCTACAATAATAACACTACAACTACCAGTTTGTAAGCGTAGGAAGAACTACGCTGGACTACCTACTACCCTTCTACCATAATTCTTGTCCTCCATAACCCCCTATCTAAGGTCATGTCCTCAGTGAGTTGCACCTGTGCCATATCCCGTCTAATCACCTCTCCCTAATACTTCTTTGGCATACCTTTACCCCTCACGTACCCGTCAATAGCCAACCTTTTACACCTCCGCACTGGGGAATTTGTGTGTCTCCTCTGCACGCGCCCGAACCATCTCAACCTCACTTCCCACATCTTATCCTCCACCAAGGTCACTCCTACTATGTCCCGGATATCATCATTTCTAATTTTATCCCTACTTGTATGCACACACATCCATCTTAGCATCCTCATATCCGCAACTTTCATCTTTTGGGTGTGCGAAGTCTTGACAGGCCAATACTCCACCCCATACAACATAGTTGATCTAACCACCACCCTATTGAACATGCCTTTAAGTTGGTGGCACTTTTTTATCGCACAAGACTCCAGATGCGAGCCTCTATTTCATCCACCCTGCCCCAATACAATGTGTGACATCGTCATCAATCTCTCTATTCCCTTGGATATTAGACTCGATCTACTTGAAACTTTCTTTCTTTGAAATGATCTGAGTACCAAGCCTCACATCCACGTATGTCTCAAGGTTGCTCCTGTTACTGAACTTGCACTCCAAGTATTCTGTCTTGGTCCTACTCAACTTGAACCCTTTACACTCCAGAGTCTGTCTCCAAACCTCCAGCTTAGCGTTCACTCTGTTGTGAGTCTCATCAATCAGGACTACGTTATATGCGAATAACATACACCATGACACCTCCTCTTGGATTTTCATGTCAGTCTATCCATCACCAAGGAAAATAGGAATGGGCTAAGAGTCGATCTCTGGTGCAGCCACATCGTCATTGAGAAGTGCTCCTAGTCTTCTCCTATTGTCTGTACCCTGGTCTTGGCTCCTTTATATATATACTTGATTGCCCTAATGTACGCCACAGGTACACCTCTAACCTCCAAACATCTCCATAGAACCTCTCTAGGGACTTTGTCATATGCCTTCTCACACGACGACCCGGGCATGGCGGTGCCCTACCAGGCACCACTTTACAGGTATACATCAGAGAATAGTAGCGGAACATACATACATCTCAAAAGAAATAAATAACAGGCTAGCCGATAAGGCCACCTTCCAAACATATACACGTAATCCAAAAAACAGTTACCTCTTTTTTTTCTTTACTCAACCCAATCCACAAGTTATGACTACAGACCTCTAAGAATTTTTGACATAACAATGGATGTGGGACGAGGGCCATACCATACCACGAATGTACATAAAACTACAACCTCGAGAATCGTACCAAAAATACAAAGCCTCGAAATAATGGAGCTTTCAACCGGTGAACAGTGATCCTAAGAATGCGGATCGCAAGTTATGTACCTCAACTGCGGCATGAGCGATCCGCCGAAGGAGGTCGATCGAAATATGTACCAAGTATGTGGCGAAAATATTGTATTGAAATCATAACGATCATATAAAGTCGAAGACATGTATGATAACCAAAATGACGATCATTGTGCCTTTAGAAGTGAAAGTAATGAAAGTCGGTTTACCTTTTAAAGACTATTTCAACACATAAACAATAGTCACACCAGGGCTATGGACACAAGCCCACAAATATCAAAGCGTGCCCGTGGAATCCCCCATCACTGCCGACAACCATAAGTGTAAAATATAACCACGTGTGGCGCAGTGGCATCCCACCTCACCGTACAGCACATATACAATACATATAGATATCTCCCGCGTGGAATCCCCATCACCGCCGACGGTAGTAAGTGTAAAATATAACCATGTGACGCGCGTGGCATTCTACCTCATTGTCATTACACATATACAATATATATATATATATATATATATATATATATATATATATATATATATATATCTCATGCCCGTGGAATCCCTCATCTCGAGTACATGACTTCATGGAGAGCTAATCCATGGGGTATTAATCGTATATAACATGCCCGTGGAATCTCTCATCTCGGGTACATGTCTTCATGGGGAGCTAGTCCATGGAGTAATAATACATAACATGGTTGCATGCCCCGGAATCCCTCATCGTATAAGCATGGCCATGGGTAATAATCGTATATAACATGCTCGTGGAATCCCTCATCTCGAGTACATGTCTTCATGGGGAGCTAGGCCATGGAGTAATAATCGTATATAACATGGTCGCATGCCCCGGAATCCCTCATCGTATAAGCATGGCCATGGGGTAATAAAACAAATTCGGGAATCAAACCTGCCTCATGGTCGCATGCCCCGGAATCTCACATCGTATAAGCATGTCCAAGGAGTAATAAAAACAATCCGGGAATCTAACTCGCATCCTGGTCGCATGCCCCGGAATCTCACATCGTATAAGCATGTCCAAGGATCAATCACAATGGAAGCATACCCGTGGAATCCTCCGTCACTGTCGATGCGTCGAGTAAATTCCGCAAGACAATGACCTCCCGTAGAGTCACGGCAGCGTAAACATATAATATTTGCACTCAAGGCTATCACAAGCAAGCATAGACAAGTTCATAAAATCTTTAGACTTTCATTTTTATATACTCAAGGCACTTTTCGTTTCACATAAAAATCCGGGAATTTAACCCAAAGTACTACGTACTCCCATTCTTTTCAAAATACTCCTTTTCATATAAAATCCCAAGATACTAACACCCGTAGTATCAAGGCATGTCTACATTTCAACAAGTCACTACATTTTTAGAAATACATTTCTCGGCTTCTAAATCAAGTGACCCTTACTTTAAAACTTTAAGCAAGTGATACCTTTAAATCAAATTGTCCTTCCTTATTTCAAGTCATTTCTTTGTTTACATTACTAGAGAAAACCATTCTTTTAACTTTCCATAAAGTTGTTATAACCAACTTCCATAAAGCCGTTATACTAACTTTATGCCTTAGACTAATTCATTCTTTTTATAACCAAGAGACTTATACTTTCAAATCAAGTTACATAACTTTCAAAATACTTCAAGTCTCTTAACTTTAGAAATCAAGTTTCTTAACTTAGAATTTCAAGTCTCTTATCTTTAGAATATCAAGAAATCCATACTTTCCAAATCAAGTATTCTATACTTTTAAATCAAGTCATTTCTTCCTTTAAGAATCAAGTCCCATAACTTGAAAAATAAAGTCTTTTAACCTTTTAAGAATTTAAGGTTCATAGTCTTAAAACTTCATAACGTAAACTCTTTAAATTAAGCAACATATACTTTTGGTGCGTTGTGAATAGGTTATACTTGTTTATAACGATCTTATTAAAGCAGCCATGATCTAGAAAATGTAATACAATTTTGTCTTATCTTAGTTTCTATGCAGATGGAGAATTCTACTCATTTTAATATAATTGATTGTCGATACATTTTTTTTATTAACGTTGCATTGACTTGTTCGATACTTATTCTCATTCGTGCAGTAAATTAGCAAAGTCAACTCGACTCCAAATACTTCCTAACGACTCTTACCAACATCCCCCATAAGACTTGGTAAGAACTTAAGATAACTTAGACATAACTTTCACATATAGTAAATCAACATACATACCTCTTAACTTCTAAGAGTAGAAGTAATCATGAAATAACACGACATGTATATCTCATACATAGAATCATGCCAAAAGGAGGAAGAGGTTCACATACCTCGCGACGATTATCGACAAGTAGCAAAATGCTCCAAAGTACTATAACCTTGCTAGCTTTTCCACCCTTCAAGTAGAATACGCTACTCGTAGTACTTCAACCTATAATGGTCATACTACGTCTATTAACCTCTAGCTTCAAACATAGAATATTCTAAGTGTAAAGTCATCAAATTCTACAGAAAATCGGGCATCACTTCCTTTGTTTCTACATACTTTTCCACCTTTTTCAAGGCCCGAATTTAACAACAAAACATGTCACATTTAAGGCCCAACAATTCAGCTAACCAAAGGGGATTACACGCCTTAACATGACGCGTAAAATTCTGCCCCACAATAATACAAAACAATCCAATAATTTCAAGCCATATTCGGCTACAATGTCACAACAATTATCAATTTCCTTTCAATTCCTTTTTCAATCCAAGTTGTTATTCCAACATGTTATATACATAATAACAATTACAACAACTATAAATCATTTATTCCTTAACATGCGACGATTGTGACTACCGTCCAAATTGATTACAACATTAATGGCTAACTTGTCCATTTTCGGTTTTTAACATGTTGACATGATCCAAATCTTTCCAAACTTCATTCTATATACCACATGCTCATTTCTTAACTACTATAACATGTAATCTTCAATTACATTAAGAAGATGAAGATTTTACCTCAATAAGCCCTAATAATGTCCAAGCGTAAAAGTCGATCCTTAGCAACATTTAGCTCATCTTCTTATGTTCCAATCCGCTCCAAGCACTCCTTAGAAGCTCATGAAGAACTCCTCTTCAAGTTCCATCTTCAAAGTTGAAGAACACCTTAAGTTTTCGCCTTGCGACTAACGTAAAAACGTCGTTTTTCCGGGATCTTTCTATTGAGATATCCTTACAATACCCTTAGGAACCTTGGGTTAAAGTATTGTGAATAATGAACCACAAATGAAATTTTTTGTCCTTCAAAAGGGCACAAAGCCGAGAGCAATACTTCAAGAAGACAAGTTTATGAAATTTTTTCTAAGTGTTCGCTAGTCTTTCACTAGTAAAGGATATATAAGAGAATCAAAGGCTAGTATTAAAACACTTGAAGGGCTAGGATTTAGTCAAGAATGTCAAGCTCCACTTGTCTAGCTTGACTTGGTCCATTATTATTCATCCAACAAGCCCATGTGGAGGGTGACACGTGTCGCCCTCCCGTTGGTCTAAAATATTTGTTTTCCGAAATTTCCATAATTGGCCAAAATATCGGAAACCTCATGGGCCCCACAAAAACGTAAAATTTCTCGGGTGGGTCCCACTTATCAAACTCTGAAAAATAAAATTCCATCATTCTGATAAATTCTAAAAGCCTTAAATAACAAATTCGGGAACTCAATTCTCACTAACGAACAATTTTCCTTCCCGAGGCTCGAAATTATTTTCCGTAGGAAAAAGCAATCCTTCTTTCCTTTCAAACTTAAAGTCGTATCTTCTCACGTACATTCTCTTAAACACATGTCCTGGAACTACGGGGTGTAACATTCTTCCCCCCTTAGAAACATTTGTCCCCGAATGTTCTTTCGAAGTCCAATCTAATTAGATAGCGACATAGTCTCCTTTTACTACACCCTTCATACAAAAATATGCCACCCATGGCCACATAACAATACTTATACTAAAATGTCAACCTGAACTCCAAGTGCTGACGTCGGTTATCTGCATAAAGCTTATGCTGACTTCGAGCTTACTAAAAAAAATCTTTCCTGGATAAGCTTCGCCTTATCCACGATCCGTGAATCAAGTGCGGGCGATTATCCGAACTCGTCTACGTGGAACCAACCAATCGGCGATCCTACACTTTCTTACTGGTTGTATTCTTTCCGTACCTCCAACTTATACTAGCATACTTACACAACTTCCATACCGATTCTGGCCTCCAATCTTTGGCGTTACTAAATCGAACAATATAAGGCCATTTCCGGCTCTCACGACCTGGTTCCGGTGGAACGCGTCCACGAACGTAAAACCATTAACTAGACTTGGGCCTTGCACCTCGTGACCTGCCACGTGGCGAACTACTACCAACTGATCCTCTCCATTTCGGGCTAAGGCGACGTAATAGGTCCTCGACCGACCGCGTCGCACTTAACTCTTCCCCTAAGTCTGAATTAAATCTTATTGCCCGAGAAGGCCTTATATACCTAAGGTCTCGGCGGTTATCAATATTCTTAGTTTCGCAATTTCCATGCTCCAAGCCTACCTTATCAGTCCCCCCCCCCTCCCCCCGTAAACGGGTACAATAACTTCCATAATACCATAACCATGTTGTATTGATCACAACAACCATTACTTACTCCATACGGATCTCATCCGTACAATTCTCTTAAGCCTACCACGTAGCTTAATCTATTAACATGACATTCCATTAAGTTCCTTAACATGACTTCTTAAGGGTTCACTACCCTAGACAGCTCGTCATTTCCCAATTATCTCAAAATAAAACATAAGACCTTGGCGAGAATTCATTAACTGTTTCATACCTTCCCGGTATCTATTTAGTCCTTACCAAATCCTGGTAATGTAAAATCATTCTAGGCAACACGCGTCTGACCCTCATACATAACTCCGTATAGCTGTATGTCATAATACCAACTATACTACAATCATTACCAGCCTGGATACGCAATTCACATTGTCCTTCCTAGGTCACTGCTGTTTTTCTCATAGCTGCAATCAACATAACTCGTTAGGGAGAGACGACCCTAACAACACAGCTCTATCGCACGATCTCAGAGTGAGAAGAATGAAAATCAATCCTAAATGTCCTGCAGCCTCCTGATTATAGATGTGGTGCACAACACACCGATAATCAAGACTCTACTAGACACGGTCTGTAGACACTTTCCGAGGACTAACTGCTCTGATACCACTTTTGTCACGACCCGACCACGGGCCCGCGACTGGTGCCCTACGTGGGCACCATTTACAGGTATACATCAGAGAATAGTAGCGGAACATACATACATCTCAAAAGAAATAAATAACAGGCTAGCCGATAAGGCCACCTTCCAAACATATACACGTAATCCAAAAAGCAGTTACCTATTTTTTTTCTTTACTCAACTCAATCCACAAGATATGACTACATACCTCTAAGAATTTTTGACATAACAACTGTGACGGGACAGGGCCCCGCCATACCCCTGAATGTACATAAAACTACAACCTCAGGGAACTGTACCAAAAATACAAAGCCTCAGAAATAATGGAGCTTTCAACCCGGTGAGCGGTGATCCTAAGAATGAGGATCGCAAGTTATGTACCTCAACTGCGGCATGAACGTAGCCGAAGGAGGTCGATGCGAAATATGTACCAAGTATGTGGCGAAAATCGTATTGAAATCATAACGATCATATAAAGTGGAGACATGTATGATAACCAAAATGACGATGCATTGTGTCTTCTTAGAAGTGAAAGTAATGAAAGTCAGTTTTACCTTTTAAAGACTATTTCAACACATAAACAATAGTCACACCAGGGCTATGGACACAAGCCCTCAAATATCAAAGGGTGCCCGTGGAATCCCCATCATCGTAAGCGACCATAAGTGTAAAATATAACCGTGTGACGGCGCGTGGCATCCCACTCACCGCCGTGCATACATATACAATACATATATATATCTCCCGCCCGTGGAATCCCAATCACCGCCAAGCGGTAGTAAGTGTAAAATATAATCATGTGACGCGCCCGTGGCATCCTACCTCACTGTCGGCGTACACATATACAATACATATATATATATTTCATGCCCGTGGAATCCCTCATCTCGAGTACATGACTTCATGGAGAGCTAATCCATGGGGTAATAATCGTATATAACATGCCCGTGGAATCTCTCATCTCGGGTACATGTCTTCATGGGGACCTAGTCCATGGAGTAATAATACATAACATGATCGCATGCCCCGGAATCCCTCATCGTATAAGCATGGCCATGAGGTAATAATCGTATATAACATGCCCGTGAATACCTCATCTCGGGTACATGTCTTCATGGGGAGCTAGGTCATGGAGTAATAATCGTATATAACATGGTCGCATGCCCCGGAATCCCTCATCGTATAAGCATGGCCATGGGGTAATAAAACAAATACGAGAATCAAACCCGCATCCTGGTCGCATGCCCCGGAATCCCACATCGTATAAGCATGTCCAAGGAGTAATAAAAATAATCCGGGAATCTAACTCGCATCCTGGTCGCATGCCCCGGAATCCCACATCGTATAAGAATGTTCAAGGATCAATCACAATGGAAGCATACCCGTGGAAGCCTCCGTCACTGTCGGTACGTCCAAGTAAATTCACAACAAGACAGCCGGCCCTCCAACCGAGAATCACGGCAGCGTAAACATATAATACTTGCACTCAAGGCTATCACAAGCAAGCATAGACAAGTTCATAAAATCTTTAGACTTTCATTTTTATATACTCAAGGCACTTTTCGTTTCACATAAAAATCCGGGAATTTAACCAAAAGTACTACGTACTCCCATTCTTTTCAAAAGACTCCTTTTCATATAAAATCCCAAGATACTAACACCCGTAGTATCAAGACATGTCTACATTTCAACAAGTCACTACATTTTTAGAAATACATTTCTCGGCTTCTAAATCAAGTGACCCTTACTTTAAAACTTTAAGCAAGTGATACCTTTAAATCAAATTGCCCTTCCTTATTTCAAGTCATTTCTTTGTTTACATTACTAGAGAAAACCATTCTTTTAACCTTCCATAAAGTTGTTATAACCAACTTCTCATAAAGCCGTTATACTAACTTTATGCCTTAGACTAATTCATTTTTTTATAACCAAGAGACTTATACTTTCAAATCAAGTTACATAACTTTCAAAATACTTCAAGTCTCTTAACTTTAGAAATCAAGTTTCTTAACTTAGAATTTCAAGTCTCTTATCTTTAGAATATCAAGAAATCCATACTTTCCAAATCAAGTATTCTATACTTTTAAATCAAGTCATTTCTTCCTTTAAGAATCAAGTCCCATAACTTGAAAAATAAAGTCTCTTAACCTTTTAAGAATTTAAGGTTCATAGTCTTAAAACTTCATAACGTAAACTCTTTAAATTAAGCAACATATACTTTTGGTGCGTTGTGAATAGGTTATACTTGTTTATAACGATCTTATTAAAGCAGCCATGATCTAGAAAATGTAATACAATTTTGTCTTATCTTAGTTTCTATGCAGATGGAGAATTCTACTCATTTTAATATAATTGATTGTCGATACATTTTTTTTATTAACGCTGCATTGGCTTGTTCGATACTTATTCTCATTCGTGCAGTAAATTAGCAAAGTCAACTCGACTCCAAATACTTCCTAACGACTCTTACCAACATCCCCCATAAAACTTGATAAGAACTTATGATAACTTAGACATAACTTTCACATAGAGTAAATCAACATACATACCTCTTAACTTCTAAGAGTAGAAGGAATCATGAAATAACACCACATGTATATCTCATACATAGAATCATGCCAAAAGGAGGAAGAGGTTCACATACCTCGCGACGATTATCGACAAGTAGCAAAATGCTCCAAAGTACTATAACCTTGCTAGCTTTTCCACCCTTCAAGTAGAATACGCTACTCGTAGTACTTAAACCTATAATGGCCATAATACGTCTATTAACCCCTAGCTTCAAACGTAGAATATTCTAAGTGTAAAGTCACCAAATTCTACGGAAAATCGGGCAGCACTTCCTTTGTTTCTACATACTTTTCCACCTTTTTCAAGACCCGAATTTAACAACAAAACATGCCACATTTAAGGCCCAACAATTCAGCTAACCAAAGGGGATTACACGCCTTAACAGGACGCGTAAAATTCTGCCCACAATAATACAAAACAGTCCAATAATTCCAAGCCATATTCGGCTACAATGTCACAACAATTATCAATTTCCCTATTCAATTCCTTTTTCAATCCAAGTTGTTATTCCAACATGTTATATACATAATAACAATTACAACAACTATAAATCATTTCTTCCTTAACATGCGACGATTGTGACTATCGTTCAAATTGATTACAACATTAATGGCTAACTTGTCCATTTTCGGTTTTTAACATGTCGACATGATCCAAATCTTTCCAAACTTCATTCTATATACCACGTGCTCATTTCTTAACTACTATAACATGTAATCTTCAATTACATTAAGAAGATGAAGATTTTACCTCAATAAGCCCTAATAATGTTCAAGCGTAAAAGTCGATCCTTAGCAACTTTTAGCTCCTCTTCTTATGTTCCAATCCGCTCCAAGCACTCCTTAGAAGCTCATGAAGAACTCCTCTTCAAGTTCCATCTTCAAAGTTGAAGAACACCTTAGGTTTTCGCTGCGACTAACGTAAAAACGTCGTTTTTCCGGGATCTTTCTATTGAGATATCCTTACAATACCCTTAGGAACCGATCGATCTACATCTTTCCCCATAGCCCTGGGGCTGTGTCTCGATCTCCTATGTGCGAAATATAAGAGACTAGTTCCTATTTGGGTTAAAGTATTGTGAATAATGAACCACAAATGAAAATTTATGTCATTCAAAAGGGCACAAAGCCGAGACCAATACTTCAAGAAGACAAGTTTATGAAATTTTTTCTAAGTGTTCACTAGTCTTGCACTAGTAAAGGATATATAAGAGAATCAAAGGCTAGAATTAAAACACTTGAAGGGCTAGGATTTAGTCAAGAATGTCAAGCTCCACTTGTCTAGCTTGACTTGGTCCATTATTATTCATCCAACAAGCCCATGTGGAGGGTGACACGTGTCGCCCTCCCGTTGGTCTAAAATATTTCGTTTCCCGAAATTTCCATAATTGACCAAAATATCGGAAACCTCGTGGGCCCCACAAAAACGTAAAATTTCTCGGGTGGGTCCCACGTATCAAACTCTGAAAAATAAAATTCCATCATTCCGATAAATTCTAAAAGTCTTAAATAACAAATTCGGGAACTCAATTCTCAATAACGAACAATTTCCCTTCCCGAGGCTCGAAATCATTTTCCTTAGGAAAAAGCAATCCTTCTTTCGTTTCAAACTTAAAGTCGTATCTTCTCACGTACATTCTCTTAAACACATGTCCTGGAACTACGGGGTGTAACATTCTCGAGGTCGATAAAACCCATATGCAAGTCTCTCTTCCTCTACCTATACTGCTTCATCAACTTCCTAATAAGATGAATGACTTTTGTAGTTGAACGCCCCGACATGAATCCAAACTGGTTTTCGAAGATAGACACGTCTCTTTTCACCATCATCTCCACGACTCTTTCCCAAACTTTCATAGTGTGGCTTAGCAGCTTGATACCTCTATAGTTGTTGCAACTTTGGATATCACCTTTGTTCTTGTACAAAGGAATCATTGTACTCTACCTCCATTCTTCGGACATTCTCTCTGTCTTAAAAATGACGTTACATAACTCCGTCAGCCACTCCAAACCTGCCTGTCTGCGCTCTTCCAAAATTCAACTGGGAACTCATCAGACCCGATCGCTCGTTCCCTGTGCATCCTATGAACAACGCCCTGAACCTCCTCAACCTTAATGATTCCACAATATCCAAAATCCCAGTACCTCCCAGATTTCTCCAAATCTCCCAGCACAATGTCTCTATCTTCTTTTTCGTTCAAGAGTTTATGGAAGTAAGACTGCAAACTCTACCTAATATGCGCGTCCTCCACTAGTACTTTGTCATCCTCGTCATTAATACACCTCACGTGATCCAAGTCCCGGACCCTCATCTCCATCACCTTGGCTAGTATATAAAACTTCTTATTCCCGTTTTTTCCTCTAATTCCACATAAAAACGTTCAAAAGCTCCCATTTTCGCCGCCGTAACTTCTAGTTTTGCCTCCTTCCCCGTCATCTTATACAATTCTCTATTCATCCACTTCTCCACCTCATCCTTGCTTTCTACCAAATCCGCATACGTCACTTTTTTTGCTTCCACCTTCTCTTGAACTTTATCATTCCACCACCAGTTCCCTCGATGCCCACCACAATTACCTCGCGAGACCCCTATCACTTCTCTAGCAACCTCCCGAATGCAACTAGTTGTTATGTCCCACATACCGGTCACATACCCACTACTCCCTCAAGCCCCCTTAGCTATCAACCTTTTCCCCATCTCATTTGCATTAGCCATAGTCAAACTGCCCCATTTGATTCTTAACCTGTCATCCACAACCCTCATCTTTTTCTCCATCTTGAATTTCAAATCCATCACCAAAAGCTTATGTCGGGTTGTAAGATACTCTCTCGGAATAACTTGCAGTCTTTACAAATACCATTGTCAACCTTCCTAAGGAGCAAAAAGTCTATTTGAGTCTTAGCCACCGAACTACGAAAAGTCACAAAATGCTCCTCCTTCTTTAGGAACCTCAAATTGGTTATCATCATCCCAAAAACTCTAGCAAACTCCAAAAGAGAGACGCCTCCCCCGTTCCTGAGGCTAAAAATTTCATGCACGTTGTCATAACCCCCGGGAAGTGTCGCGATATGTCCATTGAAATTCCCTCCTATAAATAACTTCTCATTGTGTGGCATACCTTCCACCACTTCGTCCAAATCTTTCCAAAAGTGCCTCTTCTCTTCCCCGTTCAAGCCCGCCTGCGGCGCATATGCACTATTAATGTTCATAGTGAACCCTCCAACGACCAACTTAATCTTTATCATCCTATCATTGACCCTCCTAACCTCTACTACCTGATCCCTTAGCTCGCTGTCTATCAAAATGTCTACCCCATTCCTATACTTTGACCTACCCGAGAACCATAATTTATACCCGTCTAAATCCTTAGCATTAGGTCCTACCCATTTGATCTCCTGGACACATGCTATATTAATCATCCTCTTCTTAAGAATCTTAACTAGCTCTATAGACTTTTCTGTTAAAGTCCCAATGTTTCAAGACCATATTCTCAGTCTAGCATCTTCATTACCCCACTTACTCTGCTAACCCTCACCCGTCCCTAACGAGAACATGACCCTAGTGTACCATCATTCACCAAAGCCACTAGATCAAAATATACTAGTCAAAGGTTAACATTAACACACACGAGAACCAATACTAAAACACAAGTTAGCAAAAATCTAGAGGTAAGTCAGGCTACTACATACCAAAATGATAAAGCAAAGACAAGAAGAATAAATACAAGAATGTAAAGTCAAGAATCAATAAAACGCAACACACAAGAATTTAAATACAAAGATAAGGACAAGGACAAATATTGAGTACGGGCAACTGGAGGTACCAACTCCAAGCTGATAGAACCTGTTCACACGTCGAAAATCACTGTTGACACGCTGAAACACATTGTTCACTGCCTAAAATCATTGTTTCCTGCCGAGATGCTAGGCGATTGAGAGATAGAACCCGGATGTACGTGGCATACCTGGTGGTACCTGCAAAAACAGAGCAAAAAATATAAACAATAAATAAATAAGAATTTGTTCACCGGAGCTCGGAGCTCCAGCGTTAATGTGATGGTGGTAGTGGATCGGTGTGATGACTGTTGGCTACTGGGTTTCACTAAAGATCAGAGCTCCGGTACGGAGGTGGAACAGATCTGGGGGTGGAGGATGATGGTGACGGCGTGGCTAGTGGGGTTGTTTGTCGGCGTTAATGGAGGGAACAACGAGGGGAGAGGGGAAGGGGGGAGGGCGGCGACTTGGTGGCTTCTAGTCGGAGCTTCAGAAGGGTCTTAATTAGCACAAAGATTAGGTCAATATTTTATAGGTACTATTTTTTCACTGTAATTTCCTATGCATTTATATAGGATTTGTATCTTCACAACATACTTTTTGACATATATTAATATCGACAACAGTATTAGTTATTATAGAGTAATCAAAACAAATGAAAGGAACATATATCAAGTATATAATCTATAAGGAAGTATTAAGTAAAATACGTTTTATTATATGTTGTATCTTACAGAATAAAAATAAATAAAATAGTCATATGTATCTAATTAAATATTAATTATTCATCTTCGTGTATTCATTATTCTTATGAGAAAATAAAACTTCATAAGTTCAGATAATATCTAATTATAACTCAAAACTCTATTTTTATAAAATTAAAATTATTTTACAATACCATACACCATATGGGTCGAGATACATATACAACACGAAACTAGTACATTTTTATGCACAAATGTGCGAAATTAATATTATATACACATTTTCAAAAATAAATATCTTAATTCAAAATCCACATCGTCTACCCATTTGATTCATTGGGTAGCTACTCTTGACATGAAGCCATGATTAAACAAGTTTTAGAAAATATTTGTTCATACTGAAAGAAGTAGTAGGTGGATAATAATAAATGATATTTTGTACTAATTAATGTCTTTCTAATAATTTTGATTCTTATTAAACAGATTGTGTTACTGTAACGTTTCTTGGGGAAGTGGCTTTGGCGGGGTGATCACTGATCAGGTACCCAAAAAAAAAACCTAGTTTTCACATAAGGCGGCAAACGGCAAAACAATATTTTCCATGTATCCCAAAATTGCCCCCGTCTAAATTAAGAAAAAAACTAAGTAATACCGCTCTTTTAATTAAAACACACGAAGTTTTGGCTGGTGAAGTATTGGAGATGCACAAAATTTGTAACCAAGGATAGTTACGTCATTTCACAAATCCTCGCGCCTAGGGTTTTCATATGGCCCTTTATAAACCCCATATTTTATACCACCCTGATCAGCCACAACTCCAACTCATTGTCGGTTCTCTTCTCTATATCCTTCCAGCAGCTTTGTTTGTATCTATCTATCTATCTATCCATGTCGGTTTTCTCAGCCCCTTTAATTTCTACTCCTTTTTCCTTCTTAAGCCCTTTGTTTCTTTGAAATCAAGTGTTTTTTTTCTAGTTTAATCAAGTGTGATCAGCTGATTTTTGATGTTTATCTACCTTTTCTTGTTCTTGGTATAGTAGTTTTAGTTGTGATCATTGAAGCTGAGGTGATCAAAGCGATGGATCTAAGTGATAAGGTGAGTGATCAAGATCCATCCTTCAACCATTTTACTTTGATCATATTTTTTGTGTAATTTTTTTTGTTGTTGATTTATAGGGTTCGGGATCTGAAGATATGAGCAGCCAAACAGCAACCCCAGAAAGGGAAAACAGCCAAAGCCAACTGAAAACATGTGTTGATTGTGGTACCACCAAAACCCCTCTTTGGCGTGGTGGCCCTGCTGGCCCTAAGGTATACACAACATCTTGATTCTTGATCGATGATTCTTTTCTTTCCGAATGTGTCTAATGATGTTTTTCTTAATGTTGTGGAATGCAGTCGCTATGTAATGCGTGTGGGATTAGGAGCAGGAAGAAGAGAAGAGCACTTCTTGGATTGAACAAAGAAGACAAAAAGTCATCCAAGAAATCATCTGCAAACAAAAACAACAATCAAAACCAGAACCAGAGCAGTAACAGTTGTACCAGCAGCAGTGGAGATAGTACTAGCAGAAGTAATGGTGGTACTTTGTCGAAAAAGAAGTTGTTACCTTTGCAAAGACCAAGATCAAATTCAACTCATAGGAGGAATAATAATAAGCTTGGTGAAGTTGAACAAGCTGCTTTTTTGTTGATGGCCCTCTCTTGTGGCTCTGTTCATGCTTAATTAAACAGAGAGAAAAATAATTTATTGTTGTACTAAGGTCAGTGATGGTTGTACCATTTTTTGGTTGTTGAGTAATGAGTGGTGGGTAGGTGTATGATGAGTAGTAGAGTGATAAAGAAAGAGCTTAATCAAGTTGCGAGCTCTCATTTGAATGTAGGGTTGAACATGGTCTTATCCTTTTTAATTAAATTAAATTTAAGAGATTCCCTTGTTATGCTTATTC
Source organism: Przewalskia tangutica (assembly GCA_029844215.1). Lineage (NCBI taxonomy): Eukaryota > Viridiplantae > Streptophyta > Magnoliopsida > Solanales > Solanaceae > Przewalskia > Przewalskia tangutica. The sequence goes on from CM056721.1 coordinate 113,785,954, forward strand.
ATTTTATAAAGGATCCAATTTGATCAACGATTGTGTTAATTAATTCATATGCTTCAATTGCAAATTTACAATTGTTTGGACATGCTTGCCAATTTAGTCTGAACTAGAATATTGTTGTTTGTAAAAGAAATTTGAACTGATTAATCAACATTTCCTTTAAATAATTAAAATACAATTAGAGTATTATTATGTCCGAACATTTGACTGAAGGAACTATCGATAATTTAATACTAGAATCTCTGCTTGATCAGATGATGTTGACGCAACACACAAATAAGATATGTAACTCTGATTTTGGGAAGAAACGGTGTCCTGTTTTTTGGACTCAGAGATGTTAAAATATGTTGAGAATAGAATACCTAAAGAGTTTCTCTTTTTAGACTCCGGTAACGCGAATGATTGAGAATTTTGTGATCCTTGCCTCTGCCTTTTACACTTTGCTTCAGTAACCTTTTTCCTTTATAAAAAGAAAAACTGTTCAAATATATTTTGCACACCGTATTTGGATCCCTACGAGGTGTGTTATTGCACATGACCTCCTGAAAAATAATTTTTTTTAGAGTTTCTTTTTTATTTTTTATTAAATATTATTTGTCAGAATTTACTGTAAACATCCATAATTCGCAGATCTTAACTCAATTAAATGTTTACTCTTACGAATTAAAACAAAAAAAATTTAATAAAATATTTGAGACGGCCCGATAGATTTGCCTGACTCTTACGAATTAAAACAAAAAAAATTTAAAATATTTGAGACGGCCCGATAGATTTGCCTTTTGTCAGTTAGCTCATGTATATCCTTATCGTTAAATACTTGATTCGATATGCCCTTCTTTTAAATAGTTTCTCCACGTAACCCAATTAAGATAATAATTTATCAATTCACACCAGATCTTGACACGTGTTCTAATCCTAAGAAACCTATTATACTAACCCGGCTTATAGAGGGCATATTTGAGTTATTCGCACCAACTTTTATGTTATTTGTTTATTAAAAAAATTGTCTTGTTCGTTCATGGTAATGCAATAGAAATTTATAATGATGCAATTTCCCTCATATCAATTGTTTTCTTTCTGTAAAATTTAAATACGATCAAAGACAATTAAAAGTGTAGAAAAATCTAAATCATTTGTTTGTTTGATTATTGATCAATTTGGTGAGTTAAACAACATTTTTTCTGATTACGATTTTCTTCAACTTTTTTTATATATTGTGAATTAATAATTATACACTTATGTTAAATTCTGGATCGATTCAATTCCAAACAAAGAAGAAAAAGTAGAGAAGACAAAATGAGAGAGGGAATAGAGTTATTGTTTTTGTGGGAGCTTTTCTTTATTTTTTCTTAATGAACAATACAATGTGTGGTCTTTATTTATAAGCTAGAAATTAAATTAAACCATCTAATAAAGACTAAGCTAAGCTAACAATAGCCTTTAATCACATTCTAACAACTAACAAACTTATAACAACTTGCTAACAACTTTAACCAACTCATTTTATTACTTCAACACCCCGCAAGCTAGGAGATATGAAGATATTCTTCATTCCTAGCTTGGACATGAATTACAGTGAACATCAACATATTGAGCAACAACATCAGTGAGCAGCAACATCAGTGAGCAACAACATTAGCACTCCTGGTATCAATAAAAAACAAAAAATAAGAATGTAGCAGCAGCAACGAAGAGCCCCTCATTCGCTAGTCACACTCGGACTAGAGAATCTCTTGATTCTCCCTATTAGTAGCAGCAATGAAGAACCCCTCGTTCTCTAGTCACACTCGGACTAGAGAATTCCTCGATTCTCCCTATGCAAAAACGACGGCAAGAACCCTCTTTCTCTAGTCACACTCGGACTAGAGAATCCCTCGATTCTCCCTATGCAAGCTCTTAGAATAAGCTCGGATATGCAGTGGAGTTTTCCCTCAATTTCTAGTCCAAATCCGGCTAGAAATTCTTCGATTCTCTGGTCCTGAGCTAAACAAATGAAACAAATGATGGTGCAACCATCTGTAAAAGAAAAACTCTGTAAATTGAGCTTCAACTCAATCCATATTGCTTCCGACGAAGTATCCCTCAGTTCTTAGTCGATTTGCAGCTGAAAACTTCTCGATCCTTCCATCAATTTATTGTTTACCATCGCGCATCCAGTCAGACAAATGCTTCCATCCAGATGCTCCGGTCTACTTCAAAAATTTGTTAACACTTCCAGGAGTATCAACAAGATGACTTGAATTTGGTTCCAGAAAAACAAATTCTATCGAAACACAGTTATCTGCTGCATCCACGAGAGCCTTTTTTGTAGCAAGAGTCCATGATTTCATATATAGGTGTCTACAGTCGGTGACCAGTCGGACCGTAGCCCTTCTGGGTTTAATCGGTTCGGATGGTTCTGCATCGGTTCGCCAACCGTCCGGTCATTACCGATTCGGTGTCGTGCATGGTTCTTCGGTCGAGCCAGTCGGTTTATTTTTTTTTTTTTAATTTCTAGTATTTATTTTCTATAATATAAATTAAATTCAATTTAAATATGTAATATAATAATATAATATATAATTTAGTTGTATATATTAAAATTGAAACTTTAAAGTTAACTTTTTATTTTATAGTTTATACAGTTTATACTTTATAGTTTATAACTTTATATTGTAAATTTGTAATTATACTTTTATTAATTTATTAGATTAGTAGATATAAGTTAACAAATAAGTAATAACAGATTAACAACTAAATAGATAGTAAAATTAAAATTAATGATAAGATGTAAACTTTTGAACTTTCATAACGTTAATAAGAGTACATAATGAAGTAATAATAATTTTATTTACATATTATGCATCCTTTTTGGAAGTTCTTCGTAATCTATAGGTTGATTGAATTGGTTATGCTCCATAGCCTCTAAATCAGAGTATTAATTCGATCCCGCCTCCGCTCCGCCTTCAAAATATTGCCTATTTCTTCATCTTAGGAGAATTAACGTCTCGCATCCTTGATTTCTTCTCTGCGATCGATCCAATCCCTGCGGACTAACACTTCTAATGTGCTTCCGATGAGTGGCGTGTGTCTCTATTTGATCGTGCTTGGCTAAATACACTTTCGAAGCCCTTTGTTGAGATCGACACATTAAGAACATCCCGCCATTTGCAATCACGGGAATTGCCTTTTGTTATCCTGCCACCATTGTAAAGGGTCAAAACTTTTCTTCGGCTCCACTGACTTTTGCAAATAAAATTGCATCTCATCGCAAGATCGACTTGTGATTGCTTGTGTTGTAAAAGTGTTTCATATGTTTAAAGATTCTTCATCGTGATATATTTATTATGACCTCCCCATGAGTATAAAACTTTGTCATTTAGGATATTGCAAAGTTTTAAATCGCTGTAACATAGAGCTCCAGAGCTGCTGTTGAAATCAGGTAAAAAGGTATCGGAAGGCAAATTGCTCACAGCATGATGGAAATCGCGGGAGACTGAAGTTGTCTCGTGAACTATAAGCTACCTTATGTTCATCCGTGCATGAGGTTCAATTTTTGAATACACAGCAAAGTCCAATCCGATTAAGCAGGGGTTTCGATCTCGAACTGCCTGTATTACCAGTCGGTGACGCTATCGCGTAGAAATTTACGAGCTGTAACATCGACTGCTTCAAATCGCGAAGCAATGGAGGTGATAATCTCTGCAGATCCAAGACGAAACAAAGCATATAAGAAACTTCAAACTTATCACTGATCTTATATCGTTATAGCATCTGAGCAAACCGAGCTAGGCTAAAATCCTTTCTTTTGAAACACTTCCTCCGTACTTTTCCTCTGAAGTTTCAAATGCGTTGTGAAGGTTTTTCGATTGTTGAGTTTTGCTTTGTGTTGCTTTGGATTTTCACTAGTTTGCCTTTCGTGGTGAGGATTTCCGGCGAGTATTTCCGTCAAATCGTCGGTGCAACACTTAGTCCTGTATTCATTTTCATCCTATGCAACTTCATCGTCCTCACTCTCCTTTTCAACACCGGACGCGTCTCCGGCGACGACTCTTCGACATTCCGAAATGACTTGCTTCTCGAAAATGTCTAGTTTTCAACTGATTTCAATGCGGAAAATGAAGATTGAGAGATTATTGTGTATGAATATAAACAGATGATATTTGAAGAAAGCACAAAAAAAAAATGATGAAAAATAGCTTGAAAATGGAATACTATCAGATCTGAATTGATCTAGACTTTGAATGATGTTAAATTCTGGATCCATTCAATTTCAAATAGAGAAGAAAAAACAGAGAAGGTAAAATGAGAGACTAGAGTTTTTGTTTTTACGGGAGCTTTCCTTTATTTTTTCTCTTAATGAACTATACAATGTGGTCTCTATTCATAAATTAGAAATTAAATTAACTCATCTAATAAAGATTAAACTAAGCTAACAACCGCCTTTAATCACATTCTAACCACTAACAAAGTGTTAACCACATTTTAATAACTAACAAACTTGTAACAACTTGCTAACAACTTTAATAACTCCTTTTAAATTCATTTTATTACTTCAACAACTTATGGTAATTTTATGTAGTTTTTAAATATATAAATTTTATTATAAAATATTTAAAAAAATTATATTTAAAATTAAGTATAAATTAAATTGTTTAACTATAAAAAACTGATCAACGTTCAAACATGAGTAATATTTTTAACAAAACAACCGGCCTCCTGATATGAATAGATGAATCCTCTAATTTTCATCTCAACTTTTCTTTTCTATATTTTAGAAGCCAACAAGGCTTGCTCGTCCTTGTACAAACTCTGCTATATAGTATTGTACAAAAAGTTAATTGGATTGTACTTCAATTACAGTTCATACTTTTCATTTAGACCATCTCCACCATGAGATAATTCTCTGCCACATCAGATGAATAATCTGTCACATTATCAATTATCTCCATTTATTACATACACTTTATAGAAAGATATATTATTTTAGTGTGATTTATCAAAAACACACTAAAACATTGATAATATTAAAATCACAAATTGAAAATTAATTTTCGACTGTTCCAAACTTTTGCCAAATGTGTTCGACGATCAAGATCCTCCTTCAATTGAAGATGTTTGGCCCTGTCACGAAGTTCAGGTCTAGTATGAATATCTGATTCGGACCTATCTTGAACATGCACTTCAAACTGAGATAACACTTGCGTTTGGTAATCAAACGATGAGCTCGACCTAGCAATGCTTGATTCTTCAAAGTCAATGTTCCCATAATTTTGATAATATGTATCTCGTTCATCCTCCACTATCATATTGTGTAAAATAATGCATGCCCTCATATTTTTTTATAAGACATTCAAATCCCATAGTCTAGCTGGTTGGCCAATTATAGCAAATACTTTGAAAGAAGATAAAAATTTGAAGAAAATAGTTCAAAATATTTTGATGTCCAAATGAAGTAAACTTAGCCTCTATTTATAGATCTTGAAAAATTAAAACATTTGATATTTTTTTTATTTTTAAATTCGGTTAAATTATTCGTCAAAAATAACAATTAAAATACTGATGGAAAATGAATTTACGCATAATGATAGTCGCCACATGACATCGCAAGAGACATTATCTCGCGTGGCAAGATTATGTCTATATATTCAATAATTCTCAATTATTTCGTCAACATCTTTATTCGAATTATCTTCATTGTATGTAATTATCGAATAATATTCACTCGAAGATGGTCCTATTGGAGATAGTCTTATGGGCAGACACCTATCTACTCCTCCCGTTTTAATTTATAGAATGTTGTTTGATTGAATATAAAATATAGAAAGACTTAAAACAAATTAAAAATATTTATATGATTAGATCTTTGTAAAATATAAAGTTTAAAATTAAATTATTATCAAATAAAAAAATGTATTTTTTTTAGAATTAACTAAAAATAAAAATATGTTATAGGGACAATATAATACCTTTTTTTTTTACTTGGTGGGACATCTGGCTTTCACTACACCAACTTTTTCGTTTCTCCTCGTTATTTTGTTTACTTTATATTCTTATTTAGGAATTTCAGATTTTTACCTAAGATTTGAAATTGAGGTTTCAAGGATGGAATCAATTTCTCATTTCAAACATTTAAAAAGTCACCAAATGCATATAGAAGCTGAAGAAGCTATTGTCATCTGTGGGTTCACATTTTGATTTTTTTATAGGATTTCTTTTTGCGATTAGTTCAAGATTTTACATCTATGGTCATAATATTTCACTAATTGTTTTCTATTTTAATTTTTCTTTCAATAATTCTGCAAAATGATTTTAAATTGGACAATTTTGGATTCCCTTTGATAGAAAGACCATTCCATTCCTTCTCTAATTTATAGGTCCTTTTTAGTAGACGTCACTTGATTATTATTTTTTTGTGAAGGAGCGCCATTCTTTCTTTCAGTGCAGGGGAAACTCCCGGTGTATGATAGCGCAAACCACGTCGGCAACTACATTTGGCAAGCCATATGTGACAGCTCAAAGAAGGTTTATGCGGGGATCGAACTCACGTGGCCTTGCGGTCATATTCTCTTCTTCTGGCTTTCTGCATGAGGTACGTCACTTGATTATTGGCTTGAGTGGTGTGTAGAAATGGTTATAGTACATGTTTATCCAGTGAAAGATGTAATGACTGCTCACAAGTAACAATTATGGTCTGTGTGTTTTCAGTATTAGATTGAATGTTTAACTTGCGGTCTTCAGTTATGGGATTTTTCATAGTTATTGTTAACTTTCATCAAATGAATATACACATCATGAGGTGCATTTTATACATTCATATGACCATAAGATCCTTAAGCTTTTTCTTTTTTAGTTTTTGTATAAAATTGTAATGAAAATCACTGGAAAGTTGAACAGTTTCCTGATCAACCGAATATAATTTGGATGATATATCAACTCTCGAAGCTATAAAAAGAAGAAATATAATTTTCCTTGTTCTTTGTTTTGAAGCAAATTCTGTTTTCATAGTGTATATTGTTATTTTCGATTGCAGGCTGGCACAAGAAGGAAATTAAGAAGTTAAGCTAGACAACCATAAAGGTGAGTGATAAACATGCATATTTTGTTAGAATATAGAACTTAACACTCATACTTTCTAACTGTTTGAATAAGTTATAATTTCGTATAGCCAGGAAAATGTTCCTCAGTGATCCCATTCGACAAATGATTTCGTCGATGTTTAGGTAATATTATGCTCCTCTCATGTAATATAATGCTTTCTTCTACTGTAACCAACTGTCTTATCTATATTCTAATCTTGGGTGTCACAAGTATATTGTTAATAAAGAATTTTCTTTAATTCTTAAAGAGTTTGATAAATTAATAACTTTCCAAAAGCAAAATACGAGGTTAATATAAATTTATCAGTCTGATTAGGTACTGCACTTTAAAAAGTTCTCAAAAATGAATTAAGTGTAGTTCTTTCTTCATAGAGTATAGATCTATAAATGAGTTACTGTGGAGAAATTGAAGCCTATACTTTTCTACTTATCAGGCAGTCTGAAATTAATTTATATAATTAATATTGTCCTGGGCAAAGGGACTATATTTGATTGTCGCCTGTTCCTAATGTCAGTAGGTGACTGCTTCATTAGAATGCGTGTGCCAAATTTGGAAGATTGGGTATACTTGGTGGAAATCGTTGGTCTATGTTAGGAGTCATATGTGTTCTTTAAGCTAGAACTATTCATCTCCCTTCTATCTTTTTTTCTCAAAAAATTGTAGTCTGTCAGACAGCAATGAGACCATCTCCGGCCTGAGAACAGGTCAAAGAACGATCATCTACTGCACCTCAACAACTCAATGAGCCATCGAAGGCTGTCAATCACGCTCGGGTCAAGATTTCAGTTGCTATTGCAGGTGGTTGTTTAAACTGAAATCTGCATTTTTGATTTATTTCACTGACCTAGCGAGATTTGGATCTATTGATGAGAGATTAGATGAGTATGTGATTGTTATTATACAATCTAGAAGTGAAACTCCAGATGCTTGCTCTTTGAGACAAAATGCTTTTTTAAATGTATGTATTAACGTGATTCTGGCTTTGCTGATGTGGAATATCTTGGGCGGCAGTGCAATAGTGACTATGTTAAGAGTTCTTCAAGATAAAAAGCAACAACATACTGGTTTACATCTTTCAACATGGAGGAACAAAAATTGCATGTGGTGGATAAAGTTGGTCGCCAAATTCATGGACGAGAGCGCTTTGCTGCAAGCCCTCATGTCGACAAATGTCTATGTTGTGCACTTTATTTGAAACCAAGGAAAATTGCAGAAAGTAGTAACATAAATATTGTGGTTCTATTATAGATCAAGTCCTTCCACTTCTCCCCGTGACAGAAAATACTGCCTGGCCTTTTGGGAAGAAGTTTGGGGTAATGCTTCCACAATCGTGAGCTTAGCCGAAAGACCAAGAAAGATATAGGGATATGTTTTAGTACTATGTTCAATAAAATGAAATCATTTACCTTATATTCTTACGGGGGGAAACTTTTTACTATGAAGTGATAATCGACTATAATGAAATCTTTGTTTTGAATTTGATAGGATAATATCAATTTTATTAGACTTTACTGGTGTTACTTTGTATTTCATCGATATAACTATAGCTTTATATTCCCCGTATATTGGGCTCGTGCTCCTAGTTTAAATCTATATTAGGTATGATTTATTTCTCTCAAGTCGGCTTATGTTCCATTTGCTCTCTATTATATGGTTCCTCATGATTTTTTTGGGCCAAATATGTTTTCAAAGTACGGGTGTAGGACTAAATATGCCCCTCAATGTATGTGCGTGCCATCAAATATTTCCTTCAGGGGCTGGATAAATTTAGGTCTCTTAGATTATTACACACATGTCAAGATCTAGTGCTAATAACTAATTATTCTTGTAAGTAGGTTAAGTCGGAGAACCATTTAAAATAAGGGCATATTTAGACCAATTTTTTAATGGTAATCGTATATGTGAGCTATAGTAACCGTCGACATAGTACGAGAGCGTATTTGGACCTTTTCCTCTACTTTTTACTCTTCACTTCAATGACCTTTTTCCTTTTGAAAATGAAACATTTACTAAAGGAAAAACAAGAGGATGCCGTTTTCAGAAAAAAAAAATTTAACATTTTCAATTCATATCAGACATGCTGAATTAATTTAAGGAACATGTCGAGTTATTGTTTTTAGATAGGATTACAGGAAGGGGGAAGTGAATTACACAGTCATCCATTAATAAATCAGTAAGTTTGTAATAATTTCCCTTGAGTAGATTTCAGAGACAATAAATCTCAGCTACAACATTGACAACGCCTCTGTAGTTTGCTTCGGCACTCGAACGGGATAGGATGACTTGTCTCTTGGCAGACCATTAAATTAGATTATCCCCTAAGAGGACACAATAGCCAGAGATGGAGCGTCGCGTGTCCGGACACCCTGCCCAATCTGCATCCGTATAAGAGAGCAACATGTTCGGTGCAGAGGGGTATATATGTAACCCAAAATCAAGTGTGCCCTTAATGTAGCGAATGATACACTTAAGAGCACTGAAATGAGACTCCTTGGGGGCATGCATACACATACACACTTGCTGAACAACATATGCAATATTTGGCATGGTAAAAGTGAGATACTAAAGGGCACCTGCAAGACTCCTATATAGAGTAGGATCGGAGACCGGAGCACCATCCGTAACACTAAGCTTGGATTTTGAATCAACCGGAGTGAGCATGATTTTGCAATTTGTCATCTTAGCCCTGTACACTATCTGCTCTGCATATTTACGCTGACTCAAGAACATATAATCTGCAGATATGGTCACTGATATACCAAAGAAAAAACTCAATTTGCCCAATTTAGTATAGCAAACTCGGTTTTAAGTGGAGCAATAATTTCATTTTTCAACCCATCAGATGAGGCAGTGAGAACAATATTATCCACATATAGTAGTAAGTAATCAATGCTACTTCCTCGATGAAAAATGAATAGAGAGTTATCACACATGCTGCATATAAACCTAATCTGCATAATATATCTGACAAATCGATCATACCATGCACGGGGGACCTATTTCAGGCCATACCGTGATTTATGGAGATGAAAAACACAATGAGGGGCTGCTGGATGGATAAAACCAGGTGACTGGTGCATAAATAATGTTTCTTTCAGGTCCCCATGTAAAAATGTATTTTTCACATCAAGATGATGTATCGGCCAGTGCTTGCCTATGAATATACTCAGAACAGTGTGAATGGTAGCTGATTTGACAACCGGGCTGAAAGTTTTACCGCAATCAATATCCTCTTGTTGATTTGTGTCATTTGTCACAAGTCGTGCCTTATACCTCTCTAGGTTTCCACTGTCTCTGAATTTGTGGCGAAATAGCCACATGCAGTGTATCACATTCACCCCATCCGATCTAGGTACCAAATCCCACATATGTTGTTTAGTTAAAGCATTAAATTCCTCACACAAGACGACATTTCAATTAGGGTCTTGTTTGGCCAATTTGGAGTTTTTGGGTATTGGTGAAATAGTTTGGGCATACAAGTTAAATTAGACTTTGAATTTGAAAATCCTGTGTTTGACACGGGTTTCCATTTGGTGAGTGGAGGAAGTAGGTGGGTTGATCTGCTGGTGGATGGCTGGTGTCGGGTGTGGGTGTCAGTGCATGTTATTTAGTGCAGATGCTTCGGAAAAGTGTAGTGGGTTAGGTGTGGTGACTGGTGGAGGTAGATATGGGTGGTTCGATTCTAGTGGGGGTCTGGTTGGGTATGCAGTTGGGTGAGTGGGTGCTATCGGGCATGACAAAAGTGGAGGATTTGGTTGGTTGTGTCGGTGTGACAATGAAGGGGAATGTTTCTCAGTTTGACAGTGGTCGACGGACAGAGGGTTAGATGTTGGTCGATTAGGGTTGCCAGTTGGTGGATGTGAGATTGGGATAACACAGGCAACCAAATATCCTAAAGTGGTTATAAGATGTGACACTGCGGTATAGAATTTCGGTTGGAGTCATATTGTGAAAGATACTAGTTGGTAAAATATATATTCTGATATTTTTACGGCATAGACCCAGAAGGAAAGAGGAAGAGAGGCTTGAAACAGTAGAGTACACATCATATTATTAATGGTGCGTATAATGTGTTCAGCTTTACCGTTTTGAGGTGATGTGTGTGGACATGTGATGCGCGGTAAGATGCACACACTTTAAACGCAAGTGCACGTTATCGTGACAAGTAGTATAGTCTTGATAAGACCGAATATCGTCCTCAAGGATTAGGGTTCAATTACCAACTATCTATTTTTTGGTATCTATTTGGTAAATTGATATTTAGATTTGTTGTTTTTAACTAAGGATTATAAAAGCTATTTAACTAAAAGGGTTTACTTCAGTGATGATGAGAATAGGGCTTCCGTCTCACTATCCGCTTATGCTACTTATTAATGCAATAACTTAGTCTTCTTTTGGAGAAAGCGGGTTCACTAAATCGTTTTATACTCCGTTAGGGTTATATAAACACTCAACCCCAGATGTGCACCTTACCTTTCGGTGATAAGGATAACTACATAGGAGGATTAAGAACAAGAACCTAGTTAACCGTACACTGATCGCAAAATTAGGGTTTTTAAGCCTCTCATTAACGCTTACATAAATAATTGAGGTATTTTCATCCCCAATCCAAGAATGTCTACCCAACTTACAACATATTCACAATCCCCTTTCGAATCGATTAGAAATCATATAGTGATAATTAGTTGTCAATTAATTACCAAGAATTCAACTCAAATATTGGATAAATCTCAACAAGAAGAATAACCATAAGCGTCATTAAATCATAACATAAGTTTCTAGAGATTCACATGGAAAACCACATAGAGGAATTAGTTCCTGAACATTGACATGAGAACTAATCCCATGTTCATCATACAAAAGCGAAATAAAGAAAAGAAAAGGAAAAGAAATTACTAGACTATGGTCTTCAATCTCTAAGCAAGAAGCCTTGTGTTGTGCAGAAGGGAACCCAAAAGCGCCTAGGGTTCTCCTTTTATAAGTGAAAACCGCCTCAACTTTTCCCTGCAGGCCTGGCCCAAAATCCGTCTGGAAACCTAATTTTTCCGCGTCGGCGCCGCGGCCCTGCAGACAGGCGTCGCGGCACCGGAACTTCTGCAATCCGTCGGATGATTTGGCGCCGCGCCCGATTCTGTCTGCGGCGCGGCGCAACTCTCAGCTTCTCGGATGTTTAGGCGCGCGACCACTGCACTTGTCATGGCGCCGCGTGCCCAGTCTTCGCAGCCTCTGCGGATAGTGGCGCGCGGCCTCGCTTCTGCGAGGCGCGCGGCGGCCTGGTTTCAGCCTCGTTCGCCACTTTCTCTGTTTTTAGCTCCGGAATCTCCTCTTTTGCCCTCTTTTAGCTCCTTTTCCGCCATTTGGCCATTTTAACCACTTTGACTCAAAAGAAAGGAAAATTATCCTAATACGACACTTATATGTGCAAAACGGGACAAAAGACTAACTAAAACTGACTCAAAAGGTGTATATAAAATACACCGATCAACAGGAGAAACAAAACACCATTCCATTATTTCTACAAAAACGGTGAAACATCAAATTATTGAATTCACGATCATTATCACACTGAAAATATTTTATGCATTTTTTAAACTGTGTTTTAATAAAAGTACGAATCTCAAGAAATTTGACAAACACTTCTGATTTAAATTTGAGCAGGTAGATCCAAATATAATGTGAAAAATTATCCAATAATACGAGATAATATTTATGACAAGTGATCTAGAAATAAGGGATGTCCACAAGTCAACATAAATAATATCAAACGGGGAAAAAGTAATACTAGTGGATGATTTAAAAGGAAGACGAATATGTTTGCCTAAATAACAAGAAACAAAGTGTTGAGAAAGTTTTCCATTATTACATTTAATAAAATTATTGTCTCTAAGAAAATTAAAAATTGAGGCGCCTGGGTAGCCAAGCCTATTATGCCAAGTGGACGGAGAGAGATAAGTGAGAGATACGGGAGAGCAAAAATCGACAGCGGAGGTGGATGAGAATGGATAGAGACCCCCGTGTTATTGCATCTCGTAAGATGGGTCCCCATACGAAGATCCTTCACAGTAAACCAAATGGGTCAAATTCAACGGAGACAGAATTATCACAAGTAAATTTACGGACAGAAAATAGGTTCTTAATGATATTTGGTGCATACAGAACATTATTTGGAATGCGATGACCATTGCCAACAGTAATGTATTGATGATGCTTTAATCGAAACAGAATAGGAATATTACCTGCAGAGTGGGTAAGGTGAGATGTGGCTCCCAAATTCATGTACCAATTATCATCGGGCTGCTGCAAGTTTAGATTACTAAAAGCCATACCAAAATCAGTCGGGGCCAGACCATTGGAAGGCTGCGTGAAGTGGGCCTCAGGGGTCTAAATTTGGACTGGACGAGATATTGGTGCTGGGCCTAACAACCCCTGATGGGAGTAGGGGTATTGGGCCAGTCCAGGTGTTGAAGTTGAGGCCCAATGATGATTTTGGAAGTTGGCAAATGGGCATGTCCACTCGGCATACGGACTGGGCTATGGCTGGTGGCTGGTGCTGTTGGCCGCGACACTTTCCACGTCCCTTGCTCCCTCTGACGCCACCACGGCCTCTGCCAACACTGTCGCCGAGATTGAGAATTTTCCAGTGGTGGTGAGCCGACAGGGACGTGATTTTGCGGGGGCATTTTGACGGCTAACACCTTTGATTGTGCTCATCCTGCTTTGCATGAAGGGTTTCTTCTACCTACAATTGCGAACGGACTTTGTTAAAACTCGGTAACGGATCAGCCTGTTGGATCATGGTAGACAACGTATCATACTCACCTATTGGAAGACATGTGATTAGCTACAAGACCATCTTAGTTTCAGAAACACGCGTGCCGACGTTGGAGAGTTGATCCGCCACAAGTTTTAACTGTTTGCAATACTCAGTCTTGTTGGAGAAATTTCAAGATGTGTGGTATTAAATTGTTCCTCCAAATACACAGCATGAGTGTGCTTGTTATCTTAAAAATATCTTCCAACTGAAGCCATAAATCATGAGCTGAGGTACAAGATTTCATGATAGTGAGAAGAAAGTCTTGAGAGATACCGCCATATATCCACTATTTGACAGCGGCGTCGAGACAAAGCCATGTAGCGTCGTCAACCTCAGTTGGGTGAGGGAAAGAGTCATCTATGTGGTCAAGCACGTTGTATAGACAAGCATGAATACGGAACAGTTCAACCCATGGGGAATACTAACCGGTTTCTTGGTCAAGAATGATCGGGGAAGGCAGTGTTTGATGTTTGTGATGGTGGGGGCTGGATGAACCGAGGGAGAGAAGGATGATTTTGGTATTTCAGGAGTGACGACTGTGGAGGAGGAGGCCCCTGTGGGAGTTTGAGGAGAAGTCATTGTAGTGGATGAATTTTAGTGGGGTAGGAGAAAGAAGAGAAGCAAAGAAAAATGGTGGAAAATCCAACAGCACTAGTTGGTAAAATATTGAGGATATATTCTGATATTATTACGCATAGACCCAAAAGGACGGAGGAAGAGAGACATGAAACAGTAGAGTACAAACCATTTAATTAATCGTGCAAATAATTTGTTCAGATTTACCATTTTGAGGTGATGTGTGTGGACAAGAGAAACAAAACACCATGCCATTATTTCTACAAAAACGGTGAAACATCGAATTATTGAATTCACGACCATTATCACACTGAAAATATTTTATGCATTTTTCAAGATAAAGTACTCTCAAATTAGTGGATGTTCTTTATGTTTAAGTTAAGGTTTATCATCTTCTATATGTATTTGATCTTATTCAAGCCATAACTAGATTGTTTGGTTGAGAACTTGCGAAGAAAAAGTCAGAAATAGTTTTTGAGTTGTTGTAGTATATTGGACTATTTTGGAAGTTTTTCCAAGTTATAATCTGAGCTGATTTGGTTTTATTGAAGTTAATAAATCATTTTCCTTGATGTATATTATCTGGTTCTAGTTATAGTTGTGTTAACTCCATAGAAAAAAACTGGGAAATAACAATTAAAATATTATAAACTAGTGTTGAATGTTGATGTAGTTGAGTTGTGTTGAACTGTTTTCTTGTTATCTTTGTGAGATATAAGGATGGAAAAATGGATGAATATACTTTTCATCATATTATAGATATTTTTGAGTCAAAGTAATAAATTCATGAGGGGTGACAAGGGTTGTATGGGTTCCATTTCGAGCTTGCCGCTCATCGTGATATGTTGATGATTTGTTAATGATATATTATACCTTGTTGTGATGTTGTTCTTGTTGTGTTGGTCTGGTTTTTCTAATGATGTGTGGAGTTGGAGGAAGTCAAAATTATAGTGAGATGATGCCTGAATTTATATAGACAAGTTACTAACTTATAGATTCAAACTAAGTTCCATCTTGACATTAATCCTGGACTTTGTTGTGTTAATGTAGATTGAGTTATAGTTGTCATGGTTGAATTGAAATTGAAAAGAAATGATAATACGGGAACGACATCGTTAATAATGAATCGTGATTAGTGAATAATGGACTTGTCAATTCTTTTGAGTTAAATTGTTGACTCTAGTATTACTATCATTCATTGTAGAATGGAAGATAGAAGAAATTGAACTTGATACCACACGTAAAGGAATGTCTGTCCAAAGTGATTCTTCTCTTGAAAGCTAGAAATATCTATGTCTTTCATTCTATTGAACAAGTTTATCGATTCATGTATATCATGTCTTATTGACTCATAATAAAAGGAATGTTGATGAACGTAGCGATAATAATGACAGTAAGAGAATAACGCCCATAGGTCACTCCGACTTTGTTCATAGTGTCCCCTAAGGTTCGTCTTGCATTACACTTATATATATTATCTATTTTTTATCGTGTCGCGCTATAGTTAGCCGGGAAGACACTTATATATGCATACCATCAGTTGAGTAGTTATGTATCATTATTTACCACCAGTTTGGTAGTTACCACTGATCAGTTGGGCTGATATTACTGTTACACCCCGTAGTTCAGGTCATGCGTTTGAGAGCGTACGAAAGGGGGTAAGACTTAAAATTTTCTAAGGATAGGTTGACGGATTGTTCTGGACGGGTTTTAGTCAACTTTGAGGCGGGTTATGACCCGATACATTGAGAGTTCTTAAGCGTTTCAAAGGCCTGGGGCGTAGTTCGTTGAGTCTAGATTCCAACGCAACCAACCGTTCGTCGATAGGACGTCGTAGTAGAAAGTTATGAGAGTTACAAGTTCAGTGCGCAGACGGACATAAATGTGTTTCGGGCAAAGGCGACAGGGCCGCGGCGCCGGATGCAGGGCCGCGGCGCCGAAATCGAGGGCCGCTGAAGTTCTGGCCGTGGCCTGGAAGCAGTCCGCGCGGAAGTTCGCAGGCTGCGGAGGTTTCAGCGCCCACAGGAAGCAGGGCCATGGCGCCGAGGCGGGATTCTGGGCGGAAAAACATAGGAAAAGTCACATTTTTCTTTTAAAAGATCTTGGGAGGGTGACAAGTGTCCCCCCCCCCCAATCTGATTTTGCATGCACTATATTGACCAAGTCTTCAAGACTTGGTCATACTTCATCTCTCTCTCTTAGACAAAAGCTCTTCCTTCTCTCTTAAAAGTTCAAGCTCTTCATTCTCTCTAAAATCCCAAGAGACATTCTAGCCTTAGGAAAAATTTGAAAAAGTAAAAGCAAGAGGGAAACTTGTGGCTAGCTTGTGAAGGTTGTTGTGGTGGTATTCTTGGAAAGGAAGCTAGCAAGTGGTTGAAAAGATTTGGCTAAAGCTCTAAGGTAATGATTCTTCCTTTAGAATTAGTTTTTAGTGTTGCATGTTAAGAAGAAAGAACTTGTGGTAAGTAAATAATGCTCTTAGACTCATTGCATGTAAGAACTATGGTTTGAATGTGAAGGAATTGGTTAAGAAGATATAATGAGCATGTTGTAGCCTAAAAACTATCTTAGAATTGTTAAGTGAATTGTTGTAACTTATGGGGCATAATTTTACACACCCAAGTTTAGGTGTGTAATCCCATTTGAAATGTTGGATTGTTGAGCCTTAAATGTGGCATTTGGATGATAAATTCGGTCTTGTGAAAGGTGGCAAAGTATGTAGAAACAAAGGAAATGCTTACGATTTTCCATAGAATTTAGTGGCTTTGAGTTTAGATTATTCTACATTGAAATTAGAGGTTAATAAACGTATCATGGTTATTTTAGGTTGACATATTACTTGCGGTAGTTTAGACTTAGCAAGTGGATTGATAAAAAAAGGTATGTGAAGCTTTCCTATCCTTTGAGCATGAGTATTTGTATCTATGTAGTACGGTAAACGTACAAGGTTTAGTATTCTTACTTGTTTAAGTATAAATAAAGACTTGTTTTGTTTTAAGAAGTATAAGTCCCTTGGTTAAGGGAAAAGTATGATTTTACAAAAGTATAGATTACTTGGTGTGAAAGTATTGAGTATTGAATTATTCTAAAGATAAGAGGCTTGAAGTATTTTTGAAAGTTGTGTAGATTTGTTGAAGTATAAGTCTCTTGGTTAGTAAAAGAACAAAATGGTTTACAAGGAGTTATAACGGCTTTATGGGAAGTTAGTTATAACGGCCTTATGAAAAGATAAGAAGGTCTTAATTTCTAAAGTATAAAGATAGTATAACGGCTTTATGGGAAGTTAGTTATATTAGCTTTATGAAAGGTCAACACGAAGAGATTTACTCTAAGCAAGATAAGTAAGGACAAATGATTTGATTTATGAACGGCAAATTGATTTTAAGGCATCAATTGCCCAAGGGTTTTATGTATGAAAAAGAGTCACTTTTAAAAGAATTGAAGTATGTAGTACTTGGATTAATTCCCGGTTTTCTTTTATTAAAGATATGATTAAGTGTCTTAAGTAAACTAAAATGAGAGGGTATATGAACAAGACTAATAAGAAGTTATAAGTTTTCTTAACTTATGTATGATTATAATATGATGACAGTTTGAGTTAGGGTAAGAGTATATCTGAGGGGCAAGCCCCAAGATCGTTATACCACCTTCTCCAGGGTAAGAGTATGTCTGAGGGGAAAGCCCCAAGATCGTCATACCACCTTCTCGGTGTAGAGTATATCGAGGCGGACCAAGATCGTTTTACCATGTGCTGCAGTGTAAGAGTATATCTGAGGGGCAAGCCCCAAGATCGTTATACCATCTGCTCCAGTATAAGAGTATATCGAGAGTCTGATCCCAGATCGTTATACCATCTGTTTGTGGTAAGAGTATATCGAGGGTAAGTCCCCAAGATCGTTATACCACATTAAGTGGACTTGCTACCCACGATGCGAGGAATACCTCACGCGAGTCCTTATGGGCTTATGCGGGTGAAATAGTCCCGTGCGGTACAACCTATGCGAGGAATACCTCATGCGGGTCCACGGGACCCGTGCAGTGAAATAGTCCCGAGTAGGATTGCTTATTGATACTACAGGCGAGGACCTGTTTTGATCACGAGCCTCCTATTTTATGCGACATTATATATATGTTTGTTACTCTGTTGTTAGTAAGACACGGTAAAAAGGTAAGTTGATTTCATCCACGACCCGACTTATTTTGGACTTATGATTTCATTACGGTATTTTGATTTCACATACTTGGTACTGTTATCGGACCTCGCCGGGCTGCGTTAAATCCGCAGTCGAGATACGTAGCTTGCTGGTCCGCACTCTTAGGACCACTGTTCATTTCCTGGAAAACTTCATCCCTTTGGAGGCTTTGTCTTTTTGGTATGATTCCCTGAGGTTATATACTTTTGTACATTCAGGGGGTATGGCGGGGCCCTGTCCCGCCACAGTTGTTATTCCTAGAGGTCTGTAGTCACGTTTGTGGTTGGGCTGTAAGAACTAGTTGTACTGTTCCACATTCGATTAAGTTATTTTATGAAAGGCGGCCTTGTCGGCTTGCTAGTGATGTTTACCTTATACAGATTTTGTATTATGTATGTTCCGCTGCTATTCTCTGATGTGTACCTGACAGGGTGTCCCGATAGGGCACCAATCGCGGCCCCGGGGTCGGGTCGTGACAATTACCGCATCATATATCGTCGAGCAGTTTATGATGAGATTACCACATAGAGGGACTTGATATTATATTTTATGTCCCCATAGAGTGGCTTGATTTAGTTTCATGCATATGCTCATGGTTATGTCAGTTGTGCACCCTCAGTGGAAGTTTTGAGTCCAGGTTGATATTTTGTACTCTTCACTTGTATTACATTCTTATATACATGTTTACATACTTTACATATTCAGTACATCTTTCATATTGATGTCCCTTTTATCGAGGCATGCTACGTTTCATGCCTGTATGTTGAACTAGATGATTTGATGATCCTCCTCAGTAGGTTCAATGTTCATCTTGAGTTCGTGCACTCCTCTTCTTTTGGATTTACTAATTAAGTTATAGGGTATAGCAAAAAAACAGCTAACGTATATGTGATTGTTGATGGTAATCAAACACATAAGATATATATCATATATATACCATATCAAATACGTCTTTGGGGGTGAGCTCATAATAAACTTCCCGACCGTATAGGATGCGGTTGTATCTCCCTAACTGATCTGTGGTGTGCACATGTAAGTGTATGCCCAACCGACTATAGCATGGCGCGACATGGTAACTAGATATATATATCTATATATATATATATATATATATATATATATATATATATATATATGTGTGTGTGTGTGTGTGTGTGTGGTTATTTTGGGTATTTCTGGGCCATATCCTAACTTGATGACACATGATAGCACTCAGGTTGTTGTACATATGTTTTGTGTGGCCTTGTTGGCCCTTGTCAGATGTTGATACACTTGTGACGACCTATGCGAGCAGGTTATTGTTGCTCCTATCTTATTATTGTCATTTGGAGGCCTTGTTGGGCCAGGTTTTGTGTAATATGGTTCAGATATTATAGTTGGTATGCTCGGGCCTTTAGGTGTCGGGTATCAGCTGTCACGCTCCGAACCCCAGGCCCGCGACTGGTGTCCTACTTGGGCTCCCTTTTATTCATACAACATAATAAACCGCGGAAGATAAATAACACTCATTTTTTTCTTAAACAAAGGCAAAGTCGATAAGGCTGCCATAATATAAATCACCCAAAAGGGTCTGCACTGTTCAACAATGTAAATATAACTCTAGCCAGTCCAGCCCATATATGAATACAAACCTCTAAGAGTTTGGACAAATACTATGACGGGACAAGACCCCGTCGTACCCCTGAATATACCTAGCCATAATGACAAGCTCCGGAACATTGAAGTCATCTCAAAATGCTGAACCAGGATCCTAAGCTCGCGGATCCACAACTGTGTACCTAGACCTGCGGACATGAACGGCCCCGAATAAGTCGATACAACAAGTACTAAGTATGGAACGGAAATAAAGTACAGTATTAAAATCATGGCTGGCAAAAAAAAATGACAGGGACAAGTAAAATAATCAAATACCATATCCAACCGTGTCATATAAAATAAAAGTCAACTGTACATTGTATCACTGTACCCCTGTACCACTGTACTACTGTACTCGCATCATGGATTCTTACTCATAGAATCATCTTGTTCATACACGTATAGATAACGTATCATACTCCATACCTATAACCTGTCCCGGCCCATATTGGGACTCGGTCCTCATACTCTGTATCTAACATGTCCCAGCCCATATTGGGACTCGGTGTAAGGTTGTATAAGGTATAACATGTCCCGGCCCCTTCTGGGACTCGGCGTGAAGTCATATAAGGTATAACATGTCCCGACCCTTTTTGGGTCTCGGTGTAAAGTCATATAAGGTATAACATGTCCCGGCCCTTTCTGGGTCTCGATGTAAAGCCATATAAGGTATAACACGTCCCAGACATTTCTGAGTCTCGGTGTAAAGTCATATAAGGTATAACATGTCCCGGCCATTTTTGGGTCTCGGTGTAAAGTCATATAAGGTATAACATGTCCCGGCCCTTTCTGGGTCTCGGTGTGGTCATCTTCCTCACATATGTACCTATAACGTGTCCCGATCCATTAGGGGACTCGGTGTAATCATGACTATCCATATAATCCTTATGTGTGTACATGCAACGTGTCCCGACCCACCATGGGACTCGATATATCAATGCAACCATATGTCATTTTAAACCATCTCTTGACTTTCCATAAAACCGTTATAACAAACTTCCCATAAAGCCATTATAACAACTTTCATTTTAGAAACTAAAGCACTACCACATCTTTCTCTTTAAACAAACCAAGGCACATCCCCTCTTTCCTTTTAATAAAGTCAAGGCATTTTCATGTGATGTAACATTAGGGAAATGAACCCAAAGTACTATGTACATCTAATCTTATAAAAAGAATCATATCATGCCATATAAGGGAGTTGAACCCCAAAACACTTTTGCTATCAAAATCAAGTTACTTACACTTTTAAAGTTAAGTAACTTATACCTTTAAAACCAAGAACTTCTTCTTTCAACATCAAGTCATTCATTCTCTTTAAATCAAGTAATCCATACTTTTCAAATCAAATAATCTATACTTTCCACATCAAGTTACTACACCTTTAGAAATTCAATTCAAGGTTTTGAAATCAAGTAGTTTCTCTTTAAATCAACCAGTCACATAGACTTTCCAAAATAGCTCAAATCTCATAACTTTTCTAAATAATCAAGTCTCTTAACTTTAGAAATAAGTTCCATAACTTGAAAAATAAAGTCTCATAATTTTTAAAGAAATCAATTCTCATAACTTTAAATCAAAGTCTCATAACCTTTAAAGAAATCAAATCTCATAACTTTCAAAATAATCAAGTCTCTTAACTTTAATTCAAAGTCCCATAATCTTTAAAGAAATCAAATCTCATAACTTTGAAAATCAAGTCTCATAACTTTAAATCAAAGTTTCATAATCTTTAAAGAAATCAAATCTCATAACTTTGAAAGTCAAGTCTCATAACTTTAATTCAAAGTCTCATAATCTTTAAAGAAATCAAGTCTCATAACTTTGAAAATCAAGTCTCATAACTTTAAATCAAAGTCTCATAATCTTTAAAGAAATTTATCAAGTCACATAGACTTACCAAATGATTCAAGTCACATAGACTTCTCAAACAATTCAAGTCACATAGACTTATCAAATAATTCAAGTCACCTAGACTTATCAAATAATTCAAGTCACCTAGACTTACCAAATAATTCAAGTCATCTAGACTTATCAAATAATTCAAGTCACCTAGACTTATCAAATAATTCAAGTCACCTAGACTTACCAAGATCAAGTCACGTAGACTTACTAAAATCATGTCAAAAGAAGGAAGAAGTTCACATACCTCGTGACGACTAACCAACACGACAAGTAGCAATACGCTCCAAAGTACTTCAACATTTATTGGCTATTCCACAAGCCAAGTAGAATGTGCTACACGTAGTACTTCAACCTATAATGACGATAGCACTTCTATCAATATCATACTTACTAGTATAAGACTTATACCAAATAATGGCTCTCTAATTCTACGGAAAATTGGGCAACACTTCCTTTGTTTCTACGTACTTTTCCACCTTTTTCAAGGCCCGTATTCATCAACCAACAAGCCACATTTAAGGCGCAATCAACAGTTAGCCAAAGGGGATTACAAGCCTAACTGGACGTGTGTTATACAAAACAGTCCACAAATCAGCCCATAAAAACAGTCTGTAATCCAACAATAACGAGGGTAAAATGTGAGGCGTTTCAACACCTTTCCACACCCCTATTTCCTTAGGACTTTCATTAGCAACTACTACACTTAAACATGCATATTAGGGGATTAATTTCCAGCATTTTACACGCCCAAAACAGTCCATAAAATGATACGACAACGTCTAACAGTTTTGGGCAATTTTTCGGCTAAAACAACTACAATCCGATAACTCTTTCCTTAATTCATTTTATTCCAATTCGAGTTCCAACACTTGCATATATGATATACCAACTTATCAAAAACCGTATTACCTTATTTTAATATGCGACAAGTGTGAATAACAACAACCATATGACAAACGAAACCAAGAGCACAAAATTGCCTCAAATCGGCCAACAACATATCTACCTCATACACATCTTATTTTCCATTTCTTCCTTAACATGAATTCATCTATACATTATAACAATAAGTAATATCCAATTACTTTAATTTAAGAAGAACTATTACCTCATTTTTGTGTCCGAAAACGTCCCGGGCTGAATGCTCAACAATGGCCCGTAGTTTTCGTTTCGTTCCACTTCTTCAAGATTCAATCACATATATGTATCCCCTACAACCTTAGGAGCAACTTCCCTTCACATTCCATCACCAAAAAGTCGACGGAACCCCTAGGGTTTCACCCTCTATTCTCGGCCAACAACATGTTTTGTGTTCTTGGAATAATATCTTGGTTTAACACTTGGTTAGGGACCTTAATCTTGTATCATAAACTAAGCTCGGAAGTTTTGAGAATTTCTTGCTCTTGAAAAGGCACCTTGGCCGAGAGCTCTAAGAGAGAAGAGAGGTATATTTTCATGAAATGTGGCTAAGTGTAGAATGTCTTGCAAGCCTTCTATGTATAGATATATAATGCTCAAGGGATGAGATCAAGACAAGTGTATGACCTATGTGTAGCAAGACAAGTGGAGTGGGACCCACCTCCACTTGTCTTCAAAATATCTAGTCCAAGTCAAGTCTTCCAAGACAACTGGGGTGACACGTGTCACCCTCCGATTGGTCCAAAATTATTTCATCTCCCAAAAATCAATAATTGGCCAAAATATCTCAAAATATTGTGGGCCCCACAAAATCGTAAAATTTTCCCGTGGGCCCCACATGACCAATCCGGAACTTAAAAATCCATAATTATTATATATTCAAAAAGTCTCAAATACCAACTTTGAGAACCAAATTCCATTTTATAAACTTTTTTTCTTCACGAGGCTCGAAAAAATATTTCGTAGGAAAAAGTAATCTTTCTTTCGTTTCAAACTTAAAGTCGTATCTTCTCACATACGTCCTTATATACATGTCCTGGAACTACGGGGTGTAACATCTGTCATACCCCCCCCCCCCCCCTCCCCCAAAGGTTGGGGTGTGACAAACTGTTGTGATATTTTTAAGTGCTTACGCAAGTGTACGTATCGTTCAAGTAATAAAGATCTGTAAGACCGAGTTTATCGTCCACAGAGACTAGTTTATTAAGTACCGATTATCTATCCTATGGTATCTATTTGGCAACCGTTCTTTTGTTTGAGAATTATAACTAAGAATTATGACTAAGTGTAGGAAATAAACTAAAGATTATAAGACTTTGGGTTTATAACAGTTATGAAGGAAATAGGGTTCCATTCTCCCCAACTATCCACTCTTTCACGTGTTAATGCAATGCTAATGATTCTTCTTCTTATTAAGATAGCAGGTTAACTAATCTGTCATTATATTCCAGTTAGGATTACAAGAGCTCAACCTAGTGCAGAAACCTTTTATATTTCTATGATAAGTTTTACCACACAGGAGGATTAAGCACAATAACCTTTAAATGCCACACAAGTATCGGGGTACTTTCGTCCACGATTTTAACCTATGTCTAGACAATTACAACATATTCAAATCTCACTCTTCAGACTTTTGATTCGAAATCATATAAGTGATGACAATTAATAACTAGTTAAATTATCAAGCAATCATAACAATATTGAATAGATCTTAATATGATGAAGAAAAAATCAATAATCAATGCATTAACTATATGAATGAGTTTCAAGAAGATTCGATGGAAACCCTACTAAAGTAATTAGCTCCTAAACATTGTCATGTCAAGAACTAAATTACAATCCAACATAAACTGAAATAAAGTAAAGGAAAGAAAATAACTTGAACAATGAGATGTCTCCAATTGTGTCTTGCCTCCTTTTCTCCTCTCCAAAGTTGTGTTTAAAAAATGGTATATAATGTGGTATATGGTCAGGGTTTTAGAGATTTTATAGTTGGGAAAAGTTGTCGTTCAGACCCCAATAACCCTCTCCAATTCGGCCAAGAAAACCTGAAAATTACGCGTCGGCACTGCGGTTCCTCTGCCAGGCACCGCGGTTCTAATTCAGCCAAAATCTCTGGAAGTTACGGAATGGAGGCACCTCGGTTCCTCTGTCAGGCACCTAGGTGCCTTCAACGGTGATTTAGTTTTGGACTTTCTGGAAATATTACGCCTCGGTGCTAATTCTTCTGACCGCGGTTCTATGGAACCGCGGGGCTGCTTGGCCAGGCATCGCGGTGCCTCTGTGATTTTTGTCCGGAATGTGCCAGATTTCTTCTGTTCTTCTTGACACTTCTTAGGCTTCATTCCTTGGGTTGTGCTTGTGCAATTTTTATCCTCAAAAGTGGTATCTTCTCCTTTATGACCGTTGTGACACAAACGAAAGAAAACACACCTAACACTATACTAAATGCAAAATAAAAGAGTAAAATACTAATTAAAAAGGACTCAAAAGAGTATATAAAATACACTCAACACAAACTTGGTATCAGAGCAGATCTATCCTAAAGAGTTTGCAAGCCGTGTTTAGTAGAGTATTATTTATAGGTGTGTTGTACACCACACTTATAAGCAGGAGGCTAAATGACATTTAGGGATGATTTCCATTCTTTCATCTCATACATCATGCAATTGAGGTATGTCTTAGGAATTCGAGTCTAACTCGTGCCTTATATTATTGCAGTAATGTCGATCAATAAAAAGACTTTAGTTATTTCACATTCATAGCCAGTAAATAAAATACCCCTGCTAGACTATTGATATGCCAAAGTGTGAGTATTATGTTAATGTTTCAAAGTATGAGTATTTGTCTCACTCATATGCAGAAGAGATAACGAAAACCTAGAAAGATAAAGTACTTATTTTAGGACACAAGAGTAAAGTAAAGAAAGTACAGAGCACCTGAACATTGAGAGGTATTAGACGTGTTTGGAGATTAATATTCAGTTAGAATGATGTAAGTATCATTATCTTTCCATCAGTATTGGTACCTATTCCAGCTCAACTTTGAGGTAGGCTAGGGTTTACTTTCAATAGACTCCGATAGAAGTACGTAATTAGTTATAAATATTGAGAGGTATTAGACGTGTTTGGGGATCCCATTCAGACGATTGTGATGAACATTTGAATGGGTACCAGTGTTGAATTGTGATGATGGGTGAAAAAATTAGCCTCAAGCTGATTTCGACTGCTGTTTATTTGCGTTTGTCGCCATACATGCTATTGTATGTTTATTTATCACACATGTTTTCGTTATCATATCCTAATTTGTACGTGGATTATATGTTATTGAATTCTTGAAAGCATGTGATATTCAACTCTCTACTTGGTTGCATCTCATTAGATCATGATTCCTTACCTTGTATTGTCATTTGCATTCATACACTCATGATTCTGATGATATTGATATTAGAGGTATGAAATTGACGTGGGTCTAAGAGACCAGAAAAGTAAGAGATTTATGAGATTATGACAAACATTGAGATTATGATGATGATGCGTGGGGAATTGAGTTGCACACCTACAATAGTTATTCAGCCAAGAGCTGGGCTCCATTGAGAATTTATGGAGGAGTGCATGGACTCCGTAGGTCCCCCATGGGTGTGCTATTCATAGAATTTGAACACTTGTATACTGGAAGATGAAAGGTATCTGGCATATACATTGTATTGCATTCATATCATACATACATCATTTCATTCATTATCTGTTGGTGAACTAAGTGTTGGAATGGTATTGATGATTTGGTTTTGTGATGAAACAATATCATACCCTAACCTAGGTGAGGCGTAGCTGGCACTCGGTACCTCACTAGGCCTGAGTGAACCAAGTTGTAACTCATATCATCTATATCTCGAAAGATAAATTAAGCCAATGAGGCTAAATTTAAATGTAATCATATCTGAGGCCGACAACACTTTAACATATAATATTTGTACTTCAAATTGACTCACCAAGATAGGATCATCCCAACGTGTACATGAATAACTAAATGGCTCACTAGGCCAATATACATCTCTATGAGCCGCAAAACCTAAAATAGATATATACAAGGGTCGACTAGGCCACCATACTGATGATACTGTAAATACAAGACACATTTACAAGCCTCTAACGAGACTCAATTGTATCATAGCCGAGACAGGGCCCTGGCCTACCCATAGTCTGTAAATACACAAAACTAGGCCTTTGAAAGACTTCGAACTTACCACAAAAGTTGATACTCAGCATATCCAATAGTTTTGATCATACCTACAATATGTCTGAACCTACGGGCATGAACACAACGTACCTAGGTAAAGGGACGTCACTATGAAATAATATACCGAGTATGTAAAGCAACTGAAACTGAACTATACTGAAATATAAGATAATCTGATTATAAACTGAAGAGTTAAGTATTTGGTTACACTTACCCACCTTTGTTATCTAATAGCTAAACAAAATGATATTAACAACTTAACATCATGTAAGTGATCTAAACATACGTAAATACACTTGAAGGCAAATACATAGCCCCGAAGGAAAGTGTATAGCCCCGAAGGCAATCTATATCTGAATAGACCCAAAGGCAAATGTATCAGAATAGCTCAAAAGGAAAGTGTGCATTTTATATAGCCGCGTAGGCAACTCAATAAGTAAATAGCCCCGAAGGCGATGGTATAATTACTTACATTCAACTATAAAGTTTTCTATAGTCTCGATTGTATGTCTAAACTTAACTAACTACAACTCATTCTCGACAATAGATAACTACTAGAGTAGGGTCATGGTAACCCGAAATCAATCTCTACAATTACCATATTTTAGTGTGATTAACAAGAATTAGCTCGATGAGGAAATCATGCCCAAAACAAAGAAGAGGGATAATTTTGACATACCTTTAGTCGATCTACTCATCAAAACACCATATTTAATCCTCGACGCACCTCAATCTACAACAAACAATTATAACACTATCATCACATAAAGCTAAAATAAGTTATAACGAGCAACAAGCTTGACTCTCTACTACATATCTTCTTCTACAATCCTTGTCCTTATCCCTTCTTATAAAAACAAAACAATAAATAAACCATGCTTCCATAATTTTCCAGCCACAATAACATCAAGAAAACATCTCAAATAGTCCATAATTTTCAACAATTCAAATATGACATTTCAGCCATTATTCACATGTTCAAGTTCGTGTAGCTTAGCTACGACTTAGATCTACTAAAATGCATGGAAGAGGAGGATATTTGTCACCTCAAACAATACGTACGACACTTTAGATCAGCCTTTCTTCACCTCGAAGCAACATACAACTCAACTACAACAGGAGAAACAAGCTTCTACTTACACCATAAGCATTTTTAATATACTTCATATAACACTAATCATGATCGTATGATATAGAACTAATCCATAGCCTCTCTTGGCATACACAAAATATTATTTCGGTACTTCATCCTTTTAAAACGCTATATGATCCATATAAGTTGTTCAAATAGCGAACCTCAGCGAAACTCTATCTCTTCGATTCGTTTAGCCTATAATCCTTCTAATATTTACTAATCATGATCATAAGCTTATATAGCCTTAGGATGGACATATTTAACCGCTTGTAACCTCAAAGAAAATCTCAGTCCCAAACTTGCATCGACTAACTTAAACACAACTTAACGTATAAAAATATGGGATGTAACATCGTTCCCTTTAGGAACATTCATCTTCAAATGTTGGACTTACCCGTATACTATGCTATTCTCATGACTCCTCAGCGAAAATCTAAAGCTATTTGCATTATTTAATGATATTATATCTCAATAACAATATTCCATTACATATCAATGTGATCCATCTTCTGGGAGATATTGTAATTTCATGTGATACTTGAAATCCTTTCTAGATGAACCTTTACTTATATCTATCTAAAAACATTATCAAACTACCATACCTTGGATTACAACTCACATCTCCTCATATATGTCTTTGATAGTTCATTATCGCTCTTTAAGAGCCATCAACATTGTTAGTGTTAGGTTCTGTGTCCTAACATTTTCCGTAACATGTCTCTTTTTGATGTTAAGTAAAAACAGGAAAATGTCATCCCAAATGTCGTGACATCTGGGAGGACATTTCTGGCAAGAGTTTTTTTCCTATCTTCACGGGCAGATTTCTGAAGCTGAGAAGATTTTATCACGTGAATGTTTGGCTTGGTTAGGAGCTAAGGAAAACACGATAATACTTAACAAGACCAAGTCCAAGGAGAGTGCATAACGGAAGGAGCATTCTCAGGAAGACAAAGTCAAATCTGTTGAGAATTTTAAGGCTGAAGAACAGCTCCAGCCAACCCTATTCTGCTCAACCTCCACCGAGAATCAAGGAACCTCTTGGGTGAACTCTCCACTATAAATAGAGGGTTCACTCCAAGGTTTTGACATCCAGTTTTTGCAGAAGTAAATTCAGATCTGAGACGTCTCAAATATTGCCTCAAACACAGCTGGATCGAGCAGCCTGTTTTTGTGATTACACTTGTTCAAAATTGCAAATTGCTTTCTTAAATTTATACTGGTACTTCCAATTCAAGCAATTGTAATAGGGTGTTTTTCACTTCTATTTTAGATAGATTTTTCAGGCTTAGAAGTTAGGATTTAACTTCTTTTTAATCCCTTTTTGTTTTACGGATTTTTATTCATTCTCAAGGGATTTGTAAGATTGTATAAGTTTTATACAATAAATTTTTGGTCATGAGACCACTATAAGTTATATACAATTATATAACTTATGAAAACAATCTTAGGTGTCCTTGATTTATTTCACAGATCTTAACTCATTTTTAGTTCTGCGTTTTTGTTAATGTTCGATTCATGTCACAGAACATTTTGGGAACATTCTTTCTTGTCTTTAAGTTTACCTCTGTTCTTCGTCTTTGAAATTATTTATTCCATAGTTTAAGTTCGACAATTTTCCTTTCAATTGGTATCAGAGCCGACACTTGACATAATAAGTGCTAAGGTCCTTTTACTTAACTATGGATCCGGCTAATCCAAATATTGGTAGACTTCCTATTTTAGATGGATCAAACTATCCTTATTGGAAGATTCGCCTACGTTCTCACATCAAATCCATTGATGTTAGAGCATGGAGATCTATTACTAATGGATACACTGTTCCTATGCTTCCACCGG
The DNA here is from genome assembly GCA_029844215.1 of Przewalskia tangutica. NCBI lineage: Eukaryota > Viridiplantae > Streptophyta > Magnoliopsida > Solanales > Solanaceae > Przewalskia > Przewalskia tangutica. The sequence goes on from CM056721.1 coordinate 113,816,282, forward strand.
ACGAGGAAGGCGACATTTTGGTCAAGCCTGAGGCCGAATGGACTTTTGAAGAAACTAATAGTGCAGGCTTCAACGAAAAGGCACTAAATGCTATTTTCGGATGGGTTGATCTTTATATGTTCAAACTCATCCAAAATTGCTCTACTGCCAAGGATGCTTGAGATACTTTACAAACTCATTGTGAAGGTAGCTCAAGTGTTCAACGAACGAAGCTTCGACGTGTCACGATCCGGGCATCGTGCCTTACCCTGCACCTAATGATACTACATCGGAGAAAACCGGAAATAAAAACTTAAACATGAACATGAGACAAGATAATAAAACCAACGGTTACCTTCCAATAAAATATATATAAACAACTTTTTCAAAACGAGCTTTAATCCTTTTACAAAACCACGCTTGCTGCACTTAAGATTTACAACAACTATGACGGACGGGCCCGCCATACCAACGAATGTACAAGAACCTACAACTCGGAACACATACCAAAAGATAAGCCTCAAGGAACGGAGCTTCAATGCTTGAAAGGTGATCCTAAGCGGGGATCGACGATGTACTTACATTTAACGCGGCCGAAGAGGTCAACAGTACTAAGTATGTGAATCAGAAATCGTAAATGAAATCATAATAGTCTATATAAAGTGAGACATGTATGATGACCAAACTACAAGATATAACATATAACTAGTTACATCAAGTCGGGGACTCACGCTCCAATTATCACTCGTGCGTGGAATTTCTTCCTCACCGCTGCTTATGATATAACAATACCAAGGAGTATACATGAACACGGTCCGTGTCATAAAACCGTGCAGACAAGTACAACTACGGATCCGACCGCGCTAATAATACAATGCAACCACAAACACGGGATACCGGGCCACGTGGCGGGCAAGTACGGTGACCACACGAGACTTCTACATAATAATCCGTGGGGCGCGGGGGGCCGACTACCGATACCAAGGCCGAATCCACGAGAATCGGCACGAGAGCCGACCACCGTAGAAGAAACCTCAACCCAACCGCTCTATCGAGACGCGGTAACACGAAACACCACTCTTGCACAACAAAGGCTATCATCACAAGCATAGGCAAGTTTCACAACAACAGCATAGGAAAGTTTCACCACAACAAGATAGGCAAGTTTCACCACAACAAGCATAGCAAGTTTCACATCACTCAAGTACTTCATTTTATGCCAAAGTCCGGTTTTAACCTAAAGTACTACGTCGTTAAATTCTTTAAAGAGATCCATTACTTTTATCAAAGTCACCCGATACAGTAGTATTAGAATGACCAACCCACATTCCTTTTCAAAATCAAGTAACAACATTCTTTCCTAAGTTCGGTTGCCTAGTTTCAATTGCTCAAGCTTCTTTTCAAAAGGTTTCATAGTTCATAAACTTAATCACTTGATTTCTTTTAGAACAATTGAGTAATATATGTCTCACGTGAGTAGGTTATTCTTGTTTACAACATTCTTATTACATGATCTAGAAAATGTAATATCATTTTGTCTCATCTTAGTTGATGGAGGTTTGGTTTTAATACAATTCATCATTATTCAATACATTTTCCTTTATTAACGCTGCAGTCCTGTCGATACATTCGATTTCAAATCAAAAACATTATCCTTTAAATAAAACCAAGTACTCATTACTCACGAATGAGGTTTCACACAAACATTCACATTTAAAACAAATAAGTTAAGTCTCTTATCTTATAAGATCAAGTCTCTTAACTTCTAACATCAAGAAACCATTTTCTTTACCTCTCTTAAGACATTATACCTAACTCCCATCAAACTAGTATAACTCTTTTTAAAACCTTTAAAACCAAGTGTTACTCTCAAAACGATTTATAAATCTTTTGAAATACGTCAAGTTCTTTATTATAAGCCGCTTATAATTCACATTAGTTACCTTTTAAAACCACAAAGTATTTTCTTACCTACATAAAGTATTATAACCAACTTCCCATAAAGCCGTTATAACACTTTATGTTTTAAAAACAATTAAACAACCCATGACATAGTTCACACATATCATGGAAGAGATAGGAAGAGGTTCATACCTCGCGACGAGTACTAATAGCAAAACGCTCCAAGTACTTCAAACCGTCGGCTACTCCTTAAGCCACGTGATCGCACCACACGTAGTACTTCAACCTATAAGGCCACGCGCTTATTAACATCGTTCCATATTCTACAGAAAATTCAGCAAGCCTCCCAGCGGCGTTAATCTCCTCGCTACCAAGCCAACCGGGGTTTACGCCTAACCGGGCGTGTACAATTTACTCAGAATACTACACAAGTCCGTAATACACCTATGTAATTCCGGTTCTCTTATTAAATTAGCTTAAGTCGCAAGACATTGCGTAAGTATTATTCAGCTTAAGTCAAAGACATTGGTATGTTCAATTCTATATATAGTATTCTTTAACTATATACTCCTACAACATGTAGTTTCCAATTACAAAGGTCAAGAATGTTTACCTCGATAAGCCCAAAAGTATCCGAGTTTATATGTCGATCCCGAGCAAGGTTTAGCTCCACTCCGAGTGCTAATCCGCTCAAACAACCCTTAGAAGTTCTAACCAACTTCTACTTATAACGGGTGAAGATTTACTTAGGGTTTCGTTTTAGCGATCGAGGAAAGTATAATGGTATTTTCAGGCTAGTATAAGTGTAACCTTGGGAATACTACAAGGTATTTGGGCAGGTATTTGGACATTATAACAATACTAGGAGAGTATTTCTATACCACTACAAAGGGTATTTATACGAGACAACTAGGCTAGGGGTACCCCACGGCCAAACACCGAGGGAGGGACTCTCCCAAAGGCCACTAGGAGGGGAGAGGCTTTGGACGAGAACCACAAGAGGGAGGAGTATTTTGAGACTTAGGTAGATTGCTCAATTTTGGATGAAGAAAGTTCATCAACCAAGGGGTATTTATAGGTCAGTGAAGGCCAACCAATGGCCAAGATGAAGGTGCAAGTGTAGGGCTAGATTTCCACCATGTGTACCTTATCCATCTACCACACAACTTGCACAAAATATCCTACCAACTACACAGACCAATCGCCAAGCATTACCGCCACTTCATCGATGTGAGGGTGACACATGTCACCTCGTTGGTCCAAAATGTTTCGCCTCTCGGAAAAATCCAAAAATTATAAATGACATAGGAATTTTCCCTACAAAGGAAACGTTTCAAAAAACGACTCTAACGGTAGTTGTGTACAAATTTCGAATCTATGCCTACTTTAAGGCTCAAATTGTATACGACGCCTCACGCACATACTACGGAAATACGCATAACATTCTCCTCTTAGAAACATTCGTCCGAATGTTCCTTCTCGAAGATAACGATAGAGTTCTTCTAATAAGTTGCCAACCACAACCGCCACGAAACACCCGCGTAAATGCTTACATCCAAGTCCACGAGAAACACTCTAACATCACAAACTTTTGTCACTTTCGCGAGGTTCTAGTGTCACGGCGACAAATGGTACCGATCGCACGATTCACGAGGTCTAAAATATACATCCTTCGCACCTTCTCCCGTCACAAGAAATGATCATATCTATGCTCGCAATACATGCTCGCCTTTACCCTTACTCGCCGTACTCTTCTAACACTTGAACTCTTCTAGTATCGTACCACACTTTAGTCAACGCTTTTCCAACCCTCGAGCCACTACCTCAAACTTGGTCATCTTACTAGCTTCACTTCTTTACTAAGGCCATTCCCGCCTTCACGAACCCATCCCGGTCGATACCCACGAACTCATACGATGGTCATCTAAACTGGGCTAGCACCTCGTGACCCTACCACCGGCGGGACCACCCAGAGTGACCCTACTTTGAACGGGTTGGCCTCAACATGGCCCCAACCCGATCCACTAACGCATCACGCCTGCTCCCCTAACCCGAACAATCTTACCTCAACAGTCATGAAAGCTACCACTTCCATTTAACACTTTCAAGGAAATTATCACACAACACATTCTAGGCAAAAATGTATTCCGACAAGGATCACTTGCAAAATCTGGTACTCAAGACGACCTTACATCTAAGGTCTCATCATGAAATATTCTAAAGTTCACACTTTCCACGCCCCCATACAAATCCTTTCAACTAGCCAAGCTTTCTCATAACCATCATAACGCTATCCGAACGTAGCACACAATAATAAGGTCATCATATCATGCATACAAATCTTTAAAGGGTTAAGGTATACTGAAAATGGGCGGTTCAAAGGACCGCTAAAATCGGGAACTTCCACCGCGACTTACCGGGGCTGTAGTGTATGAACATCCTTCCGGGTATGGAAGGTGAAGAACCCGCTTTCTAGTAGTCCATGCTATCCTACCGATGCGGACAGCCTGACGCAAAAATAACAATCTCCGAGTTAGTACGACACTCTCTTTATGAAGCTTTCCACAACGCCACACGAGACAAGGCACCTCATCCGGCGAGCACTCGCTCCCTTGAAAATCTGAAACCCGGGAGCCCCGACCGCTCGAATATCCCGGCGTCCCGAAAGCCGGAGGACCACTGCATGGCGACGGGCGAGGTACATAACTAGTCTCGCCAGACGGTCCTCGAAAGTCACCAAGGACCGCTGCTCGCCTCTTCGCGACCTTGGTCATTCCGCCGATTTATCCGCTCACATCCAAGTGTATACGCTGCGTGGCAATGTCCATGCCCTACCAAGAGCTACACTCTCTGCAAGGCAATCATCGAGCCCTCGTAACATATCTGCACTCGATCCTCCATACTAGCTACTAACGCGGGGACGACGCCAATGAGTCGAACTCCACGTTGTACTCGAACGCTTCGCCAGAACACCAAAAATCTGTCGCCCGAGCCTCTCATCCGGGAGGCAAGAAATGTGCAAGAAAGGCCTCGAGAACTCGTCCATACCGCTGAAGTGCATGCTCTCCCGGACAGCTCAAGAATCAAACGATCGCGGTATCACGCGATTGATGTGAACCTAGGTCACCGACTGATCTCGATGCCTCGATCACTCTCGTCAGAATCGCTTGGATGAACTCCTCGCGGATCATCCTCGTGCTCGACCCATAAAACTCGCGGCCTAACTCGTAAAATCCGTAGCCTCGAACTATCGATCTAGGGTGAACCAGATCGGCTATCCTCAAGTCTGCCACATCGGGCCACTTTGTAACTCATCTCTCGCTCCTGCATGCGGATGGAGGCTCAGTATTGTGGTCTTCGCTGCTTTACTCGCGACTCCCTCTGCTGTCTTGCCTCGAGTTGCTGCTTTACGCGAGGCATAATCGTAAAAACAAAGTATGTCGGAGGGTCCAATCTTATCACGCCTAAGGCACGATCTCGGAATGAGAAGAATGGAAACCAATCTAAATGTCTCAGACCTCACGATTATAGATGTGGTGCACACATCGATAATCAAGACTTACTAGACACGTCTCAGACACTTTCCGAGGACTAATCGCTCGATACCACTTTTGTCACGACCCGATCCGGGCCGTGATCGTGCCTTACCCGGGCACCCTTAGTGATACTACATCGAGAGAAAACGGCGGAAATAAAAACTTAAACATGAACATGAGACAAGATAATAAAACAAAGCAACCAAACTGTTACCTTCCAATAAAATATATATAAACAACTTTTTCAAACGCAATGTTTAATCCTTTTACAAAACCCTGCACTTAAGATTTACAACTATGACGCCATACCGAATGTACAAGAACCTACAACTCAGGAACACATACCAAAAGATAAGCCTCGAAGGAACGGAGCTTCAATGCACAAAGGTGATCCTAAGGCGGGGATCGACACCGATGTACATGAACGCACGGAGGTCAAGACAACAGTACCAAGTATGTGAAATCAGAATATAAATGAAATCATAATAGTCTATATAAAGCAGAGACATGATGATGACCAAACTACAAGACATAACATATAACTAGTTACAGTAAGGGACTCGCCTCCAAATTATCACTCGTGCGTGGAATTTCTTCCTCTTTATGATATAACAATACCAAGGAGTATACATGAACACCCAGTCCCACGTGTCATAAAAGACAAGTACAACTACGGATCCGACCGTAATAATACAATGCAACCACAAACACGGCGACACGGGGCAAGTGCGAGCCGACTATCGGATACCAAGGAAGCCGGCAAGTACGAGCTGACCACCGGGACCAGCGTATCGAGACCGTCACTACACCGAACGGCAAGCGAGGGTGACTACCGATACCAAGCGAATCGACGAGGCGGGCACGAGCCGACCACCGTACAAGGCGAACAAGAAGAAACCTCAACCAACGGCCTCTATCGAGAGGCGGAATACGAAACACCACTCTTGCACAACAAAGGCTATCATCAAGCATAGGCAAGTTTCACAACAACAGCATAGGAAAGTTTCACCACAACAAGATAGGCAAGTTTCACCACAACAAGCATAGGCAAGTTTCACATCAATCAAAGTACCTTCATTTTATGACAAATACCGGGTTTTAACCATAAAGTACTACGTACATTAAATTCTTTAAAAGAGATCCATTACTTTTATCAAAGTCACCCGAGTAGTATTAGAATGAAACCCACATTCCTTTTCAAAATCAAGTAACAACATTCTTTCCTAAGTTCGGTTTGCCTAGTTTCAATCAAGCTTCTCATTTTCAAAAGGTTTCATAGTTCATAAACTTAATCACTTGATTTCTTTTAGAACAATTGAGTAATATATGTCTCACGAGAGTAGGTTATTCTTGTTTACAACATTCTTATTACATGATCTAGAAAATGTAATATCATTTTGTCTCATCTTAGTTTCTATGCAGATGGAGGTTTCTTGGTTTTAATACAATTCATCATTATTCAATACATTTTCCTTTATTAACGCCGCAGTGGTCCTGTCGATACACATTCGATTTCAAATCAAGAAACATTATCCTTTAAATAAAACCAAGTACTCATTACTCACGAATGAGGTTTCACACAAACATTCACATTTAAAACAAATAAGTTAAGTCTCTTATCTTATAAGATCAAGTCTTAACTTCTAACATCAAGAAACCATTTTCTTTACCTCTTAAGACATTATACCTAACTCCCATCAAGCTAGTATAACTCTTTTTAAAACCTTTAAAACCAAGTGTTACTCTCCTTCAAAACGATTTATAAATCTTTTGAAATACGTCAGTTCTTTATTATAACAAGCTTATAATTCACATTAGTTACCTTTTAAAACCACAAAGTATTTTCTTACCTACATAAAGTCGTTATAACCAACTTCCCATAAAGCCGTTATAACACTTTATGTTTTAAAACAATTAAACATAACCCATACGACTACATAGTTCACACATATCATGCTGGAAGAGATAGGAAGAGGTTCACATACCTCGCGACGAGTCGACTAATAGCAAAACGCCCAAGTACTTCAAACCGCTGGCTACTCCTAAGCCACGTAGATCGCACCACACGTAGTACTTCAACCTATAAGGCCACGGCGCATTAACATCGCTCCATATTCTACGTAAAATTCGCAAAGACTTCCCGCAGCGTTAATCTCCTCCTACCGAGGCCGGCTACCAAGCCACGGGGTTTGCGCCTAACCTGACGTGTACAATTTACTCAGAATACTACCCATGTAATTACAATCGCTTCTCTTATTAAATTCAGCTTAAGTCGCAAGACATTGCGTAAGTATTATTCAGCTTAAGTCAAAGACATTGCCGCTATGTTCAATTCTATATATAGTATTCTTTAACTATATACTCCTACAACATGTAGTTTCCAATTACATGAAGGTCAAGAATGTTTACCTCGATAAGCCCAAAGTATCCGAGTTTATATCGAACTGAGCAAGGTTTAGCTCCACTCCGAGTGCTCCCAAACAATCCTTAGAAGTTCTAACCTTCTACTTATAACTTCAACTACGGGTGAAGATTTACTTAGGGTTTCGTTTTAGATCGAGGAAAGTATAATGGTATTTTCTGGGCTAGTATAAGTGTAACCTTGGGAATACTACAAGGTATTTGGGCCAAGGTATTTGGACATTATAACAATACTAGAGTATTTCTATACCACTACAAAGGGGTATTTATACGAGACAACTAGGCTGGGGGTACCCCGGCCAAACACCACAGGGAGGAGGACTCTACCAAAGGCCACTAGGAGGAGGGAGAGGCTTTGGACGAGAACCACAAGAGGAGGGAGTATTTTGAGACTTAGGTAGATTGCTCAATTTTTGGATGAAGAAAGTTCATCAACTAAGGGTATTTATAGGTCAAGTGAAGGCCAACCAATGGCCAAGATGAAGAAGTGTGGTGCAAGTGTAGGGCTAGATTTCCACCATGTACCTTATCCATCTACCACACAACTTGCACAAAATATCCTACCAACTACACAAGACCCAATCGGCCAAGCATTACCGCTTCACTTCATGTGAGGGTGACATGTCACCCTCCCGCTGGTCCAAAATGTTTCGCCTCTAAAAATCCAAAATTATAAATGACATAGCGGAATTTTCCTACAAAGCGTGGAAACGTTTCTTAAAAACGACTCCTAACGGTAGTTGTGTACAAATTTCGAATCTATGCCTACTTTAAGGCTCAAATTGTATACGCACGCCTCACGCATACTACGGAAATACGGGCATAACATGCGTGAGTAAGTATGAACGTTTAAGGATGGAGGAATCGGAGGATATTAAAACCTATTTTGAAAAGTTGATTGATATCTCTAATGAATGTCAAGTTCTTGGTTCTCCATTGACCAACAATCAACTTGTTGAAAAAGCCCTTCGATCTCTTCCTGAAAAGTTCAACATTAAGATTTGTGCGATTGAAGAAGCACATAACCTGCCACAATGGACCTAGATACTTTAATGAGCATTCTCAAAACATATGAGATGAACATGGAAAATCAAAGGTCTTTATACAAAGGCAAGGATGTTGCCCTTCAAGCAAAATCCTTAGAGACTAAGTCAATGAAGAGGATGAAACACTTGAAGAAATTGGGGATGGTGTCAACGTTGCTCTTCTTACTTGTAGGTTCAATACGATGTTAAGAAGATTCAACGAAGATAAGAATAAATCTAAGTCTAAAGAGCACCAAAACCAAGGACTCAATCCACGAATTACCAAGAATTTTCCCACCGCACAAAAAGGCAATCAACTTAGGAGAATAAATTCTGACCGATCCAGGTTCGATCCCAGCGACTGACAAAGATTCAATGTCATGCCTGCTCGGGAGGGGCCATTATGCCAACGAGTGTGCAAACACTCTAAGAAAGGTTGGCAAAAGTCTATGGATTTCCCTAAGTGATGATGAAGGTGAAGGGGAAGAGAATACAGAAATAGAGTCACAAGCAATGCTGGCCACTGTTTTTGAACATTCTCTGTCAGATGATGAAGGTTTAGCTGACTGTGATACACTAAATGTCATGACATTTCCGGGAACATCGGTGTAACATCTGCAGATACAAAGAATGACATTGTATGAATTTTTTAATTCTTCAGATGTCAATTGCTTCTGTGGTTTTATTTCAAAAAATGATTCTAATCCTAAGACTCAAGAAGACTCTAAGGATGATATGATTAAGGAATTGCAAGCCCTTTGCAAGGACTTAATCATTGAATCTAATCAACTTGAATCAAAGGTGAAAACTCTAACTCGTGAGAATGCAGATTTGATAAGTACCATTACCCGACTGGAAGTGACTCTTACCAAAAAAGATCTTGAATTCGGAAAGATAAGTGCAAAGTTGGATCTGGCCGAAGCAACCTTCAAAAAGCTTAACACAGGCACCTCCAAATTAGATGAAATCCTTAGTATTAGTCAACCTCAATGTACTGGTTTGGGCTACAAGAATCCCATCAATACATTATGCTCCAACTTGTTTGTTAAAAATGGGAAATGAACCGTAAGAAGGGTAGCAACTATGTGTGCAATTATTGTAATAAATCTGGACATTTAAAACCTTTTTGCTTTAAGTTACTAAAACTCAGAAAGAAAAGGTCTTCCAGAATGCTGTCAAGAACTTCAGACAGCACTCTAAGAGACTCCTCTATCTACAAAAATCGTAAGGTAACAAAAAAGGTTTGGGTTCCCATCAAGAAAACAAGTTGTAATGTAGCCATAACCGCACTAAGGACCAATATCTCTGGAGCGTGGTACTTTGTGATTGGTTGTTCTCGCCATATGACAGGAACAAAAGACTGTCTAAAGAACTACGAAGCTCTAAATGGAGGAAATGTTACATATGGAGGAGGTGGAAAGAGTAAGATAATAGGAAGAGGAACTGTTAATGTCCCTGGAATTCCAGCACTAAATAATGTCTTGCACGTTGATGGTCTGATGGCTAACCTAATTAGTATAAGCCAACTGTGTGATGACAACTTAGAGGTAAGCTTCAATAAACATGCATGTACAGTGATGAAACTAACAAATGATAATGACAGTACAAGAACAAGTGATAATTGTTATCTTGTCGGAGAACATAAGGTATGTAATAGTGTTAGGATGATGACACAACATTGTGGCATCAAAAACTAGATATGTCAATTACCGCAACCTTAGAAAATTGATATCTTATGAGGCGGTAAAAGGCATTCCTAAACTAAGTCCTATGAGTGAAACCGTGGTGTGTGAAGATTGCCTCAAAGGTAAGCAAACCCGTGTCCCTCACAAAGTTGTTCAGAGTGATGGACATTTCTCAGGTACGTCTCATTGCTTTCAACTTTTACATATGGATCTTATGGGTCCAATCGAGGTAGATAGCCTAGGAGACATGAGGTACTCCCTTGTGATTGTAGATGACTTTTCAAGATACTCTTGGATATTCTTTTTGAAAGAAAAGTCTCAAACGTTTGACATGTTTAGAATATTGTACTCTAGAATTAGAAATCTATATCATTCCTCTATTTTTCGGATAAGATCTGATCATGGAAAGGAGTTTGAAAATAATCAATTTTCTACATTTTGTGAGAAAAAAGGTATTTTCCATGAATTTTCTGCTCCCAAAACCCCCCAACAAAATGGTGTAGCAGAGAGGAAGAATAGAACCCTACAAGAAATGGCTAGAATCATGCTAAGTTCAAAAAAACTGTCAAAACGTTTTTGGCAGAAGCCCTAAACACTGCAAGTCACATCTCTAATAGAGTCTATCTTAGACCAGGAACAAAAATGACACCCTATGAGATCTTGAATGGAAAGAAACCAAATCTACGTTACTTTCATGTTTTTGGGTGTGTATGCTATGTTCTAAATGATAGAGATAATCGAGCAAAGTTTGACTCTAAGAGTGATAAGGAAATTTTCATAGGCTATTCTCAAAATAGTCATGCTTACCGAGTGTACAATCTTCGAACCAAATCCGTACAAGAATCTGTTAACATTGTTTTTGATGATAATGCAGATTATGCAGGAAATACACCAGCAACAGATACTGTCGTAACAATACAGGAGGGGCAGACCACAGAAAATGCAGATGTTACACCAAATGTCACAACATCTGCAGCAACACCTGTAACTGAAGATGAGAACACTGCAGGTTCTGATGAGGATTACGAATCGAACCGTGATTCGATGCGCAGGATCCTCATCCGTAATCAAGAAACCATCCCAGCAATGTAATAGGAGAAGTATTCGAAGGAATAAAAACAAGGAGAAAAGAGCCAAAAAATTACCGAGACATGGTGAAGTATGCGTGTATGTCCACCATACATCACAAGGTAAGTCAATCTTGCTATGTTTCTACTTTGGAACCTAAAAACATTAATGAAGCACTAAAAGACAGTTGGTGGATACAAGCCATGCAAGAAGAACTAGAACAGTTCACCAGAAATGAGGTTTGGGATCTAGTTCCTCGCCCTGATGAGACTAATGTAATAGGAACTAAATGGATCTTTAAGAATAAATCGCGAACTGGAACTATTATTAGAAATAAAGCTAGACTAGTGGCTCAAGGATACTCTCAAGTCAAAGGTATCGACTATGATGAAACCTTTGCTCCAGTAGCTAGAATTGAATCAATTAGATTATTACTTGCCATAGCTTGTTGTTTAAAGATAACTCTTCATCAAATGGATGTGAAAGGTGCCTTTTTGAACGGATATATTGATAAGGAGGTATATGTTGAACAACCCAAAGGATTTGAAGATCCTCACCATCCACAACATGTATACAGGTTAAAAAAGGCCTTGTATGGACTAAAACAAGCTCCACGTGCATGGTATGGTCGTTTAACTCAATTCCTTCTTGAATTTGGCTTCCAACGTGGTGTAGCTGATTGTACTTTATTTATAAAACACCATGGATCAGATATGGTTATTGCTCAAATCTATGTAGATGACATAGTTTTTGGTTCGACTTCAATGTCTCATCTTAAGACTTTTGTCGAAGCTATGTCCTCAACATTCGAAATGAGCATGATAGGGGAACTAACCTTTTCTTAGGCTTGCAGATAAAACAAAATGAGGAGGGTATCTTCATTTCACAAAGCAAATATGCCAAGAACACGTTAAGAAGTTTGGATTGGAGAACGCCAAACACATGAAGACTCCGATGGGATCAACCCAGACTATATCCAAAGATGATGTTGGGGAGAATGTTGACCCAACGTTATACAGATCTATGATAGGTAGCCTTTTGTATCTCACCGCGAGTCGTCCAGATCTTATGTTTAATGTTTGTGTGTGTGCACGATTCCAAGCATGCCCTAAAATTTCCCACTTAAATCTTTGTCAAACGTGTCATAAGATATGTTCTTGACACGCGTGAGTTGGGAATTTGGTATTCCAAAGACACTAATCCTAATCTAATAGGATATAGTGACGCGGATTGGGCTGGGGATGTGGAAGATAGAAAAAGTACTAGTGGAGGATGTTTTTACCTTGGCAATAACTTAGTTTCCTGGTACAGTCGTAAACAAAATTGTGTCTCTCTCAACCTTTGAATCTGAATATGTAGCGGGGAGTTGTTGCTCTCAATTAATATGGCTAAGACACATGCTAGACGATTATGGTGTTTCAAAAAATATCTTAGTTTTGTACTGTGATAATATGAGTGCCATCAATATATCTAAAAATCCGGTTCAGCACTCTCGTACTAAACATATAGATATAAGACATCACTTTCTTCGAGACTTGGTTGAAAAACAGCTAGTTAGAATCGATTATGTTGACACTTCTCATCAACTAGCTGATATCTTTACAAAAGCTTTAGATCATGAGAGGTTTTCAAACTTGAAAAACTCTCTCGGTCTCTGTTCAATATAAAAATTAACACTGCTGGGGTGTGTTATCCGAAATGTCCCTGACATTTGTGGTAACATTCATCCAGTGTAAAATCTGGAACTGCATCTTTTCGGTAAATGTTAAAGTTGTTTTGTGTTTCTAACGGGTCATGACTTCTCAAAGGAACACCTTTTAAAATGATACCGTTCTCTGCGATGATATAAAAATCATAAAAAGGGAGTATCAAAAAATAAGGCAAAGCCTTAAATTCCTCGGCAATTGTAAAATGTTGGGCAAAGCCCACAAAATTGATACCGTTCCTATTCTATAGGAGTATCAACATACTTTATATTATGATAGACACAAGATCTTATCTATTTGGACTCAATATACATTGTTCCACTAACTTAGAGACAAAACTCTATAAAGTGTCTTGTTTAGTTGCCGAAACTGCTGTTCCTATGAGAAAATGACTCCCGTGTTACACAAAATGTGCTAAACATTTATGATAACACTCAGATTTCCAGATTTTTCAAAAGACGTGTGTCGATTAATGTTGAGTTGGTTTTTGTTGAAAAATTTCCCTTGGTTTTGATGTCTATTTTGAAACAACTAAACCTTAGGAACTATTCTTTTTATATAATTTAAACACTTATGTAGATAGTTTTTGCCAAGTTTATAAATACCCATTCACTAAAATACTAATTCTCACTTCCAAAGAAAATTCCTCCAAGAAACAAAAAAAAAAAAAAAAAAAGGGCGGTAACGAAATTTTAGCTCATTACCCGCAATGAATCCCTCGCACAACACATCTCCCTCACAAACTTCTCCCATTCCCGTAACCTCAGAAAACCCTAACTTCTCCTTCTCTTCTTCCTCTTTCTCTCCAATGGATGTCTCACCCATGTCACCGAAAATGTCACCACGGTCCCGAACACTCCACGATGAGCAAGTCCACCATTGTGCCGCATTTGGCAATAAGTGACTTCGAGAACCTCGAAATCGCCTATCCAGGGAGACAAACAATCCTATCAACTTAGAGGAAACCCGGATGTTTCCGTCCTCCCAAAGAGGACAAATCAAGCGACTTTTCCCACTCGCAGATCGGTCCGAAACTTTGAGAAGGCCTTTGGCGATGGTGAATCCTCCACCAAAAGGAAGAAGTCAGCGACTCCTCCACTTCAAGCTCCAGTTCTGCTGATTCAGAGAAGACTCCTTCGGTTGAGTCCCAACCTGAATCTCCTGCTTCACCTTCCTTCACAAATCTGCCAGAATCCAGTGAGGAAGATGAAATTCCAGACGACACCCCGCTGAAGAAGTTTTATCCCAAGAAATCTGGTCATGCCTCAGGGGAAACAAAATCATCATCAACCCCTCAAGATGTCACAGAAAATGTTATGACATCTCCTGGATCATCTATCCACAAAACTTGATTCGGTGTCCGAGGTCTCACAAGCAGTAGCTCTGAATCTGCGTCTGAGGTAACCCCTTTCTCTCCTAAGTTTTTAACAGCCAATCACTCAAAACATTGGTCTTGGTTCAACGGTCGAGCCATTCGAACCGAGAAGGTGTTGGACATTGCGTCTTGTAGTAGCCACGGTCTGGTGGATTTCTTCACTTCAAGAAATCTACTAGATTCGGTAAATAACAAATGTCCTTATGTAGACAAGGTAGTGAAGTTATTTTATGCAAATCTAACAAGTAAAATAGAGAAACCCAAGTCGAAACACTTTGGGAAAGTGTTTCTCTATAACAAATTTTATGACTTCACACCGACTACAATTAACCAATGTTTGAATAGAGTGAATGATGATGAGAGGGCAAAATGGGAAGTGATAAATGACAGGGATGAGGTGATTTCATACCTCACCGGTGGAGTTGTGAAGAAATGGGTTTCAAGGTGTCCAACCTCCAAACTCACTGCCTTATTTGCTGTTCTGCACAAGTTAATGATACACAATTGGTTGTGTTCTTTGAACAAATCAATTGTAACAATTGAACAAGCATTGTTCCTATACAAAATAGGAAAAGATTTTAGTATTGATATAGGAAAAACAATCTTTCAACAGATTGTAAATATGGCAGAAAAGGACACAGGTATCATCCTTCCCTTTCCCTCATTGATCTTTAAGGTACTAACCTCACAGGGATTCCAAGCCCTGCCAGGATCTGCCGGAAAGAACCTGAAGTATACGTCGTTAATCAGACGATCCTGAAGAGCAAGAGCAGAGTCATTGATCTTCCATGGACGAATACAGCTGGAATTGCTAGAGACATCTCTGGTAACATCTCACAGACGTCCTTGACAACTGCTTGGCTGGTGCAAGAGGTTGCAAAGCTCAATGCCCAGATCGCAGGAGTGGACCAGGTACGGGGAGCCCTGGTGGAAGCTAGCGAACGTTACCTGTTTTTGCTTTCTTCCCAAAAAGGGGGAGATGGGTGCAGTCGGGAGCAAGCAGCGGTGAATGCTCAAACCAGAAGGGATCTTGATACAGGGGGAGATGAAACCAGAGGACAATCTGGAGGTGCGGTGGTGAAACGACTCACGAGGTTGTTGTGTTTATGATGCTAAGTAGGTGTTGTTGTATGCTTTTTGAATGCTTATTTGTTGTTAGTTGTGAATTTGTAGTTATTTGGCTTGATGCTTGAGACACTTTAACTCTGTTTATATATTGCTATTTATTCTATCTTCGTTTATGTGTATATTGATGGTTTGATGCATTAATCTTTTATATGTATACTCGCATTTTGCATCATACTCTGATTCGAGTAACTTACTGGCACATAGTGTATATATCGTGCTTTATAAATGTTTCAGGATGAAGGTTGAGATATTTGCCTGTGATAAAATCATTAACCTATTTAGTTTTGTGAAGAAAGGCAAAAAGGGGGAGATTGTTAGTGTTAGGTTCTGTGTCCTAACATTTTCCGTAACATGTCTCTTTTTGGTGTTAAGTAAAAACAGGAAAATGTCATCCCAAATGTCGTGACATCTGGGAGGACATTTCTGGCAAGAGTTTTTTTCCTATCTTCACGCATTTACGTCGAGAAGATTTTATCACGTGAATGTTTGGCTTGGTTAGGAGCTAAGGAAAACACGATAATACTTAACAAGACCAAGTCCAAGGAGAGTGCATAACGGAAGGAGCATTCTCAGGAAGACAAAGTCAAATCTGTTGAGAATTTTAAGGCTGAAGAACAGCTCCAGCCAACCCTATTCTGCTCAACCTCCACCGAGAATCAAGGAACCTCTTGGGTGAACTCTCCACTATAAATAGAGGGTTCACTCCAAAGTTTTGACATCCAGTTTTTGCAGAAGTAAATTCAGATCTGAGACGTCTCAAATATTGCCTCAAACACAGCTGGATCGAGCAGCCTGTTTTTGTGATTACACTTGTTCAAAATTGCAAATTGCTTTCTTAAATTTATACTGGTACTTCCAATTCAAGCAATTGTAATAGGGTGTTTTTCACTTCTATTTTAGATAGATTTTTCAGGCTTAGAAGTTAGGATTTAACTTCTTTTTAATCCCTGTTTGTTTCTGATTTTTATTCATTCTCAAGGGATTTGTAAGATTGTATAAGTTTTATACAATAAATTTTTGGTCATGAGACCACTATAAGTTATATACAATTATATAACTTATGAAAAACAATCTTGGGTGTCCTTGATTTATTTCCGCTGCATCTTAACTCATTTTTTAGTTCTGCGTTTTTGTTAATGTTCCAGTTCATGTCACAGAACATTTTTGGGAACATTCTTTACTGTCTTTAAGTTTACCTCTGTTCTTCTGTGCTGAAATTATTTATTCCATAGTTTAAGTTCGACAATTCTCCCTTTCAAACATAATATTCTTAGGTGACCTTCTATACCCCTTATGACCATATATGAGTGGACAATATCTTTCATCTAAACAATAGCCTAGATTCCCGTTAACGATCATCTTCGTTATATGATTCAACTTAAGTGGCAACGTACTACTAGTATAATTCATTTCTATATACACTCTGTTATAGCACTATGCTTTACGACTTCTTATCTTTCATATGACCATTAACCTCAAGTCCCTTTCCTTGTTATAATTTCTATAACACTCATATTGGAAATCGTGATCATTATCATACTTACTAGTTTCATGATCTTATTTAGGGAAATACTGACACTTACTATTCTGGAATCCTATTTGTAGGTGCCTTACTTATTTATCTTTAGCATCCTTTGGCTCTTGTAATAATCTATCACTCAGTTTGCAATACCATTTGGTACTAGGGATAACTAAATTTCTTACGCATAAGAGTGATATCTAACTAACTGAAACGCTTAATCCTTAAGTTTAAATCTGCTCAAATGCTCACTTTAGGGGAAACGTCTAACTGAATGACCTATAAGGTTATTCATCAATTGTCATTTTATCATTGCCAAAATAGAACCTCTGTAATCCTCACAATATCTATTACCATTGAATCTCCGATATCTAATTAATATATGGGTTATCTTATTCACTATCTCACTCTTCACATCTTACTAGTACTATTTCATTTACCCTTTTCATCTTGCCTCTTTCACCTGTTGGAGCTCATATATTTACCCTCTGTTATTCTCAGGGCCTGCTGCTGTATTGGTCCTCTAGCTGGTTGTAATCTTTCTGACTCCAACATATTTGTATCAATAACAAACATAATCTCTTAAACACTTATAACTCAACTCTACATCACGATTTGGATCTAAAAGAAGGGTAAAAGACTCTGAAATGCCTTGTATCTTCCTATTTATATAATATGGTGCACACCACATTTATAAACAAGACTTTACTAGACACGACTTGTAGATTCCCTAGGACAAATCTGCTCTAATACCAATTTGTCACACCCCAACCTAGGTGAGGTATGGCTGGCTCCCGGTACCTTACTAGGCCCGAGCAAACCAAGCTTTAACTCGTATCATCTATGCCTCGAAAGACAAATTACGCCAAAGAGGCCAACCTGTAAATGTAACATCGTATCTGGGGCCGACGAAACTTTAAACTATAATATCTATACTTCAAATTGACTCATCAAGATGGGATCATCCTAGCACGTACATAAATAACTAATGGTCGACTAGGCTAATATACATCTCTATGAGCCACAAAACCTAAAATAGATATATACAAGGGCCGATTAGGCCACCATACTGAAAATACTATAAATACAAGATACTTCTACAAGCCTCTAAAGATACACAATTGTATCATAGCTGGGACAGGGCCCCGGCCTACCCATACTATGTAAATACACAAAATTAGACCTCTAAATAACTTGGAGATTACCACAAAAGATGATACTTGACAAATCCTACGGTTGTGGTCATACCAATATGTCTGAACCTATGGATATAAACACAATGTCTCTAGGCAAAAAGAAGTCGGTATGAAATAATGTACCGAGTATGTAAGGTGACTAAAATTGAACTGTACTAAAATGTAAGATAATTTGAATATAAACTGAAAAGTTAATAATGTATTTTGTTACACTTACCCGCCTCTGTTATCTAATATCTAAAAACATTATATCAACTACTTAACCACATGTAAGGGATCTAGACATACATAAATAGCCCCGAAGGCAAATGCATAGCCCCAAAGACAAGTGTATACCCCGAAGGCAATATGTATTTGAATAGCCACAAAGGAAAGTGTATATCACTAAAGGCAATCTATATATAAATAGCCCCAAAGGCATGTGTATAGCCCCGAAGGCAATCTATATATGAATAACCCCGAAGGCAAGTGTATAGCCCCGAAGACAATCTATATATGAATAATCCCGAAGGCAAGTGTATAGCCTCGACGACAATATGTATCTGAATAGCCCCGAAGAAAAGTGTATCTAAATAGCCAGAAGGAAAATGTGCATCTTTACATAGCCGCGAAGGTAACTCAATAAGTAAATAGCCTCGAAGGTAACAAGTGTGTAATGTTATAGCCTTGTAGGCGATGTCATAACTACTCACATTGAACTATTAAGTTTTCTATCATCTCGACTATATGGCTAAACTTAATTAACTACAACTCATTCCTGACAAGGGAAAACTTCTAGAGTTGTGTCATGGTAACTCGAAAGCAATCTCTACAATTACCACATCTTTGTGTGATTAACCAAAATTAGCTCGATGAGAAAATCATGCCAAAAACAAAGAAGATGGATAACCTTTACATACCTTTAGTCTATCTACTCGTCAAAACACCATATTTAATCCTCGACGCACCTCAATATATAACAAATAATTATAACACTATCGTCAAAGCTAACATAAAGCTAAAATAAGTTATAACGAGCAACAAACTCGACTCTCTACTACATATCTTCTTCTTCTATACTCATTTTCCTTATCCCTTCTTATAACAACAAAACAATAAATAAACCAAGCTTCCATAATTTTCCAGCCACAATAACATCAAGAAAACATCTCAAACAGTCCATAATTTTCAACAATCCAAATACGACCTTTCGACCATTATTCACATGTTCAAGTTTGTGTAGTTTAGCTACGACTTAGATCTACTAAAATGCATGGAAGAAGAGGATATTTATTACCTCAAACAGTATCTACAACACTTTATATCAGCCTTTCTCACCTCGAAGCAACATACAACTCAATTACAACGGGAGAAACAAGCTTTTGTTTGAACCACGACTTTCTCGGCGATAAATAAATGTAACCCTGTTAGGCGTATTTTATATACACCTTTTGAGTTATCTGTAGTTAGTCTTTGGCCCATTTTTGTACAAATACGTGTCATGTTAGTATAGATTTTCTTTCTTTTGAGTAACAGTGGTTTAAAATGGCACATTGGCGAAAAGAAGCAAAAAGAGGGCAGAAACAGAGGTTCCAGAGCCAAAAGAGACGAAAAGTTGGCACCCCGGACGAAGGACAGGGCGGCGCCGTGGCGCCACTCTATCAGCGAAAGCAGCGCCACGACGCCCAAAAATCTGACGAGCCGCAGGAGTTTCGGCGCCACAGCGCCGGTCTCAGGGCCGTGGCGCCGACGCGGATTTTCAGCCAAATCCGAATGGGAATGGGCCAAGACCCAGAGAGAAAAGTTGGGAACGTTTTTGGAGGATATAAAAAGGCCTTAGGGTAGATTTTTGAAGGGTTCCACAATCCCTAACTCTACACAACACATAGTTCTTGAAAGCTTCAAGATTGGAGGCTTGTTCTTGAGTAATTCTTTTTCTTACTTTAATTATTTTCAGTTTATGTTGGATAATCTTTTAGTTCTTAGCATGTCTATGGCTAGGAGCTAAACTTTAATTAGGGCTTTCCATTAGAATCACTTGAACCTCGTTTTATGATTTAATGCATGGTTTTGGTTTCTTCTTTATATAGTTGAGATTTATTCAATAATTGCTTTGATTGTTTGGTAATTAATTGATCACTAATTATCATCACATATATGATTTCTAATCGAGATCCGAAAGGAGAGATTGTGAATATTTTATAGTTGAATAAACATAAGTTAAAATCGTGGATGAAAGTACCCCGATACTTGTGTAGTTTGATATGTTATTGTTCTTAATCCTCATTTGTGGTAAATCTTATCATCGAAAGATAGAAGGGTTCTGCATCGGGGTTGAGTGTTTATATATCCTAACCGGAATATAAACGACTTAGTTAACCTGCTATTTCAATATAGAAGAAGAACCTTTATCATTGCATTAAAGATTAAAGCGAGCGGATAGTTGAGGAGATTGGAAGCCCTATTTCCACCAAATCTGATTTAAGTAAAGTAAATTAGTTAACTTTTATAATTATTTAGTAGTCATAGATACAAACAACCATCAAAATATCGATCACCAAATAGATACCATAGGATAGAAATTGGCAATTGAACACTAATCTCTGATGACGATATTCGGTCTTACCCAGACTATATTACTTGTCACGATACGTGCACTTGCGTTAAGCGTGTGGATAAATCGCGAACAAGTTTTTGGCGCCGTTGCCGGGGATTGACGTAGTTCAATATCAATCTATCTATTCTTATTTCTAATTTGGTTTTTTATTTTCTTTTAGTTATTTTATTTGTGGAATCGTGCGCCGTGATCCGTTTGTTGATTTTGATCTATTTCAGGTATCTAGTTTTTGCGAAGAAGAAGAGGAGCAGATACACTTGTTCCCTTCAACCCTGAGATCGAGAAGACTTGCAAGCAGAATCGGCGAAACAAAAGAATCTTGGACTTAATAGCAATAGGGGATCGACAGAATAATAATGAGATGAATGAAGAGATGTGTGATCACAAACCCAACCAAAGAATACCCCCAGGGTTGCAGAATGATGAAGAGGAAAGAGTTCAGGTCCACGCAGAAAGGAGTCTGGGAGACTATATGTCACGACCCGACCCCGGGCGTGGATCGGTGCCCTACACAGGCACCCCGCTGTGCATATATATCGAAAGAATAGAATGAACATACACAACACACATAAAAACTTAGACAGTAAACAGCAACAGGCTAGCCGATAAGGCCACCTCCCGTAAAATATACACAATCTAGAAATCGAACAGTACATCTTTCTTTGTTCTTTACAACCCAATCCACAATGTGACTACAGACCTCTAAGAATAACAACTATGACGGGACAGGGCCCCGCCATACCCCTGAATATACAACAACCAACCATACGAGGGGATAGGCCTCCGAGTAATGGAGATTCCTAACAATGAACAGTGATCCTAAGAGTGAGGATCAACAACTCAGATACTCTACCGCATGCATTTAACGCAGCTCAAGAGGTCAAGACAACATGTACCAAATATGTGAAACCGAAAGATCAGTAGTGAAATCATAAGTCTAAAATAAAGCCGAGACACGTATGATAACTCAAACAACAAAGACATCAGGCCTTACTAACAATGAGAGTAAACAAGTATATACTTTCTCGCATAAAAATAGAGGCTCATGATCAAAACAGGGTCCTCGCCTGTAGTATCACAAGCAATCCTACTCGGGACTATTTCACCCGCATGGGTCCTGTGGACACGCATGAGGTATTCCTCGCATAGGCTGTACCCGCCCGCATGGGACTATTTCACCCGCATAAGGACTCGCATGAGGTATTCCTCGCATCATGGGTAGCAAATCCACGGAACAGGTGGTATAACGTCTTGGGGGTTTACCCCTCATTTATACTCTTACTCAGGCGGTGGTATAACGTCTTGGTGGTTTACCCCTCATTTATACTCTAACCCTGGAGAAGGTGGTATAACGTCTTGGGGGTTTACCCCTCATTTATACTCTTACCCTAACTCAACCGACCATCATACATAACATAAGCCCTACCGGCTTATCATACATAACATAAGCACTACCAGCTTATCATACAATAAATAAGCAAGTTAAGAAATCCCCCTAACTTATTATTAGTCTTATTCATATACACTCTCATTTTAGTTTACTTAAGGCACTAACATGTCATTATAAAATTCGGGAATTTAATCCAAAGTACTACGTACTTCTATTCTTTTAAAATGACCCCTTTTCATATAAAACTTCCAAGATACTAATAACCGTAGTATCAAGTCATAACTACATTCTAAGACAAGTCACAATACCTTTTAGAAAATACATTTTCAGGCTTCTAAATCAAGTGACTTCTTTCTTTTAAAACCTTAAGCAATTGATGCCTTTAAATCAATTTGCCTTTCATTATCAAGTCATTTATCATACTTATATTACTTAGAGTAAACCACTCTTTTTAACTTTTCATAAAGCTATTATAACCAACTTCCCATAAAGCCGTTATACTAGCTTTATACTTTAGAAACTTACATTCTTCTTTATAACCAATAGACTTAAACTTTCCAACAAAACAAGTATCAAAAATACTTTCAACATACTTAAAGTCTCTTAACTTTTGAAAACCAAGATATCCTTAATATTTAAACAAGTGAGTTAATTCTCTAACTCAACCAACTTGGACATTCTTAAAATAAGCCAAGGATATCAAATGGACTAGATTGTCAAAATCTTGTACGTCTACCGTACTATACATTTACAATTTATTCATGCTCAAGAGATAAGAAAGTTCCACATACATCTTCGGTTTAATCCACTTGCTAAGTCCAATACGACGTACGTAGTATGTCAACCTATAATGACCATAGTACGTCTATTAACTTCTTACTTCAAACGTAGAATATTCCAAGTGCAAAGTCACTAAATTCTACGGAAAATCGGACAACACTTCCTTTGTTTCTACATACTTTGCCACCTTTTTCAAGGCCGAATTCAATAACCAAACACGCCACATTTAAGGCTCAACAAAGTAGTTAATAATAGAGGATTACACGCTTAATCAAGACGTGTAAAATTCCGCCCCACAATAAATATCATACTAGTCCAACATATAATGTCCATTCGGCAAAATAGGGACAATAATACAAATTCGTTTCCAATCCCTTTTCAATCCAAGTGGTTTAATATAACATGTTATCTAGCCACAATTGATTACAACTACTACAATCCTCAAGTAGGTAAACATGCGACAATTCTAATTATCGACCAAATTGTATTTCAATTTCAAATGGCTTAACATGTCATTTTCGGATTTGAGCTTCCAAATTTCCATAACACTTATCAATCTTCATAACACATATCACATGATCATTTCTAACTTATAGTAACATGGAATCTTCAATTACAAAAGTAAGACGAAGATTATACCTCATTTAGCCCAAATATGATCCAAGATTACAAGTCGATCCTTAGCAACTTTAGCTCATCCTTTCGACGTTCCAATCCACTCCAAGCAACCCTTAGAAGCTTATGAAGAACTCCTCTTCAAGTTCCAACTTCAAAGTTGAATAACTCCTTAGGTTTTCGCCTTGCGACTAATACGAAAACACCATTTTTCCGGGATCTTTCTATTGAGATACACTTACAATACCCTTAGGTACCTTGGTTTAAAGTATGAGGATTATTGGACAAAAATTGAAAAATTTCCTCTTGGGAATTGACCATTGCCGTGAGCCTCCCTAAGAGAGCAAGAACAAGATTTCAATTTTTTTTTCTAAGTGTAGAATGACAAAGTCTTGCTACTAGTATACTTAAATAATACTAGGAAGGGTCAAGATTAAAACAAATGGGTGGCTTGGATGAGTTTCACAAGGATCAAGCCAAGTGGCCCTTTGACAAGTCAACAATGTCAAGCTCTTTGTCTTTGCAAGACTTGGTCATTTAAATTATGGTCAAATGACCATTTTATCCATGCCATTTTCGTCCAAGACCACTAAGGGGGTGACACGTGTCGCCCTCCCATTCGTCGTAATATTTCGTTTTCCGACAATTCCATAATTCCGATAAATTTTTACTCGTCTCAAATCTTAACATTTTTGAGTTCTTACGTACGTTCTTATAAACATATCCTGGAATTTCCGGGGTGTAACTTTCTTCCCCCCTTAGAAACATTCGTCCCCGAATGTTCTTTTGGGAGTCAAACTTAAAGATAGCCACATAGTATCCTTACAACCCCTATATACCAATAATGCCACACGTGGCCACAAAACAATGCTCATACAAAAATTTCAACCTGAACCCCCATGTGTCAACGTCGGTTATCTGCATAAAGCTTCTGCTGTCTCTGAGCTTACTAATAATCTTTCCTGGATAAGCTTCGCCTTATCCACAACCCGCTGAATCAAATCTGGACCAAATAATCGAACTCGCCACGCCGAACCAACCAACCAAATGATCTACACTTTCTACATATAAGGCCTCATACAGGCCATCCGAATCGGAAGGGTATCTGTTATCGTGACGTAACTCAACAAGAGGCAATTAACCCTCCCGCTATTTCGAAATCAAGAACACAGCCCGCAACCTATCCTCGCGCTCGGATAGTACGCCTCTGTCCGGTCGGTCTGAGGGTGTAATGCAACACTGAGACTCACCTGTGTCCCTAAAACCCTTCTGAAAAAACTCCAGAAGTTATCTGTAATCGAGCTCATCTGTCTGACATCATAAACGTAGGAACCCCGTGCAGTCTCACAATCCCCCTGCTATGAAAGCTAGCATGAACCTCATCCGAGCAAGTGGTTCTAACCGGAAGAGCACGACTGGTTTCGTCAGCCTATTTACCATGACCCCCAGGGGGTCGCACTTCCTCTGAGTACGATGCCACCCTGTAACAAAATCCATTTTAATTACCTCTCATATCTAAGTCGGGGTCTAAATCGCCTGTAATAGCCCACTGGGCTTCTGGTGTTCAACCATGACCTGCTACTAATTCGGATATTTAGCAACAACTCTGCTACGTCCCTCTTCAGGCCACCTTACCAATACATACATCTGAGGTCACTACACGACATAGTCGACCCCGAACAATGAGAGCAATAAGCATTGCGTGCCTCCCCTAAGACCTGCTGACTAGTCTTGCAGCACCGGGTACACACAATCTATCCTCATATCACATCACCCCATCCGGTGTTACTCAAACAAGATCTTCTCTTCTCGGAGAGCCGTATCTCGATACCGTATCATAACTGGATCCTCATACGGTCGCCTCTTTACCTCCTCAACGAAGAAAGACTCGGCAACCTCTCGGATCCAAACCTCATTAATCTGGGAAACAAATAATCGAACCCCCTAGGCTCGGTAGCTGATGAATCTCACGGACCACGTCCTATTTATCTGGCTGCCCATCTAACAGACTACCCATAGATCCACGACTAAGAGTACATGTAACTGTCTTGGCTTTCCCCAGATGGTATAGGATATCGATATCACAATCCTTGGGTAACTCTAACCACCGTCTCTGTCGCAAATTCAATCGCCTCGTCAAGATATACCGAG
Source organism: Przewalskia tangutica (assembly GCA_029844215.1). Classification (NCBI taxonomy): domain Eukaryota; kingdom Viridiplantae; phylum Streptophyta; class Magnoliopsida; order Solanales; family Solanaceae; genus Przewalskia; species Przewalskia tangutica. The sequence continues at coordinate 113,842,354 of CM056721.1, forward strand.
GCTCTTGCGGTCCGCACAAATATCCATGAAGTCTATATATACGTCATGCCTCCAAATCTTCAAGGCATGATTTAACTTGACTAAATCGTGAGTGGCGTAATTTCTTCCCGCTTCCCTAACTACCGGAAAACATAGGCTCTATTCTTATCGGGTTGCGCTATCACACAACCTAGCCTAACACCCAATGTGTTATCATAATAACCTAACCCTCTAGTCTTTCAGGAGGAGTTAGAACTGTAGTCGAGTCAACTTATCTTCCAATAACTGGAAACCTTTCTCATTCTTGCGAAATATTCGGGTGTCCTTAATCTCAATTTATGGTTCCTGTTTCCTTTTCTCTGTTGCAACCAAACTTGGTCATTAACTTAGATTTGATTCTTTTGCTAGCCTCCTGGCTAAGACTTCCAGTCAAAAACAATTTAGGGGGGGGGGAAGGTTTCCTTGATCTCGTCAAGTAGTAACCCAATGCTACCACCTTTCCTCGAGGTGTTCTTACTGCCCATTATTTACTAATGGTCTTACACTAGTCTGGGGTAATCATATCTCGTGCAACTTACATAACCATAGTCGTATTCTCTTTTATCATTCTGGTCATAACCTTACCTTATGCTTATTATTAGCAAAAGTATTTCTATCTTGATTCGTAATCGTGCAGTTTCATATATGCGTACTACCTGCATTTTTATCCTTACGACACTTCCTCGACCATTTCGTACGTCGTTCTTAATTACCCCAACACAATACTTTTCCCACGGTTATCTAAAAGTGTAACCTATGGCATGACGATACCGAAGACCTTACCCGTCTTCTATCCTTCGTCTAACAACATGGGTACACGTAACCCCATAATACGTAAAACTATCCTTTACATGGGGGAGAGAACTTATCTCCCTAAATAAACCTTCCTTGGAGTCACAACCCTAATCACAGGGTCCTCTTGCGGTCCAGTAAATATCTAATCATCACGCACCGCCTTAAAGTCGTGTAGATTTTCAAAACCTACCAAAGATATCTTCTGTTTTCCGTAGGCAGCACTCATACTTATCTTATTCTTGCTTGCGCGCTATCCTGAACTTATCCGGAAGGTCGTGGCCCTGACCGCCACACCAAACCAACTCCAAGTACATCCAAGGGCACTTAGCATAAACTCCTTCAACCTCGAGTATTACTTACTTTCTGCATTAATTTACCTCAAATGAACAAGTCACACAGACTTATTAAAATCAACAATGTCAAAGAAGGAAGGATAATTCACTGGTTACCACCACTTCTCTTCCTTTCCACTCGATAACCGGCTTACCGGAAAACTGGTACCAAATCAATCTCTCTTCTGTAGTCCACGTTGGCATAACAAGAGGCCAACTAGCTCGTACCCATAATATCCTCAAAGTCTGTCATAACAGCTCTGCTAGGGTCCAACGACTGTATCGTTACCGGCAATTATCTACCCGCTCAGCTATCACCCAACACTCACGGGTGTAGTCACCTCGAAAGGTCCTCATGGATTCAGGCTCCATTTCTTTACACTTGGTTGCTCTCTTTCATCGGTCGTATTTTCCCGCATTTCCAAACTTATTCCAACAGACGACATAGCCTTCATACGCATTCGGGCCTCCTATCTTTGGAGTTACTATTCTAAACAACATAAGGCCATTTCCGGCTTCTCAACTGGTTCGGTGGAACGCGTCCACGAACCCGTAAAATGATTAACTAAACTTGGGCCTTGCACCCTCGTGACCCTGACACGTAGCGGGACTACTACCAACTGATCCCATTCCATTTCAAGCTATGGGGCGACCCTTAATTGGTCCTCAACCCGACTCGGCGTCGTATTTAACTCTTACCCTTGGTCTGACTTAACTTTTTACTACCCGAGAAGGCCTTATATACCTAAGGTCTCGGTGGTTATCACATTCTTAGGCTCGCAATTTCCAAGCTCCATGCCTACCTTATCACCTCTCAGAACGGTACAAAACTTATCGTAATACCATAATCGTGTTGTCTTGACCACAACAACCATACTTACTCCATACGGATCTCACCCGTACCATTCTCGAAATCCTACTACGTAGCTCAATCTATTAACATAGTCTTCAATTAATTCCCTTAATAATAACTTCTTAAGGGTCCATTTCCTTCTCAGACAGCTCATCATTTCCTAATTATCTCAAATTAGTACGTAAAACCTTGATGAGAATTCATTAAATTGTTTCATACCTTCCCGGTATTTATTTAGTCCTTACCAAATCCTGGTAACCTAAAACCATTCTAGGCAACACGCGTCCGACCCTCATACATAAATACGTATAGCTGTATGTCACAATATCAACTATACTACAAACATTACCTACCTGGATACGCAATCCACATCATCTTTCCTGGGTCACTGCTATCTTTCTCGTAGCTACAAACAACATAACCTGTTAGGGAGAGACGACCCTAACCACACAGCTTTATCGCACGATCTTAGAGTGAGAAGAATGAAAACCAATCCTAAATGTCCTGCAGCCTCCTGATTATAGATGTGGTGCACAACACACCGATAATCAAGACTCTACTAGACACGGTCTGTAGACACTTTCCAAGGACTAACTGCTCTGATACCACTTTTGTCACGACCAGATCGGGCGTGGATCGTGCCCTACCCGGCACCCGCTGTGTATATATCGTAGAATAGCAATGAACATACACAACACACATAAAAACTTAGACAGTAAACAACAACAGTCTAGCCGATAAGACCACCTCCCGTAAAATATACACAATCTAGAAATCGAACAGTACATCTTTCTTTGTTCTTTACAACCCAATCCACAATGTGACTACAGACCTCTAAGAATAACAACTGTGACGGGACAGGGCCCCGCCATACCCCTGAATATACAACAACCAACCATACCAGGGATAGGCCTCCGGAGTAATGAAGATTCCCAACAGCTGAACAGTGATCCTAAGAGTGAGGATCAAGAACTCAGATACTCTACTGCGCATTTAACGCACCTCAAGGAGGTCGAAGACAACATGTACCAAATATGTGAAATCAAAGCACTGTAGTGAAATCATAAGTCTAAAATAAAGCCGAGACACGATGATAACTCAAACAACAAGACAATCGTGCCTTACTAACAATGAGAGTAAACAAGTATATACTTTACTGCATAAAAATAGGAGGCTCATGATCAAAACAGGGTCCCTCGCCCGTAGTATCAATAAACAATCCTACTCCTGAGACTATTTCACCCGCATGGGTCCTGTGGACCCGCATGAGGTATTCTCGATAGGTCAGACTACCGCATGGGACTATTTCACCCGCATAAGCCCATAAGGACTCGCATGAGGTATTCCTCGCATAATGGGTAGCAAATCCACGGAACAGGTGGTATAACGTCTTGGGGGTTTACCCCTCATTTATACTCTTACCCTGAAGCAGGTGGTATAACGTCTTGGGGGTTAACCCTCATTTATACTCTTACCCTGGAGAAGGTGGTATAACGTCTTGAGGGTTTACCCCTCATTTATACTCTTACCCTAACTCAACCGGCCATCATACATAACATAAGCCCTACCGGCTTATCATACATAACATAAGCACTACCGGCTTATCATACAATAAATAAGCAAGTTAAGAAATCCCCTAAACTTCTTATTAGTCTTATTCATATACACTCTCATTTTAGTTTACTTAAGGCACTAACATGTCATTATAAAATCCGGGAATTTAACCCAAAGTACTACGTACTTCTATTCTTTTAAAATGACTCCTTTTCATATAAAACTTCCAAGATACTAATAACCGTAGTATCAAGTCATAACTACATTCTAAGACAAGTCACAATACCTTTTAGAAAATACATTTTTGTTTAAATTGTCACGACCCGACCAAGTCATGATCGGTGCCCTACCCGGCACCTCAAACATACAACATAATAAATCACTGAAAATAAGTAACACATTTTTTTCTCTTAAAACCAAGGCAAAGCCGATAAGGTCTGCCAGAATATAAATCACCCAAAAAGGGCTTACACTATCCAAAAATGTAATTACAATTCTAACCAAATTTCCACGTGAATACTGACCTCTAAGATTTGAACACCTACTATGACGACAAGGCCCCGCTGCACTTCGAATATACATAGCCATGACAACTCCGAACATTGAGTCATCTCAAAATGCGAACCAGGATCCTAAGCTCGCGGATCCATAATAATGTACCTAAACTGCGACATTTAACGCGGCCGAAGGGGTCGATAACAGTACGAATATGGAATGTAAATAAAGTAAAAGAAATGATCATAATCAGCAAAAGAATGACAAGGACGCAGTATAAAAATACATACGGATCTGCCGTGTCATTACCACTTATGAACTTAATTTCACATCAATATCTTTTCCATTCCATTAAGAGTTATAGCCATATCTTACGTACTTACTTAGGAGAAGTCATTAAGTTCATTTCTATCTAACTTACTTATCTTTCATAACATAGTCCGCCCACTACGAGGAACACATATACTACCCTACCAAACCGACGCGATCACACACCAATATCAAAGCATGCCCGGAATCCCCATCATCGGCGGCTAAAAGTGTAAAATATAACCACGGGTCTCACGCCATAAAATCAATCAAAACAGTGGTATAACGCCGGGCTTGCCCTCCTTTATACTCTTACCGAGAAGGTGGTAAACAGGGGTATAACGTCTGGGCTTGCCCTCATTTATACTCTTACCCGAGAAGGTGGTATAACGTCTGGGCTTGCCTCATTTATACTCTACCCTATCTCGACCGGGCCACAAATAACACATAAAGTGTGGTAGTGCGTCTGGGATTTACCTCACTTATACTCTTACCCCGGAGAAGGTGGTATAACGTCTGGGCTTGCCTCATTTATACTCTTACCCAAACTCAACCGGCCATCATACATAACATAAGCACTACCGACTTATCATACATAACATAAGCACTACCGACTTATCATACATAACATAAAGACTACTGGCTTATCATACATAACATAAGCACTACCGCCTTATCATACATAATATAAGCAAGTTAAGAAATCCCTAACTTCTTATTAGCTTGTTCATATACACTCTCATTTTTGTTTACTTAAGGCACTAACATGTCATTATAAAATCCGAATTTAACCCAACGTACTACGTGCCTCTACTCCTTTAAAATGATTCTCTTCAAACAAAACTTCCAAGATACTAATAACCGTAGTATCAAGTCATATCTACTTTTCACGACAATTCACAATGCTTTTTTTAGAAATACAATTACCGGCTTCTAAATCAAGTGACTTCTTTCTTAAAGACCTTAAGCAATTGGTACCTTTAAAACAATTTGCCCTTCTTTATTTCAAATCATTTCTTGTTTATGTTATCAAGAAAACCATTCTCTTAACCTCCCATAAAGTTATTATAACCAACTTCCCATAAAGCCATACTAACTTTATGCCTTAAACTAATTCATTCTCTTTATAACCAAGAGACTTATACTTTCAAATCAAATCACATAGCTTTCAAAATACTTCAAGTCTCTTAACTTTTAAGAAAACAAGTTTCAAAGTCTTAAAAACTTCATACGTAAACTCTTTTAAAATTAGTAACATATACTTTGGTGCGTCGTGATTAAGTTATACTTATTTATAACGATCTTATTCAAGTAGCCATGATCTAGAAAATGTAATACAATTTTGTCTTATCTTAGCTTCTATGCAGATGGAGAATTCTACTTGTTTTAACATAATTAATTGTCATTACATTTTCCTTTATTAACGCCGCAATGGCTTGTTCGATACTTATTCTTATTCGTGTCAGAAATTAGCCAAGTCAACTTGGCTCCAAAATACCTCCTAACGACTCTTACCAACATCCCCATAAGACTTGGTAAGGACTTAGGATTTCTTAGACGTAGCTTTTGCAGAGTAAATCAACATAACTACCTCTTAACTTCTAAGAGTAGAAGGAATCATGAAATAGTACTACATGTATATTCCATACATAGAATCATGTCAAAAGAAGGAAGAGGTTCACATACCGCGACGATTATCGACAAGTAGCAAAAAGCTCCAAAGTACTTCAACCTTGCTAGCTATTCCATCCGTCAAGTAGAATACGCTATACTTGGTACTTCAACCTAAATTGGCCATAATACGTCCATTAACCTCTAGCTTCGAACGTAGAATATTCTAAGTGCTAAGCCACTAAAATCTACGGAAAATCGGGCAGCACTTCCTTTGTTTTTACATACTTTGCCACCTTTTTCAAGGCCGAATACAATAACCAAACACGCCACATTTAAGGACCAACAAGTCAGCTAACCAAAGGTGATTACACGCCTTAACACGACGTGTAAAATTACGCCACACAAATTACATTAAACTAGTACACAATGCAAATGTCAATTCGCCAAAAAGTGCAACAACTTATCAACCTTTCCAATTCCTTTTCAATCCAAGTTCTTAGGTCTAGCATGTTATATAGTAATAAACAACTTAACAATTATAACCACCTTAATCCACTCTTTAGATAACATGCGACGACTAAACTAGTACTAAATTGAATTACAATCTTAAAGGCTAAATCATGCAACTTCGGATTCCATCCAACTATTCCATAACACATATCATTCTTCATAATATAATCCACATGATCATTTCTAACTACTACAACATGAAATCTTGAATTATAATAGTAAGACGGAGATTAATACCTTCTTAAGCTCAAAATGCTCCAAAACCCTAAGTCGATCCTTAGCAACTCCAACTCCTTTTCTTAACGTTCCAATCCGCTTATTTGCGACCCTTGAAGCTTGTGAAAACTCCTCTTCTATTTCCAACTTCAAAGTTGAAGAACACCTTAGGGTTTCGCCTTGCGACTAACGTAAAAACGTCGTTTTTCCGAAATCTTTCTATTGAGATATCCTTACAATACCCTTAGGGACCTTGGGTTAAAGTCTTGTGGCTAATGGATCAAAACTACAAAATTTTTGTGTGGGAATGAGACAAAGCCGAGAGCACTTAGCTCAAGAACAAGGCCTCTCTATTTTTTTCTAAGTGTTCAAGACTAGTCTTGCACTAGTGTAGTGAATATATAACACCTTGGAAGGCTTAGACTTAAACAAATGGGTGGCTAAGATGAAAATCACATGGATTAAGCACAAGTGGCAAGTTGACTTGGTCAACAAACTCAAGCTAGCAAGACTTATCTTCCAAGATGGTCAATGACCATTATACCCTTGCAAATTTCGTCCAAGACTATGGTGGGGGTGCCACGTGTCGCCCTCTCATTCGTCCATAAATTTCCGTAACCCTCGTGGGCCCCACAAAAATGTAAAATTCCTCGGGTGGGCCCCACGCGACCAAAACCGTAAAACAATAAATTTCCATAATGATAATAAGTTCCATACTCTTCAATTAATGCATTTTGAGAACCTAATTCTCACCAATGAACATTTTTCCTTTCCGACGTTCGGAAGATTTTCCGTCGGAAAAACAATTCTTCCTTTCGAACTAATTTCAAGTCTTGAGTTCCTTACGTACATTCTCTTAAACATGTCCTGGAGTTACGGGGTGTAACATAAATCAAGTGACTTCTTTCTTTTAAAACCTTAAGCAATTGATGCCTTTAAATCAATTTGTCTTTCATTATCAAGTCATTTATCATACTTATATTACTTAGAGTAAACCACTCTTTTTAACTTTTCATAAAGCTATTATAACCAACTTCCCATAAAGCCGTTATACTAGCTTTATACTTTAGAAACTTACATTCTTCTTTATAACCAAGAGACTTAAACTTTCCAACAAAACAAGTATCAAAAATACTTTCAACATACTTAAAGTCTCTTAACTTTTGAAAACCAAGATATCCTTAATATTTAACCAAGTGAGTTAATTTCCTAACTCAACCAACTTGGACATTCTTAAAATAAGCCAAGGATATCAAATGGACTAGATTGTCAAAATCTTGTACGTCTACCGTACTATACATTTACAACTTATTCATGCTCAAGAGATAAGAAAGTTCCACATACATCTTCGGTTTAATCCACTTGCTAAGTCCAATACGACGTACGTAGTATGTCAACCTATAATGACCATAGTACGTCTATTAACTTCTTACTTCAAACGTAGAATATTCCAAGTGCAAAGTCACTAAATTCTACGAAAAATCGGACATCACTTCTTTTGTTTCTACATACTTTGCCACATTTTTCAAGGACGAATTCAATAACCAAACACGCCACATTTAAGGCTCAACAAAGTAGTTAACAATAGAGGATTACACGCTTAATCAAGACGTGTAAAATTCCGCCCCACAATAAATATCAAACTAGTCCAACATATAATGTCCATTCGGCAAAATAGGGATAATAGTACAAATTCGTTTCCAATCCCTTTTCAATCCAAGTGGTTTAATATAACATGTTATCTAGCCACAATTGATTACAACTACTACAATCCTCAAGTAGGTAAACATGCGACAATTCTAATTATCGACCAAATTGTATTTCAATTTCAAATGGCTTAACATGTCATTTTCGGATTTGAGCTTCCAAATTTCCATAACACTTATCAATCTTCATAACACATATCACATGATCATTTCTAACTTATAGTAACATGGAATCTTCAATTACAAAAGTAAGACGAAGATTATACCTCATTTAGCTCAAATATGATCCAAGATTACAAGTCGATCCTTAGCAACTTTAGCTCCTCCTTTCGACGTTCCAATCCACTCCAAGCAACCCTTAGAAGCTTATGAAGAACTCCTCTTCAAGTTCCAACTTCAAAGTTGAATAAATCCTTAGGTTTTCGCCTTGCGACTAATACGAAAACACCATTTTTCCGGGATCTTTCTATTGAGATACACTTACAATACCCTTAGGTACCTTGGTTTAAAGTATGAGGATTATTGGACAAAAATTGAAAAATTTCCTCTTGGGAATTGACCATTGCCGTGAGCCTCCCTAAGAGAGCAAAAACAAGATTTCAATTTTTTTTTCTAAGTGTAGAATGACAAAGTCTTGCTACTAGTATACTTAAATAATACTAGGAAGGGTCAAGATTAAAACAAATGGGTGGCTTGGATGAGTTTCACAAGGATCAAGCCAAGTGGCCCTTTGACAAGTCAACAATGTCAAGCTCTTTGTCTTTGCAAGACTTGGTCATTTAAATTATGGTCAAATGACCATTTTATCCATGTCATTTTCGTCCAAGATCACTAGGGGTTGACACGTGTCGCCCTCCCATTCGTCGCAATATTTCATTTTCCGACAATTCCATAATTCCGATAAATTTTTATTCGTCTCAAATCTTAGCATTTTTGAGTTCTTACGTACGTTCTTATAAACATATCCTGGAATTTCCGGGGTGTAACACTATGTGCTACTAAGAGTGAATGGAGCACAAACATGCATAAGGCTCCCAGCAATAGGAGCGAATAATTTTGAAATAAAGCTTGTGATCCTGAGCATGGTGCAGCATACAGTTCAATTTGGAGGGTTACCATTTGAAGACCCACATATGCACATTACAAATTTCTTGGAACTGTGTGCAACGTTCAAATATAATGGTGTTACTGATGACGCCATCCGGTTGAGGCTCTTTCCCTTGTCACTCAGGGATAGGGCAAAGGTTGGTTGAATTCCCTGCCTACTGATTCTATATTTACATGGCAGGATCTGACACAGGAGTTCCTGGCAAAGTTCTTTCCACCTTCCAAAGCAGTCAAGCTGAGAGGAGAGCTGAACAATCTCTACCAGACTGATGGGGAGTCACACTATGAGGCTTGGGAGAGATTTAAAGATCTGCAGAGAAAGTGTCCGCATCATAGCATTGAACTATGGAATTTGGTCGATATTTTCTACAATGGGCTAAGTGGGACAACAAGAACCATCATTGATGCAGCTGCATGTGGAACCTTCATGAAGAAGACAGCACATGAGGCCCATGATTTGTTAGAAGACATGGCCACTAATAACTATATGCCAGATGATAGAGGGGTAAGTGGAAGGAGAGTGATAGGAGTTCATGAGATCGATGCCATTACAACGTTAAATGCACAGGTTGCTCTCTTGACCAAGCAACTTCAACAGAACACAATGTCAGTGAATGCAGTTCAGATGCCAATGAATTGTGAGATTTGTGGGGGTCCTCATACTTGTGATAGGTGCCCATCAACAGACCCCAACAACATCCCTATTGAGCAAGCAGAATGTCAGGCAGTGGGAAATTACCAGAGGCCCCAGAACAACCCTTATTCAAACACTTACAATCCGGGGTGGAGGAATCACCCAAACTTCTGCTGAGGTGACTGCGGGCAAGAAAATCAATACAGAGGCCAATACCGTAATCAACAACCATTTAATCAGCCTCATCTTCACAATTCAAAGGCACCTTGCCCACAAGAAAAGCCAGATGAATTGGGAGCAGCCTTGTTGACACTTACAAATTCACAGACACAGTTCATGGCAGAGACAAGGTCATCCATAAGGAACTTGGAAACCCAAGTTGGGCGATACCGCAAAAATGGCAAATAACGAGCCACGTGGCACTCTTCCCGAATACGTAGATAAATCCTGCAGAGCGTGCCAGCAAGATACTGATTGAAGCGAGAAGCAGTTAAAACAATTGCTTCTGAATCTGCAGTGGGGACTGAAAAGGAAGCTGAGATTGAGAAGGAGGGGATTACTGATGATCGCCCTATTTTAGAGGAGGCTCCACCAGTTCCAGTAAGGGAGTACACAGAGAAGATCCCCTATCCTCAGAGGCTTCAGAGAAAGACCCAAGATAAGCAATTCTCAAAGTTCCTAGAGGTTTTCAGGAAATTGCATATCAATATCCCCTTCATTGAAGCGTTGGAGCAATCGTCTACCTACTTCAAATTTATGAAGGAGATCCTTGGAAAGAAGAGGAAACTAGTGGAATATGAGACCATAGTACTAACTGAAGAGTGTAGTGCCATTTTGCAAAAGAACCTGCCCCCAAAGTTGAAAGATCCGGGAAGTTTCACCCTACCTTGCACGATAGGGAATGTGACTTGCAACAGGGCATTATGTGATCTAGGGGCTAGCATAAACTTGTTACCCCTATCTGTATTCAAGAAGCTGAGATTGGGAGTGATCAAGCCAACTACAGTGAATCTACAGCTAGTGGACAGATCAGTGGTGCATCCTTTAGGCATCATTGAAGACGTGCTAATCAAAGTGGGGAAGTTCTTCTTTCCAGCAGACTTTCTCATCCTCGACATGGAGGAAGACGATGAAATTCCCATTATTTTGGGACGGTCATTCCTCGCCACTGGGAGAGCATTGATTGATGTGGAAAAGGGCGAGCTAAAACTGAGAGTTGAGGACGAGGAGATGATATTTAATGTATTTAAACCCTCCATTGAATCCTCAGTCATAAGTAAATGTCTAGCAGTCATCACAACTGACACATCATTTGGGCCAACACAAGCCAAGACCAAGGAGATCAGTCCGCCAGCACAGGTAAGTATTTCTAAACATCCTCCTGAGAAAAAAAAGAAAAAAAAAATAAGGCTAAAAAGAAAGATGATCATGAAATGGATAATCTGTGGGATTAAATTACCCCAGGCTTCTTGATAAGGAACTTGCGTCCGACTACAAGACGTTAAAGACATCGCTACTTGGGAGGCAACCCAAGGTTTTAAATTTATGCATTTTTAACTTAGTTAGAACAGTCTCACGTCTGGTATTGTTTTTGATGTTGTGATGCTAGGTACAAGGCCAAAAACATGGCGCCGAAGTTCTCGACTCGACTACTGGGCGCCACGGTCGACATTTGCAGCCGCGGCGCCACCCTGAAATTATCTGTCATGCATTACCCACCGCCATCATTTTAAACCACAAGTCTGTAAGTTGTCCCGTCTTTCTTTTATCTTTGAGTCTTGCACACATTAGGGACAATGTGTGATTTAAGTTTGGGGGGGGGGGTTCTTAGTTTATTTTTGTTCTTAATTTATTTTTGATAGTTTATTTTTGAGTCTATTTTTTTATTTCTTTTTATGATCATGCATGTTGTAGTTACTTGAAACGCCTAATGAAGTAAAGTGGGATAATGTAATGGAATTAGAAGCAGAAAATCTGAACGCTTAAGTTAGATATGCCAAGAATTGTTGAAATCAAATTATTTGGGGTATCTTGCTTGATTTATGCATTTGTTAATGATTAAGCATATGCGTCTGCTCACTTGTTATTTGAAGCGAAATAGTTAGGATATACATGTTAGGGATATGACTCAGGCATTTCTTTGTTAGCCCTTTCTTACCATTCATTGCCTATCCCTGACATTAAAATTGTATCCCTAGTCAGCCCCTTCAAAAATAAGATATTTCTTTGACACCCTATAATTCCATATTTTGTGCCATAAGTGAAAACTTGAGATGTTTGGAATGAAAAATGTTAAAAAAAGACGAAAAGAGAGAACAAATTTATGCACCCCAATGAAAATAAAACAAATAGGCAAAAGCCTAAGTTTGGGGGTGCCTGTTATTCATCATGCATTATATTCTCTCGAAACAAAAAGAGAGGAAAGATAGGTATGAGATTAAAGAGGAAATCAAAAGAAAAGAAAAGAGTTGAAAGAAAAAGAGCTTATGGTACGTTGAGCCAAAATGCCAATTTGTTTACCTACCCCTGCCTAAGCCTACATTACAACCCTGAAAAGTCCTGAAGATCTCTAGTATGTGTACCCATGATTAGTGGAGAATAGCAAGTAAACATGCCATATAATTTTGATGTTGACATGCATATGTTAAGTGTTCTTACGTCCATTGAGAATGATTGAATTGAATTTGCGAAATATCTGACGTAAGAGTTTTAGAATGTTAAAAATTCATGCTATATGTTCCTGCATATTATCCTACTAACCTTCATGTTTTTCTAGTGACAATTGTGCAGCAGATTGATCAGTGTCTTTGGGTCCTTTTATTTTCTTTTCCTTCGTGTCTTTGTCTCTATTTCTGATCTTTGCGCGAGGGCGAGCAAAGGTTAAGTTTGCGGGTGTTTGTTAGGCGTATTTTATATTCACCTTTTGAGTCATCTGTAGTTAGTCTTTGGCCCATTTTTGTACAAATACGTGTCATGTTAGTATAGATTTTCTTTCTTTTGAGTCACAGTGGTTTAAAATGACACATTGGCGAAAAGAAGCAAAAAGAGGGCAGAAACAGAGGTTCCAGAGCTAAAAGAGACGAAAAGTTGGCACCCCGGATGAAGGACAGGGTGGCGCCGTGGCGCCACTCTATCCCAGCAGCAGTACGCCAAAAACTGACGAGCCGCAGGAGTTTGGCCACTGCACGGCCTCGGCCGTGGCGCTGACGAGATTTTCACCAAACTGAATGGAATGGGCCAAGACCCAGAGGGAAAAGTTGGGAACGTTTTTGGAGGATATAAAAAGGCCTTAGGGTAGATTTTTGAAGGGTTCCACAATCCCTAACTCTACACAACACATAGTTCTTGAAAGCTTCAAGATTGGAGGCTTGTTCTTGAGTAATTCCTTTTCTTACTTTAATTATTTTTCAGTTTATGTTGGATAATATTTTAGTTCTTAGCATGCCTATGACTAGGAGCTAAACTTTAATTAGGGCTTTCCATTCGAATCACTTGAACCTCGTTTTATGATTTAATGCATGGTTTTGGTTTCTTCTTTATATAGTTGAGATTTATTCAATAATTGTTTTGATTGCTTGGTAATTAATTGATCACTAATTATCATCATATATATGATTTCTAATCGAGATCCGAAAGGGGAGATTGTGAATATGCTATAGTTGAATAAACATAAGTTAAAATTGTGGATGAAAATACCCCGATACTTGTGTAGTTTGATAGGTTATTGTTCTTAATCCTCCTTTGTGGTAAATCTTATCATCGAAAGATAGAAGGGTTCTGCATCGGGGTTGAGTGTTTATATATCCTAACCGGAATATAAACGGCTTAGTTAATCTGCTATCTCAATATAGAAGAAGAACCTTTATCATTGCATTAAAGATTAAAGGGAGCGGATAGTTGAGGAGATTGGAAGCTCTATTTCCACCATATCTGATTTAAGTAAAGTAAATTAGTTAACTTTTATAATTATTTAGTAGTCATAGATACAAACAACCATCAAAATATCGATCACCAAATAGATACCATAGGATAGAAATTGGCAATTGAACACTAATCTCTGATGACGATATTCGGTCTTACCCAGACTATATTACCTGTCACGATACGTGCACTTGCGTTAAGCGTGTGGATAAATCGCTAACAAACCCACCTTGCACTACTACAAAAATACCCTACGGTGACGGATAAAAACCGACATCTAACTTCTAAGATGACGGTTCTCGTAAGTGTCATATTTGTCACTGTCACAAACAGATGACAGTTCTGTATCTGTCACACGACATGTGACCGCTCAAACCCGTAACACAAATGTCACATAAATTTCAAATTTTGAAATTTGCCGCCTATTGGCGCCAACTATTCAATTTGTTTTTAAATTTCTATTAAATTATTAATTTATTTTTTACAAGGAAAATTAAATTTGGTTGGAAAATTAAATTTGGCGAGATTTTTTTTTTTGGCAATTTAATTTCAATATTGCAAATTGAGTGCACCTGTGAAATGAACTAAAAATTTAAATAACATAAAAAATGTACATTGAATAGCTAGAATCTGTTGTAGAAAATCTTCCCAAAATGGATAATCATTTAAAGTGCTATTAAAGTATTTAATTAAAGACTAAAACATTGTTAATCAAGTATCTTATCAATCTAAAATGTTCACTCATCAGCATTTAGTTTATCAACTTCTGTTTCAACAAGTATCTTCGAAAAATGCAATCCCTACTCGACACGAATATCATCAAGTTACTCGTACATGTGTTTGCCGTAGAACTATAAGCCACAAAAAAAAAATAGTAATGCTTGAAATGATGTAACAATTAACATGTAAATATAACTTAAAACAAAAGTTGTAAAAATTCACTAAATATTTGCATGCCGCTGTGAGGTTCTCAAATCCTTGAATGTTTACAACTGTAGCTGTAAACATTTGCATTCTCAAAACACACAGGGACTTATTCAACTCAGCATTTCAGATTGTATAAAACCACTTGGACCAGAATCACTTACCAATACTCCTTTTGTTTTAATAAGGTGACACTTTAAATTGGACAAGGGCATGTTAACATGGTTATCAAACAAGATCTTAAATCAACAAACCATCTTATCACTATCAATCATCCACCTAACTAAAACAATGAGTAAGTCAAACATACCATTCTGCTAATCATTAAGCTACTATTCGCTACAACAATTTTAGATGTTATAGACTGAGGCTCTAGAGGAGTCCAACCTATAGGCAGCAGAACTAGCGAATTCTACTTCCATGATCATGGATTAATCAGATTACAAGCACATACTCCAAAAGAATGATCTCATAAAGTGATAAACACAATGGATAGTGTGGGAAATAATGATTTATGGGAGAAAAAGAGATTCAAAAGGTCATCTGTTAACGAGATTTGCAGCTTCTTCACATTCACATGAATTATAAAACCATATCCCATTTACTTCTTGGGAAGAATTTCGATATAATAAATACGGGATCTGGAGCTCGAACTGAAAATCTCCCAACAGATCCTCCACCAAATTATCTGCTTGAACGAATAAAGTCATATCTTTGACACAAAAGAACTAAACACACATGCTCATATAGAAAGCAAATTCTCAACTTTTTGTACCAACTTATGAGCAACATGGAATTCATGTCAATAGCTTTATTTAGGTCTCAATCACTAAATTTTATAAAGGTAGAATAGACTTTTGATTCCACTTAAGTTTTTTGATAAGGTAAGGTAGTTTCATTATTTTAGTAGCAACAACTTTACCGGTTACTCCGAGGCTCCCCTTCAAATATTTGTCAGATGAACTAAAAGATGAATAATTATAAGTAGTCTTTTTGTATTGTCATGTGCCAGGATTGCTAGAGAGACATGAGTTTATTGATTCCCAAAGCCCCCTTTCTCTTTATTACTTATGGCTCTGAAGTTTGGAGTTCATATCTAAGTTTTTAGCATACAAACTGTGGTTACTCTTTTTGTAAATGATTCTGTCTGGTATTCAAACAGTGGTCTCCAATTCTTTGTCCAGTGAATGTAGTTGTCAAAAAAAAAAACTATCTCCAGTGCATGTGATATAATTGGACATTTTTTGAGGTTATAGGGTAGGACATTCAGAAGGCTGAATGCCTTGCGTAACCAGTCTTTAATGTCAATCCAATTCAGTGAAAGCATCCCTCTATGCATCATTTGGACTATTTGGCTGGAAAAGAATAAGAGATACACACAAGACATATTTGACTAGGCTGAATTTATTTCATACTTATTTGGAGAAGACTAATGGACATTTTAAAAAATACTAATATGCATCACATTACCATAAAGTACAAATAGATAGGCTGATGAACAGACAGACAAGTTCATAAACTACATATGCTTAATTGTTAACTGATATGAGGTTCCAAACATGTCAAAGGTTAACTGTAATCACCAATCCAGGGCCTACACCTAAGCAATCAAATTTCATATAGCATTTTCAACAATAACAAACTGACTGGGTATTAACTTAAGAAGCCATACATTGAACTCATATAGCTAATACCTCATTCAAATGAGGGCAGTCATCAATAATCTTAGCTACTAGACAAAAATAATTGATTAAGCATACTAAAGGCAGTTTTAATAAGTTTATTTAACTATGTATAGATTAAGTGACCTAATCCTAATCCTAATCAAGTCCATATTCAAACATGACTATAACTAGCAGATTTGGACATACAACATATGAATGAAAGCTCCACCCTCCATCGATTCTTACCTATTTCATAGAATCAGGAATAAATACCATCAATCTCTTTGATTGCATCTAGTGCATCCCGTCGATCAGAAAGTCAATAAAAGCATAGCCAGGGGGCGTCTTGCAACCCAAACACCGTAAAAAAATTTGAGTTAGGAATGATGGACAACAAACCAGTGAAGTATCATATAAATATAATGTCTAAGAATGCAAGTGAACAGCTCCACCCTCCATTGATTCTTACCTATTTCATAGAATCGGGAATAAATACCATCAATCTCTTTGATTGCATCTAGTGCATCCCGTCGATCATCAAAGTCAATAAAAGCATAGCCAGGGGGCGTCTTGCAACCCAAACACCGTAAACAAATTTGAGTTAGGAATGATGGACAACAAACCAGTGAAGTATCATATAAATATAATGTCTAAGAATGCAAGTGAACTGCAATTAATGCCTATAAGAAATAAAAACTTATTAACAAATGATTCCACTTAGCCAGGCTAAACGTTCCAAGTCTTCAACCAAGTACTAACAGACGAAAATGTCCTTTATGACTTCATCATGTACTAAGATTCCTATTTTGAAGTTAGGTGATTTTTACAGTATATACACAACAAAAATAAATTAACACATCATACACTGCAACATCAGATATCAACTTAAACTTAATGAAAACTGGACATAAAAGTAAAAAGAGGTTGTGGATTACCTCTTGTGGTAGCAGCCGAGTCGAGGTTGGGTCTTAGACTTCACTCCTCCACTCGATTCACACTCACACACATGAAAAAAAGAAATTTTTATAACTGATGGGATCAATCGACACTTAGGTTCCACCAAAGGGCTTGAAACCCAAATCAATCGAAATAATCCCAAATTTAGATGATAAACTAAGCTCTTAAGAAATCAAAGCTCACATTTGCGAAGTAAATCCTCTTGCGCAAAGCGAGCGTAATGCTTTTCTTTCAATTTTTGGCATTTACATATCAAAGTAGACTTCAGAGCATCTTACAAGAAGCAATTGATAGTATACCATAAGACAAAACCAAAGAGAGTTCATAAACGAGTGAAGTGGAGATTGACAATCTGATAAAACGTACATTGAAGTAATTAATGAGAGCTCAGGAACCAAAATGTGGCTGCCAAAAGTTTCTCCTATTTATTTATCAATTGCGAGTAGTAAGCAACTGAAGCTTCTCTTTTCGGTACCTTTTCCGGTATTACCCTCGACTGTTTTTCTAGGACTAATGCAACCGTGTAAATGAGAAAAGATATGTATGAATAATCTAAAGATGATGCGGCTAGGGCTGTACAAAAAAAGGACGAGTGGAAATTCGGTCCTCGATCCGGTCCGATTCGGGGTCTTTTTAATGTATATTTTCCGGTTTTGGACTAGATCAGATTTGGACCGGACCGGATCGAGAAATTCGGTCCGGTCCAATTCAGTCCGAGGGTTTTGTGCCGCTCTGGATGCGGCTAGGTTTCATGAAGCGAAAAGGGGAAATGGGGATGGACATATGACTTTTAGGCTTAAAGGATGTGATGGGCCAAACCCGCCCCCTCCTCTTCTAAAATAAAAAATGATCCAAATTATAGTCTTAAAAATGACCTATATGGATGATATAATTGTTATAATTACCATAGCAGTTAAGGTAAACTCATAGCACGAATTAGAAGTAACTAAACCGACCTAGAATTGCATTTTAATATAAATTAAAGAATTGTATTAGGGTTAGATTTTTTAATTTGATTGACTTTGAATTCAGTCTTACTTTCACGAATTGGAAGTAGAATTGATTTGTTTTTTTCCAGATTAATAGATAAGGTAAAATAAGAAAAAATAAACCAGCGAAAATAAGTGAAGTGGGGAAAGCAAAATCTAACTGTGTAAGCGTAAATACACTTAGTATTTTTACAAAGTTTTTGATCTTTAACTTAGTATTTTTACAAAGTTTTTGATCTTTATTTTTATAATGTTAAAACGACAACGTTTAGTTTGTTTGTATTAAAAACAATTTAAAAAAAGAAATATAAATCGTGTAAGTCTTAATTTGAATTTTAAAAGTGTTAAATAAATAATAAAAGATGTGTCTTTTTAAACAGTCAAACGCATCATTTTTGGTCAATTTAAAATACAAGTCACTTATTTATGTGATATTTCACAAAACCGTCACACAAACGTTATAAATAAATGACACTTAAAAATCCGTCACTCAAATGTCATAATTATATGACACTTAAAAAATATATCACACAAATGTCATAATTATATGACATTTTAAAACATGTCACATGAATATAAAAAACAACATAAATTTAATAAAAAGATGTGACACTTGCATTTCTGTCATATGTGAACTGTTACCATAGTCTGTTTTTGTTGTAGTGTTGGAATTTATGCTTGAAATACAAGAGAACCTTTGGAGAGTGTTTTTGGGATGAAGAAGTCGAGAAATTAACCTTCAAAACGAAGCCACCAAATTCAGGGTAAGGAGAATTTATTTCCCCCAGACGAAGTGTGATCGTGTACCTATATATATAGTCGTATTGTTTTTGCTTGTTCATGAGATTTTTTTTCTTATTGTTTCTGCTATATAAGTATACATCAATGTGCTTCTATGTAATTATTATGTAAAGAACCAAACTAATCTCTTTTATAACTCATCCTACTATTGTGGGGTCCACACCAAACTTATCATCCAAAATGAATCCACCTAATGTATATTTACTTAGTTGCTGTCCATTCTCCTTAATTACCATGTGGATCTTATAAAATTATGGAGCATGTGTCATTTAACACTTATCATAATTAATAGTCACCAAATAAATTACTTGAAGGGGCCATGTGTCATTTACTACACATAAATAATTTTTTAATATCAATTCACTTATACAATAATCATTTTTAATATACTTCATATAACCTTTGTGTTGATCGTGTGATATAACACTAATCCACAACCTCTTTTGGCATCAACAAAATATTATTTCGGGACTTCATCCTTTTAAAACTCTATACGATCCATATAACTTGTTCAAAATATCGAACTTCGGCGGAACTCTATCTCTTTGATTCGTTTAATCTATAACCCTTCTAATACTTACCATGATCATAAGCTTCTATAGAATTATAATGAACATGTTTAACCGCTTATAACCTCAAAGCAAATTTCACTCCCGAACTTGCATCGATTAACTTAACGTATGAAAATACGGGATGTAACAAATGAATGGTTGGTTTGTTCTTATAGAATTGGGCTGGTTGACTTGCTTGACTTCATCTATTTTGCATTTGGTCCTGTTATTACAACTTGAGAGTATGGAATTGTTATTAAATTGTGGTGTGTACACTGTGACGTTAAACATTAAGGGTACTAAGCACGTTGACGTGACCTTATGGTTAAATGATTCATTGATAATGACTCTAATGAGGGATTGTTTGTCATGGTTAATGAGTCGTAATATGTATGTTTGTCTTGTATGTTTTATGTGTGTGGACTTCTTTCTTGAATAAAAAGGTAAGAAATAGTAATGACATAGGGTATATGAATTGACTCTAATGAATTAGTGGGTGTCTTGCATATAATCATATCTAGTCGAACTTGAGGATAAAAAATGGAAATAATATGGTATTAACGAAGTAATCTCAACTTTAGAGTTACAATTGAGAAAACTGTTGACAGTGTCAACTTAACGAATGTGTTGTCTAATCAAATGTCAGAGGTCAAACATGATTCCGTGATTAATTCAATTTGGGTGATTATAGTGATTGATGAATTCTTATGTGGATTTACTGAACTATTATCGTGAACAAGGTGGTTATGTGGTTAAAGAACTTTATATGACTGAGGTAGTTCATATGATTTTAAGCCTTATGTGATTGAGTGATATGCGTTTCATGAATCTGTAAAGGAGCGGAATGACTTGTAGAGTTCATAGAGATATTATGTGAACCATATAACATACTTGATTATTGTTTAGGGTATGATTATTTGGTGTCAACTTGTTATTTATCTCTAATCATGTATCTTCTGTCGTTGTCAGCCTATGAGGCAGACCACTCATTTTGGTGGTCTTGGTTTCCATCTCATTACACTTCCTTGATATTCTCGATCATTCTTTGATTCAAATCATCGTTCCATTTCAATTGAAAAAGCAAATAACGTTTCAAGAACAAATTTAGTTGTGCTTCCGTGTTACTTTTGTATTGTTTTTTATTTTTATCCTTCTTTGTGTCTGATTCCGCGTAATCTTCTTTTCTTAGCGAGGAATAGCCCATTATTGACACGGTAAGTTCACTTCAAACAAGTGAAATTCATGCCTTACCTTTACCTTTGTCAAGGCCTTCAGCTTTTTAGCGTCCCATGAGGCCTAGTGTGAGTATTTAGATTCAGTTGCTTTATAATAGCCAGTATCTTCTTTCATTCGTGGCAGTATATGTTGTATTCTCATTAATTTTTGGAATCTTAGATCCTTGTATAAGTCAGACCAGATTTTGGGAAAAAAAGACTGTAATGTAAGGATTTGTTATAATGAGTTTTCAAATGGAAAAATGTTATTATGTATTGTATTTCTTCACTTCCACATTTTTCTTGACCTTTTTGTATAAATACTTTGAGATTGGTTCACCTAACGGGAGGATTGTGTAGGTTCTACAACGATGTCTCTGATTGGTTTGTGACAGGCGATGACGTCTCTACAGAGTCATATCCTTCCCAACACATATCCGGAAGTTTAAATGACCTCGTCTCAGCGGATTTTTCTTCCGCCAAAGAGCATCTGCTTCAATACAGTTGATTGTTCTTCTGTGTATACTTATATTTCAGCATTCGCCTATGCCCGCTTTGGTAGTATCCTATCTCCTAGATATGTTCTTGAAAAGGGAGTGTGATTACATGGTAGAGATGTGTGGAATGAGAAATGGGTCGACTTCCCAAGCAATGCCACTTGTCTGGGTTACCGGGCAGGCTAACCAGTTTTTCTTTGTTAGGAGTATTCATCTCTTAATAAACTGAACCAGTCGCTTTCCGGAAATGCACTAAGATTGAAATTGGGGATACGCTAAACCTTTTCTCGATCCGAGTGAGGGAAAGCGGCTCGATCGACAAAAAAGAAGAGTAGCCTCCCTAGAAGCCATAGTCTACACTTATCCGTCCAAATGGTCGACTGAGAATGACACCTTATTCGCTCTGCTACAACGAACGAACTAAATGGTCTGACCTTTCGCTCCTCTCCTTAAAACTTAGAACAACTACGCTGCTTGCTTTTGAGTCTGACTTTACTTTGGCTTTTTCGGTTTGGCGAAGTGTTCTGTTGCGGAGTCGCCGCCACATTCCGCTGAAGTGGAATCACTATTTCATATTAAACTGTTAAATGCCCTAAAACAATTACATTCCTCAAAATTCATTTCCTTCGGATTGGAGCTCGGTTAAGAGGGGACTTCTTGAGGATTTCAATTGGGTTCTTCATTAGAGGTATAATTTCATTCTTTTAATTATTGTATATCATTTAAGTTCCCTAACCTAGTATAATATCTAATTGTGGTAAAAGATGGCATAGTTTCATATTCAGAATAAGAGAGTAAGAACCTTGAATTGATGATTGGTTATTGATTAGTTGATGATAATATTTTAAATTAGTATTGTTCCATGTTATAGGATGATGTTGAAATAGTTAATTTGATATTAGAAACTCTTTCGAAATTGGGGAAAATCTAGGGTTTGAGAATTGGGACGTTTTGCCTAATCTTACAATTGAGGATATAATTGGGCTTAGATTATGATAATAATTAGGATATGGATTGTATGAGTGAGGGGAAAGGTGATGTTACTTTTCAATTCTCTATTTTACCCTTGTTGGCCCAGAGTTTCCTTTTAGTTTAGCTCAGGGATTCTAGTTTTATGTATCAATATGGGCACCGTTAGACTCATAATCTAATCTAGATAACGTAATTAAATAGATTGGCCACGTGAGAAGGCTCAGAGAAATGTAAAAGCAGTCGTGTGACTCTTTGGCTTCAGAAATAGGCATGTAGAGACTTACGATACTCTAATATAGTATTTATGTGTATGTATGATAATTAAGGAGAGTAATAGATAATTGGAGGTCTCTTACTAGTGAGGTGAAAAACACTTGTATGAGTACCAGTGTACTTAAATGGTAAATAAATGGCTAGTATGATGTACATAATGAAGATTATGTGTTTAGCCTTCGGACCATGAGTGTGGTGCATAAATCCACTTAGGTTGGTATGTCTGCTGCTTATTTGGGCTTGTATCCATGATTGATATCTTATTATGATTTGACTTGTCATGCATTCATTGTCGCGCCCCTTTTCGACCGCGACTTTATGAATAAACTCCTGCTTAATAAAAGTGTTAGGAAATGAAATAAATGCTAAAAGGTTAAAAAGGGTGCTTAAAAAATGCTAGCATATTAAAAGTGCTAAGGTGCTAAATGCTAAAGGGTTCGCGGAGTCGCCATCTAATTATTTTGGGTGAATTAGGACACCTAAATGCTGACTATGTTTAAGTCAACGTTAACTCCATTTTTATGGTCTGCTAAATTTAATGAGTTTCTGGGTAAGGGTTCTTTATTATCCTAAAGGGAAGGAGTTAGGCACCCTAAAGGATCCGCTAACTTGCGGTTGTCCGTTCAAACCTAGGGTAATCATTATGTTAAAAATGCGTGTTTTGAAAATATAAAAGATGCTTCAAAATATTTTATAAAAGGAGGCATGTTGATAAAAGTTTATAAGACTAAGGCCAAAAATGTAAATGATGCAAATGTTATTTATGGACTAATTATGTGTACATGCAAAGGTTATTTATGGACTAATTATGTGTACTGCTAGCTAAATTAATCCTGCTTAACCTGCGTGTAATATTATATATAAAAAGTGCTTAAGATGATTCTTAAGAGTTTAGGAGAAAATTTGTTATGGATTTAATAAGAAACAAAGTGTTGGTTTTATGATGCAAGTTAAATTATTTAGATTACTTTGGTGAAATTTAGACATGCATAACAATCCTAAAAGACACATAAAGTAGAAGTGCATTTCTAATTTTAAATTACCTTCCCCTTATGTGTTCAAAGGCTAATCGCTCTTGGTTTCCTATTAATTACAAAGTTATATAATAAAATTACAATAACAAATAAAAATGAGATAAGGAGGTTAAGAGAGTAAGGGATTGAAGCGGATGACTCCGTCCTATTTGTTTTTCTAGGAATTGCCGAAGAGGGAACTCGATGGATGTAGATGCAGACCTTTACGTTTGTCATGACGAGTCTCACCATGAGACTCTTTGTTGCTCCGGTGCATTTCATGTGAAAAATAAGAAAGATAAGGATTAATATATATCCCAAAAAATAGACAAATAATCATGTAATTCAAGCATGTATATGGTTCCATTTTAAATATTGGTCAAAATATGAACTAACAAGTCCAAACTAACAAAGGCCCAAAAAAGGAATTGTCAGCAGTGGGCAGTTTTGGCCTTCGGAACACGAATAAGAAACATGTAAAACAGACGATACACACAACAATTTATCTAACAGAGATAGCATCCTGTATGGAACATGTTTTAGCTCTGACGCACAAGTAACACATACTCGGATGAGGGGTGAAACATAGGAAGAAAACTAAGATGGAATAGTGTATCATATACATAGCAGCAAACCAGAGAGAACAAACTATCAATATATGCAGAGTATGAACAGGCTCGGATGAGAAAAGCAATCGCCCGGATGTGACATGTTCAGTTTTCTATGTAAGACTTATGACAAACATACAGGCGAGTTTACTAGTTCGTAGAGAATCAACAACATACTTTATGTAAAGTACTAAGCCGGTTTACAGATTCATGAAATCCTGAACACATAGGGAGGCTGATGTGCACTAGATGTTCAGAATATACACACAGTATATCTGTTTCATATGAAATGTTCAGAGACAAATATTAAGACTGGTGAGTTGAAGGAATTCAGATAGTATACAGGGACAAATATCAGGATCAATTCGACAAATACGAAAGTCATCTCACCCAAATCTATTCTAAACATTCATGACTAAACTGAAACCCCCTATCACTTAATTAACCTACCTATGCAATTGTACGATCAAAGCCTATATAAACAGAGGCGGAATCCACACAGGGAGGCTTCGTTTTAACATGATTTAGACCAGATTCCACCAAAGTACAGACCATATGCACACAGATTCTTTTAGTTTAGCAGGCACGACAAATTTACTTCTGGGTTATTCCTAAACCACAGACAAAACATGTAGACTGGTGAAGATACTGATACAATACTATTCAAATAACCTTACAGACATGGTTTTAGTTTTACATAA
Source organism: Przewalskia tangutica (assembly GCA_029844215.1). Classification (NCBI taxonomy): domain Eukaryota; kingdom Viridiplantae; phylum Streptophyta; class Magnoliopsida; order Solanales; family Solanaceae; genus Przewalskia; species Przewalskia tangutica. The sequence continues at coordinate 113,867,582 of CM056721.1, forward strand.
TGCTAAACATGTTGTCATTTTATGGTTTTAAGGCAGACACATACAGATTAGAAACTAAACAAGAAATATTGACACGAGTAGCAAATCCGCCATGACACAAGTATTTAAGTTAACAAGTCTTAAAAGTCATCTAGACTCAAGTTAGGTTCAAATCCTAAGATAATGAACACATGGTTGTCATAAAAATGAATCAAACAAATACTGGAAGTAGAATATTCAGATACCAAGCCCAAGCCAACCTAACATACCCTCAGGACATCGTATAGAGGCATGGCAGTAAAAATACATCAAGAGGCATTTAAGATTTATAGACTTCACTTTCATACCACATATTTTAACCAAGACAGTTGAAACACTACATATTTAAACAAACAGGAGTCAAATGTGATTCTATATGCCATAGTTGAAAGTTCAAACCTCTTCACCTAAAACTAGTGTCGAGACATGTCATTTAAGCATAACACTACGATTGATCATTTTCGGGAACTTGATTATTTATGCGACCATCTTCCAGTAATCGTGAATCGATCCACAAATGTGTATTTGGAATTATACTAAGCGTGATACCATTTCTTTTAGAAACTGATCATATTCTCATAAAACGTACTCTAACAGAGAATGTACATCACATATGATTAGACTTGAAACTAGAAAACAGCGACAACAATTAATAACTAAACACACTCATCAATTTTAGCGAGTATAAACGAACATTGGTATTCATTTAATTTGGGCAGAATTAGTCATACAATACGCTTTTCACACACGCTAATACCAAACGAAATATAAGACGAAAAGGGTGATAATTTACCTTCTCCGGGCAGCGAACCGAGGCAGCGTATCAAGTCGTCGATCCACTCGACGGGTTATTGCGACGCGATTGGAACGACGATGCTTTAAACGACTTCTATGCTGATTTTTTATTCTTATGCTGTGGAAACTAAATTTGAAAATAGTACTTACTTTTCTTCTCGGTTCGTTTTTTGGATGCTTCAAGGATTTTCTCCATTGCCTAGTGATTAGTGATTAATTGATACCTCGACTGTTACCATTTTGTCCGGTTGTCTTTCTTCTCGTTTTCTTTTCTTTTTCCTTTTCGATGCGTCAAGGCTTCTTTTTTATGGTAAAAACCCCGCCCCCTATTGTGTGTGCAAGAATCTGTATTTATAGCTGAGTTGTTGTGGTGCTAATTCTGGATGGATTTGTTACCGTTTTGGGAGTGATTTTTGGTGTATTTGTCGGGTGATTTTGAAGACGATTTGGTCTCGATTCGTGCTTTATTTGGCAACGATTTTGGATGTTTATCATGGTAAGATTTTGTACTGCGTTTGTTATGGCAAGAAAGGGTGATTTAGTAGGTGACTCGCCGGATTCTCAGGCGAGAATCCCGGCTGGGGCGACGGGGGCGAGGTGCGGCGGACGAAAAAAGCTTAGGGTTCTTTCTTTCTTTAGGTTTTCTTGTATTGTGGACGATGGGGGGATCAGTATAAGGGCTGCGGGCTGATGGGCTGATAAAGGGTGTGGGTCGGGTCAGCGTTTTTGGGTTGGGTAGATAGTGGGCTGGTTCTATTAATTAGGGGTATAGTTTTAAGTGTATTAGTTTAGGTATATTATTAATCAATTAGTGGTAAATTAAATTAACAGATTGTGATTAAATTATTTAGGTGTTTTATTAGTCTAAGCTTGAGTTTAAAATTATTACAAAAATAAAGACAGGTGTGCTATTTAATTAGTGCTTAATATTTTATAATGCGACGCTATTATTAAAACTTATTTATTATTGCGATGTTATATTATTAAATTGAATGGGTTTAGATTAAACTATTAAATTATTTAAATGCTAAATGCAGGTGTGATATTTAAGGACTGCTTAATGCCTTTATAAATGCGACGCTATTATTAAAACACATGTATTAGATTAAATTAATTTAAATTGCGAATTATGCAATTGCCTTGCTATTAGAAAAAATGCGAATATTCTATTAACACGACGTCATTGTCAAATTATTTATTTTATGTATTTATTTATTTATTATTAAGAATTGTTTGAGTTTTTAACTAATGAAAATAGGGCCTAAATTACGAATGATATTAATAAAATTGTTTGTTATTAAAAGATGAATGTGGACGCGAGACTCAAGGTGCTTAATATTTTACGTAAGACGCGGTGCCATTATTAAATTACTTATTTACGCATGTATTAATGTATTATTGTTGCATTTTATTATAAAAAATCATAAAAAATTATTTTGTAAAATTAGTGTAATTTTATAGCTACTGTCTGGACGGGAGGGTCAAAATTGAGTGTCAACATTCATCACTCTACATCTCGTCTAAATACTTGAAAATGATTTGATAATTTCATTTGTATTGAATATGCTTTGTCATGGTGTACACATATCTATATCATTCATTCATATTATTATTGGTATTTGGACTATTAAGATACTGATAAAAGGGGCTTGAAAGCAGGTTACTAGATATAGTACATGGTACGAGAGTGATGATTGATGATGACACTACATCCACAGAGTTAAGATCCGAAGGGAAATTCCAGATAGGTATATGGACCTCATGAGTCCCCCATGAGTCACGTGACACCTACTGCACGAGTGTGTATATACCAGGTACATATGGTCATTACATTACATACATATGATTTGCATTGTATTTCATACATAAATCTTGATGTGTAATTTATGCTATGTCTACTCGGTGATGTAAAGTTGTAGACTTTATGATCATACTGCTCTTAGCGGAAGAAAATACTAGAACTGTACAACTCATTCTTGATGTAAGACTGAATTGTGAGACTTTATGGTTTACTTTCTTGAATTGAAAGAAGGATAGGATACTTACGACTTCTGTAGTGTAACAAGTGTAAAGATAAAATCTTTATGGGTTTTCGTAATGTAAAGGATGGAAAGATAGAACCTTTATGACTATACATATTCTGAAAGATAGAAAGACCGAGTCTTGATTAATATATATTTCCTTAAATAAAGTAAATGATGAATCTTTGTGAACGTATGTGCCTTAGCTGATAAAAAGTTTGAACCTTCATGGGATTAGACGCCTGAACGGGGTTCAGGGTCGATTTTGTTGCAGTAATTTGGCTTCATCTTTAGTAAAGTGAGAGCTTTAGAATGACTTGATAATAATGATGATCTTTGTGGTTTATCGAACTATAGGACTTTACTTATAGATTGGAATTTTTTATTTGATTACATCTTAGTTGACTAACTTAGTTGAGAAGTATTGAAAAGTACCATCCCTCGCCACCTCTATAGTTAGGGTCGATCGACGATCCTGCTGTGTACACATGCATCCCGTACTCACTCTACACTTATTGCACACTATGTGTAGGTACTTATCCATATGCGAGCGGAGCTTAGACACGACTCTTGAAGAGTTTTCTTGAGAGTCCAGTGTGAGCTGCATTTCCCCTCCTAGCACTGGAACTCCTCATCTTGTTATTTAACTTTTCTGTCCTACATTTCAGATAATGATTTGTATTTAAGTTCAGACTTGTATTTTAATTAGTAAGCTCTGTACTCATAAAAACTAGATTTTGAGGGCTATTTTGCAAGATGTATGTATTAAGTGTCAAGACCTTGTCGGTACTTTCGTTATTCTTTACTTTTCGACATTTACAATTATGGTTTTTTTTCTTTAATGATTAGTGGTTCACCTACGGGTTAGGGTAAGTGTCTTCACAACACAAATGAGATTTTTGGTCGTTACAAATTCGTCTCAGAGAACTAGATTCATTGGTCTCATGAGTACACGAATGATGTCTAGTAGTCTTGCAGATCGGTATGAAGAGCTCATTATCTATCTTTGAGAGTGTATAGGATTTTAGGAAACTTACATTCTTACATTTCTTATCATGCGTATGTGATTCTATCTAAGGTCTAAACTTCTTTGTTTCAATCTCTCACCAATGGTTAGGATATGTTCTTGAATTCTTCCATGAGTGGCTAAATGTGACATCGTACGGTATGGAACGAGATGTGTCGCCGTGTTAAGTATGCAAAAAATTAAGTTAGGATTAGAGCTATGATTTGAAGACTCGATCGAGAGAGGTTGTGATTCATACTTTTAGTTTAGCGATATCCCTAAGAAATGGGAGCGATGGTACGAAGGACTGCATGATCACCATATATTCAATAGTTAGTTACTTGAAGTTCGAAGAGGTGTATTTATAGTATGGCAGGTGATGGGAAGGAGTTGGAGATTTGAATTCATATGGTTAGTGAAGTAACTAAGTAATAAGTGTTACGACTTTGAGGACTGGACTTAAGAAGGTGTGACATATTAATGATGCTTTACTTGAGGTGTGATTGATGTGGGGATACTTCAATGTCATTCAAGTTTATTGCAATAGTCTTGTGGCGAGGGTGTTTTTACAATAAGCCGATGATTCGGTAAAGGAAAAGTTCATATGCAAGATGATAAGCTTAGACTTGCGAGGACATAGACTATGGTAATGTTGTGAAGATAATTTGACTAGAGACAATGATGTGAAAGATGATCCTTGGTAATGAGGACAGAGGTGGTAGGACTTGTTACAAGGTTCATATGAGGAGTTTTCTTTCCATCTTACAGAGTTGAGTGGTACTTAAGAAAATTCAAATGGTCTAAGCTTGGTGAAAAGTATTTATCTAATGGGAGTGCGGAGTGTGCTAAGTCTGTTAATTTATTTGAGTGTGAAACGCTAAGTGGAGTGCGACGGGATGGCGTTGCAATAGTGGAGTGGTATGTTAATTCTCAACGTAATTGGATAATGGCACCAGGATAAGTGGGATAAATTTACTAAGTTATCATAAGAAGAGACTGCTCTGTGTGTAAAGTGGATGCTAATGGGAGATGGATCGATAGATATTTTGACTATGTTATAGACTAACGGAATATACAAGGACCGACTAATGAAAATGGATCTAGCGATGGACAAGTGCGAATATGTATTACTTAAGGACTATTCGGCGGTTGCACTTAATTTAGGAATGAGGTATGTGTGCATTATACTTATTACTAAGGACTACGCAAGTTTTCACAATTGATAGTGATGCGACTTTCTGGAGTTGACGAAATGAGGAGGATAATCAGATGATTTGTCAGAGGCATTCTAGTTTGGCGAGATAGGGCAAGTGTTCTCTTGGGCAAGCATCATTTAAGGACCCTTGAGTGAGGTGTCAGTCGATAAGGATACTTAAAGTGATAGATCAATGGTAGATGCTAAATAATTTGAGTTTTGAAATGCAATTTGAATAAGGATCAATGATAACTGTTGAAATCAAGAAAAGTGAGAAATCTTGTAAAGCAAATTCATAAAATAAGATAATCTGAATTTTTTTGTGTCTATTATATCTTGTCAACATGTCATTTGAATAAGTTGAAATTTCTTTGTCAATATATTCCTATATAATCTTCACTACTATAAAATCTTGTTATTTATCCTAAACATTATATAGATTTTTGTAAGATGATATTAATCTTCTTTGAGGAGTCTTTCTCATTAATATCAATATATATAGTGTACAATATACATCCCTTATACAATAGAAATCCTAATCCTAATTACAAGAGGAATTCTAGTTTACCATAATTATATATCACTAATATTTACACAATATATGGAATATATTCTAATTATGGGTAGGGATTATTTTTTTGGACACTACACGTTTACACACTCCCTCAATCGGAGCGGGAGGAGGCCGGACGCTGAGACTAGGTCTGAAGTCAAGATATAACTATATGGAAAGTCCTTTGGTAAATATATCTGCGTACTGATATGATGAGGGCACATGTAATACTCTGACATGTCCTAGCGCAACTTTCTCACAGATGAAATATATGTCTATCTCAATGTGTTTGGTTCACTGATGTTGAACCGGATTGTGAGAAAGATAAATTGCATATATGTTATCATAATACACAGTAGATGCCTGACGCAAAGGACATTGGAGATCTAACAGTAAATCTCTGAGCCAACAAATTTCAGCTACCACATTTACAACGCCTCTGTACTCTGCCTCGGTACTAGAACGGGGTAGAGTGGCCAGTCTCTTGGCAGACAATGAGATCAGATTATCCCCTAAAAAACACAATAGCCGGAGGTGGAGCGTCGCGTGTCCGGACACCCTGCCCAATATGCATCTGTATAAGAGAACAACCTATTTGGTGCAGAGGGGTATATGTGCAAACCATAATCAAACGTGCCCTTAATGTATCTGATCATACGCTTAAGAGCAGTGAAATGAGACTCACTGGGGGCATGCATAAAGTGACATACCTACTGAACAACATAAACAATATCTGACATAGTAAATGTGAGATACTGAAGTGTACCTGCAAGGCTCCTATAAAGAGTAGGATCAAAGACAGGAGCACCATCCATAACACTGAGCTTGGATTTTGAATTAATCGGAGTGGGCATGATTTTGCAATTCGTCATCTTAGCCTTGTACACAATCTCATCTGCATACTTACGCTGACTTAAGAACATGTTATTGACAGACCTAGTTTTTCCCAAATCAGTCAATGCAAATTCGGTCTTAAGTAAAGCAATAATTTCATTTTTTCAACACATCAGATGAGGCAGTAATGACAATATCATCCACATATAGTAGTAAATAAGCAATGCTACTACCTCGATAAAAAATGAAAAGTGAAGTATCACTCCTACTGCAAACAAACACAATCTGTAAAATATACCTGGCAAAACGGTCATACCACGCACGGGGGGTCTATTTCAGGCCATATAGTGACTTACGAAGATGACACACATAGTAAGGGACTGCTGGATGGCGAACCCAGGTGGTTGATACATGTAAATTGTCTCTTTCAGGTCCCCATGTAAAAATATATTTTTCACATCAAGTTGATGTATCAGCCAGTATTTGCCTATGGCTATGCTCAGAACGATGTGAATGGTAGCTGGTTTGACAACCGGGCTGAATGTCTCACCACAATCAATGCCCTCCTGCTGATTTGTGTCATTAGCCACAAGTCGAGCCTTATACCTCTCTAGATCTCCACTGTCTCTGAATTTGTAGCGAAACAACCACATACAACGGATCACATTCACCCCACCCGGTCTAGGTACTAGATCCCATGTGTGCTGCTTAGTTAAAGCATTGAATTCCTCATACATAGCCACATTCCAATTAGAGTCTTGTTTGACAAATTTGGGGTTCTTGGGAATTGGAGAGATGGTTTGGACAGACAAGTTAAATTGGATTTTAGGTTTGAAAATCTCATGTTTGGCACGAGTTCCATTTGGTGAGTGGGGACAGTGGGTGGCTGCAGCGGCTGAGTGGCAGGATCCGAGACAGATGGTATGGTCGGATATGAAAGGGTGGTGAAAAATCCTTTAGAGGCACCGCAGCGCCGCGATCCGAGCCGCGACACTCGAGGTCCAGTGGCTACTGGAGCTGAGGCGCCGCGGCGCTGACGACGGTGTGGAAGAATTTTTTTCACTGGAGATTAGGCGCCGCGACACCTCATCGATGGACCGCGACGCTGAAGACGGTGTAAAAGTACTTTGTTCACTAGAAGGTTGGCGCCGCGACGCTTCCCCGATGGGCTGCGGTGCTGACGACGGTGATGACTGGAGTTGACTGAGAATGATGGGAGAGATGGCAGGCTCGTCAAAAAAGAAGTTATCCAGTTTTTTGAATTTCTGAGGATTCAAAAATGGGAATATGGTCTCGTCGAACGTGACGTGACGGGAAATATTGATTTGACGAGTGGACAAGTCATAGCAGAGATAGTCCCTATGGTTTGGTAGGAAGCCTACAAAGATACATTGTGTGGTACGGGGGGATAGTTTGTGAGGGGCGGTGAAGGCAAGGTTAGGATAACAGAGACAACCGAATATTCGTAAATGATCGTAAGAAGGAATTCTACGGTAGAGGATTTCGATGGGGGTAATATTGTGAAGGGTACTTGTCGGGAGAATATTTAGAATGTATTCTGATATTTTTGTGGCATATATCCAGAATGACGGAGAAAGAGATGCATGAATCAATAGAGTGAGAATCATATTGTTAATGGTGAGGAATGATTCGTTCAGCTTTACTGTTTTGTGGGGAGGTATGAGCACAGGAGAATAAAAAAACCATGCCATTATTTGTATAAAACCGATGAAAGGTAGACTTATTGAATTCATGACCTTTATCGCACTAAAAATATTTTATACCTTTTTCAAACTGTGTTTGAATAAAAGTGCGAAACTCAAGAAATTTGGCAAATACTTCCGATTTGAATTTAATATGATATGTTCAAATGTAGTGAGAAAAATCATCTAGCAACACAAGATAATACTTATGACCGAAGGAACTAGGGATATGAGATGTCCATAAATCGGCATGTATAATATCAAAAGGTGCAAAAGTAACACTAGTAGATGACATAAACGGAAGACGAGTATGTTTGCCTAAAGAACAAGAAACACAGTGTTGGGCTAGTTTCCCATTATTACATGAAATAAAATTATTGCCTCTAAGAAATTTAAAAACTGAGGCTCCTGGATGACCAATCCTATTATGTCATGTGGATGGAGAGATAGTCGCTAGAGAGACGGGAGAGCAAGATTTGACAGCGGAGGTGAATGGAAATGTATAGAGATCCCCGTGCTATTGTGTCACGACCCGAACCCGGGCCCGTGACTGGTGCCTTACCCCGGGCACCCTAGTGATACAACATCAGAGAAAAACCAGCGGAAATAAAAACTCAAGAATGAAAACAGTGAAATAAGAAAGTAGGCTAACCCAAACGGTTACCTTTTTTATACATAATTTAAAACTTGAACAGTTACATCCCATACAAACTCGCCACAACAAAGGCTGCACTCTAAGAATTTTGAAACCATAATGACGGACAGGCCCCGCCATGCCTGAATATACAAAAGTCTACTACTCAGTGGAACCGTACCACGTGACAAGCTTAGGAGATATGGAGCTTCGAGAACCGAACAGCGATCCTAAGAGAGTGGATCGGCAAGCTATGTACCAACTCGCAGATGAACGCAGCCCGGCGAGGTCAAGACAACAGTACCAAGTATGTGAAATCAGAAAATCGTAAATGAAATCATAATAGTCTATATAAAGCGGAGACATGTATGATAACCAAATTACAACACCACAACTTAAAAGCGGTCATATCAAGATAGGGACTCATGCCCGTGAAATCATCACTCAAATACAACCCGAATTTAACCCGCACAAAGGCCGCGTGCCCAAGATCTCACCTCGGTATAAGCACGGCCCCGAGCCGTCTAGTGGGCCCATACCGTGGACCATCCAACGTGTCGGTATGCCCAAAGGAGATAACAAGATAACAATCCTTGTGGAAGCATACGTGGGCTACCCAACGCGGTCGGTATGTCCAAACAACTAACAAGAGAATACTCACCGTGGAAGCATACCCGTGGGCTACCCAACGTGTCGATGTCCGATCAAATAACAATAACAACACCACAATGGAAGCACACCCGGCGTGTCGGTATGTCCATCAATCAATCCGGATAGGCTACCTCCAACGAGGGCGCGGTAGCACATAAATACAACACTTGCACACGTAAGCTATCACTACAAGCATAGGGCGTTACACACAACTCAAGGTACTATAAATATTTCTTAACACAATGTCAAGTATACCATTTAAAACCCAAGTACTTAACCCTTTAGAATCAAGATACTCCTACCTTTTATAAACAAGTCACTTATGTTTTTCCATCACAAGAAGTTCAATATTTGAAAACGAGTTACTTCCCTTTTCCCAAAATCAAGTTACCATTTTAAATCTATTAATGAAACCATTTCTTTATTTTCATAAAGTCGTTATAACTAACCTCCCATAAAACTATTACAACACTTTATGATTAATAAAACAAGTCAAGACAAAATCATGCCTTTCTTTTAAACCAAAATACTTCAAATTCTTAAGTCTCTTTTCCTTTAGAAAATCGAATTCCTTACTTTGGAATTTTTAAGAAGATCAAAACTTGATTTCAATAATTCTCATTAGAGCGACCATGATCTAGGAAATGTAATGCCATTTTGTCTTATCTTAGCTTCATGCGGATGGAGGTTTCTACCGGTTTTAATATGATTAATGTCATTACTTCTTTCCTTTATCGACTGCGTTGGCTTGTTCGATCCTTATTCCCATTTCCGAAATTGTAACGTTATTCTTTTAAAAACCAAGTATTCATATCTCACGAATTAGGTTTTATACTTTTCAACACCATTTAGGTCAATTACAAGTCACGTCTCTTATCTTTTGAAAACAACAAACCATTCTTTTAGCTACATAAAGCGGTTATAACAAACTTCCCATAAAGCCGTTATAACACTTTATGTTTTAAACCAACCAATTACCACTATAAACATTTATGAGACCAATAGGGCTCATTCTTTAACCACCGAGTACCCGTTACCAACGGATAAGACTTTACTACTATTTTCACACAATGAAGCCCTTAACACTTCATATCAAGTCAAGGCACAAAAGGGAAATCAAATTCCTTTAACACTCGTGCGTCTACCGCACTATATATTTTACAAATAGTCATGCTGAAGAGGATAGGAAGAATCACATACCTCGCGACGATTGTCGACAATAAGCAAAATGCTCCACCGTATTATCGCCCTTAAGTAGAATATGCTACCGTAGTACTTCAATCCTATAAGGGTCATGAAACGTCTATCAAACTCTAGCTTCGAACGTAGAATCAACTAAGTGCAAAGTCCCTAAATTCTACGACAATTTGGACGACACTTCCTTTGCTTCTACTAACTTGCCACCTTTGTTAAGGTCGAATTCAATAACCCAACGCCCCACAATAATACAAAATAACCCAATACTTTCCATCCCATTCTTGGCCAACCATAAACCAATTCTTAAATCCCTTTCAATACTTTCCAATCCAAGTCCTTAGGTCTAACATGATATCTAGCCCTAGACATCTTCAACAATTACAATCTTAAGGCTAGCATGCCCATTTCAGTTTTTAACAAGACAACAAGATCCAAATCTATACAATATAAAACAGCCTCAGGCTCAATTCTATACTACTACAATATAACAGCCTTAGGCTCAACTCTAAACTACTAAAATAAAACAGCCTTAGGCTCATAACCAAGAGAAAGGGGAAACTCTTACCTTAAGGAATAGCCCACAAAAGCCCCTTTTTCTTCCTCCTCTTTCCGTCAAAATCGCCCACCAGCGTTACCCACAAGTTTACCCACACTTTTTCTTCTTGCCGCCGCTCCAACAATCTCCTCTAAAGCTAGGTTTTCTTCCAAAAACTAGAGAGAAGGGAGAGGGTTTTCCATGGAAGGGTTTTGAAATGAAATGGCCAAGTCTTCCAAGACTTGGCCCTAACATAGGCCCTAATATGGTCAAAAGGGATGGGAGGGACACTTGTCACCCTCCCTTAGGTTTTTAACAAAATATCTCCTGATTTCAGCCTTTTATCGCGAAAAAACCCGCTTGGCGCTGCGCCCCGCCGGCACATGGCGCTTCCACTTCAGAAAATGTTCCAAAGAATCCGGCGCCGCGGCCAGATTCGGCGCTGCGCTGCAACCCCATGGACCACCAGAACAAGCGGCGCCGCTCGATTCTCAGCCGCGCCACTGCACTGAGCAAAATCGCTGCCGCTGCTGCGCGCAAACTTGAAACTTCCATAACTTTTGACTCCGATGTCCAAACGATTTAACGGTTTGTTGCGTTGGGATCTAGATTTAACGGACTACACATTAGGCCTTTTAAACACCTCGAAATTCTTAACAACTGGGGTACAACACTCCAAGGCAAACTCAAAATGGCCCAACACGTATTTGTCAACTTATCTATCAACTTTTTACATCTTAAATTCCTTGGTATGTTCTTATCTAACTCCTTGAATTTACGGGGTGTAACATATTGCATCTTGTAAGAGGTGTCTCCGTATGAAGATCCTTCACAGTAAAACCAAAAGGGTCAAAGTCAACAGAGACAAAGTTATTACGAGTAAATTTGTGGACAAAAATTAGGTTTTTAATGATGTGTGGGGCATATAGGACATTTTTAAGGGAGAATGGTGGATGAGGTGGTTGTGTGTAGGATGTACCATAGCTCTGTATTGGAATGCGGTGGCCATTGCCAACTGTAATATATTGAGGATGTTTTAAACTAAATATTTTAAAAATATTACCTGCAGACCGGGTTAGGTGAGATGTGGCTCCCGAGTCTATGTACCAAGTGTTGTCCGGTGGCTGAAAGTTTATCTTCTTGAAGGCCCGCCCAAATCGATGGGAGCTATCTTTGAGTGCCGCAGGAAATATCTTGCATAAAGTGGGCTTGCTGTTGGTATTGGGCTGGCCGAGGGCCCAACAACCCTTGTTGAGCATACGGGTAGAAGGGTTGCTACTGGTACTGTTGAGGTGTCGCAGGCCCACCGAAGGCTGAGGTACCGCCAACCAAGCGGGATCGGGTAGTCGCCGCTGCTTTGGATTCTGGCCGCGACTCTTGCCACAATCACGTCCTCCTCTGCCTCCGCGACCCTTGCCACACATGCCGCCGCAGCCCTGCCGCTATTGGGAATTTTCCGGTGGCGTTTGGCCGGCAGGAATCTGATTTTGAGGAGGCATTTTGATGGCTAACGACTTTTGATTATGTTCATCTTGTTTAGCATGACGGGTTTCTTCAAGCAACAATTGCGAACGAGCTTTGTTGAAACTTGGTAACGGATCCGCCTGTTGAATCATGGTGGTTAAGTATCATATTCACCTTTCGGGAGTCCTGCAATTAATTGTAAGACCATCTTAGTTTCAGAGACAGGCTTGCCGAAGCTGGAAAGTTAATCCGCCACGAGTTTCAGTTGTTTGCAATAATCATTTCAAGACGTGTTGCATTAAATTGTTCCTCCAAATACACAATACGTGTGTGTTTGTTGTCTTGAAAGATTTCCTCTAAACGAATCCACAAGTCGTGGGCTGAGGCGCCGGATTTCATGATAGTGAGAAGTAGATCCAGAGAAATAATGCCATATATTCACAGTTTGACGACTGTGTCGATACGAAGCCATGTAGAATCATCAACCTCTGGGGGGCGCGGAATAGAGTTATCGATATGATCAAACACGTTATATACACATGCATGAATGCGAAACAGTTCAACCCATGGAGAGTACTGACCATTTTCTTGATCAAGAAGTATAGAAAGACATATATTGATGTTGGTAACTGGTAGGGCTGTATGAAAATATGATTTTGGTGTTTCGGGGAGTGATAACGATGGATGAGGAGGCTGTAGGTGTTGGAGGAGAAGTTATGATAGTGGATAAATTTTAGTAGAGAAGGAAAAGGAAGGAGAGGGAGAACCCTAGGGGAGTCCGCCGTGGCGGTTGAAGACGAGAAGGGGGGGGGGGGGCGACTTTCTTGTTAGAAGAAAAATAAGGTTTTGGTTTTTGATACCATGTAAGATGTTATTAATCTCTCTTGAAGAGTCTTTCTCATTAATAACAATATATATAGTGTATAATATACATCCCTTATACAATAGGAATCATAGTCCTAATTACAAGAGGAATCCTAATTTACCATAATTATATATCACTAAATATTTACATAATATATGAGATATATTCTAAATATGAATAGAGATTGTTTTGTTGGACACACACTTTTACAAAAACAATTATGTGAACCCGTCTATGGTTACACACAATTCATTACAATCATATTCATGTAGGATTCGAAGCCCAAGCTAATTGTGTTTTGTGATAACGGTTGTTTTATACTATTCAAGGATATAATTTGGACGTATCAGATGATGCATAAAACTCTTAATTTTTATCGGAGAAGTTAGTAAGAAGAAAAAATATTTATCAGAATAAATCAAGATCATAACGTTACTTAAAACACATAGCATTCGTCATCAGCACTATCGAACAATATTGAACAAGTGTTGATTGCACACTGCACACTGGCATCCCATACAAACATGTGTCTAAGAACATTTAGTCAACTAAAGTTGGCGTTATGTTTTAGGTGAGTCTCAAGAAGTGTAATTAATTACTTAATTAATATCATCTCATCTGCAATAACTCTAAATCATATCTAATCATCACTGTTACATTTTGATATCCATAGTAATAATTAATGAACCATTGTATAATTTGATTGTTGGACATAAAAGTTAGGCAAAGATTTCAGATTTTTGAAATATTATTTCTTATTAAAAGTCAATAGTGTAATAACTTTCAAGAATTTGCAATATTTGTGATTTTTTTTGTAGTAAAGAGTCGATGATGGCATAGTTGATAATTTGTCTTATGTGTAACACTTTATTTAGATTAAGAAAAACAAATTCACTATTAGCATCCCTTAGGGGTCCTTTGGCAACTGAAATTAGAATTTTAATTCAAAATACATTTTGAGATTATTATTTCAAAGTTGGTTATGAATATTAATTAATAACAGTATAAATTTTATATTAAAATTTTGGCATTTTGCCATCTTACAATGCATGTGGGATGATAAGAGTTTCGAAATATAATTCTGAGACTAATTCATTCACATTGAGATTTGAAGTTGAAAACAAAAAATTATCTTCAATCCGTTTTCTTAAATTTATGTCTGAAAACTACACTCTAATGTCAAAATTCTGTACGCAGAAAATAAAGTCAATAAAATTTAAAAGCAGAAATTGTTAAATCAACAAAATTAATTTATATATAATCCTTAACATATCTGTTGACAAGAAAAAACATGTTAGTTAAATTACTAATTATGCTTTTATATTGTATTCAAAATAAAATTTAAATATTTTTGTAGATATATAATGTAAAAGACGAAAAGTTGGTCTGAGTCAGACATGACCAAATACACATTTATTAGAAAAACTCTTCACATGAATATCATACATCATTATTTTATCCGAAGCCCTGCACTGGTTAGTGCTTGAAGGCGCAGAAGATCCTCATCGGGTGGTGTGAGCTGCAGTACAAGTTCGAAACCTGCAGTAACGCTCGCCCGCCGCTTTGGGGCGCACACTGCTTGCCAAGTGTGGTTTAATCGACCGACGTGGTTGCGCTTATTGCGTCGATCCGGAGTTTACTGTCGCTTGACTGAAAGAAGAATGCGTAGCCTTCACAACAAAAAATACATCATTATTTCCAATCCAATAAAAAATAAGACGATAATATCCAAAATGATAATTATAATGTCTTCTTTCCTCTTGCGGAGCTATAAAAATGTAGTTTTGAAAACAAAAATAAATTCTTCAGCTTTATGTTAAAATAATTTCAGTTTTAATTTTTTAAAATTATTTGAATATACTGAAACAAACATTAATTAAAATTTAGAACTACAACTTATACGACTTTACCAAACATCAGCGTAAGTGCAGGATTCATTTATCCCGTAAGATCCTTCTTTCATATATTTTTTCTTTTACGGCCGATTATTCTCTCAAATATATAATATATATATAATGAGAATTAGAAATACTAATATACACACGAGTACACATATACATAGAGGGTGCACTAAAAATATTATAGCTCACTTTCACTCCACTTCAACTTCTTGGCTGAGGTTTAGTTGATTTCATTTTGCTATTAAAATTTAAAAAAAAATGTGATGAGAACTGAGACTCTGACGTGAAAATGTTAACAATTATGGTAAAATTGCCTGTGGGAATGGGAATACTCTACAGTGGGAATGATAAGTGATGCATGATACCTAAGTACAATGAATCATGTAGGCATTAAATAAGACTCTTAGATTTGTATAACATGCATAAACCTGGGCTTGTCCAGTTTCAAATTCTTAGGGGTATGATTTAAGCACTTCCCCACATTGTAATTTTTTGCTTCATTAATAAAATATCACTCAAGCTCTGATTTTGGAGTTGGGCGGTTCCCTTAAAAAATAGTGTTCTTGTGGAAAATATGTCTTAGTGATATCAGATGAGTAATTTGAGTGTGCGAGCAAGTTCATAGCTTGGATTATAGTCAGGTAGCATATTTGGTTTGTGTTCGGAAGATTTCGAATGAGTTTCGAGTGTTAAATCAGACGTTGTGAATTTGCAGAGTTGCTCCTTTTTCCTATTTATTGACCGTCACCAAGAGGCTGATAGATCCTGGTCTATATCGTAGTCTCTGGTGGCCTCTTAGGAATCTGATAAAGCTGCCCTCCCATCGGAAAAGACAAAGAAAGGACGGACTACACCTTTCTTTATCGATTGGCTTCATGTTCCGCTGCTTCCCACTCTGTCTTCTACTAATAAGATAAGAGTGGTGACCCCATATAGACATTCCTTTAAGGGAGACTGTCTCCATACGGGGAAGCTTTATTCGCCCTTCTGAATGAAGAATAGGTCCAATCCAGGGGACAAATCAATAGGAAAGGCAGAAAAGACTGTGCCAAAAAAATTGGTGTTTTCTTATATTGTTTTAAAAAAGCTGGTTTCAGCAGTCTCTAGTTTTATTCTTCGTGACCACGAGAAAGGGAGCCGCGATCGCGAGCCTTGATGAAACATGCCTACGTAATTATGTGGAAACGCTTCACGGTCGCATGTGCGCATAAGCATGACAGTCGTGAACCAAGGCTTCGCGATCACGAGGTACTGGTGTGGGCCGAGTCATGGATGGGCATCGCAGTCTAAGATCACGATGAAGGGTCAATCAATATAGTGATTTAACCCCAACTCTGAACCTAGACTCCATTAGTTCATATTTTGTGTTTTAGGCTCGGTTGGAGGCAATTTCAAGTGTTAGGAAGTTTATTTCTGGTGAGGGTAAGATTCTAATGCTTAATTTAGTTTATTCCAATATGTTTAATCTATTATTTAGCTTCATTTTTATATGGATTAGTGTAAAAAAGAGGATTTTAATCCTAGGATGAAATTGGGAAAACTAGAAATTGCATGCCAAGATTTATGATTTTTCGATTGCTGTTTTGGATTTAGAATAACGAAGCTTTAGGTAACTCAATTTTGAAATAAAATTCCAATTTTATCCCTGAGGCTCGAGTTTGTGTATTTTGGATCTATTTGGGGGTTCGGGCTATAATAAAACAATGTGTATTGTTAAAATCGTCTAATCATATATAATATATTAATGATAGATTTTGATCAAATCAAAGCTTAAAAAAAGGAAAGATGTTGGCTTGAGGTTCGTGGCACATGCTCGACATTCGAGGTAGGTTATGACTAAATGAAATGATATGACAATCATGTACCTCTCAGTGCTCATTGATATTACTGACTTATGACATTATGTGCGCCCATTCATTCATCCACTTATATTTTATGGATATACTTTGTGAATTGAGGCATGGTATGATTTGATGAGACGCGGAAAGAGGTAAGTTCCGCGAAGTCAAATGATTTAAGGATGAATAAACCTAGAGTAACTTATCAAGGAAAGATTTGATTTTATGGAACATAATAAATTCGAATGTGCTTAAACTATACTATATGGATTTGGCTTTTCTTGTTTATTTTGTCAACTCTTATACTATTTATACGTGTTTCCTCATTTTTAGCCTATGATGCCTATGAGTAGTAGTGTTGTACTCATACTAATCTTACTGCACTTTTTGTGTAGATATTGATCCAGGATTCAGTTCCAAACCTTGTGGATGATCGGGAGAGTGATTATCGAGGTTTTTCAAGGTGAGCTACTTGGTCGCCCGTTACCCCTTGGAACCTTCTATTTTACTTTCTTTATATTTTGTATTTGACATACAGTATTTCGCCTACGGGCAGGTTTCATACTTGTATTTCAGATCATATTCTAGAGTTCTTGTACTATTTTGACCAGATTTTGGATATGTTGAATGCTTTGTTGCTATTTATGATGTTTTATGACTTTTGATAAAATGTTTCTTTATAAATTTTGCTTTCTTTAGCTTGCTTCTTCTAACTTTAGGGAATGGTTTACCTACCGGTGGGTTAAGTGTATGTGCCATTATGACCACAATTTTAGGTCGTGACAAATTAGTATCAAATCCCTAACTTAATTGGTCTAATGAGTACAAGATCAATGTCTAGTAGAGTCTCGCAGATTGACACGTAGACATTTGTACTCATCTTCGAGAGGCTATGGTACATTTTAGAAAAACTTCATTTCTTCTATTTTCTTATTAGTTCATTTTGATTGGTATCTAGTTCATTATTTTCATGTGATTTTATTCAGATTGGCATCTTAACCTCGTTCTTCTATTCTCTCACAGATGGTGAGGACACGATCGACTAATATTGGAGGCTAGGAGCCCGCACATGCACCTACACCGCACCCGTACCAGCTGTAAGAGCAACTGCTCATATACGAGGTAGAGGATGTAGTCGAGGGCATGACAGGGGCAGAGGTCATGCAATATACCATCTAGGGGTCATGAACCAACACATACACATGCATATGACCTCTATAGAGAGTTGTTCGGATCATAAGGATATTCCGGATAAGGAGCCGATGTCGGTTGAGAAGGTTAGACCCACACAAGAACAACTCGGGTTCATTGTTTGTCACGATCAGAATCGACGGGTCCGCGAATGGTACCCTACCTGGGTACCATTCTACCCACACATCACATATAAACAACGGGAGCTTAAGAAAAACTCATTTCATAAAAACAGACAAGCCGATAAGGCCGCCACTGTACATAGAAAATACCCAATGAACTACAATTGTACATGTCCAACCCACACATGATTACAGACCTCTAAGAGTATCACAATAATTATGACGGGACAAGGCCCCGCCGTACCCCTGAATATACATAAGCCATAATGGAAGACTTGCACCAAAATGACAAGCCCCGGAACAATGGAGCTATCCCAAAAGTTGAGCAAGGATCCTAAGCTCGCGGATCCACAAACTGAGTACCTATACATGCGGACATGAACGTAGACCCCCGAAGGGGGTCATTAAAACAAGGTACCAAGTATGTCAACATAAATTACAGTAAATAAGATCATAACTGTACAAAAGATGACAGAGATAAGTATGAAAATCGAATACCAGATCCAACCGTGCCATATAAAATAGAGTCAACTGTACCTTTTTAAAAGTGAGAGCCAACCGTGCCATTTTAAAAATGAGAGTCACCGTATCTGTTTACATATAACGTATCCCGACCCTTTAGTGAGGGACTCGATGCAATTATCATAATCATGAATACCTGTCCATGTAACGTATCTCTCATAACGTATCTCGGCCCTTTAGTGAGGGACTCGAGGGAATCATAATACATATATAAAATCAACTGTATCTTTTAAAACGGTAAGAGCGTCATGTCAAAATTAGGGACACCTTCCAATAGAATCATTATGTATATCCTATTCATGGGAATCGAACCCGCATGGGTCTTTATACCCGCATGAGTATCTCGTACTCGCATCACGGAGGTCGGTCCATGGAATCATGTACATATACTATTCGTGGGAATCGAACCCTGTTAGGCGATTTCCACGTGCTCAACGCAAGTGTACTTGTCGCTTCAAGTAATATAGTCAGGAAGACCGAGTTATCGTCCTCAGGGGCTGGTTATCAAGCACCGAACAACTAAACTATGGTATCTATTTAGTGATCGTAATTTAGTTTGGAGTTTAACTAAGAGTTATAACTAAGTAAAGTAATTTTTAAAGCTGATAATACTAAGGGATTTAAAACAGTTATGTAGAGAATTAGGGCTTCCAATCTCCTCTACTATTCACTCTTTCACGTGTTAATACAATGCTAATGATTCTTCTTCTTATTATTAAGATAGGATATCAACTAAGATGTTCTATATTTCGGTTAGGACATATAAAACTCAACATATGCAGAAACCTTCTATATTTCTATGATAGAGTTTACCACATAAGAAGATTAAGAACAATGACCCTAAAGACTACACAAGTATCGGGGTACTTTCGTTCACTATTTTAACCTATGTCTATTCAATTATAGCATATTCAAATATCTCCTTTCGGATCTCGATTCAAAATAATATATGTTATGAAAACTAGTGATCAATTAATTCTCACACAATCGATACAAATTGATAGATCTTAAATAATCGAAGAAAAAGTCATTAACAATGCATTAACTTAATAGAAAGAGTTTCAAGAAGATTCGACGAAAACCCTAAATAAAGAGATTAGCTCCTAGACATTGTCATGCTAAGAACTAATACAAACTTCAACATAAACTGAATTAAACAACAAAAGGAAAAGAAAGTCACTTGAACAAAGTCTCCAATCCTTGCCTTCACCCAAAAGTATCTTCTATGACTCAAGATCCCCCCCTCCCCTAATAAAACCCTTCCTTAGGCTTTTATATTCTCCCCAAAAGAACCCTCTTTCGGACCACTTTACCCCTGCTAAAATCAGCTTCTTTCGCCTAAAACACGCGTCGGGACCGCGACCCTTCGTTCCTGGGCTGCGACTCTAATTCAGTCGTGCAGGTACTGGAAAAAATGGGCCGCGGCCCTTCGTTTGGTGTTGTGAATTTCAGCTTCTGAAATTTTGGGGCCGCGGCTCTAATGACTTCGACCGCGGCCCTTCACCCTTTTCTGGCCAGATTTTGTCCATTTCTTTCGGGGACTCTTTTGTTGATGTCTGGGGTCTTCATTGTGCCTTCCCATCCTCCAATTTAGCTCAATTTACCTTCATATTGTCATTTCCCACCAAGGTCGGTAATAATCTGAAAACAAAATAAACAAAGCGTAATACTGCACAAAAACACTAAAACGACGATTAAAAGACTCCTAAAATAGACTCTAAAACAGTCCTAAAATGGACTTAACAAACACCCCCAAACTTAAACTTTACTCGTCCTCGAGTAAAGAACTCTAGACACTCTAAAAATAAAAAGACACAACAAAAACAACGATTGAATCAAGTTAGCCACAATGTATCTGCCTCAAAGATCATGAACACATGAAACATTATTTTCAGAAACTTCTAACCACAAGCCGCCATCAAGAATTTCAAGTCCAATAATCAATAAGCTTGTTTAAGGTTATTAAGGCATATGAGTACTCAAACATGACTACCAACTCAACAAACATTCAACATTAGTCTATGCACAAGTGAATTCTTTCCAACTGTCCATCAGGCCCAACTTTTAGAGACTTGCTCAACTTGCTAACTCTCCACTAATGTAGACATGCATGTTCAAGAATCATTAGGACTTTTCAGGGTTGTATCGTTAGGCTTAGGGCAAAGGTAGGTAAAATGACATTTAGGCTCAGAATTACCATAAGCATAGGACCAATCAAGATCACATTTCATTCCTTTATTCAAATTTACCATAATCCCCCATTTTTCATCTCTTTGCTAGATTGAGAACATTTGTACTTCAAGTTACACTCCCCCAAACTTATCTTTTGATGTATATATGTGGGGAGTGTATTTTATTTCTTTTTCACTGATTCATCACCTTTTTTTTCAATCTTTTTGTCCTTTTAATTTTGTTAACACCCAATCTACAACATCATTTCACTAGAATTCAACCCCCCAAACTTGTATACTTCTATACTTATGGTAATTCAAGGGAATGAAATAGTAGTGAAATGTTCAAATAGGCTCAAGGCTAGGTGTTGATCACAAAGAAAAGGTTTCACTTAAGGCTCAACGGGGATGACTAGGGATTAATGAAATACGGGTGACTTAAAAGGCTCAAACGTTTTCAAGGATGGCCTAAATCATTTTCCTTATCATGCGTAATCTAGGATTTCGCCTCAAGTAGTAAGCAAGCAAGCTCTAAATTTTTTTCACCTTTTAGCCACAAACCCATTTCACTCATGCATAAACCAGATAATTAAGTATAAGAGAGTCACTAGTCATGAACAAGTTCTCCTTATTAATAATAATCAAAGGCAAGCTCAAAGACTATCCAACTTAGACACATAGATTTGCATTTCATGGCTATCAATAACTTCCAATTCTATCACATGCATTCACTCAATCTCATTAGCTATTATTTTAACTTGATTCATTGACACAGCCACTCAAAACAAAGACTCAAATACTAAAACAACAACTTAAATTGTAGACAATTTAAAAGACTCAATTTAATCAAAACACAACTGACACAAGACAACAACTTAAACTGTAGACAATGTAAAAGACTCAATTTAATCAAAACACAACTGACACAAGACAATAAAATTCCCCCCAAACTTAACTAACACATTGTCCCCAATGTGGAAAGCAAAGTAAAGGTAGAAGACTAACAGACTTTAGCGACTTCAATATGGTGGCGGTGGCGGTGGTTGCCGTAAAGGTTGGAAGAGTTGATAATGTCCTATTTGGATGAAATGTGGCTCAGGGGGAGGGTCTTGAAATGATCAATAGTTGAACATAGAGTTTAGTTCAGCCAATGTTGGTCCTCATAGATATACCTTTGTTGCTCCCACTGATGCTGGTGATGGTCGCGCCCGTGAACTCGACGGTACATTGCATCTGCATCGTATTCTTTGGTTGAGGAGTATCTGATCCATTTGTGACTGTGGTGGCTCAAGTGCTAAGACCTGGGGTTGGCTGCTTTCTCCTGTTTCAAAAGGTGCAGCTACCGCCGGCTCCTCTTCTTCTTCCAATTCTCTTTGGCGGCACCTGGTTGGGCGTTGGACGCCCTCTTCAGCGGCAGGTGCTTGTGCATTGGGTATGGGCACTGGGTCTGGGTAGCCAAGTACTTGCGCTCAGGTGATGGCGTTCTGAATTCGCCCCATCGTATCGCTAGGATAGATGGGCACATTGTATTGAGCACATAGCATGGTGATGAGTGACCCATGCCCCAACCCAGCTGTGGTCGAGAGTCTACAAGTGAACTTTATGCTCTCGATTTTTTTTTACCCACATCTATTGTGAACCCTCTCATTATGGAATATACCAACTTGATTCTATCATTTGGTACTTTGGACAGATGTGTGGAGGGTATATATCTAAGCCCATGCCACCCTGTTGAATTGGACACAATATATCGATCTCGGCTCATTATAAGCACTTAATGTCATTCGTGCCCTTCTTGCACTCAATATTTCCGCCACATCAACTCAATCGATTTGACTTGACCGACTCCAAATTGTATATTTATCTTCATCCTCTTCTATCATAACATCGGGCACTCCACAAACTGCGTTTATGATTTCTGGTCCCACAGGCACCCACTTCCCTCGAACAAAACACATATTCTCCACCCGCTCCGGAAAGTTGGCGTAGAATTCATATACCACTGAGATGTTGGGAAGCGGAAGATTGGTATTGACGAATGCCTCCCAATTCCTATTGGTAATCATCTCTCTAATTGGTTCATAGGCGTCGTTACAGAGTTCTCGCCTGATTTCCATTCCCCTTTCTGGGATTAAGGCACGCTCTTTCAATTTTAAGTATCGATCTTGGGCTTCCTTGTTTGTAAACCTGTCAGTGTCATAGTCAGGAGCGGAAGGTCGAGAAGAAGAACCTCTATGGAGTACTCTTTTTGGAGCCATGCTTTTTAGGGATGGTTGGGTAAAATTTGGCAGAGTTTCCTTTGTTTGTTTAGAGTTTCCACCCACACTTAGTAACCACAACCACAACAACAATCAGCAACTACAATCAGTACTCAACATACCGCAACAATCCAACAACGCTATACTCCACAGTAACTACGAAAATCAGCCCACACAAAACTACACCAGCCTCAACAATAATAAGACGTAGTAACACCCAACAACTGAAAGTCACGAAAATTTGCAAGAGAAGTGATGAGTATTACCTTTTTGGAGAGTTGTTCTCCACAAATTCCTTGACCCAAATTAGGAGATTATGATGATATATTATGGAATGGGGGAATTTGTAGTGTAATAGGGGTATGAAATGTTGGATTTGGAGAATTTTCGGATTTTTCTAGAGAGAGGGGAGAGTATTTTTGAGTTTGGGTTAAGTTAGAATGAGGAAAAAATAAAGAGAGGCTAGGGTTTAATTTATGAACATCCTGATGAGCTGCGGCCTCTTGGACTGTTGAGCCGCAACCCTAATTCGCCGAAAATCACTGGATGTTTACTGCCAAAGATGGACCGCGGCCCTTCGTTCCTAAACCGCGGCCCTAATTCACTTGTCAACAGTATCTGCTCTCTGGAGTTTAGGGGTCGCGACTCTTCTTTCAGGAACCGTGACCCTTCGTTTAAAATCATCATTTTTGCCAGTTTGTCACATTTTTTATCGGCTAGTCCTGCTTCACCTATCATCAAAAACATCAACCAAGCATACCAAAGTGAGACTGTTCAAGAACAAAAATAAAACAAAATAACATAATTTAAAATGTTGGGTTTCCTCCCAAATAGCGTTGTCTTTAACGTCTTTTAGCCGGACGCAGATTTCTCTTCACTGTAGTTTGAAGAGGATCACAAACTTTATTTGCTACATGGAGTCACACAAGTAATGTTTCAATCTCTGCCCGTTCACTTTAAATGGTGCACCCTCTTTACCTTGTATTTCAACTGAACCATAGGAAAACACTTTCTCAACAACAAATGGTCCTGACCATCTGGACTTCAACTTGCCTGGAAATAGTCTCAACCTTGAGTTGAATAGGAGCACTTGTTGCCCAGGTTGGAACTCTTTTAGGACCAAGTTCTTGTCGTGCCATGCCTTGGTGCATTCTTTATAGATATTTGCATTCTCATAGGCATCATTTCGAAGTTCATCAAGCTCATTCAGCTGCAATAGTCTCTTCTGTCCAGCAGCCTTGACATCCATGTTCAACTGCTTCATTTCCCAATACGCCCTATGCTCCAACTCTACTGGTACATAACACGCTTTTCCAAAGACAAGCCTATAGGCTGACATTCCAATGAGAGTTTTGAATGTCGTCCTATAAGCCCATAGTGCATCGTCTAACTTGACAGACCAGTTCTTCCTCGAGTTGTCCACTGTTTTCTCTAATATGCTCCTTACCGCTCTATTTGAGATTTCAGCTTGCCCATTTATCTGAGGATGATATGGCAGGGTAATTCGATGGTAAACTCCATAGTGGGCCAGTAGAGTGTCAAGCTGCTTATTACAAAAATGACTCCCTTCATCGCTAATGAGGGCTCTAGGAGTACCAAACCTTGTGAAGATGTTCTTTTGGAGGAATTTCACAACAGTCTTACTGTCATTCTCTGTAGTAGCCACTGCCTCAACCCATTTGGATACATAATCCACTGTAAGCAAGATGTATTTGTATCCGAAAGATGGTGAAATGGGCCCATGAAGTCAATCCCCCAAACATCAAAGAGCTCTACCTCAAGTACACCATTTAAAGGCATTTCATTCCGCTTTGAGATATTCCCCGTTCGCTGACATCGGTCACAAGATTTCACAAAAACATTGACATCTTTGAACAGTGTTGGCCAATAGAATCCACTTTGTAGCACCTTAGCCGCTGTTCTTGAAGCCCCAAAATGTCCACCACGTTGTAAAGTGTGACAATGAGTGAGAATTTAGTGCATTTCCTCTTCAAGCACACAACGTCTAATGATTTGATCAACACAATGCTTGTATAGAATCGGCTCCTCCCAATAGTAATGTTTCACCTCTGAGTAGAACTTTTTTACTTGTTGTCTTGTCATCTTTGGTGGCACAACCTTAGCTACAAGAAAATTAACAAAATTAGCATATCAAGGTAAATTTGAATTAGCACTTACCTGAAACAATTGCTCGTCTGGGAAATGGTCATTTATTTGTACGTCCTTGGTGTTCTGACTTTCTTTAACTTCAAGCCTTGATAGATGGTCTGCAACCAAGTTTTCTGTCCCCTTCTTATCGCATATCTCCATGTCAAATTCTTGTAATAACAGCACCTATCGGATAAGGCGGGGTTTTGCATCCTTCTTTGTCATCAAATACTTGATAGCAGAGTGGTCAGTGTACACTATCACCTTGTTCCATATTAGGTATGGCCTGAATTTCTCGAATGCGTATACTATGACTAGCAACTCATTCTCTGTGGTTGCATTATTCAATTGTGCATCATTTAAAGTTTTGCTAGCATAGTAAATGGACCGAAACACTTTATCAACCCGCTGCCCAAAAACTGCTCCCACTGCATAGTCACTTGCATCGCACATTAATTCAAATGAGAGTTCATAGTCTGGTGCCATGACTATCGGTGCTGAAATTAACTTCTCTTTGAGTGCCTGAAAAGCAGCCATGCACTCCTCATTGAAGTCAAATGTGACTTCATTCATCAGCAAGGTGGAGAGAGGTTTTGAAATCTTTGAGAAATCTTTGATGAACCTTCTATAGAAACCAGCGTGCCCAAGGAAACTTCTAATCCTTTTCACAGATATTGGAGGTGGCAGATCTTCAATCACTGAAATCTTTGCCTTGTCTACCTCAATGCCTTGGCTGGATATTTTGTGGCCAAGGACAATACCCTCTTGCACCATAAAGTGACATTTCTCCCAATTTAGCACATGGTTTGATTCTTCACAACGCTGAAACACTGCTTCTAAGTGCTTCAAACATTCATCAAAAGAGGATCCAAAGACAGAAAAATCATCCATGAAAATCTCTATGGTTCTCTCCACCATGTCAGAGAAGATGGCCATCATACATCATACAACGCTGAAAAGTAGCAGGTGCATTGCAAAGCCCAAATGACATTCTTATGAAGGAAAACGTACCATAGGGGAATGTGAAGGTAGTCTTCTCTTGATCTTCTGGTGATATTGCAATTTGGTGATAACCAGAGTAACCATCCAAGAAGCAGTAATAGTTGTGCCCTGCAAGTCTGTCAAGCATCTGATCTAGAAAGGGCAGGGGAAAATGGTCCTTCCTGGTTGCCTTGTTCAGCTTGCGATAGTCAATGCAAATTCTCCATCATGTAATTTTTCTAGATGGAATAAGCTCATTCTTTTCATTGGTTACCTAAGTCATACCACCTTTCTTGGGCACCACTTGCACAGGACTTACCCATGCACTGTCAGAAATATGGTAGATTACCCCAGCATCATGCCATTTTAAGATTTCCTTTCTCACTACCTCCTTAATTGTTGGATTCAGTCTTCTTTGTGCCTCAATGGAAGGTCTGCTCTCATCTTCTAGACGAATTTTATGCATCACTGTTGAAGGACTTATCCATCTAATGTCATCTAGTGTCCACCCAATAGCAAGCTTGTGAGCCCTCAACACTCTCAATAAATTTTCAACCTCCACCTTAGATAGATGAGTAGATACAATCACTAGCAAAGTTTCATTCTCACCAAGATACTTATAGTGCAAATGATCTGGTAGAGTCTTCAACTCTAGCGGTAGAGCTTTCTCTATCGAGGGCAATGGCCTCTCTGGAACCTTTTCGAGCTCCTCATACTTCTTCCTATAGCAAGGCCCATAGGAATCCATCCAATTCACATACTCCGTTAACTCTGCATCATCACTGGTATCTTCATCACATTGTGTCAACACCACTTCAAGAGCATCAGTACTCCTAAAACTTCTCTCAGAAACCACTTCTTCAATTACATCAATCGCAAAACAACTATCACTTGCTCTTGGGTAAGTTGTTGCCTTGAATACATTAAAGATCACCTCTTCTCCCTGGACTCACAATTTCAACTCACCTTTCTGAACATCTATAAGTGTCTGCCCTGTTGTTAAAAATGGTCTCCCAAGGATAAGGGGCATAAGTTCGTCTTCTTCCATGTCTAGGATAATGAATTCAGCGAGAAAAATGAACTTATCTACCTTCACCAACACATCTTCAATAATACCTCTAGGGTGTAGAATGGAACGATCAACCAACTGTAAAGTGATGGTTGTAGGATTTGCTTCCCCCACTCCAAGTTTGAAAAACGCTGAATGAGGCATCGAATTAATACTAGCCCCTAAATCACATAGAGCTTCCTGGCATTCAAAATTCCCTATAGTGCAAGGGATGATGAAGCTTCCCGGATCTTTCAACTTCTGGGGCAACTTTCTCTGTAATATGGCACTGCATTCCTCGGTTAATGCCACTGTTTCATACTCCTCTAGCTTCCTCTTTTTAAAGAGGATCTCCTTCATGAACTTAACATAACTTGGCATTTGCTCCAAGGCTTCAGTAAACGGTATGTTGATATGCAACTTCTTAAAGACCTCCAAAAACTTAGAAAATTGCTTGTCAAGAGATTTTTTTCTGAGTCTCTAGGGGTATGGAATTTTAACATGAGGCTCCTCATTACTTGCTGGTGTCCCTCTCTTTGGTGTTGGATGGTTTTCTGTGACTACTGCCCCCTCTGGATCCGTTGCATCACCAGATTCTCCCTTACCCTCTGCAGATGGTGGTTGCACACTTGATTCAACTTGTTTACCACTCCTCAAATTAATGGCCTGACACTGTTCCTTTGGGTTCACAACAATATTTCTAGGGAGATTCCCCTGCGTTCTGTTGTTTAGCATATTAGCCAGTTGTCCCACCTGCGTCTCCAAACTACTGATAGATGATCTAGTTTCTGTCATGAACTGAGTCTGAGAGTTTGTTAGGGTCAACAAAGATGCTTGCAACTCATTCTGCCCTGCTTGTTGAACTGGTGGTCTGAGCTGCTGTGAAGATGTGGCTTGGCTGCTCTGCTGTTGCTGAAAATTCCCTTGGGGAGATGGATTGGCATGCTGATATTGGCCCTGAAATTGAGGCTGCTGAGGATGATTATTTCTCCAAGAAAACTTAGGGTGATTCCTCCACCCTGAATTGTATGTGTTGGAGAATTGGTTGTTGTATGGCCGCTGAAAAATTTCCCACTGCATGAACATGAGCTTGATCCATAGGGATATCATTAGGATCCACTGCTGGGCATTGATCGAATATGTGCGGTCCACCACAAATCTCACATCCCACTGGAGACTGAACCACATTTACGGACATATTGTTCTGTTGCAACTGTTTTGTCAAAAGAGCAACCTGAGCATTCAGAGCAGTGATGACATCTAATTCCTGTACCCCAAGAACCTTTCTGCTGCTTGCTCCTCTATCATCTGACCAGTGATTGTTCGCTGCCATGTCCTCTAGTAAATCATGAGCCTCATGGGATGTTCTCTTCATGAAGGTACCACCGACAGATGCATCTATGATAGTCCGGGTAGTCCCATTCAAGCCATTATAGAAATTGTGCACCAGATTCCACTGCTCCAACCCATGGTGTGGTCACTTTCTTTGCAGATCTTTGAAATGTTCCCAAGCATCATATAATGACTCTCCATCCATCTGATCAAAATTGTTTAACTCTCCTCTGAGCCTTGCTGCCTTTGATGGCGGAAAAAACTTGGCTAAACATTTCTGGGCTATATCCTGCCATGTGAATACGGAGTCTGTGGGCAAGGATTTCAACCAAACCTTTGCTCTGTCCCTGAGTGAAAAGGGGAATAGCCTCAACCGAATGACATCATCACTAACACTATTGTATTTGAATGTGGTGCACAACTCCAGGAAATTTGCAATGTGCATATGTGGATCCTCCGATGGCAATCCTCCAAACTGGCCTGTGTTTTGCACCATACTCAAAATAGCAGGTTTGATCTCAAACTTATTGGCTCCTATCGCTGGGAGCCTTATGCATGTTTGTGCCCCCGTAACCGTTGGTAGAACGTAGTCTCCCAAGCTCCTCTCTGCAGGATTCGAGACTTGTCCCATGGATGCTGGTATATCATCATTCGGCCCATTCCGATTCCGCTGGTTTGCCATTATAACTGAATCAACTAGTATTTTGTTTCTCCTATTCTGTTTGCACGCCTTCTCAATTTCTGGGTTTAGAGGAACACGTGTGTTTGCTCCTCTTCTGCTTCGCATAAACTATGGTCCCTGAAATTTGATCACAATCAAAACAAACAGATCAAGGAAAAAATGTGTTTAAAAAAAACAAATTAGAAATAAGATTAGCTAATTCGATATTGATGTACGCCAGTCCCCGACAACGGCGCCAAAAACTTTTTAGGCGATTTCCACATGTTCAACGCAAGTGTACGTGTCGCTTCAAGTAATATAGTCAGAAAGACCGAGTTATCGTCCCCAGGGACTGGTTATCAAGCACTGAACAACTAAACTATGGTATCTATTTGGTGATCGTAATTTAGTTTGGAGTTTAACTATGAGTTGTAACTAAGTAAAGTAATTTCTAAAGCTGATAATACTAAGGGGTTTAAAACAGTTATGTAGAAAATTAGGGCTTTCAATCTCCTCTACTATCCACTCTTTCACGTGTTAATGAAATGCTAATGATTCTTCTTCTTATTAAGATAGGATGTCAACTAAGATGTTCTATATTCCGGTTAGGACATATAAAACTCAACCTATGCAGAAACCTTCTATATTTCTATGATAGATTTTACCACATAAGAAGATTAAGAACAATGACCCTAAACACTACACAAGTATCGGGGTACTTTCGTCCATGATTTTAACCTATGTCTATTCAACTATAGCATATTCAAATATCTCCTTTCGGATCTCGATTCGAAATCATATATGTTATGAAAACTAGTGATCAATTAATTCTCACACAATCGATACAAATTGAATAGATCTTAAATAATCGAAGAAAAAGTCATTAACAATACATTAACTTAATAGAAAGAGTTTCAAGAAGATTCGACAAAAACCCTAAGTAAAGAGATTAGCTCCTAGACATTGTCATGCTAAGAACTAATACAAACTTCAACATAAACTGAATTAAACAACAAAAGGAAAAGAAAGTCACTTGAACAAAGTCTCTAATCCTTTCCTTCACCCAAAAATATCTTCTATGACTCAAGATCTCCCCCCAATAAAACCCTTCCTTAGGCTTTTATATTCTCACCAAAAGAACCCTCTTTCGGACCACTTTACCCCTACTAAAATCAGCTTCTTTCGCCTAAAACACGCATCGGGACCGCGGCCCTTCGTTCCTGGGCCGCGGCTCTAATTCAGCCGTGCAGGTACTGGAAAAAATGGGCAGCGACCCTTCGTCCAGGGATCGCGGCCCTTCGTTTGGTGTTGTGAATTTCAGCTTCTGGAATTTTGGGGCCGCGACTCTAATGACTTCGACCGGCCCTTCACTATTTTCTGGCCAAATTTTGTCCATTTCTTTCGGAGACTCTTTTGTTGATGTCTGGGGTCTTCATTGTGCCTTCCCATCCTCCAATTTACCTCAATTTACCATCATATTGTCATTTCCCACCAAGGTCGCTAATATCTGAAAACAAAGAAACAAAGCGTAATATTGCACAAAAACACTAAAACGACAATTAAAAGACTCATAAAATAGACTCTAAAACAGTCCTAAAATGGACTTAACAAACCCGCACGGGTCTTTATACCCGCATGAGTATCTCTTACTCGCATCACGAATCTCGTTCGTGGAGTCATAATACATGGGAATCGAACCCGTATGGGTCTTTATACCCGCATGAGTATCTCGTACTCGCAACACGAATCTTGTCTGTGGAGTGATAATACATGGGAATCGAACCCGCATGGGTCTTATACCCGCATGAGTATCTCGTACTCGCATCATGGATACATGTCCATGGAATCATAATACATGGGAATAGAACCCGCATGGGTTTTTATACCCTCATGAGTATCTCGTACTCGCATCATAGATACATGTCCATGGAATCATAGGGCCGCATGAGTATCTTGTACTCGCATCATGGATCTTGTCCATGTAATCAAATATAACATATCCGACCCAATCGTGGGACTCGGCGAAGTGATGAAATAACACTTGCACGAATAGTTATCATGAGCAATCATATGCAATTTAAATCACCACTTTGACTCTCCATATAATCTCTTTAAAATGAGCCTTCATTTTAGAAAAACCAAGGCACTCTCATATCATGTACCCCTTTGAAATCATCATTTGGAAAATCAAGACACTTATCATATCATGTAATATTAGGGACTTGAACCCAAAAGTACTATGTACGTTCACCGTACATTTATTTTATAAAAAGAATCATGCTAGAAGAATAAATGATAGTTTCATATACCGCTTGTCGTTTGTACCATTTGATAATCTAAATTCGGCTCGCTCCTCTGGCTAACATTATGGAAATATCTGAATGGTGATAACCGATCCGAATTTTCCTAATTAATCCTTATATGGGTCGTGAGTGATTTATTCATAATGATCTTATCTAATCAGCTGTGAACTAGCAAATGTAAAATAAACTGGTTATATCTTAGTTTCTATTCAGATGGATGACATTCTACACATTTCAATAATATAATTTGATTGTCGATACCTTTTTCATTTAACGCTGCAATGGCTTGTTTTAACACGTTTACCAAAATCAGTCTCAACACTTCATACTTATTAGTGTTGTAACTTAGCAAGATCAACTCGACACCAATGCTTACTAAAAACTCTTACCAACATCTCCCATAAGACTTGGTAAGGACTTAGGAATAATTTAGACATGTCTTTAGCATAGAATCAATAACATGAATACTCCTTACCTTCTAAGAGTAGAATAACTTTTGAAACAATACCACAGATATATTTCATACGTAGAACATGCCAAAAAGAAAGGAGGAATATTTCACATACCTTCTTGACGACTAACCAACATGATAAGTAGAATACGTCTCAATTATTACTTCAACCTATAACCACAATAACATGTCTATCAACTTCATGAATACTAGTATACGCTATACCACATAATGACTCCCATTTCATATAAACATTTGGCAGCACTTCCCCTATTTATACATACTTTTCCACCTTATAAATAAAGCCAATAACATCAATAACCAAGCACCAATTAAGGGCACAACCAAAACAGCAACCAAGGTGATTCATAAACCTACTTCTTATATAATTCCGACCTCTTAATCCAAATAAAACAATCCACTAAAAACAGTCCATACTTCATCAACGATGAGGGTAGAATATGAAGCTTTTCTACACCTTTCTACTCCCTTATTCCTTTAGGGCATGACTTAGAAATTATCACATTCAAACATGCATAATGGTAGCTAAATTTCCAGCATATAACACGTATAAAACAGCCCCTAAAACAGCACAACAACGTCTCACAGTTTCATGCAGTTTTTCGGCCAACAACTACAACCAAAAGCCCTTCTTATAACTCCTTATAATTCAATTCATATTCCAACACTTATATACAAACTATATCAACTTGTAATAACAAGATTTCCTTCATTTTAACATGCAAGTAGTGACGATAACAACAACAATAACCAACGAATCCAATCGACACCAAAATTGTCCCAATTCGACTAACATGCCAAAAACTGTGACATGTATTCTTGTTCTCCTTTTTACTTAACACAAGTTCATCTATTAATTACAACATCATACAACTTCCAATTACTTAAAGAGGTAGAAGAAATCTTACATTAATCTTGGCACAAAACAACTCTTAAGTCTGGGCCAACCTTCACCCCTTCCACACCACTTCTTCAAGTTCCAATCACACACACGTATCCTCTACAAGCTTGTTTTCATCTTGCTTTCATGTTTTACTTCCAAAAAGTTCATAACAAGCTTAGGGTTTCAAGATAGTTTTTAGGCTATAACCGTGATCACTTAACTTGGAGAGTTAACTTGGCTTGGAACTTTATTAGGGAGCTTAATCTTGGAAAATAACTTACACTTGTTCTTCACTTTTTTTCTCAAAATTTTTGAACTAGTGGGAGAATGAAGAGATAAGAACTCGAAGGATGAATATATTATGTGAGCTTAAGTCTTGCAAGACTTGTAACATATAATAGGTGTACAAACACAAGTGGATGGGGGGCCCTTGAACCCCACTTGTCCACTTGTCTTCACTTCATAAAATATCTCCCACACTTAGCCATTTCTTGAAATTTTTGATTCATACATGGCCCAAAATTGTGAAATTTTTAGGTGGGCCCCACATTATCAATGTCAAGACTTTATTAATCCACACTAAGTCCATATATCTGTTGGAAATAATCCAACTACAAGTTAATAATTTTCATCGTCACATTTGTCTCACAAATTTTCCATAAGAAAATGTAAAAATCCTTTCCTTCCAACATTCAAACCTTATTTCCTTTCTTACGTTCTCACTTATATGCCCTGGACTTACGGAGTGTAACATTCTTCCCCCCTTAGAAACCTTCGTCCTCGAATATTCATAATAGGTCTCAACTATAAACATTTCGGCATAGTCTCCTTTAACCACACCTCTCAACCTATACTCAACAACACAAATATGCCTCGCATGGCAACAATATAACACTTAGTCTCATTCCACATCTGATAGTCCTTAGCACCTTGTACTTCATTTGTAAATCAAGTCACATTCATAAGGTCCTATTGCAGTTTCTTTAAAATCGGTAATACCATATCCAATCAGCCCAACAACATCAACAACAATCACAAGTGGTTTATACTCAAGCCAAGGAATCATCACGACTAATATACTTCACATATACTATGTACTTTAACCAAGATCACACATAGAATATTTTACTCTAGAAGGCCTTGTATATCTAAGGTCTCAACGATTATTTAATATTCTCAGATTATCGAATATTCCATGTCCCAAGCTTATATCGTTTCTCCCCACATATGGGTAACGTAGTTTCTCACAATCTCAAAATTATTTTTTCCTTCTGGCATATCAACAGTCGGGGTATAAAACGTTATACCTTTCAAACAATTACTATAACTTAACAACTCATGATACCCCATTATCACTTCCGGCAATACACACATAGCCGTAAATAAACATGTTCGTATAGATGTACATCATCATCACACCAACTATACAACAATTTTACCAACCTGTATACAAGTTCATATATTCTCCTTCTGGGCCGCTGTCCCTTTCTTTGGAACATAGCTGCAACCACAATAATAAGTTAGAGAAGGACTACCCTAACGACATAGCTCTATCGCACGATCTTAGAGTAAGGAAAATAGAAACCAATCCAAAATGTATTGTAGCCTCCTGTTTATGGGTGTGGTGCACAACACACCGATAACCAAGACTCTACTGCACACGGTCTGTAGACATTCCGAGGACTAACTGCTCTGATACCACCTTTGTCACGACCCGAACCGACGGGTCCGCGACTAGTACCCTACCTAGGTATCCTTTAACCCACACATCACATATAAACAACGGAAGCTTAAGAAAAACTCATTTCATAAAAACAGGCAAGCCGATAAGGCCGCCACTGTACATAGAAAATACCCAATGAAGTACAACTGTACATGTCCAACCCACACATGACTACATACCTCTAAGAGTATCACAATAACTATGACGGGACAAGGCCCCGCCGTACCCCTAAATATACATAAGCTATAATAGAAGACTTGCACCAAAATGACAAGTCCTGGAACAATGGAGCTATCCCAAAAGCTGAGCAAGGATCCTAAGCTAGCGGATCCACAAACTGAATACCTATACCTGCGGGCATGAACGTATCCCCCCGAAGGGGGTCTGTACAACAAGGTACCAAATATGTAAACATAAAATACAGTAAATAAGATCATAACTATACAAAAGATGACAGAGATAAGTATGAAAATCGAATACCAGATCCAACCGTGCCATATAAAATAGAGCCAACTGTACCTTTTTAAAAGTGAGAGCCAACCGTGCCCTTTTAAAAATGAGAGTCACCGTATCTATTTACATAGAGCGTATCCCGACACTTTAGTGAGGGACTTAGTGCAATTATCATAATCATGAATACCTATCCATGTAACGTATCTCTCATAACGTATCTCGATCCTTTAGTGAGGGACTCGAGGGAATCCTAATACATATATAAAATCAACTGTATCTTTTAAAACTGTAAGAGCGTCATGTCAAAATCAGGGACACCTGCCCATAGAATCATTATGCATATCATATTCATGGGAATCGAACCCGCATGGGTCTTTATACCCGCATGAGTATCTCGTACTCGCATCATGGTGGTCGGTCCATAGAATCATGTACATATACTATTCATGGGAATCGAACCCGCATGGGTCTTTATACCCGCATGAGTATCTCGTACTCGCATCACGGATCTCGTCCGTGGAGTCATAATACATGGGAATCGAACCTGCATGGGTGTTTATATCCGCATGAGTATCTCGTACTCGCATCAAGAATCTTATCTGTAGAGTCATAATACATGGGAATCGAATCTGCATGGGTCTTTATACCCGCATGAGTATCTCATACTCGCATCATGGATACATGTCCATGGAATCATAATTCATGGGAATCGAACCTGCATGGGTCTTTATACCCGCATAAGTATCTCGTACTCGGATCATAGATACCTGTCTATGGAATCATAGGAACGCATGAATATCTTGTACTCCCATCATGGATCTTGTCCATGGAATCAAATATAACATTGCCGGCCCAATCGTGGGACTCGGCGAAGTGATGAAATAACACTTGCACGAATAACTATCATGAGCAACCATATGCAATTTAAATCACCACTTTGACTCTCCATATAATCTCTTTAAAATGAACCTTCATTTTAGAAAAAACCAAGGCACTCTCATATCATGTACCCCTTTGAAATCATCATTTGGAAAATCAAGGCACTTATCATATCATGTAATATTAGGGACTTGAACCCAAAAGTACTATGTACGTTCACCGTACATTCATTTTATAAAAAGAATCATGCTAGCAGAAAAAAAGATAGTTTCACATACCTCTTGTCGTTTGTACCACTTGATAATCTAAATTCGTCTCGCTCCTCTGGTTAACATTATGGAAACATCTGAATGGTGATAACCGATCCGAATTTGCCTAATTAATCCTTATATGGGCCGTGAGTGATTTATTCATAATGATATTATCTAATAAGTTGTGAACTAGCAAATATAAAATAAACTGGTTATATCTTAGTTTTTATGCAGATGGATGAGATTCTACTCATTTCAATAATATAATTTGATTGTCGATACCTTTTTCATTTAACGCTGCAATGACTTATTTTAACACGTTTACCAAAATCAGTCTCAACGCTTAATACTTATTAGTTTTGTAACTTAGCAAGATCAACTCGACTCCAATGCTTACTAAAAACTCTTACCAATATCTCTCATAAGACTTGATAAGGACTTAGGAATAATTTAGACATTCCTTTAGCATAGAATCAATTACATGAATACTCCTTAACTTCTAAGAGTAGAATAACTTTTGAAACAATACAACATGTATATTTCATACGTAGAACGTGCCAAAAAGAAAGGAGGAATAGCTTACATACCTTCTTGACAATTAACCAACATGATAAGTAGAATACATCCCAATTAGTACTTCACCCTATAACCACAATAACATGTCTATCAACTTCATGAATACTAGTATACGCTATACCACATAAGGACACCTCTTTCATATAAAAATTTGGGCAACACTTCCCCTATTTATACATACTCTTCCACCTTATAAATAAGGCCAATAACATCAATAACCAAGCACCAATTAAGGGCACAACCAAAACAGCAACCAAGTTGATTCATAAACCTACTTCTTATGTAATTCCGACCTCTTAATCCAAATAAAACAGTCCACTAAAAACAATTCATACTTCATCAACGATGAGGGTAGAATATGAAGCTTTTCTATACCTTTCTACTCCCTTATTCCTTTAGGGCATGACTGAGAAATTATCACATTCAAACATGCATAATGGTAGCTAAATTTCCAGCATATAACACGTATAAAATAGCCCCTAAAACAGCACAACAACATCTCACAGTTTCATGCAGTTTTTCGGCCAACAACTACAACCAAAAGCCCTTCTTATAACTCCTTATAATCCAACACTTATATACAAACTATATTAACTTGTAATAACAAGATTTCCTTCATTTTAACATGCAAGTAGTGACGATAACAATAACAATAACCAACGAATCCAATCGACACCAAAATTGTCCCAATTCGACTAATATGCCAAAAACTGTGACATGTATTTATTGTTCTCCTTTTTACTTAACACAAGTTCATCTATTAATTACAACATCATACAACTTCCAATTACTTAAAGAGGGAGAAGAAATCTTACCTTAATCTTGGCACAAAACAACCCTTAAGTCTCGGTAAACCTTCACCCCTTCCACACCACTTCTTCCAGTTCCAATCACACATACGTATCCTCTACAAGCTTGTATCCATCTTGCTTTCATGTTTTACTTCTAAAAATTTCATAACAAGCTTAGGGTTTCAAGATAGTTTTTAGGCTAAAACCGTAATCACTTAACTTGGAGAGTTAACTTGGCTTAGAACTTGATTAGAGAGCTTAATCTTGGAAAATAACTTACACTTGTTCTTCACTTTTTTTCTCAAGAATTTCGAACTAGTGGGAGAATGAAGAGATAAGAACTTGAAGGATGAAAATATTATGTGAGCTTAAGTCTTGCAAGACTTGTAACATATAATAGGTGTACAAGCACACGTGGATGGGGGACTCTTGAACCCCACTTGTCCACTTGTCTTCACTTCATAAAATATCTCCCGCACTTAGCCATTTCTTGAAATTTTCGATTCATACATGGCCCAAAATTGTGAAATTTTTCAGTGGGCCCCACATTATCAATGTCAAGACTTAATTAATCCACACTAAGTCCATATCTCTATTGGAAATAATCCAACTACAAGTTAATAATTTTCGTCGTCACATTTGTCTCGCAAATTGTTCATAAGAAAATGTAAAAATCCTTTCATTCCAACATTCAAACCTTATTTCCTTTCTTACGTTTTAACTTATATGTCCTGGACTTACGGGGTGTAACATTATTATTCTTGATCTTCAGGAGGTTGTGTTTAGAGTGTTGGGATACTTTGACAGTTTGTCCCAGGTGGGCATGGTTTGAATTACTCTAGATGACTCACATACTAGAGTAGGGGCTCAGACTCGTGATGCTATGACTGCTCTAGGTTTTCAAACTCTAGGTGTACTATCAACAATCATAATGGCTCCCCATATTGATGTAATTCTAGCACTTGACTTTTCTCTTCGTCGTATGGATGGTACAGTGATGTGTAGTGAGGAGCATAAATTATTTGATGGTTTCATAAAGATGTTCCCTCCTTGGTTCTATGCTACTCTCGAGAAAGATGTGTATGAGTTTATTGTTTATTGTCATGAAATGCTTTATAAGTTGGGAGTAGTGGAGTGGCGCGGAATTGATTACATCTTTTTTTAGTTGGTTGGGGATACTAAGCAGTGGTGGAGGTCTTATATGGATTATAGACTAGTTGGGTTGCCACCTTTGACTTGAACTTAGTTTTATCAGGTGTTTCTGGAGAGGTACATTTCCTATACTTTGAGATAGAGGAAGAATGATGAGTTTTTAGCCTTGGAGCATGGGGTTGTCTGCCACAAGGCCAGATTATTTGCTTTGGGTGTAGTGTCGTTACTTTCCACTGAGGTTGAGAGTGTGAGACGGTTTGTGAAGGGTTTGATCATTCTACTTTGATTGGTGACATTACAGGTTATAGCTTTTGGGGCTTCATTTCAGGCAGTAGTTCAGCATTTCAAGGAGGTTAAGTCAACGACGCATAGATTTGTAGTGGAGGTGGTGAGAAGAAGGTCTGCGAATTTAGTAGCTTTAGTGGTTCATATTGAGGTGGGCACACTCTGACAGAGGTCATCATCATCAATTCAGTCACATCATCTAGTCATCACTTCAGGCTTTTGCTGGTGGTTCTTCAAGACATATTGGGTATAGTGTCGAACATGCTTCACGGAGCTCTTATTATCAATTTTCACATCTTGGGGGATATTCTGGTTTATTAGGGTCAGTTCAGCAACCCATGTCGGGCAAGACTTGTTATGAGTGTGGGGCCCATGGTATTTTACGAGAGAGTGTGCTAGACTTAGACATGATGTAACCTAACAGAGCCCCTGACTTAAGGCATCTAAACCCCCAAACACTACCAGCTAGAGGAGACGGGTATTCTAGCAGAGGAGGTTTGCATTCTGGCAGAGATGGCCACTATTTGGGTAGGGGTAGTTCTTAGTCAATGAAAGGTGGATCTCAAGCAGGTTATGGTGGTTGTGAAGACACATAATTCGGGGCATACATTCCCCTTTCTATGCTTTTCCTGGTAAACCAGAGGTCGAGACTTTTGATGATATCATTACAAGTATTATTTTAGTTTGTGATTAGTCAGAAGTCTTATTTGATCCAGACTCTACTTTATCCTATGTGTCTGCTTATTTTTCTATGGGTCTGGATATGCTATGTGATTTACTTAATGTTCCTTTTAGTGTCTCTACCCCTGTTGGTGATTTTATGGTAGTGGATAGAGTCTATAGGTCTTGTATACTTACTTTTATAGGGTATCCCACTTAGGTGGATTTGGTTGTTCTAGATATGGTAGATTTTAATATTATAATAGGTATGGAATGGTTATGTCTATATTATGCAGTTCTAGATTATCATGCTAAGACAATTACTTTAGCAATATCGGGTATTCCATGGTTAGAGTGGAAGTGTACTCCCAGCCTTGCACCTAAGAAGATCATATCATTCCTTAGAGCGAAACATATTCCAAAAAAAACTTTCAGGACATATTATGGTCACTATAAGTTCTTGGTTATGTCATCTGGGCTTACTAATTCCCCTGTAACTTTTATAGATATGATGAATGGGGATTTTAAGTCCTATTTGTTTTTTTTTATCATTATCTTTATCGACGACATTTTGGTTTATTCTCGTAAAGGGGGGATCATAAAAAACATGTGATGATCATACTTGGGTTGTTGTAGGAGAAGTAGTTGTATGCCAAGTTTTCTAAATTCAAGTTTTGGCTCAGTTTGGTGGAATTTTTAGGGCATGTGGTGTCTAAGGATGACATCATGGTAGATCCTAAAAAGATCGAGGTAGTTCGAGATTGGGTCAGACCTACTTTTATCACTGTGATTCGAAGTTTCGTAGGTCTCGCGAGTTACTATCGGTGATTCGTAAAGGGGTTTTCATCTATTTCTTCTCATTTGACCAGGTTGACTCATAAGAATATGCCTTTTCAGTGGTCAGATGAGTGTGAAGAGAGTTTTTAAAAGCTCAAGTCCTTATTGAATTCTGCCTCGATTTTGGCTTTGTCGGTGGAAGGAAAGGATTTTCCCATCTATTGTGATGCTTTGCGGATTGGTCTAGGGCGTGTGTTGATGCAAGAAGTCAAAGTGATAGCTTATGAGTTGAGGCAGTTGAAGGTGCATGAGAAGAATAACCCCACTCATGACTTAGACTTGGCGGTGGTAGTCTTTGCTTTGACGATCTGGAGACATTAGTTTATGGGGTCCATTGTGAGATGTTCAGGGTCATCAAAGTCTTCAGCAAGTGCTCAATAAGAGGGATTTGAATTCATGGTAGCGTAGATGGATGTACTTGCTCAATGATTATAAGATCACCATTCTTTATCATTCGGGAAAGGCTAATGTGGTAGCAAATTCCTTGAGCCACAAGGAAGTGAGTATGGATAGCTTGGCTCGTTTGATCATGGAGGAGCGTCCTTTGTCTATGGAGTTTCAGTCGTTGGCAAATAGTCTGGTGAAACTTGATATTTCAGAATCAAGTAAGGTTCTGGCTTGTGTTGAAGTGAGGTCAGAGCAAATTAAGGCCCAACAATTTGAGGATACGAAGTAGTGCAAGATTCAAGATGAGGTGTTGAAGGGGAAGGTAGAGAGGCGATTCTTGATCATGTGGGAGTTTTGAGCATCAATGGGTGTATTTTTGTTCCTCATGTGGGTGGTTTGACTAGGTTGACCATGGGGGAGGATCACAACTCTAGATATTCTATTCACCATGGTGCTATGAAAATGTATCATGATTTGAGATAGCATTATTGGTGGGGTCGAATTAAGAGGGATATAGTGGATTTTGTATCTTAATATTTAAAGTGTCACAAGTTAAGTATGAACATCAGAAACTGGGGGTGTAACTCAAAAGATGCCTATACTTGAGTGTAAATGGATATGAATTGCTATGGACTTTGTGATACGGTTGTCAAAGACATTGAGAAAGTTTGATGCTATTTGGGTTATCCTAAACAAATTGACTAAATATAGGCAATTCATACCGGTTTAGACTACCAACAATGCAGAGAAGTTGGTGAAGATCTACATTCGGGAGATTGTGTGGTTGCCTGACGTGACCATCTCTATCATCTCAGATCGAGGAACTTAGTCCACCTCTCATTTTTAGAGGACCTTGTAGAAGGAGACGAGGACTCAATTAGATCTCAGTACGACATTTCACTCGCAGATTGATGGTTAGTCTAAATGAACTATTCAGGTTCTCGGAGATATATTACGGTATATGTGATTGATTTTGGTGGTCATTTGGACCAATTCTTACCTTAGGGGAGTCTGACTATAATAATAGTTATCATACGAGTATTGATATGGCGCCATTTGAGTCTTCGTATGGTAGTAGATGTTAGTCTCCGATTGGTTGGTACAATTCTTTTGAGTTGAGGCTATGGGGTATAGACTTGTTGAGATATTCCTTGGATAAAGTAAAGTTGATTTAGGAGAAGCTCCTGGCGGCTTAGAGTAGATAAAACGAGTATGCGGACCGGAAGGTTCGTGATATGGAGTTCATGATAGGTGATCAAGTTCTATTGAAGGTCTCGCCTATGAAAGTTGTGATGATATTTGAAAAGAAATGAAAATTAAGTCTGAGGTATATCGGGCCATTTGTGATCCTTCCACGAGTTGGTGAAGTGGCTTATGAGTTAGTTTGCCAGTGTTCATTCAGTGTTCTATGTTTCTATTAGGAAACTAATATCATATGAGGCTCAACCATGTCCGAGAGATCATTACGAATGGTCGTGAGCGGTATATGGACCTTGCGAGTCCCTCACGAGTTATGACTGCGTGGTTAAAGACCCGAACATGTGTATACTAGGTTTGATCTTTTTTTATTGCATTGCATATATCTGCATTTCATCTCATTCTAATAATTATGTGATTACGTGACTTGCTTGAGTTGAGATTTATGGAAAGATTTAAGATTGGTACTTGTAAATACAGAAAAGATGAATCTTTAGGAATATATGTGATTAATACTTCTTTATTAAATGATCTATGAATGAATAAACCTTGGAGTAACTTATAAAGGAAAGATTTGACTTTGTGAAATATAATAAATTCGAATGTGCTTAAACTGTACTGTATGAATTTGGCTCTACTTGTTTATTCTATCAACTTTTATACCGTTTATATGTGTTTCGTCATTATTGGCCTATAATACCTAGGAGTTCTAGTGTTCTACTCATACTACTCATGATTTCTGTTTTGTATTCGGCAGAGAGTATTTTGCCTACAGACATGTTTCAGACTTATTTTTCAGATTGATACTTTAGAGCTCTTGTATTATTTTTATCAGATTTTGGGATATATTGAATGCTTTGTTGGTAGTTATGATATTCTAAGACTTTTGATAAAATGTTCCTTTATTAAATTTAGCTTTCTTTAGCTTGCTTCTTCTAACTTTGGGGGATGGCCCTCCTACTAGTGGGTTAAGTGTAGGTGTCATCATGAACACGATTTTGGATCGTGACAGATGTCCACTTCTGTTTCTTATTGTTCGATTTCTTTTTAAGTTTGTTTTGATATTAGAAAAAGAGTAGTGACAATTAAGCTCCGAAGTGAAGAGGGTAAACAACTAAAATAAAAACAGATAAAGTTGAGTCTTTTTCATAGATATTAATTAAAGGGCTTTGAACTTAATTACTCACTAATTGATAATTTATTTGTGTCTACTTTAAACATGAATATTGTGGACTGCTTTGGAAGTAGATTTTTAAAGTTTTAATTGCATATATTCTTGGCATTATCTTCACAAGAATGATCTCCTATTTTTTTTTTTTAGTTTTCGTCTCTGCACTGTTTCAAGAAGAACTGCAACACTAAAACAGTAAGTTCAGATCTGACTAATAATGTATTACTATTTATAGATGCTGATTAACATAGCATAAAACATGTAAAATTAATACGAATTTAAGTCATATACGTCCGTAATAAAAGATTAATCATGGTCTTGCAGTTTAATAGTAAAACTTACTGGATATACAGTTTGTAATTTTCTTCTAACTCATAGAATTTTTCCACTATCAGCGGATTAATATACTAATAGTGTTTATATGCTTTGACTTCTCGAATTATAATTTATATTTACCGTGCTTGTTTTAATTAATAATTTGTATCAGTTTTTTGTTAACGAAGGAACCCGCACAGGGTAAACCCCGGGCTGACGCAATAATTTGTATCAGTGACCAATGCTACTGTTGTGCTTATCGTCGGTAGCATAATGAACTAAAAATATGCAGAAAATTATATATGACGATTTATTGGTGTATATATAAGTTAGCAAGTCCACAAATTGAATAACAAAAAAGGAATCGAAAAATAAAATTAGGAAAATTAATTTTAAATGATCAATAAATTACTAATAGTACTGCGTGTTGAAAAGTGGACAACATAATAATTACACATTTCATATGATTGCTAACAATTGATAATAATATGTACTTATTGAAATGAAGTAAGAATTAGACTATTTTAAAATAAAAATAACTCGCCCAAATCTCACAAGTAATGAAATAATTGAAAATGTTACTTTAATAAAATACATTTCAGTAACTAAACATTGGAACTAATTTGAGAAAATATTTCCCCACTAAAATAGAAAGAAGACAAAAGTATAGCTTGTTTTGATTCAAGAAAGACAAAAGAGAAAAGAAATAGGTCAAACAAAAAATTATTGGTATCTTCAGTACTGTTCCTATATAAACGGATTCATAGAGAAAGACTACTCCACTCAAGTTTCCTTTGTATCTTCTCTTGTTATGTCTGAAGAACAATCAATACTAAAGGAGTAGATAATTCAATGGCAACTCCTTTTTATGGTATGATAGAAGAAGTTCGTGTGGTGCTGGTTGATCATGACAAAGATTTTGTTACTAAAATGGTTGATTTGCTAAAATCTTACAAATATAAAGGTAAAAACTAAATTTCATTTATGTTGTA
This sequence comes from Przewalskia tangutica, assembly GCA_029844215.1. Lineage (NCBI taxonomy): Eukaryota > Viridiplantae > Streptophyta > Magnoliopsida > Solanales > Solanaceae > Przewalskia > Przewalskia tangutica. Next base: position 113,912,553 of record CM056721.1, read on the forward strand.
AATCTTGGATTTTCCCCCCTTGTTGCCATAACCAGATTGATGTATATGATTTAAAAAGGGGTGATAGTTTTATATTAATATCTATATCGTATATACGGAGGGACATAATTTTATTTATTTCATCAACCTACATATAAATTTACACACGATTGTTTTGTATAAAAAGGAAAAATATTATTCTTTGTCAATTGGCCTAGAGTTGAATGACAAAATTAATTGAATTCCTTAGAAATAATTTTTAGAGGGGTACATCTTTGATTTCTACAATTTAGAAAAAAATAAATTCGTTTGGGTGTTGAGGCACAAGATTAGGGCAACGAAAGGAAAGAACTAATAAGACCTCTAAATGTTTTTTTTATAGTTTAACTCTATAAAAAACTTTGTCAATTGGCCTAGAGTGACATAGATGTTTAACTCTATGAAAATAATGTGAAGCAATTTTATATAATTTATGTGTCTTTTTATGTATTTGTTTCTTATTTTTTGTTTGATTTCTCAATTATATTTTTAATATTTATTTATTATTCCTGTTCAAGGTGTGGACTTGAAATTCTTTACTAGCTACCTTTGTGTGCACCATGCAATATGCATTCATAGAGCAAGTAAATTTTTAGTAATAACAAAAGTAAATTGCATGACATGATAAAGAACGCATATAGGAAAATAACTTTATAATCCTTTTTTCCCTTTTAAAAACTCAAGCAATGCCTAAGTAATGAGTTAGGGTTTCATTTTAGACACTTCAGGTAGAAAATGTACCACGTTGTAATTAGATAATATATTTTTCTAGAAAATGTATTTTGTCGATAATATAAGCTTATGATTCTTATGTCGTCTTATTATTTTATAACTGTTTGTACTTTTGTTGTTTTACTTAAGATTCTTGAACTCAATTAAGTGATGATATAAGTTGATTGATATGTGCAATTGCATAAACTAAAGTGTAACATGAAAATTTCTAATTAAATTTGTATATGCAAAATAAACAATAATTTTGTGTATAGTTTTCATTTCTTGTTCTTCATGACTTTCAAAGTGTATTGATGTACAGTTAGGACGGTTGACATGGCTTTGGAAGCTATGTCAATGCTCTCCAAAGGAAAGGAAAAAGTTGATGTGATGATCATCAATGTCAATTCACCGGACTTGCTATCATTTCAACTTTTGGACCAAGCTATAGCTCTGGACATTGTTTCACTTGGTGAGTACTTATTCTACTCTTTCATTTATGACATCTAACATTTTAGTGGGTAAAGCCAATGTTACTATGATTCAATTACAGATAGATATCACCTTGTATTTTCAATTCTTTTATTATGAAAATCCAATACTTACATCCCTACGATGTTATCCTATTTTTCTATGAAAAACATTTAAATCTTTCATATAATAGAAATACTACATAAATAAAACTTTATCTAATAACATATATGTAAGATAATTTTGAAGTGAAAGGATATTATAATAGAAAAGAAAAATATATATAATTAATAAAATTACAAATAACTTACATATTTAAATTAAAAGAAAGTTATAACTAGTAACTGGTATATCTTATTAACTAATTTGTATTCATTTTCTATTTATGATTCACAAAAGATACATGCTTCAAAAATATTTATTTAATATTTTTAATCAAAGGCATGTAAAAGAAAATTTATTATCTTCGCTTTAAAATTTCATAAAAGTAACTCCACAAAAATATTTATCAGAAATTTAAGTTTTTATTTTTAAATATTAGGTATATCCAAAATTGAGTCATATTATAGAGACATTAGTGTAATTAACTTTTTAATTAATACAGTACAAAATAAATAAACTATGAAATTAGTCATTAATTTATTAATAAATAACACGTAGCTAAACAGATTATCTTTTATAATTCTAATGGCTAGTTTCTCAAAAATAATAATGCAGTTGTATGTGATGAACATCACAAAATCTTAGCAAAAAAGGCACTGGACAATGGAGCTTACCTTTATCTGAAAAAACCACTTCACGAGGAAATAGTGAAGTACTTGTGGCAATTTGTATTGAAGAAAAAAATTCAGAAGGAAAGAGCTAAAGGAGTAGAAGAAAACAGACATCAGATGGATGTTAATGAAGCTGGAGAGAAAGATCTTCCTAATACTGAGGAGCAAAGAAATAATATGAAAAATGATGTTGGAAAGTATAAATTGAGGAGAAAGAGAGATAGAAAATGCAAAAAAGAGAGCCAAAACAGTGCTGTTAGGCGAAAGGTTTGCACCAAATGGACTGCGGATCTTCATGGCAAATTTATGGAAGCTATACAACGACTTGGTGAAGGAAGTACGTTTACTTCACAATTAATTCAATCATCAACTTGCTTGGGATTAGGGCATATATTTCCTTATCTATAATGTTAAGTTTATATTGTTATGGAATTAACCTATAGGATGTTTCCCCAAAAGTATCCGTAATGTGATGAGTGTGCCTGACCTTACCAGATTGCAAGTTGCAAGCCATCTCCAGGTATATTCAAGTGGTACTCATACTTGATTACTAGAAAAGGTTTTTCTTAAGAAGATTTTCCTTTTTTCTTATAATAACATCTAAATTTTGATTTCATATCACTTTCGCCAGCAAACATTGCTACTCAGCAGTTTTATATTCAACTCAATAATTTCATTATTAATATTTAATTTTATATTTTTTTGACAGATATTTTATATCAAGCACCAGAAATATTTTTTGAATTAAGATTTGTTTTCCACCAGTTTGGATCATTCAAACTAAAAATATTTTTTCTTAGCTAAAGAACTATATTATTCGCTCTATTTTTGTATCACTCATGCCACATATCTTAACTCGGATATCATTTCAAGTGACTTCTGTTTCCTTACCTTTTAGAGAGTCTTCTACTATTATAATCCATATTTTTTGAATAAATAACTCCTTATTTGATCCAACTTGATTTGTTTTATTTCTTTCAAACATCTCACAGAAATGTCGTAATGACAATTGGAGAGCTCCAGAAGAGCGAAAATTCACTCGTCAGAGAGGTTCTAAACAAAGAAGCAACTTTAGAAAATTTGGGACAATGGCTCATCTTCAAACAAATGTTACAAATCTGCAACAACGTCAACATAACCAAGAAACACAAAGGGACCCAAAGTTTTCATTTCCACCATTGAGTAGTAACAATACTTTTGTTGAAGGAGAGAGTTCAACTCAACAACACATCTATCGCTCACAACTTCAAGTTGATCTCCAGTACCTCAATATTAACAACTTATTCAATAACTCATTTTATTCGATCGAAAATAATAGTGTTGGTGGGATACAACGACAACATGAACCATTATTTGAAATGTCAAAGGGACTACAAGGATCAATTATTGGGAGCACTTATTATAGACCTGGACTGGAGTTTAATGATGGGGATCATCATGTTCAAAATGACTATGACTTGAATGTCAATGCGATTAATATAGCACCATATTCAAGTAGCACAGTGATATCTGGTACAGATGTGGAGAATGAGATAATTAATGAATTGGGAACAACAAATTCTAATTTCCAGCATTATATTGGTGAACCAAACAAGTCTTATCCCAACAATATTCCGGCGACATCACATGCGAGTGAAAATGTAGAAAGTGATTCAAATGAGGAGAATTATGATGTGTATTTTGATTTCAATAATATGGATGATCTCTTCCAGGATCTTGGACCTCCAAGTGCCAACCTACCTGATGAACATGGCAACGAGTTTGATTAAGTTTAGTCTGATGATCAGGTTAGTGCTTCTTCCTAACTTTAGTAATTTCGCACGTTACCATTCATTTATTTTACATTTTTTATGATGCGAGTTTTTTTCTAAACCAAATGTTTTTGAAATATTACTTTTTTTAAAAATATTTTATTTTTTAGATAAATTAATATTTCTATTGTTTGTTCATAGAATGAAAATTATTAATAGAAAAAAAAAACATTTATATTGAAGATTGATAATAATCTTAGGGGGTGTTTGATTATTAAGATTAAAATATTAATCTTGATATATAATTTGATATTACATTTATTTTGTGTTGGTTATTGGTATTAGTTAAAATCAGTATAACTTTTAAACTAAATTTTTTGTATTATATATCCATATAGGATGAGGGATTACATCCCAATTTCTGGTGTTTGATTTGGATTATAATCTTTAACATCCTTCTTCTAAACCAATGGACCCCTTCGCAAATGAACAAATATATATATATATATATATATATATATGAAGTTGAGGCAATCATATGAAGTAAATAATTGAGAAGAAGTCATCTTGCTCCTTTTGGTGAAAAAGGTTTTTCAATTTTTTGACATAATGACTTATTTTTAAGAATTGTTTTCTCGTACAAAATGCACCCATAATCTCCTATAAATTTACCTTAAATTTACTTATGCAGGTGACATCGAGTATCTAGTTTTAAGATATAGCAAATTTTCCAGACAAATCATCAACATGATCCAATGCAGTCTAAGGGCTCTTTGCAGAAACAAAGTTATTTTCTCAAGTGGAAATTGCATTTTTAGTTTTACTTGAGACTATATAGTTTATTTTAAAAAAAATTATAATATTGTGGAAGGTTAAATTTTATTAAATTTAAATTCACAAGAAATTCAGGCTATATTGTAACGACCAGTTCTATTGTTTTGAGCATTAGGACTCATTTTCCTAAATGATCCTTCTTGTAGCTTTAATATGGTGTTTTTGAATTTTAGCGAAGGGTGAAACGATTCCCGAGGCAATCAAATTAGTGTTAGATAAGAAAATTTAACATTTGAAATCTTTAGGTTGAAATAAGAAAAGGGTTCACCAAAATCAATATCTGAGATTAATGAACTTGCATTTGAGTTTTGAAAGCTCCATTAGGTTCGGATGTTGATTTATGACTTAGTTGGATAGTTTAGACTAGGGGTAACAGATGTGTCATTTGGGTTGAAATTGAGAGGGTCAAGATGGGTTGAAGTTGTAGATGTGTCAATGTCCAACCCGTCTAAAACTTACATGGGCTAAGAAGGGCGGGTCAAGATGGGCTAAATGATGGGTCATAACCAAATTTGTCAACTTGACCCTTTACTTTTACAAATTTCAAAGTTACCTTTTATGATGTTATTTTATTTTGTATAATATTTGATTTTTCCATATCTTTACTTTTAAAATAAGAATAATATTTTTAAGAATTTTTTCATTTTTTATAAAAGCAAAAATTATGAAATAGAAATTTGAGGATGAGGTGGGGGGGTGGAAGGGGGTAGGTGTGGATAGGAGCGAGGGTAAGAAAATTAATATTTTTTCTAAATTGTTTATAAAAGTAAAAAAATATAAATAGAAATATGAGAATGGGGTGGGGTGAGGGTGAGGTGGGGTAGTACGATTTTTTTTTTTTTTTTAATAAAAGTAACAAAAAATATGAAATAGAAATTTGAGGATAGGGTGGAGGGTAAGTGAGGTTAGGGCGGTAGGGGGGTAAGAAAAAATTTCATATTTTTTATAAAAGTAAAAAATATAAAATAGAAATTTGAGATTGGGGTAGGGCTCGGGGGGTGGGGGTAGGGCGGGAGGTGGGGGTAGGTAAGAATTTGAGGATGGGTAGGGCATGGGGTGAAGGGGGTCGGGGGAGGAGGTAAGAAAAAAAATCTTATTTTAATAATTTTTTTATAAAAGTAAAAAAATATGAAATAGAAGACTTGGGTAATTAATAGAATATTAGATGAGTTACTTTGCGCTAATGAGTTGATTTGAGTTGTTTAAGATGAATGAGTTAAGTTGGGCTAATCCAAACTTAGCCCATTTAATAGTATGTCAATGTCCAAACCCATTAAAATTTGGGCGGGTCAATTGAGCTTGAATTCAATTTAACACCCCTAATTTGAACGAATTCTGAGGAGCTTGGGAGTAATTCAGACACTTAAATTGCGTTCTAGTAGCATTGAAACTTAAGAGTTGACCATAATCAAATAATTAACTAAACGAAAGGAAAACTATATTAATATCTGGGCATGTTGAATTTCTTTCTGGAACTCCAATATGCGGAAATTTGATTTACCTTATAAAATTTAACTATTATATTTTCCTTCATTTTGTTAATATATGATCCGAGAACAGCAACACAAAGCATTGTTTCCACACCAACTTTAATTCGATTCGCTTCGAGGAGAGGAGATCAATAGAAAGGCTAAAAATAGGCCTCTTATGTGGTGTTTGACCAGACTTCTGGAAGTATTTTTGTTTCTCAGAAATACTTTTTTGGCCAAACATCCTTTTTCCAGAAATAGAAATACTTTTTTCAGAAGCCAAAAAGTGTTTTTAGATGAGAAGAGAAACATTTGGTGTTTCTGGAGAAGTGCTTCTGGAAAAGTCATTTTTGCTCATTAATTGAATTTTTTTGGACCCATTTACCATTTTCTTTTCACAAAATTCCTTTTAATCTCATATAATATCTCCATATAAAATAAAAATTTGGGAATAGAGATAGGGTGGGGGTAGCGCGAGGGTAAGAAAAAAATTCATTTTTTTATTATAAAAATAACAAAAAATATGAAATAGAAATTTGAGGATGGGTAGGGCAATGGGGCGGGGTGGGGGTAGGCGGGGGGTAAGAAAAAAATTCATATTTTTTAATAATTTTTTTTATAAAAGTAACAAAAAATATGAAATAGAAATTTGAGGATGAGTAGGGCAATGGGGTGGGATGGAGGTAGGGCGGGGGGTGGAGGTAAGAAAAAAAATCATATTTTTTAATAATTTTTTTTATAAAAGTAACAAAAAATATGAAATAGAAATTTGAGGATGGGGTAGGGTAATGGGGTGAGGGGTAGGGGTAGGGCGGGGTAAGAAAAAAAATCATATTTTTTAATATATATTTTTTTTTTATAAAAGTAACAAAAAATATGAAATAGAAATTTGAGGATGGGGTAGGGCAATGGGGTGGGATAGGGGTAGGGTAAGAAAAAATTTCATATTTTCAATCATTTTTTTATAAAAGTAACAAAAAATATGAAATAGAAATTTGAGGATGGGGTGGGGTTGGGGGTAGGGCCGGGGGTAAGGGGGAAGAAAAAAATTCATATTTTTTTATAAAAGTAAAACAAATATGACATAAAAATTTGAGGATGGGGTGGGGGTAGGTGGGGTAGGTGTGGGTAGGGGTAGTTTTGAACATATTTGAGTCATTGACTATCATATTGTCGCTACATTTCTTATGTACAATATAAAATTATTTTTTGATTAAATGTTGTAATTAAATAATTTTATTTTTATTAAATTGTAAAGATATACTAATTTTTAGAAACATATGATAGAAAAGAATATTTTAAATAGTTTTAAATCTATTAAAAAGAATATTCTAGTAAATTTGCATAAATATTGGCCAAACAGAAAACTGTTTCTGTTTCTCAGAAGCACTTCTATAATTATAGGTCAAATAAATGAATCGTGATGGCACTAACCTCAAGGGACGTCAAGCCAACCACTAACTCATTAACCCAAATTTAAAGAGAATTAAGAAAGCTAAGTAAATCAAATCAAGTCATAATAGAGTAGCTTAATATAAATATTATGAAAATACAACCAATGAACTAACTAAAGATTATTAAATAGTCTGCGTAAAACACCAGAATACAGTCTTAAATGAAAGAACTGAAAAGTAAAATAAGAAGGAGAATTCGGCGCTACCGATCAGCTGGTAGCTCACCCCGTATCCTCCCAAGCAGCTCCTCAACGGGCTGGATAGTCACGCGTCCCACTAGTGCTAAGACCCGAACGTGCACAAAAAGGCGCAACAAATGTAGCGAGAGTACGTGAATCAACATGTACTCAACAACATTATCGACCGACCCTATCTTAAATGGAAATGAGGGTTGATCCTCCTAATAATACTACCACACTAACCGCCATTAGTTCATCATAATAACCATAGTTACACGTATACTTAAATAATGAGTTCAAGCCTATGTTATAGTATCCAGCGGGTCAAAGTATTCACCTAACCAAGTCAAATGAGTTCAAATACAGTAGGTTTCCACAAAAATAAGACAATAGAATCAGATTACACACAACATCTATTTCACTCAAAATAGGGATCAAATGAGATGAGGTGCAAATGAAAATACAATGCAATGTCCTTTTTCTTAATTACCGGTACACACATGTTCGAACTTTAACTAATTGTGACCCATGTGGACTCGTGAGGTCCATATACCACTCAGGCTCACACAATAACTGTTACACCCCGTAAGTCCAGGACATCTTTAAGGGAATGTACGTAAGGAACTCAAGACTTGAAATTGGTACGAAAGGAAGAATTGTTTTTCCGACGGAAAATCTTCCGAACGTTGGAAAGGAAAAATGTTCGTTGGTGAGAATTAGATTCTCAAAATGCATTATTTGAAGAGTATGGAACTTATTATCATTATGGAAATTTATTTTTATGGATTTGGTCATGTGGGGCCCACCCGAGGAATTTTACGTTTTGTGGGGCCCACGAGGGTTACAGAATTTTTGGACGAATGAGAGGGCGACACGTGACACCCCCTACCCACATGGCTTGGTCGAATTATTTCAAGGGTGAAATGGTCATTTGACCAATGTATAGATGACCAAGTCTTGCCAAATAAAGAGCTTGATATTGTTGACTAAGTCCAAGGGCCACTTGGCTTGATCTCTTCCGTCCAACCCTAACAAGTGTTATAATCTAGACCCTACATTGTATTATATATACACACTAGTGCAAGACAAGTCTTCACACTTAGAAAATTTTCAAGAAACTTTGAGCTAGCTTAGTGAAGCTCACGACATTGAGCTTAATCCCACACAAAACAATTTCAATTGTTGTCCAATATTCACAAAACTTTAACCCAAGGTTCCTAGGGGTATTGTAAGGATATCTCAATAGAAAGATCTCGGAAAAACGACGTTTTCACGTTAGTCGCAAGGCGAAACCCTTGGGTGTTCTTCAACTTTGAAGATGGAACTTGAAGAGGAGTTCTTCATAAGCTTCTAAGGAGTGCTTGGAGCGGATTGGAACATAAGGAAAGGAGCTAAGAATTGCTAAGGAGCGACTTTGAATCTTGGAAATTATAAGGGCTTGTAAAGGTAAAAATCTTGTCGTTTTAGCAATTAAAGATTTCTTATTGTTGTAGCTATGGATATTAGCAAGCATGAGGTATATAGTATGAAGTTTGATAAGTGTATTGGCTATTGGAACCCTAATCCGAAACTAGCATGTTTAGCCCTTAAGATTACAATTCAATTTGATTATTAGTTTAAGTCGTCACATGTTATATAAAGAAGGAGTTATAGTTGTTAAAGTTGTCTATGACTATATAACATGCTTGACCTAAGAACTTGGATTGGAAAAGAATTGGAAGACTTTATGATTTTGCACCTATTAGCCAAGAATGACACGAAAATTATTGGATTATTTTGTATCAATTGTGGGGCGGATTTTGACACGTCTTGTAGGCGTGTAATCCCCTATTGTTAACTACATTGTTGAGCCTTAAATGTGGCGTGTTTGGTTATTGAATTCGGCCTTGAAAAAGGTGGCAAAGTATGTAGAAACAAAGGAAGTGCTGTCCGATTTTCCGTAGAATTTAGTGACTTTGCACATAGAATATTCTACGTTCAAAGCTAGAGGTTAATGAACGTATTATGGTCATTATAGGTTGAAGTACTAAGTATAGCGTATTCTACTTGAAGGATGGAATAGCTATCAAGGTTGAAGTACTTTGGAGCATTTTGCTATTTGTCGATAATCGTCGCGAGGTATGTGAACCTCTTCATTCCTTTGGCATGATTCTATGTATGGAATATACATGTGGTATTATTTCATGTTCCCTTCTACTCTTAGAAGTTAAAAGGTATGTATGTGATTTACTCTATGTAAGGTTATGTCTAAGTTATCCTAAGTTCTTACCAAGTCTTTTGGGGGATGTTGGTAAGAGTCGTTAGGAGGTATTTGGAGCCAAGTTGGCTTGGCTAATTTACGCACGAATGAGAATAAGTATCGAACAAGCCATTGCAGCGTTAATAAAGGAAAATGTAATGACAATTGATTATATTAAAATGAGTAGAATTCTCCATCTGCATAGAAATTAAGATAAGACAAAATTGTATTACATTTTCTAGATCATGACTACTTGAATAAGATCGTTATAAATAAGTATAACTTATTCACAACGCACCAAAGTATATGTTACTTAATTTAAAAGAGTTTACGTATGAAGTTTTTAAGACTATGAACCTTGAATTCTTAAAAGGTTAAGAAACTTTATTTTCAAGTTATGAGACTTGATTCTTAAAGGAAGAAATGACTTGATGTAAATGTATAGAATACTTGATTTGGAAAGCATGGATTTCTTGATATTCTAAAGATAAGAGATTTTAAATTCTATGTTAAGAAACTTGATTTCTAAAGTTAAGAGACTTGAAGTATTTTAAAAGTTATGTAACTTGATTTGAAAGTATAAGTCTCTTGGTTATAAAAATAATGAATTAGTCTAAGGCATAAAGTTAGTATAATGACTTTATGGGAAGTTGGTTATAATAACTTTATGGAAGGTTAAGAGAATGGTTTTCTCTAGTAATATAAACAAAGAATGACTTGAAATAAAGAAGGGCAAATTGTTTTAAAGGTACCAATTGCTTAAGGTTTTTAAGAAAGAAGTCACTCGATTTAGAAGCCTATAAATGTATTTCTAAAAAGTATTGTGACTTGTCTTGAAAAGTAGATATGACTTGATACTACGGTTATTAGTATCTTGGAAGTTTTATTTGAAAAAGAGTCATTTTAAAGGAGTAGAGGTACGTAGTACGTTGGGTTAAATTCCCGGATTTTATATGACATTATCGCGTCCCAGAAATGGGTCGGGCAGTATACCTTTATGGGCAGACTATATGACATTATCGCGTCCCAGAAATGGGCCGGGCAGTATACCTTTATGGGCAGACTATATGACATTATCGCGTCCCAGGAATGGGCCGGGCAGTATACCTTTATGGGCAGACTATATGACATTATCGCGTCCCAGGAATGGGCCGGGCATTATACCTTTATGGGCAGACTTATGTGACTTTATCGCGTCCCAGGAATGGGTCGGGCAGTATACCTTTATGGGCAGACTTATGTGACTTTATCGCGTCCCAGATTGGGCCGGGCAGTATAGGTGTCCCTCCATAAAGGGCCGGATTATGTTATGCAAGGTAAGTAAGTTATATGATAATGAACTTGACGTTTTTTCCTAAGCATGTACGTAAGAATGTGACTGTAACTTTTATGTAAAAATGGGAAAAGATAATAAGGTACGATTAAGTTCACGAGATGGTAATGACACGGTAGGATCTGGTATTTACCTTTTTTATACTTGCCCTGTCGTTACATGCTGATTATGATTTGTTTATCGTACCTTATTTAGTTCCATATTAAATTTTTGTTATCGACCCCGCGAGAGGGATGCGTTCATGTCCGCAGGTTTAGGTACACAGTTGTGGATCCGCGAGCTTAGGATCCTGGTTCAGCATTTTGAGATGGCTCCAATGTTCCGGAGCTTGTCCTTATGGTTATGTATATTCAGGGGTACGGCGGGGCCTTGTCCCGTCATAGTATTTGTCCAAATCTTAGAGTGCAGATTCATCGTAAATTTGGGTGGCTAGAGTTGTTTTTACATTGTTAAACAGTGTAGCCTCTTTCGGGTAATTTTTATGTTATGGCAGCCTTATCGGCTTGGCCTTAGTTTTTTTTAAAAAAAGTGTTATTTATCTTCCGCAGTTTATTATGTTGTATGAATAGAAGGGTGGCCAGGTAGGGCACCAGTCGCGGCCCGGGGTCGGGTCGTGACAATAACTGGCTCTAACCACATAGCCTCAATTATTGTCTCTAGCCACACAAGCTCACACAGTACATGTTTCTAACCACACAACTTATATACTTGTCTCTAGCCACACATTCTCACACAGTATGAAGCATGAATATGACATGTAGAACAACAAGAAGCTATACTATGCAACAAAGATTCTATCTTTGGTCAATTTATTCTATAAAATCCGACCTTTAGTTATTGACACAACAAAGATACGATGTTTACTTTATTCCACTTTTGAACCATGTATAAAAGGAATGTTCAGGACACACAATCACATATAAGACAAACATGTAACAATATTATAGAAAGTACATGTCATACCCCAATCACACATCCAAAGGATCGTACTATTCTATCAGCTAGCGGCCAAAACATGACATTTACTATATAATTTAAAGGCGCAGGTGATGCGCGAAAAGATGCACACACTTTAACGCAAGTGCACGTTATCGTGACAAGTAATATAGTCTAGGTAAGACCGAATATCGTCCACAAGGATTAGTGTTCAAGTACCAATTATCTATCTTTTGGTATCTATTTGGTAACCGATATTTGATTTTGTTGTTTATAACTAGCAATTATAAATACTAATTAACTATGTGTTTACTTCAGTAGTGATGGAAATAGGGCTTCCAAGTCTCCTCAACTATCCGCTTATATTACTTATTAATGCAATGCATTATGGTTCTTCTTCTTTTGGAGCTAGCAGGTTTACTAAATCGTTTTATACTCCCGTTAAGGCTATATAAACACTCAACCCCAGTATCACTCCTTTCTACCTTTCGGTGATAAGGATGACTCTTGTTATACCCCGTATTTCCAGAGTATGTACGTAAGGACGTACGTAGAAAAATTTGAACTTTAAAGTGGCTTGGACGATTTATTTTGTGCACAACACCCGATTAGAGTCGTTTTTCGACGAAACGTTTTACAAGAATTGCGAAGGGAAAATTCCGGCTATGTCATTTCTAATTTTTGCGGATTTTTCCGAGAGACGAAACATTTTGGACCAGAGAGGCTTACACTTGTCACCTCTCATTGAGCTGCGTTAATGGCGGAAAAGGTGGGACGATTTGGCCTTGTTTGGTCAAGGGGTTGGTAGGATATTTTGTGGTAGATGGATAAGGTGCACTTGGCATGATCTTGGCCCTACACTTGCTTTGCACTTGGCATGATCATGGCCATTGGTTGGCCTTGGCTTGTCCTATAAATACCCCCCCTTGGAAGACTTCTTCATCCATTCCTAAACTTTCCTAAGTCTAAAATTCCTCCCTCCCTTTGTGTTGTGTTTCGTCCAACACCCCTCTCCCCTGTAGAAGGCCCCTGGCCGAGTACCCCTCCCTCGCGAGAGTACCCCCCCTCCTAGTGGGGTATACACCCCCCCTTGTGGTGTTGTCTCGTATAAATATACCCCCCCTCTTGGTAGAAATACTCTCCATAGTATTGTTACTATACCCAAATTACCTTGGCCCTAATACCTTGTAGTATTCCAAAGATATCTCTATACGTAGAGCCCGGAAATACTACCTTATGTCCTTTTTGTCTCAAACCGAAACCCTAAGGAAAATCTCCATAGTTAGTTGGAGTATTAAGAAGAAGTTGCGTAGAACTTCTAGAGGTTGTTTGGAGCGGGTTGGAGCACCCGGAGTAGGAGCTAAACGTTGCTCAGGATCGACTTTATGCTTGGATAATTTTGGGCTTATCGAGGTAAATAATCTTGTCCCCCTATTGTAATTGGAAATTACATGTTATAGGAATATATAGTTGAAGTATACTATATATAGAACTGAACATAGCTTTGCGGCAATGTCTTTTGACTTAAGCCTGAATTTAAAGAAAGATAAGCGAATCGTAATTACATAGAGTATTCTGATGAGACTTGTGTAGCTTTTCTGTGAAGTAGAATTTGTATACGCCCGGTTAGATGTATAACCCCCCCTGGTTGGCTTGATAGCCGGCCTCGATGGAGGAGGAGATTTACGCGGTTGCGGGGAGGTCTTTTAATTTTACGTAGAAAGTAAAAGATAAGATCTAGATGTTAATAAGCGCCTTGTGGCCTTATAGGTTGAAGTACTATGTGTGGCGCGATCTACTTGGCTTAAGGAGTAGCCGACGGTTTGAGGTACTTGGAGCGTTTTGCTATTAGTCGATAATCGTCGCGAGGTATGTGAACCTCTTCCTATCTTTTCTAGCATGATATGTGTATAACTATGTAGTACGGTAGACGTACATGTGTTAAATGTATTTGATTGGTTTAAGACATAAAAGTGTTATAACGGCTTTATGGGAAGTTGGTTATAATAGCTTTATGTAGGTAAGAAAATGCTTAGTGGTTTTAAAAACTTAAGAGTTATAATAGCTTTATGGGAAGTTAGGTATAACGGCTTAAGAGAGATAAAATGAATGATTTATTGATTTTAAAAAGTTAAGAGACTTGATCTTAAAAGATAAGAGACTTGACTTAATTAAATTAATATGAATTCTGTGTAAAACCTCATTCGTGAGTAATGAGTACTTGGTTTTTAAAAGGAATAATGTTTTACTGATTTCGGAAATCAGAATGAGTATCGACAAACCACTGCAGCGTTAATAAAGGGAAATGTTTTGATTAATGAAGTATTATTAAAACCAGTAGAAACCTCCATCTGCATAGAAGCTAAGATGAGACAAAATGATATTACATTTCCTAGATCATGGCTGCTTAATAAGATTGATTATGAACAAGAATAACCTACTCACATATAAGGCATATGTTTCTCAAATTGTTTTAAAGGATTAAAACTATGAACTACGAAACCTTTCGAAAATGAGAAACTTGAGTAATTGAAATTAGGCAAACTTGAAACGTTTGGAAAAGAATGTTGTTACTTGATTTTACAAAGAGAAGTGTTTTGATTTACTTCAACAGATAATAACTCTATTTTCATATACTAAGGGTATTGTGTGACTTTTGTGAAAGTAACGTATCTTTTAAAGAGTTAATGTATGAAGTACCTTGGGGATAAAAACCCGATCTTATTAATCATATAGTAGAAAGTGCCTTGTGTGTATAACTTGATTGTGTTGGTTTGTAATAGCCTTGTAATACTTTCTTGTTGACTTGTTAAGTAAACATGCTAGGATGCTACGTGTGTTAGTATCTTGTGATGTTTGTGTAAAGGGGTTTCCTCGATTGCGCTTAAATTGTTTCACTATCACCGCCGATATGTTGGTATTGTACCACTCACCGACTTGTTTCGGAGGTTGCCGCCCTCCGTGCGGGGTAGACTTCGGTGATGCGGGACCATGATTCGAGAATACCTCATGCGGGTCG
The DNA here is from genome assembly GCA_029844215.1 of Przewalskia tangutica. NCBI lineage: Eukaryota > Viridiplantae > Streptophyta > Magnoliopsida > Solanales > Solanaceae > Przewalskia > Przewalskia tangutica. The sequence continues at coordinate 113,927,740 of CM056721.1, forward strand.
GGGCCTACGCGAGCTACGAGTTCGAGTTAGTGTGCGGCCTTTATGGTCATGCGGTCTATGTGGCTACGCGATGCGAGTCGGGGCGTTGCGGGAGTAGCTACCCTCGACGCGGGAATACCTCACGCGGGCCATCGGAGTGGCCTACGCGAGTGCGGGAAGTTCGGGGCTAGACGCGCATTTGATCCGCGGGCGAGTGACCAGCTTTGATCATGTGACGGTCTAACAGATATCATGATACAGTTTATGACCCTGTTAGTACTGTGGGTGTTAGTAGTCGGCTATGCCTTCGTACTTACCCTGTACTGTTTTATTTGGACACAGGTGGGACCTGCTGTTCATGTGTATTCCTTGGTGCTTTTCTATCATAGACTGCCGGCAGTGAGGAAGGTATTCCACGGGCATGATTGATGTTGTGGGCGTGAGACCCATAGTTATATTTGAGTGATGACTTTGAGGGCGTGAGTCCCTGACTTGACATATCGCTTATTTATTGTGAGCGTAGTTTGGTTATCATACATGTCTCTGCTTTATATAGCGCTATGATTTCATTTCTGATATTTCGATTTCACATACTTGGTACCTGTTGTACTGACCTCCTTCGGGGGGCTGCGTTCATGCCGCAGGTTGAGGTACACCAGTCATTGATCCTAGCTCCCAGGGTCACAGTTCAGCGTTTGGGAAGCTCCGTTTCTCCGGAGGCTTATCAGTGGTATAGTCCCCTTGTCGTAGTAGGTGCTTACATTCAGGGGTATGGCGGGGCCCTGTCCCGTCATTGTTGTCATGTCACTCTTAAGTGCATGTAATCTTGTTGTGGGCAGAGTTGTATATGGGATGTAACTGTTCGGTTTTAAATTGATTTATATATGCCGAAAGGCAAGTTTTATCAGATTAGTATTTCATACTTCATGTTATTGCTTTATGTTCCGCTGATTACTCTGATGTTGTATCACTAGGGTGCCCGGGGTAAGGCACCAGTCACGGGCCCGGGTTCGGGTCGTGACAACTCTATAGGAGGATTAAGACTAAAAACCTAGTTAATCGTCACGCGCCATGCGTAAAATTAGGTGTTTAGACCTCTCATTAATGCTACACAAGTAATTGAGGTATTTTCATCCCCAATCCAAAATATGTCTACCCAACTTACAGCATATTCACAACCTCCTCCTTTCGAAGTTTGATTAGAAATCATATAAATAATGATAATTAGTGATCAATTAATTACCAAGCATTCAAAGCAATTATTGGGTAAATCTCAACAATAAGAAGAATAACCATAATCATGCATCAATTCATAATATAAGGTTCAAGTGATTTAACATGGAAAACCCTATAATGGAATTAGTTCCTAGCGATTGACATGACAAGAACTAATTCAATATTCAACATCAAAACTGAAATAAAGAAAGAAAGAAAAGAAAATTACTAAATTAAGGTCTCCAATCTTCAACTCCAAGAAGCCTTGTGTTTGTGCAAGAAAGGGAACCCTTGAAAACTGCCTAGGGTTATCCTTTTATAGGCTCAAAACCGCCTCCCACTTTTCCTTCAGGCCTGGCCCAGAAATTCGTCATTAAACCTGATTTTCCCGCGTCGGCGCTGCCACGCTATCGGCGCGCGCGGCCGAACTGCATTGTTCGGGTGATTTGGCGTGACCCGCACTCTGCATCTAGAGCGCCCTTGTGCTGCAACTCTCGCGACCTACGGATATTGGGCTCCGCGGCCCTGCTATCTGTTAGCTGGAGGCGCCGCGGCGCTGCAGCGGTGTTTCTGCCTGGCTCGCCACTTTCTCGCATTTCAAGCTCTGGAACCTCCGTTTTTGCCCTCTTTTCGCTCCTTTTTCGCCATTGGACCATTTTAACCACTTTGACTCAAAAGAAAGAAAATATGTCCTAATATAACACGTATTTGTACAAAAAGGAACAAAAGACTAACTAAAAACGACTCAAAAAGTGTATATAAAATACACCGATCAAATACCCCCAAACTTAACCTTTGCTCACCCTCGAGCAAAGATAAAAAGAAAGAAATAAAGACTCAAGAGAAAAAGAAATAAACAGACTCAACGACTTTGATCACTTTTGTTGCATTAGTGTTACTTAGAAAAACATGAAGATTAGCAGAATAATATGCAAGAACATATAGCCTGAAATTTCAGCATTCTAAACACATTAAGCTAGATATTTCGCAAACTCATTTTTATCATGCTTAATGGAAGTCAAAACACTGAATCATGCATGTTAATTTCATAATTCCTATGACATGTTTACTTGCTATTCTCCACTAATCATGGCTATGCATCTAAGAGATCTTCAGGACTTTTAAGGGTTGTAATGTAGGCTTAGGTATGGGTAGGTAAAAGTGGGCATTTAGGCTCATTTTTGTGTACCATAAGCTCTTTAGCTTTTCAGTGTTTCCCTTTTCTTTTGATTCTTTCCTTCACTTCAATTCTATCTTTTCCCTCTTTTGTTTCGGGAGAGTGAAGTGTATTATAATAACAAGCACCCCCAAACTTAGGCTTTTGCCTATTTCTCATTACTTTTATATTGGGGTGCATCACTTTTGTTCACTCTTTTTGTCTCTTTTTTTAACACACTTTATTCCAACTATTTCACATGTTTACTTATGACACATTTGTGGGGATATAGGGTGTCAAAGAAAAAGTTTAATTTTTTAGGCTCAATGGGGCTGACTAGGGATATTTTTAGTGTCAGGGATAGAAAAGAGTGGTAAGAATTGACTATCAAAGAAACGCCCGAGTCATCTCTCCTAACATGCATATCCTAACTATTTCGCCTTAAACAGCAAGCAATCATAACACATAGGTTTTAATCATTTATCATGCACAATTCAAGCAAGAAACTCCAAATAGACAGATTTTATGAGTTTTTGGCATATCTAACATAAGTGTTTAAATAGTTGCTTTAATTCCGTTACATTATTCCACCTTACTTCACTAGGTGTTTCTAGTAACTACAGTATACATGATTTTTTGACAGACAATTATGACTCAAAAGAAAAATTTTGTGACTCAAAAATACATAAAAACAACAAAAAGATTTAAACATATTATAACAATAAGACACAAATAAGACATCCCCCCAAACTTAAATCACACATTGTCCCCAATGTGTGTAGACTCAAAGACAATAAAAGAAAACAGGACACTTACAAACTTGGTTTAAAATGGTGGCGGCGGCGGTGGCATTGGATAGTGCATGGACCGCTGGTTGAACAAGGAACTCATCTCGTTAATTTGCTGTCTCATTTTTTGTTGTCCTTGTATCACCGTGTCCAAACTCTGCATCATCCTCATCTGATTCTGGAGTAACTGCTCCATCATGGGCACTGAAGGTTCTGATTCTGTGGGTGGCTGGTGGCTGCTGCTTGCCGCATGTTGAGCCTCTATCTCAGGCTCATCTTCGTCCATGGCGGCCTCTGCTGCTGCTGCTGGTGGTGGTGCTGGTGCTCTTCTTCTTGCTGTTGCTGGGGGAATTGGGTCTGGGAAGTCGTGTACTATCTCATATGATACAGGCAGTTAGTTTCTCTCACGAGTGTCATTGGGTAGGGTTGGGACCCCATTGATGGCGCATAGAGTTGTAATGATTGAGCCATGTCCCAACCCACCTGTTGTTACCAACCGGCTGGTCTCTTCAATACTTTGCACTATCTCCTTCCTCACATCAATCGTCTTCCCCGTCATAATTCCATATATCAGTCTGATTCTCTCTTCTGGCACTCTGGTAAAGTGCGTGGATGGAATCATGCGGGCATCGTAAATACAATCTGACCAACCGCGTGCTTTGTTGGCGCTTTGCTCAGTCCTCTTGACCCATTTCTGGCAATATCAAATGCAGCCCCAGGGTAGCTCACTGTGTCTGCGACGGTATTCCAGTCGATGTTGTTGGTGTTCCTAGACCATGTTCTAAAATAGTTCCAATCACCATCTCCTCCTTCAACATCAACTGTTTCCAATTGCGCATTTACCTCTTCTGCCGTCACAGACACATATTTTCCCCTCACAAAGCATCCATTTTCCACCTTCTCCGGAAGATTAGCATAAAATTCACGCACCATCACTGTGTTTATTGGTGCTATCTCTCCCGGTTTTTCAAATCTTTTCCACCCCCTCATCTCAATCATCGCCCGAATGGGCTCATAGACATCCCCCTCTTCCAGCGAGTCCCTTTGATAGTCCATTCCCCTTTCAGGGATTAAGGGCCTTGTACTGAGTTTTTGGTATCTATCTTGAGCACTTCGGCTGACAAATCTAGTCTCATCATATTGAGGGGCTGATGTAGATGTGGAGGCTCTTCTCTTTCTGGCAGACATGTTAGATAACTTTTTGCAGTTTTTTCTTAGTATCACAAATGTTTCCCAACACTGTCACACAACAACTAGCAGCTCTAACACTATCACCCCCAAACTCTAACTCCTGCACTACACACTACCCACACCCTCTTTGTATACTCCTCCTCTGAATTTCACCACCAATTTTTCAATACCCCAACGACTTCAACTGTCACGCCCCGAACCCCGGGCCCGTGACTGGTGCCCTACCTGGGCACCCTTCTACATTAACAACACAAGTAAACTGTGGAAATTAAATAACACCTCATTTTTTTTAAACCGACGTACGTGCAAGGGCAAAGCCGACAAGGCTGCCATAATATACATAAACAAAAGACTCTACACTGTACATGAGTCCAATCCCACATATGAATACAGACCTCTAAGAGTTATATCGAACTATGGCGGACAAGGCCCCGCTGTACCCATAATCGTACAAAAGCACACTGAAAGAACTTATACCAAAAAGATAAACTCCCGAGCGAAGGAGCTATCCAAAACTACGGCGGTCCTACACTGCCGATCACCAAATCTGCGTACCTAAACTGCGGCGTGAACGCAGCCTCGAAAGGAGGTCGGTCACGAAGAATGTACCAAGTATGTGAGCGATGAAATCAGTAATGAAATCATAACGATCTAAACAAAACAGGAGACATGTATGATAGCCAACCTACGATTACCTGATACATAGCGATCATATCAAGTCGTGACGCAGGCCTCAAAGTCACTACTCAAATATAACTATGGGTCTCACGCCCATAATATCAATCATGCGTGGAATCCTTCCTCTCTGCGTGATCCATGATATAATATAACACCAATAAGCATACATGAACACCAAGTCCCACCTGTGTCCTAAATACCTCGTGGTCGCATGCCCCGGAATCCCACATCGTAAAAGCATGACCATAGGGTAACACAAACAAATCCGGGGACATGTATGATAATCAATTTACAGCACACTGTGCCTTACTAACAATGAGAGTAAATGGTAGTATACTTACAATATAAACTAGGAAGCTCACGATCAAAGCAGGACCACCCGCCCGCAGTATCATTAAGCAATCCTACTCCTGGGACTATTTCACCCGCATAGGTCGCGTGGACCCGCGTGAGGTATTCCTCGCATGGGACTATTTCACTCGCATAAGCCCTTACGGACTCGCATGAGGTATTCCTCGCATAGGCTGGACCCGCCCGCATGGGACTATTTCACTCGCGTAAGCCCTTGCGGACTCGCATGAGGTATTCCTCGCATCGTGGGTAGCAAATCCACGGATTATGCAAATGCCACAAACCCGGGGAATGACCCCGAAATGACTGATATACCAATAGCACACAACCGGCTATTACCAGCACACATAGGCAATTCTCAATTAAACAAGCCAAAGTACTTATCAAGACACACATAGAATAATTCTCAATTAATCAAGCCAAAGTACTTATCAAGGCACACTTAGACTAATTCTCAATTAATCAAGCCAAAGTACTTATCAAGGCACACTTAAACTAATTCTCAATTAATCAAGCCAAAGTACTTATCAAGACACACTTAAAATAATTCTCAATTAATCAAGCCAAAGTACTAATCAAGGCACACTTAGACAAATTCTCAATTTATCAATCCAAAGTGCTTATCAAGGCACACTTAAACAAATTCTCAATTTATCAAGCCAAAGTACTTATCAAGGCACACTTAGACTAATTCTCAATTAATCAAGCCAAAGTACTTATCAAGGCACACTTAGACTAATTCTCAATTAATCAAGCCAAAGTACTACGTACGTACATTCTTTTCAAGAGACTCCTTTTTGTGTAAAACCCCAAGATACTAACACCCGTAGTATCAAGGTGTGTCTATTTTTCAAAGTAAGTTACTACACTCTTAGAAAACTCATTTCAAAGCTTGAAATCAAGTAACTTCAAATTTTCACAATCAAGGCAACTTATGCCCATTAATCAAAATAGACAACTTTCTAAACCTTCCATAAAACCGTTATAACCAACTTACCATAAAGCCGTTATAACCTTTTATGGTTTTTAGACAATTTCATTCTTTTTATAAACAAGAGACTTATACTTAAAACCAAGTATCACAAACTTTCAAATCAAGTCTCTTAACTTTCAAAAATACTTCGAGTCTCTTAATATATAGAAAACAAGTTTCTTCTACTTTTAAACTTCAAGTAACTCACACCTTTAAAACAAGTTACTTCTCTTAAATCATGTCATTTCTCCTCTTTTAAAACAATTAAGTAAATCACTCCTTTAACTCCCCTAAAGTCATTACAACAACCCTTAGGTTTTGGAACTAAAGCACTAGCCAAAAGGTTTGGACACCACTTCCTTTTCAAAACTCTATGTACTTTAAGTAAAATATCTTCACTTTTAGGAATCCAAACTTCACTAAGGAATTGGATTATACAACTTACAAATTTAACATCAAAGTACAATCAATGAAAGTACATAGAACAAATTCTACTTTAGGCAATCCAAATACAACCAAGGAATGGATCATTTAAGGAGTAGGACGTACTTTCTTTATCTCAAGGAATCATGCTAGAAGAGGAGATAGTTCACATACCTTTTCGGCTAAATCCACAAGCTAAGACGAATACGCCGTACGTAGAAGTGTCAACCTATAATGGTTACAACAAGACTATCAACTTCTAGTCTCTAACGTAGAATAATACTAATTATACGACCTCTAATTCTACGGAAAATCGGGCAGCACTTCCTTTGTTTATACTCACTTTGCCACCTTTTTCAAGGCCGAATACAATAACCAACACGCCACATTTAAGGCTCAAAACAACAACCAAACAAAAGGGGATTACACGCCTTACAATACGTGTAAAATTCCGCCCCACAATTAATACGAAGTAGTTCCATATTCAAGCCATTCTCGGCCAACAACAACCAACAATTCAAAGTCTTTTTCCAATCCTTTTCCAATTCCAAGTTCTAAGGTCTAACATGTTATATAGTTATAAACTACTTCAACAACTACAATTTCCTTTTTACACAACATGCGACGACTTAAACGAATAATCAACTTGAATTGTAGTCTTAAGGCTAACATGCTAGTTTTCGGATTAGGGTTCCAATAGCCAAAACACTTATCCAACTTCATAATAAATAACTCATGCTTGCTATTATCCATAGCTACAACAATAAGTAAACTTAATTGCTAAAACGACAAGATTATACCTTTACAAGCCCTTAAAAATTCCAAGATTCAAAGTCGCGCCTTAGCAATTCTTAGCTCCTTTCCTTATGTTCCAATCCGCTCCAAGCACTCCTTAGAAGCCTATGAAGAACCCATATTCAAGTTCCAACTTCAAAGTTGAAGAACTCCTTAAGTTTCCGCCTTGCGACTAATACGAAAACGTCGTTTTTATGAAATCTTTCTATTGAGATATCCTTACAATACCCTTAGGGACCTTGGGTTAAAGTATTGTGGCTAATGGATCAAAACTACAAAATTTTGTCTTCCAAAAGAAGCCTTGGCCGAGAGCATCATTTGAAGAACAAGGTGTTCTCTAATTTTTCTAAGTGTAGAAATGCCAAGTCTTGCTACTAGTGTAGTATTTAAAACACATTGGAGGGCTTAGATTACAACAAATGTGTGGCTTGGATGAGTTTCACTAGGATCAAGCCCATGTGGACAAGTTGACAAGTCAACAATGTCATGCTAGCAAGACTTATCTTCCAAGGTGGTCAATGACCATTTTACCCTTACAAATTTCGACCAAGGCCAAGTGTGGGGGTGCCACGTGTCGCCCTCTCATTCGTCCATAAAATTCCGTAACCCTCGTGGGCCCCACAAAACGTAAAATCCCTCGGGTGGGCCCCACGTGACCAAATCCGTAAAAATAAATTTCCATAAGGTTAAGAGTTCCATACTTTTCAAATAATGTATTTTGAGAATCCAATTCTCAACAACGAACATTTTTCCTTTCCGACGTTCGGAAGATTTTCCGTCGGAAAAACAATCATTCTTTTCGTACCAATTTCCAAGTCTTGATTCCTTACGTACATTCTCTTTTACATGTCCTGGACTTACGGGGTGTAACATTCTTCTCCCCTTAGAAACATTCGTCCCCGAATGTTCTTAGTCGGTTGCCAAGCTATACAAACTCCGGCATAAACTCTATACTATGCCTATCAATCAAAACTGCACAAGACCAACGATGCCACACATGGCCACCACAACATACGTAAACATATCAATGGACCTTCCGTCCGCGACCCCTTCTCACAAAACTCGAAGGTTACAGTCTCCTCAAACACGGGATCCCTAGAGGTTCCTTTATTTCTTACTTGTCTTTCTTTCTCGTACTTCTAAACTTATTTAGTAAACGTACAACATCTCAAATATTGTTTCTCTTCTCCAATCCTTGGAGTTACTATCCAAACTTGGCCATATAGTTACTTACTTTCCCGTTAAGGCTCTTCTCGGTCCTTACGACCCGATTCCGGTGGAACGTATCCACGAACTCGTACAACGATCAACTAGACTTGAGCCTTGCATCCCCGGGACCCTATCACATAGCGGGACCATTTCTAACTGACATCACCCCATTCCATACTACCGGTTGGCCCGAAATGAGTCCATAACCCGACTCATCGTCACACTTAACTTCTCGTTCTTAGTCTGGAATAAATCTCTCTCTTATCTCAAGGTACTTCTTACCCTATCCCCTATTCACTTAGAGGTTCGTCACATAAGCCAAAGTATTCCTACTGTACAATCTTCCCTATTGGTCTTACACTGTCATGGGGCAATTACGTGTGAACTCTACACAACTATAGTCTTAGTTCACTTACCATTCTTGTCAACATTCTTAACTTCTCACTTTACTAATCAAGGTATCCCTACCTCTGGGGTACTATCACTTTACAACTCTAGCAATAAAGGGAAAACATATACGCTAGGGTAAAATCTGAATATATCAATGCACGTATGATTCGAAAGAATCGAAATATACCTGTAACCCCGTGCGATGTCGCCTCCTGATCCCGTCCAGTAGTCACGTCATCTATGCGGTTCGAAGGACCGCCAGAACTATAAATTTCACCCTGACCTCTACCACGGCTGGCTGACATCTGAACACCGCCTGGGGACGACATCTGTGGAGAAGGGAACGACTCACGCCTCATAGGCTGAGCCACTTCACTGGTGCTCCTTCTAAAAGGACATACCCTCAGAATATGGCCCAGACGGCCACAATAAACACAAAGACCCGTGCCATAACGGCATTCCCCCAAATGACGCTTACTACATCGGAAACACTGAGGAAAAAGTGGCCTCGACTGAGAAAACCCTCTGCTCCTCTGAGAACCTCGACCCCTGGAGCTTGGACCGGCTCCTAAATACCTTGTGGGGTCCAATCTCCCACCTGTGGGCTGCGGGGGTATGTACTGGGTAGGCTGGGACGAATATCTCACTCATTCTTGAGATCGCCATCCATAAACTCGCGGAATAACCAACCGGTCTAGCCTCTTACGCAGATCTCGCTGGCCCTCTACCACTGTACACTGTCTGCTTGGCCGAATAACCTCCTGTGATGAAATCTGTAATGCTTATCTTGGTCAATAACATAATGGCTTTCTTCGCGACCCTAAAGTCTTCTTTTAAGCGAAAGCTGGAGGCTCGTGCTGGGGCCTCAAAACTGTGCGAAGAACTCGCCATCGCAGTACAATATCCGGTATACCATGGGCATAATCCCTATCAACTCTCTGAGGCTGACTAGTAGCTCCTGCTACTCCTTTGCCCTTCTGGGCGGCTGTTTCCCTCCTTGGAGGCATAACTGTAACACAACAATACGTCAGAGAGGAATTACCTTACTAACACAGTTCTATGGCACGATCTTAGAGTGAGAAGAATAGAAACCAACTCCTAAATGTCCTGTAGCCTCCTGTTTATGGGTGTGGCGCGCAACACACCGATAATCAAGACTCTACTAGACACGATCTGTAGACATTCCGAGGGTATCGCTCGATACCACTCTGTCACGCCCGAACCGGGCGTGGTGGTGCCTACAGGCACCGCCTGCTATTAACAACACAAGTAAACTGCGGAAATTAAATAACACCTCATTTTTTTTAAACCGACGTACGTGCAAGGGCAAAGCCGACAAGGCTGCCATAATATACATAAACAAAAGCCACTACACTGTACATGAGTCCAATCCCACATATGAATACATACCTCTAAGAGTTATACTGAACTATGACGGGACAAGGCCCCGCCGTACCCATAACTGTACAAAAGCCTGTACTGAAAGAACTTATACCAAAAAGATAAACTCGACAGAAGGAGCTATCCAAAAACTACGAGCGGTCCTACTGCCGATCACCAAACTACGTACCTAAACCTGCGGCATGAACGCAGCCCCCGAAGGAGGTCAGTACGAAGAATGTACCAAGTATGTGAGCGATGAAATCGTAATGAAATCATAACGATCTAAACAAAGCAGAGACATGTATGATAGCCAACCTACGATTACACAATACATAGCGATCATATCAAGTCGGGGACGCAGCGCCAAAGTCACTACTCAAATATAACTATGGGTCTCACGCCCATAATATCAATCATGCGTGGAATCCTTCCTCACCGCGATCCATGATATAATATAACACCAATAAGCATACATGAACACCAAGTCCCACCTGTGTCCTAAATACCTCGTGGTCGCATGCCCCGGAATCCCACATCGTAAAAGCATGACTATAGGGTAACACAAACAAATCCGGGGACATGTATGATAATCAATTCTAAGACCGCGTGCCTTACTAACAATGAGAGTAAATGGTAGTATACTTACAATATAAACTAGGAAGCTCACGATCAAAGCAGGACCACCCGCCCACAATATCATTAAGCAATCCTACTCCTGGGACTATTTCACCCGCATAGGTCGCGTGGACCCGCGTGAGGTATTCCTCACATGGGACTATTTCACCCGCATAAGCCCTTACAGACTCGCATGAGGTATTCCTCGCATAAATTTGGACCCGCATGGGACTATTTCACCCGCGTAAGCCCTTGCGGACTCGCATGAGGTATTCCTCGCATCGTGGGTAGCAAATCCACGGAATATGCAAATGCCACAAACCCGGAGAATGAACCCGAAATGACTGATATACCAATAGCACACAACCGGCTATTACCATCACACATAGGCAATTCTCAATTAAACAAGACAAAGTACTTATCAAGGCACACATAGAATAATTCTCAATTAATCAAGCCAAAGTACTTATCAAGGCACACTTAGACTAATTCTCAATTAATCAAGCCAAAGTACTTATCAAGGCACACTTAGACTAATTCTCAATTAATCAAGCCAAAGTACTTATCAAGGCACACTTAAAATAATTCTCAATTAATCAAGCCAAAGTACATATCAAGGCACACTTAGACAAATTCTCAATTTATCAATCCAAAGTGCTTATCAAGGCACACTTAAACAAATTCTCAATTTATCAAGCCAAAGTACTTATCAAGGCACACTTAGACTAATTCTCAATTAATCAAGCCAAAGTACTTATCAAAACACACTTAGACTAATTCTCAATTAATCAAGCCAAAGTACTACGTACGTACATTCTTTTCAAGAGACTCCTTTTTGTGTAAAACCCCAAGATATTAACACCCGTAGTATCAAGGTGTGTCTATTTTTCAAAGTAAGTTACTACACTCTTAGAAAACTCATTTCAAATCTTGAAATCAAGTAACTTCAAATTTTCACAATCAAGACAACTTATGCCCATTAATCAAAATAGACAACTTTCTAAACCTTCCATAAAGCCGTTATAACCAACTTCCCATAGAGCAGTTATAACCCTTTATGATTTTTAGACAATTTCATTCTTTTTTATAAACAAGAGACTTATACTTAAAACCAAGTATCACAAACTTTCAAATCAAGTCTCTTAACTTTCAAAAATACTTCGAGTCTCTTAATATATAGAAAACAAGTTTCTTCTACTTTAAACTTCAAGTAACTCACACCTTTAAAACAAGTTACTTCTCTTAAATCATGTCATTTCTCCTCTTTTAAAACAATTAAGTAAATCACTCCTTTAACTCCCCTAAAGTCATTACAACAACCCTTAGGTTTTGGAACTAAAGCACTAGCCAAAAGGTTTGGACACCACTTCCTTTTCAAAACTCTATGTACTTTAAGTAAAATACCTTCACTTTTAGGAATCCAAACTTCACTAAGGAATTGGATTATACAACTTACAAATTTAACATCAAAGTACAATCAATGGAAGTACATAGAACATATTCTACTTTAGGAAATCCAAATACAACCAAGGAATGGATCATTTAAGGAGTAGGACGTACTTTCTTTATCTCAAGGAATCATGCTAGAAGAGGAGATAGTTCACATACCTTTTCGGCTAAATCCACAAGCTAAGCCGAATACGCCGTACGTAGAAGTGTCAACCTATAATGGTCACAACAAGACTATCAACTTCTAGTCTCTAACGTAGAATAATACTAAGTATACGACCTCTAATTCTACGGAAAATCGGGCAGCACTTCCTTTGTTTCTACTCACTTTGCCACCTTTTTCAAGGTCGAATACAATAACCAACACGCCACATTTAAGGCTCAAAACAACAACCAAACAAAAGGGGATTACACGCCTTACAATACGTGTAAAATTCCGCCCCACAATTAATACGAAGTAGTTCCATATTCAAGCCATTCTCGGCCAACAACAACCAACAATTCAAAGTCTTTTTCCAATCCTTTTCCAATTCCAAGTTCTAAGGTCTAATATGTTATATAGTTATAAACTACTTCAACAACTACAATTTCTTTTTTACACAACATGCGACGACTTAAACGAATAATCAACTTGAATTGTAGTCTTAAGGCTAACATGCTAGTTTTCAGATTAGGGTTCCAATAGCCAAAACACTTATACAACTTCATAATAAATAACTCATGCTTGCTATTATCCATAGCTACAACAATAAGTAAACTTAATTGCTAAAACGACAAGATTATACCTTTACAAGCCCTTAAAAATTCCAAGATTCAAAGTCGCGCCTTAGCAATTCTTAGCTCCTTTGTTTATGTTCCAATCCTCTTCAAGCACTCCTTAGACGCCTATGAAGAACCCATCTTCAAGTTCCAACTTCAAAGTTGAAGAACTCCTTAAGTTTCCGCCTTGCGACTAATACGAAAACGTCATTTTTCCGAAATCTTTCTATTGAGATATCCTTACAATACCCTTAGGGACCTTGGGTTAAAGTATTGTGGCTAATGGATCAAAACTATAAAATTTTGTCTTCCAAAAGAAGCCTTGGCCGAGAGCATCCTTTGAAGAACAAGGTGTTCTCTAATTTTTATAAGTGTAGAAATGCCAAGTATTGCTACTAGTGTAGTATTTAAAACACATTGGAGGGCTTAGATTATAACAAATGTGTGGCTTGGATGAGTTTCACTAGGATCAAGCCCATGTGGACAAGTTGACAAGTCAACAATGTCATGCTAGCAAGACTTATCTTCCAAGGTGGTCAATGACCATTTTACCCTTAAAAATTTCGACCAAGGCCAAGTGTGGGGGTGCCACATGTCGCCCTCTCATTCGTCCATAAAATTCTGTAACCCTCGTGGGCCCCACAAAACGTAAAATCCCTCGGGTGGGCCCCACGTGACCAAATCCGTAAAAATAAATTTCCATAAGGTTAAGAGTTCCATACTTTTCAAATAATGTATTTTGAGAATCCAATTCTCAACAACGAACATTTTTCCTTTCCGACGTTCGGAAGATTTTCCGTCGGAAAAACAATCCTTCCTTTCGTACCAATTTCCAAGTCTTGATTCCTTACGTACATTCTCTTTTACATGTCCCGGACTTACGGGGTGTAACATCAACAATGCAACACTCCTCCAAACTACTACCTCCTTTGACTACTGTAAAGCTTTCAAGAATAGAAAAGATTACCTTTTTATGGTGTTCTTCAAGGTGTTCTTGCTTCTAATGGTGATTTGAGGCAATGGGATGGAGTTTTGTTGGTTGAGATGACTAAGGGTTTTAGGGATTTAAGAGTTTTTGTTGTGGTTGGGTTTGATTTGTGGAAGTTTTGTGGGTATATTGTGGATTTTCGGGGGTTTTGTGGAGAAGAAAGGTTAGGTTTTGGTTTTGAAATTGGGGAAAATCGGATTTCTGGGCGTTTTATCACTTTCTGGATTTCCGCTTCGGCGCCGCGACCCTGCATTTGGTACCGCGGCGCCCAACTTTCTGTACTACTTCGGGAATTTCTGCGCCGCGGCCACTCTGAGCGCGCGGCTAGACTTGGCAATTTTTAGGTTTTGGCGCATGGCCAATCTTCGCCTTCTGCTCTTTTGGCGCGTAGCTGCCACAGCGCCATGGCCTCACTTCTCGAAATCCTGTCTATTCTTCAGTTTTTGGCCCTTCAAATTTGTTGGCCTACACCTGTTAACACAACACAAACACAAGAACCCAAGACCGTGAGACTGTTCTAGAAAAAATAAACTAAAGACAGAAATTAAAATAACATAATTAAAAACATTGGGTTGCCTCCCAACAAGCGCTGTCTTTAACGTCTTTTAGCCGGACGTAATTAACCTTCACAAGTGCTCATTGGATCCTTCTGCGAACTGCTTGCAATCCACAGATTTATTGTTGTAGGTCTCAATTTCCATACAACCAATTGTTCAAACAAGAGCCTTAAACATACAATTATCCCCCAAGTGCACAAGACAGGCTTGTATTTTAGGCTTTCTATAATGTAGGAATCAGTGAAATTCTCTACATCTCTCAACTCTAGGGGGTGCCCTTGATGGTATGCACTTCCTAATTGGGGATCAACGGTGATAGCTAGTGGTGTTTCTTCTGTAATAGGTGCAGGAAAAAGAATTTCCACAGAATCCAAGAAGGTGAATAATTGGATCTCTGCAATCTTTTCCTTCTCTACACCAACTATCTCGCCAGATTCCTCAATAGTTGGGTGTGGTTCAGGCTCCTCCATTTGCTTGCCACCTCCCACAGGTGCAGATTGCTTTTCTTGCATTTCGCTATTCAAAATGACTGCGAGTTCTCTTATTTGCGTTTCCAACTTCTTTATGGCCAATCTCGTTTCGTCCATGAACTGATTTTGATACCTAGTGAAACTGAGTATGGCTTCTCGTAACTCCTCCATCTCTTCCTGTATGGTTGGAGCTCTATCATATTGACAGTAGTAATCCATGTCTTCAGGATCCATGAGATGAATCAAAACCAACAACGGATCACGGCACAGTTGTATTCACAAAATATATACATAAAATGTAATAAGTAAAAAAAATAAAATAAAAACCAAATTAGAAATTAAAAATAGATGAACTTGATATTGAACTATGCCTAATCCCCGGCAACGGCGCCAAAAACTTGATGCGCAAAAAGATGCACACACTTTAACGCAAGTGCACGTTATCGTGACAAGTAATATAGTCTAGGTAAGACCGAATATCGTCCACAAGGATTAGTGTTCAAGTACCAATTATCTATCTTTTGGTATCTATTTGGTAACCGATATTTGATTTTGTTGTTTATAACTAGCAATTATAAATACTAATTAACTATGTGTTTACTTCAGTAGTGATGGAAATAGGGCTTCCAAGTCTCCTCAACTATCCGCTTATATTACTTATTAATGCAATGAATTATGATTCTTCTTCTTTTGGAGCTAGCAGGTTTACTAAATCGTTTTATACTCCCGTTAAGGCTATATAAACACTCAACCCCAGTATCGCTCCTTTCTACCTTTCGGTGATAAGGATGACTCTATAGGAGGATTAAGACCAAAAACCTAGTTAATCGTCACGCGCCATGCGTAAAATTAGGTGTTTAGACCTCTCATTAACGCTACACAAATAATTGAGGTATTTTCATCCCCAATCCAAAATATGTCTACCCAACTTACAGCATATTCACAACCTCCTCCTTTCGAAGTTTGATTAGAAATCATATAAATAATGATAATTAGTGATCAATTAATTACCAAGCATTCAAAGCAATTATTGGGTAAATCTCAACAATAAGAAGAATAACCATAATCATGCATCAATTCATAATATAAGGTTCAAGTGATTTAACATGGAAAGCCCTATAATGGAATTAGTTCCTAGCGATTGACATGACCAGAACTAATTCAATATTCAACATTAAAACTGAAATAAAGAAAGAAAGAAAAGAAAATTACTAAATTAAGGTCTCCAATCTTCAACTCCAAGAAACCTTGTGTTTGTGCAAGAAAGGGAACCCTTGAAAACTGCCTAGGGTTCTCCTTTTATAGGCTCAAAACCGCCTCCCACTTTTCCTTCAGGCCTGGCCCAGAAATTCGTCATTAAACCTGATTTTCCCGCGTCGGCGCCGCGGCCCTGCTATCGGCGCGGCCACGAATCTCACATTGCTCGGGTGATTTGGCGCCACGACCCTGCACTTTTTGCATTTCAGAGCCATGCCGCAACTTCGCGCTTTCAGATATTGGGCGCCGCGGCCCTGCTATCTGTTAGCTGGAGGCGCCGCATACCAGATGTTCTGCCGGCCGCCACTTTCTCGCATTTCAAGCTCTGGAACCTCCGTTTTTGCCCTCTTTTCGCTCCTTTTTCGCCATTGGACCATTTTAAACACTTTGGCTCAAAAGAAAGAAAATCTATCCTAATACGACACGTATTTGTACAAAAAGGGACAAAAGACTAACTAAAAACGACTCAAAAAATGTATATAAAATACACCGATCAGCAGGTACCCATATCATGTCACCAGTACCCGATACAAGTGATCGTGACCTCACAAGTATCGAAACCCCCTTATTTCCATATTACACCATTTTATTTAGTTAATTAAATCAACCATGATGCTTAAGTAAGACACAAGATCTTAACTTGCCTGAAATCAGGAGTCTGAGAATCACCACACAATCTTGCCTTTTCATAAAGCCTCCGAAAGATTCCAATAAATTCAAATATGGATAATACGTCAATATATGATTATATTGATACCCATATTGCTATATGAAACTTACAGACCCAGAACGCCAACCAAAATAGGATTCCGAACAAAAAAGGTAAAATGGAAAATTTACTCCAAAATTAATTTACCCAATATTTATGGAATCTAAATATAGAATTTAACCCAATCCATCCACAATTCCATAATTAATTAGAGAAAAACTCCATTTTCAACTTAGGGTTCTTAATCCCATAAAACATCCATCGTAATCATAATCTCTAGCACAAAATCCTACAATAATCGAAGATATAATCATAGTAGCACGATAAGACGCTTACCCAAATGAAGATCCTTGCAAAATCCCAAAAAATTGCCTTAAACCGAGCTCTCAAGTCCATAATAGGGAAAATGAAATGTCTAAGTCAAAATAGGGCTTTTTAATATCTCCCAAGCCATCCTCGCACCTGCGGTGAATTTATAGCATCTGCGAGCTTGCTCCTGCGGCCTAAAGCCTCGTAGACGCGAGGCCCTCAGATATGTCCCAGCTCCGCAGGTGCGGCCCTTTTATCACAGAAGTGGCTTCGCACCTACAAGTTTTCCCATCACAGATGCGGCCAAGCACCAGGCCACTTATCCTCGCACTTGCGACCCATTTATCGTAGATGTGGCTTTGTAGGTGCAAGACCCCAACACGTAGACGCGAGACACCAGAACCAAAATCTCCCAAGTCAAGCTCAAATATCGAATCAACCCCTAAAACTCATCCAAGACTCCCAAACATGATTCAAATATGCAAACTGCCCCTAAAACATGCAACGGACTTGCTCACGCACTCAAAACATTCATACAAGGTCGTCTTGACCCATTGTTGACTCAAGTCAACTCCAATTTCATTAAGTTACTAAAACGTCAACCAAGAGTCCAAAATACAACTGAGTCCCTCGAAACCGAACCATCTACTCGACTAATTCATAAACGACATTCCAGATCTAATGAAATCAACAAAACTTTGAAAAAGACTAAAGTATCATCGATGTTGACTTTAGTCAACATAAACTCATTTCATAATATAAGAACTTTCCTAATTTAACATAGTAAACTGAATCACACTCAAATCACACGAGACCTATTCTAATCATTCACCTAAGTAAAAATTCATGTTCCGAAGCTAACTGAACCATCAAAATTCGATTCCGAGTGCATCTTCCCAAAAGGTAACTCTTAGTCAAACTTCTCAAACTTAAAACTTCCAAAACGCTTAACTTAGGTTTTCTTTCATTATTTTCATCAGATTGCCTCGAGAATTGCGCCACCTATCCCCACATATCAAAAATATCACCAAGCTAGTAGAAAAGGCATTTATGATAAAATATTCAAAATAGCCAAAATGACCTAACTAGTCGTTACATCATCCACCACTTAAAACACATATTTGTTCCTCGAACATGGAAGGGAAAAGAAGGTCATGAATCTCTGAAAAGCTGAGGGAATCTAGTTCGTATGCCCATCTCAGTATCCTAGTGTAACGACCCGTCCCGGGGCCCGTTACTGGTGCCTTATCCCGGGCACCCTAGTGACACAACATCAGAGAAAACCAGCGGAAAATAAAACTTTAAACAAGAAACAAGATATATGATCATAAAACAGGCCAACCCAACGGTTACCTTCCAATAACATATATAATTACAACTCTTTCAAAACGAACAGTTTAATCCTTTTTGTACAAACCCTGCCCACAACAGTACTACAGACCTCTAAGATTTACAACAACTATGACGGGACAGGGCCCCGTCATACCCCTGAATGTACAAGAACCTACAACTCAGGGAACACATACCAAAAGATAAGCCTCCGGAGAAACGGAGCTTCCCAAAACGCTGAACTGAGATCCTAAGAGCGAGGATCCACGACCGATGTACCTCTACATGCGGCATGAACGCAGCCTCAAGGAGGTCGATAACAGTACCAAGTATGTGAAAGCAGAAAAATCAGAATGAAATCATACTAGTCTATATAAAGCGGAGACACGTATGATAACCAAACTACGCCACAACATAAAAGCGATCATGTCCCGAGGACTCACGCCTCAAGTCATCACTCAAATATAACTATGGGTCTCACGCCACAACATCAATCATGTTCGCATCACGGCGCGTGCCGGAATTCTCGCAGACGGCAGACATGTCCGTGATGCAACAATAATACCAATGCCCCACGGCCACATGCCGGAATTCTACCGGTGTGAACACGTCCGTGTGACATCAACAATAATATCTGGGATCAACTCGCCGCGTGGCCACATGCCCGAATTCTACCTCGGTGTAGACATGTCCATGTAACCACAATAACAATATATCGGGTAATTAACGTGCCGCACGTGGCCGCGTGCCGAATCTGCGTCGGTGTACATGTCCATGTGACATCAACAACAAGGCGATAATCAAAATGGAAACATACGTGGAATTCTCCATCACCGCCAAAGCGTCCAAGTAAGTTCTCGACAAGTCGACCGACCTCATCGAGAGACGCCAGAATACGTAAATACCACACTTGCACAACAAAGGCTATCATCACAAGCATAGGCAAGTTTCACAACAACAAGCATAGGCAAGTTTCACAACAACAAGCATAGGCAAGTTCACACAACTCAAAGTACTTTCATTTTATGCCAAAGTCCGGGTTTTTAACCCCAAAGTACTACATACGTTAAGTTCTTTTAAAAGAGATCCATTACTTTTATAAAAGTCACCTATACCCGTAGTATTAGAATGACCAACCCACATTCCTTTTCAAAATCAAGTAACAACATTCTTTTCCTAAGTTCCAGTTTGCCTAGTTTCAATTACTCAAGCTTCTCATTTTCAAATGCTCAAGTCACTTATTTTAGAAAGGTTTCATAACTCATAGTCTTAATCTCTTTTAAAACATTTGAGTAACATATGTCATATATGTGAGTAGTTTATTCTTGTTTATAACGATCTTATTACAGCAGCCATGATCTAGAAAATGTAATATCATTTTGTCTTATCTTAGCTTCATGCAGATGGAGGTTTCTACTGGTTTTAATACAACACATCATTATTCAATACATTTTCCTTTATTAACGCTGCAATAGTGCTGCCGATACACATTACGATTCCCAAATCAGTAAAAACATTATCCCTTTAAAAACCAAGTACTCATTACTCACGAATGAGGTTTCACACAAACATCCACATTAAAACAAATAAGTTAAGTCTCTTATCCTATAAGATCAAGTCTCTTAACTTCTAACATCAGTAAACCATTTTCACCTACATAAGGTCGTTATAACTAACTTCCCATAAAGCTAGTATAACACCCTATGTTTTAAACCAACCAAATCACTTAGCACATGACGTCTACCGTACTACATAGTTCACAACAATCATGCTAGAAAAGATAGGAAGAGGTTCACATACCTCGCGACGATTTATCGACAATAAGCAACCGCTCCAAGTACTACAACCTTGCTAGCCCTTTCCACTCTCGAGTAGAATACGCTACTCTTAGTACTTTCACCTATAAAGGTCACAAACGTCTATTAACCCCAAAACACAAGTTTCTATCTTTCTACGAAAATTCTAAGAGACCTCCCGCAACAACAGAAATCTCCTCTCTCTATCGAGGCCGCCACCAAGCCAACTGGTGGGGGTTTTACACGTCTAACGGACGTGTACAATTCTACTCAAGAATACTACACAAGTCTCATCGCAATACAAATTCTATGTAAATACGATGCTTCTTTTCTTTATTCTTCAGCTTAAGTCAAAAGACATTGCGAATACTAAGTATAGTTCCATATATAGTATACTTCAACTATATATTCTAACAAACATGTAATTTCCAATTACAATAGAGGACAAGATAATTACCTCGATAAGCCCAAAATTATCCAAGTTATAATGTCGATCCCGAGCAAGGTTTAGCTCCTACTCCGTGCGCTCCAAACAACCCTTAGAAGTTCTAACCAACTTCTACTCAAATACTTCAACCAACTATGAAGATTTCCTTAGGGTTTGGTTTGAGACTAAAAGGACAAAAGGTAGTATTTAGGACTCTACGTATGAGGTATCTTTGGAATACTACAAGGTACAAGGCTAAGGTATTTTGGGCATTATAACAATACTTGGAGAGTATTTCTACCAAGAGGGGTGTATTATACGAAACAACTAGGCTAGGGGTACCCACTGGCTAGCACCACAGGGAGGAGGCTCGGCCATAAGGCCACTCGAGGGGATGAGTTGGGCGAACTCAACACTAGGAGGGAGGGATTTTAGGCTTGGAAGGTTTCATTTGTGGATGAAGAGTTCATCAACATAAGGGGTATTTATAGCAAAACCAAAGGCCAACCAATGGCGAAGATCTAGCCAAGTGCAAGGCAAGTGTAAGGCCAAGATCAAGCCAAGTGCACCCTAACTCCTACTCCACAAAACATTGCACCAAACACGCCCCAAAACAAGGCCCAAACACGGCACAAAACAAGGCACCACTAGGACACAAAACGTGAGCCAAAAGATCAAGCCAAACGTGAACCACTTCGCGACTGACGCCCACTTGCTTCCAATGTGAGGGTGACACATGTCACCCTCCCGTTGGTCCAAAATGTTTCGTCTCTCGGAAAAATCCGCAAAATTTAAAAAGGACATAGCCGGAATTTTCCCCTCGCAAGTTATGTAAAACGTTTCGTCGAAAAACGACTCTAACCGGGTGTTGTGCACAAATGTCATTCGGCCAAGCCACCTAGGCGGGGGTGACACGTGTCACCCTCCTATTGGCCCAAAATAAAACATCTTCCGAAAATATCCACGAAGGCCAAAATCTCGAAAACAAAGTGGGCCCCACAAAACCGTAAATTTCTCCCGTGGGCCCCACGTGACCATTTCCGAAAATAAAATTCCACAATTCTCTAATATTCCAGGAAGTCCGAATACCAAATCTGGGAATCCAATTCCCATTAACGAACCTTTTTCCTTCACAAAAACCGGAAACTTTTCCGTGGAAAAATCACCTCTTTCTTCCTTTCCAATCTTTCTGTCGTATTCTCGTACGTACGTCCTTACGTACATACTCTGGAAATACGGGGTATAACATTCTCCCCTCCTTAGAAACATTCGTCCCGAATGTTCCTTCTCAAGTCGGATAACGATAAAGTTCCTCTAACAAGTTGCCGACGCCACAGCTTGGCCACGAACTAACACACGTTCTCTTCTCCCCTAACTCGTTGTACCCTTCTCGAACACTCGAACTCTTTCTAGTATCCGTACCACACTTCCGTCAATGCTTCTGTTACCAACCTTTGGAGTTACTACCTCCAAACTTGGTCATCAAACTAACTTCAATCTCCCTTAAGGCCATTCCCGGCCTCCACGATCCGCTTCTGGTCGAACATATCCACCAACTCATACGATGGTCATACAAACTTGGGCCTAGCATCCTCGTGACCCTACCGCCTGGCGGGACCACCCAGAACTGACCCCACCCCAAACCGGGTTACGGGTTGACCCGCAAATGGTCCTCAACCCGACCCCCAACCGCGCCAAACTCTTGTTCCCCGATCCGGAACAATCTTACTAACTCACATCATGAAAGCTACCACTTCCATCTCACACTACCCACGGACTTATCACACAAATAAATCCCACGTATACCACTACTCTGAATAGGGTCAAACATAAAATAAATCTTTAACTCAAGACGACCTTACCCCTAAGGTCTCAGTCGTGACATAGTCTAAGGTTCACACTTACCATGCCCCCATACGTATCCTCCCAACTAAGCATGTTTTCTAACTCACAATTAACACAACGCTATTCGTACATAGCACACAATAATGAGACCATCATAACAAGCATACCAAAACTCTAGAGGTTAAGGATATACACGAAGCTCCACTCTAATCATAGGCACGCCTGCAGGCGCATAATCGTAGAAAGCGATGAACCACCAGCGATCCGTGGTGAGTCGTAACATCCGTGCTACCTTGGTCGGACAGTTCCCGCAAAATGGCCTGCTGGCCGCAAAAATAACAAGCTCCTGGCACCACGACACTTCCCAAATGCGGTCTACCACATCGACCACCGAGGTAGGGGTGACCGTCCGCCAACACCCTTACTTCCTCGAAACTCGATCCTCGAGCCACGACTGCTCGAATACTCAAGGTTGTGGAGGACCACTCTGACCGGCGGAGGTACAAAACTAGTATCTTCGAGGCGGTCCGCCTCGAAAGTCACCAAAGGACCTGTTGTTCTCGCCTCTTCGCTGATCTTGGTCATTCCGTCGACCTCCGTGCCTCACATCCTAGTGCGTGAGCTGCGCACGGGCAATGTCCATGCCCGGTGAAGAGCTACTCCCGAACATGCCTCGACATGTAATCATCGAGCCACAGTAACATATCGGTGCACTCGATCCTCCATACTAGCTACCAACGCTGGACGTCTGGCCGATGAGTCGAACTCACATTGTACTCCCGAGCACGCCCGCTCTGTCTAAGCATCAAAAATCTGCCGGCCCGTGCCCTCATCTGCGGAGGCAAGAAGTGCGTGAGAAAGCCCGAAAACTCATCCCATCTGCTGGAGGTGTATGCTCTCCCCGGGAAAGCTCCCATGAATCAAACCAATCGACTGCGGTATCACGCAGCCGATGCGAACCGAAGGTCACGGACTCGGTCTCGAAGCCTTGATCACCCGCGTGATCCAGAATCGCCGGATGAACTCCTGCGGATCATCCTCGTGCCTCGACCCATAAAACTCGGCGGGCTACAACTCGAGAAAGTCCCGTAGCCTCAAACTATCTCGCTCGAGGGTGAACCATCGGTGCTACTGGCCAGGCTGAACTGCGATCCAAATTATCCTCATATCGGCCACGACCGCCAAAGAATCGGGCCATCTCCTTGTAACCCATCTCCTCTGCCCCAGACTGTGGGACTGGAGGCTCAGGTACTGCGGTCTCAGCAGCCATTGCTGCGACTCTAACCTCTGCTGGGGCTGGCGGCGTCACAAAACCCGCCGTCTGAAGCACAACCTCAGTCTATGCGGGCTGCGCTCGTACTCCTCAGTATCTCACTAGCGGTTCCCTGTCTTGCCTTTCAGGGCTCTGGTTGCCTTGCGCGGAGGCATAACTGGTAAAAACGAGACACGTCAGAGGGGTCCAACTTACAACACAGCTCTAAGGCACGATCTCAGAATGAGAAGAATGGAAACCAATCCTAAATGTCCTGCGACCTCACGATTATAGATGTGGTGCACAACATATCGATAATCAAGACTCTACTAGACACGATGCGTAGACACTTTCAGAGGATTAAGCGCTGCGATACGACTTTTGTAACGACCCGTCCCGGGGCCCGTTACTGGTGCCTTATCCCGGGCACCCTAGTGAAACAACATCAGAGAAAACCAGCGGAAAATAAAACTTTAAACAAGAATCAAGATATATGAACATAAACAAAGCCAACCCAGCGGTTACCTTCCAATAACATATATAATTACAACTCTTTCAAAACGAGCAGTTTAATCCTTTTTGTACAAACCACGCCCACAACGATTACTGCACTTAAGATTTACAACAACTATGGCGGACAGGGCCCGTCATACCACGAATGTACAAGAACCTACAACTCAGGGAACACATACCAAAAGATAAGCCTCCGAGAAACGGAGCTTCCCAAAACGCTGAACCGAGATCCTAAGGCGAGGATCCACGGCCGATGTACCTCTACTGCGGCATGAACGCGGCCGAAGGAGGTCGAGACAACAGTACAGTATGTGAAAGCTGAAAAATCAGTAATGAAATCATACTAGTCTATATAAAGTAGGAGACACGTATGATAACCAAACTCTGATTCACAACATAAGCGATCATGTCGATCGAGGACTCACGCCTCAAGTCATCACTCAAATATAACTATGGGTCTCACGCCCACAACATCAATCATGTTCGCATCACGGCGCGTGCCGGAATTCGCATCGGTGTAGACATGTCCATGATGCAACAATAATACCAATGCCCCACGGCCACGTGCCCGAATTCTACCTGTAGACACGTCCATGTGACATCAACAATAATATCTGGGGATCAACCCCGCGTAGCCACGTGCCCGAATTCTACCTCGGTGTAGACATGTCCATGTAACCACAATAACAATATATCGGGTAATTAACGGCCGCACGGCCGCATGCCCGAATCTGCGTCGGTGTAGACATGTCCATGTGACATCAACAACAAGACGATAATCAAAATGGAAACATACGTGGAATTCTCCATCATTGCCAAAGACGTTGATCGGTATTTTATATACACCTTTCGAGTCGATCTAGTTAGTCTTTTGTCCGCTTTTGTACATACAAAGTGTCGTATTAGGATAGATTTTCTTTCTTTTGAGTCAAAGTGGCTAAAGTGGCCAAATGGCGGAAAAGGAGCGAAGGGGAAAAAGAGGAGGTACTAGAGTGAAACGGAGAAAGTGGCAAGCGAGGTGAAATCGGACTGCACACGCGCCTCTGCGAGGAAGCTAGGGCCGCGCGCTATTATTGAGAAGTGCAGAAGATCCAGCGCGCGGCTCAGAGACGAGAAATAGGGCGGCGCGCTAAACATCCGAGAAGCCACAGGAGTTGCAGGCGCGCGGCTCGCATGCCAGATATCGTGGTCGCGCGCCAAAACACGTATTGCAGAACTTTAGCCGCGGCGCCGACAGCAGGGGCGCGCGACGCGGAAAAATTAGGTCTTTTGACGGATTTTTGGGCGGGCACGAAGGAAAAGAAGGGAGACGTTTTAAACCTATAAAAGGAGAACCACAGGCGGTTTTCAAGGTTCCCTTTCTTGCCAAACACAAGGTTTTCTTGCCTAGAGATTGGAGACCCAAACATTAGTAATTTCTTTTCTTTTTCTTTTCTTTAATTCGGTTTTGCATGATGAACTTTGAATTAGTTCTTGTCATATTCATGGCTAGGAACTAATTCTCTCTTATAGGCTTTCTATGTTGAATTCTTGAACCTTATGTTATAAAGTAATGCATGCTTATGGTTATTATTCTTATTGAGAGATCTATCCAATAATTGAGTTGAATTCTTGGTAGCTAATTGACAACTAGTTATCACTATATGATTTCTAATCGATTAGAAAAGGAGGATTGTGAATATCTTTGTAAGTTGGGTAGACGGTCTTGAATTGGGGATGAAAATACCTCAATTAGATTTGTAAGCGTTGATGAGGCTTAACAACCCTAATTTTGCGCATTGTGCGTGGCCAACTAGGTTTTTGTGCTTAATCCTCCTATAGAGTTACCCTTATCGAAAGTTAGGTAAGGAACAATCTGGGGTTGAGTGTTTATATAACCCTAACGGAGTATAAAGCGATTTCAGAAACCGCTTTCTCCAAAAGAAGAACACCATAAGTAATGCATTAGTAAGTAACATAAGCGGATAGTAAGGATACATAGAAGCCCTATTCTCATCACACCTGAATTAAATCTTTATAATTAATTAGCTTTTATAAATCTTAGTCATAAACAACCAATCACTCATTAATTCACCAAATAGATCCTAGAAAATAGACAATTGGTACTTGAACCCTAATCCCAGAGGACGATATTCGGTCTTATCTAAGACTATACTACTTGATACGATAACGCACTTGCGTTTAAAAGTGTGTGCATCTAATCGCGCGACAAGTTTTTGGCGCCGTTAGCGGATTAAGCAATAGTTCAATATCAAATTATCTATTTTTAATTTCTAATTTGGATTTAATTTTCATTTTTTTTTATTATTTATTTTTAGTTTCTACGAAAATCAGGGTGCCGTGATTCTTTGTTTGTTTTTGATCTTTCTCAGGATATCAGTTTATGCGAAGGAGAAGAGAGGCGACACTCTTGTTCCTTCAATCCGAAATTGAGAAAGCACGCAAACGAATGAAAGAATCGAATTGCAACGTTGATAGAAATGGGCGGTGCTCCCAACAATAACGAGGATGAGAGAAGGGTTAGGTGAAAATCAACTTAACCGGAGATCCTCGCAAGTGCCAATAGATATGGAGGGCGGGGTTCGAATCGGCCGAAAGAAGTGCAGGAGATTATGTGCTACCAAGAGTGAATGGAGCAGACTTGCATTAGGCTCACTCTGATAGAGCCAACAATTTCGAGATAAAACCAGCGATTACGAGCATGGTGCAGACATGCGATTCGGAGGATCGCCATCGGAGGATCCACGTATGCACATAGCAAATTTCTTGGAGCTATGTGCCACTTTCGATATAACGGCGCATCGGCGATGCCGTCAGATTGAGGCTCTTTCCTTCTCACTCGAGGATAGAGCAAAAGTATGGTTGAATTCCCCGGTGATTCGATATTTACATGGCACGAGCGGTACGAAATTCCTAGCCAAGTTCTTTCCACCTGTAGCAAAGAAAATTAAGAGGAGTTGAACAACTTCTATCAGTGATGGAAGTCCTTATATGAAGCATGGGAGAGATTCAAGGATCTACAGAGGAAGTGTCCACACCATTGCATTGAGTTGTGGAACTTGGTTCATATTTTCTACAACGGGCCGAGCAAAGACAACGTAACCATCATAGATGCGTGCGGTGGGCATTCATGAGGAAACAGCACGACGCCCACGAGTTATTAGAAGATATGGCCACTAACAACCATGTCATCAAGAGAGGGCAACGGTGGGAGAAGAACTGGGGTCCGTGAAGTAGATGCTATTCCGCTTTGAACGCACAAGTGGCTCTTCAGCGAAACAATTGCAAAGAACATACTGTGTCGGTGAATCTTTGTAACCGCCGAAAATCGTGAGATATGTGGCGGCCACATACATTTGATAGGTGTCCTTCGGATACCAACAACATCGATGGAGCAGCAGAGTGTCAGCGAGGTAACTACCAGAGGCAACAGAACAACCCCTACTCAAACACTTATAATCCGGTGGAGAATCACCCAAACTTCTCATGAGAGAGATCGGGCCAGAAAATCGATGCAGGCCAAGAAACCAATATCGTGGCAGCAGACGGTATAGGGCGATGCAACCAGCAGAATCAACAACTTCACTCAAGCCCGCCTCACCAAATTTCGATGCACCAGTCGCAAGAAAAACGGATGAGCTTAAAGCAGCCATGACAGCACTTGCCAACGCCCAGACGCAGTTTATAACAGAATCTAGATCCTCGTTCAGAAACTTGGAAACACAGGTAGGACAGCTAGCAAAGCAGGCAAACATCAGGCCACAGGGGACATTGCCAAGCAATACTGAGGTAAATCCGAGGGAGCAATGTAAGGCAGTGCAGTTGAGAAGTGGAAAACAATTGGAGCAACAGCCGCCTCAGCCAATAGTTGAGAGGGAAGCAGAGTTAGAAAAAGATAAGGTGGCTGAACCTAGCCCAGTGATAGAGAAAACTCCGGAGAAGGAGTATACAGAAAAGATTCCTTTCCCCCAGAGATTACAAAGGAAGGCGGTCGATAAACAATTTTCCAAATTCTTGGAGGTATTCAGGAAGTTGCACATCAACATACCGTTTATAGAGGCTTTGGAGCAGATGCCATCTTACTTCAAGTTCATGAAAGAAATCTTGGGGAAAAAGAGGAAACTGGTCGAATATGAGATAGTAGCACTAACAGAAGAGTGTAGTGCTATCTTACAAAAGAAATTTCAAAAAAAGCTAAAGGACTGGAAGCTTTACACTACCCGTGATGGCGGGGTGACTTGCAACAGAGCCTTGTGTGATATAGTGGCGAGTATTAATTTGATGACTCTATCAGTTTTCAAAAGATTGGAGTGAGGAGAAGCCAAACCCACCACTGTGAGTCTGCAACTAGCCGACAGACGGTGGTTCATCCACGAGGAAGATCGAGGATGTGATTGTGCGTAGGAAAATTTTTCTTTCCCGCAGACTTCCTCATTCGGATATGGAAGAAGATGCGAAATCCCGATCATATTGGGAGGCCATTCCTAGCAACGTAGAGCCTTGATTGGCGTTGAAGAGGAGAGCTAACGCTAAGAGTAGAGAACGAAGAGATGGTGTTTAAAGTCTTTAAACACGTCATTGAGCCAAGAACTGTAAGTGGGTGTTTTGCAATCAACACCACCAAACCCCCATGCGAGCCATTGCAATGCAACCAAAGAATGATGAGCCCAAGAAAGCAAGCATGGTTTCTTTGAGATGACACTAAATGAGGTAATTGTTAGGAACTCCTACTACCGATAATGCTAAAAAGAAAAGGAGAAAAGGAAACGCCAAATGTGGCGGAAATGGATTAGTTGGGACTTAATCCACGGGGCTAGTAAGTCTAAGGAACTTGCGTCCGGCTAAAAGACGTTAAAGACAGCGCTTGTTGGGAGGCAACCCAACGGTTTTTTTTAATTATGTTATTTTAATTTCTGTCGTTATTTTATTTTAGTGTGTCTAAGAACGGTCTCACGGTATTGGATCTTGTTGTTTTGTGATTGATAGTACAAGAAATTAAACCGGGACGAAATAAATCAAGAAAAGCAAGATTTCGGAGAAGCGGAGTATGGCCGCCAGGAAGCGAGGCATGGCGTAAAAGATCTCAACAGTTCGAGTTTAAGAGCGGCTCCCTAAAAGCAGTGGCGGTGGAATTCCAGAAAGTTGGCCGAGTTTAGGCGCCGCGCCCAGGGAGCAGGGCGCGCGTAAAATCCCGGGCGAGCGCAGATGATTCAGCCGCGCTAAAAGCGTGGCGGCACTGGGAATCCAGAAATTTAAAACGCCCAAAAATCAGATTTTCCCAATTCCAACTTCCAAAACCTAACCTTCCTCTCCAAAACCCACGAAATTCAGAAATTTGCCCACAAAACCTCCACAAATCCAACCCAACCACAACCTAAACTCTTAAATTCCCAAAAACCCTCAACTATCTCAAACAACAAAGCTCCATTCCATAGCCTCAACCCACCAATTGAAACAAGAACAAGCTTGAGTCTTCTCATAAAAAGGTAATCACTATCCTTGTTCTTGAATCCTTTTACTAAAAGTCATAGGAGGTAGTAGTTTGGAGAAGTATTGTAGTTGGAGTAGTTCGGAGGCTGAAAAGTGATTGTGAAGTTGGAGAAAGGAGTAGAAAAGAAGGTTGTGGGTATTGAGTAGAAAGATTGAAGTTTGGGGTGTTGTTTTTCACGCTAGTTGTTGAGTGTGTAGAGACGCGTTGTGCCACTAAGTTAAAAGCTCCAAACTGTTTTAACCATGGCCACGGGAAGAGAAGAGGCTCCACATCCACCCCAACACCCCAATACGATGAAAATAGGTTCGTGAGTTACGGGCCTACCAAAGATACAAAAGACTTGATACTAGACCCGTAATTCCGAAAGGGAATGGATTACCAAAGGGATCTATGGGGATGAAGGCGTTTATGAGCCCGTCAGGCGATGATTGAGCTAAGGGGTGGAAGAGATTTGTCAATCGGAGAAGATAACACGATGAATACAACAATGGTGCGGAATTTTATGCAAACTTTCGGAGAAGGCGAAAGGGGTGCTTGTAAGGAAATTATATGCTCGTATTGAATAATAAATACAACGCTAAAAACGATTGATGTTGAAGAAAGTAGCGATTGGAACCATTTTAGAACATGGTCTAGGAGCAAAGAACAACATTGATCGGAATAATATTGCATACGATGAGCTACCCTGGGCCGCTTTTGAGATCGGAAGGAATGGATCTAGAGCACCGGCGGTGCCAATTAACAAGGCGACCAAGGCTTGGTCAGATTTCGTCGATGCCGCGTGATTCCATCTACGCACTTCACCAGAGTGCGAAGGCGATTAAGTTGATTTATGGAATTATGAGGCGATAATTGATGTGGGAAAAGAGATAGTGCGAGCATCGAAGAAATCAGCGGTTGGTGACAACGGTGGATTGGGACACGTTCACTTATTACCGCCTATGCCACATGAGTGCGATCCCACAACTACCCACAGATACTCATGAAAGAAACCAATCCGCTGGTCCTATGGGATAGTGCACTCTTTCCGCACCCTAGCCCCCAAAGGGCCAGACGAAGAGTACAACCGCAGAAGAAGAACAACAAAGCAGCAGAGGCAACCATGGATGAAGATGAGCACGAAATAGGGCTCAATATGAGGCGAGACCGAGCCACCGCCAACCACAAGAGCAGAACCTTCAGAGCCCACATAGGCAATTGTACCAACACCGGAAGGAGATGATGCAGACCGCAAGCGATGAGTACAAGGACAGAAGAAACAAGGCAACAAATCGACGAGCCGAGTGCCTTGTTCAACCAACGGTCGATGATTATCCACCGCCACCACCACCATTTTAGCCAAAGTTTGTAAGTGTCGTTTTCTTTTACTGTCTTTGAGTCTACACACATTGGGGGCAATGTGTGATTTAAGTTTGGGGGTGTGTTTTTGTGTTTTAGTTTTTATTTGTGTGTCATGTTATGTTTTATTTAAGTCTTTTTATTTGTTTCATGTTTATTTTGAGTCACCAAAATTTTTTTTTTTTTTTTTTTGAGTCATAATTGCCTGTCAAAGATCATGTATGCTGTAGTTGCTAGAAACACCTAGTGAAGTAAGGTGGAATAATGTAAAGGAATGGAAGCAGCTATCTAAACACTTAGGTTAGAGATGCCAAAAACTCACAGAATCTGTCTATTTGGAGTCTCTTGCTTGAGTTATGTATGCTAAATGATAAATGCTTATGTGTTATGACTGCTTGCTATTTGAGGCGAAATAGTTAGGATATGCATGTTAGGGAGATGACTCAGGCATTTCTTTGATAGCCAATTCTTACCATTCTTTTCTATCCCGTACTTTAAAAATATCACTAGTTAGCCCCATTGAGCCTAAATTTGCCTAAATTTGAAACTTCTTCATTGACACCCCATATTCCCACAAATTGTGCCATAAGTGAAAATATGAAATAGTGGAGTACATTGTGTTAAAAAGAAGAAACAAAAAGAGTGAACAAGTTTGAGGCACCCTAATGGAAAAGTAATAAGAAAGAGGCAAAAGCCTAAGTTTGGGGGTGCCTATTTGTATAATACACTTCACTCTCCCAAAACAAAAGAGGGAAATGATAGAATTGAAGTGAAGGAAAGAATCAAAAGAAAAAGGGAAAAATTGAAAAGCCAAAGAGCTTAGTGCATGAAAAATGAGCCTAAATGCCTATCTTTACCAACCCCTACCTAAGCTACATTACAACCCCCAAAGTCCTCAAGATCTCTTCTATGTATATCGTAATTAGTGGAGAATAGCAAGTAAGCATGCCATAGGAATTTTTGAATTTATATGCATACTTGAGTACACTGACTTCCATTTAAGCATGATAAGTATGAGTTTGCGAAATATCTAGCTCAATGTGTTGAAATTCCATGCTATATGTTCCTGCATATTATTCTGCTAACCTTCATGTTTTTCTAGTTAACATTCATGCAGCAAAAGTGATCAATGGCAGGGAGTCTGTTTATTTTCTTTGTTGATTTTCTTATTTATTGAGTCTGTCATTTTATTGTATTTCTTTCTATCTTTGCTCGAGGGCGAGCAAAGGTTAAGTTTGGGGGTATTTGATCGGTGTATTTTATATACACCTTTTGAGTCAGTCTAGTTAGTCTTTTGTCCCGTTTTGTACATACAAAGTGTCGTATTAGGATAGATTTTCTTTCTTTTGAGTCAAAGTGGCTAAAGTGGCCAAATGGCGGAAAAAGGAGCGAAAAGGGGAAAAAGAGGAGAGTCTTAGCGGAGAAAGTGGCAAGCAGTGAAATCGGACTGCGCCTGGCTCCTCGAAGCGAGGCGCGCGCTATTATTCAGAAAATGCAGAAGATCCAGGCGCCAGCTACCGAAGACAGAAATAGGCGCGGCGCTAAACATCAGAAGCCACAGGATTCTGTGCGCGGCTCTCGAACAGCGATATCGGGCCGCGGCGCCAAAACACCCGTATTGCAGAACTTTAGGCCATGGCGCCGACATGGCGCGGCGCCGCTGAAAAATTAGGTCTTTTGTGGATTTTTGGGCGGGCACGGAAGGAAAAGAAGGAGACGTTTTAAACCTATAAAAGGAGAACCCTGGCGGTTTTCAAGGGGTTCCCTTTCTTGCCAAACACACGGTTTTCTTGCCTAGGAGATTGGAGACCCAAACATGAGTAATTTCTTTTCTTTTTCTTTTCTTTAATTCAGGTATTGCATGATGAACTTTGAATTAGTTCTTGTCATATTCATGGCTAGGAACTAATTCTCTTATAGGCTTTCTATGTTGAATTCTTGAACCTTATGTTATAAAGTAATGCATGCTTATGGTTATTATTCTTATTGAGAGATCTATCCAATAATTGAGTTGAATTCTTGGTAGCTAATTGACAACTAGTTATCACTATATGATTTCTAATCAGTTACGAAAAGGAGGATTGTGAATATCTTTGTAAGTTGGGTGACGGTCTTGAATTGGGGATGAAAATACCTCAATTAGATTTGTAAGCGTTGATGAGAGGCTTAACAACCCTAATTTTGCGCATTGTGCGTGACGATCAACTAGGTTTTGTGCTTAATCCTCCTATAGAGTTACCCTTATCGTGAAAGTTAGGTAAGGAACAATCTGGGGTTGAGTGTTTATATAACCCTAACGGGAGTATAAAGCGATTTCGTAAACTGCTTTCTCCAAAGAAGAACACCATAAGTAATGCATTAGTAAGTAACATAAGCGGATAGTAAGGATACATAGAAGCCCTATTCTCATCACATCTGAATTAAATCTTTATAATTAATTAGCTTTTATAAATCTTAGTCATAAACAACCAATCACTCATTAATTCACCAAATAGATCCTAGAAAATAGACAATTGGTACTTGAACCCTAATCCCAGAGGACGATATTCGGTCTTATCTAAGACTATACTACTTGATACGATAACGTGCACTTGCGTTTAAAAGTGTGTGCATCTAATCGCGCATCACACGTCCAAGTAAGTTCTCAACAAGTCGACCGACCCTCTATCGAGAGACGCGGTAACACAGAAATACCACACTTGCACAACAAAGGCTATCATCACAAGCATAGGCAAGTTTCACAACAACAAGCATAGGCAAGTTTCACAACAACAAGCATAGGCAAGTTCACACAACTCAAAGTACTTTCATTTTATGCCAAAGTCCGGGTTTTTAACCCCAAAGTACTACATACGTTAAGTTCTTTTAAAAGAGATCCATTACTTTTATAAAAGTCACCCTATACCCGTAGTATTAGAATGACCAACCCACATTCCTTTTCAAAATCAAGTAACAACATTCTTTTCCTAAGTTCCAGTTTGCCTAGTTTCAATTACTCAAGCTTCTCATTTTCAAATGCTCAAGTCACTTATTTTAGAAAGGTTTCATAACTCATAGTCTTAATCTCTTTTAAAACATTTGAGTAACATATGTCATATATGTGAGTAGTTTATTCTTGTTTATAACGATCTTATTACAGCAGCCATGATCTAGAAAATGTAATATCATTTTGTCTTATCTTAGCTTCTATGCAGATGGAGGTTTCTACTGGTTTTAATACAACACATCATTATTCAATACATTTTCCTTTATTAACGCTGCAATGGTCTGTCGATACACATTCTGATTCCCGAAATCAGTAAAAACATTATCCCTTTAAAAACCAAGTACTCATTACTCACGAATGAGGTTTCACACAAACATCCACATTAAAACAAATAAGTTAAGTCTCTTATCCTATAAGATCAAGTCTCTTAACTTCTAACATCAGTAAACCATTTTCACCTACATAAGGTCGTTATAACTAACTTCCCATAAAGCTAGTTTAACACCCTATATTTTAAACCAACCAAATCACTTAGCACATGTACGTCTACCGTACTACATAGTTCACAACAATCATGCTAGAAAAGATAGGAAGAGGTTCACATACCTCGCGACGATTTATCGACAATAAGCAAACTGCTCCAAGTACTACAACCTTGCTAGCCCTTTCCACTCCTCGAGTAGAATACGCTACTCTTAGTACTTTCACCTATAAAGGTCACAAACGTCTATTAACCCCAAAACACAAGTTTCTATCTTTCTACAGAAAATTCGAAGACCTCCACACATGGCAGCGTAAATCTCCTTCTCTATCGAGGCCGCCACCAAGCCAACCGGGGTTTACACGTCTAACCTGGGCGTGTACAATTCTACTCAAAGAATATTACACAAGTCATGCGCAATACGATCCTATGTAAATATGCGATTCTTTTCTTTATTCTTCAGGCTTAAGTCAAAAGACATTGCCGAATACTAAGTATAGTTCCATATATAGTATACTTCAACTATATATTCTAAAAAACATGTAATTTCCAATTACAATAGTGGGACAAGATAATTACCTCGATAAGCCAAAAATTATCCAAGTTATAATGTCGATCCCGAGCAAGGTTTAGCTCTACTCAGTGCGCTCCAAACAACCCTTAGAAGTTCTAACCAACTTCTACTCAAATACTTGACCAACTATGAAGATTTCCTTAGGGTTTGGTTTGAGACTAAAGGACAAAAGGTAGTATTTCCGGACTCTACGTATAGAGGTATCTTTGGAATACTACAAGGTACAAGGCTAAGGTATTTTGGGCATTATAACAATACTTGGAGAGTATTTCTACCAAGAGGGGGGGTGTATTATACGAAACAACTAGGCTAGGGGTACCCCATTAGCACCACAGTGAGGGAGGCTCTCGGCCATAAGGCCACTCAAGGGGGGGGGGGATGAGTTGGACGAACTCAACACTAGAGGAGGGAGGGATTTTAGGCTTGGAAGGTTTCATTTGTGGATGAAGAGTTCATCAACATAAGGGGGGGTATTTATAGCAAAACCAAAGGCCAACCAACGATGGCAAAATCTAGCCAAGTGCAAGGCAAGTGTAAGGCCAAGATCAAGCCAAGTGCACCCTAACTCCTACTCCACAAAACATTGCACCAAACAAGCCACAAAACAAGGCCAAAACAAGGCACAAAACAAGGCACCAATAGGACACAAAACGTGAGCCAAAAGATCAAGCCAAAACGTGAACCACTTCGTGCACTTGGACGCCCACTTGCTTCCAATGTGTGGGTGACAAATGTCACCCTCCCGTTGGTCCAAATTTTTTCGTCTCTCGTAAAAATCCGAAAAATTTAAAAAGGACATCGCCGTATTTTTCCCCTCGAATTTTTTGTAAAAGGTTTCGTCGAAAAACGACTCTAACCGGGTGTTGTGCACAAATGTCATTCGGCCAAGCCACCTAGGCGGGGGTGACACGTGTCACCCTCCTATTGGCCCAAAATAAAACATCTTCCAAAAATATCCACGATGGCCAAAATCTCGAAAACAAAGTGGGCCCCACAAAACCGTAAATTTCTCCCGTGGGCCCCACGTGACCATTTCCGAAAAATAAAATTCCACAATTCTCTAATATTCCAGGAAGTCCGAATACCAAATCTGGGAATCCAATTCCCATTAACGAACCTTTTTCCTTCACAAAAACCGGAAACTTTTCCGTGGAAAAATCACCTCTTTCTTCCTTTCCAATCTTTCTGTCGTATTCTCGTACGTACGTCCTTACGTACATACTCTGGAATTACGGGGTATAACACCTAGGTATCCTCCTCACAATGCCTCCACTGAACTTTTACTGAAGTTATCTCTTGGATCAATTATAACAATTGGTTCCTCCTCATAAGTTAAATTTTGATCAAGCAATACTGAATCCCACTGAATCATATGAGAACCATCTGTATGATATTTCTTGAGCATGGAAATATGAAACACCGGGTGATTGCCCGACAATCCCAATGGAAAATCCAACTCATAGGCTTCCTAACTGATACGTTGTACGATCTCAAATGGACCAATTATCTGGAGCTCAACATGCCCCTATTCCGAAACCTCATTACACCCTTCATGGGTAAAACCTCTAATAGAACTCATTCACCAACCATGAACTTTAGATAACAAACTTTCCGATCTGGATAACTCTTTTACCGACTCTGAGCTATGACAAGCCTCTTCTATATAAACTTGACCTTGTCCAAGGAATCACGTAACAAATTTGTACCCCAAGGACTAACCTCAAATACATCAAAATAACCAACCGAAGAACAACACCTCCTACCATATGATGCCTCAAATGGTACCATCTCAATGCTAGAATGATAAATGTTGTTGTAAACAAACTCAACCAAAGATACAAATTGATCTCAATGACCACCAAAATCAATCACACAGGCCCACAACATATCCTAAATAACCTGAATAGTTTCCTCGAACTGACCATTTATTTGAGGGTGAAATGTTGTGTTAAGCGCCACCCGAGTAAACAACTCTTTCTGCATAGACTTCCACAAGTGGGATGTAAACTGCATGCCTTGATCTGAAATGATGGAAATAGGCATTCCATGCAAGGGAACTATCTCCCGGATGTAGATTTTGGCCAACTTCTTTGAATTATAAGTAGTTTGAACCGGTACAAAGTGAGCAGACTTCGTCAACCGATATATAATCACCCAAATGACATCAAACTTTTCCAAAATTTGTGGTAACCCTACCACAAAGTCCATATCAATCTAGTCTTATTTTTACTCAGGTATAAACATTATTTAGTAACTCCATCAGGTTTTCGATGCTCATACTTCAGTTTTTGACAATTCAAACACCGAGACACAAACTCTACTATGTCCCTCTTCATACTACACCACCAATAGTGGTGTTTTGAATCCCGATACATCTTTGTAGTTCCTGGATGAATAGAATACCTCAAAACATGAGCCTCATCCAAGATCAACTTGATCAAATCCTTATCTCGAGGAACACATATATACATCACACGGCTCACCAACTTGATCTTCCGCGGGAACCGTATGTCCGAACAGGCCTGGAAAAAAAGGTAAGGTCTCTTGATTCATAAAACACCCTCATCATCAAGAATTACCTCATTGACATTTCGTTTCAATACCTTGTCCCAAATGTTACATATCTTAGTATCATTAAATTATCGAGCCCTAATATGCTCCAATAGGGAAGAACGTACCTCAACACATGCTAGAACTTTGCTAGGCTCATAAATATCAAGTCTCACCAAACTATTTGCCAAAGACTGAATCTCTATAACCAAATGTCACTTCCCTACCAGCAAATATGCTAGGCTACCCATGCTCACCGCCTTACGACTCAAGGCATTCACCACTACATTAGTCGTGTCTAGATGACAGAGAATCGACATGTCATAATACTTAAGCATCTCTAACCACCTATGTTGCCTCAGATTAAAATCTCTTTGATTGAAAACATGTTGAAGACTCTTATGATCCATAAACACTTCACAATGAACACCATAAAGGCAATGCCTTCAAATATTCAACGCAAACACCACAACCGCCAACTCTAAGTCATGAGTAGGAAATTTATTCTCATGAACCTTCAATTGCCTCGAAGCATAGGCTATAACTTTCTCTTTTTGCATCAAAACACAACCAAGACTAATTCATGAAGCATCACAATACACAGTAAAGTCCTCTCCCTCCACGAGAATAGTCAAAATCATAGTTATAGTCAATAAAGTCTTGAGATTTTTAAGGCTAACCTCACACTCATCTGACCATTAGAAAGGGTACACTTTTCTGAGTTAGTGTCACGACCCGACCCCGGGGCCGCGACTGGTGCCCTACCCGGGCACCCCGTTCAGGTATACATCAGAGAATAGCAGCGGAACATACACAACATATAACATTTAGACAACAATAATACAGGCTAGCCGATAAGGCCGCCTTCCATAAAATATGCATAATCCAAGAAAAACTGTACAACTCGGTTCTTACAGCCCCAAACCACAACATGTGACTACAGACCTCTAGGAATAACAACTGTGGCGGGACAGGGCCCCGCCATACCCCTGAATGTACATAAATCTACAACATCAGGGAAAAACTGTACCAAAAAGACAAGCCTCCGGAGAAATGGAGCTTCTGACGTCTGATATGTGATCCTAAGAATGAGGATCCACCACCTGCTTACCCTACTGCGGCGTGAACGGCCCCGAAAGGGGTCGACACAATATGTACTAAGTATGTAAAACTGGAAAAATACTGTAAATTACATCATAAGTTTAAAACAAAGCCGGAGTCATGTATGATAGTAAAATTACAGTACACAGTGCCTTACTAACAATGAGAGTAAATAAGAGTATACTTACAACATAAAAATAGGAGACTCACGATCAAATCATGGGTAGCAAATCCATGGAAACAAGGGGTATAACGTCTTGGGGGTTTACCCCTCATTTATACTCTTACCCTAGGCAAGTGGTATAACGTCTTGGGGGTTTACCCCTCATTTATACTCTTATCCTGGAGAAGGTGGTAAAGCAGGTGGTATAACGTCTTGGGGGTTTACCCCTCATTTATACTCTTACCCTAGGCAGATGGTATAACGTCTTGGGGGTTTACCCCTCATTTATACTCTTATCCTGGAGAAGGTGGTAAAGCAGGTGGTATAACGTCTTGGGGGTTTACCCCTCATTTATACTCTTACCCTGGAGAATGTGGTATAACGTCTTGGGGGTTTACCCCTCATTTATACTCTTACCCCATCTCAACCGGCCGTCACACAATAAATAAGCAAGTTAAGAAATCCCCTTAACTTCTTATTAGTCTTATTCATGTACACTCTCATTTTAGTTTACTTAAGGCACTAACATATCTTTTATGAAAATCCGGGAATTTAACCCAAGTACTACATACTTCTACTCTTTAAAACAAATGACTCTCTTTAGTATAAAACTTCCAAGATACTATTAACCGTAGTATCAAGTCAAAATTACTTTTCAAGACAAGTCACAATACCCTTTAGAAATAAAGTTAGGTTTCTAAATCGAGTGACTCATTTT
The DNA here is from genome assembly GCA_029844215.1 of Przewalskia tangutica. Lineage (NCBI taxonomy): Eukaryota > Viridiplantae > Streptophyta > Magnoliopsida > Solanales > Solanaceae > Przewalskia > Przewalskia tangutica. The sequence goes on from CM056721.1 coordinate 113,967,948, forward strand.
CTTATAAAACCTTAGGCAATTGATGCTTTAAAATCAAATCGCCTTTTCATTAAATCAAGTCATTTATCTTTCCATAAAGCAAATATAACCAACTTCCCATAAAGTCGTTATATTCACTTTATACCTTAGCCAAATACAATTTCCTATCCAAGGGACTTATACGTTTAAAACGGAACAAGTATCACATACTTCAAAACTCTTCAAGTCCCTTAACTTTAATAAAACATTAGACATCCTTAATACTTTCAAAGAAGTGAGTTAATCTCCTAACTCACCCGACTTGGATATTCATCAAACTAGTAAAGGATATCAAGGTCTTGTACGTCTACCGTACTATATACGTACAACTAGTCATGCTCAAAAGATAGGAAAAGTTCTACATACCTTTTCGGGTAAAACCACTTGCCAAGTACAATATCCCTCCCGTAGGATGTCAACCTATAAAGTCCACAATACGACTATTAACGTCTTACTTCAAACGTAGAATATTACAAGTGTAAGGTCACTAAATTCTACGGAAAATCGGATAGCACCTCCTTTGTTTCTACTTACTTTGCCACCTTTTTCAAGGCCGAATACAATAACCAAACACGCCACATTTAAGGCCCAATCAATGCAATCAACAATAGGGGATTACACGCCTACTAGACGTGTAAAATTCCGCCCCACAATAGATATCAAACTAATACAACTACAAGTCCAATTTCGGCCACATTGAGTACAACAATACCAATTCTTATCCAATTTCCATTTCAATCCAAATTGTTAGCATAACATGATATCAAGTCGCAATCGATTATACTACTATAATCTTCAAGTAAGTAACATGCGACGATTCTAGTAAACGACCAAATTGTAATCCAACTTCACATGGCTTACATTACATTTAGGATTTTAAGGCTACAAGCAATCCATAATACTTATAAACTTCAACATATCAACTTCATGCTAGCAACATGTAAAGCTAACAACAACAATATATATATAATCTTGTACACTATTAAAAGACAAGATTATACCTCAACGAATCTTAATCCAACTCCAAATCCGAAGTCGCTCCTTAGCAACTTAGAGCCTCTTCAAGACACTTCAATCCTCTACTTGAGACCCTTAGAAAAATACCAACAAATTTCCTTCAAACTTCCAAACAAAACCTAGAAACGCAACTATGTTTTCGCTTTGCGACTAACCCGAAAACTATCTTTTTCCGAGATTTTTCTATTGAGATATGCTTAAAATACACTCAAGAACCTTGGTTTAAAGTGTGGAGCTTAATGGACAAGAAAAAAAAAATCTTTTCAATTGCCTTGAACCCGAGAGCAATGCTTTGAGTTCTTCAAATTTTTGTGAAAATTTTCTAAGTGTTGGACCTAGTCTTGCTACTAGTAGTATTATATAGTGCAATGGAGGGTCAAGATGCAACCAAATGAGTGGTTTGGATGAGCTCTTATTAAATATCAAGCCTTGTGGGTCCTTTGACTTAGTCAAGAATCTTAAGCTCACTACTTGCAAGACTTAGTCATCCAAGACTATGGTCAATGACCATTTTGGCCATGATATTTTCGTCCAAGGCAACAACAAGGGGGTAGGGGGGTGACACGTGTCGCCCTCCCATTCGCCACAATATTACGTTTTCCGACAATTTCATAATTCCGATAAATTTTTACAAGTCTCAATTCTCAACACTTGTGAGTTCTTACGTACGTTCTTAAAACATGTCCTGCAAATACGGGGTGTAACAGTTAGTATGGTCAAGGGATATGTAATAGACGAAAGGCCCTCCATAAAATGATGATAGTAACTAACGAGGACCATAAAACTCTAGATCTTTGTAAAGTGAATCCCCTCTTTCAGATCCTGGCCTTGGTAGAACTTGTCTTTGATTGGGATTTCGATTGAAAAGATGTTAGGCCGGTTCCTCATGTGCCTAAGAAGCCGAGGCAATCTCGATTGAAGCCAATTCCAAATTTTTCTACTCAATCTTATTTATAGAAATAACACTCGATCAATGGGGAGCATAAGCAAGTTTTGGCTTTCAATATTGATCTAACTCGCCATCATCGATGTATACCTAGATCCAGATACTTCGATTTGGTAGCCCGCAAGGCTCCACTCACGAGCAAGCCGATTTCCATTCTTCTCTGGATCGGTTCTCCGTAGCATCTTCTTTCCACCATTCTTATGACTAAAGAAGAGCGATATTTGACCTTTCCTATTGTTGGAGAATAGATCTACTAGTTTCCGATTCCACATAAATTTCACGAATCCATTGGTGGATAAGTCCGACGACTCAGCAGCAGTGCATAATTTAGTTTTTTATAAAGTAGGTCTAACCCAATAAAAGACCACCTCAATCTTCTTAAGATCAAATATAATATCATCCGTAGTCACCATATGAAATGCCAATGAACTAAGCCAAAAATCACACTTCGAGAACTTAGCATAAAGTTTCTTCTCCTTTTGAATTTCAAGCACAATCCTCAAATGATGTTGGTGCTTTGCCTGAGAGTAGATCAATATATCATCGATGAAGATAATCACAAAAAGATCTAAGTACGATAGAAAGACACCGTTCATCAAATCCATAGATGTTGCTGGACATTATTCAGCCCGAAAGACATGACCAAGGATTAATGATGACCATAATGGGTCCTAAAAACTTTCTAAGGGGATATTCTCTGCCTAATATTCAACTGGTGATAATTAGATCTCAAATCAATCTTAGAGAAGATTGACGCACCTTGAAGCTGATCAAATATGTCATCAATGCGAGGAATGAGATACTTGTTCTTGATTGTGACCTTGTTCAACTGTAAATAGTCAATAAACATCCGTATGGACCCATCCTTCGTCTTCACAAATAATATCAAAACACCCGAAGGAGAAACACTTAGCCTAATGAACCATTTTCTCAACATATCCTGCAATTGCTCCTTTAACTTCTTCAACTCTGTTGGTGCCATATGATATAGAGAAATAGAAATAGGCTTAATTCCCGGTTACAAATCAATCGATAAATTGATTTTATGATTCAATGGAACACCCCAAAAATCTATCGGAAACTCCCTAACTACTGGTAATGACTCAAGGAGAGGTGTATCGATACTAGTATCATAGACATACGCCAAACAACCCTTCTCCACCATCTTTCTAGCCTTAAGGTACAATATCACTTTCTTGGGCATATAACTAGCGATACCCTTCTACTCCAACCTAGGAATTTTTGGCATGACCAATGTAAATATCTTGGCATGACAGTCCAAGATTGCATGATAAGGAGACTACCAATTCATGCCTAAAATAATGTCAAAATCTATCATGTCTAGAATCATTAAGTCAACCTAAGTATCTTACCCCATTAAAGTCACAACACAGGATTAGTACACCCGATCCACCACAATAGGATCCCCAATAATAATAGAAACACTAACAGGGAAATAAAGTGACTTACACATTATACCCTGACTAGAAGTAAATAAGTAGACACATAAGAGTATGTAGAGTCTGGATCAAATAATGCTACAGTTGGCCGACGGTAAACTAAAATAGTACTTGTGATGACAGTATCAAAATACTCTACCTTTGGTTTACCTAGGATGCATAGCATTGAGCACGACCACCCTCAGCCTGAGAACATCCATGACCTCTACCATAACCCAAATGAGAACCACCCCAACCTAAATAGGAACCTCCTCTACCACTTTATGCACCGCCTCTAGTCGATTAGACTAGTTCCCTAGATCAAGAACTTTGAGAACCAGAGTGTTGACCACTCTGTTTGAGCCTAGGGCAGTCACTCACAAAGTGTCCTAGCTCTCTACAGTTATAGCATGCACGAGGAAACATATGCGGCTAGGGTAAACTAGAATAACCATAATGACCATCTCAAGCTCCAGGTGGGGAATAAGAACCCCGAGAACTCTAGCCTGAGCTGTAACCACCACAACCCGAAGAATAATTGATCGAAGTTTGTATCACTTCCTAAACTGGTTTGCTGAACTGGGGACGATAACCCCTACTCTAATAACATTTACCTTCATATGAGGTACCTCCATCATTTATTGAGTTGTGGGGCTCTGTTCTCAATTTGTCCCCAAACTGCTGACGCCTAATAACCTCAACACTCCTAGCGGCATCCACCACTGCCTGAAAAATACCTTCTACAACTGTCATATGTATTGCTGCAACCTTAAGATGATAATACATATCTCTTATGAACTTGTTAATCCTCTTTATCTCATCTGGCAAGATATACAATGCATGACGAGACAAAGAGTGGAACCTCATCTTATACTCAATCATAATCAGGCCATACGACTCAAACCTATCGAACTGCTCTCTCCTTTTACCCCTAAGTTATGAGGAACCCAGATCTCCAAGAACACTCTAGAAAACTCAGCCTAAGTAAGTGGAGATGATCCAGCTAGCCTAGTCTAAAAAAATACCCTCCACTATTGCTTAGCAGTGTCAATCATCTGTATTACTACAAAGTCAACTTCGTTGGACTCAACCAACCCTAAACTGTGCAACCTCTCATAACAAGTCAATAAGAACTCATAAGCATCATTATCAGGATGTCAATTATAATGTGGTGGCTCATCTTCTAAAACTTATCCTACCTCTTCTGCTCATCAACTATCCTATTAGGTTGAATAACCAGATAAATAGTAATACTGTGAGTGAGATAACCTAAAAACCGAGGAGACATAATAGTAGTTGGCTATGCCTAGGGGTCCTATTACCGACATCCTCCTGATCAAGAGTATGACCCCCAATTCTAGTAGATGAACCATCTAAAGTAAACGATGATGCCCCTGCTAAAGTCCAACCTTCAAATATGCTATGAATATGCATCAGGGTATTCTAAAAAACCTGAGTAGCAATAAATCCCTTAGGTGTCTGGGCGGGTCCAAACTCTTCCGCCTACACTGGCTCTTTCTTTAAAATCTCCTCCGCCTCGAACTCTACTATTTAGCATGGGTCTGAGCAATATCTAGTGCTCGACCTCAGACTGGCATAACATTTAAGCTCCTGCCCTACCACGATCTCTACCTTATCCCATGCCTATCCCTCAAGCAACAGTACTGGCAGTGGGTACGTACATCAGTGTGTACGCCTAACCTCCTAGTGCAGTTAAACATGCCCTTACCATCTGTGAGAGAATAAAATAAAGAAACTCTTAGAAACCATTAGAATCAAGTACGCACAATAAGGAATAAAAAAATAGAGTTTTCTTATATGTCCCATAGCCTCTCAAATGTAAGTACAAATGTCTCCGTACCGATCCGCAAGACTATAGTAGACATTGATTTTGTACTTGTGAGACCAATGAACCTAATGCTCTGATACCAATTTGTTACGACCCAAATTACTGAGTCGTGATGGCACTAACCCCAAGGGTTAGAAAGCCAACTACTAACTTTTTTACCCAAATATAAAGATAATTAAGTGCGGAAAAAGTTAAGTAAATCGAATCATGTCATAAAAGAGTAGCTTAATATAAATATTATGAAAATACAACTAATTCTCAAGTTTGTTGTCATGAGTACAATAACTAACTAAAGACTACTACATAGTCTGGGCAAAACACCTGAATATAGTCTGAAATGAAAGATGAAAAGTAAAATGAGAAGGAGAATTCGGTACTACAGATCTGTTGGTAGCTCACCATGTATCCTCTCAAGCAGCTTCTGAATGGGCTAGTTATTCACGTGTCTCACAAGTGCTAGGGCGAACCTGCAAACAAAAGGGTGCAACAAGTATATAGTAAGTATGGGAAACAACATGTACTTAACAACAACATCAATCGACCCTATCTTAAACAACGATGAGGGTTGATCTTCCGAATACTAGTACCACACTAACCACCATTAGTTCATCATAATAACCGTAGTTACATACATACTTAAACTATGAGGTCAAGTCTATATTATAGCATCTAGTTCCTTAAATCAAATCAAGTTCAAGTATAGTAGGTTTCCACACAGACAAGTCATTAGATTCACATTACACATAAAAGTTATTTTACACAGAATAGGGATAAAATGAGATGATGTGCAAATGAAAAACAATGCAAGGTCTTTTTTTTCATTACTGGTACACACACGTTTGAAGATTAATGTATTTTGATCCATGGGGGACTCGCCGGGTCCATTTACCACTTAGGATTACACAATACTTGTCTCTAACCACACAACATTAATTATTGTCTCTAGCCACACAGTCTCACACAATACTTTTTCTAACCACACAACTTATATACTCATCTCTAGCCACACATGCTCACACCGTATGAAACATGAATAGGACATGCACAATAAAGAAGCTATAATATTTAACAAAGGTTCTATCGTTAGTCAATTTATGCTATAAGATTTGACCTTTAGTTATTGACACAATAAAGACTGAATCTTGCTTCTTTTTCACTTTTAACTGAGTATAAAAGGAGTGTTACGAACACACTGTCACATATAAGACAAGTATGTAATAATATTTTGGAAAGTATGGGTTTCAACCTGAATCACAAATCTAAAGGATCATACATTGTTATCAGCTAGTGCCCAAAGCATAGCATTCACTACATAATTTAAAGGTGTAAGTATCCATATCATGTCATCGGTACCCGATATAAGTGATCGTTACCTCAAAAGTAGCGGGATCCCCTTATTATCCATATTACACCAACTTATTTAGTTAATTAAAACAACCATGATGCTTATGTAAGGTTCAAGATCTCAACATGCCTGGAATTAGTAGTGTTACACCCCGTATTTCCAACAGTTTGAAATGAGAACGTACGTGAGAAATTGAGATTTGAATTTTGAAAAGAATGAAAAATTCCGGAAAAAAATCCTCCGAGCCTCGTGAAGGAAAAAGGTTTATAAAGTGGAGTTTGATTCTCAAATTTGATATTTGGGACTTAGAGAATATATTGAAATTATGAAATTTTATTTTCGGATTTGGTCATGCTGGGCCCACCCGGGAAATTTTATAATTTTGTGGGGCCCACAAGTTTTTCGATATTTTGGCCAATTATGGACTTTTTGGAGGGTGAAAATATTTTAGACGAATCATAGGGTGACATGTGGCACACCCCACCCCCTTGTCTTGGTCTTGGAAGACCTTGACTATTTGACTTTAGATATTTATGAGACTTGGCAAGATATTTTGTGGACAAGTGGGCCATGTGGGTCCCACTCTACTTGTCTTGCTACTTGAGATATACATCTATATAACAAGAGGAGGTGCAAGACTTAGCCAACACTTAGCCAAATATTACACCCCCTCTCTTATGGAGCTCTCGGCCAAGGTGCAAAATGGGGACAAAATTCTTCAAATGTTGATGATAAATCCTCACACTCAAGGCTAAGGTCCCTAATGAAGTTATAAGCATAGAAAAACCCTTAAAACCCAAGGATCTTGTTGTGGCCGAAAATAGAGGGTGTGAAACCCTAAGGTTCCGTCGACTTTTTGGAAGCGAAATACAAAGTGGAGTTGTGTATAAGTTCATAGAGGTCACATATATGTGATTGGAACTTGAAGAAGTGGAGTGAAACGAAAACTGCGGACCAAAACATAGCATTATGTCCGGGGCATTTTTAAGGCTAAAAATGAGATAATAATTCTTCTTTTTCCGCAGTAATTGGATATTACTCATTGTTACAGTATATGGATGAACTTTCATTAAGGAAGATATGGAAAATAATGTGTGTATGCCCTACTTTGGGTGAGTGGTCCGAAACTAGCTTTTTCGGGCCATGTGATTCGTTGATTTTATTGTCGTCATCTACACTTGTCGCATGTTATATAATGAAGGAAATATAGTTGATAAATTGATATAACTTATATAACATGTTGGAACTTGAGTTGGATTAAAAGGAATTAAGGAAAATAGATTTGGATTTAAAGTGATGTTGGCCGAGAATGACCCTAAAAATGTTGGTATATTATGGACTGTTTTGTTTAGATTTTGGGGAAGAATTTTACACGCCCAGTTAGGCTACGAAAAATTCCCCTTTGGCTAACTGTTGGTTGCGCCTTAAATGTGGGTTGTTGGTTATGAAAATACGGACCTTGGAAAAGGTGGAAAAGTACGTAGAAACAAAGGAAGTGCTGCCCGATTTTTCATAGAATTAGAGGGATTTTTTTTGGTATAAGTCTTACAATAGTAAGTATGATATTGATAGAAGTACTATGGCCATTTTAGGTTGAAGTACTACGTGTAGCAGAGTCTACTTAGCTTAAGGAATAGCCGATGAAGTTGAAGTACTTGGAGCGTTTTGCTACGTGTCGAAATGGTTAGTCGTCGCGAGGTATGTGTATTTCCTCGTCTCTAAGACATGAGTATTTTTATGGTATACTTGCCTTATTGTTAGGAGTATACATGATTTGTTATTTGAGTATACTTCCTTGTTGTTAGGAGTATACATGACTTGTTGTTTGAAGTATATTTGCCTTGTTAATTGGAGTATACGTGACATGCCTTCTTGAAGTACTTGCCTTGTAATTAGGAACTATTCACGTGATAGATTTTGGGCTAAAAGCATGTCTAGAATATTTCTACGTGTCACGACCCGACCTCGGGCCCGCAACTGGTGCCTTACCCCGGGCACCCTAGTGATAATACATCAGAGAAAATCAGCGGAATAAAACTCATAGACATGGAACAATATAAAAGAAGAAACAGGCTAACCAATAAGGTCACCTTTCTGCATATATATATAAAACCCGAACAATTATCCTTTACAAGCCCAACTCACAACAGTACTACAGAACTCTAAGAGTTTTTATAACAACCATGGCGGGACAGGGCCCCGCCATACCCCTGAATGTACAAGAACCTACAATCTCAGGGAATCATACCAAAAGATAAGCTTCCGGAGAAATGGAGCTTCCCAAAATCTGAGCGTGACCACTAGGCGAGGATCAACAATCGGTGTACCTCTACCCGGCGGCATGAACGCAGCCCCAGAAGAAGGTCGATCTGGCGGTACCAAGTATGTGGCGAAAATGCGTAATGAAATCATAACGATCATATAAAGCAGAGACATGCATGATAACCAAACTACAATACACAATATATAAGCAGTCATGTCAAGTCAGGGACGCATGCCCTCAAAGTCATCACTCAAATATAACCATGGGTCTCACACCCATAATATCAATCCTGCCCGTGGAATTCCTTCCTCACTGTCGGCAGTCCATGATATAAAATAACACCAATATGTATACATGAACACCAGGTCCCACATGTGTCATAAAACCCGTACTGGCCAAGTAGGAAAGCCAACCACCAGATCCAGCCTGCATCATAAAGCGGCCGGGCAGAAATGCGAAGGCATAGCTACGGATCCGGCTGCGTCATCAACTAACCGGGGCAAGTACAAAATCCAGCTACGGATCCGACTGCCGCGCGAAGATATGGCCGGCAAATGCGGAAGCCATCTACGAGCCTCTGGTACCAACTATGCTATAGAATCGGCCGGGCAAGTACAAAAGCCAACTACGGATCCGGCTGCGTGTGGCGGCGGAGCAAATGCGGGGCTAGCTACCAGATCCTTCCTGCGTCATCAACCTCATGGAGAGCTAGTCTATGGAATAACAATAATAATGGAAGCATAGCCGTGGGCCACCCAAAGTGTCAGTATGTCCAAGTAAATAACACGATAACAATCACAGTGGAAGCATACCCGTGGACCATCCAGCAGCGTCGGTATGTCCAAGTAAACACCAAGGTAACCGACCCTCCATCGAGAGACGCGGTAGCATAGAAATACAACACTTGCACAACAAAGGCTATCACAACTAGCATAGGCAAGTTTAACATACTCTTAGACTTTTATTTTATGCCAACAATCCGGGTTTTAACCCCAAAGTACTACATACTTCAATTCTCTTAAAAAGATCCATTTTTACGTAAAAACCACACGATACTAATACCCGTAGTATCAAGACACTTTCATGTTTAAATCAAGTACTTTATACTTTTTAAACCAAGTGGCTTACACTTTTAAAACAACGTCAAGTATACTTTTAAAACCCAAGTAACTCACTCTTTAAAGATCAAGGCACTCACACCTTTTAAAATCAAGCCACTTATAGTTTTCCAATCAAGACAAGTTCAATATTTTAAAACAAGTTACTTACACTTTTAAACTCAAGTAACTTACTCTTTTCAAAACAAGTAACCTATACTTTTAAATCAAGTTACTTCTCCTTTCCCAAAATCAAGTCGTCTATAAATCAAGTCTCTTATCTTTCAAGATCAAGTCTCTTAACTTTCAAAATAATCAAGTCTCTTATCTTTCAAGATCAAGTCTCAAGTTTAAATCAAATAATTAAGCCATTCTTTTATCTTCATAAAGTCGCTATAACTAACTTCCCATAAAGCCATTATAACACTTTATGTTTTAAACCAACCAAGGACAACCACACTCATTTCTGAAATTAAGAGAACTTTATTCTTTTAAAGACCAAGTATCAATTTCCTTCCGAATAATGATTCATAACTTTTTAGAATAATTCAAGGTTCTTAACATTTAGAACTTCAGTCAAGGACATCAAAGTGAAACCAAATTCATTTAACACACGTACGTCTACCGTACTATATATTTCACAACAATCATGCTCAAGAGGATAGGAAGAATCACATACCTCTTCGGCTAATCCACTTGTCAAGTCGAATATGCCGCGCGTAGAATATCAACCTATAATAATCAAATACGTCTATCAACGTCTAGATTTATTCGTAGAATATTTCTAAGTATAGGGTCTCTTATTCTACGGAAAATCGGGCAGCACTTCCCCTGCTTTTACGTACTTTTCCACCTTTTTCAAGGCCCGAAATTCAATAACCAACATGCCACTTTTAAGGCGCAATAATACAACAATACTAAAGGGGATTACACGCCTATCTGGACGTGTAAAATTCTGCCCCATAATATACAAAACAGTCCATTAGTCCAAAGTAAAAATAGTCCAATGTAAATACAGTCCAATGTAAATACCGTCCATTAGTTCATTAGTTGGTGTTCTTGGCCAACTACTACAATCAAACTTATCCAATTTTTGGCTAGCATGCCGGAATTACTTCTTTAATCATCCAACTTATATTCCAATTTTTATATAAGTTATAATAACTTTGTTATTAACTGTCAACAGGTAATAGGTAATGTTTTTACCATTTTAATGGCTAGCATGCCAATTTTCTCGATTTTAGCAACTTAACAAGGTTCAAATCTTTTTCATCTTTCTTCCATGTATCACATACTTATTCATATACAACCAACATATATAATATCCAACTTCTCAAGGAGGACAAAGTTCATTACCTCAAAGAGCCCAAAATATTCCAAGAACTAAAAGTCGATCCGTAGCACGTTTAGCTCCTATTCCTTACGTTCCAATCCGCTCCAAGAAACCCTTAGAAGCTCCTAACCAACTCCTCTTCAAGATCCAACTTCAAAAAGTGAAGAACACTTTAGGTTTCAAACTTGTAAGATTCGGCCAAGGTAGGGTTTTTAGGCTAGGGGTGTGAAATCTTGTCTAACACTTGGTTACCAACATTCCTAACACATCAAGGAAGAACACTTAAGAGTTTAAGAATTTTTGGACAACATTTGGTCAAGATTTTTAGCCATGGCTGAGAGCTCCTAGACAAGGGAGAGAGTTTTAGTTGTCTTGAAATAATTCTAAGTGTGGAAGATCCTACTAGTGTGATGATATAAGACAACCAAGGGCTAGAATTAAAACATGTGTGTGGTTGAGATTAGGGACAAGTGTGTGTGGGTCCCACTTGTCCACTTGTCCAACAAATATCTCACAAAATATCTAGCACAAGACTTGTTTAATTTGTCATCTTGCACGCCCCACATGGGCCCACTTGGGGTGACACTTGTTGCCCTCCTATTCCTCCAAAATATTTTCATCTCCCAAAAACATCCATAATGGCCAAAATCTCGAAAATAATATGGCCCCACAAAACCGTAAATTTCTCCCGTGGGCCCCACGTGACCATTTTGGAAATAAAATTTCATAATTCTCTTATATTCCAAGAAGTCCAAATACCAAAATTGAGAATCCAATTCCCAATAATAAACCTTTTTCCTTCCCGAGGTTCGGAATATTTTTCGTCGGAAATTCAAAATTTTCATCCCTTTCGTACTTAGTGTTATATTCTCGTACGTACGTCCTCACATACATACTCTGAAACTACGGGGTGTAACATTATTCCCTCCTTAAAAACATTCGTCCCGAATGTTCCTTCTAAGTCTCCAAAAACACATGCGCCGGTATAGTCTTCACTACTATACTTACAAAAAACCAATTATGTCACCTATGGCCATAATATAACACACGCGCAATACTAAAATCCAAGCCAACGAGGAATCACCTCAAAAGTGTATAACATCACTATTGGCTCCCACCCATGGTCTAAAGGATATTCTCTTCGCACCTTCACTTCACAAATATGATCACTTCCATTCTTTTAACATATGTTCGCTTCTTTTCTTACTCGTCGTACCCTTCTCGTACACCCGAACTCTTTCTAGTACACGTACCAAATTTCAGTCATCGCTTCAGTTTTCAAAACCTTGGAGTTACTACCTCCAAACTTGGTCAATACTAGCTTCAATTTCCTTTAAGGCCATTCTCGGCCTTCACGACCCAATTCAGGTCGAACGCGTCTACGAACTTGTACAATGGTTACCTAGACTTGGGCCTTGCACCCTCGTGACCCTATTACTTAGCGGGACCACCTCAAACTGACCCCACTTCATTCTGGGTTGCGGGTTGACCCGCGATTGGTCCTCAACCCGACCCATAATCACACTAAATTCTCATTCCTGGTCCGGAACAAATCACTCATCAAGTCATGAAAACCTAGTGGTCTTCTTAGCTTAACTACCCACTTTTATTCCACACAACCCATGGAATTATCACACTAATATACCCCACGTATACTATGTACCTCGACCAATATCAACCGTAAAATCTTTTACTCAAGATGGCCTTGCACCTAAGGTCTCTACGGTTATCAATATTCTAAGGCTCACAATCTCCATGCACCCAAACTTACCTTTCCTTCTAACCAGGTGTCTTAACACAATTTAACACAATATTATCCGAGTATAACACTTAATATATAACCACCTTAACAACACATACTAGTCTCTAAAGGGTTAAAGATATACATGTAACTATTACTTCACTTCCCTTCGTCGCTCTAATCATAGTCCTGCCCTGCAGGGCACATATCTAGAGAAGACGATGAACCAACCACTGATCCCGAAGGCTGAGTCTTAATATACGCGCTACCTCTGGTCGAACAATTCTTCGCAAAATAGCCCTGCCGGCCACAGGTAAAGCAAGCTCCCCTAATACCATGACACTCCCATCATGAAACCTATCATAATGGTCACACTGAGGTAGGGGTGGTCTCATCTGACTAACATCTTTGTTCCCATGAAAACCTGAAACCTTGGAGCCCTGACCTGCTCCTGAATACCCCAGACGTCCTGAAGACAGTGGAGGAGTACTCTGTACTGGCTGAAGTGTATATCTAGTCTGCTGCTGAGGCTGTCCGCCTCGAAAGTTACCAAATGACCCTGCTGTCTTGGTCCTCTTATGCTGATCTCGGTCATTTCGTCGACCTCTACGTTCCTCAGTCCCCGGTGCATAGGCCTGCATGCGGGCAATGTCCATGCCCGGCTAAAGAGCTACTCCTATACAACCCTCTGCTAGATAATCATCAAGTCTCTTGATATATCGGTGCACTCTATCCTCCATGTCTGCCACTAGAGTGGGGGCATACCGGGCTAATGAGTCGAACTCTATGTTGTACTCCCGAACCGTCCACCCATTCTGTCTCAACATCATAAAACTATCCACTCGGGCTCTCCTCATATGTGGAGGAAAGAAGTGGTTAAGAAACGCCTCCGAGAACTCGTCTCAACCAGCTGGAAACGCATGCTTCCTGGGGCGGTTCCGTAGATCAAACCGATTGACTGATATCCATGGCCGTCTGAACCCAGTACCATCGACTCGGCCTCTGAGGCCTTAATCACTCTCATGATCCGCTGTAGCTGTCGAATACACTCCTGAGGATCATCCTCAGCTCTCGATCCATAAAACTCTGGTGGATTGCAACTCAAGAAGTCCCGAAGCCTCAAACTATCGGTTCTGGGGTGCACGCGTACTACAGTAACCACTCTGCCTCGCCCTCACGCCTAGCCACGATCTAGCGATGGCGGGTCGTCTCTTTGTAACCCATATCCTCGGCTCTAGTCGTGGGCGGAGGCTCGAATATCATGGCCTCGATGAAAGCTGCTGCATTGCGCTAAACTCTGCTGAAATTTGGCGGCGTCGCGAACTCGCCGTATGAAGCACTACCGGGTAATGGCGGGCCTGTGCCTCATGACCCTCGTGTTCTACTCGCGACTCCTCCTGTTGTCTTGCCATACGGGCCTGGTTGCCTTGCGTAGAGGCATGACTGGTACATAAGAATATGTCAGAGGGAGTCCAACTTATAACACAACTCTATCGCACGATCTCAGAGTGAGAAGAATGGAAATCAATCCTAAATATCTCACAGCCTCCTGATTATAGGTGTGGTGCACAACACGTCAATAATCAAAACTCTACTAGATACGGTCTGTAAATAATTTTCGAGGACTAACTGCTCTGATACCACTTTTGTAACGACCCGACCTCGGGCCCGCAACTGGTGCCTTACCCCGGGCACCATAGTGATAATACATCAGAGAAAATCAGCGGAATAAAACTCATAGACATGGAACAATATAAAAGAAGAAATAGGCTAACCAATAAGGTCACCTTTCTGCATATATATATAAAACCCGAACAGTTATCCTTTACAAGCCCAACTCACAACAGTACTACAGACCTCTAAGGGTTTTTATAACAACTATGGCGGGACAGGGCCCCGCCTTACCCCTGAATGTATAAGAACCTACAATATCAGAGAATCATACCAAAAGATAAGCTTTCGGAGAAACGGAGCTTCCCAAAATGCAGAACTGTGACCCTAAGAGCGAGAATCAACAACCGGTGTACCTCTACATGCGGTATGAACACGACCAGAAGGAGGTCGACAACAAGTACAGTATGTGGCGAAAATACTATAATGAAATCATAACGATCACATATAAAGCGAGACATGTATGATAACCAAACTACGATTACCTGATATATAGCGATCGTATGTCAAGTCGAACGCGTGCCTCAAAGTCATCACTCAAATATAACCATGGGTCACACGCCCATAATATCAATCATGCCAGTGGAATTCCTTCCTCACTGCCGGTAGTCCATGATATAAAATAAAACCAATATGTATACATGAACACGAGTCCGCGTGTCATAAAAGCGATGCAGGCAGTAGGAAAGCCAACCACGAGATCCGGCTGCGTCATAAAGCGGCCGGGAAATGCGAAGACATAACTACCAGATCCAGCCTGCGTCATCAACTGACCGGGGCAAGTACGAAAGTCAGCTACCAGATCTAGCCTGCCGCCACGAGATATGACCGGGGCAAGTACATAATCCACCTACCAGAGCCTACCGTACCAAATATGCTATAGAACTGACCGGGGCAAGTATGAAAGTCAACTACGGATCCGGCTGCATCGACTTACGGGCAAATGCGGGGCTAGCTACGGATCTGCCTGCGTCATCAACCTCATGGAGAGCTAGTCCATGAAATAACAATAATAATGGAAGCATACCCGTGGGCCACCCAATGTGTCAGTATGTCCAAGTAAATACAACGATAACAATCATAGTGAAAACATACCCGTGGACCATCCAGCAACGTCGGTATGTCCAAGTAAACACCAAGATAACCGGCCCTCCATCGAGAGACGCGGTAGCATATAAATACAACACTTTCACAACAAAGGCTATCACAACTAGCATAGGCAAGTTTAACATACTCTTAGACTTTCATTTTAGGCTAACAATCCGGGTTTTAACCCCAAAGTACTACATACTTCAATTCTCTTAAAAAGATCTTTTTTACGTAAAAACCACACGATACTAATACCCGTAGTATCAAGACACTTTCATGTTTAAATAAAGTACTTTATACTTTTTAAACCAAGTGGCTTACACTTTTAAAACAGCGTCAAGTATACTTTTAAAACCCAAGTAACTCACTCTTTTAAGATCAAGTCACTCACACCTTTTAAAATCAAGCCACTTATACTTTTCCAATCAAGACAAGTTCAATATTTAAAAACAAGTTACTTACACTCTTAAACTCAAGTAACTTACTCTTTTCAAAACAAGTAACATATACTTTTAAATCAAGGTACTTCTCCTTTCGCAAAATCAAGTCGTCTATAAATCAAGTCTCTTATCTTTCAAGAACAAGGCTCTTAAATTTCAAAATCAAGTCTCTTAACTTTCAAAATAATCATGTCTCTTATCTTTCAAGATCAAGTCTCAAGTTTAAATCAAATAATTAAGCCATTCTTTTATCTTCATAAAGTCGCTATAACTAACTTTCCATAAAGCCATTATAACACTTTATGTTTTAAACCAACCAAGGACAACCACACTCATTTCTGAAATTAAGAGAACTTTATTCTTTTAAAGACCAAGTATCAATTTCCTTCCGAATAATGATTCATAACTTTTTAGAATAATTCAAGGTTCTTAACATTTAGAACTTCAGTCAAGGACATCAAAGTGAAACCAAATTCATTTAACACACGTACGTCTACCGTACTATATATTTCACAACAATCATGCTCAAGAGGATAGGAAGAATCACATACCTCTTCGGCTAATCCACTTGTCAAGTCGAATATGCCGCGCGTAGAATATCAACCTATAATAATCAAATACGTCTATCAACGTCTAGATTTCTTCGTAGAATATTTCTAAGTATAGGGTCTCTTATTCTACGGAAAATCGGGCAGCACTTCCCCTGTTTTTACGTACTTTTCCACCTTTTTCAAGGCCCGAAATTCAATAACCAACATGCCACATTTAAGGCGCAATAATACAACAATACTAAAGGGGATTACACACCTATATGGACGTGTAAAATTCTGCCCCATAATATACAAAACAGTCCGTTAGTTCAAAGTAAAAACAGTCCAATGTAAATACAGTCCAATGTAAATACAGTCCATTAGTTCATTAGTTGGTGTTCTTGGCCAGTTACTACAATCAAACTTATCCAATTTTTGGCTAGCATGCCGAAATTACTTCTTTAATCATCCAACTTATATTTCAATCTTTATATAAGTTATAATAACTTTGTTATTAACTGTCAACAGGTAATAGGTAATGTTTTTACCATTTTAATGGCTAGCATACCAATTTCTCGATTTTAGCAACTTAACAAGGTCCAAATCTTTTCCATCTTTCTTCCATGTATCACATACTTATTCATATACAACCAACATATATAATATCCAACTTCACAAGGAGGACAAAGTTCATTACCTCAAAGAGCCCAAAATAATCCAAGAACTAAAATTCGATCCGTAGCACGTTTAGCTCATATTCCTTACGTCCCAATCCGCTCCAACCAACCCTTAGAAGCTCATAACCAACTCCTTTTCAAGATCCAACTTCAAAAAGTGAAGAACACTTTAGGTTTCAAACTTGTAAGATTCTGCCAAGGTAGGGTTTTTAGGCTATGTCACGACCCGACTTCGGGCCCGTGACTGGTGCCTTACCCCGGGCACCCTAGTGATACAACATCAGAGAAAATCAGCGGAAATAAAAACTTAACAGGAAACAAGATATAACATAAGAAAACAGGCTAACCAAAACGGTCACGCCGTGCGTATATATCAAACCGAGCAGTTAAATCCTTTACAAACCACACTTGCCAGCACTACGGACTCTAAGAATTTTATAACAACTATGGCGGGACGGGGCCCGCCATACCCCGAATGTACAAGAACCTACAATCTCGGGATCATACGAAAGATAAGCCTCCTGAGAAGCGGAGCTTCCCAAACGCTGAATTGTGATCCATGAGAGGATCCTGGCCGATGTACCTCTACTGCGGCGTGAATACGGCCCGAAGAAGTCGATCACAACAGTACCAAGTATGTGGCGAAAAATCAGTAAATGAAATCATGGCGATCATATAAAGCAGAAGACATGTATGATAACCAAACTACGATTCACAACATAAAAGCGATCATGTCAAGTCGGGGACTCACGCCAAAGTCATCCTCACGCCGTGCGTGGAACTCCTTCCGCCGCTGAAGCGATCTAGGTATAAATCGTATGATACGTATAACATGTCTCGGCCCATCCGTAGGACTCGAGGTGGAATCGCGTGGTCACATTCGGTCCATCTCATGGACTCGATATCGTGTGGAATACATTCGGTCCATCCACGTGGACTCGGTATCGTGTGGAATACATTCGGTCCATCTCATGGACTCGGTATCGTGTGGAATACATTCGGTCCATCCCGTGGACTCGGTATCGTGTGGAATACATTCGGTCCATCCGTGGACTCGGTATCATGTGGAATACATTCGGTCCATCCCGTGGACTCGGTATCGTGTGGAATACATTCGGTCCATCCCGTGGACTCGGTATCGTGTGGAATACATTCGGTCCATCCCGTGGACTCGGTATCGTGTGGAATACATTCGGTCCATCCATGGACTCGATATCGTGTGGAATACATTCGGTCCATCCCGTGGACTCGGTATCGTGTGGAATACATTTAGGTCCATCCACGTGGACTCGGTATCGTGTGAGTACATTCGGTCCATCCGTGGACTCGGTATCAAATTGGCCATAACATTTAAACTCTCTTTTAAGGCAGATTAAGATAATACCTTTCTTTTAAATCACAAACACTTTCCTTTTTAAAATCAAGTAACAACATTCTTTTCCAAATGTTCAAGTTGCCTAATTTCAAATACTCAAGTCTTTTAGTTTCGAAAGATTTCATAGTTCATAGTCTTAATCAAATAACGTAATCTCTTTTTAAAACAATTGAGTAACATATGCCTTATGTGTGAGTAGTTATTCTTGTTTATAACAATCTTATTAAAGCAGCCATGATCTAGAAAATGTAATACAATTTTGTCTTATCTTAGCTTCTATGCAGATGGAGGTTTCTACTGGTTTTAATATAGTTAATTAGTCAATACATTTTCCTTTATTAACGCTGCAGTGGTTTGTTCGATACTTATTCTCATTTCCGAAATCAGTAAAACATTATTCTTTAAAGCCAAGTACTCATTACTCACGAATGAGGTTTCACAACTTTTAACAAAATTCATAGCCCTTAACATTTCATAAGCGTCATTTATAAGTTAAGTCTCTTATCTTTTAAGATCAAGTCTCTTAACTTCTAAAATCAATAAACCATTCTTTTACCTACATAAAGTCGTTATAACTAACTTCCCATAAAGCTATTATAACACCTTATGTTTTAAACCAACCAAAACTCATTTAGCACGTATGCGTCTGGTACTACATAGTTTACAAAACATCATGCTAGAAAGGATAGGAAGAGGTTCACATACCTCGCGACGATTATCGACGATTAGCAAAATGCTCCAAAGTACTCTAACCTTGCTCGCTTTTCCACCGCCAAGTAGAATACGCTACTCGTAGTACTTCAACCTATAAAGGCCACGAAACATCTATCAACCTCTAGGTCTCTTCGTAGAATAATTCTAGATACACGATTCCTTATTCTACGGAAAATTCGGCGACTCCCCGTAACCACATCAATCTCCTCCTCTATCAAGGCCCGCTACGAGCCAACAACTCTGAGGGAGTTACACGTCTAACGGACGTGTACAACATTGCCACAATAATACAACAAGTCTCTTGTAAATCTGGTCAATGTAAATCTGGTTCAATTCTTCATAAATATACTTCCAATATACATTACACTCAATTATTAATTACTCTGACATGTAATTTCCAATTCTGATAGGGGACATAGATCATTACCTCGATAAGCCCAAAATTATCCAAGTTTATAAGTCGATCTGAGCAGCGTTTAGCTCGACTCACGATGCTCCACCCGCTCCAAGCAACCCTTAGAAGTTTCTAAACCACTTCTCTTAACACTTCATCTAAGCTATGAAGATTTTCTAGGAGCTTCATTTTGCGACTAGTGGAATAAAGTAGTATTTCCGGGCTCCTAGTATTGAAATAACTTTGGAATACAACTAGAGATACTAGGCTAAGGTATTTGGGGATTATACTACAATACTTGAAGTATTTCTACACAAGTGGGGGAGGGGGACGAAAATACTACAAAGGGAGGGGATATTTTGCCTTGGAAAGTCTTAAGTGTGGGATGATAATAAGTCTTCAACTAAGGGGTATTTATAGAGAAATAAATGGCCAAGATCTAGACAAGTGTGTGGTGAAGATTGAGTCCAAGTGTGTGGGTAATTTCCAACCAAGTGTCCACCACAAAAAATGGGACAAGTGGCAAGCCACGTCCTCACAAAACGATCAGTGCCCAAGTACATCATCAATTCGGCCACATGGCCACATGGGGGTGACACATGTCGCCCCCTACTCGTCCAAAATATTTCATTTTCCGAAAATATCCGTAATGCCAAAAATCCGAAAATAAAGTGGGCCCATAAAAGTAAATTTTCCGTGGGCCCGCGTGTCCAATTCCGGAAATAAAATTTCATAATTCTCAAATATTCCAAAAAGTCCGAATACCGCATCTGGGAATCCAATTCCCTTTAACGAACATTTTTCCTTCTCAAAATTCGGAAACTTTTCCGTCGAAAAATCACATCTTTCTTCCTTTCCAAAATTACTGTCGTAATCTCGTACGTACGTCCTCACATACATACCCTGGAACTACGGGGTGTAACAGGCTAGGGGTGTGAAATCTTGTCTAACACTTGGTTAACAACCTTCCTAACACATCAAGGAAGAACACTTAAGAGTTTAAGAATTTTTGGACAACATTTGGTCAAGATGTTTTGCCATGGCCGAGAGCTCCTAGACAAGGGAGAGAGTTTTAGTTGTCTTGGAATAATTCTAAGTGTGGAAGATTTCATCCTACTAGTGTGATGATATAAGACAACCAAGGGCTAGGATTAAAACATGTGTGTGGTTGAGATTAGGGACAAGTGTGTGTGGGTCCCACTTGTCCAACAAATATCTCACAAAATATCTAGCACAAGACTTATCTAATTTGTCATCTTGCACGCCCCACATGGGCCCACTTGGGGTGACACGTGGCGCCCTCCTATTCGTCCAAAATATTTTCATCTCCCAAAAACATCCATAATAGCCAAAATCTCGAAAATAATATGGGCCCCACAAAACCGTAAATTTCTCACGTGGGCCCCACGTGACCAATTCTGGAAATAAAATTCCATAATTCTCTTATATTCCAAGAAGTCCAAATACCAAAATTGAGAATCCAATTCCAAATAATAAACCTTTTTCCTTCCCGAGGTTCGGAATATTTCTGTCGAAAATTCAAAATTTTCATCCCTTTCGTACTTAGTGTTATATTCTCGTACGTACGTCTTCACATACATACTCTGGAACTACGGGGTGTAACACTACGTTCTTACCAAGTCTTATGGGGGAGGTTGGTAAGAGTCGTTAGGAAGTAGTGAAGTCTAGTTGACCTTGCTAAGTTACTACATTAATGAATATTTATTTTGAAAGTGATGAGACTTTGATTTAAAGTTATGAGACTTGATTTTCAAAGTTATGAGATTTGATTCCTTTAAAGATTATGAGACTTTGATTTAAAGTTATGAAACTTGATTTTCAAAGTTATGAGATTTGATTCCTTTAAAGATTATGAGACTTTGATTTAAAGTTATGAGACTTGATTTTCAAAGTTATGAGATTTGATTTCCTTAAAGGTTATGGGACTTAATTTATTTATTTGATTTAAACTGGTAACTTGATTTAAAGAATAGGTTACTTGAATTATGAAAGTAGAAGTTGCTTGATTTTAAAAGGCCTTGAAATGATTTTATGAAGGTGTTGTAACTTAGTTTGAAAAAGTAAACGTGTCTTGATACTACGGGTATTAGTATCGTGTGGCTTTTACGTAAAAAGGGATCTTTTTAAGAGAGTAAAAGTACGTAGTACTTTGGGGTTAAAACCCGGATTGTTGGCATAAAATGAAAGTACCTTGAGTTTATAAAATGGTGAATCAGTTTACATGTTGATGAAAGTCTAGAAGTATGGTAACTTGCCTATGCTTGCTTGTGATAGCCTTGTTGTGCAAGGGTTATATTCTTATGTTACCGCGTCTCTCAATAGAGGGTCGGATATCTCGCTATTTTACTTGGACATACTGACGCTGTTGGAGATTCCACGGGTATGCTTCCACTATGTTTGTTCCATGGACTAGCTCGTGAGGTTTCGTGGCCAGAGGATGGATCGGTAGTTGGCTTAGTACTTGCCGATCGGCTTTGTGACGCATCTTTGGATCCGGTAGTTGGCCGTACTTGCCCGGTCCACGCACACTTTAGATACTTATCACGGTCATTTCGTGAATCGGCAGGCTCTGGTAGATGGCTGAAGATACTTGCCCCGGTCATATCTCGTGATACGGTAGGCTCTGGTACGTTGGCTTAAGATACCGCCGGTCGATTCGTCCACGCAGTTGGATCGATAGTTGGCTTCCGTGCCAGCGTTCGGTTTTATGATCAGGTGAATCGGTAGTTAGCTCTCTACTTAGCCCGGTCGGTTTATAGCAGCGGGATCCGTGTTGCACACATATTGGTGTTATATTATATCATAGACTGTCGGCAGTGAGGAAGGAATTCCACGGGCATGATTGATATTGTGGGCGTGAGACCCATGGTTATATTTGAGTAATGATTTTGAGGGCATGCGTCCCTGACTTGGCACTGCTTATATATATTGTGAAATGGTCCTTAAAAAAATGAAGTTGATTTTCATTACTCTTATTGATTAATTTGGTTATCATACTTGTTTCCTGCTTTGGACTGTGTGATATTATATTCTTGAAAGGCACATTGTGTCTCTTGGAGTTGTTATAGTACAGTGATACAAGGTGCAGTTGGCTTTTAGGTTATGTGACACGGTAGGATCTGGTATTTGATTTTCTATACTTGCCCCTGTCATTCTTGTACACAACCATGATTTTAATATTGTACTTTATTTCAGTTCCATACTTAGTACTTATTGAACTGACCTCCTTCGGGGGGCTGCGTTCATGTCCGCAGGTCTAGGTACTCAGTTGTGGATCTGCGAGCTTAGGATCCTTGTTCAGCATGTTGAAAAGCTCCAATGTTCCGGAGCTTATCTTTATGACTAGGTATTAAGGGGTATGACGAGGCCTTGTCCCGTCACAGTTGTGTCGAATTCTTAGAGGTCTGTATTCATATGTGGGATGGACTGGTGAGAGTTATATTTACGTTGTTGTACAGTGTAGACCCAGTTGAGTATGGTATATATATACGACAGCCTTATCGGCTTTGCCTTTGCTTTAAGAAAAAAAATGATGAGTGTTATTATCTTCCGCATATTACTCGTATGTATAGAAGGGTGCCCAGGTAGGGTACCAGTTGCGGGCCCGGGGTTCGGGGCGTGACAGAGTGGTATCAAAGCAGTTAGTCCTCGGAATGTCTACAGACCGTGTCTAGTAGAGTCTTGGGTATGGGTATGTGTGCACCATACTTATACACAGGAGGCTACAGGATATTTAGGATTGGTTTCTATTCTTCTTACTCTAAGGTCGTGCGATAGAGCTGTGTTGTTAGGATGATCTTTTCCTACTTGATTATTGTGATTGCGACTTTGAGAAAGCGGCGATGTGAGCAGATTATATGGATTGCGTATCCAGGTTGGTAATATTATCGTATAGTGGGTATATTGATGTTGTATATCGGTACGAGTGTATTTATTTGGAGTCGTATGCATGTTGCCTAGAATGATTATAGATTACCAAGAATTGGTAAAAGCCTTAATTACTTGGAAGGTGTGAAACCGTTTATTAAACCCACACCTAGGCTTTATATATGTACTGATTTGGAAAAAATCAGGAGATAATGAACTGAATAAGATGGTGATAGAATCTTGGTAGATCAGGTTCAATCGAATAAATGACATACCCAGTTGTTAGGTTAAGCTATGAGTATAGACTTAAGTGTCATATACGAATGATATTCGTATGGAGTTAATAGAGTTGTTGTGAGTAAGACAATAAGACTTTGAGATATTGAGAAGCTACATTTCATGTATTGTGGGGATTGATAATGTAGGCTCGGGACATTGTGAACCTTAGAATATTGATAACCGTTGAGACCTTAGATACAAGGTCGTCTGGAGTAAAAGATGTTACAGTTGATCTTAGTTGAAATACATAGTATACTTGGGGTATATTAGTGTGATAATTCCATGGGTTGTGTGAAATGAAAATGGATAGTTAATCTAAGAAGACCACTAGGCTTTCGTGACTTGAATAGTGAGATTTATTTCGGACCAGGAATGAGAAGTTAGTGCGATAATGGGTCGGGTTGAGGACCAATCGCGGGTCAACCCGCAACCCGGAATGGAGTAGGGTCAGTTTGAGGTGGTCCCGCTAGGTGATAGGGTCACGAGGGTGCAAGACCTAAGTCTAGTTAATCGTTGTACTGGTTCGTGGATGCGTTCCACTAGAACCGGGTCAGGAAGGCCGAGAATGGCCTTAAAAGAAATTGAAGCTAGTGTAATGACCAAGTTTTGGAGGTAGTAACTCCAAGGTTTTGAAAACTGAAGCAATGGCTGAAATGTAGTACGTGTACTAGAGAGAGTTCGGTTGTACGAGAATAGTACGACGAGTAAGAAAAGAAGCGAGCATGTGTTAAAAGAATGGAAGTGATTATATGTGTGAAGTGAAGGTACGAAGAGAGTATCCTTTTAGGCCATGAATGAGAGTTAATAGTGATGTTATACACTTTAGATGTGATTCCTCATTGTCTTGGATTTATGTTTATGTGCGTGTGTTATATGGTGGCCATATATGGCATAATTGGTTTTGTGAGTATAGTAGTGAAGACTATACCAGTGCATGTGTTGTTGAAGACTAAGAAGGAACATTCGGGACGAATGTTTCTAAGGGGGGGAGAATGTTACACCCCGTATTTCCAACAGTTTGAAATGAGAACGTACGTGAGAAATTGAGATTTGAATTTTGAAAAGAATGAAAAATTCCGGAAAAAAATCCTCCGAGCCTCGTGAAGGAAAAAGGTTTATAAAGTGGAGTTTGATTCTCAAATTTGATATTTGGGACTTAGAGAATATATTGGAATTATGAAATTTTATTTTCGGATTTGGTCATGCTGGGCCCACCCGGGAAATTTTATAATTTTGTGGGGCCCACAAGTTTTTCGATATTTTGGCCAATTATGTACTTTTTGGAGGGTGAAAATATTTTAGACGAATCATAGGGTGACATGTGGCACACCCCACCCCCTTGTCTTGGTCTTGGAAGACCTTGACTATTTGACTTTAGATATTTATGAGACTTGGCAAGATATTTTGTGGACAAGTGGGACATGTGGGTCCCACTCCACTTGTCTTGCTACTTGAGATATACATATATATAACAAGAGGAGGTGCAAGACTTAGCCAACACTTAGCCAAATATTACACCCCCTCTCTTATGGAGCTCTCGGCCAAGGTGCAAAAAGGGGACAAAATTCTTCAAATGTTGATGATAAATCCTCACACTCAAGGCTAAGGTCCCTAATGAAGTTCTAAGCATAGACAAACCCTTAAAACCCAAGGATCTTGTTGTGGCCGAAAATAGAGGGTGTGAAACCCTAAGGTTCCGTCGACTTTTTGGAAGCGAAATACAAAGTGGAGTTGTGTATAAGTTCATATAGGTCACATATATGTGATTGGAACTTGAAGAAGTGGAGTGAAACGAAAACTGCGGACCAAAACATAACATTCTTCCCGGAGCGTTTTTAAGGCTAAAAATGAGGTAATAATTCTTATTTTTCCGCAGTAATTGGATATTACTCATTGTTATAGTATATGGATGAACTTTCATTAAGGAAGATATGGAAAATAAGGTGTGTATGCCCTACTTTGGGTGAGTGGTCCGAAACTAGCTTTTTCGGGCCATGTGATTCGTTGATTTTATTTTCGTCATCTACACTTGTCACATGTTATATAATGAAGGAAATATAGTTGATAAATTGATATAACTTATATAACATGTTGGAACTTGAGTTGGATTAAAAGGAATTAAGGAAAATGGATTTGGATTTAAAGTGATGTTGGCCGAGAATGGCCCTAAAAATGTTGGTATATTATGGACTGTTTTGTTTAGATTTTGGGGCAGAATTTTACACGCCCAGTTAGGCGTGTAATCCCCTTTGGCTAACTATTGATTGTGTCTTAAATGTGGCTTGTTGGTTATGGAAATACGGACCTTGGAAAAGGTGGAAAAGTACGTAGAAACAAAAGAAGTGCTGCCCGATTTTCTGTAGAATTATAGGGCAATTTTTTTGGTATAAGTCTTACAATAGTAAGTATGATATTGATAGAAGTACTATGGACATTTTAGGTTGAAGTACTACGTGTAGCAGAGTCTACTTGGCTTAAGGAATAACCGATGAAGTTGAAGTACTTGGAGCGTTTTGCTATGTGTCGAAATGGTTAGTCGTAGCGAGGTATGTGGATTTCCTCTTCTCTAAGACATGAGTATTTTTATGGTATACTTGCCTTATTGTTAGGAGTATACATGATTTGTTATTTGAGTATACTTCCTTGTTGTTGGGAGTATACATGACTTGTTGTTTGAAGTATACTTGCCTTGTTATTTGGAGTATACGTGACTTGCCTTCTTGAAGTACTTGCCTTGTAATTAGGAAGTATTCACGTGATAGATTTTGGGCTAAAAACATGTCTAGAATATTTCTACATTCTTATCAAGTCTTATGGGGGATGTTGGTAAGAGTCGTTAGGAAGTAGTGAAGTCTAGTTGACCTTGCTAAGTTACTACATTAATGAATATTTATTTTGAAAGTGATGAGACTTTGATTTAAAGTTATGAGACTTGATTTTCGAAGTTATGAGATTTGATTCCTTTAAAGATTATGAGACTTTGATTTAAAGTTATGAGACTTGATTTTCAAAGTTATGAGATTTGATTCTTTTAAAGATTATGAGACTTTGATTTAAAGTTATGAGACTTGATTTTCAAAGTTATGAGATTTGATTTCCTTAAAGGTTATGGGACTTGATTTATTTATTTGATTTAAACTGATAATTTGATTTAAAGAATAGGTTACTTGAATTATGAAAGTAGAAGTTACTTGATTTTAAAAGGCCTTGAAATGATTTTCTGAAGGTGTTGTAACTTAGTTTGAAAAAGTAAACGTGTCTTGATACTACGGGTATTAGTATCGTGTGGCTTTTACGTAAAAAGCGATCTTTTTAAGAGATTAGAAGTACGTAGTACTTTGGGGTTAAAACCCGAATTGTTGGCGTAAAATGAAAGTACATTGAGTTTATAAAATGGTGAATCAGTTTACATGTTGATGAAAGTCTAGAAGTATGGTAACTTGCCTATGCTTGCTTGTGATATCCTTGTTGTGCAAGGGTTATATTCTTATGTTACCGCGTCTCTCAATGGAGGGCCGGATATCTCGCTATTTTACTTGGACATACCGACGCTGTTGGAGATTCCACGGGTATGCTTCCACTATGTTTGTTCCATAGACTAGCTCCCCATGCGGTTTCGTGACGCAGGATGGATCTGGTAGTTGACTTCCGTACTTGCCCCGGTCAGCTTTGTGACGCAGGCTGGATCTGGTAGTTGGCCTTCGTACTTGCCCCGGTCACGGGCACACTTTAGATACTTGTCCTGGTCATTTCTCGTGAATCGGCAGGCTCTGGTAGATGGCTTAAGATACTTGCCCCGGTCATATCTCGTGATCTGATGAGGCTGCAATGCGTTGGCTTAAGATACCTTCCCCGGTCAGTTGCGTGACGCAGGCTGGATCTGATAGTTGGCTTCCGTACTTGGCCCGTTCAGTTTTATGATGCAGGCTGAATCTGGTAGTTGGCTCTCTACTTAGCGATCGGTTTATAGCCTTGAGCGGGATCTGGCGTTCCGGTACACATATTGGTGTATTATATTATGGACTGCCGGCAGTGAGAAAGGAATTCCACGGGCATGATTGATATTGTGGGCGTGAGACCCATGGTTATATTTGAGTAATGATTTTGAGGGCATGAGACCCTGACTTGGCATGACTGCTTATATATTGTGAAATGGTCTTTAAAAAAATGAGTTGATTTTCATTACTCTTATTGATTAATTTGGTTATCATACTTGTTTCCTGCTTTGTATTTGGACTGTGTGATATTATATTCTTGAAAGGCATAGTCGACTTTTGGAGTTGTTATAGTCTGATGATCTGAGTGCGATTGGCTTTTAGGTTATGTGACACGGTAGGATCGATATTTGATTTTCTATACTTGTCGGTCATTTTTGTACACGGCCATGATTTTATCAGTACTTTATTTGATTCCATACTTAGTACTTGTTATCGACCTCGCCCGGGCTGCGTTCATGTCCGCAGGTCTAGGTACTCAGTTGTGGATCCGCGAGCTTAGGATCCTTGTTCATCATGTTGAAAAGCTCCAATGTTCTGGAGCTTATCTTTATGACTAGGTATTAAGGGGTACGACGGGGCCTTGTCCCATCACAGTTGTGTCGAATTCTTAGAGGTCTGTATTCATATGTGGGATGGACTGGTGAGAGTTATATTTACGTTGTTGTACAGTGTAGACCCAGTTGGGTATGGTATATATATACGGCAGCCTTGTCGGCTATGCCTTTGCTTTAAGAAAAAATGATGAGTGTTATTATCTTCCGCATGTTACTCGTGTAGTATGTATAGAAGGGTGCCCAGGTAGGGTACCAGTTGCGGGCCCGGGGTTCGGGGCTTGACAAGAAGTCTGAAAATTACCACGCATCCTTGCCTTTTTGTAAAGCCTCTGAGAGGTGCTAATTTATTAAAATATAGATAATACATCAATATACGGTTCTATTGATACCCATATTGCTATACAAAACTTATAGACCCAAAAGGTTACCCAATATAGGATTCCCTTCCAAAAATGACAAAACAGAAAATTTAATCTAAAATTAGTTTAACCAAGTTTTATGGAGTTTAAATATTAACTTGATCAATCCACAATCTATGATTAATTAGAGAAAAACTCCACTTTTAACTTAGGGTTCATAAACCCATAAAACCTCAATCCCGAATCATGAAATCTCATAATAATCGATGATATAATCATAATAGGATAATAAGAAGCATACCCAATTGAATATCCTTGAAAAATCCCCAAATGTTTGCCTTAAACCGGGCTCTCAAGTCCCAAATATGGAGAATGAATGTCTAAGTCGAAATAGGGCTTTTTAAAATATGTCCAACGATCCTCGCACCTGAGGTGAATTTCTCTCATCTGCGAGCCCGCTCCGGCAGCCCAAAGCCTCTCAAATATGAGGCCCTCAGATATGGCCCAACTCCGCAGGTGCGACCATTTTATTGCAGAAGCGACTTTCCACTTTCAAGCTTTTCCATTACAGATGTGGCCAAGAACATGGCCACTCCTCCTTGCACTTGTGTCCTATTTCTCGCAGATTCTTCCTCACAAGTGTGAGCCCAAAACTTGCAGAAATGACACATAAGAACCAAAAACTTCCAAGTCAAGCTCAAACTTTGAATCAACCCCCGAAACTCATCCGAGACCTCCTGGACACAAATAAAATATGAAAACCACCCTTAAAACATGTATCAAACTTTCTCGCACACTCAAAATACTCATACAATGTCTTCTTGACCTGTTGTTAGCCTCTTATAAAG
This sequence comes from Przewalskia tangutica, assembly GCA_029844215.1. Taxonomy (NCBI): domain Eukaryota; kingdom Viridiplantae; phylum Streptophyta; class Magnoliopsida; order Solanales; family Solanaceae; genus Przewalskia; species Przewalskia tangutica. The sequence goes on from CM056721.1 coordinate 113,997,812, forward strand.
AACATAATAAGTATGAATATCCCCGTTGGTAACTGTATAGCCTCGAAGGCAAGTACATAGCCCCAAAGACAGTCAATATAGCTTTGAATGTAATAAATATAGCCCCGAAGGCAATTCACATTATATACATAGCCCCGAAGGTAAATAGAAAAGTGAATAGCCCCGAATGCAACAAATATGTAATAGTATACCCCCGTAGGCAAAAGTGTGACTCTACACATTTTATAATCAAACTTTCTATCTTCTTAAATGTATAGCTAATAATTAACAACTATAACTCATTCCCGACAAGGGATAATCTTTATGAAACGTTCATAATAACCCAAATATGATCTTTATGATTATCACATATTTGTGCAAGTGATCAGGAGTATTGTAACGAGGAAATCATGCCAAAAATGGAAGAAAGGGATAACCTCATATACCTTTTTGCTTACTAATAATCCAATGGGTTTAGACATCCATCACCTCAATCTACCCAATGATAATCACACTATAGTTAAACTACAAAAGCTGGAAATTGATGTGAATAAGCGATATGCTCGTCTACGATAATTTGGACAATACCTCCCCTATTTCATTCACTTTCCTAAAACTCCAAATAATAAGATCAATAGGGCCAACATATAACCCACATATCTAGAAGACCTTTTAACCTTATATCCATCACAAAAAACACCATAAAGTAGCCCAATTAGACATAACAACCCAACAACCATCTCTTAGGTGTCATCTTGCAATTATTTTAACCCTCAACCTCACTAAGACATATATACACTTCAAATATACATAGTAGAGGAGAAGATTACCTGAAACAACAAGAACAACTCTCATACAAACCTTCATTTAGGTTGGATGAATCTCTAACACAACACCCACACCATAGAAGCACATCCTTTAGTTTTGCAAGACTTTAGAGGGAGATTTGGAAAGTTTATCTGATGATTCACTCTAGGATCATTTGAGAACTCTTAGAGACCTTTTGGATGGGTGAGGGAGCTGATTTGGTAAAAAGATGAAATAAAATGAAGATCCCACTTCTTTAAATAAATGGGTAAACTTCCACCGCCATAATTATGAGGTGAATTTTGCGATGCAGAACCACATAAACAGTCACATATCCCACCTCATATATGGTGGAAGAAACTCAACATGGGCTGGCCTAAAATGCAGCCAAAAATGTGGGGCAAAACCATTTTTGCGGCGCAAAGAGCTTAGCATAGCGTACTAACTTCATTAAATTTCGTCGGGGAGTGTTTCCTTTTATGTACATGACCCCTAAATCTTTTGACATCTTATTAATACTCATCTAAGTCATAGATATCCTTAGGAAAGGTCTCAACTCATCATGGACTAGTTTGACCCACTTCATACATGAGCGAATACAAAAGTGTGGGGTCATAGCGATTACTTCATTTAACCTCAAAATACTCCTTCCCTTGGACTTAAGTTGACTATCTCATCACGAATCCAACATACAAGAGTATGAGGTGTAACATCATTCCCCACTTAAAAACATTCGTCTACGAATGTTAACTCTTAGAGACTTTGTGAAAACTTTGCTAGAGTCCTCTCTATAAAACTGTACTGAAACAAACATGTACGCAGTTAGAAAAACACACTATACATGCCATATAGGGCCAATATTTCTAACTAATAACACCTTACCTCATATGACCTCTAATCATAAGCATGGTAAATCATAATTAAAACTCCTCTCAAGGTCTATAGATTGAGTTCATCTTGTACTGCATGGTAACACATCATTTTGTATAATATCTAAAGTTGGCACCTTATATCATAGTATATCTACCCTTCTCATAATGACTTTATAATACCTCTTCTCTATGGACATCACCAACCCATAACTATTACTCCTACTTTGATTCTCACTTTTCTGGTTCAAACCTATTTAGTATATTCTAATCCCGCTTGATATCTATAAATTAGATCCCTCTTGGCCATCTAACACATAATACATACTTATGTGTCGAGCTTTCTATCATATATTTTCTTACGAAGGGTTATCATTCTTCTTGGTAGGGTTAAAATAGTCACCCCTTAATAATTTTACTATCTGTGAGTACTTGATTCTTTTCTAACTTATATCCCTCCTCAGAAGTTTAAAAATTTCTATGTTTCTATTGTTTTTTTTCTTATCTAATCATTGTATCCTTTAAATTTGTCTTTCTATAATCCACCTTAAGTATAACATGCTAATTCCATTGGCATACAATTTTTTTACCAATATCATAGGATCTTTCTAGACCTGCCTAGCAATAGATGATTCAACAATTGGTCTTAACACTAGAGGCTTAGTTAGAAACTCAGGTACTATACTAAACTCCCCCGCAACTAGCATAGTAATATAAAATGAGGTATATCCAAATCTTGTCAAATCATAAACACTATACGAACACAAACTCATTGTACCTGCCATAGCATTTGGGGGAAACTCAAGGTCCTGTCGACCGGCTAAAGCATAAATGCGGTTCTGACTACTTCCTGAACTAGAAGTTCAACCTTGACCTCGAACTCTACCAATAGAAGATTGGTACCCTCGTCTTGGAGGGAGCACTGAAGTAGATAACCTACCACCGAGTCAGTCAATTGAGCTATGCCGCATTTCCCTCTATCCTAGCAATCCCTCATCCTGGGACCCTCATGTCCACACGTATAACAAGATGTCAATCCTGACTTGCACCTTCCATAATGCCTCATACCGCAAGTATCACAACAGGGAAGAACATATCCCATTTAGTCTGAACTCTATTGCAACTGCGAACTTGATGCTCATGAGTTCTGACCTAGTCTTGATAGAGCATAACCCTAAGACTGAGGCGTGGGTGGGCGTCCAAACTATCATGGCTTGAAACCACCTTGGAACTCCTCTTGATGCCCAATGAGTCTGACTCTTTTATGTTGCTCTCTCTCAATCCACTTAGTAATCGATTGTTGATGACGAAATTCTTTCAAATTATGAGTGAAGGCCTATATGTGATATATATCCATATTTTCATACAAGGAAGTTGTAGTACAAGCCTTTACATAATTAGGTGCAAAAGCTGTTATAAACTGATGAATCTTGGCCTACATCGATTAAACAAAATCTAGGGCATACATATCGAAGGAATCAAACAGAAGACTATACTCACGAATGCTCATATCCCCCTGCAGAAGAGACAAGAACTGGTCAACTCAGATCTCTAGTGGAAGGTAGAGATCTATAAAAGCATCTAAAAACTCATTCCAAGTCGCTGGAGGTGCCTCATGTGCTCGATACTACTCCCGTCCCTCATTCCAAAAAATGACTATATCTCATAATCTAAAAGCTGCTAGCTCATCTGCCTTAGACTTTGAGGTATGCATAACTTGCAGAACCCTATGAAGCTAATCAATATAGTTCTGGGGGTCTTCATGTCGATTTCTCCCCATAAAATCTATAAAACGCAAAGCTAGAAATCTCAAACTTCTAGGCCTCTCGAAAGATCGTTCACTCATTAACGCTTTGAGCTGGTGCTGGAAGCTACTATCTGATCCAATAGATGTACTACACTCCTCAAGTCTTGATTTGATGGGATGGGATGAGGACTAGTGGTGCTGCTGCTCTAGAAATCTCTTCAAGCAGTGGAGTTAGACGTAGGCGTAAGGGTATCTTACTCTGGGCCTCAAATTAAGACACCTCAACTGGCGGTACTCTTCTAGTACCCTCTCTTTCCTCATTAACCCTCTGATTAGTTGTTGTCCTTTGCATCACTGGCATTTCTATATACAATATTCAAATAGGGGGGTTAGACTTGGATTCTTAGGGCTCAAATCTAAAGCATGATTTATATCTTAAAAAAGTAACCAACTCTTAGATATCCTGTAGCATCTTATTTATATGATGTGGTATATAACAAATTTATTAATAAGACTACTACTAAATATGTCTTATAGAATCCCTATGATAGACCTGTTCTGATACCAAGTTTGTAACACCTCCCCATGTTAGGGTGTGATAGTAAAGTTGATGATCTTTGTGATTGGCATAACAGTAGGACCTTATTTTTTGAGTTGGATGTTTTTGGACAATTATATCTTAGCTAACTAATTAAGTAGAGAAGTATCATAAAGTACCAACCCTTGCCATCGCTATAGTTATGGTCGGTCGACGATTCTACTAGGTAAACATGTTTCCCATACTAAATCTACACTTACTGCACCTTATGTGTGTAGTTAATGATCCAGGTCCGAATGTAGCATAGCGACTCGCGCATATTAGAGAGCTTACTTAGAGTTCAGGGTAAGCTGTAGATACATTCCCAGCACCAGACTTCCTCTTTCTTTTACTTTGTGTCTCATTTTACTTTAGATAGTATTATGTATTAAGTTTCAGATTTCGTAATCTTATTTAGCAACTCTTATACTTATGAGAACCATATTTTTGGGATGCGACTAATTTCTATGTATTAAGTATTTAAGACCTTGTTAGTACATTGGGTGTCCTTTTACCTTTCCGTATAATTTATTATTTACTTTGTTTGTTTGGATGAGGTTCGCCTATGGGTTCAGGGTAGGGTCCGAAAAAATAGATTTTGAATCGTGACAAATTCATACCAAAACACTAAGTTTATTGGTCTCATGAGTACAAGAGCAATGTCCGATAGTGTCTTGTGAATCAGTACGTAGACATCCGTACCTATCTTTGAGAGGCTATAGGGCATTTAGGAAAGTTGCTTCTTTCATTCTTATCATGCATTCACAACTTCATTGAATTCTTAATCACTTTTTTTTCACTCTTTCTCACAGATGGTGAGGACTTGCTTAGCTACATGGAGAGATCAGGTGCCCGCACCTCACTACAGGAAGAAAGAGATATGGTAACAAGATCTTTTATTGCCATATGTTGGATGTTGTTGTCAAATGTACTTTTTGCAATAAGAAAAAATGTTGCATTCCATTGCAATAACCTTCGACGTAAAACATTTTCACAATAACAACATATATAGTTTATTGCCATATATATTTTTAGCAACAATAAATTAAATTTGTGTTGCCATTACATTTTTAGCAATAATATATTTATTGTTGCTAAAGTTTTATTTCAAATTCTATACTTTCTTGTAGTGCCTACACCCATACCCATTCCTAGGGGTGGTTCACATTGCATGGAAAGAGGATGAGGTAGAGGTATACTCGAGTTACATCATCAGCCTGAGGCCGAGCACCAGCAGCTGCTCAAACTCGTGTTAGGGCAGAGTTTCCAGAGATGGAGATTATTTCAGAGGATGATCAAGTTTTGATTGATGAGGATGACTAGGGTTAGGTTGATAGGGCAGAGCCAACTCAAGATCCCCTTCGTATTACTACTACACAAGTACTTTAGGATACTCTGGTTTGTATAATGAGTTTGCTCGAGACCATAGCTCAAGGTATTTTATCACTCACATCTGATGGATCACAGACTAGGGTTGGATGACAGACTCCTGATCATCTGGATATGCCCAAATTGTGGACACCAGGGGTTCAGCTAGCACCTGTTGGGGATTCCTCATTTCTTAGGCATGACAGTGTCTGATCCTTCTCACCCTCAGCTACACAACTCACGATGTTCATGGAGAAGCAGAAGATGTTTGAACGATTCATAAAGTTGGATTCTCCTAGATATAATGAAGACCCTAGAAACTTTTTAGATGATTGGCCAGGTTCATATCCTCTTACTTGGAGTTCATTTACTCAAGTATTCTTGGAGAAGTTGGTGTCTCGCAGTGTTAGATATAAGAGGAAAGCTCTGTTTGAGAGGTTACGCCAAGGGCATATAACTGTGATAGAGTATGAGACATGGTTCTATGTATTGTCTTGCCATGCTTTGATGATTTTTCCTAATGAGACTAATAGGGTGAGGAGGTTCACCAATGGGTTGATTTGGCCTCTTCCTTTGATAGCATCACATATAGAATCTTCGGGTTCTACCTTCTCGGAGATCGTTGATGTAGTTAGAGATTCTGAGTTCATTAGGCAGTAGGATTATAAGGAGAAAGTGGTTAAGAGGCCTCGTTTTAGCACTCATATTTTTTCCTCATCTAAAATTAGGGGTTATTATGGTGGGGGTCATCACTGTTCTAGTGTTAGGTCAGTTATTGTAGCAATGTTTGCATCTGAGAGATGACAGTCGGTATGTACTTCTTATTGTTTAGGGAAGCTGACCTCAAGTTCTTTAGGCCTTCTGGTTGTGGTGGACATTCCGGTTCTAGTTTTTCTTCTCAGCAATCCGTAGTTCAACAGGATGTTATAAGTGTAGTGACCTTAGGCAATTCAAGAGGGATATTCCCAGACTTAGGCATGGAAGGAAGTAGGACAGTCAGCTAAAGGTGGGTCCTAGGATACTAGAGGTGATTCTTATGGTGTCAAATGTGGCCCTCAGTCAGGTAGAAGTGGTTCTCAGTCTAGCCAAGGTGGTGGTTGTGGAGGTACTCAGACTTCGGGTAAACATGCTCATTTATATGTTTTCCCTAGAAAACCTGAGGCAGAGGCCTCTAATGCAGTCATCATAGGTATTCATTCGGTTTTCCATCGTCCTACTACAATTTTATTTGATCCAGTATCTACCTATTTATATGTGTCTGCATACTTTGCTTTGAGTTCGGATTTGATGTCTGATTCCTTAGACATGCCTATTTATATTTCTACTCCTGTTGGGGATTCCGTAATGGTAGACATGGTATATCATAATTATAAGATTACTTTGATGGGGTATGATACTCAGGTGGACTTGAAAGTTTTGGATATAGTAGATTTTTATGCTATTCTTGGGATGGATTGATTATCCCCGTATTATGCAATCTTGGACTGTCATGCCAAGACAATTACCTTAGCTATATCGGGTATTCCTCAATTATAATATAATGGTGCTCTCAGTCAGTATTCGAAGAAGGTTATATTGTTTGTTAAGATAAGAAAATGGTATAAAAGGAGTGTCTCTCTTACTAGGATTATATTCGGGATACGAGTGCTGAGACTCTTCCATAGAGTCAATTCCAGTAGTGAGAGAGTTTCTAGAGGTATTTCTTACATACCTTCTATGTGTTATGCCTAATCGTGACATTGACTTCTGTATTAATGTGGAGTCGGGCACTCAACCTATTTCTATTCTACCATATCGAATTGAACCAACCAAATTGAGGAAGTTAAATGAGAAATTGCAAGATCTGTTGAGTAATGGGTTTATTTAACCCAATGTTTCTCCTTGGGGTGCTCATTGTTGTGAAGAAAATGACAGGTCTATGCACATGTGTATCGATTATCGACAACTGAAAAGGTGACTATCAAAAATAAGTATCTAATACCTCGCATTGATGACTTATTTGATCAACTTTAGGGTGTTTTAGTCTTTTCTAAGATTGAGTTGAGGTCTGGTTATCATCAATTGAATATTAGGGTGGATGATGTTCCTAAGGAGGCTTTCTGGACTCGTTATAAGCATTATGAGTTCTTGGTGATATCATCTGGGTTGACTAATATGCCTGCAACCTTTATGAATTTGATGAATGAGGTATTCACACCTTATTTACATTCGTTCATATTGTTTTCATGATGATATTTTGATCTATTCTTGAAGTAAGGAGGAACACGAGCACATTTGAGGATCATGCTTGGGAATTCTGAAGGAAAAATAGCTTTACGCTAAATTTTCCAAGTGCGAGTTTTGTCTTAGTTCAGTAGCATTCTTGGAGCATGTGGTGACTAAGGATGGTATCATGGTACATCTCATTGAGAGGGTTCGGGATTTGATTCAGCCTGCTTCAATCATAGATATTTGGAGTATTGTTGGCCTCGCGGGTTACTATTGGCATTTTGTAGAAGGTTTTTCATCCATTATGGTCCTGCTAAATAGATTAACCCAAAATGAGGTAGCATTCCAGTGGTTCGAGGAGTGTGAGGTGAGCGTTCAAAAGCTTAAGGCTTTTCATGTAAGTACGGAAGGGTAAGTGGGGCTGAGTTCGTCAGGGAACAAGTTGATGCAAAAACAAGACACAAAGTAGGGGTTCTCGGTTCTCGGGTATTGTCAGACAGTAGGTAGTTGGAGGCTATTTCTGGTGGATTCAATGGGAGTTGCTTCAGGGTATTTATGGGGAAGTTCTAGACAGGTTGAGAGTGATCTTGATGATTGGAGTTTGATGGTTGGATGGTGGTAAGGTGACGAAACATAACTGAAATAGTAAGATTTCGGTAAAGTGTGTTATGCGGATAATTTGAAATAGTAAGGTTCCGGTAAAGTGTGTTATGAAGACAATTTGTTGTTGTCATGTTTGGATGGGCAGTTGTGATAGTTTCGGTGGTTGGCCTTTGTGATGGATGTTTGTAAGGTATTGTGGGATGTTGTGGTGGAAAGAACGAAGTGTTTTGGACAAGGAATGCACACGGGATGCAAAGTACAAACCCGAGGACACACCAAGTGTTTGACGGTCAATATGGCTTGGATAATGGAAAAGGGGTTTTAATGCCTAAGCTGACACCAAGATGGGGGGGGGGGTGACTAATTTAATAAGGACTAGATCGGGATTTCTAAGTACAAGCCTGAATAATAACCAAGTAAGGTTGGCCAGAAACTATAAGATACATCCTAGGTTTGGGTTTGGTTGGGTCACACAGTCCCAACGTTCACTCGCACCAAAGGGGGTTCCTTAAGCTTCGGTTTTGATTAGATCACATAAGTTCTAATCAAGACTTACACCCAAGGGACCTCAACTTGGGTTTGGGTAAGTCAGATAGACCAAGCTTCAACTTACACTAAGAGTTTGGCTCATATAAGAATCAAGGTTCTCCCGGAGAACCAACTAACATATACAACCCCGTGTTGAATACGTTTAGCAATGAGTAAAAATTCAAGTATTTTTATTCATCAAACTCTGAATTTTACAATGGCCTAAGGCCTCTATTTATAGTACAAAAGAGACTATTCTTGAAAGCAAATGAAAAGACACAAACTAACACCTAGTGCGGACACATTTGGATTGACTTGGTGACCAAGGGAGTTCGGCCAACCCTACATCTTCCCTAGGCTGAAATTGTTGTCTCCTATGTAACAATATTCATGAACTTGATTCTTCCAACAACCTCATATTCTTGGAATGTGTTGGAAGCCTCAATTCCTTGCATTTGTGTGCCTTGGCCGAATGGATAAGGGAGTATTTCGACCAACATTTCATTTTCTTGGTGCCCTCAAATTGGTTTATGAATTTTCTTTTGGAAGCCTCGTCTTTTAGATCATTCTTGTCCTTGCCAACTTGGCTTAATTCCTTTCACACGATCTAGACATCCTTTTGTCCTTGCCAACTTGTCCTCTCGGCCTAGTAATCCATTTCCCTTACATCCTTGTCCTTGATTACCTTGTCCTATTACGTGATACATTAAATATGTCCTAAGAAGAACTACAAAGCTAAGCTAAGAAATAAAGACAAGCTAAAAGAAAAACAAACATGACCTTCGGCAAAGACCTACATACAAAGCCAAAAATAAACATGTTTCTTAAATCTTCATGTGATGCCATTTATTCTACTCCACATTTCATCCCATTTAAGGCATTTACCCGTAAGTAGATAGTGAATTGTTGGCATCCTCGACAAGCTACTTAATGGCTCAAGTTGGGACCTTAAGTTTGCGGATTGATTACATCAATCTCCCCTTCTTTGGAAAAATTTGTTCTCAAATTCACGTCGTCTAAGCATATTGACAATTCCTCAACATGACACTTGGAATTTGTATATCTACCAGGGAATTCTTATTTGTAGAAATGATCCGCATATAAGACCAAGGGCTTCAGATCTAGGTAGTGCTCCCACAGGACCAAGGATCCTTCCATATCAACGTCATTTCCATATGTAAGATCAACGATCTGGGTGCCATCCAATTCTCTCATAAAGGAATATACAAGTCGTGTGCCTTGAATAACATAACCAATGCCATCTCACATTCTTCTTCAAGTTGTAAACCGATATTCAAGGGCTCAGGAAAATGTCGGGAAGTTACCATCGTGGTTGGAATTTTGTACATGCCCTCAGATGATGTGGTATAACCTTCACACCATTGTAGCCTCTTGTGCATGAAGCTCACGGTAGAAATTGTAGTGTTACACAATCTACATGTCATGATGAAAGTTTTATCCCGTGGGTAACTGAGAATTAGATCCAAAAAATAAATATATGATTCTTGGTCGAAGAACCTTCTATCCATTTGACACATGGAACACTTTCTTACTACAACCTTGAACTTGGGGTATTGTTCAGGGAACTCCTTTAACACTTCTAATACTATCGGGCTTAGTTAAAGTAAGGTCAACATTATGTGTCTTTGAAGAAGTGTATCTACCACCATAATGGGTTGTCATCTTTATGTCTTATGGAGGATGTAGGAGTTTATAAGTGTGCTACCCAATTAGCAAGACTCGGATTCAACTTCCTTTGCACCATATAAAATTCTGCGTTGTAAGTATGATAAGGACTTTGTGTGCCACCCAATCTTCCACTAGAGAAAGCTATGTATTCTTGGACTTCCATCCACAGATGTTTCCTACCATCACTTGGTTTGTGCTATATGTGTGCCAAGTCTCATCTTCCTGCTGAACCAATAAGTCGGATGTCGCACACGAACTATGGCTCATTTAGACAAGGCCTTCACCTTGTAATTATTTCCCTTGTTCTCACAAATTCACGGCCTCTCCCGGATCGTGTCTATAAGATTGATGGTTAGGTAATGAACTACTTGGAAATAAATCAAGAGCACGTTCAATGTCTTCCATCGTTGGTGACTCGGTTATAAGCTCATACACACATACATCTTCCAATGGATCCTTTGAGTCGGTGCCTATAGCACTCCCTTTCTTAAGCTCCTTCTCTATCTCTCACGCATCAAGTAAGGGGGTCGCATGTTCTTCCTTGGCCTCGGATTCCTCCAAAGGCTTCCAATTATCTTTATTTGTCACCACTCGGAGTTTAGGACATTCCTTGGCAAAGTGTCCCGATTCTCGACATTGGAAACACCTTTTTCTCATTATGTCTATCTCTGTTGTAACCTCTGCCTTGTTCTCCGTATCTCTTTCTAGAACTCCTTTGTCATACAATGGATTAATAAAAGAAGTATTACCCTCTGATATTTCATGATCATACAAGGGGTTGGTAAAAAGGGTACCGCCTATTTTCTCAACATTGGTGGGCTTTATGTAAGACCTTGGGGGTACCTATCCTTTATGGTTTCTCAACCATGCCTCCAAAGGTGCGGCATGACGCCACTTCAACTTTTTCTTGGTGACGCATGGGGATCTTGAAGGGTAGACTTTAGTATCTTCCCTTGGCAAGAATTGCCTCTTCAAGTGTTTCTTTAAATTTTCCGAAGAGTCAATATTAGTCTTGCCATGTCTATTCTGACTTGTTTTAAAATTTTTGTACCACACAGATGTGGAATATTTCAATTCCCGCGTAGTCACCTTATATCACTTACGATCGTCATAATGTTTGGACTCAAAAAATCTCTCAATGGCTCTTAGCTTTTTTCGTAAAAATGTCGCTAATGAGTTTCCGAAATTTTTCTTTGTTCGTGAGGAACATTTTTGTGTTGGACATCGCGTCAAGGCGTGGGACGGGGGTTGACATCCAATTTTGTCCCTTTCCTCCAATTATTTACCGATAAAATTAAACTTTTTTAATAACGCAAAAAATATTTTTTATCATCATCTATTCTCAAATATCACTATTTAAGCATAAAACATTTCTTAGGAATATATTTTATCACATTGGTATTTTATTTATATCATTTAAACCCCCAACCCATTACTAAAACAAAACTCCTAAAACTCTACCCATTAAATCAGCCCAAAACAACTCCCAACCGAAATTAGACTCAGCCCAAACACTCTCCATTACTTCCCAAATAACAACCCAGAAATCGGCCAGCCCAAAATCATTTCCCTTTCCCCATTCGTCCAGCCCAACACCCTACGCGACCCGGCCCAAACCCCTTATCTTCTAACCCGACCCCTATAGTCTAATACCCAAACAATGTGAATTTCAACCAAAATAAACTTAAAAGACAACCAAACCCTACCCACCGCACATCACCTCCCTCAAAACCCGTCGAACTACGCCCTGACACCACCCATACATAGAACCCATCACTTCTCCCCTGACACCCCAAAAACCTGCTCCATCATACCCCTTTACCCCATCGATATTACCTATGCCTCGTCCTTGTTATACAACTCGAGACATGCACTTGGTATGACCAAGTACCACGCATGTCTCCCATCAGTCCCCTTTAATTCAAAATTTCCAGCCGTTGGATGAAGGGATTGGGGATTCAACATTCAGTATAAATACAACCTCTTTGGGTTGTGTTTGGGATCGAAAAATTCCGCGTCTTGTTTTGAAACTAAGAACAACACTCACATTCTTATTACTTTCAAAGGATTTTGACTACTTTCCTAAACCGAGACCAAAAATTGATTCTCCCCATTTTGAAAACCTTACAAATTAGAAAGAAACCTATGCTTTACTCTCAATACTGACTCGAAAAGGTCCCAAAATATTTGAGTTCTTATCCTTTTTCAATCGCATAATATACAAATAACTCCGAGCGGAATCGACGAGTCGAAATACGCCTCGGTTCGCTGCCCGGAGAAGGTAAACTCCTTTCCTTTTAAGTTTTGGCTTTTTAATCTGCATTATGTTTCCTTTATGATCTAGTTATGTGATGCTTAATTATTTTTATCTCAATTCAGTTATTACTTAGGTCTGTCGTTTGGTTTTAAAACATGTTTAAACGAATGTTAAGTGTTACTGGAGTCTATTAAGATAATTATTGTGTATGTTGGCTATGTTATGACTGTTTTGAATCCTTAAGTGTACTTATCGAGTTGTTACTTACTGTTTAGGTTTACTGATTGGAGTAATGTATGTTTCAATGCTTGTATAGACTCTTTATATGCCCGACATATGTTCTTTGCTAGTCTAGACTTAAAATTTGGTTCAAATACAATCCTTAAGGTTTTGTTAGCTTAATGGATGAATTATATAAGTCTGTGAATTGGATTTGTTTGCCTTGATACTCTTGAATATATGTCCTCAGTTTTAAATTACATGTTAAGCCTGATATGAAGTTGCATATGTTTTAAATGTTATGTTAATGTACTGATGTATGCCTCTGTGTTCATCTTCGTGGTTTTAAATTTCTATAACATCCATTTTAGTTTTCTTGAGACTGTTTTAGCATTGTGTCATAAACTCTGTAGCCTATATGCATTTGTTTGATAATTCTGTAATTTTAGAGTTTGTGTGGTGTCTATAATTTATTTTTCCTCCTACCCCTTTTGGATTTAAAATCATCTGATGTTGTCACATACTGTATCCGGGCTAACATGTAATCTCTTATAAGTTGAAATTGACAAACTACTATATCAGAATGCTTATAAATATGTTGGGTCAGTCTGAACATGAATTGTTTCCTGTGTTAGCTTCACCAGACCCTTCTTTTAGATGCTTAAGTGTCATGCATTGCTTCTTACAAAGGAACAGAATGCCCAGTATTTTATGTAAAACAATTTGTTATACATCGAGATATGTTAGAAATGGTCCAGATTTGAGTCACCACTGTCCAATTTTCTGGTACATGTCAAAGTATTATAAGTATCTTAGATTTGAGTCACCTTTTCTTTTTTTACCTTTGATTGCGAGCACGCAACCTCTGTCTGAAGTGAATAAGATTTCTATTAGGAAATCTAAAATGTGATTATTTGTGCACAAATTGGACTTGCCTTTCTAAGTTATTAATTAAAATGTGGTATTTTGATGTCCTTAAGCATGCTGTTTGTTTCTAATGAATTTGTTCTTTCCCTTTACGTGATAAGTTATTCTGCCTAAGTTCAAGTATGATTATTGATATGTGTGTTTGTCTTGGTGCTATCTGTGGGCTCATATATGTATGAATACAAATACTTTTTTAACTAGGTTGTTGTATGTATGAGACTGCTCAGTTAGTCGGGCCGGACTTGGTTCAGCAGGCGGTGGATAAGGTGAAGCTTATCCAGGAGCGGTTATTGACAACTCAGAGTCGACAGAAGTCGTATGCAGATCATCGGCGTCGACATTTGGAGTTCGAGGTTGCTGATTGGGTTTTCTTGAAGGTGTCACCCATGAAGGGTGTGATGAGGTTTGGGAAGAAGGGGAAGCTCAGCCCAAGGTACATTAGGCCTTATCAGATTGTCCGTAGGGTTGGCAAGGTTGCCTATGAGTTGGATCTGCCGTCCGATCTGGAGGCAGTACATCCGGTTTTTCATGTTTCTATGCTGAGGAGATGTATCGGAGATCCGTCTAGAGTGCACCCGATTGATGATGTCCAGGTGACAGAGGGGTTATCGTATGAGGAGATTCCCATAGCGATACTCGATCGTCAGGTTAGGCAACTGCGGACAAAGGATGTGGCTTCCGTCAATGTCTTATGGCGGAACGAGCACAGAGAGGAGATGACGTGGGAAACATAGGAGGACATGAGGCAGAAGTATCCTCACTTATTCCCCACACCTCCAGGTAACTCACTTTCTTACCGGTTAATTTTAATTTTCATATGTACTTAAGTGTTCTATTGTGGCCATATGTGGCATTTTGCAAATTGTTCAAGTTATGAGGGATTATGCCGTTATCTGAGTTAATTGAATCTAGAAAGAACATTCGGGACGAATGTTTCTAAGGGGGAGGTAATGTTATACCCCGTAGTTCCGGAGTATGTATGTGAGGACGTACATACGAATGTATAAACCCTAATTAGGGTAAGAATGAAAGAATTGTTTTCCGACGGAAAATATTCCTAACCTTGTGAAGGAAATTTTACGTTTTCAATATTTTTTTCCCAATTATGAAATTTTTCCGAGAGATAAAATATTTTGGACCAATAGGAGGGCGACATGTGTCACCCCAAGTGGACATGGGTGAACGTTTTTTTCAAGTCTAGTGGGAAAGACAAGTGGCCAAAGTCTTGCATGGCATTATGGACGGTTTTTGCAAGGTTAGTGGGCAAGTCAAATGGTCAAAGTCTTGCATGACATTTGTGGGACAAGTGGACAAAGGAACCTACACAAACACATCTATACCATACACATGTTTCAATCCTAACCCTTGGTTGTCCTATATAAACACCTCTAGTTGATGAAATCTTCCACACTTAGAACATTTCAAGACTTGAAAATATTTTCCTCTCTCTTCCTTGAATCTCTCGTCCAACCCCCCTTTTTTTTTGAGCAATTGTTGTCCAATAATTCTTACACTTCTAAGTGTTCTTCCTTAATGTATTAGGAAGATTATTAACCAAGAATTAGACAAGATTTCACACCCTAGCCTCAAAATTTCCCCCTTGGCCGAGAGCATGCAATATTTGGAACCTTAGTGTTCTTCACTTTTTGGAGTTAATTCTTGAATAGAAGTTGGTTAGGAACTTCTAAGGGTGACTTGTGGTGGTTTGGAACACAAAGATTTGGAGCTAAAACTTTCTTAGGAGCGACTTTAAGTTCTTGGATATTTTTGGGCTATTTTGAGGTAATGAACCTTAACCTCTTTGTGAAGTTGATTATTATGTATATTGGATATTATACATATATTGGAAGTATATTATGGAGTATGAGATATAAGGAAAGATTTGGACCTTGTTAAGATGTTAAAAGGAGAATTGACATATTAGTCATTAAAATGGTAAAAATGTATCAATTACTTACTAAGAAGTTAACAAAAAAGAAACTATAGCTTATATAAAGATTGGAATATAAGTTGGAAGACTAATGAAGTAATTGGATAAGTAAAATTGTAAAAGTTGGCCAAGGACCCCAACTTAAGGACTGTATTTACTTTGGACTGTATTTACATTATTGTTAAGGGGAAGATTGTTAATCGCATTTCGTTTGGGCGTGTGATCCCCTTCTTTAATTATTGTTGTTGTTAAGGGGAAGATTGTTAATCGCGTTCCGTTTGGGCGTGTGATCCCCTTCTTTATTTATTGTTGTTGTTAAGGGGAAGATTGTTAATCGCGTTCCATTTGGGCGTGTGATCCCCTTCTTTAATTATTGTTGTTGTTAAGGGGAAGATTGTTAATCGCGTTCCGTTTGGGCGTGTGATCCCCTTCTTTAAAATTCGGAATTATTGCACCTTAATTATAGTATGTTAATTACGGTTATCGGGCCTTGAAAAAGGTGGAGAATTGAGTAGAAACGGGGGAGGTGCTGCCCAAGTTTTCGTAGACTAAGAGAAATCTTACTTAGAAGAATCCCACGTAAAACTAGAAGTTGATAGACGTGTTTTGACTATTATAGGTTGACACTCTGCGCGCGACATATCCAACTTGGCAAGTGGATTTAGCCGAGGAGGTATGTGATTCTTCCTATCCCTTTGAGCATGATATTTGTGAAATATATATAGTACGGTAGACGTACGTGTGTTAAACTAAATTTGGCTTTACTTTGATGTCTTTGGACTTGAGTTCTAATTAATAAGAATCTTGAATATTTCAAAAAGAGTTATGAATCATTTTGGAAGAAAAGTAATACTTGGTTTTTATAAAAAGTTTAAGTGTTATACTAGCTTTATGGGAAGTTAGCTATAACGACTTAAGAAAGATAAGAAAAACGGTTTAATTATTTGTTTATCAAATGCTTGAAATGATGTTTGAAGGTATGGTAAGTTGGTTTGATAAACATGTTATGATGCTACGTGTGTTAGAATCTTGTGACGCTTGTGTAAGGAGGTTGTTCTTGTTGTGCTTATGTTGTTTAACGATAAGCCGTTGTGTTAGTATTATATCACTCACCCTCCTGACTTGTTACGATGCCGTGGGTTAGCCGCCCCCGATGCGAGGAATACCTCATGCGGGTCCATGAGACCTATGCGGAGCTGCAGGAGTTCCAGGATGATCACTCCGGGTGTGTTACGCCGATGCGAGGAATACCTCATGCGGTCTATGTGGCCATGCGGACTGCGGGAGTCCAGGACGATGCCGCCGGTTAGCTACCCCCGATGCGAGGAATAACTCATGCGGGCCTAGGGGGCCTATGCGGACTGCGGGAGTTCCAGGATTAGGCTCGCATAATGATACTATGAGCGATTGACCTTGCTTCGATCATTAGCGGCCTAGAAAAGACCAGTTACATTATATCTATTTTTGCTCTTGTTTATGATGTGGCACTATGTGCGGTTAACTTGGTTGTTTCGTACATATTTGTGAATTGGTTTTAAAATGTTCTAATTATATATATCGATTTCTGATTTCACATACTTGGTACTTGTTAGATCGACCTCCTGGGGCCGTTCATGCCGTAGGTAGAGGTACTCCGATTGTTGATCCCCGCTCCTAGGATCACTATTCTGCTTTTGGGAAAGCCCCGTTCCTCCGGAGGCTTGTCTTTTGGGTATGATTTCCCTGTCATTGTAGGTTTATGTACATTCAGAGTATGACGGGGCCCTGTCCCGTCATAGTTTATTTCATTCTTAGAGGTCTGTAGTCCTATTGTAAAAGTTGGGATGTAACTGTTCACTTTTGGTATCTATATACATGCCGAAAGACAACCTTTTCCTTGGGTAGACTATTCTTATTCTACACTATTTTATGTTTGCAATTTTATATTCCGCTGGTTACTCTGATGTATGTCTACTTGGGTGCCCGGGTAAGGCACCAGTCACGGGCCCGGGAACGGGTCGTGACAAAAATTTTATATCAATGTTTATTATTGTTAATAAAGTTTGGATATACTAATCCTTTTCTTTTATTCACATTAAATGCATCGGAAATGACGAAGAGTCTCGGTACGAGACTCATCATGATTTTTCCAAAAGAAGACCCATGTTTGCGCCCCTTGCATTCTTCAGCTTTAGATTTCCAAACAAAACGGGTGGGATGACAATGTCATCCGCCCCAGTCACACTTCATTATTATTTCTTAATTTCGGCGCTTTACTTTTTTTGTTGTAATTTAATTATGTAACATTATATTATTATTGAAATGTTTAGAATAGGTAGACTTTGAATTATAATTTAGGGGGTAGTTAAAAATATAAAAATTGCCGCTAGTTTATTTATCTCTTAGGCCCGTTATGGATGTCTAAGCTTTTTAAAACAATTTAGTCATTATTATGCATCATTAGTATTACAAAAATAATAAGGTTTCAATTTTCATTAAACTCATAAAATGATAATCTATTTTTTTATAATAAAAAGTCTTTTCTCATTATCAATTGCAAAACAAATATCTTGTAAAAAAAATCAGTCCATATAAACACATACTTTCATAAAACTATATTTTTTATGTGTAAGATGTATTTTTCCAATAAACTATTTTTATGCATTTTATAAACAAATCTCATGCAAATTTTATGGAGTATATATACTTCAAGTAATTATTTGCAATATCTTTTTTTAACTTTATGTTTTTCAAAACATGCATTTTAATACAATGATTAAGCCTAAGTTTGAACGGATAACCGCATGTTAGCAGATCTTAGAGGATGTCTAACCCCTTCCTTTTAGGATAATCAAAAACCCTTACCCAGAATCTCATAAATTTCGCAGACCTCTAAAATAGAGTTTACATTTACAACATTTAGTTAACATTTAAGTGTCCTAATTCACTATAATAATTAGGTGGTGACTCCTTAAAAACGGTGGTTTAATTCAGGGACCTCCGACATCGTTGCAGCACCGTTCTGGTCTCCGATCGAAAACGGGCGCGACAACATGACGACTCCGCTGGGGAAAAACTAGGTTCTTAACCATAATAAACTTAGGTTAATTATTGTGCTTTATTTTCTTATTTGCTTAATTGCTTCTTTTTGTATTTTTACATTTTATTTGCTCTTATTTTTACCTTTGCCTAAATTGTTCTCCTTTACATATGAATATTTGCATGCTGCTATTTGTTAATGCTTTTCTTAAATTGCCATTCCGCTCATACTTTTTCCATTCTGAAAAATTGACACGCACACACTACACGCAAGGTGTGTTTCGTGCACCCGCAAAATTTATTTCAAATGTCCAAATTTTTAGGAGAGTTGGCACAGACACGGAGTTGTCCGGTTTTTCTGGGCGGCCGCGTAGCCTTCTCACTCGAGCATTCCGCTCGGGACCTTGCGTCTAGTAAGCCAAATCTTAGAAACTTAAGATAGAGTTATACCACCCTTTACACTAAGTCATGCATGCATTTATCTTAGGTGAGTCGATTTTTGGTATCGTCTCCACAATTAAGAATTCCACCAAATGTCGACGGGTTTCACAACCCAACGACCAATCAGCATACTATGTGTAGCGTGATAATGATAAACGGATCCAAGCCTAATCATGATATGCCGACAATTGGAAAATGCACAGTCATTTTGTCGTCATTTCCAACAAAAGCATTGCAGTTTTACATTTTGGATCAATATATTATAATATCGCATATTTTTGTGCTTAGGTCCACCTCTGGCATAAAGAGGCCTCATACATGTTAGGACTCACTTTTAATGTGTTGTTTGTGTTTTAATCATGCAATATGCTTGCTATGTGCTACTTATATCTTTGAAATTATTACATGCCTTATACTAACGTAGTTTGCTGCAATTTTGAAGGTTTTTATTCTTTTTTTCCCAAAACAAAGGTCGGCTCGTATTGACTAGAATATGTCAGAACACCCACACTTTACAAGGTCAAAAGCACGATCTTCCAACGAAATGACTGATTCGGGGGCACTTGAGCAAACTGACTTGGGGCTTGTCACTGTTCCTCTAAACAAAACAGAAGGATCAGAAAATATAAACACTACATATATCATGTCGAATACCTCACCCAATTGCCACAACAAATGGCAACTATGCAGGCTAAAATTGAGAGGCTTCGAAATCTCACCAGCCTATCTATTAGCCTAAATACTCCACCCCTGCCTTTCTACTATAACCAAAATCCTTCACATTATTACCAATACACATCTACTTCATATCCTGTTTACCATACACAACCAATATATAACGCACCCCGAGAACCCGCATATTCCCTACAATACCGACCTACATACCCAATTCAACCACAAAACCAAACACCAGCCATACCCAAAGCCAGCACAAGCCATGGAAAAAAGCCAGCCAAAACCTATACACATTTGGCCGAACCTTTAGCACAGTTGTATGAGAGGTTGAGAACCTCATGAATCCTCCAATCAATCCCAAGAAATATCCCCAAACATACTTTTAGAGGGCACAGTGAAACTAAATATTGTGCATACCACTCTAAAGTCACTGGACACAACACTGAAAGTTGTTATACCCTCAAAGACAAAATTGAGGAATTGATCAAAGAAGGAGTCATCCAACTGAAAGAAGCTCCCCCAATGTAAACAATAACCTTTTTCCAAAACCTATTCTGCCTAATCAGTCATTTGTCAAAACATGCACTGCGCAGGAGCTAAAAGAAGATGATACATAAAACCGCGTGAAAGGACTCAAAAGTCATTTCATTGCTGAAAAAGAACATAATGCAATGTGACATGAATGATCCCGCTAAAGACCCAACCATCTGAGGTGCAGAACAAAGAGACATTTTGAACAAGTGAACTTGTACCCCTATCTTGGTCCTCCGAGAATCTCGAAAAAATATGTAGTTAGTTTAATATATTTTGCTTCCTCCCCTTTGTAATCGGAACTACGTTATGACCTGATTCATTTGGCGGGATACGTAAAGGCGACCATATCGACTTCGGTCCCACTCTAAAAAACTCTATCATTCCCATTTGTAACTTGGAACTACGTTATGACCTGATTCCCTCGGCGGGATACGTAGGCGACCATATCGGTTTCGGTCCCACTCTAAGGAAAATTCTACCATTTCCTCTTTGTAAATCGGAATTACGTTATGACCTGAATCCCTCGGCGGGATACGTAGGCGGTCTATATCGGCTTCAGTCACACCATTAAATAACTTTTCCTCCCTTGTTTTGGATATAGCGAAATACACGCTTCTGGATTACCTTGATAAGATAGACAGACAACCCCCAAAAGACTCGATTTCGGCCAAGCGCCCTCGCATATTTGAATATGGGATAATTTTTTAGGGTTCGCCGCAAAAGAACGCCATTAAACACAGAAACGTTGATCTTAGAAATACGACAAAAACCTTTTCAGAAGCACTTTATTTTTCAACAAATAAATAAATACTTTTCTTTAACAACTAGCCAAGACAGGAAACTAGACAGAGGTTACAGGTTCAAGCAATTCAGACACACAAGTATCAAAGATCAAAGCTACAAAGTCAATACGAATCGACCACCCCCCAAAAACTCACAGGTTTTCTTTGAGCGCAGGTTCGTCATACTATCAGGAGCAGAAAGATAGCAACAATCAAAGATCAAATTCCACAATAAGGTCAAGCGCATCATGTTACACCCCGTATTTACAGGACATGTTTTAAGAACGTTAATAAGAACTCACCAGTGTTAAGATTTGAGGCTTGTAAAAGTTTATCGGAATTTTGATATTGTCGGAAAACGTATTATTGTGACGAATGGGAGGGCGACATGTGTCACCCCCCCTTAGAGTGCCTTGGACGAAAATGGCATGGCCAATATGGTCATTTACCATAAGTCTTCTAAGGCTAAGTCTTGCAACTTGTAGCATGAGTTTATTGACTAAAGTCAAAGGTCATAAGTCTTGATATTTTGGAAGACCACATCTAAGCCTCACATTTGTAATTATCTTGACCATCCTTTACTCTATATAATACTAGTAGTGCTAGAGAGAGCCAACACTTAGAAAATTTCACAAAAATTGGAAGAAACATAGGCAAAGCTCTCGGGTTCTTCATTGAAAGAAAGGGAGAAATTTTCGTTTCTTGTCCATTTGATTCCACACTTTAAACCAAGGGTCTTAGGTGTATTGTAAACACATCTCAATAGAAAAATCTTGGAAAAAGATTGTTTACGGGTTAGTCGCAAACGAAAACCTAAGGGTCTTTCTAGGTTTTGCTTGGAGTTTTGAAGGATAATTGTTGGTATTGTTCTAAGGGTCTCAACAAGCGGATTGAGGTGTCTTGAAGAGGCTCTAAACTACTAAGGAGCGACTTCGGATTGGAGTTGGATTAAGAATCGTTAAGGTAAAATCTTGTCTTTTAAAGGTGTTACAAGATTACATATTTATATTGTTGTTGTTAGCTCTACTTGTTGCTAGCATGATGTTGATAGGTTGAAGTTATTAGTATTATGGATTTCTTGTAGTTAAATCCGAAATGTTATACAAGCCGCTTGGAAATTGGATTACTAATTGGTCGTTTTTAGAAATCGTCGCATGTTACTTACTTAAAGATTATGGTTATGATACTCAAATGCGACTTGATATCATGTTATGCTACTAAATTGGATTGAAATGGAAATTGGATAAGAATTGGATTTGTTGAATCAAGGTGGCCGAATTTGGAATGTAGTTTGTATTGTTTAGTTATTCAATTGTATTGGACTACTTTCTATATAATTGTGAGCCAATCAATTGTGTAGTTATTCATTTGTATTGGACTACTTTCCATAAAATTGTGAGCCAATTGGGGCTGTGTAGTTATTTAATTGTATTGGACTACCTTCTATATAATTGTGAGCCAATTGGGGCTGTTTGGTTATTGTATTTCGGCCTTGAAAAAGGTGGCAAAGTGAGTAAAAACAAAGGAGGTCTTTGTCCGATTTTCCGTAGAAAATGGAGACTTAATACTTATAATATTCTACGTTTGAAGTAAGGCTTTAATAGACGTATTGTGAATATTATAGGTTGACATAGTACGGGCGGGACTTCGTACTTGGCAAAGTGGTTTGACCCGACAAGGTATGTAGAACTTTTTCCTATCTTTTGAGCATGACTAGTTAGCGTATGTAGTACGGTGGACGTACAAGCCTTTGACATTCTTTACTAGCCTTATAAAATGCCAAGTCGGGTGAGTTAGGAAGTTAACTCACTTCTTTGAAATATTAAGGATGTCTTAAGTCTTAGTAAAGTTAAGGGACTTGAAGAGATTTAAAGTATGTGATACTTGTGTCGTTTTAATCGTATAATTAACCAGGATAGGAGAATAATGTACTTGACTAATGTATAAAGTGAATATAAAGACTTTATTGGGAGTTGGTTATATTGACTTTATGCAAAGGTAAATGGCTTGTGTTAACAAAAGGCAAATTGATTTTAAGGTATCAATTGCCCAAGGTTTAATAAGAAAGGAGTCATTTGATTTAGAAACCTACTTTAATTCTAAAGGTATTGTGACTTGCCTTGAAATGTACTTTGGACTTGATACTATGGTTAATAGTGTCTTGGAAGCTTTCTACTAAAAAGAGTCATTTGTTTTTAAAAGAATAGAAGTATGTAGTACTTTGGGTTAAATTCCCGGATTCTTATAAAAGACATGAAAGTGCCTTAAGTAAACTAAAATGAGAATGTAGATGAATAAGACTAATAAGAAGTTGGGGATTGCTAACTTGCTTAATTATTGGACGACAAATGGTTTTGAGATAGGGTAAGAGTATCGGTGAGGCAAACCCCAAGACGCTTATACCACCTTCTTCGTGATAAGAGTATAAATGAGGGAAGCCCCAAGACGTTATACCACTGCGTTATCTTCTACAGGATAAGAGTATAAATGAGGGCAAACCCCAAGACGTTATACCACTTGCTTGTGGTAAGAGTATAAATGAGGTAGACACCCCAAGACGTTATACCACTGCTTTTTATGGGTTCGCTACCCATGGTATGATCGGGAGACTGCTATTGTGATGTTATACGTATTCTCTTGATGTACTCTCATTGTTAGTAAGGCACTGTGTACTGTAATTTTGTTATCATACATGTCTCCGGCTTTCTATTAAACTTATGTAGTAATTACTGATTTTCCGCTTTACATACTTAGTACATATGCGGTAATCGACTTCCTCTGGGGCTGCGTTCATGCCGCAGAGTGGTAAGGTGGCAGTGGCGATCCACATTCTTAGGATCACTTATCGGACGTCGGAAGCTCCATTCTCCGGAGGCTTGTCTTTCTTTTGGTACAGTCTTGTCCCTGATGTTGTAGATTATGTACATTCAGGGTATGGCGGGGCCCTGTCCCGCCACAGTTGTTATTCCTAGAGGTCTGTATTCACATATGTGGTTGGGCTATAAGAACTGAGTTGTAAAGTTGTACTTTTGACTTTGTTTATATTATGGAAGGCGGCCTTATCAGCTAGTCTGTGTTGTATATTATTTACACATGTGTTTATGTTGTGTATGTTCCGCTGCTATTCTCTGATGTATACCTGAACGGGGTGCCCAGGTAGGGCACCAGTCGCGGCCCGGGGTCGGGTCGTGACACATCAGCTCAGTCATAAAGTCATACTTCAACCCAGGCGGGTCACAAACGCACAATGTCTAGACAACGACGACACTTCAACTCATGTGGGTCACGAACACCAACGTCCAGACAACGACGTCATTTTAATCCATGCGGGTCACAAACACCAACGTCCAGACAACGACGTCATTTCAACCCAGGCGGGTCACAAACGCACACGTTCAGACAATAATGTCATTTCAACCCATGCGGGTCATAAACACACAACATCAATGCAACTGCGTCATTTCAACCCATGCAGTTTACAAACGCATAATGTTCAGACAATGACGTCATTTCAACCTATGCGGTTCACAAACAACGATGTCATTTCAACCCATGCGGTTCACAAATAACAACATCATTTCAGCCCATGCAGTTCACAAACGCACAACGTCCAGACAACGACGTCCTTCACATCAGCAGAAGCAGAGAATATATCAACAATCAAAGTTCAAATTCCATAATAAGATCCAGCACATCAGCGGTCACAAAATCATATTTCAACCCAGGCGGGTCACAAACACATAACGTCTATGCAATGACGTTATTACGTGTATGCATTGACTTCATCAGTATCTCGTCTATGCAACGACAACATCTACATAACATATATGTAACAACGTTATTTCATTAAGCCTATGCAATAGCTTCATCAACATCTCGTCTATGCAACGACGACACCTACATAATATCTATGCAATGACGTTATTTCATTACGCCTACGCAACGACTTTATCAGCATTTTGTCTATGCAACGACGATATCTACATAACGTCTATGTAATGACATTATTTCATTATGTCTATGCAATGGCTTCATCAACATCTCGTATATACAATGACGACATCTACATAATGTCTATACAATGACATTATTTTATTACATCTATGCAACGACTTCATCAGCATCTCGTCTATGCAACGAAGACATTTACATAACGTCTATGAAATGACGTTATTTCATTATGCCTATGCAATAACTTCATCAATATCTCTTTTATGCAACGACGATATCTATATAACGTCTATGCAATTATGTTATTTCATTACGCCTATGAAATGTCTTCATCAACATTTCGTCTATACAACAACGTCATCTACATAACTTCTATACAATGATGTTATTTTATTATGCCTACGCATCCGACTTCATCAGCATCTCGTCTATGCCATGATGACATCTACATAACATCTATGCAACGATGTTGTTTCATTACGCCTATGCAATGGATTCATCAACATCTCACCTATGCAACGACGACATCTACATAACGTCTATGCAATAACGTTATTTCATTATGCCTATGCAATGACTTCATCTACATTTCATCTATGCAATGATTACATCTACATAACGCAACGACGTTATTTC
Organism: Przewalskia tangutica; assembly: GCA_029844215.1. Classification (NCBI taxonomy): domain Eukaryota; kingdom Viridiplantae; phylum Streptophyta; class Magnoliopsida; order Solanales; family Solanaceae; genus Przewalskia; species Przewalskia tangutica. The sequence continues at coordinate 114,023,557 of CM056721.1, forward strand.
ATTACACCTACGCAATGACTTCAACAACATCTCGTCTACGCAATGGCTTCATCAGCATCTCGTCTATGCAACGACGACATCTACATAACGTCTATGCAATGACATTGTTTCATTACATCTATGCAACGACTTCATCAACATCTCATTTATGTAACGACGACATCTACATAACGTCTATGCAATGACGTTATTTTATTACGCCTATGTAATGACCTCATCATTATCTCGTCTATGCAACGACGACATCTACATAACGTCTATGCAACGACATTATTTCATTATGCCTATGCAACGGCTTCATCAGCATCTCGTGTATGCACCGACGACATCTATATAACGTCTATTCAATGATGTTATTTCATTACGCCAATGCAACGACTTCATTAGCATTACGCCAATGCAATGGCTTCATCAGCATCACGTCTATGCAATGACAACATCTACATAACATCTATGCATCGACGTTATTTCATTATATCTATACAACGACTTCATCAGCATCACATCTATACAACGACGCCATAAACATCATGTCTATACAATGACGTCATCAGCATCACATCTATACAATGACAGCATCAGCATCACATTTACACAATGACAACATCAGCATCTTATTTACACAACGACGACATCAGCATCATGTCCATACAATGACGTCATCATTATCCTGAGCATGCATCTTAGCATCTACATCTATGATACCTTCAGCACATTATGTATACACATTACGTCATTTCTACTCACATGATCGCATTTCTCATATATACATGCTTTATCATTTTTTTCTTAACAGTTATGCACTAATTTTTCTTAAGATTTAGCCTGCAGGTACGTTAATTTATAAGAGGAGAAGCACAACGTGGAACTATCTCTTACAGCGAATTGAGACAATTTGTTAGGGAGCCAGACTTTCCAACAAAAGGCAAAGGTGGCCTCAAACGCCGATCCACTCTCCTCCAGCATCCCGTAACACCAATAGCGCCAGTGTCATCATAATTCGATAGTAGGATAAAATATTGAATCTTCATCCTCCATGTCTTTAATTTTCTAGTGCCACAAGAATCCAGTGTCATCATAATTCGACACTGGGACAAATTTTGAATTCGCGTCAGCATCGTCTTTGATTTTCTAGCATCACAGCAACCCAGTGCCATCATAATTAGATACTAGGACAAATTTGAAATATGTATCCGCCCTGCCTTCAATTTTCTAGCGCCACAGAACCCAATGTCATCATAATTCGACTAGGACAAATTTTGAATCCGCGTTAACGTTTCCTTTAATTTTCCAAACATCACAATAATCAAGTGTCATCACAATAATCAAGTGTCATCATAATCCGACACTGGAACAAAATTGTGAATCTACATCAGCTTTGCGCTTAAATATCTAGCATCAGAAATCCCCTTTTCTTCTTGAAAACTGCATTTACCCATGCATTTCCTAATCTTTGACAATCAGGACAAAAATGGTTATATGTCAACGTCTTTGTCCGAAAACTCTTTCATCGTCTTCAGTCAAAGAGAGAAAAGTTATTGACACCCAATTTTGTCCATCTCTTTCGATTATTTGCCAGTAAAATTAAACTTTTTTTAACAACGCAAAAAATATTTTTTATCATCATCTATTCTCAAATATCACTATTTATTACTATTATATTTTTTTCACACTTTGCTATCGGGACATTTTTATCACAAGCATAATTTTCATCATAATATTCTATTTTGTTTACCAAATGGCATCGCACTTTTTATATTAAGCATAAAATATTTCTTAAAGATTATATTTGATCACATTGGTATTTTATTTATATCTTTTAAACCCCCAACCCATTACTAAAACAAAACACCGAAAACTCTACCCTTTAAATCGGCCCAAAACAACTCTCATCGAAATTAGAGCCCAAACACTCTCCATTACAAACATCTTCGAGTGAAATCGACGAGTCGAAACACGCCTCGGTTCGCTGCCCGGAGAAGGTAAACTCATTTTCTTTTAAGTTTTGGCTATTTAATCTGCATTATGTGGCATGTATGATCAAGTTATGTGTTGGTTAATTGTTTTTATCTCAATTCAGTTACTACTTAGGTCTGTCATTTGGTTTTAAAACATATTTAAATGAATGTTAAGTGTTACCGGAGTCTATTAAGATAATTATTGTGTATGTTGGCTATGTTATGACTGTTTTGAATGCTTAAGTGTACTTATCGAGTTGTTACTTAATGTTTAGGTTTACTGAATGGAGTAATGTATGTCTCAATGCTTGTGTAGATTCTTTATATGCATGACATATGTTCTTTGCTAGTCTAGACTTAAAATTTGGTTCCAATACAATCCTTAAGATTTTGTTAGCTTAATGGATGAATTATATAAGTTTGTGAATTTGATTTGTTTGCCTTGATAATCTTGATTATATGTCCTCATTTTTAAATTACATGTTAAGCCTGATATGAAGTTGCATATGTTTTAAATGTTATGTTAATGTACTGATGTATGCCTCTGTGTTCATCTTCCTGGTTTTAAATTGCTATAACATCCATTTTAGTTTTCTTGAGACTGTTTTAGCATTGTGTCATAAACTTTATAGCCTATATGCATTTGTTTGATAATTCTGTAATTTTAGTGTTTGTGTGGTGTCTATCATTTATTTTTCCTCCTACCCCTTTTGGACTTGAAATCATCTGATGTTGTCACATATTGTATCCGGGCTAACATGTAATCTTTCTAAGTTGAAATTGACATACTACTATATTAGAATGCTTATAAGTATGTTGGTTCAGTCTGAACATGAATTGTTTCCTGTGTTAACTTCACCAGAACCTTCTTTTAGATGCTTAAGTATCATGCATTGCTTCTTACAAAGGAACATAATGCCCAATATTTTATGTAAAACAATTTGTTATACATCGAGATATGTTAGAAATGGTCCAGATTTGAGTCACCACTGTCCAGTTTTCTGGTACATGTCAAAGTATTATAAGTATCTTAGATTGACCTTCTCCCTACCCCTTAGTTGTTTATGTGAAATATGGGCAAAATCTTAAGACCTTTTTTTTTACCTTTGATTGAGAGCATGCAACCTCTGTCTGGAGTGAATAAGATTGCTATCAGGAAATCTGAAATGCGATTTTTTGTGCACAAATTGGACTTTCCTTTCTAAATTATTAATTAAAATGTGGTATTTTGATGTCCTTAAGCATGCTGCTTGTTTCTAATGAATTTGTTATTTCCCTTTACGTGATAAGTTATCCTGCATAAGTTTAAGTATGATTAATGATGTGTGTGTTTGGCTTGGTTCTATCTGTGGGGTCATATATGTATAAATACAAATACTTTGTTTACTGGGTTGTTGTATGTATGGGATTGCTCAGTTTCTTTTATAATAGTCTAAAAGATTCCATGTTTGTGGGTCTGTTTTGTGCTCTGCATACTGTTTGTCTTTATGGCCCAAGGTCGGGATTGGCATGTTCTTGTTAATTATCTATTGGGCCTGTTCTATGTCTTATTTACTTTGTGTGCATCTTGAGGCTCAGTTTGGTTAGATCTGTTTGGACAGTTGTTGCGGGCTGCTTTGTCCCGTGAACAACAAAAAATGGAGTGATTTATGCATTCTTCAAAGGAAGGAAGAGTGTGAACTTTCTCAGCAGCTTGATGCTCTTAACAAATGGACTATTCCATTTGTAGCCACAAAAGAAATTTATAATTTCGACATATTTAAAAATCATCAAAATCGTCATGTTATTAAGACTATTTAAGAGTCAGTCCAAATGGATAATCGGGAAAAAACTATTCAGTTATTTTCTGACGATGATATCGAAAGGTATCAAAAATTGCATTACAAATTTCTTCACATAGGTTTAGTGCAAATTGCTTTTAAACCATTAACCTTAGAAGGCTTGCCTGAAAGCTTTATGACTGTCCTAAGAGATGCCAGAAACCTTAACTGGAAACAATCTCTTATGAGTGCTATGCAGTCAAGTTTAGCCTATGGGCCAGTATATTTCAATGTCAGACCAAACCTGTTACACCCCGTACTTACAGGACATGTTTTAAGAACGTACGTAAGAACTCACGAGTGTTAAAATTTGAGACTTGTAAAAAATTTATCGGAATTATGGATATTGTCGGAAATCGCATTATTGTGACGTATGGGAGGGCGACACGTGTCACCCCCCCTTATTTGATGTCTTGGACGATTACATGGGCACAAGGGTCATTTGACCCTTGTTAAGAAGACAAGTCTTGCTAAGTAGTAGAGCTTGACATGTTTGACTTAGTCAAGGGGACCATTAGTCTTGAGATTTGTAAGACTTCATCCAAACCACCCATTTGTTTGCCTCTTGACCCTCCTTTGTGCTTTATAATACTACTAGTAGTGAGACATAGTCCAACACTTAGAAAAAAATTGAAGAGAATTGGATGAACTCCACTGTGAGCTCTCGGGTTCAAGGCCACTTGAAGAGCAAAAATTTTCGTTGCTTGTTCTTTAAGCTCCACACTTTAAACCAAGGTTCATGAGTGTTATGTAAGTGTATCTCAATAGAAAAATCCCGGAAAAAAAGAGTTTACGTATTAGTCGCAAAGTGAAAACCTAGTGGCTTTCTAGGTTTTGGATTGGACGTTTGAAGGAAAGTTGTTGGTATGGTGCTAAGTGTTACACCCCGTAAGTTCAGGACATGTGTAAGTGAAGGTACGTAAGGAACACAAGACTTGGAAATTTGTACTAAAGGAAGAATTGTTTTTCCGACGGAAAATCTTCCGGACGTCGGAAAGGAAAAATGTTCGTTGTTGAGAATTGGATTCTCAAATTACATTATTTGAAGAGTATGGAACTTATTAATATTATGAAAATTTATTTTTACGGATTTGGTCACGTGGGGCCCACCCGAGGAATTTTATGTTTTGTGGGGCCCACGAAAGTTACGGAATTTTTATGGACGAATGAGAGGGCGACACGTGGCACCCCCACATGGTCTTGGTCGAATTATTCCAAGGGTAAAATGGTCATTTACCATGGTGGAAGATAAGTCTTGCTAAGCTTGACATTGTTGACTTGTCAACTTGCCACATAAGCTTGATCCATGTGATTTTCATCTTAGCCTCACAAGTGTTTTTATCTAAGCCATCCATAGTGTTATAAGTGCTAAGCTAGTGCAAGACAAGCTCATTTCTACACTTAGAAAAATCACACACCTTGTTCTTCACATGGGAGCTCTGCCAGGCCTCCTCACAAGAAAATTTTGTAATTTTCCTCCATTAGCCACAAGACTTTAACCCAATGTCCCCAAGGGTATTGTAAGGTTACCTCAATAGAAAGATTTCGGAAAAAACGTATTTTTACGTTAGTCGCAAGGCGGAAACTAAGGGAGTTCTTCAACTTTGAAGTTGGAACTTGAAGATGGGTTCTTCATAGGCCGCTAAGGAGTGCGTGGAGCGGATTGGAACCTAAGGAATGGAGCTAAGAATTGCTAAGCGCGACTTGAATCTTGGAAATTTTAAGGGCTTTGAAAGGTATAAATTTTGTCGTTTAATAGTTAAGGCTTACTTATTGTTGTAGCTATGGATTTTAGCAAGCATGTGTTATATAGTATGAAGTTTGATATGTTTATTGGCTATTGGAACCCTAATCCGAAAACTAGCATGTTTAGCGTTAAGATTACAATTCAAGTTGATTATTAGTCTAAGCGTCGCATGTTGTATAAAGAAGGAAATTGTAGTTGTTGAAGTTGTTTATGACTAGATAACATGTTAGACCTTAGAACTTGGAATTGGAAAAGGATTGGAAAAGACTTAGTGTTGCTATGTAAGTTGGCCGAGAATTGGCTAGTGTGCCTTAGACTATTTCGTATGAATTGTGGGGCGGAATTTTACACGTATTGTAAGGCGTGTAATACCCTTTGTTTGGTTGTTGTTTGGAGCCTTAAATGTGGCGTGTTGGTTATTGTATTCGACCTTGAAAAAGGTGGCAAAGTAAGTAGAAACAAAGGAAGTGCTGCCCGATTTTCCGTAGAATTAGAGACCCTATACTTAGTATTATTCTACGTTGAGACTAGAAGTTGATAGTCTTGTTGTGACCATTATAGGTTGACACTTCTACGTACGGCGTATTCGGCTTAGCTTGTGGATATTAGCCGAAAAGGTATGTGAACTATCTCCTCTTCTAGCATGATTCCCTAGAATAAAGAAAGTAAGTCCTACTCCTTGAATGATCCATTCCTTGCTTGTATTTGGATTTGCCTAAAATAGAATTTGTTCTATGTACTTCCTTGAGTGTACTTTGATGTTTAAATTGTAAGTAGTATAATCCATTTCCTTAGGGAAGTTTGGATTCTTAAAGGTGAAGGTATTTTTCTTAAAGTGCATAGAGACTTGAAAAGGAAGTGGTTTCCAAATCTTTTGGCTAGTGCCTTAGTTCTAAAACCTAAAGGTCATTATAATGACCTTTAGAGTCAAAGGAGTGATTTACTTATTTGATTTAAAAGGAGAAATGACATGATTTAAGAGAAGTAACTTGTGCTAAGGGTGAAGTTACTTGAGGTTTAAAAAAGTAGAAGAAAACTTGTTTTCTAACTATTAAGAGACTTGAAGTATTTTTGAAAGTTAAGAACTTGATTTGTAAGTATGTGATACTTGGTTTTAATAGTATAAGTCTCTTGGTTATTGAAGGAATGGATATGTCTAAAACCATAAAGGGTTATAACGGCTTTATGGGAAGTTGGTTATAACGGCTTTATGGAAGGTTAGAAAGTTGTCTATTTTGATTAATCGGCATAAGTTGCCTAGATTGTGAAAATTTGGAATTACTTGATTTCAAGCTTTGAAATGAGTTTTCTAAAAGTGTAGTAACTTACTTTGAAAAATAGACACGCCTTGATACTACGGGTGTTAGTATCTTGGAGCTTTACATAGAAAGGAGTCTTTTATAAAAGAATGTACGTATGTAGTACTTTGGCTTGAAAAATTGAGAATTTGTCTAAAGTGTGCCTTGATAAGTACTTTGACTTGTTAAAAGAGAATTATTCTATGTATGCCTTGATTAGTACTTTGGCTTGATAAATTGAGAATTTGTCTAAGTGTGCCTTGATAAGTACTTTGACTTGTTAAAAGAGAATTATTCTATGTATGCCTTGATTAGTACTTTGGCTTGATAAATTGAGAATTTGTCTAAGTGTGCCTTGATAAGTACTTTGACTTGTTAAAAGAGAATTATTCTATGTATGCCTTGATTAGTACTTTGGCTTGATAAAATGAGAATTATCCTATGTGTGCCTTGATAAGTACTTTGGCTTGGTTAATTGAGAACTTGCCTATATGTGCTGGTAATAGCCTTTGAGTGCAAGTATTATGTTTTATTAAGTTGTCGCGACTCTCGGTTGAAGGGTCGGCTGTCTTGTTGTAAGTTACTGGGACGTACCGACAGTGATGTGGGATTCCACGGGTATGCTTCCGTTACTTGTAGTACTTGGGTTAAATTCCCGGATTTTTATAGAAGACATGGTGGTGCTTATGTCTTGTTTGATGGTCGGTCGAGATAGGGTAAGAGTATAAATGAGGGGCAAGCCCCAAGACGTTATACCACCTCCTCCAGGGTAAGAGTATTAGTGAGGGGTAAACCCCCAAGACGCTGTGCCACCTGCTTTATGTGTTGTTTGACGGCCGGTTGAGATAGGGTAAGAGTATAAATGAGGGGCAAGCCCCAAGACGTTATACCACCTCCTCCAGGGTAAGAGTATAAGTGAGGGGTAAACCCCCAAGATGCTATACCACCTGCTTTACCACCTTCTCCAGGGTAAGAGTATAAGTGAGGGGTAAACCCCCAAGATGCTATACCACCGGTGGGACTTGATGTTATGTTATATCATGGATCGCGGTGAGGAAGGATTCCACGCATGATTGATATTATGGGCGAGACCCATAGTTATATCCGAGTAGTGACCTTGAGGCTTGCGTCCACGACTTGATATGATCGCTTATGTGTTTTGTATCGTAGGTTGGCTATCATACATGTCTCTGCTTTGCTTAGATCGTTATGATTTCATTCTGATTTATTGTTCACATACTTGGTACATTCTTCGCATCGACCTCCTTCGGGCTGCGTTCATGCCGCAGTTTAGGTACGTTGTTTGGTGATCGCAGTGTGAGATCCTGCCGTGGGTTTTTGGATAGCTCCTCTATCCGTGAGTTTATCTTTTGGTATATGTCCTTCAAGGCTTTATGCGATTTTAGGTGCGGCGGGCCTTGTCCGTCACATTTGATTTAACTCCAAGTGCGTATTCATATGTAGGATTGGACTCGTATGCGGTGTAGTGTCTTTTGGTTATGTATATATGGCGGCCTTATCGGCTTTGCCCTTGCACGTACGGTTGTTTTAAAAGAAAAAAAAAAATGAGGTGTTATTTAATTTCATGATTTACTTGTATTGTTAAGGTAGAAGGGTGCCCGGTAGGCACGATCACGCCCGGGTTCGGGCGTGACAGAGTGGTATCGAGCGATCGATCCTCGGAATGTCTACTGCACCGTGTCTAGTAGAGTCTTGATTATCGGTGTGTTGCGCGCCACACCCATAAACAGGAGGCTACAGGACATTTAGGAGTTGGTTTCTATTCTTCTCACTCAAGATCGTGCATGTAGCCGTGTTAGTAAGATAATTCCTCTCGACGTATTTTTGTGTTACTGATTATGCCTCGAGAGGGCAACAGCCGCCCAGAAGGGCAAAGGAGTAGCAGGAGATACTAGTCAGACTCAGGGAGTTGATAGGGCTTATGCCCAGGTTATACCGGGATGTTGTTCATGATGGCGAGTCCCTGCGCCAGGTTTTGAGGCCCAGTGCAGAGCCTCGGTTTCTCCTAGGAGAAGACTATAGGTCATGAGGAAGCGATTATGCTTTTGACCAAGATAGCGATGCTAGCGGTAGTAAGTGATAGTACCCGAGTTAGGGATACTTTGATTAGTAAAGTGAGAAGTAAGAATGTTGACAAGAATGATAGGTAACCGAGACTATAGTTGTATAGAGTTCACAACTTGTAATTACCAGTATAAGTGTAAGACCGATAGGGAAGATTGTGCGATAGAAATACTTTGGCTTATGTGACGAACCTCTAGTGAATAGGGGTAGGGTAAGAAGTACCTTGAGATAAGAGAGAGATTTATTTCGGACTAAGAATGAGAAGTTACAGTGACGATGAGTCGGGTTATGGACTCATTTAGGTCACCGATAGTTTGGAATGGGGTAATGTCGATTAGAAATGGTCAGATTATGTGATAGGGTCACGAGGATGCAGGCCCAAGTTTAGTTAATCGTTATGCGAGTTTGTGGGCGCGTTCCACCGAACTAGGTCGTAAGGACCGAGAAGGGCCTTAGCGTAAATTCAAGTAGCATAATGGCCAAGTTGGTTAGTAACTCCAAGGATTGGGAGCAAACAGAATTTGAGATTTTGTCGTGTACTAGATGAGTTTGAAGGTGCGAGAAAGTATGACAAGTAAGGAAAGAAAGGAACCTCTAAGGATCCGTGTTTGGGAAGATCAGAACCTTCGAGTTTTGTGAGAAGGGACCACGGACGGAAGGTCCATTATTATGTTTACGTATGTTATGTGGTGGTCATGTGACATCGTTGGTCTTGTGCGATTTTGATTGAGAGGCATAGTATATAGTTTATGCCGAGTTTGTATGGCTTGAAAACCGACTAAGAACATTCGGGGACGAATGTTTCTAAGGGGGGAAGAATGTTACACCCCGTAAGTTCAGGACATGTGTAAGTGAAGGTACGTAAGGAACACAAGACTTGGAAATTTGTACTAAAGGAAGAATTGTTTTTCCGACGGAAAATCTTCCGGACGTCGGAAAGGAAAAATGTTCGTTGTTGAGAATTGGATTCTCAAATTACATTATTTGAAGAGTATGGAACTTATTAATATTATGAAAATTTATTTTTACGGATTTGGTCACGTGGGCCCACGAGAATTTTATGTTTTGTGGGGCCCACGAAAGTTACGGAATTTTTATGGACGAATGAGAGGGCGACACGTGGCACCCCCACATGGTCTTGGTCGAATTATTCCAAGGGTAAAATGGTCATTTACCATGGTGGAAGATAAGTCTTGCTAAGCTTGACATTGTTGACTTGTCAACTTGCCACATAAGCTTGATCCATGTGATTTTCATCTTAGCCTCACAAGTGTTTTTATCTAAGCCATCCATAGTGTTATAAGTGCTAAGCTAGTGCAAGACAAGCTCATTTCTACACTTAGAAAAATCACACACCTTGTTCTTCACATGGGAGCTCTCGCCAGGCTCTCCCTCACAAGAAAATTTTGTAATTTTCCTCCATTAGCCACAAGACTTTAACCCAATGTCCCCAAGGGTATTGTAAGGTTACCTCAATAGAAAGATTTCGGAAAAAACGTATTTTTACGTTAGTCGCAAGGCGGAAACTAAGGGAGTTCTTGACTTTGAAGTTGGAACTTGAAGATGGGTTCTTCATGGCCGCTAAGGAGTGCGTGGAGCGGATTGGAACCTAAGGAATGGAGCTAAGAATTGCTAAGCGCGACTTGAATCTTGGAAATTTTAAGGGCTTTGAAAGGTATAAATTTTGTCGTTTTAATAGTTAAGGCTTACTTATTGTTGTAGCTATGGATTTTAGCAAGCATGTGTTATATAGTATGAAGTTTGATATGTTTATTGGCTATTGGAACCCTAATCCGAAAACTAGCATGTTTAGCGTTAAGATTACAATTCAAGTTGATTATTAGTCTAAGCGTCGCATGTTGTATAAAGAAGGAAATTGTAGTTGTTGAAGTTGTTTATGACTAGATAACATGTTAGACCTTAGAACTTGGAATTGGAAAAGGATTGGAAAAGACTTAGTGTTGCTATGTAAGTTGGCCGAGAATTGGCTAGTGTGCCTTAGACTATTTCGTATGAATTGTGGGGCGGAATTTTACACGTATTGTAAGGCGTGTAATCCCCTTTGTTTGGTTGTTGTTTGGAGCCTTAAATGTGGCGTGTTGGTTATTGTATTCGACCTTGAAAAAGGTGGCAAAGTAAGTAGAAACAAAGGAAGTCTTTGCCCGATTTTCCGTAGAATTAGAGACCATACTTAGTATTATTCTACGTTGAGACTAGAAGTTGATAGTCTTGTTGTGACCATTATAGGTTGACACTTCTACGTACGGCGTATTCGGCTTAGCTTGTGGATATTAGCCGAAAAGGTATGTGAACTATCTCCTCTTCTAGCATGATTCCCTAGAATAAAGAAAGTAAGTCCTACTCCTTGAATGATCCATTCCTTGCTTGTATTTGGATTTGCCTAAAATATAATTTGTTCTATGTACTTCCTTGAGTGTACTTTGATGTTTAAATTGTAAGTAGTATAATCCATTTCCTTAGGGAAGTTTGGATTCTTAAAGGTGAAGGTATTTTTCTTAAAGTGCATAGAGACTTGAAAAGGAAGTGGTTTCCAAATCTTTTGGCTAGTGCCTTAGTTCTAAAACCTAAAGGTCATTATAATGACTTTAGGGGAGTCAAAGGAGTGATTTACTTATTTGATTTAAAAGAGGAGAAATGAAATGATTTAAGAGAAGTAACTTGTGCTAAGGGTGAAGTTACTTGAGGTTTAAAAAAGTAGAAGAAAACTTGTTTTCTAACTATTAAGAGACTTGAAGTATTTTTGAAAGTTAAGAACTTGATTTGTAAGTATGTGATACTTGGTTTTAATAGTATAAGTCTCTTGGTTATTGAAGGAATGGATATGTCTAAAACCATAAAGGGTTATAACGGCTTTATGGGAAGTTGGTTATAACGGCTTTATGGAAGGTTAGAAAGTTGTCTATTTTGATTAATCGGCATAAGTTGCCTAGATTGTGAAAATTTGGAGTTACTTGATTTCAAGCTTTGAAATGAGTTTTCTAAAAGTGTAGTAACTTACTTTGAAAAATAGACACGCCTTGATACTACGGGTGTTAGTATCTTGGAGCTTTACATAGAAAGGAGTCTTTTATAAAAGAATGTACGTATGTAGTACTTTGGCTTGAAAAATTGAGAATTTGTCTAAAGTGTGCCTTGATAAGTACTTTGACTTGTTAAAAGAGAATTATTCTATGTATGCCTTGATTAGTACTTTGGCTTGATAAATTGAGAATTTGTCTAAGTGTGCCTTGATAAGTACTTTGTCTTGTTAAAGAGAATTATTCTATGTATGCCTTGATTAGTACTTTGGCTTGATAAATTGAGAATTTGTCTAAGTGTGCCTTGATAAGTACTTTGACTTGTTAAAAGAGAATTATTCTATGTATGCCTTGATTAGTACTTTGGCTTGATAAAATGAGAATTATCCTATGTGTGCCTTGATAAGTACTTTGGCTTGGTTAATTGAGAACTTGCCTATATGTGCTGGTAATAGCCTTTGAGTGCAAGTATTATGTTTTATTAAGTTGTCGCGACTCTCGGTTGAAGGTCTTTGTCTTGTCAGAAGTTCTTGGGACGTCTGACAGTGATGTGAGATTCCACGGGTATGCTTCCGTTACTTGTAGTACTGGGTTAAATTCGGATTTTTATAGAAGACATGGTGGTGCTTATGTCTTGTTTGATGGTCGGTCGAGATAGGGTAAGAGTATAAATGGCGGCAAGCCCCAGACGTTATACCACCTCCTCCAGGGTAAGAGTATTAGTGAGGGTAAACCCCAAGACGCTGTGCCACCGCTTTATGTGTTGTTTGTGGCCGGTTGAGATAGGGTAAGAGTATAAATGAGGCAAGCCCCAAGACGTTATACCACCTCCTCCCGGTAAGAGTATAAGTGAGGGTAAACCCCAAGATGCTATACCACCGCTTTACCACCTTCTCCGGGTAAGAGTATAAGTGAGGTAAACCCCAAGATGCTATACCAGGTGGGACTTGATGTTATGTTATATCATGGATGGCGGTGAGAAGGATTCCACGCATGATTGATATTATGGGCGTGAGACCCATAGTTATATCCGAGTAGTGACTCGGTGGCTTGCGTCCACGACTTGATATGACCGCTTATGTGTTTTATCTTGTAGGTTGGCTATCATACATGTCTCTGTTTTGCTTAGATCGTTATGATTTCATTACTGATTTATTGTTCACATACTTGGTACATTCTTCGTCATCGACCTCCCCGGGCTGCGTTCACGCCGCAGTTTAGGTCTGTTTGGTGATCGGCAGTGTAGGATCTGCTCGGGGTTTTGGATAGCTCCTCTATCCGGGAGTTTATCTTTTGGTATATGTCCTTGATGCAGGCTTTGTACAGTTTTGGATGCGGCGGGCCATGTCGTCACATTTGATTTAACTCCTAGGTGCGTATTCATATGTAGGATTGGACTCGTATGCGGTGTAGTGTCTTTTGGTTATGTATATATGGCGGCCTTGTCGGCTTTGCCCTTGCACGTCTGGTTGTTTTAAAAGAAAAAAAAATGAGGTGTTATTTAATTTCCGCATGATTTACTTGTATTGTTAAGGTAGAAGGTGCCTGGTAGGCACGATCGCCACGCCCGGGTTGGGCGTGACAGAGTGGTATCGAGCGATCGGTCCTCGGAATGTCTGACCGTGTCTAGTAGAGTCTTGATTATCGGTGTGTTGCGCGCCACACCCATAAACAGCGAGGCTACAGGACATTTAGGAGTTGGTTTCTATTCTTCTCACTCTAAGATCGTGCCATAGAGGTATGTTAGTAAGATAATTCCTCTCGATGTATTGTTGTGTTCTGATTATGCCTCGAAGGAGAACACGCCCGAAGGGCAAAGGAGTAGCGAGGAGCTACTAGTCGACTCGAGGAGTTGATAGGGCTTATGCCCGGGTTATACCGGATGTTGTTCGCTTGATCGGCGAGTCCTTCCTGCGCGGTTTTGAGGCCCGGCACGAGCCTCGGTTTCTCGATTAGGAGAAGACTATAGGGTCATGAGGAAGCGATTATGCTTTTGACCAAGATAGCGTGCTAGCGGTAGTAAGTGATAGTACCCGAGTTAGGGATACTTTGATTAGTAAAGTGAGAAGTAAGAATGTTGACAAGAATGATAGGTGAACCGAGACTATAGTTGTATAGAGTTCACAACTTGTAATTACCAGTATAAGTGTAAGGCCGATAGGAAGATTGTGCGATAGAAATACTTTGGCTTATGTGGCGAACCTCTAGTGAATAGGGGTAGGGTAAGAAGTACCTTGAGATAAGAGAGAGATTTATTTCGGACTAAGAATGAGAAGTTACAGTGACGATGAGTCGGGTTATGGACTCATTTCGGTCACCGATAGTTTGGAATGGGGTAATGTCGATTAGAAATGGTCCCGATTATGTGATAGGGTCACGAGGATGCCAGCCCAAGTTTAGTTAATCGTTATGCGAGTTTGTGGGCGCGTTCCACCGGAACTAGGTCGTAAGGACCGAGAAGGGCCTTAGCGGAAATTCAAGTAGCATAATGGCCAAGTTGGTTAGTAACTCCAAGGATTGGGGAACGAAGCAATTTGAGATTTTGTACGTGTACTAGATGAGTTTGAAGGTACGAGAAAGTATGACAAGTAAGGAAAGAAAGGAACCTCTAAGGATCCCGTGTTTGGGAAGACTGTAACCTTCGAGTTTTGTGAGAAGGGACCACGGACGGAAGGTCCATTATTATGTTTACGTATGTTATGTGGTGGTCATGTGTGACATCGTTGGTCTTGTGCAGTTTTGATTGAGAGGCATAGTATAGAGTTTATCTGAGTTTGTATGGCTTGAAATCGACTAAGAACATTCGGGGACGAATGTTTCTAAGGGGGGAAGAATGTTACACCCCGTAAGTTCAGGACATGTGTAAGTGAAGGTACGTAAGGAACACAAGACTTGGAAATTTGTACTAAAGGAAGAATTGTTTTTCCGACGGAAAATCTTCCGGACGTCGGAAAGGAAAAATGTTCGTTGTTGAGAATTGGATTCTCAAATTACATTATTTGAAGAGTATGGAACTTATTAATATTATGAAAATTTATTTTTACGGATTTGGTCACGTGGGGCCCACCCGAGGAATTTTATGTTTTGTGGGGCCCACGAAAGTTACGGAATTTTTATGGACGAATGAGAGGGCGACACGTGGCACCCCCACATGGTCTTGGTCGAATTATTCCAAGGGTAAAATGGTCATTTACCATGGTGGAAGATAAGTCTTGCTAAGCTTGACATTGTTGACTTGTCAACTTGCCACATAAGCTTGATCCATGTGATTTTCATCTTAGCCTCACAAGTGTTTTTATCTAAGCCATCCATAGTGTTATAAGTGCTAAGCTAGTGCAAGACAAGCTCATTTCTACACTTAGAAAAATCACACACCTTGTTCTTCACATGGGAGCTCTGCCAGGCCCTCCTCACAAGAAAATTTTGTAATTTTCCTCCATTAGCCACAAGACTTTAACCCAATGTCCCCAAGGGTATTGTAAGGTTACCTCAATAGAAAGATTTCGGAAAAACGTATTTTTACGTTAGTCGCAGCGCGGAAACTAAGGGAGTTCTTCACTTTGAAGTTGGAACTTGAAGATGGGTTCTTCATAGGCCGCTAAGGAGTGCGTGGAGCGGATTGGAACCTAAGGAATGGAGCTAAGAATTGCTAAGGCGCGACTTCGAATCTTGGAAATTTTAAGGGCTTTGAAAGGTATAAATTTTGTCGTTTAATAGTTAAGGCTTACTTATTGTTGTAGCTATGGATTTTAGCAAGCATGTGTTATATAGTATGAAGTTTGATATGTTTATTGGCTATTGGAACCCTAATCCGAAAACTAGCATGTTTAGCGTTAAGATTACAATTCAAGTTGATTATTAGTCTAAGCGTCGCATGTTGTATAAAGAAGGAAATTGTAGTTGTTGAAGTTGTTTATGACTAGATAACATGTTAGACCTTAGAACTTGGAATTGGAAAAGGATTGGAAAAGACTTAGTGTTGTTATGTAAGTTGGCCGAGAATTGGCTAGTGTGCCTTAGACTATTTCGTATGAATTGTGGGGCGGAATTTTACGTATTGTAAGGCGTGTAATCCCCTTTGTTTGGTTGTTGTTTGGAGCCTTAAATGTGGCGTGTTGGTTATTGTATTCGACCTTGAAAAGGTGGCAAAGTAAGTAGAAACAAAGGAAGTCTTTGCCCGATTTTCCGTAGAATTAGAGACACTATACTTAGTATTATTCTACGTTGAGACTAGAAGTTGATAGTCTTGTTGTGACCATTATAGGTTGACACTTACGCACGGCGTATTCGGCTTAGCTTGTGGATATTAGCGAAAGGTATGTGAACTATCTCCTCTTCTAGCATGATTCCCTAGAATAAAGAAAGTAAGTCCTACTCCTTGAATGATCCATTCCTTGCTTGTATTTGGATTTGCCTAAAATAGAATTTGTTCTATGTACTTCCTTGAGTGTACTTTGATGTTTAAATTGTAAGTAGTATAATCCATTTCCTTAGGAAGTTTGGATTCTTAAAGGTGAAGGTATTTTTCTTAAAGTGCATGTAGAGACTTGAAAAGGAAGTGGTTTCCAAATCTTTTGGCTAGTGCCTTAGTTCTAAAACCTAAAGGTCATTATAATGACTTTAGGGGAGTCAAAGGAGTGATTTACTTATTTGATTTAAAAGAGGAGAAATGACATGATTTAAGAGAAGTAACTTGTGCTAAGGGTGAAGTTACTTGAGGTTTAAAAAAGTAGAAGAAAACTTGTTTTCTAACTATTAAGAGACTTGAAGTATTTTTGAAAGTTAAGAACTTGATTTGTAAGTATGTGATACTTGGTTTTAATAGTATAAGTCTCTTGGTTATTGAAGGAATGGATATGTCTAAAACCATAAAGGGTTATAACGGCTTTATGGGAAGTTGGTTATAACGGCTTTATGGAAGGTTAGAAAGTTGTCTATTTTGATTAATCGGCATAAGTTGCCTAGATTGTGAAAATTTGGAGTTACTTGATTTCAAGCTTTGAAATGAGTTTTCTAAAAGTGTAGTAACTTACTTTGAAAAATAGACACGCCTTGATACTACGGTGTTAGTATCTTGGAGCTTTACATAGAAAGGAGTCTTTTATAAAAGAATGCACGTATGTAGTACTTTGGCTTGAAAAATTGAGAATTTGTCTAAAGTGTGCCTTGATAAGTACTTTGACT
This sequence comes from Przewalskia tangutica, assembly GCA_029844215.1. NCBI lineage: Eukaryota > Viridiplantae > Streptophyta > Magnoliopsida > Solanales > Solanaceae > Przewalskia > Przewalskia tangutica. The sequence goes on from CM056721.1 coordinate 114,040,687, forward strand.
TGTTAAAAGAGAATTATTCTATGTATGCCTTGATTAGTACTTTGGCTTGATAAATTGAGAATTTGTCTAAGTGTGCCTTGATAAGTACTTTGACTTGTTAAAAGAGAATTATTCTATGTATGCCTTGATTAGTACTTTGGCTTGATAAATTGAGAATTTGTCTAAGTGTGCCTTGATAAGTACTTTGACTTGTTAAAAGAGAATTATTCTATGTATGCCTTGATTAGTACTTTGGCTTGATAAAATGAGAATTATCCTATGTGTGCCTTGATAAGTACTTTGGCTTGGTTAATTGAGAACTTGCCTATATGTCGGGTAATAGCCTTTGAGTGCAAGTATTATGTTTTATTAAGTTGTCGCGACTCTCGGTTGAAGAGGCGCTGTCTTGTCAGAAGTTACCGACGCATCGGTGATGTGGGATTCCACGGGTATGCTTCCGTTACTTGTAGTACTTGGGTTAAATTCCCGGATTTTTATAGAAGACATGGTGGTGCTTATGTCTTGTTTGATGGTCGGTCGAGATAGGGTAAGAGTATAAATGAGGGGCAAGCCCCAAGACGTTATACCACCTCCTCCAGGGTAAGAGTATTAGTGAGGGGTAAACCCCCAAGACGCTGTGCCACCGCTTTATGTGTTGTTTGACGGTTGAGATAGGGTAAGAGTATAAATGGCGGCAAGCCCCAAGACGTTATACCACCTCCTCCAGGGTAAGAGTATAAGTGAGGGGTAAACCCCAAGATGCTATACCACCTGCTTTACCACCTTCTCCAGGGTAAGAGTATAAGTGAGGGGTAAACCCCCAAGATGCTATACCACCGGTGGGACTTGATGTTATGTTATATCATGGACTGCCGGCAGTGAGGAAGGATTCCACGGGCATGATTGATATTATGGGCGTGAGACCCATAGTTATATCTGAGTAGTGACCTTGAGGGCTTGCGTCCCTGACTTGATATGATCGCTATGTGTTTTGTATCGTAGGTTGGCTATCATACATGTCTCTGCTTTGCTTAGATCGTTATGATTTCATTACTGATTTATTGTTCACATACTTGGTACATTCTTCGTACTGACCTCCTTCGGGGGGCTGCGTTCATGCCGCAGGTTTAGGTACGCTGTTTGGTGATCGGCAGGTGTAGAATCCTGCTCAGGGTTTTTGGATAGCTCCTCTATCCGTGAGTTTATCTTTTGGTATATGTCCTTCAAGATGCTTTGTACAGCTGGGTACTGGGCCTTGTCCGTCACATTTCGATTTAACTCCTAGAGGTCCGTATTCATATGTGGATTGGACTCATGTATGCGGTGTAGTGTCTTTTGTTGATGTATATATGGCAGCCTTGTCGGCTTTGACTTGCACGTACGGTTGTTTTAAAAGAAAAAAAAATGAGGTGTTATTTAATTTCCGCAGATTACTTGTATTGTTAAGGTAGAAGGGTGCCTGTAGGGCACCGCCACGCCCTGTTACACCGTAATTACAGGACATGTTTTAAGAACGTAAGTAAGAACTCACAAGTGTTAAGATTTGAGACTTGTAAAATTTAGGAAATTTGAAATTTGTCGGAAAGCGTATTAGACGAATGGGAGGCGACACTTGTCACCCCCTTATATATGCCTTGGGCGAAAATGTCATGGCCAAAATGGTCATGACCATAGCCTTAAGATGACTAAGTCTTTCTATTAATTAGCTTGACAAAATTGACCAAGTCAAGGGAGTCAATTAGTCTTGATATTTAGCTAGAGCTCATCCTAGCCACCCAAATGGTTGCATCTTGACCCTCCATGTCCCTATATTATACTACTAGTAGCAAGACTAATGCCAACACTTAGAAATTTTCAAGAGAAATTGATGAACTCAAGAGCATTGCTCTCGGGTTTGCTCCCTTCCACAACAAAAAATTTTGTTTCTTGTCAATAATTCCCCACTTTAAACCAAGGTTCATGAGTGTTATGTAAGCATATCTCAATAGAAAATCCAAAAAAGAGAGTTTTCGTATTAGTCGCAAGGTGAAAACCTAATGGCTTTTCTAGGTTTTGGTTGGGAGTTTGAAGGAAAATTGTTGGTATGGTTCTAAGGGTCTCAAGTAGCGGATTGAAGTATCTTGGAGAGTCTCTAAGTTGCTAAGAACGACTTCGGATTTGAAGATTGGTTTGAGAATCGTTAAGGTATAATCTTGTCCTTTAAGATGTTACAAGATTATGTATTATTATTGTTGTTGTTAGCTTTACATGTTGATAGCATGAAGTGGTTAAGTTGAAGTTTATAAGTATTATGGAGTGCTTGTAGCTAAATTCGAAATGTTATATAAGCCTTGTTAAGTTGGATTTCAATTTAGTCGTTATTAGAAATCGCATGTTACCTACTTGAGATTATGGATTGTTATAATCAAATACGACTTGATATCATGTTATGCTACCAATTTGGTTTGAAATGGAAATTTGATAAGAATTGGTAAGGTTGAACTCAAGGTGGCCGACTTTTGGACTTTTTAGTTTGTTGTTCATTTGTATTGGACTACTTTCTAAATTGTGAGCCAATTGGGGCTGTTTAGTTAGTCATTTGTATTGGAGTACCTTATAGAAATTGTGAGCCAATTGGGGTTGTTTGGTTATTGTATTCGGCCTTGAAAAAGGTGGCAAAGTAAGTAGAAACAAAGGAGGTGCTGTCCGATTTTCCGTAGAATTTAGCGACTTAGCACCTAAAATATTCTACGTATGAAGTAAGAAGTTAATGGACGTATGGTGACCATTATAGGTTGACGTACTAGGTATAGCGTATCCTACTTGAAGAATGGAATAGCTCGGTGGAAGTACTTTGGAGCTTTTGCTACTTGTCGATAATCGTCGCGAGGTATGTGAACCTCTTCCTTCTTTAGACATGGTTCTATGTATGGAATATACATGTGGTATTATTTCATGACTCCTTCTATTCTTAGAAGTTAAGAAGTATGTATGTTGATTTACTCTACGTAAGGGTTATGTCTAAGTTATCCTAAGTTATAAGTATGTTAAATTGTCATAAGTCCTTACCAAGTATTATGGGAGATGTTGGTAATAATGGTTAGGAAAATATGATATTTGATTTAAAAATATGTGTCTTGATTTAATTAAAGTAAGTAAGTGGATTTTACGTTCAAAAATGACTTGAATTTATATGTGAAAAGGGATTGATTTTAAAAGTGAAAGTTATATGGTTTTAAGAGAATAAGTTACTTGGTTTTGGAAGTGTATGGAACTTTATATTTGTTTTGTATAAGTATAAGTAAGTGGATTTTAAAGAATGTATGATATAAGGTTTTAAGACTATGAACTTTGGTTGTCTTCTAAGGATTATGAAACTTTATTTTTCAAGTTGTGGACTTGATTTCAAAAAGTATTGATGACATGATTTTAAGAGTATGTGACTTGAGTTTTAAAAGAAAGAAGTTTATGATTCTTGAAATGCGTATGTACGTGGTATTTTGGGTCTAGTTTCCTAATGTTGTAAGAATAAAAGTGCCTTGAGTTCTATAAAATGAAAGGTTGTTATAATAGCTTTATGGGAAGTTGTTATAACGACTTAAGAAGGGTAACAATACGTTTTAAAATGTTACGTGAAATACACCGAGCCTACAAATGGGCGGATTACGTTATGAAATACACCGAGCCTACAAATGGGCGGATTACGTTATGAAATACACGAGCCTACAAATAGGCGGATTACGTTATGAGATACACCGAGCCTACACATAGGCGGATTATGCCATATTACACCGAGCCCCACGCGGGCGGATTATGCTACATGATTCCATTAATACACCGAGCCCCGGTGGGCGGATTATGCTACATGATTCCACAAGACACCGAGCCCCGGTGGGCGGATTATGCTACATGATTCCACAAGACACCGAGCCCCACAGTGGGCGGATTATGCTACATGATTCCACAAGACACCGAGCCCGCGGTGGGCGGATTATGCTACATGATTCCACAAGACACCGAGCCCCACAGCGGCCGGATTATGCTACATGATTCCACAAGACACCGAGCCCCACAGCGGGCGGATTATGTTATATGATTCCACAAGACACCGAGCCCCACAGCGGCCGGATTATGTTATATGATTCCACAAGATAATCGAGCCCCACAGCGGGCGGATTATGTTACATGATTCATCAAGACACCGTGTCCCGCAAATGGGCGGATTATGTTATGTAAGATATGTAAGTTATGTGAAAAGGTGGATTAAGCTCTTAAGTAAGTATGTAAGAATATGTTGTTAAATCTTATCGAAAGAAGGAAAGGAACGTTAATATATGATTGATTTCGGGAGTTAAAAGGGCGTTCTTTTGTACGATTATGATTTGATTCTTGCACGTTATTTCGGTTCCATATTCGGTACCTATTGTAATCGACTTCTTCGGGCCGCGTTCATGTCCGCAGTTTAGGTATTACAGTGTGGATCCGCGAGCTTAGGATCTGGTTCAAGATTTTAGATGGCCCGATGTTCCGAGTTGTCATGGCTATGTATATTCAGGGTATGGCGGGCCCCGTCCCGCCACATCGCTTATGTTAAAACTCTTGAGGTCCGTAGTCACATATTGTGGGTCCGCTTTGTAAAGAAAGGAGGCAACCGCTTCGCTCATGACAGACGTCTGCGAAGGTAGCCCTATCTACGACACGTTGTTTATTTCTGTTGTTTTATGTTATAAGTTTCATGTATGTTCGTGATTATCTCGATGTTTACTGTAAGCGGTGCCTGTGTAGGCACCGCCACGCCCGGGTCGGGTCGTGACAAAAGTGGTATCGAGCGATTAGTCCTCGGAAAGTGTCTACAGACCGTGTCTAGTAGAGTCTTGATTATCGGTGTGTTGTGCACCACATCTATAATCAGGAGGCTGCAGGACATTTAGGATTGGTTTCCATTCTTCTCACTCTGAGATCGTGCGATAGAGCTGTGTTGTTAGGGTCGTTCCTCCCTAACGAGTTATGTTGATTGCATTACGAGAAAGCGTGATGACCCGAAGGACTATGTGGATTGCGTATCGGGTTGGTAATGATTGTAGTATAGTTGGTATGGTGATATACATCTATACGGAGTTATGTACGAGTGTCAGACGCGTGTTGCCTAGAATGATTTTAGATTACCAGAAATTGGTAAAGACTAACTAGATATCGGGAAGGTATGGAATAGTTAATGAATTTTCGCCAAGGTCTTATGTTTTATTTAAGGTAATTGGGAAAGGATGAGCTGTCTGATAGGGTAGTGAACCCTTAAGAAGCCATGATTAAGGAACCTAACGGAATGTCATGTTAATAGATTAAGCTGCGTAGTAAGCTTAAGAGAATTATACGGATGAGGTCTGGATAGAGTAAGTAATGGTTGTTGTGATCGAGACAACATGGTTATGGTTTTATGAGATGTTTTTGTACCCGGTTACTGGGGGACTGGTAAGGTAGGCGTGGAGCATGGAAATTGCGAGCCTAAGAATATTGATTACTGCCGAGACCTTAGGTATATAAGGTTTTCTCTGGCAATAAGATTTTAAGTCAGACCAAGGATAAGAGTTAAGTGCGACGCTGAGTCGGGTTGAGGACCTGTTACGGGTCTCCCCATGGCCTGGAATGGAGTGGGATCAGTTGGTAGTAGTTCCGCTACGTGATGTGGTCACGAGTGCAAGGCCCGGTCTAGTTAATTGTTTTACGGTTGCCAGGACGTTGCTCCACCGAACCAGTCGTGGCGGAAATGGCCTTATATTGTTTTATAGAGTGACTCCAAAGATTTGAGGCCAGAATTGGTATGGAAGTTATGTATGTATGCTAGTATGAATTGGAAGTACGAAAGGATAATCTCTTTTGGGCTTATGATGGACAAGTATGCGTGTGCGAGGTATTAGGGCCATGTGTGGCATTGTTGGTATGACGGGGTTGTGAAAGGAAACTATGTCGCTAATTATAAGTTTGACTCCGAAAGAACATTCGAGGACGAATGTTTTTAAGGGGGGGAGAATGTTACACCCCGTAATTACAGGACATGTTTTAAGAACGTAAGTAAGAACTCACAAGTGTTAAGATTTGAGACTTGTAAAAAATTTACCGGAAATTTGAAATTTGTCGGAAAGCGTATTATTGTGACGAATGGGAGGGCGACACTTGTCACCCCCCTTATTTATGCCTTGGACGAAAATGTCATGGCCAAAATGGTCATTGACCATAGCCTTAAGATGACTAAGTCTTTCTATTAATTAGCTTGACAAAATTGACCAAGTCAAGGGAGTCAATTAGTCTTGATATTTAGCTAGAGCTCATCCTAGCCACCCAAATGGTTGCATCTTGACCCTCCATGTCCCTATATTATACTACTAGTAGCAAGACTAATGCCAACACTTAGAAATTTTCAAGAGAAATTGATGAACTCAAGAGCATTGCTCTCGGGTTTGCTCCCTTCCACAACAAAAAAATTTTGTTTCTTGTCCAATAATTCCCCCACTTTAAACCAAGGTTCATGAGTGTTATGTAAGCATATCTCAATAGAAAAATCCCGGAAAAAGAGAGTTTTCGTATTAGTCGCAAGGTGAAAACCTAATGGCTTTTCTAGGTTTTGGTTGGGAGTTTGAAGGAAAATTTTTGGTATGGTTCTAAGGGTCTCAGTAGCGGATTGAAGTATCTTGGAGAGTCTCTAAGTTGCTAAGGAACGACTTGGTTGAAGATTGGTTTGAGAATCGTTAAGGTATAATCTTGTCCTTTAAGATGTTACAAGATTATGTATTATTATTGTTGTTGTTAGCTTTACATGTTGATAGCATGAAGTGGTTAAGTTGAAGTTTATAAGTATTATGGAGTGCTTGTAGCTAAATTCGAAATGTTATATAAGCCTTGTTAAGTTGGATTTCAATTTAGTCGTTATTAGAAATCGTCGCATGTTACCTACTTCGAGATTATGGATTGTTATAATCAAATACGACTTGATATCATGTTATGCTACCAATTTGGTTTGAAATGGAAATTTGATAAGAATTGGTAAGGTTGAACTCAAGGTGGCCGAATTTTGGACTTTTTAGTTTGTTTTTCATTTGTATTGGACTACTTTCTAAATTGTGAGCCAATTGGAACATTTTAGTTAGTAATTTGTATTGAGTACCTTATAGAAATTGTGAGCCAATTGGGGCTGTTTGGTTATTGTATTCGGCCTTGAAAAAGGTGGCAAAGTAAGTAGAAACAAAGGAGGTCTTTGTCCGATTTTCCGTAGAATTTAGCGACTTAGCACCTAAAATATTCTACGATGAAGTAAGAAGTTAATGGACGTATGGTGACCATTATAGGTTGACGTACTAGGTATAGCGTATCTACTTGAAGAATGGAATAGCTCAAGGTGGAAGTACTTTGGAGCTTTTTGCTACTTGTCGATAATCGTCGCGAGGTATGTGAACCTCTTCCTTCTTTAGACATGGTTCTATGTATGGAATATACATGTGGTATTATTTCATGACTCCTTCTATTCTTAGAAGTTAAGAAGTATGTATGTTGATTTACTCTACGTAAGGGTTATGTCTAAGTTATCCTAAGTTATAAGTATGTTAAATTGTCCTAAGTCCTTACCAAGTCTTATGGGAGATGTTGGTAAGAATGGTTAGGAAAATATGAGATTTGATTTAAAACTATGTGTCTTGATTTAATTAAAGTAAGTAAGTGGATTTTACGTTCAAAAATGACTTGAATTTATATGTGAAAAGGGGATTGATTTTAAAAGTGAAAGTTATATGGTTTTAAGAGAATAAGTTACTTGGTTTTGGAAGTGTATGGAACTTTATATTTGTTTTGTATAAGTATAAGTAAGTGGATTTTAAAGAATGTATGATATAAGGTTTTAAGACTATGAACTTTGGTTGTCTTCTAAGGATTATGAAACTTTATTTTTCAAGTTGTGGACTTGATTTCAAAAAGTATTGATGACATGATTTTAAGAGTATGTGACTTGAGTTTTAAAAAGAAAGAAGTTTATGATTCTGTTAAGTACGTATGTACGTGGTATTTTTGGGTCTAGTTTCCCTAATGTTGTAAGAATAAAAGTGCCTTGAGTTCTCTAAAATGAAAGGTTGTTATAATAGCTTTATGGGAAGTTGTTATAACGACTTAAGAAGTGTCAACAATACGTTTTAAAATGTTACGAAGGAAATACACCGAGCCTACAAATGGGCCGGACGTTATGAAATACACCGAGCCTACAAATGGGCGGACACGTTATGAAATACACCGAGCCTACAAATAGGCGGACACGTTATGAGATACACCGAGCCTACACATAGGCCGATTATGCCATATTACCCCGAGCCTACACATAGGCGGTTACGTCATCTTACACCGAGCCCCACAGCGGGCGGATTATGCTACATGATTCCACAAGATGCGAGCCCCACAGCGGGCCGGATTATGCTACATGATTCCACAAGACACCGAGCCCTGGTGGGCGGATTATGCTACATGATTCCACAAGACACCGAGCCCCACAGGTGGGCTTGACATCTTACATGATTCCACAAGATAATCGAGCCCCACGGTGGGCGGATTATGCTACATGATTCCACAAGACACCGAGCCCCACAGCGGCCGGATTATGCTACATGATTCCACAAGACACCGAGCCCCACAGCGGCCGGATTATGTTATATGATTCCACAAGACACCGAGCCCCACAGCGGGCGGATTATGTTATATGATTCCACAAGATAATCGAGCCCCACAGCGGGCCGGATTATGTTACATGATTCATCAAGACACCGTGTCCCGCAAATGGGCGGATTATGTTATGTAAGATATGTAAGTTATGTGAAAAAGGTGGATTAAGCTCTTAAGTAAGTATGTAAGAATATGTTGTTAAATCTTATCGAAAGAAGGAAAGGAACGGTTAATATACGATTGATTTCGGGAGTTAAAAGGACGTTCTTGTACGATTATGATTTGATTCTTGCACGTTATTTACATTCCATATTCGATACTGTTGTAATCGACTTCCGGCTGCGTTCATGTCCGCAGTTTAGGTATTACGTGTGGATCCGCGAGCTTAGGATCCGGTTCAGATTTAGATGGCTCATGTTCGGAGTTGTCATGGCTATGTATATTCAGGGGTATGGCGGGGCCCTGTCCCGCCACAGCAGTTATGTTAAAACTCTTAGAGGTCTGTAGTCACATATTGTGGGTCTGTTTGTAAAGAAAGGAGGCAACTGCTTCGTTCATGTATGTACGTCCAGGAAGGTAGCCCTATCGGCTGACCTGTTGTTTATTTCTGTTGTTTTATGTTATAAGTTTCATGTATGTTCCGCTGATTATCTCTGATGTTTACCTGTAAGGGTGCCCAGGTAGGGCACCAGTCACGGGCCCGGGGTCGGGTCGTGACACCCGGGGTTCGGGGCGTGACACTAAGGGTCTCAACAAGCGGATTGAAGTGTCTTGGAGAGGTTCTAAACTACTAAGGAGCGACTTCGGATTGGAATTTGGATTAAGAATCGTCGAGGTATAATCTTGTTCTTTGAAAGTATTACAAGATTATTTATTGTTGTTGTTAGCTTTACATGTTGCTAGCATGAAGTTGATATGTAGAAGTTTATAATGATTATGGATCGATTTTTGCCTTGGAAATCCGATATGTAATGTAAGCCATGTTAAGTTGGATTACTAATTGATCGTCTATTAGAATAGTCGCATGTTAAATTACTTGAAGATTACGGTTTATATAATCAAATACGACTTGATATCATGTTATGCTACCAATTTGGATTGAAATGGAAATTTGATAAGAATTGGTAAGGTTGAACTCAAGGTGGCCGAATTTGGACTTTTAGTTTGTTTTTCATTTGTATTGGACTACTTTCCAAAATGTGAGCCAATTGGGGTCATTTAGTTTTTATTTGTATTGGAGTACCTTATAGAAATTGTGAGCCAATTGGGGCTGTTTGGTTATTGTATTCGGCCTTGAAAAAGGTGGCAAAGTAAGTAGAAACAAAGGAAGTGCTGTCCGATTTTCCGTAGAATTTGGCGACTTAGCACTTAGAATGTTCTACGTTTGAAGTAAGAGGTTAATGGACGTATTGTGACCATGATAGGTTGAAGTACTAAGTATAGCGTATCCTACTTGAAAAATGGAGTAGCTCAAGGTTGATGTACTTTGGAGCATTTTGCTACTTGTCGACAATCGTCGCGAGGTATGTGAACCCCTTCCTTCTTTTGACATGATTCTATGTATGGAATATACATGTAGTACTATTTCATGATTCCTTCTACTCTTAGAAGTTAAGAGGTATGTATGTTGATTTACTCACGAAAGGTTATGTCTAAGTTATCCTAAGTTCTTACCAAGTCTTATGGGGGATGTTGGTAAGAGTCGTTAGGGGGTATTTGGAGCCAAGTTGACTTGGCTAATTTACGGCACGAATGAGAATAAGTATCGAACAAGCCATTGCAGCGTTAATAAAGGAAAATGTAATGACAATTAATTATGTTAAAACAAGTAGAATTCTCCATCTGCATAGAAGCTAAGATAAGACAAAATTGTATTACATTTTCTAGATCATGGCTACTTGATTAAGATAGTTATAAATAAGTATAACTTATTCACAACGCACCAAAGTATATGTTACTTACTTTATAAGGATTTACGTATGAAGTTTTAAAACTATGGACCTCAAATTGTTAAAAGTTTAAGGGACTTTATTTTTCAAGTTATGAGACTTGATTCTTAAAGGAAGAAATGAATCGATTTAAAAGTATAGAATACTTGATTTGGAAAGTACTGATTTCTTGCCATTCTAAAGTTAAGAAACTTGTTTTCTTAAAAGATAAGAGACTTGAAGTATTTTGAAAGCTATGTGGTTTGAATTGAAAGTATAAGTTTCTTGGTCATAAAAGGAATGAATTTGTCTAAGACATAAAGAGTTATAACGGCTTTATGGGAAGTTGGTTATAACAACTTTATGGAAGATTAAAAGAAGGGTTTTCTTGAAGAATGTAAGCAAAGAAATGATTTGAAATAAAGAAGGAAATTGTTTTAAAAGGTACCAATTGTTTAAGGTTTTTAATAAAGAAGTCACTTGATTTAGAAGCGTAATTGTATTTCTAAAAGGTATTGTGACTTGTCTTGAAGGTGGATAGGACTTGATACTACGGTGGTTAGTATCGGGGAAGTTTTATTTGGAAAGGAGTCTTTTGAAAGAATGTACGTACGTAGTACTTTGGCTTGGTTAATTGAGATTTAGCCTATATGTGCTGGTGATAGCCTTTGAGTGCAAGTATTATGTTTTATTACGTTGCCGCGACTCTCGGTTGGAGAAGTCATTGTCTTGCTATAAGTTACTTGAACGTACCGACAGTGATGTGGGATTCCACGGGTATGCTTCCGTTATTTGTAGCACTTGGGTTAAATTCCCGGATTTTATAAAAGACATGGTAGTGCTTATGTCTTGTTTGATGGTCGGTCGAGATAGGGTAAGAGTATAAATGAGGGGCAAGCCCCAAGACGTTATACCACCTTCTTCAGGGTAAGAGTATAAGTGAGGGGTAAACCCCCAAGACGCTGTACCAACTGCTTTAGGTGTTGATTGACGACCGGTCGAGATAGGGTAAGAGTATAAATGAGGGGCAAGCCCCAAGACGTTATACCACCTTCTCCAGGGTAAGAGTATAAATGAGGGGCAAGCCCCAAGACGTTATACCACCTGTTTTGATTGATATTATGGGCGTGAGACCCATGGTTATGTTTTACACTTTTAGCTGTCGACAGTGATGGGGGATTCCACGGGCATGCTTTGATATTGGTGTGACTTGATCGCGTCCCAGTTTGGGCCGGGTAGTATATGTGTCCCTCCGTAGTGGGCCGGACTATGTTATGAAAGATAAGTAAGTTAGATAGAAATGAACTTAATGACTTCTCCTAAGTAAGCACGTAAGATATGGCTATAACTCTTAATGGAATGGAAAAAGATATTGATGTGAAATTAAGTTCATAAGTGGTAATGACACGGCAGGATCTGGTATGTATTTTTATACTTGTCCTTGTCATTCTTTTGTACAATTATGATCTGCTTTCATCAGACGTTATTTCTGTTCCATATTCGTACTGTTATCGACTTCTTCGGGCCGCGTCATGCCCGCAGTTTTAGGTACTGGTTGGTGATCCTTGCTCTTAGGATCTCGGTTGATTTTGAGATAAGCTCCATTTGCTCGAGGCTTAGCTCTTGGTACGGTTTTCCACGAGGTAGTAGATTCATGTATATTCAGTGCTATGGCGGGCCCCGTCCCGCCACAAAGGGTTATGTTAAACTCTTAGAGGTGCTGTAGTCACATATTGTGGGTCGCTTTGTAAAAGAAATGAGGCAATCGTGACGGTTGTATTTATATATGTTCAGGAAGGTAGCCCTATCGGCTAACCTGTTGTTTTACTTCCGATGCTTTATTTATAAGTTTCATGTATGTTCCGCTGATTTTCTCTGATGTTTACCTGTAAGGGTGCCCAGGTAGGGCACCAGTCGCGGTCCCGGGGTCGGGTCGTGACAAAAGTGGTATCAGAGCAGTTAGTCCTCGGAAAGTGTCTACAGACCGTGTCTAGTAGAGTCTTGATTATCGGTGTGTTGTGCACCACATCTATAATCAGGAGGCTGCAGGACATTTAGGATTGGTTTCCATTCTTCTCACTCCGAGATCGTGCCATAGAGCTGTGTTGTTAGGGTCGTCTCTCCCTAACGAGTTATGTGATTGCAGCTACGAGAAAGGCAGCAGTGACCCAGGAAGGACTATGTGGATTGCGTATCCAGGTTGGTAATGATTGTAGTATAGTTGGTATTGTGACATACATCTATACGGAGTTATGTATGAGGGTCAGACGCGTGTTGTCTAGAATAATTTTAGATTACCAGGAATTGGTAAAGACTAACTAGATATCGGGAAGGTATGGTATAGTTAATGAATTTTCGCCAAGGTTTTGTGTTTTATTTTGAGGAAATTGGGAAAGGATGAGTTGTCTGATAGGGTAGTGAACCCTTAAGAAGCCATATTAAGGAACCTAACGGAATGTCATGTTAATAGATTAAGCTGCGTAGTAGGCTTAAGAGAATTGTACGGATGAGGTCCGCATAGAGTGAGTAATGGTTGTTGTGATCGAGACAACATGGTTATGGTTTTATGAGAAGTTTTTATACCCGTTATTGGGGGATTGGTAAGGTAGGCTTGGAGCATGGAAATTGCGAGCCTAAGAATATTGATAACTGCCGAGACCTTAGATGTATAAGGCTCTCTGGCAATAAGATTTTAAGTCAGACCAAGGATAAGAGTTAAGTGCGACGCTGAGTCGGGTTAAGGACCTGTTACGGGTCTCCCCATGGCCTGGAATGGAGTGGGATCAGTTGGTAGTAGTTCCGCTATGTGACGGGGTCACGGGGGCGCAAGGCCCAAGTCTAGTTAATTGTTTTACGAGTTCGTGGACGCGTTCCACCGGAACCAGGTCATGAAAGCCGGAAATGGTCGTATTTTTGTCTTAAAGAGTGACTCCAAAGATTAGTGGCCAGAATCGGTATGGAAGTTATGTATGTATGCTGGTATGAGTTGGAGTTACGGAAAGAGTACGGCCAGTACGATGGATAGCAACCAAGTGTAAAGGAGTAGAGCCTGAATCCATAAGAACCTTTTGAGGAAACTACACCCGTGAGTGCGTGGGGCGGTAGTTGAGTGGGAATATGAGGTTTTCCCGGTGATGATACAGTCGTCAGACCCTAGTAGACCTAGTAGTGAGGATTATGACATACTTTGAGGTCATTATAAGTATGGGCTAGTTGGCTTCGTGAGTGCCAAGGTTGACATCTTAGTATAAATATTGTTACGTGGCCATGGGTGGCGTATGTTGTAAGGAGGGTGTGGTATAAGGAAACTATGTCGCGCTTTAATTAGATTGGACTCCGAAAGAACATTCGAGGACGAATGTTTCTAAGGGGGGAAGAATGTTACACCCCGTACTTACAGGACATGTTTTAAGAACGTACGTAAGAACTCACGAGTGTTAAAATTTGAGACTTGTAAAAATTTATCGGAATTATGGATATTGTCGGAAATCGTATTATTGTGACGTATGGGAGGGCGACACGTGTCACCCCCCCTTATTTGATGTCTTGGACGATTACATGGGCACAAGGGTCATTTGACCCTTGTTAAGAAGACAAGTCTTGCTAAGTAGTAGAGCTTGACATGTTTGACTTAGTCAAGGGGACCATTAGTCTTGAGATTTGTAAGACTTCAACCAAACCACCCATTTGTTTGCCTCTTGACCCTCCTTTGTGCTTTATAATACTACTAGTAGTGAGACATAGTCCAACACTTAGAAAAAATTGAAGAGAATTGGATGAACTCCACTGTGAGCTCTCGGGTTCAAGGCCACTTGAAGAGCAAAAATTTTCGTTGCTTGTTCTTTAAGCTCCACACTTTAAACCAAGGTTCATGAGTGTTATGTAAGTGTATCTCAATAGAAAAATCCCGGAAAAAGAGAGTTTACGTATTAGTCGCAAAGTGAAAACCTAGTGGCTTTCTAGGTTTTGGATTGGACGTTTGAAGGAAAGTTGTTGGTATGGTGCTAAGGGTCTCAACAAGCGGATTGAAGTGTCTTGGAGAGGTTCTAAACTACTAAGGAGCGACTTCGGATTGGAATTTGGATTAAGAATCGTCGAGGTATAATCTTGTTCTTTGAAAGTATTACAAGATTATTTATTGTTGTTGTTAGCTTTACATGTTGCTAGCATGAAGTTGATATGTAGAAGTTTATAATGATTATGGATCGATTTTAGCCTTGGAAATCCGATATGTAATGTAAGCCATGTTAAGTTGGATTACTAATTGATCGTCTATTAGAATAGTCGCATGTTAAATTACTTGAAGATTACGGTTTATATAATCAAATACGACTTGATATCATGTTATGCTACCAATTTGGATTGAAATGGAAATTTGATAAGAATTGGTAAGGTTGAACTCAAGGTGGCCGAATTTGGACTTTTAGTTTGTTTTTCATTTGTATTGGACTACTTTCCAAAATGTGAGCCAATTGGACATTTAGTTTTTATTTGTATTGAGTACCTTATAGAAATTGTGAGCCAATTGGGGCTGTTTGGTTATTGTATTCGGCCTTGAAAAAGGTGGCAAAGTAAGTAGAAACAAAGGAAGTGCTGTCCGATTTTCCGTAGAATTTGGCGACTTAGCACTTAGAATGTTCTACGTTTGAAGTAAGAGGTTAATGGACGTATTGTGACCATGATAGGTTGAAGTACTAAGTATAGCATATCCTACTTGAAAAATGGAGTAGCTCAAGGTTGATGTACTTTGGAGCATTTTGCTACTTGTCGACAATCGTCGCGAGGTATGTGAACCCCTTCCTTCTTTTGACATGATTCTATGTATGGAATATACATGTAGTACTATTTCATGATTCCTTCTACTCTTAGAAGTTAAGAGGTATGTATGTTGATTTACTCTACGTAAAGGTTATGTCTAAGTTATCCTAAGTTCTTACCAAGTCTTATGGGGGATGTTGGTAAGAGTCGTTAGGGGGTATTTGGAGCCAAGTTGACTTGGCTAATTTACGGCACGAATGAGAATAAGTATCGAACAAGCCATTGCAGCGTTAATAAAGGAAAATGTCATGACAATTAATTATGTTAAAACAAGTAGAATTCTCCATCTGCATAGAAGCTAAGATAAGACAAAATTGTATTACATTTTCTAGATCATGGCTACTTGATTAAGATAGTTATAAATAAGTATAACTTATTCACAACGCACCAAAGTATATGTTACTTACTTTATAAGGATTTACGTATGAAGTTTTAAAACTATGGACCTCAAATTGTTAAAAGGTTAAGGGACTTTATTTTTCAAGTTATGAGACTTGATTCTTAAAGGAAGAAATGAATCGATTTAAAAGTATAGAATACTTGATTTGGAAAGTACTGATTTCTTGCCATTCTAAAGTTAAGAAACTTGTTTTCTTAAAAGATAAGAGACTTGAAGTATTTTGAAAGCTATGTGGTTTGAATTGAAAGTATAAGTTTCTTGGTCATAAAAGGAATGAATTTGTCTAAGACATAAAGAGTTATAACGGCTTTATGGGAAGTTGGTTATAACAACTTTATGGAAGATTAAAAGAAGGGTTTTCTTCAGTAATGTAAGCAAATAAATGATTTGAAATAAAGAAGGGCAAATTGTTTTAAAAGGTACCAATTGTTTAAGGTTTTTTTTTTTTTTTTAGGTAAATGCAAATATTATTACTAGAAACTGAAAGAAAAGTGGCTACAATCAATCATTGAGGGTTCTCAGTCCTCAACGTAATTTAAAGAAGAAACGGGGGAGTAAGGAGTTGTCACTCGAAGGTGCCATTACAAGAAGGGATAAAATCATAGAGTACTCTATAGGATGTTGTTTTAATCTTGGTAATGACCTCTTCTGCCGGTGAGTTTGTGCCTTCAAAGAGCAGTGTGTTCCTTGTCCTCCAAATCTCATAGACCATAATGCAGAAGGCAATTAAGGTTGCTTTTGCTCGGATGCCTGTTCCGCGGTAGTCTTTTTTAATCCATTTGAGAGAACTTTCAACAGTGGTCATTTCTCTCTTAATTCCCAACCAGTCTCTTATGCTTTTCCAAATCAAACGGGTGTAGGGGCATGTGAAGAAGAGGTGCTCTCTTGTTTCATTTGCTTGCTTGCAGAACCCACAAGACTTATCCTCCAGGTTGAGATAGGAAAGGGTGTCCTTTGTAGCTAACCGCTTTCTACAATTTATCCACATGGTGAACGAGAACTTAGGGGGGATGAATCCTCTCCAGATTTGTGACATCCAAGGCTTTTTATCTTGCTTAGAGCGCAAGATCTCATATACGAGGCTTGAATCAAATTTACCGTTGGTACAACACTTTGCTAATCCGACAATTGCAACTCCTTGGCTACCAAAGATGGAAACAAGTTTGTCGCGTATCCCGCAGATCTTTCTGAATAGGGGGGAGTCTCTAGGACGTACCTCATAGTCCCAAAAAGAACTGCCTCTCAAATAAAAGCTGTTGATCCATTGGACCCAAAGTGAGTCTGCTTCTGTGTGGGTTTGCCATATAGACCGGGATAGCAGGGCATGGTTCCAATCCTTGATATTCATAAGGCCCAAACCTCCTTCCGATTGAGGCAGGCAAATGGTCTCCCAAGCAACTCTTGGTGGTTTCCCACCCCATAAGAACTGGATACAGTGACCTTACCTTGTTGAGTACGATGGCGGAATAGGAAGGGCCCGGAACCAAAAACTCTCAACCCCTTGGATGACTGACCTAATAAGCTCTAGCTTGCCCGCATAGGAAAGAGTGTGGTGTCCCCATTTCTGAATGTAATTCGAAATAGCATTAGTGAAAGGAGCAAATTGTTCCACCGAGACTGAAATTGGGGACAAAGGGATCCCTGGCACTGCATCAGGAAAGCTACCAATGCCGAATCCAACCACGCCAAGATCAAATCACGCACTCGTCATGTACTCCTGCTAAGTAGACGGAGGATTTGGATGGATTAAGAGTTAACCCAGAGACATCCTCCAACTCCTCTAGACAGTTCATAAGAATCTCAACCGAAGAAATATCACCTTTGGCAAAGAGCATGAGGTCATCCGCAAAGGCAAGATGAGTAATACCCATCCTTTTACATTTTGGATAATAAGAGAAAGCTCTAGCCTCAGTCCTCATTTTAAGCATCCTCGAAAGGTAATCCATACACAAGATAAAGAGCGTTGGGGACATAGGATCACCTTGTCTAAGTCCGCGCTTACCCTTGAAGTAACCATGCAACTCACCGTTGATAGAAAGAGAGAAGGACGTTGAGCAAACACACTCCATGATCCACCTGACAAATATGTCTGGAAAGTTGAGGCCTCTTAATATTGAATCAAGGAAACTCCAAGAGACCATGTCAAAAGCTTTCCTAAGATCCACTATGAGCATGCACCTAGGTGAGACTCGGCTCTATTAAATCCTCTCACAAGCTCTGTGCTATATAGACATTGTCCATCATATTTCTCCCTTTCACAAAAGCCCTTGTGATTTGTCAACGATAGAAGGAAGAATCTTTGCCATTCATTAGCTAGAATCTTTGTAATAATCTTATAGACCACATTAGTCAATCCAATAGGCCTAAAATCAGTTACCTTAGGATCCCTATCGGTCTTGGGCAGCAAGGCAATGATGGTATGATTAAGTTGTTTCAAAAGAACCCCTGAAGAGAAGAACTCTGCACGCTTCTTACTACATCATGTCCCCACATCTCTCCATCTATTCTTGAAGAAGTGCCGAATACCCATCCGGTCCAGAGCTTTATCATTTCCAATATCGAAAGAGCTTCCCAAATCTCCTTTGGGGATCAAGTGCAAAAGTTGTAGATCGCCCTCTTCGCTTAGCCGGGCCAAAGTTGCACACTTCAGGATCAAAGTTCGATGTGGGTCGAGATGTGCCAAGAAGATCCTTGTAAAATTCCTCTAGAAGCTTTCTTACCTCCCCTGGTGATGTAGTGATAACACCATTAGTTTTGACAAGAAAGTTGATGGAGTTCTTGACATTACTTCTCTGATCAAGCTATGGAAGTATTTGGAGCATTTATCACTTCCAATCAAGTGTTTCTGTCTCGACTTTTGCCTAATGAAATGTCTCTCAGCTTCCATTAAGGTGTTGGCTTTAACTCTTGAGAACTTAACCTTGTATTTAAGCTCCTCATCAAAGGGGTCTCCCATATGTGCACTAATAGCCTCCTTAAACTCCATGTTTGCCTCCTTCGCTCTTTGATCAATCCGCCAACTCACTTATATTCAATGCCCTCAGTGGTTGTTTCAAGGCTTTCAGTTTCGATGCTAGAACGAATTGAGCAGTACCTAGAATGTCTTGTCTCCAGCATGAAGTCATAATGTTGTCAAAAGCGGTGTGAGAAAGCCACATATTCATGAACTTGAAAGGCCGCTTCCAAATATTATAGGATGCAATAACCGTAGCCATCACGGATGATGGTCCGAGACAGGTTCCATAGGCATGAAATTGGTTGTGCATTCTAAGGTCAAATCGCCCCAATTTTGATTCATCATTACTCTATCAAGCTTGGACCAAATCGAACCATTTGTCCAAGTGTAGAAAGAACCGGAAGATGGAGTGTCTTCTAGTCCATGAGCATTCCTGAAATCTCCAAGGTCCTTAAGTGCATACGGCGTTAGAGGAGGGCCTCCCGCCTTATCTTGAGGGTAGCAGTAAGTGTTGAAATCTCCCATAATCATCCAAGGTTTAGTGATGCCAATGCCCATGTGAGAAAGGTGATGCCAAAGGATCCTCCTATCCGTGATGCTATAAACCGGATACACGAATGTTGCAAGGAAGGACACTTGAGTAATCTTACAACTTGCCTGAACATGGATATGTTGAGAATCCATTCCAAGCACTTCACAATGCACCTAGAGGATCCCACAAGAGTAGCATTCTTCCACCATCGATGAATTCCAGATTTGAGCATAAATTCCAACCTTTGAATCTTTTAAGAGAAAGACTCAATCCTTTCCTTAGAGAGTTTTGTTTCGGAAGACAAATCAATGCCACATCATGCTGTTTAGTGAGACTACACACTAGAGCTTGCGTGGCTGCCCTGTCCCTTAGTCCGCAAAGACCGCGGACATTCCAACAAAGTATTTTCATTAGGAAACAAAGGAGGTTTTTCCAGCACCTCCGCGCTTTGCTGCCTTAGTCTTCCCACTGACCTTTGACATGAACTTCGTTGGCATAACTTCTTTCCAGCCATCATCTTTCCTGCCGGAAGCCATAGCGTGTGTATCAGCCAAGCTATGCTCCCCGCGTTCAAAGGTAACACTCTTAGACGCCGGCAAGGACACTCCCTTAACACCCGTGTTAGTACCTTCGTCCAAGGAAGGTTGCGGGTTCAATGGAACTGCAGGATCAGAATGCATAGACTTATAACGCACCCTATCAGCTTGTGCATTGCCTTCCCGTGAGCTGGGCCTAGAGGGCATAGCATGTGGTTTCCGCAACGTTGCTGGGCCAGGATTACCCAAAACCGAAGGACCGGCAGAATGCGGGGCATCCTGCGCACAATCGACCGGAGGTGTTGTATGCACATTATCTTCAATATCCATCAAGTTGTCGGTATCTGCTGGATGTAGGGAGGTTGGTGGATAAGGTGTGGGGGGAGTGGCACCATCCGCGCCTCTGCTGGCATTAGCACAAGTAGGAACTTCCTTATTGTGAGGAGGAACCACAGAATTGCGCTTCTTAGGAGCAGCTTCCATGTTGGCATCATATCCCAGAATTTTACACTTCATATGGTTGTGTCCAAAAGCGCACAATGAAAGCAAAAGTCCGGATAATTTTCATAGTTAACCCTTTGAGTGTACCTACGCCATCGGAAGATTGACAATAAACTCACTTGTAGGCTCCTCACGACATTCACTTCTACAAGAACTCTGGCATAGTTCATTTTAGATCTTTCCTTAGTGAATTGATCCGTAAAGAGGTATTCCTACGGGAAGCAATCTTACTAAGGCGTTGCACTCGGATGGAAAGGGAATGTCAGGAAAGTGACCCAAATAGGAATGTCCATAAACAACTCATCCCTTATGAGAACTCCTTTATTGATAGCTTTCAGCATCATACTCTTCCCGAAGACCATAAAAGGGCCACCATGAAGTACATTAGTGCGCTCTTCTGCCGACATGAACTTGAACATCATCCAACCTTTGCCATATGGTATGATACGGCATTTCACTCCCATCCCTTCACAATGGTGTTCAATGCATCTCTTCCGGGAAGGGACCCAAGCAACCAATTAAGCAATAACCCCAAGTTTCTATGAATGGGACTTCATCCTCCACTTCAATGTCTACTTCCTTACCTTGCTGTTAAATAAATTGCAACTTCATTCCTTTTGCTTCAATCCTAGTACCCGCAAAGACTCCTGCATAAGTCTTTTTTGGAGGGGTGGGACCTTTGCCATGATCCGGGGGGTGGTTCTTAGGAGCAGCATCCGCGGGTGGTTTATGATATTGTTTTGAAGAAGCATTTGTGTGTAAATCATTGGGAGGCATTTCTGGAGGTATAGATAGAGGGGGGTGGGTAGAGGGATTTGTGCTTGGGCCCGCAATAGGAGAAAGAATTCGCGTGCCATTAGGTAGGGTAGGGAATGTGTCTTGGGTTTTGGTAGGTAAAGAAGGAAGGGAAGAAAGAAGAGGTGAGGTGTTGTGTAAATCAGGGAGTAGTGAGGGGGTATTGGTTGAGAGAGGGTGTTTGTTAAAGTATATGTTTGTGCTCGAGGAAGAGTTAAAGACGAATGGTTTATTTATGTTCTTGATAGTTGCTCCTTCAAGCACACTTCTTAAAGAGGGGAAGGCATCATTAGTTACACTTAGAGAGTTCTGGGGTTGGTGTCTAACTACACGAGAGGGCACGTTGGATCCCGTGACATTAAATTCAGACCTCTTGGCTCCCGCGTTATTAATGGACTTGTAGTTCCTAGGCTCCTTGGAAATAGAATTCGTTTTGTTTCCCTCAACTGACTTTGATCCTTGTATAACGGGAAAAATAAATGACCCATGGGCACCCTCCTGTCCCGCCTTGGCAATCTGACCATCATTAAGACCCGTCTTTAAGAGAGACCCATAGGTATCCGCAGCCTTTAATTGTGACGCCTCGGCTATCACAATATTAATGCCAGGCTCCTTTCCCACAACTGACTTCACTCCTTGAATAACGGGGGTAATCAATGTTCCCTGGGTGCCCTCCTGACCCGCCTTGGTAGTCTGATAATCATAAAGATCCGTAATTGAAAGAGGGTCGTTGGTACCTGATCATTAATTGAGACGCCTCGCTCCTTCAAAATTAATGCTTTGCTCTTTGGGGATGGAGACTTCCTTGAGTCCAGCAACAGACCTCGATCTTAACATCATGGGTGTAAACTCAGATGTATGGACTACCGTCATACCCGCCTTAGCATTATGACCCACGCCCCGACCCGGAATGGGAGGGGTCACATTGTTTCCCGGGGCAATAATGTAAGGAGCCTTGACACCCGCGACTGAATCTTTGGGAATGGGAGAATCATCAATGCTATCCACTGACTTGGAATGCAAAACGTGAATAGCATCAGACCCATTGACATCCTCCTGACCCGTCTTGAACTTCTGACCCGCGCCCATACCCGGTTCTGACCCGAGTAGCCCATCACTCCTTTGTGCATCAATCACGTTGTCCGCCGAGAATTATCCTTTTCCGGCATGCGAGCAAATTGCGGATAGTGTTGGGTACTAAAGCTGCCGTGGATCGCCAAGATTTCCGTGGGAATCCCAGAATCAACTAGTTGACCCGTGGTAGGATCAACCACCATAGTAGCAAGTAGTTTCCCACCTTCAAATACCCTAATATCCAAGTTTTCAGAATCAATGCTTTTGCCCCATTCATGAATCTTTTGAAGCGTAGCATCATCTATTACATTTTCTAGAGGGATACGTGAGTCTGGCTTGACATGGACCAACACAGAAGGGTCTGAAGTCGCCGGAATGAGATTTTCTTCGGCAATTATAGGACTGCCTCCATTCTTTTTCTTTTTCCTTGTTCTAGCCTTCGTCGAACTTCCTGAACCTCCTGAATCATTGTTGGAACGTGTGTAACGTTTAGATTTCTTCATATTAAGAACGGAAAAACTTCAAACTTCAAACCATGGGGGTACAATCGTTTAGCATAGGGGGGGGGGGGGAAGAACAACCGAAGGAGCAACTAAGGCAAAACGTTGAGAGCGTTTTCCTTAGTGAGAGAAACTTCTCTCTAACTCCTTCAACAAAACTCGAGATTTTTTAAAATGAAAATATTGTTTAAGGTTTTTAATAAAGAAGTCACTTGATTTAGAAGCCGGTAATTGTATTTCTAAAAAGGTATTGTGACTTGTCTTGAAAGGTGGATAGGACTTGATACTACGGTGGTTAGTATCGGGGAAGTTTTATTTGGAAAGGAGTCTTTTGAAAAGAATGTACGTACGTAGTACTTTGGCTTGATTAATTGAGATTTAGCCTATATGTGCTGGTAATAGCCTTTGAGTGCAAGTATTATGTTTTATTACGTTGCCGCGACTCTCGGTTGGAGGGCCGGCTGTCTTGCTATAAGTTACTTGAGCGTCTGAGCGTGATGTAGGATTCCACGGGTATGCTTAGTTATTTGTAGCACTGGGTTAAATTCGGATTTTATAAAAGACATGGTAGTGCTTATGTCTTGTTTGATGGTCGGTCGAGATAGGGTAAGAGTATAAATGAGGGGCAAGCCCCAAGACGTTATACCACCTTCTCCAGGGTAAGAGTATAAGTGAGGGGAAAACCCCCAAGACGCCATCACCGCTTTATGTGTTGTTTGACGACCGGTCGAGATAGGGTAAGAGTATAAATGAGGGGCAAGCCCCAAGACGTTATACCACCTTCTCCAGGGTAAGAGTATAAATGAGGGGCAAGCCCCAAGACGTTATACCACCTGTTTTGATTGATATTATGGGCGTGAGACCCATGGTTATGTTTTACACTTTTAGCTGTCGACAGTGATGGGGGATTCCACGGGCATGCTTTGATATTGGTGTGACTTGATCGCGTCCCAGTTTGGGCCGGGTAGTATATGTGTCCCTCCGTAGTGGGCCGGACTATGTTATGAAAGATAAGTAAGTTAGATAGAAATGAACTTAATGACTTCTCCTAAGTAAGCACGTAAGATATGGCTATAACTCTTAATGGAATGGAAAAAGATATTGATGTGAAATTAAGTTCATAAGTGGTAATGACACGGCAGGATCTGGTATGTATTTTTATACTTGTCCTTGTCATTCTTTTGTCTGATTATGATCACATTTCAGACGTTATTTGCTCCATATTCGGTACTGTTATCGACTTCTTCGGGGGGCTGCGTTCATGCCCGCAGGTTTTAGGTACCAGGTTGGTGATCCTTGCTCTTAGGATCTCGGTTCAGTTTTTGAGAGGAAGCTCCATTTGCTCCGGAGGCTTAGCTCTTGGTACGGTTTTCCCTGAGGTAGTAGATTCATGTATATTCAGGGGTATGGCGGGGCCCTGTCCCGCCACAGTGGTTATGTTAAACTCTTAGAGGTCTGTAGTCACATATTGTGGGTCAGTTTGTAAAAGAAATGAGGCAACTGCTTCGGTTGTATTTATATATGTTCAGGAAGGTAGCCCTATCGGCTAACCTGTTGTTTTACTTCCGATGCTTTATTTATAAGTTTCATGTATGTTCCGCTGATTTTCTCTGATGTTTACCTGTAAGGGTGCCCAGGTAGGGCACCAGTCGCGGTCCCGGGGTCGGGTCGTGACAAAACCTTACTTATCTTTGTCTGATCCAAATATATTGCATGCTTTAACTTTATATGTAAAAACTAATGAGTATAATTACATGCCTGAAATAGAAGTTATGTGTATTTGTTATCGTATTTATTTCCGTGTGTTAGATACCAACGAATCCAAACTGTAGGATTATGGATGACAAAAGGAATATACAAACAGTCTTGATTGAAACTAATCTAGCGAAGAGGTCTAAAATTACTACTATGAGACCTATAAGCTGGGGATTATCCTGAAGATTGGCTAATTGAGAAAGCTATCCCTGTTCAATCAAGGATAGATTCAAGGATTGCGCAAGTAATCCAAACTACTGATGGCAATATCCGTCTTCAGTTCAGTAAGAATTCACCCAGGTTAGATGGCTCTTTGTCATCTCATTATTTCCTATCTCCTTTAGATGACAGACCTGAAATGTCAACTGCTAGAGCTTCAACCTCTCAGATAGATGAAATATTTTATAAAATCACCACCCCCTCTGAAATCTCTCAGGAGGAAAAGGTTGACAAAATCAAGGTTGAGAATCAGATTCCTGTTGAAGCCTCAAATGATAACAATAATACTGAATATAATTATTTTGATGATAACTAGTGACCTTGGTAGAATTCATTTTTCATGCAGACTGGATTATGGTCCAGGTTCTGATTTAAGAAAAATTATTTCTAAAGAATTTTGGGATAATACGGACTATGCTCCTTTTCGAAAATGGTTTCTTGAGTTATTCACTCCTGATGAACGCAAGTCTATTGGTAAACATTTTACAATGATTTGCAAGAAAAACAAACTTTTAAACATTTTGTTAATTGGTTTGTTAGTGATTATAATTTGCTTAATATTAATGTTATTGAAAGACAATGGCATTTAGACACTAAGAAGGTCCTTAGAAGCATATATCCTTCGGACGGACCTTTCCATTTAAAAAGGGATGAGAGTGGCAAATACCTTAGGGCCCAGCCCTACATGAAGCTACTACAAGGTACTCCTAATTGGGGGATGCAATATGATCATTTGAATGATCTGTTCAGACAGAACAACCACAGCAACATTGGTCTCAAAATTCTTTTTGAACAAATGACTTTATTGCAGAATAAAGTCAGTATACTCCATAGTCTTATTGAAGAGCAAAGGATTGCCATTGATAAGCAACCTCCCAAAACTCTAGAAACTCGTGCCAACATCCATCCATCTCCATCCATGGATGGAATAAACCTGTCAAAAGACAAAACAGATCTTGAAAATCTATTATCACAATTCTGTGATAAAATTAAAATTTCACCAGAGAAAGAGTCTACCTCCAAAAATATTATTGGCGTTATTACCACCAACAATCCGAGACTCCCGAGGAAGAACATATTTCTGCTGTCAAAAATACAGGATGAAATCCCACGGGTACCCGCGATAATTATTATTATCCCATACCGACACCTATTGATGTCCTGGTAGAGGAAACTGGATTCAAACCTGATGTTGCATCATACACTGGCACTGAGATTGTCGAATGGAACATTGATGGAGCTGGAGATAATCTAATCTTCAAAACTGGCCACAAGATGCTCATGTACGCCGCAGCTGGCAGAGCCCACAACAACAAGCAATCAGAGATTAATATCATGCAGATGATTATTGTGGGGTTCACAGGACAACTCAAAGCTTGGTGGGATAATTATCTCACTACTGAGTAGAAAGCCTCAATTACTAATTCGATCAAACAAGAAGGGACTGAACAAAAATCCAATGCGGTTTATACACTTGTTCTAACCATTTTAGATCAATTTACTGGTCATTATTCTACCAACTATGATAACATTAGGACAATGCTTCAAAATCTCAGTTGTCCAACCCTAACCTCTTTCAGATGGTACAAAGATGTTTTCCTTAGTAGGGTTTATAATCTCCTTGAAGCCAGTAGTAGCTTTTGAAAAGCCAGATTTATTGATGGTCTTCCATCACTCTCCGCCGAAAGGGTTAAAAGGACTCTCAAGATTAATGATAGTTCACAGATTCAATGGGAAGATTATTCCTATGGACAACTCATTGGACGTTGCACAGATGAAGATTTAAACCTATGCAATGACCTAAAGCTGCAAAGCGCAAGAAGCGACCCAACGAAAAGGCTCAATTAGGAGAATTCTGTCAACAGTTCGCCATGGACGGACCAAGCTCTTCTCAAAATCCAAAGAAGAAAAAAACCGGGGCTAAGCCTTTCAAGTCATACAAAGATTATTCCAGATTCCAATCAGACTCATACAAAAAGAAAGCAGCTAAAAGAAGAGTCCATAGTGCAACAAGGAAGAGGGATAACAAGAGACCTAAGAAGGATCCTATATGTTTTGCGTGCGGGGAAAAAGGTCATTACGCCAATCGGTGTAAAAAGAAGAAAATCAATAAGATTAATAATCTTGATATTGATGAGAGCAAAATGCTCTAAAGAAAATTATGATAGATTCAGACGAGTCCTGTGATTCAGGAGATACCATGGGTACAGATTCAGATGACCCTTATTCATCTTCATCGAAGGAAGAGACTCCTTGTTGTACCAAGGATAAATGTCAAGCCATCAAAGATAATAATGACACTGACGATGAGTTTTATAAACTCCAAGCTCAGTTCTCCAGTTTCAACATAAGCGTCATCAATGGAGAAGAAATTAATGATCTTCTTAAAGAATTTCCCGATGAAGCCCATAAGGCTAAAATCATTGACGCATTGCTCAAAGCACAGAAGAAAGACAAAACTCATATCAAGATCAAAACTCGTATTGATCCTCCGTACAATTTCTCGGAGCTACTCACTGAGTTACAAAAGAAAAGGAACTCCAAAGATCCTATTACAATCCATGAATTAAAAGAAGAGATTATGAATCTCATATTCTGAGAAAACCCCGGACATCTCCGAACAAATAGGACATACTCCTATCATCAACTAGCCTAGCACTTCCAGCCTACCTGATGACTTCATAGTTACTCTAGTCATGCGACAAAGGTGGATTACTGAGATAAACCTACTTATCCATGGCAATGCCATCCTAAAACATGTCCCGACATTGATTGACTCAGGGGAAGATCTCAATTGCATCAGGGAAGGATTAATCCCTACTAAATACTTTACCAAAACTACCCGTAGAGTATCCAGTGCAGATGGAAGCAATTTCGACGTTTCCTACAAATTACCTAGTGCATTCATTTGCCAGAACAAAACTTGCATTGAACAAACCTTCATATTAGTCAAGAACCTATCCAATGATATTATCTTAGGCATCCCTTTTATTAATGGACTAATGCCCATCACCAATACTGATGAAAAAGACCTTACAAGAACCTTTGATGGAAAATCTATAACCTTTCCCTGGATTACATCCCAAAAAACAATTAGTTTTGTTAACATAGTCCAAAATAAGAAACAACACTTGGATTATCTACAACAAGAGTTGATGATTCACAAAATTCATGACCAGCTTACTAATCCTAAATTACAGGATAAGATCAAAAGCATAGAACATGACTTTGCTTCTTCTATTTGCAATGATCTACCAACAACCTTCTGGAATAGAAAGAAACACATTGTTGGACTACCCTATGAGGAAGACTTTCGGGAAGAAAACATTCCTACTAAGGCAAGACCTTGCCAGATGAACATGGAATATCTGGAGATTTGTAAAAAGGAAATAGCTTCTTTAATGGATAAGAAGTTAATTCGCCCCTCAAACTCCCCATGGAGTTGCACTGCGTTCTATGTAAATAAACATGCTGAACAAGAACGAGGATTTCCAAGATTGGTTATCAATTTACAAACCTTTGAACAAAATTTTAAAGTGGATTAGGTATCAAATCCCCAACAAAAAAGATTTATTAGATAGGTTATACCAATCTAATATATTCTCAAAATTTGATTTAAAATCAAGTTTTTGGCAGATACATGTTAATGAACCTGACAGGTATAAAACTGCCTTTATTAGAGCATCCTAGACAGTATAGGGTTTTAGCCTATCATTAGGCTTCAAACATGCATAAGAAAAATATAGAATGATTAAGGGAGGGGAGGTATACCGAACTTGTAGCCAAGAGAGAGAGAGATGTTAAGCAAACTCCAATGTTATTGATTCAAAGGAAAATTTACAAGTGCGCGATTTTCTGATCCTTTTCTAAATGAATGAGAATCCCCTTTTATAGACGAAGGCGGACTCCAAAACATTTTACAATCTGTAAAATAAATAGTAAATGGCATCTTAATAATTACAAAATGCCAAAATACTTTGCGAAAAGTAAATTACAATAGTACGAAAAGTAAACTACTTTAACAAAAGAAGATAGTGACATGAGCATCTTCGAAAAATAAAAATAAAAATAAATATGTCGGCCGAATGTGACCGTGGGGTCTGAATGTGACCTTTTTTTTTGTCTTTTTTATCCATTATTGATGATAATGGGGTCATTCACTCTGTCATTTTCTCTTTTCCACGTGAAGCTTTGTCTTCTTGTCTGGCTTTGGCCTCTTCTGCTTTTGCTCTAACAGACTCAATTAATCCGTCGAATAGATCTTTGGTGGATGACTTGTAGGAATAGTCTTCCAGTGGTTGCGAGTCTTGGAATTGACTGTCGTCTTGGGCTTCTCTCATGGATGTCGTTGATGTCTCTGAATAGGGACTTTCGTCGATCTTTGTGGCAAAGTTTTTCACAAAGTCTGTCTTTATTTTTTCAAGATAGACAGTCATTATTTCCTCTTCTGAAATATGAGGATCTTTTATTTTAATATCATTTTTAAATTTTGAAAAGAATGAGGAATTGTCCTCTTTTTTTATATGAGAAATGGTTCTCAAACTTTTTAGTAAAGAAGAGCAATTTTCTTATATTTTCCAACCATAGGTTTGAGCTGGATTTTCCGGATTTTTATCTAATAATTTAGACCAGAATTTGCAAAGAAATTTTATTTTAAGACATAATATGCCTTGTGAATTCCTCCCTGCTTAGGAAATCCATTTACAGATCCATGAGGTTTCGGTTTGCATAATGAACATCATTGACGCAGATCCCTCGACATAGTCGGAAGGGTTTTCGGGAGTGATACATGGAGATAATTGTATCCATTCCTTATAATAATTCATATAAGGGGCTGGCAATATCTGAATTTCATGGCCAATAATATTCCACCATGGGAAAATCCATCTTGGTAGTAATTTACCATTCTGATTGTTCTTAAAAATCTCTGGATTTATTTTAACCCACCATGTATGACCATGCTTCTTGTTTTCATAATAAAAAACATGGGTGAATGCATCAATATAATCACAATAGTTAAATGCAAACTTGATATCAGTTCTTGGAATGATAAGTTCCTTTTATCTGAATGGGCTAATTCCCCATTCGTAGGGAGAAATGATTATCTTCAGATAGAACTTTGAATAGCTTTTTTCTACTCCTGGCTTATGGTCATGGTATGAAGTAATATCAGCAGTGGATGTTGCCGTAAGGATATATTCATAGTACATCCTGTTTTTCCCTTCTTTGTAGGGATGGTAGAAATTTTCTACATATTGATTCATTAGAATCCATGGGTCATTTAGATAATTTTTATCTTCATGTCCTAATAGGAGAATAGTCCCCTCATATGGTCAAACCAAATATTGATTTCGATCTTCTCCATCTTGTATGAGTTTTTGGGCATATGAGCCGTGTTGACTGGAAGAACTATCGTCTACCAGTTTAGCCCTTGAAGGAATAGTCCTTGGGTTTGTTCTTCCTCTATCTCGACCTGAGCCTCGGCTTCTTCCTCTACCCTTAATGGGTGTTGTCCAATCTGGACGCATTTTTTAATCCTGTAAAAATTCACGAGTAAGAAAGTCAAGAAGTGAATTATCTTCACCTTTAATATATTGAATTTCAAAATTAAATGGGGCTAAATGCACCTGCCACCTTGCAAACATTTGTTTAGAAACATCTTGTTTAAAGTCTTTTTGAAACATGAATTTGGCTGCATTGCAGTCTGTCCTGATTAAGAACTCGGTGTTGTAGAGGTCGTCTTGGAATTTCAAGACACATTTGACTATAGCAAGAATTTCCTTAGCTATAGTAGCGTAGTTCTTTTGACTATTAGTCCATTTTTCGAAATTATATCTAACCAGATATTCTTGTTTGGTCTGAGGATTTATTTGTTTCAAAATTCCTCCATAACCAATGTCAGAAGCATCTGTCTCGATAATCTTCCCCCAATTTGGGTTAGCAAGCATTAGACATGGCAGAGCCTGTACTTTAATTTTTATCTTTTTGACTGCTCCAGTATGAACATTGGTCCAAGGACTAGCAGATTTATTTTAGCCTGTCATATAAAACAGCTGCATCAATAGATAAGTTTTTATAATAGGGAGCAATATAATTAAGGCTTCCTAAGAATCTCTGTAATTGAGTTCTGTCAAGAATCTCATTAGGGAATTTAGAAGCAAATTCAATACTTCTGTAAATAGGAATAATATTTCCTTTTTCAATGTTATGACCTAGAAATCTAATTTTTGTTTGGAAAATAATTGGATCTCATTTCCTTAAGGTTTTCCATCAAATAATTGGATCTCATTTCCTTAAAATTTGGTTCCAATACAATCCTTAAGGTTTTGTTAGCTTAACGGATGAATTATATAAGTTTGTGAATTTGATTTGTTTGCCTTGATAATCTTGATTATAGGTCCTCATTTTTAAATTACATGTTAAGCCTGATATGAAGTTGCATATGTTTTAAATGTTATGTTAATGTACTGATGTATGCCTCTGTATTCATCTTGCTGGTTTTAAATTGCTATAACATCCATTTTAGTTTTCTTGAGACTGTTTTAGCATTGTGTCATAAACTTTGTAGCCTATATGCATTTGTTTGATAATTCTGTAATTTTAGTGTTTGTGTGGTGTCTATCATTTATGTTTCCTCCTACCCCTTTTGGACTTGAAATCATCTGATGTTGTCACATATTGTATCAGGGCTAACATGTAATCTTTTCTAAGTTGAAATTGACATACTACTATATTAGAATGCTTATAAGTATGTTGGGTCAGTCTGAACATGAATTGTTTCCTGTGTTAGCTTCAACAGGACCTTCTTTTAGATGCTTAGTATCATGCATTTCTTCTTACAAAAGAACATAATGCCCAGTATTTTATGTAAAACAATTTGTTATACATCGAGATATGTTAGAAATGGTCCAGATTTGAGTCACCACTTTTCAGTTTTCTGGTACATGTCAAAGTATTATAAGTATCTTAGATTGACATTCTCCCTCCCCCTTATAGTTGTTTATGTGAAATCTGGGCAAAATCTTAAGACCCTTTTTTTTTACCTTTGATTGAGAGCATGCAACCTCTGTCTGGAGTGAATAAGATTGCTATCAGGAAATCTGAAATGCGATTTTTTGTGCACAAATTGGACTTTCCTTTCTAAGTTATTAATTAAAATGTGGTATTTTGATGTCCTTAAGCATGTTGCTTATTTCTAATGAATTTGTTATTTCCCTTTACGTGATAAGTTATCCTGCATAAGTTTAAGTATGATTAATGATGCGTGTGTTTGGCTTGGTGCTATCTCTGGGCTCATATATGTATGAATACATATACTTTGTTAACTGGGTTGTTGTATGTATGGGATTGCTCAGTTTCTTTTATAATAGTCTGAAAGATTCCACGTTTGTGGGCCTGTTTTGTGCTCTGCATACTGTTTGTCTTTATGGCCCAAGGTCGGGATTGGCATGTTCTTGTTAATTATCTATTGGGCCTGTTCTATGTCTTATTTACTATGTGTGCATCTTGAGGCTCAGTTTGGTTAGATCTGTTTGGACTGTTGTTGCGGGCTGCTTTGTCCTGTGAACAACAAAAAATGGAGTGATTTATGCATTCTTCAATTTTTATATCAATGTTTACTATTCTTAATAAAGTTTAGATATATACTAATCATTTTATTTTATTTTATTCACATGAAATACATCGGAAATGACGAAGAGTCTCGGTACGAGACTCATCATGATTTTTCCAAATGAAGACCCATGTCCGTGCCCCTTGTATTCTTCGGCTTCGAATTTCCAAACAAAACGGGTGGGATGACAATGCCATCCTCCCCAGTCACACTTCATTATTATTTCTTAATTTCATCGCTTTACTTTTTTTGTTGTAATTAATTATGTAACTTTGTATTATTATTAAAATGTTTAGAATAGGTAGACTTAGAATTAATAATTTAGGGGTGTAGTTAAAAATATTAAAATTACCGCTAGATTATTTATCACTTAGGCCCGTTATGCATGTCTAAATTTTTCAAAACAATTTAGTCATTTTTATGCATCATTAGTATTACAAAAATAATAAGGTTTCAATTTTCATTAGACTCATAAAATGATAATCTATTTTTTTTATAATAAAAAGTCTTTTCTCATTATCAATTGCAAAACAAATATCTTGTAAAAAAAATCAGTCCATATAAACGCATACTTTCATAAAACTATATTTTTTATGTGTAAGATGTACTTTTTCAATAAACTATTTTTATGTATTTTATAAACAAATCTCATGCAAATTTTATGGAGAATATATACTTTAAGTAATTATTTGCAACATATTTCTTAAATTTATGTTTTTCAAAACATGCATTTTAATACAATGATTAAGCCTAAGTTTGAACGGATAACCGCATGTTAGCAAATCTTAGAGGATGTCTAACTCCTTCCCTTTAGGATAATGAAGAACCCTTATCCAGAATCTCATAAATTTCGCAGACCTCTAAAATAGAGTTTACATTTACAACATTTAATTAACATTTAAGTGTCCTAATTCACTATAATAATTAGGTGGTTACTCATTAAAAACGATTGTTAAATTCAGGGACCTCCGACATCGTTACAGCACCGTTCTGGACTCCGATCGAAAACGGACGCGACAATAGGAGCGCCTTTCTCTGATATTAATTTGATGTAAGTACAGAGGGGTGACTGAGTGTAAGTGGGGATGAGTTCGGCAAGGAACAAGTTGACGCGAAAATGGGACACAAAGTGGGGGTTCTCGGTTCTCAGTTATTGTCGGGCAATGGGTAGTTGGAGGTTGTTTAAGATGGGTTCAAGGAGAGTTGGGTCAGGGAGTTTTATGGGGCTGTTCTATATAGGTTGAGGGTGATCTGGATGATCATGGTTTAATGGTTGGATGGTGGTAAGGAAACGGAACAGAACTGAAATAGTAAGATTCTGGTAAAGTATGTTATGCAGACATTGTATTGTTGTTAGGTTTGGATGGGTAGTTGGGGATGGTTTAGGGGGCTGGACTTTGGGTGGATATTTTTAAGGTACTTGTCACGACCCGATCCCGGGCCCGTGACTGGTGCCTTACCCGAGCACCCAAGTAGATATACATCAGAGTAACCAGCGGAAAATAAAAACAAAGACATGAAGCAATAAAGAGTAAGAACAGTCTAACCAAGAAAAAGTCGCCTTTCGGCATGTATATATATACCAAAACTTGAACAGTTACATCCTTAACAACCCTGCCCACAACAGTACTACAGACCTCTAAGAATTTTCATAACAACTATGACGGGACAGGGCCCCGCCATACCCCTGAATGTACAAGTACCTACAAACTCAGGGAATCATACCAAAAGATAAGCCTCCGGAGAAACGGAGCTTCCCAAAACGCTGAACTGTGATCCTATGAGCGAGGATCAACGACTGATGTACCTCTACCTGCGGCATGAACGCAGCCCCCCGAAGGAGGTCAGTACAACAGGTACCAAGTATGTGAAACTGAAAATACTGTAAATGAAATCATAATAGTCTATATAAAACAGGAGACATATATGATAACCAATTTACGATATACAATATGTAAGCAGTCATGTCAAGTCAGGGACTCACGCCCTCAAAGTCATCACTCAAATATAACCATGGGTCTCATGCCCACAATATCAATCATGCCCGTGGAATTCCTTCCTCACTGCCGGCAGTCCATGATATAAAACACCAAGGAATACACATGAACACCAGGTCCCACCTGTGTCATAATAAAACCGTACGGGGTAAGTACGAAGGCATAGCCGACTACTAGAACCCACCGTACCAACAATGCTATAAAACTGTATCACGAGGTCTTTCTACACCGCCAAATGATCGAAGCTGAGCCACTCGCCCGCAGTATCATTGTGCGCGTCTAATCCTGGAACTCCCGCAGTTCCGCATAGGCCACATAGGCCCGCATGAGGTATTCCTCGCATCGCAGGGCAGCTAACCCTCGGCAACATCCTGGATTCCCGCAATCCGCATGGCCACATGGACCGCTCCAAATATTTGTGTTTTAAACCACCACAAGTCACCCTTAGAAGTTCCAAACCACCACAAGTCACCCTTAGAAGTTTCTAACCAACTTCTATTCAAGAATTAACTCCAAAAAGTGAAGAACACTAAAGTTCCAAATCTGCCCACTCTCGGCTTTGTGAGGGTTTTTGAGGCTAGGGGTGTGAAATATTGTCTAACTCTTGGTTAATAATCTTCCTAATACATTAAGGAAGAATACTTATAAGTTTAAGAATTTTTGGACAAAATTTGCTCAAGAAAAGGGGGGTTTAGACGAGAACAAGAAGGGAGGGAGAGAAAATATTTTCAAGTCTTGAAATGTACTAAGTGTGGAAGATTTCATCAACTAGAGGTGTTTATATAGGACAACCAAGGGTTAGGATTGAAACATGTGTATGGTATAGATGTGTTTGTGTAGGTTCCTTTGTCCACTTGTCCCACAAATGCCATGCAAGACTTTGACCATTTGACTAGCCCACTTTCTTGCCCAAAACCGTCCAACTTGCCATGCAATACCATGCAAGACTTTTGGCCACTTGTCTTGCCCACTAACTTGAAAAAAAACGTCCAACATGGCTCTTGGGGTGACACATGTCGCCCTCCTATTGGTCCAAAATATTTAATCACTCGGAAAAATTCCATAATTGGATAAAATATCGAAAACGTAAAATTTCCTTCACAAGGTTCGGAAATATTTTCCGTCGAGAAATCACATCTTTCATTCTTACCCTAATTAGGGTTTATACATTCGTACGTACGTCCTTACATACATACTCCGGAACTACGGGGTATAACATTCCTCCCCCCTTAGAAACATTCGTCCCGAATGTTCCTTTCAAGTCTCTAAACATACCTGTACCGGTATAGTCTTCCCTACTATACTTACGAAACCAATTATGCCACTCATGGCCATAATACAACGTACGCGCAAAAACTCACATCCGAGCCAACGAAGAATCATCTCTAAAGCGTATAACAATACTATTAGCTCCACCCATGGTCCAAATGATACTTTCTTCACATCTTTACTTTATAAAAAGGACACTTCCATCTTCCTCACACATCTTCGCCTCTTTTCTTACTCGTCGTACCCTCCTCGTATACTCGAACTCTTTCTACTATACGTATCACCTTTCTGTCATTGCTTCAGTTTTTAAAAATCTCGGGGTTACTATCTTCAACTTGGTTGTCATTAACTGGGAACACTCTGGATGAATCTCCGATACTCTTCCGAATCATAGCAACATGAAAGACCGGACGTACTGCCTCCTAAGTCGGACGGCAGTGCCAACTTATAGGCAACCTGGCCTATTCTACAAATGATCTGAAAAGGCCCAAAGTACCTCGGGCTAAGTTTCCCCTGCTTTCCAAATATCGTCACACCCTTCCGGGGTGGTACCTTCAAGAAGACCCACCGTCAACCTGAACTCCAAGTGTTGACGCCGATTATCCGCAAGACTTCTGTTGACTCTGAGCTGCTAATAACCTTCTCTGGATAAGCTTCGCCTTATCCTCATTCTGCTGAATCAAGTATGGACCAACTATCTGAACCTTGCCAACATCGAACTAATTGACCGGCAACCTATACTTCCGCCCATACAAGGCTTCATAAGGCGCCATCCGAACACTGAAATGGTAGCTATTATAATACTCACTCAACACGAGGCAAATAATCCTCACCGCTCCCCTGAAGTCAAAACACCGGCCCGTAACCTATCCTCAAATGTCTGGATAAAATGTGTTGTTTGTCCGTCGGCCCGAGGGTGAATGCAATACTGAGACTCACCTGAGTTCCTAACCCCGCCTGGTAAAACCTCCAGAAAAAGAAAATAGCCGTAAACTGGGCTCCACTACCTGTCATAAAAAGTAGGAACCCCGGGCAGCCTTACAACCTTCCTGATATATAACACCTAGCGGGACCACCTCAAACTGACCCCACCTCAATCCGGGCTGCGGGTTGACCCGCGATCTTGCCTCAACCCGACCCATTATCGCTCTAAATTCTTGTTCCCGTCCGGGACAATCTTACTATTCTCGTCGTGAAAATCACCACTTTTATCTTGCTCGACCTATGGAATTATCCCACGATACATTTCACGTATACCAAGTACTTCGACAAAGACTAACTGTAAAATCTTTTACTCAAGACGACCTCACATCTAAGGTCTCAACTGTTATAATATTCTAAGGCTCACAATTTCCCTGCCCCTAAACTGACCTTTTCAACTAACCATGTTTCTCTAAATCACAATTTTACACAGTGCTTATCCAAACATAACACTTTAACATAAAATCATCATATCACGCATACAAATCTCTAGAGGGTTAAGGATATACCTGTAACTACTGCTTCACTCTAATCATAGTCCTGACCTGCAGGGCGCATAACAAAAGAAGGCGATGAACCAGCCACTGATCCCGAAGACTGAGTCTCCACATCCGCGCTACCTCTGGTTGGACAATTACTCGCAAAATGGCACTGCTGGCCGCATGTATAACAAGCTGTCGAAGTAGTACGACACTCCCCATAATGACACCTACCACAACGGCCACACCGAGGTGGGGGTGGCCTCCTCTGGCTAACACCCCTTCCTCTCCGAATCACAGAATCCGCAACCGACCTGGTAGGCTGAGTCATCCCACCTGTATCCCTCCTACTAGGACATTCTCTCACACACGCCCGCCGCAGGTAAAACAAGCATTGGTAAAAAGACGACATTTCCCGGAATGACGCCTACCACATAGTGAACACTGAGGGAAAATTGAATCTGGCTGGCTAGAACCTATGTAAATCTGTGAACCAAAAACCCTGGAGCTCTGACCTGCTCCTGAATACCCCAGACGTCCTGAAGACTGTGGAGAACTACTCTGAACTGGCGGAGGGGCATAACTAGCCTGCTGCTGAGGCTGCCTGCCTCGAAAGTCACCAAAGGACCCTGTTGTCCTGACCCTCTTCTGCTGATCTTGGTTATTCCGTCGATCTCTACGCTCTCGCCGTGCATAAGCTCGCACGCGGGCAATGTCCATGCCTGACTGAAGAGCTACTCTTGTACACCACTTTACTAGATAATCGTCTAGACCCGTGATATATCGGTGCACTCTATACTCTCTGTTTGCTAAAATCCTAGCTAGTAATAGGTCCATCCCTTTGTAGTCCATATCCTCAGTTCCCGGTGGTGGAACTGAAGGCTCATATATCCTGGCCGCAGTAGGAATTGCTGTCGCTGTGTTAAACTCTTCTGGGGCTGGCGACGTCACAGAACTCTCTAAATGAAGCACCACCTCAGGTGATGGCTGGGCCTGTGCCCTCGTACTCCTCCGTGTTCTACTCGCAGCTCCTTCTGCTGCCTTGCCCTTCTGGGCCCTGGTTGCCTTTCACAGAGGCATAACTGGTAAAAAGAAGTACGTCAGAGGGGTCCAACTTATAACACAGCTCTAAGGCACGATCTCAGAGTGAGAAGAATGGAAACCAATCCTAAATGTCCTGCAGCCTCCTGATTATAGATGTGGTGCACAACACACCGATAATCAAGACTCTACTAGACACGGTCTGTTGCTCTGATACCACTTTTGTCATGACCCGATCCCGGGCCCGTGACTGGTGCCTTACCCGGGCACCCAAGTAGATATACATCAGAGTAACTAGCGGAATATAAAAACAAAGACATGAAGCAATAAAGAGTAAGAACAGTCTAACCAAGAAAAAGTCGCCTTTCGGCATGTATATATATACCAAAACTTGAACAGTTACATCCTTAACAACCCCGCCACAACAGCATCTGCACTTCTAAGAATTTTCATAACAACTATGACGGGACAGGGCCCCGCCATACCCCTGAATGTACAAGTACCTACAAACTCAGGGAATCATACCAAAAGATAAGCCTCCGGAGAAATGGAGCTTCCCAAAACGTTGAACTGTGATCCTATGAGCGAGGATCAACGACTGATGTACCTACTGCGGCGTGAACGCGGCCGAAGGAGGTCGATAACAGTACCAAGTATGTGAAACTGAAAATACTGTAAATGAAGTCATAATAGTCTATATAAAACAGGAGACATATATGACAACCAATCTACGATATACAATATGTAAGCAGTCATGTCAAGTCAGGGACTCACGCCCTCAAAGTCATCACTCAAATATAACCATGGGTCTCATGCCCACAATATCAATCATGCCCGTGGAATTCCTTCCTCACCACGGCGATCCATGATATAAAACACCAAGGAATACACATGAACACCAGGTCCCACCTGTGTCATAATAAAACCGTACGGGGTAAGTACGAAGGCATAGCCGACTACTAGAACCCACCGTACCAACAATGCTATAAAACTGTATCACGAGGTCTTTCTACACCGCCAAATGATCGAAGTTGAGCCACTCGCCCGCAGTATCATTGTGCGTGTCTAATCCTGGAACTCCCGCAGTTCCGCATAGGCCACATAGGCCCGCATGAGGTATTCCTTGCATCGCAGGGCAGCTAACCCTCGGCAACATCCTGGATTCCCACAATCCGCATGGCCACATGGACCGCATGAGGTATTCCTCGCACCGCATTCCTGGAACTCCCGCAGCGCCGCATAGGTCCCATGGATCCGCATGAGGTATTCCTCGCATCGGGGGGCAGCTTAACCCCCGGCATCATAACAAGTCAGGGGGGGGTAAGTGATATAATACCAGCACAACAGGCTTATCGTTAAACAACATAAGCACAACAAGAAGAACCCCCTTACACAACGTCACAAGACACTAACACACATAGCATCATAAGATGTTCACTTTATCAAGCCAACAAGAAAGTATTACAAGGCTATCGCAAAATATAGGCAAGTTACTCACACAAGGTACTTTCATTTCATGTCAACAAATCCGGGTTTTAACCCCAAGGTACTACATACTTTAACTCTTTAAAAAGATCCATTTCTTTCACAGAAGTCACACGATGCCCGTAGTATCAAAACAGAGTAACTATCTTTTTAAGTAAACCAAAACAATTTCCATACCTTCTTTTTAAACCAACTTAAGACAAAAGTATGCCCTCTCTTTTAAACAAAAACACTTCAATTTTTCAAGTCTCTCTCTTTTATAAATCAAGTCCCTTACTTTGGAATTTTAAAGAAAATCAAAACTTGTTTTTAATGATCTTATTAAAGCAGCCATGATCTAGGAAATGTAATATAATTTTGTCTTATCTTAGCTTCTATGCAGATGGAAGATTCTACTTGTTTTAAGTTAATTATTAGTCATTACATTTTCCTTTAATAACGCTGCATTGGTGTTCGATACTCATTCCCATTTTCGAATTCAATATAACATTATTATTAAAAACCAAGTACTCATTACTCACGAATGAGGTTTCACAACTTTCCGCGCAATTCAAGTTCTTCACATATCAAATCAAGTCAAATATAAGTCAAGTCTCTTATCTTTTAAAAATCAGTAAATCATTCTTTTACCTACATAAAGTTGTTATAATTAAATTCCCATAAAGCCATTATAACACTTTATGTTTTAAACCAACCAAATTCGTTTAGCACACGTACGTCTACCGTACTACATAGTTTACAACAATCATGCTAGAAAGGATAGGATGAGGTTCACATACCTCGCGACGATTATCGACAATTAGCAAAACGCTCCAAAGTACTATAACCTTGCTAGCCCTTTTCCACCCTTCAAGTAGAATACGCTACTCGTAGTACTTCCACCTATAATGGCCATGAAACGTCTATTAACCTCTAGATCTCTTCGTAGGATATTTCTAAGAACAAGGTTCCATATCCTACGGAAAATTCGCAAAGACTCTCCCGCTTTCTACTCAATTTTCCACCTTTTCCAAGGCCTGATAACCGTAATTAACATACTATAATTAAGGTGCAATAATACCGAAATTTAAAGAAGGGGATCACACGCCCAAACGGAACGCGATTAACAATCTCTCCTTCATAACAACAATAATTAAAGAAGGGGATAACACGCCCAAACGGAACGCGATTAACAATCTCTCCTTCATAACAACAATAATTAAATAAGGGGATAACACGCCCAAATGGAACGCGATTAACAATCTCTCCTTCATAACAACAATAATTAAAGAAGGGGATCACACGCCCAAACGGAACGCGATTTAACAATCTTCCCCTTAACAACAATGTAAATACAGTCCAAAGTAAATACGGTCCAAAGTAAATACAGTCCTTAAGTTGGGGTCCTTGGCCAACTTTTACAATTTTATTTATCCAATTACTTCATTAGTCCTTCAACTTATATTCCAATTTTTATATAAGTTATAGTTTCTTTGTTGTTAACTTCTTAGTAAGTAATGGATACATTTTTACCATTTTAATGGCTAACATGCCAATTCTCCTTTTAACATCTTAACAAGATCCAAATCTTTCCTTATGTCTCATACTTCATAATATACTTCCAATATATGTATAATATCCAGTATACATAATAATCAACTTCACAAAGAGGTTAAGGTTCATTACCTCAATTTAGCCCAAAAATATCCAAGAACTTAAAGTCGATCCTATGCAAGTTTTAGTGTCACGACCCGACCCGGGTCCGCGACTAGTGCCCTACCTGGGCACCCTGTTCAGGTATACATCAGAGAATAGCAGCGGAACATACACAACATAAACACATGTGTAACAATAAAACATCCCAGGCTAGCCGATAAGGCCGCCTTCCAATATATAACATAATCAAAAGTACAACTGTACAACATCAGTTCTTACAGCCCAACCACAAATGTGAATACGCACTTAGGAATAACAAGCGTGGCGGCCCCGCCATACCCCTGAATGTACATAAATCTACAACACCAGGAAAAAGACTGTACCAAAAGAGACAAGCCTCCGGATAAATGGAGCTTCTGACGTCTGATAAGTGATCCTAAGAATGAGGATCCACCACCTGCTTACCCTTTCCTGCGGCATGAACGCAGCCCCCGAGGAAGGGGGTCAGTACACAATATGTACTAAGTATGTAAAACTGGAAAGTACTGTAATTACAACATAAGTTTAACACAAAGCCGGAGACATGTATGATAACAAAATTACAGTACACAGTGCCTTACTAACAATGAGAGTAAATCGGGAATACGTCTAACATCACAATAGATTCCCGATCAAATCATGGGTAGCGAACCCATAGAAACAGGTGGTATAACGTCTTAGGGTTCTTACCCCTCATTTATACTCTTACCCTGAAGCAGGTGGTATAACGTCTTGGGGGTTTGCCCCTCATTTATACTCTTACCCTGGAGAAGGTAATAAAACAGGTGGTATAACGTCTTGGGGGTTTACCCCTCATTTATACTCTTATCCTGGAGAAGGTGGTATAGCGTCTTGGGGGTTTACCCCTCACTTATACTCTTACCCTATCTCTACCGGCCGTCATACAATAAATAAGCAAGTTAGAAATCCCCCTAACTTCTTATTAGTCTTATTCGTCTACACTCTCATTTTAGTTTACTTAAGGCACTAATATGTTATAATAAAACCGGGAGTTTAACCCAAAGTACTACGTACTTCCAACCTTTTAAAAATGACTCATTTTCATATAGAACTTCCAAGATACTATAAACCGTAGTATCAAGTCAAAATTACTTTTCAAGACAAGTCACAATACCTTTAAACATAAAGTTAGGTTTCTAAATCAAGTGACTCCTTTTATTATAAAACCTTAGGCAATTTATGCCTTAAAACATCAAATTGCCTTTTCATTAAAACAAGCCATTTACCTTTCCATAAAGCCAATATAACCAACTCCCCATAAAGTCGTTATATTCACTTTATACCTTAGTCAAGTACAAATTTCCTATCCAAGGGACTTATACGTTTAAAACGATACAAGTATCACATACTTTAAAACTCTTCA
Organism: Przewalskia tangutica; assembly: GCA_029844215.1. Lineage (NCBI taxonomy): Eukaryota > Viridiplantae > Streptophyta > Magnoliopsida > Solanales > Solanaceae > Przewalskia > Przewalskia tangutica. The sequence continues at coordinate 114,083,275 of CM056721.1, forward strand.
AGTCCCTTAACTTTAATAAAACATTAGACATCCTTAATACTTTCAAAGAAGTGAGTTAATCTCCTAACTCACCCGACTTGGCCATTCAATAAACTAGTAAAGGATATCAAGATCTTGTACGTCTACCGTACTATATACGTGCAACTAGTCATGCTCAAAGGATAGGAAAAGTTCTACATACCTCGCCGGGTCAACCACTTGCCAAGTACAAAGTCCCGCCCGTAGTATGTCAACCTATAATATTCACAATACGTCTATTAAAGCCTTACTTCAAACGTAGAATATTATAAGTGTCAAGTTGCTAAATTCTACGGAAAATCGGACAGCACCTCCTTTGTTTTTACTAACTTTGCCACCTTTTTCAAGGCCGAATACAATAACCAAACACGCCGCATTTAAGGCACAATCAAAGCAATTAATCAATAGGGGATTACACGCCTACTAGACGTGTAAAATTCCGCCCCACAAACGATAACAAGCTAATACAACTACTAGTCCAATTTTCGGCCATAATGGATACAACAATACCAATTCTTATCCAATTTCCATTTCAATCCAAATTGGTAGCATAACATGATATCAAGTCGCATTTGATTATAACTACCATAATCTTCAAGTAAGTGACATGCGACGATTTCTAATAAACGACCAATTAGTAATCCAATCTTCAAGTGGCTTGTATAACATTTCGGATTTAAGCTACAAGCAATCCATAATACTTATAAACTTCAACATATCAACTTCATGCTAGCAACATGTAAAGCTAACAACAACAATATAAATATATAATCTTGTAACACTTTTAAAAGACAAGATTATACCTCAATGAAACTTAATCCAACTCCAATCCGAAGTCGCTCCTTAGTAGTTTAGAGCCTCTCCAAGACACTTCAATCCGCTTGTTGAGACCCTTAGAACAACACCAACAAATATCCTTCAAATCTCCAAACAAAACCTAGAAAGACAACTAGGTTTTCGTTTTGCGACTAACCCGTAAACTATCTTTTTCCAAGATTTTGCTATTGAGATATGCTCACACTACCCTCAAGAACCTTGGTTTAAAGTGTGGAGTTAAATGAACAAGAAACACATTTTTTTCCTTTTCACAATGATGGAACCCGAGAGCTCACTTATGAGTTCTTCAAATTTTCAAGAAATTTTTCTAAGTGTTAAGCTCACTCTTGCTACTAGTAGTATTAAATAGCATCTTGGAGGGTCAAGATGCAACCATTTGGGTGGCTAGGATAAGCTCTTAGTAAATATCAAGACCTTGTGGGTCCTTTGACTTAGTCAAGATTATCAAGCTACAAGTTGCAAGACTTAGTCATCCAAGACTATGGTCAATGACCATTATGGCCATGCCTAATTCGACCAAGGCATCAATAAGGGGGGTGACACGTGTCGCCCTCCCATTCGTCACAATAGTACGTTTTCCGACAATTTCATAATTCCGATAAATTTTTACAAGTCTCAAATATTAACACTTGTGAGTTTCTTACTTACGTTCTTAAAACATGTCCGGTAAATACGGGGTGTAACATTCTTCCCCCCTTAGAAACATTCGTCCCCAAATGTTCTTTCCGAGTTAAACTTACCATTAGCGACATAGTTTCCTTTCGCAACCCCGACATACAAATACTGCCACACATGGCCACATAATAGCATTTAAGCAGAAGAATTACTTCAATTTAAAACTTGACAAGTAAGGGAAGATGAATAACCTGAAGGTATAGGAAATAAGTGAGGATACTTCCTCAACATGTCCTCCTCCGCTTCCCAAGTCATCTCATCCCGGTTATCATTTCTCCACAGGACTTTGACGGAAGCTACATCCTTGGTCCGCGATCGCTGACACGGCGATCGAGTATCGCTATGGGACTCTCCTCATACGATAACCCCTCTGTCACCTGGACCTCACTAGTAGGGAAAACTCTCGCTGGATCACCGATACACTTCCGCAACATAGAAACATGGAAGACCGGATGTACCGCCTCTAACTCTGATGGCAGATCCAACTCGTAGGCAACCTGGCCCACTCTACGGATGATCTGGTAAGGCCCAATGTACCTTGGGCTGAGTTTCCCCTTCTTACCGAATCTCATCACACCCTTCATGGGTGACACCTTCAAGAAGACCCAATCGTCTACCTGAAACTCCAAATGCCGACGCCGATTATCCGCATAAGACTTCTGCCGACTCTGAGCTGCTAACAGTCTCTCCTGGATAAGCTTTACCTTATCCACAGCCTGCTGTACCAAGTCCGCCAACTAATCGCACTCTCGCTCACGTCGAACCAACCAATCGGCGACCTGCATTTCCGCCCATATAAAGCCTCGTATGGCGCCATCTGTATACTGGAATGGTAGCTGTTGTTATAAGCAAACTCTACAAGAGGCAAATGATCCTCCCAGCTACCCCTGAAATCAATCACGCAGCCCGCAAAGATATCCTCGTTGTCCGGATAGTACGCTCTGCCGCCGTCGACCGAGGATGAAATGTTGTACTGAGACTCACCTGTGTCCCTAATCCCTTCTGGAAAGACCTCTGGTTAGCCAGAACCGGGCTCCTATCGGATATAATCGACACCGACACCGCAACCTCACAATCTCTCGATGTACACCGCATAGTCTCACCAAAACGCTGCCCCGATCGAAGGAAATGGGCTGATTTCACACCACAACAATAACCCAAATGGAGTCGCATTTCCTCCGAGTACGAGGTAACCTCAGAACAAAGTCCATGTTGATCACCTCCCACTTCCAAGTCGGAATCTCAATAGACTGCAATAATCCGCTGGGCCTCTAGTGCTCGACCTTGACTGGCCGGGCAATTTGGACATCAGGCAACAAAACTCGCCACGCCCTCTTCGTGCCATCCCACCAATACAAACATCCGAGGTCATGGTACATCTTGGTCGACCGGATGAATAGAATAACGAGCACCGTGGTGCCTCCGAAAATCTGGCGACGAAGTCCTCGACACATCGGGAACACACAACCAACCTCAAATCTCAAGACCCCATCAGCGCTACTCGAATAGACTCTTCTCCTCCCGAAGAGTCGCATCACGATACCGCATCAACATTGGGTCCTCAACCGCCGCCTCTTCACCTCATCAACGATGGAAGACTCGCAACCTCACGAACCCGCACTTACTATCGCTTCAGATCGATCAATCGAACCCCAAGGCTCGCTAATCGGTGGATCTGACGGACCATGTCCTGCCTCTCCGGCTGTACCTCTGACAGGCTCCCCATCGATCTACGACTCAAGGCATCAGCAACTACGTTGGCTTTCCCCAGATGGTATAGAATATCAACATCATAGTCTTTCAAAGAACTCTAACCACCGCCTCGCCTCAAGTTCACTCTCCTCGCTCGAAGATATCTGAGGCTCTTGTGTTCGTATAAATATCCACATGAACCCCATACAAATAATGTCTCCAAATCTTCAAGGCATGAATAACTGCGGCCAACTCTAAGTCATGGGTAGGGTAATTCCTCTCATGCTTCCGTAACTGCCGGGAAGAATAGGCTATAACCTTGCCGTACGCATCAAAACACACCCTAACCCGATACCCGAGGCATCACAATAGATCACGCACTGCTTAACCCTCAGAAGAGTAAGAACCGGGTCAGTCAACCACTCTTTCAAAGAATCGAAACCCCGCCGCAAGCCTCGCCCATCGGAACTTGGTCGCTTTCCGAGTCACCTAGTCAATGGTCTGAAATCAAGCAACCGCTTCCACAAACCTACGATAATACCGCCAACCTAAGAAATCGCGCACCTCGGAGTAGTAGGTCTCGACCAAGACTTGATCGCCTCAATCTTTGTCGTATCCACGCGAACACCATCACCCCAATAATATGCCCAGAATGCCACCGAGGCCAACCAAAACTCACACTTGGAGAACTTGGCGACAATCGCTGCCCGGAGGACCCAAGTACCGCCTCAAGTGATCTGCATGCTCGCTCTGTCCGCGAATAAACCAGATGTCATCGATGAATACTATCACAAATGTATCCAAAACTGGCTTGAACACCCGGTTCATCAAATCCATAAATACCGCCAGAGCGTTGGTCAAACCGAAAGACATAACCCTAAACTCATAGTGCCCATACCGGTCCCGAATGCGCTTTGGGATGTCTCTCGAACTCGAACTCGATGATAACTGCATCGCAGGTCTATCTTGGAGAAACACTCGCACTCGCAATCGGTCAAACAAATCATCAATCCTAGGAGGGGGTACCTATTCTTAATGGTTACCTTATTCACCGCTCGTAATCAACACACATACGCAGCTGGCCCCATCCTTCTTCTTCACGAACAACACCGCGCTCCCGGGAAGATACACTAGGCCCGATAAAGCCTTTTTCCAAAGAAATCTTTCACCGGTGGTCCTTCACTCCTCAACTCAAGAAAGCCATTCAGTATGGCGGAATGGAAATAGGTCGAGTGTCCGTAATGTGTCAATACAAAACTCAATCTCCTCTCGGAGGATACGGAAGATCATCCGGGAACACATCCGAAACTCCCTAACCACTGCATCGATCAAGAACCGCACCTCACCAGTATCAAATACGAACCGGATGATAGATGTACCCTTTCTCGCACCATCTTCCTAGCCTTGAGGTAAGAAATAAACCTACCCTACGACGCCGTGTTTCCTTCCACTGATAATCGCTCGCCAGAAACCGAACCGAACCAACTCGTCCTACGCCAACGTTGGCATAACAAGAAGCCAACGACCCATACCCATAATGACATCAAAATCCATCTCCACTCTATCAAGTCTGCAAGTGGTCCGACGATCAGAAATATAAATCGGACAACCTTCAGACACCCGCTCAGCTAACACCGAATCTCCCATAGGCGTAGCTACCTCAAAAGGCTCTATCGACTCCGGCTCTATCCCGATTCTACCCGTAATAAGAGGGGACACATAGGACAAGGTAGAACCTGGATCTATCAAAGCATAAACGCTACAAAGATGAAATCAATAATGTACACATGACGACGTCGTGGAAGCCTCGATCCCGGCGGCCGGGTTAATGAATATATGCGGTTCGCGGACCGCTAGAATCGAACCACCACCACGACTCTACCGCGCCGCCGGCCGCGTGAGTACCCCGCCCGGCGCATAACCACGTGGAGAAGAAGACCCAAGAACAGATTCGCCGGCCGCACCACCCATGCCGCCTCTAGATGGACAATCTCTCCTCAAATGGCCCTGCTGGCCACACGAGTAACAAGCTCCCGGCTCGCGACACTCGCTCAGTGAAACCTACGCATCGAGCACACCGAGGTGTGGGTGGTCCCGACGGTGACGGTCGCCTCCCCGAAATCTCAAGTCCCGAGCCCCGACCGCTCCCGAATGACTGGATGATCAGACCTCTTGCCAGAAAACCGTGAAGGAGCACTCAGACCGGGCGGAAAGTGGACTGTTCACACGAGGCCGCCCGCTCGAAATCGCCCCGAGACCACGATGTCCTCGCCTCTTGGGCTGGCCTGAGTCAATCTGGTCCTCCCTCTCTCTATCCTCTATCCCCTGCGCATAGTCCTGCATCCGGACGATGTCCATACCGGGATGAAGAGCCACACCCAAGCATGCGGTAATCATATGACGGTCAAGCCCCATCACAAAACGATGAACCCTATCCGCCATGTCAGCTACAATAGTATGCGCATGTCTGGCCAAAGAGTCAAACTCCAAGCTATACTCCCTGATAGTCCTCCTGCTCGCCTCAAGGTCAAGAATCTGCCTACCCGGCTCTCTCATCTCGGAGGCAAAAAGTGATCCATGAAGGCCTCAGAACTCCTCCCAAACACCGGAAGAGCATCATCACCTCTCGAAAGCAACCACGACTCAAACCAGTTCAACGCAATATCGCGCAACCGGTAGGAGGCTAGCGTAATGCACTCGTCTCAAGCCCTAAGAACTGCATGGTCATTGTAGCTGCCGAATGAATTCTCGCGATCCTCATCCGACTCGAACCATAAAACTCGGTGGATGACAACCCGAAAATCCCTAACCCGCAAACCGCCGCCCTAGGGTGGTCGCTTTCTCCGGCGCCGTCCGACTACTATATCGTCAATAACCGGATCGCTTCCCGTAGTTCTATACTCAAGACCGGCCGCGGAATCGAGGCTCGTACCGAACCTTCGAGCTACGCCGCCTCGGCTTCTAACATCGGCGTGGTGAACTCGCCGACCGCTTACTACCTCGTGCATAGTGTGCTCGAGCCCGTGTAACCTTCGAGTACCGCTAGCGCCTCCGCCGCCGCTTGCCCTTCGGGCTCGCCGCTCCGTGGAGGCATATCTGTTTCATAAGACTAGGTCAGAGAGGATTCAACCTAATAAGACAGCTCTACTGCACGATCTCAGAGAGAGAAGAATGGAAACCAATCCTAAATGTCCTGCAGCCTCCTGATTATAGATGTGGTGCACAACACACCGATAATCAAGACTCTACTAGACACGGTCTGTAGACACTTTCCGAGGACTAACTGCTCTGATACCACTTTTGTCACGACCCGACCCCGGGTCCGCGACTAGTGCCCTACCTGGGCACCCTGTTCAGGTATACATCAGAGAATAGCAGCGGAACATACACAACATAAACACATGTGTAACAATAAAACATCCCAGGCTAGCCGATAAGGTCGCATTCTAATATATAACATAATCAAAAGTACAAATGTACAACATCAGTTCTTACAGCCCAACCACAAATGTGAATACAGACCTCTAGGAATAACAACTGTGGCGGGACAGGGCCCCGCCATACCCCTGAATGTACATAAATCTACAACACTGTGGAAAAGATCGTACTAAAAGAGACAAGCCTCAGGATAAATGGAGCTTCTGACGCCTGATAAGTGATCCTAAGGATGAGGATCCACCACTGCCACTTTCCTCGTCATGAACGCAGTCTAGAAGGGGTCGACAATATGTACTAAGTATGTAAAATCGAAAATCTGTAATTACAACATAAGTTTAACACAAAGCCGAGACATGTATGATAACAAAATTACGACACGTTGTCTTACTAACAATGAGAGTAAATCAAGGGAATACGCATAACATCACAATAGAGACTCGAACAAATCATGGGTAGCGAACCCATAGAAACAGGTGGTATAACGTCTTAGGGTTCTTACCCCTCATTTATACTCTTACCCTGAAGCAGGTGGTATAACGTCTTGGGGGTTTGTCCCTCATTTATACTCTTACCCTGGAGAAGGTAATAAAACAGGTGGTATAACATCTTGGGGGTTTACCCCTCATTTATACTCTTATCCTGGAGAAGGTGGTATAGCGTCTTGGGGGTTTACCCCTCACTTATACTCTTACCCTATCTCTACCTAGTCATACAATAAATAAGCAAGTTAGAAATCCCCCTAACTTCTTATTAGTCTTATTCGTCTACACTCTCATTTTAGTTTACTTAAGGCACTAATATGTTATAATAAAACCGGGAGTTTAACCCAAAGTACTACGTACTTCCAACCTTTTAAAAAATGACTCATTTTCATATAGAACTTCCAAGATACTATAACCGTAGTATCAAGTCAAAATTACTTTTCAAGACAAGTCACAATACATTTAAACATAAAGTTAGGTTTCTAAATCAAGTGACTCCTTTTATTATAAAACCTTAGGCAATTTATGCCTTAAAACATCAAATTGCCTTTTCATTAAAACAAGCCATTTACCTTTCCATAAAGCCAATATAACCAACTCCCCATAAAGTCGTTATATTCACTTTATACCTTAGTCAAGTACAAATTTCCTATCCAAGGGACTTATATGTTTAAAACGATACAAGTATCACATACTTTAAAACTCTTCAAGTCCCTTAACTTTAATAAAACATTAGACATCCTTAATACGTTCAAAGAAGTGAGTTAATCTCCTAACTCACCCGACTTGGCCATTCAATAAACTAGTAAAGGATATCAAGATCTTGTACGTCTACCGTACTATATACGTGCAACTAGTCATGCTCAAAGGATAGGAAAAGTTCTACATACCTCGCCGGGTCAACCACTTGCCAAGTACAAAGTCCCGCCCGTAGTATGTCAACCTATAATATTCACAATACGTCTATTAAAGCCTTACTTCAAACGTAGAATATTATAAGTGTCAAGTTGCTAAATTCTACGGAAAATCTGGACAAAGACCTCCTTTGTTTTTACTAACTTTTCCACCTTTTTCAAGGCCGAATACAATAACCAAACACGCCGCATTTAAGGCACAATCAAAGCAATTAATCAATAGGGGATTACACGCCTACTAGACGTGTAAAATTCCGCCCCACAAACGATAACAAGCTAATACAACTACTAGTCCAATTTTCGGCCATAATGGATACAACAATACCAATTCTTATCCAATTTCCATTTCAATCCAAATTGGTAGCATAACATGATATCAAGTCGCATTTGATTATAACTACCATAATCTTCAAGTAAGTGACATGCGACGATTTCTAAAAAAACGACCAATTAGTAATCCAATATTCAAGTGGCTTGTATAACATTTCGGATTTAAGCTACAAGCAATCCATAATACTTATAAACTTCAACATATCAACTTCATGCTAGCAACATGTAAAGCTAACAACAACAATATAAATATATAATCTTGTAACACTTTTAAAAGACAAGATTATACCACAATGAAACTTAATCCAACTCCAATCCGAAGTCTCTCCTTAGTAGTTTAGAGCCTCTCCAAGACACTTCAATCCGCTTGTTGAGACCCTTAGAACAACACCAACAAATATCCTTCAAATCTCCAAACAAAACCTAGAAAGACAACTAGGTTTTCGTTTTGCGACTAACCCGTAAACTATCTTTTTCCAAGATTTTTCTATTGAGATATGCTCACACTACCCTCAAGAACCTTGGTTTAAAGTGTGGAGTTAAATGAACAAGAAACAATTTTTTTTCCTTTTCACAATGATGGAACCCGAGAGCTCAATTATGAGTTCTTCAAATTTTCAAGAAATTTTTCTAAGTGTTAAGCTCACTCTTGCTACTAGTAGTATTAAATAGCACCTTGGAGGGTCAAGATGCAACCATTTGGGTGGCTAGGATAAGCTCTTAGTAAATATCAAGACCTTGTGGGTCCTTTGACTTAGTCAAGATTATCAAGCTACAAGTTGCAAGACTTAGTCATCCAAGACTATGGTCAATGACCATTATGGTCATGACTAATACGACCAAGGCATCAATAAGGGGGGTGACACGTGTCACCCTCCCATTCGTCACAATAGTACGTTTTCCGACAATTTCATAATTCCGATAAATTTTTACAAGTCTCAAATCTTAACACTTGTGAGTTTCTTACTTACGTTCTTAAAACATGTCCGGTAAATACGGGGTGTAACATGAAGCTCCAAATCTTTGTGTTTTAAACCACCACAAGTCACCCTTAGAAGTTCCAAACCACCACAAGTCACCCTTAGAAGTTTCTAACCAACTTCTATTCAAGAATTAACTCCAAAAAGTGAAGAACACTAAAGTTCCAAATCTGCCCACTCTCGGCTTTGTGAGGGTTTTTGAGGTTAGGGCTGTGAAATCTTGTCTAACTCTTGGTGAATAATCTTCCTAATACATTAAGGAAGAACACTTATAAGTTTAAGAATTTTTGGACAACATTTGCTCAAGAAAAGGGGGGTTTAGACGAGAACAAGAAGGGAGGGAGAGAAAATATTTTCAAGTCTTGAAATGTTCTAAGTGTGGAAGATTTCATCAACTAGAGGTGTTTATATAGGACAACCATGTTACACCCCGTAGTTCCAGGGTATGTATGTGAAGACGTACGTACGAGAATACGACAGTAATTTTGGAAAGAAAGAAAGATGTGATTTTTCGACGGAAAAGTTTCCGGTTTTTGTGAAGTAAAAAGGTTCTTTAATGGGAATTGGATTCCCAGATTTGGTATTCGGACTTTTTGGAATATTTTAGAAGTATTGAAATTTTAATTTCCGGAATTGGTCACGTGGGGCCCACGAGAGAACTTACGGTTTTGTGAGGCCCACTTTATTTTCGGATTTTTGGCATTACGGATTTATTTTCCGAGAGACGAAATATTTTGGACCAATAGGAGGGCGACATGTGTCACCCTTAGTTGGCATGGGTTGGACGAAAATGTTGGGCTAGTGGACAAGTCAAATGGTCAAGTTTTGGAAGATATTTCTTTGGGTGAGTGGGAGTAGGTGGTGGACGTTTTTTGGTGCTAGTGGAAGGCCACATGGCTCATTGTTGTGGGGGACATATGTCCCAACATTGTGGTGGACACTTGGGTGGAAGACCTCATTCTTCACATGGATCCAAATCTTCACCCTCCATTTGTTTTAATTCGCCTGGTGGTTCTATAAATACCCCCTTGATAGCAAGACTTCTTCATCACTTGAACAATTTCCAAGTCTCAAAATCCCTCTCCCCCTTTAGTTGAAGTTCTCGTCCAAACTTCCCCGCCCCCTTCCTCGAAAGCCTTCGTCCGAAACACCCCTCTCCCTTAACCAAACTTTGTCCAAAAATTCTTGAAGTCTTAAGTGTTCTTCCTTAGTGTATTAGGAAGACTAGTAACCAAAGGTTAGAAAAGATTTCACACCCTTAGCTTAAATACACCCTCTTGGCCGAGAGTTGCCACAAGTTTAGCCTAAGTGTACTTCACTTTTTGGAGTTGAAGTGTTTAAGAGAAGTTATTAGAAACTTCTAAGGGTTGCTTGGAGAGGTTGTGAGCGTACAGATTAGGAGTTAAACGTTGCTCAGGATCGACATATAATCTTGGATAATTTTGGGCTTATCGAGGTAATGATCTTTATCCCCCTATTGTAATTGGAAATTACATGTTGTAGTAATGTATAGTCGAGTATACTATATATAGAATGGATATTAAAGAAGAAAATTGAACTGTAATTACATAGGGTATTCCTGTGAAGTAGAATTGAACACGTCCGGTTAGACGTGTAACCCCCTGGGAGTTATTGGCCTGGTAGCGGGCCTTGATAGGGGAGGAGATTTATGTGATAGCGGGAGGTGTCGCGAATTTTCCGTAGAAATATTCTACGAAGAGAACTAGAAGTTAATAGGCATTTTATGGCCATTATAGGTGGAAGTACTACGAGTAGCGTATTCTACTTGAAGGGTGGAAAAGGTTAGCAAGGTTGTAGTACTTGGAGCATTTTGCTAATTGTCGATAATCGTCGCGAGGTATGTGAACCTCTTCCTATCTTTTCTAGCATGATATGTTGTGAACTATGTAGTACGGTAGACGTACATGTGTTAAATGAATTTGGTTGATTTAAAAAATAAAGTGTTATAACGGCTTTATGAGAAGTTTGTTATAACAACTTTATGTGGGCAAAGAAATGATTTGTGGTTTTTAAAAGATAAAAGACTTGATGTGAAATAATAAGGACTTGGGTTGTGTTAAAAAGTTGTGAAACCGCTTTAATGAGAAATGGGTAATTGGGTTTTAAAAGGAATAATGTTATATTGATTTCGGAAATGAGAACAAGTATCGAACAAACCACTACAAATAAGTAATAAAGGAAAATGTATTGACTAAGTAATTATTATTAAAACCGAGAAACCTCCATCCGCATAGAAGCTAAGATAAGACAAAATTGTATTACATTTTCTAGATCATGGCTGCTTTAATAAGATTGATATAAACAAGAATAACCTACTCACACATAAGGCATATGTTACTCAAATTGTTTTAAAAGAGAATTATGTTATTAAGTGATTAAGACTATGAACTACGAAACCTTTCGAAAATAAGAGACTTGAGTATTTGAAATTAGGCAAACTTGAACTTTTGGAAAAGAATGTTGTTACTTGTCTTTAAAAAGGGAAATTATTTTGGTTTACTTAAAATAATAGTTACTCTTTTGGATACTACGAGTGTTGGTATCAGGTGACTTCTTGTGAAAGAATGGATATTTGTAAGAGAATTGAAGTATGGTAATTTGCTTGTGATAGCCTTGTTGTGTAAAAGTTGTATTCCTATGCTACCGCTGCGTCTCCATGGAGGTCGGTATATTGTTATTATTGTTACATGGACATGTCCGCACCGATGAAGAATTCCGGGGCATGCGTTACGCTGGCGGGTTAATCACCCAGATATTGTTATTGTTGTTACATGGACATGTCCGCACCGATGAAGAATTTCGGGGCATGCGTTACGCGCGGGTTAATCACCCAGATATTGTTATTGTTGTTACATGGACATGTCCGCACCGATGAAGAATTACGGGGCATGCGTTACGCGCGTTAATCACCCAGATATTGTTATTGTTGTTACATGGACATACGCACCGATGAAGAATTTCGGGGCATGTGGCCATGCGGCAGGGTTGATTACCCGATATATTGTTATTGTTGTTACATGGACATGTCTGCACCGATGAAGAATTCCGGGGGCATGTGGCCATGCGGCAGGGTTGATTACCCGGTATACTGTTATTGCATCCTGGACATGTCTACACCGATGGAGAATTTCGGGGGCATGTGGCCATGATGCGGGCATGATTGATATTGTGGGCGTGAGACCCTTGGTTATATTTGAGTGATGACTTTTGTCACGACCCGAACCCGGGCCCGTGACTGGTGCCTTACCCCGGGCACCCTAGTGATACAACATCAGAGAAAACCAGCGGAAATAAAACTTAAACATGTAAATAGACATGGATTAAGATGAAAGAAAATAGGCCAACCAAAACGGTTGCCTTTCAACATACATATATAAAAACATTTGAACAAGCATAATCCTTACAACCCCGCCACAACAAAGGCTGCACTTAAGATTTATACAACAACTATGACGACAGTGGCCCCGCCATACCCCGAATGTACAAGGACCTACTGACTGTGGTAACATACCAAAGATAAGCCTCCGGCGGACGGAGCTTCCCAAGACGCTGAAATGAGATCCTAAACGCGGATCGACAATGGTGTACTTCTACCGCAGATGAACGCAGCTCGGGCGAGGTCAAGACAACAAGTACCAAGTATGTGAAATCAGAAAATATCAGAAATGAAATCATAATAGTCTATATAAAGCAGAGACATGTATGATAACCAAACTACGATTCACAACATAAAAGCGATTATGTCAAGTCGTGACTCACGCCTCAAAGTCATCCTCACGCCCGTGGAACTTCTTCCTCACCGCCGGCGCCTAGGTACAAATCATGTGATACGATAACATGTCTCGCCCATCTTATGGACCCGATAGAAACGTGAGATACATTCCCGCTCATCCCATGAACCTAGTCGAGTGAAATACATTCCGGATGAGCCCAGAGTCGAGTGAAATACATTCGGATGAGCCAGAGTCGAGTGAAATACATTCCCGGATGAACCGGTAGTCGAGTAGAACACAGTACTTGCACAACAAGACTATCACACGTAACATGGTCAAGTTTCACAACAATAAGCATAGGCAAGTTATACACAACTCAAGGTACTTTCATTTTATGTCAAAGTCCGGATTTTAACCCTAAAGTACTACGTACGTTAAATTCCTTTTAAAGAGATCCATTCCTTTTATAAAAGTCACCCGATACCCGTAGTATAAAAATAGAGTGACTTACATCTTTTAAGTAACCCAAAACAACTTCCATACTTTCCTTTTTAAAACTAATTAAGGCAATACCATGCCTTCTTTATAGACCAAAACACTTCTCTTTTTAAAGTCCAGTTACCACATTAAAACCAATGATAAAAACCCTTTGTTTTCATAAAGTCGTTATAACCAACTTCCCATAAAGTTGTTATAACACTCTAAGTTTTAAACCATTTTAAGACAACACAATGCCTTTCTTTTCCTAAAGTTCCGGCTTTGCCTAATTTCAATTACGCAAGTCTCTTTTTAGAAAAGTTTCATAGTTCAATGTCTTAATCTCTTTTAAAACAATTGAGTAACATATGCCATAAAGTAGTAGTTATTCTTGTTCATAATCAATCTTATTAAGCCCATGATCTAGAAAATGTAATATCATTTTGTCTCATCTTAGCTTCTATGCGGATGGAGGTTTCTACTTGGTTTTAATGATACTTCATTTATTCAATACATTTTCCTTTATTAACGCCGCAGTTGGTTTGTCGATACACATTCGATTTTTGAAATCGAAAACATTATTCCTTTTAAAACCACGTGCTCATTACTCACGAATGAGGTCTCCCATTGTTAACAAACTTCATATCAAATCAATTAAGTCAAGTCTCTTATCTTTCGTAATAAGTCTCTTAACTTCTAAAAATCAAGAAACCATTTTTTTATCTCTCTTAAGACGTTATACCTAACCTCTCATAAAGTTAGTATAACTCCTTATGTTTTCAAAACCAAGTATTACTCTTCTTTCAAAAAGGTTCCTTAATTCTTTTTGAAATACTTTAAGACTTTTTATTATTCAGGCTTAAGTCAAAAGACATTGCCGTAACACTACATTCAGTTAATACACGACGCTCACCGTACTATATCTATATTCCTTTTAAAATATTTCAAGGTTCTTATTATTCAGCTTAAGTCAAAAGACATTGCCGCACAACTATATTCGGTTAGCACACGACATCTACCATATAATATATACATATTATTCAGGCTTAAGTCAAAAGACATTGCCACACACGCACGTCTACCGTACTATATGTATTCTTTTAAAATACTTCATGCTCAAGAGTAGGAAGAATCACATACCTCGCGACGATTATCGACTATTAGCAAAACGCCCACGGCTATAACCCGCTTAGCCTTGTCCACCTTCTAAGTATCACATGCTACTTGCAAAACATTCAACCAATAAAGGTTATCACCATCAGATATACGATCCATGTAAGTACTTGAACTTCTACTTATATTCTTCCAAGTGATTTCAGTTCAAGTCTTTTACGTAATATCCTTCTATTACGATTCAATTCTCTTCTATGAATCTTATATTCATTACTATACTACTACAGATGTAATTTCCAATTACACTAGAAGGATGAAGAGTATTTACCTCGATGAGCCCATAAATTATCCGAGTTTAAAGTCGCTCCTGAGCAACGCTAAACTCCTACTCCGAGTGCTCCAATCCTCTCCAAACAACCCTTAGAAGTTCTAACCAACTTCTACTTAAATACTTCAACTATCAATGAAGATTTTCCTTAGGGTTTGTTTAGTGGCTAAAGAAAGTATAGTAGTATTTTCGGCTTTGTATAAGTGTAACCTTGGGAATACTACAAGGTATTTGGGCCAAGGTATTTGGGCATTATAACAATACTTGGAGAGTATTTCTATACCACAAAAAGTGGTATTTATACGAGACAACTAGGCTGGGGTACCCACTGGCAGCACTACAAAGGGGAGTGGGAGGCCTCGCCAAGGCTTCACTCAAAGGGGGCTTTGGACGAACTTAACTACAAAAGGGGAAGGGATTTCAAGACTTGGAAAATGATTTTTGGATAAAGAAGTTCATCACTTAGAGGGGTATTTATAGGTCAAGCAAAGGCCAAACAATGGCCAAGATCAAGCCAAGTGTTAGGCAAGTGTAGGGCTAGGATCAAGCCATGTGCACCTTATCCATCTACCACACAACTTGCACAAAATATCCTACCTAACCATGCCACCTATTTTCGTCCAAACCGCCCACAAGTCCTTCCAATGTGAGGGTGACACATGTCACCCTCCCGTTGGTCCAAAATGTTTCGTCTCTCGGAAAAATCCGCAAAAATTATAAATGACATAGCCGGAATTTTCCCTTCGCAAGTTTAGTAAAACGTTTCGTCGAAAAACGATTCTTTTTGGCACTTGTGCCCAAATTTCGAAACTAGCCAACTTTAAGGCTCAAATTTTATACGTACGCCCTCACGTACATACTCTGGAATTACGGGGTATAACATTCTCCCCTCCTTAGAAACATTCGTCCCGAATGTTCCTTCTCAAGACGGATAACGATGAAGATCTTCTAACAAGTTGCCAACGCCACGCCCGCCACGAAATAACACACGCTTCTCTTCCTTCCTTACTGTTATGCCCTTCGAACACTTGAACTCTTCTAGTATCGCATCACACTTCACCAACGCTCGTTTCCAACCCTGGAGTCACTACCTCCAAACTTGGTCATCTTACTAACCTCGATTTCTTCTAGGGCCATTCTCGGCCTTCACGATCCGCTTCTGGTCGAACATATCCACGAACTCATACGAAGGTCATCTAAACTTGGGCCTAACACCCTCGTGACCCTACCACTGGCGACCACCGCAGCTGACCCAACCTCGAACAGCCGCGGGTTGGCCCTCAACATGGCCCCAACCTGACCCACTTAACGCATCACGCTCTTGTTCCCCGATCCGGAACAATCTTACCTCTACAGGTCATGAAAGCTACCACTTCCATTTCACACTACCCAGGGACTTATCACACAAATACACCACGTATACCTATACGTTCTGACAAAGATCACTCGCAAAAACTTGTACTCAAGACGGCCTTACATCTAAGGTCTCAACTGTAGTATTCTAAGGTTCATCATTTTCTCACCCCCAGGCTTACCCTTTTACACTAACCAGGTTTCTAAATCACATTTTAGCACAAAGCTATCCGAAATAAGACTAAACACATCATCAATACATACAAGTCTCTAGAGGGTTAAGGATATACCTGAACCTACCGCTCCACTCTAATCATAGGCACACTGCAGGCACATAGTCAGAAGGCGATGAACTCACATCGATCCAGGTCGCGCTAAGCCGCTGCACCTCTCCTATAAGCACGCCTCTCGTCACATGGCCCCGACGGCCGCAGTGAAACAAGCACCGAAAAAGACGACATTCCCGGATGATGTTTGCCACATCGCGGCACACCGAGGGGACATGAATCTCCGGCTAGCATTCACGTATACCGTGGAACTAAGCCCCGAGCTCGACCAGCCCCGAATACCCGAACGCCACGAAGATCGCGGAGGACCACTCTGATCGGGCGAGGTACATAACTAACACACTGAGGCGGTCCGCCTCGAAAGTTACCAAAGGACCTCGCTGTCTGGCCTTCTTCGCCGATCTCGGCCATTTCGCCGACCTCTCCGTGCCTCACATCCTAGTGCATGAGCTTGACGCGGGCAATGTCCATGCCCAACAAGAGCTACACCCGTACAAGCCTCTCGCCAAGTAATCATCTAGCCCGGTGACGTAGCGGTGTACTCATCCTCCATATCGCTACTACTGGGACATACCGAGCTAACGAGTCGAACTCCACATTGTACTCTCTAACCGTCCGCGCCCGCCTTAACGTCAAAAATATTTCGTCCCGAGCCATCCTCATATGTGTAGGCAAGAAGTTTGCAATAAATGCCTTTGATAAATCTTCCAATATAGATGGAAGTGCATACTCACCCCGGGACAGCTCGCGAATCAAACCCGATCGCGGTATCACGCAGCCGATGCGAACCTAGGACCACTGACTCGGTATCCGATGCCTTGATCACTCTCATGACCAGAATCGCCGGATGAACTCCTGCGGATCATCCTCGAGCCTCGACCCATAAAACTCTGGCGGGTTACACCTCGTAAAATCCCGTAGTCTCAAATCATGCGCTCGGGGTGAACTACGGTGCTCTGGGGCTGAAGCTGCGCATCCGGCCTATCCTCATATCTCGCCACGACCACGGCGATCGCCATCTCCTTGTACCCCATCTCATCCGCTCCAGGCTGTGGGACTGGAGGCTCAGGTACTGTAGTCTCAGCAGCCACTGCTGCGGCTCTAAACTTCTTTGGTCTTTGGCGGCGTCGCGAAACCCGCCGTCGGAAGCTCATCTCGGCCGGGCTGCGCCTCGTACTCCTCTGTATCTCACTAACAGCTCCCTCGACTGCCTTGCCCATCTGGGCCTGGGTTGCCTTACGCGGAGGCATAACTGGTAAAGGAAAGGAATACGTCAGAGGGGTCCAACTTATCACACAGCTCTAAGGCACGATCTCAGAATGAGAAGAATGGAAACCAATCCTAAATGTCCTATAGCCTCCTGATTATAGATGTGGTGCACAACACACCGATAATCAAGACTCTACTAGACACGATGCAGACACTTTCCGAGGACTAACTGCTCTGATACCACTTTTGTCACGACCCGAACCCGGGCCCGTGACTGGTGCCTTACCCCGGGCACCCTAGTGATACAACATCAGAGAAAACCAGCGGAAATAAAACTTAAACATGTAAATAGACATGGATTAAGATGAAAGAAAATAGGCCAACCAAAACGGTTGCCTTTCAACATACATATATAAAAACATTTGAACAGTTACAATCCTTACAACCCTGCCCACAACAGTGCTACAGACCTCTAAGATTTATACAACAACTATGACGGACGGGGCCGCCATACCACTGATGTACAAGGACCTACAGACACAGGGTAACATACCAAAGATAAGCCTCCGAAGGGACGGAGCTTCCCAAGACGCTGAAATGAGATCCTAAACGCGGATCGGCGGTAGTGTACTTACTGCGGCATGAACGCAGCCCCGAAGAAGTCGATAACAAGTACCAAGTATGTGAAACTGTAAAAATACTGTAAATGAAATCATAATAGTCTATATAAAGCAGGAGACATGTATGATAACCAAACTACAGTTCACAACATAAAAGCGATTATGTCGTCGGGGACTCACGCTCAAAGTCATCCTCGTGCGTGGAACTTCTTCCTCACTGCCGACAGTCTAGGTACAAAT
This sequence comes from Przewalskia tangutica, assembly GCA_029844215.1. Classification (NCBI taxonomy): domain Eukaryota; kingdom Viridiplantae; phylum Streptophyta; class Magnoliopsida; order Solanales; family Solanaceae; genus Przewalskia; species Przewalskia tangutica. The sequence goes on from CM056721.1 coordinate 114,102,002, forward strand.
AATGTGATACGTATAACATGTCTCGGCCCATCTTATGGACCCAGTATAGAAACGTGTGGGATACATTCCCGGTTCATTCCATGAACCGGTAGTCGAGTGAAATACATTCCCGGATGAACCGGTAGTCGAGTGAAATACATTCCCGGATGAACCGGTAGTCGAGTGAAATACATTCCCGGATGAACCGGTAGTCGAGTGAAATACATTCCCGGATGAACCGGTAGTCGAGTAGAACACAGTACTTGCACAACAAGACTATCACACGTAACATGGTCAAGTTTCACAACAATAAGCATAGGCAAGTTATACACAACTCAAGGTACTTTCATTTTATGTCAAAGTCCGGATTTTAACCCTAAAGTACTACGTACGTTAAATTCCTTTTAAAGAGATCCATTCCTTTTATAAAAGTCACCCGATACCCGTAGTATAAAAATAGAGTGACTTACATCTTTTAAGTAACCCAAAACAACTTCCATACTTTCCTTTTTAAAACCAATTAAGGCAATACCATGCCTTCTTTTTAGACCAAAACACTTCTCTTTTTAAAGTCCAGTTACCACATTAAAACCAATGATAAAAACCCTTTGTTTTCATAAAGTCGTTATAACCAACTTCCCATAAAGCTGTTACAACACTCTAAGTTTTAAACCATTTTAAGACAACACAATGCCTTTCTTTTCCCTAAAGTTCCAGTTTGCCTACTTTCAATTACGCAAGTCTCTTTTTAGAAAAGTTTCATAGTTCAAGGTCTTAATCTCTTTTAAAACAATTGAGTAACATATGCCATAAAGTAGTAGGTTATTCTTGTTCATAATCAATCTTATTAAGCGACCATGATCTAGAAAATGTAATATCATTTTGTCTCATCTTAGCTTCTATGCAGATGGAGGTTTCTACTTGGTTTTAATGATACTTCATTTATTCAATACATTTTCCTTTATTAACGCGGTGGTTTGTCGATACATTCGATTTTTGAAATCATTAAAACATTATTCCTTTTAAAAACCACGTGCTCATTACTCACGAATGAGGTCTCCATTGTTAACAAACTTCATATCAAATCAATTAAGTCAAGTCTCTTATCTTTCGAATAAGTCTCTTAACTTCTAAAAATCAGTAAACCATTCTTTTTATCTCTCTTAAGACGTTATACCTAACCTCTCATAAAGCTAGTATAACTCTTTATGTTTTCAAAACCAAGTATTACTCTTCTTTCAAAAAGGTTCCTTAATTCTTTTTGAAATACTTTAAGACTCTTTATTATTCAGGCTTAAGTCAAAAGACATTGCCGTAACGCTACATTCAGTTAATACACGTACGTCTACCGTACTATATCTATATTCCTTTTTAAAATATTTCAAGGTTCTTATTATTCAGGCTTAAGTCAAAAGACATTGTCGTACAACTATATTCAGTTAGCACACGTACATCTACCATATAATATATACATATTATTCAGGCTTAAGTCAAAAGACATTGCCACACGTACGTCTACCGTACTATATGTATTCTTTTAAAATACTTCATGCTCAAGAGTATAGGAAGAATCACATACCTCGCGACGATTATCGACTATTAGCAAAACGCTCCACGGCTATAACCCGGCTAGCCTTGTCCACCTTCTAAGTAGCACATGCTACTTGCAAAACATTCAACCAATAAAGGTTATCAGTCTACTGTATATACAGTCCTATGTAAGTACAGTTGAACTTCTACTTATATTCTTCTGAAGTGATTTCAGTTCAAGTCTTTTCTGTAATATCCTTCTATTACAGTTCAATTCTCTTCTATGAATCTTATATTCATTACTATACTACTACAGTATGTAATTTCCAATTACACTAGAAGGACAGTAGTATTTACCTCGATGAGCCCATAAATTATCCGAGTTTAAAGTCGCTCCTGAGCAACGCTAAGCTCCTACTCCGAGTGCTCCAATCCGCTCCAAACAACCCTTAGAAGTTCTAACCAACTTCTACTTAAATACTTCAACTATCAATGAAGATTTTCCTTAGGGTTTCGTTTAGTGGCTAAAGAAAGTATAGTAGTATTTTCTGGGCTTTGTATAAGTGTAACCTTGGGAATACTACAAGGTATTTGGGCCAAGGTATTTGGGCATTATAACAATACTTGGAGAGTATTTCTATACCAAAAAAGGGGGGTATTTATACGAGACAACTAGGCTAGGGGGTACCATGGCTAGGAGCACTACAAAGGGGAGGGGAGGCCCTCGGCGAGCTTCACTCAAAGGGGTTTGGACAAACTTAACTACAAAAGGGGAAGGGATTTCAAGACTTGGAAAATGATTTTTGGATAAAGAAGTTCATCACTTAGAGGGGTATTTATAGGTCAAGCAAAGGCCAACCAATGGCCAAGATCAAGCCAAGTGTTAGGCAAGTGTAGGGCTAGGATCAAGCCATGTGCACCTTATCCATCTACCACACAACTTGCACAAAATATCCTACCTAACCATGCCACCTATTTTCGTCCAAACCGCCCACAAGTCCTTCCAATGTGAGGGTGACACATGTCACCCTCCCGTTGGTCCAAAATGTTTCGTCTCTCAGAAAAATCCGCAAAAATTATAAATGACATAGCCGGAATTTTTCCTTCGCAAGTTTAGTAAAACGTTTCGTCGAAAAACGATTCTTTTTGGCACTTGTGCCCAAATTTCGAAACTAGCCAACTTTAAGGCTCAAATTTTATACGTACGCCCTCACGTACATACTCTGGAATTACGGGGTATAACAACTTTGAGGGCGTGAGTCCCTGCTTTGACATGACTGCTTTTATGTCGTGAACTGTAGTTTGGTTATCATACATGTCTCCTGTTTTATTTAGACTGTTATGATTTCGTTCTGATATTTTGATTTCACATACTTGGTACATGTTGTACTGACCTCCTTCGGGGGGCTGCGTTCATGCCGCAGGTAGAGGTACATTGGTTGTTGATCCTCGTTCTTAGGATCACAGTTCAACGTATTGGGAAGCTCCGTTTCTCCGGAGGCTTATCTTTTGGTATGTTTTCCCCGAGTTTGTAAGTTTTTGTACATTCAGGGGTATGGCGGAGCCCTGTCCCGTCATAGTTGTTGTAAAAATCTTAGAAGTGCATGTAATCTTTGTTGTGGCGGGTGTAAAGGATTGTAACTGTTCGGTTGTATGTATATACATGAAGGTGACCGTTTTGGTTAGCCTGTTTTCTTATGTTGTATCTTGTTTCCTGTTTAAGTTTTTATTTCCGCTGATTTTCTCTGATGTAGTATCACTAGGGTGCCCGGGGTAAGGCACCAGTCGCGGGCCCGAGGTCGGGTCGTGACAAAAGTGGTATCAGATCAGTTAGTCCTCGGAAAGTGTCTACAGACCGTGTCTAGTAGAGTCTTGATTATCGGTGTGTTGTGCACCACATCTATAATCAGGAGGCTGCAGGACATTTAGGATTGGTTTCCATTCTTCTCACTCTAAGATCGTGCCTTAGAGCTGTGTTATAAGTTGGACCCCTCTGACGTATTTCGTTTTTACCAGTTATGCCTCCACGCAAGGCAATCAGGGCCCAGAAGGGCAAGCGGCGAATGGAGTCGCAAGTAGAAAGCGGCGATGGCTCACGAGACCACGGTACCGAGCCTCGGTCCACAACCAGGCGGAGGAGATGGGTTACAAGGAGATGGCGATTATTGGCGTGATTGTGGCGAACATGAGGATAGGCCGGGCAGCGGTTCGATAGCACCGTGGTTCACCCGAGATCGGATAGTTTGAGGCTACGGGATTTTACGAGTTGCACGCGAGTTCTACGGTCGAGGCACGAGGATGATCGCGGGAGTTCATCCGGCGATTCTGACGGATCATGAGTGATCAAGGCTTCGGAGACCGAGTCGGTGGTCTTAGGTTCGCATCGGCTGCGTGATACTGCAGTCGACTGGTTTGATTCGTGGGAGCTGTCCCGGGGAGAGCATGCACTTCCAACAGTATGGAACGAGTTCTCAGAGGCATTCCTCACTCACTTCTTGCCTCCGCAGATGAGGAGGGCACGGGCCAACAGATTTATGATGCTGAGACAGAGAGGGCGTACGGTTCGAGAGTACAATGTGGAGTTTGACTCACTAGCTCGGTACGTCCCCGCGTTAGTATCCGATATGGAGGACAGAGTGCACCGCTACGTTACAGGGCTCGATGACTACTTGGCATAGGCTTGTTCGGGTGTAGCTCTTCAGCCGGGCATGGACATTGCCCGCATGCAGGCTTATGCACACGAGTGGCTTAAAGCCCCCTCAACTCGGCACTTGGATGTGAGGAGCGGAGAGGTCGACGGAATGACCGAGATCAGCAGAAGAGGGCCAGAACAGCAGGGTCCTTTGGTGACATTCGAGGCGGACCGCCTCAGCAGCAGGCTAGTTATGCACCTTCGCCCGATCTGAGTGGTCCTCCGCGATCTTGAGGCTTCAGGATATTGAGGCGGTCAGGGCTCGAGGTTCGAGTTTCGGGGAGTTGGGGTCTTGGCGGATGAAGCCACCCCGACCTCGGTGCGGTCAATGTGGTAGACCCCATTTTGGGGAGTGTCGTGCTGCCAAGGGAGCCTGTTATATTTGCGGCCGTCAGGGCCATTTTGCGAGGAACTGTACGACCAGGAGTAGCACGGATGTTACGACTCAGCCTTCAGGATCAGTGGCTGGTTCATCACCTTCACTAGCTATGCGCCCTGCAGGGCAGGACTGTGATTAGAGTAAAGCGGTAGTTACAGGTATATCCTTAACCCTCTAGAGATTTGTATGCGTGATATGATGATTTTATGTTGAGTGTTATGTTTGGATAGCATTGTGTAAAATTGTGATCTAGAGAACATGGTTAGTTGATAGGATAAGTATGGGGACATGGAAAGTGTGAACCTTAGAATATTTCACGTTGAGACCTTAGATGTAAGGCCGTCTTGAGTAAAGGATTTTGCAAATGATCCTTGTCGGAGTGCATTATATGCATAGGGTGAATTAGTGTGATAAGTCCATGGGTAGTGTGAGATGGAAGTGGTAGCTTTCATGACGTGAATTAGTAAGATTGTTCTGTATCGGGGAACAAGAGTTTGGCGCGATTATGGGTCGGGTTGAGGACCATTCGCGGGTCAACCCGTAGCCCGGCATGAGGTGGGGTCAGTTCGAGGTGGTCCCGCCAGGTGGTAGGATCACGAGGGTGCAAGGCCCAAGTTTAGGTAACCACTATATACGTTTGTGGACGTGTTCAACCAGAATCGGACCGTGAAGGACGGGAATGGCCTTGAAGAAATTCAAGGCTAGTAAGATGACCAAGTTTGGAGGTAGTGACTCCAAAGATTTTGGAAACTGAAGTGATGACTGAAGTATGGTACGTGTACTAGAAAGAGTTCGAGTGTTCGAGAAGAGTACGACGAGTAAGGAAAGAAGTGAACATGTGCTGAGAGATAGAAGTGATCATTTTTGTGAAGTGAATGTGCGACAGGAGTATCCTTTGGACCAGGAGCGAGAGTTGGTGTTGTTTTACACCTTCGAGGTGATTCCTCGTTGGCTTGGATTTGGGTTTTGCGCGTATGATTTTATTATGGCAATATGGGGCATAGTTGGTTTCGTAAGTATAGTAGTGAAGACTATACCAGCGCATGTACGTTTGGAGACTTAGAAGGAACATCCGGGATGAATGTTTCTAAGGGGGGAAGAATGTTACACCAGTAGTTCCGGTATGTATGTGAAGGCGTGCGTGCGAGAATACGACGATAATTTTGGAAAGAAAGAAAGATGTGATTTTTAACGGAAAAGTTTCGGTTTTGTGAAGTAAAAGGTTCGTTAATGGGAATTGGATTCCCAGATTTGGTATTCGGACTTTTTGGAATATTTTAGAAGTATTGAAATTTTAATTTCCGGAATTGGTCACGTGGGGCCCACGAGAGAACTTACGGTTTTGTGAGGCCCACTTTATTTTCGGATTTTTGGCATTACGGATTTTTTTCCGAGAGACGAAATATTTTGGACCAATAGGAGGGCGACATGTGTCACCCTTAGTTGGCATGGGTTGGACGAAAATGTTGGGCTAGTGGACAAGTCAAATGGTCAAGTCTTGGAAGATATTTCTTTGGGTGAGTGGGAGTAGGTGGTGGACATTTTTTGGTGCTAGTGGAAGGCCACATGGCTCATTGTTGTGGGGGACATATGTCCCAAGGTTGTGGTGGACATATGTCCCAACATTGTGGTGGACACTTGGGTGGAAGACCTCATTCTTCACATGGATCCAAATCTTCACCCTCCATTTGTTTTAATCTTGGCCCTTGGTGGTTCTATAAATACCCCCCTTGATAGCAAGACTTCTTCATCACTTGAACAATTTCCAAGTCTCAAAATCCCTCTCCCCCTTTAGTTGAAGTTCTCGTCCAAACTTCCCCTCCCCCTTCCTTGAAAGCCTTCGTCCGAAACACCCCTCTCCCTTAACCAAACTTTGTCCAAAAATTCTTAAAGTCTTAAGTGTTCTTCCTTAGTGTATTAGGAAGACTAGTAACCAAAGGTTAGAAAAGATTTCACACCCTTAGCTTAAATACACCCTCTTGGCCGAGAGTTGCCACAAGTTTAGCCTAAGTGTACTTCACTTTTTGGAGTTGAAGTGTTTAAGAGAAGTTATTAGAAACTTCTAAGGGTTGCTTGGAGCGGTTTTGAGCGTACAGATTAGGAGTTAAACGTTGCTCAGGATCGACATATAATCTTGGATAATTTTGGGCTTATCGAGGTAATGATCTCTATCCCCCTATTGTAATTGGAAATTACATGTTGTAGTAATGTATAGTCGAGTATACTATATATAGAATGGATATTAAAGAAGAAAATTGAACTGTAATTACATAGGGTATTCCTGTGAAGTAGAATTGAACACGTCCGGTTAGACGTGTAATCCCCTGGGAGTTATTGGCCTGGTAGCGGGCCTTGATAGGGGAGGAGATTTATGTGATAGCGGGGAGGTGCTGCCGAATTTTCCGTAGAAATATTCTACGAAGAGAACTAGAAGTTAATAGGCGTTTTATGGCCATTATAGGTGGAAGTACTACGAGTAGCGTATTCTACTTGAAGGGTGGAAAAGGCTAGCAAGGTTGTAGTACTTGGAGCATTTTGCTAATTGTCGATAATCGTCGCGAGGTATGTGAACCTCTTCCTATCTTTTCTAGCATGATATGTTGTGAACTATGTAGTACGGTAGACGTACATGTGTTAAATGAATTTGGTTGATTTAAAACATAAAGTGTTATAACGGCTTTATGGGAAGTTTGTTATAACAACTTTATGTGGGCAAAGAAATGATTTGTCGTTTTTAAAAGATAAAAGACTTGATGTGAAATAATAAGGACTTGGGTTGTGTTAAAAAGTTGTGAAACCGCTTTAATGAGAAATGGGTAATTGGGTTTTAAAAGGAATAATGTTATATTGATTTCGGAAATGAGAACAAGTATCGAACAAACCACTGCAGCGTTAATAAAGGAAAATGTATTGACTAAGTAATTATTATTAAAACCAGTAGAAACTTCCATCTGCATAGAAGCTAAGATAAGACAAAATTGTATTACATTTTATAGATCATGGCTGCTTTAATAAGATTGATATAAACAAGAATAACCTACTCACACATAAGGCATATGTTACTCAAATTGTTTTAAAAGAGACTTATGTTATTAAGTGATTAAGACTATGAACTACGAAACCTTTCGAAAATAAGAGACTTGAGTATTTGAAATTAGGCAAACTTGAACTTTTGGAAAAGAATGTTGTTACTTGTCTTTAAAAAGGGAAATTATTTTGGTTTACTTAAAATAATAGTTACTCTGTTTTGGATACTACGAGTGTTGGTATCAGGTGACTTCTTGTGAAAGAATGGATATTTGTAAGAGAATTGAAGTATGGTAATTTGCTTGTGATAGCCTTGTTGTGTAAAAGTTGTATTCCTATGCTACCGCGTCTCTCGATGGAGGGCCGGTATATTGTTATTATTGTTACATGGACATATACGCACGATGAAGAATTTCGGGCATGCGGCCATCTGGCGGGTTAATCACGGTATATTGTTATTGTTGTTACATGGACATATACGCACCGATGAAGAATTAGGGCATGCGGCACGCGGAGTTAATCACGGTATATTGTTATTGTTGTTACATGGACATGCGCAGATGAAGAATTACGGGGCATGCGACGTCTGGCGGTTAATCACGGTATATTGTTATTGTTGTTACATGGACATATGCGCGATGAAGAATTTGGGGCATGTGGCTACGGCGGGGTTGATTACGATTTATTTTTATTGTTGTTACATGGACATGCGAACCGATGAAGAATTAGGGGCATGTGGCGTGCGGCAGGGTTGATTACCCGGTATACTGTTATTGCATCCTGGACATGTCTACACCGATGGAGAATTCCGGGGGCATGTGGCCATGATGCGGGCATGATTGATATTGTGGGCGTGAGACCCTTGGTTATATTTGAGTGATGACTTTGAGGGCGTGAGTCCCTGCTTTGACATGACTGCTTTTATGTCGTGAACTGTAGTTTGGTTATCATACATGTCTCCTGTTTTATTTAGTATTATGATTTCGTTCTGATTTTGATTTCATACTTGGTACTGTTATCTTGACCTCGCCCGGATGCGTTCATGCCGCAGGTAGAGGTACATTGGTTGTTGATCCTCGTTCTTAGGATCACAGTTCAGCGTATTGGGAAGCTCCGTTTCTCCGGAGGCTTATCTTTTGGTATGTTTTCCCCGAGTTTGTAAGTTTTTGTACATTCAGGGGTATGGCGGGGCCCTGTCCCGTCATAGTTGTTGTAAAAATCTTAGAGGTGCAGAATCTTGTTGTGGGCGAGTGTAAGGATTGTAACTGTTCGGTTGTATGTATATACATGAAGGTGACCGTTTTGGTTAGCCTGTTTTCTTATGTTGTATCTTGTTTCCTGTTTAAGTTTTTATTTTCGCTGATTTTCTCTGATGTAGTATCACTAGGGTGCAGGGTAAGGCACGATCGCGGGCAGTGGGTCGTGACAAAAGTGGTATCGAATCGCTTAGTCCTCGGAAAGTGTCTACGCAGTGTCTACAGTAGAGTCTTGATTATCGGTGTGTTGTGCACCATCTATAATCAGGAGGCTGCAGGACATTTAGGATTGGTTTCCATTCTTCTCACTCTAAGATCGTGCCTTAGAGCTGTGTTATAAGTTGGACCCCTCTGACGTATTTCGTTTTTACCAGTTATGCCTCCACGCAAGGCAATCGGGGCGAAGGGCAAAGCGAGAAGGCTGCGAGTAGAAGCGGCGATGGCTCACGAGACCACGGTACACGAGCCTCAGTCCACAACGGAGCGAGAGGAGATGGGTTACAAAGATGGCCCGATTATTGGCGTGATTGTGGCGAACATGAGGATAGGTTGGGCGGCGATTCCGATGCTGCCGGTGGTTCACCCGAGATCGGATAGTTTGAGGCTACGGGATTTTCTGAGTTGCAGCCCGCCAGAGTTCTATGGGTCGAAGCCTGAGGATGATCCGCATGAGTTCATCCGAAGCGATTCTGAGGATCGTAGAGTGATCAAGGCTTGGAGACCGAGTCGGTGGTCTTAGGTTCGCATCGGTGCGTGATCCGCGATCGGCGGTTTGATTCGTGGGAGCTGTCCCGGGGAGAGCATGTACTTCCAACAGTATGGGACGAGTTCTCAGAGGCATTCCTCACTCACTTCTTGCCTCCGCAGATGAGGAGGGCACGGGCCGACATATTTATGATCTTTGAGGCGAGAGGCGTGCGGTTCGAGTACAATGTGGAGTTTGACTCAGCTGCGACGCGTCCACGTTAGTATCCGACATGGAGGACAGAGTGCACCGCCACGTTACGAGCTCGATGACCAGCAGCGAGCTTGTTGGTGTAGCTCTTCACCGGGCATGGACATTGCCAGCACGAGCTTATGCACTTGGATGTGAGGCGGAGAGGTCGACGGAATGGAGATCGGCGAAGAGCGAGCAATGAGTCCTTTGGTGACTTTCGAGGTGGACCGCCTCGGCAGCTAGTTATGCACGCCGCCCGATGCAGTGGTCCTCCACGCCTTCGTGGCTTCTAGGATATTCGGGGAGCGGATCGGGGCTCGAGGTTGAGTTTCGGAGTTGGGGTCTGGCGGATGAAGCCACCCCGACCTCGGTGCGGTCAATGGTAGACCCCATTTTGGGAGTGTCGTGCTTCGAGGAGCTGTTATATTTGCGGCGTCGGGCCATTTTGCGAGCTATGCGACCGGGTAGCACGGATGTTACGACTCGACCGAGGATCGATGGTGGTTCATCACCGCTAGCTACGCCTGCGAGCAGGGTGTGATTAGAGTAAAGCGGTAGTTACAGGTATATTCTTAACCCTCTAGAGATTTGTATGCGTGATATGATGATTTTATGTTGAGTGTTATATTTGGATAGCATTGTGTAAAATTGTGATCTAGAGAACATGGTTAGTTGATAGGATAAGTATGGGGACATGGAAAGTGTGAACCTTAGAATATTTCACGTTGAGACCTTAGATGTAAGGCCGTCTTGAATAAAGGATTTTGCAAATGATCCTTGTCGGAGTGCATTATATGCATAGGGTGAATTAGTGTGATAAGTCCATGGGTAGTGTGAGATGGAAGTGGTAGCTTTCATGACATGAATAAGTAAGATTGTTCTGTATCGGGGAACAAGAGTTTGGCGCGATTATGGGTCGGGTTGAGGACCATTCGCGGGTCAACCCGTAGCCCGGCATGAGGTGGGGTCAGTTCGAGGTGGTCCCGCCAGGTGGTAGGATCACGAGGGTGCAAGGCCCAAGTTTAGGTAACCACTATATAAGTTCGTGGACGTGTTCAACCAGAATCGGATCGTGAAGGCCGGGAATGGCCTTGAAGAAATTCGAGGCTAGTAAGATGACCAAGTTTGGAGGTAGTGACTCCAAAGATTTTGGAAACTGAAGTGATGACTGAAGTATGGTATGTGTACTAGAAAGAGTTCGAGTGTTCGAGAAGAGTACGACGAGTAAGGAAAGAAGTGAACATGTGCTGAGAGATAGAAGTGATCATTTTTGTGAAGTGAATGTGCGACAGGAGTATCCTTTGGACCAGGAGCGAGAGTTGGTGTGGTTTTACACCTTCGAGGTGATTCCTCCTTGGCTTGGATTTGGGTTTCGCGCGTATGATTTTATTATGGCAATATGGGGCATAGTTGGTTTCGTAAGTATAGTAGTGAAGACTATCAGAAGCGCGTATGCGTTTGGAGACTTAGAAGGAACATTCAGGATGAATGTTTCTAAGGGGGGAAGAATGTTACACCCCGTAGTTCCAGGGTATGTATGTGAAGACGTACGTACGAGAATACGAAAGTAATTTTGGAAAGAAAGAAAGATGTGATTTTTCGACGGAAAAGTTTCCGGTTTTTGTGAAGTAAAAAGGTTCGTTAATGGGAATTGGATTCCCAGATTTGGTATTCGGACTTTTTGGAATATTTTAGAAGTATTGAAATTTTAATTTCCGGAATTGGTCACGTGGGGCCCACGAGAGAACTTACGGTTTTGTGAGGCCCACTTTATTTTCGGATTTTTGGCATTACGGATTTTTTTTCCGAGAGACGAAATATTTTGGACCAATAGGAGGGCGACATGTGTCACCCTTAGTTGGAATGGGTTGGACAAAAATGTTGGGCTAGTGGACAAGTCAAATGGTCAAGTCTTGGAAGATATTTCTTTGGGTAAGTGGGAGTAGGTGGTGGACATTTTTTGGTGCTAGTGGAAGGCCACATGGCTCATTGTTGTGGGGGACATATGTCCCAAGGTTGTGGTGGACATATGTCCCAACATTGTGGTGGACACTTGGGTGGAAGACCTCATTCTTCACATGGATCCAAATCTTCACCCTCCATTTGTTTTAATCTTGGCCCTTGGTGGTTCTATAAATACCCCCCCTTGATAGCAAGACTTCTTCATCACTTGAACAATTCCAAGTCTCAAAATCTCTCTCCCCCTTTAGTTGAAGTTCTCGTCCAAACTTCCCCTCCCCCTTCCTTGAAAGCCTTCGTCCGAAACACCCCTCTCCCTTAACCAAACTTTGTCCAAAAATTCTTAAAGTCTTAAGTGTTCTTTCTTAGTGTATTAGGAAGACTAGTAACCAAAGGTTAGAAAAGATTTCACACCCTTAGCTTAAATACACCCTCTTGGCCGAGAGTTGCCACAAGTTTAGCCTAAGTGTACTTCACTTTTTGGAGTTGAAGTGTTTAAGAGAGGTTATTAGAAACTTCTAAGGGTTGCTTGGAGCGGTTTTGAGCGTACAGATTAGGAGTTAAACGTTGCTCAGGATCGACATATAATCTTGGATAATTTTGGGCTTATCGAGGTAATGATCTTTATCCCCCTATTGTAATTGGAAATTACATGTTGTAGTAATGTATAGTCGAGTATACTATATATAGAATGAATATTAAAGAAGAAAATTGATCTGTAATTACATAGGGTATTCCTGTGAAGTAGAATTGAACACGTCCGGTTAGACGTGTAACCCCTTGGGAGTTATTGGCCTGGTAGCGGGCCTTGATAGGGGAGGAGATTTATGTGATAGCGGGGAGGTCTTTGCGAATTTTCCGTAGAAATATTCTCTGAAGAGAACTAGAAGTTAATAGGCGTTTTATGGCCATTATAGGTGGAAGTACTACGAGTAGCGTATTCTACTTGAAGGGTGGAAAAGGCTAGCAAGGTTGTAGTACTTGGAGCATTTTGCTAATTGTCGATAATCGTCGCGAGGTATGTGAACCTCTTCCTATCTTTTCTAGCATGATATGTTGTGAACTATGTAGTACGGTAGACGTACATGTGTTAAATGAATTTGGTTGATTTAAAACATAAAGTGTTATAACGGCTTTATGGGAAGTTTGTTATAACAACTTTATGTGGGAAAAGAAATGATTTGTGGTTTTTAAAAGATAAAAGACTTGATGTGAAATAATAAGGACTTGGGTTGTGTTAAAAAGTTGTGAAACCGCTTTAATGAGAAATGGGTAATTGGGTTTTAAAAGGAATAATGTTATATTGATTTCAGAAATGAGAACAAGTATCGAACAAACCACTGCAGCGTTAATAAAGGAAAATGTATTGACTAAGTAATTATTATTAAAACCAGTAGAAACCTCCATCTGCATAGAAGCTAAGATAAGACAAAATTGTATTACATTTTCTAGATCATGACTTCTTTAATAAGATTGATATAAACAAGAATAACCTACTCACACATAAGGCATATGTTACTCAAATTGTTTTAAAAGAGACTTATGTTATTAAGTGATTAAGACTATGAACTACGAAACCTTTCGAAAATAAGAGACTTGAGTATTTGAAATTAGGCAAACTTGATGTCACGACCCGTTCCGGGGCCAGTGACTGGTGCCTTACCCGGACACCCAAGTAGCCATACATCAGAGAAAATCAGCGGAATATAAAAACTAGACATGAAACAATGTAAATTGAGACACAGTTTATCTGAGAAAAGTCGCCTTTCGGCATATATATATAAACCAAAATCTGGCAGTTACATCCCAGTATGCATAATAGGACTCTGAGACCTCTGAGAAGTAAACAACTATGGCGGGACAGGGCCCCGCCATACCCTGAATGTACATATATCTACAACATCTGGGAGAACCATACCAAAAGTCGAGCCTCCGGAGAAGATGGAGCTCCTGACACCAAAGCAAAAGATCCTAAGGATGCGGATTTAGCACCTGCTTTCCCTTACCTGCGGCATGAACGCAGCCCCCCGAAGGAGGTCAGTACAACAGGTACCAAGTATGTGAAACTGTAAAGTACTTAAATGAAATCATATCATTTTAAAGCCAATTTTACAAATATGTACGAAATAACCAATGTAACCGCACATAGTGCCACATCACAAACAAGAGTAACAATTAAGCGTATGCGAGTCTTTTCTAGGCTGCGAATGATCGAAACAAGGCCAATCGCCCATTGTATCATTATGCATGCACGATCTTGGACTCGTAGTCGCGTGAAGCACCTAGGCGCGTGAGGTATTCCCCGCATCGAGGGTAGCTACTCCTCGGCATCGTCCTGGACTCGTAGTCTGCATGGCCACATAGACCGCATGGCCACATAGACCGCACACTAACCTGGAACTCTCGTAGCTCCGCATAGGTCCCCGGACGCGTGAGGTATTCTCGAATCATAGTCCCTGCACGAGGTATACCGCGTCGGAGGCGACTTAACCCCGGTATATCATGTCGAGGTGAGTGATGTAATACTAGCATAACGGCTTATCGTTAAACAACATAAACACAAATAAGAATAACCTCTTTACACAAACGTTTACAAGATACTAACACACATAGCATCACAATATGTCTACTCAACAAACCATCTCACTGTACTTTCCAGAAATCAATACAAGTCTTTTATCAACACATAAGTAAACTGTTCCTTTTATCTTTCTTAAGTCGTTATACCTAACTTCCCATAAAGCTAGTATAACTCTTAAGCTTTTGTTTAAAAACCAAGTATTACTCTTCTTTCAAAAATGATTCATAATTCTTTTGAAATACTTCAAGATTCTTGTTATTTAGACTCAAGTCAAAAGACGTCAAGTAAAACCATGTTCATTTAACACACGTACGTCTACCGTACTATATATATATACTTTAAAATATCATGCTCAAGAGGATAGGAAGAATCACATACCTTCTTGGCGAAATCCACCTGCCAAGTCGAATATGTCGCGCGCAGAGTATCAACCTATAATAGTCAAATATGTCTATCAACGTCTAGACTACTCTGTAGGATTAATCTAAGCAGAGGGTTCTCTATTCTATGGAAAATCGGGCAGCACTTCCCTACCCGGTAAACTATACAAGTCTACTGTAAATACGATCACATGTAAATCTGATTCAATCTTCTTTAATTCTTCTGATGTGATTACAGTTCAATTCTTTTCTGTAATACCCTTCTATGTAATTACAGTTCAATTCTCTTCTTTAATATCCTTCTATGTATTTTATACCTATTTTTATACATCTACAGTATGTATTCTCCAATTACAATAGAAGGATAGGATTATTTACCTCGATAAGCCCAATATTATCCAAGATATAAGTCGATCCTGAGCAAGGTTTAGCTCCTAATCTGTACGCTCCAATCCGCTCCAAGAAACCCTTAGAAGTTTCTACACAACTTCTACTTTCTACTTCAACCAACTATGAAGTTTCTCTTAGGGTTTCGTTTAGTGACTATAGGAATACAAGGTAGTATTTTCGGACTCTACGTATAGAGGTAACTTTGGAAATACTATAAGGGATTGGCTAAGGTATTTTGGGGATAGTAACAATACTTGGAGAGTATTTTCTACCAAGGGGGGGGGGGGTTTAGACGAGACAACTAGGAAGGGGGTAGAGGTGCTTGGCTTAGCTCGCCGAGAGGGGAAGGAGGCTTGGGCAGCTCTCTAGAGGGGAAGGAGTTTTCAAGACTTGGAAAAATATTTGTGGATGAAGAAGTCTTGACTCGAGGGGTATTTATAGGGCTTTCAGGGCCAAGATTAAGGCATGTGGAGGGCAAGTGGAGGTGTGGATTCACCCATGTGTCCTTATCCATCTACTACACAAAAATATCCGACCTAACCTTGACTAAAACAAGGCCACAAAACGTGCCAATGTCGTCCATGGTGCCGTCCACTTGAGGGTGACAAGTGTCACCCTCTCGTTGGTCCAAAATATTTCATCTCTCGAAAAAATCATAAAAATTATAAATGACATAGCCGTAATTTTCCCTTCGCAAGTTTTGGAAAACGTTTAGTCGGAAAACAATTCGTTTAGTGGGTTGTGCACAAATTTACTATGCCTAACTTTAAGTTTTGAACTTTTGTGCGTGCGCCCACGCATACATACTGCGGAAATACGAGGGTATAACATTCTCCTCGCCTTAGAAACATTCGTCCGAATGTTCCTTCCCAAGACACACGATAAGGTTCCTATAACTTAAGCGGTTTGCAAATGCCTCACATGGCCTGATATAACACTTAAGCAAATACATCAATGAAAAATTTACAAGTAGGAAAGTGAGTTACCCGGAGGTGTGGGGAATAGGTGAGATACTTCGCCTCATGTCCTCCTCATCTTCCCGTCATCTCTCCCCGAGCTCGTTCCGCCACAAGACTTTGACGGAAGCCACGTCTTTGGTCCGCAGACGCTAACGGCGATCGATTATCGCTATGGGAATATCCTCATCGATAACCCGCCGTCACTGGAAATCGTCAATCGGGTGCACTCGGATGGATCCGATACATCTCCTCAAGATAGAAACATGAAAAACCGGATGTCGCCTCAAGATCGGACGGCAGATCCAACTCATAGCAACCTTGCCTACCACTGCGGACAATCGTCACGGCCCGATGTACGCTTGGGTGAGTTTCCCTTTCTTCCGAACCTCATCACACCGCCGTGGGTGACACCTTGAAAACCCAATCATCAACCTCAAACTCTAGATGCCGACGACGATGATCTGCGTATGACCTGCGACTACGGTGTCGATGGCCGCTCTGGATAAGCCGCACTTATCCATCACTGCTGCACCAAATCTGGTCCCAGCGCACCGCCTCGCCCATCAAACAGCCGATCGATCTGCACTTCCTCATACAAGGCCTCATAAGGCGCCATCCGAATCTTTGGGTGGTAGCTATTATTATCGCAACTCAACTAGAGGCAAATGATCCTCCCAGCTACCACGAAGTCAATAACACGGGCTCATGACATATCCTCGAGAGTGCGGATAGTGCGCTCTTCTGTCCCGTGCATGCGAGGATGGAATGCGAGACTCGAGCTCACTGCGTCCTAGACCATACGGAAAGACCTCCAGAATTTAGCCGAACTGGGCTCCTGCATGCGATATGATAGAAATAGGGACTCATGCGATCGACGATCTCTCGGATGTAAAGTCGGCATAATCCTCGGTAGAAAAGTAGTCTGACGGGAAGAAAGTGGGCTGATTTCGTCACTGTCGACGATAACCCAAATAGAATCATGTTTCCTCGAGTGCGAGGTAATCACGTGATAAAGTCCATGTTGATCACCTCCCACTTCCGGTCGGTATCTCTATCGTGCGCAACAAACCACGGGCCTCCGGTGCTCTACCTTCGCTCGCGACACGGGCGAGCTACAAACTGCAGCGTCCTCTTCAGCCATCCCACCAATACACGGATCCGAGGTCGTGGTACATCTTGGTCGACCGGATGGATAGAGTAACGCTTGCGTGTGCTTCCTAGAACCTTCTGCCGAAGTCCTGCAATATCTGGAACACACAACCTGCCCTCAAACCTTAGCACCCCATCAGGTGCTACCTCAAAAGGACCCTTCCCCTCACAAAGAGCCGTATCACGATACCGCGTCAAAACTGGATCCTCAAACTGTTGCCTCTTCACCTACTCGACGATGGAAGACTCGGCAACCTCCCGAACTCGAACCCCACTGCTATCAGAATCAATCAATCGGACTCCAAGGATCGCTAACTGATGCAAATCGTGAACCATGCCCCTCCTCTCTGGCTGCACATCTGATAGACTCCCCATCGACCTACGACTAAGGGCATCTGCCACAACATTGGCCTTCCCTGGGTGGTACAAGATGTCGACATCGTAATCCTTGAGTAACTCTAACCACCGTCTCTGTCGTAAGTTCAGCTCCCTCTGGCTGAAGATATACTGGAGGGTCTTGTGGTCTGTATAAATATCCACATGAACCCCATACAAATAGTGCCTCGGATCTTGGCGTGAATCACCGCGACTCCAAATCATGGGTGGGGTAGTTCCTCTCATGCTTCTTAAGCTGTCGGGATGCGTACGATATAACCTTACCCAGCTGCATCAACACACATCCGAGCCCGACGCCTGACGCATCACAATACACTACATAACCGTCTGGACCCTCTAGAAGAGTAAGAACGGGGGAGTCGTCGATCTCCTTCGATCGGAAACCACCGCTCACAAGCATCAGTCCATGAAACTTAGCGCCTTACGAGTCGGCCTAGTCAATGGTGCAGAGATAGAAGCAAACTTCTACGAACCGTCGATAGTAACTGAGGCCCGAAAAGTTGCGCACTCTGCCGGAGTAGGTCTAGGCCAACTCCTGACTGCCTCGATCTTGGCCGTATCCACCCGAATACCATCGGCCCCGACAATATGCCCAAGAAAAGCCACCGAAGCCACCCAAAACTCACATTTGGAAAACTTGGCGTATAACTGCTGGTCTGGAGAACTCGGCAAGATCTTCAAATGCTCGCATGCTCGCGCTCTGGCGGGAATAAACCAAGATGTCATCAATGAACAACATCACAAGCGTGTCCAAAAATGGCTTGAACACTCGGTTCATCAAATCCATGAATCTGGCGGAGCATTGGTCAACGAGAAGAAATGACCACGAACTCATAATGCGTCACCGGTCGGAATGCGATCCTAGGGACATCCGCCTCTCGACTCGCACTGATGATAGCCGATCGCAGATCAATCTTGGAAAACATCTCGCACCCTGCGGTCGAACAAATCATCAATCACAGGAAGGGTATACATTCTTAATGGTCACCTTGTTGGTGCTGAATCAACACATGCGCAGCGTCGCCCTTCTTCTTCACGAACAATATCGGCGCTCCCGGGGAGAAACACTAGGCACGATGAAGCCGCTTCTCCAAAGAAATCTCTCGGTGGTCCTTGACTCGGCAGTGCCATTCAGTATGGCGGAATGGAAATAGGCGAGTGTCCGCAAGACATCGATACAAAACTCTATCTCCTCTCGGGAGGATACGAGGTCATCGGAAACACGTCTGGGAACTCTCGACCACGAGGCCGGTGAAAATCTGTACCGCGACCTCGTATCGAACACCCGAACGAGATGGTAGATATACCCTTGCGCACCATCTTCCAAGCCTTGAGGTAAGAAATAAACTTACCTCCGGCGACACGGTGTTCCTCCCACTCAACAATGGCTCGCCGAGAAATGGAACCGTACCACTCTCCCCTGCGTCTACATTGGCGTAGCAAGAAGCTAGTCAATCCATACCCATGATCACATCGAAATCGGTCATATCCAACTCTATCAAGTCGGCTAGGTCCGACGTGCGTATGGTCACCGGACAAGCCACATATACCCGCCGAGCTACCACGAATCACCCGGCTGGTGTAGCTACCTCGAAAGGGTCTATGGACTCGAGCTCTATCCTATCCTACTAGCAACAAGTGGGGATATATAGGGCCAGTAGAACCGGATCTATCAAGGCATACATCCATGACGAGAATCGATAAAGTACAGCGTGGCGACATCGGTGAGGCCTCACGTCTGCCCGGTGGACAAGGCATATATGCGATTCGAGGACCGCTAGAAGCTGGACTGCGCCACGACCTCTGCCGCGACTGCTGGCCCATGAGTACCACGCCTCGGGCGAGTAAGCGTAGGAGATGAAGAAGCCGTGAAAGACCACAGTGGCGACCCCACCTCTGTGGCGCCATGGTCGGACAGGCTCGCAAAGTGACCGGCTGGCGAATGGAAACAAACTCCCGAGCGATACCACAATTCCGTAATGGGATCTACCGCATCGGCCACCGAGAGGTGGTCCGTCGGTTAGCCTCTACTACCGGGCGTCGAAGTCACGGGGCCCGGTCTGCCCTCGAATACCACAGGCATCCCGAGGGCGGTGTAGGAGTGCTCTGGTGGTGGCGCAAATCTAGGCTATTCTTGGCCGTCCACCCCAATAGCTACCAAAATACCATGTCGTCCTGGCCTTCTTCTGCTGTCTGCATCGACCGTCGACCTCTACGCTCGCCGCGTCAGTCGTGAGCTGCATCTGGGTAATGTCCATGCTCGTGAAGAGCCACACCGCACAAGACTCGGCCATATAATCATCTAGCCGGTGACATAGCGGTGTACCACATCCTCCATATCTGCTACCAACGTAGGTACATATCGAGCCAACGAATCGAACTCAAAGTTGTACTCACTGCTGTCGTCCTCTGTCTCAAAGACAAAAATCTGTCGGCGTGCCCTCCAAATCCGTGGAGGCAAGAAGTGAGTGAGAAAAGCCTCGAGAACTCGTCCCAGTAGGCGGGGCGCGTTCTCTCCGGACAACTCCGCGAGTCAAACCCGATCATCGCGGTATCACGCAGCCGATGCGAACCGAAGATCACAGACTCGGTCTCTAAAGCCTTGATCACTCGCATGATCCTTCATGGCGACGGATGAACTCCTGCGGATCATCCTCGTGCCTCGACCGTAGAACTCGCGGGCTACAACTCGTAAAATCTCGTAGTCTCGGTGTCCGATCTAGGATGTACCACGGGTGCTCTGGGCTAACTGCGTCAGCCTATCTCATGTCGCCACGATCACGGCAATAATCGGGCCATCTCTGTAACCCATCTCATCGCTCCGGTGTGGGGCGGAGGTGCAGTGCGTGGTCTCATCAGCCACTGCTGCGGCCCTAAACCCTGTTGGGGCCGGCGGCGTCGTGGAACTCGCCGTCTCGGGTATAGGCGGGCACGAGCCCTCGTGACTCTCGGTGTCCTACTAGCAGCTCCCTCGGCTGCCTTACCCTTCTGGGCCCGGGTTGCCTTACGTGGAGGCATAACTGTTAAAGAAAGGAAATACGTTAGAGGGGTCCAACTTATAACACAACTCTAAGGCACGATCTCAGAGTGAGAAGAATGGAAACCAATCCTAAATATCCTATAGCCTCCTGATTATTGGTGTGGTGCACAACACACCGATAATCAAGACTTTACTAGATACGGTCTATAGACACTTTCCGAGGATTAACTGCTCTGATACCACTTTTGTCACGACCCGTTCCGGGGCCAGTGACTGGTGTCTTACCCGGGCACCCAAGTAGCCATACATCAGAGAAAATCAGCGGAATATAAAAACAAGACATGAAACAATGTAAATTGAGACACAGTTTATCTGAGAAAAGTCGCCTTTTGGCATATATATATAAACCAAAATCTGCGATTACATCCCAGTATGCAATAGGACTACATACCTCAGAAGTAAACAACTATGGCGGGACGGGGCCCCGCCATACCTGAATGTACATATATCTACAACATCGGGAGAACCATACCAAAAGTCGAGCCTCCGGAGAAGATGGAGCTCCTGACACCAAAGCAAAAGCTCCTAAGGATGCGGATCTAGCACCTGCTTTCCCTTACCTGTGGCATGAGCAGCCCAGAAGGAGGTCGATAACAGTACAAAGTATGTGAAACTGTAAAGTACTTAAATGAAATCATATCATTTTAAAGCCAATTTTACAAATATGTATGAAATAACCAATGTAACCGCACATAGTGCCACATCACAAACAAGAGTAACAATTAGCTATGTGAGTCTTTTCTAGGCTGCGAATGATCGAAGCAAGGCCAATCGCCCATAGTATCATTATGCATGCCTAATCCTGGACTCCCGTAGTCCGCATAGGCCACCTAGGCCCGCATGAGGTATTCCCCGCATCGAGGGTAGCTACTCCTTGGCATCGTCCTGGACTCGTAGTCCGCATGGCCACATAGACCGCATGGCCACATAGACCGCACACTAACCTGGAACTCTCGTAGCTCCGCATAGGTCCCCTGGACCCGCATGAGGTGTTCTCGAATCATAGTCCCAAACTGCCTGAGGTATACCCCGCATCGGAGGGCAGCTTAACCCCCGGTATATCATGTCAAGAGGTGAGTGATATAATACTAGCATAACGGCTTATCGTTAAACAACATAAGCACAAATAAGAATAACCTCTTTACACAAACGTTTACAAGATACTAACACACATAGCATCACAATATGTCTACTCAACAAACCATCTCACTGTACTTTCCAGAAATCAATAAATAAAGTCTCTCTTTCTACGATCACCTCTAGCGTCCAACAAAAGTCTTAGAAGGACCGGAGCCAAGCCTGCGCACCAAAGCGCTCGAAGATCAAGAATCAGTCTTTCCAAGTCTTTTATAAACACATAAGTAAACCGTTCATTTTATCTTTCTTAAGTCGTTATACCTAACTTCCCATAAAGCTAGTATAACTCTTAAGCTTTTGTTTAAAAACCAAGTATTACTCTTCTTTCAAAAATGATTCATAATTCTTTTGAAATACTTCAAGATTCTTGTTATTTAGACTCAAGTCAAAAGACGTCAAGTAAAACCATGTTCAGTTAACACACGTACGTCTACCGTACTATATATATATACTTTAAAATATCATGCTCAAGAGGATAGGAAGAATCACATACCTTCTCGGCGAAATCCACCTGCCAAGTCGAATATGTCGCGCGCAGAGTATCAACCTATAATAGTCAAATACGTCTATCAACGTCTAGACTACTCTGTAGGATTAATCTAAGCAGAGGGTTCTCTATTCTACGGAAAATCGGGCAGCACTTCCCTACCCGGTAAACTATACAAGTCTACTGTAAATACAGTCCTATGTAAGTACAGTTCAATCTTCTTTAATTCTTCTGATGTGATTACAGTTCAATTCTTTTCTGTAATACCCTTCTATGTAATTACAGTTCAATTCTCTTCTTTAATATCCTTATATGTATTTTATACCTATTTTTATACATCTACAGTATGTATTCTCCAATTACAATAGAAGGATAGGATTATTTACCTCGATAAGCCCAATATTATCCAAGATATAAGTCGATCCTGAGCAAGGTTTAGCTCCTAATCTGTACGCTCCAATCCGCTCCAAGAAACCCTTAGAAGTTTCTACACAACTTCTACTTTCTACTTCAACCAACTATGAAGTTTCTCTTAGGGTTTCGTTTAGTGACTATAGGAATACAAGGTAGTATTTTCGGACTCTACGTATAGAGGTAACTTTGGAAATACTAAAAGGGATTGGCTAAGGTATTTTGGGGATAGTAACAATACTAGGAGAGTATTTTCTACCAAAAGGGGGGCGGGGGGGGTTTAGACGAGACAACTAGGAAGGGGGGGTAGAGGGGTGCTTCGGCTTAGCTCCTCAAGAGGGGGGGGGGGGGGAAGGGAGGCTTGGACGAAAGCTCTCTAGAGGGGGGGAAGGGAGTTTTCAAGACTTGGAAAAAATATTTGTGGATGAAGAAGTCTTCAACTCAAGGGGGGTATTTATAGGGCTTTCAAGGGCCAAGATTAAGGCATGTGGAGGGCAAATGGAGGGTGTGGATTCACCCATGTGTCCTTACCCATCTACTACACAAAAATATCCTACCTAACCTTGACTAAAGCAAGGCCACAAAACGTGCCAACCTTTCCCATGTTGCCGTCCACTTGAGGGTGACAAGTGTCACCCTCTCGTTGGTCCAAAATATTTCATCTCTCGAAAAAATCCGCAAAAATTATAAATGACATAGCCGTAATTTTCCCTTCACAAGTTTTGGAAAACGTTTTGTCGGAAAACAATTCGTTTCGTGGGTTGTGCACAAATTTCGCCCTATGCCTAACTTTAAGTTTTGAACTTTTGTACGTACGCCCTCACGTACATACTCTGAAAATACGGGGTATAACACTTGAACTTTTGGAAAAGAATGTTGTTACTTGTCTTTAAAAAGGGAAATTATTTTGGTTTACTTAAAATAATAGTTACTCTGTTTTGGATACTACGAGTGTTGGTATCAGGTGACTTCTTGTGAAAGAATGGATATTTGTAAGAGAATTTAAGTATGGTAATTTGCTTGTGATAGCCTTGTTGTGTAAAAGTTGTATTCTATGCTCTGGCGTCTCTCGATGGAGTAGGTATATTGTTATTATTGTTACATGGACATGTCTGCACCGATGAAGAATTCCGGGGGCATGCGGCCATGCGGCGGGTTAATCACCCGGTATATTGTTATTGTTGTTCATGGACATGTCTGCACCGATGAAGAATTCCGGGGGCATGCGGCCATGCGGCGGGTTAATCACCCGGTATATTGTTATTGTTGTTACATGGACATGTCTGCACCGATGAAGAATTGCGGGGGCATGCGGCCATGCGGCGGGTTAATCACCTGGTATATTGTTATTGTTGTTACATGGACATGTCTGCACCGATGAAGAATTTCGGGGGCATGTGGCCATGCGGCAGGGTTGATTACCCGATATATTGTTATTGTTGTTACATGGACATGTCTGCACCGATGAAGAATTACGGGCATGTGGCCCGTCGCGAGGGTTGATTACCCCAGATATCTTATTGCATCCTGGACATGTCTACACCGATGGAGAATTCCGGGGGCATGTGGTCATGATGCGGGCATGATTGATATTGTGGGCGTGAGACCCTTGGTTATATTTTAGTGATGACTTTGAGGGCGTGAGTCCTTGCTTTGACATGACTGCTTTTATGTCGTGAACTGTAGTTTGGTTATCATACATGTCTCCTATTTTATTTAGACTGTTATGATTTCGTTCTGATATTTCAGTTTCACATACTTGGTACCTGTTGTACTGACCTCCTTCGGGGGGCTGCGTTCATGCCGCAGGTAGAGGTACATTGGTTGTTGATCCTCGTTCTTAGGATCACAGTTCAGCGTATTGGGAAGCTCCGTTTCTCCGGAGGCTTATCTTTTGGTATGTTTTCCCCGAGTTTGTAAGTTTTTGTACATTCAGGGGTATGGCGGGGCCCTGTCCCGTCATAGTTGTTGTAAAAATCTTAGAGGTCTGTAGTACTGTTGTGAGAAGGGTGTAAAGGATTGTAACTGTTCGGTTGTATGTATATACATGAAGGTGACCGTTTTGGTTAGCCTGTTTTCTTATGTTGTATCTTGTTTCCTGTTTAAGTTTTTATTTCCGCTGATTTTCTCTGATGTAGTATCACTAGGGTGCCCGGGGTAAGGCACCAGTCGCGGGCCCGAGGTCGGGTCGTGACAAACCAAGGGTTAGGATTGAAACATGTGTATGGTATAGATGTGTTTGTGTAGGTTCCTTTGTCCATTTGTCCCACAAATGTCATGCAAGACTTTGACCATTTGACTAGCCTACTTTCTTGCCCAAAACCGTCCAACTTGCCATGCAATACCATGCAAGACTTTTGGCCACTTGTCTTGCCCACTAACTTGAAAAAAAACGTCCAACATGGCTCTTGGGTTGACACATGTCGCCCTCCTATTGGTCCAAAATATTTAATCACTCGGAAATATTCCATAATTGGATAAAATATCGAAAACGTAAAATTTCCTTCACAAGGTTCGGAAATATTTTCCGTCGAGAAATCACATCTTTCATTCTTACCTTAATTAGGGTTTATACATTCGTATGTACGTCCTTACATACATACTCCGGAACTACGGGGTATAACAGTACTGTGGGATTTGGCGGTGGAAAGACGAAGTGTTTTGGACAAAGAATGCACAAGATATGCAAAGTACAAACCCGAGGACACACCAAGTGTTGGATGGTCGATAAAGACACGGTCGATATGGCTTGGATAATGACAAGAGGGTTTTAATTCCCAAGTCGACACCAATATGGGGAGTGACTAATTTAACAAGGACTAGACAGGGGTTGCTAAGTACAAGCTCGAATACTAACCAAGTAAGGTTTGTCGGAAACCTTAAGATAGACCCTAGATTTGGGTTTGGTTGGGTCACATAGTCCCAACGTTCACTCGCACCAAAGGGGGTTCCTTAAGCTTCGGTTAGATTACACAAGTTCTAATCAAGACTTACACCCAAGGGACCTCAGCTTGGGTTTGGGTAGGTTACACAATCCTAGCTTCAACTTACACTAAGGATTTGGCTCACATAAGCACCAAGGTCCTCCCAGAGAACCAACTAACATATTCAACCCCGGGTTGATTACGTTTAGCAATGATTAAAAACTCAAGTATTTTTATTCATCAAACTCTGAATTTTACAATGGACTAAGGTCTCTATTTATAGTACAAAAGTGACTATTCTATAAAGCAAATGAAAAGACACAAACTAACACCTAGTGCGGACACATTTGGATTGACTTGGTGACCAAAGGAGTTCGGCCAACCCTTCCTCTTCCCTAGGCTGAAATTGTTGTATCCTATGTAACAATATTCATGAACTTGATTTTTCCAACAACCTCATCTTCTTGGAATGTGTTGGAAGCGTCCAATCCTTGCATTTGTGTGCCTTGGCCGAATGGATAAGGGAGTATTTCGACCAACACTTCATCTTCTTGGTGTCCTCAAATTGGTTTATGAATTTTATTTTTGGAAGCCTCATCTTCTAGGCCATTCTTGTCCTTGCCAACTTGGCTTAATTCCTTTCACATGATCTAGACATCCTTTTGTCCTTGCCAACTTGTCCTCTCGGCCTAGTCATCCATTTCCCTTACATCTTTGTCCTTGATTACCTTGTCCTATTACATGGTACATTAAATATGTCCTAAGAAGAACTAAAAAGCTAAGTTAAGAAATAAAGACAAGCTAAAAGAAAAACAAACATGGTCTTCGGCCAAGATCTACATACAAAGCCAAAAATAAACATGTTTCTTAAATCTTCATGTGATGCCATTCATTCTACTCCACAATTCATCCCATTTAAGGCATTTACTCATAAGTATATGGTGAATTGTTGGCATCCTCGGCAAGCTACTTAATGGCTCAAGTTGGGACCTTAAGTTCACAGATTGATTTACATCAGCCTTATTAACTATCGCTCTGATTTGAGCTTACTAGTTGACGGAGGGAGCTTTAAGGTTTATTGTGATACTTCTAGGGTAGGTCTTGGGTGTTTGTTGGTTCAAAAAGTAAAGGTGATATCTTATTCTTCAAGGCAAGTAAAAGTACATAAGAAGAATTACCCCACCATGACTTAGAGTTGGTAGCGATTGTATTTTCTTTGAAGATTTGGAGGAACTATCTCTCTAGGGGGTACATTATGAGATATTCATGGATCATCGCAGTATTAGTACATATTCAAGCAAAAGGATCTTAATTTGAGGAAACGTGGGTGGTTGGAGTTACCTAAGGATTATGACATGACTATCTTGTATCACCCGAGCAAGGCCAATGTGGTGGAGGATTCCTTTAGTCGAAAGGCGGTGAATATGGGTAGTTTAGATATGTTTCTTATAGGAGATCTTCCTTTGGCGAGGGATAGTAAGTCATTGTCAAATCGGTTTGTGAGACTTGATATTTTGGAGCCCTGTAGAGTTCTAGCTTGTACGGAGATGCGGTCTTCCTTATTAGAGCAGATTAGGTCTCATCAGTTTGATGATGTAAAGTTTTGTAGGATTTATGACAAGAGTTGCAGGGAAAGGCTATTCATGATGGTGATGGTTCTTTGAGGATCAAGGGTCGAGTTTGTGTTACTAGAGTGGGTGATTTGAATAGATTTGTCATAGAAGAGGCTTATCATTCGAAGTATTCTATTCACCCAGGGGCTATAAAGATGTACCATGACTTGAAACAATATTATTAGTAGTGTAGGATGAAGAGGGACATAGTTAAGTTTGTGTCTCAGTGTTTGTATTTCCAGAAAGTAAAATATGAGCACTAGGAAGTAGGATTGGCAGAGAATTACTATGGACTTTGTGGTAGGATTGTTATGGAGCTTGGGCATGTTTGATGATATATGGGTTATTGTGGATAGGTTGACTAAATTTGCACATTTTATTCCAGTTCAGACTACCTACAATTTAGAGAAGTGGCAAAGATTTACATTCGAGAGATAGTTTGATTGCATGGAGTGCCCATTTTATTATTTCAGATGGGCCACACAGTTTACTTCTCAATTTTGGCGGTCTATGTAGAAGGAGTTGGGTACTAGAGTGGAGCATTGTACAATTTTCCATCCCTAGACTGACGGTCAGTCTGAGCGGAAAATTCAGGTTCTCAAAGATATGTTGCGAGTATGTGTGATTGACTTTGATGGTCACTAAGACTAGTTTCTACCCTTGGCAGAGTTTGCTTGCAACAATAGTTATCATTTGAGTATTGAGATGGCATCATTTGAGTCTTTGTATTGTAGGAGGTATTGTTCTCCAATTGGTTGGTTTGATACCATTGAGGTTAGACCATGGGGTATAGATCTTATGAGGATTCTTTGGATAAAGTCAAGTTGATTTATATGCGGCTTCTCAAGATCAGAGTAAATAGAAGAGTTATGCAGATTGAAATGTTTTTTATTTGGAGTTATGGCTAGAAAGCAAGTTTTATTGAAGGTTTCATCCATGAATGGTGTGATGATCTTTGGAAAAAAATGCAAGATAAGACCGGGGTATATTGTGTGTTTTGAGATCATTCCTAGAGTTGGTAAGGTGGCCTATGAGTTAGCCTTACCTTCTAGGCTATCGAGTGTGTAACCTGTTTTTCATATGTCAATGTTGAAGAAGTAGCACTCAAATTATTCTCATGTGATTCGGTGTGATTCAGTGCTTCTTGATCATAATTTAGACTTTGAGGAGGAGCCTATAGCTATTTTGGATAGGTAGGTTTGAAAGTTGAGGTCAAAAGAGATAGCTTCGGTGAAAGTGCAATTGAGAAATCACCCCATGGAGGAAGATACTTGGGATACTGAGTCTGATATGAGGGTTAGATATCCCCAGCTTTTAAGCCCATGTATTACCTTTTCTTTACTATTTGAGGACGAAGGTTTATTTAAGTGGTATCTGATGTAATGACTCATAAAGTCATTTTAATTATTTTACCTAGAAATCCCTAAATTACCTTTCTCAAGCCTTTACTTGTGTGTTTGTGACTTGCAGGAATGGGTGGCATGGTTCTCGAGGTTATCAAGTGAGTATCAGACCCATTTTGGTAAGTTTAGAAATTCTTAAGTTAAGAGAATATAAAGGTTTGACTCATAGTTGACTTTTGGGTAAAGATGTCTTTTTTATAGTTTCATCAATTCCTTAGGTTCGGAATGCCATTTATGACTTAGTCAAGCCTTTGGTTTGGGTCCCGAGGCAATCGGGTGCCCTTTGTACAGTTGGTTGAGAAGTAGAAGATTTATAACTCAAGGGTTGACTTTGGTCAAACTAGGGTCAAGGAGACCTTTCTCGGGAATTCTGAGTGTGCGAGAAAGTCCGAAAATAAATCCACTGTTTCTCTATCCTTGGGCTCATCGGTCGATCCTCACTTCAACCACAACCACTAAACACTTAAACCATATCAACCAAATCAACACTTAACCAAAAGTCACCTTTCCTTCCCTCGAGTTTGTATCCTACAACTCGTGTTCAATCCTCACTCAATATACTATATACCAATTACCCCTGCCTCTAACAATACCTCATTAATATCTCCACCAAAGGTCATCACCCGAATCATCCCACAAATACCTGCCTAATCCAAACAACACCAAGTAGTCTGTTTAACACAACCTTCTGAGAACCATACTGTCTCATTTCTGTTACACCACCCTGCCACCACCCAATCACTAAACCCCAACCATCACTCTCACCCTCTTTACTTACATCACCCAGGTTTGGCCGCTCCATCACATTCGCGATGGGCCATCTTGCATTTGCGATGGGCTGGGCTGGGGAAGACTGTGATCGCGAGTAGAGTCTCGCGTTCGCAAAAAATGAATCAGACGTCGGCTGAATTAAAAACCCATTTCGACTTCATTCTTCTAAAACACATTTCTTAAGTTATAGAGCTCGGATTAAGGTGACTTCAAGTACCAAATTCAAGTTTCTTCTTGGGGGTAAGATTCTAAACTCTATTTTATGACTGTTAATGATTTCTTTCAAATTTTTTATCATTCCTTCCATGATTTCAAAGTAGTAAGCTAGGGATGAACTTGGGGTTTGATGATTTTAACAAAATTGGGGGTCTATTTGACATTAGAATCTGGTGATTTTGTAGATTTATATCAATTATGTTATGGTTAAGATGATTTCATGATCTATTTTCCATTTGCGCTTGTGAGCCCAAGGTCCCCTTTTTGGGTTAGTTTTTGAGATTCAAGTTAATGATAGTAATATAGGTGTTATTAGACTTGTATAACCATGTAGAGTATTATTTTGACCTTGACGATGTCATGTTCGTGATTAATTACTATTTTAACCTTCGCGATTTGAAATGGGGTTTGTATTAACTTTTTTAGATCTGAATCATTTCATATAGAAAAGTGGGTATTGTTAGACTCATATTCTCATCTAGATACCATGTTTGAAAAAATTGGGCATGTTTGGAGGCTCAAAGGAAAGGGAAATCAATTGAGTGTGTCATTAGCTTCAGATTCAAGCAAGTTGAGACTTATTAGACCTTAATATAGTATTTATGCGTTGGTTGAATAATTAATGGGTACAATATGGATTGTGGGTCCTGTACTCGTTAGGTAGTGAGAACTTGTGTGGGTACAGGTATACCTAAAAAGGAAATTTAAAAGCAAAGTAGTTATGCATTTGACAGAGACTATGTGTTTAGCCTTCGAGTTGTAAATGTGGTGCATAAATTCACTTAGATTGGTATAATTGTTGTTTACTTGGGCTATGATAGCCATGTTTGGTAAATTCTGTGATTATAACTTTCCATGCATTCATCAATCTTCATCTCGTCTAAATATTGGAAATGACCTCATATTGTTAATTGATTCGATTTATGCTTCTGTATGGTGTACACATACTCTTTTGATACATTCATGATATTATTGACACTTGATTTGTGAGATAATGAAAAGGGGCCTTGAAGGCCGGTTATTGGATATTATACATAATAAGATTGATGATGATGATGATGATGATGATACTAAAGCCACAAAGCTGGGACCCAATGGAAAATGATTCCGGATGGGTATATGGACCTCATGAGTTTCCCATGGGTTACGTGAAACCTATTAAAGGAGCGTGTATATACCGGGTACGTATGACCATTGCATAGAATATATATCATTTGTGTTGCATCTCATTCTATACTTGTAGATGAATATTTTATGCCATATGTGCTCGATTGATGTAAAAGTTTAAACCTTATGGTTTTCTTGCCCATAATGAAAGAAAGATTGAATATTTATAACTTATTTATGATAAAATTCCAAATGATGGAACTTATTGGGACTACATGTCCTGAATGGGGTTTAGGTTGGATCTTCTGGAAGTTTTGGCTTCCTTTCTAGTAAAGGTTTAAACTTTAGGACAATCCTTGATAAAAAATTAATGATATTCGTGATTGGCTTAACAGTAGGACCTTATTTTTAGAGTTGGATGTTTTTAACTGATTATATCTTAGCTAACTAATTAAGTAGAAAAGTACCAACACTCGCCACCGCTATAGTTAGGGTCGCTCGACGATGCTGCTGGGTACAAGTTCTTTCTGTACTCACTCTACGCTTGTTGCGCTGCACCTTTTGTGTGCAGGTACTAATTTGAGTCCAAGTGGAGCGTAGCGACCCGAGCATATTGTAAAGAAATTGGAGTCCAGGGTGAGTTGTAGATGTCTTCCCAACACTAGACGTCCTTTATCTTTTACTTTTGTTTTTTTTACTTCAGACAATATTATGTATTAAGTATCAGACTTTGTAATCTTATTTAGTAGCTCTTGTACTTATGACAACCATATTTTGGGGATGTGACTAGTTTTTATGTATTAAGTATTTATACGGATGGGTTCACTTATGGGTTTATGGTAGGTGCATCACGACATGATTGTATTTTGATTCGTGACACATTTAGTGTAATTAACTCAATCATTATGTAACGACATGTTTGTTCATTTTGAGTTTTAAGCTTCTTTCTCCCAAAATACCCTTCCCATAGTTCCATCTTGGAGTTTTTGACTTGCTTATAAAATTTAAAGTCAAATGGATGTCATTTGGTTCAATTTGAGAGAAGGTTTCACTTTAGAAATGTTGACATTTAATTATTTAAATAAATTATTTATTTTGGAAAACATGTTCTGATTGGTGATTTAAAGATTTTATTAGATTCAAAATATTATTTAAGACCTGTAGAAATTGATGGAACTAATTTTAGAGTTTGTTTGGTTAGTTTTTGACAATTAAGTCAGTTTTAGTACTAGTATATGTATATATATAGTGAAAAGATTGTCACGGGAATAAATAAGATATGTATTCGTAATTTATTGATTACATTAGCTTCGTATTGATGTTTATGACTAGCAAGGATGGGTGACGCAATTTCCGAGGCTTTCAGAGGAGTTTCAAATAAGAAAATGGATAATTTGAAAATACTTAAGTTAAGAAATGAATAAGCTTGACCAAAGTCATCACCGAGAGATAAATGAGTCTTTAACGAGCTATCATATATTCCATTATGTCTAAAATGTGATTAATGACTTAGTCGAGTCGTTGGTTCGGTTCCCAAGAAGTTCGTGTGTAATTTAGGTGATTGGTTGAGAAATTAGCTTTTGAGATGATTTGGAGTTGATCACCGTAAATATTGGGTCAAGACAGCCTCGTGTGGGTGTTTTGAGGGTTCAAGTAGATCCGTATGATAATTTTGGACTTAGGCACAAGTTTTGGTGAGATTTCGATGAGTTTTGAATGGATTTGGATTTTGGCGCGCTCTTATTTGAGGTTTAAGCATCGTCTATTTGGTTCATAAAAGGTACTACATTGAGAAAATGAGCTCTTAATTTGTTTATATTGAACTATCAGATCCGTATTGTAATTACATAGCCATAGCAAAAAGAATAATCAAATTCGGACATCACATGAGAGAGTTATGCCCATTTTAGTGTCAGAATAGATCGCTGGTGTTGGTGCGTCGTACCTGCGAAGTGGGGTCCGAACCTGCGACTCCAGAGGTGCGCAACATGGTCTTCAGGTGTGTAAGTGACATGTGGAAGGCCTCAGGTGCGACCTTTTGTCCGCGGAAGAGGAATTCGTTGTGTATTAAAAAATCATATTGTGTTCATTTAGTATTAGGAGCATATATTGAGTTCTAGAGCTCGGATTGAGGTGATTTTCATGGTGTTTTTCTCGTATCAACAAGGGGCTGTGTATAACTTTTATTGTGATGTTTTCTCAAGATTATTGTTGTTGATTATTGATTTTATCCGTGTTTGGTTAGAGAAATTTGAGGGTTTTAAACCCTAAATTGCAATTTGAGTTTTCTTTAATTGATTATGGTTGGATTTGAGTAAATTCTTAGTTTTTGGTTTGTTTAAACCATGGGTAAACTATTTATAACATAAATTTCAACTTCAATCCGGATTTTTCAAACATTCGATTATGGGTTTTGATACAAAGTGGGTTTGGACAAAGTCATGAAATTGAAGGCTCGATAAAGGTTATAATTCCATGAAACCTAGGATTATGACTATTTAGATTATGGGTACAATATTTGTAGTAACCCGTTCGGTCATTTTTAGCTAAAGACCCTTATTTTTAAATTATCCTTCCCATAGACTCTATGTGGGTTTGTGATGCACGGGGATGAGTGATATGGATCCCGAGGTCATCTATGTGAGTTTTTGAAGAAAAACCAAAAATTGAAATCTTAGAGTTGATTAGTTTGACTCAAAGTTAACTTTCAAGTATATGGATTAGTTTTTGGGTTTTGTCACTTCTGGCAGTTCTTGAGGGTTATTTTATGACTTAGTTGAGTCATTGGTTCGCTTAATGAGACAATAATATGTACTTTGTGAACTTATGTGATATTTGGTTATTTTGGGCGATTCTTTATAAAAGTATGTCTTAGCTCATTTATATGATACATTCGAGGACGTGAGCGAGTTTATAACACTATTTACCTTAGGGTAGCGTGTCTAGTTTACGTCTGGGAGGTCTCGGTAATGTTCCCGATGGTTGGTGGAAGTTGGTGTAAAATCCCATATTGCTGGTGTCTGGTCACCAGCGGGTGGGTGTCTACTTCTGCGTGTCCGCCTCTACGCAGATCGGCTCGCAGGTGTGAGCCTTATGAATATGTTGAGTTGCCTCTCCCGCATATATTTCTCGTGAAGGTGAGGTGTGAAGTGACTGCGCCTCAGTGGACTCTTTTTCGCTGAAGCGAGACCGTGCCTATGAATCGAT
The DNA here is from genome assembly GCA_029844215.1 of Przewalskia tangutica. NCBI lineage: Eukaryota > Viridiplantae > Streptophyta > Magnoliopsida > Solanales > Solanaceae > Przewalskia > Przewalskia tangutica. The sequence goes on from CM056721.1 coordinate 114,135,932, forward strand.
TCCGCAGGAGAGGAATCACTCTTTGGTTAGTGCGTTAATTTCCCTAAAATAATTTCACTTTCCCAAAATATCATATCTCGGTACTAGAGCTTCCTAAGAGGGATTTCTTGAAGGTAGTGGTTAAGTTTTTCATTATAGATAAAATTATTTACCCTTTGTGATTATATTTCATGTTTTAAGGTCTCTAATCTTGGTATATATTACAATATGGAGAAAATGAGTTCTAAGTTTCATGTTAGAACAAGAGGGGATGGATCTTTGATTTAACGGTGTAATATGATTCAGATTTTCCTGATATTGTAAATCACCATTATTTAATGGTAGTTGATTAATTTGTAGAGCTTAATTTGTTAATGGAATTCCTTTTCAATATTGGGGAAAATTCTAGGGTTTAGAATTGGGAATTTTGTTTAATCATGCAATTGAAGATCCAATTGAGGTTAGTTTTCTAATTAACTTAAGGATATGACTACTTAGTAGGTAATTATGTTTTTGAGTATTAAAGTTCGGATTTTGGAACAGTCGGACCGGGTTGGTTTTAGGTATCTTTTAGTATGTTTAAGGACTAAGTCATTGTATGTGTTCTAGCTTAATTATTATTGTAGCGTCTATATATGTTAGAATACGATTACTATGAGGCGCTCTGAAAGGGCAAGGCATGCTTAGAGGGTTGACTATCCAATGGCTCCTGCTCGGCTTTGAGGTAGGCTGCGGTTTCACTTTTGTGTACTTCGATTCATAAGAACTTAAAGTACTTTTAATCTACAAGGTCAAGAAGATTATGTAACTTGCTTTTTCTCTCTCTTGTCTCCGAATTAGGAGTCTCTTGAGGTAGAAGAACCTTGTTTGTGGAGGTATTCCCACTGATTGAGGTAAGGACTTTGCTAACCTTGACAATTTTCTAACTTATCTTGGTCTAGCTTGTTGAATTGATAAGAAAACTTGCACAACTCAAGCCAAATTCCATAGTTATAGTGGTATGATTTATGGATTATTTTGAATAGATTCTTAAGATGTTCAATGGATGAAAATGGTATGGTATGGATGATTGGGTTATTGGTTGTGTTGTGGTTAAAAGAGAGGAGGTAAGGTTACGTAATCACCATCGGAAGATGACATGAAGTTCATGTACACTAAGTGTTCGACGAAATGTCTAAATATATTTTCTTAGGAGTTACAAATTTGTTGTTGATATAATCGTTAATATATTGTATATGATCATTCGTGGAATATACGAGGACTTGTGGAATCCGTACAGCTAAGGCGACAAGGTATGTAAGGCTTACTCTCTATCTCATTATTGGTATGATCCTCAGAAAAGTAGCGAGCATCGAAATGTCCATAAATGAAGACTTTATTCTTAATCAGTGAGAACATATTTTCCCTTATTCTTGAAAGTGATTTTGTGATCTTTGTTATCCCTTGTCTGGAGTAATTTCTGCGCTTTATGGTATTTCTTGATTTGTCCCTCGTTGGTAGTATTCTCCATACTTCATAATGCTCTTTGTTATATGATTGATTATGATCTCTTGTTGGATTGTAATGATTATTGTACACATTTCCATAATGGAAGGCAGGGTTAATGACCTTAGGTCACTCCGCCATGTTCATACTGATATTCTAAGGTCTTTCATGCATTGTATATATGTATCTATTGTATAGTGAGCCACACTAGAGTCGGTCGGGTACGACACTTATATGTGCACACCATTGCAGTTGAGTATGATAGCACTGAGTCCTATTAAGATCAAGTACGATATGATGATAATATATATATATATATATATATATATATATATATATATATATATTAGAGGTATACAAATAATATTGCCCACAGAGGCCTACGGTGTTTTATACATGATTATATTATAATTATGTTCATACATATATAGTACATTGATCACACTGACATCCCATATTGGGCACTAAATTGCATGTCTGTAGGTTCAAATAGTTGGAGTGACGCGCATATCTAGTAGGACTCTAGCTCAGTGGTGATGTCAGAGCTCTCCATTATTTTAGATTGCTAGTTGGAGTCGATATGATTTTATATGTATAGTTATGGGTATGGCAGGGCCCTGTCCCGACGTAATGATATTTATGTACTCCTAGAGGCTTGTAGATATTTGTCTTGTGTGTCAGATTCATTTATGGCCTTGCCGACCTCTCTGTTAGTTCAGTTGATGTATAATGTCTTCTTGTTAGCTTTCTTCATATTATATTTGTTGGGTTTTTCTGCTTCTATAGGTTATTATGTCTTGTTTTTTATGAGATTCATTCTAAGGCCTTGTGGGTCTAAATTCATGTGTATCCAGGGTACAGACGAGATGTGGTACGCTCAGGCCCTTAGACAATGTGTGTCGGCCACACCCCTTAAGGTTGGGGTGTGAAAACCTCAAATGATTGATTTGTTTGATCAGTTTTAGGGTGTTTCAATATTTTCTAATATTTGTTTGATATCTGGGTATCATCAATTGAACATTAGGGCAGAGAAAATTCCAAACACGGCCTATAGGACTCGTTATGGACACTATAAGTTATTGGTGATGTCTTCTAGGCTACCTTCATGAATTTGATGAATGGGATATTCAAGCTTTATTTGGATACATTCATTATCGTCTTTATTGATGCCATTCTGGTGAATTCTAAGAGTAAGGATGACTACGAGAAGCATTTGAAGGTGGTTCTTGGTTTGTTGAACGAAATGAACTTGTATGCTAAGTTTTTGAAATGTGAGTTTTGGCTCAGTTCTGTGGCATTTTGGGGCATATAGTGTCGAAGTAAGGTATCATGGTGGATTCGAAGAAGATTGAGGCAGTTAGAGATTGGCCCAGGTCTACTACAGTGATTGAGGTTTGGAGTTTCATGGGTCTCGCGAGTTATTATCGTCAGTTTGTTAAGGGGTTCTCATATATTGCTTCTCATTTGACTCGGCTGACTTAGAAAGAGGTTTCTTTTTAGTGGTCCGATGAGTGTGAGGAGAGCTTCCAAAAGATCAAGTCATTTTTGACCTCAGTTCCAATTTTAGCCTTACTTGTAGAATGGAAGGATCTAACTATTTATTGTGATACTTTGAGGTTATGTCTAGTTTTTATATTGATGCAGGAGGGCAGAGTCATAGAATATGCATCGAGGTAGTTAAAGGTGCATGAGAAGAACTACCCCACTCATGATTTAGAGTTGATAGTGGTAGTCTTTGCATTAAAGATTTAGAGGCACTATGAGTTATTGGTGATATCTTCTGGGCTTACCAATGCCCCGCAACCTTCATGAATTTCATGAATAGGATATTCAAGCCTTATTTGGATACTTTCATTATCGTCTTTATTGATGACATGCTGGTGTATTCTAAGAGTAAGGACGACTACAAGAAGCATTTGATGGTGGTTCTTGGCTTGTTGAAGGAAATGAAGTTGTATGCTATGTTTTTGAAATGTGAGTTTTGACTCAGTTCTATGGCATTTCGGGGCATGTAGTGTCGAATGAGAGTATCATGGTGGATCCGAAAAATGATTGAGGCAGATAGAGATTAACCCAGACCTACTACAGTGATCGAGGTTCATAGTTTCATGAGTCTCGTGAGTTATTATCATCAGTTGTTAAGGGATTCTCATCTATTGCTTCTCACTTGACTCAACTGATTTAGAAAGAGGTTCCTTTTCAGTGGTCTGATGACTGTGAGGAGAGCTTCCAAAAGCTCAAGTCGCTTTTGACCTCAGCTTTGATTTTAGCCTTACTTGTAGAAGGGAAGGATTTAACTATTTATTATGATACTTCGAGGATTGGTCTGGTTTGTATATTGATATAGGAGGGCAGATTGATAGAATATGCATCGAGGCAGTTGAAGGTGCATGAGAAGAACTACCTCACTCAAGATTTGGAGTTGGTAGTGGTAGTCTTTGCATTGAAGATTTGGAGGCCCTATATGTATGTGGTTGATTATGAGGTATCCACTGATAATCTCAGATTCATCATATGTTCAATCCATGTAATATGAATTCTAGACAACACAGGTGGATAGAGTTACTCAAGGATTATGATATGACTATTATTTACCATCCGGACAAGGCTAATGTGGTGGCGGATGCCTCGAGCCGAAAAACATTGAGTATGGGAAGCCTACCACATTTGATTGTTGGTGGGCATTTTTTGGCTTTAGAGGTTTAGTTCTTGGGCAACAACTTTGTGTGACTTGATATTTCAAAATCAGGTAGGATTTTGGCTTATGTTGAGGAAATGTCGTCTCTTTTGGAGCAAATCAAGACCCATCAATTTGATGATATGAAATTGTGTTAAATCATGGACAAGGTGATGCGAGGGAAGTCAAAGTGTATATGCTTGATAGTGAGGGATTCTTGAGGATCAAGGGGAGAGTTTATGTACCTTGTATTAGATGTTTGACAAAATTAAACATGGAGGAGGTTCATAATTCCTAATATTCTATTTATCCGGGTGAAACAAAGATGTATCGTAATTTGAAGCATCACTATTGGTGGGGTAGGATGAAGAGGGATATTGTTGAGTTTGTGTCTCATTGTTTGAATTATTAGCAGGTTAAGTATGAGCACCAGAGACTGGGTGGTATAACCAGAGGATGTCCATACTTGAGTGGAGATGGGAGAGGATATCTATGGACTTCATAGTTGGGTTACCAAAACTTTGGGCATGTTTTATGCCATTTGGGTTATTGTGGATAGGTTTACCAAGTCTGCACACTTCATTCCCGTTTAGACGACCTATAATTCTAAAAAGTTGGCCAAGATTTATATTAGAGAGATTGTTCGGCTGCATGGGGTGCCCATTTCTATTATTTCAGACCAGGGTACTCAGTTAACTTTTCATTTCTAGAGGACGTTGCAAAAAGAGTTAGGTATGCATTTGGATTTTAGCACAACATTTTACCCTCATATGGACGGTCAGTCCAAGCGGACCATTCAGGTTTTGGAGGATATATTACGGGCTTGTGTGATTAATTTTGGTGGCCATTGGGACCAATTATTACCCTTGGTAGAGTTTTCTTACAACAACATTTATCACTCCAGTATTGATATGGTGCCATTTGAGGCTTTATATAATAGGAGATGTCGTTATCTGATTGGATGGTTTGGTGCATTTTAGGTGAGGCCATGTGATGCCATTCTCTGATTGGATGGGTTGGTTCATTTTAGGTGAGGCCATGGGGTACATATTCGATAAGATACTTCTTAGAGAAAGTGAAGATGATCCAAGATAAGCTCATAGCGGCTCGGAGTAGACAAAAGGAATATGCAGACCGGAAGGTTTAGGATATGGAGTTCATGGTTACTGATCGAGTTCTATTCAAGGTGTTGAAAGGTGTGATGAGATTTCGCAAGAAAGGAAAGTTGAGTCCGAATAATATCGGGTCATTTGAGATTCTTTAAAGAGTTGGTGAGGTGACATATGAGTTCGCTTTACCACTAGGTCTTTCGGGTGTTCATCTGGTATTTCATGTTTCCATGTTGAATAATTACTATACTGATGGTCCTACATCATTCAATGGGACTCGGTTTTATTTGATCAGAATCTGGAGTTTAAAAAAGATCTTGTGGACATTTTGGACAAGCATTTATAAAGTTGAGATCAAAGGAGAATTCTTCTGTAAAGGTGCACTAGAAGCACCATCCTATTGAGGAGGCTAGTTAGAGGCCGATGCAGATATGTAGAGTAGATACCCTCACCTTTTTACTTATTCTGGTACATTTTCTCTTTTGGTTCTCTCCGTTTGGGGACAAACATTTTTTCAATTGGTAACAAATGTAATGACACGTCCGGTTGATTTTTTCTTAACACCTATACTTGACAAAATTATCATTTTCATAGATTCTATTTGGGGTTTGTGATTCGCAGGGATGGGTAGCACTATTCCCGAGGTGAATTAGATAGGTTTCCGGTGTTGACCCAAAGTTGACTTTTGAATATATGAGTTCATTTTTGAGTTTCATCACTTCAGGTAGGTCTAGAACGTCTTTTGTGACTTAGTCGAGTCTTTGGTTCGCTTTCTGAGGCATTCAGATGTATTTTGAGTCCTTATTTGCTAATTTGTGAAATTTTTGAAAATTAAGTGGATTTGTAGAAACGTCGGCCTTACCTTGGTCGTATGAGAATTTCAAGTACGCGAGCAAGTTTGGAGCATCGTTTACACTTGGGTAGCATATTTAGTTTGTGTCCGGAAGGTCTATGATGAGTTTCAGGTGTTGGATGGAAGATTTGAGAATTTGCTCTGTTGTTGGTTCTTGTGTAATTGCACCAGTAAGTATTGGTCGCACATGCAGAGCCGCTTCTGCAGAAGTTGGTCCGCATATGCGAGCCGTGAGAGAGTTGGAAAGGTCTGTCTTTTCGGAACTATGTGTGCAGAGGTAAACTGCTTTCGCGGTGTCGTCTCTACCTTTGTGAAAGTGTGGTACATTAAGTAGGGCTGCTTTATTACATAGAAGTGAGGTCACACCTGCGAGAAAAATTTACATGAGCAGGATCGTTGTATCATGACCTAATAAAATACCCTAAGTTCAATTTCAATTTTCATATATCACTTTTCACAACTCTAAGCTTGGTTGGGGAGGAAATCAAGGCATTTCTTTCATCCTAACCTTGGGGTAGGATTCTATCCTATTTTCACTTTCTATTTATGATTACATCATTAAATCTAGGTTGTTTATCATGTTTGGGGGTATTAAAACCTAGGGTTTATGCTAAATTTGTAACGATCTGTTTGGTCATTTAGCACTTTAAAACTACAAAGAGGGTATGGAACTATATTGTTTTTATTTATAAGACTTATAATATATGTATTATGCATGAGAGTAGTTAAATGAGTAAGTGAGTCAAGCCCACTACCCTTTTGGTAGGGCAAAACGTGAGAAACAAAAGGAAGAGGGGAGGGGGACACGGCAAAGAGCAACAAAGGAAAAAGAAAAGAAAAAAAACCTAGCTACTAAGAAACAAGAAGGACGTGAGCAGCAAAAGAAAGAAAAGAAAGAAAAGAAAACCTAGCAGCCAAGAAAGAAAATAGAGAAAAGAAAACCCTAGTAGCAAGAAACGAGAAGGAAACACTCTATTAAATTCAGGTTAGAATCTATGTTTATGGTTGAGTTAATCTATTTATAATCCTTATAATGATGTGTTGTAGAATGAAATCAATTTTGTTTTTAAGGAGTCATTACACGAAAATTCCACAATCCGTTTGAACAAGAGAACATGAGGGATTCTCATTACAACAGTTGGTAAAAATGTGCAAACTGTCTAAATCTGTAAATATTATGAAAGTATGGGCTGGATGAAGTTGTATATTTCTTTGTTCCCGTCAGTTTGATATCTTACGGAGAAAAATCCGACTTATAGTTTGAAAGTTATGAATATTTAAAGTTCCAGCCCCATTTTATCGAAATCCAGGCGACACAACATATAAAATGTGAAAACTGTACAAATCCATAAGGAATATGAAAATATAGGCTGAATGAAAGTTGTAGATGACTCTATTCCCGTCAGCTTGATATCTTGAGGAGATAAATCCGACCTATGGTTGAGAATTATGACTGTTTGACGTTTCTGCCTTGTTTTACAAAAAATCTGGCGACACAGATTTCATAAGGTTGTTTCTTTCGTAAATTTTCACCAAGCTACACTAAGTATTGTTATGTGGGATTCGGCGTAATAAGAGATCCTAGTATTTCCTTCGATGTGGTACAATAAACACCTGATTTGGAGTTACGAATTTAATGGTATATCCCTTATAAGCGGGAGATACGAAAATTTGAAAGAAAGTAATGTTATGTGGAATTCCTGAAGTTATGTTAATAATTTTATATGTGTAGGGGTTTAGTCATACAATCGAAATGATAAAAATATGGTTAATATAAATATAGCAATATGGGTGTCTTCAGATTCGTATTCTAACGTAGTTCGCATATTTTCTAGATTTTAATCGTTCATAGGCTCTACGCAAGGGGAAGGCAGTGGTTTGATTGTTCGTGGCACCCTCTCGACATTGAGGTAGATTATGATTTACTTGAGTTAGACTCTGATTAGAGAATCGTATGTAGTTGTAGGAAGTGACGGGGATAGCATGATAGGCCTTCGGGCATGAAGTGGAGATGAATTACAATTACGTTGGTTTCTTCACTTTTATGTGACTTGTCTTCATATGTGTTATTTTTCTGTGATTATCATCTGATTGTATATTAGTGCTTGTGTTGAGACTTAATATCATGTCTGACATACTTTCCATATTATTTGTGATAATTTATGGCCTCCGAGGTTTCTGTCGGGGAGCGTGAGTGATTGGCCTCCGAGGTTTCTGCCGGAGATCGTGAGTGATTGGCCTCCGAGGTTTCTGCCGGAGAGCGTGACTGATTGATGGCCTCCGAGGTTCTATTCGGAGAGCACGAGTGGTACATGGACTTCGCGGGTCCCCCATGGGTCATGGCTTGAAGGCACTGCCTTAGCATGTATGTACGAGAGTGGAGTGAGAGAGAGAGGTGACTATTGCATTGCATTGCATTCATCCACTCTTATAATTGACTGATCATTTGGTGAAATTATATCTGTCTTGGTTGATTCTCGATTTCTTTACACTTTACCTATTTATGATACGTGACCATGCCTGTTTGTTCTATGTGCTACTTGTTAGTTTCAACTTCTTCATGTGTTATCTAATCATTGTCGGCCTATGATGCTTACCGGTACTAGTGTTGTACTGATACTACTCTTGTTGCACCTTTGTTGCCTGCAAAGTACGATCCAGGTTCCAGTTCTACACCCCGTGGCAGATTCGTGATGTGGACATCTTCTGGTCGTTCAGGGTGAGCTACTTGGTCTTCCGTGGCCCCTGAAGGGCTTCTTAGTTATTTCCATTTTTTTCGCTGGTTATTGATAGACTATGTGTGGCCTTCGGGTATTTTTAGACTTGTTAGTGCTCTTGTACCCGTTTGATCAGATTTTTGGGGATTTCGTATTTAAGACTTATAATTTCTTTTTCCTTATCTATTTTTCCGCTGATTTACCTTGCTAATGAGAACGTGGTTCGCCTACTCAGGGGAATAGGGTAGGTGGCATCACGACTCGTGATTTGAGTCGTGACAAAGTTGGTATCAAAGCTTCTAGCTTAATCGGTCTAATGAGTACAAGAGCAATGTCTATTAGAGTCTTGCGGATCGGTATGTAGACGTCCGTACCCATCCACGAGAGGCTATAGGACATTTAGGAAACACTTTACTTCTTTACTCTTTTCGTGCTAGTTCAATCCGATTGGTATCTGGTTCTTTCTTTTCGTGTCAGATTGTTCAGATTGGTATCTTAAACTCATTTTTATGTTCTCTCACAGGTGGTAGGACACTTTTTGTAATTCATATAAAGTATTTTCTCCCTATCCTATAGGTTGAGTTGTACTGACGAGAATCCAAATAGTTTATGTTTGGTGACAAAATAGTCATAATGGTAAAATATTCTTTTGATGGGACCATGAGGTGTGCTTAGTTTGGTATTACGCGGGAGAATGAATGGAAAAGTTGAGTGTCGATAAGATGGAATTGTGTGGGTTAAGCACAAGTTATTTAGAGGTTCTTCAAGGAAATATCTATTTCCTTTATGTCAAGTAGGGAAACTTTCCCGTGGAGTTTGAATTTTATGGAAAGGAGGGATTTTGTTGATGTGAGATAAAATATTATGGAATCTTACACTCTGACATGTAATTTTGAAGCACAACTACTAAAATTTTCATGCCATATCATGAGAGTATATGCTCCTAACTTTTATACTGAAAATGAGGTTAGTGTGGGGCCATGGACTGTGTGGTGATTTTGATGTCACCAGATTTTTATCAGAGGAGAAATTGCAACAGAAGAACAAGGAAAATGAAGGAATTTTCTTATTTCATAGAAGACTATGAATCTAATTGACCCACAACTTGAGGATGCAACTTACACTTTCTTTAAAGGAGACAATCAAGAGATAGCCTCTAGAATTGATATGATGTTAATATCAGAAGAATTTGATAACAACTTCAGCAACTTAAAACATATTCTTATTCAAAGGTTGATGTCAGACCATATTCCAGTTGCTTTACAATGGGGTTCTTGGAATAAGAACAAGGGTTATTTTAAATTTGAAAATCGGTGGTTAGACTCAAGAAAGTTTTATAGAAAGAATCAGGTATTGGTGGAACTCTGTCAATTTCACAAGCAAAGTAGACTATGTTCTAGCATGTAAACTAAAAGCACCAAAAGCTAAGCTCAAGACTTGGAGCAGAAGTGAGAATGAAAATTTGGGATCTCAAAGAAGTTTGCTAGGGCAGTTGGCTGACCTAGATGTAGTAATGGAAGGAAGAGTACTAATAGAAGATGAATCAGTCAAGAAGACAACATTACTTATGGAGTATGAAGAGTTGCTCAAGAATGATGAAATATCATGAAGACAAAAATCAAGGTCTCTGTGGTTAAAGGAATGGGACAAGAACACCAAGTTCTTTCATAAAATAGCAAATGCACACAAAAGATATAACAATATTGACCAGTTTGTGATTCAGGGAGAAACAATTGAGGAGCCAGCTAGAATTGACGAAGAGTTCATAGAATTCTATCAGAAGTTATATACAAAAACTACACATTGGAGGCCTACTTGCAATTACACAAATTGTCCCACAATGTCAGAGGAGGAAAAAGAGTTATTCAAGGAAGTTTTGACGAAAGTGAAGTGTTGAGGTGTTTAAGATTATGTGCAGTGGGCAAAGCCTCTGGGCCAGATGATTCACAATGGGTTTCTTCATCAAATGTTGGGAAGTTCTGAAGTAGGATATCATGAATACCTTTGCATTAAAAATTGTCTGGCTTTGAAAAATGGTGTACGAGACCATAGGCCTTATGTTGGAGTGTTCAATGGGATGAACGAGTTTAGTGATAGTAATAGGACGAAAAGTTAAAGAGAATGAGGTAAACTGGATGGTGCCAAAGAAGAATTTAAGAGCAATTTTGAAAGAGATGTAGTATTGAGGGTGATGGCTCGCCAAAGAAAATGTTGAGCACCAAGTAGTGACAAGCCACTAAAATGGTCCTTATGTTTGCAATTATTTTCAATTGAACTCGAATCAGTAGGATCTTCCTAGGTTAATAAAGTGTCAGCATTCTGGTGAAAATGAAAATGACAGAGTCACCGAGATAAACCACATTTGACTATCTTCAAAATTTAAGTGTCAAATATACAGTTCTTCTTCCTATGAGAGAAATACCAGTCCAAACTTACTGCTAGGTAGGCGATGCTAATTTCCAACTTTCTTACTATTTGTGATTGTGACTGGGTCTAACTTTAAGATGTTCCTTCCCACATTACTTCTGTAGCCTAGCTGTCCATAGTTTTCGTTGATTTTCTAGAACTCTGTGCATTCTCCAGCAGTTATTAGAGTGTATAGTTCATATGTTTGGAAGAAGCGAACAAAGGATACATGAGCTGACTTGTAGGCAAGTTAGGGTTTAGACTCTTTTTTTTCTCTTGATAGTGTAAAACAAATATCTCTTATATTATAGCATGTTTCCCGCCTAAGTGAGAAATATCTTTGTGTGTTGACTTAGGAATAGCTATAGGGAGTAAGGAAATAATAAAGCATAAATGGGGTTATTACAACGAGCAAAAATAATAATGTATATATATAGGAATAGGATCTTGGGTAAGGCCATTTCAAATGGCCACAAGTGAGATTTGTGTATGACACAAGTTCACAATTGGTAATATTTGACTTGTTGGAATAGCGTGGGTTTGGGAAATTTCTGATTGTTAATGGTAGAAGTGATTGAGAATGAAATATGAAAAATTGAAGGATTAAGATGAGGGCATGTTGGGATTCGAATTGAAAGTATTAAGGTACATCTTCAGAAAGGAAAAAGGATTTAAATTTGAAGAAATGAGATTACTTGAGTTAGGTATGGATTATGGCGGCATTGTCATGCGTCATTTGGTTAGAGTGTAGTTTATAAGCATGACTGAAGAGGGAAGTCTATGGAACTTGACTAAGTGTTATGACGAAGTGGCATGGGGTTTTGCGATTGGTGACTGGTAAGGTGTAATATTCAGATGACTAACATGATAAGATTGATGGAAAGGAGATGTTTTGTACCAAGATAGGTAATTTCCTAATATTGTTTAATTGATGGGCTAGAGTTGATAAATAAGAGAAAATCTTGGAATCTCTGCAACTTGTAGTTGATGTATATTTTTTTAGGTGAAATTATGTCATGATAGTAGATTAAGTCGAAACGTTTCTAGCTTGATAGCATGATTGAACATTTTAAGTATGAATAACATAGGGATATTGGAGTGAGACAAGTAAAATTTTAAGATTGGGTACGTTTGGATTTTTGTAAGGGTGTAATGAGACATCGCACTCAGAGTTGTTACGATTGTGAAGGGTAGGAGGCCAAAATCCATATATCTAAGTATTCAGGGTGGTGAATGAGATAAGTGAAAGGACAAAAAGGAATACTTGAAGTATTCTGATTTTATGAGGATTTATCAAATTTGTATGACTAGCTATAATCACTCTTAATACACATTAGGATAACTATTTGTGTGTTGGGTGTTTATGACACTAGATCGAGGCAGTTTAATCATGTGTTCTAAAGTTATAAAATATGTGACCTTACTAATCATTAGCTTGGTATACAATGTTTAGTTAGCTTCACTCATTTATTGGTTGTTAATGTATGCTTAGTAAATCGAAGCCTAACATGTTAGCGTAAGGGATGTTTCTACGGACATATAAGTCATCTAATATATATTAACACCTAGATTAAGGCTTGTTTAAATCTGTTTAATGGTTAGTATGTAACATGGGTTGGTTTAGTCTAATATTGGTTTATTAGACTAAGAGATGTTCGAAGATAATGTTAGTTCAAAACTAGTTAGTTGAATAGGCATAGTCTATGATTCTGTTTTCATTAGTGTGTGCATGATTCATGTTAATATAGTGTTTGTAAAGCTAAGGAATGAACTGTAAGGATTAGTTTTTCTTTGCAAAATGGCTAGGTTGGTTCCTGAGTGTCACATTTAATCTGAACACGTGTTAAATGTTACAGTATGTTAGTTAACTTCTATGTAGGACTAAAAGTGATTAAAACTATTTGATATTGGTTCAGTAGGCCTATTTGATTTAAGATAACTAAGACTATTACAACTATGTTAGACCACCTAATGACTTTGGAATGGATAAGTATCTTGTTTAAGCTAGCACCAGATTTGAAATGACGACTTAGGAGTTTATCAGGGGTTACATGATCTATTCTAGCTAACTTGTGTGTCACTTGTACCAATTTGAGTTCTGTTTAAGTTAAAAGAAACTGCCAAGGATTAGTATATTCTTGATGTACCTATTTGTGTCTCTACTCCTGTCGGGGATTCAGTGCTAGTAGATCGAGTCTATAGGTCTTGTGTGGTCACGTTTATGGGGTATGATATTTGGGAGACCGAGGCGGTTATACGGAGTAGATATCCTTAGTTGTTCGACAGTTCAGGTACCTCTTTTCTCCACCCATACCTTGTCGCTCGAGGACGAGCGATTGTTTGATTGGTATCTAATGTAACGATTCGTTTGGTCGTTTAGCACTTTAAAACTACAAAGAAGGTATGGGACTATGTTGTTTTTATTTATATGACTTATAATATATGTATTATGCATGAGAGTAGTTAAATGAGTAAGTGGGCCAAGCCCACTACCCTTTTGGTAGGGCAAAACGTAAGAAACAAAAGGAAGAGGGGAGGGGGACACGGTAAAGAGCAACAAAGGAAAAGAAAAAAGAAAAAAACCTAGCTACTAAGAAACAAGAAGGACGTGAGCAGCAAAACAAGAGAAAAGAAAGAAAAGAAAACCTAGCAGCCAAGAAAGAAAAGAGAGAAAAGAAAACCCTAGTAGCAAGAAAAGAGAAGGAAACGCTCTATTAAACTCAGGTTAGAATCTATGTTTATGGTTGAGTTAATCTATTTATAATCCTTATAATGATGTGTTGTAGAATGAAATCAATTTTGTTTTTAAGGAGTCATTACATGAAAATTCCACAATCCGTTTGAACAAGAGAACTTGAGGGATTCTCATTACAGCAGTTGGTAAAACCGTGAAAACTGTATAAATCTGTAAATATTATGAAAGTATGGGCTGGATGGAGTTGTATATTTTTCTGTTTCCATCAGTTTGATATCTTACGGAGAAAAATCCGACTTATAGTTTGAAAGTTATGAATGTTTAAAGTTCCAGCCCCGTTTTACCGAAATCCAGGCGACACAGAACATAAAACGTGAAAAATCTACAAATCCGTAAGGAATATGAAAATATGGACTGAAAGAAAGTTGTATATTACTCTATTACCGTCAGTTGGATATCTTGCGGAGATAAATCCGACATATGGTTTGAGAGTTATGACTGTTTGAAGTTTCTGCCTTGTTTTACAAAAATTCTGGCGACACAGATTTCATAGGGTTGTTTCTTTCGTAAATTTTCACCAAGCTACACTAAGTATTGTCATGTGGGATTCGGCACAATAAGATATCCTAGTGTTGCCTTCGAGGTGGTACAATAAACACATGATTTAGAGTTACGAATTTAATGTTATATCCCTTATAAACGGGAGATACGAGAAAGTTGAAAGAAAGTAATGTTATGTGGAATTTCTGAAGTTATGCTAATAATTTTATATGTGTAGGGGTTTAGTCATGCAATCGTAATGGTAAAAATATGGTTAATATAAATATAGCAATATGAGTGTTCTTAGATTCGTATTATAACATAGTTCACATATTTTCTAGATTTTAATCGTTCAGAGGCTCTACGCAAGGGGAAGGCATTGGTTTGATTGTTCGTGGCACCCGCTCGACATTGAGGTAGGTTATGGTTTACTTGAGTTAGACTCCGATTAGAGAATCGTATGTAGTTGTAGGAAGTGACAGAGATAGCATGATAGACCTTCGGGCATGAAATGGAGATGAATTACAATTACGTTGGTTTCGTCACTTTTATGTGACTTGTCTTCATATGTATTATTTTTCTGTGATTATCATCTGATTGTATATTAGTGCTTGTGTTGAGACTTGATATCATGCCTGACATACTTTCCATATTATTTGTGATGATTTATGGCCTACGAGGTTTCTGTCGGGGAGCGTGAGTGATTGGCCTCCGAGGTTTCTGTCGGAGAGCGTGAGTGATTGGCCTCCGAGGTTTCTGCCGGAGAGCGTTAGCGATTGGCCTCCGAGGTTTCTGCCGAAGAGCGTGAGTGATTGATGGCCTCCGAGGTTCTATCCGGAGAGCACGAGTGGTACATGAACTTCGCGGGTCCCCCATGGGTCATGGCTTAAAGGCACTGCCTTAGCATGTGTGTATGAGAGTGGAGTGAGAGAGAGAGGTGACTATTGCAATGCATTGCATTCATCCACTATTATAATTGACTGATCATTTGGTGAAATTATATTTGTCTTGGTTGATTTTCGATTTCTTTACACTTTACCTATTTATGATACGTGACCATGCATGTTTGTTCTATGTGCTACTTGTTAGTTTCAACTTCTTCATGCGTTATCTAATCATTGTCGGCCTATGATGCTTACCGGTACTAGAGTTGTACTGATACTACTCTTTCTGCACCTTTGTTGAGTGCAGAGTACGATCCAGGTTCCAGTTCTACGCCCCGTGGTTGATTCGCGAGGTGGATATCTTCTAGTCATTCAGGGTGAGCTACTTGGTCGTCCGTGGCCCCTGAAGAGCTTCTTAGTTATTTCCATTTTTTTCGTTGGTTATTGATAGACTATGTGTAGCCTTCGGGTATTTTTAGACTTCTATTTTCAGACTTGTTAGTGCTCTTGTACCCGTTTGACCAGATTTTGGGGGATTTCGTATTTAAGACTTATAATTTCTTTTTCCTTATCTATTTTTCCGCTGATTTACCTTGATAATGAGAATGTGGTTCGCCTACTCGGGGGAATAGGGTAGGTGTCATCACGACTCGTGATTTGGGTCGTGACAAAAATTATGAGGAATGATGTCACGACCCGATCCCGGGCCCGTGACTGGTGCCTTACCCCGGGCACCCTAGTGATACAACATCAGAGAAAACCAGCGGAAAATAAAAAATAAACATGAAACAAGATATATGATCATAAAACAGGCCAACCAAAAGCGATTGCCTTACGTATATATACATAAAACCCGAGCAGTTTAATCTTTTTACAACCACGCCACAACAGATTACTACTGGACCTCTAAGATTTACAACAACCATGACGACGGGCCCCGCCATACCACGAATGTACAAGAACCTACAACTCGGGAACACATACCAAAGAATAAGCCTCGGAGAAAGCGGAGCTTCCTAATCTGAATTGTGATCCTATGGCGAGGATCCACTAGATGTAATCCTACTGCGGCGTGAGCGTAGCCCCGAAGGAGAGTCGATAACAGTACCAAGTATGTGAAAGCGTAAAAATCGTAAATGAAATCATACTAGTCAAAATAAAGCGGGAGACATGTATGATAACCAAACTACGATTCACTACATAAGCGATCATGTCGATCGAGGACTCACGCCTCAAGTCATCACTCAAATATAACTATGGGTCTCACGCCACAACATCAATCATGTTCGCATCATGGCCGCATGCCCCCGGAATTCTACATCGGTGTAGACATGTCCATGTTCCAACAATAAAACAATGCCCATGGCCACATGCCGGAGTCTGCGCCGGTGTAGACACGTCCGTGTGACATTAACAACAATATCTTGGGTGATCAACCCGCGTAGCCACACGCCCCGAGTGCGCCAGCTGTAGACATGTCCATGTAACCACAATAACAATATATCGGTGTAATCAACCCCGCCGGCCACATGCCCCGGAGTGCATCGGTGTAGACATGTCCATGTGACATCAACAACAATATACCGCACAACGGGCTATCACAAACAAGCTCAAGCAAATTACCATACTTCTAGACTTTTATAAAAGATCCACTCCTTCCCAAGAAGTCACGATATCAACACTTGCACAACAAAGGCTATCACAACAAGCATAGGCGAGTTACACAACAACAAGCATAGGCAAGTTACACCTGACTCAAGTACTTCCATTTCGTATCAAAGTCCGGGTTTTAACTCTAAAGTACTACGTCATTAACTCTTTTACAGGATCCGTTTCTTTCACAAAGTCACATAATACGTAGCATAAAATAGAGTGACTATCTTTTAAGTAAACCAAAATACTTCCCTTTGTAAAATCAAGTAACAACATTATTTTCCAAACGTTCAAGTTTGCCTAATTTCAAATGCTCAAGTTTCTCATTTTAGAAAGGTTTCATAACTCATAGTCTTAATCTCTTTTAAAACAATTGAGTAACATATGTCTTGTCGTGAGTAGTTTATTCTTGTTTACAACAATCTTATTCTGGTGACCATGATCTAGGAAATGTAATACAATTTTGTCTTATCTTAGCTTCTATGCGGATGGAGGTTTCTCTTGGTTTTAATAACAATTTGTTATTTGTCAATACACTTTCCTTTATTAGTATTCTTTGTGGTTTGTTCGACACTTATTCTCATTTCGAAATCAATAAAACATTATTCTTTTTAAAACCAAGTACTCATTACTCATGAATGAGGTTTCACAACACTTTTAACAAAATGTTAATTACCAAGTAAAACAAGTTAAGTCTCTTATCTTTCAAGATCAAGTCTCTTAACTTCTACAATCAATAAACCAATCTTTTACCTACATAGAGTCGTTATAACTAACTTCCCATAAAGCTATTATAACACCTATGTTTTAAACCAACCAACTCATTTAGCACGTACGTCCTACCGTACTACATAGTTTACAAAGCATCATGCTAGAAGGATAGGAAGAGGTTCGCATACCTCGCGACGATTATCGACGATAAGCAAAACGCTCGCGATCTTGTAACCCGGCTGGCCGTTTCCACTCTTCAAGTAGAATACGCTACTCGTAGTACTTCCACCTATAAGGCCACAAACGTCTATTAACTTCTAACCGCATGGTTCCATATTCTACAGAAAATTGGCAAAGACCTCGCCGCGGCGTAAATCTCCTCCTCTATCGGTGGCTACCAAGCCAACCGAGGGGTTATACGTCTAACGGACGTATACAATTCTACTATCTGATAATACCACAAGTCTCTTTGATCTGATCCTATGTAATTCTGATTCGATTCTCTTCTTTAAATTGGGCTTAAGTCAAAAGACATTGCCGCAAAGCTATGCTTAGTTCTATATATAGTATACTTCAACTATATAATCCTACAACATGTAATTTCCAATTACAATAAGGGGACAAGAATATTTACCTCGATAAGCCCAAAATTATCCAAGTTATAATGTCGATCCTGAGCAAGGTTTAGCTCCTACTCCGTGCGCTCCAATCCGCTCCAAACAACCCTTAGAAGTTCTAACCAACTTCTACTAAAATACTTCAACTCGCTATGAAGATTTCCTTAGGGTTTTGGTTTGAGACTAAAAGGACAAAAGGTAGTATTTCTGGGCTCTACGTATAGAGGTAACTTTTGGAATACTACAAGGTAAAGGCTAAGGTATTTTGGGCATTATAACAATACTTGGAGAGTATTTCTACCAAGAGGAGGGTGTATTATACGAAACAACTAGGCTAGGGGGGGGGAACCTCTCGGCCAAAGGCCACTAGGAGGGGGAGGGAGGCTCTCGGCCTGAGGCCTCATGAGGGGAGGAGAGGCTGGGGCGAGAACTACACTCAAAGGGAGGGAGAGGGACTCAAGACTTGGAAGATTTTGGATGAAGAAGTCTTGAGCTTAGGGGGTATTTATAGGAAAACCAAAGGCCAACCAATGGCCAAGATCAAGCCATGTGCAAGGCAAGTGTAAGGCCAAGATCAAGCCAAGTGCACCCTAACCCTACTCCACAAAACACTCCACAAACAAGGCACAAAACAAGCCACAATTCAAGGCCATTCGTCGAAGGCCAAACCGCCCACTTTAGGCGTCCACGAGGTGACAAGTGTCACCTCTCGTTGGTCAAAAACATTTCGTCTCTCGGAAAAATCCGCAAAATTAAAAAGGACATAGCGGAATTTTCCCTTCGCAAGCTTTGTAAAGCGTTTAGTCGAAAACGACTCTAACAAGGTGTTGTGCACAAAATTTCGAACCTATGCCAAACTTTAAGTCTCAAATTGTAAATGCGACGTCCTTACGTATATACTCCGAAATACGGTATAACATTCTCCTCCTTAGAAACATTCGTCGAATGTTCCTTCTCAATCGGATAACGATAAAGTTCCTCTAACAAGTTGCCAACGCCACGCGGCAGGCCACGAAATAACACACGTTCTCTTCCTTCCTTACTCGTCGTGCGATACCACTTTTGTCACTTTGCCGCGAGGTTCTAGTGTCACTCCGGCGACCCAACAAATGGTACCGAACTGCATGCGATCCCTGAGGTTCTAGTGTCTCTCAGGACGTGCCATACTTCAGTCATCGCTTCAGTTCTCAAAACTGTGGAGTCACTACCTCCAAACTTGGTCATCTTACTAGCTTCACTTTTCCGCCAAGGCCATTCCCGGCCTTCACGAACCGATTCTGGTCGAACGCATCCACGAACTCATACGATGGTTAACTAAACTCGGGCCTAGCATCCTCGTGACCCTACCACCTGGCGGGACCACCTCGAACTGACCCCACCACAAACCGGGCTGCGGGTTGACCCGCGAATGGTCCTCAACCCGACCCCACCACCGCGCCACACTCTTGTTCCCCGATCCGGAACAATCTTACCTATTCAAGTCATGAAAGCTACCACTTCCATTTTACACAACCCAAGGAATTCCCCACAATAACTCCACGTAAACTACGCACTCTGATAAAGGTCAAACATAGAATAAATCTTTTACACAAGACGACCTTACCTCTAAGGTCTCAATCGTGAAATAGTCTAAGGTTCACACTTATCATGCCCCCAGGCTTACCCTTCTATACTAACCAGTTTTCTAAATCACATTTTAGCACAAAGCTATCCGAACATAACACTAAACACATCATCATAACAAGCATACAAAACTCTAGAGGGTTAAGGATATACTGTCTCTACCGCTTTTCTAATCACGATCCTGCCTGCGAGCATGTAGTGAAGGTGATGAACGACCGCGATCTGAAGGTGAGTCGTAACATCCGTGCTACCCTTGGTCGGACAGTTCCTCGCAAAATGGCCCCGCTGTCAAAAATAACAAGCTCCTTGGCACCACGACACTCCCGAAATGCGGTCTACCACATCGACCACACCGAGGTAGGTGATCGCATCCGCCAACACCCTACTCCCGAAACTGAACCTGGAGCCACGACCGCTCCCGAATTCTCTGGATGCCACGAAGGTTGTGGAGGCCACTCTGCTTGGTGGAGGTATAAAACTAGTCTGCTTCTTGGCGGTCCGCCTCGAAAGTCACCAAAGGACCTGTTGTTCGCCTCTTCGCGATCTTGGTCATTCCGTCGACCTCTCCGCTCTTCACCCCCAAGCGCATAAGCCTGCATGCGGGCAATGTCCATGCCCGGCTGAAGAGCTACACCCGAGCAAGCCTCTGCCAAGTAATCATCTAACCCGGTAACGTAACGGTGTACTCTGTCCTCCATATCAGCTACTACAGCGGGGGCATAACGAGCCAAGGAGTCGAACTCCACATTGTACTCCCGAACTGTACGCCCGTTCTGCCTCAACATCAAAAATCTGTCGGTCCGAGCCCTCCTCATCTGTGGAGGCAAGAAATGTGCAAGAAATGCCCCCGAGAACTCGTCCCAAACGGCTGGAAGTGCATTCTCTCCCCGGGACAGCTCCCACGAATCAAACCAGTCGACTGCGGTATCACGTAGCCGATGCGAACCTAAGACCACTGACTCGGTCTCCGAAGCCTTGATCACTCTCATGATCCGCTGTAACTGTCGGATGAACTCCTGCGGATCATCCTCAGGCCTCGACCCGTAGAACTCTGGCGGGCTACATCTCAGAAAGTCCTGTAGCCTCAAACTATCCGACCTAGGGTGAACCACTGGTCTTCTTTGGGCCAGGCTGCTGCGTCGGCCTATCCTCATATCTGGCCACGACCCTGGCCAGCAACTGGGCCATCTCCTTGTAACCCATCTCCTCTGCTCCAGACTGTGGGACTGGAGGCTCAGGTACGGTGGTCTCAGCAGCCACTGCTGCGGCTCTAAACTCTGCTGGGGCTGGCGGCGTCGCAAAACTCGCCGTCTGAAGCATAATCTCAGGCACTGACCGGGCCTGCGCCCTCGTACTCCTCTGTATCTCACTAGCAGCACCCTCGGCTGTCTTGCCCTTCTGGGCTCTGGTTGCCTTGCGCGGAGGCATAACTGGTAAAAACGAGATACGTCAGAGGGGTCCAACTTACAACACAGCTCTAAGGCACGATCTCAGAATGAGAAGAATGGAAACCAATCCTAAATGTCCTGCAGCCTCCTGATTATAGATGTGGTGCACAACACATCGATAATCAAGACTCTACTAGACACGGTCTGTAGACACTTTCCGAGGATTAACTGCTCTGATACCACTTTTGTCACGACCCGATCCCGGGCCCGTGACTGGTGTCTTACCCCGGGCACCCTAGTGATACAACATCAGAGAAAACCAGCGGAAAATAAAACATAAACATGAAACAAGATATATGATCATAAAACAGGCCAACCAAAAACAGTTGCCTTCTGTATATATACATAAAACCCGAACAGTTTAATCCCTTTACAACCACACGCCAGTACAAGATTACAAACCTCTAAGATTTACAACAACCATGACGGACAGGGGCCGCCATACCACGAATGTACAAGAACCTACAACTCAGGAACACATACAAAGAATAAGCCTCGGAAAGCGGAGCTTCCCAATCTGTTGAACTGATCCTATGGCGAGGATCCACTACCGATGTACTCTACTGCGGCATGAACGTAGCCCGAAGGAGGTCGATCTAACAGTACCAAGTATGTGGCGTAAAATCAGTAAATGAAATCATACTAGTCTAAATAAAGCGGAGACATGTATGATAACCAAACTCTGATTCACCACATAAAAGCGATCATGTCGATCGTGGACTCACGCCTCAAGTCATCACTCAAATATAACTATGGGTCTCACGCCCAACATCAATCATGTTCGCATCACGGCGCATGCCGGAATTCTGCATCGGTGTAGACATGTCCATGATGCAACAATAATAACAATGCCCGTGGCCACATGCCGGAATTGCGCCGGTGTAGACACGTCCGTGTGACATTAACAACAATATCGGGTGATCAACCCGCGCGTGACCACGCGCCGAATTCTGCATCGGTGTAGACATGTCCATGTAACCACAATAACAATATATCAGGTAATCAACCCTGCCGCATGACCACATGCCCCCGGAATTCTGCATCGGTGTAGACATGTCCATGTGACATCAACAACAATATACCGCACAATCAGGCTATCACAAACAAGCTCAAGCAAATTACCATACTTCTAGACTTTTATAAAAAGATCCACTCCTTCCCAAGAAGTCACCTGATATCAACACTTGCACAACAAAGGCTATCACAACAAGCATAGGCGAGTTACACAACAACAAGCATAGGCAAGTTACACACAACTCAAGGTACTTCCATTTCGTATCAAAGTCTGGGTTTTAACCCTAAAGTACTACGTACATTAACTCTTTATACAGGATCCGTTTCTTTCACAAAAGTCACATAATACCCGTAGCATAAAATAGAGTGACTATCTTTTTAAGTAAACCAAAATACTTCCCTTTGTAAAATCAAGTAACAACATTATTTTCCAAACGTTCAAGTTTGCCTAATTTCAAATGCTCAAGTTTCTCATTTTAGAAAGGTTTCATAACTCATAGTCTTAATCTCTTTTAAAACAATTGAGTAACATATGTCTTGACGTGGTAGTTTATTCTTGTTTACAACAATCTTATTACTGACCATGATCTAGGAAATGTAATACAATTTTGTCTTATCTTAGCTTCTATGCAGATGGAGGTTTCTTGGTTTTAATTACAATTTGTTATTTGTCAATACACTTTCCTTTATTAGCGCCGTGGTTTGTTCGACACTTATTATCATTTCAAATCAATAAAACATTATTCTTTTTAAAACCAAGTACTCATTACTCATGAATGAGGTTTCACAACACTTTTAACAAAATGTTAATTACTAAGTAAAACAAGTTAAGTCTCTTATCTTTCAAGATCAAGTCTCTTAACTTCTACAATCAACAAACCAATCTTTTACCTACATAGAGTCGTTATAACTAACTTCCCATAAAGCTATTATAACACCCTATGTTTTAAACCAACTAACTCATTTAGCACGTACGCGTCTACCGTACTACATAGTTTACAAAGCATCATGCTAGAAGGATAGGAAGAGGTTCACATACCTCGCGACGATTATCGACAATAAGCAAAACGCTCATCAGAACTGTAACCCGGCTAACCGTTTCCACTCTTCAAGTAGAATACGCTACTCGTAGTACTTCCACCTATAAGGCCACAAACGTCTATTAACTTCTAACCGCGGTTCCATATTCTGAGAAAATTCGGCAAGACCTCCCGCAGCGTAAATCTCCTCCTCTATCGAGGTCGGCTACCAAGCCAACCAGGTGGGGTTATACGTCTAAGCGGACGCATACAATTCTACTATCTGATAATACCACAAGTCTACTGTAATACAGTCCTATGTAATTACAGTTCAGTTCTCTTCTTTAAATTCAGGCTTAAGTCAAAAGACATTGCCGCAAAGCTATGCTTAGTTCTATATATAGTATACTTCAACTATATAATCCTACAACATGTAATTTCCAATTACAATAAGGGGACAAGAATATTTACCTCGATAAGCCCAAAATTATCCAAGTTATAATGTCGATCCTGAGCAAGGTTTAGCTCCTACTCCGTGCGCTCCAATCCGCTCCAAACAACCCTTAGAAGTTCTAACCAACTTCTACTAAAATACTTCAACTCGCTATGAAGATTTCCTTAGGGTTTTGGTTTGAGACTAAAAGGACAAAAGGTAGTATTTCCGGGCTCTACGTATAGAGGTAACTTTTGGAATACTACAAGGTAAAGGCTAAGGTATTTTGGGCATTATAACAATACTTGGAGAGTATTTCTACCAAGAGGGGGGGTGTATTATACGAAACAACTAGGCTAGGGGGGGGAACCTCTCGGCCAAAGGCCACTAGGAGGGGGAGGGGGAGGCTCTCGGCCACAAGGCCTCACAAGGGGAGGAGAGGCTAGGACGAGAACTACACTCAAAGGGAGGGAGAGGGACTCAAGACTTGGAAGATTTTGGATGAAGAAGTCTTCAAGCTTAGGGGGGTATTTATAGGAAAACCAAAGGCCAACCAATGGCCAAGATCAAGCCATGTGCAAGGCAAGTGTAAGGCCAAGATCAAGCCAAGTGCACCCTAACCCTACTCCACAAAACACTCCACAAAACAAGGCACAAAACAAGCCACAATTCAAGGCCATTCGTCCAAGGCCAAACCACCCACTTTAGGCATCCACTTGAGGGTGACAAGTGTCACCCTCTCGTTGGTTAAAAACATTTCGTCTCTCGGAAAAATCCGCAAAAATTAAAAAGGACATAGCCGGAATTTTCCCTTCGCAAGCTTTGTAAAACGTTTCGTCGAAAAACGACTCTAACCGGGTGTTGTGCACAAAATTTCGAACCTATGCCAAACTTTAAGTCTCAAATTGTCGTACGTACGTCCTTACGTATATACTCTGGAAATACGGGGTATAACAAATGAATAGATGAAATTGGAGGTCAAGATTGGGGCTTGAAGGTGTGATATTTCAAATTAGAGTTTACTAATGATGGTATAACCTATTGCTAAGCCTAAATTGTTAATTTAATTTCATGATTTTTGGGTGAAATTCTAGCGTTTGTGCAACATTGAGGGGTTTGATTTAAATGGCAATTGAAGACCTAATATGGGTTAGTTGACCTTCAAAATTAAGGTTATCACTAATTAGACTGTGATTATGCTTTTGCAATATTAAAGTTTTGATTTTACCCTCGTGGACCAAGGTCGCTTTGGAGTCTAGTATTCGGTTTCATGAAAGGTTTTACCTTTTCGTATGTATTAGAATACTGTGTTAACGTAGAATCTATGATAATAGACTACGAACATTCGAAGACACTTAGCAAGGGCAAGACCTTGGCTTGAGAGTAGTTCGCGACACCAATTTGGCTTTGAGGTATGCTACGATTTCTCTATTAGACTCCGATAGATGCATTTAGTATATATAAATATTGAGGGGTATTGGATGTGATTGGGGTCCCATCTTAGTGAATGTATTAGCACTTGGATGGGTACCAGTGTTGAACTATTTTGGGGATCATCCTTAGATTGATCCAAACTACTATTATGTGGGCTTGTCTCCATGATTGATATTATTTGTGATTGTTGTTGAAATTACTCATAACTTATGCTTCCCGATAATAAGTCTGTGATTGATGATCTATCTAGATTGAGGGATCTTTCTGGTTGGTTGTAAACAGTATATGGACTTCGCGTGTCACCCATGGGTCATAGCTACGAGTCAAAGTCTGGTGACATGTGTATACCAGGTTGTTGAGAGGTATTACTGCATTCATGCATATCATTCATTAACATACATTATAAATATTGAGATTTGTACTTGTTGAAATTACTATTTATGAATTGGTTGTACTTCTATGACTTTGAGATCGCTTAAGTGTTGAACCATATCTGTTATCCGAAGGTGACTTATGTGCTTAACCAAACTATGTAGATTAGTGATACTTGTATGTCCACTTGATATTTATGTCTATTACATGTTATCCGTCATTGTCGGCATATGATGCCTGATGTGGTACATTGTGTACTCATACTACACTTGCTACATTCTTTTTGGATGCATATACAACGTTATCGACCATTACCGAACCTCGTGGCTGACGTCTGAGGTGGTATATTTGAGCTTTCCAGGTGAGATTGTCCATCCTTAGTAGCCCTAGATTCTTCCTTCTTATTTCATATCTTATTTTGCACTTATGAGACAATGTTAAGAAATTTCCGTCTTTTATGTAATAGTGGCTCTTGTACTGACTAGACCAGATCATTTGGAAATTCTAAAAAGTATATACTCGGTATTTTTATAACTCTTTTTATTCATATAGCAATACAGTTTAGTATGTATTCCTTCTATTTCTGCTTATGTTATTTTTATGTTTGCTTAGATTGGAAGGTGGTTCGCCTACCCGTAGGGAATGTTTAGGTGCCACCACGACAACCGAAAGGGGTCATGACAAGTCATCCCCTTGAACAGATGATCAATGGAACACCAGGGTGTAGAATCCACGTGCCCGATCATCCACTCGACCGGATGAGCAAATCAGTATCAAATTCTTGTAAAAAAACTTGTTTACTTTAATTTTCCCAAGGCATGGCCTTCGCTCGAATCTCTTTCACACAATCAAGTTTACAGTTTCATTTATATAATGCAAGTCAAGAGAGTGGTTTCAATAATTCCACCAAAAGTATATTATGAACTTGTATTCAACATGTCATGAGAAATCAAGTACATAATATAGTGTGTCGCACAATAACCCCGAAAATCATGTAAAAAGCTTTAAATAATTTTATAACTTTCAAACTTCATTTATGTATATTATCTTCTTAATCTCAACTAGGGAGTAAACCATGCAAGTTTGTGCTGGATATCTCATTAACATCATCATATAATAAATTTATAATCACACAAGTTGCACCACTGTACCACTGTATCATTGTACCACTATACTACTGTATCAATGTACCATTGTACTACTGTATTGATGTACCTTTGTACCACTGTATCACTGTACCAATGTATCACTGTACTTTATAAAAATGAGAGTCAACTATGCCTTTTAAAAAGTGAGACACATATCAAAATCATGAATGTTTGTCTAGATAATCTTGTACTCTTATGGGTACCTATACCCACATCATGGATGCATGTCTATGGAATAATCATACGTATAAGCATTGCCGACCCATTTTGGGACTCGGTGAACTCATCATCATCATATGTATACATATAAACATCGTCGGCCCATTATGGGTCTCGGTGAACATTGCCGGCCCATTTAGGGACTCGATGAACATAGGCTAGGATATGCGCACGACCCTCATATACTGTCATGAGTATCTATACTCGCATCATGGATACATGTCCATGGAATCATCATACGTATAAACATTGCCGACCCATTTTAGGACTCGGTGAATATTGCCGACCCATTTAAGGACTCGGTGAAATCATATAAACATTGCCGGCCCATTATGGGACTCAGTGAAATGGAATAATAACACTTGCACATCTATCTTGAGCAACCTTGTGCAATTAAATCATCTTTTGACTCTCAATAAAATCTTTAAAATGAACTTTCATTTTAGAAAAACTAAGACTATCATATCATATATCCTTTTAAATCATCCTTTAGAAAATCAATGCATTTATCATATCATGTATTATTAAGGATTAAGATCCAATAGAACTATGTACGTCTGTCGTACACTCACCTCATATAAATCATGCCAAAAGAAAGAAGGGAGAGTTACACATACCGTTTGTCGTCTGTACCAACTCGATAATCTAAATTCGTCTCGCCCCTCTGGCTAACATTATGGAAACATCTGAATGGAAATAACAAATCCAAATTTGCCTAATTAATACTTATATGGGTCGTGAGTGATTTATCTTTTTTATAAAGATCTTAACTAATCAGTTGTGAACTAGCAAATGTAAAATAAATTGGTTATATCTTAGTTTCTATGCAGATGGTATTCTAATCATTTTAATATAATAATTTATTTGTCGATACATTTTTCACTTAACGCTACAATGGCTTGTTTTAACACATCTACTAATAACATACTTGCTCATTTATTAAACCAGTTTCCGCACTTAATACTTAACAATTCCTTTAAGTAAGCAGAGTTAATTCCTTAATAAAGACTTAGGAACATTTTAGACATGCTTTTAGCATAGAATCAATAACATGAATATTTCTTAACCTCTAAGAGTAGAGTAAACTATGGAGCAATGCCACAGTTATAGTTCACACGTAGAACATGTCAAAAAAAGAAAGGATAGTTCACATACCTTATCGGTCGTACCAACACGATAAGTAGAATACATCTCAAATAGGTACTTCAACCTATAACCACAATAACACGTCTATCAACTTCATGAATACTAGTATAAGCTACACCACATAATGACTCTCCTTTCATATAACAATTTGGGCGGCACTTCCCCTATATATACTCACATCCACAACTTTCAAACAAGGCCAATAACATCAATAACCAAGACCAAAGCCCTTTCCATAACTCCTTAAAATTCGATTCATGTTTCAACACTTTTATATAAACCATATCAACTTTCAACAACAAGATTTCTTTCACTCTAACATGCACTTAGTGACGATAATAACAGTAATAACCAACCATTGAATCCAATATACAAAACAATAGTCCACAATCGGCTAACATGCCAAACTGTCACATGCACTTCTTATTCTCTATTTCACTTAACACAAGTTCATCCCTTAACTATAACAACAAGTAATTTCCAATTACTTCAAGAGAAAGAAGAAATCTTACCTTATTTTTAGCCCAAAACAGTCCACAAGTTTCGGCTCACAATTTTCTCTTTGCTCCACTTCTTCAAGTTACAACAACACACATGTATCATCTTCAATCTTGTAACCATCTTACTTTCATGTCTTTCTTCCAAAAAGTTTATCTCCAAGCTTAGGGTTTCAAGACAGTTTTCTTGGCCAAAACCGTGACCACTGTGTTTTGGAGAGTTAACATTGGCTTAGAACTTAGTTAAGGAGTTTAATCTTGAAAAATAACTTGATCTTGTTCTTCACTTGTCTAGAGAGAAGAGAGGTTGAAGGTGAAGAGATATTTGTGATCCAAGTCTTGCAAAGCCTTGTAGATATTTGGTGCTTGTAGCACAAGTGGAGGGGGACCCACTTGTCCACTTGTCTTTCCCTTCTCAAAATATCTGATTTTGAAAATTCCCGCATAGGCATCTGCAGTCTCGCTAATGGCACCGCTGCATCGCAAATCTTATGCTTTCGAATTTATGGCACATGATCCTGCGATCCGACCGCGATCTGCAACCTAAATCTCCGATCGCGACTTTTTCCCTTTTTGCTTCGGGAGCTCCTTTTCTGCATTTTCTGCCCACACTCTATCAGAAATAATTCAATTACTAGTACTACTTCTCATCGTCACATTTATTGTATCCAAAAAAATTCCATATAGAAAATGTAAATATACTTTCCCTCCAACATTCAAACCTTATATCCTAACTTACGTTCTCATTTCATTGCCTGGAATTACGGGGTGTAACATTCTTCCCCCGTTAGAAACATTCGTCTCCGAATGTTCATAATAGGTCTCAAACTATAAATATTTCGGCATAGTCTCCTTTAACTATACCTAACAACCGATTCTTAGTAAACACAAAGATGCCTCACATGGCCACATTATAACGCATAGTCTCATTCCACCTCTAATAGCCCTTAGCACATTGTACTTCCTTTGTAGTCAAAGTCACATTCATAAGGTCCTATTGCAGTTCCCTCTAGAATTCTAATCAGCAAGAGTCACCGTAAAACGTATGGACCTTTATAACCTACTAAACTTTCCAATATAAATTCCTTATTTCAATCCCCTTATAATTGCTAGACCAGTTTGCAAGGATATGTTCACCTCCTGTGTTCAACATCTGGGAGTAAATCCTCTACTGCATTTTGCAGTCCCTTAAAATTGGTAATACCATTTCCAATCGGCTCAACAACATCAACAACAATCACAAGTGTTTTATACTCAAACCAAGGAATCATCACACTAATATACTTCACATATACTATGTACTTTAACCAAGATCACACATAAAATATTTTACTCAAGAAAGCCTTGTATATCTAAGGTCTCAACGATTATCCAATATTCTAAGATTCTCAAACATTCCATATCCCAAGCTTACATCGTCTCTCCCCGCATACGGGTAAGATAGATTCTCATAATCTCAACATCATGTCATATTAACCATAACAAACCTATTTACTCCATGCAAATATTATTCGTACATATCACTTAAGCATACAACACAACTTAATCTAACAATATGTATGCCATTAAGTCAATTAAACATGATCTCCTAAGAGTTCATCACCATCTTAGACAACTCATCACCTCCTAAATATTCCAAATTAGCACACCTTGTATGCCTTGATGTGGATTCATTAAACTGTTTCATACCTTCTAAGCAATTTTTAAAGCTTAACCAACTCATGATAACCCATAATCCTTTTAGGCAACACACACATGGCCCTAATAAATATGTTCGTATAGATGTGCATCATCATCACACCAACTATACAACAATTTTACCAGTATGTATACAAAGTCCATATATTCCCCTTCTGGGCCGCTGTCTCTTTCTTTGGAGGCATAACTGCAACCACAATAATACGTTAGGGAGGGACTACCCTAACAACACAGCTCTATCGTACGATCTTAGAGTAAGGAAAATAGAAATCAATCCTAAATGTACTGTAGTCTCATGTTTATGGGTGTGGTGCACAATACACCGATAACCAAGACTGCACACGGTCTGTAGGCATTACGAGGACTAACTGCTCTGATACCACCTTTTGTCACGACCCGAGCCAAGGGTCCGCGACTGGTGTCCTACCTGGGCACCCTTATACCCACACATCACATATGACCAGCGGAGGCTTAAGAAAACTTATAATCACATAACAAAGGGATCTTGTCCCCAGAACTGTCATATAATAAAATAGGCAAGCCGGCAAGGCTGCCATTATATACATAAGTCCAAAACGAACTACAACTGTACACATGTCCAACCCACACATGACTATAACTCTAAGAGTATAACAGTAACTATGACGGGAAAAGGCCCCGTCGTACCCCTGAATATACATAAGTCATAATGGAAGACCTGTACCAAAATTACTAGGCTCCGAAATAATGGAGCTATCCCAAAACGCTGAGCAAGGATCCTAAGCTCGAGGATCACCAAACTGTGTACCTATACTTGTGGGCATGAACGCAACCCCCGGGGAGAGGGGGGTCAGTACAACAATGTACCAAGTATGTAAACATAAAGTACAGTAAATAAGATCATAACTGGCTAAAAGATAACAGAGACAAGTATGAAAATCAAATACCAGATCCAACCGTGCCATATAAAATAAGAGCCAATTGTACCTTGTATCACTGTACCACTGTACTACTGTATCACTATACCACTGTACAACTGTATCACTGTACCACTATACCACTGTATCGATGTACCATTGTACCACTGTATCACTGTACTTTATAAAAATGAGTGTCAACTATGCATTTTAAAAAGTGAGAGACATATCAAAATCATGAATGTCTGTCTAGATAGTCATGTAATGTTATGGGTATCTATACCTGCATCATGGATGCATGTCCATGGAATCATCATACGTATAAGCATTTCCGACCCATTTTAGGACTCGGTGAACTCATCATCATCATATGTATACATATAAACATTGTCGGCCCATTATGGGTCTCGGTGAACATTGTGTCACGACCCAACCCCGGGCCCGCGACTGGTGCCCTATCTGGGCACCCCTGTCAGGTATACATCAGAGAATAGCAGCGGAACATACACAACACATATAAATACTTAGACAATAAACAACAACAAGCTAGCCGATAAGGCCACCTTTCGTAAAATATACACATACCCGAAAACATCAGTTACATTTTCTTTTTCTTACAACCCAAATTCACAAGACATGACTACAGACCTCTAAGAATAACAACTGTGACAGGACAGGGCCCCGCCATACCCCTGAATGTACAACAACCGACAATACCAGGGATCTGGACCAAGGATAAGCCTCCGGAGTAATGGAACTTCTCAACAGCTGAATCAATGATCCTAAAAGTGAGGATCAACAACCTGTATACTCTACCTGCGGCATGAACGCAGCCCCCCGAAGGAGGTCAGTACAACATGTACCAAGTATGTGGCCCAGAAATCTTGTAGTGAAATCATAAGTCTAAAATAAAGTGGAGACATGTATGATAACTCAAATAACGACACTTGTGCCTTACTAACAATGAGAGTAAACAAGAGTATACTTTACTGCATAAAAATAGGAGGCTCATGATCAAAGTAGGGCCACCCGCCCGTAGTATCATTAAGCAATCCTACTCCTGGGACTATTTCACCCGCATAGGTCCTGTGGACCCGCAATGAGGTAACTTCCTCGCATAGGTTGTATCCGCCCGCATAGGTCGTATGGACCCGCATGAGGTATTCCTCGCATAGGACTATTTCACCGCGACAGACTATTTCACTCGCTTAGGCGATGGGCCCTGTCACGACCCGTTCGGGGCGTGATCGTGCCTTAGGGCACCCAAGTAGTCATACATCAGAGTAATCAACGGAAATATAAAGCAAGACATGAAACAATTTATAAAATAAGACACAGTTTATGTGAGAAAACGTCGCCTTTCGGCATATATATATAAACATGGTTTAGCAGTTACATCCGATACTGTACAACATGACTACAGACCTCTAAGGAAATATACAACTATGGCGGGACAGGGCCCCGCCATACCCTGACTGTACAAAACTATCTACAACAGGGAGATCATACCCAGTAGTAGAGCCTCCGGAAAAGATGGAGCTCAGACACCAACGTAGAGATCCTAAGAATGTGGATCTAGCACATGCTTGCCCTTACTTGCGGCATGAACGCAGCCCCCCGAAGGAGGTCAGTACAACAGGTACTAAGTATATGAAACTGTAAAATACTTAAATGAAACATATCATTTTAAAGCAGTTTGCAAGTATGTATGAAACAACGAGAAACGCGCATAGTGCCACATCACAAACAAGAGCGTGATAGGTAAATCAGAAGTGTCTTTTCTAGGCTGCGAATGATCGTAGCGAGGCCAATTGCGTAGTATCACCATGCAAGCCTAATCCTCGACTCCGTAGTCGCGTAGGCCAATCACATAGGCGCGTAGGGTATATAACCCCGCATCGAGGGTAGCTACTCCTCGGCATCGCCTGGACTCGTAGTCCGCATGGCCACATAGACCGCGTGAGGTATAACCCGCGCTAACACGGAACTCCGTAGCTCGCATAGGTCCTTGGACCCGCATGAGGTATTCTCGAATCATGGTCCTGCATCACCGAGTCTACCCGCGACGGAGGCGACAACCCCGGTAATATGTCAAGAGGTGAGTGATGTTACACTAACCTAACGACTTATCGTTAAACAACATAAGCACAACAAGAATACTCTTTTACACAAACTTTACAAGACACTAACACACATAGCATCATATCATGTCTACTTATCAAACCATCTTATTATTCTTTCACAATTCAATATAAGTCATTATAAACACATAGGCAAATTGTTTCTTTTATAAATCTTAAGTGGTTATACTTAACTTCCCATAAAGCTAGTATAACTCTTAAGCTTACATTTAAAACCAATTAGTTCTCTTACATTAAAAATGATTGATATTCTTTTGAAATGCTTTGGATCTTTATTATTCGGGCTTAAGCGTGAGGCATTCCGTAAGTGTTATTCGAGCTTAAGTCAAAGACATTGCAGTAGTTATTATTCGATTAACACGTATACGTCACATACTACATATATTGTAAAATATCATGCTTTAGGAAGAATCACATACCTACCGTGAAAACCACCTACCAAGTTGAATATGTGCGCAGAGTCGCCTATAATAGTCACAGACATCTATCAAAGACTACTCAAGGTCATTCTAAGCAGAGGGTTCACAATTCTATGGAAAGTTGCAAGACTTCCCTACCGGTGAGCTATATAAGTCATTTGTGAAAACAGTCTTATGTAAGTCTGTTTGATTATTCTTCTTTTAAACCCTTCACTGTGTGGTAACATTCAATTCTACGTGATATTCTTCTAAGTATTTAATACTTATTCTAATACTACTACGGTATGTATTCTCTAATTCAAAAGAGGTTAGGATTAGTTACCTCGGTAAGCTGATAATATCCTAGAAAAGTCGGCGCTGAGCAAGGTTTTGCTCCTAAGTTGTATGCTCGAGAGCCTTAGAAGTTCTTCACAACTTCTACTAAGTACTAAGGTATTTGGGCTAGGGTATTTTGGGCATTATAACAATACTAGAAGACAACTTTTCTACCAGGGAGGTAGTAGATTTTTGGCTAGGCTAGGGGGGGCCTCGGCCAAACTACTAGGCTAGAGGGGGGTATTCGGCCAAGGGCCTTCACAAGGGGAGGGGGAGGGGTTGGACGAAAAGGCTACAAAGGGAGAGGAGAGGATTTTCAAGACTTGGAAAGATTTGTGGATGAAGAACTCTTCATCTCTAAGGGGGTATTTATAGGTCAAGAAGTGGCCAACCAATGGCCAAGATTAAGACAAGTGCTAGGCAAGTGTAGGGTGAGGATTAACTATACACAAATATCCTACCAACTCCTTGACTTGTGCACAAGGCACAAAAAACGTGCCAATGGTTCTTCAATTCGTCCAATGGACGATTTCAAGTCCACAAATTGGAGGGTGCCAAGTTTCGCCCTCCCGTTGGTCCAAAATGTTTCGTCTCTCGGAAAAATCCGCAAAAATTAGAAATGGCATAGCCGGAATTTACCCTACGAAAGCTGTGGAAACGTTTCGTCGGAAAACGATTCTTTTAGCGAGTTGTGCACAAATAAAAACGTTTTGCCTAAACTTTAAGGCTAGACTTTTGTACGTATTCCCTTACGTACATACTCTGGAAATACGGGGTATAACATTCTCCCCTCCTTAGAAACATTCGTCCCGAATGTTCCTTCCCAAGACAGTTAACGATAGGATTCTTCATAACTTAACAGTTGCAAATGCCACACACGGCCACAGAACAACACTTAGGCGGAAACGATAACGAAAATTTACAAGTAGGAAAGTGAATTACCTGGAGGTGTGGGGAATAGGTGAGGATACTTCTGCCTCATGTCCTCGCCGGCTTCCCACGTCATCTCCTCCCCGAGCTCGTTCGCCACAAGACTTTGTGGAAGCCACGTCCTTGGTCCGCAGACGCCTAACTTTGACGATCGACTATCGCTATGGGAATCTCTCCATCGATAACCCGCCGATCACTGGACATCGTCAATCGGGTGTACCACTAGATGGATCCGATACATCTCCTCGGATAGATACGTGAAAAACCGGATGACCGCCTCCGGATCGGACGGATCCAACTCGTAGGCAACCTTGCCTACCTGCGGACAATCTGAAGCGCCCGATGTACTGAAATGAGTTTCCCCTTCTTCCGAATCTCATCACACCGCTTCATGGGTGACACCTTTAGGAAAACCCAATCATGAACCTCGAACTCAAGATGCCGACGATGATGATCTGCATACGACTTACCGACTCGAGTATCGATAGCCGCCTCGGATAAGCTTCACTTATCCACTGCTTGTACCAAATCTGGTCCCACTAGCCGCACTCGCCCACATCGAACCAACCTATAGGCGATCTGCACTTCCTCCCATACAAGGCCTCATAAGGCGCCATCCGAATCCGGAGTGGTAGCTATTATTATACGCGAACTCAACTAGAGGCAAATGATCCTCCCAACTACCAAGTCAATAACACGGGCTCGCGACATATCCTCGAGTGCGGATAGTGCGCTCTGCTGTCCGCTTGTGCGTGGATGAAATGCGATTACTCGGGCTAACTGCGTCCTAAACCCTCTGGAAGGACCTCCGAAGTTAGCCGTAAATCGGGCTCCTGCATGCGATATGATCGAAGTAGGGACTCCATGCGATCGACGATCTCTCGGATGTAAAGTCCGCATAATCCTCAGAAAAAGTCGTCCCGACGGGAAGAAAGTGGGCTGATTTCGTCGACTGTTGGCGATAACCCATATAGAATCATGTCTCCTCCGAGTGCGAGGTAATCCGTGATGAAGTCCATGTTGATTACCTCCCACTTCCGGTCGGGATCTCAATCGCCGCAACAAACCACGGGCCTGCGGTGCTCTACCTTCACTGCGACAACACGGCACCGAGCTACGAACTCGCAACGTCCTCTTCAAGCCATCCCACCAATACGGATCTAAGGTCGTGGTACATCTTGGTCGACCCGGATGGATAGAGTAACGCAGTATTTGTGTGCTTCCCAGAACTCCTGCCAAGTCACGAAACATCCGGAACACACAATCGCCCTCAAACCTTAGCACCCCATCAAGTGCTACCTCAAAGGACCCTTGCCTCACGAAGAGTCTGTATCACGATATCGAATCAAAGCCGGATCCTCGAATTGCCTCTTCACCTCCTCAACGATGGAAGACTCGGCAACCTCACGAACTCTAACCCCATGCTATCGAGAATCAATCAAAGCGGACACGAGGCTCGCTAATCGGTGCAAATCACGAACCATGTCCCTCTCTCTAGCTGCACATCGATAGGCTCCCATCGACCTACGACTAGAGCATACGCCACAACATTGGCCTTCCGGGTGGTACGGGATATCAACATCGTAATCCTTAAGCAACTCTAACCACCTTCTTCGCCGTAAGTTCGGCTCCCTCGGTGAAGATATCTGGAGGCTCTTGTGGTGCGTAAAAATATCCACGTGAACCCATACAAATAGTGCCTCGGATCTTCAAAGCGTGAATCACGGCGTGACTCCAAATCATGGGTGGGGTAGTTCCTCTCGTGTTTCTTGGTGTCGGGATGCATATGCTATAACCCCGCCATGCTGCATCAACACACATCCCAACCCGATGCCCGACGCGTCACAATACGACATAACCATCCGGACCCTCCGGAAGTAAGAACGAGGCGGTCGTCGATCTCTCTTTCAAAGAATCGAAACCACGCCACAAGCATCAGTCCATCAAACTTGGCGCTTACGAGTCACCTAGTCAATGGTGCGAGAGATAAAGCAAACTTCTCCACGAACGCCGATAATATCTGCAAGGCCCGAGCTGCGAACCTCAGCCGGAGTAGTAGGTCTAGGCAAGTCACGGCCTCGATCTTGGCGTATCCACTCGAATGCCATCAGCCCACAATATGCCCAAGAAACGCCATCAAGTCAACCAAAACTCACATTTGGAAAACTTGGCGTCAATTCACTGTCTGAGAAGCGTCGGCCGATCGCCAAATGCTCGCATGCTCCCGCTCTGGCGAGAATAAACCAAGATATCATCAATGAACACTATCACAAGCGTGTCCAAAAATGGTTTGAAGACTCGGTTCATCAAATTCATGAATACCACGAGCATTGGTCAACCCAAAAGACATGACCACTGAACTCATAATGCCCGTCTGGGTCCGGAATGCGATCTAGGACATCCACCTCTCGACTACTTTGATGATAGCCCGATCGCAGATCAATCTTGGAAACATCTCGCACCGCAATCGGGTCGAACAAATCATCAATCACGGAAGGGTATGTGTTCTTAATGGTCACCTTGTTCACATGTAATCAACACACGTGCGCGTCCGTCCTTCTTCTTCACGAACAATCTGGCGCTCCCGGGGAAACACTAGGCGATGAAGCCGCTTCTCCGGCAAATCTCTAAGCTGATCCTTCACTCTCAACTCGGCGGGTGCCATTACGTATGGCGGAATGGAAATAGGCGAGTGTCCGGCAATATGTCAATACAAAACTCAATCTCCTCTCGGGAGGGATACGGAGGTCATCCGAAACACGCCCGGGAACTCGTGACTCATCGGGCGGTGAAAATCTGGTACCGCGACTTGATTATCAAACACGACGAGATGGTAGATATACCCGCCTCGCACCATCTTCCTAGCCTTGAGGTAGGAAATAAACCTACCACCGGCGATCTGGTGCTCCTCCCACTCAACAACCGGCTCGCCGAAGCTGGAACCGTGCTACTCTCTCTGCGGTCTACATTGGCGTAGCAAGCTAGCCAATCCATCCCCATGATCACGTCGAAGTCAATCATCTCCAACTCTATCAAGTCGGCTGGGTCCGACGCGATGTAAATGGTCACGGGACAAGCTCTATATACGCCGAGCTACCACCGAATCACCATGGCGTAGCTACCTCGAAAGGGTCTATGGACTCGAGCTCTATCCCTATCCTACTAGCAACAAAGGGAGATATATAGGACCAGTAGAACCGGATCTATCAAAGCATACACATCAAACCCGGCCCGATAAAGTACACGTGGCGACATCGGTGAGGCCTCACGATCTGTCGGTGGACAAAGCATAAATGCGGTTACGAGGACCGCTAGAATCGGGACCGAGCCACGACCTGCGCGCGACCTGCCGACCCACGAGTACCACGCCCTCGGGCGAGTAATCGTAGGAGATGAAGAAGACGTGAAAGAACACGTAGGTGACCCACCATCATCGCCTTGCCCTTGGTGGACGGTTCCTCGCATAGTGACCTGGCGGCCTGGCGAAACAAACTCCGTACACAACTCCGAAGTGGGATCTACCGCATCGGCCACCGCGAGGGGTGGTCCGTCGGCGTAACCTCTGCCGCTCTGCGGATGTTCAAGTCCGGGGCCTGGTGCGCCCTCGAATATCTTGTTTGGCTGAGGATGGTGCGAGTGCTCGAGTGGCTGTGGTGCAAATCTAGGCTTCTTGAGGCCGCCACGATAGCCACAGCGACCACTGCCGTCTGGTCTTCGCTGCGCTGTCAACCGGCGATCTCTACGCTCTCACATCCAAGAGCATGTGCTGCGTGCGGGTAATGTCCATACTCGGTGAAGAGAAACACCGCGCATGACTCGGCTATATAGTCATCTAGCGGTGGCGTGGCGGTGCACCTATCCTCATCGCGCTTTGCAATCTTTGGGACATATCGAGCCAATGAATCAAACTCGACATTGTACTCCTCGGTCGTCGTCCTGCGCCTCGGCGGTAAAAATCTATCGGCCGCGCCCTCATCTGTGGAGGCAAGAAGTGGGTGAGAAAGCCTCGAGAACTCATCCCAGTAGGCGGGGACGCGTGCTCTCCCGGGATAACTCCCACGAATCAAACCAATCGATGCGGTATCACGCAGCCGATCTGAACCGAAGTCACGGACTCGTCTCTGAGGCCTTGATCACCCGCGTGATCCTGAAGCCGACGGATGAACTCCTGCGGATCATCCTCCGACCTCGACCAGTAAAACTCTGGCGGGCTACAACTCAAGAAATCTCGTAGCCTCAAACTATTCGCCTCGGGTGTACCACGGTGCGGCCGTGTGGAAGGCTGAACCCCAGGCGCCGTCGGCCTCTCTCGTGTCGGGCCACACTTTAGCCAATAGGGGCCATCTCCTTGTACCTAACTCCTCCGCCCGGTGTGGGGCGGGAGGTGTGGGTCTGTGGTCTCTTTGGGGCTGGCGGCGTCATAGAACTCGCCGTCTCGGTATAGGCGGGCACGAGCCCTCGTGACTCTGGGTGTCTGCTAGCGCCTC
The DNA here is from genome assembly GCA_029844215.1 of Przewalskia tangutica. Taxonomy (NCBI): domain Eukaryota; kingdom Viridiplantae; phylum Streptophyta; class Magnoliopsida; order Solanales; family Solanaceae; genus Przewalskia; species Przewalskia tangutica. The sequence goes on from CM056721.1 coordinate 114,175,497, forward strand.
CTACTGCCTTGCCGCCTCGGGCGGGTTGCCTTACGTGGAGGCATAAGCATACGGGGAAAGGAATACGTTAGAGGGTCCAACCTATAACCAGCTCTAAAGCACGATCTCGAGAATGAGAAAAATGGAAGCCAATCCTAAATATCCTATAGCCTCACGATTATTGGTGTGGTGCACAACACCGATAATCAAGATCATACTAGATACGGTGCGTAGACACTTTCCGAGGATTAATCGCTCTGATACCACTTTTGCCACGACGTTCGGGGCGTGTGATGCCTTCAAGGGGCACCCAGTAGTCATACATCGAGTAATCGGAAATATAAAGCAAGACATGAAACGATTTATAAAATAAGACACGGTTTATGTGAGAAAACATCGCCTTTCGGCATATATATATAAACATGGTTTAGCGATTACATCCGACATCGCATAACATGACTACAGACCTCTAAGGAAATATACAACTATGGCGGGACGGGGCCCGCCATACCTCGATGTACAAAACTATCTACAACGGGGAGATCATACCCAAAAGTAGAGCCTCGGAAAGATGGAGCTCAGACACCAACGTAGAGATCCTAAGAATGTGGATCTAGCACCTTTGCCACTTACTGCGGCATGAACGCAGCCGAAGGAGGTCGACAACAGTACTAAGTATATGAAAGCGTAAAAAATACTTAAATGAAACATATCATTTTAAAAGCAGTTTGCAAGTATGTATGAAACAACGAGAAACCGCACATAGTGCCACATCACAAACAAGCGTGATAGGTAAATCTATGCAGTCTTTTCTAGGTGCGAATGATCAGCAGTCCATTGCGTAGTATCACCATGCAAGCCTAATCACGGACTCCGTAGTCGCATAGGCCAATCACATAGGCCGCATAGGGTATATAACCCGCATCGGTGCTACTCCTCGGCATCGCCCCGGACTCGTAGTCCGCATGGCCACATAGGACCGCGTGAGGTATAACCCCGCACACTAACACCGGAACTCCCGTAGCTCGCATAGGTCCCTTGGACCCGCATAGGTATTCTCGAATCATGGTCCTGCATCACCTTGAGTCTACCCGCGTCGGAGGCGGCTTAACCCCGTGTAATATGTCAAGAGGTGAGTGATGTTACACTAACCTAACAGCTTATCGTTAAACAACATAAGCACAACAAGAATACTCTTTTACACAAACTTTACAAGACACTAACACACATAGCATCATATCATGTCTACTTATCAAACCATCTTATTATTCTTTTCACAATTCAATATAAGTCTGTTATAAACACATAGGCAAACTGTTTCTTTTATAAATCTTAAGTGGTTATACTTAACTTCCCATAAAGCTAGTATAACTCTTAAGCTTCTGTTTAAAAACCAATTAGTTCTCTTCTGTTAAAAATGATTCAGTATTCTTTTGAAATGCTTTCAGATCTTTATTATTCAGGCTTAAGCCGTGAGGCATTGCCGTAAGTGTTATTCAGGCTTAAGTCAAAGACATTGCCGTAGTTATTATTCAGTTAACACATGTACGTCTACCGTACTACATATATTGTAAAATATCATGCTTTAGGAAGAATCACATACCTTCTCAGCGAAAACCACCTACCAAGTTGAATATGTCGCGCGCAGAGAGTCAGCCTATAATAGTCACAGACATCTATCAAAGACTACTCTGAAGGTCATTCTAAACAGAGGGTTCACAATTCTATGGAAAGTTGGGCAGCACTTCCCTACCCGGTGAGCTATATAAGTCCACTGTGAAAACAGTCCTATGTAAGTACAGTTTGATTATTCTTCTTTTAAACCCTTCTACTGTGGTAACAGTTCAATTCTATTCTGTGATATTCTTCTAAGTATTTAATACTTATTCTAATACTACTACAGTATGTATTCTCTAATTCAAAAGAGGGTTAGGATTAGTTACCTCAGTAAGCCCAATAATATCCTAGAAAAAGTCGCGCCTGAGCAAGGTTTTGCTCCTAAGTTGTATGCTCCAAGGAAACCTTAGAAGTTCTTCACAACTTCTACTAAGTACTAAGGTATTTGGGCTAGGGTATTTTGGGCATTATAACAATACTAGAAGACAACTTTTCTACCAAGGGAGGGGGGGTAGGTTTTGGCTAGGCTAGGGGGGCCTCGGCCAAACTACTAGGCTAGAGGGGGTATTCGGCGAGGGCCTTCACAGGAGGAGGAGGGTTGGGCGAAAAGGCTACAAAGGGAGAGGAGAGGATTTTCAAGACTTGGAAAGATTTGTGGATGAAGAACTCTTCATCTCTAAGGGGTATTTATAGGTCAAGTGGCCAACCAATGGCGATTAAGACAAGTGCAAGGCAAGTGTAGGGTGAGGATTAACTATACACAAATATCCTACCAACTCGCGACTTGTGCACAAGGCACAAAAAACGTGCCAATGGTTCTTCAATTCGTCCAATGGACGATTTCAAGTCCACAAATTGGAGGGTGCCAAGTGTCGCCCTCCCGTTGGTCCAAAATGTTTCGTCTCTCGGAAAAATCCGCAAAAATTAGAAATGGCATAGCCGGAATTTACCCTACGAAAGCGGTGGAAACGTTTCGTCGGAAAACGATTCTTTTAGCGAGTTGTGCACAAATAAAAACGTTTTGCCTAAACTTTAAGGCTAGACTTTTGTACGTATTCCCTTACGTACATACTCTGGAAATACGGGGTATAACACCCGCAATGAGTACAAACGCCGTACTCGCATCATGGGTAGCAAATACATGGAATTAGTAGTAACCCGGGGCTTTACCCCGTAAGAATAACATAAGCTAGCACAACCGGCTATCATACATAACATAAGCACTACCGGCTTACCATACATAACATAAGCGCTACCGGCTTATCATAACATAACATAAGCACTACCGGCTTATCATACATAACATAAGCAAGTTAAGAAATCCCCCTAACTTCTTATTAGTCTTATACATATACACTCTCATTTTAGTTTACTTAAGGCACTAACATGTCATTATAAAATCTGGGAATTTAACCCAAAGTGCTACGTGCTTCTACTCTTTTAAAATGACTCATTTTCATATAAAACTTCCAAGATACTAATAATCATAGTATCAAGTCGTATCTACTTTTCAAGACAAGTCACAATACCTTTTAGAAATACGTTTATAGGCTTCTAAATCAAGTGACTTCTTTCTTTTAAAACCTTAAGCAATTGATGCCTTCAAATCAATTTGCCTTTCATTATTTCAAGTCATTTATCATACTTACATTACTTATAGTAAACCACTCTTATTAACCTTCCATAAAGCTATTATAACCAACTTCTCATAAAGTCGTTATATTAACTTTATACTTTAGGCAATTACATTCTTCCTTATATCCAAGGGACTTATACTTTCAAACAAGACAAGTATCATATACTTTCAAAAATACTTCAAGTCCCTTAACTTTGAAAACTAAGACATCCTTAATCTTTTTAACAAGTGAGTTAATACCTTAACTCAACCATCTTGGACATTCTTAAAACAAGTAAAGGATATCAAATGAAATTAGATATCAAAATCTCGTACGTCTACCGTACTAAATAGGTACAACTACTCATGCTCAAGAGATATGAAAGTTACACATACCTCTTCGGTTCAATCCACTTGCCAAGTCCAATATGTCGTACGTAGTATGTCAACCTATAATGACCATAATACGTCTATTAACTTCTAACTTCAAACGTAGAATATTCTAAGTGCAAAATCACTATATTCTACGGAAAATCGGACAACACTTCCTTTGTTTCTACATACATTTCCACCTTTTTCAAGGCCCGAATACAATAGCCAAACACGCCAAATTTAAGGCCCAACAATGTAGCTATCAATAGGGGATTACACGCCTACAAGACGTGTAAAATTCCGCCCCACAAATTAATATCAAACTAATCCAACATACTATGTCAATTCGACAATTTGAGGGACACCAATACAAATTCTTATCCAATTCCTTTTCAATCCAAACTGTTTAGTATAACATGATATCAAGCCGCAATCGATTATAACTACTACACTCTTCAAGTAGGTAACATGCGACAATTCTAATTAACGACCAAATTGTATTTCAATTTCAATTGGCTAAACATGACATTTCGGATTTTTAGGCTTCCAATATCCATAACACTTATCAATCTTTAATACATATACTTCATGTTAGTTAAATTGTAAGGCTACAACAATATGTAATCTTATACACTTAAGAGAACAAGATTGTTACCTTAGTGAGCCTTAATCCACTTCAAGATCCGAAGTCGCTTCCTAGCAACTTAGAGCCTATCTTAGACACTCCAATCCGCCACTTGAAGCCCTTAGAAGGTCACAAACAACTTTCCTTTAATCTTCCAATCCAAACCTAGGAAAGTGACTAGGTTTTCACCTTGCGACTAATACGAAAACGCCACTTTTCCGGGATCTTTCTATTGAGATACCCTTACAATACCCTTAGGAACCTTGGTTTAAAGTGTGGAGCTTATTGAACAACAAACAAAAAAATTTCTCCTTTGAACTCCATGAACCCGAGAGCTTCCTCTTTGTGTTCTTCAAGTTTCTTGAAAATTTGCTAAGTGTAGAGCCTTTGTCTTGCTACTAGTATACATATATAACACTAGGAAGGGTTAAGATTAGAACAATTGGGTGGCCTAGATGAGTTTCACAAGGATTCTAGCCAAGTGGCCCTTGGACTTAGTCAACAATGTCAAGCTCTAAGACTTTAGCAAGACTTGCTCATCTTATTAATGGTCAAATGACCCTTTATCCCATGGTTCAATTCGTCCAAGACCAATAAGGGGGGTGACACGTGTCGCCTCCCATTCATCGCAATGTTTCGTTTTCCGACAATTCCATAACTCCGATAAATTTTTACTAGTCTCAAATCTTAACATTTGTGAGTTCTTGCGTACGTTCTTATAAACATGCCCTGGAATTACGGGGTGTAACACATTGCCGGCCCATTTTGGGACTCGATGAACATAGGCTAGGATCTGCGCACGACCCTCATATATTGTCCTGAATATCTATACTCGCATTATGGATACATGTCCATGGAAACATCATATGTATAAACATTGCCGACACATTTTGGGACTCGATGAACATTGCCGGCCCATTTAGGGACTCGGTGAAACCATATAAACATTGCCGGCCCATTATAAGACTCGATAAAATAGAATAATAACATTTGCACGAATAGCTATCTTGAGCAACCTTGTGCAATTTAAATCATCTTTTAACTCTCAATAAAATCTTTAAAATGAACTTTTATTTTAGTAAAACCAAGGCACTATCATATCATATATCATTTTAAATCATCTTTTGAAAAATCAAGGCACTTATCATATCATGTATCATTAAGGATTAAGATCCAATAGAACTATGTACGTCTGTCGTACACTCACCTCATATAAATCATACCAAAAGAAAGAAGGAAGAGTTTCACATACCGATTGTCGCCTGTACCAACTCGATAATCTAAATTCGTCTCGCCCCTCTGGCTAACATTATGGAAACATCTGAATGGCGATAACAGATCTGAATTTGCCTAATTAATACTTATATGGGCCGTGAGTGATTTATCTTTTTTATAAAGATCTTATCTAATCAGCTGTGAACTAGCAAATTTAAAATAAATTGATTATATCTTAGTTTCAATGCAGATGACATTCTAATCATTTTAATATAATAATTTATTTGTCGATACCTTTTTCACTTAACGCTGTAATGGATTGTTTTAACACGTCTACTAATAACATACTTGCTCATTTGTTAAACCAGTTTCCGCACTTAATACTTAACAATTCCTTTAAGTAAGCAGAGTCAACTCGGCTCCCATGCTTACTAAAAACTCTTATCAACATCTGTCTCATATGCCTTAATAAGGACTTAGGAACACGTCTATCAACTTTATGAATACTAGTATACGCTACACCACATAATGACTCTCCTTTCATATAACAATTTGGGCGGCACTTCCCCTATATATACTCACATCAACAACTTTCAAACAGGGTCAATAACATCAATAACCAAGTACCACTTAAGGGTAGTTCAAAACATCAACCAAGGTGATTCACGCACCTACTTCACATGTTAATCCGGCCTCTTAATTCATATAAAACAGTCCATATTCCAACAACAACGAGGATAAAATGTGAAGTCTTTCTACACCTTTCTATACCCTTATTCCTTTAGGACATACGTTAGCAATTACCACATTTAAACATGCATAATGGTAACTGAATTTTCAGTATTATAACACCACAAAACAGTCCCTAAAATAGCACAACAATATCCAACATTTTCATGCAGTTTCGGCCAACAACCAAAACCAAAGCCCTTTCCATAACTCCTTAAAATTCGATTCATGTTTCAACACTTTTATATAAACTATATCAACTTTCAACAACAAGATTTCCTTCACTCTAACATGCACTTAGTGACGATAATAACAGTAATAACCAACCATTGAATCCAATATACAAAAAAACAGTCCAAAATCGGCTAACATGCCAAACTGTCACATGCACTTCTTATTCTCCATTTCACTTAACACAAGTTCATCCCTTAACTATAACAACATGTAATTTCCAATTACTTCAAGATGAAGAAGAAATCTTACCTTATTTTTAGCCCAAAACAGTCCACAAGTTTCGGCTCACAGTTTTCTCTTTGCTCCACTTCTTCAAGTTACAACAACACACATGTATCCTCTACAAGATTGTAACCATCTTACTTTCATGTCTTTCTTCCACAAAGTTCATCTCCAAGCTTAGGGTTTCAAGACAGTTTCCTTGGCCAAAACCGTGACCACTGTGTTTTGGAGAGTTAACCTTGGCTTAGAACTTAGTTAAGGAGCTTAATCTTGGAAAATAACTTGATCTTGTTCTTCACTTGGCTATGGGATTTTCGAGACATGTGAGCTAAGGAAGAGAGAAGAGAGGTTGAAGGTGAAGAGATATTTGTGATCCAAGTCTTGCAAAGCCTTGTAGATATTTGGTGCTTGTAGCACAAGTGGAGGGGGACCCACTTGTCCACTTGTCTTTTCCTTCTCAAAATATCTTATTTTGGAAATTCTCGCATAGGCACCGCGGTACTGCCTAATGGCACCGCGGTACCGCTAGTACTGCGGCTGCTCAGAAGTTATGGCACTGCGGTCCTGTAGTCCGGCACCGCGGTGCTGCAATCTTTCGTCCTGATCTGCCAACTTTTGCCCGTTTCTCTTCGGGAGCTCCTTTTCTGCCTTTTTTGCCCACACTCTATCGGAAAGAATTCAATTACTAGTACTACTTCTCATCGTCACATTTATTGTATCAAGAAAATTTCTATATAGAAAATGTAAATATACTTTCCCTCCAATATTCAAACCTTATATCCTAACTTACGTTCTCATTTCATTGCCCTGGAATTACGGGGTGTAACAAACGTAGTAGTACCTAAAAGGGGTACAAGATGCGAAACAAAACCTTCAACCTTTTCATTCATTTTTGTTGTTAATGAATTCCCCGATGTATTACCTGATGAGTTTTCGGGTATTCCTCCTAAAAGGGAAGTTGATTTTTCTATTGATATGTTTTCGGATACCTAGCCTATATACATCCCTTCTTATAGAATGGACCCTGCTGAGCTGAGGTATTAAAAGTGTAGTTAAAATATTTTTAGAGAAAGGCCTTTATTAGGTCTAATACTTTTCTGTGGGGGGTGCCAGTGTTGTTTGTTCATAAGAAAGATGGTTTGTTAAGGATGTGTATTGATTATCGTCAGTTGAATATAGTTCTTAGCAAGAATAAATAACCACTCCCAATGATCGGTGACCTATTTGATCAGTTGCAGGGCGCTAAATATTTCTCGAAGATTGATCTTAGGTCTGGATACCATTAATTAAGGGTTAAGGAGAAAGATATTCTGAAGACAACTGTCAGGACTAGATCTGGTCACTTTGAATTTCTTGTTATGTTCTTCGGTATTACTAATGCACCAGTAGATTTCAAGGACTTGATGAATCAGGTGTTCATGTCATTTTAAGATATCTTTGTAATTGTGTTTATATATGACACTCCAAGATCGCAAGGTATACGTTAAGTTATCCAAATGTGAGTTCTGATTGAATTATGTGGCCTTCCTTGTTCATATAGTTTCGGATGAAGATATTAAAGTTTATATCCAGAAGATTGAGGCTGTGAATAATTGGTCGAGGCCCACAACTCTTATTGAGGTACGTAGTTTCTTGGGCTTGAAAGGTTATTATTGTAGGTTCATAGAGAATTTTTCTTCTATTGTTGTCCCATTTACGAAGTTAACTCATAAGGCAACTAATTTCAATTGTCGAACGCTTATGAAAGGAGTTTCTATTAGTTGAAGGGTAGGTTGAAATCAGCTCATGTCCTGGCACTTCTAGAAGGTTTAGAAGGCTACATTGTTTACTGTGATGCCTCCATAGTTGGCTTAGGCTGTAAATGAGAGGTAATCAATATGAATTTCATTACAGGCTAACCTCATTCTTATCAAAATTTCGACTCTATCTGAATTATTGTTGATATGCTTATAAAGTCAGCTCATTTTCTATCTGTATCATCTTCTAATACACCTCGTATACTTATTACCACGATCAAGTGATATTGTATTAGTCTGTAGATATTCTTGGCATGCAATACGATATTTTAACTATTCGTTAGCGTACTTAAAGTATTAAACTTAGTTTGAAATTTTCCGAAGCGCTTCATACATGTACTTTGCAATAATTTCTATTAATGAAATTTATGTCTATCAGTATTTGATGTCTCCTATATGTTAGACCCTCAAACTTGGTCTCAGCTGGAAAGTATGTGTCACGACCCGAACTCCGAGCCCGTGACTGGTGCCCTACCTGAGCACCCTTCTATTCCTACATCATAAGTAAAACGCGGAAGATAAATATCACTCTTTTTTTTTCTAAACAAAGGCAAAACCGATAAGGCTGCCACCATACATACATACATAACAAAAGGATTTATATCTTTTCAAAGTACAACCCACATACATGACTACAGACCTCTAAGAGTTGGACATAACAACTAGGACGGGACAGGGCCCCGCCATACCCCTGAATATACATAAATCTACAACAACAGGGACCCATATCAAAAACAAGCCTCCGGAGTAAATGGAGCTTCTTCCCCATGGCGAACAGAGATCCTAGAGCAAGGATCACCAATCATGTACCTAACACTGCGGGTATGAGCATGACCCAGAAGAATCGATGAAACAGAATCTAGGAGTATGGAATGGAAATAAGGTACAATAATCAAATCATAACCGTATAAAAGAATAACATGGGCAAGTATAAAATGAAATACCAGATCCTACCGTGTCATTTTAACTCATGAAATCAATCGTACATTAACCGTTATTTTCCTTCTTTCAATAAGAATTAACATATTCTTACATACATACTTAAGAATTTTGATCAAGTTTTTCCACATAACTTAATGTACACGGTTAATGTACGATTGATTTCATGAGGGACACGGTGTAACTCTCCTTACATAACGTAACCCGGCCCATTTGCGGGACACGGTGTACTGATGAATCATGTGACATAACCCGGCCCGCCTGTGGGGCTCGGTGTACTGTGGAATCATGTAGCATAACCCAGCCCGTATGTGGGGCTCGGTGTACTGTGAAATCATGTAGCATAACCCGGCCCGCTTGTGGGGCTTGGTGTACTGTGGAATCATGTAGCATAACCCGGCCCGCCTGTGGGGCTTGGTGTACTGTGGAATCATGTAGCATAATCTGACCCGTCTGTGGGGCTCGGTGTACTGTGGAATCATGTAGCATAACCCGACCCGTCTGTGGGGCTCGATGTAAGATGACGTAACCCGGCCTATGTGTAGGCTCGGTGCATATGGCGTAACCCGGCCTATGTGTAGGCTCGGTGTATCTCATAACATAACCCGGCCTATTTGTAGGCTCGGTGTGTCTCATAACATAACTCGGCCTATTTGTAGGCTCGGTGTGTCTCATAACATAACCCGGCCTATGTGTAGGCTCGGTGTGATTCTTCTTTCATGACATTTTAAACCATATTTTTTTCACTTCTTCTTAAGTCGTTATAACAACTTCTCATAAAGCTATTATAACAACCTTTCATTTTAGAGAACTTAAGACACTTTTATTTCTTATCACATTGGGGAAACTAAACCCAAAAGTACTACGTACATACATACTTAAAAAGAATCATAAAACTCCTTTCTTTTTAAAACTCAAGTTACATACTCTTTTTAAATCAATCTTGGAAACCATACTTTTAAATCAAGTCATTCATTTCCTTAAGAATCAAGTCCCATAACTTGAAAAATAAAGTCTCATAACCTTTTAAGAAATCAAGGTTCATAGTCTTAAAACTTCATAACATAAACTCTTTTAAATTAAGTAACATATACTTTTATGAGTTGTGAATAGGTTATACTCGTTTATAACGATCTTATTAAAGCAGCCATGATCTAGAAAATGTAATACAATTTTGTTTTATCTTAGTTTTTATGCAGATGGAGAATTCTACTTATTTCAATATAATTGATTGTCGATACATTTTTATTAACGCTGCAATGGCTTGTTCGATACCCATTTTCATTAGTGCAGTAAATTATCAAGGTCACCTCGGCTCCACATACTTCCTAACGACTCTTACCAACATCCCCCATAAGACTTGGTAAGAACTTAGGATAACTTAGACATACCTTTTACATAGAGTAAATCAACATACGTACCTCTTAACTTCTAAGAGTAGAAGGAATCATGAAATAACACCACATGTATATTTCATACGTAGAATCATGCCAAAATAAGGAAGAGGTTCACATACCTCGCGAAGACTAACGACACGTAGCAATATGCTCCAAAGTACTTCAACCTTGCTAGCTATTCCACCCTTCAAGTAGAATACGCTACTCGTAGTACTTCAACCTATAAGGAACATAATAAGTCTATCAACTCCTAGCCTTTTAAGGTAGAATCTTACTAAGTGTAAAGTCTCTTATTCTACGGAAAATTGGGCAGCACTTCCTTTGTTTCTACGTACTTTTCCACCTTTTTCAAGGCCCGAAATCAATAACCAACATGCCATATTTAAGGCGCAATAAACCAGCAATTAAAAGGGGATTGCACGCCTTAACAGGACGTGTAAAATTCCGCCCCACAATTAATATAAAACTGTCCAATATTTCAAAGCCATTTTCGACAATCACAAGGATAACACCACATCTATTCTTCCAATTCCTTTTTATCCAAGTTGTTATTCTAACATGTTATATAGTCGCAAACAATTATACCAACTATAATCTCTTTCTTATATAACATGCGACGACTATAACTAACAACTAAATTGATTACAATATCAAAGGCTAAGCATGCTAGGTCTCGCATTCAAGGCTTCCAAATTCCATAACAATTATAAACCTTCACTCCATAATTCTCATGATCACTTACAACTATAATAACATGTAAGCGTTAATAACATTTAACAAAACCAAGATTATTACCTCAAAAAGCCCAAATCTAATCCAAGACTTCAAGTCGATCCTTAGCAACTTTAGCTCCGCTTTTTGACGTTCCAATTCAATCCAAGCAACCCTTAGAAGCTTATAAAGAACTCCTCTTCAAGTTCTAACTCAAGCTATGAAAAACCCTTAGGTTTTCATGTTGCGACTAACGTAATAACGTAGTTTTTCCGGGATTTTTGTGTTGAGATATCCTTAGAATACCTTTGGGGACCTTGAGTTTAAGTATTGTGATTTATGAAGCAAGATTGCAAAATTTCTTTTCTTATTTTAGAGCTTGGCCGAGAGCTTCTTAGAGCTTGCACAACATTCTTGAAAATTTTCTAAGTATGGAATTCATCTTGCTACTAGTATAGATATATACTACAATTAAGGGCTTGGATTAAACCAAATGGATGGCTAGGATTGGGTCAATTATATCAAGCTCCCATTTGTCTTCCTTGACTTGGTCAATTAAATCAAGCCTTGGCTTCAAGACTTGCCCAACATACCCTTGGTCATTTCGACCAAGTCCATTTGGGGGGGTGACACGTGTCACCCTCCCATTCGTCTATAAAATTTCGTTTCCCAAAATTTCCATAATTGGTCAAAATATCAGAAACCTTGTGGGCCCCACAAAAACGTAACATTTCCCGGGTGGGCCCCACGTAACCAAATCCGTAAATGAATTTCCACAATCTCAAATAACAATTCTGAGAACCCAATTCTCATTAACAAACACTTCTCTTTCCCGAGGTTCGGAAGAATTTCCTTAAGAATAACAACTCTTTCTTTCGTTCACTTTTTAAGTCCTGATTCCTTACGTACATTCTCTTTAACATGCCCTGGACTTACGGGATGTAACAGTATGCCTTCCAACTTTGGGTGTGCATAAGTAGGCATCTTAACTTATATAAAGTTGAACACGTAAACACAAATGCTAACGTGGTACATAAATTTTAGAGGTGTACACGTACACACAAATGCTGATGTGGTACATAAATTTTGGAGGTTTCTAGATTATCATTTTGTAAGTTAGAGTGTTCAACTGACAAAGTGAAGACAAATTGAGGTGATTACTTGTGCACACCCTAACTTACTTGTCAACTGAGCCCAAGATTGAGGATCTATTTATGTATTATGCCAATACAAAATGGTTTAACTCTCTATTACGATGTGCCTGAGATGTCAAGATAAATAGTTCTTCTACATAAATTGTCTTATTCATGTTAACCATGATAAACTCATCATCATTTTTTTCCGAGTGAAACCACAAACATTTGAACAAGACAACACTAAAATGCCCATGATAATATCTCAATGATGTCTTGTATTGAACCATAATAATTGACATCTCCCAGTATAGGATTTTGATCTTTGGAACTCGCAAAGCTATGTGTTACGGCTGTGGGTGTGACTCCATTATTTTGAGTTACGCACTTCGCGTCACGCTTCATGGTATGAAACTTATATCCGTTAGCAGAGTACCCTGTGTACTTTTTAACAACATAAGAAGGTCCTTTCGATAACCATAAGATATGATTCGAAATAATGTCTTGACCTTCTTGAAGTTTCACTTCAATTTTCTCCCTAAACCAATCAATGAAATCCTTATTGTGATCTTGTGCACTATCCCATTTTCTTTTCCGTTTGGTGCTTACACGTGTTTTGTGTTCACTGTGATAAAAAATAGAAAAACAAATATCCTAATAACACAATACAATTGAATAATACAAATAAAAAATAAGGTAAAAAATTATCATCATGGTTTGTCATCTTACTTTATGTATCTCTCAACTTCCTCACAATTGCAATTGAATAAGACATAGTGATGTGCTTGCGTCCATATAGCTTGATCAATTATGTGTCCACAATGCTTTTTCTTTGAGGTCCTTCCCTTTCCCTTGATAGGACGCCCAATCTTAGGTAAAAATGATCTTGCGACACTATCCTTATTAACATTAATTGTGGACGAGTTTGATAGTTTCAGATGTCTAGCAATGAAGGTAATACATTCTTTAGCTTGGTATCCTTCTGCCATTGAGCCTTCTGGACGGCTCTTGTTTCAAACATCCAACTTTAACTCTCGAAGATACCTCCTAATCCCATACATACACCTTGAACTAACTGGTCCACCCAACTTAATTTGGTCTACTAGATGTACATGTAAATGCACCATTATATCGAAAAAATGCGGGTGAAAAAATCTGTTCAAACAGGCAAAGTGTTTCAACTACATCTGACTTGAGTTTGTCAAGATGTCGAGGATCAATAGCTTTATTCGATGTGCCTCTGAAAAAAGCACAAAATCTTATCAATGGAGTAGCAACATCTTTGGGTAATGTTGTTTTCACAGCTGTTGACACCCAATTTTGACCCTCCTGTCCAGTCATTAGCTATAAAATTAGACTAATTTTGTAAAAATATTTTTTATGATTTTTATAATAAATGCAGCGATAAAACATTAATACAGGCATAAGTAAGCGATTTAATAAATGGCACCGCGTCTTACGTAGAAGATTAAGCACTTAGAGTCTCGCGCCCGCATAAATTAATTTTAAGCCCTGGCATGATTCTTAATTAATAATAAATACATAAAATAAATAATTTAGCAATGACGTCGCGTCAGGTAGCATAGTCGCATTTATTAATACGCAGAGCAATTTCATAACTACTTTTAAATAATAATGCACAATAAATAAGATTTTAAATAAATAGCGTCGCGTTCTAAAATATTAAGCACTAATTAAATAGCACACTCGCATTTATTATTGTAATAATTTTAAAACTTAGACTAATAAAGCACCTAAATAATTTAATCACATTTGTTAATTTAATTTATCACTAATCACTAATAACCCACTTAAATTAAATACCTAATTAAACTAAATACCCAATTTAAATTACTACCAGCCCATTGCCCAGCTGCGCATGACATTACCTACCCACCCAGACCACCTTTTTACTTTACCCATGACGCCTTATTTACTTGACCGCTTCCCATCGTCCCTAACGAAGACAAAAGAAAGCCCTAACGAAACCTAAACCCTAAAAGTTTTAATCGTCGCATCTCGTCCCAACACCCATGCCGGGATTCTCGCCGGAGAATCCGGCGAATCAGTTACCATATCAACACCCTGTCCTTACCATTCGCAACCAAGATCTCTCTTTAACACCTCAATCATTTCCTTACCTTACCGGTTCAAATCGCACGAATCATACACAAATCGTCCAAAAATCAGCCTTTATTTACTTACCAACATTAGAACTCGAACGAGGGCTATATAAAGCACATGCAATAAGAAAATAGGAGGCAGACGATAGATCGAGTCAAGCGTCGTTTTACACATTGGTAGGGCAGCAGTCCAATCGAAGCGGCGAGCTCGATCGGAAGAGGCGAACCTGATGAAGCAGGGGAGAGCACAATACGACAAAGCATAGGTAGCAGAACATCGGGGAAGGAGCAGGGGCTCAGCACCCAGACCATTAGCATAGCACGAAAAGGAAGTTCGAACCTTTCTCTTTCAATTCCAGCCAAGAAATCAGCAAACAAACCTTGTCCTTTCATTCGCGCCAAACCCAAAACCGTCGAGTGGACCGAAGCGGCGATCTGTTGCCGGTATTTGCCGGAGAAGGTAAAATTGCATCCTCTCAGTTTATTTTTGTATTTCAGTGTGTATCTGCGTTAAATATGTGTTAGTTAGATTGCTGTTCTCATCAATATGAGGCTATTAATTGGAAACAAGTGATTGGATAATCTGGAAAGGTCACACATGTCCAGAATGCGAACAATTTGTCTTGGATCTGTTTTTAACCTCCCCTATTTGTTCTCACCTGACTGCTAGAGGAACTAATTGATTATTTTCATATGTTTAAGTAAGGGACAAGACTCTTTTGCATGCGTGGTTTAAACTAGTATCATGTAAAAAATAATTTAGGAGCTCATTTGGGATTACAGAGTCTATCATAGTTAGTGGTATGCTATCATAAGTCAGTTTGAGTATGTTATATGAAGCTAATAGACTGTTGCATACTTGCCTATCACTTGAAATAAAAATGCTTGTATGTCTGCATTTCAGTCCTATGTGTGTCTGAATATGTGTAATGGTCGAAAATTTGATGTATTTGCTCACATATCTGCATTTCTGGATGCACATCTGAATCACTTCTCTGTATTAAAACTGTGATAATTGCATTTATTGGCCCTCCAATTCTATGAACAAAATGGGACCTGTGTTAACATATTTATACTTAGTTAGACTAACTTGTCATGTTAAAGCTATAGTTGCATTCTTATATCAATACACAAGCATGATCATATAGTAGGCATACATATATGGTATAGTCTGGTGTTGGGAATAATGTAGGCAAATGGAGGATCTGGGAAGGGGCTGTTTACTGTCCATGCTTATTGTTTACTGTGATGTAATTGGCTTCATGTATCTGAATTTCAAACCTGGACTTATGGTCATTTAGGTTGAGTTGGTTAATCTTAAGCATCAATAAGAAGCATGATTAAAGCTTATTTGCATTTTTCTACTTTGGTTTGTAACCACGTCTATGTAGCAAGCATGTTAAATATGTAATCTACCTTCCTTGCTGCGTGCTAAGATACTGGGGATGTCCTGCCAAGCTTAGTAGTAAGATGAAATATTTGGATTGCTACCCTCTTTTGACTACTGAACACCCTCTTTTGAGGAGCTGTGTATCTTGACACTGGGTTTGAGATGCATTATGTTTGCTAAATGCTCATTTATTGGTTAAGCCCACTCTGCTTGCTGCTTGCTGTTCACTGCCTGCTACCTGCTGCTTGCTGCCTTCTGATCCTCACTGTTTTCTTATGGATACACTGGGTTTGAGATGCATTATGTTTGCTAAATGCTCATTTATTGGTTAAGCCCACTCGCTTCTTTGCTTTCTGTTCATTGCTGCACTCTCTTGCTTCTTCTTTGTCTGTGACCCTCACCGTTATTAGGATCTGTTGAGTTTTATTTTTTGCTAAATGCTTGTTTATTAATTGACAAAGTTTAGAGTATGTGCTAATCCTTATCTTTCTTTATCTTTTACATGGCATAGGAGCAAAAATAAAGAGTCTCACGGCGAGACTCATCTTGAGCTACTTCAAATAAAGGCCCGCATTTACGTGCATTCATCTCGCATAGGAACTTCCAAACCGCGGCGAAAGGATATCGCCATTCTTCGAGTCACCATTATTAATTCATATCCTCTCCCTATTCATTTGTTGTAATTATTTGTCTAACATTCTCTCTAACATTAATATATTTAGAATAGTTTGAGCTCGGGTTGTCCTTAGTAAGAGTCTAAAATTAGAAACTTACTTGCCTTTAAATAAACCATCTTAACTTAAGTTATAATTAAACCATTTAGTCACATAATTACTCATGTAGTCTAGACATTATTTTTTGTCATTAAATCTTAACTTGCATAATTAATCATATGTAGCTATGATATTATTTTCAAGATTCCTAACCCATTTGCTATAACATCCATATAGAAATCTTATTTTATATACTAAGAAACCCTCTTAAGCATGTGGTAGATTAATTAGGTAGATAAATGTGTACATTTAGCCAATAAATCCATTTTGCATCACATATTTTTTTATAAATAATATAAGGCATGCTTTAAACTTTACATGTATTTTATAGCACTAATCTTATTAATCTTTGAATAAAAAATACTTTCTATTAAATATCTTTCAAAACATGCATTTTTAGCATAAATAATTAACCCTAGGTTTGAACGGACAATATGAGTTAGCGGATCCTTTAGGGTGCCTGACCCCTTCCCTTTAGGATAATAAAGAACCCTTGCCCAGAATCTCATTAAGTTTGCAGACCATTAAAATGGAGTTAATGTTTACTTTAAACTAGTTAACATTTAGGTGTCCTAATTCACCCAAATTAATTAGGTGGCGACTCCGCGAACCCCTTAGCATTCTAGCAACCCTTTTAAATTGTTAGCACCCTTTACTTTTAAAATTAATCCCTTAGCACCTTTTTAAACTTTTAACATCTTTTTAACATTTTAAGCATTTTTAACTATTTTAGCATTTTATTTTATTGTCTAACACTTTATCTAAGCAGGAGCCTTTATTTTAAAGTCGCGGCCGAAAAAGGGCGTGACAGAAATGGCGACTCCACTGGGGAATTTAGGTTCTTAACCACAACAGACCTAGGGTTATTATTTGGCATTACTTTTTGCATTTAAATTTTGTGTGCTGTATTTTGTTTTGTTATTTTAATTGCTACCTGCTTTACTGCTTTCCTTAAACTGGCATTCCGCTCATATTTCTTCCACTCTGGAAAATTCACACAATCACACACTACATGCGAGGTGCGCTTGGTGCATCAGCAAAATTCTTTCTTCAAAACCCAAATTTAGGAGAGTTGGTAACATACGTGGAGTGTCCGGTCTAACCGGTGGCCGCGTAGCCTTCTCACTCGAGTTGTCCGCTCGGGAACCTTGCGTCTAGAAAAGCCAAATCTTAGAAACTTAAGATAGAGCTATACCACCCTTTATTTTAGGGCATGCATGCATTTACCCTAGGTGGGTCAATCTTTGGCATTGACACCACAATTAGGAAGATACCAAACTTGTCGACGGGTTTCTCAACCCAACGACCAACCAGCATATTATGTGTAGCGTGACAATGACAGACAAATCCAAGCGTAATCATGACATGCTGAAATTGGAAAAAGTGCACCGTCATTTGGTCGCCATTTCCAACAAAAGCATTATAGTTGGACGACTTGGACAAATCTATCATGACCTCGCATAGGTGACGTTTAGGCCTACCTCTGGCATAAAGAGGTCCCCACGCATGTTAGGACTCGCTTGCAATGTAACAATTTATGTGCAACATGTACTTGCTAAAAGCTATTTGCACTTTCGCAAAATCACGTGCTTTACACTAACGCCGTTTGCTACATGTTGTCTAAAGGATTTATCATCTCCCCAAAGGTCGATTCTTATTTGACTAAGCAATGACGGAGCATAGATATTTCACAAGATCAAAGGCACGGTCGGTAGCGTGACGATTCAAGGGCATTTGAAGCGAGCAGTCGGAACCTGTCTTGGTTCCTATAGGCAAAGCAGGGGTCTCAGAAGAGAAAAACAGCATAGACCCGATCGAACACCTCGCACAATTACCACAGCAAATGGAAACCTGCGGCGAAATCAAAGGCTCAAAACCTCACGAGCACTCGTCGCTGCAAATAACCAAAACAGCCAAAACCACTCCAAATTATTACGATGCGCTTACTCGTATCTCGTTCGGCGATATACAATGCCCGTATATCCCACAAAACCGAATGCCTAACGTACTCCGGTAATTCCAAAGAATGTGCCCGATCCGCGTCAAAGCTCGCAGTGAGAACAAAAGTTGCGCGTACCGTTATAGAGCCATCGGACACGACATGGGAATGTGTTATACACTCGAGAGACAAAGTAAGGAGGCGATCGAGGAGAGTCATTCAAGTGGAGAGGCTGCTGATGAGTACAATGAACCCCAAAGGAAGAGGTGTTCACGGCCCAAAACCGCTCCGCTGAGTCAATCATTTATCGGCATGCGCGCGAAGCCAAAAGAAGGAGATCTTGGCGGTAGAGCATGAAGACCCGGCCCGACCATGATGCAAAGGCGTATTGGTTGGGCTTGCACCACTGTTACAGTCGCTAAAGCGGGATAAGAAAAAGCAATTTAGTTTAGCAGAATAATTTAAAACTCATATTTAAGCTTTAATAATTGGAACTACGTTAGACCTGATTCCCTTGGCGGATACGTAGGCGGCCATATCGACCTCGGTCCCACCTTTTAATTTCACCCCAAAATTTGCTTGTAATGAACTACGTTCGACCTGATTCCTCGGGGATCGTGGCGGCCTAAATCGGCCGGTCACACGTTAGGAAACTTTCCGCCGTTACGAAAATAACAAGAATACACATAACATCTGGCAACTACATTGAGACCAGCTTTAGGCGGACACCGCACTTTTCAAAGCGGGACAATGTAGGAAACCGCACGGGAGTTGCAAGTCCAGCGGGCGAGAGCGCGGATATCAAGGAACAAGCGGCGAAGTCAAATCTGAATCGACCCCACGAAAACTCACAAATTTTCTTTGGCGCAGTCTTTTCATATTATGAAGCGAGAAAGTGCAATATCAAGCGAAAAATCGACGAAGTTCGCCCGCGAGAAGAAGCGATGAGCGAGAGGATATGACAAAATCCAAAAATTCAAAGTCGCGTCGAAGCGTGAAGCAGAAAAAGGCATCGACAATCAACAGTCAGAACTCTGAATTCTGCAACAAGGGCTAGCGCATCAGCGTGGGCATAAAGTCAAATTTGCAACCAACGCATCGCACCCAACAAAGGCGTCACGGCAATTCGTCAGTTGCAGCATTTAACATGTCCGTGCAAGGACAACATCTCGGTATTCATCTGGCGTATCAGGGACGACATCTCTACCCATAAAATTGCACTTCTCATATATATTTATCATTTTGTTTAAGCGGTATGCCTTGCGCGTTTTCTCAAGCTTAGCTTGCGGGGCATTATTCACGGGAGGCGGCAACACGTCCGAACAGCGGCGTTATCGGCCGCAAGTCCGCGCAGCGGCGCCCGGCGGCACGTCCGAACAGCGGCGTTATCGGCCGCAGCAAGTCGCGCCAGCGGCGCCGGCAACCGTCCGAGCGGCGGCGTTATCGGCCGACAAGTCTGCGATAGCGCCCGGCCAACACGTCGAACGGCGGCGTTATCGGCGGCAAGTGCGCGATAGCGCCCGGCAACGTCCGAAGCGGCGTTATCGGCCGCGGCAAGTCCGCGGCGGCGCCCGGCGGCACGTCGGCGGCGGCGTTATCGGCCGGCAAGTCTGCGATAGCGCCCGGCGGCAACCGTCGAGCGGCGGCGTTATCGGCCGCGGCAAATTACGCGATGAAGCCCGGCAACACGTCCGGCGGCGGCGTTATCGGCCGCGGCAAGTGCGCAATGGCGCCCGGCAACCGCGTCCGACGGCGGCGTTATCGGCGCGGCAAGTGCGCTGATGGCGCCCGGCAGCCGCGTCCGAGCGGCGGCGTTATCGGCCGGCAAGTCTGCGATGGCGCCCGGCGGCCGCGTCCGAGCGGCGGCGTTATCGGCCGCGGCAAGTCACCTTGATAGCGCCCGGCGACAACCGTCCGAAGCGGCGTTATCGGCCGCGGCAAGTCTGCTTGATAGCGCCCGGCGACAGCGGCGTTATCGGCCGCGGCAAGTCTGTGATGGCGCCCGGCGGCAACGTCCGAGCGGCGGCGTTATCGGCCGCGGCAAGTCTGCGCGATGGCGCCCGGCGGCAACACGTCGAGCGGCGACATTGCTCGGCGCGGCAAGTCTGCGCGATAGCGCCCGGCGACACGTCCGAGCGGCGGCGTTATCGGCCGGCAAGTACATGCGATAGCGCCCCGGCAACGCGTCGAGCGGCGGCGTTATCGGTAGCATCAAGTCTGCAGCGGCGCCCGGCCAGCGTCGAGCGGCGGCGTTATCGGCCACGATAAGTCCGCAGCGGCGCCCGGCGGCCACGTCGAGCGGCGGCGTTATCGGCCGCAGCAAGTCTGCGCGATAGCGCCCGGCGGCAACCGCGTCCGACGGCGGCGTTATCGGCGCAACAAGTCCGCGGCGATGCGGCAACAGCGTCGAGAAAAGGCGTTATCGGCAAGTCTCGCCAATGGCGCCCGGCCGGCGTCGCGTCCGGCGATGGCGTTATCGGCCGCAAGTCTGATAGCGCCCGGCGACACGTCGAAGGCGGCGTTATCGGCGCAGCAAGTCTGTGATAGCGCGGCAACACGTCAGCGGCGCTATCGGCCTGACAAGCCCAGCAGCGCCCGTCGTGGCATATCACATCCGCGCGGGGGCGATTTCTACTCTCGAAATTGCGTTTCTTACTCATGCTTTATTATTACGTCTTAGCGATTGTGCACTAACTCTTTCTTGAGCTTTAGTCTACGAGCGGTGCGGCAAGGACAATATATCGCGTTCACAATCGCAACACGTCCGTGCAAGGCGAAATCACAACATTCGCGTCGCATCAACACAACCACGTCACATTTTGCGGGATAACATTTTTACTCACGGTTACATTGCTTTTAAAATTATGCATCATCATTTTGCCTTATGATTTATGCACTAACCGTTTGTTTAAGTCTTAACATGCGGGAGTAGGAGCCTGGCGTGGATTTTCTCTTCTGACGGGGCAATTTGTTGGGGCGACGCTGATGAATGGCGGCGACCTCAGCGTCGGTCCACTCGTTCCGTCACCGTAAAACCCAGCACCATAAGCCATGGTACACCCGAGTTCAAGCGATTCTTCTATTTTTTTAGCACCGTAGCGGTGTCATCATAACTCGACTTTGGGACAAATTTTGAGTCGCGTTAGCTTCGCCTTGGTGTTTTGACCATGGTAGCCCGGTGTCGTCATAACTCGACCTTTGGGGCGACTTTGAGTCCGCGTTAGCCCGCCTTGGTGTTTTGACCATGGTATCCCAGTGTCGTCATAACTCGACACTGGGACATATTTTGATTTCTTGCGTCAGCCTTGTCTACACCGACATTTTTGCAGTGAAGATCGAGACAAAATTGGCTGTAGTCAGCGTCTTTGTCAGAAGATTCTTCCATCATCTCCATAGAAAGAGGACAAGTTGTTGACACGATTTTGACCCTCGTCGGTCATTAGCTATAAAATTAGACTAATTTTGTAAAAATAATTTTTATGATTTTTATAATAAATGCAGCGATAAAACATTAATACAGGCATAAGTAAGCGATTTAATAAATGGCACCGCGTCTTACGTAGAAGATTAAACACTTAGAGTCTTGCGCCCGCATTAATTAATTTTAAGCCCTGACATGATTCTTAATTAATAATAAATACATAAAATAAATAATTTAGCAATGACGTCGCGTCAGGTAGCATAGTCGCATTTATTAATACGCAAAGCAATTTCATAACTACTTTTAAATAATAATGCACAATAAATAAGATTTTAAATAAATAGCGCCGCGTTCTAAAATATTAAGCACTAATTAAATAGCACACTCGCATTTATTATTGTAATAATTTTAAAACTTAGACTAATAAAGCACCTAAATAATTTAATCACATTTGTTAATTTAATTTATCACTAATCACTAATAACCCACTTAAATTAAATACCTAATTAAACTAAATACCCAATTTAAATTACTACGACCCGTTTACTTGCCCATTGACCAGCATTACCTACCGGCCCAGACCACCTTTTACTTTACCCATGACGCTTATTTACTTGACCCTTCCCATCGTCCTAACGGACAAAAGAAAGCCCTAACGAAACCTAAACCCTAAAAGTTTCAATCGCCGCATCTCGTCCCAACACCCATGCTGGGATTCTCGCCGGAGAATCCGGCGAATCAGTTACCATATCAACACCCTGTCCTTACCATTCGCAACCAAGATCTCTCTTTAACACCTCAATCATTTCCTTACTGTCACGACCCGAAACTGGGCCCGTGACTGGTGCCTTACCCCGGGCACCCTAGTGACACAACATCAGTGTCGTGGACATAAAACATATACATGAAACAAGTGAAGTACAAAGCGATGTCGAGAAAACTTGCCTTTTGGCATATATAAATAACAACTTTTACAAATGAGCAGTTTAATCCTTTTCACAAACCACGCTTGCGGCGATTACTACGGACCTACAAGAAATGATCGACAACAATGGCGGGACGGGGCCGCCATACCACGAATGTAACACCTACAACAACGGGGACTATACGGCTGATAAGCCTCGGAGAAGCGGAGCTTTCCCAATCTTTGGCTGTGACCACTAGGCGAGGATCAATGGCGGTGTACCTTTACTGCGGCATGAGCGGCCCGAGGAGGTCGATCTGCAGTGCAGAGTATGTGATCACGAAAATAAATCGTAAATGAAATCATAGTAGTCTATATAAAGCGGGAGACATGTATGATAACCAAACTACTGATTCACTGACATAGAAGCGATCGTGTCAAGTCGAGGACTCGCGCCACAAAAGTCATCCTCGTGCGTGGAACTCGCCGCCAGCTGCCGGCGATCTAGGTACAAATCATGTGATCGTATAACGAGTCTCGGCCGTCTTATGGACCCGATATAGAAAATGGTGGAATACATTCCGGTTCATCCCGTGAGCCGGTAGTCGAGTGGAATACATTCGGATGAGCCGGTAGTCAAGTGAAATACATTCCGGATGAACCGGTCCTCAGTGAAATACATTCCGGATGAGCCGGTCCTCAGTGAAATACATTCCGGATGAACCGGTCCTCAAGTGAAATACATTCCGGATGAACCGGTCCTCAAGTGAAATACATTCCGGATGAGCCGTGTCGAGTGAAATACATTCGGATGAGCCGGTAATCAAGTGATATACATTCGGATGACGGTAGTCAAGTGATATACATTCCGGATGAACCGGTAGTCGAGTAGAACACGATTACTTACACAACAAGGCTATCACCGTAACATGGTCAAGTTTCATAACAACAAGTATAAGCAAGTTACACACGACTCAAGGTACTTTCATTTTATATCAAAGTCGGATTTTAACCTTAAAGTACTCGTCCGTTAAATTCCTTTTAAGATCCATTCCTTTTACAAAGGTCACCCGATACAGTAGTATAAGATTTGAGTGACTAACATTGTTAAGTAAACCAAAATGCTTTCCTTTGTAAAATCAAGTGACAACCTTATTTTCCAAGCGTTCAGTTGCCTAATTTGAATGCTCAAGTTTCTCATTTTAGAAAAAGGTTTACGTAGTTCATAGTTTTAAATCCTTTAAAACATAATTCTCCTTTAAGCGTTTTGAGAAACCTATGTCTTATAAGTGAGTAGGTATTCTTGTTTATAATCAATCTTATTAGCGACCGTGATCTAGGAAATGTAATATCATTTTGTCTCGTCTTAGCTTACATGCGGATGGAGGTTTCTCTTGGTTTTAATAATACTTCTTTAGTCAATACATTTTCCTTTTATTACTGCGGTGGTTTGTCGATACACATTACGATTTAGAAATCGGTAAAACATTCTTAAGCGTTATACCTAACTTCCCATAAAGCTAGTATAACTCTTAGCTTTCAAAACCAAGTAATACTCATTCTTTCAAAGCGATTCATAGATCTTTTGAAATGCTTCAAGTTCTTTATTAACACATATCAAGCGGTTATTATTCAAATCGATTACTTTTTTAAAACCCACAAAGTATGTGCTTATCCACGTAAAGCTATTATAACCAACTTCCCATAAAGCCGTTATAACACTTTATGTTTTAAATCAATCAAATACATTTAGCACGTATGCGTCTACCGTACTACATAGTTCACACATATCATGCTAGAAGAGATAGGAAGAGGTCCACGTACCTCGCGGCGAGTATCGACTAATAGCAAAGCGCTCAAGTACTTCCAGCGTCGGCTACTCCTAAGCCAAGTAGATCGCGCCACACGTAGTACTTGACCTATAAGGCCACAGTGCGCTTATTAACATCTAGATCTTATCGTAGATCATTCTACTGAGAAAATTCGCGCACCTCCCCGCCACGGCGTAAATCTCCTCTATCGAGGCGGCTATCAAGCCAACCGGGAGTTCTACATGTCTAACGGGCGTGTACAATTCTACTCCAGTACCACTACACAAGTCTCATGTCTGATCTATGTAATTCTGATTCGATTCGATTCTTTATTCTTGGGCTTAAGTCAAAAGACATTGCCAACTAACTACGTTGATTCTATATATAGTATACTTCAACTATATATTCTAACAACATGTAATATCCAATTACAATAGGGACAAGATAATTACCTCGATAAGCCCATAATTATCCGAGTTAAAAGTCGATCCTTAGCAATGTTTCGCTCTACTCGGTGCTCAACCGCTCCAAATAACCCTTAGAAGTTCTACTCAACTTCTTAATAATACTCCAACCAACAATGGAGATTTTCCTTAGGGTTTCGTTTAGTAGTGAAGGAAGGTATAATAGTATTTACGGGCTTTTAGTATAGGTATAACCTTAGAATACTACAAGGTATAAGGCTAAGGTATTAGGGCATTATAACAATACTTTGGAGAGTATTTCTATACCACAAAGGGGTATTATCTGAAAACAACTAGGCTAGGGGGTGTATACCCCTCGGCCTACCCAGTGGGTACTCTCGGCCAAGGGGAGGGTACACTCTCGGCTAGCACCCACAGAGGGGTGCTCTCGGCGAACTCACACAAAGGAGGAGAAGGCTCTCAAGACTTAGGCATTTTGGATGAAGAAGTCTTGACCTTAAGGGGTATTTATAGGTCAAGGATGGCCAACCAAAGGCGAGATCAATCCGTGTGTTAGGCAAGTGTAGGGCTAGGATTTGCAAACACAAATATCCTACCAACCCTTGACTTTTCAAAGGCACAAAAAGCGTGCTCCACCTTGTCCATTTCGTCCTAAGGGCGTTTCAAGTCCACGATGAGAGGGTGCCAAGTGGCGCCCTCTTGTTGGTCAAAATGTTCGTCTCTCGGAAAAATCCAAAAATTAAAAATGACATAGCGGAAATTCCCTACGAAAGTGAAAGCGTTTAGTCGAAAAAGCGACTCCAAGCGGGTGTTGTGAACAAACATTAATTCGCCAAGCCTTACTTGAAGTTCAAAATTTCCTACGTGCGTCCTCGCGTACATACTGCGGAAATACGGTATAACATTCTCCTCGCCGAAACATTCGTCGAATGTTCCTTCTAATCTCACAACAAGCGCGCCGATATAGTCTTCACTACTATACTTACGAGAACAAACACGCCTACATGGCCACGAAACAAGCTGCGCACAATACTTACATCTAAGTCCACGAGAAACACCTCTAACATCACCACAAATAATACTACTTTGTCACTTTGTATGCGAGATACCACTTTGTCACTTTGTCGCGAGCATTTCTCCGACTACCCAACAAATGGTACCGGGATGAATGCGATCACTGAAGCTGTCGTACACTCGAATTATTACCACATTTCTGATACTGCTTTAGTATCCAAAACTCGGGGTTACTATCTCTAACGTGGTCATCATTAACTGGGAACATTCTGGATGGATCTTCGATACTTTCCCGAACATAACAATATGAAAGACCGGACGTCCTTCCTCCTAAGTCGGACGACAAATGCTAACATATAGGCAACCTGGCCTATTCTTCACATGAACTCACAAAGGCCCAAAGTAACTCGGGCTAAGTTCTCCGGTTTTCCACAACTCGTCACACCCTAACCGGGTGGTACCTTGAAGAGGACCGGCACGTTTGAACTCTAAGCGTCGTCGCCGATTATCCGCACGATATCTACGGTGCGGAACCTCTTCTAGACAAGCTTCTTACCCACGATTTCTTGGAACAAGCTGAACCAACTATCCGAACCTTGCCAACATCGAACCAATCGGCCGACAACTTACATACGCCGCTACAAGGTTTCAAAGGCGACATCCGAACAACTGGTAGCTTAAACACTCCTCCACAGAGACAACAATCCCTACAACTACCGCGAAATCCAAACAACGGCGAGGCGAATGCGGTCGAGACTCACTGAGTTCTTAATCTTGCACAGTAAAACTTCGGAAACAAAACAGCGGTAGTAACACAGGCTCCATCATGCGTCATAAGGTGAAGGTAGGCACCGTGCAGCCTTACAACCTACGATAAATCAACACTGCCGAGTGAATGGTCCTGACCGAAGAACACGATGGGCTGCCCCCATCGGCCCGACCACTGGTCGAACGCATCCACGAACTCGTACGCTGGTTAACTAAACTTGGGCCTAACACCCTCACAACCCTAACACAAGGCGGGACCACCACGCTGACCCACCACCAAACCTACGCGGGTTGACCCCGGCGGGGCCTCAACCCGACCGGCAGCGCCGATACTAGCTCCCGGAAGGAACAATCTCACTAAACACGTTACGAAAACCTAGCGGTCTTCTTAGCTCAACTACCCTCTTTCATCCCACACTACTCAGGGACTTATCTCACAACCATCGTTCACGTGCACTAGGCACCCCGATAAGGATCAACATACCCACGTCTTTTACTCTAGATGACCTTACCTCTAAGGTCTCTACGTAACAAAACTCTAAGGTTCACACCTTCTATTCCCGAATCTTACTTGGTTAACTAACCAACACACCGCTATCGAACATAGCACTTAGGTATACTCACCTTATCACATAAACAAAACTCAGAGGTTAAAGATATATCTATATCTCTTGCTCCGCTTAGGCGTTTAAACAAACTGCCCGTAGGCGCAGATTAAGGAAGATGACAAACTACCCACCGATCACGAAGGCTAAGTCCTCCTACAAGGACACTCTTGACACGGCACCGACGGTCATAGGTACAACAAGTACCAACTAAAGCGACATTCCGGGATGGCGTCATCACATGTGAACCGGAAGCCACGGAGTTCGACCAACTCGCTTCATAACCCGACGTCACGAACCCGTGGAAGACCACTCGCACGGTGGATGTGCATAACCTAATCTCGGTGGCGACTCGCCTCGAAAGTTACCAAAGGACCTTCTTGCTCGCCTCTTCGTTGTCGCCGTTAACCCGTCGAATCTACGTTCCTCGGCTGCTGCGCATAAGCGTGCAGGCCATGCTCGAGCCTAAGCGAAGGATTACTCTTGCACAATCTTCTCTTAGGTAGTCATCAAGACTTGCGGTACAACGGTATACTCTGGTAGCCAAATCCATAGCTAATGTGGTTGCCTCTTTGCGATCCATACTCTGCTCGTCGTGGGCCCGAAGGTTCAAATATCATGGCGCGTAGGAGCTGCCGTCGCCGTCTTAAACTCTGGCGGGGCTAGTGGCGTCGCAGAAATCCCGAATGAAGCATTACCTAGGTAATGATTGGCTGTGCCCACGTAACCCTCTGAACTCTACTCGCAGCTCCCTCGGCTGCCTTGCCCTCCTGGGCCCGGGTTGCCCTACGCGGAGGCATAATGATAAGGGAAAGAATTTCATCAGAGGGTCCAACTTACAACTCAGCTCTAAGGCACGATCTCAGAGTGAGAAGAATAGAAACCAATCCTAAATATCCTATAGCCTCCTGATTATTGGCGTGGTGCACAACACACCGATAATCAAGACTCTCTTGGATACTGATGCAGTAGACACTTTCCAGGATTAAGCGCTCGATACCACTTTTGTCACGACCCGGCGGGCGTGTTGGTGCCTTACCGGGCACCCTAGTGACACAACATCGTAGTAATGTCGGAACATAAAACATACATGAAACAAGTGAAGTACAACGATGTCGAGGAAAACTTGCCTTTTGGCATATATAAATAACAACTTTTACAAATGAGCAGTTTAATCCTTTTCACAAACCACCGCGATGCTACGGACCTAAGAAATGATACGACAATGGCGGGGCGGGGCCCGCCATACCACGAATGTAAACACCTACAACAACGGGGACTATACCACTGATAAGCCTCGGAGAAGCGGAGCTTTCCCGAATCTTTGTTGTGACCCTAGGCGAGGATCGATGGCGGTGTACCTTTACTGCGGCATGAACGCGGCCCGAAGGAGGTCGATCTGGCCAGTGCAGTATGTGATCTGAAAATAAATCGTAAATGAAATCATAGTAGTCTATATAAAGCGAGAGACATGTATGATAACGAACTCTGATTCACAACATAGAAGCGATCGTATCAAGTCGGGGACTCACGCCACAAAGTCATCCTCATGCCGTGGAACTCCTTCCTCTTGCCGATCTAGGTACAAATCATGTGATCGTATAACGGTCTCGGCCCGTCTTATGGACCCAATATAGAAAATGGTGGAATACATTCGGTTCATCCATGAACCGGTAGTCGATGGAATACATTTCCGGATGAGCCGTAGTCAAGTGAAATATATTCGGATGAACCGGTCCTCAGTGAAATACATTCCGGATGAACCGGTCCTCAAGTGAAATACATTCGGATGAACCGGTCCTCAAGTGAAATACATTCGGATGACCGGTCCTCAAGTGAAATACATTCGGATGAGCCGTGTCGAGTGAAATACATTCCGGATGAGCCGGTAATCAAGTGATATACATTCGGATGACCCGGTAGTCAAGTGATATACATTCGCGATGAGCCGGTAGTCGAGTAGAACACGACTTACACAACAAGGCTATCACACGTAACATGGTCAAGTTTCATAACAACAAGTATAAGCAAGTTACACACGACTCAAGGTACTTTCATTTTATATCAAAGTCCGGATTTTAACCTTAAAGTACTACGTCCGTTAAATTCCTTTTAAGATCCATTCCTTTTACAAAGGTCACCCGATACAGTAGTATAAGATTTGAGTGACTAACATTGTTAAGTAAACCAAAATGCTTTCCTTTGTAAAATCAGTGACAACCTTATTTTCCAAGCGTTCAAGTTGCCTAATTTCGAATGCTCAAGTTTCTCATTTTAGAAAAGGTTTCGTAGTTCATAGTTTTAAATCCTTTAAAACATAATTCTCCTTTAAGCGTTTTGAGAAACCTATGTCTTATAAGTGAGTAGGTATTCTTGTTTATAATCAATCTTATTAAGCGACCATGATCTAGGAAATGTAATATCATTTTGTCTCATCTTAGCTTCATGCGGATGGAGGTTTCTCTTGGTTTTAATAATACTTCTTTAGTCAATACATTTTCCTTTTATTAACGCTGCGATGGTTTGTCGATACACATTCGATTTCGAAATCAAGAAAACATTCTTAAGCCGTTATACCTAACTTCCCATAAAGCTAGTATAACTCTTAAGCTTTCAAAACCAAGTAATACTCATTCTTTCAAAACGATTCATAGATCTTTTGAAATGCTTCAAGTTCTTTATTAACACATATCAAGCCAGTTATTATTCAAATCAGTTACTTTTTTTTAAAACCCACAAAGTATGTGCTTATCCACATAAAGCTATTATAACCAACTTCCCATAAAGCCGTTATAACACTTTATGTTTTAAATCAATCAAATACATTTAGCACATGTACGTCTACCGTACTACATAGTTCACACATATCATGCTAGAAGAGATAGGAAGAGGTCCACATACCTCGCGACGAGTATCGACTAATAGCAAACCGCTCAAGTACTTCCAAACGCGGCTACTCCTTAAGCCAAGTAGATCGCGCCACACGTAGTACTTCAACCTATAAGGCCACAAGGCGCTTATTAACATCTAGATCTTATCGTAGATCATTCTACAGAAAATTCGGCAGCACCTCCCCCCCCCCCGCCACAGCGTAAATCTCCTCCTCTATCGAGGCCGGCTATCAAGCCAACCAGGGGGGGGTTCTACACGTCTAACCGGACGTGTACAATTCTACTCCACAGTACCACTACACAAGTCTCATGTAATGATCCTATGTAATTCTGATTCGATTCGATTCTTTATTCTTGAGCTTAAGTCAAAAGACATTGCCAACTAACTTACGTTCAGTTCTATATATAGTATACTTCAACTATATATTCTAACAACATGTAATATCCAATTACAATAGGGGGACAAGATAATTACCTCGATAAGCCCATAATTATCCGAGTTAAAAGTCGATCCTTAGCAATGTTTCGCTCCTACTCCGGGTGCTCCAACCCGCTCCAAATAACCCTTAGAAGTTCTACTCAACTTCTTAATAATACTCCAACCAACAATGGAGATTTTCCTTAGGGTTTCGTTTAGTGACTGAAGGAAGGTATAATAGTATTTCTGGGCTTTTCGTATAGGTATAACCTTAGAATACTACAAGGTATAAGGCTAAGGTATTAGGGCATTATAACAATACTTTGGAGAGTATTTCTATACCACAAAGGGGGTATTATACGAAACAACTAGGCTAGGGGGTGTATACCTAGCCTACCCCACTGGGGGTACTCTCGGCGAGGGGAGGGTACACTCTCGGCTAGCACCCCAGAGGGGGTGCTCTCGGCGAACTCACACAAAGGGAGGAGAAGGCTCTCAAGACTTAGGCATTTTGGATGAAGAAGTCTTCAACCTTAAGGGGTATTTATAGGTCGAGGATGGCCAACCAAAGGCCAAGATCAATCCATGTGTTAGGCAAGTGTAGGGCTAGGATTTACCAAACACAAATATCCTACCAACCCTTGACTTTTCAAAGGCACAAAAAACGTGCTCCACCCTTGTCCATTTCGTCCTAAGGACGTTTCAAGTCCACCAATGAGAGGGTGCCAAGTGGCGCCCTCTTGTTGGTCCAAAATGTTTCGTCTCTCGGAAAAATCCGCAAAAATTAAAAATGACATAGCCGGAAATTCCCTACGAAAAGTGAAAACGTTTCGTCGAAAAACGACTCCAAACGGGTGTTGTGAACAAACATTAATTCGGCCAAGCCTTACTTGAAGTTCGAAATTTCCTACGTACGTCCTCGCGTACATACTCTGGAAATACGGGGTATAACACTTACCTTACCGGTTCAAATCGCACGAATCATACACAAATCGTCCAAAAATCAGCCTTTATTTACTTACCAACATTAGAACTCGAACGAGGGCTATATAAAGCACATGCAATAAGAAAATAGGGAGACAGACAGTAGATCAGGGTCAAGGGGCGATCGTTTTTACACATTGGTAGAGCGTGATCCAATCGAGCGGCGAGCTCGATCGGAAGAGAGGCGAGCACGATGAAGCGAGAAACACAATCTGACGAGCATAGGCAGCAGAACATCGGGGAAGGAGCAGGGGCTCAGCACCCAGACCATTAGCATAGCACGAATAGGAAGTTCGAACCTTTCTCTTTCAATTCCAGCCAAGAAATCAGCAAACAAACCTTGCCCTTTCATTCGCATCGCAAACCCAAAACTCGTCGAGTGGACCGACGACTTGATACGCTGCCCCGGGTCGCTGCCCGGAGAAGGTAAAATTGCATCCTCTCAGTTCATTTTTGTATTTCAGTGTGTATCTGCGTTAAATGTGTGTTAGTTAGATTGCTGTTCTCATCAATATGAGGCTATTAATTGGAAACACCGACTGATTGGATAATCTGGAAAGGTCACACATGTCCGAATGCCTGAACAACTGTCTTGGATCTGTTTTTAACCTCCCCTATTTGTTCTCACCTGACTGCTAGAGGAACTAATTGATTATTTTCATATGTTTAAGTAAGGGACAAGACTCTTTTGCATGCGTGGTTTAAACTAGTATCATGTAAAAAATAATTTAGGAGCTCATTTGGGATTACAGAGTCTATCATAGTTAGTGGTATGCTATCATAAGTCAGTTTGAGTATGTTATATGAAGCTAATAGACTGTTGCATACTTGCCTATCACTTGAAATAAAAATGCTTATGCATGCGCATTTCGATCTATGTGTGTCTGAATATGTGTAATGGTCGAAAATTTGATGTATTTGCTCACATATCTGCATTTCTGGATGCACGTCTGAATCACTTCTCTGTATTAAAACTGTGATAATTGCATTTATTGGCCCTCCAATTCTATGAACAAAATGGGACCTGTGTTAACATATTTATACTTAGTTAGACTAACTTGCCATGTTAAAGCTATAGTTGCATTCTTATATCAATACACAAGCATGATCATATAGTAGGCATACATATATGGTATAGTCTGGTGTTGGGAATAATGTAGGCAAATGGAGGATCTGGGAAGGGGTTGTTTACTGTCCATGCTTATTGTTTACTGTGATGTAATTGGCTTCATGTATCTGAATTTCAAACCTGGACTTATGGTCATTTAGGTTGAGTTGGTTAATCTTAAGCATCAATAAGAAGCATGATTAAAGCTTATTTGCATTTTTCTACTTTGGTTTGTAACCACGTCTATGTAGCAAGCATGTTAAATATGTAATCTACCTTCGCTGCGCGTCTAAGAATCGGGATGTCCTGCCAAGCTTAGTAGTAAGATGAAATATTTGGATTGCTACCCTCTTTTGACTACTGAACACCCTCTTTTGAGGAGCTGTGTATCTTGACACTGGGTTTGAGATGCATTATGTTTGCTAAATGCTCATTTATTGGTTAAGCCCACTCTGCTTGCTGCTTGCTGTTCACTGCCTGCTACCTGCTGCTTGCTGCTTTCTGATCCCCACTGTTTTCTTATGGATACACTGGGTTTGAGATGCATTATGTTTGCTAAATGCTCATTCATTGGTCAAGCCCACTCTGCTGGCTAACATTCCTCACCGCTCGCTACTTTGTCTGTGACCCTCACGTTATTCAGGATCTGAGTTTTATTTTTTGCTAAATGCTTGTTTATTAATTGACAAAGTTTAGAGTATGTGCTAATCCTTATCTTTCTTTATCTTTTACATGGCACGCACCGGAGCAAAAATAAAGAGTCTCACGGCGAGACTCATCTTGAGCTACTTCAAATAAAGGCCCGCATTTACGTGCATTCATCTTGCATAGGAACTTCCAAACCGCGGCGAAAGGATATCGCCATTCTTCGAGTCACCATTATTAATTCATATCCTCTCCCTATTCATTTGTTGTAATTATTTGTCTAACATTCTCTCTAACATTAATATATTTAGAATAGTTTGAGCTCGGGTTGTCCTTAGTAAGGAGTCTAAAATTAGAAACTTACTTGCCCCTTTAAATAAACCATCTTAACTTAAGTTATAATTAAACCATTTAGTCACATAATTACTCATGTAGTCTAGACATTATTTTTTGTCATTAAATCTTAACTTGCATAATTAATCATATGTAGCTATGATATTATTTTCAAGATTCCTAACCCATTTGCTATAACATCCATATAGAAATCTTATTTTATATACTAAGAAACCCCCTTAAGCATGTGGTAGATTAATTAGGTAGATAAATGTGTACATTTAGCCAATAAATCCATTTTGCATCACATATTTTTTTATAAATAATATAAGGCATGCTTTAAACTTTACATGTATTTTATAGCACTAATCTTATTAATCTTTGAATAAAAAATACTTTCTATTAAATATCTTTCAAAACATGCATTTTCAGCATAAATAATTAACCCTCGGTTTGAACGGACAACCGCAAGTTAGCGGATCCTTTAGGGTGTCTGACCCCTTCCCTTTAGGATAATAAAGAACCCTTGCCCATAATCTCATTAAGTTTGCAGACCATTAAAATGGAGTTAATGTTTACTTTAAACTAGTTAACATTTAGGTGTCCTAATTCACCCAAATTAATTAAGTGGCGACTCCGCGAACCCCTTAGCATTCTAGCAACCCTTTTAAATTGTTAGCACCCTTTACTTTTAAAATTAATCCCTTAGCACCTTTTTAAACTTTTAACATCTTTTTAACATTTTAAGCATTTTTAACTATTTTAGCATTTTATTTTATTGTCTAACACTTTATCTAAGCAGGAGCCATTTTTATTTATAAAAAAATGTCGCGGTCGAAAAAGGGCGCGACAACAGCAATATGGAGCAAGTAATTCATCATAAAATGAGCATCATGACTTTTGTAGCCTATGATTTTCCTTTCTTCAACATGCACACATCGAGCAATATTAGAAGCATACCCTTGTGGTAACTTAGCATTTTTTATGACTTGACAGAACTTGCGCTTTTCTTCAATTGACATCCAGAAGCGAGAGCATGGAATTTCTTCGCTACCATCTTCTAATTCTATTGGTTGAAGCTCTGGCATAATTTTAAGTTCTATCAAATCTCGACGAGCACTTACATGATCTCTAGTCTTCCCCGGTATGTCTAACAATGTTCCAATGACATTATCAAACACATTTTTCTCGATATGCATTGGGTCAAGATTATGGTGATTAAAACAATGCTTCCAGTATGGCAACTGAAAAAGTGTGGATATCTTTCTCCATGGATTTGGATCATCATTATTATTACTCCTCTTTTTCTTTCGCTTCTTTCCAAATACATTTGGAAAATCACGCAACATATTCTCAAAATCAATTCCTGTCAAAGGAATAAGTTCACTTTTTTCCTCGGTTTTTCCATCGAAATTCCTCTTATTTTGACGCCAATGGTGAGTTGGATCAATAAATCTACGAATGGCCCTGTATTAATTCTTATTACTATAAGGCAACCTCTCAGAATTTGTTTCATAATGACATGAAGGGCATGCCAAATATTCTTTTGTGCTCCACCCTAACAACATTGCATAAGCTGGAAAATCACTAACAATAGTCATTCAAAAGCTACACGCATATCAAATCTTTGATTACTTGAAGAATCGTAAGTTTCCAACCCAGACACCCACAAATCCTTCAAATCCTTAATTAGTGGATGCAAATAGACGTCAATATCATTACCCGGGGAAGAAGGACCAGGGATAAGTAAAGTCAATATCAAAAACTCTGGCTTCATAATCATCCATGGAGGCAAGTTATAATTGATCAATATAACAGGCCATGTACTATGAACAATGTCCATCGAGTTGAATGGGCTAAATCCATATGTGGCTAACCCCAACCTCACATTGCGCGGATCTTCTGCAAATTTTGAGTATACAAAATCAAACTCTTTTCAAACTTGGTCATCCACTGGATGTTGTAAAATCCGATCTTTTTCACGCCCATCAGCATGCCATGTCATGTACTTCGCCGTCTCTTCGCACATAAATAACCTTTGCAATCTTTTCTTTATTGGAAAGTACCTAAGGATCTTATTAGGAATCCTATGGATCTTTCCATTTTCATGTCGTGTGTCATTCTCTTTATCATTCGACTTCCATCTTGGCGGCTCACAAACATGGAAGCTTGTAGCATTTGCATGTTCTTCCCAATAGAACATGCAATCATTGGGGCATGCATCTATCTTAGTATAATTCAACCCTATTACTTTTAAAACACTCTTCGCTTCATTAAAAGACTTAGGCAATTTTGCATCGGGTAACACCTCCCTTACAAGCTCTAATATATCAGCAAATGCAACATTAGTAAGTCTGTGATCACACTTCAAAATAAATAGTCGAATCATAAAGGAAAGCTTTGAATGTTTCTTGCATCTGGGATATAGTTCCTCCTGACCTTCTTCAATTAACTTGAAAAACTTTTTTGCCTCATCATTCGGCCCCTCTGTAAAAACATCACGAGCATCATTCAACAACTCTGCTATGTCATCATTGCAATCATCCATATTTGATTGTTCATCATGATCCAGATTAGTTCTTTCTCTTTCAATTTCGATCCCTAATTCAGATAACTTATCTGTTCTTGGCACAAAACCATTACATACGACGTGATCTCTCACAACATTCGCATGTTTCCAATAACGATAGTGACAACTATCACATGGACAACAAATTTGGTCTCCTTGAGACTTTGTAGAAAAAATCTTTTTAATATACTCGTTTGCTCCTCGTTCATATTAATCACTCCATTTGGCAGTCATCCACCACTCCTTAGTTCCACAATCCATTTCCGCAATGTAATATTTAGGAGACTAATAAATAAAATCTGGAAAAACATACAGTAAATAAAATGTAAAACGACGACGGTAAATTACAAACATTCTCTGTAATTTAATTTGGAATTACAATTTATAAATAAATAAAATGTTGGAAGAACAATGAATAAAATCTAATCAATTCGATTTCAGCAGTTCGACGACGGTAAAATATAAGTAAATCTCTACACATACATTAATCTAACCTTGAATCAATAATGATAAAACATGAAAGGGGAAGTCTAACCTTGGAGAAGAGGAAATGTATGTGTATAGATTTATTCTTCTTCTTGAGCAGCGATGGTGCATTTGTGGAGCAACGATAGTCTTTATTGCTTGAGCAGCGGTGAAGCGGGGAAGGGTAATGCGACTACGACATGGATGTATGGTAATGCGACGATGAGCTGGGGGGAAGAGGATGCGACGGTAGGGTGAAATGAAAATGAATCGCGGGCTTTTGAAATAAAATCAAAGTCGTCTGATTTGGGGAAATTAAAAGGGAGGTGTCGTCGCATTAGCCTTCCAGAACCGTTGCATTAGATAGGCTAATGCGACGACAATCGTGGGTGTTGCATTAGACCATTAGGCCCGTCGCATTAGCCTTCCACAGCCGTTGCATTAGATACGCTAATGCAACGGCTATAATGGGACGTCGCATTAGACGATACGAGATCTAATGCAACGTCTCTGAATTTTAGCGTGTACCTGTCGCATTAGCTGTTATACCCCGTAGTTGCAGGGTATGTATGTGAGGACGTACGTACGAGAGTACGGCAGAAATTTTGAAAAGAAAGAAAGATGTGAGTTTTCGGCGGAAAAGTTTCCGGTTATTTGTGAAGAAAAAGGTTCGTTAATGGGAATTGGATTCCCAGATTTGGTATTTGGACTTCATAGATTATATTAGAATTTTGAGATTTTATTTTCGGAAATGGTCACGTGGGGCCCACGGGAGAAATTCTGATTTTGTGAGCCACGTTGTTTTGAGATTTTGGCCATTGTGGATATTTTTGGAAGGCGTTTTTGAGGCCAATAGGAGGGTGACACGTGTCACCCCGCCTAGGTGGCTTGGCCGAATGACATTTGTGCACAACACCCGATTAAGTCGTTTTCGGCGAAGCGTTTTCACGTAACTGCGAGGAAAATTCGGCTATGTCGTTTTGTATTTTTGCGGATTTTTCGGCGGCGAAACATTTTGGACCAACGAGAGGGTGACACTTGTCACCTCAGTGGGCAGTAAAGTGAAGCTCAAGTGGGACGAATTCGCCTTGTTTTGGCCTTGTTTTGTGCAATGTTTTGTGCAATGTTTTGTGGCTTGTTTTGTGGAGTAGGGTCTAGGGTGCACTTGGCTTGATCTTGGCCTTACACTTGCCTTGCCCATGGCTTGATCTTGGCCATTGGTTGGCTTTTGGTTTTGCTATAAATACCCCTTATGTTGATGAACTCTTCGTCCACAAATGAAACCTTCCAAGCCTAAAATCCTCCTCCTCTAGTGTTGAGTTCGTCCAACTCATCCCCCTCTTTTGAGAGTCTTGGCCGAGGCCTCCTCCCTCCCCTTTGTGGTGCCTTGGCGTGGGTACCCACTAGCCTAGTTGTTTCGTATAATACCCTTGTTGTGGTATAGAAATACTCCTAGTATTGTTATAATGCCCAAAATACCTTAGCCTTGTACCTTGTAGTATTCCAAAGATACCTCTATCGTAGAGCAGGAAATACTACCTTTTGTCCTTTTAGTCTCAAACCGAAACCCTAAGGAAATCTTCATAGTTGGTTGAAGTATTTGAGTAGAAGTTAGGTAGAACTTCTAAGGGTTGTTTGGAGTGGTTTGGAGCGCACGAGTAGGAGCTAAACCTTGCTCGGGATCGACATTATAACTTGGATAATTTTGGGCTTGTCGAGGTAATTATCTTGTCCTCTATTGTAATTGGAAATTACATGTTTGTTAGAATATATAGTTGAAGTATACTATATATGGAACTATACTTAGTATTCGGCAATGTCTTTTGACTTAAGCTGAAGAATAAATCGAAGCTATTTGTATTTACATAGGGGTGTGTGCGATGAGACTTGTGTAGTATTCTTTGTGTAAAATTGTACACGTCAGGTTAGGCGTGTAAACCCCACTGGTTGGCTTGGTAGCGGCCTCGATAGAGAGGAGATTTACGCTGTTGCGGGAAAATCTTCGAATTTTACGTAGAAAGATAGAAACTTGTGTTTTGGGGTTAATAGACGTTTGTGACCTTTATAGGTGAAAGTACTAAGAGTAGCGTATTTTACTCGAGGAGTGGAAAGGGCTAGCAAGGTTGTAGTACTTGGAGCATTTTGCTTATTGTCGATAAATCGTCGCGAGGTATGTGAACCTCTTCCTATCTTTTCTAGCATGATTGTTGTGAACTATGTAGTACGGTAGTCGTACATGTGCTAAGTGATTTGGTTGGTTTAAAACATAGGGTGTTATAATAGCTTTATGGGAAGTTAGTTATAACGACCTTATGTAGTGAAAATGGTTTCTTGATGTTAGAAGTTAAGAGACTTGATCTTATAAGATAAGAGACTTAACTTATTTGTTTTAATGTGGATGTTTGTGTGAAACCTCATTCGTGAGTAATGAGTACTTGGTTTTAAAGGGATAATGTTTCTTGATTTGGAAATCGGAAGGTGTATCGACAGGACCAACTGCAGCGTTAATAAAGGAAAATGTATTGAATAATGATGTATTTGTATTAAAACCGGTAGAAACCTCCATCTGCATAGAAGCTAAGATGAGACAAAATGATATTACATTTTCTAGATCATGGTTGTAATAAGATCGTTATAAAAAGAATAAACTACTCACATATATGACATATGTTACTCGATTGTTTTAAAAGAGATTAAGACTATGAGTTATGAAACCTTTCTAAAATAAGTGACTTGAGCATTTGAAAATGAGAAGCTTGAGTAATTGAAACTAGGCAAACTGGAACTTAGGAAAAGAATGTTGTTACTTGATTTTGAAAAGGAATGTGGGTTGGTCATTCTAATACTACGGGTATCGGGTGACTTTATAAAAGTAATGGATCTCTTTTAAAAGAACTTAACGTATGTAGTACTTTGGGGTTAAAAACCCGGACTTTGGCATAAAATGAAAGTACTTTGAGTTGTGTGAAACTTGCCTATGCTTGTTGTTGTGAAACTTGCCTATGCTTGTTGTTGTGAAACTTGCCTATGCTTGTGATGATAGCCTTTGTTGTGCAAGTGTGGTATTTACGTATTCTGGCGTCTCGATAGAGGCGGTCGACTTATTGAGAACTTACTTGGGCGTCTTTGGCAGTGATGGAGAAGTCCACGGGTATGTTTCCATTTTGATTACTGTCTTGTTGTTGATGTCACATGGACATGTCTACACCGAGGTAGAATTCCGGGGGCATGCGGCCATGCGGTCGGGTTGATTACCCGATATATTGTTATTGTGGTTACATGGACATGTCTACACCGAGGTAGAATTCCGGGGGCATGTGGCCATGCGGCAGGGTTGATCACCGATATTATTGTTGATGTCACATGGGCGTGTCTACACCGAGGTAGAATTCGGGGCATGTGGCCGTGGGGCATTGGTATTATTGTTGCATCATGGACATGTCTGCCGATCACGAGTCAGGGGCATGCGGCCATGATCACGAACATGATTGATGTTGTGGGCGTGAGACCCATAGTTATATTTGAGTGATGACTTGAGCGTGAGTCACAGTGACATGTTGCTTTTATGTTGTGAATTGTAGTTTGGTTATCATACATGTCTCTGCTTTATATAGACTAGTATGATTTCATTCTGATATTTTACTGATTTCACATACTTGGTACTGTTATCTTGACCTCCTTGGTGGCGTATAAAGAGGCGAGCCTCTACCACGAAACGAAACCGTGGCTCTCCGTATGGCACATCACGAGAAGGGCGTAGGCGTGCCTCGAGGATCGCAACGGCGGTACCATTTGTTGGGTCGTCGGACAAGGCTCGCGACAAAGTGACAAAAGTGGTATCGAAGCGATTAATCCTCGGAAAGTGTCTGACCGTGTCTAGTAGAGTCTTGATTATCGATGTGTTGTGCACCACATCTATAATCGAGGAGGCTGCAGACATTTAGGATTAGTTTCCATTCTTCTCATTACGAGATCGTGCCTTAGAGCCGTGTTGTAAGTTGGACCCCTCGCGTATCTCGTTTTTACGATTATGCCTCCGCGCAAGCAGCGAGCCAGAAGGGCAAAGCGGCGAGTGCTGCTAGTGAGATCTGAGGAGTACGAGGCGCAGTCGGACAACACGAGGTTGTGCTTGAGGCGGCGGGTTTTGTAGCGCGCCGGCCCAGCGAGTTTAGAGCGCAGCGATGGGTGCTGAGACCACGATACGAGCCTCGATCCACGATGCAGGGCGGAGGAAATGGGTTACAAGGAGATGGCGATTCTTTGGCGAGTCGTGGCGAATATGAGGATAAATTTGGATCACGGTTCAGTTCAGCGTGGTGCACCCTGCAGAGCGAATAGTTTGAGGCTACGGGACTTTACGAGTTGTAGCGCGAGTTTTATGGGTCGAGGCACGAGGATGATCCGCAGGAGTTCATTCAGCGATTCTGACGGATCGTGCGGGTGATCAAGGCTTGAGACCGAGTGACCTTTGGTTCGCGTCGGCTGCGTGATACCATGATCGATTGGTTTGATTCATGGGAGCTTTCGGGAGAGCATGCACCTCCAGCAGTATGGGATGAGTTTTGGGGCTTTCCTCACGCACTTCTTGCCTCCGCGGATGAGGAGACGCGGTAAACGATTTTTGATGCTTAGGCGGGCGTGCGGTTCGGGAGTACAATGTGAGTTCGACTCATTGGCGTGCGTCAGCGTTGGTAGCTAGTATGGAGGATCGAGTGCACCGATATATTCTGAGGCTCGATGATTACATGTCGAGGCATGTTCGGGAGTAACTCTTCAGGGCATGGACATTGCCCGCATGCAGCTCATCTGTTGGGATGTGAGGCACGGAGAGGTCGACGGAATGACGAGATCAGCGAAGAGGCGTAACAGCGAGGTCCTTTGGTGACTTTCGAGGCGGACCGCCTCAGCATACTAGTTTTGTACCTCCGCCCGGTCAGAGTGGTCCTCCACAACCTTGAGTATTCGGAGGCGGTCGGGGCTCGAGGTTGAGTTTCGAGGAAGTAAGGGTGTTGGCGGATCACGGTCACCCTACCTCGGTGTGGTCGATGTAGTAGACCGCATTTCGGGAAGTGTCGTGGTGCGAGGAGCTTGTTATTTTGCGGCCAGCGGGCCATTTGCAGGAACTGTCAGGCCAGGTAGCACGGATGTTACGACTCGGCCTACGGATCGGTGGCTGGTTCATCGCGCCTACGATTATGCCTGCGGAGGCCTATGATTAGAGTGGAGCGGTAGCTTCAGGTTTATCCTTAACCCTCTAGAGTTTTGGTATGCTTGTTATGATCGTCTCATTATTATGTGCTATGTACGAATAGCGTTGTGTTAATTATGAGTTAGAAAACATGCTTAGTTGGGAGGATACGTATGGGGGCATGGTAAGTGTGAACCTTAGACTATGTCACGGCGAGACCTTAGGGGTAAGGTCGTCTTGAGTTAAAGATTTATTTTATGTTTGACCTTATCGAGTAGTGGTATACGTGGGATTTATTTGTGTGATAAGTCCGTGGGTAGTGTGAGATGGAAGTGGTAGCTTTCGATGTGAATTAGTAAGATTGTTAGGATCGGGAACAAGAGTTTGGCGCGGTTGGGGGTCGGGCTGAGGACCATTTGCGGGTCAACCCGTAACCCGGTTTGGGGTGGGGTCAGTTAGGTGGTCCCGCGGTGGTAGGGTCACGAGGATGCTAGGCCCAAGTTTGTATGATCATCGTATGAGTTCGTGGGCGCGTTCGACGAGCGGTTCGTAAAGGCGGGAATGGCCTTAGGAAGTTTGAGGTTAGTAAGATGACCAAGTTTGGAGGTAGTGACTCGGAGATTTTCGGGAGCGGAAGTAATGGTGAAGTATGGTACGTACTAGGAGAGTTCGAGTGTTCGAGAAGGGTACAACGAGTAAGGAAGGAAGATAACGTGTGTTATTTCGTGGTCAAGCTGTGGCGTTGACAACTTGTTAGAGGAACTTCATCGTTATCCGACTTGAGAAGGAACATTCGGGACGAATGTTTCTAAGGAGGGGAGAATGTTATACCCCGTAGTTGCAGGGTATGTATGTGAGGACGTACGTACAAGAGTGCGCAGAAATTTTGAAAAGAAAGAAAGATGTGAGTTTTTAGTGGA
Source organism: Przewalskia tangutica (assembly GCA_029844215.1). Classification (NCBI taxonomy): domain Eukaryota; kingdom Viridiplantae; phylum Streptophyta; class Magnoliopsida; order Solanales; family Solanaceae; genus Przewalskia; species Przewalskia tangutica. The sequence goes on from CM056721.1 coordinate 114,218,775, forward strand.
AAAGTTTCGGTTATTTGTGAAGAAAAAGGTTCGTTAATGGGAATTGGATTCCCAGTTTGGTATTTGGACTTCATAGATTATATTAGAATTTTGAGATTTTATTTTGGAAATGGTCACGTGGGGCCACGGGAGAAATTCTGGTTTTGTGGGGCCCACGTTGTTTTCGAGATTTTGGCCATTGTGGATATTTTTCGGAAGACGTTTTTTGAGGGCCAATAGTAGTATGACACGTGTCACCCCCGCCTAGGTGGCTTGGTCGAATGACATTTGTGCACAACACCCGGTTAGAGTCGTTTTGACGAAGCGTTTTGCGTAACTTGCGAGGAAAATTCGGCTATGTCGTTTTGTATTTTTGCGGATTTTTCCGGCGGCGAAACATTTTGGACCAACGAGAGGTGACACTTGTCACCTCAAGTGGACGGTAAAGTGAAGCTCAGTGGGGACAATTCATGCCTTGTTTTGGCCTTGTTTTGTGCAATGTTTTGTGCAATGTTTTGTGGCTTGTTTTGTGGAGTAGGGTCTAGGTTGCACTTGGCTTGATCTTGGCCTTACACTTGCCTTGCTCATGGCTTGATCTTGGCCATTGGTTGGCTTTTGGTTTTGCTATAAATACCCTTATGTTGATGAACTCTTCGTCCACAAATGAAACCTTCCAAGCCTAAAATCCCTCCTCCTCTAGTGTTGAGTTCGTCCAACTCATCCCCTCTTTTGAGAGTCTTGGCGAGGCCTCCTCCTCCCCTTTGTGGTGCCTTGGCGTGAGGTACCCCACTAGCTAGTTGTTTCGTATAATACCCTTGTTGTGGTATAGAAATACTCCCTAGTATTGTTATAATGCCCAAAATACCTTAGCCTTGTACCTTGTAGTATTCCAAAGATACCTCATCGTAGAGCAGGAAATACTACCTTTTGTCCTTTTAGTCTCAAACCGAAACCTAAGGAAATCTTCATAGTTGGTTGAAGTATTTGAGTAGAAGTTAGGTAGAACTTCTAAGGGTTGTTTGGAGTGGTTTGGAGCGCAGAGTAGGAGCTAAACCTTGCTCGGATCGACATTATAACTTGGATAATTTTGGGCTTGTCGGTAATTATCTTGTCCTCTATTGTAATTGGAAATTACATGTTTGTTAGAATATATAGTTGAAGTATACTATATATGGAACTATACTTAGTATTCGGCAATGTCTTTTGACTTAAGCTGAAGAATAAAGCCGAACTGCCTTTGTATTTACATAGATGTATTGCGATGAGACTTGTGTAGTATTCTTTGTGTAAAATTGTACACGTCAGGTTAGGCGTGTAAACCACACTGGTTGGCTTGGTAGCGGCCTCGATAGAGAGGAGATTTACGCTGTTGCGGAAAAAATGTTCTTTAATTTTACGAAAGAAAGATAGAAACTTGTGTTTTGGGGTTAATAGGCGTTTGTGACCTTTATAGGTGAAAGTACTAAGAGTAGCGTATTTTACTCGAGGAGTGGAAAGGGCTAGCAAGGTTGTAGTACTTGGAGCATTTTGCTTATTGTCGATAAATCGTCGCGAGGTATGTGAACCTCTTCCTATCTTTTCTAGCATGATTGTTGTGAACTATGTAGTGCGGTAGACGTACATGTGCTAAGTGATTTGGTTGGTTTAAAACATAGGGTGTTATAATAGCTTTATGGGAAGTTAGTTATAACGACCTTATGTAAGTGAAAATGGTTTACTGATGTTAGAAGTTAAGAGACTTGATCTTATAAGATAAGAGACTTAACTTATTTGTTTTAATGTGGATGTTTGTGTGAAACCTCATTCGTGAGTAATGAGTACTTGGTTTTAAAGGGATAATGTTTCGATTTGGAAATCGGAAGGTGTATCGACAGGACCAACTGCGGCGTTAATAAAGGAAAAGGTATTGAATAATGATGTGTTGTATTAAAACCAGTAGAAACCTCCCTCTGCATAGAAGCTAAGATGAGACAAAATGATATTACATTTTCTAGATCATGGCTGCTGTAATAAGATCGTTATAAACAAGAATAAACTACTCACATATATGACATATGTTACTCAATTGTTTTAAAAGAGATTAAGACTATGAGTTATGAAACCTTTCTAAAATAAGTGACTTGAGCATTTGAAAATGAGAAGCTTGAGTAATTGAAACTAGGCAAACTGGAACTTAGGAAAAGAATGTTGTTACTTGATTTTGAAAAGGAATGTGGGTTGGTCATTCTAATACTATGGGTATCGGGTGACTTTATAAAAGTAATGGATCTCTTTTAAAAGAACTTAACGTATGTAGTACTTTGGGGTTAAAAACCCGGACTTTGGCATAAAATGAAAGTACTTTGAGTTGTGTGAAACTTGCCTATGCTTGTTGTTGTGAAACTTGCCTATGCTTGTTGTTGTGAAACTTGCCTATGCTTGTGATGATAGCCTTTGTTGTGCAAGTGTGGTATTTACGTATTCGCGTCTCTCGATAGAGGTAGGTCGACTTATTGAGAACTTACTTGGGCGTCTTTGGCGGTGATGGAGAATTCCACGGGTATGTTTCCATTTTTTATTACTGTCTTGTTGTTGATGTCACATGGACATGTCTACACCGAGGTAGAATTCCGGGGGCATGCGGCCATGCGGTCGGGTTGATTACCCGATATATTGTTATTGTGGTTACATGGACATGTCTACAGGAGTAGAATTCGGGCATGTGGTCATGCGGCGGGGTTGATCACCGATATATTATTGTTGATGTCACATGGGCGTGTCTACACCGAGGTAGAATTCGGGGCATGTGGCCGTGGGGCATTGGTATTATTGTTGCATCATGGACATGTCTACACCGGCGCAGTCGGGAATGCGGCCGTGATCACGAACATGATTGATGTTGTGGGCGTGAGACCCATAGTTATATTTGAGTGATGACTTGAGGCGTGAGTCACGATCGGACATACATCGCTTTTATGTTGTGAATTGTAGTTTGGTTATCATACATGTCTCACGCTTTATATAGACTAGTATGATTTCATTCTGATATTTTACTGTTTCACATACTTGGTACTGTTGTCTTGACCTCCTTGGGCTGCGTTCATGCCAGTAGAGGTACATCGGCCGTGGATCCTCGCTCTTAGGATCTCGGTTCAGCGTTTTGGGAAGCTCCGTTTCTCGGAGGCTTATCTTTCGGTATGTGTTCCTGAGTTGTAGGTTCTTGTACATTCGGGGTATGGCGAGCCTGTCCGTCATAGTTGTTGTAAATCTTAAGTGCAGTAGTACTGTTGTGGGCAGGGTTGTAAAAAGGATTAAACTGTTCGTTTTGAAAGAGTTGTATTTATTTATGTTATTGGAAGGTAACCGTTGGGTTGGCCTGTTTTATGTTCATATATCTTGTTTCTTGTTAAAGTTTTATTTTCCGCTGGTTTTCTCTGATGATTGTATCACTAGGGTGCCCGGGATAAGGCACCAGTAACGGGCCCCGGAACGGGTCGTTACATTAGCCACATCTAATGCGACGACTCACCAACACCCGTCGCATTAGACCTATCTGGAGCGTCGCATTAGGTAAGAAATGTAGTAGTGTTCACTAAACAATTCTCTGAAATTGTTTTTCTCTCTTACAATCACAAACACTCAAAGATCTTTCTTCCAAATCAAACACTTGAGTTTCCTTGCTCATTTGTTTGATTGTTGTTTTATCTTGAGAGATAAGTTGTCATTACAACCGTTGAAAGGATATACGGGGCAATATTATCTTAAGGATAGATCAAGAATTTGGCCGACTCAGCAATTTCTCATATTTGATCATTTTCATATTTCTAACAAATATTTGTTGTTGTTATTTTCTCGTTCTACACATTACCACTCACAAAATTTTGATAATTTAGTCTCTGTTTTTCTTATTTCATAATAAAATTTACATCTTTAGCTTCTCCGCTAATTCTGAATTTGATAAATGTATGTCAATAATTTTTAAAGATTTTAGTTTTGCAGATTTTTTGGAAATATGCATGTTTTTAAAAAAATAATATTTGGGGATATCATAGGTAGAAATATATGAAGTTACGTCTATTATAAATATTTTGTTGATTAGTGGCAGACTGTTACTGCATTATATAAGCAATAGTATCGTGTAATTTCATTAACTCCTTCCAATCAATAATATCTCTTTCCCCGATGCTCTCTCTTTTCATTTCTTTTTCCTCTTTTTCTCTTCATCTTAATTATCAATTGTTCTTCGATCACACAATCAATAATCAAGATTCGTAAATTATATATTTAACATGGTATCAAAACTTTGCTTGATCTAATCCATTTCACATTCATCTCAATTTGATCCAAGCACCTTTCATCGAACAGATTGAGTTCTTTTCAGTTCGTATCGATTTCGATTGCTTCGATTCAAGTTTAGATCCAATAACTCCTCATCGTAAACAGTTGTTCAATCTTTTCTTCAATTCAATTTTTCAATTGCGAAGTTGTTAAGAGTGTTTTTCTGCGAGAAAATCCAAAGCAGTTACCAGAATCTGGAAATCACTAATTCTGGAAGAATCCATTATCGTCGATGAACGATGAGTTAAAATCAACACTCACTAGCATCGATGACTAGAAATTCACAATCAACAAACGGATCAGTGACGATTGATCATTTTTCTGCATTTAATTCTCTGAGTCGTTTTCTTCAGTATTCCGTCCGAATTAGGACAACTGCTCGGATCGAAGATTTCTAGCCTCGATTTCGTTTTGTCTTTTAGTTCTGTGTTGGTGAATCGTTTTTGTGTTGATAAAGTTGAATTTGTGTTGGTAAATTGATATCCCTTGTTCTTGAGGCGATTGTTTCTGGATTCTTCAATTGAGTTGCATAATCGAAATGGCAATTGGAGGAGTGACGACAGAGCTGGAAATTAAGTGTGATTCGACGTCGTTTGGGATACCTAAAGAGACAGATTGTATATGATGCGAAAATTGTGTCGGTGGGTTATTTGGATAGTAAAGGATTGAAGTTTCTGGTGATTGCGAAACCTTTAGTAGCTGATGGAAGTGCGAAATCGCATAAGATGTTGTTGGTGAAAATGCAGGAGCAGTAGCAGAATGCAGGAGCACTGCTCACTGCTATCAAGAATCACCATGGGATAGATTTGATAGTTGACCTAAATGATAACTTGATGGAAACATATTGCATTCAGGATAAGGAAGGGTATATGGAGAATGGTTTTATACATAAGGAGGAAGAAGAAAATTAAGAAGTATGTCAAGAGCAGCAACAACATATCAGGCAAGTTAGTGACAGGAATGGCTTGTCACAAAGCAGAATCACACAGAGGAAAGCAAAACAAAAGGAAAGAAGTAGTAGTACTAGCAGTACAAGATCACAGTAAAAGCCAACAAAGGGAAACAGATGAGAGAGCTGGAAGAGCTAAAAATAATTTTGTGCCCGTAATTGCTGCCAGATTGCATGCTTTAGGCAGAGATGCACATTTGAGAGCCTTGATTGCTTATGGCTCTGTTCACTCCCAGAGTTTACATGTGTATTCACAAAGACCTCAGATTACCAGTGATAGAAAGTCTGTAGTGTCTTGTGTTGTAAATAAAATAGATTGATGGAAGGATCGAGGAGTTTTCAACTGCAAATCGACTGAGAACTGAGGGATACTTCGTCGGAAGTAATCTGGATTGAGTTGAAACTCAATTTATAGATTTTTTTACAGGTCGATCAAATGTTCGATTGCCTGTTTTTCATTTGTTTAGCTCAGGACAGGAGAATCGAGTAATTTCTAGCCGGAATTGGACTAGAAATTAAGGGAGACTCCACTGCATATCCGAGCTTATTCTAAGAGTTTGCATAGGGAGAATCGAGGGATTCTCTAGTCCGAGTGTGACTAGAGAACGAGGGGTTCTTCGTTGCTGAGAATCGAAGGATTCTCTAGTTCGAGTATGACTAGAGAACGAAGGGTTCTTCGTTGTTGCTGCTGGTGTAGCAATCACTGAAAATGCAGGAGCAACTTCAGTGTTTTTGAAATGCGGTGCTCTAGTTTTTACAGTTTTTACTATTTCTGTCGCTCAGCAGTTTAGCCTAATCAGCATATCAGAAAAATGTTGTTGTTATGGGAGTTGAAACTCTTTCTGTTAAATGTTAACGCTATAACTACTGGTGATATTGCCAATATGTTGCTGCTGTTGTACATTTTGGGATAGTTGTTGTGGGTTCAAACCCATTGAATTTTGAGATGAAGTTAATTGCTGCTGCATAAGCATTTGTTGTTGCCTCTGTTGTTGAAGACGATTTGTGCAGATGCTTCTATCTGATTCATCACTGCAGAGAGGAGATGGTTTGTCAAACAATGACATCTTGGAGAAATCCAAAGCAAACGAAGATTCATGGAGCCAAGTTATTGAATCTCTTTTATTTGGTACTTCAACATCAATGATACTGTTGATTAGCTTCTTCAAGAGCTTTTGAAGGAAAAGTTGCAACAGTGTTTTTCATCCAAATCGCAAGAAGAAGAAAAAATTAAAAAAAATAATAACCAAATGGGATATTCCTTATCCAGGAAAAAACAAGGTATAATACACATGACTGCTGGCCTGGGGCTTGAGTGGGAATTGCACCCAATTCTAAATGCTGGAGTAAGTGTTAACTTTCGTGATATTAGTGGTCGGACTACCCTGCACTGGGCTGCACGCTTTGGAAGGAAAAAAAATGGTTGCATCACTCATAGCATCTGGTGCATTAAGCAACATGGATTAAGATGGGGGATGACAATACAAAGTGTTTTCATTCAGTGATTAAACAATGGACATTACAGCAGGCTGTGACACAATTGGAGGATGATCAGCAAAATTTACATACTGATCCTGGAGAAATTGCACTTGAGAGGTTTTTCAAGACAGGAATTGAAAGAGGCTATGTTCGAGAAGTTTGCATATTAGTCTTCCGGCAAGCTTGTTAGTAGTGTGTTTTGCTATTGTTTCCAAGCTAGGCACTGAAAACAGACTTGTTAGTAGTGTGTTTTGCTATTGTTTCCAAGCTAGGCACTGGAAACAGACTTGTTAGTAGTGTGTTTTGCTATTGTTTCCAAGCTAGGACTGAAATGTTTTCAGTGCCTAGCTTGAGAGGGGGTGTAGAAATATATGGAGTTAGTCTGTTATAGATATTTTGGTGATTAGTTGCAGGCTCCTACTGCATTATATAAGCAGTAGTATTGTGTAATTTCATTCACTTCTTCCAATCAATAATATCTCTTTCCCCCAATCCTCTCTCTTTTTATTTCTTTTCCCCCTCTTTCTCTTCATCTCAATTATCAATTCTTCTTCAATCAATTTTGCACACAATCAACAATCAAGATCCGTAAATTATATATTTAACATCATCTTCTCTAATTCTATATTATAATGCGTACCACTGATTTTGCTATTAATTGTGAAGAGTAAAAAGTTTCCCACTTTAATAATATGCTGAAATATACCTTTTATGTTGGCGGACTGCTACTTTTTCCTTTGAATTTCATAGAGTTCTGTTCGGTTGAATTATAACGATCGGACACTTTGAACGTTGCAGCTTTTTTAAACTCAAATTTTTTCGAACAGAGAAAGCAGACAGTTAGACATGAGTTTTGAACTTCTTTTGTTCTATAAAAAGCTAACTACATATACTGAAAGAGTTATGAAATGTCTTCCTCCCTCATTCTTTATCCCATAAGAGAGAATATATACAAATGATCATCCTAATTAATTACACATCTAGAATATTCTAACATAGTATTCTAACTATAACTCTTGGTACTACCTACCATATATATTAGGATTTTACATAAATATAATATCACTAATTAACTACACATCTAGAATATTCTAACATAATATTCTAACACTCATGATCGAAAATTTGGAGCGGCGAATCTTGAGGCATCCGAAATTCTTCAAATAAGATCAGCGGAAGTCTTTTTGTGAAAATATCTGCGATCTGATGTCGCGTTGGGACATGTAACACTCGCACTTGTCCGCGAGCCACCTTTTCACGGACAAAATGAATATCTAACTCAATATGCTTAGTGCGTTGATGATGGATTGGATTTCCGGAGAGATAAATTGCACTAATGTTATCACAGTATACCATAGTGGCTGTCGGAATAGGACAGTGAAGCTCAAGTAAAAGATTCTGAATCCAGCATGAGTCAGACACAACATTGGCTACCGCACGGTATTCAGCTTCAGCACTGGAACGTGATACTGTGGGTTGCCTTTTGGAGGACCATGATATTAAATTATCACCGAGGAAGACGCAATAACCGGAGGTGGAGCGTGCAGTGTCTGGACATCTGCCTGATGCGCATGCGTAGGTGACAAGCTTGGACATGGAAGAGGGATACAGATGCAATCCATAATTCAGAGTGCTCTGAATATATCGTACAATGTGTTTGAGTGCATGCATATGTTCTTCCATTGGATTGTGCATGAATAGACACACTTGTTGTACTGCATAGGTAATATCTGGCCTGGTGAATGTGAGATACTGCAAAGCTCCTGCCAAGCTGCGATACAATGTCGGATTGGCAAATGGGTTGCTGGATATGACACTCAATTTTGACTTGGTATCTACTGGAGTTGCAGAAGGTTTGCAAGATGACATTCCAGCTCGTTCTATGATCTCTGATGCATACTTCTTTTGTGAAAGAAATAAACCACTTGCATGGCGTGTCACCGCAATTCCTAGAAAGTAGTGAAGTGGACCAAGATCCTTCATAGCAAATTCAGAACTCAGCTGGGTCATGATATTCTTGCGAAGAGAGTCTGAAGAGGCTGTTAGGATAATATCATCTACATATAAGAGAATATAAGCAGTATGATTACCCTGGTGATAAATAAATAGTGAATTATCCGACCATTGTTTGAGAAACCCATGTTGAACACAAAATCATGGCAACGCTTGTACAGTCACGGGAGCTGTTTGATGCCATATAATGATTTTTAAGTAAACACACATGATTGGGATATTGAGAATCTCTGTACTGATGGTTGGTGCATGTATCTGATCTCGCTCAGTGTCCGTATGAAGACATTCTTGACATCCAATTGATGAAGTAACCATCCTTTTGAGAGGGCTAGACTGAGAACAATTCTGATAGTTGCTGGTTTAACCACTGGACTGAATGTCTCGCCGCAATCTAATCCCACCTGTTGAGTTTTGCCATCACCTACAAGTCGGGCCTTATGCCGCTCAAAAGAACCATCAGATTTTTCTTTGTGACTAAAAATCCACATAGAACGAATTATATTAGCATTAGATAGACGAGGTACTAACTCTCATGTCCTATTTTTAATTAGAGCATGATATTCATCATCCATGGCCATTTTCCAATTAGGATCTTTTAGGGCAGACACAGGGTTACACGGCAAAGGTGATTTCGAGACTTGAGTGTGTAGATTGTATTTGGCATTGGGTTTTGTAATTTCGTGTTGACTACGGGTGTTGGCGGTTTAGTGGGCGATGGGTGACATTTGGCGAGTGAGGCGATGGGTGAGCATCGCTTGCGGAGCTATTTTCCACGCCACCGTTCTTGTTGGCCGACGAACATTTTTGTGGAGTTGGGCACGGATTTGCAGTTAGCCCAGTGAAGGCGGTGGTGTGAAGGAGGAGAAGGGTCTCTTGCATTGGGCCTTGGAGGCCCGATGGCGATTCATTTGATTGTATTTTCCGATGGTGGACCATCGGTCCTGGTCGATGGGCCCATTGCGTAGATCCAGCATTATTTGTGAGTCCCGGGCTGTGGAATAAATGAGTTAGATACGGGAGCCTATCATCATCCAAAAAATCATAAGTATTTGTCTCGGTGTCATGTATCGTGGCAAAAGGAAATTGTGATTCATCAAAAATTACATGACGACATATAATCATACGTTTGGAAGAAATGTCATAACACATGTAACCCCGGTGATTCGTAGGGTATCCCAAGAAGACACATGGAGTGAAGCAGGGGTTGAAGTTTTGTGATTGTGGTGGATGGAAATAGAGGGTAGCAAAGACAACCAAATACTCTCAAATGATGATATGAGGGCTCTCGTAAGTAAAGTATTTTTAGTGGAGCTTGGTAAGACATGTTTTTATGAGGAAGGATATTCAACATGTAGGTTGTCATCTGAAGCGCATGATGCCAAAAAATGGGGGGAGGAGGGGTATAGAAGCATGAGCGAGGGATGTTCTCACAATATTGTTTATGGTTCTAATTTTGCGTTCCGCCTTCCCATTCTGTGAAGAGGTGTGAGGACAGGATAAACGAAATTGTAAACCATTTGTTTTGAAAAAATCCCAAAACTGATTATTGTCAAATTCTCTCCCATTGTCACATTGAATACTTTTAATCTCCCGTTCAAACTGAGTTCGGATAAATGATCTAAAGTTTAGGAAAGTGGAAAACACTTGTGATTTTTTCGACAAAGGGAATGTCCACAAATAATTAGAGTAGTCATCAAGAAACAGTAAATAATATCTATGACCTGAGGAACTCAAAACAGGTGATGTCCAAATATCACAATGTAAAATATCAAATGACATAGTAGTGCATGAAGTAGAAGAAGTAAATGACAACCTAATATGTTTACCAAGGGCACAAGCATGACACTAACACACGAGTTTGAGTACATGAAATAAAATTGTTTTGTTTAAGGGAGGCCAAAATGGACTCCCCCGGATGTCCCAATCGTTCATGCCATAGTGATGGTGCCAAGGCTGCAAAAGTGGAATGAACTTTAGACTGTGGATTTGGTAAACTTATTGGATAGAGCTCCCATTTGCTATCACATCTCATGAGAAGCTTCCCCATCTGAAAGTCATGTACGGAAAAACCAAACGGGTCAAATCTAACAGAAACCCAATTATCAATAGTAAACTTCCTAACAGATACCAAATTTTTTACTAATTTAGGAGCATGCAGGACATTATTTAAAACCAGTGGTGGTGACAGTGTGTTTGACCCATAACCTTTTATTGGAATTGAATGGCCATTTCCGACAATAATACCATTTTCTTTGCTCAAATTAAAGTAGGGTGAGAGTGTACCTTGGGATGCCATCATATGGGACGTTGCCCCGGAGTCCATATACCAATTAGAATCTGGTGGATTGAGTCCAAGAGTGTGTATAGCCTGCTCAATATCTGTAGGATGGGTCGTTGTTGAATGGGCCTCCTGCCATTGGGCCGGAGGAGGCCCAGCGGCTCTTCTTGAGGCCCGACCAGTAATTGGGCTCTTTGGGTCACATTGTCTTGTTGCCCAAAGCTGGAGAGACGGTTGGGCGCCATCGCCATTGGGCCTGTTGGCTTGCCTGGCCCAATTCACATCTGCGGCTGTGCCTCCATTCTTTGCCGATTCTGCGTGAAATTCTTTGCCGAAGTTGTTGGGCCTTCCGCCGCCGCTTCGATGGCACAGTGGTTCTTGCCGATAACCGCGGAGTTGGTGTTGCCGCCATTTCCGCCACCACCGGAATTCCGGTGACCCCCACCTTTATTATTTCCGCGATTTCCACCCTTTTTATTATTATTACCACATCCTTTTTGACTCTTATTTTGTGAAGAATAGTCAAAATAATTACCTTCATTTGAAGACGTGGCAACCATGGCGGAATTTGTAGTCTTTGAAACCTTTTTAATCAAACCCGACTCTTCAAGAACAAGCATGGATCTTGCTTGATAAAACTTTGGTAAGGGATTACTTTGACGGATTAGTGTCCCCACGCCACTATAAGCATCCGTGAGACCGGCAACTAGTTGTAAAACTAACCGGTTGTCAGTAACCGGTGAACCTACGTTTCTCAATTGATCTGCCAACACTTTGAGACGTTGACAATAGGTTGAAACGTTAGGGAAGTCTGCCATGACAATGGTTGAAAATTCTTGTTCCAACACAACAACACGAGAATTTTGATTATCTTGAAAAATGTCTCTCAAGCGTTCTCATGCCGCCATGGCAGTAGAATCTGGTTCCATTATTATATGCAATAAATCTGTGGATATTGTTGCATAAATCCAATCAAGAACCGTGGCATCAAGGGTATCCCACAATTCTTTGTCTGCTTCAGATGAGTGTTCCGTTGTTGTACCATTTTTCGGTGGAATTATATGATGAAGAACTTTGTGAGCCCTACAACATATTTTGAACAACTCTGCTCATGTTGCATAGTGAACAATTTTGCATCTCTAGTTTGACAGAAATATGTGTTTTGATGTTGGAGATAGTAAGGGCTGAGTGAAACGAAGTTTTTGATTCAGACATGGTTGTGAGTAAGAACAATAATGGAGAAGCGAAAAAAATATGAAAATTTTCGGTCAAGATAAAACCAGGGAAGAAGATGACCGAATTTTGGAAGGAAAACAAGAAAAAAATATTTGAAGATCTTTTTCTTCCTTATGCTTCTGATACCATGAAAGAGTTATGGAATGTCTTCCTCCCTCATTCTTTATCTCATAAGGGAGAATATATACAAATGATCATCCTAATTAATTACACATCTAGAATATTCTAACATACTATTCTAATCATAACTCTTGGTACTACTTATCATATATATTAGGATTTTACATAAATATAATATCACTAATTAATTACACATCTAGAATATTCTAACATAATATTCTAAGATATACATTTCACTTCTACGGGTTCTATTATTGATATAAACGGCTACATGTAGACTATATCTTGCTCTGAATAAAGTTCAACCGTCAAATTATGTCAGTCAACATTATTTGAGCACAGAGTCATTATGAGTTTCTGAAGAAATCTAACGCAAATGTCTCAAAATGAGAATATTTATAACTTCCTATTCGATAATACCAGAGCATTTCATTCAGCATCCACTCTCATGTACCAAGTAATTTAAATGTAACCACTCGTTCATCTCCGATGTCAGAGAAGTATTGTGTGTGATGGTTATTTCAACTTGCCCAAAAATGATAGTTGTGTGTGTTTAATTGTAACAAAACGATTTTATAAAACTCATGAAGTTATTTGACCTGCGTGCAATTAATATGACATTAAAGTCGTTTTGGTATCTGATGCATCTTACTTTACACTTTGTAGCTATCTTTTCTTATTAATTGCTGCTTCCGTTTGAGTTTCATTATTTCGTTCTCAGTTATGGGTTTCATAACTTTATCTGCAGGTACAATCTCTCCTGCCCAATGTCTACTATTTTTAACTTGAGTACAATTTCACACGCATTATTTATGCCCCTGCCTGTCAAATAGTTCGCATTGACAGGCAGCATCCGTTCTCCTCGATTTATCTGTTTTTTTTTTAATTTTGGATGAAAGAGTTCCTCTGCGGATCGAGCTTTTCTAGAAAAGCAATGCACATTCAGAGAAGAGTAAGTTCCTTTGAAATTTTGCGATCCATGTTTTTCAATTACCTAATTTATATTACAGGGTGTTTTGGTGTTAATTGATAACACATGAGGAACATTTATGCAAACTGGAAATACACAATGACGTGAACAGGAAGAGTAAGGGGGTGTTGCATTTCCAACTTCTGTTTCCACAATAACACTTTTGTATATTTGTAGCTTCTGACCAGGATGAGGCGATATTGGAGGAAAATAATATATTTTAGATTTTATCTGTCACAACTCTATATACACGCATGCAATATTGTATCAGTCAATTTATTGTGATGAGTATCCGACCAAATTTAGTGGCTACTGTGATATGAAATGTAATATATTTAATTTATTGTAATGAAAAAGAAAGGAAAGTTATATTGATCAATTTATTGCAGTAGTAGCATTCGATCATATGCTTTTGTTGAGAGTAACAAGCGAAGCGAACCACGGGAGAAGCCTCGCCGACTCGGCAATGCAGAACATCACAAGCAGCGATGGCGGACTGCAACAACACATGCAGATGCACACACACAAGAGATTGCCCCCTAGTTTGTTAAGTTAGTTGTAATTCACTACAAAAAAAAAGTGCCTACCGTGACAGTTTGGGTGTGACGATTTTAAAAACCATCACACGTTATGACGGTTTTAGCATTGACTTTCTGGTCAATGGGCCTTTGTGACAGACATGTGACGGTTTTTTTAACCGTCACAGCTTTGTGACGATGATTTCAACCATCGCATATTTTTGTGACGGTTTTTTAAATTAGCATTTTATTTTTCTTTTAAAAAAAAATATTATGCCCGATCCCGACCCGACCCATTTTATTTCTAAAACTCAGTCCATTTATTTTCATTCCCACAAAACCATTACAGAAAAGGAAAAAGCCTTAACCTAAAAATCATAAGAACCCTAAAACTCTTCTTTGCCCCATTCCCCAAAATTCAAATCCACCGCAGACCCTACCCCTCTTTTTCAATTTCGGAGAAACAACAAACTCCTTTCCACCATAAGACAGAATTGCTTCCCCATTTTAGGGCAAAATATGTTCAGATTTTTTGAACAAATTGTTGACCCATTTCAACAAAATAAAATTGCGGTCTGGAGATCACCTTTTTTCAGCCGCTGTTCTTCTTCTCAAAACCCCCAAATATTTTTCATCTTTACTTAGCCTTCTAAAATAGAAGTCTTTAAGCTTATTTTTTCTGGTTCGATAAGTTCGTAGTCCGTCGAAATTGAAGACCCTTGCCTTAGTTCACTGCACCCCAAAAGGGTCCGTAAAATTCCTCTTAATTTATTTTTCTGTATTTTGTGTGTTCTGTGTTGATTAAGTACTGATTATTCATATTAATGTGTTTTAATACTTAAATGTATTTAGCCTGTTTAATTACTTGTTAAGATTTAGAAATGTTTTGTTTATATTATTAGACTTATGCGTATTGTGATACGAGGCATATGGTTTAGTGCCCATTTAGAACAATTATGACTAATTAAGTGTTTGTGTATGGTTACTATTTTTTTTTTATATTTCGTTGTGATTTGTTGCTGTTCTAATCGACGACATACCCAGCGAAAACAATTTTTTTTTGTTTGTCAACAAGTACTTTTTGCTAGTTAACAAGTACTTTTTTTTTGTTCGAGTGATTGTTCATTAACTAATTTTAGGCAAATTAACTATAGGATTTTAATCTGAAATTCTCACTATCTAATGATTTATATTGAAGGTATCCAAGTGACTTGTAGAAAAGAGCAAAAATAGAATATGTCCTGGATTGGCAACACTCTAACTTACGCCGTGGTTCAAGTGCCTTTATGTTTATGTTGATGATTCTCTTACTTCCTACTGTTCCATTGATCAATTTACAATGAGCTTTTGAATTTGGGATAAATTGGGAAAGAAAGTGCATACATGAATTGAGTAAGATTCTAAAGGGAAATTTTGATCATCAAAATCCATGAGAAATTTGTTAGGTGCTACTTGCTATTTTTTGGGTTAGTCGCAAATTTGCCTGCTAGCGTGATCTAGATACTGTTGCGCACCTATTACATGCATTTGTTACTAGTTGATATGTTCTCGTTATATTGTTGTGACCTCATCAGTTTTACTGCAATGTACTTCTTTTGTCCTGAATTTGGCTTTCTCAAGGAATGCTTCTGTTTTCAGTGGGATATATCTTTTAACACTATACTGGCACCGGCATTTGGATTGCCTACGAATCCACAAGCAGCTGCAGAAGGCAAGAAGCTCCTTTCTGCATGTCTTGCCACGATTGATACATTTTGGCTGCAGAAAGATGGAAGCCTTTTGAATGGAAATTCCAAACCTTCCCTTGCAGATGCTTAGTGTGTGAGATTATGCAACTCGAGGTATAAAGTCGCTTCTTGTTTTTGATGTTGCATCTTCCGGCTTCAAATTTGATATTTATAATGATTAGAAATACACTTGCATAACATTACTTTTGAAACCCAACATACCATCATTTCTGGAGCATGCATTTCTAATTAAATATGTCACTCTCTTGAGACATGTTGGAATAAATAGTTGTTGCTACTTAGTTACTGCCTTTGAGAGCAAACCATTGCTCTATATTGTTGCTTTCCATGGCTGCTTACTGCACTTGTCTTTCATGGCTGAGGCATAGCTTGAATATAACCAGTCCCTAAATTCATTGTCTCTTAAAATATTAAGTTGTTTGATGTCTCTGCTACCGGATAATTATTTTGGCTACCAAGTATTCTCTGAAGTTGTTAGTTTATTAAAGGATAATGTATTTCTTGATGCTCATCCTTCCATATTTCTTTTATTTGCATGACCTGGTGGAGTTTCAAATGTGAAACGGTCTTAAGTCATTTGTTGAAAAAATATTGCACCCCCTAAGGGCTGTCCTGCTGCATTTTGGAATTAAACAACTGTTATTTCTTGGTCAAATTTAAGCAGCTTGCTGCCATGTTTTAACACAAGCCACTACACATAAGCTTGAGTATTCTGAGGCTACAATGATATGATTTAAAGGTTGCATTCTGATCTACTAATATGTTTTGATATTTATATTGAGACTTTAGGAGAAGTGTGATGACACACTTTGAAGAAGCTGATTGTTTTTATTGAGCTGCTGCTTTCTAAAATGAGCAATTGCTATCTGTATTTAAGACTTTAAAACTGATGCTATTTTAGTCTGTGTTTGTTGCTTCCTTTTAGAAGACTAGCATTTTTCCTACCATTTGGGATATGCTCTTTGTTAATGTTGTTTTGCTGCTATCCTTTGCTGGAATGCTGCAACTTTGAGATGTTGTTTTGGGTTGATGTTGCTGCACTTCAAGTATATCTTTGTTGATGTATTGGTCATGATGTTGAGCCAATTAACTGATGCACTTTTTGAGGAAAAGCAGTGTTGTTACCCATCCATTGATGCCTTCTTTTGGTCATGAGTTGCTGCATTATTCTTGGTTATTTACTGCTACACCTAGCTGTTGGTTCGAAATGTTATACCCCGAAAGGGAGCTACTACATTCGTTCAGTTACTACATTCCCTCATAAAAAACGATGTTATGTGCGGTTAGCTTGCTGCATCTGAGGCTGAATCTGTTGTTATGTTTTGAGTTAAACAACTGAAGCATTCTGGCCAAATCATCACTGCATTTTAAGCTTATTTAATATCCATTATTGTCTTATCTTTGAGCACAGTCATTGCTGGTTTATCGGCCAAAATCTGATGCTTTACGACCGTTTCGGTCAGCCACAATATTTCTGAAAATTCTACTGATTTGAACATGATACTACACTTGGGGCCGATGAGAATAATTAATTTGAGGTCATGACCCTCCGAAAAGGTTGTTCATCGGTTTGCTTTCCTTTGGAAAAAGGGCGATGATGAGACTTATGGATTCTTTAACACATCTACGAGAAACCAACATGTGTTGGCGAGACGACTAGATTGACTGACGAATCACTAGTTCGGAGCCACAACATGATTGAAATGTCTTTTTTTTACAATGTATAAGTCTGAGCCTTCCGTAATTAAAACTCCTATTGTTTTATACGGATACGAAGGTTTTACTCGCATTTATTTATTTTCTAATTGCCTTTATTTTAAACTTTGCGAGGACATTCGAACAATACGGGATAGCAAAGTGGAATTCTACAAAGATGAAGATTTGTTGGAATCGCGCACAAGGCCCAGGTGTGTTACAATACGGGATAACAAAGTGGATTCTATAATGGCTTAATTATGATTAGAAAACTTAACTGATATTTATTGTGTGTTACAGTACAATGACAAAGAATGTTTTTCGCAATATGACCTTGATGAAGTTCAGATAGAGTGGGCGCAACATGTTACAAATATTCTTCGTGCTGCATAGTTGTGTCACTTTTATGATGATTTAGACAATATTTGTACTTTTTGAAGTTAAAACAATATTATGTTTTTTTTGTTGTATTTGATGATAACATTATTTGTTTTGTAAAATAATTTGCAATGTTTCGATTTAATGTATTAAAACAATTTCATTATGTGGGTAACATTTTATTTATAATATGCTTACAATCATAATTTATTTTTATTTAATACATTAAAATTAAAATATTAAAAAAAATTGCCAAAATTATTTTTTTCGACAATTTAAATCAAATTTATTTAAAATTTTCCGCCAAAAAATATTATTCAATTATAACTTTCGCGAAAAAAATTGAAAAAAGAAGGGAAATAATCAAAGTCAAACACCACAATTTGTGACGATTTATAACCGTCACATTAAACCGTCACAACAACCGTCACGAATTTGTGACAGTGTCTACCGTGACACTTAGCAAACCGTCACAAAATCTCTTTCGTGACGGTTTTTAACCGTCACGGTAGGCCTTTTTTTGTAGTGTAATTTTGTTTAAGTTTGTTTGGACTTTTGCAAGGTAGTTAGCTTTTTCTCTTCTTTTTTATTTTCGGTTTTCTTTCTTTACTCTCTTTTACTACATACATTGTAACTATAAATAGAGATCAATTTGGTTTTTGTAGATATATACTAATATAGAGAAAAGCTCCCACAAACATTGTGTTCTTCATCACTGCTTTCATATCGATTATACTAGGGAACTAGTCAATTTTGTCGATCCCTTGCATGCAAGCACATTGGAGCTCAGATCGTGATTATTAACATGATATCAGAGCCTTATGCGAGTGGATTGAGGATATCTCCGACGACATTGCACATTGGAGATCGAGAAACTCAATTCGAAGGTCTGAGCTTCTTTTTTGTTTTGTTGCATACCTTTGAATCTTCGATTTGATTCCGCCGATTGCATTTGTACTGTTGATTTGATTTTGTGGTTCAATACTGAACTGTGTTGATTCAGTTTAATTCGATTTCAATTTTATTATAAACTGTGAGATTATGAGGGATACCTCACTGCTTGGACAGAATCTTACGGATGAAGGTTCGAATTCTAATTCGAACATTGTCGATCATAATCACCCACTGTTTTTAAGTGGTTCAGATACACCTAATGTTGTAAAAGTGGAGATTCAGTTGGTATGGATGGAAAATTACACATTGTGGAGTCGAGTCATGAAATTGAACTTGTTAACAAAGAATAAGATTGGATTTATTGACGGAACTGTGAAAAGAGATACATTTGGTCCAAATCAAGTGAAACAATGGGATCGTTGCAATGCA
The DNA here is from genome assembly GCA_029844215.1 of Przewalskia tangutica. Classification (NCBI taxonomy): domain Eukaryota; kingdom Viridiplantae; phylum Streptophyta; class Magnoliopsida; order Solanales; family Solanaceae; genus Przewalskia; species Przewalskia tangutica. The sequence goes on from CM056721.1 coordinate 114,237,778, forward strand.
ATGATCATTTATTAGATCACGAGGAATGTTAATAAACATTTACTAAGTGGTATATTGTACAGGCAGACTGTATGTGCTGTATGGAAGGATTTGAAGGAGATATTCGATAAAATAAATTTGTCGAGAGTATGTCAGTTAAGGAAGGATCTGGCAATGCTAAACCAAGGTGTATCACTAGTATCAAGTTATTATTCCAGAATGAATGATTTGTGGGATGAGATTGACTCAATTATTCCTCCACCTACATGTGACTGTGCAAGTCCTAGAGAATATATAGAGCATCTAGCTAATCAAAGGTTGTTAGAGTTTTTAATGGGATTGAATGGTGGATATAATCAAGCGAGAAGCCACATCTTATTAATGACTCCTACACCTAATGTAAATCAGGCATATGCAATGATAGCTCAGGATGAAAACCAAAAGCAAATCACAGGAGGATACATGTCCATGGGAGATGCTACTGAGAATATGGTTTTAGCAAGCAGATTTTCACAACATAGACAAAAAAAAAAGCTCCAATGCTTTCTGTGATTTCTGCAGAATGAAAGGACATGTCAGGGACAATTGTTATAAGTTGATGCAATGTGACTATTGTAAGAATATAGGACATGTTAAAGAAAAATGCTACAGACTTATAGAATATCCTGATGATTTTAAGAGTAAGAAGAAAGCAAATGTAGTAACAACAGGTGATCAGGAGCAACATGATCAGCTGGGATATTTGTTGAGGTCATGTACTCCTAAGAAGTATCTACTTGAAATGTTGAATCAGGAGGTAGTAGTCTCTGATGTGCAGTATACAACAGCTTATACAACAGCTCATAAAGCTCATATGGCAGGTAAGTCCATGTCTATAATAAAAAGAAGGTGAATTCTACTTGGGTAGTGGATTCTGGTGTAACTAATCATATGGTTGCTGATAAAATATGATTGAAAAAGTGGATTTGCTAGAGGATGCAGGGAAGGTTCATTTACCTACTAGAGACACAACACCAATCACTCAAACAAGACACTGTAGATTGTCAGGAGGTGATCTTATAAAACATGTGTTGTGTGTACCAAGTTTCAAAATTAATCTACTTTCTGTTTCAAAGTTGACAAATGAGTTGAACTATTGTGCAAGGTTCTTTCCTGATTTCTTTGTGTTACATGATCTCTTCACTAGAAAGGTGAAATAGATTGTTAGAGAGGTAGATAGACTATATATGCTGGAGTCCAAAGGAGGGTGTTACACCCCGTAGTTTCAGGGTATGTATATGAGGACGTACGCAAGAGAATGTGACTTTAAGTTTGAAAAGGAAGAAAGATTTCTTTTTCCTACGGAAAATGTTCCGAACCACGTAAAGGAAAAAGGTTTGTTATTGAGAATTGGATTCTAAATTTTGGTAATTAAGACTTATAGAATTTATAAGAATTATGGAATTTTATTTTCAAGTTTGGTCATGTGGAGCCCACCCGGGAAATTTTACCTTTTGTGGGGCCCACAAGGTTTTCGATATTTGACCAATTATTGAGATTGTGGAGAGATGAAATATTTTGGACCAATAGGAGGGCGACACATGTCACCCCCATGTGGCCCATGTTGGGCGAATTGGTTGAGCCAAGTGGCAAGCCACTTGTCTCAAGATATTTGTTGGACAAGTGGCTTGTGGGACCCACACACACTTTTCCACAATCTCAACCACACATTTTATTTTAATCCTAACCCTTGGTTGTCTTATATATACACACCTTAGGATTGAAGACTTCATTCACTTAGAAATTTTCAAGAACAATACTCCCTTCACTTGTTGTGCTCTCGGCACCCCCCCTATTTTGAAGAAAAATCCTTCAATTGTTGTTGATTAATCTCATTGTTTAAACCAAGTGTCCCTAGTAGTGTTCTAAAGATATCCCAACACAAAGATCCCGAAAATACTACGTTAATCCGATAGTCGCAAAGTGAAACCCTAAGGTGATCTTCATATTTTTGGATGAAGTGTTAAGAGAAGTTGGTTAGGAACTTCTAAGGGTTGTTTGGAGCAGATTAGAACGTAAGGATTAGGAGCTAAAGTTGCTAAGGATCGACTTTTAGATCTTGGATGATTTTGGGCTTATTGAGGTAATAATCTTTGTCCTTCTAATGTAAATTGGAGATTACATGTTATAATAGTATAGGTTTGAGTATATGATATGTGGAAGGAAGATTGAAAAGATTTGGACCTTATTAAGTTGTTAAAAATCGAAATTGGCATGCTAGCCATTAACGTTGTTAAAATCAAGAAAATTGGCATGCTAGCCATTAAAGTTGTTAAAACCATTACCTATTACTTGTTGACATGAAGGAAATCTTGTTAATAACAAGCTAATATAACTTATATAAAGATTGGAATATAAGTTGGAATATTAAAGAAGTAATGAAACAAGTATTGGCATGCTAGCCGAAAAACTGGACAGTTTTGATTGTAGTAGTTGGCCAAGAACACCAACTAAAGGACTTGGACTTTGGACTGTTTTTACATTGGACTTTGGACTGTTTTTACTTTGGACTATAGACTAGTATTATGGACAACTTTGGTAGATTAAGGGGCTGAATTTTACACGTCCAGTTAGGCGTGTAATCCCGCTGACTTCTTTGTATTGTTGCGCCTTAAATGTGGCATTTGGTTATTGATTTCGGGCATTAAAAAAGGTGGAAAAATACGTAGAAACAGGGGAAGTGCTGCCCAATTTTCCGTAGAATAAAAGACATTACACTTAGAATTTTCTACGAAGAAAACTAGTAGTTGATAGACGTGTTATGATTATTTTAGGTTGATATTCTACGCGCGACATATTCGACTTGGCAAGTGGATTTAGCCGAGGAGGTATGTGAACTTTTCCTATCCTCTTGAGCATGATTATTATGAAGTATATAGTACGGTAGACGTACGTGTGTTAAATGAATTTGGTTTTATTTTGATGTCCTTGACTTGACTTCTAAATCTTAAGAGCCTTGAATTATTCTAAAAAGTTGTGAATCATTATTCGGAAAGGAATTCATACTTGGTTTTAAAAGAATAAGTTTTTTTGGTTTCTCAAAAGAGTGTGATTGTTTGAATTGCTTAAGATATAAGTGTTATAATAGCTTTATGAGAAGGTAGTTATAACGACTTAAGGAGGGTAAAAGAACGGTTTACTTACTTGATTTTAAAGGCCTTGTAATGATTTTCTGAAGGTGTAGTAACTTGGTTTGATAAGTAAACGTGTCTTCATACTACGAGTATTAATGTCTTGAGACTTTTTGTGTTAAGGAGGTTCTCCAAATTTTGCTTATGTTGTTTACGATGGCCGGTTGTGTTAGTATTATATCACTTAAACCCTGGCCATGTTACGTTGTTCATATTCCGCAGGTTAGCTACCCCCGATGCGAGGAGTACCTCATGCGGGTCCATGCGCCTATGCGGACTGAAGGGGGGGAGTCCAGGAATTACCGCGGGTTTGCTACCCCCGATGCGAGGAGTACCTCATGCGGGTCCACGCGACCTATGCGGACTGAAGGGGGGAGTCCAGGATTAGGGTTTGCACAATGATACTATGGGTGAATGGCCCTAGTTAGATCATTGGCTGCCTATTAAGAACCGACCAGGTTACACCTATTTGCTCTCATATATACTACGACACTGTGTACTGTTAATTGGTTTTTCATACATATCTGTGGATTTGTTTTGGACTATTGTGATTTAATTACAGTACTTTCAGTTTCACATACTTGGTACCTGTTGTACTGACCTCATTCGGGGGGCTGCATTCATGCCGCAGGTAGAGGTACATCGGTTGTTGATCCTCGCTCATTGGATCACAGTTCTGCGTTTTGGGAAGCTCTGTTTCTCTGGAGACTTATCTTTTGGTATGGTTCCCTATCATTATAGGTACTTGTACATTCAGGGCTATGGCGGGGCCCTGTCCCGTCATAGTTGTTATGTCAAAAACTCTTAGAGGTCTGTAGTCCTATTATGAGTTGGGTTTGTAAAGGATATAACTGTTCGGGCTTTTGACTATATATATATGTTTAAAGGCGACCTTATCGGTTAGCCTATTTTCTATTTTACATTGTTCCATGTCTATGAGTTTATTCCGCTGGTTTTTCTATGACGTGTACCTACTAGGGTGCCCGGGTAAGGCACCAGTTGCGGGCCCGAGGTCGGGTCGTGACAAAAGTGGTATCAGAGCAGTTAGTCCTCGGAAAGTGTCTACAGACCGTATCTAGTAGAGTCTTGATTATCGGCGTGTTGTGCACCACACCTATAGTCAGCAGGCTACAAGATATTTAGGATTAGTTTCCATTCTTCTCACTCTGAGATCGTGCAATAGAGTTGTGTTATAGGTTGAACTCCCTCTAACATATTCTTATGTACCAGTTATGTCTCCACGCAAGGCAACCGCGTCCCAGAAGGGCAAGACAGTAGAGGGAGCTGCTAGTGGGACTCAGAGGGTTACGAGAACGCGAGCCCGGTCATTATGCGAGATAGTGCTTCAGACGGCAAGTTCTACGACGCCGCCAGTCCCAGAGGAGTTTAGAGCAGCAGCAGTATCTACTGAGGCCATGATACCTGAGCCTCCAGTACCACGACCAGGAACAAAGGATATGGGTTACAAGGAGATGGCCCAGTTACTAGCTAGGATCGTGGCGAGGCATGAGGACAGACGGGAGCTAGTTGTACCGGTGGTGCACCCCAGAACCGATAGTTTGAGGCTTCTGGATTTCTTGAGTTGCATTCCACCAGAGTTCTATGGATCGAGAACTGAGGAAGATCCTCAGGAGTTTATTCGACAGTTGCAGCGGATCATGAAGGTGATCAAGGCCTCAGAGACAGAGTCAGTAGTATTGGGTTCTCATCGGCTGCGTGATATTGCAGTCAACTGGTTTGATTCATGGGAACTGTCCCGGGGGGAACATGCGCTTCCAGCTGGTTGGGACGAGTTCTCGGAGGCATTTCTTAACCACTTATTTCCTCCACAGATGAGGAGAGCCTGGGTGGATAGGTTTATGATGTTGAGGCAGAATGGGCGGACGGTTCGGGAATACAACATAGAGTTTGACTCATTGGCTCGGTATGCCCCCACTTTAGTGGCAGACATGGAGGATAGAGTGCACCGCTATGTCACAGGGCTTGATGATTATCTAGCGGAGGGTTGCACAGGGGTAGCTCTTCAGCCGGGCATGGACATTGCCCGCATACATGCTTATGCACAGGGGACTGAGGAACGTAGAGGTCAACGAAATGACCGAGATCAGCATAAGAGGGCCAAGACAGCAGGGTCCTTTGGTAACTTTCGAGGCGGACAACCTCAGCGGCAGTCTAGTTATGCACCTCAGCCAGTACGGAGTACTCCTTCACAGTATTCAGGACGTCCGGGGTATTCAGGGGCGGGTCAGGGCTCTAGGACTTCGGGGTTCCAGGAAGGCAGGGATCTTAACCGGCCGAGACCATCCCCCTCTCGGTGTGTCCGATGCGGTAAATCCCATTTCGGGAGTTGTAATGGTGCTTTGGGAACTTGTTTCACTTGCGGACGGCAGGGCCATTTTTCGAGGAGTTGTCCGACCAGAGGTAGCGCATATGGTAGGGTTCAGCCTACAGGGTCGTTTGTCGGGTCTTCCTCTCCTGCGGTTACTTACCCTGGAGGGCAGGGTGCTCATAGGCCAGCAGGTCGCGGCAGAGGTCGTGGCAGGGGTCCTAGTTCCAGCGGTCCTCAGAACCGCATATATGCCTTATCCAACCGTCAGGACCAGGAGGCGTCGCCGTATGTCGTCACAGGTACATTATTGGTTTCATGCTGTGACGTATATGCTTTGATAGATCCGGGTTCTACTTTGTCCTATATATCTACTCATATTGCTGGTAGAATAGGGATAGAGCCTGAGTCCATAGAACCTTTTGAGGTAGCTACGCCAGTAGGTAATTCAGTGGTAGCGGAGCGGGTATATAAGGCTTGCCCGGTGACTATATCTGATCGTCGGACCTGGCCCGACTTGATAGAGTTGGATATGACGGATTTTGATGCTATTATGGGTATGGATTGGTTGGCTTCTTGCTACGCCAATGTGGACTATAGGGAGATATTGGTACGGTTCCAGTTTTCCGATGAGTCGGTTATTGAGTGGAAAGGGAATACTGTATCGCCGAGGGGTAGGTTTATTTCGTACCTCAAGGCTAGGAAGATGGTTCAGAAGGGATATATCTACCATCTTATTCGGGTATTTGATCTGGTCGAGTTGCCGATCTTGATGCATTAGGTTGTTAGAGAATTTCCGGATGTTTTCCCAGACGATCTCCCAGGTATTCCTCCTGAGAGGGAGATAGAGTTCTGTATTGACGTTCTGCCTGATACTCGGCCTATATCTATTCCGCCGTACAGAATGGCACCTGCTGAGTTGAGGGAGTTGAAGGATCAGCTGAAAGATTTGCTGGAGAAAGGCTTTATTAGGCCTAGTACTTCACCTTGGGGAGCGCCAGTATTGTTTGTAAAGGGGAAGGATGGGACGCTGCGTATGTGTGTCGATTACAGGCAGCTGAACAAGGTAGCCATCAAAAATAGATACCCTCTCCCCAGGATTGATGATTTGTTTGATCAGTTGCAGGGGGCGAAGTGTTTCTCCAAGATAGACCTACGATCTGGTTATCATCAGGTGCGAGTTAGAGAGGAAGATGTCCCTAGGACTGCATTCAGGACCCCATATGGGCATTATGAGTTCAGGGTGATGTCTTTCGGTTTGACTAATGCTCTAGCAGTATTTATGGATTTAATGAACCGGGTGTTCAAGCCATTTTTGGATACGTTTGTTATAGTATTCATTGGTGATATCCTGGTTTATTCTCGCACGGAGCGAGGCATCACGATCATATGAGGCGGATGCGAGAGTCCTCCGTAGTGATTGTATGCCAAGTTCTCTAAATGTGAGTTTTGGTTGGCTTTAGTGGCGTTCTTGATTGTGTTGGGTATAGTTAAGAGGGACTATGCCGTTATCTGATTTTGATTAAACTTAGAAGGAACATTCGGGACGAATGTTTCTAAGGGGGGAGAATGTTACACCCCGTAGTTTCAGGGTATGTATATGAGGACGTACGCAACTGTGACTTTAAGTTTGAAAAGGAAGAAAGATTTCTTTTTCCTACGGAAAATGTTCCGAACCACGTGAAGGAAAAAGGTTTGTTATTGAGAATTGAATTCTCAATTTTGGTAATTAAGACTTATAGAATTTATAAGAATTATGAAATTTTATTTCCAGATTTGGTCATGTGGGGCCCACCCGGGAAATTTTACATTTTGTGGGGCCCACAAGGTTTTCGATATTTGACCAATTATTGATATTGTGGAGAGATGAAATATTTTGGACCAATAGGAGGGCGACACATGTCACCCCTATGTGGCCCATGTTGGGCGAATTGGTTTAGCCAAGTGGCAAGCCACTTGTCTCAAGATATTTGTTGGACAAGTGGCTTGTGGGACCCACACACACTTGTCCCCAATATCAACCACACATTTATTTTAATCATAACCCTTGGTTGTCTTATATATACACACCTTAGGGTTGAAGACTTCATTCACTTAGAAATTTTCAAGAACAATACTCCCTTCACTTGTTGTGCTCTCGACACCCCCCTATTTTGAAGAAAAATCCTTCAATTGTTGTTGATTATTCCCATTGTTTAAACCAAGTGTCCCTAGTAGTGTTCTAAAGATATCCCAACACAAAGATCCCAAAAATACTACGTTAATCCGATAGTCGCAAAGTGAAACCCTAAGGTGATCTTCATATTTTTGGATGAAGTGTTAAGAGAAGTTGGTTAGGAACTTCTAAGGGTTGTTTGGAGCGGATTAGAACGTAAGGATTAGGAGCTAAAGTTGCTAAGGATCGACTTTTAGATCTTGGATGATTTTGGGCTTATTGAGGTAATAATATTTGTCCTTCTAATGTAAATTGGAGATTACATGTTATAATAGTATAGGTTTGAGTATATGATATGTGGAAGGAAGATTGAAAAGATTTGGACCTTATTAAGTTGTTAAAAATCGAAATTGGCATGCTAGCCATTAACGTTGTTAAAATCAAGAAATTGGCATGCTAGCCATTAAAGTTGTTAAAACCATTACCTATTACTTGTTGACATGAAGGAAATCTTGTTAATAACAAGTTAATATAACTTATATAAAGATTGGAATATAAGTTGGAATATTAAAGAAGTAATGAAACAAGTATTGGCATGCTAGCCGAAAAACTGGACAGTTTTGATTGTAGTAGTTGGCCAAGAACACCAACTAAAGGACTTGGACTTTGGATTGTTTTTACATTGGACTTTGGACTGTTTTTACATTGGACTTTGGACTGTTTTTACTTTGGACTATAGACTAGTATTATGGACAACTTTGGTAGATTAAGGGGCTGAATTTTACACGTCCAGTTAGGCGTGTAATCCCCTTTGACTTGATGTATTGTTGCGGCTTAAATGTGGCATTTGGTTATTGATTTCGGGCCTTGAAAAAGGTGAAAAAGTACGTAGAAACAGGGGAAGTGCTACCCAATTTTCCGTTGAATAAAAGACATTACACTTAGAATTTTCTACGAAGAAAACTAGAAGTTGATAGACGTGTTATGATTATTTTAGGTTGATATTCTACGCGCGACATATTCGACTTGGCAAGTGGATTTAGCCGATGAGGTATGTGAACTTTTCCTATCCTCTTGAGCATGATTATTATGAAGTATATAGTACGGTAGACGTACGTGTGTTAAATGAATTTGGTTTTATTTTGATGTCCTTGACTTGACTTCTAAATCTTAAGAGCCTTGAATTATTCTAAAAAGTTGTGAATAATTATTCGGAAAGGAATTCATACTTGGTTTTAAAAGAATAAGTTTTTTTGGTTTCTCAAATGAGTGTGATTGTTTGAATTGCTTAAGATATAAGTGTTATAATAGCTTTATGAGAAGGTAGTTATAACGACTTAAGGAGGATAAAATAATGGTTTACTTACTTGATTTTAAAGGCCTTGTAATGATTTTCTGAAGGTGTAGTAACTTGGTTTGATAAGTAAACGTGTCTTGATACTACGAGTATTAATGTCTTGAGACTTTTTGTGTTAAGGAGGTTCTCCAAATTTTGCTTATATTGTTTACGATGGCCGGTTGTGTTAGTATTATATCACTTAAACCCTGGCCATGTTACGTTGTTCATATTCCGCGGGTTAGCTACCCCCGATGCGAGGAGTACCTCATGCGGGTCCACGCGATCTATGCAGACTGAAGGAGGGGAGTCCAGTAATTACCGCGGGTTTGCTACCCCCGATGCGAGGAGTACCTCATGCGGGTCCACGCGACCTATGCGGACTGAAGGGGGGAGTCCAGGATCAGGGTTTGCACAATGATACTATGGGCGAATGGCCCTAGTTAGATCATTGGCTGCCTATTAAGAACCGGCCAGGTTACACCTATTTGCTCTCATATATACTACGACAGTGTGTACTGTTAATTGGTTTTTCATACATATCTGTGGATTTGTTTTGGACTATTGTGATTTAATTACAGTACTTTCAGTTTCACATACTGTACTGTTGTCTTGACCTCGCCGGGCTGCGTTTATGCCGCAGGTAGAGGTACATCAGTTGTTGATCCTCGCTCATAGGATCACAGTTCTGCGTTTTGGGAAGCTCCGTTTCTCCGGAGGCTTATCTTTTGGTATGGTTCCCTGTTATTATAGGTACTTGTATATTCAGGGGTATGGCGGGGCCCTGTCCCGTCATAGTTGTTATGTCAAAAACTCTTAGAGGTCTGTAGTCCTATTGTGAGTTGGGTTTGTAAAGGATATAACTGTTCGGGCTTTTGACTATATATATATGTTGAAAGGCGACCTTATCGGTTAGCCTGTTTTCTATTTTACATTGTTCCATGTCTATGAGTTTATTCCGCTGGTTTTTCTCTGATGTATACCTACTAGGGTGCCCGGGTAAGACACCAGTTGCGGGCCCGAGGTCGGTTCGTGACAGAGGGATACAGGGGCAAGCACTTGTCTCAACAACAACCACTGTTAGCAACTAATTTGAGACTTAGACTCTGGCATAGAAGGATGGGGCATGTACCAATGAGTGTTTTAAGGAAAATAAATAATTCGGAAATAAAACTAGTTTTTCAATTCAACATTGTGAAGTTTGTCCTATGGCTAGGCAAACTAGGACAAAATTTCTTGTAAGTAGAAGCAATACTAATGTAGCTTTCCATCTTTTACATCTTGATGGATGGGGGACATATAGGATCCCAACCTATACTGGTATGAAGTATTTTCTTATTGTTGTTGATGACTACACAAAATGGACTTGGGTTTTCTTGTTAAACTTAAAGTCTGATGTGTCTACTGCTCTTAGAACTTTGCTTGTTGATCAAAACACATTTTGGTATGAGTGTTAAGAGGGTTAGATCAGATAATGGGACATAATTCTTTAATAATTATTGTCATGCTTTGTTTGTACAACTTGGGATAACACATCAAAGCTTATGTCCATATACTCCACAACAAAATAAAGTAGTGGAGAGAAGGCATATATATATATCCTAGAGTTTGCAAGGGCCATTAAGTTTCAAAGTAACTTGCCAGAAAGATTTTGGAGAGACTGTGTAGAGGCATCTTTCTATGTTATCAACAGGGTTCCCTCTGTGGTAATAGAGAATGTCTCACCCTATGAAAGGTTATTCAAGAAACCACCTTATTTGACTCATATGAGAGTAGTTGGATGCCTGTGCTATGCCACCAATCTGATAAAGAAGGACAAGTTTGATACCAAGGTAGTTAAATCAGTTTTGCTTGGATATACTACCAAGAAAAAAGGGTACAAGTTGTTGGATTTAACTAACAAAACTGTTTTTGTGAGCTGGGATGTATCTTTTTATGACGACATATTTCCTTTCAAGTAGGGTCAGGAGAGCAACACGGAATCTCATGAATACTATGATGATGCAGCTGATCACATGAAAGAAAGTGAACCAAGCACTCTGAAAACTCATGGCAGGTAATGACGTATGATGGTGATGCGATGTCTGAGAATGAAGAAGACACTGTCCATGAAGAAAATGCTGAATAGATGATTGGTAATGTAGCTGCAAAAGGAAGTGAAGCACCACATAGATAAGAAGATCTGCTAGAAGCAGACAAAGGATGAAGGACTTTATTCAGCCTAATGACAATTTAGAAAGTGGACAGACTTGTTTATATCCAATGTCTGATGATGTGAACTATGCTGGGCTTTCTGTGGGTTATCAGAGTTTTATATCCAGGCTTGAAGAAGAGTATGAGCCTCAATCATACTTTGAAGCAGCAAAATATCAGAGGTGGATAGATGCTATGAAGGCTGAGATTGCAACTCTTGAAGAAAATCATACCTAGGAGATAGTTGATCTACCCAACCACAAGTAGGCAATAGGATATAAATGGGTGTATAAGATCAAGTATAAGGCAACTGGTGAAGTAGAGAGATTCAAGGCAAGACTAGTGGCAAAGGGATACAACCAAAAGGAAGGGATAAACTACCATGACACCTTTTCACATGTGGTGAAGATGGTGACAGTTAGAGCAGTCATATATGTTGTTGCAACAAATGATGGATTATACATCAGATAGATGTGTTCAATGCTTTTCTGCAAGGATATCTTAATGAAGAAGTCTATATGACCTTGCCTCAAGGGTTTACACATAAGGAGGGAAACGTATGCAGACTGTTAAAGTCGTTATATGGACTAAAATAAGCTTAAAGACAGTGGAATATCAAGTTAACCACTGCCTTGATATCTTCTGGTTTTGTGCAAAGCCATCTAGATTACTCTATTCTTACAAAGAAAGTCAAAAACAATTTGGTAGTAGTTCTCATCTATGTGGATGATCTGTTGATTACATGAGATGATGAGAATCTCATAAAATAAACCAAAACTATACTACAACAACATTTCAAGATTAAGGATTTGGGAGAATTGAAATATTTCTTAGGTTTTGAATTTGCTAGGAATAAAATAGAAATTGTCATGCATCAGAGAAAATATGCCCTTGAGTTGATAACAGACATGTGATTATCAGGAGCTAAGCCAGCTGGATTACCAATGGAGCTAAACATCAAGCTCACTTCTGTTATGTATGACAAAAAAGTGCATGATGCAGCATTGGTTAATAAAGATCCATTGCTTAAAAGATCCGACAAGTTATCAGAGGATGATTGGGAGACTACTGTACTTAACAAATAGCAGACCAGATATTGGTTTTGCTGTTCAAAGTCTTAGCCAATTCATGCAGGCACCCAAAGAATCACATATGACAGCAGCTCAAAGAGTAGTAAGGTATATTAAGAAAGCACCAGGATTGGGAATTTTTCTGTCTACTAGTGAATCCGGATGCTTGTCTGGATATTGTGATGCAGACTGAGCATCATACCTTAACACCAGGAGATCACTGGATATTTGGTGTTCTTTGGTTCCTCCTTGATCTCCTGGAAGTCCAAGAAACAATCGACCATTTTCAGAAGCTCTGCAGAGACAGAGTACATAAGTTTAGCCACTCTTGTTGCAGAAATAGTTTGGATTTCTGGTTTATTTGCTGAGCTAAAAACATACAGTTAGACATGCTTGTTCCTTTATATTGTGATAGCAAGTCTGCTATCCAAATTGCTGCTAATCTAGTGTTCATGAGAGAACCAAACATATTGACATTGACTATCACTTTATTAGGGAGAAGGTTCAGCAAGAGTTGGTTACTACACTCTACATTCCAACATCATATCATCCAACTAATATCCTAATAAAAGGATTGACTCAGGGTCATCATGCACATCTCTTGTCCAAACTAGGTATGAAAAATCTATTTTCTATACCTAGTTTGAGGGGATGTTGAGAGTAACAAGCAGAATCAGACACAAGAGAAGCCTTCTCGACTCTCAGCAATGCAGAACATCACAACAGTAGCAGCACCACAGTTGCAGCAGCACACAACAACAACATGCAGATGCACACACACACAAGAGATTGCCCCCTTGTTTGTTAAGTTAGTTGTAATTCTGTTTAAGTTTGTTTGGACTGTTGCAAGTTAGTTAGCTTTTTCTCTTCTTTTGTATTTTCGGTTTTGTCCCTTTACTCTCTTTTACTACATACATGTAACTATAAATAGAGATCAATTTGGTCTTTATAGATATATACAAATATAGAGAAAAGCTCCCACAAATATTGTGTTCTTTATCACTGCTTTCATATCGTTTATACAGTCGAACTAGTCGATTTTGTCGATCCCTTGAATGCAAGCACATTGGAGCTCAAATCGTGATTATTAACAGCTTTATAAGGTGTTGGTATTAAAGGCAAGAGTATTTGTTGTTATTGCAGGTGAAAATACTACAGTGGAAGTGGGATTTAAGCTTGTTAGGCCAGGAAAAAAGAAAATGGTTTTCAAGAAATAATTACTTCTTCATTTCTCAGTTGCAAGTCTATTACTAGTCTATTACTGCTTTATTTGTGATTGTCTAATATTGATACTAAACACCTTCTTGCAGAAATGTGAGGTAAAACTGCGTACAATAGACCCTTGTGGTCCGGTCCTTCCCCGGATCCCGCGCATAGCGGGAGCTTAGTACACCAGGCTGCCCTTTAATATTGATACTTGGTTACTTTTCAGTAATAGCACTAACAATTGTGCATTCAAAGCTATATTCATAAATTGAAAAAGGATAAAGCTTGATAGATTAATCTAATTTGTATTATATGATGATGAAACCAGAAAGCTTCTTATGACAAGTTACACTATAGGGCTCTTGTGCATAGCTTTGCTCACCTCTTCGGAAAGAAAATAACATTTTTATGAGATTCTCTACAGTTTTGTATTTAAAACTAAATACGATTTTCAGTAGTTCCTTAATATGTGATGACTTGTCTCTTTTGTTTGATGGAGTTGAAAATTTCTCAGTATAGAAGTGGATTATAAAACTTTAAAAAATGGCTCTCTACAAAGAACAACCAAATATCTATACTAATTGAATCCTCATATGTAGACTAGAAGTTCACTATATATCGAAGACATGCCCTCATAAACAATTCCACACCTTCAAAGCTTTCTTGTTCAGTTTCCTTCAAAGTACGCACATAGCAGTCAAGAAGCTATATCCCAGTGAACAGAACTTCAGATTACATGTCTTTTATCTTAGAAAATAGGTTTAAAGATTTATATTTAACACCCGAGAGAGTTGTTGTGTTTTGAACATTATTAATAGCATGACTTATAATTCAGTGGTACGGTACAGGGATTTCTATATTTTGTGATATGAAGAAAGCAGATGCTAGGCTTAATGAGTTTAACATTGATAATATTCTAAAAGGTGGTTTGATGTATTTGAGTTTCACGTTTAGGGAACAACTGCAAGTTGTTAAATATTTACATCAGTTATATTTATGTCGATTTGTATACTAAATGTTGTTCTCCGGGATCTGCGGTTTAAATATTTAACGAGTTTGTGTGAGTATCAAATATCATGAAATAACAAAGCAACAACATCCAAATTGAAAGTATATGTATGTCCTAGAGACAATCAAATGTACTTTATACACATTCATATTTATATATTAATGATGATTAATATTATGACATTTGCATTTGTTGAATTATTAGTTGATTGTTTATAATATTCTATAAATGCATCCCTAGAGTTTACGTGGTTATTAATAATGTGAGAAATTAATATTATAACGTAAACTCTTAAACTGCCTCGACTAATGATCATCGAGATTGGATTATTGATGATATGCGATACGTCGACATGTGGTTTGCATCATATCGTTAGGGGATGTAGTATGTTTCACTTGCTACGAGTTATGGCGACTCGTGATGGACACATGAATACTTGTTGCAGTATTGGTATACCCTGCTGATATAGAGGTCCTTAGACTTGAGGTCGATGCCACTTTATTTACGGAATAATGTATTTTGATCCTGTCCTAAGCTCAAATGTCTTATAGATTGAGACGCAGCTTGTTTTGGGTACATTACGAAGTGGATTAAAGGTGTTAGTTGAGCCAAGATTAGGATTCATTCCTCGAATGTATATTCGAAAGAACACTCAGATTCTCATATGGTATTAGGTTGACTAAGTCGTTGGTCAACGCAATGGACATGTCTTTGATATGGTCCTATTGTCGACTAATATAGATGAGGTATAATGATCAAGACATTTGGATAGACACTTGACAAATCCTAACCTTGATTGAGTGTGTCGTGAATGAAATAATTTTATCTTCCCACATAGAGGTTCAGTTCACATGTTACGTGTAACTATACTTTACATATTGAGTTCGTCTTCCGGCGCAGTCTACGAGTTCCGTGTAGACCATAATGTTATTAGTGTCGGCCTGAAGGGTAACACTAAGTCAAGTGTTCTGTCGATTCAAAGATGTAATTAGAAAGAGATTTATATGTTCGATTTATGATCGAGACATTAAAAGAAAATAGAAAACAAGGCAGAAAATGGAACAGGACCGCGGCGCCAGAGCGCGTCAGCGTCACGACTCCACTTACTCGTGCACGCGGCGAAGCGCATCGATGTGTCAGAAAGTTAACTCGATGCTTTGGTTTTACGTGCGCCCATTTGGGAACCCTAGCATCGCTTCATTTATAAATAAGAGGGTTCCCCTCACATATTTTCTACCCCAAAATCAAGAGAGTATTCTCTTTTAAAACTCTGCTGAAATTCCTAGCATTCCAAGAGTTAGAAAATTACATCGGAGTTATTGACTTGCAAATCGAGGAACACTTGCATGCACATCCTCGGCGTACACAAAAGCTTAAAGACTCCAGATTTAGTAAAATGTAAGTAATCTTTCGATGTATTACGTTTTACTATGTGTTTTACATTATATAATCATACTACAGTTTGACCGTCATGTTGGGTTTGAAACATAAGTTTTCAAATTACGCTGCGTGTAATAACCCGACAAAACTCCTACAGTGGTATCAGATCCTGGGCTGTTTTATGTGATTATATGATGAATATTAATGATAATATGGGTTAAGATTTATTTACATCTATTTTTTATGTCGTTAAGAAGCTTTAAAATCCTAGATCTTTAGAACGCATAGTCTTTGTAACCAGATCTGTTAAAATAATGATGTAATCGAGGAAGTCATTTCGATCTAACTCTTCTAAGTTGATATACGTTATCCGGTTCGTTTAGAACATGGTGCATTGAAATGAAGAACGAGAAGGGATTGGATGATGGTCGTTGAACGTGTTGTTTGATGGTGATGGAGATACAAGGATAAATCTTAAAATCTGACGCGAAACCAGTTTTAGGGGTTCGGATTTACGGGTTTTACGTTTCTGGGGGTAAGGCGCCATGACTCCACGATGGAGCGTCGCGGCGCTGACTTAATGACGCCAGAGGCGCCACGACTCTGTTCTAGAGCGTCGCGGCGCTATTCATCCAGAAAGCTTAAAATTAATTTTCGGACTACGACATTTGAGGCGCCGCGACGCCACCTGTTAGGGTCGCGACGCTGAAGAGAATTTTCGAGAATCGCTCTGCCTTACGAGCGCGCATGCGATTGAACATTTTGCGTAACTGGGTTCACTTTACCTTTGAGCGCGCTGACCAGGGACGCGGCCATCGGCGATATTTTTAAAAAAAAATCAAAATCAGAAACTGAAGTTTATAACTTTCAGATTCTGATTCTGAAGTTTCAAAAATGAGAGAATCTGAAAATATAATTTTTAATTGGACAGATTTTGTCCTTTCGGGCAGATCTGTAATTAAATAAAGTTTCTGAAATTGGATTTTAAGTTCTGGAAATTGCAAAGAGGGTTTTGAAACCTGGAAATATTTTTTGAGAGTTAAAATGGTATTTTCTGAATTTAATGGGGTTCAAATTGAACTTTTAAATTATTGAGGGACTAAACTGTAAATATTAAAAGCTTACAGAATTCCTGAAAATCAGAAATTGTTTAGGGACTGTTTGGAATAGACATAAATTTTAGAGTTTAGACAAATAGACCCACGATTATCATTAATGGTATATTATTGTATAATATACAATGTGCTAAGTGTTTTGAATGTGAAACATTTAAATTATTAGCATAGCGTCCGCAATTATTGTCTGGGTAGGCGGCGCCCAGTAATTCTTTACTTTAATGACCGCAATAACTGTATGGGTAGGCGCCAAGTAATTGATTAAAACCATCTTATATCATGCCTATTGAGTTGATGGTTTCCCATCTAAATGTGTTTAGAAATTACGTGATAGGATGTCATATGATGTATGACATATTTGTTGATCTTGGTTGAAATCCCCGAAATCTAAAAATATTCCCCAAACATTAAATACAAGTCTAAATTAAAATGCGTCGTCCATTATAATTGTTAGGGTGCAAAATCCTTTTCGACGATACGAGTATTTATGTCAAAGCATGTGCTCTAAGTTTACGAGGATTTAGGCCCTTTCATAAATGTGTTAAAAGTAAAAGTGGATGAGAAACTTTTGTGGGTATTTATACCAAAGTGTTTGCTCGCAAAGGCCATATTTACTTAGGTACTTAAACGCAGTCACGTAATGGGGTTGACGTGTTTAGATGAATCTTGGCGCCAAAGTATCGGACTAATCTAAGGACGCAAGATTAAAATGAAAGATATTTAATCAAACCAAGAGTTGCGAATAAGCTTTGCAATTGGTTGAGTACCTACCAAAGTGTGCTATTGAAGTTATCAGCCAAAGCAAACTCGGATATAACATATGTTTGGATCTTGGCCCATTATGACCTTAAAATGTTTTAGGTCCATATTCTACCTTGGGGTCGTAGAAGTATGCAAAATAGTGGGAGCTAATTAAATAAAAGGTCATGTTAAATTAGCCTAGAATGAATGTGTTTAATAAGGAGAATGAATTTTGATTTCATTTTCCTGTCTATCTATATCTTCAGATCTTCAGAATGTCAAATTTCTCATTGAAAATGCTGATGGAATCAAACAGATTGACTGGACCCAATTATATCGATTGGCTCAGAAATGTTAGGATCGTCCTGAGACAAGAGAAATTTGAGTATGTATTGGACAGAGTATTCCCTACAGTGCCTGCCGAAAACTTTGTCGAGTATGTCACATTTGATAAAGTTGCTTATGAGAAGCATTATGATGACACCACTTCGGCACAATGTTTGATGTTGTCTTCCATGTCACCGGAATTACAGAGACAGCACGAGCACATGGGTCCCAATGAAATGTTAGAACATTTAAAGAGTCTCTATGACTCTCAGTATCAGACCAAGGAGTATGAGCTGCTTATAGAGCTCTTTAAATGTAGACTCAATGAAGGGGGTCAGGTGTCTCCACATGTGCTAAAGCTGATTGGGTTAATCGAAAGGTTGACCTCCATTGATATTAAATTTCACGACAGAGTTGCTTCCACCCTTATCCTACATTCACTTCCACGTTCGTTTGATAGTTTCATCATAAACTATAATATGAATGGAACTAAAGTGAAATTATCGGAGTTGCACAATATGTTGAAGACCTTCGAATCTTCGATCTCCAAGAGCAAACCTGTACTCAGGGTTGGCTCCTCTAGTCATCTCAAACTGAAAGGTAAGGGACCACAGAAGATGAATGATAAAGTTGTTGCTGCGCCATCAACAATAGGGGCGAAGAAGAAGAAGAAACTCCCGACAGTGGATGTGTGCATGAGCTATGATAGGAAAGAACCTGGGCGAAGGATCGCCTTTGCTCGAGGAGGAAGGCACTTGGTGCTCCATCCTCTAGTGGACAAGGTATGTTTGTAATTGAAATAAATTTATATATTAATGATTCTAATTCCTGGGTACTAGATATTTCTTGCGGCTCACATATTTGTACAAATGTGCAGGGGCTAGCTGATAGCAGGAAGGTCGGGCCTCGAGAGGTGGACCTGCGCATCGGAAACTGAGCACGAGTTGATGCTGAGCGCGTGGGAAATTATAGATTAGATTTACCTTCCGGCAAAGTGTTAATGTTAAACAATTGTTTTTAGGTTCCCTCATTGACGATGAACATTATTTACATTCCTGTTTTAGACACTGAGGATTTTTCCTCAAGCATTTCTAATGGCAATATGATTTTGGCTTTTGATGATATTGTGTATGGAATTGCGCCTCTTGTGAATGAATTGTATACATTAAACTGTAGTCGGGAAATTTTCAATGTACAAAACAAAAGAGCTAAGATAAGTGAGAGAAATTCTACCTACATGTGGCATTGTAGACTTGGTCATATCAATCAAACGAGGATAGAACAGTTGAGGAAATTAAATTACCTTGAACCATTTGACTTACAATCTTATGGTAACTGTGAATCCTGTTTGAAAGGTAAGATGACCATTAAACCTCTTTTTGGAAAGGGGATCTGTGCCAAGGAGGTGCTTGAGTTTGTACATACTGATGTATGTGGACCATTTTTTACTCAAGCTAGAAAAGATTTTTCTTACTTCATTACTTTTACAGACGACTTGACAAGGTGTTGCGATATTTCACTATGCTTACGCAAGTGTACGTATCGTTCAAGTAATAAAGATCTGTAAGACCGAGTTATCATCCACAAAGACTGGTTTGTCAAGTACCGAATATCTAATCTATGGTATCTATTTGGTTAACGTTCTTTTGTGTTGAGATTTTAAACTAAGAATTAAGACTAAAGTAAAGTGCAAAAAATAAACTAATGATGATAATACTTTGGTTTAAAACAGTTATGAAGGGAATTAAGATTTTCAATCTCCTCAACTATCCACTCTTTCACTTGTTAATGCAATACCAATGATTCTTCTTCTTATTAATATAGCAGGTTAACTAATATGTTATATATTCCGGTTAGGATATATAAAAACTCAACCTTGTGCAGAAACCTTCTATATTTCTATGATAGATTTTACCACACAGGAATATTAATAACAATAACCTTAAACACTACACAAGTATCGGGGTACTTTCGTCCACGATTTTAACCTATGTCTAAACAACTACAACATATTCAAATCTCTCTTTTCAGATCTCGATTCGAATCATATAAGTTACGATAATTAATGGCCAGTCAATTATCAAACAATCACTACAATATTGAATAGATCTTAATATAGCTAAAGAAGAAATCAATAACTATGCATTAACTGTATGAAAGAGTTTCAAGCGATTCGATGGAAAACCCTAATAAAGAGATTAACTCCTAGACATTGTCATGCTAAGAACTAATTCAAAATCCAACATAAACTGAAATAAAAATAAGGGAAAGAAAAAAAAACTTGAATAAGAGTCTCCAATTGTGTCTTGCCTCCTTTCTTGGCCTCCAAAGTATGATATATCTTCCCCCCAATAAGGACAGGGTTTTATATCTGAAAAAAATTGTGTTTCGGACCCTTTTACCCTTGTTAAAATTCGGCCCAGTTCTAGAAATATTCGCGTCGGCGCTGCTGCCAAACGTCGCGGTCCTAAATGGCTCGAAAACTATTGTTGCTCACTGGACTTCACGCGTCGCGGCGCTGCTACCAAGCGTCGCGGCCCTTACGACGATGACTTATTTTTCGACTATCTGGAAAGTTTACACCTGATGCGCGATTTATACACACGCTTAACGCAAGTGCACGTATCGTGACAAGTAATATAGTCTAGGTAAGACCGAATATCGTCCTCAGAGACTGGTTTTCAAGTACCGATTATCTATCCTTTAGTTTCTATTTGGTTAACGTTAATTGGGTTGGAATCCTAAACTAATAATGCAGGAAATAAACTAATTATAAAAAAACTTTGATTTAAATCAGTTATGATGGAGAATTAGGGCTTCCAAGATCATCAATATCCACTTTATTCAATCCTTAATACAATTAAACTGACTTCTTCTTCTACGTTAAGATAGCAAGTTAACTAAGTCATTTTATACTCCTGTTAAGGTAATATAAACACTCAATCCCAATGGAGAACCCTTCTATCTTTCGATGACAAGATTGACTACAAAGGAGGATTAAGAGCAATAACCTATTAAGCTACACAAGTATCGGGGTACTTTTGTTCACGATATAAACCTATGTTTATTCAACTATAGCATATTCACAATCTCCCCTTTCGGATTTCGATTAGAACTCATATAAGTGATGATAACTAGTGATCAATTAATTACCAAACAATCAAACCAATTATTGAATAAATCTTAAGCAAATGAAGAAGAAATCAACTAATGTATTAATTCATGAATAAGAGTTTCAAGAGAATCACAAGGAAATCCCTAAATAAGTAATTAGCTCCTAGTCATAGTCACACTAAGAACTAATACAATCTCCAACATGAACTGAATTAAAACAAAGAAAAGAAAATACTTGAAAAGCCTCCCAAAGTCTTAGCCTCATAAGTTGTGTTGTATGTACAATGGATGGAATGAATCCCCCTCTAGAGAATGATGTAGATAATATATATAGCCCAAGAATCCTTTAAGTCAAGGGTTAGGGATTATGTAGGTAGGAAAAGTTATCCCTTTTGGACCTTGAAAACGTGTCAAATTCGGCCCAAAACGTCAAAAATACCGCGTCGGCACCGTGGCCCTGCAGTCGGGCGCCACGACGCTTAATCAGAGAGTTTCGGACAACTTCAGTGGTCGGCGCCGCGACACTGCTGCCTAGCGTGGCGGCGCCGGTGGCGTTTTTTCGGCGATTCTTCGCTTCGTCGTCCAGTTTTCATCCGGGCTTCGTCTGATCTTTTCTATACTTCTCAGGACTTCTTAGAATTCATTTATTGCCCCCTTTAAGTGTGCAATTCCATCTCAATTAAGCTCATTTCATCTTCTTTTCGTCATTTCTCCATTTTTTACCGCTGTGACACAAAAGAAAGGAAAATGACCCTAATACTATACTAAACATAAATGAAATGAGTAAAATACTAACTAAAAATGACTCAAAAGGTGTATATAAAATACACCGATCAACACCCCGACTCTAATTCATTCAGCCTCGGCCCTTCAAGCGCCGCGACGCTCCTTGTCTTGCGTCGCGGCCCTGACCTTTTTTCCGTCCGGAATTCTCCAGATTTATTCTATTCTTCTTGGGACTTTTTAGGCTTCATTTCTTGAGTTGTGCTTGTGCAATTTCATCTCAATTAAGCTCATTTCATCCTCAATTATGTATTTCCTCCTTTAGGACCGCTGTGACTCAAAAGAAAGACAAACAACCCTAATAATATACTAAACACAAACGAAAAGAGGAAAATACTTAACTACAAAGGACTCAAAAGAGTATAAAATACACTCAACAAACACCCCCAAACTTACACTTTACTCACCCTCGAGTAAAGCACTAAACAAAAACAAAAATAAAAGCAAAGAAAAGACTCTATGAAATGGATCAAGTAGCTATAGCAATGCTTTCTCAAAATCATGGATGAAAACTGGGAGAATATGTTATAACATAACATGAAATTTTTAGCAATCTAGAATTTCAAGTTAAATATTTCTCAAATTCAATTATATCATAATCACTGGAAATACAAACATCTAACTTATGCATGTCAATTTCATTCCATCTTTTCTAAAACTCTATAGACCTGTTTACTTGTTATTCTCCACTAATCATAGACATACACATTAGGGATCTTCAGGACTTTCAAGGGTTGTAATGTGAGCTTAGGCAGGGGTAGATAAAAGTTGGCATTTAGGCTCAATTTCATACCATAATCATTTTTTATTCAACTCTTTTTTCCTTCCTTTGACTTTCTTTTTAGTCTCATACCTATTCTCTCCCCTCTTTTCTTTTGAGAGAATGAAACATATTATAAATAACAAGCACCCCAAACTTAGGATTTTGCATATTTTTCATTGGGGTGCTTCAAATTTCACTCTCTTTTTATCTCTTTTTCAACACTTTTCATCCCAATAATTTCAATTATCATTTATGACACAACAAGGGAATCATAGGGTGTCAAAAAAAGATATTATTTTAGGCTCAAAGGGGCTAACTAGTGATAAAATTTATGTCATGTAGGTAATGAACGGTAAGAAGGACTTATCAAATAATGCCTGAATCTTTTCTCTAAACATGTATATCTTAACTATTTCGCCTCAAATAACAAGCAAACATGTTTTCTAGACATTTTCAACCTTACTTTCCATAATTGACATACATAGACTAAGCACAAATATCCTAAATAATTAGATGTCATGATTTTTTTGGCACATCTAACTTAAGCGCACATATTTTTGCTTTTAATTCCATTATATTATTCCACTTAATCCACTCAATATCTTTAGCAACTGCAACATACATGATCCATAAAAAAATTATGACTCACAAACGCATAGAACAGACAAAAAGACAAAAAAAAAACTCAAAACAAAATAAGATTCCCCCCAAACTTAATCGATACATTGTCCCCAATGTGTAAGGACTGATAATCAAGGGACAACTTACAGACACAAAACAATGGTCATAACGGAGGTCTTGGAGGATGTTCTTGAAATTGCATCAGCCTTGGACTCTCTAAACTTTCGGCGCCGCGGCGCTGTACCAAATTTCAGCGTTTCTTCCCCTCTTTCGTTTGGAGTTGGTCCTTAATTCACCTGTCATCCAAAAACACCAAACATACCAGGTCGTGAGACTGTTCAAGACATAATACAACAAACTAAAACACAAATAACATAATCAAAACATTGGGTTGCCTCCCAAGTAGCGATGTCTTTAATGTTATTTAGCTGGATGCAGTTCTCTTGCTCAATCAAGGAGGTATATTACCCCCCGCATATCCATTTCAGTACCATTCTCTTCCTCCTCCTCCTCTTCTTTTTCACAGGGCTGAGTTCAGAAGGGTTCACCCCTTGGACATCATTCACAACATCATTCACAGGTTCAAAATTCTTACCATCCTGTTCTGCATACTGTTTTAATGGTACCCCACGAGCATCAGTACTTGTGAGGCTTTTCTCAGAAATAACTCCTTCAATGACACCGACCGCAAAACATCTATCATTGGCTTGTGGTTCAGTGAGTGGTCTAAAAACTTTGAATATCATTTCCTCTTCTTGGACTCGGAGTTTTAACTCTCCATTTTCAACAGCAATGAGGGCTCTCCCTTTAGCTAGGAATGGTCTTGCAAGGATCATTGGCATATTCTCATCTTCCTTCATATCAAGAATGAGGAAATCGGCAGGTAAGATAAATTTGCCCACTTTCACCAATAGATCTTCAATTATTCCCCGGGGATTCACGATTGAGCGATCTGCTAGCTGCAAGGTCAATGTTGTTGGCCTTGCTTCCCCCAAACCAAGTCTTTTAAACACAGAGAGGGGCATCAGGTTGATACTTGCCCCCAAATCACACAGAGCATGCTTGCATGTCACCCTCCCTATAGTGCAAGGTATGGTAAAACTCCTTGGATCTCTTAACTTCGGAGGAAGTTTCTTCTGTAAGATTGCACTGCACTCTTCTGTCAGCACCACTGTCTTATAGTCTGTCAGCTTCCTCTTTTTAAAGAGGATTTCTTTCATAAACTTGGCATAGGCTGACATCTGCTCCAAGGCTTCAATGAAAGGGATATTAATGTACAACTTTTTAAAGACCTCCAAGAACTTGGAAAATAGTTTATCAAGTGATTTCTTCACAAGTCTTTGAGGGTAAGGGATTCTGTCTGTATATTTCCACATAGGTGGAGCCTTCTCTAATATAGGGCGGTCATCAGTAACCCCCTCTTTTTCTGCATCAACTGTCTCTCCAACTCCTTCTCCTTTTCAACCACTGGTTGGGTTGCACCCTGCTCTAAATGTTTACCATTCCTCAAGCTTATTGCTTGACACTGCTCCTTTGGGTTCATTACTGTGTTACTATAGAGAGTCCCCTGAGGTCTGTCATTCAATTTCCCTGCCAACTGCCCCATTTGCGTTTCCAAGTTCCTAATAAAATGACCTAGTCTCGGTTATGAATTGTTTGGTCTCTGCCATAAATTGTGTCTGGAGTTGGCCAAGGTCAACAGTGCTGCTCTCACTTCATATGGCTTCTCTTGTGGATCCGGTGTGCTAAACTATTGAGAGGAGGAGGCCCGATTCTGTAGCTATTAGTTCTGATTTTGCCCTGAAACTGAGATTGCTGCTCTTGGTCATTCCTCCATGAAAATTTTGGATGATTTCTCCACCCCTGATTATATGTGTTGGAGAATGCATTGTTGTAGGGCCTCTGAAAATTTTCAACTTCCCGAACCTGCTCCATTGGCACATTGTTTGGATCCACTGTTGTGCACCTATCAAAAGTATGGGGACCCCCACAAATCTCACAGCTCACTGGTGTCTGAACAGCTTTAACAGACATGGTGCTCTGTTGCATCTGCTTTGTCAAAGTGGCAACTTGCGCAGTCAATACAGTGATAACATCCAACTCTTGAACCCCAACCATTTTTTTGTTGTTCATAGCTCTCTCATCTGACCACTGATGGTTGTTGGTGGACATGTCTTGTAATAAATCTTATGCCTCATTGACACGTTTGCTCATGAACGTTCTTCCTGCTGCATCATCAATAATGGTACGAGTAGTACCACACAACCCATTATAAAAGATGTGGACTGACATCTATTTTTCAATCCCATGATGTGGGCACTTCCTCTATAAGTCTTTGAACCGTTCCCATGCATCATACAATGATTCTCCCTCCGTCTGATAGAAGTTATTAAGCTCTCCTCTGAGCTTTGCTGCTTTGGATGGAGGGAAAAATTTGGCAAGAAACTTCTGGGTCAAGTATTGCCATGTGGTGATGGAGTTCGCCTGTAATGAGTTCAACCAGCTCTTTGCTCTCTACCTAAGTGAAAATGGGAAGAGTCTCAACCGAATGACATCATCGGTAACACCATTGTATTTAAATGTTGCACACATCTCCAGGAAACTTGCTAGATGCATATGGGGATCTTCAGACGGTAACCCCCAAACTGAACTGAGCCTTGAACCATGTGCAAGATTGCTGGTTTGATTTCAAAATTATTGGCTTCCACTGCGGGTAGCTGTTAGGCGTATTTTGTATACGCCTTTTGAGTCATTTTTAGTTGGTATTTTACTCGTTTTTGTTGTGTTTAGTATAGTAGTAGGTTTGTTGTTCTTTCTTTTGAGTCACAGCGGTGCAAAAATGCAAAATGGCAAAAAAAAACGAGAAATGGGCAGAAAAGGTGCTCCCGAGGCAAAAAGGACGAAAGTTAGAAACTCAGAGCGAAAGAAGGCAGCACCGCGGTGCCACTATGCAGAACTGCGGTGACATATTTACCAAGGATTCACAGGACTTTCAGCACCGCGGTGCCATTAGGTAGTACCGCGATGCCATTTGTGCTAAGAAGTTGTAGGAGTTTAGACCGCGGTCTGATTATCTGAAAGCGATCTTACACGAAATTTCGATTCAGAAGGTAAATTGGCTAAGGGCAGATTGGTCCATAAGGCATGAAAATTAGAGGATATTTAAGCCCTAGAGATTAATGCTATGAAGTAGATTAGTCATTCTACAACACAACATAGCACAAGGCGGATTTGGAGCTACAATTGGAGACTTAGTTCGCAGTAATTTCTTTTCTTTCGTTTTTAATTCAGTTTATGTATAGATTTTGTGTTAGTTCTTAGCGTGACTATGACTAGGAGCTAAACACTTTATTAGGAATTTCCTTATGAATTGCTTGAACTTCTATTCATGAATTAATGATGTAGTTTGATTTCTTCTTCACTTGATTAAGATTTAGTCAATAATTAGTATGAATGCTTGATAATTAATTGATCACTAATTATCATAATATATATGATTTCAAATCAAGAATCGAGATTAGAGATTTGGATATGCTGTAATTGACTAGACATAGGTTAAAATCACGGACGACAGTACCCCGATACTTGTGTAGCATTATAGGTTACGGTTCTTAATCCTCCTATATGGTAAATCCTATCATAGAAATATAGAAGGGTTCTGCACTGGGGTTGAGTGATTATATGTCCTAACCGGAATATAAGACAGTTTAGTTAACCGCTATCTTAATTTACACCCCGTAATTCCAGGTCATGTTTAAGAGAATGTACGTAAGGAAGCAGGACTTTAAAAATTTTGAACGAAAGAACAATTCGTTATTCTTAAGGAAATTCTTCCGAACCTCGGGAAGGAAAATGGTTGTTAATGAAAATTGGGTTCTCAAATTCGTTATTTGAGACTTAAGGAAAATTATTTTTGTATTTGGTCATGTGGGGCCCACTCGAGAAATTTTATGTTTTGTGGGGCCCACGGGGTTTTCGATATTTTGATCAATTATGAAAATTTCGGGAAACAGAATATTATGGACCAATGGGAGGGCGAAACGTGTCACCCTCCACATGGTCATGTGGGACGACATGGTAAGTATAGAGTAGCCAAATTGGCTTGATAAAATGGACCAAGTCAAAAGGCAAGTTGAGGCTTGATATAATTGACCAATCTTAGCCATCCAATTGGTTCAATCATAGCCCTTGGTGGTATTATATATACATACTACTACTAGTAGCAAAGATGAATTCCACACTTAGAAATTTTTTGCAAACTTTAGGTGCTCTTAATGAGCTCTCGGCCAAGGCTCCTAATGGAGAGAAGAATTTTGCAATATTGCTTCATAAATATTAATATTCAAACTCAAGATCCCTAGAGGTATTCTAAGGATATCTCAACACAAAAATCCCAGAAAAACTATGTTTTTACGTTAGTCGCAACATGAAAACCTAAGGGGGTTTTCATAGTTGGAGTTGTAACTTGAAGAGGAGTTATTCATAAGCTTCTAAGGGTTGCTTGGAGTGGATTGAAACGTAAAAAAGATGAGCTAAAGTTGCTAAGGATCGACTTTTAATCTTGGATTGTATTTGGGCTTATTGAGGTAAAAATCTTCGTCTTACTATTGTAATTGAAGGTTTCATGTTATGATAAGTTAGAAATGATCATGTGATATATAGAATGAAGATCTATTAATGTTATGGAATTTAGAAGCTCAACTCCGAGATTGACATGTTAACCAATAAGATTGTAAATCAATTTGGTCGATAGTTATAATCGTCGCATGTTATATAAAAAAGGGAATATAGTTGTTGTAATTGTTATGACTTATATAACATGTTGGAATAACGATTTGGATTAAAAAGGAATTGAAAAAGGTTTTATGTCATATTGAATTGATAGTGGCCGAGAATGGCCCTAGAAATTGAAAGGAAATCAATATTGTTGTTGGCTTGATTGTAGCCGAGAATTGCCTGAAATTATTGGACTGTTTTATATTAATTGTGGGGCAGAATTTTACACGTCATGTTAGGCGTGTAATCCTCTTTGGTTAGCTGAATTGTTGAGCCTTAAATGTGGCATATTGGTTATTGATTTCGGGCCTTGAAAAAGGTGGAAAAGTACGTAGAAACAAAGGTGGTGCTGCCCAATTTTCCGTAAAATAAGAGACTTTACACTTAGAATTATTCTACCTTTAAAAGCTAGAAGTTGATAGCCGTATTATGGTCATTATAGGTTGACATTCTACATGCTGCATATTCAACATAGCAAGTGGATTAAGCCGAAGAGGTATGTGAAACTTTCCCTATCTCTTGAGCATGAATATTTACAAATGTATAGTACGGTAGACGTACGGGCTTTAAATGAATTCAGTTTCATTTTGATATCATTGACTTGATTTAAAGTATATAAGTTTGGTTGAGTGGGAAAGGTAAACTCATGTGATTTTAAAGAATGCAATGTTTGGTTTAGAAAGATATAAAGTGTTATAATGGCTTTATGGGAAGTTAATTATAACGACTTTATGAGAAGTTAAATGAGTGGTTTACTCAAATGATTTAAACAGGGATAAATGACTTGGTTTTAAGAAAGACAACTTGATTTAAAAGCATAAGTTGCCTAAGTTTTGAAAGTAGAAGTCACTTGGGTTAAAAGCCTTGAAATGAATTTCTAAAGGTGTAGTGACTTGTTTTGAAAAAGTAAGCATGCCTTGATACTAAGGGTGTTAGTATCTTGGGGTTTTATATAAAAATGAGTCTTTTGAAAAGAATAGAAGTACGTGGTACTTTGGGGTAAATTTCCGAATTTTTTCATGACATATTAGTGCCTTAAGTTAAATAAGATGAGAGTGCATG
Organism: Przewalskia tangutica; assembly: GCA_029844215.1. Taxonomy (NCBI): domain Eukaryota; kingdom Viridiplantae; phylum Streptophyta; class Magnoliopsida; order Solanales; family Solanaceae; genus Przewalskia; species Przewalskia tangutica. The sequence goes on from CM056721.1 coordinate 114,266,904, forward strand.
CTAATTAAGTCTAATAAGAGTTAAGGGATTTCTTAACTTGCTTATGATATTTATGGTAGCCAGTTGTGCTTATGTTATGTGATTATGATAGCCAGTTGTGCTTATGTTATGTGATTATGATAGTCTATTGTGCTTATGTTATGTGATTATGTTAGCCGGTTGTGCTTGTGATATATTATTCATTACGGGGTCATTCCCCGGGGCATGTTACATTTGCATATTCTGTGAATTTGCTCCCCACGATGCGAGAAAGTTACCTCATGTGAGTCCGTATGGGCTCATGCGGGTGAAACAGTCCCATGCAGGGCGGACCAGTCCTATGCGAGGAAATTACCTCATGCGGGTCCATACGGCCTATGCGGGTGAAATAGTCCTATGCGAGAAAATTACCTCATGCGGGTCCATACGGCCTATGCGGGTGAAATTGTCACGACCCGACCCCGGGCCCGCGACTGGTGCCCTACCTGGGCACCCTGTTCAGGTATTCCTCAGAGAATAGCAGCGGAACATACATGAAACTTAAAAAAATAAAATAACGAGAAAATTAAACCACAGGTTAGCCGATAAGGCTACCTTCCTGGACACATATACATATACATGCAGTGATTTACATCCCTTTCTTTTTACAAACCGACCACAACATGTGACTCTGACCTCTAAGAATTAAAGCTGCGGCGGGACGGGGCCCGCCATACCTGAATGTACATAAGTCTACCACATCGTGAAACCGTACCAAAAGATAAGCCTCGGAGTGAAAGGGCTTAACCAAAAAGCGACAGAGATCCAAAGCAAGGATCACCACACGTGTACCTATCACTGCGGGCATGAACGCGGCCGAAGAAGTCGATTACAACAGTGCAGTATGGAACATAAATAAAATGCAATAACCAAATCATATCTGTATAAAAGAATGTCATTTTAACTCCTGAAATCAATCATATATTAACCGTTCCTTTCCTTCTTTCAATAAGATTTAACAACATATTCTTACATACTTACTTAAGAGTTAATCCTGCCTTTTTCACATAACTTACATATCTTTTCATAACGTAATCCGGCCCATTTGCGGGACACGGTGTACTGTGGAATCATATAACATAATCCGGCCCGCCTGTGGGGCTCGGTGTACTGTGGAATCATATAACATAATCCGGCCCGCCTGTGGGGCTCGGTGTACTGTGGAATCATATAACATAATCCGGCCCGCCTGTGTGGCTCGGTGTACTGTGGAATCAGATAACATAATCCGGCCGCGTTGTGGGGCTCGGTGTCTGATGACGTAACCGGCACATGTGTAGGCTCGGGGTAATATGGCGTAATCCGGCCTATGTGTAGGCTCGGTGTATCTCATAACGTAATCCGGCCTATTTGTAGGCTCGGTGTATTTCATAACGTAATCCGGCCTATTTGTAGGCTCGGTGTATTTCATAACGTAATCCGGCCTATTTGTAGGCTCGGTGTATCTCATAACGTAATCCGGCCTATTTGTAGGCTCGGTGTGATTTTCCTTACATAACATTTTTAAACCATCTTATTACTTCTTCTTAAGTCGTCATAACAACTTCCCATAAAGCTGTTATAACAACCTTTCATTTTTAGAGAACTTAAGACACTTTTATTCTTACAACACTTAGGAAAACGGGATCGAAGATACTACGTGCATACATACTTAAAAGAATCGTATCGCTTAAAACTTCATAATCCTTAAAAGACAATCATAGTTCTTAGTCTTCAAACTTCATAACATACTTCCTTTAAAGCCCAATTACTTATACAAAAACATATAAAGTTCCATACCTTCCAAAACCAAGTAATTTATTCCCTTAAAATCATATAACTTCAAGTCATTTTGAACATAAAATCCACTTACTTACTTTAAACAAATCAAGACACATAGCCTTTAAATCAAATCTCATAACTTCCTAACCGTTCTTACCAACGTCTCCCATAAGACCTAGTAAGGACTTAGGACAATTTAAACATACCCTTAACTTAGATTCAACCATGTAACTACTTCAACTTCTAAGAGTAGAAGGAACCTTGAAATACTATCACATGGAGATTTCATACGTAGGATCATGCCAAAGAAAGAAGAGGTTCACATACCTCGCGACGATTGTCGACAAGTAGTAAAATGCTCCAAAGTACTTCAACCTTGAGCTATTCCATTCTTCAAGTAGGATACGCTATACATATTTCTTCAACCTATCATGGTCACAATACGTCCATTAACCTCTTACTTCAAACATAGAATATTCTAAGTGCTAAGCGCCCAAATTCTCTGAGAAAATCGGACAAAGACCTCCTTTGTTTTTACTTACTTTGCCACCTTTTTCAAGGCGAAATACCATAACCAAACAGCCCCAATTGGCTCACAACAATATAGAAGGTAATCCAATACAAATGAATAACTAAACAGCCCAATTGGCTCACGATTTAGAAAGTAGTCCAATGCGAATGAATAACAAACTAAAAGTCCAATTTTCGCCATAATGAATACAACAATACCAATTCTTATCCAATTTCTATTTCAATCCAAATTGTTAGCCTAACATGATATCAAGTCGCAACGATTACAATTACTATAATCTCCAGTCAAAAACATGCGACGATTCTAATACGACTAAAATCGTAATACAACTTACATGGCTTACATATCATTTCGGATTAAGCTACAAGCAATCCATAATACTTATAAACTTCAACATACCAACTTCATGCTATCAACATGTAAAGCTAACAACAACAATATAAATACATAATCTTGTAACATCTTAAAAGACAAGATTATACCTTAACGATTCTTAATCCAAATCCAAATCCGAAGTCGCTCCTTAGTAGTTTAGAGCCTCTCCAAGACACTTCAATCCTCTTGTTGAGACCCTTAGAACCACACCAATAACTTTACTTCAACTTCGATCCAAAACCTAGAAAGCCACTAGGTTTTCACTTTGCGACTAACAGTAAACCATCTTTTCCAAGATTTTTCTATTGAGATACACTTACAATACACTCAAGAACCTTGGTTTAAAGTGGGGAGATTATTGGACAAGAAACAAATTTTTTTCCTCCTTTGATCAACCAAACCCGAGAGCACCTTGCCTAAGTTCTTCAATTTGTGCAATTTTTTTAAGTGTTGGCTCTCTCTGCTACTAGTAGTAATATATAGCACCTTGGAGGTTATGATAATAACACGTGGTTGGTTTGGATGTAGTCTTGCTAAATATCAAGACAAGGTGGGACCTTTGACTTTAGTCAATAAAATCATGCTACAAGTTGCAAGTCTTAGCCTTAAAAGACTTATGGTAAATGACCAAAATGACCATGCCATTTCGTCCAAGGCATCATCTAAGGGGGGGTGACACGTGTCGCCCTCCCATTCGACAACACAAAGTTTTTCCGACAATTTCATAATTAGATAATTTTTTTACAAGTCTCAAATCTTAACACTTGTGAGCTCTTACGTACTATCTTAAAACATGTCTTGTAAATACTGGTGTAACATTCTTCCCCTTAGAAACATTCGTCCCGAATGTTCTTTCGGAGCTCAATCTATCATTCCTTGACATAGTCTCATAAACTTGCACTTAGCAAAACCTAATTATGCCACATATGGCCCTAATATACCGCACTTGCATATTTATCCATCACAAACCAAACGAGGAAACAATCCATAGTGTGCATCATCACTATATACTCACATTCAAGGCCTAAAAGATTATTTTTCCGTCTTTCCAACTTACTTCTAGCATCGTACATAATTTCAATATTATCCGTTCTTGATACTTAAACATAAAATAACCTTATCATGCATACAGATCTGTAAAGGTCGAAGATATACGAATTCATATAGGCGGTTCAAAGGACCGCTAAAGCTGGAACTTCCACGACCCTGCCCACGGCTGCCGTGGATGAACATCTGCCTAGCCAGAAGGCGAAGAACCCGCATGATCCGGTAGACTTTTCTATCCTCCCGCAACTCTCCTACTAGGACAATCCCTCAACATATGGCCCCAGCGGCCACAGCAAACAGGCACGATGGCACGACGACATTCCCGTGGTGATGCCGCCTGCTGTGAACATCGAGGAAGAGGGCCCCGATCTAGAACCCATGTGCGTATCTGAATCAAAGCCTGGAGCTCGACCGGCTCCCGAATTACCGGTGATCTAACCTCCGCGGAAAATCGGGAAGGAGCACTGCGTGTCGGTGAGCGTAGACCTAGCTCACGCCTTGAGGCTCTCGCCTCGAATATCACCTGAACCCTGCTGTCTTGGCCCTCTTGGTGGCCTTGGTCTGGTCGGTCCTCTCTCTCCTCGTCCTCGATCCACTGTGCATATATGCGTCACCGCAATATCCATTCTGGTGAAGGGCCACTCCCAGGCAAGCAGTGATCATATAACGGTCTAGTCCCATAACATAGCGATGGACTCTATCGGCCATGTTAGCCACAATAGTGTGCGCATACCTAGCCAACGAGTCAAACTCTAGGGTGTACTCCCTGATGGTCCTCCCATTCTGCCTCAATGATAAGAACCTATCCACACGGGCTCTCCTCATCTCAGGAGGCAAAAAGTGACCAAGAAAGGCCTCTGTGAACTCATCCCAAACCGCTGGACGAGCATCATCACCTCTCGAAAGCAACCACGACTCAAACCAGTTCAACGCGATATCGCGTAACCGGTAGGAGGCTAGCGTAACAGACTCTGCCTCTGAAGCCCTAAGAACCTGCGTGGTCCGCTGTAGCTGCCGAATGAACTCCTGCGGATCCTCATCAGACCTCGAACCATAAAACTCAGGTGGATGACATCCCAGAAAATCCCTAATCCGCAAACTGTCGGCCCTAGGGTGGGCTGCCTGCTCCTGTCGGCGCTGCCCGGCTACTATACTGGTCAATAACCGAATCTGCTCCCCGTAGTCTCTATACTCGTGGTGGTGAGGCTGGAGGCTCGTGCGGAACCTCTGGAGCTACTGCCGCCCTCGGCTCCTCTAAAACTGCAGGCGTGGCTGAACTCGCCGACCCGCCTACTACCTCAGGCATAGTCTGTGCCTGAGCCCGTGTAACCCTCTGAGTACCGCTAGCAGCTCCTGCTGCTGCCTTGCCCTTCTGGGCCCTGGTAGCTTTCCGTGGAGGCATAGTTGTTTCATAAGAAGAGGTCAGAGAGGATTCAACCTAATAAGACAGCTCTACTGCACGATCTCAGAGAGAGAAGAATGGAAACCAATCCTAAATGTCCTGTAGCCTCCTGATTATAGATGTGGTGCACAACACACCGATAATCAAGACTCTACTAGACACGGTCTGTAGACACTTTCCGAGGACTAACTGCTCTGATACCACTTTTGTCACGACCCGACCCCGGGCCCGCGACTGGTGCCCTACCTGGGCACCCTGTTCAGGTATTCCTCAGAGAATAGCAGCGGAACATACATGAAACTTAAAAAAATAAAATAACGAGAAAATTAAACCACAGGTTAGCCGATAAGGCTACCTTCCTGGACACATATACATATACATAACAACAGCAGTTACATCCCTTTCTTTTTACAAACCGACCCACAACATGTGACTACAGACCTCTAAGAATTAAAACTGCGGCGGGACAGGGCCCCGCCATACCCCTGAATGTACATAAGTCTACCACATCAGGGAAACCGTACCAAAAGATAAGCCTCCGGAGTGAAAGGAGCTTCTTTCCAAAAACTGAACAGAGATCCTAAAAGCAAGGATCACCAACCTGTGTACCTATCACCTGCGGGCATGAACGCAGCCGAAGTCGATAACAAAAGTGCAGAAGTATGGAACAGAAATAAAATGCAATAACCAAATCATATCTGTATAAAAGAATGTCATTTTAACTCCTGAAATCAATCATATATTAACCGTTCCTTTCCTTCTTTCAATAAGATTTAACAACATATTCTTACATACTTACTTAAGGGTTAATCCTGCCTTTTTCACATAACTTACATATCTTTTCATAACGTAATCCGGCCCATTTGCGGGACACGGTGTACTGTGGAATCATATAACATAATCCGGCCCGCCTGTGGGGCTCGGTGTACTGTGGAATCATATAACATAATCCGGCCCGCCTGTGGGGCTCGGTGTACTGTGGAATCATATAACATAATCCGGCCCGCCTGTGGGGCTCGGTGTACGATGACGTAACCCGGCCTATGTGTAGGCTCGGGGTAATATGGCGTAATCCGGCCTATGTGTAGGCTCGGTGTATCTCATAACGTAATCCGGCCTATTTTTAGGCTCGGTGTATTTCATAACGTAATCCGGCCTATTTGTAGGCTCGGTGTATTTCATAACGTAATCCGGCCTATTTGTAGGCTCGGTGTATCTCATAACGTAATCCGGCCTATTTGTAGGCTCGGTGTGATTTTCCTTACATAACATTTTTAAACCATCTTATTACTTCTTCTTAAGTCGTCATAACAACTTCCCATAAAGCTGTTATAACAACCTTTCATTTTTAGAGAACTTAAGACACTTTTATTCTTACAACACTTAGGAAAACGGGATCCAAAGATACTACGTACATACATACTTAAAAAGAATCGTATCGCTTAAAACTTCATAATCCTTAAAAGACAATCATAGTTCTTAGTCTTCAAACTTCATAACATACTTCCTTTAAAGCCCAATTACTTATACAAAAACATATAAAGTTCCATACCTTCCAAAACCAAGTAATTTATTCCCTTAAAATCATATAACTTCAAGTCATTTTCGAACATAAAATCCACTTACTTACTTTAAACAAATCAAGACACATAGCCTTTAAATCAAATCTCATAACTTCCTAACCGTTCTTACCAACGTCTCCCATAAGACCTAGTAAGGACTTAGGACAATTTAAACATACCCTTAACTTAGATTCAACCATGTAACTACTTCAACTTCTAAGAGTAGAAGGAATCTTGAAATACTATCACATGGAGATTTCATACGTAGGATCATGCCAAAGAAAGAAGAGGTTCACATACCTCGCGACGATTGTCGACAAGTAGTAAAATGCTCCAAAGTACTTCAACCTTGAGCTATTCCATTCTTCAAGTAGGATACGCTATACATATTTCTTCAACCTATCATGGTCACAATCGTCCATTAACCTCTTACTTCAAACATAGAATATTCTAAGTGCTAAGCGCCAAATTCTACGAGAAAATCGGACAAAGACCTCCTTTGTTTTTACTTACTTTGCCACCTTTTTCAAGGCGAAATACCATAACCAAACAGCCCCAATTGGCTCACAACAATATAGAAGGTAGTCCAATACAAATGAATAACTAAACAGACCCCAATTGGCTCACAATTTAGAAAGTAGTCCAATGCGAATGAATAACAAACTAAAAGTCCAATTTTACATAATGAATACAACAATACCAATTCTTATCCAATTTCTATTTCAATCCAAATTGTTAGCCTAACATGATATCAAGTCGCAACGATTACAATTACTATAATCTCGAGTCAAAAACATGCGGCGATTCTAATCTAACTAAAATCGTAATCCAACTTACATGGCTTACATATCATTTCGGATTAAGCTACAAGCAATCCATAATACTTATAAACTTCAACATACCAACTTCATGCTATCAACATGTAAAGCTAACAACAACAATATAAATACATAATCTTGTAACATCTTAAAAGACAAGATTATACCTTAACGATTCTTAATCCAAATCCAAATCCGAAGTCGCTCCTTAGTAGTTTAGAGCCTCTCCAAGACACTTCAATCCTCTTGTTGAGACCCTTAGAACCACACCAATAACTTTACTTCAACTTCCAATCCAAAACCTAGAAAGCCACTAGGTTTTCACTTTGCGACTAACAGTAAACCATCTTTTTCCAAGATTTTTCTATTGAGATATGCTTACAATACACTCAAGAACCTTGGTTTAAAGTGGGAGATTATTGGACAAGAAACAAATTTTTTCCTCCTTTGATCAACCAAACCCGAGCACCTTGCCTAAGTTCTTCAATTTGTGCAATTTTTCTAAGTGTTGGCTCTCTCTAGCACTACTAGTAGTAATATATAGCACCTTGGAGGGTTATGATAATAACACATGGTTGGTTTGGATGTAGTCTTGCTAAATATCAAGACAAGGTGGGACCTTTGACTTTAGTCAATAAACTCATGCTACAAGTTGCAAGTCTTAGCCTTAAAAGACTTATGGTAAATGACCAAAATGACCATGCCATTTCGTCCAAGGCATCATCTAAGGGGGGGTGACACGTGTCGCCCTCCCATTCGACACAACACAAAGTTTTTCCGACAATTTCATAATTCCGATAATTTTTTTTTTACAAGTCTCAAATCTTAACACTTGTGAGCTCTTACGTACTATCTTAAAACATGTCTTGTAAATACGGGGTGTAACAGAAATAGTCCAGGAGTAGGATTGCGTAATGATACTACGAGCGGATGACCCTAGGTTAATCATAAGCTTCCTGTTTTAAAACCGGCAAAGTTTATTCTTGTTCACTCTCTTTGTTAATAAGGCACAAGTGTACTGTTAATTTGGTTATCATACTTGTCTCCAGCTTTATGTCTAGACTTATGATTTAAATTGCAGTAATTTCAGTTCACATACTTGGTACATATTTTGTACTGACCCCCTTTCCTCGGGGGCTGCGTTCATGTCGCAGGTAGAGTTAAACAGGTTGCTGATCCTCACTCTTAGGATCACTGTTCAGTTGTTGAGAAGCTCCATTACTCCGGAGGCTTATCTTTGGTTCAGATCCCTGGTATTGTCGGTTGTTGTACATTCAGGAGTATGGCGGGGCCATGTCCCGTCACAGTTGTTATGTCAAAACTCTTAGAGGTATGTAGTCATATCTTGTGGGTCGGCTTGTAAAGAAAAAAATATGTAACTGTTTTTGGCTATCTATATATATATCCAGGAGGGCAGCCTTATCGGCTAGTCTGTTGTTTACTTCATATTGATTTAAGTTATGTGTTTTATGTATGTTCCGCTGATTTTCTCTGATGGTTACCTGTAAGGGGGCCCAGGTAGGGCACCAGTCGCGGGCCCGGGGTCGGGTCGTGACACTTAACGTAGAAGAAGAAGTCATTCTAGCTGCATTAAGGATTGAATAGAATGGATAGTCGAGGATTTTGGAAGCCCTAATTCCTTCATAACTGATCACAACTTAAATAGTTAGTTAATTCTTGCATTTATTCTAGTAGTTAACAAAAACCCAACTTAAATATCGATTGTCAAATAGATAACATAAAATAGATGAACGGTACTTAGAAACCAGTCTCTGAGGATGATATTAGGTCTTATCAGACTATATTACTTGTGAACGATGCGTACGCTTGCGTGAGCAGTCGAAATATCGCTGACAAGTTTTTGGCGTCGTTGCTGGGGACTGGCGTATTCTAATATCGAACCGTCTATTTTTTAATTTCTAATTTGGCTTGTACTTTATTTCTTTTTACTGTTAGAACCGTGTGCCATGATTTGTTTGTTGATTTTGATCTATTTCAGGGAACCAGTTTATGTGAAGAAGAAGAGGGGCAGACACACTTGTTCCCTTCAATCCTTAAATTGAGAAAACCAGCAAACAGAATATGCGTGAAAAGAGAATAGCGGACTTATTAGCAATGAACAACCAGAGGAACAACGAGTTAAACAGAGGGTTGGGTGATGATCAAAACAACCATGAAATACCCGAAGATGTGCCCGAAAATAATGAGGTACCAGCTGCCATGGGACAAGTCCCGCCACCTGCAGAAAGGAGTCTGGGGATTATGTTTTGCCCACAGTCACAGGTGTATAGACTTGCATCAGGCTCCCAGCTATAGGGGCCAATAACTTTGATATCAAGCGGCCACCATCCCGAGCATGGTCGAACACGAGACAATTTGGGGTGCGCCATCTGAAGATCCCCACATGCACATTGCAAACTTTCTGGAGCTGTGTGCCACTTTCAAATACAATGACGTTACCGACGACGTCATTAGACTGAGGCTCTTTCTGTTCTCACTGAGGGATAGAGCCAAAAGATGGTTGAACTCACTGTCTGCCAACTCCGTCACTACCTGGCAGGACCTAGCACAGAAGTTTCTAGCAAAGTTCTTCCCTCCTTCCAAAGCAGCAAAGTTAAGGGGAGAGCTGAACAACTTTTATCAGGTGGATGGTGAGTCGCTCTATGATGCATGGGAATGATTTAAGGACTTGCAAAGGAAATGCCCACATCATGGCATTGAGAAGTGGATGTTAGTCCACATTTTTTGTAATGGGCTGAGTGGTACTACTCATACCATCATTGATGCTGCAGCAGGGGGTGCTTTCATGAGAAAGAGTGCCAATGAGGCACATGAGTTACTAGAAGATATGGTTGCCAACATCATCAAAGGGTGGATGACAGGTCAGTAAACAACAGGAAGACTATGGGCATACATGAAATAGATGTCATCACTGCCTTGAATGCACAGGTGGCCCTTCTGACGAAGCAACTGCAGCAGAACACCATGTCTGTGAATGCAGTCCAGATGTCGATAAATTGTGAGATTTGTGGTGGGCCGCACCCCTTTCACAGATGCACAACAGTTGACCCCAATAATGTGCCAATGGAACAGGTGCAGGAAGTTAGGAACTTTTAGAGGCCTTATAATTCCAACACGTATAATTCAGGATGGAGAAATCACCCTAATTTTTCGTGGAGAAACGACCAACCCCAGCAGCAAACATATCAAGGTGGTTACCAGAACCAGCAGACACAGAATCAGGCTACCTCATCCCATCAGTGTAGACCACCTACACAACAGTAAAATCCTGATGAACTGAAAGCTGCATTGCTTACACTCTCCAATTCGCAGAATTAGTTCATATCTGAAACCAGGTCCGCTAGGAACCTGGAAACGCAGGTTGGACAACTGGAAAACATGGAAACCAACAGACCGCATGACACTCTCCCAAGCAATACAGAGGTAAATACTAGAGAGCAATGTCAGGCAGTGTTGTTGAGGAATGGAAAGCAGTTGGAGCAGGTTGCTCCCCAACCCGCAGTGGTTCGTGAGAAAGATGTTGAGAAAGCAGTTGAGGTAGAGAAGGAGGGGGTCACTGAGGACCGCCCTACAGTTGAGAAAGCTCCATCAACACCTTTGAGGGAATACGTTGATAGAATCCCTTACCCTCAGAGGTTACAAAAGAAGGCAATTGACAAGAAATTCTCCAAATTCTTGGAGGTGTTTAAGAAGTTGCACATAAATATCCCCTTCATTGAGGCGATAGAACAGATGCCAGCATACTTCAAATTCATGAAGGAGATACTTAGAAAAACGAGGAGGCTAGCGGATTATGAGACAGTATCATTGACAGAGGAGTGCAGTGCCATCATGCAAAAGAAACTGCCTCATAAGCTGAAGGATCCAGGAAGCTTCACCTTGCCCTGCAATATTGGTAAGGTGACATGTAACAAGGCGCTGTGTGATCTAGGGGGCGGTATCAATCTCATGCCTCTGTATGTCTTCAAGAGATTGGGTTTGGGTGAAGCCAAACCAACCACAGTCAATTTGCAGTTGGCCGACCGAACTGTAGTGCACCCCAGAGGCATAATAGAAGATGTGCTTGTCAAGGTGGGGAAGTTCTTCTTCCCATCAGACTTCCTCATTCTGGACATAGAGGAAGATAATGAGATACCCATCATTTTGGGGAGACCCTTCCTTGCAACAGGGAGAGCTTTAATTGATGTAGAGAAGGGAGAACTGAGATTGAGGGTCCAAGAAGGAGATGATCTTCAAGGTGTTTAAATCCACCATCAAATCTCAGGCCAGCAACAAGTGCTTCGCAGTAAGCACGGCTGACACAACAATTCAACCAGCACAGGCCAAAGCCAGGGAGATCATTTCGACAGCTGTGAAACCACATGCTAGTTTAAAAGCTAAAACAAAAATTGATGAGATGAAAGCTATCGAACAGGTAAGTCTTACTAAACCCCCTTTTGTGAAAAAGAAAAATAGAATGAGAAAGAGGAGGATGATTATGAAGTGGATAGGTTGTGGAGTTAAATTACCCCAATGATTTTTGATAAGGAACCTGCGTCCGACTACAAGACGTTAAAGACAACGCTACTTGGGAGGCAACCCAATTTTTAAATTATGCAATTTAATTTAATAGAGCAGTCTCACTTTTGGTATATTTTTGTTGTGTTGTGAAGCCAGATGAAGGACTGGGACACTAAGCACGAAGACAAGGATGGAAAACACGGAATCGGGGAAGCACTGTGGTACCATTGTGCAGGATTGTGGTGTCTAATGTTCAGAGATGTTGCAGGAGTTTATGCACCGCGGTGCCATGATGCAATACCACGGTGCAAGAAGCGGAGGGGCGATATTTTTGCACAGTGCCGTCGAGCGTCTGAAGTGAGGGACGGAATTTCCAAATTAAAAACCCTAATCCCCCAAATTTTTTCCCACACAAACACAAATCCTCCCTCTCTCTAAAAAGTCCAAAAATCTCTTTCTCTACCCATAAAAATATCCCACAAACTTCCCCAAATTCTTCCAAAAATCCCTACACAAACCCTCACATCTTGCACCACCATCATTCCTTCCAATTGGGTCAAGAAATTGGTGAAGAACAACTCTTCAAAAAGGTAATTTTCATCATTGTTCTTGCAATTTCAAGGCTAGTAGGGAAAGTAACTTGCAAGTTTGGGGGTGTACGGGCTTTGTTGGTAGGGTGTTGTGTAGTTGTGGGTGTGTGCTGCAGTGGTTGTCTGTTGTGTAGTTGTGTGAATTGAGGCGTATTGTAGTGTAGTTGTTGTGTATTGTTGTTGTGGTCCAATTTTGCTTGGTTATTGTTCTTGTGTGGTGTGAGAGTTGTTGGGAAACCTCAAAAAAACAAAGAAAACGCTGCTGAAAATTTTCCAACAACCTTCACTATGGCCTCTAGGAAGCGAACTTCAAGAGCTTCCCCATCTTTATCCGCCCCAAACTATGCCGTGACTCGATTCGCCAACAAACAGGCGGAGGATCGATACAACACGATAAGCACTAGGGCATTGATACCCGAAAGAGCCATGGATTACCAGGCCAGGCAATTTGATGATGATGATGACTACGAGCCTATTAGGGCCATGATCGAGGTAAATGGGTGAAGAAGGTTCACCAATCCAGAAAGGATCCCACTTCAAAATTCTAGCCTTGTGAGGGAATTTTATGCGAACTACCCCGAGCAAGAGGATGGGCGGTGCTTTGTTAGAGGGAAATATGTGTCTGTCAGTTCCGAAACAGTGAATGCGATACTAAGGACCTATGATGTGGAGGACCGGGGCGATAATCCAAACCACTTTAGAAGTTGGTCAAGAGACGCCAACCAAATCCTATGGGACGTAGTAGCGCAAACATTATGCTACCTAGGCGCTGAGTTTAGTTTTGCCCGCAACGGATCCAGGAGACTTGCCCGATGCCAATTCAATATAACAGCCAAATGATGGCTATATTTCATAAGTGCACGCTTGATTCCGTCAACTTTTATTTACAAATGTGCCCTCATACAGAATTAAGCTCATTTATGGAATCATGACGGGCATGACAATTGATGTGGGGAGGGAAATAGTGTAGAGCATAAGGGAGATTAGTAGGCTGACGACTACTGGCGGATTGGGACATGGTTCACTCATTACTGCCTTATGTGATAGGCATGGAGTCCCAATATTTGCCACTGATATTCTAGAGAAGAGTCAGTCTGTTGTGACCTACAGTTTAGTGCACTCCTTCCTTGACCCCCACCCAGGACCAGCAACAAGGAGAGGGGCCCAGCAACAGCATACCCCCTAGCAACCATGTATGAGGAAGAGCCAGAGGCATACAATGAAGCAGGCGAAAGCAGCCATCAGCCTCCCCTGTCATTAGTGTCACACCCCGAACCCCGGGCCCGCGACTGGTGCCCTAACTGGGCACCCTTCTATTCATACAACACAATAAACCGCGGAAGATAAATAACACTCATCATTTTTTTCCTTAAACACAGGCCAAGCCGATAAGCCTGCCATAATATAAATCACCGAAAGGGTCTACATTGTTCAACAATGTAAATACAACTCTAGCCAGTCCAGCCCACTTATGAATACAGACCTCTAAGATTTTGGACAAATACTATGACGGGACAAGGCCCCGCCGTACCTCTGAATATACCTAGCCATAATGACAAGCTCCGGAACATTGGAGCTATCTCAAAATGCTGAATCAGGATCCTAAGCTCGCGGAACCACAACTGAGTACCTAGACCTGCGGACATGAACGCGGCCGAGAAGGTTAGTACAACGGTACTAAGTATGGAGCAGAATACGATCTGATAAACAAGATCATAACTGTACAAAAGAATGACAGGGGCAAGTATGAAAATCCAATACCAGATCCTACCGTGTCATATAACAATCAGAGCTAACTGTATCTTGTATCACTGTACTACTGTAACACCGCAACACTTTCACATATGAAAGTCATGTCAAAATCAGGGACACCTGCCCTCAGCATATAATATCACAGAAACATGCTCGTGGAATACAACATCATTGTCAGCATGTAACAAGTATAATATACAACCATCATCAGATAAGCAGGCCTATGGAATTCCAACATCACTGTCGGCATGTAACACGTATAATATACAACCATCATCAGATAAGCAAGCCCGTGGAATTCCAACATCACTGTCGGCATATAACAAATATAATAATCAAATACCAGTACACTGTGCCTTTTTAAAAGTAGAGTAATAAGAGTAAACTTTACATGCTTTAAAATAGGAAGCTTATGATCAATCTAGGACCACCCGCTCATAGTATCATTATGCAATCCTACTCAAGGGACTATTTCACCCGCATAGGTCTTGTGGACCCGCATAGGGAAATTTGCCCCGCATGGGACTATTTCACCCGCATGGACCTTGTGGGCCCGCAATGAGTATATACGTCATACTCACATCGTGGGGAGCAAATCCACGGAAATGTATAATGTCTTGGGGGTTTACCCTGCAATTATACTCAGGAGATGTATAATGTCTTGGGGGTTTACCCCGCAATTATAGTTATAACACTAGCATCAATGGCTATCATGAACAACATATGCAAGTTAAGTAATCTTTAACTCTCATTAGATCAAATAGGAGGTACTCCCCTCCTTAGAAAAACCAAGGCAATACCATGCCTTCCTTTTTAGAATTACCAAGACAATACCATGCCTTCTTTCTAAAACAAACAAGACACTAACAAGTCTTTCATTATAACACCAAGGCACTATCACACCTTGCATCACTGAGGATTAAAGTCCATTACAACAATTGTACGTCCGCCGTACATTCACTTTATAAACTAAATTTCTATTTAGAAAAGCCAAGTACTACATGTATCACTAGGAAGTAGGATCCAATACATGTATCATTTTGAAACCATTGTTTAGAAAATCAAGACACTTATCATACCAAGTATCTTTCTAAGACATGGTTTTGGCAAATCAAGGCACTAGTCATCACGTATTACTTTAAAACATCTTTAAAAATCAAAGTGTCGCGTATCATGTACTATATTAAAGACTTAATCATGGACATTCTCACATGATTTCCTTTCAACATTTTAAACCCTCTCTTGACTTTCCACAAACCTTGTTATAACAAACTTCCCATAAAGCCGTTATAACACTTTCATTTCTAGAAAACTAAGGCACTACCACATCTTTCCTTTTAATACAACCAAGGCATTATCACGTCATGTAAGGGAGTTGAACCCAAAGTACTACGTACATATATTCTTTATACAAAGAATCACATCATGCAATATAGGGGAGTTGAACCCCGTAGCACCATGTACGTCTGCCATACATTATTTCCCTTATAAAACCCCAAGATACTACACCTGTAGTGTCAAGACATTTCTACTTTTAAAATAAAGTCAAGTGTACCTATCTCATTCAAGTAACTTAGTCTTTAAACATCAAGTCACTTATACTATCTAGGGTCGATACCGTGGCACGAAAACACCACCCCGCCCCCTAACTAATCCTCGGCACCCTTCAACAGGGGCAGCGCCACGGCCCTGCACTATGGCGCCGCGGCGCCGGAACTCGCGCCTTACGAGTTTGAGCCACGGCCCACTGGCGCCGCGCGACCCGAATTCTGCAGTTTCACATTTTTTCTAAGTCTCTTTTCAATCAAGTAACCTCCCTTATATACTACCAGGAATCCGAGTTCATTTAAAACATGTACGTTCATCGTACGCTCATTTTTATAAAGTCATGCTCAAAGGAAATAAAAGAAGTTCCACATACACTAACTTTTTCAAATCAAGTTACTACCTTTTTACAAAACTCAAGTCATTTATACTTTCGAAATCCAAGTCTCGTGTACTTTCAAAATTAATACTTTTATGAGCTGTGAATAGGTTATACACGTTTATAAGGATCTTGTTAAAATAGTCATGATCTAGAAAATGTAATACAATTTTGTCTTATCTTAGTTTCTATGCAGATGGAGAATTCTACTCATTTCAATATAATTGATTGTCGATGCATTTTCATTAACGCTTCAATGGCTTGTTCGATACCTATTCTCATTAGTGTAGTAAATTAGCAAAGTCAACTCGACTCTAATACTTCCTAACGGCTCTTACCAACATCCCCCATAAGACTTGATAAGAACTTAGGAATATTTTAGATATGTCTTTAGCATAAAATCAATAACATGAATACTTCCAAATGACAAGGCAAGTATACTTCAAGAAAACAAGTCATGTCGATAGAAGGAAGAAGTTCACATACCTCGTTGGTGAGTAACCCATACGACAAGTAACAATACGCTCCAATGTACTTCAACTTTATCGTCTATTCCACATTCCAAGTAGAATATGCTACACGTAGTACTTCAACCTATAATGACGATAGCACTTCTATCAATATCATACTTACTAGTATAAGACTTATACCAAATAATTGTCCTCTAATTTTACGGAAATTTGGGCAGCACTTCGTTTGTTTCTACGTACTTTTCCACCTTTTCCAAGGCCCGTATTCAACAACCAACAAGCCACATTTAAGGCACAACCAACAGTTAACCAAAGGGGATTACACGCCTAACTTGACGTGTAAAATTCTGTTATACCCCGTGGTTCAGGCCGTGCGTATGGGGCCGTGCGAAAGGAGTTAGGACTCGAAATCAGAAAATTCGGTCGGTCTGCATGGCCGGGCGAGGCCGCGCGCCAAGCGGAGAATTCGGGCGCGATCTGGAAGTTCCGAGAGTCCGCAGAAGTTGCGGCGCCCGCAGCTATGGCAGCAGCGGCGAAATCTGGCGAAAAAACTTAGGAAAATCTGATCTTTTCTTTTAAAAAGGCCATGAGAGGGTGACAAGTGTCCCCCCCCCCTCGGCTTTTGCAGGCCTTATATTGACCAAGTCTTCAAGACGTGGGCCTCTTTCATCTCTCTTAGACAAAAGCTCCTCCTTCTCTCTTAAAAATTTCAAGCTCCTCCTTCTCTCTAAAATTTCAAGAGATATTCTAGCCTTAGGAAAAATCTGAAAAGTAAGGGAAAGAAGGAAGCTTGTAGCTAGTTTGTGAAGGTTGTTGTGGTGGTGTTCTTGGATAGGAAGCTAGCAAGTTATTGGAAAAATTTGGCTAAAGCTCTAAGGTAATGATTCTTCCTTTATAATTAGTTTTTAATGTTGCATGTTAAGAAGAAAGAACTTGTGGTAGTAAATAATGCTCTTAGAGTCATTGCATGCAAGAAATGTGTTTTGGGTATGAAGGATTTGGCTAAAGAGGTTATGTGAGCATGTTGTAGCCTAAAAATTACCTTAAACTTGTTAAGAATAATTGTTATAACTTATGGGGCAGAATTTTACACACCCAAGTTTAGGTGTGTAATCCCCTTTGTGTTGGTTTGGATATTGGGCCTTAAATGTGGCGTTTGAGTGTTGAAAATCGGCCTTTGAAAAGGTGGCAAAGTGAGTAGAAACAAAGGAAATGCTGCCCAATTTTCCTTAGGAATTAGTAACTTGAATTTGGAATTTCTACATTGAAATTAGGGGTTAATAAACGTATTATGGTCATTATAGGTTGACGTATTACGTGCGGTATTTCGGACTTAGCAAGTTGATTAACCGAAGAGGTATGTGGAACTTTCCTATCTCTTGAGCATGAGTAGTTGTACCTATGTAGTACGGTAGACATACAAGATTTGATATCTTTCACTTGTTTTAAAGTATATTGGTACTTGTTTCATTTTAAAAGTATAAGTCCCTTGGATTTAGGGAAAATGTATTTGACAAAGGAATAACGCTAATATAATGACTTTATGGGAAGTTGGTTATATTAGTTTTTGAAAGGTTCACAAAGAAAGGTTTACTCTAATTAAAACAAGTACGGGTAAAGGATTTGAAACTATGGAAGGTGAATTGATTTTCAGGCATTGGTTGCCTAAGGTTTTAAAGGAAATGAAGTCACTTGATTTAGAAGCCTATTATATTTCTAAAAGGAAATGTGACTTGTTTTGAAAGGAAATCGTAACTTGGTACTATGGTGATTAGTATCTTGGAATTTTTGTATAAAAAGAGTTATTTCTTAAAAGGTTAGAAGTACATGGTACTTGGGTCAAATTCCCGGATTTTCTATTAAAAGACATGTTAGTGCCTTAGGTATACTAAAATGAGAGGATATATTAATAACGTTAATAAGAAGTTAGGTGATTTCTTAACTTGCTTATGTTATGATAAGCCGGTAGTGCTTATGTTATGATATGATAGGCCGGTAGTGTTTATGTTATGATATGATAGGCCGGTAGTGCTTATGTTATGTATGATAGCCGGATGAGCTATGTTATATATTTATATTATTACGGGGTAAACCCCGGGTTATTATTTATGCCATGGATTTGCTACCCATGATGCGAGTGCGGCGCTTGCACTCATGCGGATCCGGACCACAGGATCCATGCGGGTGAAATAGTCTCATGCGAGTACGGCGATGGTACTCATGTGGGTCCACAGGATCCATGCGGGTGAAATAGTCCCATGCGGGTGAAATCGTCCCATGACGAGGCGGATGACCTCATGCGGGTCCACAGGACCCATGCGGGTGAAATAGTCCCAGGAGTAGGATTGTTTAATGATAATACGGGCGAGGTACCCTGTTTTGATCATGAGCCTCCTATTTTTATGCTAAGAATTATACTTGTTACTCTCATTGTTAGTAAGGCACAGTGCAAGGAAATTGATTTTTATCTAAGACTCCAGCTTATTTTTGACTTATGATATTACTACAGGATTTTCCAGTTTTACATACTTGATACGTTGTGTCGACCCGCCGCCTGGGGCTGCGTTCATCTGCAGTAAGGGAAGCGGTGGTAGATCCTCATTCCTAGGATCTTTTACTCAGGTGTCAGGAGCTCCATTTCTTCGGAGGCTCGACTTTTGGTATGGTTCTCCCTGGTGTTGTTGATGTTTTGTACATTCAGGGGCATGACGGGGCCCTGTCCCGTCATAGTGTTACTCCTTCTTAGAGGCCTGTAGTCTTGTCATAACTTGGTTTGTTTAAGGATGTAACTGTTCGGTTTTATGTACTTTTGGGGTAGCCATTTTGGGCTAGACTATTTATATCATTATGGTTGTTTATTGTGAGTTTATATTCCGCTGGTTTTCTCTGATGTTGTGTCACAAGGGTGCCCGGGTTAAGGCACCGGTCACGGATCCGGGGTCGGGTCGTGACAAATTCTACCCCACAATCTATACAAAACAGTCCACAATTTATCCAACATTAAGGGTACAACGTGAAGCCTTTAACACCCTTATTCCTTAGTACTTTCATTAGCCATTTACTATCTTAATCATGCATGTTAGGGGCTGATTTTTCCAGCATCAACACACCCCAAAACAGTCCATAAAACGACACAACGACGTCTAACAGTTTTAGGCAGTTTTCGGCCAACAACAACTACAACAATCCAAAGTCCTTTTCCTTAATTCCTTTTAATCCAATTCTCATTCCAACATGTTATATAAGTTATAATAACTATCAACAACAATATTTCCTTCATTATAACATGTGACAAGTGTGGATAACAACAACAATATAACCAACGAAACCAATGACACAAAATTGTCTCAAATTGGCCAACAACATATCTATCACATACACATCTTATTTTCCCTTTCTTCATTAACATAAATTCATCCCTTAAACATAACAATAGGTAATATCCAATTACTACGGAGGAAGAAGAATTATTACCTCATTTTTGTGCCAAAAAATCGTCCAAAACAGCCCCTTAGGTTTTGGTCCGTAGTTTTTGTTTTGCTACAGTTCTTCAAGTTCCAATCACAAATATGTGACCCCTATGAACTTATACACAACTTCACTTCACATTTCGCTTCCAAAAAGTCGACGGAAACCCCTAGGGTTTCAAGCTCATTTTCGGCCCAAACAAGCTACACAAGGTTGAGATGTTAATCTTGGTTCAACACTTGGATTAGGGGCTTAATCGTGGATGAAATGAACTAATCAACACTAGGTGTTCTTGGTGTTGAGCTTAAATGAGAGAAAGATGAGAGCTTATTTGGCTAAGTGTTAAGGCAAGTCTTGCAAGCCCTCTATTATGTATATAATACATCTCAAAGCATTGGATGATGACAAGTGTATGGACAAAGTGTAGGTCCCACTCCACTTGTCTCCAAAATATCTAGGGTCAAAGTCTCCAAGACCAAGACAAGTGGGGGTGACACGTGTCACCCTCTCATTGGTCTAAAAATATTTCATCTCCCAAAAATCCATAATTGGCCAAAATATCTCAAAATATTGTGGGCCCCACAAAAACGTAAAATTTTCCCGTGGGTCCCACGTGACCAAATCGTAACTTAAAAATCCATAATTCTAATATATTCCAAAAGTCTCAAATACCAAATTTGAGAATCAAATTCCCATTAATAAACTTTTTCTTCACAAATTCCCCAAAATTTTCCTTAAGAAAAAATAATTCTTCTTTCTTTCCACAATTCAAATATCAATTTCGTACGTACGTTCTCATCTCATTGCTTTGAAAATACGGGGTGTAACAATTAGAGTCTCCAATGCCAATGATGGAGCAGATGCTCTTGAACCAACAAAGGATGTTGCGGAATCAAGAGCAAATGATGCAAGACCATCAATATCTGACCCAACGTGTTGATAATTTGAGTTTCATGTTCACCCAATGGACAATGTAGTATCCGCCGCCACTACCACCATTTTGAGCCGCTGTATGTCTGTAATTCGTTCCATTTTAATTTTTGAGTCTTTACACATTTGGGACAATGTGTAGTTTAAGTTTGGGGGGAGTTTTTATTTTATTTTATTTTTGTGAGTCTTTTGTTGTTTTTGTGTTTTATGTGAGTCAATTTTTTTTATATATCATGCATGTTGTGCTTATTTGGAATGCCTAGTGAACTAAGTGATATAATATAATGGAATGAGAAGCTAAAATGTGTGTGCTTAAGTTAGATATGTCAAAAATTCATGAAAATCTGATTATTTGGAATATTTGTTGCTTAGCCTATGTGTTGTCAATTGAAAAATGTCTGTAAAGTCTGCTTGCTTGTTATTTGAGGCGAAATAGTTAAGATGTACATGCTAGGGAGATGATTCAGACATTTCTTTGTTAGCCCTTCTTACCATTCACTACCTACCTTGCAATAAATTGTATCTCTAGTCAGCCCCTTTGAGCCTAAAATAAGTTATTTCTTTGACACCCTATGATTCCCTTGTGTGTAATAAGCAACAATTAAAAAAAATGGAATGAAGAAGTGTGAAAAAGAAATACAAAAGAGAGTGAAAAATTGATGCAACCTAATAAAAAAAATGCTAAAGCTTAAATTTGGGGGTGCCTATGTGAATGTGTTTCATGCTCTCAAAAAGAGAAGAGGGGAACTATAGGTATGAACTGAAGAATAAAACCAAAAACGACCAAATGGTTGAATGAGAACAACGCTTATGGTACGTAATTTGAGCCTAAATTCCAACTTTTACCTACCCCTGCCTAAGCCTACACATTACAATCCTGAAAAGAATCTCTATGATTAGTGGAGAATAGCAAGTACGCAGGCCCATAGACTAAATGAAATTGACATGCATAGGTTAGGTATTCATGCTTCCATTACTTGTGATTGAAATGAATTTGCGAAATATCTGACTTGAAATTCTAGATTGCTGAATTCATGCTATATTTGTTCCTGCATATTATTCCAATTGATGTTCATGTGTTTCTAAGTCTTTGTGCAGCTGCTTGATTTGAGTCTTTTATTTTTGTGTCTTTGTTTTTGTTTTGATCTTTGCTCGAGGGCGAGCAAAGGTTAAGTTTGGGGGTGTTTGTTAGACGTATTTTTTATACGCCTTTTGAGTCATTTTTAGTTGGTATTTTACTCGTTTTTGTTATGTTTATTATAGTAGTAGGTTTGTTTTTCTTTCTTTTGAGTTACAGCGGTGCAAAAAGGAACGAGAAATGGACAGAAAAGGTGCTCCCGAGGCGAAAAGGACAAAAGTTGGCAACTCAGAGCGAAAGAAGGCAGTACCGCGGTGGCACTATGTAGAACTGCGGTGCCAATTGTGCTAAGAAGCTGCAGGAGTTTCGGCACCGCGGTGCCGGTATGCAGAACTGTGGTGCCGACACGAGAAATTTTAGTTCCGAAGGCAAATTGGCTAAGGGCAGATTGGTCCATAGGGCACGCAAATTAGATAATATTTAAGCCACAGGGATTAATGCTATGAAGGAGATTGGTCATTCTACAACACAACACGAAACGGATTTGGAGCTACAATTAGAGACTTAGTTCGTAGTAATTTCTTTTCTTTCGTTTTTAATTCAGTTTATGTATGGATTTTGTGTTAGTTCTTAGCGTGACTATGACTAGGAGCTAAACACTTTATTAGGACTTTCCTTATGAATCGCTTGAACTTCTATTCATGAATTAATGCGGTAGTTTGATTTCTTCTTCACTTGATTAAGATTTAGTCAATAATTGGTATGAATGCTTAATAATTAATTGATCACTAATTATCATAATATATATGATTTCGAATCAAGAACCGAGATGAGAGATTTGGATATGCTGTAATTGACTAGACATAGGTTAAAATCGCGGACGACAATACCCCGATACTTGTGTAGCATTATAGGTTACTATTCTTAATCCTCCTATGTGGTAAATCCTATCATAAAATATAAAGAGTTCTGCACTGGGGTTGAGTGATTATATGTCCTAACCGGAATATAAGACAATTTAGTTAACCGCTATCTTAACATAGAAGAAGAAGTCATTCTAGCTGCATTAAAGATTGAATAGAGTGGATAGTCGAGGATTTTGGAAGCCCTAATTCCTTCATAACTGATCACAACTTAAATAGTTAGTTAATTCTTGCAATTATTCTAGTAGTTAAACAAAAACCCAACTTAAATATCGATTGCCAAATAGATAACATAAAATAGATGAACGGTACTTAGAAACCAGTCTGTGAGGACGATATTCGGTCTTATCAGACTATATTACTTGTGAACAATGCATACGCTTGCGTGAGCAGTCGAAATATCGCTAACAGTAGCCTGATGCAAGTATGTGGCTCTAGCCGGCAAGGGACAAGTATAGAAAAGAGTTCCCAAAAGGTGGGCTAAAGGTGGGGAAGGTAGCGAAAACAAGCAAAAGAAAGGAATGAAGCAACTCGACTATAAGGAGAGGAGTGATCAAGATAAAGCATTTTCTTGAACGCGGGCTTAAAAAAAGCGGTCGTAGCTGGTGTTGCTGGTGATAGTAGTAGGCTTATCGATAAGCTAGTGAGAAAGCGAGCAAGCAAGGCAAGCAAGATACGTCTCTGTAATTGTCGGCAACACATAATCCCTTAAGCTTCTCTCTGCAGGATGCGGGACTTGTCTCATCACAGCCGGTAACTCATCATTCACCTCATTCTGATTCTGTTGATCTTTCATTGCTAAAGAATCAGCAATTCATTTATCTTTCTTGTTCTTTCTGCATAATCTTTCAATTCCAGGGTTCAAAGGGATAAGAGTGTCTGCTCCTCTCCTACTACGCATAAATGAATTTCCTGAAATTGATCAAAAACAAACAAACAGATCACGACAAAATGTTCTAAAATAAAAATTAATAAAAAGATAGAAAATAAAAACCAAATTAGAAATAAGACTAGATAATTCGATATTGATAGTACGCCAGTCCCCGGCAACGACGCCAAAAACTTGTTGCGATATTTCTCTATGCTTACTGTCACGACCCGACCTCGGGCCCGCGACTGGTGTCTTACCCCGGGCAACCTAGTGATAATACATCAGAGATAATTAGCGGAAATAAAACTCATGAAAATAAACAGTGATACAAGAAACAGGCTGACCAAAAAGTCGCCTTTCGGCATATATATATATAAATAAACCCCGAACAGTTATCCTTTACAAACCCTGCCCACAACAGTACTACAGACCTCTAAGAGTGTAACAACAACTATGACGGGACAGGGCCCCGCCATACCCCTGAATGTACAAGTACCTACAATGACAGGGGACTATACCAAAAGATAAGACTCCGGATAAACGGAGCTTCACAAATTGCGAAACTGTGACCCTATGAGCGAGGATCATCCAACGGTGTACCTCTACTTGCGGCATGAACGCAGCCCCCCCAAAGGAGGTCAGTACAACAGGTACCAAGTATATGAAACTGAAAGTACTGTAATGAAATCATGGCAGCCTATAAAAACAGGAGACGTGCATGATAACCAAAATACAGTATACAGAGCCCTTTAGAAACAATAAACACCAAAGAAAATCAAGTCCTTTACCCCTTTTTTTTCAAAACTGAAACTCAACCGTGCCCCATTTTCCTTTAACAAGAGTCATAAGATGTGTAACATGTCCCGGTCCCCTTTCTGGGACTCGGTGAAAAATCATAAAGTGTACATGTCCCGGCCCATCCCTGGGACTCGGTGTAAAGTTATATAAATCGTATAACACGTATAACATGTCCCGACCCATTTTGGGACTCGGTGTGAAATCGTAAGGTGTACATGTCCCGGCCCATCCCTGGAACTCGATGTGAAATCGTAAGGTGTACATGTCCCGGCCCATTCTGGGACTCGGTGTGAAATCGTATGGTGTACATGTCCCGACCCATTCTGGGACTCGGTGTGAAATCGTAAGGTGTACATGTCCCGGCCCATCCCTGGGACTCGGTGTGAAATCGTAAGGTGTACATGTCCCGGCCCATCCCTGGGACTCGGTGTGAAATCGTAAGGTGTACATGTCCCGGCCCATCCCTGGGACTCGGTGTGAAATCGTAAGGTGTACATGTCCCGGCCCATCCCTGGGACTCGGTGTGAAATCGTAAGGTGTACATGTCCCGGCCCATCCCTGGGACTTGGTGTGAAATCGTAAGGTGTACATGTCCCGGCCCATTCTGGGACTCGGTGTGAAATCGTAAGGTGTACATATCCCGGCCCATCCCTGGGACTCGGTGTGAAATCAACCATCCCTTTAAACAAATCAAGACAATACCATGCCTTCCCTTTTCAAACAAAATACTTCTCCTTTTTACAGTCCAGTAACAATATACTTTTCAAAATAGTTTAAGTTTCATAACTTCAAATACTCAAGTCTCTTATTTTTCAAGATCAAGTCTCTTAACTTTTAGAAATCAAGTTTCTTACTTTGGAAATCAAGAAATCAATACTTGTTTATAACGATCTTATTAAAGCAGCCATGATCTAGAAAATGTAATACAATTTTGTCTTATCTTAGCTTCTATGAAGATGGAAAATTCTACTCATTTTAATTTAATTGATTGCCGATACATTTTCTTTTATTAACGCTGCAACGGCTTGTTCGATACTTATTCTCATTTGTGCAGTAAATTAGCAAAGTCAACTCGACTCCAAATACTTCCTAACGACTCTTACCAACATCCCTCATAAGACTTGGTAAGAACTTAGGATAACTTTCACATAGAGTAAAACAACATACATACCTCTTAACTTCTAAGAGTAGAAGGAATCATGAAATAACACCACATGTATATTTCATACATAGAATCATGCCCAAAAGGAGGAAGAGGTTCACATACCTCGCGACGATTATCGACAAGTAGCAAAATGCTCCAAGTACTTCAGCCTTGATAGTTATTCCATCCCTTAAGTAGAATACGCTATACGTAGCACTTCAACCCTAAAATGGCCATAATATGTCTATTAACTTCTAGCTTCAAACGTAGAATATCTTAAGTATAGGGTCTCTTATTCTACGGAAAATCGGGCAGCACTTCCCCCGTTTCTACATACTTTTCCACTTTTTTTTTCAAGGCCCGAAAACAATAACCAACATGCCACATTTAAGGCACAACAATTCAACAACCAAAACCGAAATAGAAACAAGTCCATAGCTCAAAGTAAATACAGTCCAATGTAAATACAGTCCAAAGTAAATACAGTCCATTAGTTGGTGCTCTTGGCCAACTACTACAATCAAACTTATCCAATTTTCGGCTAGCATGCCGGAATTACTTCTTTAATCCTCCAACTTATATTCCAATCCTTATATAAGTTATAATTACTTTGTTATTACTGTTGACAGGTAATAGATACGTTTTTACCATTTTAATGGCTAACATGCCAATTTCCATTTCAACAAGCTTGCAAGATCCAAATCTTTCCAAACTTCATTCCACATATCTCATTCTCCATAATATACTACCAATATAATTAGTATCCAAATTCACAAGGAGGACAAAGTTCATTACCTCAAAAAGCCCAAAAATATCCAAGAACTTAAAGTCGCTCCTTAGCAAGTTTAGCTCCAAATCCTTACGTTCCAATCCGCTACAAGCAACCCTTAGAAGCTCCTAACCAACTTCTCTTCAAGATCCAACTCCAAAAAGTGAAGAACACTTAGGTTCCAAATATGGCAACTTTCGGCCAAGGCATGGTTTTAGGGCTAGGGGTGTGAAATCTTGTCTAACTCTTGGTTCACACTCTTCCTAATACCTTAAGGAAGAACACTTAAAAGTTTAAGAATTTTTGGACAAATCTTGCTCAATAAAGTGAGGCTTGGCCGAGAGTCACTCAAAGGGGGAGAGAGGATTTTTCAAGTCTTGAAATGCTTAAGTGTGGAAGATTTCATCAACAAGGGTTGGATATATAAGACAACCAAGGGCTAGGATTAAAACAAGTGTGTGGTTGAGATTGGGGACAAGTGTGTGTGGGTCCCACAAGCCACTTGTCCACACAAAAATATCTTGCAAGACTTGGCCACTTGGCACTCAATTTCGGCCAACAAGGCCACATGGGGGTGACACGTGTCTCCCTCCTATTGATCCAAGATATTTCATCTTCTGAAATATCCATAATCGGTCAAAATCTCGAAAATAATGTGGGCCCCACAAAATCGTAAATTTCTCCCGTGGGCCCCACGTGACCAATTCCGGAAAATAAAATCCATAATTCTCTAATATTCCAAGAAGTCCAACTACCAAATCTGGGAATCCAATTCCCATTTACGAACCTTTTCCTTCACAAAAACAGGAAAAATTTCCGTCGGAAGAATCAAATCTTTCTTCCTTTCCAATCTTAATGTCGTATTCTCGTACGTACGTCCTCACATACATACCCTGTAACTACGGGGTGTAACACTTACGCAAGTGTACGTATCATTCAAGTAATAAAGATTTGTAAGACCGAGTTATCGTCCACAGAGACTGGTTTGTCAAGTACCGAATATCTAATCTATGGTATCTATTTGGTTAACGTTCTTTTGTGTTGATATTTTAAACTAAGAATTAAGACTAAAGTAAAGTGAAGAAAATAAACTAATGATGATAATACTTTGGTTTAAAACAGTTATGAAGGGAATTAGGGTTTCCAATTTCCTCAACTATCCACTCTTCCACTTGTTAATGCAATACAAACGATTCTTCTTCTTCTTATTAGGATAGCAGGTTAACTAATATGTTATATATTCCGGTTAGGATATATAAAAACTCAACCTTGTGCAGAAACTTTCTATATTTCTATGATAGATTTTACCACACAGGAAGATTAAGAACAATAACCTTAAACACTACACAAGTATCGGGGTACTTTCGTCCACGATTTTAACCTATGTATAAACAACTACAACATATTTAAATCTTCCTTTTCAGATCTCAATTCGAAATCATATAAGTTATGAAATTAGTGATCAGTTAATTTTCAAACAATCAATACAATATTGAATAGATCTTAATATAGCTGAAGAAGAAATCAATAAATATGCATTAACTGTATGAAAGAGTTTCAAGCGATTCGACGGAAAACCCTAATAAAGAGATTAGCTCCTAGACATTGTCATGTTAAGAACAAATACAAAATCCAACATAAACTTAAATAAAAATAAGGGAAAGAAAAAGAACTTGAACAAGAGTCTCTCATTGTGTCTTGCCTCCTTTCTTTGCCTCCAAAGTATGATATATCTTCCCCCCAATAATGACAGGGTTTTATGGTTTTATATCTGAGAAAAATTGTATTTCGGACCCTTTTACCTTTGTCAAAATTCAGCTCAGTTTCGGAAATATTCGAGTCGGCGCTGCTGCCAAGCGCCACGACAACCTAAATGGCTTGAAAACTGTTATTGCTCACTGGACTTCACGCACCGCGGCGCTGCTGCCAAGCGCCGCAGCCCTTACGCCGATGATTTATTTTTCGACTCTCTGGAACTTTTACGCCCCAACTCTAATTATGTCCCGAGCCGGTGGGCCGCGACTGGTGCCCTACTTGGATACCCGTATACGAACCTGTTACATATAATCAGGCTGATACCAATGACAATACTGAAATCTGAAAAGTGTATGAAGTCTCCCGAGGAGTCACAACAAATCAAACATAACAAAATAGGCAAGCCGACAAGGCTGTCACTGTATATGGGAATATCCCAAAATGAAATACAACGGTATAGCTGACCAAAACATGTCTACAACCCACACAAGTCCAACCCACATATGTCAACATACCTCTAAGAGTTTAACAGCGAAATATGATGGGACAGGGCCCCGCCGTACCCCTAAATATGCGTAAGTCTATATCAAAGGATATGTACCAAAAATGACTAGGATCCGGAACAATGGAGCTCTTCAAATAGCTGAGCGGAAATCCTAAGCTGGAGGATCACCAAATCGAAAGTTTGTACCTGCGGGCATGAAACGCAGCCCCCGGGAGAAAGGGGGTCAGTACAAAAAATATACCGAGTATATAAAACATG
The DNA here is from genome assembly GCA_029844215.1 of Przewalskia tangutica. Classification (NCBI taxonomy): domain Eukaryota; kingdom Viridiplantae; phylum Streptophyta; class Magnoliopsida; order Solanales; family Solanaceae; genus Przewalskia; species Przewalskia tangutica. Next base: position 114,296,175 of record CM056721.1, read on the forward strand.
AAGTACTGTAAAGAAGATCATAACTGGCCAAAAGATGCCATGAGACAAGTAAATAATCAAAGATACCAATACACATGTGCCTTATGAAATGAGAGTCGAACATGTCCATATAATATACCGTATCCGGCCCATTCTGGGACTCGGTAAATGAAGTCATATACATATACATACCGTACCCGTCCCTCTAGTGAGGGTCTCGGTGAAATCATATAATGTGCACATACCGTACCCAGCCCATCATGGGACTCGGTAAATGAAGTCATATCCGTGGATATTTGTCCACATATCTCATATCCGTGGATGTCTGTCCACATATATCATATTCGTGGATGCCTATCCACATATATCATACCCGGCCCATTCTGGGATTCGGTAAAATCATCATATATATACTGCGCACGAACATACCCGGCCCGGGACTCGGTGAAATGATATAATCACACTTTGCACGAATAGAATATCATGAGCAACCATATACCAATTAAATCATCATTTGACTCTCAATAGAATAAATAGAATGAACTATCACTGTAAAATCAAAGACAACTATCATATCAAGTATCACTAGGAATTAGGATTCAATGGAATTACATACGTCCGCCGTACGCTCATTTTATGTAAATCATGCCAAAAGAAATAAAGGATAGTTTCACATACCGCTTGTCGTCTATACCAACTCGATAATTAAAATTCGTCTTAGTTAGCACTTCAACCTATAACAATAATAATATGTTCATCAACTCTATGATTACTAACATACGTTTATATAGCGAATGATGACTCTCTTTTTATGTAAAAATTTGGGAAGCACCTCCCCTGCTTATACACACATCCGTAATTCACACACAAGGTCAACAACATCGATAACAAGACATAACTCAAGGATATGACCAAAACAGTCTCATATACTCCATGTACACCATCGTTTTATATTCTTTCTTTTTACGTCCATGGAATACAACAACCACATCAACCAAGGTGATTAATACACCTATTTCTCATGTTAATCCAGCCCCTTAAACCATATTAAAACAGCCATTAAAACAGTTCATACTTCTAGCAACAACGAGAGTTCAAGTCCTATAGTTTGCAACATAACAATTTTCAACACTTTAATTCTTTTAGGACATATATCCGCAACTACAACAATGTTCATGCGTATTCATAACTTATAATTCCAGCATTATAACTCAACAAAAACAACCCCTAAATACAATATAACATGCCCAACAATTTCATGGATGTTACGGCCACAAGACAACATACCATAGCTCTTCTCATAATTTCTTAAAATCCAATTCATATTCCAACAATTTCATATAAACTACAACTTTAAATATCAAGATTCCTTCATTTTTAAGATGCAATCGATGACAATGATAACAACAACAATAATCAAACCCAATGTAATCAAAACAACCCCCAAATCGGTAACAACTCTGATCGGCTCAACTACAACACCAATACAATCACATGCATTTTCTTACTTCTAATTTCTCTTACACAAGTTCATCTCTTAACTACAACATCATTTAACTCCAATTACTTTCTAAGAATCACAGTCATCCAATAAATCTGGTAGAAATTCCACAACTCCGTATGGACTTTCAGCTGGTGCTCACGCGGAGCTTCTAGAACAGTCTCTACGTGTTTCAGATGCTCCTCCCAGGTCTTGCTATAAACCTTACCAATGTGTGAATGTTTTATTCATGAATAGAAGAAATCTTACCTTAGCTTGAGCCAAAACAGTCCCTACTCGCAATCGGCACCCACTGCTCCAATGTGCATCATTTCTTCAACTTTTAATGACATGCATGCATCCTTTACAAGTTTAAGTTCATCTTACTTACATGTTTTTCTTCCAAATAGTTCATCTTCAATTCTAAAGTTTTCTGGGCAGTTTCTCGGCCAGAATACCGTGACTGCACTGTTTGGATTTTACCATGGCTTAGAAATTAGTAGAAGAGTTTAATCTTGGAAGGGGAGTTGATTTGGTCTTTTCTTGGCTATGGAGGATGAGGGAAAAATCTATGGGGGGAAAGAGAGAGAGAATGGATGTTTGGAGGAGTGATTTTCGAAAATGGGGGAGGAAATAAGTGGAGCATGGTTATATGTGAGCATGTGGGCTGAAAAGTCTTGCATGTGGTGTGCTTTCGCCACTTGGAGGGCAAAAGGTGCCACTTGTTTTCCACTAGTTTCCTACTTATCATCCTCTCCACTAAATTAATCCCACACTTAATTAAATCCTAAAAATTCCATGTCCTAATATTCTCGACATCTATATTTAGTATCCAAAATTATTTCGGGATCACATCCTTTTGTATACTAATTTCCAATACTCGAATCTTATTTTCTTAATTACGTTCTCAATCATTGCCTTAAAAATTACGAGGTGTACCAAATTCATTCATCCTCGGCCCTTCAAGCGTCGCGGCGCTCCTTGCCTTGTGCCGCAGCCTTGGCCTTTTTTTCTGTCCGGAATTTGCCAGATTTCTTCTATTCTTCTTGGGACTTCTTAGGCTTCATTTCATGGGTTGTGCTTGTGAAATTTCATCCTCAATTCTGTATTTCCTCTTTTAGGACCGCTGTGACTCAAAAGAAATACAAACGACCCTTATACTATACTAAACACAAACGAAAAGAGGAAAATACTTAACTATAAAGGACTCAAAAGAGTGTATAAAAATACACTCAACACAAGGTATGGATATGTGTATCTTATGAGACACGAGTCTGAGGCCTTCGATAAGTTTAAGGAGTATAAGTGTGAAGTGGAGAAACAACTCTCAAAGAATATCAAGACTCTTCGATCTGATCGAGGAGGTGAATACTTAAGTAAAGAATTTCTAGATTACTTAAAGCTACATGGAGTTCATTCAGAATGGACACCTCCTGGAACACCACATATGAATGGTGTTACCGAGAGGAGAAACTGAACCTTGCTTGACATGGTTCGTTCCATGATGAGTTTTTCAGCTCTACCTACATACCTTTGGGGATACGCTATACAAACCTCGATATATGTTCTGAACAGAGTTCCTTCTAAATCAGTTGAAAAGACGTCATATGAGGTATGGTGTGGCAAGAAGTCATCACTTAGACACATGAGGCCCTGAGGTTATCCTGCATATATCAAGAAATTGATCATTGATAAGTTGGAGTCAAAGGGTGAGAAACGTTACTTCGTAGGGTATCCAAAGGAAACTAAGGGATACTATTTCTATCTTTCTGGAGAACATAAGATAATTGTTTCCAGGAATGCAACTTTTCTTGAAGATGAATATATCTACAAGGAAGAGAGTTGCACAGAGATAGAACTTGAAGAATTCAAGAACAAAGTAACATAGAGGTTGAATCCTTGCTAGATGATAAAGGCAAGAATTGAGTGGGAGCTTTTGGCGAAGATTGGGTACTTAGGGTACGCCCTTCGGCCAGTGGGAGTGCTACGAGGATTGATGCAGAAATGCAAGATCCTCCAGCACAGACCTTGGGAGAAAGTGCATTAGTTGCACCTCCTCCCATTCAGGAAAGACATGAAAATGATATTCCTGAAAGCTCTAATGTTGGTGGATCAACCGACACACAAGAACCTTCTCACGGTCAGAACATACCTAAAACTTAACTGCAAGACACTCAACTCCGCAGGTCTACTAGAACTCATCGTCCTCCAAAAAGACTAAATCTACTTGTGGAAACACAAAATGAGTTAGATATTCCCGATGATGATGATACTACAACTTACAACGAAGCAATGCTAGACATTGATTCGAAGAGATGGAAAGAAGCCATGAAATCCGAGATGGAATCTATATATATCAATCAAGTGTGGAACTTGGTTGATTTTTCAAATGGAGTTGGAATATTTGCTTTGACAATGCTATCAAATCATTTGATTTTGTCAGAAACAAAGATGATCCTTGTGTTTATTTCAAACGAAATGATGAGGGTATTGTATTCATTGTTATATATGTTGATGACATATTGATAATGGAAGACAATAAGGCTCTCATGCAGTCAGTTAAGGAATGGTTGTCCAATACCTTCATGATGAAGGATTTAGGTGAAGTCTACTACATTCTGGAAATTAGGATCTATAGAGATAGACCTAATAGATTGTTGGGGTTGTCATAGTCAATCTATATAGACAAAGTGCTTAGACATTTTTCCATGGAGAATTCCAAGAAAGGCGGTCTTCCAATGGGTCAAGGCATCAAGTTATCTAAGAAGAGCTGCCCTTTTAGTACTGTAAAACTTGAGCTCATGAAGAGGATCTCATATGCTTCAGCTATAGGATCAATCATATATGTCATGACCTGTACTAGGCCAGATGTGGCCTTTGCACTTAGTATGACTTGAAAGTTCCAGCAGAATCCTGGTGAGGAACACTGGAAGGCAGTCAAAAGTATTCTTAAGTATCTCAAACGTACTAAAGATTACTTCTTAGTATATGGTGGAGATAAAATCTAGTTGCCACTGAGTATACTGATGCTAGTTTCCAGACAGATGTTGATGATTTCAAATCTCAATCTGGTTACACGTTCATTTTCAATGGAGGAGCAGTGAGCTGGAAGATTTCCAAATAAGCTACAACTGCTGATTCGATAACTGAAGCAGGGTACATTACTAGATCGGAAGCTGCTAAAGAAGTTGTCGTGATTTCTGAGTTCCTAAAAGAGCTAGAGTTGTTTTGAGTGCTAGTTGTTCAATAACCATTTATTGTGACAACACTGATGCAATTGCACAGGCAAATGAACCAAGATCAACAAACAGGAACAAACATGTACCGAGGAAGTACCACATTCTCAGAGAGATGGTGGAAGTTGAAGATATTAGATTAGATTAGATTATGTTCCCACCGACAATAATCTAGCAGACTCATTTACTAAACCATTAAGCTTGGTTAAGCATAATGGTCATTTTGAGAATGTAGGTATTAGATATGTTGGTGATTGGCTCTAGGCCAAGTGGGAGATTGAAAGTATATGTATGTCCTAGAGACAATCTGTATTAGGACAAATGTACTTTATACACATTCATATTTATATATTAATGATGATTAATATTATGACATTTGCATTTGTTGAATTATTAGTTGATTATTTATAATAATCTATAAATGCATCCCTAGAGTTTACGTGGTTATTAATAATGGGAGAAATTAATATTATAATGTAAACTCTTAAACTGCCTCGACTAATGATCATCGAGATTGGGATATCGATGATATGTGATACGTCGACATGTGGTATGCATCATAACCTTAGGGGATGTAGTATGTCTCACTTGCTACGAGTTTGGCGACTCATGATGGACACATGGATACTTGTTGAAGTATTGGTATACCCTTCTGATATATTATTTGTTTTACATGTCTAAAGTAGGATCAGCGTGTGGGAGATAGAGGTCCTTAGACTTGAGGTTGATGCCACCTTATTTACAGAATAATGTACTTTGATCTTGTTCTAAGCTCAAATGTCTTATAGGTTGAGACGCGACTTGTTTTGGGTACATTACGAAGTGGATTAAAGGTGGTAGTTGAGCAAAGATTAGGATTTATTCCTCGAATGAATATTCGAGAGACTACTCAGATTCTCATATGGTATTAGGTTGACTAAGTCATTGGCCAACGCAATAGACTTATCTTTGATATGGTCCTGTTGTCGACTAATATAGATGAGGTATAATGGTCAAGCCATTTGGATAGACATTTGAGAAATCCTAAGCTTGATTGAGTGTGTCGTGAATGAAAGGATTTTATCTTCCCACATAGAGGTTCAGTTCATAGGTTACGTGTAACTATACTTTACATATTGAGTTCGTCTTCCGACGCAGTCTACTAGTTCCGTGTAGACCCTAATGTTATTAGTGTCGATATGTAAAGGCCTGAAGGGTAACACTAAGTCAAGTGTTCCGTCGATTCAAGGATGTAATTAGAAAGAGATTATATATATATGTTTGGTTTATGATCGAGAAATTAAAAGAAAATATAAAACAACGCAGAAAATAGAACAGGGCCTCGGCGCCACTTCTCAGCACTATGGCGCTGAGGCGCGTCCAGTGGGTCCGAAAGTTGACTCAGTCTGTTTTGGTTTTCTGAGCCTGGCCCATTTGGGGAACCCTAGTTGTCCTTCTCAGCTATAAATAAGTGGGTTCCCCTCACATATTTTCTACCCCATAACCAAGAGAGTATTCTCTTCTAAAACTCTGCTGGAATTTCTAGCATTCCAAGAGTTAGAAAATTACATCGGATTTCTTGACTTGCAAATCGAGGAACACTTGCGTGCACACCCTCGGCGTACACAAAAGCTTAAAGACTCCAGATTTAGTAAAATGTAAGTAATCTTTCGATGTATTACGTTTTACTATGTGTTTTACATTATATAATCATACTATAGTTTGACCGTCATGTCAGGTTTGAAATATAAGTTTTCAAATTTCGCTGCATGTACTAACCCGACAAAACTCCTACACAAATAACACCAAAAACATGATTGAACTTGCAAAGTTGAAGTTGTAGACACGGCTTAGGAACAAGAAAGCGGTGAAAAAAAAAGCAAAATTCAGTTATCATATTTTGCAAGATGAAGTCAACTTTGTTTAATTACTTATTTGTTGTTTCTTAGACGTATGCAACTAATTTTTAGGAACAACAAATCAAAGAAGTCATGTTTGGCGATGATGTTCCATCGCATTAAATATAAAAGGTCAGCCCCCCTAATTAAATACCTAAAATTCAAAATTCTTGGTTAGCCAAAACTTCAACTTGTGAATCTTGATTGTCATTAGAATTTTCGGTCATAGCCTTGATAATTGTTAGGATCTTAGATTTGAAGCTAATTGAGACTGCATGTGGAACTGTCCATCTATAGTGATGGAGCAGTGAAGCGTGAAGAAGAACGAGAAGGAAGAAAAGAAGAGAAAAGAGGATACGGATTTGTGAAAGCTTTTCCAATTACATTTTCCATCCAAAATACAAGTATTTATAGTGGCATATTTGCACTACAAGCCACTTATTACAATCATAGCCAACTAGCTAACAAAGTAGACAAAAACTGAAACATAGGCTGAAATAATAAGCTTAAGCTTACTAAGCTAATGTATATCAAGTATGCAACTAATGTATATCCAGTGTATCATCCTTAACACTCCCCCTCAAGCTAGGAACTAAAAATAAGTTTTTAAGTCCTAGCTTGGACAATAGATAATCATGTCGACCATTTGTCAAACCCTTTGTGAGAATATCGATAGGCTGCTCATCAGTGTGTTCATCAATCTCTGCTGCAACTTCTACTGAACAAAATGACAATCAATGTCAATATGCTTGGTCCTCTCATGAAACACGGGATTAGCTGCTATCTGTAATGCAGATTTGCTATCACTGTGTACCGGGATTGGCAGTGTAATAGGGACATTCGATCGAGAACAAACGAGAGCGGACTACTTCTGCGGTGTAAGCTTGATCAATATTGGCGGTGAGCTCCTTGAAACAGTGGATTGTTTTTTCGACTTCCAGGAGATAAGTGAATTCCCAAAGAAGAACAAATAACCAGTGACAGACCTCCTCGTATTAAGACATGATGCTCAATCAGCATCGCAATAGGTGGTGAGACTATCAGTGTTGCCAGCAGGCATAAAAAGGCCCAGACCTGGGGCCTGTTTTAGGTATATAATCACTCGATGTGCAACTAAAAGATGGGAAGCCTTCGGACATTGCATAAACTGACTTAAGCACTGGACAACAAAAGATATATCAGGCCTGGTGTTCGTCAAATATAGTAATATGCCAATGAGCCTCTGATAACTTGCTGGATCATCTAGTATTGCATCATTGAACTTTGATGAACCATCAACAACCTTTCATATAACACAAAAGTTAACTTGACATTAAGCTCCATAGGTGATTTCGTTGTTTTCCCAGCAGAAAAACCAAGATCAGAGATCAGTTCTATTGCATACTTTCTCTGATGCATCACTATACCACTGTTATTCCTAGCAAATTCGAAGCCTAGGAAATACCTCAGAACCCCCCAAGTCCTTGATCTTAAAATTTTGTTGCATATTTAACTTTGTCTCCTGGATAAGGCTCTCATCATTGCCAGTAATGAGTAGATCATCCACATAAATGAGTACCACCACTATTTTGTCACCAATCTTCTTAGTAAGTAGAGAATGATCAAGTTGACTTTGAGAAAATCCTGAGCTTTGCAAAGCAGTGGTCAATTTTATATTCCACTGCCTAGAAGCTTATTTTACTCCATATAGTGATTTGAGTAAATTACACACCTTTCCTTGCTAGTGATCAAAGCCTTGAGGCATACTCATGTACACCTCCTCATTAAGGTCACCTTGCAAGAATGCATTATAGACATCCATTTGATATATGTGTCAATGTTTGGAAGCTGTCACTAAAACTACTACCCTCACAGTCACCATCATTGCCACTGGTGAGAAAGTATCTTGATAACCAACTCCCTCCTTTTTATTGTAGCCTATTTTTACACCCCGTAGTTCCAGGACATGTGTTTACAAGAATAGACGTGAGAGCACAAGACTTATAAATTTGAACGAAGGAAAGATTTGTTATTCTTAAGGAAAAGTTTTCCGAACCTCGGGAAGGAAAGTGTTTGTTAATGAGAATTGGGTTCTCGAATTTGCTATTTGAGACGTTTAGAATTTATCGGAACTATGGAAGTTTATTTACATAGTTGGATACGTGGGGCCCACCCGAGAAATTTTACGTTTTTGTGGGGCCCACGAGGCTTCCGATATTTTGACCAATTATAGAAATTTCGGGAAACGAAACATTTTAGACCAATGGGAAGGCGACACGTTTCACCCTCCACATGGTCATCCTTGGACGAAAATATTCATTAAAGACTAGCCAAATTGGCTTGATAAAATGGACCAAGTCAAAGGGAAAAGTTGAGCTTGATATATTTGACCTCATCTTAGCCATCCATATGTTTTAATCCTAGTCATTGGTCTCCTTATATATTACTACTACTAGTGCAAGACTAGATCATTCAACACTTAGAAAAATTCAAGAAAACTTTGAGCTAGTTCTATGTTGCTCTCGGCTAAGGTGAAAAAAAAGGAAGAGAAATTTTGCAATCTTACTCCATAATTCCCAATATTCAAACCCAAGGTTCCTAGAGGTATTGTAAGGATATCTCAATAGAAATATCCCGGAAAAACTACGTTTTCACGTTAGTCGCAAGATGAAAACCTAAGGTGTTCTTCAACTTTGAAGTTGGAAATTGAAGAGAAGTTGGTTATGAGCTTCTAAGGAGTGCTTGGAGCGGATTGGAATGTAAGAAGATGAGCTAAAAGTTGTTAAGGATCAATTTTGACGCTTGGATTTTATTAGGGCTTATTGAGGTAAAATCTTCATCTTCTTAATGTGATTTAAGATTACATGTTATAGTAGTTGATAAATTAGCATGTGGTATATAGATTGAAGTTTGAAAAGATTTGGATCATGTCGACATGTTAAAAACCGAAAATGGGCAAGTTAGCCATTTATGTTGTAATCAATTTGGTCGATAGTTACAATCGTCGCATGTTAAGAAAGAAAGGATTTGTAGTTGTTATAATTGTTATAGGGTATATAACATATTAGAATAACAACTTGGATTGAAAAAGTAATTGAAAGGAAATTGATATTATTGCGGCATTGATTGTAGCCGAGAAAGGCTTAAGTTGTTGGATAGTTTTTATATTAATTGTGGGGCAAATTTTACACGTCCTGTTAGGCGTGTAATCCCCTTTGAATTTCTTAATTGTTGAGCCTTAAATGTGGCATTTGGTTATTGATTTTCGGGCCTTGAAAAAGGTAGAAAAGTACGTAGAAACAAAGGAAGTGTTGCCCGATTTTCCGTAGAATTAAGAGTCCTTATACTTAGGAATATTCTACGTTGAAAGCTAGTAGTTGATGGATGTATTATGGTCATTATAGGTTGACATTCTACGTGCGGCGTATTCAACTTGGCAAGTGGATTGAGTCGGAGAGGTATGTAGAACTTTCCCTATCTTCTTGAACATGAGTTTTACAAATGTATAGTACGGTGGACGTACGATATTTAAATGAATTTAATTTCATTTGGTATCCTTGACTTGTTTAAGAATGTCCAAGTTGGTTGAGTTAGAGAATTAACTCACTTGTTTTAAAGGTTAAAGATGTCTTAGTTTCTAAAGCATAAAGTTAGTATAACGACTTTATGGGAAGTTAAAAGAATGATTTATTCTAATAAGGTAAACAAAGATTTCTTGACTTGAAAATGTATAGAATACTTGATTTGAAAAGTATTGATTACTTGAACTATTCTAAAGTTAAGAAACTTGATTTCTAAAGTTAAGAGACTTGAAGTATTCTGAAAGTTATGTAACTTGATTTGAAAGTATATGATACTTGGTTTTAAAAGTATAAGTCTCTTGGTTATAAAAAGAATGAACTTGTCTAAAACATAAAGAGTTATAACGGCTTCATGGGAAGTTAGTTATAACGGCTTTATGGAAGGTTAAGAGAGTGGTCTATTTTATAGGCACGAGTTGCCTAGGTTGTGAAAGTAGAAGTTACTTGGTTTTAAAGCCTTGAAATAAATTTCTAAAGGTGTTGTAACTTGATTTGAAAAATAGACATGCCTTGATACTACGGGTGTTAGTATCTTGGGGTTTTTATATAAAAAGGGTTCTTTTTAAAGGAAAGGAAGTACGTAGTACTTTGGGTTAAATTCCCGGATTTTTAATGACATGTTAGTGTCTTAAGTTAAATAAAATGAGAGTGCAAGATAATTAAAGCTAATAAGAAGTTAGGGGATTTCTTAACTTGCTTATGATAATTATGATAAGCCGGTGGTGCTAATGTTACGTATGATAACCGGTTGTGCTAGTGTTATGTTATTCTTGCGGGGTAAACCCCCGGGTTACTACTTATTCCATGGATTTGCTACCCATGATGCGAGTGCGGAGTTTGTACTCATTGCGGGCGAAATAGTCCCATGAGAGGCGGATGACCTCATTGCGGGTCCACAGGACCTATGCGGGTGAAATAGTCCCAGGAGTAGGATTGCTTAATGATACTACGGGCGGGTGGCCCTAATTTGATCATTTGCCTCCTATTTTTATGCAGTAAAGTATACTCTTGTTTACTCTCATTGTTAGTAAGGCACAGTGTACTGTTAATGTGGTTATCATACATGTCCCCAGCTTTATTTTAGACTATTATGATTTTATTACAATTCTTTCACTTTCACATACTTGGTACCTGTTGTACTGACCTCCTTCGGGGGGCTGCGTTCATGCCGCAGGTAGAGTTATATAGGTTGTTGATCCTCACTCTTAGGATCATTGTTCAGCTGTTGAGAAGCTCCATTACTCCGGAGGCTTATCTTTGGTTCAGATCCCTGGTATTGTCGGTTGTTGTACATTAAGGGGTATGGCGGGGCCCGTCAAATCACGCTTGTTATGTCAAAATTCTTAGAGGTCTGTAGTCGTATGTGGGTCGGTTTGTAAAGAAAAAGGATGTCGCTTTTGACTATTTATATATGTATATCCGAAAAGCGCCTTACCTAGCCTGTTGTTTACTTCTTACTGATTTAAGTTGTGTGTTCTATGTATGTTTTGCTGACTTTCTCTGATGGTTACCTGTAAGGGTGCCCAGGTAGGGCAACAGTCGCGGGCCCGGGGTCGGGTCGTGATAAAAGTAGTATCAGAGCAGTTAGTCCTCGGAAAGTGTCTACAGACCGTGTCTAGTAGAGTCGTGATTATCGGTGTGTTGTGCACCACATCTATAATCAGGAGGCTGCAGGTCATTTAGGATTGGTTTCCATTCTTCTCACTCTAAGGTCGTGCGAAAGAGTTGTGTTGTTAGGGTCGTCTCTCCCTAACGAGCTATGTTGATTGCAGCTACGAAAAAGGCAGCAGTGACCCAGGAAGGATTATGTGAATTGCGTATCCAGGTTGGTAATAATTGTTGTGTAGTTGGTATAATGACATACGGCTATACGGATTTATGTATGAGGGTCAAACGCGTGTTGCCTAGAATGATTTTGGATTACCAAGGATTGGTAAGGACTAAATAGATATCTAGAAGGTATAAAACAGTTTAATGAATTCTCATTGAGGTTTTATGTACTAATTTGAGATAATTAGGAGATGATGAGCTGTCTGAGAAGGTAATGAACTCTTAAGAAATCTTGATAAAGGTACTTAATGGAAGACTATGTTAAGAGATTAAGCTATGTAGTATGCGTAAGAGAATAGTACGGATGAGATCTGTATGAAGTAAGTATGGTTGTTATGATTAAGACAACACGATTAAGAGCTTATGAGAAGTCGTCTTACCCGTATGCGGGGAAGGATAATGTAGGCTTGGGGCTTGGAAATTGTGAGCTTTAGAATATTGATAACCGCCGAGACCTTAGGTATATAAGGCCTTCTCGGGTAGTAAATATTTAAGTCAAACCAAGGATAAGAGTTAAGTGTGACGCCGAGTCGGGTTATGGACCTATTACGGGTGGACCCATAGCCTGTAGTAAGGCAGGGTCAGTTAAGGGTTGTCCCGCTATGTGACAGGGTCACGAGGGTGTAAGGCCCAAGTCTAGTTAATCATTTTACGGGTTCGTGGACACGTTCCACCGGAACCAGGTCGTGAGAGCCGGAAATGGCCTAAAATTGTTCGATATTGTAACTCCAAAGATTGGAGGCCATAATCAGTATGGAGGTTATGTACGTATGTTAGAATAAGTTGGGAAGTACGGAAAGAGTACGACCAGTAAGAAAGAGAGCAACCAAGTGTAAAAGAATAGAGCCTGAATCCATAAGAACCTTTCGAAGTAGCTACACCCGTGAGTGATTGGGTGGTAGCTGGGCGGGTATATAAGAATTTCCCGATGTTGATATAGTCGTCAGACCCTAGCAGACCCAGTAGAGCTGGTGATGATAGACTTTGAGGTCATTAGGGGTATGGATTAGTTGGCTTCTTGTTATGCCAACGTTGACTACAGAGAGAGATTGGTTCGATTCCAGTTTCTCGGCGAGCCGGTTATCAAGTGGAAAGGAAGGGAAATGATTGTAACAAGTGAATTAGCGTTCCTTCTCTGACATGGTTAATTGAAAAGTTTATGTGACTTGATTTTAGTAAGTCTGTGTGACTTTTTCATTTGAGATAAATTGATGTTGGAAGTATGTAGTACGTAAATTTGAAAGCTAAGAGACGGAGATAAGAACGTACGCTTATTGAAGGATTTTATGTTAAGTGCCCTTGGAGGTGGTGGGAGTTGTTTAGTGTGGCAGTCAGGGCCACGACATTCCGAATGATTTCAGGAAAAATACGCGAGGCAGGAATAAGATAAGTGGGAGTACTGCCTGTGGAAAAACGGAAGACATCGTTGGTAGGTTTTGAAAATCTATACGATTATAAGGGGGCGCTTGATGATTAAGATTAGGAAAGGGAGATAAGCTCTCTCCCCCATGTATAAGGATAGTTTTATGTATTATGGGGTTATGTGTACCCATGTTGTTAGGCGAAGGATATGAGACTGGTAAGGTCTTCAGTGTCGTCATGCCATAAGTTACAATTTTAGATAACCTTAGAAAAAAGGTATTGGGTTGAGGTAATTGAGGACGACACGAGGAAATGGTTGAAGAAGTGTCGTAACGATATGAATGCAGGTAGTACGCATAAATGAAACTGTATGATCAAAAATCAAGATAGAAATATGTTTGCCAATAATGAGCATAAGGAAGGGTTATGACCAGAATGATAAAGAGAATGCAACTATGGTTATGTAAGTTGCACGAGATATGATTATCCCAGGCTAGTGTAAAGACCATTAGTGAATGATGGGCAGTAAGAGCACCTCGATGAAAGGTGGCAAAATCTGTACTGACGAGAAAGATAGCAGGAAAATACGGGGAGGTAAGAGACCTCAGGGCAACTTGAAATGAAAAGTAAAGGTAAGACGAGTAGACACTCGAACGATAAGAAATCTTGGCAAGCCATTGGATTATGTAATACCATGAATTGAGGTTGAACACCTGACTATAAGCTCTAGGAGCTGGGGAGAATAATAGGATTACTACTTGACGAGGTCAAGGAAATCTCCCCCCTAAATTGTGATTGGCACGAAGTCTTAGCCATGAGACAAGGAAAGGAATCGAATCTAAGTATAGTGATCAGGTTTGGTTGCAACAAAGAAATGGAAACGGGAGTCATAATTGAGATTATGTCCCCGACTATTTTGGAAGTATGAGACAAGCTTCCAGTTATTGGAAGATAAGCTGAATACGACTACAGTTCTAACCCCTCCTGAGGCCTGAGGGACTAGAGGGTTAGGTTATTATGGTAACACTTTGAGTGTTTGGCTGGGTTGTGTGCGGATGCAATACGATAAGGTAACAACTTATGTTTCCCGGCAGCTACGGGAGCATGCTAGTGGAGCTCGGATTCGAGAGGTTGCCGAGTCTTCCCTCGTTGAGGAGGTGAAGAGTCGACAATATGAGGATCTACTTCTAGTGAGAATTTGAGATACGGCCCTCCAAGAGGAGAAGAACCTGTTTGTGTAGCAACGGATAGGGTGTTGTGATATGAGGATAGATTGTGTATGCTCGATGCTGCAGGACTTGTCAGCAGGTTTTAGGGGAGGCACACAGTGCTTATTGCTTTATTTGTTCGGGGTTGACTAAGATGTATCAGGACCTCAGATGTATGTATTGGTAAGATGGCCTCAAGAGGGACGTAGCAGAGTTTGTTGCTTAGTGTCCGAATTAGTAGCAGGTCAAGGTTGAACACCAGAAGCCCAGTGGGCTATTATAGGCGATTGAGATCCCGACTTAGAAATGGGAGGTGATTAATATGGATTTTGTTACAGGGTTACATCGTACTCAGAGAAAGTGCGACTCCCTGAGGGTCATAGTAAACAGGCTGACGAAACCAGCCCATGTTCTTCCGGTCAGGACCACTTACTCGGCTGAGGATTATGCTAGATTATATAGCAGGGAGATTGTGAGACTGCACGAGGTTCCTACATTTATGATGTCAGACGGATGAGCTCAGTTTACGGATAACTTCTGGAGGTTTTCCAGAAGGGATTAGGGACACAGGTGAGTCTCAGTGTTGCATTTCACCCTCGATCGAGCGGACAGCGAGCGCACTATCCGTGCACTCGGGATAGGTTGCGGGTATGTGTTATTGATTTCAGAGATAGCTGGGAGGATTATTTGCCTCTTGTTGAGTTACGTACGATAACAGATACCCTTCCAGTATTCAGATGGCCCTGTATGAGGCTTTGTATGAAAGAAAGTGTAGATCGTCGGTTGGTTGGTTCGACGCAGGCGAGGTTCAGTTAATTGGCCCAGACTTGATTCAGCGGGCTGTGGATAAGGCGAAGCTTATCCAGGAAAGATTATTAGTAAGCTCAGAGTCAGCATAAGCTTTATGCAGATAACCGACGTCGACACTTGGAATTCAGGTTGACGTTTTAGTATAAGTATTGTTATGTGGCCATGGGTGGCATATTTAGTATGAAGGGTGTAGTAAAAGGAGACTATGTCGCTATCTAATTAGATTGGACTCCGAAAGAACATTCGGGGACGAATGTTTCTAAGGGGGGAAGAATGTTACACCCTGTAATTCTAGGACATGTGTTTACAAGAATAGACGTGAGAGCACAAGACTTATAAATTTGAACGAAAGAAAGATTTGTTATTCTTAAGGAAAAGTTTTCCGAACCTCGGGAAGGAAAGTGTTTGTTAATGAGAATTGGGTTCTCGAATTTGCTATTTGAGACGTTTAGAATTTATCGGAACTATGGAAGTTTATTTACAGAGTTGGATACGTGAGGCCCACCCGAGAAATTTTACGTTTTTGTGGGGCCTACGAGGTTTCCGATATTTTGACCAATTATGAAAATTTTGGGACACGAAACATTTTTAGACCAATGGGAGGGCGACACGTGTCACCCTCCACATGGTCATCCTTGGACGAAAATATTCATTAAAGTCTAGCCAAATTGGCTTGATAAAATGGACCAAGTCAAAGGGAAAAGTTGAGCTTGATATATTTGACCTCATCTTAGCCATCCATATGTTTTAATCCTAGTCATTGGTCTCCTTATATATTACTACTACTAGTGCAAGACTAGATCATTCAACACTTAGAAAAATTTAAGAAAACTTTGAGCTAGTTCTATGTTGCTCTCGGCTAAGGTGAAATAAAAGGAAGAGAAATTTTGCAATCTTACTCCATAATTCCCAATATTCAAACCCAAGGTTCCTAGAGGTATTGTAAGGATATCTCAATAGAAAGATCCCGGAAAAACTACGTTTTCACGTTAGTCGCAAGATGAAAACCTAAGGTGTTCTTCAACTTTGAAGATGGAAATTGAAGAGAAGTTGGTTATGAGCTTCTAAGGAGTGCTTGGAGTGGATTGGAACGTAAGAAGAGGAGCTAAAAGTTGCTAAGGATCAACTTTGACTCTTGGATTTTATTAGGGCTTATAGAGGTAAAATCTCCATCTTCTTAATGTGATTTAAGATTACATGTTATAGTAGTTGATAAATGAGCATGTGGTATATATATTGAAGTTTGAAAAGATTTGGATCATGTTGACATGTTAAAAACCGAAAATGGACAAGTTAGCCATTTATGTTGTAATCAATTTGGTCGATAGTTACAATCGTCGCATGTTAAGAAAGAAAGGATTTGTAGTTGTTATAATTGTTATAGGGTATATAACATATTAGAATAACAACTTGGATTGAAAAAGGAATTGAAAGGAAATTGATATTATTGCGGCATTGATTGTAGCCGAGAAAGGCTTAAGTTGTTGGATAGTTTTTATATTAATTGTGGGGCAGAATTTTACACGTCCTGTTAGGCGTGTAATCCACTTTAATTTCTTAATTGTTGAGCCTTAAATGTGGCATTTGGTTATTGATTTTCGGGCCTTGAAAAAAGGTGGAAAAGTACGTAGAAACAAAGGAAGTGTTGCCCGATTTTCCATAGAATTAAGAGTCCTTATACTTAGGAATATTCTACATTGAAAGCTAGTAGTTGATGGACGTATTATGGTCATTATAGGTTGACATTCTACGTGCGGCGTATTCAACTTGGCTAGTGGATTGATTCGGAGAGGTATGTGGAACTTTCCCTATCTTCTTGAGCATGAGTTTTACAAATGTATAGTACGGTGGACGTACGAGATTTAAATGAATTTAATTTCATTTGGTATCCTTGACTTGTTTAAGAATGTCCAAGTTGGTTGAGTTAGAGAATTAACTCACTTGTTTTAAAGGTTAAAGATGTCTTAGTTTCTAAAGCATAAAGTTAGTATAACGACTTTATGGAAAGTTAAAAGAATGGTTTATTCTAATAAGGTAAACAAAGATTTCTTGACTTGAAAATGTATAGAATACTTGATTTGGAAAGTATTGATTACTTGAACTATTCTAAAGTTAAGAAACTTGATTTCTAAAGTTAAGAGACTTGAAGTATTCTGAAAGTTATGTAACTTGATTTAAAAGTATATGATACTTGGTTTTAAAAGTATAAGTCTCTTGTTATAAAAAGAATGAACTTGTCTAAAACATAAAGAGTTATAACGGCTTTATGGGAAGTTAGTTATAACGGCTTTATGGAAGGTTAAGAGAATGGTCTATTTTATAGGCACGAGTTGCCTAGGTTGTGAAAGTAGAAGTTACTTGGTTTTAAAGCTTTGAAATGAATTTCTAAAGGTGTAGTAACTTGATTTGAAAAATAGACATGCCTTGATACTACGGGTGTTAGTATCTTGGGGTTTTTATATAAAAAGGGTTCTTTTTAAAGGAACGGAAGTACGTAGTACTTTGGGTTAAATTCTCAGATTTTTAATGACATGTTAGTGCCTTAAGTTAAATAAAATGAGACTACATGATAATTAAGGCTAATAAGAAGTAAGGGAATTTCTTAACTTGCTTATGATAAGCCGGTGGTGCTTATGTTATGTATGATAAGCTGGTGGTTCTTATGTTATGTATGACAGCCGGTTGTGCTAGTGTTATGTTATTCTTGCGGGGTAAACCCCCGGGTTACTACTTATTTCATGTATTTGCTACCCATGATGCGAGTGCGGCGTTTGTACTCATTGCGCCCACCGGGCCTAAGCGGGTGAAATAGTCCTGTGCGGGTGAAATAGTCTCATGCGAGACGGATGACCTCATTGCGGGTCCACAGGACCTATGCGGGTGAAATAGTCCCAGGAGTAGGATTGCTTAATGATACTACGGGCGGGTGGCCCTAATTTGATCATGAGCCTCCTATTTTTATGCAGTAAAGTATACTCTTGTTTACTCTCATTGTTAGTAAGGCACAGTGTACTGTTAATGTGGTTATCATACATGTCCCCAGCTTTATTTTAGACTATTATGATTTCATTACAGTACTTTCAGTTTCACATACTTGGTACCTGTTGTACTGACCTCCTTCGGGGGGCTGTGTTCATGCCGCATGTAGACTTATACAGGTTGTTGATCCTCACTTTTAGGATCATTGTTCAGCTGTTGAGAAGCTCCATTACTCCGGAGGCTTATCTTTGGTTCAGATCCCTGGTATTGTCGGTTGTTGTACATTAAGGGGTATGGCGGAGCCCTGTCCCGTCACAGTTGTTATGTCAAAATTCTTAGAGGTATGTAGTCATGTATGTGGGTCGGTTTGTAAAGAAAAAGGATGTATCTGCTTTTGACTATTTATATATGTATATCCAGGAAGGCAGCCTCATCGGCTAGCCTGTTGTTTACTTCTTACGGATTTAAGTTGTTTGTTCTATGTATGTTCCACTGACTTTCTCTGATGGTTACCTGTAAGGGTGCCCAGGTAGGGCACCAGTCGCGGGCTCGGGGTCAGGTCGTGACACCCATGGCCACTAGTCTTGCTTTAAACCTTTCCACTTCACCATTTGTCTTATACTTGATCTTATAGACCCATTGTTAGGAACATTTTGTATACACTCTCTGAGTCATTTTTCGTTAGTATTTTACTCATTTCGTTTGTGTTTAGTATAGTATTAGGGTTGTTTTTCTTTCTTTTGAGTCACAGCGGTTCTAACTGGCAAAATGATAAAAAGAAACTAAAAGTGGGCAAAAAAGGAGCTCCCGAAGCAAAAAGGACGAAAGTTGGCGAATCGACGAAAAGATCGCAGGATCATGGCCATAATGCGAGAAGCGCAGGATTTTGCATCATGTGCCGAGGCGGAAAAATCACATTCTGGGCCGATTTTGACACAGTTTTTAGGGTCTGAAATCCATATTTTCTCAACTATAAAATCCCTAAACCCTAACCTCATTATTGATCTGGGATCTTACATCTCATACCATACTTTAGGGAGGCAAGAAAGGAGAAAAAATACAAGATTGGAGACAACTTTGGTTCAAGTTCTTTTTCTTTCCTTTTATTTATTTCAGTTTATGTTGGTTTGTATTAATTCTTAGCATGTCTATGGCTAGGAGCTAAACACTTAATTAAGACTTTCCTTTTGAATCGCTTGAAACTTTTATTCATGAATTAATGCATTAGTTTGGTTTCTTCTTCACTTGATTAAGATTTATTCAATATTGGTATGAATGTTTGATAGTTAACTGATCACTAATTATCATAATCTATATGATTTCGATTCAAGAACCGAGAGGAGAGATTTGGATATGCTGTAATTGAATAGACATAGGTTAAAATCGCGGACGAAAGTACCCCGATACTTGTGTAGCATTATAGGTTATTGTTCTTAATCCTTCTATGTGGTAAAACCTATCATAGAAATATAGAAGGTTTCTGCACTGGGTTGAGTGATTATATATCCTAACCGGAATATAAGACAGTCTAGTTAACCTGCTATCTTAACGTAGAAGAAGAAATCATTCTTGTTGCATTAAGGATTGAAAAGAGTGGATAGTCGAGGATATTGGAAGTCATATTTCCATCATAACTGATTTAAACCAAAGTATTATCAATATTAGTTTATTTTCTGCAATTACTAAGTCTTAATTATTAGATAAAAATACAAACAACTTAACATTCACCAAATAGAAACTAAAGCTTAGATAATCGGTACTTGATAACTAGTCTCTGTGGACGATATTCGGTCTTACAAGACTATATTACTTGTAATGATACGTACACTTGCATGAGCATTTGGAAAATCGCTAACAAGTTTTTGGCGCCGTTGTCGGGGACTGGCGTACTTTCAATATCGAATTATCTATTCTTATTTCTAATTTGGTTTGTATATATTTGGTTATGTTATTTTATTTCTAATTTGGTTACTCCAGGAGCAAGTTTCTAACTTGTTCTGCGAGCATTTTTTTATCACTTTTTGTTGTTTTTCTTATTTTGTAGGTAAAGTTAGTAAAAAAATAAAAAAATAAAAAAAAAAAAAAAATGGACTACTACTACTATCAGGGGAAGTGGAATCATCAACAACAGCCTAACCCACAGGTTCCATATGAAGATCAAAATGAGTTGCAGGCAGCCATACTCAGGCTCACCAAGTGCCAGACTCAGTTATGGCTGAGACAAGGATGTCCCTCAATAATTTGGAGACACAAATAGGGCAGCTGATGGATATGGTAATTAATGTACCGCAAGAAAATCTGTCTAGCGGCACAGTTGTGGGGAGTGATAAACAGATTGAGGAACCTGAACCACAACAAGCTGTTGAGAATAATGAGGAATTGAGAGAGATAGTTGGTGTAGAGAAATGTCACGACCCGACCCCGGGGCCGCGACTAGTACCCTACCGGGTACCTGTCGTATACATCGAGAATAGCGTGAACATACATAACACATAACTTATAAAAGGGTAAACATCTCTGCCACCGATAAGGTCGCTTCCATAAACATACTTAAACAAAAGTATAGTAGTACAACTTGTTCTTATAGCCCAAAACACATATGTGACCACGCACTCTAAAGATAACAAGCGTGGCGGGGCCCGCCATACCTGAATGTACAAAATACCTATAGCATCGGGAATATCCGTACAATAAACAAGCTTAGGAGGAATGGAGCTTCGACAGGAGCGGTGATCCTACGACGAGGATCCACAATCGCTTACCACTTACCGCGGCATTTAACGCAGCCAGAGAAGGGGTCGAAGACATGATATGTACCAAGTATGTAAAGTCGGAAAATCGTAATAATGATATCATAAGTCTAAAAGTAGTGAGTCATGGAAGACAATCAAAATACCTTTTAATGTGCCTTACTAACAATGAGAGTGACAAGTACATATATATAATCTCGCATAAAATAGGGGCCTTAGGATCAAAACAGGTACCTCGCCTGTAGTATCAATAAGCACCCTACTCGGGACTATTTCACCCGCATAGGTCTGTGGACCCGCGAGGTATTCTCGCATAGTCAGAATCCGCCATACGTGGACTATTTCACCCGCATAAGCCCATAAGGACTCGCATGAGGTATTCCTCGCATCATGGGTAGCAAATCCACGGAACAGGTGGTATAACGATCTTGGGGACTTACCCCTCAGATATACTCTTACCCTGAAGCAGATGGTATAACGATCTTGGGGACTTACCCCTCAGATATACTCTTACACTGAAGCAGATGGTATAACGATCTTGGGGCTTGTCCCTCAGATATACTCTTACACTGAAGAAGGTGGTATGACGATCTTGGGCTTGCCCCTCAGACATACTCTTACCCTAGAGAAGGTGGTATAACGATCTTGGGGCTTGCCCCTCAGATATACTCTTACCCTAGCTCAAACTGTCATCATATCATAATCATGAATAAGTTAAGAAAACTGATAACTTCTTATTAGTCTTGTTCATATACCCTCTCATTTTAGTTTACTTAAGGCACTTAATCATATCCTTAATAAAAGAACACCGGGAATTTAACCCAAGTACTACATACTTCAACTCTTTTAAAAGTGACTCTTCTTTATACATAAAAACCTTTGGGCAATTGATGCCTTAAAATCAATTTGCCTCTTCATATACTTATCTTACTTAGAGTAAATCTCTTCTCATTAACCTTTTATGAAGCTAATAAACCAACTTCCCATAAAGTTGTTATATTAGCTCTACACTTTAGTAAAATCATACTTTTCCCCTAACCAAGGGACTTATACATTCTTAAAACGAAACAAGTCATTATATACTTAAACAAGTAAGAATACCAAATCTTGTACGTCTACCGTACTACATAGTTTCATCTATTCATGCTCAAGAGATAGGAAAGCTTCGCATACCTCTTTGGTCAATCCACTTGCTAAGCTCAACTACCGCAAGTAATATCTCAACCTATAATAATCATGATACGTTTATTAACCTCTAATCTCAATGTAGAACAATCCAAGTTCAAAGTCACTAAATTCTATGGAAAATTGGGCAGCATTTCCTTTGTTTCTACATACTTTGCCACCTTTCACAAGGCCGAATTTATCATCCAAACGCCACATTTAAGGCTCAACAATCCAACATTTCAAAGGGGATTACACACCTAAACTTGGGTGTGTAAAATTCTGCCGCATAAGGTACAACAATTCACTTAACAAATCTAAGGTAGTTTTTAGGCTACAACATGCTCATAATCTCTTCTTAACCAATTTTTCATATCCAAACCACATTTCTTACATGCAATGACTCTAAGAGCATTATTCACTACCACAAGTTCTTTCTTCTTAACATGCAACACTAAAAACTAATTATAAAGGAAGAATCATTACCTTAGAGCTTTAGCCAAATTTATTCCAAATATTTTGCTAGCTTCCTTGCCAAGAACACCACCACAACAACACCAACAAGCTAGCCACAAGCTTCCTTCTTGTTCTTAACTTTTCAGATTTTTCTTAGGCTTTGAATTCCCTTTGGAATTGTAGAGAGAAGTGAGAGCTAATTTAGAGAGAGAGGGAGGTTTGAAAGATGACCAAGTCTTCAAGACTTGGTCAATATAAGGCATGCAAGAAAAATCAGATGGGGGGGACACTTGTCACCCTCCCATGGCCTTTTTAAAAGAGAAAATCAGATTTTCCTAAGTTTTTCCGCCAGGAGTCCCGCCTTGGCGCCGCGGCCCTGACGCCGGCGCCGCGGCGCTGAAACCTCTGCGGACTCTCGGAACTTCCGGCGCCGCGGCCCTGCTGTCCTGGCGCCGCGGCCCTGTCGCCTTTGTCCGAAACACATTTCTGTCCGTCTGCGCACTGAACTTGTAACTCTCATAACTTTCTACTCCGACGTCCTATCGACGAACGGTTGGTTGCGTTGGAATCTAGACTCCACGAAATACGCCCTAGGCCTTTGAAATACTTAGGAACTCTCAATGTACCGGGTCATAACCTGCCTCAAAGTTGACTAAAACCCGTCCGGAACAATCCGTCAACCTATCCTTTGAAAATTTTAAGTCTTACATACTTTCGTACGCTATCATACGTAGGGTCAGAACTATGGGGTATAACAAGAAAGAAGAGGTTACTGAGATCCAATTTTTCACCTTTTTGGATTCCTTGAAATTTATTTTTCCTATACCCGTTGTAGAAAAGACACCACCAACTATCATTGCTAATCCCCAACCAGAAAGTCCATACCCTCAAGGGCACCCCCTAAAGTTGAGAGATGTAGGGAGTTTCACTGATCCCTACATTATAGAGAGCCTAGAAGACAAGTCTGCCTTGTGTAATTGGGGGATAATCTTATATATGAGGCCCTTGTTTGAAAAAAGTGTTGTAGGAGAAGTGAGACCTGCAACAATAACTGTGCGGATTGAAAGCAGTTCGCAGAAGGATCCACTGGGCACGAGTAAAGATTAATTGCGTCCGGCTAAAAGACGTTAAAGACAACGCTACTTGGGAGGCAACCCAATGGTTTTAATTATGTTATTTCAATTCTTGTTTTACATGTTTTATTTTATCTTGAACAGTCTCACGGTCTTGGTTTTTGTCTTATGTTTTGATGGCAGGTGGACTAGGGACTGACCCCGAGTGGAAAAGGATCAAAACTGCTGAAACTTCAGAGAGGCTAGATGATGTGCAATTTTCAGAATTTCCTCCCAGACTTCCGTTATGACCGTTGTGTAGTGTCAGTAAGTTGTCCCTATTTTTAGTCTTCACACATTGGGGACAATGTGTCGATTAAGTTTGGGGGGATGTCTTATTTTATTTTATTATTTTGTTTTTGAGTCTTTTTTATTTGTCTTTGTGTTGTTCTATGTGTTTTTGAGTCATAATTGTTTTTATGGATCAAGCATGTTGTAGTTGCTCAAGATATCTAATGGATTAAGTGGGATAATGTAATGTAATTGAAAGAAAAATTTGTGTGCTTAAGTTAGATATGCCAAAATTTTATGACATCTAATTATTTGAGATATTTATGCTTAGCCTATGTGTGTCAGTTATGGAAAGAAATGTTGAAAAATGTCTAGAAATCTGTTTGCTTGTTATTTGAGGCGAAATATTTAAGATGTACATGTTTAGGAAATAATTCAGGCATTCTTTGTTAGCCCTTCTGACCATTTATTACCTATCCTGACATTAATTGTATCACTAGCCAGTCCTTTTGAGCCTAAAATAAGATCTTTCTTTGACACCCTATGATTCCTTTGTTGTGCCATAAGTGATATTTGAAAACTCTTGGGATGAAAAGTGTAGAAAAAAAATAAAAGAGAGAGTATAAATTTGATGCACCCCAATGAAAAATATACAAAAATCTAAGTTTGGGGGTGCTTGTTATTTAAAATGTGTCTCACTCTCTCAAAAGAAAAGAGGAGGAAAATTGGTATGAGATTAAAAAAAAGTCAAAAAAGGAAAAAGGAGTTGAATGAAAAATACTTATGGTACATAATTTGAGCCTAAATGCCTACTTTTATCTACTCCTGCCTAAGTCTACATTACAACCAGTGAAAGTCCTGATGATTTTTAATATGTATGTCTATGATTAGTGGAGAATAGCAAGTAAACAAGTCTATAGCGTTTTGGGAAAGATGGAATGAAATTGACATGCATAGGTTAGGTGTTTGTATTTCCATTGATTGTGAACTAAGTGAATTTGCGAAATATCTAACTTGAAATTCTAGATTGCTATATTCATGCTATATATGATCCAACATATTATCTCAACTGGCATTCATGTGTTTCTAAGTAACCTTGTGCAGCTACTTGATCAGAGTCTTTGAGTCATTTTTCTTTTTGTTTCTTTGATTCTGTATTGATCTTTGCTCGAGGGCGCAAAGGTTAAGTTAGGGGGTATTTGTTAGGCACATTTTGTATACACTTTGTGAGTTATTTTTAGTTAGTATTTTACTCATTTCATTTGTGTTTAGTATAATATTAGGGTTGTTTTTCTTTCTTTTGAGTCACAGCGGTTCTAACTGGCAAAATGACAAAAAGAAGCTAAAAGTTGGCAGAAAATGAGCTCCCGAAGCAAAAAGAACGAAAGTTGGCAGATCTGGATGAAAGACTGCAGGACTGCGGTGCCATTCTGCAGGACCACGGTACCATAATTACTGAGAAGCCACAAGATTTTCGGCACCGCGGTGCCATTCTGCAGGGCCGTGGTGCCGAGGCGGAAAAATAACAATCTGGACCGATTTTGACACGGTTTTTAGGGTCTGAAATCCATATTTTCTCAACGATAAAATCCCTAAACTCTAACCTTATTATTGATATGGGATCTTACATCTCATATCATACTTTGGGGAGGCAAGAAAGGAGAATAAATACAAGATCGGAGACAACTTTGGTTCAAGTTCTTTTTCTTTCCTTTTATTTATTTCAGTTTATGTTGGTTTGTATTAGTTCTTAGAATGTCTATGGCTAGGATCTATACACTTAATTAGAGCTTTCTTTTTGAATCACTTGAAACTCTTATTCATGAATTAACGCATTAGTTTGGTTTCTTCTTCACTTGATTAAAATTTATTCAATATTGGTATGAATGTTTGATAGTTAACTGATCAGTAATTATCATAATCATATGTTTTCGAATCAAGAACCGAGAGGAGAGATTTGGATATGTTGTAATTGAATAGACATAGGTTAAAATCGCGGATGAAAGTACCCCGATACTTGTGTAGCATTATAGGTTATTGTTCTTAATCCTCCCATGTGGTAAAACCTATCATAGAAATATACAAGATTTCTGCACTGGGGTTGAATGATTATATATCCTAACCGGAATATAAGACAGTCTAGTTAACCTGCTATCTTAACGTAGAAGAAGAAATCATTCTTGTTGCATTAAGGATTGAAAATAGTGGATAGTCGAGGATATTGGAAGCCCGATTTCCATCATAACTGATTTAAACCAAAGTATTATCAATATTAGTTTATTTTTTGCAGTTACTTAGTCTTAGTTATTAGATAAAAATACAAACAACTTAACGTTCACCAAATAGAAACTAAAGCTTAGATAATCGGTACTTGATAACCAGTCTCTGTGGACGATATTCGGTCTTACAAGACTATATTACTTGTAACGATACGTACACTTGCGTGAGCATTTGGAAAATCGCTAACACCCATGTACACCCAATGGCCTTCTTGTGTTCGGGAAGATATGTTACTTCTCATATGTTGTTATTTTCCAAAGCCTGTATTTCAAGCTTCATAGCATCCACCCATATGGAGTCCTTCACAACTGCAGAATAGGAAGTTGGCTCATGCTCAACGTCAATTTTAGCAATGTAGCTCTTGTATCTTGCACTTAGTCCAGCATAGCTTAGATTATTATCCATGGGATACAAGCAGTCCTGTCTACTTTCTACATCTCCTGTGTGTGATACTTGGACAAAATCTTTCATCTAAGCAGGTTGCCTCCTGCTTTTGTCCGACCTCCTAAATGATGGCTCAGATTCAGGAGTACAACCATCATATGTCTGACTTGTGGACTGATCAATGATTTCCTTCTGAGGTCTCTCTTCAACTGCTGCAACTTCTTGAGATTGCACAATGTGATCTGCTCTATTATTCCCAGGAATGTGTTGGAAGACATCAGGTACATGTTGGAAGACATCAGTATCAGCCTCCACTACGCCTTGTTGTGACTGGTCTGAAATCAGGTTAGTATCACCTCCAAGTGGCTTCTTCTGTTGAAAGGGAAATATGTCCTCATAAAATGCAACATCCCTGCTCACAAATAGAACATTGTTAGATAAATTTAACAGCTTATATCCCTTTTTGTCTAGAAGAGTATTCAAGCAGCACTGTTTTAATGGCTCTAGTGTCGAACTTATCAGTCTTCACCAGATTAGTTGCATAGCAAAGACATCCAACAACTCTTAAGTGAGACAAAACTGGTGTCTTCTTATATAGCTTCTCATATGGTGAGATGGTCCCCAATACCACAGAAGGTAATCTATTCATAATGTACACAGCAGCCTCCACACAATCTCCCCAAAATCTGGCTGGCAAGAAACTCTGAAACTTGATGGCTCTAGCAAGTTTTAATATGTGTTTGTACCTCCTTTCAACTATGTCATTCTGCTGGGGGCTGTAGGGACAGGATGTTTGATGTACAATTCCTAATTGTGCAAATAAATCTCTACAAGAGCTATTTATAAACTTTGAACCATTATCAGACCTGACACGCTTAACTTTGGCACCAAACTGAGTCTTAATCATCAACCACAACTCTTTAAGCATAGTAGTAACATCTGATTTAATATGTAACAGGAATACCCATGTCCATCGAGTGAAATCATCCACAACAGTTAGAAAAAATCTCATACCAGTATATGTGGGAACCTTGTATGGTCCCCAAACATCAAGATGCAACAAATCAAATGGAAATGTAGTCATACTCTGACTAGTAGGGAAAGGCAACCTAGTTTGTCTTTCCATAGGGCATACATCACAATGTTGAATTGTGAAATTAGAACTATTACTGAAGGCACTTGTTTTTCTAAGAACACTCATTGGTACATGTCCCAATCTATTGTGCCATAGAGCAGCCTTCAACTCTCATGTGCTGAACTTTGACATGTGTGCATGTGCTGTCATCAATCTGCCCCGCCTTCTTGTAGAATCCAGCACAAACATACCATCCACTTTTCTACCAATATCCTTCATCTTCCCAGTGAGGATATCCTGCAGCACAAAAAAGTTAGGAAAGAACCTTGCACTACAATTCAGTTCCTTGGTCAATTTTGACACTGAAAGTAAGTTAAACTGAAAGCTTGGCACACATATCACATGTTTTATAAGTTCACCTCCTGTCAATCTACACTCTCCAGTCTGTGTAATTGGAGCAATACCTCCATTGGGCAACTGCACATGTCCTAAATTTTCTGACCAATTAGGAGTCTCAATCATATTTTTATCTTTAACCATATGGTTAGTAGCTCCTGAATCAACTATCCATGGACTACTATTACTTCATTGTGAGCACAGTTACCTGACATACACACTTTAGCAGTAGCAGCATGATCTATACCTGTTCCCTTATTCTGGTTCATCATAGACGTCATTCTCTCCAGTTTGTCCGGTGTGCAGGTTCTTATCATCTATTGGAGTTGCTCATGTTGGTATGCAGAGAGCTGATGATTACCTTCATGATACCTCTGGTTGATTTCACCATCTGCATATCCACCATGAATTGCTCCATACCCCTGCACATGTTTTTTAGCTGAGCCATGTCCTTCCATCTGAGGTGCCATAACTATATTAGCTTTATTCTTTCCTTTATAGTCTAAAGGATAACCTATTAGTTTGTAGCATTTTTCTTGAACATGTCCCTGCTTCTTGCAGTAATACAGCAGCTTATTGCATCATTCTCTATTGTGTCCCTTCATGTGACAATGATCACAAAATGCATATGTATTATACTTCTTATTTTTGTTGAATGAGACCCTGCTGGTCAGTGTCATATTATCAACAGAACTCCCCAGGGATGAAATATGCTTTTGGCTTTCATCTTGTGCTATCATGGCATAGGCTTGGTTCACACTAGGTGTGGGTGACATCAATAAGATATGACTTTTTTCTTGATTATATCCATCATTCAACCCCATAAGAAACTCTAGCAGCCTCTGATTCTCCAGATGTGTTATGTATTCCCTAGGATTCGAGCACTCACATGTACGAGGTGGTATGATCGAATCTATCTCGTCCCATAGGTCCTTCATTCTGGAGTAATATTGAGAAACTGGTGAAGCTCTCTGGTTCAACATTGTCAATTCCTTCTTTAGTTGATACACTCTTGAGAGGTTGATCTTATCAAACATCTCCTTAAGATTCTTCCAAACAGCAGCTGCACTGGTTCTGTATAGAATTCCACTCAGCAGATTTTTGTCTACATTTCTCATTATCCACGACATCACCAAGGCATTGCATCTGTCTCACTGCCTTGTGTGATTAGGTCTGTATGTGTCACGCCTTATATATACATCTACAAATCCAATCTTATTCCTTGTTAGCAGTGTTAACTGCATAGCCTTACTCCACAACGTGTAGTTTTCTATTCCAGTCAATTGAATCTCAACATGTATAGCACCTACTGTATCAGATGCATTTAGGAACAAAGGATGATTATGATCAATGACATCTGAATTAGAGTTCGAACTTTCTTCTAGCACAACAGAAGGTACGGTTGTGGTATTCTCCATGATCTCTCAATTTACACAGTTATAGCTTCACACAAGCAGGAAATCTCAACCGAGACAGCAAATACAGTTTAGATCGATTACTGCAACAGATCGAAAAATTGAAATCGCGAATGCAATAATACAAATCAATTGATCACATATAGCAAAATCAATTGGAAACCAAGCTACAAATGCAGAAATATAAAATCAATCTCAATCGGTGAACAAATACACAATCGTCAAACCTCACAAGCTGAATCTCCCAGTCTCTGTCCTAATTTGACAGAATTACCTCTGGATTCATCTTGCATGACTTTGATACCATGTTAGGATCTTAGATTTGAAGCTAATTGAGATGCATGTGGAACTGTCCATCTATAGTGATGGAACAGTGAAGCGTGAAGAAGAACGAGAAGGAAAAAAAGAAGAGAAAAGAGGATACGATTTTGTGAAAGCTTTTCCAATTACATTTTTCATCCAAAAGACAAGTATTTATAGTGGCATATTTGCACTACAAACCACTTATTACAATCATAGCCAACTAGCTAACAAAATAGACAAAAACTGAAACATAGGCTGGGAATAGGTTATTGACGTCTATCTTTTCCCTCATTTCATACCTTTTATTAATGAATATTTTGAAATTATTCCCCTAGAGATTTCTTTCATTAATCACAATATATATAATTATACAAAAGTGATTTTTATCCTAAACTATTTTAA